>CM045760.1:42055931-46855931 GCA_025200525.1 Camellia lanceoleosa
CACAGTGATCAAAACATTGGCATGAACTGAGAAAGCATTAAGGGCCGGACTTCGTGATGAAGCGTCATTTATCCTGTAAACATGGGAATCAGTTTTCACGAGTTCCGCTAAGTACACCCTATTTTTAACCTTCAACGCTTAGGCTCTAACTTTTGCCAAGGTGCCCAATGTGGTTTTCGACCTTATGAAATATATTCTCCTTTTTCCTTCTTCTCTTTTTTTTTTTTTCTTTTGTATATATATTTTTTATTTTTGCTATATATTTTTTTCTCCTTTTTTTTATTTTTCCTTTTCTTTTTTTTATTTTCGTATTTTCTTCTTCTTCTTTGCTCTAACTTTTGCTCCGGATCATCTTTCCCAAGTTTTTACCAATGAGCCTCCCTCAAAGGGTAAAAGTATAACAACCATGCCAAATGGTTTTGAAATTGAAGCCTCCTTTCCGTGAAGAATGACGGCTATGTAATTGCGCAGGAGAATCCATCCTTGCTGTTCATTACTGCGGCCTTTTCGGGACGAGGCTACCGAGTCCGCCTCACTTCGCTTTGTATTGATAGGCCAACCATCTAACGCCTGGAGTCGTGGTCCATGGTTTGGAAAGGAGGGGTCAGTCTGAGGTCAGGATGATCTCAGTTTTTAACTTCAAGAGCTGATTCTAATACGTGTCTTTGGAAAAGATCAAGACAAAACATTTTGTTTTGAAAGTTTTTAAGAGCTTAATAAATCTTTCATATCAAGAGAGGAAAGCGCGAACCAAATCGATCAAAGAAGTCCTTCTCAAGACTTTCACGCTTACAAGGATAGATTCTTATCTATTAAAAGTTTAGCACGCCTCTTTCTTTCAAAATGATCAAACTTTGTAAACCCGAGGAATTTTTCCTTCGCTTTTCGCATCAAGGCTTAAAAGGTTTCAAAAAAATTAAGTCAGCAACAATTTTAAGGCACAAAAGAGCAAAGGCGAATGTGTTATCACCCCATTCGAATTCTGCACAATCTAGCCCAATACAATCAATAAACATGGAACACGGTAGCGACATTGCTTCTGTATTCAGTTTCGTGTGTAAATCGCCCACAAATGAGTAAGTGACCCAAAAGAAAAGCGGAAGAGAAGTACTCTATAGAAAATAAAATCTGTTGCTTGGAAAGTAAATAACCCCCAAGTCACCTTTAGTATTCTATATTAAAAGAGGGACTTAATTTCATTACAATAGATGGTAATCTTAAGCAAAAGGATCTAATTTCAAGACAATGAGATGCACTTCAAGACAAACAAAGATCGACTCACACCCAAGTTTAACGCTGCAAGGCCAAGATTCACTTGGATGTCTCAAAAATGCGTACAAACGCCACATCCAAAAATGTACCAAACACCGCCTCGCAGTGGTTCATAATTCTTCGCAAATATATACTCAAGCAGTATCAGATCTTCAAAATCCAACAACCGGAAAGTGGTGACCTGACTACTGCGGGAGAGGATAATCACCGTTATCAATCAAATCTTGCACCTCGCGCACCGAAGACTTAAACAACATTACGCGGCATGGCTACCAAGGATGGTACGACAATGCAGACAGCATGTGGAAGCATCATGCGGTATCGTGGGAGATTCTTCAGAGCTAGTCATGGCCCGTGGGGCTTAAGGTGTCCCTTTTCTAAGAAGGACCGCAATGCCTTGGACAATGGTATATGGAGACATGAAAGACCCCATACTTCCTGTGGTCGGCATTTTGAGCACTCTTGCTAGATGCACTAGCAAACGGATTCGCAAGCAAAGGGTGCGGCTTTGATTTTGGATCCTTCCCGGATGGCTAAGGCCGAAGGGGAAGAATCGCTTTTGGCATGAGACCGGCCTATCCCGCATTCTTTTTTTGATTGATCGAATTGCCCTCGCATGAGTGGAAAACGTCTCCACAACTTTTGACATAATCAAGTGGAGATATCGATTGTTTGTTCATTCCTCCGGCCAAAGCCTTCCATCGCCTACGCCACAAGAAGCTTGTTCAATAGGGTCGCCGACCTTTATCTTGCCTCTCTGCTCGCCTCACCGATCGAGAGCTTTGGTTTAACGCATCGCTATAGTTGGAGGCCATCTCCGGCTATCGAAGTTCGATGACACCAATTCCAACAAATGGGCAGCTCTGGGGTATGAAGCTTCCTGATAGGGCGTACCGGTGGTGAAACCGACATTCCAGAGGCTAGACCAGACCTTTTGGAGATCACCTTATCATCCCCATTAGTTCGAAAGTAGTAGGCTCACGAGCCCGGCATAATTGAGGAGCCCAAATTGATGTGCGGCAGCGTAATCGCAATCTAGGCGATAAGTATGTCGACAAATAGCTTTCATCCTGTGGCGGTGACTTCCCGACTAACGCGCTGGCTTATGACCACAATCTTGAAGTTCTCGTGATCATGTTCGGCCCCGCCTCAACAAGGAGAGAAGACACTAAGCCGATCAAACCTCCGAAGTCCTCGAATCAAACGGAAAACAAGCAAAGATTTATCCCCCTTCTACAGTGCATCAACACACAGTAATGACAATCATACTTACCATCAACACTATTCTCGAGTCACCATTTAAATCGAATCGACAATTACAGACACAATGCACTTCAACAACACCGAGAGACGGTGTTCTGCCGATACTCCAAATCTTGTAAATCGAGTATATTTGTTCCCCGTGCGAGATACACTCTAAAAAGCACATAGTGTAAAAAGAGAGCCAATGCACCCCATATGTTGAGGTACAAAGGGGTTTCTGTTCCTATTTTTGTCAGAGCTAGGGGTTCACTACCAGCATCAATGTTTCAAACAACCTAATATCGCAAGTGAGCAACCCCGTCCCTAGTTTGGAATGGTCACTATGGATTTCGATATGCACTAGGTTGCTGTCGTAATGGTCGGTAAGGGTGCCCTCAGAAACCAAAGTTTGTGTTCCCACATCGGCAGAGCCTGCAACCGTACAAATCGCCTTTATGGACATGCTTGACAAGACAAGCCTCCTAGAAACCGCCGTGAATAGGCAGATGGCCAACACGGTTCTTAAGCTACACTAATGCACGTACATGCAATGCAAAGAACACACACAAGCAGTAGTCAAACAAGATATCACGAAGTTCGAAGCCAAGCTCTCTAACTCCCCGCAAACAGAGTCGCCAGAACTATAGACGCTACCAGGCTTCTATCTAATAGCTCGGATCAATTTGTTTGTTATGCTTCTAAATCAACCAAAGAGTTCAACCGCAAATCGTTGAAGAAAAACAAAAATGATTTTGAAAAAGTACCAAACATGGACCTGCCATGCATGACATGAGTCGCCACCTAAATATTTTAAAATGGGAAATTTAGGAAACCCTTGACTCGGGTCAAGGCCACGGTCCGCTATCACCAAAGTGGTCTTGCCTCGAGCTGGGAACGATTGGGGAAGGTTAGCTATGAGCACTCTTTCGCCCATTCAAGACCGGCCTCTACTAACCATGATATCCGCTTTTGAAAACATTACATGCTCTTATTCCACTATTAGCCTAGAATTACTATGTTATGACGCAAACAAGTATAGACTAGATTGCCTAATTTGGAAATAAACATTGCATATCCTTTGTCTCAAAACGTGTTGGTTTTTGCTACTGCAAGTAGGCTAAAATACGGATTTCAATGAGTTGTTCCAACTCATGTAATCCAACCTCCACCCACGTGCATTCAAACAAGAATATCACATAAGCATTTAGCCGCATGGTAAGTATACCGTCATGTTAACATTCATACGATGCGATATGCTAAAAGCATAAATATTTACATCAGACTGTGCAAAAACAATAACCCTAAGCAAACATGCATGACCTAGTTCATGTTATGGCTAATGCAACATGCATAGATGCAATCTAGAGTAGGCTCGGCTAACCCTAAACATGGCATGTGAAATGCGCAAGAGCACGATTCAATTTGAATGAAAATTGCTATAGCTTTGTATGATGTACCGAGCCTTGCGGCATGTAAACAAATGTGAATGCACACATGCATTGCATAAAGTATGCTAAAATAAACGTGTCCCTAATCTACCATCATAAGCGGTAAATAAAAGGAGAAAGAAATGGGGATTGGAAGACATACACCCACTCACCCACACTTATTACAATTGCGCCACCGAAGGGACCAAAGAATATACAAATTAATTAACTACGCAAGCTAATTAAAATATTACAATTGCCAATTTAATTAATCAAATTAATTAAACTAAGAAAAGCAATAAACCGCCTCGGGAGAGCCAAATGCAAGCAGCATGCCCGGATTTGCTTTAATCGCATCGCCATGCTTAGATTGCCTCGCTCTCGCTATCCTCCTCTCAAAATTGCCAATGTCCCAGAGTGCCTCTCGTAGCACTGAGAGTACCATCTACCGGGCAAGAGCACCTATCGATCGGGCGAATGAGACCACCGGCACTATATGAAGTCATCGGTCGAAATTGATCACTTGTCATTTTAAATAGTGCTTACGTAAGACTTAACATTGCGTAACTCGCGAACTTACAGAACAGAGGACAACAACATGCATGGCAATGTGATTCAAGGTATTTATGCACTATACACACCCCTTATCATGTTATTGACTCAAAAGGGCATGTGCTCGATTCTCGACCACTAATCGCGATTTCCATGCGTGATGGTCCAAGGAACAGTATGCAACTTTGGTTTCAAATGCATGCAAACCAAACAAATCAAAGTCCCAATCCCTATCACCAAGTCAAGGGACAAGGAATGCATGTTGATGCGATGCAACCCAGCCATGTTATTCAGCATGCAACATGGATTATGCAATATACCTATGCAAGTGTACAAGCAAGCATACATGCAAACTAATGAAAGGATGGTCTTATACATGACTTAGGCAACCCAAATAGGCCTAAAAATCAAGTATAAAATATCTAGACATGAGGGACTAAACAAACACATACATATGCAAGGGTTGTGATCCAAACCTCGAAAGCATGAACATAATGCACTTTCAAGCACACTTAAAGAGACCAAACATAGATAGTGAGCATGCATTGTAAAGCTCAAATACATGCAAAACATAGTGCCAAACTGCTAAGTCAAGATAGACCAAACAAAGCATGCAAATGGTCTAGGGCTTAAAGTTAGTCAAAGAGGTTTTGAATCAAACTTATGCAAGGCGATTATGGCATGAACTAAACAACTAAAACAGGTTTTTAGTATGCCAAAACAAAGCTAAAAGGCTACTTAGATGGCATCTAAGAGGCTTGAAATCAAAGGCATGCAAAATGGCCAAACATGAGGGTATTCAAGACATACTTCAAAGCATTAAAGAGGCGACTAAGGTAAGCATACAAGCACACCAAAGGACTGAAATAGCATGCTAGGTGGTTCCAAACCATCAAAAGTGAAGCCAACACGGCATACTACACATTCATACTCTTAAGGCTAACAAGCCAAATGCAAAGAGGCTACAACATACATGCTAAGATTGACCAAAATGACTATGGACAGAGCTAAACATGTCAAAATAAGCATACAAGCTTCTATGGGTCTAGGCCTAAAACATGCTAGAAAGAAGGCATACAAACCTAGAGCAAGTGAAGGCACATACACATTACAAAGCAACCATGCAAACATGCAAGGAGTGCTAAAGCCAACTTAAAATCATGTTATAACATGGGCAATATAACCATGGAAAACAAGTCAAACATGCTCAACATACACTCAAGCATGAAGCTCCATAAGGAAGCAAAATTTGCCCTTTTCATGACATCAAGGAGAGGGGTGGTCTCCTTCGAGACTCTATAGACAGCTTTTCACCACTGAAATCCTCAAGATTTCAGTGGTGAAGAGGTCCTAACACCAAAGTCTCGGATCTCCCACAAAATAGACAAAATAAGGCCTTTTCAAGGCCTAAGGGTGGTCAAACCCATCCAAACCACCAAGCTACTCTTAATAAATAATAGAGAGGCTTAAAAACAGAACTTTATGTGTTATGGACTAAGCACAAAACTGTTTTAAGCTAGGCAAAATGGAGTGCAAAAATGGGGTAAATAAAGTGAGTTTCTTACCCTTGATGATCTTCTCCACAAATGTTGAAGGTTGGTTCCTTGAGCTCCAAACCAGCCAAGAACAACAAAACCAGCCCTTAGAACCTCAGCTGCAAGGAGAATGTGAAACACTAGGTGCTTGTGTGCAATAGTAAGGCACAAAACACCTAGACACACAAGAGAAGGATAGAGATAGAAGGTGTATGCAACTCAAACCCTAGAAAAACCGTAGCTTCTCTTTTTTTCTCTAACCTCTCAATTTGCTAACCCTTGAGCCAAGAGGAGAGCCTCTTATAGGCAAACAAAGACTTACAAACTAAGTCATCCAGTAGCCATCCCTCCATACACGGTATGGAGGGGAACAGTGCAAGAAAGTCAGTTCCAAAATATTCCAACAACAAATTGTAGGGGTGATAGTGGCAAAATGGTCATTTTGTTAAAATGAGTGCCGACCGGCACAATATAGTGCCGTGGCAACTACACAGCCCAAGTGGCCTCTAGCCACACTGGAAAGGGGATGCCTCACAAGGCATTCCCCGCCTCTAAGGTAACACGTGTCTCAGTGCAAAACCAGACACAACGGCCAAGTTCGGAGGTCCCGAGGCAAGGCGCGAGCCGAGAACTCCGAACTCCAAACTAACACGAACATGGATGATCACCCAGTGTTCAAGGTGACGCCCAAGTCTTGAGGATCGGTCAAAAATGGGGTGTCTATAGACACGCCCCAATGTTTCTAACCAAAGTATGGTGGTATAAGCATCTAACACGCCCAAACGATTCTAACTAAGTGGAGTGGTATAAGCATTAGGAAAACGCCCAAATGCTTCTAACCAAGAGGGTGGTATAAGTATAAGGAACACATCCAAATGCTTTAACCAAGAAGGTGTGTGGTGTAAACATCGAGCGCATTCGAAAGTGTTTCTAACCAAAACAAGGTGTGGTGTAAACACCGAGCTGATTTCGAAGTAGTTTCTAACCAACACCAGTGTAGTGTAAACACCCATGCATTGAAGTGTTTCTAACCAACACAAGGTGTTCAAGGGACATAAATGATCTTACCTAGAGTTCCTCCAATGAACCGTGACATACAATATCGCTCGTTGCACCACTTTGAATGAACCGTATACAATATCATGCCCGCAGAAGAAAGAAGCTTGACAGTGTTATACAATAAGAATGCATGTTCTATGCAAGACTTAATAACCGTACACAATGTTAGAGGTATGTTTCATGCACTATATGCAAGGAACAAAATGTAGCATATTCTATGCAATAGACAAAGTAATGCATATTCTACGCGATAGTAGCAAATGCAAGGTCAATGTAACAAGCATGCACATTTTCTATGCTAATATAAGGGCATGTACAAGACAATACAACACAACATGCATATCTTATGGAAAATGACAATAATGCATCACGCATATCCTATGCAAAACAAGAGCAATGTAATATGCACACTCTATGCAAAATAACAACAATGCATCTCCAATCCAACATGCATATTCTATGCAAAATGAGGATACATGTTCTCTGCAACGACAAAGCGTGCTTGATGAAGACTACTCAATCATAACTTATGTTTCACCTCTCAAGATTGCGATGTTTAGAACAAAAAAGGATACACCTCGTCCATGTTGAGTAATGATGAGCCAAGCAATCAAGACACAGCCGGCTTCGCAGAGACACTTTGAGCTTTAAAGTAAGCCTTCCATACACTTCCTCGAGGATCAAGGGCACAAAAAGTAGTAAACACTCATGGAGAGCATTAATTCGCCGCCACTGTGGCATGTTATCGCCACCAAAAATAGTTGTCGGTTACCAATGGTGGCTAATCGCCACCGATGGCAAATTTGGGCAAAATGGCCATTTTACTCTAAGCTTTTAAGTATAGGGTTCCAAACCCTATTTTCCTCTTCTCCATTGTCAAAAATCACTTCCTCTCTCTCTAGACCATTTTCTCCTTTGATCCCAGCATTATATGCATTTTCCAACGCCTCACTGACATTTTCTTCGCTAAACCCTCGAAGTTTACACCGCTTTTGAACTGATTGAAAGTTGGTTTTGCCTCTTCCTTCATTTCCACAACTTCGTGCTTGTTTCTCGAAGTTACCCTGATTTAGTGCCTTTCCAGCTTTTTTCTTTTTCTACCATTTTCCACTTCGAGAGTTGACTTTGTTGACTTTGGCATTCCCTCCCATTTTCCACATTCTGACCACTTTCTTATCTTCTATCGAGATGGCGTATTTACATCTCACACAGCGAAGCTACTCCGGAGATGGAGGTGGATCCGAAGCTTGAGGCATTGCCACTGAGAATTCGACCTTTTGACCCGGCGACATATCAGATACACGTGCTTCCACCCGATAGCATTCGCCAGTTCAGGGGGTTTGCATGAGGCGACCGAGGACCTCCCATCACGTAGCCGAGTCACATTTATCCCATGGCGCCCGAGGTATACACTTCTTCATTTTCCACAATGTACGCTGCATTTCGCGATAGCTCACATCGCCTTTCATCTGCTCATCCCAAACACATTTATGCATCAGATTTACACCGCTAGATCTCTTTATCCCGCCATGGGGATTCACGCCATCCGAGGATACGGGACCATCTTCGCGAGGGAGTGGTATATGGAGCTTCCCGACGCAGTCCGCCACATCATCGACGAGGCTAGCTTCGCTCATTCTCAGATGGGGCCTTCACGCCATAGCGAAATGGCCTTTGCTAGGTGCCTTGGTAGAGAGGTGGATACCACCGATTCCTTTCACTTCTTTACCGCAGGGGAGATAACGATGACTCCTTCAACTTCTATACTCATTGGCAAAGAGCCAGGGTCATCCAATTCCTCATGACGAGACAAGGGCGAGTGGGAGGCCACTCAGATTACTTATCGGGGACTTGCCCACCCGCCTCGATTAGGGATGGTCCGATACACATTGTTCATGGATTACTACAGAGATGACACCATGACTCAAGAGGAGACCAAGCAAAGATACTCGAGGTTTCGATGTTTCTCCTTTGCACTATCAGGTTCATCGACTGGCGTAACACCGCTCGTTATACCTCCCGAGTGGTCTGTGGACCTGCCTCGGTCTCGACTTATGATTGTGGCGCTTAGTTTGGCCACCTTGTATAGGCACGTGAGCTACCTCTTGCGTGAGCTGCATCTAATAGGAGGCTACCGAGGGCCTATGAGGTATGCCTTACTTATTTTACATTTCAAGGCTATGGCTTCACATTCTCTCAGATAATTCGCACACGCCGCATAATCGTACATGCACAATCTACTTTACATACTCTGTACATTGCACATGTTGTACACTGCACACGCACAATCTGTTTTACATACTCTGTACATTGCATATGTTGTACACTGCACACGCACAATCTGCTTTCTACTTTACATATTCTGTACACTGCACATACTATACACCGCACACGCACAATCTACTTTCTTCTTTACTTACTCTATACACTGCACATACTGTACACTGCACACGCACAATCTGCTTTCTGTTTTACATATTTTGTCTATTGTATACTCACTATTTCCCTTTCTGCTTTCTACAGCTATGGGTGTATGCCTACTTTTCGAGACTTGCCCTAGAGCCAGAGGTGGAGATGTCACTTATCGTGCCATACTCTCACCGGTACGACGAGAGATGCCAGAGGTGGTCTCGGGAATCCTTTTCCTTCTTCCGCCGATACTTCGATACCTTGACTGTGGCTGAGGTAACTCAAGCTTCTCTGTTTATTTTCGTTTTCCTTCATTTCTGACTCATATTGCAATACCCGATGATAGCTAACAATCTGTACCTTCTCTATTTACAGATCACTTGGCAGCCCTGGGCGATGATGCCTGAGGGAGTCAGAAATCAGTTCGCTGGTGCACGAGAGGCTTCTCGCTTCTGGATCCTACTCGAGGGCCCAGTTTGTCGAGCGTGGTTCTTAGGAGAGCGATTCTTGCGTCAGACCATCGGTTTTTCCTGAGCCGGTAGTTCCGATGCCACCTCCGACATACATGAGGGTCACAGAGAGGTACACTTTCTAGGAGATGATTGACTTCACCCGAGGCTGGGACGCTGACTTCTTCCGAGTCGAGGGTGACTACATAGTCTTCATCCAGTCGTACCATATGCCACTCCTGACCAGGGCCCGTGGTGATAAGAGACCGAGGGCTCCTGCCGCGGGAGAGAGAAGCAGAGGGGCCGGGGCGACTAGGACCCATGGCAAGAGAGAGCCTGGGGCGAGACAAAGGACTGGGTGGCCAGAGTTGCCTACCACACTCACCTACTAGTGACATTCCAGGGAGGCTTACCAGGTTCCCATCGAGCCCGTACCAACCTAGCATGAGCTTGTAGGGGTTCGAGGCCCTACTCCACTATGTACCATACTTTTCATTTTGCATATTTACTTCATTTCAGTTAACCTTTATAGAACACTAATCTTCTCATCACACTTGCAGGCATCCATAGAGTACATCGGGCAAGCCCTCGACCTAGTGGCTTCCCTGACGGAGATGGTGTAGTGGAGTATGAACCTGCTCAGCCTCTACAGGATTCCGATAATTTACTTCGGTTTGCACTTCATGCCATGAAATTTCCTGCCGATACATCAGCATTTCAAACATAAACTGTTCTACACTACACTGATCTGACACACTGCACTTGAACACTGCATTTGAAACACTGCTCTCAATCACTACATTCAAACACGGCACTCAATCACTGCATTCAAACACGACACTCCAACGTTGTATTTTGCACTGCATCTTTTTGCGTCAGGTATACACCGTGACTGATGTATTTGAAAAACTCCTCATTTTAGATCCCTGCACATTGATGTCCCAATGGGAGTCAGATTGGGACCATCAGCACCTCCTCCGGCAGCAGGGAGAGGGAGACGGAAGGCTCCGGCTTGTAGCCGAGGTAGAGCTAGGGGCACCCGTGATGAGAGTGGCCCTTCAGAGCCCATTCCAAACGATGATGGTGATGAGACGAGTGAGGACGATGAGGCAGCGAGTCCACAGTTAAAGTCTTCTAAGGACGAAGAGAGCAATGCTGGCTCAGATTTTGAGGGCGGAGATGATGCTGAGGCCGGTTCAGTAGCTAGCTCAGACACGGGGGCCTCTGACATCGGCGCCGATGGCGATAGCTCTGAGTCCATGCCCAGGAAGAGAACGAAGAGGGCCTCTCGATCCTAAGGTGGATGGCACTGATTAAGATATTGTTGCTTAGTCTCTTTTGTCCTTTTTCTTTTAGCTAGTAGTGTTAGCACATTGTACAGTTTTATTTTCTCAAAAAGACTTGTACTCTTTTGTAAAAAGAAACCATGATTAGAATGAAAAATCGGCCTTTTGATGAAAATGTGTTGCACTTTACATTCTGAACATCGCATTGCACCATTTTACACAAAATGGGATTTGATGGAATTTGAACATTGTAAACTGTATTGGCAACTTCTTAATCAGGTAATGAACTAACCAACACATAACAAACAGAGTGAAACAACTCAATGAACAACTAATGCAACAACTCGATAAACAAAACAACAATTTGATCAGCAAAACAACGTCAATACAACTCGATAGACGATAATAAAACAACTTGATAAACAAAGAGAAACTACATAAAGAGTGAATCAACAAAACTCTTTGAACAAGGTGGCAAAATGCACCAAGAATAGAACAAAACACAAGTTCCCAACATTCCCAACACATAGGAAGGCCATAGGAATCATATCGGCCATAGGCAGAGGTTGTCGGCTACCAAAAGTGGTTGTCGGCCACTAGTATTGGCCGGTCAGCCACTAGTGCAGGAAACCTCCAGATTGTTGCCACCTGTCTTTCACTCAGCACCTTATCTTCTATAAAAGTTGGGACTTCATAGTTTCTTCATTCCAGCTCTGTTTTGGCCATAAATGGAGCCATTCTTCACCGAAAAACTCTTAAATTGGATTGCAACTCTGGATGGCTCGGAAAAAGTGAATTTTTGGGGTTTCAAGATAAATGCACTATTCATTGCGTGAAGTTGTGTTTTCGTTCCTTCATGCCGCATGACTAGACGTTGGAACCGGTTACACATGTGTTTAACCGGGGGCAAGAGATGTGTCCTACAATCGAAAAATTCCAAGTTTTGATGGAATCCCAACATGACAAGGAAATCTTGCCCCGATCCGTTTGAGCATATCCGCTTTAGGAAGAATGTGTGGGCTCACTTTACACGATGCCCAATCTTTGGTTCACAATGGAGCATTAGACATTCCTAGTCTCATTCACGATTTTTTATGCCGCATGACAGCGAACGTCTTTGGCAAAGTTTTGACAGATGCCCTCTACTTGTGTATGTTGGCCCATTTCCTACTTGCCCCGACTTTAGAGGGTCTAGCATTCGCTTCATCAAGTAGCTCAAGGCTTGAAAGAGGGCAAGAGCTACATTGGCTTGACACTAGCAGAGACTTTGATGGGCTTGGGCGCCTTCCATAGGCGAGAGGCGACCAAGTTCATAGGAAGTCCACTACTCTTGCAGTTAATGTTTCCCACCCTATCTCACATGTGTTCCTTCCATCACTTGGCCCTCAAGCTTTGTTTTTCTCTCAAAACCTTTTCTCACTTTTCTCTCTATATACACCTCTCTATTCTTTAATCTCTCTTATTTTTTATCCCTTCGAGATATGGCTAATGGACGTTGAAAGTAGTGGACTCTTGCCCTACATATTAAGCACAAGGCTATTTCTTTCGCCAACCGCTAGTTAATTTCCCGAACGAGGGATGGTGGTGCCACTGGAAGTGCAACTAGACTGCAGCAGACAACGCTTGGTCTTAATTTCCCGAGATGAGCTCTGACATAGCTCGACAACTTTGGTATTCAATTTGGTTGGCTTGATACACTGTGTATTTTACTTTTCGTTTCGATTTAGGCGCCAGTTCGGACACGACCAGATTTGCCCAGAAGAGGGGGTAGAGTACCCTGCTTCATTTGTGATCCAAGGTTCACAACTAGCTCGATATCCTTGAATGGAAGACAAGAAAACTTACGCACTCCTAATTTCAATTGCCCTTCGTAAATGCATAGCTTGGCTTGAAGATAAGGCGCAAACCGGGCCTACTTTAGCATCCGAAGCTTCCACAAGCTCTAGGAGGGGACATAGGAACACCTGACCCATCTGTGTCCCAAGTTTATTGCTCTAATCTGTACTTTCAAGTTTTCCTTTTGAATGTAATAAGTGCAACTTTAATTTGTATCAAATGGTAGAGAACTCTATATTGAAATCAATGAAATTGAAGGTTGTGGACACTGAAAATTTTCCGTTTGTGCCAAAAATGGTCTAAGTTGTAAAAAGATTAATTTGAACAAAATCAATTTTTATTAAAACTTTTCAAAACCATTTCCGATAAGGATCTCAACTGGACACACCCGGAATCTATCCTTAAGAAGTACAACCCCAAATCCAGCAAATGAAAAGTTGCTGTGTTTGGAATATATTTTTCTTTGGCAGGCTATGTCGGGTCATGTTTTTTGGAATCCTGGCAAGAACTCTTGGACGAAAAGACAAAGAAAAGTTGCCCCCTTTTGAATAAAGAGATTGCACTGGGTCAACGAATCAGAATCAGTCTCATAGATTCATAACCGAACTTTGATGCGTTAAAAGACAAAGATGACCGTATCAATCTCATGGGACATGCGTTTGATTTGAGAGTGTGTTTATCGATCAGGATTAGTTTCTACACGTATCTAAAATGAGAACAATCATTTACGAGTTCAAGCCTTTACAGTTAGTTGGTTCGGGTTCACTCGGGTATTAACACTCTCCTTTTGCGCTCTAACTTTTGCCAAGGTCGCCTTTTTCGGGTTTTCAACCTTGCAAGCTCAGTTTTTCTTTTTTCTAATTTTTGTGCTCTAACTTTTGCCTAGGTCGCCCTTTCGGGTTTTCAGCCTAGCGAGCTACTCAAGGATAGTATTTCTTCAACTTGTCCATGTTGATTGGTTGGGAGAATTCAAGGCCGTCTAGGTCCATAAGAATGACTGCTCCACCCGACCAGATTGATTTGATGATGTAAGGACCAGTCCAATTAGGTCTGAACTTGCCCCTAGGGTCGTGGATGGGAGCTCGGTTGTCTTTGAGAACTAAATCCCCTTTTTTCAGATTCCTGGGCTTAACTTTCTTGTAGAAAGCCCTGGCGATTCTGCGTTGATAACTTTGGACGTGGTATAGTGCTTTCAGCCTCCTCTCGTCGAACAACATTAGTTCCTTGAACCTGCTCTACTACCAATCCACTTATGCTATCTGGCACTCAGCCATAACCCGCAGCGACGGAACTTCAACTTCAATCGGCAGAACAGCTTCCATCTCATAAACCGAGAATCTGAGTTGCCCGGTAGATGTCACGAATTGATGTCTTGTAGCCCCGAGAGAGTAAATGGCAACTTATCGGCTAGTCCACTGCAGGTTTCCACCATCTTTTTAGAATGTGTTTGATGTTCTTGTTGGCGCCTCAATGACTCAGTTGGTTTGCGGCCGATATGTGGATGACTTATGAAAAGTCACGTTGTATTTCTCCAACAAGTCGATCACTTCTTTTTTAAAGCGGGAACCATTGTCTGAGATGATCTCATTCGGGACCCCATAGTGACAAATTATATTATTCCTGATGAACTTGGCTACATGTGACGCTTTCAGCACTACGTAGGATTGGGCCTCCACCCACTTTGTAAAATAGTCTATTGCCATCAGGATGTACTCATGCCAGTTTGACCCCTTCAAAGTAACTGCCCCAATAACATCAATTCCCCAGACTGAACATGTCCATGGTGAAGTCATGTTATACAGCATCAACAGCGGGATGTTCATGCAATTTGCATGAATTTGGCATTTGTGGCATCACCGAACAAAACAAATACAATCCTCCTCCATGGTTGACCAGTAGTAACCCTACCTGAGAATTTTTCGAGCTAGCATCACTCTGCTCATGTGCGATCCGCATTCTCCTCTATGGATGGCCTCCATTAGGCGCTTCGACTCTTCTGCATCGACACACAGTTTATGCATTCCCAGATGGCCTCGTTTGTACAATTTGTCCCCGTGGATGATAAACTGAGTAGCCATTCGCCGTATTGCCCTTTTATCTTTGGCATTTGCCCCTAGTAGATAAACCTCCTTTTCTAAGAAGTTCTAGATATCATGGTACCAGGGGTTTTTATCTTGTACTTCATCTATCGTGGCAATCAACTCGTAGGCCAGCACATACCTCTGTTCAATAATGATTGGATGCATCCAGACTCCCAAAGAGATGTCTATCATGGAAGATAGAGTCGATAAAGCGTTAATGAACCTGTTATTCTCTCTTAATAGATGCATGAAAGTTAGCTTCTCAAACCTGGGAATCAGAACGTCCAGGGTTTGGTGATAGATTTTCATTCTTTCTTCCTTAACCCTTGAGACACAACTAGGTTCGAGTCCCCAATGACGTCCAACCGTTTTGCCCCTAGTTTCAGGGCAGCTTTTAAGCCAACGATACATGCCTCATATTCTACTTTGTTGTTTGATACCTTGAATCAAAATTTGAAAGCTAAAGGTATGTGGGAATTGTTGGGTGCTATCAACAACACCCCTATCCCATAACCGTACTAGTTAGATGCTCCGTCAAAGTACATAGTCCAAATCTCTTCATCGACCTGCAGAATGGCCTCATCTGGGAATAGATACTCTACTGCTTCATCGCCCTCCACTGGGTGATCGGCTAAGAACTCCGCTATCGCTCTCCCCTTCACAAACTTGCGAGTCATGTACTTCAAATCAAATTCGAAGAGAAGAAGCAACCAACGGGCTAGCCTACCCGTAAGCGCTGGTTTCTCGAAGAGATATTTGATGGGATCTAATCTCGAATCTAGAATTACAAAGTGAGCTAACAGGTAGTGCCTCAACTTCCTAGTAGCCCATACCAAGGCCAAGCAAGCCTTCTCCAGCGGAATGTAATGGGTCTCATATTCAGCGTCTTCTTGCTCAGGTAATAGATGGCCTTTTCCATTCTATCTTCAAATTCCTGTGCAAGCATGCAGCCCGTTGTCATGTCGATTACTGATAGATACAAAATTAACGGCTTCCCCAGCTCTGGTGGTGACAACACGGGTGGGTTCTGTAGATACTGCTTGATCTGCTCAAAAGCAACCTAGCATCGGTCATCCCATTGGAATTTCTTTCCTTTTTTTAGGAGACCAAATAGTGGTTCACAAGTCAAGGTTAATTTTGCAATAAACCGTCTTATGAATTACACTTTTCTCAGAAAGCCTCACACCTCATTTTCAGTCCTTGGTGGTGGCATTTCTAGTATGGCCTTGATTTTGGAAGGATCGACTTCGATGCCCCTTTGCGTAATCAAGAACCCCAGCATTTTCTCTGCTGTGACACTAAAAGTACATTTCTAAGGATTCAGTCGCAACCGATATTCTCTAATCCGTTGGAAAAATTTCTTCAAGGCGGTGTAGTGACCCTTTCTTTCCTCGGACTTGACAATCACATCGTCCACATACACCTCAACCTCTCTGTGGATCATATCATGCAAGATCGTGGTTACAGCCCGTTGATAAGTAGCCCTAGCATTTTTCAGACCGAACGACATCACCCTGTAGTAGTAGGTTCCCCATGACGTGGTGAAGGCAGTCTTCTCTTTATCCTCGGGTGCCGTCAAGATTTGGTTATACCTGGAAAATCCATCCATAAACGAGAGCAACGCATGGCCTGCGTGAAGTCCACCAATTCGTCAATGTACGGTAGAGGAAAGTCGTCCTTCGGACTGGCCTTGTTCAGATCTCTGAAATCCACACACACTCGAATTCTTCCATCTTCCTTCGGCACTAGAACAATATTGGCCAACCAAGTAGGATACTCAGATACTAGCAAGAACCTTGCATCTATCTGCTTGGTGACCTCTTCTTTAATCTTCAAAGCCCAATCCAAGCGTATTCTCCTAAGGCCTGGTTTGGGATCTTTGAAAAAAGACAAAAAGCCAAAAAGTTACAAAAAAAGTTAAAAGTTTAATTTAACAGATAATAACATTTCAGACAACTCTGCAGTACAACAAGCGGAGGTGACTTTTTGAAAAAAATTGCACGGTTTTAGGTGTACAAATAATATGGTGTTGTTCGGCTCGTAGGGGTCATCACGGGTCCCGTTTTAATAATTTGAACCGTTCAATGTGTAGAACTCATCGAGTACTACATGCTTGTGAAACATCATCTTCATCGGATATCGGTGAGTATATGATCAAATCAATTAAAATATATAAAATGGATGGTGGTATAGTTAACGGTTGAAAAAAACTAATTTGATCAGATAGCTATCGATATCCGATTAACGTGATTTTTTACAAGCATATAGTACTCGACAAGTTCTAGACATTGAACGGTTTTGATTAGCAAAATGAGACCCATGGTGGGCCCTCACAAACCGAACAATACCTCCAATTCAATGTCTGAAAAGCAAGGAATCATATCGAGGGCTACGATACACTGCTGCATCTGAATTATCCCTCCGTACCGCCTATTGCATCCCAATCTTCTCCTATACACTAATTTATACAATTTTTTAATACACATCTTTTTCATAAAAAGTCAAAAAGTTGTCCCAAACAACCATATTTTTTTTCCTCAAATTTTTAGTCCAAAAAGTCAAAAAGTACACTTATTTAGGACACCCTAAACAACCCTTAAGTTTCTGCTTAATGGGTCGAGCCTCAGGGTCAAGAGGGATCCGGTGCTGTACAATCTCAGGATCAATTCCAAGCATGTCTTCGTACCACCACAAGAAAACATCTTTTGAAATTTTTTAATAAAGTGACCTAGCGCTCGCATTCCTCCGATGACAATGTGGACCCGATCTGGACTAGACGCGAATCTTCCTCAGTACCCACATTAATTGCAATGATTTCATCAACCAGGGGTTTTACAAATCTCTCCTCCTCTCGATCAATCAAATGTTTTAAAACTAGAGAAATTCATTCCTCATTGTTTTCATCAAAAATTTGAAAGTCATGATCCATGCAATATACAAGTGGCACAGAAAAGTACTCAGAAACAGTAGTGGTACCATTCTCATTCACAACTTCCAACTTGTCCAAATCCTTGGTTACAACCAACTCAAAAGAAAAGGAAAAAGACGACCTGGACAAAACAACGGCATCTAAGTTATTAACCCCAAGAATACCAGACTCCGACTCCGAAGAACTAGAATCTGATTCCGATTCACTACCTGATTCAGAACTGCTGGACAAAAAGCTCTCCTTGAACTGCCAAACGATGGAGGGTGCGATAGATGCATCTAGAATGCCGACAAAAGGGTTCACAACCGTTTGATCTCCAATCATGGAAACGATGAAGTCATCCCCCAAGCTTTCCGGTTTGATCTGAGGATCCGAGAGGAGACAAGCCAGCGCTGCTCCAATCTCAAATTCACTGCCATCGGACTCATCCTCTGTAGCCTGTTCAGCCTCAGCCGGTAGGTCAGTCTGTTCCTGTACAACTTCATCCTCTTGCAGTTATAGATCGAAGAAGATCTCAAAGCCGAGCAAACGCCACTTTTCAAAGTTCAACCATGGCTCAGGAAAGCCGTAAAATGGGAAATCTTCCCCCTCCCGGACAAAACGACCGTTCAGGGTTCCTTGAATGGGTCTATGCACCAACTCATAGTGTTTCCCAGTTTGCTTGGCTTTGGCCCTTCCTGCCATTTTCTTTCCCTTTCTTACCCAATCCTCTTTGGTAGGTTTGTAACCTAGACCAAATGTATGAGGGTTATATGGAACTTTGGCCAATATGGCAATGCTCTTCCGGCCGCTCCTTCCCAATCCCATTTTGGGTACATGTTGTAGCTTATTTATGAGGTAGACGGATTAAGCACTGACATACAACCCCTTATCAATAGCCAGAATATCTTGCACTACCCGGGCCTCAGCTAAGGTAAACCCAGACAAAAAGACATCCTCATCGCCATGTACAATTTCCAATACCGATGTAGTGACTTCCGGTGGAGGATATATAGATGAATTCCCAAAAAAAATAGCTACCCCCTTCCCATGGAGGTACTTCAGCGTCTGATGCAGAGTGGAAGAGACAGTTTTCACTTGGTGTAGCCATGGCCGTCCAAGAGTAAATTAAAGGTGCCCGAAACATCCAAGACGTGAAACTCAATGTCTGTTGTCTTTGAGCCAACTTTGTATTCTAACCCAAACTGTCCCTATCACTTCTCGACTTGTATTGTCATAAGCTTGAATCACCTCGCCGTTGGTGCGAAGTCTGCTGGTTTCAAGCCAATAGCATAGGTCGCACAATGGACAAACATTAATTGCGGACCCGATGTCAACCAAGGCGATTATACATTCAACAGAGATGTATAGTGGTTTGTTATTCTTAGAGCCCTCGGCGACAATTCTTATCTGTAAAGGTCAAAAGTCGGTGAAGCCTCTGGGAAAACCGGTCCTACTAACTGCTTTCGGGTTGTGTCGATAGAGAGCTTAGCCTTATCCATTGCTGATAGGACGGCTTGTCTGTGTACTTGTGAAGCCATGAGCAATTCCCAAATAGAGATGTCTGCTTGAATCTTCTTCAGCTGCTTCAGTACAACTTCTTCTTCCAACAGTTTATTTTTCTATTTCTTAGCTTCCTTATCTTTCCCAGATGTTTCTGGTTGGTCCAGATGTGGGGGTTTAAAATACCGCCCGCTCTGAGTCATGTGATCGACTTCCATAGAATACCATGTATCATCCGGCAGATTCTATCCCCAATCTTCGTCCGTGTGGGCAAGATGCAAATCATCATCTTCCCACCACATTCCTCCGACAACCGACAAATAACTCTCCGGTTCCGTTGTAAGTATTCCCGCATCCATAACACGGTCAATCCCCTCAGGGCCTTTGTTTTTTCTAACATTCTGATCATTCTCAATTCTTTCATGCTCGAACCGCTTAACGCGGCCTCCTGTTCTGTGTTGGCTGTACAAATGCTACCCAATTCTTAAACAAAATTCTTAGCACCGATGCTCTCCGGTAACTTTCCCTTGTCGTTGACCGTTCCAGTCATTGCAGCAATTCCCATTCCTAACTGTCCCTGTTTTCGTTGAGACCCCTCATCAATATCTAGTTCATCGCTGAGCCACCCCGTATTATCCGTTGATCCGTTCATATCAAACCAGCCAATCTGTACATCCCCCAAGTCTTGTTCATCAAAGAAATGCAGATTACTGATGTCCTTCTCAAGCTTAGCTAAGTCATCCAGTCCCTGGCTTGGTCCGTCCTCCCAGAATACATTAACCTCCATTCCCATCAGTAATTCCACCCTTGGTTTGGCCTGACTTGTTGGCACAATGTAGCGACACGGGTTGTATGCCTCTTTAGTTAAGCTCACGGAGCCCTCAGGCATGCCTTCTTCTACCACAGCCACCACCACGGGTTTGGGTTGGGATGTGGACGCGTTCATCATGCACAAGTCTGTGCTTTCTAGAATGAACAGCACCGGCTTAGGTAGGTGGAAGGGGGTGATGTATACACTGGGGTTGTATGGGACGACCAGTATTTGGATAAGATTTACTTGCCTGGGTGGTGGGGGTTGGTTATATGGTGGGAGAGGATTTGGGGTGACATTAGGCTTTTGAGAAGGCGTTATAACTTTGTTGTCAATAAGATCCTGAATCTCATGACGCAATCTGAAGTATAGGTCAATATCATGACCAAGTTATTAGTGGAAGGCACAGTATTTGGCCGAGTTGTGTGTGGGAGAGAGGGGATTAGGCAATGGACGCGACTCCAGGGGCTTTAGATGCCTCTTTCTGATCAGGACCCTCAAGGCCGTAGATAGAGACATGCAGAGTGGGGTGAAAACCCTCTGGCCTCGGGGTTGGTGCTTTGCAAGCTGTGAGGTGGTTTCGGATGTACCGTCAAAGGGGGTGGTTGTTTTCGGTGTGGTGGTGACCAAGCCAACATCAGAAGTCCTTGTAGCTGCATTACTACTCGTAGCCACATTTGAACTGCATATAAAGCCCTATTGGGCTGCTCTTTTTCATGGTCTATCAGACCCTGTTTCATCGCATCCTCTATCTGTACCCCTATCTCATAGAGGTCAGCAAATGTAGGTAGAGGTAAGACTATGATCTTCTGTAGCGGCCTTGGTTACAGATTACGGACGACCATTCTTATCTAGTCCTTTTCAACAGGCCGGGTGGTCATCATGGAGGCCTTGGCCCTCCACCGAGTGACGAAATCGGAGAAGCCCTCCTTCGGCTCTTGACGAGTTGCCTCAAGATCACGAGTCGTGACCTCGATTTGAGTATTATAGGAGTATTGAGCAATAAAGGTCTCGGCCATCTCTTCCCGGCTCCTTTTCATAGAATCTTCCAACTTAGCATACCAAATGGCCCCGATACCTGACAAGGTCCGGCCAAAAAGGGATAACTTCTGTAGTCTAGTTAGGCCCATCAGGCGTAGAATATCTGAAAATAGCCACAAATGGACCATGGGATTACCCAAGCCATCAAAGCGGTCTATATGTGGCATTTTAAACCTATTTGGCAAGGTCACCGTTGCATCGGTAGAGCCATCCTCTATATCTGGGATCAAATTGACACCTTGAGCTCATTTAAAAAGCTTCTCAAGCTTGCTCACTTTCAGAGTAGTAGGGTCAACCTCAAACTCAAAAGGCGCCTCTGTTGGGTAGGCCGGTGCTTTGGAAGTCTGAGGTAGAACTGGCTCTGCCGAAATGTCCGCATTCTCCTAGACATTAGTAGTATCCCCGGGTATCGGAACCCTGACTGGGGGTGGATGCGAAGTAGAAGCTGTTGCTTGTTGTGGTTGTTGTTACTATTGAAGCCTAGCGATTAACTCAGCCTGCTGGGTTGCAATTTCCGCTTGGCGGGTGGTGACTTCTGATTGGCGAGCAGCGCTTAGCTGCATTGCCTCAATGGTCTGTTGAAGTTGACACAACATATCCTCCATGTTGTCTAAGGGGTGCTGATCTATCAAAACCAGTGTGTAATCTCTTCCTGATGTGGAAGCAGAAAATTAGGTTCGACTGAGCACAGATGAAGTAGTCAGTAACTGTTGAATTGGCGACTGCTGAACCGGGGAGCTATGCCTAATTCTCTTCCGTCTGGTAACTGGGGGTAGCGAAGCAAACACTGGTTGTCCTCCAATAAGATCCTCAGATCGGTAAATCCTCCTAACTCTGGTCTAGAGTGCTCGGGGGGTAACTGCTTCGTCTGAAGCAATTGTGAAACACTACCTTGCAAAAAGAAAATAAAGCAAAAGAAACAAAAATTAGAAAACACACAACACCTCGGCTTAGACAGAGACAACACACAGTTGAAATCATAAAAGTGGACGATCAGATTTCGAATCTTGATTTACGCCCAAATTTTCTGCCTCAAAACTGATACCCTCAAACTGATACTCAGACTTGCAATTGATACATACATTCCTACAGAGTTACACTCTAAAAGCACATATCAAGCAAGTGAGAGCCAAAACACCTCTATGATGGGATAGGGTTACCCTGTCCTAATCTCGTCAAGAGCTAGGGATTCACTACGCAAACAAGCGATTTCATACAATATTGCATTCGGGTGAGCAACCTGTCCTAGTTTGGAACAGTCCCTATGGCTTCCAATATGTAACTAGGCCGATTGGTCAAAAAGGGTACCTCAACAAGGCCACCTAATAGACCTCTCGCACTTAACACCGAAAAGTGAAAGAAGGATTAAATGGTACAGCGGTAGTCTAGATCCAAGGCTTGTGTTCCCATCGTGGTAGAGCCCGCAATCGGTCAACCTTATGGCATGCTTTTCCAAGCGAGCCTCTGGCAAACCGCTTAGGAATAGCAGATGGCAAACACTGTGACTTAGACGCACCGATACAAATGTAATGCAAAGAAGCACATAAGTGTAAATAAAACAACATATTATGAGTTCAAGTCAAGTTCTCTAAATCCCCACCAGAGTTGCTAGAAACTGTAGCTCGACTTTTTCGCGCCCCCTTTCGGAGAGCTTGAATTGGTCCTACAGTTCAGACTCCTATCACAGTTCTGAATCTAGTTTCACAAGTGCAATGTGAAACTGATAAATACCAAAGAGTCCAATCCAGCAAATCATTTTGGAAAATCGATTTTGAATCAAATAATGCCAAAACTGGATTGCTTTGCCAGATTACAGAGTCGCCACCTAAATATTTTATTTTTGGAAAATTTAGGAAACCTTGACTTGTACCAAAGGCCACGTGTCCATCATTATCAAAGTTGCCTCGGCTCAGGAACTTGGGTACGAAAGGGGAAGGTCCTGAAATGAGCACCCCCTCTCGCTCGATCAAAGATCGGCCTCTACTATCATGATATGTTGTTTTATAAACATTATGTGTTCTTATTCCGATTATTAGACTAACTTTACTAGGTGACACGCACAAGCAAGTATAGACTAGTCGCAAGATTTGGAACGAATTCAACTCATGTTTGTTTTCGAAAATGGTTTGAATTTGCCACCAAACATGATTGGCCACTTCGCAAAGTGGGCCAAAAACTTACATTTGTTGAATTGTTCCAATTCAAGCAACAACGCCTTCATCCACAGGCATTCATGTAGTTAATCATTTAAGCAAATAGCCTCATGGCAAACATGCTAAACATGGCAATATGGCATGCAAGTATAAGGTATGCTAATTGAAAAGACATGCACACGCATGCTTATTACAATATTATGCCCTCGCGAAGGAGGGTCCGAATAAATAAGCTAACTAGCTATGCTAATTAAGCCAACTATTACAACACAAAGCTAATTAACTAACTTATTCTAAGTTAATTAATTACAAATCGAATTGAAGAATTAGTTACACTAACTAATTAAGTACAACATTTAAATTGAATAATTAGCTACGCTAACTAATTAAAGCAATTAAATGGCCTCAAGGGTGAGGGACGCATGCATGCTCAGTCGGCTTCCTCCCGAAAATCCACTACCTTGCTATCGGATGCCTCTATTTACACTCGTTTGATCTCTGAAAATTATGTCAACTCCCAGAATGCCTTTGCTCCAACTCAGGAACACACTGATGCAAAATTCATTTCTGGCTGGTCGGCTACCAATGGTGGCTGTCAGATACTATTGGTGGCCGGTTGGCTTCTTCTGGTGGCCGATCGGCCACTGCTTTCCTAGATTTTCTTTTTGCTGCAACAGAGAGCAAACAGAGGCAAAGCAATGTATTCTCAAGGAATATATGTATACCATTACCCTCCTTATCATTACACAAAGTCAAAGGAGTGTAATCCTTGGCTCCAAAACCACCAACCAAGTATTCTCAATGCATGATAGCCAAAGAATCAAGAAGTACAACTTCATTGTATGCCAAAACAAGACTCAAGACCATCGCCTTATCATGTGTGATCAAAAGCAATGGAGACCAAGGAGATTGGCTCATTTCATCACTTTGAGTATGAAATGCTCCAATCTTCCTTGTGTTCAATATAACGTCTGATTGAACACATGCAGTGCAACACAACATGCTTAACTTGCTCAAGTTTTACTTGTTATGTTTTATTTACTCATTTTAATTACCGTTCCATTCTTTAACCGATTAGGTCCAAGGTGAGAGTCCTCTAATGAGAGAGGTATCAACCAAGGGATGATTGAAGGCAGGAGAGAGATCATGTCGTTGGTTAGTAGAAGCCCTTAAAAGAGGATTAAAACCATTAAGCACAAATCTCAATCTCAAGCTTAAACACAACCCAAAGGCTAAGCAACCCTCAAAGCAAATGAAAAAGTGATGAAATAAGGGAGGTTGCAGATATTATATGTGCTGAAATTGCATGCAAAATGACCCTAAAACATGCAAGCAACTCATGCAATTCATGCTAGAAAGCTTAAAACATTAAGCTAGTGAAAGAGATTGCACTACAACCACACAATGCAAGCCTCAAATGGCCAAACCAGCTCAAAGCAGAGCTAAGACTAGTCAAAATAGTGGCAAAACCATGCTGGTATTAAGCTAAGTTAAGCTAGAAAATCAAGCCAACATGTGAAGCAACCTAGTCATGGGAACAAGGCACAAGGAGGGGAGGCTAACCCCTCCTATTTTGAACTTCAAAATTTGATTTTTACCACTGAAATAACTCTGATTTTTGGTGGTTTAAAAGGCCAAAAAGATTGATACAAAGATGGTGAGGAATGGCACAAAAGGCTTTATAAGCCAAAGAACAAAAAGATGAGACAACCCCCAAACTCACCAAGACTTAAACTACCATTTTCAAACCTCAAAAATAGGGTTTTTTGTAGTTGAAAAACCTGGTCAAAATAGTACAAAAAGATAGCAATTTAAATTATGCAAGACAAGTTTAAAAGGCAAGCCTTATACCTCTTGAAGCACAAGACAATTCCAGGCACAAATTCAAGCTCAAAACCCTTTCTAAAGCTCCAATAAGACCTCCAAGAACCTTAGCTCCAAGGTAGTCAAGATTGATCAAGAGTCTATGTGCAAAGGTGTAGAGAAAGCTAACTACAAAGCACAAAATAAGAAGAGAGAGAGAGAGAGAGAGAGAGAGAGAGAGAGAAATTTGTTCCAAATTGTCTAACCTTTCAAAATGGGGGAGAGACCCTCCTGTATATAGAAAAACAAGCTTAGAGCTTGTATTCATCCCTCCATACATGTGTATGGAGATGCACATTAGTGAGCAACAGCTGACACATCTGGCAAACAAATATCTAAAAAAGAAAAAAAATGGCCGCCGACCATCACCAGTGACCGATCAGCCATTAATGTGGCCGACTGGCCACCACTGATGGCCAACAGGCACAAGCCATGGCCGATGGACTGTGGGGATGGCCGACAGGCCACCCTCTCTTCCAGATTTGAAACAACAAGCTCTTGGTCAACAACCAAGCACAAAACAGACAAGTTGAGAGGCTTGAGGACAAGGCACCCAACCAAGAACTTCAAGCACTCAAAACAAACATGAGCATACAAAATCATCGAGTGTTCAAACAATAACGTCCAGGTCTCGAGGACGGTCAAAAATAGGGTGTCTACACCGGGTAACAAGATGAGCTTTATAACGCTCAATGGAACCATCAGAATGAGTTTTGATCTTTTAAATCCATTTGCAACTAATAGCACTCTTTCTGGGAAAAAGATCAACCACATTCTAGGTATAAGTTTTATCTAAAGCCTACTTGCAATTCATCCGTCATAACTTGTTGCCAAAAAGGATTAAAACAAGCCTCTCGATAGGAAGTAGGTTTATGAGAAGAAAAAAAAAGTAGTGGAACCAACAATATAATCACGGAGAATCACAAAAGGTTGATTTACTCATGTGGAATGACAATCTGGTGAAAAATGAAAGGTTGGCGATGGAAGAAGCTCCACAAGGAGTGGAGATGGAAGAAGTTCCACAAAAGTTGGAGAAAGTGTAGAACCATACACAAGAACCTCAGGATGAATGGTAAGTGTAGGCGGTTATGGATGCATAGGATCATAATCAACATCAAATTCATCAGAAAACAAGTCTATAGAAAAATCAGTAAAGATCGGGGAGTGGGTGGACTGTAGTAGGTGAAACTTGGAAAGAGTATAGACCATTTTATGTTCCCAAAAGACCACATGACAAGAAATAGGAAAACTCTTAGAGACAAGATCCCAACAAGGATATCCTTTATGTTCTATACCATATCCTAGAAAATAAAAAATATGAGAATGAGGTTCTAGTTTGGTGTATTTATGAGGTTGAAGAAGAACTAAACAAGTAGAGCCAAAAACTTTAAGAGTGGTGTAATCAGGAGGAAAACCATACAAATGCTCGTAAGGAGAGAAATTGACTATGACAGGGGTAGGCACACCGTTTATGGTGTAGACAGCAGTGAAAGTAGTTTTCCCCCAAAATTTTCCAAGACAAGAAGATGAGATGGGAATGGCCTAGGTAGTGTCTAGAATATGACAATGTTTCCTTTCAGCTCGTCCATTTTGTTGGGACGTGCCTACACAAGAACAATAAGGTTATGTACCATTACCCCGAAGAAAAGAAACAAAATCATAATCCAAATACTCCATAACATTATCATAAGGAAAGATTTTCATACTACTAGAAAACTGAGCACAGACCATGGTAAAGAAATCATAATAAATCTATTTGAGTTCATATCGACTTTTGAGCAGCAATATCCAAGTATAAAGAAAAAAATCATCAAAGAAAATCACAAAATATCTAAACCCCCCCATGGTCGGTATTGGTGAAGGTCTCCAAACATCCAGATCCTTGATTAACATTAATCCATGGTTAATTATGCTTAATTGGTAATTAGGGTGAAACTTCGGATTGAATTGCATGTGTGTGTTGCATGAATTATGTCTATATCTGTTCAACATAGGAAAATCTGTTTATGTTTTCTTTCGGATTGCGAATTGAAGGCCCTATCAGCATCGGATTCAAAAATTCACTTAATTTATATGCTAATTAGGATTTATAGAATTTTATGGTAGGTTTAATTAAAATTTGGTTCGGAGCGATTAAATTAGATTAAATTAATGCCATTTGATTAATTTTGATTAATTACTACCTATAGGGCCATTTTGACCCCACTAAGTTTACCTTTTCATTTCATTCTTCCTCAACTTGATGCTCGACGTGAGAATGAGAGAGAATTGAGGGATTTGGGTCCTAGGTTCAAGAATTGAATTCACAAGGAGGGAATTGCTAGGAGAAAAGAAGAAACTTGAAGATTTGTTCATCTAGTTCAAGATTCTAGCACCTAAAGCCCAATTGAACATCTAAGGTATGAAACCAAGCCTTTAGCCTTGAAGTTGAGTTAATTCATACATGAATTCAAGTAAATTGAACTATAAGATGTAAGAATCAAGCTTAAGGAGTAGAGAGGTAGATCAATCCATGCATGCATGTGCATTTTCTTACAAATTGAGCATGATTTCAAAGACTTCT
This sequence comes from Camellia lanceoleosa, assembly GCA_025200525.1. Taxonomy (NCBI): domain Eukaryota; kingdom Viridiplantae; phylum Streptophyta; class Magnoliopsida; order Ericales; family Theaceae; genus Camellia; species Camellia lanceoleosa. The sequence goes on from CM045760.1 coordinate 42,083,922, forward strand.
TTCATGCATGTGTTAATCTCGCCACGCTTTTGGTCATTCATCATGTTTTCCATTAAATTACCATGTTTGATCATGTATTGGAGTGTTTGAATTCAAGGGAGTTCATGCATGTTGTATTAATGAAATATTCATAAAGTTTGTGTTGGAATTTTGTACAATTGGCATGCCTTTGGGCCATGGTTTCTTGAAATATCTTTAATTCATGTTGCTTTAGGGTCTTCATGTATTTTCTCCAGTTTTGGCCCAGAAAAATCGAGTTTGAAGCTTTTAAGATTGAGTTTTGTACTTGAGGATTAATCTGGAAATTCCAGATTTTTGATCCACGCTCTAGCGGAAGACTTCATGCTCGAGTGTACACTCTGAGTATATGCATTTCCGCTCGAGCGTCGAGAGTCACGCTCGAGCATGAAATGCATATGCCCAGAAGTTCATATGTTTTACAGTCTGCTCGAGCGAGGGAATTCGCGCTCGAGTGAGGGTCTGAGTCTCACGCTCGAGTGTGGGTCGAGCGTCCATCGAGCATAAAAAAACATGCAACCAGTACTTTTTCAAAAGTTTGCAATCTACTCGAGTGAGGGAAGTCACGCTCGAGCGGAGCTTCATTGTCTGAATGTCCGCTCGAGCACGAAAAGCTACGCTCGAGCGTGGACCCTATTTTCAGCAAGTTTTGAAAAAAGTTTTCCAACACATTTTTGTATCATCATTCCATCCTAAGCATTCCTAGGCCATGTTAAGACTTCATAATGAGGATTAAAGACTAGAAACACACTAAGAACAAACGAAATAAGTTATATACAATTCAAACGTGTGTTTCAAGTGTGTATTCGTATGTGTGTTCATGTAGGTCACGCGCCTCAGGACAAGTGAAGTGCCACCTTACCATATAATTAGAGCTATCAATCATCTGTGAGTAATGACTTTGTAAAGTTATGTTCAATGTTAAGTATTTTCCGAATATTACAACATGAAGTAATTAGTTTTCTGAAATGAAATGATGTTTTTGAAACAAATGAATGATTGTCCAAGATTCTAAAAGTTATTCGTGGCATCCTCAGCATTATACGATATGCGTCCCTTCATGGGTCATCAGGTCCCTTCATGGGTTATCAGAAACGTCTCTGTGCACATGAGTCATCAGTAAGCCTTCATGGCAGTCCCTTTGTGAGTCATCGGATTTGTTAATGCTAATGGATGTGTCACGTATTATGATATGATACATGTACAAGTTTTGACTACGAATGTAAAAATACCTATGAATCTACTCTGCTATGGTAACTAAATATGTACAAGGCTTTGTTTCCGTATGGACATCATTCAATAAAATCTTTACTCTGTTATTATTCACTAGGCTTTAGCTCACTGTTTATATTATGTATGTAGGTGAGCAAGCACGTGATCAGGCCCAGAGTTGGTGGCCTATGATTCATTTTTGTCAGCTAACCCTTGTGCCTCTCGAGGAGGTTCCGATTGAAGTCAAGTTTCATGGCTGCTTTTGTAAACACTTTATACTATGTGATGTTTACTCAGAATGTCTTTTGGCATGTACTTGGTGTGTGTAAATATTGCATCTTGTTATAAAGAAATTTTAAGTTGTCTATTCCATGTATGTCAGCACGGCTCAATGGACTGTATATGTTTTGTATATTGCTTCCGCAACCCCTCATTATATGCTATTATGTCATGAGGCCTTTGGTAATCCGAGGATTACTGGTTGGTCTCAACGCTAAACCTATGGGGGCGGGTTTGAGTTGTGATGAATGGTATCAAAGCACGAAGTTATACCGCACACACAAGTCCATATGAGCTTAGGATGTCCTAGTAAGAAGTAGGGGATTTCATCTGCATGTCTATGTGTATTGTTCGAAAGTGAAAGCATAAATTCAAGTATAAACATGTGAATTTGAATATAAAGTTTTGTTTACCTATAGCAAATGGACAATGCAAGGAATGATGACACAGTAGGGTCCTCTAATGCCCAAATGAATAGAATGGAACAAATGCTTGCAACCTTAACTGAAGTGGTAATACAACAACAGAGGCAACAACCTTTACCACCCCCACCCCTGCCGGCTTAAGTTGAAACGGGCAACATTGACATAATTAACCTGACTCAAAAATTCATGAAGATGAAGCCACCAACATTCCTGGGTGGCATTGAACCACTAAAGGCGGAAACTTGGCTACTAGAGATGGAAAAATTGTTTGAAGTGTTTCCCTGTTCCAAGGTCCAGAAAGTCTTATTAGCCACCTATACTCTGAAAGATGAAGCTCGAATATAGTGGTTACTAGTTCAAAATGGCAACGAGAATATGACATGGACTCAATTCAATACAATTTTCTATGACAAGTACTTTTCCCAGTGTTTCTGAGACCGGAAGGTTTTAGAATTCCAGGAACTCAAACAAGGTAGAATGTCTGTGGCTGAGTACGACGCTAAATTTATTGAATTAGCTAGGTTTGCTCCTCATATGGTGGACATCGAATACAAGAAGGCCCGCAAATTTGAGGATGGACTAGATCTGGACATACTGGATCGGGTGGGAGTCCTGAACCTACCCACGTACGTTAATGTTTTGGATAGGGCATTAATGGCAGAATCCATTCTAGTAGTGAAGAAACAAACTGTCGCCCCATTTAACCGATTGACGGGAAAAAGATCTCGAACAAGCTTCAAAAAAGGTCGTTCATTTCCTGGGAATAAGAGGCAAAAAACATGATCTTACAGTAGCTCAAGCCAAAGTAGTGGTACTATACCGACTTGCTCAGAATGTGGTAGGGAACACAAGGGGGTTTGTTATCGAGCTTCGGGCGCCTGCTTCAAATGTGGAAAAACTGGTCATGTGATGAAGGATTGTCCTATCAAGTTCGAAAATACCAACTATCCAGCGGCAAGCTCAGCCGAATCCGCTTCTGCATCCAAGATGAATACGAAAGCTAATACCGGGTAAGAGGCGGTAAGACAAGGGCGGGTATTCGCTTTAGTGCTTGGAGATGTGAAAAACACTGAATCAGTAGTGTCAAGTATCATTTCTATTTGTGCTCAGAATGCATATGTGCTGATTGATTCCGATTCTACACATTCATTCATATCGCATGCTTTTTCTTAGAAATTAACTAGACCATTAGAATCTATGAACTGTGTGTTATCTGTAACTACACCGTCTGGGGGTTCCATGATATGTGCTTATGTCTACCCGACATGTGATCTTGTGATTGGCGAAATGACATTGTATGTTGATTTATTGCCCTTGAACATCGATTATTTTGATTGTATTCTGGGTATGGATTGGTTGACTAAATACTGTGCCACCATTGATTGTGTAAATAAATACGTCACATTTCATCCACCTGGTATGCCCGAGTTTACTTTCACAGGAAATGGGATAGTCCCTCTGCCATACTTGATTTCCTTTATAAAAGCCAAAAGGCTGTTAAGAAAAGGGTGTCGGGGCTATTTGTGTAGCGTGTTGACTGTACCGTTGGATAGTGCCAGTGTTGAAACTATTCCTGTAGTTTATGACTTTACTGATGTGTTTCCCAATGATTTACCCGGGGATTTAATTAATAGGAAAATTGAGTTTACCATTCATGTAATGCCTAGAACACAACCCATCTCCAAGACTCCGCATAGGATGTCGACTTTGGAAATGAAGGAACTAAAAGTCCAACTTCAAGAACTCTTAGACAAGAAATTCATTCGCCCAAGTACTTGACCTTGGGGTGCTCCAGTGTTATTTGTCAAAAAAAAAAAGACGGGTCTTTGAGGCTATGTATTGACTACCAAGAATTGAACAAAGTGACCATTAAGAACAAATATCCATTACCCCGAATAGATGATTTGTTTGATCAACTCCAAAGAGCCAAAGTGTTCTCTAAAATTGATCTTAGGTCCAGTTATCATCAGTTAAAGGTTAAAGCAGAAGACGTAGAGAATACTGCATTCAAAACTAGATATGGACATTATGAATTTCTGGTAATGCCTTTTGGAGTAACAAATGCACCTACAGCTTTTGTGGACCTAATGAATAGGGTTTTCAAACAATATCTCGATTGAATTCATTGTTGTGTTTATTGATGACATTTTGATCTATTCTAAAAATAGGGAAGAACATGAGAACCATCTGAGAACTACCTTACAGATTTTGAGAGAAAAGAGATTGTATGCTAAATTGTCAAAATGTGAATTCTGGCTTGACAATGTAGCATTCTTGGGGCATGTAATCAATAAAGACGGTGTCTCTGTTGACCCTCAGAAGATTGAAGCTATTGTGGATTAGCCTAGACCAACAAACGTAACAGAAGTTAGAAGTTTTCTGGGACTGGCTAGTTATTATAGAAGATTTGTGAAAGATTTCTCAAAGCTCGCAATGCCATTGACATAATTAATGTAGAAGAATGTACAATTTAATTGTAATGGTCAGCGTGAATCAGCCTTTCAAGAATTGAAAACCAGACTGGTGACTGCACCGATCCTAACTTTACCCAATGGTACTGATGGGTTTCAAATTTACAGTGATGCTTCATATAAAGGGCTGGGCTGTGTATTGATGCAAAATGGAAAGGTAATTGCCTATGCTTCATGACAACTCCGTCCTCATGAAAAAAATTACCCGACCCATGATCTTGAACTGGCAGCTGTGGTGTTTGCCTTGAAAATCTGGCGTCACTACTTGTATGGGGTAACTTGTGAAGTGTATACTAATCATAAAAGCTTGAAATATTTCTTCACCCAAAAAGAATTGAACATGAGACAGAGGAGATGGTTGGAGCTAATCAAAGATTATGATCTACAGATTTTGTATCACCTAGGGAAAGTTAATACTATAGCAGATGCCTTGAGCCGAAAATCAATAGGGAATCTGTCATGTTTGCTTACTAGCCAGAAAGAATTGTTATATGACTTGGAAAAAAAATGAGATTGAGATTGTGATGCGTGAACAGGGCAGAATACTAGCCACTATTTGCGCTCAACCTACAATCGTTGAAGAGATCAAAGAGAAGCAACTTGAAGACGAATACTTGAAAAATGTTGTAAAAGAGCTTGATTCAAAACTGAGGCCGGGGTTTGTATTCGAGAATCATGTGCTGAAATTCCAAAATCGTCTTTGTGTGCCTAATTGTTATGACTTGAGAAAACATGTTATGTCTGATGCCTACAATACTAAATTTGCTATGCATCCAGGGAATACAAAGATGTACCATGATTTGAAACAGAAATTCTGGTGGCCTGGAATGAAAAAGTGTATTGCAGATTTTGTGGCTAGGTGTTTACATTGCCAACAAGTCAAAGCCGAACATCAACGACCCGCTGGTTTGTTATAGCCACTTCCAATACCGGAATGGAAATGGGAGCACATTATCATGGATTTCATTGTAGGATTGCCTCGCTCTTCTCGAGGTATGGATTCCATTTGGGTTATAGTTGATCGTTTGACTAAGTCTGCTCATTTCCTGTTTGTTAAAACTATTTATAATGCAGATAAGTTGGCCAACATGTATGCGAATGAAATTGTGAGAATGCATGGCATCAAGATTCATTGTATCTCACAGAGATTCGAAGTTTACATCAAGATTCTGGCAAAGCTTGCAACAAGCCTTGGGGACGGAACTGAGGTTAAGCAGTGCCTATCATCCACAGACAGACGGTCAGACAGAGCGGACCAATCAAACCTTGGAAGACATGCTCAGAATGTATGTGTTAGACTTCCAAGGAAATTGGAAGACTTACTTACCATTGGCAGAATTTGTGTATAACAACGCTACTATTCGAGCATTGGAATGGCTCCTTATGACGCTTTATATGGAAGAAAATGCCGATCTCCGGTATGTTGAGCCGAAGTAGGCGACAGACCGTTGTTGGGACCGGAACCTATGCAAGAAACCACCAAAAATGTGAAGTTATTCAGCAAAGGCTAAAAACTACTCGCTGAAAACTACTCAAAGCCGGCAAAAGAGTTATGTTGATGTGCGAAGAAAGGACATAGAATATGAAATTGGGGATCACGTATTCATAAAAGTGACTCCTATGAAGGGTCAAACTCGGTTTGGTGTGAAAGGCAAGTTAGCGCCAAGGTATGTTGGCCCATATGAAATCCTTGAAAAGATCAATCCAGTAACCTATCGAGTGGCCCTACCGCCGATTATGGAACATATACACAACGTATTCCATATGTCAATGCTTCGGGAATATTTGAGAGATCCACTCCATGTCATTGAACCAACACATGTGCTCCTAAAGGATGATTACACTTATGAGGAAAGACCTATCTAGATTGTAAACCACCGAATCAAAAGATTGAGGAACAAGGAAATACCACTGGTAAAAGTTGATTGGCAAAACCACGGAAGGACTTATGCTACCTGGGAAACAGAAGGAGACATGATGAAAAGATATCCTGAGTTGTTTCCTTTGGATCCAATGTTCTTCCAAAGTGAAGGTAATTCAAGTTTGGAGGACCAAACTCTTTAAGGGGGAAAGACTGTAACAACCCCGATCCTTGTTTAACGTTAATTCGTGGTTAATTATGCTTAATTGGTAATTAGAGTGAAATTCCAGATTGAATTGCATGTGTGTGTTGCATGAATTATGTCTATATCTGTTCAACGTAGGAAAATCTATCTGTGTTTTCATTCGGTTTGTGAATTGAAGGCCCTATCAGCATTCGATTCAGAAATTGATTTAATTTATATGCTAATTAGGATTTATAGAATTTTATGGTAAGTTTAATTAAAATTCGGTTTGGAGCGATTAAATTAGATTAAATTAATGCCATTTGATTAATTTTGATTAATTACTACCTATAGGGCCATTTTGACCCCACTAAGTTTACCTTTTCATTTCATTCTTCCTCAACTTGATGCTCAACGTGAGAATGAGAGAGAATTGAGGGATTTGGGTCCTAGGTTCAAGAATTGAATTCATAAGGAGGGAATTGCTACGAGAAAAGAAGAAACTTGAAGATTTATTCATCTAGTTCAAGATTCTAGCACCTAAAGCCCAATTGAACATCTAAGGTATGAAACCAAGTCTTTATCCTTGCAGTTGAGTTAATTCATACATGAATTCAAGTACATTGAACTATAAGATGTAAGAATCAAGCTTAAGGAGTAGAGAGGTAGATCAATCCATGCATGCATGTGCATTTTCTTACAAATTGAGCATGATTTAATCTCGCTTACATTTTGGTCATTCATCATGTTTTCCATTAAATTACCATGTTTGATCATTTATTGGAGTGTTTGAATTCAAGGGAGTTCATGCATGTTGTATTAATGAAATATTCATAAAGTTTTTGTTGGAATTTTGTACAATTGGCATGCCTTTGGGCCATGGTTTCTTGAAATATCTTTAATTCATGTTGCTTTAGGGTCTTCATGTATTTTCTCCAGTTTTGGCCCAGAAAAATTGAGTTTGAAGCTTTTAAGATTGAGTTTTGTGCTTGAGGATCAATCTGGAAATTCTAGATTTTTGATCCATGCTCGAGCGGAGGACTTCACGCTCGAGCGTACATTCTGAGTATATGCACTTCCGCTCGAGCGTCGAGAGTCACGCTCGAGCGTGAAATGCATATGCCCAGAAGTTCATGTGTTTTGCAGTCCACTCGAGCAAGGGAATCCGCGCTCGAGCGAGGGTCTGAGTCTCACGCTCGAGCATGGGTCGAGCGTCCATTGAGCGTGAAAAACATGCAACCAGTACTTTTTCAAAAGTTTGCAATCCGCTCGAGCGAGGGAAGCCACGCTCGAGCGGAGCTTCATTGTCTGCATGTCCGCTCGAGCGGGAAAAGCCACGCTCGAATGTGGACCATATTTTCAGTAAGTTTTGAAAAATGGTTTCCAACACATTTTTGTATCCTCATTCCATCTTAGGCATTCCTAGGCCATGTTAAGACTCCATAATGAGGATTAAAGACTAGAAACACACTAAGAACAAACGAAATAAGTTATGTACAATTCGAACGTGTGCTTCAAGTGTGTATTCGTGATGTGTGTTCATGTAGGTCACGCTACCAGACAAGTGAAGTGCCACCTTACCATCTAATTAGAGCTATCAATCATCTGTGAGTAATGACTTTGTAAAGTTATGTTCAATGTTAAGTATTTTCCGAATATTACAACATGAAGTAATTAGTTTTCTGAAATGAAATGATGTGTTTGAAACAAATGAATGATTGTCCAAGATTCTCAAAGTTATTCGTGGCATCCTCAAAGATTATACGATATGCATCCCTTCATGGGTCATCGTGTCCCTTCATGGGTTATCGAAACGCCTCTCGCACATGAGTCATCAAGAACCTTCATGGCAGTCCCTTTGTGGGTCATCGGATTTGTTAATGCTAATGGATGTGTCACGTATTATGATATGATACATGTACAAGTTTTGACTACGAATGTAAAAATACCTATGAATCTGCTCTGCTATGGTAGCTAAATATGTACAAGGCTTTGTTTCCGTATGGACATCATTTAATAAAATCTTTACTCTGTTATTATTCACTAGGCTTTAGCTCACTGTTTATATTATGTATGTAGGTGAGCAAGCACGTGATCAGGCCCAGAGTTGGTGGCCTATGCTTCAGTTTTGTCAGCCAACCCTTGTGCCTCCCAAGGAGGTTCCGATTGAAGTCAAGTTTCATGGCTGCTTTTGTAAACACTTTATACTATGAGATGTTTACTCAGAATGTCTTTTGGCATGTACTTGGTGTGTGTAAATATTGCATCTTGTTATAAAGAAATTTTAAGTTGTCTATTCCATGTATGTCAGCACGGCTCAATGGACTGTATATGTTTTGTATATTGCTTCAAGAACCCTCATTATATGCTATTATGTCATGAGGCCTTTGGTAATCCGAGGATTATCGCTGCCTCGACACTAAACCTATGGGGGCGGGTTTGGGTCGTGACAGAAAAGTAGAAATGGAATTACTTTTATTTCAAGGTAGTGCAGGTTGTTTTACAATTTGACAAGACAAATAATCAAGATCTTCGAGACTGACATGACATAACCTACAACTATAAACCAAAATTTTCAAACGACTAAAAGAGGCATGTCCTAAGCGACAATGCCAAAGGTGAAAAGAATACAAGTCAGAGGTAGATGCAGCGGAAGAAGTAACAGAAACAACAGTGGATGATTTGGGTAGAATGCAAAGATAAACAAGCTCAAACAGACATTCATGCTTACAGACTATCCCAAAGAGCTATCTCATCTGATGGTCTTGCGCCAAACAACCATTAATAGAAAAGGTAATAATTAGACCAAGTTCACATAATTAACCAACAGAGACAAGATTCAATTGAAGAGCAGGAAAATGATAAGCATCACAAAGAAACACGGTGAAAGTACAAATTTTACCAATGTGAGTAACAGTCACATGAGTACCATCAATAATATGTATAGTGGGGACATGAGATGATGATGATAAATAGGAATATATAATAGTGTTAGAGGTCATATGATTACAGTAAGGAAAATCAAAATACCAGGTTGAATTACCTAAGGTCTCTCAAAGAGCAGTAGAAGGAAGAGTACTAGATTTGGCAAGCACCTGTTGGATAATGTACTTAACATCATCCATAAAAAGGATGGAGCAGTGGAAATAGTAGAGTGGTGAGTAGAGGAACCCTTGGAGGCAGTAACAGTAGAGCAAGAACCTTGGGTAGATTTGAACTAATACCCAGAACGTGAAAACCCTTTCCTGTTTCTTATATATGTAATATATCTATGTATATAGGAAGCACTTACCTAATTAAGGTTCGTACCTTTTTTTTTTTTTTTTTCATTTTTCCCTTCTGTTATTCTTGATACTTCATTATTGTTGTAGGCCTTTTAGATAGTTTGGTCACTTTCGTGGATTTCTTGATAAATTTACATTTTCTTTATTTTATTTACTTTAGCCTCACATATGGCTCAATGATTACATTTGAGAAGAATTATTTTATTATCCTTCCTACTTTGATAATATTACAACTTATCTTTGTTTGTTCTGCCTAATGTAATTTTTTGGGTTTTGGAGGTTCTTTATAACATTTGGATACTTTGATTTTATAAAATTTATTACTTTCTTTTTGCACTATAGGGCATGTGATTTTGTAAAATATCAATAATCAAAGTAAGTTTAAATTTCTCTCAAATTAAAATCTAAACTTGGGAGAATTTAAGAGATTTGTAAAGTTCATCATATGTACTGTTTTGATAAAGTAAATCAATCGAAATGTTTTTTTTTATTGCATTTGTTTTCAAAAAAAAAAATAGACAAGTGTATTTTAAAAAAATAGATCACTATTTTCTTAATAGACAAACACAATAAAATAAAATAAAAACTACAATTGTTGGATCAATCTTTTTTATTTTTATTTTTTATGAATGATATACCCGAGAAGTCTTACAAAATGGACGATTTAAATTATTAAAACTGGACTTGAGGTTAGCTCTATGATGCCTTTAAGTTATCTCAAGATTAGATTTCAAGGTAAAAGAAGCTAAAAGTGGTTACATATTTTTATTTTATCATAAGAACAACTTTAATTATAGAAGTTTCAAAGTCATTTTTTAACTCATTACAGTGTAAAAAAAGAATAAAAAAATATTTTTTTTTTATTTTGAGAATATTCTTTGGAGAGGTTCTTTTGTACAATACTTTGACATTACTTATTATTTGACATTTGTCAATTTATTTTCCAATATTCTAACAAAAAGTACTGAATCTTACAATTTTAACTAATTATATCAAGTATTGGCACCATGTGAATGTGCCCCTAGACCACAAAATAGTCTTTGTAACAGCAAGGACCAAAAGTATTGTAGAGTCCAAGTCTTTGTTTGATTTGCGTTTTAAAGTCTATTTTTGAAAAGAAAAAAAAATTGTAAAAAATTAAAATTTATTTTGGTGATGAAAAAATATTAGAACATTCATCATTTTCATATAGTTTTATCTTTTAAAAAGTAGAAATAAATTTTAAAATTTCAAAATATCTTTCTGTTTCTTTTAGTTTGGTTGGTGAATTACTATGGGTGGAGGGCTCTTGGAAATTATGTAAGAATATTGGGTTAATTGTGATTAGCCTAATAGTGCAAAGCGTAAATTACACTGACACCCCCTAAGATTTTTGTTTAATACAGATTCCCCTCTTACATTTGAAAAATTAAACTTATCCCCTTTGTCAGATTAAAATGACATATTTGTCTCCTAACTTTTATACATATAAAATAATAAAATAATGTTGATATTTTGTTCATATCATTTCATATCATCTTCTTTGGTTTAACTCACACACACACAAAATATATATATATATATATTATTTTTCATTTTTTTTTACTTTTACTGAATTTTTAAAAATATTTTAAACAATTTTTTTATTTTTTATTTTTTAGATACACCTAATCTAGATATACTTAAGAAATATAATATTTTGTGATTTTTTTTTAAATTCACCAAATACAAATAAAATAAATAAAATAAAATTACACAAATTCAATAATACTATGATAAATGTAAATGACGGTATTAGGTAATACTATAATAAATGTAGGTGAATAGACGAGAAAAAAATAATAATGATAGAAATAAAAATGAAAAATTCTATTCATATATAAAAATTTATACAAAAAAATATCATAAAAATGTTGTGATAGTAATATTGTAAATATAAATCATATTTATGGGTGTTTTGTTTTAAAATGAAAGGTCACCATGAAGTTCTATCATTGTATTTAAAAATTTTACATAAAAATTATGCTTGTATATCATCACTCAGTAAGAATATGTTCAAGTAGAATTTAATGATTGAAAGTTGTAAAATGTAGTTATGATGATAGGAAGAAATGGTAGGAAAATAGACAAAATGATCATTTAGAAAATTTTAGGTATGACATCAAGAATTCAATGGGCAATTTATAATGAGATTATATCCCTCAAGGTGGAGAACTAAATTTTCCAAACGTGAGAGGGGATCAGTATTAAACAAAAACCTCAAGAGTGTCAGTGTAATTTACCCTAGCGCAAAAGTTGAGTTTTTTTTTTTTTGATAAATTACAAATACACCCTTTAAGGTTTGCTTCAAATACAAATTGTCCATTGTTGTTTTGAAAATTATATTACGTCCCTTGAAATTTTAAATTTTATAACAAATAGTCTATTTTATTAATAAATTATCAGGTCAATTAAAAACTTTAATAATGACATAAATTTATTTCAATTAATAATTCAGGTAATTTTATTATTGTACAGGAGAACAGTTAGAAAATTCATTTTTTCAATTAATTCTCTTAAATAAAAAATTCTAACAATGGGGCATTTGTAATTTTCCAACCCAATGACAACTCGTATTTTAAGCAAATCTCAAGCGGTGTATTTATAATTTATCCTTTTTTTAAAACAAAAAAAATGATGCTAGAGTGATTATTTGTATGGTTGATATACTCCAAACTTTTGACTGTTGCATCTTTAATTTTTGTATAACTAAATATCAGTTAGCTAAAAAAAAATTCAAAATTACTTTACAAATCCGAACTCTTAACTAAAGTTGTAATAAAAACACATAATTATTGTATTCCATATAGCGTCCTCGCTTTTCCTCCATTGTTTATCAGATTCGACTTAGGTTCTGTGGTGTTAGTTGTTGTTTATATCTTGTTTCCATCCTTTAACTTTTTGTATTCGAGTTTGGGTTGTCTTGGGCGTGTTTCGAACAGGTTGGTTGAGTTTTGGTCTCAAATCTTGTTGCCCCCGCTCGAGCGGGTCTTGTTGCGCTCGAGCGGAGTTTACATCCTTTCAGCATTTTGTGTATCAGCAAAATTACTGCAGGTGTGTTTTTTACGCTCGAGCGGCTTTCCTTACGCCGAGCGGTATCCGACGCCGAGCGGTGTTCAAAGTCCGTAAAAGTACCGAGGAGTGTAATCTACGCCGAAGGGTCCATTTGCGCCGAAAGCAAGCAAGTTTTGCTATTGTGTCTTGGCGCCGAAAGTTAAGTTTTTGTGTCCGACGCCGAAAGCATCCTATTCTCCGCCGAGCGGTCATACGATATCGATCACACCGGGTTATTTCAAATGACTTTTTCAACTCTCTCTCTCTCTCTCTAACTTTTCAAAACCCTAATTTCGCAAAATTTCTCTACACACACTCTTTCTCTAAGAATCCATCTAGTCCTAGAGTGTTTCTACCTTGGTTCCTTTGTATAAAAGGTAGAGTTTGGCTTGGGCTATCTTTGGATATGAAAAGTGTTGATTTGGAGCATCTTTGGGTTTCTTCATCTTTCCCTTTGGGCTTCAAACTTTGAGGTAGAGATAACTACTCATATTTATGATCTTTGACATAAATATATAGTCATTTTGATTTAATGTTATAGTTGGGAAAGTTTGGGAGTTAGGGTTTCAAACCTTAAAATGTGTAAAGAGGGGTTTTTGTTCCATTGAACTATATATGTGTATTTGAGCCTTAAAATGAAGTTATTGAGGTCTATTGATGATATTTGGACCTTTGGGTCAATATTGAGAAAAGGAAAAAATACCCTAGTTGGGATTAATTGGGTCATTTGTGAAATTAATGACATTTATCATGAGATAATGAAATTGGTTTGGAAATAATGAAATTGAGAAGTTATGAGAATGAACGGTGGAGTTGGATTGATTAATCACTCACCTTTGAACTTGTTGATAAATTATTTGTTGACACATTTATTATCTGTTTAGAAATAATTGCATTGGGCTATTGGTGGAGGATAGTCTTGATTGTTGTAGACACCGCATAATGATTAGGTGAATTAAAACTAATTAATGGGTTATGTCATTGAATATGACGGTTGGAATAATACAGCAAATGTGTGTATTGATTGATTATTGTATATGATAAGTGTTTAAATACATTGTATATGTATATTGTTTGGGAGGAGATAGGATGTACTCCATGGTTTGAGAGGAGATATGGGATGGACTCTCAAACTTGCTTAGAAAGAGATAGGGGATGGACTCCATTGATACAGCAAATCTGTGTATCACTTGAAATATGGAAGTGTTTTAATATGTGTTATAGTTTCATTGAATTGTTTGGCCAGGTTCTGAGCCATGTTTATGAATTGAATTGGTTAATTAAAGGAAGGTGCAATGAAACATGGACTTATTTATCATGGAACTGGAATATGTTATAAGTTGGTTTATATGAGTCAAACATTTATCAAATGCTAATACTTTAGTTATTGCTCATATTATGTTTAGCATATCTCTACTGGGCGTTGGTTCACCCTATATGAGACATCATTTTCAAGTGCATGTGACACGCCACCTCCAAGGATGTAGCTTGGGAGGTTGTAGAAGCTGAAGACGTACTTTTGTGATTATTTTGTGTATTACATGTTGTAGACACCCCATTTTTGACCGACCTTGAGACTCAGACATCACCGATTGAGCGCTCGATGATGTTGCATATTGTGCTCGTTCAAAAGCCTCAGAGTCGCGGCCGTGAGCCCTGCCTCCGGACTTCCAACCTCTTCAGGTTTTGCCTCGCCATAACCGGACTTGATTTTCTCTGCTTTTTTCCCGAGGGAGGGAGAGGTCCCATAAACCATCTCTCAAAGGACTATAGGTTACATTTCGTGGTCAGAGGCCATTTTGCCCATTTCGAGCTCCTGGTTTTGCTGAGCCGCCGTCAGGCCGTGTGCCTCGGTTTGGGACCGCTTAACCATCTCCGATTGCTCCGGTTCTTGGCATGCATCTCATTTACTCTCTTTCGAGGGACACTGAGGTCTGAGAGACCCACTTCGTGGTCGAATGCCACTTTCGGTGCTTAACAGCCTATTTTCGGGACCCCGAATCATGGTTTTGGCCCCGAGCATCTGCTTTTGCATCGATTTTCGCTCATTTTTGGCAAGTACTCTATTTTATCACCAGAAGGTCATCAAGGGTGGAGGCCAGCAATTGTCTCAAAGAACTGTTATATTCTCCGCCCTCTGACGCCCGTTTTTCTCACTTCCGAGCCAATGTTGACCACCCTAGGGCCACTGTCTTCAACCCCAAACCACATATTTGTGTTGTACACACATGGGAGGACCCTAATATTACATGGCCGGCCAGAAATTCAACTTGAACCTTTTGAACCCCTCCTAAAAGTAGCTTGTTGTCTCTCCTGTTTTACAGTTGCCAATTTCCAACCACAGGGTTTTGTTGAGGACACATGGGAGGACCCTAATATTACATTGCTGGCCAAAAATTCTTCTGGACCATTTTGTCCCTTGGCCGGCCGGCCATAGGGGGTGGCCGGCCGGCCACCTGCAGCTTTGATAACTGGCCGGCCAGCTTCCTTACAGGGAGTACTTTACAGCTGTGTGCTCTTTTCCCTCCAAAAACTGCATCCGGAGGGAACTCTTTTTGGAGGAAAAATTGATGCCTTTTCCCTCCACTTTTTTCCCTCCATTTCTCCCCCATTCTTGTCCATATAGCTGGCCTCCCAGCTCTAGAGAAAGGGTTGGAAAATTGCTCTCAAGCTCATACACACATATCTATCTCCATTGCTCTAAAAACTCCAAGTTCTACACCATTCTCTGCACTACCACCTAGCACCACCACCACTACTCCATTCCAGCAGCAAGGAGAGGTTTTTTAGAGGCTTAGAGGCATCATTCCTTGGTCCAAAAGGTAGCAAAGAAGTGGGCTTCAAGGGTAAGACCATTTTCCCTCTTTTGTAGCTCATTTTTGCCACAACTTTCTAGCCTATTTTCTTACTGTTTTGGGCTCTGACCCTAACAGAAAGGGTCATTTTTTTGAGCCATTATTCATGTTTTTTTAAGGGTTCAACACTGTTTGAGACCCCCATTTGGTACTTGCTTCAATACCCTCTTGTATGCCATTATTTTGCATGGTATTTCTAGCCTATGTGTAGTCTGTTTTGAGGCATGATATAAACTGTAAGTTGGCTTATTTTGAGCCCCTCTACAACATTGTAGAAGGGCTCAACACTGTTGGGGGCCTCCATGTGGCACTTACCATTATACCCCTCTTTGGCCCCCATTTTTGCATGCTTTGTTATCCTACCTTTCTTCTGTTTTTAAGCCATGATCAGAACTAAAAATGGCCATATTTTGACCCCCTGGACATATCTCATTAAGGGTTTTTTTTTTTTTTTGGTGAATGCTTTGTATACCTCATGTTATAGCCTCTTGTTGGCCTACTTCTTGCATGGCATTTTTAGCATGTTTTTATATTGTTTTTGGGGTTGTCATATACTGAAAAATAGCATTTTTTAGGCCCTCTTCATTGTTGTAGAAGGGTATTTTGCCATTTGGGCTTTGCATCTATCACTTGCTTCATTGCCTCCCTTGCGGAGCCATTTTTGTATGCTATTTTAGCCCTACTTGTGATTGCTGTTTGTCCATGTTTTGAACTGTAAAAATACTAGTTTTGGGGCTTCCTTGCTTCTTATTTTTCATTTCATGTTCAAATTATGCATGTATTGTATAGCTACAAGTCATTTTGGGTGCCTAATTTCGCATTTCGGGATCATTTCATGCAATGGGTTTCGTTTTACCGGGTTTCGGGGTTGTTTTTCCCCTCATCTTGCCACTGATTTTTGCATGATCGCATACTATATTCCGTGTCTTTGCCATGTCTCATTAGAGTGGCATTTCGGTGCCTGAGGGTCCGTCCTCGATTTGCGTGCATGCATGCACGCATTTCGAGATGTCTTGTTTTCATCTGATGGCCTCCTGTGTGAGTGTGGCTGAGGCTCTCTCATGTTGGTGTAAGCCCATTATTGCGTTGCGTATGCCATTTCATCCATAGCATTGTGTATGCCCGGTTGTGTATTACCTCGTATAGCGTATATGCCATTCCATGACATTGTGTATGTTAGGATTGTATCTTAGTCGCATTCCATGCATGTCATGCATATCGCATTGTGTTCGATAGAGTTAGCCCGACACGAAACGAGGCATGTTCCGCGACTGAAAGTGACGAACGTGTCTCAATTCGAGTCACCGACACCCGGATTATCCATGATGGAGTTAGGTTTTGTTATAGTATTCATATGCATTCATTCTATATTGACTTGTGCAATTCGCCTCGCCATCATGCATCGAGATGCGTGATTGGTGGCACGAGGATCGAGGCATGCATATATCTGTGAAAATACATTGCTATGCCCCTTTCCTGCTCTTTGTTACAGCATATCAAGAATCAGTAGTCTTCCGAGGCTTGGCACGCTTTTCAAGAAACATTGCAAAAGAGGCTAATCGGCATCGCCGTGATTTCGCACAAAGTAGCCCAAACATGCATCATTCCATCATCCTGAAAGTGTAATCATAGTCCCCTGCTTGCATGCCGCTTTTATTTTTCTTAGTTAATTTGTTAATTAATTAGGATTTGTATATTATTTGGACTGTATATTTTGGATCAGATATTCTTTCATTTTGGGATCAGATATTTATTCGACCTCTCGTGGGAGGGCATAATTGTAATAAGTGTGGGTGAGTGTGATGTATGTCTTCCAACCCCACGCCTTTTCTTCCCTTTTATTTACCCGCCATTTATGGTTAGATATAGGGCATATTTCAATTAGCATACAAGATGACAAAGATGTTTGCATCATTCATCTGTTTTGCACGCATCGGGCTCGGCGCATCATACAAACTGCATTTGTATTTCAATTCCAAGTTGAGTACTTGATAGCTGTTGCATCTCATATGCCATGTTTAGAATAGCCGAGCCTGCTATAGTTTGCATCTTTGCATGTGTTGCACTAGGCATTTCTGTATATTTGGGATCACGCATGATTTCTAATGAGCTTCTGTTTTGGCTTGGAGTACTCGGTGAGTTTTATGCTTTAGCATCCTTGCATGCGTGTGAGTGACTGCCATGAATAGCATGCTTACCATGAGGCTACGTGCTTATATGATATAACTGCCTTGAATGCCTGTGGATGGAGGTTGAGTTACTTGAAGTGGAGTAAATCATTGACTGTTTGTTTTAAGCCCACTAGATAGTGGCAAAATCATGTTTTCTAAAGCCCACCCGAGGGTGGCAAATCCACGTCTTAGCCTACCTGCGGGTAGCACCATCAAACCATTTTTCAAAAACAAATATGAAGTGTTTTGTTCCAATTCAGGCGGCTCAGTCTATATTTGTATGCTGTGCGCATCACATAGTAACCTAGGCTAATAACCGAAATAAGAACATACAATGTTTTCAAAATAAGATATCATGGTTAGTAGAGGCCGGTCTTTGACCGGGCGAGTGGGGGTGCTCACGAAGTGACCTTCCCCAATCGTACCCAAGTTCCCAAGCCGAGGCAACTTTGGTGATGACGGACACGTGGCCTTTGGCACCGAGTCAGGGTTTCCTAAATTTCCCATTATAAAATATTTAGGTGGCGACTCTGTATCTGGCAAAGCAGTCCATGTTTGGCACTTCTTTCAAAAAATCTGTTTTCAAAATGATTTTCTAGATTTGGACTCTTTGGTTCAAGATTAAGAACCGTGACATTTAAGTCCTTCAAACTGTAGTAGACCCAATATCGAACTAGAACGCGGGGGGGGGGGGGGGATTCGCACTCTTTCCCCGGATGCTCGGGACGCTTACGCTTCGCGACTCGCTGGAATTTAGAGAACTTGACTCGAACTCGTGATATCTGGTTTTGACTACACTTGTGTGTTTTTTTGCATTGCATTTGCATTGGTGCACCTAGGACACCGTGTTTGCCATCTGTTATTCCTGAGCGGTTTGCCGGAGGCTTGTCTTGTCAAGGCATGTCCATAAGGCTGACCGGTTACGGGCTCTGCCAGTATGGGAACACAAACCCCGGTTTTACCGGAGCACCCTTTTTGACCATTCAACCTAGTGCATATTCGGATCCATAGTGACCATTCCAAACTAGGACATGTTGCTTACCCGTTTATAGGTTGTTTGAAGCCGCTGCGTGCGTAGTGAACCCTAGTTCCTGACAAAATAGGACAGAGAAAACCCTACCCCAACATAGGGCTCTCACTTATCTGCTATGTGCTTGTTAGAGTGCGTCTCTACAGGGAATGCATGTATCAGTTGAGTTTGGGCATCAGTTCGGGCATCAACAAGATTCGAGATTCAGCTTGTCATGGATATCGATTCGGTTTTGGGGAACAAAGGATACAGGACAAGAATCGCGATTGAGGATGCAGTATATCCAAATTTTATCAACCGTGTGTTGTATGCCCGACTGTGTGTTGTGTGTTTAATTTAAGCTGTTATGCTGCCCGTTTATCTAGTTATTTATTTCCTTTTCGTTGTATTTATCTTTTTGCTAGGGGGCAGTTTTTAGCACGATTGCTTCCGAACCAGTAGATATTCCCCAAGCACTTTGGACACGAGGTCACCGACTCAATCGATCTGAGGATTTGCTGATGACATCCAAAGGTTCCACTCGCTACCCCCCCTATTATCGAAGAAGGCCGAGGAGGCGCAGGTGTCGAACAGGATTACCGGGCAATACTACTTTAGCAAAGAAAATGGACTGAGATTTCTGTTTCCGCTATAGAGATACACCTGCCAGTCATTCAGATGGAACAGCAGAATACATCAGGGATGGAGGCGATGATGCGCCAAATGCATGAGAGCATGAAACAGATGGAAGAAGATGCTGCCCGCCAAGCGGAATTCTCTAAGCAGCAGGCCGCTATCATGGCCCAGCAGGCCGAGCTGATCACTAGGCTGCAACAGCAGAATGCAGTATCTGCTTTACATCAGGCTCCTCCTCCACCAGCGGCTCCATTACCCGAGCAGGCACCTACTGGTCAGAATACCCTGCCAAATCCCCAGAATACCCTCCTGGACACCCAGAACACCCTACCCAATGTCCAGAATATTCAAGAGGACACAGGCCTTCCAACGGGACTGTCCAAGAATCTTACACCCAACCACCCGGACTCTCCATTCGAGTTCGAGGTAGATCATACAGCTCTGAAACTGAGTAAGCTGGAGAAGCTTTTCAAGAAAATGCAGGGGGTGAAGGCCATCCCGGACATCGAAGATGGGTACACCGATGTGGCCGTAACATTGCCAGACAGATTCAAGATGCCACAAATTGACCGCTTCAATGGGTCCGGAGATCCTATGGTCCATCTACGGCTGTTCTCAGACATCCTGCAGCCGATGGGCCTAACCCGACCACAAAAGCTTTCCCTGTTCGGCCGAACTTTGTCGGGTGTGGCAGCCATCTGGTACGCAAAGTTAGAAGATGAGGTGAAGAGAAGTTGGGATGAGATGGCTGAGGCCTTCGTTGCACAGTACTCGTACAATACACAGATCGAGGTTACAACATGTGATCTCGAAACAACGAGGCAGGAACAAAAGGAGACTTTCTCAGACTTCGTAACTCGATGGAGGGCAAAGGCATCGATGATGACCTTGAGGCCTACAGACAAAGATCAAATCCGGATGATTGTGCGCAATCTCCAACCGAAGTTGATGCAGAAAATGATCGTACTCCCCTTTCCCACCTTCTCAGACTTACACGAGATGGGGGTACAGATCGAGGATGCCATGAAACAAGGTCAGATCGACCAGGATAAGGAGCAACCTGTATGACTTTCAATCAGAATAATAATGCAGTTCGAAAGGCGGCAAGAAATACAAGAGCTGGAGGTTAGTATGGTCACCACCACTCTCTCCCCATCCAAGGCCCGTGGCGCCTACACCTTCTCCTGCCTCCTAAGTAATACCTGCACCACAAGATACCAGCCCAAAGGCCAAAAACCTTCACTCCACTATACATGCCTTTGTCCAAGGCTCTGGTTCTAATTAAAAAGGGGCATCTGAAACCCCTAGAGCCGAGGCCAATTCCAAATCCACTCTTCCCACAACCCACCAGCATCATGCATTCACTAGCAAAGATGGCCACGATATGCACTAATGTTACCGTCACGCCACGAGATTCAGGACCTCGTCGACAAGAATATTATTCTTCCTCCCGAAAGACCCAACGTCACAACCAACCCACTCCCCGTACATAACCAAGATCCACCACCCAAAAGAGTCAATCTCATCCAAACTAGGGTCGTGTCCTACGATCCTAGTATCTATATTACTCCCTCCCACCTACACAAGCCGGAGGTGATCCTTCCTGACTGCACTGACTTATGCATGTTGGACACCTTCACAACCCAATCTGAGCCAAAGGTGGTGACCATCGAAGATGGAATGGGGCAGGTTTCAGAGGAAGGAAGAATTGTTGAGACTGGGATGGAACAGCCTGGGAATTATGCTGGAGGAGCCTATGATCCAAGTGGATACATCTTATCAAGGTCACCGAGCCGAAAGTGTGGGTCAGTAAAAAGTCGAACTGCATGATTCAGGGGGATAGACTTGAACAGGGGGCGGATAATCTGACAACAGTGGAAGAGGACTTTGCCAAGCTCCAGTTCTTCAACGATCAAGGATCAGGGGATGCAACAGTCAACTAGTTTGAATATGGGGAGTCGGCAGAGATTACCGGATGGTTAGATGATCAGCCAGACGTTGTGGAATTTCAGCCAGAGCAAGGCCCGGCAGGGGCAAGGGTATCAATGGTGGCCGGAAGGGCCGAGAGTCAGAATGAATTTTCGGAGAGTGCCGTAACAAAGAATTTCGCTCGAGATCAAGATATTGTGAGAACTGAACAACAAATCGTGCTAACGCGCGAGGAGCAAGAGAAGAAGTGGGATTCTAAGAGAATCCGGAAAGCCAAGAACCATGAAGAGGTTGAAAGTGCTGCGAGCACGAGAGTAGGCCATGCTGTGAGCATGTGGAATGAAGGTACTAAAAGTACAAATTTGCCAGAACTAGATAGGTGTTTGTTGAATGCTAGCGGGATGTGGTGGGAAGACGATGACTTATGTCTTGCCCACATAGACGAAGATTGGGCAGGTGCTCAACCAGATGACACTTGGTACCTCGACGAGGTGGACCACATGACCAGGAGCGGGCGGTACTTCAAGCCCCCACACCTTGACCAACCTGAAACATCTGGAAAAGATAAAGAGGCTGAGAAACAGAAGGAGAAGCAAATTGAAGAAGAAGTCAGATCGAGACAAGTTAAAGAAGATACAGTGCATATCTCCATCTGGGGATTGCTTATGGCTTCAAGGGTGCACAAACAGGCTGTCCTATCTGCTATGGACAAGGCCAAACTCTCCATCGATACTACACCAGAGTAGCTGGTTGGGCTGGTTTTTCCGGGAGGAGGTTCCCCGGCATTAACCTTTTCAGATAAAGAACTGCCGCCTGAGGGTGTGAATTATAACAAACCTCTCTACATCTCCGTGGAATGTAGAGATAAGTGGATACCGGTGGTACTTGTCGATACCGGGTCTGCCATCAATGTCTGCCCAGCCAGAACAGCATATGCAATCGGGTTGAAACCCGCGAACTTCTTACCAACTACTCAGGTGATCAGAGCATGCGATAACACCAGCAGAGAAGTGATGGGGACTGTCAAGATTCAGACCCAGGTTGGTCCAGGACAACACAACATCGAATTTCATGTCTTGGACGTTCCCGCAACCTTCAACTTGCTCTTGGGGCGACCGTGGTTGCACCAAGTAAAAGCAGTCTCTTCCACTCTACACCAAATGCTGAAGTACCCTCACGGGAAGGGGATAGCTATTGTCTTCAGAAACTCATCCATCCATCCGCCGCCAGAAGTGTCTACACCAGTTTTGGAGATCGAGCACGGCACGGAGGACGTGTTCTTGTCGGGGTTCACTTTGGCAGAGGCCCGGTTAGTGCAGAATATTATGGCTGTGAATGAAGGTGTGTACGTCAGTGCTCAATCCGTCTACCTCATGAACAAGCTACAACATATTCCCCGATGGGATTAGGAAGGAGCGGTGAAAGGAGTCGCAAAGATTGGCCGGTGCCACACAACCCGCATACCTTTTGGATCAAGTTATTCCGCCCACCAAAGAGGACTCGTGAGGAAAGGAAAGGAAATGGCCGGCAGAGCGTGAGCGAAGCGGGAAACCTTTTGAGTTAATGCACGTGCCCATCCAGGTACCTCGAACGGACGCTTCGTTCGAGGGGAGGACTTTCCATTTTGCGGCTTCCCAGAGCCATGGTTAAACGCGAGAAGAAGCCCGCATGTGCTTTGAGATCTTCTTCGACCGCAACTACCTGTGGATAACGCTGTTACACAGAGCGCATGCACCCATCACCGAGGTTGAATAGTGCAAGGCAAGGATCCTAAGGGCAGAACTTGAAATGGGGTAGCGCTGCATGTCTCCTCTCTCGATCCTCCGATCGACTAAGAGTGCTTGGGGATAACTTCGTGGTTTCCATGATTGGGGATGGAATGGTCAGGCCTACCAAAGAGCTATCTTGATGCATCAATCGACCCTCTCTCACCGGCAAGACGAGGAGGATTTTTGTCCAAAGAAGACGGAAGTCAGTAGTGAGCCGAATCGATTCCACCGAGTCCTCGTGAGTCCGAATCAGTTCCAAATGACCGAGTCTAAGTCCTGTACTCTGGGATGTTAACCCGATGCCACAAATTCTGTTTAGGTCAGTTTTTTCCTTTTCATTTGAGTCTGTTGTAAGTGAATCGGACGATTTGGATGTGCCTAATGAGAATGAAATATATGTGGTTTCCGAGTACTTTTCTGTGCCCTTGATCTATTGCATTAATTCAGACTTTCAAAACTTTGATGAAAACGACGAGGACGAAGTTCCTCCAGTTTTACAACGTTTAATTGAGCAAGAGCAAGAGAGATTTGTTAAACCATTAATGGATGAAATCATTACCGTGAACATTGGTATTGAGGAGGACCCGTGGCTGGTCCAGATCGGGTCCACGTTGTCTTCGGAGGAACGCGAGCGCTTAGTTGCTTTATTAAAAGATTTCAAAGATGTTTTCGCGTGGTCCTACGAAGACATGCTTGGAATCGATCCTGAGATTGTACAGCACCGGATCCCTCTTGACCCCGAAGCCCGACCTGTCAAACAGAAACTCAGGAGGATCCACCCTGATTGGGCCATTAAGATCAAGGAAGAGGTCACCAAGAAGATTGACGCAGGCTTCCTGCTGGTATCCGAATACCCGACTTGGTTGGCCAACATTGTTCCAGTGCCGAAGAAGGATGGCAGAATCCGGGTATGTGTGGATTTCAGGGATTTGAACAGAGCCAGTCCGAAGGATGACTTTTCCTTGCTGCATATCGACGAGTTGGTAGATTTCACAGTAGGGCATGCTTTGCTTTCATTCATGGATGGCTTCTCAAGTTATAATCAGATAGTAATGGCACCCGAAGACCGGGAGAAGACTGCTTTTACCACCCCGTGGGGTACATATTGCTACAGAGTGATGCCATTTGGGTTGAAGAACGCTGGGGCTACATATCAATGGGCCGCGACCACAATACTACATGACATGATCCACAAAGAGGTTGAGGTGTATGTGGACGACATGATTGTCAAGTCCAAAGAAAGAGAGGGTCACTACACCGCCTTGCACAAGTTTTTCCAAAGGATCAGGGAATTCCGGTTGCTGCTAAACCCTCAGAAATGTACATTTGGTGTTACAGCAGGAAAAATGCTGGGGTTTCGACATAATACACAAGCATCGAGGTCGACCCTTCCAAAATCAAGGCCATCTTAGAAATGCCACCACCAAGGACTAAAAATGAGGTGCGAGGCTTTCTGGGTAAAGTGCAATTCATAAGACGGTTTATTTCAAAATTAACCTTGACTTGTGAACCACTTTTTGGTCTCCTCAAAAAAGGAAATAAGTTCCGATGGGACGGCCGATGTCAAGCTGCATTTGAATAGATTAAAGAATATCTACGTAACCCGCCTGCTTTATCGCCACCGTAACCGGAAACCGTTGATTTTGTATCTGCTGCTGATCGAGACCACGATGGTGTATGCTTGCACAAGAATCAGAAGATAAGGTGGAAAGAGCCATCTACTATTTGAGCAAGAAAATGCTAGAGTATGAGACCCGATATACACCGCTGGAAAAGGCTTGCTTAGCTCTGGTATGGGCTACCGTGAAGTCATGCACTACCGTTAGCTCACTGTAATGTTGGTTTCACGACTAGAACCCATCAAATATCTTTTCGAGAAACCAGCACTTATGGGTAGGCTAGCTCGTTGGTTTCTGTTGCTCTCCGAATTTGATCTCACATACGTGACGCGCAAGTCAGTGAAAGGTAGAGCAGTGGCAGAGTTCCTTGCCGACCACCCGGTTGAGGGGGATGAAGCTTGAGTACTGCTCCCGTGATGAATCAATTCTGCATATCGACGATGAAACTTGGACGATGTACTTTGACGGAGCGTCAAATCAACATGGGTATGGGATAGGAGTGTTACTGATAGCACCCGATAATTCCCGTATCTCTCTAGCCTTCAAACTCTGATTCAAAGTCTCGAACAACGAAGCAGAATACGAGGCATGCATTGCTGGTTTAGAAGCAGCCCTAGAACTAGGGGCAAGACGACTGGATGTCATTAGGGATTCGAACCTTGTTATGTCTCAAGCTAAAGGAGACTGGAAAGTGAAAGAAGAAAAGATGATGATGTATCACCAAACCTTGGATTTGCTAATTCCTCGGTTTGAGAGGCTAAGTTTTACTCATCTACTAAGAGAGAACAACAGGTTCGCAGATTCTTTAGCAACTTTATCTTCTATGATAGACATCCCGTGTGGAGTCCGGATGCGTCCAGTCATCATTGACCAGAAATTTGTACCTGCCTATGAGTCGATTGCAGCCATAGATGAAGTTCAGGACGAACATCCCTGGTATTACGACATCTGGAATTTCTTGGAGAAAGAAACATACCCGCCGGGGGTAAACGCCAAAGACAAGAGGGCAATCAGGAGAATGGAAGTTCTGTTCATCATCCGCGGGTAAATCAGAAAACGGGGTCATCTGGGAATGCATAAACTGTGCGTTGATGTTGAAGAGTCAAAGCGTCTGATGGAAGCCATCCATGGGGGAGAATGTGGTGCACACATGAATGGGGTAATGTTGGCACGGAAGATCCTTAGACAGGGTTATTACTGGTCCACCATGGAAGAAGATTGTATTGGTTTCGTCCGGCGATGCCACAAATGTCAGATTCATGCAAATCGCATGAACATCCCGCCGTCAAAGCTGTACAACATGACTTCGCCATGGCCATTTTCTGTCTGGGGAATTGATGTAATCGGAGCTGTTACGCCAAAGGGATCGAATGGGCATGAGTTTATCTTGGTAGCGATAGATTATTTCACAAAGTGGGTTGAGGCCCAATCTTATGCGGTGTTGAAGGCTTCGCACGTCGCAAAATTTATCAAGAACAACATTATCTGTCGCTACGGAGTCCCAAGTGAGATCGTTTCAGACAATGGTTCCCACTTCAAGAAGGAGGTGATTGATTTGTTGGAGAAATACAATGTGGCTTTTCATAAGTCGTCTACTTACCGGCCGCAAACCAACGGAGCAGTTGAGGCCGCCAACAAGAATATCAAGCGCATACTACAGAAGATGGTGGAAACCTACCGGGACTGGCCAGATAAGCTGCCGTTTGCTCTGGGGCTACAGGACTTCAATCAGAACTTCTATTGGGGCGACTCCGTACTCATTGGTTTATGGGATGGAGGCCATTCTGCCTATTGAGATTGAGGTCCCGTCATTACGAGTATTGGCTGAGTGCCAGATAGTCGAAGTGGATTGGCAGCAAAACAGATTTGAGGAACTCATGATTTTCGATGAAAGAAGGCTGAAAGCACTGTACCATGTCCAAGGTTATCAACGCAGAATCGCCCGGGCTTTCAACAAGAAGGTTAAGTCCAGGAATTTGAAAGAAGGAGATTTGGTACTCAAGGACAACCGAGCTCCCATCTACGACCCAAGGGGCAAATTCAAACCCAATTGGACTGGTCCCTACATTATCAAGTCAATCTGGTCAAGTAGAGCTGTGGTTCTGATGGATTTAGATGGCTTAGAGTTTTCCCAACCGATCAATATGGACAAGTTGAAGAAATACTACCCCTAAGAGGCTCGCTAGGATGAAAACCCGAAAAGGCGACCTAGGCAAAACTCAGAGCATAGAGAATTTGAAAATTATAAAAACTGAGCTCGCAAGGTTGAAAACCCACAAATGGCGGCCTTGGAAAAAGTTAGAGCACAAAAGGAGAGTAAAAATACCCGAGCGAACCTAAGCCTGAACTACGCAAGGCTTGATTCCCATCTTTGGGATACGTAGGCAGCTTCATCCTGAAGTTCAGCCACAATCTTTTCCCCGATCAATTTTGTCTGTTTGATCATCTCAGTCATCTCTATTCATCAGCATTTATCGTGATCTCCTGACAAGGTTATTCAGACTAGGGGCAACTTTCCGCTATGAAGAAGTGCCACTACATTATTCGCACTAGGGGCAACTTTTCATTGCGAAGAAGTGCCGCGGTACCATTCAGACTAGGGGCAACTTTCCAGTTGCTAGGATTCGGGGTTGTGCACCCCAGTGACAGATCTCAGGCGTGTCCAGTTCTGATCCATATCGAAAATAGTTTTGAAAAGTTTTAATAAAAGTTAACTTTGTTCAAATTAATCTTTTCACAACTAGGACCATTTTTGGACCAAAGCGGAGGATTTTCAGTACTACAACCTTCAATTTCATTGATTTCAAAACAGAATTCTCTTGCTCTTGCATACAATTGAAGTTGCTTTTTATTATACTCATAAAGAAAACTTGAAAGTACTAATAAAGCAATAAATTTGGGGCATAGTTAAGTCAGGTGTCCCTGCGCCCCCCCTCCCCCGAGCTAGTCGAAGCTTCCGATGCCGACCTAGGCCCAATCTGTGCCTCCTCATTGAGCCAATCCCAGCACTCATCAGACAAAGTGCAACTGAAAATAGGGCGGGGCGGAGCTCTCTAGTCCCCCAAGCCGTAGTATGTCAGGCAAGGTGTGCACCTCGGACCGGAAAGGCGACCGGATACTCTATCCCCTCCGGAGGAAAAGTCTGATCATGGCCGAACTGGCGCAGAATGCGGAATGGGAAATAGAATACACAATGGGTCGTGCTAATCAACCGATCCCAAAGATCTCGAACATGCTATAGCTCATCGCCGAAGGTTAAGCCAAGGACGCCAAGCAATGCGTCACCGACAAATCGCACATCCATTCAAACCACCATCCCTCATCAAGGGCGTCGACCAGGCGTTGTCGAAAAAAGTAGCCGCGGGCTGAGTAAGCAGGGCAAGAGTACACAACTTGCAATTTATCCATCAACTATATCTGGGGAGGGATGAAAAATGAGAGAATAAAGAATAGAGAGATGTGCGATGAGAGAAAAGTAAGATGAGGGTTTTGTGAGAAAAACCGAGCCTGAGGGCCGAGCGATGTGATCAAATACATATGTGAGCTTGGGTGGGAAACATTACCTGCAGCAGTAGTGGGCTCCCCGCAAACCTGGTTATCTCCTGGCGGTAGAAGGCATCCAAACCCAGCACATCTCAGCCAATGTCATGGCGATACAGCTCTTTCCTTCCCTCAGGCCTTGAGCGACTTCAATCAAATGGATGTTAGCTCCCCCGGAGCCCGAGACAAACAGAAAACGAGATAGCATGCACAAGCAGAGGGCATGTTGTCGGAAACCTTACCGATAATGGTTGTCGCGGTCACCAACATCAGAGAATCGGTAAATCAGGCTCGGGATATCCAACATCCCGTTACAAATCAAGGATCGAGCATCATGCGCGCGTTGAGACCGCACATCCGCCTAAAGCTTGGGCGTACAAACGAGATCGAGGCAAGATCTCTTCTCGAGCGCTCAGACTCTATCAAGACTTGAAAATCTTCAAAAGTGGGACATACCTCTTGCCCTCCGGTCAAGACGCAAGGCCACCGGTTCCAAAATCTCGCCGCCGATGGAGGAAAGGAAGGTGCAAGGAGTCCTACCAATGTGAATAGTGCATTCAAGCCGAAACCCCGGAAGTTCAACTTTTCCGAGCCATCTAAAGAAGAGATCCAAGATGTGAGATTTTCTACGAGAAATGCCTCCATTTTTGTGCAAAGTAGTGATGAAATGAATGAGTTCCAAAGTTTGAGCTTTTATAGGAGGCGAAACACTATTCGAAGGAGGACAAGTGTCAGAATTCTGTGGGCTACAAAGAAAGGTGGCCGGCCGGCCACCTTTTAGTCTCCAAAAAGCAAAATGTGGCCGTCCATGCTCATTGGTCCTGTCTTGCCCTCCGTATGAAGTTTGAGGCACTTTCACGACGGGAATGTTGGAGGCCTTCATTTTTCTCCGCTTTCGATGCGCCCCAAAGACCCATATCGTCCGGCACGCTATGCTGTATTTTGCTTATCAAGTTGTCGCTTTTGTTTATCGAAGTTATAAGTTTTGTCGAAATGTCGTGATTTTGTGTTTTGAGTCGCATTTTGTTTACGCAATTTTGTTAAGTCTTGTTTATCGAGTAGTTAACATTGTTGTATTTTGCTTATCGAGTTGTAAACTTGCTAAGATTCTCATATTTCTTAGTGAGTCGAGTTGTTTGATTTGTTGCGCTACCATTACCGACCTTAAATACACAAGGCACATTTCCATCCAATTCCATCTTTGTGCAAAATGATGCGATGCGATGCTAAGAATTTCAAATACAAACACATTTTCAAAAGCTGTTTCATTCCGTCATGTTTTACAACAAAATAAAGGTACAAGTTTTACAGAAAATAAAACTGCCTGATAATATGCAAAGTGCTACAAACTACTAGCAAAAAGTAAAATAAAGTAGGACACAACATCAATGCCCTCGGGAGCGGGAATAAGGGGCCCTCCTCATCCTCTTATGGATAACCTCAGACTATCATCACCATCCTGCCTGAGTCGCCATCCTCAGATCCCCGCCTCGCCTCCACTCCGAACCAAGACCGAGTCCCTCCTCGCCAGATGTCTCGATTCACGGCTCATGACCTCCTTCTCCTCCCCCTCATTCGGCTCCACAACATGTGCCCCACGCTCATGAGACGACCCCGCTCCTCGAGCTCCTCGAAAGGCCTAGATGGCCCAGCCTCGAAAAGGCCCGATGGCCCAGCCTCCTGAGGGCCCAGATGGCCTAGCACCTCGAAAAGAGCCAGATGATCGACCTTCGAGGAGGCCCGTGGTCTGCCCATGACGTGCATATACAGAGGCATCTGAAAGTGAAGAGTTCAATACATCGCTCAAATATGAAAAGAAGATGCATAGTACAAGATGTGAGTAAGGTGTGTGTCGATGTGCTCTACACAAGTGGTCTATCAATGCAAGAGAATGTTCAAAACCAAATAGGTCATCAGAAATATGATAAATGCGGAAAGATGAACAAGACAG
This sequence comes from Camellia lanceoleosa, assembly GCA_025200525.1. Taxonomy (NCBI): domain Eukaryota; kingdom Viridiplantae; phylum Streptophyta; class Magnoliopsida; order Ericales; family Theaceae; genus Camellia; species Camellia lanceoleosa. Next base: position 42,114,207 of record CM045760.1, read on the forward strand.
ACACCCATAATGGCCACCAGGTTCTCCTCCGTAGGATCATGCCCTCGAATGTGGCCAGCATCCCAAGCATCTCATCCATGTACTCAACTGGAGGCTACAAATACAAATGCAAAACTATCAGTAAAGGAATGAATGTCCAAATATCCGACTGATAAATCAAAGCTACAAAACATACTGGTGGTGAATCAGGGTCTCTGACATATCTGTGGTCAGGAAGAGGAGGCTCTAGCGAGACTTGGTAAGGAGCCCCGAATCGCCAACTCGTGAACTCGGTCGGCATGTCTGGCCACCCAGGATGATGAAGAGTCAGAGGAATCGGGGGAATCGACCCACCCCCACCTCTAGACGTACCAGCCCTGCTGGAGGAAGGGATATCCGTAGCACGAGCCCTCGACTCAAGATGGTACATCAACGTGCCTCGATGGAGTACGACTCCCATCAAGGAGGCATCGATATGTATGACGATAAGTGGCATAATCCTCCGTGAGATGTAGCAAAGCATCGTTCCCAAAGATAGCACTAACGATCTTGGGTAGAGAGTCTATCGACACCAGATATCGGCCGGAGGCATCATGAGGATCTTGAGAAGTGTACCCCATACCTAGCGCAGAAGCATTCCCCAAGAACCATGTTTACCAACCGTCCTCGAGCAGAACTCAGATCGAGGCGCTCGATCCTCCAACATACTAAAATCGAGACCATCACCCAAGCGCCTAAGGTCGCCAAGTAATCATGGATAACCAAAGGCATAAACCAATCGAAATCGAATATACAGGCAAATCAAAGATGAAAATGGAAGGAACTAAGAGTTCAAATACCGTTGTCCTAACAAAGGTCAAAATATCGCCGCAGATAAAAGAGAGTCTCGAGGTCTCGCCGGTGCTCACCCTCGAATACCAAAGTGAGTATGGGTCGAGGGGCCCCGCCACCACCAACTCGGGGCTAACGGGAAAATATACGAGACCCATAATCGAGGAAAGCAAAGGCAGTAATGTAAATACAAAATGCCGAGGGCAAAATACGTAATGTAAAGTGCTAGGTGTGCAATGTACAAGTAATGAGGAGTAGAAATGTAAATCAAGAGGATGTAGTACCTCCCAAGCTCTCCAAGAATCGCCAAGGAATCCTCGCCATGGAGGCCGCGCCCATGTAGCAATAGAGGGTAGCCAGGCCGGCGCCACCCCACTCATACCGACCAACCTGTGATAGGTTCACCAGGGCGCCAAGAGATATAGCTCGACTGTTCCTCTATCGGCGAAGTAGTCGCCCAAGAGGAACATAAGGAAATCATGCATATCGCCCGCCTCCTCAGAGACCCTGCCCATCCTCCTCCTAAAATGGGAAGAGAACCAGTGTAGCGGACTCTCCTAAGCTCATTCCACAAAGCGGACGGCCCCCAACAGATGTACCTGCTGCCTCCCATTCGCCCATATCCTCGCTATAAGGAATGGGCCAACCTCCTATGTCCAGCCAAGACAAAGAAAATCTAGCGGGTCATGGTCAAATCCTCGGGCGTAAAAGTGGAAGGAATTGGTGGTGTCCCACCATCTCTCCACCAAAGTCGCTAACAAAGGTCTCATCGCAGATAATGTGATAACCCCATGCAGAAGGCAATCAACCTCGCTAAGTCAACTAAATCCCTGACACCTCGAGAGAGTCTTGATACCATTCTCACAAAGAAGGAGCCATATCCTCAAGACGGTGCGAGAGCCAACTCAAGATTCGTAACGAGCACATGTGTCAAGATGAAATGAATGAGCCGCAGCAAATGAAATGAATGAGCCGTGTGCAAATGAAATGAATGAGCCGGTGCAAATGAAATGGATGAGTCAGCAAATGCAAGTAAATAAGTTGTGTGCAAAGTAAAGTAGGGTCATGGTTCTATTCCCAATCGCTATGCGTCGTGTGTTCACCTCAACAATGAACTATGTGTTCGAGCATCGTAATATGGGTGTTCATCTCAAATGTTTGGCCGGTGTTCAAAACTCTATCAAGATGAACTATGTGTTCGAGCATCGTAATATGGGTCGTGTTCATCTCAAATGTTTGGTGTTCAAAACTCTATCGCGTGAACTGTGTGTTCGACATCGTAATATGGGTCACTGCTCATCTCAAATGTTTGGGTGGTGTTCAAAACTCTATCAAGCAGAACTGTGTTCGACATCGTAATATGGGATGCGGTTCATCTCAAATGTTTGGGCCAGGTGTTCAAAACTCTATCAGTGTGAACTGTGTGCTCGACATCAAAATATGGGCTGCGTGTTCATCTCAAATGTTAGGGCTGCGTATTCTACTCTCAATCAGTGTGTGCCGTGTGTTCACCATCAATCCGAGCTGTGTGTTCAGAAAATCAGAGTTTGGGCTGCGTGTTCTACTCTCAATCAGTGTGTGCCGTGTGTTCACCATCAATCCGAGCTGTGTGTTCAGAAAATTAGAGTTTGGGCTGCGTGTTCTGCTCTCAATCGCAGTGTGCCGTGTGTTCACCATCAATCCGAGCCGGTGTTCGTAAAATCGAGTTTGGGCGTGTTTTACTCCCAATCGCAGTGTGCCGTGTGTTCACCATCAATTCGAAATGTGTGTTCGTAAAATCGAGTTTGGGTCATGGTTCTACTCTTAGTCAAGCAGGTGTGGTGTTCACCTTAAATTCGGCCAGATGTTCGAAAAATTAGTGTTTGAGCCGTGTGTTCAATTCTTAACTAATGTGTGCCGTGCGTTCACAATTAATTAATGAGCCAAGTGTTCAGAGATTCGAGTGTTTAAGCCACATGTTCAAGATGCAAACAAAGTACTATGTCATAAGCTAAACCGTGTGTTTAAGCATGGCAAAGGCACGAAATGCATGAAAAATGCAGAAAATGAAGTAAAATACCTCTCATGCCTCGTAAGAGAGGTGATGCTCCGGCTCTCGCAGAAGTAGATCTACGGGTGCTCGATCATTAAAGTCAGTGTAGTGACGAAAAATGGCCCGCGGAAGAACATGTACCGACGGGGCGTATCTCTCGGGAATAAAGGGGCGGACCCTCGGGGGTAGCGTTATAATATCAAAATCATCCCCGGCACCTGGAGGACCTCCACCATGAGGAAAATTACCCGCCATTCCGAAAAATCTGCAAAAGGAGCAAAAATGAGCCAAAATTGGAAAAAGTCAACAAAAGTCAACTCTCAGGAAATGGAAAAGTCAACAAAAGTCAACCCCCGAGAAAATCTCCCAAATATTGAGACAAACTTACTTCAAGTGGTGAAAATGAGAAAAGAAGCCCCGAAATCAAAATTTAATCGGTCCAAAGTGCTTGAAATTGAATGTTTTCGCGAAAACAACTTGCGTGGGGGGTTGAAAAGCGCGTATAGAGTGCAGATCTGAAGGAGAAAATGGTTTGGGAGGCAAGAGGAGAAGATTTCGCAGCTGTGGTAATGAGCTCGAAGTGTTTAGGCAAGTGAATATAAAAAAAATGAGGTGAAAAGACAAAATTGCCCACTGTTTTGGACAGGTGGTCGGCTGGCCACCTTTTCTGGCTGGCCGGCCATTTACCTTTTGAAAAGTGGCCGGTGGCCTCCCCTTGGAAAAATAACTGGCCGGTGGTGTTCCCCATGTGCTCACCTAGCTCTCTGCAAATTTTGAGGAAGATTGGAGTTCCTGGGACCTGAAAAAGTTCAAGAAAAGTGCACTTTCCGGCGCGAAATTGCTCCGCCGGAATTTCATCTTCAATTTCTGACATGTGTCTCGTCATTACTCATCAAAATCAGAGTGTATCCTTTTTGAACATGTTGTAACCTCTCCGGGAGGTGAACCAGAGGCCGCGATCGAGTCGCCTTCGCTGAAATGCCCGTTTCCTTGCTCGTTGTTTCGCAATAAACGGGCACCTTGATTTATGCTGGTTTTACATTGTTGTGCACATAACCTACATTCTCATGAGCATTTTGCATTGTCATGCATGTTTTCTTGATATACCATACCTCTGTGCTCGAGCATGCATTGTCACGCACGTTCCTTTCTCGCATTGCGATGCATTCACCCACTGGTGCCGCATGTGCCAAACTTTCGGAATCACAGGAATCACATTGAATATATGTTGTTAGCGTATTGTGCTTGTTGAATTTCTCTCTTTTGCAGGCACGATATTGTATGTACGGTTCATTTGAGGCTGGCGCGACCAGACGATTCGCGCAGGTATCGTATCTTCTCCGTGTGAGACGCGACAAGAATTGAATAATTCTCCGCATTTTTAACTGCATGAAATGTAGTTGTTGCTTTGCATTCTTGCTTAAAACTGTTGCATCTATTTGCGAATATTTGCTTCATTACAGCTTGCTGCATTTACAGGATCATATATCTGGCTCCGTGCATATCGCTTTGCATTTTGCCCCCTTTGCCTGCGGGCACGCCTGCGGGCATATCTCTGTTCATCTTTTATGATTGTCTAAATCTTCGGCCTTGTCAAAAATGGGTCGTCTCTGGGCTTTGACATTCACTCCCGTCACTTGTGACTTTCGAAGTTCACAAAGAGGGCAATCAGAGACACCCCATTTTTGACTGACCTCGAGACTCAGACGTCACCGATTGAGCGCTCGGTGATGTTGCATATTGTGCTCGTTCAGAAGCCTCAGAGTCGCGGCCGTGAGCCTTGCCTCCGGACTTCCGAACCCTCTTCTGTGCCTTGCCTCGGTTTGCAAACCAGACTCGGTTTTCTCTGTTTCTTTTCCTGAGGGGAGGGAGAGGTCCCGTAAACCATCTCTCAGTGGCCGTAGGCCATTTTGGTCAGAGGCCATTTTGCCCATTTTCGGAGTCGTCAGGCCGTGTGCCTCGGTTCGGGACCGCTTAACCATCTCCGATTCCTCCAGTTCTTGGCATGCATCTCATTTACTCCCTTTCGAGGGACACTGAGGTCTGAGAGACCCACTTCGTGGTCGAATGCCACTTTCGGTGCTTAACAGCCTATTTTCGGGACCCCGAACTGCGTATTTTGGCCCCCGAGCATTCGTTTTGCATCGGTTTTCGTTCATTTTTGGTAGGTACCTCTGTTTTATCACCGGGAAGGTCACTGAAGGGTGGGAGGCCAGCAATTGTCTCAGCAACCAGTTATATTCCTCCGGCGCCCTCCGACGCCCATTTTTCTCACTTCCGAACCAATGTTGACCACCCTAGGGCCACTGTCTTCAACCCCAAACCACATATTTGTGTTGTACACACGTGGGAGGACCCTAATATTACATGGCCAGCCAGAAATTCAACTTGAACCTTTTGAACTCCTCCTAAAAGTGGCTTGCTGTCTCTCCTGTTTTACAGTTGCCAATTTCCAACCACAGGGTTTTGTTGAGGACACATGGGAGGACCCTAATATTACATGGCCGGCCAAAAATTCTTCTGGACCATTTTGCTCCTTGGCCCACCGGCCATAGGGGGTGGCCGGCCGGCCACCTGCAGCTTTGATAACTGGCCGGCCAGCTTCCTTACAGGGAGTACTTTACAGCTGTGTGCTCTTTTCCCTCCAAAAACTGCATCCGGAGGGAACTCTTTTTGGAGGGAAAATTGATGCCTTTTCCCTCCACTTTTTTCCCTCCATTTCTCCCCCATTCTTGTCCATATAGCTGGCCTCCCAGCTCTAGAGAAAGGGTTGGAAAATTGCTCTCAAGCTCATACACACATATCTATCTCCATTGCTCTAAAAACTCCAAGTTCTACACCATTCTCTTCACTACCACCTAGCACCACCACCACTACTCCATTCCAGCAGCAAGGAGAGGTTTTTCAAAGGCTTAGAGGCATCATTCCTTGGTCCAAAAGGTAGCAAAGAAGTGGGCTTCAAGGGTAAGACCATTTTCCCTCTTTTGTAGCTCATTTTTGCCACATCTTTCTAGCCTATTTTATTACTGTTTTGGGCTCCGACCCTAACTGAAATGGTTATTTTTTTGAGCCATTATTCATGTTTGTTTAAGGGTTCAACACTGTTTGAGACCCCCATTTGGTACTTGCTTCAATACCCTCTTGTATGCCATTATTTTGCATGGTATTTCTAGCCTATGTGTAGTCTGTTTTGAGGCATAATATAAACTGAAATTTGGCTTATTTTGAGCCCCTCTACAACATTGTAGAAGGGCTCAACACTGTTGGGGGCCTCCATGTAGCACTTACCATTATACCCCTCTTTGGCCCCCATTTTTGCATGCTTCGTTAGCCTACCTTGCTTCTGTTTTTGAGCCATGATCAGAACTAAAAATGGCCATATTTTGACCCCCTGGACATATCTCATTAAGAGTCTTTGTTTGTTTGGTGAATTCTTTGTATACCTCATGTTATAGCCTCTTGTTGGCCTACTTCTTGCATGGCATTTTTAGCATGTTTGTATATTGTTTTGGGGGTTGTCATCTACTGAAAAACAGCATTTTTTTAGGTCCTATTCAGTGTTTTAGAAGGGTATTTTTCCATTTGGGCTTTGCATCTATCACTTGCTTCATTGCCTCCCTTGCGGAGCCATTTTTGTATGCTATTTTAGCCCTACTTGTGATTGCTGTTTGGCCATGTTTTGAACTGTAAAAATACTATTTTTGGGGCTTCCTTGCTTCTGATTTTTCATGTCATGTTCAAATTATGCATGTATTGTATAGCTACAAGTCATTTCGGGTGCCTAATTTCGCATTTCGGGATCATTTCATGCATTGGGTTTCGTTTTACCGGGTTTCGGGGCTGTTTTGCCCCTCATCTTGCCACTGATTTTTGCATGATCACATACTATATTCCGTGTCTTTGCCATGTCTCATTAGAGTGACATTTCGGTGCCTGAGGCTCCGTTCTCGATTTGCGTGCACGCATGCACGCATTTCGAGATGTCTTGTTTTCATGTGATGGCCTCCTGTGTGAGTGTGGCTGAGGCTCTCTCATGTTGGTGTAAGCCCATTATTGCGTTGCGTATGCCATTTCATCCATAGCATTGTGTATGCCCGGTTGTGTATTACCTCGTATAGCGTGTATGCCATTCCATGACATTGTGTATGTTAGGATTGTATCTTAGTCGCATTTCATGCATGTCATGCATATCGCATTGTGTTCGGGATAGGAGTTAGCCCGGGCACGAGAAACGAGGTACGTTCCGCACTCCGAGTGACGGAACGTGTCTCAATTCCCGAGTCACCGACACTCCAGATTATCCATGATGGAGTTAGGTTTTGTTATAGTATTCATATGCATTCATTCTATATTGAGTTGTGCAATTCGGCTCCTCAGCCATCATGGATCGAGATGCATGATTGGTGGCACGAGGATCGAGGCATGCATATATTTGTGAAAATACATTGTTATGCCCCTTTCCTGCTCTCTGTTGCAGCATATCAAGAATCAGTAGTCTTCCGAGGCTTGGCGCGCTTTTCAAGAAACATTGCAAAACAGAGGCTAATCCGGGCATCGCCGTGGATTTCCGCGCAAAGCAGCCCAAACATGCATCATTCCATCATCCGGAGCAGAATCAAGGCAGTCCCTAGCTTGCATGCCAGTTTTATTTTTCTTAGTTAATTTGTTAATTAATTAGGGATTTGTGTATTATTTGGACTGTATATTTTGGATCAGATATTCTTTCATTTTGGGATCAGATATTTATTCGGACCCTCTGTGGGAGGGCATAATTGTAATAAGTGTGGGTGAGTGTGATGTATGTCTTCCAACCCCACGTCTTTCTTCCCTTTTATTTACCTGCTTACGATGGTTAGATATAAGGCATATTTCAATTAGCATACAGTATGATAGCATGTTTGCATCATTCATCCGTTTTGCACGCACCGGGCTCGGCGTATCATACAAACTGCATTTGTATTTCAATTCCAAGTTGAGTACTTGATAGCTGTTGCATCTCATATGCCATGTTTAGAATAGCCGAGCCTGCTATAATTTGCATCTTTGCATGTGTTGCATTAGGCATTTCTGTATATTTAGGATCACGCATGATTTCTAATGAGCTTCTGTTTTGGCTTGGAGTACTCGGTGAGTTTTATGCTTTAGCATCCTTGCATGCGTGTGAGTGACTGCCATGAATAGCATGCTTACCATGAGGCTACGTGCTTATATGATATAACTGCCTTGAATGCCTGTGGATGGAGGTTGAGTTACTTGAAGTGGAGTAAATCATTGACTGTTTGTTTTAAGCCCACTAGATAGTGGCAAAATCATGTTTTCTAAAGCCCACCCGAGGGTGGCAAATCCACGTCTTAGCCTACCTGCGGGTAGCACCATCAAACCATTTTTCAAAAACAAATATGAAGTGTTTTGTTCCAATTCAAAGTGCTCATTTATATTTGTATGTCAGGCACATCACATAGTAACCTAGGCTAATAACCTAATAAGAACATACAATGTTTTCAAAATAAGATATCATGGTTAGTAGAGGCCGGTTTTGATCGGGCGAAGGGGTGCTCACGAAGTGACCTTCCCCAATCGTACCCAAGTTCCCAAGCCGAGGCAACTTTGGTGATGACGGACACGTGGCCTTTGGCACCGAGTCAGGGTTTCCTAAATTTCCCATTATAAAATATTTAGGTGGCGACTCTGTATCTTGCAAAACAGTCCATGTTTGGCACTTCTTTCAAAAAATCTGTTTTCAAAACGATTTTCCAGATTTGGACTCTTTGGTTCAAGATTAAGAACCGTGACATTTAAGTCCTTCGAACTGTAGTAGACCCAATATCGAACTAGAACGCGGGGGGGGGGGGATTCGCACTCTTTCCCCGGGATGCGTTCGGGGACGTCTACACATGTATATCAAGCCAAGGGCTTATTTTGTGTAAAGAGTTAGAACTCTATTTTTGTTGAACCCAAGTGTTGACTTGGAAAGTTGTAAGGCTATAGGGCATTTACTTTTGTTGTCAACATATAATATCTCTTATAAAAATACTCTGATATTAGGAATATTGTCTCTTTCTTATATCATGAATGTATAAATTATGGGTTTACTTGGAGGGGCGTGACATTCCATCTCATTCTCAATAACCAAATACGGCATAAGAATTCATAAAAAAAAAATATTATAAATAAAATAAAATGATATATAAATATATAAGGTCTATTCTATTATATATTTCTTCCATCAAACAAACATTACTTTAAAATTAAAAAAGCAAATTTTAATTAAAAAAATTGAAAAAATGTGTTACTCGTCCGTGCAAGGCACGGGTATATATATATATATATTTATATTTTACATTGTTTAACTTTATTTTTTATAAGCATAAATTATGTATTGCTATGTAAAGAATTAATTATAAAATTTGAACTATTATTCTTAAATAAGTTAAAGAGGCAATTAAATTAATTATAATTTTTTATTTTCAAATATGAACAAAATATTTATATTAAATAATATAAGATTAAGCTAAACAGGCAATTAAATTAATTATAATTTTTTATTTTCAAATATGAACAAGGTATTTATATTAAATAATATTTTTCAGTGTTGACGATTTCAATGATCGAAAAACAGAGGTCATACAGGGAATCTATTGATTTGGTTTTTTTTTCGTTTTATTTTATTTTATTTTTTGTGTTTTTAGAGTTGGTAGCTTTTAAACGGCATTTGCTTTTTCTTCTTCTGTTCTTCTATCGGTATTCATGCTTGGAACATTTTTTCTATGCGTATTTGTTACCCCCACAGTGATATGCTTATTCATGTATTCCATTTTTATTGTAAGATTATATTTAATAAAAAAAAATTCATAGCAAAAAAAAAAAAAAAACGAAACATAATCTAACAACACAAATTTAAAATTAAAGTAAAATATCATCAAAATATTATGTATTTTTTTTTTAAAAGAAGCAAATTATCTCCTGCCTACATTTATTTACTAGACAATCTAGTTGCACCTGTGCAATTCATCTCGGGTCCCACTCTAATGATTTGACGTGTAAGCACTTATAAAACATAGCAAAATGAGTGAGAGTACTAATTAGTGCTACCACTAATGATGTGGCAGTGGACCCTACATGAATGATTTGATGTTTTGGCCTTGGTATTGTATTTTTTTTTTCTTTTTTTATTGAGTGCCATGTCATTAGTGATCTTTTTAGAGCTCCAAAATTAGTGGTCTCTATCATTGTTGTAAAACATATGGTAATTAGTCGTCGTTTGATAATAGACTTTTTTTAATTAAAGTTAAGTTTAGCAAGTTGAAAAAAAGTCAAAAAGTTAAAAAGTTATTTAAAAAGTTAAAAAGTTATCACTATTCACCAAAAGTCAAAAATTACGGCAGCACAATTCTCAATCCTAATTTTCCCTTACACACTAATTTATACAATTTTTTAATACCTATTTTTTCATAAAAAGTCAAAAAGTTAACCAAAATATCTACATTTTTTTCCTCAATTTTTTAGTCCAAAAAGTGCACTTATTTAGGACACCACAAACAACCCCTAACTTGTTGTTTAGTCTGGAACTAAAATTTTGTTAGGTTTGACTTTTTTTTATTTTTGTACGAAAAAATATAAATTGATTATGATTTGGATGTGACATTTTATCTTATTAACTTATTTTTTCTTTTATACTTTTTTAATCAAAAAGTAGAAGCCAAACAAACCCTTTAGTCACATTTTTTCATTATATTTATCTTAAAAAAATAGACGATAAATGTGATTTAAAAATAAATAATTTATTTTTTAAAAATAAATATAAAAAATAATTGATTATAATTATCGAATTAATATGATTTTTTTTATACACAATCTATACATAGCGTAGCAATGTGCAAAATGAATGAATCCAATCATCAAAGAACCCCAACACACTTAAAAGTAATGTCATTTTGTTTGGGGAGACAATCTTCCTCTTTTTTTCATTTTTCAAAACCCAATAATACTATATACTCAGAAATTATACTCAAAATTTATTTAAAAGTTTTATTATGTGATTTAAATTCATTTGATACATAGATTTCATAATATATGTGATCAAATTCATTTTACACATAGATTTCACAATACATTCATTCAATTTCCAATACACACATACATATTGCGGAGAAGATTTGATCTCCAATTTCTGAGTTCCCAGACTAACTATTTAAAACCACACACCCAAAGCAACTTATTTTGTTTGAGTAATGGTAGAGACTTCAAAAATTTTATCACTAAATATCTCACATGGGTGTGGGACCCACATTATATGGGTCTCACGTAAGTCTCACACCCATGTGAAATATTTGATAAAAATTTTGATAAAACTTTTAAAATTTCTATCATTTTTTATTTTGTTTTATTTTAAAATTTAGAGCTTCTACCGACGATGAAAAGTGGTCACCATTTTTGTCACTAAGTACAATAAGGCTAGGGATGTAATAATGGGCCGATCCAGCCCAAACGGGCCTCATGAGGTCCTATCTTTTTAGTGGACTGGGCCAGGCCGACCCATGTGCCTAAAAGTGAGGCCCAAATCCAAACCCAAACCCACTCATAATTGAGCCTAAGGCCTGGGCTCAGGGCTCGGGCTGGGCCTAGTTGGGCATTTTTATTTTATTTTATTTTAATATTAGGAATTTAAAAAAATTATACTAAGGTATTTTAGTTAAAATTAATGAGATATTTTGTTTGGTTATTTAATGTTTCATAGTGATATTTAAATTTAATTACATATGACATTTTTTTTAATTATGAACTTATAACTAAAAAAGTATGCAATTATGTAATTTTTTTTCTTTCGAAATGAATAATTTTATATATATATATGAAATTGAAACTTTCAATATTACAATATTAAATTATTTATATAACATTTATTGAACAAATAATTTTTATTTCAAAATGAAATAAAATATTACAAAATTTGATATTATTAAATAAATTAGGTGTAGATTACTAATGATAGTAGAGCAATTGCATCATTATAGGTCAAGTACATCCGCTAGGTTGGCACCTACTAACCTATCAATCATTTGCATTATACTCCACCTCAATTATAAAAAAATAAAATAAAATAAACGAAATGAAATGAAATGAAATAGTAAAAAATAAATTGTTGATCAATCATCAGAGGAGACAGACATTTCAATCCCATTGCTTGAGGATATGTCATCCAAATCATTTTGAATTCGCTGCTTTTCAATATAATTTTGTTTTCTTGTAAGCGTATACATATGATCTCTGGATATTGTGGGAACTGAACAAATGTGCACTTAGAAGAGGTTCAAATAGGTCACTGATAATGCTGTTAAGGCTAACTCAGCGTGGCCAAACCCATCTAAACAAGAACAAGGCCGAGTAGAATCTAGCCCGTGAGCCGAGTATGCCGAAAAGCTTCTGACGTACTTGGGGATCCCAGATATGATGATGAAAGGTGATGAAAAGGTGGGCCCTTAGAGAGTAATATAAAAAGGAAAAGCGTCAGTCAAAGGGAGGTATGTGAGAATATACAAGATAACTTGAGATAGAAGTAAATGAGAGAGGATACTGACTTGTCCGCTTGAGTGCTAATTCCAAAGACCTCCGATCGAGTGGTCATCCTTTTCGTAGCAATCGAGGATCAAGAGCGTCCAATCGATCCAAGAGTATTTCCAAACCACATTACCACAAATATCATCGATTTCAACCATTTTGGGTGAAAGTCTACTCTGGTAATCGCTCAGCACCCATCCACTTGCACTAAAAGCTGTTTCCGAAGCAACTGTAGAAATAAGAACGGTTAGTATATCACGGGTTATATGTAAAACCAAAGGCCACATAGTTTTATTTTGTTTCCACCATTCCAAAGTGTCAAAATCATTGGAATCATCCGCTGACGAGCTTTCCAAATAATGTAGTTCAGAACTACTTACACTTGTATGTTAAGATATTTTTCTACTTTTTATTGCTGAAAAAAACTTAATACCCGCCTCGAGATGAAACTGCTAGTGTAACGTGTATAGGTATATTTACAGATGCAGATGCCTTGTATTATTCAAATAATCTGTTGCATGTTTGCATAATAGGGGCAAACTGTGTTTGATTACCTAAAAGACGCTCTAAAATTCTTGTAAACCAATTTCTTTACATTTAGGATCAATTATTATGGCTAAACCTAATAGATAAGGAAAATGATCAAAATATTTATCAAATTTTTCTTTTATTAAAGTAATAATTGTTATATAATATTCATTACCCATATATTTTACGAAAGTTTTAATTATTTCTGCTAGCATATATAAAACAAATGGTGAAGTAGGAATATATATATATAAGAAAATAATTTTGTTGAAATATCGAAAACTTTTAAAAAATCTTTATACAAGATTGTTTGGCGTCAATTAAGTTCTGTGGGAGTCAGTATTCCTCCTATTGATGTTGTTGTAAAAAATAAATCTATTGTTCTTTTTTGTTTACAAGATATTTTTAACATATTATATGTTGAATTCCACCTACTATCTACATCTAAAATTAATTTTTTAAATGGCATATTTTCTCGTTGACAAATTTTTCTATATTCCGAAATTCGATTACCAAAAGACATAATAGTAACAATTGAATTTTTTATTACAAGTACATAAGTCTCATATACATGCATAGCTTCTTTAATAATCAAATTTAAAATATGGGCATAACAACGATCATAAAATAAATCACCATCAACAAGTAATTGTAAAGTTGTTTTTAAATGGGTTACAATTTGATTATAATATGATTGATTATTTAAACTAATCGTAAATATTTTATTTTGTAAAGCCCGCTCATATAATACATTTCTTATTTCTGCACCAAGCGAATGACCAGTGTATGGAAGTTCAACTAATTTAAATGAAATAATTTTTTTATTTAATTTTCAATCATTATTAATAAAATGTGTAGTGATACATTGACATTCAAAATCGTTATTTGACCACAGATCATATGTTAAACAAACTCTTCCATTCAAAATTTTAAAGATCTCAAATAATTCACTTTTAATATCCTAAAATTTCTTTAAAATCTTGTTTCTAGTAGTATTTTTTGAAAAACTTTGATATTGCGGTGCAAAACTTTCGTGAATCATTTCGGTAAAATCGGGACATTCACTAATAGTAGAAGATTGTTTTTTTTAATAATATAATCAACTATAGAATTTTGTACACGTATAGGATCATATGAAAAAGTTTGCAAATTACTAATTGATGAAGCCCCTAATTGCATTTGATTTCAAATATCAGGTTGTTGACTTTGTAAATGTTTGTTAGCATACCTTTTTAGATGACTAGTACCTCCTAGAGATGCAACACTAAGTAAATGTGCACAATATTTACATTTTGCTTTAAATGTAATTGTACCATCAGGATTATTTATAGATATGTTTTTAAAATATTCCCAAACACTACTACTTCTGCCTCTAGATGATGATCCAACTGTTGGAAGAGGGATATTAGAAAGAGAATCAACAGATTCATGTTGTCTAGTATATGTATCAACATCGACATAAACATTAGGAATATTAGGAACTATAGTAATGTAAGTAAAATAATATATAATAATTAACAATTAATTTAAATAATGTGTAAATACAATCAGTAAAAAATAATAATTAATATATGTGTACAAATAATTAATGAAAAAAATGAGTAGCTAATAAATTTAATTAAACTAATTAATATTACCGACTGGCGAATGCAATACAGAAATTAGCTTCTTTTGATAAAAGTTTCGTATTACACAATTATAATTGTCAATTAAGAATGCAACTTCAAAATTAATTGAGAGTGGAGAGAGATTGAGAGAGTTTGAGAGAGAGAGAGAGAGAGAGAAAATTATTTGTTATGAGATTTATTTTGAAAAATGAAGGATATTTATAGTATTTTTAAAGAGTAAAATAAATTTATAATATATATTATCGTTTAAATTATGACCGTTGGTTTGAATTATGACCGTTGATTTTTTATTACTCTCTCTCTCTCTCTCTCTCTCTCTCTCTCTCTCTCTCTCTCTCTCCTATCTTTTCAGCTGCTATAGCAGTGCCACTAGTAGCCACAGTGTCCGCAATCCACTCCACTCTTACACTCCATATATATATATATATATATCTCCTCTGTTGTTCTTGTGGCTAGGCTAGTCTAGGGGCGGTGGGTAAACTATTAAACTATTATAAACAAAGTGGTGGGTAAACTATTATAATGGTAAACTAGTATAAAATAAAATAAAAATTATTTTTAAATTATTAATGTTATTTATTTAATTATATAAATTTTTATTTTAGTTCTTGTAATTTAATTACAGATAATTGTACAAATTATTAACTATTAACTATTATGTCATGTTATTTTGGTTTTGTTTTTATTTTTATTTTTTTTTTTACAAGATCAATCTTTTTATTTTTTATAATTATTTAACTGTTGCAAGTTGTTTTTTATTTTTATTATTCAAAATTTGACCATTGGTAGAAAGGCCGGATGGGTGGGTCAGGCCGGGTCGGGCTGCCCGTTGGGCCCAAAAATTTTTTGGCCCGGCCTGGGTCACAAATAGAAGGCCCAAGCACAACGTACTGAGCTGGGCTGGGCTTGAGCCTGGGCCGAAATGGGCCTGGCCCACCTCGGGTCTTGGGTGGGTTTCGAGCTACCCATGGGTTTTAGGCTATTTTTACACCCCTAAATAAGGTCCACAACACTATTTTCATAAATAAATAATTAAAAAAACAATGCTTGTAGCAAATTCCATAGCCCAATTTTGTGGTCTCTAGATTTTACTCTTTAAACTTAGTTAAAAAAAATTTATCTAAGAAAACAACCCACATAGTTGACATTGAATTGCCATAACAAGATCATTCTAGAGAGAAATAGGCACAAAAAAAAAAAAAATTGATCTAAGAAAATAACTCACGTGGTTAATCAAATTATTCTTGTAGTATGCATTCATAAACCTAAATTCATCCAAAATTTACATTTGACCAGTATGTCTGACCAATGGACCAGCCAGCCGGGATCACATTGTTGGCGATTAGGGTTTTGTGGAAAGAAATGGTAGATAACTGGAGAGCGAAAGGACCGATCAACTAAGAAACGGAGTTGAGTTTCCAAACAGCACCCCAAGAATGTTGCATGGGAAGCCATTTGCCGGAGTTTTGGAGTTCAACTCCGGCAAGTTTACTATCTCTACCTTCATATACGACTGCTGTAGCAAAATAATAAGTGTTTGATTTCTCATCCACATGAAAGGCCACAGTAACACTAGGATAGTGACATTGAACCCTGCAATATATAATAGTCATTCTATCCAAGTATTGTTATAATTTTGATAAATTACAATTTTTACCCTACAGGTTTTATTTGGATTTCATTTGTCCCTAATAATTTAATTACAACAACTAAGCTGTCAAACTTCAACACGTGTTTAATATGTTCCTCCTATTAATCCACTGGTTAAAATTTTAGTGGAAGCTAAAACAAGAAGGATGGAAGTAGAACTTGAGTGAAAGTTAAATAATAAAAAATGTAACTACATTGAAATTAATTTAAAAATAAACAATTAAAGTGAAATTTGGTTGAAAATTTGAGGAGTTAAATTATGCCAAATTTTCGTATAAAAAATGTAATTTATTAAATAAAAAAAATTTGCATGTGTATTCCAACCTTTGATATTCTATTTGTAACCTTCCAACGTGGCGTAATGCGTCGGCATTCCCAAAAACAGCTATGGCTCCAAAAGTAACACCTCTTAGATCAAATTGAAGTGGCCCACATGTTCCCCGGCATCGATCAGTGATAGTTACAATTATTGGATTTTCTGAACATGCTGGATTTGAGTTGCATTTCACCTTCAATTAATGTATGAAAACAAAGAAAACACTTTACTGTAGGCTGATAACGTTTACAGTTCATTGATTACACTAAATATCAAACGTTTCGTACTTTTTATTAAATTTGTTTATGGTTATTTTTGTTGAAAACAAAAATATGTTTGGTATATACACATATTTTAAAAACTTATTTTGAAAATAAATGAAAGGGATTGTTTGTGGCAAGTGGCGATTTAGGGTAGGACTATGCAAAATATTGTTCAATCTGTTAAAATTGCACCGATCCACACTAATTAGCACTGTTTATCCGCTAATCATGAATTAAACTTTAAAATTTATAATTCGCCTTCGAAACTGCTCCACTCTGCTATAGTTAATACATATATATTTTTTAACCTCCAATGAAATATTAAACTAAAAATGAGTGTGAGATAAATTTAAAATATAAAATTTGTTATAAATTAGTAGTTATATATATGAAAAATACTATGTAAAACTATTATATATATATATATATATATAATATTATGCAAATTAGTGTTATATTATGCAAATGCTTGATAGTTAATTAAGAATATTCTTTAATCCGTTTAAAACTGTCTAAATCGCGATTTGAAATTGTCAATCCACCATTTGGTTTATACTTTTACTCACAAACTACCCAAACCGCATCGTGCACACCTTTAGTTGAGGGTAATGTTGATGGATGGAAATGATAGTTGGAGATGATTTCCAATAAAAGATGGTGGCTGAAGGTAGTTATCGTCACAAGGAGGTATTTTGTATTTGCATGAGGTAATGATTGACGGTGGTATACAGTGGTTGGAGATGGTGGCGTAAGGTGATTGGAGGTGGTAGCCAAAGTTGGTTTCCGCCAACAAGGTGCTTGGCGGTGATTAGAAGTGGTTGTTGATGGTGGCCGATGGTGTTGATTAATAAGTAGTGGCTGGAGGGGATGGGAGAAGGAAGAATAAGAGATTTTTTTTTTTTTTTTTTTTTTTTTCATTTTCTAAACAAGTAAACCCAACATTTTGTGGTTATAAATATTGTATTAAATTTTTTATAAACTATTTACAAGTTTTTGAATGCTTTTTGTGATTGTTTAATGCTTTCCATACATTAACATCAAAAGAGGGAGGCTAGGGTTCCAAAATTTGATGGGTCGTTGAACACACCAAAAATAAATCACTAAACTATACCAAATTCTTTTAGAATAATGGCAAGTCCAGATATCGATCCACAGGGACAAATGTGAAATTTGATTAATTCAATCGCAAAATTCCTAAATTAATTTTGATTAAAAAGATAAGATTGATTTTATAACTAAACAACAATTAAATAAAATTGAAGAATTATATTGACAATTAAAATTAGGGTTGGAGATATTAATTTTCGAAAAAAATCCTAGGGTAGAGAATTCACCACTAACCACATGAATGAGACTTAACATCAGCCATCAATCGCAATCCGGTTTGAACTACCCAATATTTCACAACTACAAGTTTGAAATATTAATCAAGAGAGTTGTCGCATTCAACGTAGAAGCACGAATCATCTCGAGTAGTACGAGTCGTTTGCTCTAAACTATGTTAGCAAAACGACCTATCTCTCATAGCATGACTTATCTCGTACTTTGAATACAAACACAAAGAATACTAATGTATGGAAAGTATTAAACAATCATAGAGAGTAAAATGCTTAAAGAGATGAACGAAACAATTATTAAAACTTATAAATCGTCTATACATTCATTCAAACCAATTACAATTAAAGCTTATGAAAAATTCCATTACATGGCTAGGGTTTCATCGAAACCCTAGAAAAGAGGACTAGCCACTCATGGAGGAGTGAAAAGAGGAAGAAGATGAGGAAAAAACCCTCATGGAAGTGTCCTTTAAGCTTTGATTGAATATCCTCTCTTTGGAATCCTAGCCTCCCTCTATTTTGAATTAACTTTTCAAACCCTAGTTTTGGCTATTTTTCTGTCTTTTATTCGCAGCAAAACAGACCAAAAATTTCGTGCACGCGTCCCTAGGTGGGCCGCTTTTGCGCCCATGTTAGCCGCTTGAGCGGTGGTGGGCCGCACTTGCAGTAGTCTGGCTGGCTCGGATTCTTCACCTCTTGCACGGAGGATCTGCTTTCGTGCCCCGTTTTGATTGAATTTTCATATTTCCTGCCAAATATGTACAAGTGCATGAAACACATCATCTCCACTAAATAAACAAAATTAAAAGACTAAAAATATAACTTAAGTGGCCTCAATGTGGTACCTTTCGGCCTACATCACACCCCCTAACTTACATTTTGTTAGTCCTCAAGCAAAACAAAAGAAAAAAGAAAAGTAAAATACTCTCAGCCATTTTCGTAGGGATCACGATTGCATTTAGCATATGCAACAAGCCTTTAAACTACAAGGTTACCCGAAGTGGACGAGTATAGTCTCGTGAGGGTTTTCAGAAATGATACCGACAAACATCAACATATTCATATCCGCTCAACAAAAATTAACCACACTACTCCACACAACAACCAACTTATATGCCACTACAGTATGATATTAAGACATGATGAGTCATTGAATACACAGTGGACAAATATGAAGGAATCTATTGAGCCAAAACCACAATTCAGTTTATACAAAAGTAAAGTCCCCTGTACTTGTGAATGCTAGTAAACACATCATTAGTACCCTCGGTGTAAAGTGCAATCTCCATATTAGTTAACTGTCCACTATAATAGCCCAGTGTAACTCATAATAACACTCAACATATATAGAAAAACTAAACTGTTGCAACCAAGATTCTCAATTTTTTTTTTTTATTTTTTTTTTTTAAAGACTGTGCAATGTCCCGATCCATTAAGCTTTCTAGTCAACCCATGTAACAAGCATCGGGCCAATGACTCCCAAACCAGACGGTTTTAAGGCACTAGGTGTAGAGACACCCCTACGGGCTTAATAACTCGAGCTGAAAAGGCTACGAATTCGAACAAGTCATTCTTATTTTTCCTTAACTGTGCAATGTCCAGGTCCCTTAAGCTTTCTAATTAACCCATGTAGCAAGTATTGGGCCAATGACTTCCAAACCAGACAGTTTTAGGGCACTAGGTGTAGAGACACCCCTACGGGCTTAATAACTCGAGTTAAAGAGGCTACGAACCTAAAAAAGTCAAGTTTTTTTTTTTTTTTTTTTTTTTTTTTGAATCTTGGCTACTCATTTATTCTTTTCTGCAACCTTAACCATTATCAATGATGTACACCAGTGATTATAATAAAGAGGTCACTACTATGATAGTGTGTTCATGTGAATTAAGGTATACTCATGACAAGTGTACTAATACCACAAACACAAAGAACTATCCTAGTGCAAACATCATATGTGAGTATTTACCCAATAAACCCTTTTCATACAAGCCCACTATGTTCCCCAATTAACATATGCTCATATCATTACCATACTGGCACAAAGTAAACATTAAGTGAAGTGGTGCAATCAAGTGCAGCAAGTACAAACATGAATAGTTATTACAAATACCCTCACCCCTCAATTGGAATATAACATTGTCCTCAATGTAAGCAAGTAGACATTAGATAGTAAAATGAGAGAGATGATCTTACCAGACAGCATGGGCGCACATCCAGCGAGGCAAGGACACTCAAACACACTTTTGGAAGTTTGTTTGTTTATTTATTTATTTATTTTTGGTACAGTATAAAAGAGAAAGGAAAAGAAAATAAAACAAAACAAAATAAATAAGGAAAGAAAATAAAGGAAATATACAGAAATCACTAATGTGGATCTGGCGGTGGTGGTGGAAAATGCTACTCAAATAGGGGATGCATCAGTGTCCGAGTCTCGAACGCCTCATCATGAACCCTAGTGCCATGCTGATCGAACTGCCGATCAAATTGATCAAACTGATCAAAGCGCTGCCCATTCGAATCCCGGTATGCATAGAAGTCAGTGTGCAGAGAGGCAACTGACTGCTGATACACATCAAATGCCGCCTGTGAATAATCCCGGTAAGCCTGGTAGTTGGTCCGGAGATCAACCATAGATTCTTTGAAGGGTGGCTTGATTATCCAAAAGAGCTCGATATTGTGCCCTCGTCATACAGGCAGCGGTGTGGTCTTGTGGCCGGGCTCGGCGGGCTTCATTAGGATTGGCCGAGCCTCGGGAAGGACTAGTGGAGGCGGCGAGCAATGGTTTTGGCCGATGGGTTTTTCCATAAAATGTGGGCGGAAGTGAACCTCGTTGGCTGAAGTGGGTATGTGTCTTGGTCTTTGATGAAAGCGATGATGAGGTTGGCAAAAGGGAGGCCCCATGTAGAACTGCCCCGGGTATTTAGTATTTTGACTTCATCAAGGATTCGATGCATCTGATTGTAGATCAAGGTAGGGATGTCAATCCAAAATCTGAAGTCAAATCGATGTAAGGCACGGAGGAAGTCCCCTCGCTGCTCTTCCTTGTGGCCAATAGGAATGACATTCCTTTTTAGTACCATATCGAGGAAGAGAAGGCGGCGTGGTAAATTAGCTCGCCGGATGCTCGTACGGTTGTCATTCTCCTAACGCCCCTCATAAAACTCAATCACCAGTGCCGGGACGGAGAGTTCCCGAGTGAATACCGGGAACTGTTCTACATTGATAGGGTCTATGGAACAGTCGAGGACCTCAGCAATTGAAGCTGGAGTGACCACTAACTCCACTCCGTCAACAAGGGAGCAAAGAGCTCCCGGGGCCTCGTCACTGATGTACATATGTTGATAAAAGAGTCGCACAATGCGCAGGTATGCCGGTTCAGTGACGGTGCAGATGCCCAGAAGGCCCCGGTCTTGAAATTGTTGAATACTTCACGCAGTGGTTTGATGGCGACGAAAGAAGTCCACATCAAAGGATGTATCACATGCAACTGGTTTGGTGGCCCAAGCATCGGTTGGTATATCCCTGAATGCAATGTTGGCATTGCGAGGCCGTTTGGGAGCTCGGTGGGATGATGAAGCCATATCTGCACAAAATAGTTCAACCAACACAACCAAAAATGTAAAACCATTATATTAACACTCATCAAATATAGCATGTATGCATAAATCATTCAAAATCGCATCATTCTCACACCACCGAATTGATTGGTGTTTATTTAATTACAAACTCATAGTGGGACTACAAATACGAAATAAACAAGAAAATTAAATTAAATTAAACAATCTAAGTTAGTAAAAGAGAAGAAAATAAAATAAACTGAAGTAAAAATTCAAAAAATAAAATAAAATAAAATAAAAATTAAACTACTTAACAATAAAAATAAAAATAAAAATAAAATCACTAACTAAACAAGCAAAAAAAATAAAATAAATAAATAAAAATAAAAATAATCCACTAACTAATTGAACTAACAAGAATCACTAACAAAACAATTTAAACTAAACAAATAGAAAAAATCAAAATAAACTAAATTATTATTATTATTATTATAAACTTTATTTATGAGTTTTTTTTTTTTGGCATGGACCGCACGTGCGACGATCGCCTTCTCCAGATCGTTGATTTTTTTATTTTTTTTTAAGGATGAATCATAGATCAACAATACACAAAAACAAAAACAAAACTCCACAAATTGACTCCTACATCCACAAATCTACACATAAAAAAGAAAAAATTACTTTGAAAAAGTGGAGAAAGAGAGAAAAAGAATGGAGATTCGCCGAAAAAAATGGTAGTCGCCGGAGATTCGTCGAACGGAGAGGGAAGTGATGCCGGCAGTGAGATGATGGTGGTGAAGAAGAAGAAAGAAGAAGAAAAGGGAAGAAAAAGAAAGAAGAAGAAGAAGAAAATGGTGGGTTTGTGGGGTTAAGAGAGAGAGAGAGACAGAGAGAGAAATCTGAGAGTGATTGTGAGAGGGATTGTGTGTTAGGTATAGATGAGGTCAACTTTTTTCTTTTTATTTTTTTTATTTTTTGTTTTATTTTTTGTTTTTTAATATATATATATATATAATTTCAACAAAATAAAAGAAGAATACATAAATATATATACACGATTTTTTTATTATGATTTTATTTATTTATTTATATTTATTTATTTATTTATTTATTTTTATTATTTTTTATATAAAATAACCAAACAAACATGAATAAACAAACCTTTTTTTTTTTATAATTGTTTTACATATATATATATATATAATTAAACAAAATACAGAAGAATATATAAATATATATACATGAATTTTTTTCTTTTTCTTTTTTTTTTTGTGTTAGGCTGCTCATGCGCGACATGGGGCCGTTCGAGTGCCCAATTTGGCCCGCTCCTACGGCGTAAAGCAGTACCCCTTTGAGGTTTGGCCGCTCTTGCGGCAAGTCCTACCGCTCGTGTGGTCTGTCCTTTTCTTTTCTTTTCTTTTCTTTTTTTGTGTTGGGCCGCTCGTGCACCACATGGGGCCGCTCGAGCGCCCAATATGGGCCGCTCCTGCGGCAATAATGGGTCGCTCCTGCGGTGTGAAGCAGTACCCCTTTGGGGTTTGGCCGCTCGTGCAGCAAGCCCAATCACTCGTGCAGTTTGTTTTTTTTTTTTTGTTTTTTTTTACACAAAGAAAATAAACTATGAAAGCATGCTTTTTGACAAACCTCAAAGCACAAGCTAGGAATGGTTTAATAGGACTAGGGCCACAAAACCATAAGCACCCTAGAACTAGCTTGAATACGACTGGAACCACAAAGCTATAAGCATTCCAGAGGGAACTTAAATATGACAAAAACCAGAAAGTTCTAAGCATTTTGAATGTGGTTGAATACTTGATTTCCCATAAACCATAAACCATAAAGCAGAAATCAAGGCCTTACCCAGGCTAACGAGGGTCCCTTCCACCCACACGCATGCAATGACCTTTTTCTACTACATTGCAACAGCATAGTTTAACAAAAACAAGAAGCACTCGCAAGCGTTCATGCTTCAAGAAAATGGAAAACTAACTCCCAGCACCTAACAAAAGGCACTAGAGTTATGGCATAAAGTTGCCACTTGAATCCCCTAGGTAATAAAACCAGTAGTTTATAGCCTTCACTCTTGACCAAAAACAACAATTAACAAATACAACAAATTTTTTTTTTAGTATAACTATATATAAATATATATATATATATATTTACAAAAGATTAAAGAAAAGAAAATAAAAACCAAGTATAGCCCAAAGTATACTTAACCATTTATACCCTCAATTGACATCCGAAATAAATATTGGGATGCCTACTAAAGATATAATCTTTACGCGAAAATCACGGGTACTACTTTTCTCCCTAACTCTGTTTGTAACTTTCCCTATTCTCCAACAAAAGTGAGACTAGGTTGATTCGGTATCCAGAATCGAGGCACATAAAGCTACCTCAACCTATGGGGCTGCCATATAGAGTTCAAGCCGGGGTAGTTTTGAAGCAACCTCCACACCCCTGGGTATTTAAACCAGACTCTAGTCTCGGAATTTCCAAACCTTTGTGTTCTAGGCTCTGCCATTCGAACTCTAGTTTCTACCGTCTCAGTTGGTCTCCTAGGAACTCACTACAAACATGGTTAGGTGGCTATACCAGACCGTTAGGTGCCGTTCGGGCATGACTAACACCAAAGGAATTACACCTTTAGAGGATTTAAAGTCTCCTAGACGCAAATAAAGCACAACAAGAACAAAGAAAAACAGAATAGCATAGAAGGGAAATAAAGGAGAACAAGAAATCAATCTATCAATCATGGTAAAAAGGGTCCATCAAAGCAATGGACTCAATCATTTCCCCATTCCCAATCCCCTCTATATATGATTTCAGTCTTTGGCCATTCACTTTGAAAGTGCGGCCATTCTTTGGATCTTGCACCTCAACGGCGCCATGAATAAATGCCTCAACAACCACAAAGGGGCCATCCCATCTTGATCTTAGCTTACCCGGAAAGAGTCTTAATTTTGAATTAAAAAGCCACACTTTTTGGCTGGGTTCAAAGGATTTTCTATTAATGTGCTTGTCATGGAATTCTTTAGTCCGAGCTTTAAAAACTCTCAAACTCTCATATGCATCATTCCGGATTTCCTCCAGCTCGTTGAGTTACAATTTCCGGTTGAGCCCAGCCGCGGCCATATCGAAGTTAAACTTCTTTATAGCCCACAATGTTCGGTGCTCAAGTTCAACCGGGAGATGGCAAGCTTTGCCAAACACCGCTCTATATGGTGACATCCCAATGGATGTCTTATAAGCAGTGCGGTAAGCCCATAATGCATCAAGTAACCGTTGTGACCAAACTTTCCTATCTGGCCTCACCGTTTTCTCTATTATATGCTTTACCTCCATATTTGAGACTTCTACTTGGCCACTAGTTTGAGGGTGGTATGGAGTGCCAACTTTATGAGTGATAGTGTATTTCTTGACTACCAACTCAAAGAACCGATTACAAAAATGCGTACCCTGATCACTTATTATGGCTCTAGGAAACCCAAAACGACTAAAGATGTTTTCATGCAAGAATTTGATTACAACTCTATGATCCTTTGTTCAGGTAGCTATCGCCTCCACCCACTTAGACACATAATCTACTGCCAAGAGAATATACTCAAACCCAAACGACGACGGGAAAGGTCCTATAAAATCAATCCCTGCAAACATCAAATATTTCTACCACAAGAATAGGGGACATTGGCATCATGTCACGTCGAGACATCGAACCCATTTGCTGATAGCGTAAACAAGTTCTACAAAATTGATGGGCATTTTTAAAAATTGTGGGCAAATAAAACTCGCACTGTAAAATCTTGGCGGCCGTTTTATGCCCACTAAAATGACCGACACATGCAGAAGAATAACAAAATGTAAGAATGCTATGCACCTCACTCTCCGGCACACACCGTTGGATCACTTGGTCAGAGCAATATTGAAAAGAATCGGTCTTTGTCTTGCTTAGACCAATTCTGCGGAAGTTGCCCAATGGCCAAGTAATTCACAATATGTGCAAACCACGGAGGGCTCGTTTGTGACAGCTCAAAGAGTTGTTCGTTCGGAAATAAATCATGCAAAATAAGAGGGTCACTAGTATACTCAACAAGGATTCAGGAGAGGTGATCCGCCACAACATTCTCAGATCCCTTCTTATCTCGGATCTCTAGGTTAAATTCTCGAGCAACAATATCCATCTAATTAACCTAGGTTTGATCTCTTTCTTTGATAGTAAATACCGCAAAGCGGCATGATCAGTGAAGACTATGACCTTAGAACCTAGGAGATAAGACCGGAATTTGTCTAAAGACAAAGACCACAACTAGCAACTCTTTCTCGATGGTAGTGTAATTCAATTGTGCATCCAAGAAATGCGACTAGCATAGTATATAGCAAATGATGCCTTATTGACCATTTGGCCCAACACAATCCCGACAGCATAATCGGAGGCATCACACATGATTTCAAAGGGAAACGACCAATCTGGTGATTTCATGATTGAGGCGGTGGTTAGGGCCATTCTTAGTGTTTCAAATGCCTTTAAGCATGCCTCATCAAAGATAAAATGTGCGTCCTTAACCAGTAAACTACACAAAGGACGTGATATCTTACTAAAGTCTTTGATGAACCTACGGAAAAAACCTGCTGTAGACACGCCCGAACGTCGCAGAAATCCGCTTTGTTCATTGAACTGACTACTACAGTTCGGACTCAATGCCACGGTTCTGAATCTAGTCTCGCAAAGTGCAATGCAAGATCGATAAATCACCAAAGAGTCCAAATTCGGCAAATCGTTTTGGAAAATTGATTTTTGTAAAGAAGTGCCAAACATGGACTGCTTTGCCAGATACAGAGTCGCCACATAAATATTTTATTTTGGAGAATTTAGAAAACCCTGACTCATGCCTAAGGCCACGTGTCCGTCATCACCAAAGTTGCCTCGGCTCGGGAACTTGGGTACGAGAGGGGAAGGTCATGCAATGAGCACCCCTGCTCGCCCGATCAAAGATCGACCTGTACTAAGCATGATATCTTGTTTTTGACAACACATGTGTTCTTATTCCGGTTATTAGTCTAGAATTACTATGTGATGCGCACAGCATACAAGTATAGACTAGATCGCCTAAGTTAGAACAAAGCATTGCATATTCGTTTTGAAAACAGTTTGAAGTTTGCTACTCGTAAGTAGGTTAAATCGAGGATTTCAATGAATTGTTCCAATTCACAATCCAACCTTCACCCACAGGCATTCAGGCAATTTATATCACATAAGCAGTTAGCCTCATGGCAAGCATGCTATCATGGCAAACAATAACACACATGCAGTATGCTAAAGTGTAAAAGCTTACCTAGTACTCCAAGCCAAAACAATAGCTAGTTAGTAATCAATACATGATCCTAGCTATGTTAAGATGGCTAATGCAACACATGCAAAATGCAATTAGAAATAGGCTCGGCTATTCTAAAATGGCATATGAGATGCAGCAATTGATACATGTATTCAACTTGGAATTGAAATACGATGCAGTTAGTATGATGCGCCGAGCCCGGTGCATATAAGACAGATGAATGAATGCACGCATGTGAAGCATAAGGATGCTAATTGAAAAATGACCTAGAACTAACCATCAAATGCGGGTAAGTAAAAGGGAGAAAGACGTGGGGTTGGAAGACATTCACACACACACGCACACTTATTACAAAATTCACCCTCTCGACAGAGGGTCCGAATAAATAATACAAACTAACTAATTAACTAACTAACAAGCTAATTAATTAATACACAACTAAATGAATAACTAGCTACAACTAATTATTACAAAACTTGATTAATTAACGAATTAACTAATTAAATTACAAAACCAAATGCTAAGCATTAAAATACGTAGACTAGGCCGCCTCGGCTTTGACTTGAAGAAGTTGAAGATACATGCTCGGTTGCTGTCCCGAAAGCTCTCCAAATGCTCTTTAGAGGCTCTGTCTGCAGGGTGTCTTTGAGAACTAGCTGCTGGATCTTACCAAATCCATGTTGGGGAATGCACCAGTGACCTACCGACCATGAAAGGCTTCTGCCGACCCCACTGCCGACCAAGGATGTATTCTGCCGGCCAAAGATGAGGGGGGTGCCGGCCAACAATGAGAGGCTACCGGCCATTGGTGTGCTGTGACACCAAGCTACAGTAGAGCACAAAACAGAGGAAATGAAGAGTCTCCCAAGGATATGTACACACTATGCCACCCCATATCACCTCGAAACGTCAAGGGAGAGGCATAATCGAATCCAAGACCATCAATCACGCATCTCAATGCATGATTGCCAAAGATCCAACTTGTGCAATTCAATGCAAAATGAATGCACAAGAAAACACATAAATGCCTAGAACTCTATCATGCATCATCAAGAGCATCGGCGACCGAAAATTGAGGCACGTTTCATCACTTGAAGTATAAAACGTCCCTCGTTTTTCGTGCTCGGATTAACACTTAATCCAAACAACAATGCAACACAAGCATGGCAAACATGCAACTCAAGCATGCAAACATGCAATATGACCTAAGCATGCAAACATGCAATGCACTATGAACAACCTAACAAGGCTAATGGCATGTACAATGCTAATGCAATATGAGCATGCAAGTATGCAATGTAACTCAAGCATGTAACAACAATACAATGGAACAAGCATGCAACAACATGCTATCTGTCAAGTATGCAACAACATGTCACAACATGCAATATACCAAGCATGCAAATGTCATGCAACTCAAGCATGCGATCATGATGCAATGTAACAATATTTGAACAACATGATAAATGGACTTAAACTAAAAATGGACAGACCTCAGTCATGCCCATATCAGTGGCCAATAGTGTTGGAATGATGGTATGAAAAGCACGAAAAGGCAAGGCAAACATGCATACCAAACGGCTCAAGGATTAAAGCACAAAGATGCAACTCTTAAGCACACTTAAAGAGCGACAAGCATGGATATGTGACAGCATCATAAGTTCTAAAAACATGCATGGAATGGTGCCAAACCACCCTAGCAAGACAAACAAAGCATGCAAGAAAGCTTAAAGCTCAAAATTAGCAAAGGGACTTAAGCCATGGCTATACAAAGCAAGCCCCAAAGGGCCAAGGGCATCAAAAACAGTCCCAAGGCAGGTCAAGGTGAGACTAAAAACATACTTGAACCTAGCCAATACAAGCTAGAACAAAAGGCCAAAACAACATGCATACAAGGCTAGTAAGCAAGATTTGCACTACAAGTACATGAGCCACTCAAGAGACAACCAAACCAGCCTAAATCAGAGTTATGACATGTCAAATGATGATAAAAAAAACCTACTGAAATGGAGCCAATGCATGCTAGCAAGACATGCTACTTTGATAAGCCACAAATGGGATTACACTACACATACAAGAAGCATGCATAAAGTGACCAAACCAGCCATGGACAAAGTTAAGGTAGGTCCTAAAAGTCACAAAAAAAAGTGCCTGAACTAAGCCTCAATGTAACAAGCCCGCGGGGGACCTCACTACAGCTCGGACTCAATTTTTGTGTCACGGTTCTTAATCTCAAACCAAAGAGTCCAAATCTGGCAAATCGATTTTGAAAACAGATTTTTTGAAAAGAAGTGCCAAACATGGACTGCTTTGCCAGATACAGAGTTGCCACCTAAATGTTTTATTTTTGGGAAAATTAGGAAACCCTGACTCGGTGCCAAAGGCCACGTGTCCGTCATCACCAAAGTTGCCTTGGCTCGGGAACTTGGGTACGATTGGGGAAGGTCACTTCGTGAGCACCCCCGCTCGCCCGGTCAAAGACCGGCCTCTACTAACCATGATATCTTACTTTGAAAACATTGTGTGCTCTTATTCCGGTTATTAGCCTAGGTTACTATGTGATGCTCGCAGCAAACAAGTATAGACTGAGTCGCCTGAATTAGAACAAAACACTTCATGTTTGCTTGTTTGAAAAATGGTTTGATGGTGCTACCCGCAGGTAGGCTAAGACGTGGTTTTGCCACCCTCGGGTGGGCTTAGAAAACATGATTTTGCCACTATCTAGTGGGCTTCAAACGAACATTTGATGAATTGTCCCACTCCAAGTAACCCAACCTCCACCCACAGGCACTCAGGCAGTTATATCACATAAGCAGTTAGCCTCATGGTAAGCATGCTATTCATGGTAGTCACTCACACGCATGCAAGGATGCTAAAGCATAAAACTCACCGAGTACTCCAAGCCAAAACAGAAGCTCGTTAGAAATCCATGCATGATCCTAGATGCACAGAATTGCCTAATGCAACACATGCAAAGATGCAAACTATAGCAGGCTCGGCTATTCTAAACATGGAATATGGAATGCTGCAGCTAACATGTATTCAACTTGGAATTGAAATACAAATGCAGTTAGTATGATGCGCCGAGCTCGGTGCGTGCAAAACAGATGAATGATGCAAACATGTTGTCATACTGTATGCTAATTGAAATATGCCCTAATCTAACCATCATAACCAGGTAAATAAAAGGGAAGAAAGACGTGGGGTTGGAAGACATACATCACACTCACCCACACTTATTACAATTATGCCCTCGCACAGAGGGTCCAAATAAATATACAGTCCCGAATGAAATAATAGTACAGTCCAAATAATACAGTCCAAATAATGTACAAATTCCTAATTAATTTACAAATTAACTAAGAAAATAATAAAACTGGCATGCAAGCCAGGGACTGCCTTGATTCTGATGAATGATGTATGTTTGGGTTGTCCTACGCGGAAATCCACTGGGATGCCCCAATTAGCCTCTGTTTTGCAACTGTTCTTGAAATACGCGCCAAGCCTCGAAGATCGCGATTCTTGATTTTCTTTGCAATGAGAGCAGGAAAGAGGCATAGCAATGTATTTCACAAATGTATGCATGTCTCCATCCTTGTGCCACCAATCACGCATCTCGATACATGATGGCCGAAGAGCCGAATTGCACAACTTGATATAGAATGAATGCATATGAACACTACAACAAAACCTAACTCCATCATGGATAATCCGGAGTGTCGGTGACTTGGGAATTGAGACACGTTCCGTCACTCGGAGTACGGAATGCACCTCGTTTCCCGTGCCTGGGCTAACTCCTATCCCGAACACGATGCAACATGTATGACATGCATGAAATGCAACTAAGATACAATCCTAACATACACAATGTTATGGAATGGCATATACGCTATACAAGGTAATACACAACCGAGCATACACAATGCTATGAATGAAATGGCACACGCAATGCAATAATGGGCTTACACCAACATGAGAGAGCCTCAGCCACACTCACATAGGAGGCCATCATATGAAAACAAGACAACTCGAAATGCGTGCCCGCGTGCACGCAAACCGAGGACGGACCCTCAAACACCGAAATGCCACTCTAATGAGACATGGCAAGACATGGAATATAGTATGCAAACATGCAAAAAACCAGTAGCAAAATGAGAGGTAAAACAGCCCCGAAACCCGGTAAAATGGAACCCGATGCGTGGAATGACTCCGAAACATGGATTTTGGTGCTTGAAATGGCCTATAGCTATACAATGCATACATAATTTGAACATGAAATGAAAATACAGAAGCAAGGCAGCCATGAGAAAAACATTTTTACAGTTCAAAGCATGGCCAAACAGTAAGCACAAATAGGGCTAAAATGGCATACAAAAATGGCTCCACAAGGGAGGCAATGAAGCAAGTGGTAGATGCAAAGCCCAAAAAGAAAAAGAACCTTCTACAACACTGAAGACGGACCAAAAATATAATTTTTTTCAGTAGATGAAAATCCCCAAAAACGGATACAAACATGCTCAAAATGCAATGCAAGATTAAGGCCATAAGAGAGCTATAACATGAAGTACACAAAATATTCATCAAACAGCCAAAGACCCTCAATGAAACATGACAAGGGGGTCAAAAAATGGCCACTTTAAGTTCTGATCATGGCCGAAAAACAGAAGCAAGATAAGCTAACAAATCATGCAAAAATGGGGACCAAAGAGGGGTAGAATGGCAAGTGATATATGGAGGTCCCCAAAAGTGTTGAGCCCTTCTTAAATGTTGAAGAGGGGCTCAAAATAGGCCTGTTTACAGTTTACATAAGGCCCCAAAATAGATCACACACAAGCTAAAAATATCATGCAAGAAAATGGCATTCAAGAGGGTATTGAAGCAAGTGCAACATGGGGGGCTCAAACAGTATTGAGCCCTTAATGAAACAAGAAAATGAACTCAAAAAAATGACCTTTTCAGTTTTGGTCAGAGCTCAAAACAGCAAGCAAAGAGGCTAGAAAAATGTTGCAAAATTGAGCTCAAAAGAGGGGAAATGATGCTTACCCTTGAAGACTACCCCTTGAATGCTTCTTGGCTTGAGAAGTGATGCCTCCTAGCTGCTGGAAAGCTCTCCAAGCTGTTAGAAATGGAGTAGTGGTGGTGGTGCTTGGTGGTGATGAAGAAATGAGGTGTAGGACTTAGGAATTTTTTTAAGGAAATGAGAGAGATAGAGGGAGATATGTATGTATAAGCTCCAAGCAAATTTTTCAACCCTCAAGACAGAGCTGGAGGCTCTGTTATGTAGACAAAAATGGGGGAGAAATGGAGGGAAAAAGTGAGGGGAAAATGGATCAAGTTTTCCCCAAAAGTTGTCCCTCGGATACAGGTTTTTTTGGGGGAAAACAGATATACAGCTGGAATATACACATTACAAGGATCATGGCCGGCCACCCCCCATGGCTGGCCGGCCAAGGGTCAAAAATGGTCAAAAAGATTTTCTGGCCGGCCACCAGATATTGGTGTCCTCCCAGGTGCCCTCAACACAACCCTGTGGTTCAAAACTGGAGGAAGTGAAACAGGAAAGAGAACAAGCCATTTTTCAAAGGGGTTCAAAAGGGTCAGGTGGAATTACTAGCCAGCCACCAACTTTTAGTGTCCTCCCATGTGTGTACAACACAAATATGGGGGTTAGGATTGAAGAAAGTGACCCTAGGGTGGTCAACATTGGCTTGGAAGTGAGAAAAACGGGCGTCGGAGGGCGACGGAGGAATATAACTGGTTGCTAAAACAATTGCTGGCCTCCCACCCTTCTGTGACCTTCCTGGTGATAAAACAGAGGTACCTGCCAAAAATGAACGAAAACCGATGCAAAATGAATGTTCGGGGGCCAAAACGCGCAGTTCGGGGCCCCGAAAACTGCCTGTCAGGCACTGGGAGTGGCGTTTGACCACGAAGTTAGTCTCTCAGACCACAGTGTCCCTCGAAAGGGAGTAAATAGGATGTATGCCAAAAACCGGGGCAATTGGAGATGGTTAGGCGGTCCCGAACCGAGGTACACGGCCTGACGGCTCCGAAAACCGGGAACCGGGCTCCGAAATGGGAAAAATGGCCTACGGCCACGAAATGTAGCCCACGGTCACTGAGAGATGGTCTACGAGACCTCTCTCTCCCTTCAGGAAGAGAAACAGAGAAAATTGAGTCTGGTTCGCAAACCGAGGCAAGGCACAGAAAGAGCCCGGAAGTCCGGATGCAAGGCTCGCGGCCGAGACTCTGAGACTTCTGAATGAGCACAATATGCAACATCACCGAGCGCTCAATCGGTGACGTCTGAGTCTTAAGGTCGGTCAAAAATGGGGTGTCTACAGTTGCCCCTCTTTGACAAAACTCGGAAGTCCAGAAATGACGGGAGTGAATGTCAAAGCCCAGAGACGACCCATTTTTGACAAGGCCGAAGACTTGGACAATCATACAACATGAACAGAGATATGCCCGCAGGCGTGCCCGCAAGCAAGGGGGCAAAATGCAAAGCGATATGCACAGAGCCAGAGGTACCTTAATGATCATGCAAATGCAGCAAGCTGTAATGAAGCAAGTATTCGCGAATAGATGTAACAGTTTTAAGCAAGAATGCAAAGCAACAACTAAATTTCATGCAGTTAGAAATGCGGAGAATTATTCAATTCTCGTCGCGTCTCACACGGAGAAGATACGATACCTGCGCGATTCGTCTGGTCGCACCAGTCTCAAATGAACCGTACATACAGTATCGTGCCTGCAAAAGAGAGAAATTCAACAAGCACAATATGCTAACAACATATATTCAATGTGATTCCGAAAGTTTGACACACGCAGTGCCGGCGAGTGAATTCATCACAATGCGAGAAAAGAACATGCGTGACAATGCATGCTCAAGCACAGAGGTATGGCAATATCAAGAAATGTGCATAATAATGCAAGTATGCTCATGAGAATGCAAGTTATGTGCATGATAGTGCAAAACGAGCATAAATCAAGGTGCCCGTTTGTTACGAAATAACGAGCAAGGAAACGCGCGTTTCGGCGAAGGCGACTCGATCGCGGTCTCCGGTTCACTTCCCGGAGAGGTTACAACACATTCAAAAAGGATGCATTTTGATTTCAATGAATAATGATGAGACACATGTCAGAACTTGAAGCTGAAGTTTCGGCGGAGCAATTTTGCGACAGAAAGTGCACTTTTCTTGAACTTTTTCAGGTCCCGAGAACTCCAATCTTCCTCAAAATTTGCAGAGAGCTAGGTGAGCATGTGAGGGATACCACCAGCCAGTTATTTTCCCAAGGGGAGGCCACCGGCCACTTTTCAAAAAGAGAATGGCCGGCCAGCCAGAAAAGGTGGCGGTAGGCCACCGCCCAAATCATGGGCAAATTGGTCTTTTCACCTTCTTTTCTTTATATTCTCTCACCCAAACATTTTGAGCTCATAACCTCAGCCACGAAATCTTCTCCTCTTGCTTCCCAAACCATTTTCTCCCTCAGATCTGAGCTCTATACGCGTTTTCTAACGCCCCACGCAAGTTGTTTTCGCGAAAACATTCAGTTTCAAGCACTTTGAACCGATTAAATTTTGATTTCGGTGCTTCTTTTCTCATTTTCACCACTTGAGGTAAGTTTGTCTCAATATTTGGAAGATTTTCTCAGGAGTTGACTTTTGTTGACTTTTTCATTTCCCGAGAGTTGACTTTTGTTGACTTTTTCCCATTTTGGCTCATTTTTGCTCATTTTTGCTCCTTTTGCAGATTTTTCGAAATTGTGGGTAATTTTCCTCATGGTGGAGGCCCTCCAGGTGCCGGGGATGATTTTGATGTCATGACTCTGCCTCCGAGGGTTCGACCTTTCATTCGAGAGAGTGCATGCCGCCACACGTTCTTCCGCGGGCCGTTTTTCGTCACTTCACTGACTTTAATGATCAAGCACCCGGAGATCTGCTTCTGCAGGAGCCAGAGCATCACCTCTCCCACGAGGCACGAGAGGTATTTTACTTCATTTTCTGCATTTTTCGTGCATTTCGTGCCTTTGCCATGCTTGAACACACAATTTAGCCTATGACATAGTACTTTGTTTGCATCTTGAACATGTGGCTTAAACACTTGAATTTCTGAACACTCGGCTCATTAATTGATTATGAACGCACGACACACATTAGTTAAGAAGTGAACACACGGCTCAAACACTGATTTGTCGAACACACAGCCCGAATTTGAAGGTGAACACACAGCATACACTGACTAAGAGTAGAACATGCAGCCCTAACTCAGATTTTCTGAACACACAGCCCAAATTGAAGGTGAACACGCAACACACACTGATTTGGATTTGAACACACAGCCCAAATTGATAGTGAACACACAGCCCACACTAATTTAGAGTAGAACACGCAGCCCAAACTCTGATTTTCTGAACACACAGCTCAAATTGATGGTGAACACACGGCACACACTGATTGGGATTTGAACACACAGCCCAAACATTGATTCTCTGAACACACAGCCCAAATTGATGGTGAACACACAGCCCACACTGATTGAGAGTAGAACACGCAGCCCAAACTCTGATTTTCTGAACACACAGCTCAAATTGATGGTGAACATATGGCACACACTGATTGAGAGTAGAACACGCAGCCCTAACTCAGATTTTCTGAACACACAGCCCAAATTGAAGGTGAACACGCAGCACACACTGATTGAGGATAGAACATGCAGCCTTAACTCAGATTTTCTGAACACACAGCCCAAATTGAAGGGGAACACGCAGCACACACTGATTGAGGATAGAATATGTAGCCCTAACTCAGATTTTCTAAACACACAGCCCAAATTGAAGGTGAACACGCAGCACACACTGATTGAGAATAGAACACGCGGCCCTAACTCAGATTTTCTGAACACACAGCCCAAATTAAAGGTGAACACGCAGCACACACTGATTGAGAATAGAACACGCGGCCCTACTTTACTTCGCACACAGCTTATTCATTTCATTTGCACACAGTTCACTTATTTCATTTGCACACAGCTCATTCATTTCATTTGCACACAGCTCATTCATTTCATTTGCACACAACTCATTCATTCTGAATGCAGGTTGGTTCTCGCACCATGCGAGGATATGGCTCCACCACTGCTAGAGAGTGGTATGCTGAGCTCCCGGAGGCTGTCCGGGATTTAGTTGATTTGGCAGGGTTCGGGGCCTTCTGCATGGGGTTATCGCATTGTCTTGCCAGGAGGACACTGTTGGCAGGTTTAGTGGAGAGATGGTGGGACACCACCAACTCCTTCCACTTTTCCGCCACTGGGGAATTAACTATGACCACGCTGGATTTTGCTGTACTGACCGGCCTGGACATAGGAGGTTGGCCCATTCCTTACGACGAGGATATGGGCAAATGGGAGGCCGCTTGGATACATCTGCTGGGGGCCCGCCCGCCTGTGGATAGAGCTTCAAGGAGAGTCCGATACACCTGGTTCTCTTCCCATTTTCGGAGGGAGGGGATGGAGCCCGGGACTCCTGAGGAGGCGGAGCAGTATGCCCGTGGTTTTCTTATGTTCCTCTTCGGGACTACTCTGTTCGCCGATAGAGGGAACACGGTTGGGCTATATCTGTTGAGCGCTCTGGTGGACCTGTCATAGGTCGGACGGTACAACTGGGGTGGTGCCGGCCTGGCTACCCTTTACTGCTACATGAGCGCGACCTCCCGCGGGCAGGGAGACTTACTTGGCGGTTATTGGAGAGCCTCTGAGGTACTTTCTGTCCTCTTGATTTACATTTCTGCTCCTCATTACTTGTACATTGCACACACAACGCACTTTACGCTCTGTATCTTGCCCTCAGCACTTTGTATTTACATTCTGCACTACTTTCCTCAGTTATGGGTCTACGTATATTTCCCGACGTTAGCCCCAGAGTTGGTGGTGGCAGGGCCCCTCATGACCCCGTACTCGCTGGTATTCGAGGGCTAACACCGGCCGAGACCCCGAGAGACTCTCTTTTATCTACGGCAGTATTTTGACACTGTGCGGACGACAGAGGTATTTTGGAACTCTCAGTTCCTTCCGTTTTCATCTTTGATCTGCCCTGTATATTCCCGATTTCTGATTGGTTTATGCACTGGTTATCTGCAGATTACATGGCAGCCCTGGGCGCCCTTGGGTGATGGTCTCCGATTTCAGTATGCTGGAGGATCGGGCACCTCCCAGTACAGGATCCTGCTTGAAGGACCAGTTGGTAGAGCATGGTTTCTAGGGGAACGCTTTTTGCGTCAGGTATGGAGGTACACTTCTCAGGATCCTCCCGCAGCACCTCCAGCCAGTATGCGGACTGTTGATAGGCTCTCTACCCAGGATGTCGTTAGTGCTATGCTGGGTACTGATGCTTTGCTACATCTCGAGGAGGGGGACTATGCCACTTATCGCTACGTATATCTGATGCCTCCCTTGACGGGAGTGCGTACTCCGTCACTGAGGCCCACTGGTGCACCATCTTCGAGTCAGGCTCGTGCTACAGATATCCCTTCCTCCAGCAGGGCTGGTACGTCTAGAGGTAGGGGTGGGTCGATTCCCCCGATCCCTCCGACTCTTCATCATCCTGGGTGGCCAGACATGCCAACCGAGTTGACGAGTTGGCGATTTGGGACTCCTTACCAGGTCTCGTTGGAGCCTCCTCTTCCTGACCATAGATATGTCAGAGATCTTGACTCACCACCGGTATGCTTTACAGCTTTGATTTATCAGTCGGATACTTGGACATTCATTCATTTACTGATAGTTTTGCATTTGTATCTGCAGCCTCTTGTTGAGTACGTGGATGAGATGCTTGGAATGCTGGCCACATTTGAGGGCATGATCTTGTGGAGGGAGGCACAGCTGGCCATTATGGGTGTGCAGGTACTGTTCATCTTTCCTGCATTTATCATATTTCCTGATGACACGCTGGTTTTGAACATTCTACTGCGTTGATAGGCCACTTGTGTAGAGCACATCTGACACACACCTCACTTACGTGCTGTATCTGCATCTGATTTTCATATTTGAACTGATGTATTGAACTCTTCACTTTCAGATGCCTCCTGTGTATGCTCCGCCGCGGGCCGGGCCACCCGGGCCTTCTCAGGGAGGTCGATCGTCTGGATCTTTTTGAGGTGTTGGGCCATCTGGGCCCTTTCGAGGAGCTGGGCCATCCAGGCCTTTGCAGGGAGTTGGGCCATCTAGGCCTTTCCGAGGAGCTCGAGGAGGGTCCTCTCGCAGACGCAGGGCACATGTTATAGAGGCGGAGCCCGATGAGGAGGAGGAGGAGGAGGTTGCAGACTTTCAGTCAGAGACATCTGCTGAGGAGGGGGACTCTAGTCTTGGTTCCGAGAGTGGAAGCGAGGCTGAGGGGGATCCTGAGGATGACAGCTCTGACCCGGATGATGATGGTGTTGCAGAGGTTGTCCCGCAGAAGAGGATGAGGAGGGCCTCTCATTCCCGCTCCCGAGGGCATTGATGTTACTGTTTCCTGCTTTATTTTCCTTTTTGCTAGTAGTTTGTAGCACTTTGCATATTGTTAGGCAGTTTTATTTTCTGTAAAACTTGTACCTTTGTTTGTTGTAAAACATAATGGAATGAAACGGCTTTTGAAAAGGTGTTTGTATTTTAAACTTTTAGCATCGTATCGCATCATTTTATTTTGCACAAAAATGAGATCGAATGGAAATGTGCACTGTGTATCTACCGGGTCAAGTAATGAACCGACGCAACACATCAAACAACTCGACTCACCAAGAAATAACAGAATCTTAGCAAGTTTACAACTCGATAAGCAAAATACAACAATGTTAACGACTCGATAAACAAGACTTAACAAAATTGCATAAAGAAAGAGTACCAACTCAAAACACAAAATACGACAGCTCGACAAAACTTACAACTCGATAAACAAAACGATAACTCGATAAGCAAAACAACAACTCGATAAGCAAAACTACAACTCGATAAGCAAAGCGTACTTCAGACGATCTGGGTGATGGAACGCATCCGAAACTGAGAGAAATGGAGGCCTTTGACATTCCCGATGCATCGAAATGCCTCGAACTTCCTTCCGGAGGGCAAAACAGGACCAATGGCACACATTGGAGCATGGCCGGCTACATTTTGGAGTTGGCCGGCCAGCTTTTTGCATTTTGAAGAGCCATAGGTTGTCGGCCGGCCAGTTTTTGAGTCAAAGGTGGCCGGCCTACTAGAATAGGTAGCCGGCCAGCCACTTTTCCTGCAACCCACAGAATTCTGACACTTGTCCTTCGATTAGTGTTTCGCTCCCTATAAAAGCTCTAACTTTGGAACTCATTCATTTCATCACTGTTTTGCACAAAAGTGGAGGCATTTCTCGTAGAAAATCTCACATCTTGGATCTCTTCTTTAGATGGCTCGGAAAAGTTGAACTTCCGGGGTTTCGGCTTGAATGCACTATTCACGCTGGGCCGGACTCCACTGCACCTTCCTTTCCTCCATGCTGCGGTGAGGTTTT
Organism: Camellia lanceoleosa; assembly: GCA_025200525.1. Taxonomy (NCBI): domain Eukaryota; kingdom Viridiplantae; phylum Streptophyta; class Magnoliopsida; order Ericales; family Theaceae; genus Camellia; species Camellia lanceoleosa. The sequence continues at coordinate 42,153,739 of CM045760.1, forward strand.
GGAACCTAGTGACGCACGTCTTTAGCTTCGGAGGGCAAGAGGTATGTCCCACTTTTGAAGATTTTCAAGTCTTGATGGAGTATGAACGTTCAGAAGAGATCTTGCCTCAGTCTCGTTTTGGCCACGCCCAAGCTTTAGGGCGGATGTGTGGACTCACCGCGTATGATGCTCGATCTCTGACCTCTAATGGGGAGCTAGATATCCTTGGTTTAATTAATCGTTTTTCAGGTGTCGGCGACCGCCGCGACCATCATTGGCAAGGTTTCCGACAACATGCCCTCTGCTTGTGCATGCTATCTCATTTTCTGTTTGTCTCGGGCTCCGGAGGAGCTAGCATCCGTTTGATTGAAGTCGTTCAAGGCTTGAAGGAAGGGAAGAGTTGTATTGCTATGGCATTGGCCGAAACACTGATGGGCTTGGATGCTTTCTACCGCCGGGAGACAACTAGATTTGCAGGGAGTCCACTACTGCTGCAGGTAATGTTTTCCACCCAAGCTCACATATGTATTTGCTCACGTCACTCGGCCCTCAGGCTCGGTTTTTCTCACAGAACCCTCATCTTACTTTTCTCTCATCGCACATCTCTCTATTCTTTATTCTCTAATTTTTATCCCTCCCCAGATATGGTTGATGGATAAATTGCAAGTTGTGGACTCTTGCCCTGCTTACTCAGCCCGCGGCTATTTCTTTCGACAACGCCTAGTCGACGCCCTTGATGAGGGATGGTGGTTTGAATGGATGTGCAATTTGTCTGCTGATCTCATTGCTTGGCGCTGTCCTTAGCTTCACCTTCCGGCGATGAGCTATAGCATGTTCCAGGATATTGGGATCCGGTTGATCGGCTTGACTCACTGCGTATTCTATTTCCCATTCCGTATTCTGTGCCAGTTCGACCATGATCAGACTTGCCCTCCGGAGGGGATTGAGTACCTGGTCGCTTTCTCGGTCCGAGGTGCACACCTTGCCCGACATACTACGGCCTGGAGGACTATAGAGCTCCTGCCCCCCGCCCCTATTTTCAGTTGCACTTTATCTAACGAGTGCTGGGATTGGCTCAATGAGGAGGCATAGATTGGGCCTAGGTTGGCATCAGAGGCTTCAACCAGCTCTGGAAGGGGGTGTAGGGACACCTGACTTGACTATGCCCCGGATTTATTGCTTTACTAGTACTTTCAAGTTTTCATTATGAGTGTAATAAAAAGCAACTTCAATTGTATGCAAGAGCAAGAGAACTCTATTTTGAAATCAATGAAATTAAAGGTTGTGGTACTGAAAATTTTCCGCTTTGGTCCAAAAATGGTCTTAGTTGTGAAAAGATTAATTTGAACAAAGTCAACTTTTATTAAACTTTTCAAAACTATTTTCGATATGGATCAGAACTGGACACGCCTGAGATCTGTCACTGAGATGCACAACCCCGGATCCTAGCAACTGGAAAGTTGCCCCTAGTCTGAATAGTGCCTCGGCAATTCATGGCAATGGAAAGTTGCCCCTAGTCTGAATAGCACTGTACCGGAGATCACGATAAATGCTGATGAATAGGGATGATTGAGATGATCAAATGGACAAAGTTGATCGGGGAAAAGATTGTGGCTGAACTTCAAGATGAAGCTACCTACGTATCCCAAAGATGGGAATCAAGCCTTATGTAGTTCAGGCTTAGGTTCGCTCGGGTATTTTCACTCTTCTTTTGCGCTCTAACTTTTGCCAAGGTTGCCCTTTGCAGGTTTTCAACCTTGCAAGCTCAGTTTTTCTAATTTCAAATTTTCTATGCTCTGAATTTTGCCTAGGTCGCCCTTTCGGGTTTTCGGCCTAGCGAGCCTCTCAGGGGTAGTATTTCTTCAACTTGTCCATGTTGATCGGTTGGGAAAACTCTAAGCCATCTAGATCCATCAAAACCACAGCTCCACCTGACCAGATTGACTTGATGATGTAGGGACCAATCCAATTGGGTCTGAACTTGCCCCTTGGGTCGTGGATGGGAGCTCGGTTGTCTTTGAGCACCAAATCTCCTTCCTTTAAATTCCTGGACTTAACCTTCTTGTTGAAAGCCTGGGCAATTCTGCGTTGATAACCTTGGACGTGGTACAGTGCTTTCAGCCTTCTTTCATCGAAGAGCATGAGTTCCTCAAATCTGCTCTGCTACTAATCCGCTTCGGCTATCTGACACTCAGCCAATACTCGTAATGACGAGACCTCAATCTTAATAGGCAAAACGGCCTCCATCCCATAAACCAATGAGTACGGAGTCGCCCCAGTAGAAGTTATGATTGAAGTCCGGTAGCCCAGCGAGCTAACGGCTTATCCGCCACCCGTAGGTTTCCACCATCTTCTGTAGTATGCGCTTGATATTCTTGTTGGCGGCCTCAACTGCTCCATTGGTTTGCGGCCGGTAGGTAAACGACTTATGAAAAGCCACATTGTATTTCTCCAACAAATCAATCACCTCCTTCTTGAAGTGGGAACCATTGTCTGAAATTATTTTGTTTGGGACCCCGTAGCGATAGATGATGTTGTTTCTGATAAATTTTGCGACGTACGAAGCCTTCAACACCGTATAAGATTGGGCCTCAACCCGCTTTGTGAAATAATCTATTGCTACGAAGATGAACTCATGCCCATTTGACCCCTTCGGCGTAACGGCTCCGATTACATCAATTCCCCAGACTGAAAATGGCCATGGCGAAGTCATGTTGTACAGCTTTGACGGCGGAATGTTCATGCGATTTGCATGAATCTGACATTTGTGACATCGCCGGACGAAACCAATACAATCATCCTCCATGATGGACTAGTAATAACCCTGTCTGAGGATCTTTCGTGCCAACATTACCCCATTCATGTGCGCACCACATTCTCCCCCGTGGATGGCTTCCATCAGACGCTTTGACTCTTCGGCATCAATGCACAGTTTATGCATTCCCAGATGACCCCGTTTATATAGTTTACCCCCGCAGATGATGAACTGAACTGCCATTCTCCTGATTGCCCTTTTGTCTTTGGCATTTACCCCTGGCGGGTATGCTTCTTTCTCCAAGAAATTCCAGATGTCGTAATACCAGGGGTGTTCGTCCTGAACTTCATCTATGGCTGCAATCGACTCATAGACAGGTGCAAATTTCTGGTCAACGATGACTGGACACATTCGGACTCCACACGGGATGTCTCTCATAGAAGATAGAGTTGCTAAATAATCTGTGAACCTGTTGTTCCCTCTTAGTAGATGAGTAAAACTTAGCTTCTCAAACCAAGGAATCAGCAAATCCAAGGTCTGGTGATACATCATCATCTTTTCCTCTTTCACTTTCCAGTCTCCTTTAGCTTGAGACACAACAAGGTTCGAGTCCCCAATGACGTCCAACCGTCTTGCCCCTAGTTCCAGGGCTGCTTCTAGACCAGCGATGCATGCCTCATATTCTGCTTCATTGTTCAAGACTTTGAATCGGAGTTTGAAGGTGAGAGGGATACGGGAATTGTTGGCTGCTATCAGCAACACTCATATCCCATACCCATGTTGATTTGACGCTTTGTCAAAGTACATCGTCCAAGTTTCATCGTCGATGTGCAGAATTGATTCATCCGGGAACAGGTACTCAACTGCTTCATCCCTCTCAACCGGGTGGTCGGCAAGGAACTCTGCCACTGCTCTTCCTTTCACTGACTTGCGTGTCACGTACGTGAGATCAAATTTGGAGAGCTATAGCAACCAACGAGCTAGCCTACCTGTAAGTGCTGGTTTCTCGAAAAGATATTTGATGGGATCAAGTCGTGAAACCAACATTACAGAGTGAGCTAACAGGTAGTGCCACAGCTTCCTGGTAGCCCATACCAAAGCTAAGCAAGCCTTTTCCAGCGGTGTATATCGGGTCTCATACTCCAGTATCTTCTTGCTGAGATAGTAGATGGCTCTCTCCACCTTGTCTTCTGATTCTTGTGCAAGCATGCAGCCCATCGTGGTCTCAGTCACTGACAGATACAAAATCAACGGTTTTCCTGGTTCTAGTGGCGATAAAACAAAGTGTTCTCAGAGATATTCTTTAATCTGTTCAAATGCAGCTTGGCATCGGCCGTCCCATTGGAACTTCTTTCCTTTCTTCAGGAGACCAAAAAGTGGTTCACAAGTTAAGGTTAATTTTGAAATAAACCGTCTTATGAATTGCACTTTACCCAGAAAGCCTCGCACCTCCTTTTCAGTCCTTGGTGGTGGCATTTCTAAGATGGCCTTGATTTTGGAAGGGTCGACCTCGATGCCCCTTTGTGTAATCAGAAACCCCAGTATTTTTCCCGCTGTAACACCAAATGTACATTTTTGAGGGTTCAACCACAACCGGAATTCCCTGATCCTTTGGAAAAACTTGTGCAAGGCAGTGCAGTGGCCCTCTCTTTCTTTGGACTTGACAATCATGTCATCCACATACACCTCAACCTCTTTGTGGATCATATCATGTAGTATTGTGGTCGCGGCCCGTTGATAAGTAGCTCCAGCGTTCTTCAACCCAAACGGCATTACCTCAGAGCAAGATGTCCCCATGGGGTGGTGAATGCGCCTTTTCCGGTCTTCGTGCCATTACTATCCGTTGTAGCTCGAGAAGCCATCCATAAATGAGAGCAAAGCATGCCTCGTGTGAAATCTACCAACTCATCGATGTGCGGCAAGGAAAGTCGCCCCTGACTAGCTCGCTCAAATCCTCAAGTCCACACACACCGATCCCGCCATCTTTCTTCGCATCGAACAATGTTGGCCAACCAAGTCGGATATTCAGATACCAAAGAGAAGCTCATCGATTTGCTTGGTGACCCTTCCTTAATCTTGAGAGCCCAACAAGCGGATCCTTCGAAGTTTCGCTGTCGGGCCTCGGTCAAGGGGGATCGATGTCGCATAATCTCAGATCGATTCCGTGCTTCATAGGACCACGCGAAAACATCTTTGAAATCTTTTAATAAAGCGACTAAGCGCTGCGTTCCTCCGAAGACAACGTGGACCCGATCCGACCACCGTGGGTCCTCCTCAGTACCAATGTTCACGGTAATGATTTCATCCATTAATGGTTTAACAAATCTCTCTTGCTCTTGCTCAATTAAACGTTGTAAAACCGGAGGAACTTCGTCCTCGTCATTTTCATCAAAGTTTTGAAAGTCTGAATTAATGCAATAAATCAAGGGCACAGAAAAGTACTCGGAAACCACAGATATTTCATTCTCCTTAGGCACATCCAAATCGTCCGATTCATTTACAACAGACTCAAATGAAAAGGAAAAAGACGACCAAGACAGGACTGTGGCATCCGGGTTAACATCCCCAAGAGTACCAGACTCAGACTCAGTCGAGCTGGAGCTTGATTCCAACTCATAGGACTCGGTGGAATCAGATTCCGGCTCACTACCTGACCCGGTGCTGCTGGACAAAAATCCCTCCTCATATTGCCAAATGAGAGAGGGTGCGATAGATGCATCCAAGATAGCTGCTGGTTGGCTCGCAGCCGTTTCATCCCCAATCATGGAAACCACGAAGTTATCCCCCAAGCACTTATGGTCGATCGAAGGATCAGAAAGTAGACATGCTAGCACTGCCCTCAGGATCCACTGCTTTAATCGTTTCAAATTCAAACCGATGGGTCTGCTCGCTTCAGGCAACGTCATCCCCGGATAGTTGCAGGTCAAAGAAGATCTCAAAGCCTGGCACGCGCTTCTTCTCCGCATTTAGCCATGGCTCTGGGAAGCCGCAAAATGGAAAATCCTCCTCCTCCCGGACGAAGCGTCCGTTTAGGGTACCCTGGATGGGCCTGTGCATTAACTCAAAAGGCTTTCCAGCCTGGTTTGCTCTGGCCCTTCCGGCCATTTCTTTTCCCTTCCTCCCAAACTCTTTGGTGGGCAGATAACCCAAGCCAAAGGTATGAGGATTGTGTAGCACTTCGGCCAGTGCTGCAATGCCTTTCCGGCCGCTTCTTTCTAATCCCATCCCGGGGATGTGTTGTAGCTTGTTCATGAGGTAGACGGATTGAGCACTGACGTACACACCTTCATTCACAACCATAATATTCTGCACCACCCGGGCCTCAGCCAAAGTGAACCCCGATAACACATCCTCCGTGCCATGTTCGATCTCTAGAACTGGTGTAGACACTTCCGGCAGCGGATGGATAGATGAATTTCCGAAGACAATAGCCACCCCCTTCCCATGAGGGTACTTCAACATTTGATGTAAAGTGGAAGAGACTGCCTTTACTTGGTGCAACCACGCCCCCAAGAGTAAGTTGAAGGTTGCGGAACGCCCAAGACATGAAATTCGATGTTGTGTTGTCCTCGACCAACTCGGGTCCGAATCTTGACAAATTCCCCATCACTTCTCGCTAGTATTATCATATGCTCGATCACTTGAGTAGTCAAGACGAAGTCTCGCGCTTCAACCCGATTGCATATGTTGTTCGTCAAGGTACATTGATGGCGATCTTGATCAACAAGTACCACCGGTATCCACTTGTCTCTACATTCCACGGAAACATAGAGGGGTTTGTTATGATTTATGCCCTCAGGCGGTAGTTCTTTGTCTGAAAAGGTTAATGCCGGGGAACCTCCTCCCGAAAAAACCAGCCCAACCAGCTGCTCTGGTGTAGTATCTATAGAGAGTTTGGCCTTATCCATAGCAGATAGGACAGCCTGCCTGTGTACTCGCGACGCCATAAGCAGTCCCTAGATGAAGATGTCTACTTGTATCTTCTTCAGTTGCTTGAGCACAGCTTCTTCTTCAATTTGTTTCTCCTTCTGTTTCTCTGCTTCTTTGTCTTTCCCTGATGCCTCAGGTTGGTCTAAGTGCTGGGGCTTGAAATATCGCCCACTCCTTGTCATATGAGCGATCTCGTCAACATACCAAGTATCATCTGGTTGGTTGCTTCCCCAATCCTCATCTGTGTGGGCAAGACATAAGTCATCGCCTCCCCTCCACATTCCGTCGGCAAATGCAGACACTGCTCGCTCCGATATGATCGTATTTCAAGACCTTCACCTCGTGCCCACAAAGATTTTCTTCTCGCACACAAAGACTCTCGACCCCTACATGGGCCTTAGCTTTTCGATTCTCTCGAATTCTCAAATATTTGTTGTTCCAATCTGCCAAGATACCGGTGGTTCAATACTCCCGATTTACAATCCCCAAATTCGAGCGAAATTCTTCGTACGGCGCTCTCCGGTGTGTTTCGACTCTCGCCCTTTCGCCACCATCGATATTTTGTTCTGTCGGGCCCTGTTTTGATTGAAATTCTACAACGTCTGGCTGATTATCTAACCATCCGGTAACTTCTGCCGACTCCTCATAGTCAAACTAGTTGATTATTGTATCCCCTAATTCTTGGTCACTGAAGAACTGGAGGTTGGCAAGGTCCTCTCCTACAGCTGTTAGATCATCTGTTCCCCGTTCAAATCTGTCCCCCTGAATTACACATAACTCTGCTTTTTCTGGCAGCCCTATACTCAACTCAGACTAGCCCACTGACTGGATGTATTCACTCGGATCATAGGCTCCTTCAGCAAGATCCCTAGACTGTTCAATCTCAGACTCAACAACCCCGCTTTCCTCTGAAACCTGCCCTGTCCCATCTTCGGTGGTCACCACCACTGGCTTAGATTGGGTTGTGGAGATGTCCATCATGCACAAGTCAGTGCAGACATGAAGGATCACCTCCGGCTTAGGTAGGTAGGATGGGGTGATATAGATACTAGGATCGTAAGACACGACCCCAGTTTGGATGAAGTTGATTCTGTTGGGAGGAGGGGCTTGGTTATGTGGTGGGAGAGGATTTGTCGTGACGTTGGGTTTTTCGGGAGGTGCGATCACCTGCTTATCAATAAGATCCTGAATCTCATGACGCAATCTGTAACAACGGTCGGTGTCATGACCGTGCTGTTGGTGATACGCGCAGTATTTTGCTGGGTCATGAGAGGGAGGGAGTGGATTTGGTAGTGGCCTCGGTTCTAGGGGCGTCAAATGCTTCTTCCTGATTAATACCCCCAGAGCCTTGGACAGGGGCATATAGAGGGGTATAAAGGTTCTTTGGCCTCTGGGCTGATATTTGGCGGTTTGGGTGCTGCTTCCAGATGCGCCAGAGAAAGGCGTGGCTGTCATGGGTTTTGGGGGAGGGGGAGTGGTGGTGACCATGCTCACCTCTGGTTTCAGGCTCGGCCTCAAGCGTTGTTGTTACGGTTGAAAGTTCTTCCGGGTTGCTCCCTATCCCGGGTCGATCGACCTTGTTTCATGGCATCCTCAATCAGACCCCATCTCGTGTAAACCGAGAAGGTAGGAAAGGGAGTACGATCATCTTCGTGATCAATTTCGTTAGAGATTGCGCATAATCATCCCGATTTGATCTTTGTCCGTAGGGCCTCAAAGTCATCATCAATGCCTTAGCCCTCCAACGAAGTTACGAAGTCCGAGAAAGTCTCCTTGGGTTCTCCTCGCCGCTTTCAAATCACGAGTTGTAATCTCGATCCCGTATTGTACGAGTATCAGGCGACAAAGGCCTCAAATGCATCTCATCCCAACTTGTTTTTACCTCATCTTCTAACTTTGCATACAGATGGTCGCCACAATCCGATAGAGTTCGCTAAACAGGAAAGCTTTTATGGCTCAAGTTAGGCCCATTGGCCGCAGGATGTCTGAGAATAGCCGAAGATGGACCATGGGATCTCCGGACCCATCGAAGCGGTCAATTTGTGGCATCTTGAATCTGTCTGGTAATGTTACAGCTACATCGGTGTACCCATCTTCGATGTCTGGAATGGCTTTCACCCCTTGTGACTTCTTGAAAAGCTTCTCTAGCTTACTCAGTTTTAGAGCTGTATGGTCGATTTCAAACTCAAAGGGAGAGTCCGGGTGGTTGGGTGTATGAATCTTGGACAGTTGAGGCAGGAGTGGGGGCGGAGCCAACCCCGTTGGAAGGCCTGTGTCCTCTTGAGTATTCTGGACATTGGGTAGGGTATTCTGAGTGTTTGGGAGGGTATTCTGACCAGTAGGTGCCTACTCGGGTAATGGAGCCCCGGGTGGAGGAGGAGCCTGATGTGAAGCAGATGTCCGATTCTCAAGGTGCTTAGTGATCACTGGCCGGGCCATGATCTGTGGGCCTGTTGTTTAGAAAATTCCGCTTGGCGGATGGCATCCTCCCGTGATCTGCCTCATGCTCTCTTGCATCCGACACGCCATTTCTCTATCCCGCCATATTCTCGCTGGTCCAAATTGACCGACCGGAATGTATCTCTATGGCGTAAACAGAATCTCAACCCGACTGCTTGTCGCTAAAGTAGCCCCGCCTGTAATCCTCGCTCGACACATCGCCTCGGCCTTCTTTCTACCAACCGAGGGTAGGGAGGAACACCGATGTCTCACAACCAGATCCTGATCGATTGAGTTTGACCTTCGCCCAAAGTGCTTGGGGAATATCTATCGTTCGAAGCAATCGTGCTAAAACTACCCCTAGCAAAAAGATAAATAAAGCGAAAAGGAAATAAATAACCAGATAAACGGGCAGCATAACAGCTTAAATTAAATACACAACACACAGTCGGGCATACAACACACGATTGACATGCTGAAAACACACTGTCCTCAATCACTGATCATTGTTCCTGTATCACTGTTTCCCAAAACTGAATCTGATATCCGCAGACAACTGATTCTCAGATACTAACTGATGCCCGCAGGCCTAATGCCCAAACTCATAAACTGATACATGCATTCCCTGTAGAGACGCACTTTAACAAGCACATAGCAGATAAGTGAGAGCCAAAACACCCCTATGTTGGGGTAGGGTTTCCCTGTCCTATTTTGTCAAGAACTAGGGTTTCACTATGCACGTAGCGGTTTCAAACAACCTATAAACGGGTAAGCAACCTATCCTAGTTTGGAATGGTCACTATGGATCCGAATATGCACTAGGTCGAATGGTCAAAAAGGGTGCCCTGGTAAAACCGGGGATTGTGTTCCCATACTGGTAGAGCTCAGAATCGTCAAATTTTATGGACATGCCTTGACAAGACAAGCCTCCGGCAAACCGCTCAGGAATAGCAGATGGCAAACACGGTCTCCTAGGCGCACCAATGCAAATGCAATGCAAAGAAACACACAAGTGTAGTCAAAACCAGATATCACGAGTTCGAGTCAAGTTCTCTAATTCCCCTGCAGAGTCGCCAGAATCAGAATAAGTCATGGGACCTCGCCATACTGACTCGATTTTTGTGTCACGGTTCTTAATCTCGAACCAAAGAATCTAAATCCGGCAAATCGATTTTGAAAACAGATTTTTTGAAAAGAAGTGCCAAACATGGACTGCTTTGCCAGATACAGAGTCGCCACCTAAATGTTTTATTTTTGGGAACTTGGGTACGATTGGGGAAGGTCACTTCGTGAGCACCCCCGCTCGCCCGGTCAAAGACCGGCCTCTACTAACCATGATATCTTACTTTGAAAACATTGTGTGCTCTTATTCCGATTATTACCCTAGGTTACTATGTGATGCTCGCAGCAAACAAGTATAGACTGAGTCGCCTGAATTGGAACAAAACACTTCATGTTTGTTTGTTTGAAAAATGGTTTGATGGTGCTACCCGCAGGTAGGCTAAGACGTGGTTTTGCCACCCTCGGGTGGGCTTAGAAAACATGATTTTGCCACTATCTAGTGGGCTTAAAACGAATATTTGATGAATTGTCCCACTCCAAGTAACCCAACCTCCACCCATAGGCACTCAAGCAGTTATGTCACATAAGCAGGTAGCCTCATGGTAAGCATGCTATTCATGGTAATCACTCACACGCATGCAAGGATGCTAAAGCATAAAACTCACCGAGTACTCCAAGCCAAAACAGAAGCTCGTTAGAAATCCATGCATGATCCTAGATGCACAGAATTGCCTAATGCAACACATGCAAAGATGCAAATTATAGTAGGCTCGGCTATTCTAAACATGGAATATGGAATGCTGCAGCTAACATGTATTCAACTTGGAATTGAAATACAAATGCAGTTAGTATGATGCGCCGAGTCTATGCAAAAACAGATGAATGATGCAAACCTCGCTATCATATCAGATGCTAATTGAAATATGCCCTAATCTAACCATCATAAGTGTAAATAAAAGGGAAGAAAGACGGGGTTGGAAGACATACATCACACTCACCCACACTTATTACAATTATGCCCTCGCACAGAGGGTCCAAATAAATATGCAGTCCCGAATGAAAGAATAGTACAATCCAAATAATACAGTCCAAATAATGTACAAATTCCTAATTAATTAACAAATTAACTAAGAAAATAATAAAACTGGCAAGAAAGCTAGGGATTGCCTTGATTTTGATGAATGATGTATGTTTGGGTTGTCCTGCGCGGAAATCCACTGGGATACCCCAATTAGCCTCTGTTTTGCAACTGTTCTTGAAATGCGCTCCAAGCCTCGGAAGACTGCTGATTCTTGATTTTGCTGCAACAGAGAGCAGGAAAGAGGCATAGCAATGTATTTCACAAATGTATGCATGTCTCCATCCTCGTGCCACCAATCACGCATCTTGATGCATGATGGCCGAGGAGCGAAATTGCACAACTTGATATAGAATGAATGCATATGAACACTACAACAAAACCTAACTCCATCATGGATAATCCGGAGTGTCGGTGACTTGGGAATTGAGACACGTTCCGTCACTCGGAGTACGGAACGCACCTCGCTTCGTGTCTCGCTAACTCCTATCCCGAACACGATGCAACATGTATGACATGCATGAAATGCAACTAAGATACAATCCTAACATACACAATGTTATGGAATGGCATATACGCTATACGAGGTAATACACAACCGAGCATACACAATGCTATGAATGAAATGGCATACACAATGCAATAATAGGCTTACACCAAGATGAGAGAGCCTCAGCCACACCCACATAGGAGGCCATCAGATGAAAACAAGACAACTCGAAATGCGTGCTCAGCACGCAAAAACCGGTGACGGACCTCGACAATCAAATGCCACTCTAATGAGACATGGCAAGACATGAAATATAGTCTGCAAACATGCAAAAAACCAGTAGCAAAATGAGAGGTAAAACAGCCCCGAAACCCGGTAAAATGGAACCCGATGCATGGAATGACTCCGAAACATGGATTTTGGTGCATGAAATGGCCTATAGCTATACAATGCATACATAATTTGAACATGCACTGAAAATACAGAAGCAAGGCAGCCCCGAGAAAAAAAAATTTACAGTTCAAAGCATGGCCAAACAGTAAGCACAAATAGGTCTAAAATGGCATACAAAAATGGCTCCACAAGGGAGGCAATGAAGCAAGTGGTAGATGCAAAGCCCAAAAAGAAAAATACCCTTCTACAACACTGAAGAGGGACCAAAAATATAATGTTTTTCAGTAGATTACAAGCCCCAAAAACAGATACAAACATGCTCAAAATGCAATGCAAGATTAAGGCCATAAGAGAGCTATAACATGAAGTACACAAAATATTCATCAAACATAAAAATACCCTTAACGAAACATTACAAGGGGGTAAAAACAGGGCCACTTTCAGTTCTGATCATGGCCGAAAAATAGAAGCAAGATAAGATAACAAATCATGCAAAAATGGGGACCAAAGAGGGGTAGAATGGCAAGTGATATATGGAGGTCCCCAACAATGTTGAGCCCTTCTTCAATGTTGAAGAGGGGCTCAAAATAGGCCTGTTTACAGTTTACATAAGGCCCCAAAACAGATCACACATAAGCTAAAAATATCATGCAAGAAAATGGCATTCAAGAGAGTATTGAAGCAAGTGCAACATGGGGGGCTCTAAAAGTGTTGAGCCCTTAATGAAACGAGAAAATGAACTCAAAAAAATGACCTTTTCAGTTTTGGTCGGAGCTCAAAACAGCAAGCAAAGAGGCTAGAAAAATGTTGCAAAATTGAGCTCAAAAGAAGGGAAATGATGCTTACCCTTGAAGACTAACCCTTGGATGCTTCTTGGCCTGAGAAGTGATGCCTCCTAGCTGTTGGAAAGCTCTCCAAGCTACTGGAAATGGAGTAGTGGTGGTGGTGCTTGGTGGTGATGAAGAAATGAGGTGTAGGACTTAGGAATTTTTTTAAGGAAATGAGAGAGACAGAGGGAGATATGTATGTATAAGCTCCAAGAAAATTTTTCAACCCTCAAGACAGAGCTGGAGGCTCTGTTATGTAGACAAAAATGGGGGAGAAATGGAGGGAAAAAGTGAGGGGAAAATGGATCAAGTTTCCCCCCAAAAGTTGTCCCTCGGATACAGGTTTTTTGGGGGGGAAAACAGATATACAACTGGAATATACACATTACAAGGATCATGGCCGGCCAACTTTCAGAGTTGCAGGTGGCCGGCCGGCCACCCCCCATGGCTGGTCGGCCAAGGGTCAAAATGGTCAAAAAGATTTTCTGGCCGGCCACCAGATATTGGTGTCCTCCTAGGTGCCCTCAACACAACCCTGTGGTTCAAAACTGGAGGAAGTTAAACAGGAAAGAGAACAAGCCATTTTTCAAAGGGGTTCAAAAGGGTCAGGTGGAATTACTGGCTGGCCACCAACTTTTAGTGTCCTCCCATGTGTGTACAACACAAATATGGGGGTTAGGATTGAAGAAAGTGACCCTAGGGTGGTCAACATTGGCTTGGAAGTGAAAAAAACGGGCGTCGGAGGGCAACGGAGGAATATAACTGGTTGCTGAAACAACTGCTGGCCTCCCACCCTTCTGTGACCTTCCTGGTGATAAAACAGAGGTACCTGCCAAAAATGAACGAAAACCGATGCAAAATGAATGTTCGGGGGCCAAAACGCGCAATTTAGGGCCCCGAAAACTGCCTGTCAGGCACTGGGAGTGGCATTCGACCACGAAGTTAGTCTCTCAGACCACAGTGTCCCTCGAAAGGGAGTAAATAGGATGTATGCCAAAAATCGGGGCAATTGGAGATGGTTAGGCGGTCCCGAACCGAGGTACACGGCCTGACGGCTCTGAAAATCAGGAACCGGGCTCCGAAATGGAAAAAATGGCCTACGGCCACGAAATATAGCCCACGGCCACTGAGAGATGGTCTACGAGACCTCTCTCTCCCTTCAGGAAGAGAAACAGAGAAAATCAAGTCTGGTTCGCAAACTGAGGCAAGGCACAGAAAGAACCCGGAAGTTTGGATGCAAGGCTCGCGGCCGAGACTCTGAGACTTCTGAACGAGCACAATATGCAACATCATCGAGCGCTCAATCGGTGACGTCTGAGTCTTAAGGTCGGTCAAAAATGGGGTGTCTACACTCAAAAGTATAGAGATGCATGCTCCTTTGATAGGCCAATAACTCAAGCAAACAAAACAAAAAGAGAGGGGGTCACCCCCCTCTGATTTGAGGCCTAAAAACCACATGTCTACCACTAAAAATCCACTAGATTTTAGTGGCTAAAAGGCCAAACAAAGACTAACCCAAAGGCCTTAAGGCATGTCACAAAACAAGGCCAAACAAGGCACACAAGAGGGTTGTGCACCCTTAACACCAAAGAGACCTTAAACAATCATCAAAAGCACTTAAATATAGAACTTTTTTCAGTTGAAAGCAATGCCTAAAACAAAATGCAAGGATGGCCAAAATGAGAGACAAACAAAGGCTTAAAAAGGGAATATACTCACCCTTGAAGTTCAACTTCAAAACCAGCAACCTCAGAGGCCAAAAACCAACTTTTAGAGCTCAAATAACAGTCCCAAGAACCTCATCCCAAAGGTGGTGGTGTATCACTATGTGTTGTAGTGCAAAAGTGAGAGGAAAGTGGAGTTTAAGGCACAAAACCAACAACAATATAGAGAGAGAGTCAGAAATATATATAGAGAGAGAGATATATCTCTTCTAAATGTGCTGAACCTCTATAAGGGAAGAGAGGCCTCTCCTTATATAGAAGAATGCCAAGTAAAGCTTGTTAAACAAGCTTGAAAACCTGCTGGCTCAAAAGATCTGGAGTAAAATCTGCTGAGACAAAGGGTTCTGCCGGCCATCAGCTATGGCTGGCAGTGGCTCACTGATGGCCGGCAGGTATCATCAGTAGCTGGTAGGGGAAAAAGCATGGCCGGCAGTGCCAAACAGGGACCGGCAGTGCACTTTGAGGATCATGTTGAAAGGTCTAATACATGGTCCAAAAATGGGGCAGAAAGGATACAGGGTTTGGAAAGCTCAAACCTGTGACGTTCCGCCGTGAAAGTCGAGTACTCGACGAGCAATCGAACTTGTGGCTGGATGTACCTGCAAGCACAACCAAGTCTTCATGACGGTCAAAAATGGGGTGTCTACACCTGCATGCCCTAAGAAAGACCTAATTTGACGCACGTAATTGGGTGGAGGAAGGCCTGCAATGAGGTCAACCTTAGCCTTGTCTACCTCTATACCTCGAGGGGACACAATGTGTCCCAACACTATACCCTCACGAACCATAAAATGGCTCTTTTCCCAACTCAAAATTAGGTTTGCCTCAGTGCATCGTTCCAACACTCTAGTCAAGTTCCTAAGGCATTCCTCAAAAGACGGTCCAAACACCGAAAAGTCATCCATGAAAACCTCTAAGAATTTCTCCACCATATCGGAGAAAATGGCCATCATACACCGTTGAAAAGTCGCCGGTGCATTACATAGCCCAAAGGGCATGCGCCTGTAAGCAAAAGTGCCAAAAGGACATGTGAATGTGGTCTTTACCTGGTCAGCGGGGTACACTGAGACTTGATTATACCCCGAATAACCATCAAGAAAACAGTAGAAACCCTGCCCCGCTAACTGGTTTAGAATCTGGTCAATGAAACTTAAGAGAAAATGATCCTTCCTAGTCGAGGAATTCAGTCTCCTATAATTAATGCACACTTGCCACCCAGTAGTGGTACGTATGGAGACTAACTCTCCTCTCTCATTCTCAACAACAGTGATGCCCGATTTCTTGGGCACCACTTATGTGGGACTCACCTATTTGCTATCCGAGATGGGGTATATAATACCCGCATCCAACAATTTCAATACCTCCTTTTTTACCACCTCTTTCATATTAGGATTAAGTCTCTGTTGCATTTCGCGAGAAGGTTTGGTGTCCTCCTCTAGGTGTATATAATGCATGCACACAGAGGGATCTATCCCTTTCAAATCAGCCACTGACCACCCTATAGCACTTCGATGTGCCACGAGAACACTCATTAACTAACTCTCCTGCTCCACAATCAAGTTAGATGCAATGATGACTGGTAAAGTATCTTAGGGCCATAAAAATGCATACTTGAGTGTGGCCGGGAGTGGCTTCAACTCAAGTGTAGGTGGTGTGACCAAAGATGGTATGGCAGGCTCTCTCGACAAAGGAGGAAGTGACTCAAACCGGGCTTTCCACGGAGGAAAATCCGGTGTAGAATAAGCATTAAGCAAGACATTTACCTCTTCAACTGACCCATAAATATCAAAATTTTCAAACCCAAAATGAGCTAGACAAGCCTCTAAAGGATCCTCTACAAGAATGGAGGGCAAAGCCTTCTCCACAATCTCATCCACAACATCCACTAATAAGCACTCCTCTCTCTCATGAGGTTGTTAGAATGCTTGGAAAACATTAAGTTTCACTAACCCCGGTCTGACAATTAATGCATGCATTGGCCGTAGCCAATAAAGGTCGACCTAAGATCACTGGGATTTGTTTCCTAGAACTGGCTACCAGTTCCATATCTAAAACCAAAAAGTCAACAGGAAAGTAAAACCTATCGACCATCACTAGCACATCCTCAATCATGCCACGTGACACTTTGAGGGACTGGTCAGCTAATTGAAGAGTGACAGTAGTGGGCTTCAACTCGCCAAGCCCAAATTTCTCGTACATAGAGTACAACAACAAATTGACACTAGCCCCTAAATCTAACAAGGCCCTATCAATGAAATTGTCCCCTATAATGCATGCAATGGTTGGGGCACACGGGTCTTTAAGCTTAGGAGGTGTGTCATTCAACAAGATGGAGCTTACTTGCTCCGTGAGTAGGACCTTTTGGGACACATGTGTCCTAGATTTATGCTTTT
The DNA here is from genome assembly GCA_025200525.1 of Camellia lanceoleosa. Classification (NCBI taxonomy): domain Eukaryota; kingdom Viridiplantae; phylum Streptophyta; class Magnoliopsida; order Ericales; family Theaceae; genus Camellia; species Camellia lanceoleosa. The sequence goes on from CM045760.1 coordinate 42,170,809, forward strand.
GCGTACAAAGGTCCTTCAGAAATTTGGCATAGGAGGGTACTTGCTTAATCGCCTCCAACAAGGGGAGGTTGATTTTTACCTATTTAAAGACCTACATCATTGCCTCCATAGATGCCGCCTTCTTATTAAAAGGGGACGGTGGCATTGGGGAAAGGGTGCCTTAGGCACATATAGTGCCTTGGGCTCATGTGAAGTGTTAGGGACTAAGTCAACCCTCTTAAGTGTTTCCTCCTCACCCTTGCTCTCATTGGGTGAACCACCGTGGTCACCCTTCTTAGCTCTAGTTGCATCAGACGCAAATAACTGAGGCTCTAACACCCTACCACTTCTCAAACTAATCACTGCTTGCAGCTGCTCATGGTGCTTTCCATTCCCACCCGAACTCTCTACCCCGTATTGTCCCTTAGGGTTGGCCACAGTTTGACTTGGTAATTTTTCAACCTCTCTCCGATTCATGTTGTTAGCCATTTGACCCAATTGGGCCTCTAGCTTGGCCATAGAGTGAGTGTTGGAGTGAACTACCAGTGCTAACCCCTTAAGTTCTGAGAGAACTTCCAACACCTGAGTCTCAAAGGCAGAGTTTCCCTGAGGAACAGGCGGGGGTTGTGGTGGTCGGTAGGATGATGGGTTGGCAAAATTATTAAAATTCTGCCTTGGTGGTGGAGGATTGTAAGAAGTGCCTTGTGAATGTGGTCTCTATGAAAAATTAGGGTGATTTCTCCATCCCGGATTGTATGTGTTGGAGTATGGATCATTACCCGGGTTGGAGAATCCTTGAGCTGCATTCACATGCTCTTGGACTAACTCTAGAAATTGTGATGCCAAAGGGCATTCACTCAAGTCATGAGCAGGGCTCACACATATAACACATGCCTCATGAAATGGAGGCTGATCTTGCTGCGTAGGGGCATGTCTCGCAGCTAATAATTGGTCCATCTTGTGGGACAGTGCCTCTACTTGTTGGGCTAACTCTAGGTTTTGCCTGACCTTATAAATACCCCCTCTTTTCGAGGCTCCAACTATTGGTTGCCGGACTTGCCAGGCTGCGAAGGCACGGTGAAGGGAATAATCACTTAGGTTCTCAAACAATTGCCATGCCTCGGTATCATTTTTGGACATGAATGTCCCACCATAGGATGAGTCCACCATTTGGCAGTATGGCTCAGTTAAGCCATAATAAAATGTTTGAACAAGTTGCCAATCAAGCACTTGGTGGTGGGGACATTGTTGGAGAAGGTTTCGAAGTCTTTCCCACGTCTCATGGAATTGCTCGCCATCCATTTGAGCAAAGTTTGTGATGGCTCGCTTAAGTTGGTTGGTTTTACCTATAGGAAAGTACTTCTCCAAAAACCGTTGCTGTAATTGGTCCCAAGTTGTGATTGAATTGGCAGGTAAGGAATTCAGCCAGTGCTTGGCTTTATCCTTTAATGAGAATGGAAACAATTACAACATTAAGGCCTCATTTGTGAAGTTTTGGATCCTCACTGTCGAGCAAATTTTCAGAAATTCATTCAAATGTTTGTAAGGATCATCATGAGCTAGTCCATGGAATGATGGGAGCATTTGTATGGTGCTGGACTTAATCTCATAATGAGCAGCAGTAGTGTTGGGTAATTGGATGCATGATGATGATGTATATGCAGTGGATGTGAAATAATCCTTAAGGGTCCGGTTAGGCACATTCGGGACATCAGGATCTGCCATCTCTAATGGCTCAATGTATAAATATGAATACTCAAGCCTAGGAACATGGGCAGAGGCCCTAAGTCTCCTAAGAGTCCTTTCTAGTTCAAGGTCCAAACTCCACAATTCAGGGCGACAAGAACGGTGCTTGTGCATACACTACCCACACACACACAAAAAGTTCCGACTCTGTGCACTTAAGTTATGAAAGCAAAATACCAAAGGGAGAAATACTCACATCGGTTTAACGAAAACGCTTTACTCGTCTTACTGGTGCTTGACGTGTAGACATTGTTTCCAATCTCTAATTGAGCTTCGTCTTTCTTTTTAACACTTTGGTGCTTTGCTTGCGAGTGTTTGCTTCTGTTTACGTACTTTAGTGTTGCCATTTTTTTTATTTTTTTTAAAAGCTTGGTTGCACTCCGCTTGCACTTCGGTGATAGCTCCAATTTCAAACACTCTGCACACGACGCTAAAAATTAAAGTAAGAATGTAACTTTAAATTAACTAATTTTGCCAGAAGTCCCAAATAAATCTGATAAATCGTTATACCAAATTTTTTAGAATAATTCAATCAATATTTTCACAACTACAAGTTTGAAATATTAATCAAGAGAGTTGTCGCATTCAACGTACAAGCACGAATCATCTCGAGTAGTACGAGTTGTTTGCTCTAAACTATGTTAGCAAAACGACCTGTCTCTCATTGCATGACTCGTCTCGTACTTTGAATACAAACACTCTCTTGATTAATATTTCAAACTTGTAGTTGCGAAATATTGGGTAGTTCAAACCGGATTGCGATTGATGGCTGATATTAAGTCTCATTCATGTGGTTAGTGGTGAATTCTCTACCCTAGGATTTTTCCCGAAAATTAATATCTCCAACCCTAATTTTAATTGTCAATATAATTCTTCAATTTTATTTAAATGTTGTTTAGTTATAAAATCAATTTTATCTTTTTAATCAAAATTAATTTAGGAATTTTGCAATTGAATTAATCTAATTTCACATTTGTCCATGTGGATCGATACCTGGAGTTGCCATTATTCTAAAAGAATTTGGTATAGTTTAGTGATTTATTTTTGGTGTGTTCAATGACCCATCAGTAACAAATAAATGCAAAACAATTTATTTGTACAATGAACACACTAAGTGTATATACTCTTTCTCATAGAAAACTAATGTAGCAATATGAAGAGAATAATCTCATAATTATTTGGGACGAAAATTGTGAATGAAACATCAAATGAGGGACTGCCTATTTAGATAGGTGAAGTGGTGGCTTTTCAATTTGAATCCAACAAGTAGCAATTTGTTTTTGAACAGATATAGTACCTGTTCGGTACTATTAGAACAGGTTCAAACTGTTCGGTTTTGAATTTTGAACAAAAACCGAATTAGTTGCACAAGTTTCGAACAAATAAACTCAGTACAGGAAAAACTGGACATATTTGAATTAATCTGTACAAAATTTGAAGAGGTGCAAAATAATTTGAATTCAAATAGATTTTATTTACCAAAAATAAAATTAAATTTAAATGTTTTGGCCCAAAAAGATTAGTATTGGGCTGGACAAGCCCGACCCAACCACACACACAGGCCCAGCCCGCTCGACCGGACGGACGGTGGCGGTGCGCGTGTGGTGAGTTTTGGGTCCAATGGTTCTAGCCCATAACCTCCATCTCTACAAAACTTGGGTACCCCTTGGGGCACACCCCAAGTTCCAATCTCATACCTTATAAACCCACTCAAAACTTCCCACCAAATCAATGTGGGACAAGCCATTTTTCAACCTTATAGAATTTCCACCAAAACTCCATTTCTATAGAGCACACTTTGGCTTCAATTTCTCATTTACTCGATGATGATTTTTAGCAACCAAATATACCACGTGAATCACAACGCGGCATAAAACGCATTACCACTTTGACCCGCGAAAATCAACACACGAGTCCCACCTAAATAATAGACCAAAAGTTAGGGAAAAAATTTGTTTTTTACCCATATTTTCCAAACCATTTCCAACATAAAGCAATCCAAATAAATAAATAAATAAAACAAAGAGAGCTTGTTGCACCTGATAACAAGCCCCACATCCTATGCCTGACTGGAATAAAGAAGAGCCTACAGCTGATACCATTTTTGAGTAGGGAGGTTGTACAGCAATAGGGCCATATCCACAAACACCTCCACCTACATACCAAAGTTAATTTGACAGGTTGTGTCACTCTAATAAATATCTATACAATTACATAAAAACCCACATGCAATTGGTATGCACACAAAATATTACTATTTTTTGCTTTCTCAAAATACTTTTTGGTAGCTCACTACAACATATAAGAGTTTTAGAAATCAAATTTTTTGGTCTCTAAAAATGAAAATTTTGTTACAAAAGACATTTAGGGACTAATTTTTATCTTCATGAGGATAGTCGCTAAAAGATTGTCCCGAAAAATAAAAAATAAGGCTTTTAGTGACAAAAATTTAAAAATGTCATTAATAAACACACTTTTAGAAATAAAATAATTTAGTCTCAAAATGATTTATTTTTTAAGACAAAAATTTGATTTCAAAAAGATAATAATTCATCACTAATATTCAATTTTTGTTGTTAAAAATGTAATAATGACATTTTTCGCAATAAAAATATTTGATCTCTAAAAAATAATTTTACCCTTAAATTTTAGTATCTAAAACCTTAATTTTTTATAACGACTACAACTATTAAATTCAACCATACCACACCTATAGATCTGTATCTGTCGATTCAAAAAGCACTCACGTAGATGTGCACCCCTTTATAGTATATCTATGTATACAAATGCATATAAATAGAGGTTCTAGTACTTTGTAATAACTTAATGAGTTGATGGTCAATCATTTATTATTTCAACTGATCTTAAAAGTTCTTGTTGGCAAAAAAAACACCATTAGGCTTGAAATAACCCAATTCAACTGTTTTTGGCAAACCCAATTGGCAAAAAAAACAAAAAAAAAAACAAAAAAAACAAAAACAAAAACAAAAACAAAAACAAAAAAATTTAAATTTTAAATTTTAAAAATTAAAAAATTAATTAAAAAAAAACACACACACACACTTTTTAGGCACTGGCTTATTTTTCCTTGTCAAAAGCCTAATGGACAGACTACTCTAATTATTTTTTGATGTTATAAAAAAGGCCAATGCACTTTAGCCACAAATGGGCTTAGAATGCATTACATCATGGGCCATTTAGTTATTTTCAATAAAATAGTTAAAAAGTTGGGCACCTTCTAAATGCTCCCACCTAACTTTTGGATCCCTACTAAATAATTTTGAAATTTGTAAAATTTCTTTAAAAATCCATCTAATACCAAAACTATCCTCATTTTTAACTTCAAAACCCTAACCTCGCACTCAACCCACTCACCTATTGTTCTACCTGTCTCATCCTTTCCCACCACTCACCACCTATTATCTTGTCGCTACTGCACCACCACATGTTACCTTCTCTCTTCTGTCCCCTACCATCCTTAATTCCTCCCCTCCGCTCTCCAATCGTTCTACAACTCCCTAACTAACCTCCAACCCCTTCTAATCTTTGACACCCCTCTACAAGTTCCTTACCTCCCTTACTCTTTTGCACTCCATTCCTCCTTCAACCATGTACAACTCCTTCACTACCCTACCCTTCACATCTCCTTCTTTGTTACCCCTACCCTTCTTTACCTTGATGCCTTTCTCACATTCCATCAACAAATCACCTCACCCCATCCCTTCTCTACACCCCTATTTTTTTTTTTCCTTCCAATTCTCTCATTCAAACAATCAATGTCAAACCATTGACCTGTGTTTGGTTCTTCTTTGTTGAACGAAGGGAAAATGCCTGGTTTCATCTCGTAAAAAACCCTAATTCATTGTTTCTAATATGTAACCCTAAGCACTAAGGGTGCAATACAACTAAAACATGAAAGTCGTGGCGGTGAAAGGAAGAGGCTAGGGTGGTTGTAACAGTGACAAAAAAGGGCTAAGAATGGTGGTTGGGTGTTGGTCCAAAGGTTTGGTTATGGTTGCTAATGTGTTGAGAGTGGATTTAGGGTACTTGTTGTGCACCAAACACAGCAGGCACTGCTGTGCGGCCCTATGGACTTATTTTGAGGTCTGTTTTGATAATCCGAACCGTTCACATTTTAGAACATACCAAGAAAAATTGTTATCGGATATCGTTAACCCTTTCATCCACTCACTTTTGTATCTTCAAAAATAAATGGCATTGTGATTTATAGTATTAAAATGAATTCAAATGTGAGTGGATGAAAGAGTTAACGATATCTGATTAACTTAAGTTTTTACAGGTATGTTCTACTCAATGTACTCTAAAATGTGAACAATTTGGATTATCAAAATAGACCCTGAAATAAGCCCATAAGGCCACACAGCAGTGCTTGCTGAGAGTAGAGGTGTGGATAGATAAGGAGATATGAATGGATATAAGAGGTTGAATGCTAGGGAGAGACTGGGGTGGTAGGAGAGCTATTGTGGTGGCAGTAGCGATATGAGTAGACGTTAATGGTAATTCCTGCCAAAGTGGGGTTGAGAGAAGGTGGGGGTCTAAAAAATATAGAAGTGTTGTCTTGTTAGTGAATTTGCTTTGCTAAATAATCTTATTAAAAAAAAATTATGAGATGGTTTGGGGTCTAAAGATATTATGTAGGGGCATTTAGAAACTCTCAAAAGATAGCAAGGTTACCATATATGCTTATGCTAAAAAACCATTAAAAAGCCAAAAAAAATTGAAGTGTGCTAATAAATTAGTTTTTTTGGCAAACTAGATTTAGCCAAATAATCTAATTTTAGCTAACTAAAAAGGCTAATATGAGAGCGTACAATACATCATGTGTTCAAATCTTATCCCCTAGCCAATAATTACAATCCTTGTATATATTTGACATGCTTATGGAGAAGAGTCTAACCACATATGAGAAGGTGTGTTGAAGATATAAATAACAAAATTATCCATCTCACTAACAACTTAAATTTTTAAATAAATTTGGTAATAACAATTTATCATAGTCGAACAAAATAATATTGTTTCCTATGACGAGTCATTCGAACAAAATAATATAAGGGGTCATCCGAGTTGGTAAATAGGTATGTTTCTCACATTATTCATGACAGTTCGAATCCACTCTAATTTAATTGGTCATTGGTTTAAGAGGTGACTTTTGAATATCAAGTTTACCTTTTTTGGATGGGAGATGGATTTTCAATATTCTACATAACAAATGCCATATCTAAAAGCAACCAACTACATAAAAAGATGTAATATAATATGTAGAGAATTAGCATAAAATAATATGTTAAAAACATCAAAAATGAATTTCTCTCTCCCTTGCCATCATTCCCAGCACCATTAGGAGCTCCATACCATGTTGTTACAATTGATGACCAACCAGAAGTAGATTGAATTGTTGATAACAAAAAGAAAGCTACAAAGGTAAGCAAGTGTGAAGGTTTGGTCCAATGGAGGAAATCCTATGCACAGGCTGTCAGTGGGAGAATAGAGAAAATCCTATACGCAGGCTGTTAGTGGGTGAAGCATGATATCCAATGCAAGTCTAACAATAAACGTTGCTGAAGAAGGAAATGGTTGGTTATATACTAGTGTGATTGTTAGACTTAAGCCATTACGTTATGTGGTAGAGTTTAATGAGAAACTGAAGAATAGAGGATTGGAAGACATTCAGGTGAGAGATGGGAGAGGTAGAGACATAGTTATCTCTTTTGTAACATTGGAAAACATGAAAGAGAAACTGAAGTTGCTGGAGGATTGGATATATGAATGGTGTGAGTCGATAAAAGAATGGAAACAAGGTATGATTATTGAACAAGAAAGGGTTACTTGGCTTGCTTGTTATGGAGTGCCTTTGAACCTACAGAATAACATAACATTTAGAAAGATAAGAGAATTGTGGGGGGAAATTGTTGGTATAGATGATGTTACAGTTAGAATGCAATCCTTGCATTGTGGGAAGGTGAGGATAGCCACAAAGTGTATGAAATCCATTAATACGACTATCAACCTGAATTGTAAATGTGTGAGCTACCCAATAAAGGTTTGTGAAGAGAAGGTGGTTATCTCGGAGGTGGTCTATAAACAATGCAAGTGCTATGCTTAGCAAAGTAATGGTGATAATCAGAGCTCATATGGAAACACCATTCACCAGGCGTCAGATGTGGAGAGCAAGTAAGAAGATGGTGTGGCTGAGGTAGTGGGACAGGTTGGAGGTGAACCAGACAACAAAGTTGACATGGAGGCTAGAGAATCTGAGGCTAGGTATGATGAGCACAAAGACATAGCAGAGCATGATAGATGGCTGAGCACGTCTGAGGTTCAAGAGACTAACAATAAAATGAGAAGGATAAATTTTGGGGGCGCATGTGTAGAAAGGACAGCTGTAGTAGTGTTGAGTTCTATACATTTTCAAACTGAAGGCAATCAAAACGTTGTGGATGAAATTGCCACCCCATTGTTCATGAGGAGTATTAGTGGGTCTGAGATTAACAAACCTAGGCTAAATATTGAAGTAATTATAAATAAGGCCCATGTTTTGGAGGGTGGTACTATGATGGGCCAAAGAATTTCTAAATTAAGTGAGATGGAGGCCTAGCTCAGTAAGAAGCAATTAAAACAAACAAAGAGGGGTGAGGGTCTTCAGATTAGATTGGAAGAAATGAATCGCGACTAGGTCGTGGGCAAGTCTGTTACAAATGCTCAAAAAAGGAAATTGACTAAGAAGAAGAAAGCTAAAGGTGTGGCAAGATCTTTTGGAAGTAAGAAAGGTACTATTCAAATTGGTGGAGGATCCTCTCTGAATTTGACAAAGGGAGCCATTTTCAGGTTTGCTGTTACAGCACTCTCTTTGTCCATGGCAAGTAAATCTAATAGTGGTCAACAGCTATTGAACGAGGCAGAAGCATCACTTCAAATTGCCAGGTTTTGGAGCTGAATTGCAAAGGCAACAAGGAGGAAGTTATAAGCAAATTAATGGAGATGGAAGCACAAGATAAGGAGATAATGATGAGGAGGAATGGAGGTGTAGTTTGATCTGCAGTCCTAGGTGGTTGGAGTTTTGATTTAGTTTCCTTATGAAGATAGTATCTTGGAATATGAGGGGGCTTGGCAAGCCTGCTAAAAGGAGTAAAATCAAAAAGCTATTCTTGGAAAGAAAGGTAGATATGGTACTACTACAGGAAACAAAGAAGTCTTCCATTAATGAGGAGTGTGTGCTACTAATTTGGCCTGGAGAAAAGATGGAATTCATGGCAGCAGATTCGGATGTAGCAGCTGGTGGGGTACTATGCATTTGGAATCAAGATGTCTTTCAGATGCTGGACTGTTGTTCCAACAAGAATTTCATTATTTTGTCAGGTACTCTTTTTTTCTTTTTCTTTTTTCTTTTTTTTTTTTCTTTTTTTTTTTAATCTTTGAATGTGTTTTCCTTAATGTATATGGCCCTAATGATAGTGCTAGAAGGAGAAAGGTGTGGGATATCTTAATTAGAATAAATCAAGTTTGTGACAGACATTGGTGTCTGGGGGGTGATTTTAATGAAATCATGTGTGTATCTGAAAGAAATGGGTGTTCTAGGAGAGATAGGGGTATAAAAGAGTTTAATGTACTAATTGACAACCTGGAAGTGTATGATTGCTAATGATGGGAAGGAAAATCACCTGGTGCAACTCACAGGATGGAGAGAAGTGGAGTAGGATTGATAGGTTCTTGCTCAGTCTGGAGTGGATGCATAAGTTTAATTTTAAACTATGGGGGTTACCAAGAAGAATCTCAAACCATTTCCTTATCTTGCTTATAGAAGATGAGTGAGATTGGGGTCCAAAGCCATTTAGATTTCTTAATACTTGGTTTTTGCACCCAACTTTCTTAGCTTTTGTGGAGAAAACTTGGGCTGAAAGTACTGTGGTGGGTTGGGCTGGTTTCCAATGTCTAAGGAAATTCCAAACACTTAAACTGGCCTTGAAAAAGTGGAATAGTGAGGTCTTTGGTAATGTGGAATATAATCTTAAGCTTCTCGAGGAGGAACTCCATAGGCTTGATCAGGCAGCTGATGATAGATCTCTGACTGAATCAGAGTTAACTAGAAGAAGGAAGGCAAAAGAGGAAGCTTGGAAATTGAGTAGAATGGTGGAATGGATATGGATGCAGAAATCTAGAACTATTTGGGCATTAAAAGGGGAAAGAAATAAAAAAAAATTTCACATTAAGGCATCTTCCAGGAGTAACAAAAATGCATTAAGTTCAATAACTGTAAATGGGGTTACTAAGGAAAAACCTACAGATGTTAGGGCTGAAGTCCTGCAGCATTTAAAAAAATCAGTTTACTGAATATTGGCCAACTAGACCAAGCTTATCTTGTCCTTTTAAGTCCATTGGCGAAGCTGAGGTTAGAGCTACACTAGAAGCTGAATTTACTGCAGCAAAAATAGTAGCAGCAGTAAAGAACTGAGTAGGGAACAAGGCTCCTGAACCTGATGGGTTCAATATGATGATGTTTCAGAAATATTGGCTGACAGTTAAAGGTGATGTGATAAAGTTTATGATGGAATTCCATCAGAACTCTAAATTAGTTAATGGACTTAACAGTTCTATTGTGACTTTAATTCCAAAATCTAACAATCCTACTTGCCTTAATGATTTCAGGCCTATTAGTCTAATAGGTTCTTTGTATAAAATTCTTGCCAAAGTTCTGTCAAACAGGATGAGAAAGGTAATGCCAAGTATTATTAGTGAATCTCAATCAGCATTCATTAGGGGGAAGAAATATTTTGGATGGAGTATTGATTGCAAATGAAATAGTGGATGGATGGAAAAAGAATCAAAAGAATGGCATTGTACTAAAACTTGATTTTCAGAAAGCCTTTGACTCCATTAACTGGGCTTTCCTCTTCTCTATGCTATCTAACTTTGGGTTTGGTAATAAATGGATTAGTTGGATTCGAGAGTGTTTAACCTCAACAAAAATTTCTATCTTGGTAAATGAATCACCCACATCTGAGTTTGCACTGGAGAGAGGATCGCGATAAGGCAACTGTAGACACCCCATTTTTGACCGACCTTAAGACTCAGACGTCACCAATTGAGCGCTTGGTGATGTTGCATATTGTGCTCGTTCTGAGGTTGCGGAGTCCCGGCTGCGAGCCTTGCCTCCGAACTTCCAGACTCTTTTGTGCTTTGCCTCGGTTTGCGAACCAGGCCCTGTTTTCTCTGTTTTCTCTTCCCAAAGGGAGGGAGAGGTCTCGTAGACCATCTCTCAGTGGCTGTGGGCTACATTTCATGGCCATAGGCCATTTTGCCCATTTCGGAGCCCGGTTCCCAGTTTTCGGAGCCGTCAGGCCGTGTGCCTCGATTCAGGACTGCCTAACTACCTCCGTTTGCTCTGTTTTTTGGCACGCACCTTATTTCCTCCATTTTGAGGGACACTGTGGTCCGAGAGACCAACTTCGTGGTTGAACACCACTTTCGGTGCCTAACAGCCCACTTTCGGGGACCCGAATTGCGTGTTTCGGCTCCCGAACCTTCATTTTGAATTTTTGGGCTCCGACCCAAACTTGAGATAGTCATATTGTGAGGTCCTTTTCATGTTTTATTAAGGGCTTTTTATTGTTTGAGATCTCCATCTGTCACTTGCCTCTTTACCTCTTTTTAGGCCTATTTTGCACGGTATTTTAGGCATACTTGTGGGCTGTGTTGGACTTGGTCGTAAACTACAAAGTGTCTTGTTTTGAGCCTCTCTTCAACTTTGTTGAAGGGCTCTCTTCGGTTTGAGAACCGCAGCTACTACTTGCTTCTTTGTCTCACTTTAGGCCAATTTTTGGAGGGAAACTTGAAATATTTCCCCCCTTTTTTTTCCCCCTCTTTTCCAGCCCCTTTTGCCTATAAATACAGCACCCCAGGTCTGTGTTGAAGGATTAGAGATTTTTGTATAAGCCTCTCACATTAAATTTCTCTCTCTGTCTCTCTACTCTAAACCTCAAAACCCCTTAAGTTCTTAACCATTTTTACACACCATCACCTAGCACCACACCACCACTTCCATTTCCAGCAGCTTGGAGGTTTTCTCAGAGGCTAGGAGGCAGCAAATTTGGTCCAAGAAGTTGCTAAAGATTGGTCTACAAGGGTGAGTTACCATTTCCCTCTTTTTGGCTCATTTTTGTATCATTCTTTTTAGCCATTTTTCTTGCTGTTTTGAGCTCCGACCAAAACTGAAAGTAGTGTTTTTTTGAGCTCTTATGCACCTTTCATTAAGGGTCCCTCACTGTTTTGGACCTTCTTGTTGCACTTTCTTCATTACCCCTCTTGGATGCCATATTTTTGCATGATATTTTTGGCCTATATATAATCTGTTTTGAGCTCTGTCATCAACTGTGAAGTAGCTTATTTTGAGTCCTTATTCAACATTGAAGAAGGGCTCACTACTGTTTGGGACCTCCATGTATCACTTGCCATTGTACCCCTCTTTGGTCCCCATTTTTGCATGATTTGTTAGCTTATCTTGCTTCTGTTTTTCGGCCATGATCAGAACTTAAATTGGCCCTGTTTTGACACCCTTGTCATGTTTCATTAAGGGTCTAGGGCTGTTTGAAGCATCCTTGGTATACTTCATGTTATAGCCCTCTTGGTGGCCTCATCTTGCATCATACTTTGAGCATGCTTGTGTTCTGTTTTGGGTCTGATCATAAGCTGTAAACAGCCATATTTTGGGCCCCTCTTCAACATTTTTTAAGGGACCTAACCTGTTTGGGGCCAGCGTGCACCACTTGCTTCTTTGCCCCTTTGTTGGCCCATTTCTTGCATGTTAATTTGGCCATACTTGTATCTGTTTTTTGGGGTTGTCATAAACTTTAAAACATCATATTTTTGGCCCCTCTTCAATGTTGTAGAAGGCCCCTTTCCTATTTGGGCCAGTAGCTGTGAGTTGCTTCATCACCCCTCTTGCGGGCCCATTTTTGTATGCCATTTTAGCCCTACTTGTGCTTGCTGTTTGGCCATGATTTATACTGTAAAAATGCTATTTTTTGGGCTTCCTTGATTCTTCTTTTACACTTCACATTCAAATTATGCATGCATTGCATAGCTATAGGCCATTTCATGTGCTTAATTCCATGTTTCGGGACTCGTTCCTTGCATCGGGTCTCATTTCGCCTCGTTTCGGGGCTGTTTTGCCCCTCATTTTTTCACTGATTTTTGCATGTTCGCATATCATATTCCATGTCTTTGCCATGTCTCATTAGAGTGGCATTTCGGTGCTTGAGGGTCCGTCCTCGGTTTGCATGCACGGGTGCACGCATTTCGAGTGTCTCATTTCCATCTTATGGCCTCCTATGTGAGTGTGGCCGAGGTTCACTTGTGTTGGTGTAAGCCCATATTGCATTGTGTATGCCATTTCATTCCATAGCATTGCGTATGCTAGGCCGTATATTAGCGCATTGTGTATGCCATGTTTCCTCGTACATCGTGTATGCCATTTCATAGCCTTTCGCATGTTAGGTTGTATCTTAGTTTCATTTCATGCATATCATGCATATTGCATCGTGTTCGGGATAGGAGTTATTCCAGGCACGGGAAACGAGGTACGTTCCGTACTCCGAGTGACGGAACGTGTCTCAATTCCCCAGTCGCCGACACTCCGGATTATCCATGATGGAGTTAGGTTTTGTTGTATTTTCATATGCATTCATTTCATATTGAGTTGTGCAATTTGACTCCTCGGCCATCATGCATCGATATGCGTGATTGGTGGCACGAGGATCGAGACATGCATACATTTGTGAAAATACATTGCCATGCCCCTTTCCTGCTCTCTGTTGTAGCAAAATGAAGAATCAACAACTTTTCGGAGCTTGGCACGCATTTCAAGAACAGGTGCAAACAGAGGGTAATTGGGGCATTGTCATGGATTTCCGCACAAAGGCAACCCGAACATGCATCATTCATCACCCGGAGCGGAATCAAGGCAGTCCCTGGCTTGCATGCGATTCTGACTTTCTTAGTTAATTTGTTAATTAATTAGGAATTTGTACATTATTTGGACTGTATTATTTGGACTGTACTATTTTTTTATTCGGGACTGTATATTTATTTGGACCCTCTGTGCGAGGGCAAAATTGTAATAAGTGTGGGTGAGTGTGATGTATGTCTTCCAATCCCACGTCTTTCTTCCCTTTTGTTTACCTGCTTATGATGGTTAGATTAGGGCATATTTCAATTACCATACAGTATGATAGCATGTTTGCATTCATTCATCTGTTTTACATGCACCAGGCTCGGCGCATCATACTAACTGCATTTGTATTTCAATTCCAAGTTGAATCCATGATAGTTGTAGCATTCCATATGCCATCTTTAGAATAGCCGAGCCTGCTATAGTTTGCATCTTTGCATGTGTTACATTAGGCAATTCTGTGCATCTAGGATCATGCATGGATTTCTAACGAGTTTCTGTTTTGGCTTGGAGTACTCGGTGAGTTTTATGCTTTAGCATCCTTGCATGCGTGTGAGTGTTGCCATGAATAGCATGCTTACCATGAGGCTATTTGCTTATGTAATATAACTGCTTGAATGCCTGTGGGTGGAGGTTGGATTATTTGGATTGGAACAATTCATCAAATGTTTGTTTTAAAGCCCAGTAGATAGTGGCAAAATCATGTTTTCTTAAGCCCACCCGAGGGTGGCAAATCCACATCTTAGCCTACTTGCGAGTAGCACCATCAAACCATTTTCAAACAAACAAACATGAAGTGTTTTGTTCCAATTCAGACGACTCAGTCTATACTTGTATGATGTGCGCATCACATAGTAACCTAGGCTAATAACCGGAATAAGAACATACAATGTTTTCAAAATAAGATATCATGGTTAGTAGAGGCCGGTCAGGGTGCTCACGTAGTGACCTTCCCCAATCGTACCCAAGTTCCCGAGCCGAGGCAACTTTGGTGATGACGGACACGTGGCCTTTGGCACCGAGTCAGGGTTTCCTAAATTTTCCATAAACAAAAACATTTAGGTGGCGACTCTGTATCTGGCAAAGCAGTCCATGTTTGACACTTCTTTTCAAAAAATCTGTTTTCAAAATCGATTTGCCGGATTTGGACTCTTTGGTTCAAGATTAAGAACCGTGACATTTGAGTCCTTGAACTGTAGTGACCCCAATATGAACAGAACGGGACTTAACCCTCCCGGGGCGTTGGGGCGTCTGATTTCTGGCATCTTTGGGAGTTAGAGAACTTGACTTGAACTCATGATATCTGGTTTTGACTACACTTGTGTGTTTCTTTGCATTGCATTTGCATTGGTGCGCCTAGGACACTGTGTTTGCCATCTGCTATTCCTGAGTGGTTTGCCGGAGGCTTGTCTTGTCAAGGCATGTCCATAAGGCTGATCGGTTATGGGCTCTGCCAGTATGGGAACACAAACCCCGGTTTTACCAGGGCACCCATTTTGACCATTCGACCTAGTGCATATTCGGATCCATAGTGACCATTCCAAACTAGGACAGGTTGCTTACTCGATATAGGTTGTTTGAAACTGCTGTGTGCATAGTGAAACCCTAGTTCCTGACAAAATAGGACAGGGAAACCCTACCCCAACATAGGGGTGTTTTGGCTCTCACTTGCTTGTTATGTGCTTTAGAGTGCGTCTCTACAAGAATGCATGTATCAATTTGCAAGTTCGGGCATCAGGCCTACGGGCACCGGTTCAGTATTTTGGGACTCAGTTTGCAAGACAGAGATTTGGGCAGAATTCAGTAGAGAGCACACTCATTCAGCTTTGCTCATATTGGTTATGGTGAAATTAGGCTGAGATGCTGTCGGTTTTCTCTTTTGCCAGGGTAGTCTTGGAACCATAGCTTCAGAAGACTCCAATATCCCCCGAGGTTCATCGAACTTATGCTAATAGACTTTGTCAGGTCAGAGGTTCAGTTCAAGGGCAATCAGTGGCAGGGTAAAAGGGCCAGTCAGGCACAAATCACCAGTTCAGCAGTCACCAGATCAGGGGCCCTTATCCACCCCATCAGTGAACAGTCAAGCTGAGGTCTCAGTTTCTACTGCAGGGATAGATATACCAGTCAGTCAGATGGATCAGCAGAACACGTCAGGGATGGAGGCAATGATGCATCAAAATACAGGAAACTATGAAACTCATGCAGCAAGACACTGTCCGCTAAGCGGAATTTTCCAAGCAGCAAGCTGCAATCATGGCTCAGCAAGCCGAGCTCATCACTAGGTTGCAACAGCAAAGTGGAGCGTCTGCTTCACATCAAGCTCCTCTCCCACCAGGAGCTCCAACACCCGGAGAGACACCAAATGTCCAGGCAGATACGGACATTCCAACAGGGCCGGCTCTGCCCCCAATTTTACCCCAGCTGTCCAAAACACCTACCAATCTACCGGACTCTCCCTTCGAGTTCGAGGTCGACCCTACAGCGTTGAAGTTGAGTAAGCTTGAAAAGTTGTTCAAAAAATCTTAGGGGGTAAAGTCCATCCCGGACATTGAGGACGGGTACACCGACGCAGCTGTAACTCTGCCGGACAGGTTCAAGATGCCTCACATCGACCATTTTGACGGGTCGGGAGATCCCATGGTCCACCTGAGTTTGTTTTCAGATGTTCTGCGCCCGATGGGCTTGACAAGATTACAAAAGCTCTCCCTTTTTGGCAGGACCCTGTCGGGTATTGTGACTATCTGGTATGCCAAATTGGAGGATTCAATTGAAAGCAATTTGGGAGGAGATGGTAGGCCTTCGTGCACAATATTCATACAATACCCAAATCGAGATTACGACCCGTGATCTTGAGACGACGAGGCAGAGCCTAAGGAGAGCTTCTCGCATTCGTGGGTTCACTGGAGGGCCAAGGCCTCAATGATGACCGTTAGGCCAACGGATAAGGATCAAATACGGATGGTTGTGCGCAACCTCTAGCCCAAACTAATGCAGAAAATGATCGTGCTCCCCTTCCCTACCTTTTCAGATTTGCATGAGATGGGAGTACAGATCGAGGATGCTATGAAACAAGGCCTCATTGACCAGGAGAATGAGCAGCCCCGGAGGGCGTTTACCCGCATTTCGAATGCGACCACCAGCGGTGACGCAGCTGCAAGATCTTCCGAAGTGGGCATGGTTGCCACCACCACACTAAGAGCAGCCACCCCCTTTGTTGGTGCATCCACTTCAAACCCCCGAACTTCAGACTATCTCCCCCGAGGCAAGAGGGTTTTCACCCCACTCTATATGTCTTTGTCTAAAGCCTTGGGGGTCCTACTCAGGAAAGGACATCTGAAACCGTTGGAGCAACGGCCTCTACCCGATCCTCTCCCTCCAAAGCATGACCCGACTAAGTACTGTGCTTTCCATCAACAAACCGGTCATGACACCGATAGTTGCGTCCGTCTCCGCCATGAGATACAAATTTTGATTGACAACGGGGTCATCCCCGCACCAGGTCCTGCAAAGTCTATCGGCACTTGATCAGTGAACTTGTGGGGGATAATGTGATGTGATCAAGGGATGAACCACCTGCGGGCGGCGTTCAGTTTACTCCAGCTGTGGTGGATGGCATGAACTGTTTTGAGCAATGTACAAGTGCTGTTAATTTTGCATTCTGACTTGGGTATTGGGTCAGTCTTGTTGTTTTGTTTTGAGTCTGTCCTTTTGTTCTGAGTCAGTCTTTTGTTTTGGGTCTGTCTTGTTGTATCGAGTCAGTCCTATTGTATAGGAATCGGGTGATTCCCGGGGGGGGGGGGGGAGAGGGGTGTTACCTCGAGCATCACCATTTTGTTTTGTGTTTGTCTTTTCGTTTTGTTTTGAGTCTGTTTCTGCCAGGGAGCCAGTTGTGCCAGCAGACTT
Organism: Camellia lanceoleosa; assembly: GCA_025200525.1. Classification (NCBI taxonomy): domain Eukaryota; kingdom Viridiplantae; phylum Streptophyta; class Magnoliopsida; order Ericales; family Theaceae; genus Camellia; species Camellia lanceoleosa. The sequence goes on from CM045760.1 coordinate 42,188,402, forward strand.
TGAATGGACAGCAGTGATTTTCACATCCTTGTGTTCGCTTCTGCCTTGTGCCAGTTATGCCGGAAGTTCTGAATGAAATGGCAGTATTTGACTAGAAATTATGTCTTTTCTGTGCCTTGAATTCATTGCATCAACCTAAGTTTTCCAAAAGCTTTTTGAACACTACGGTGAAAACGAAGAGGAAGGAATTCCTCGGGTTTTGCAAAATTTTGATCAATTGAGAGAAAGAGAGGCGTGCTAAGCCCTTAATGAATGAAATCATGCTTGTTAGTGTGAGTACTGGGAAGGATCCTGGCTTGATCCAGATTGGTTCTACACTATCTTCAGCGCGAGCGATTTGTCGCTTTCTTAAAAACTTTCAAAAAATGTTTTCTTGCGGTCCTCGAAGACCTCGTAGAATCACTCTTGAGATTTTACAACTTGGGATCGCTCTCAGCCTCGAAACTTGACCCTCACTTTCAAACCTTGAACTGGGATTCGAATGTTCAAGCATTCAACTACAATGTGAGGCTGTGTGGCGGTGATTTGATGCCTCGAACAAGAGGCACCAAAGTCGATCAAGGAGATCGGACCTCATCGGATGAAGGTTCTGGCCAAATCGAAGCACCCTCGAACTAGGGGCAAAAATATCCGATGTGCTCGAAGAGCCGAAGATGGATCCTTCTGCGAATCAATACAGCAGTCATTTTCCTGGATTCAGATGACTTCAGGATCTCAAAACCATTTGGCATGGACCTGTTACACTTTTACCCTTTGAGAGGCTCGCTGGACCGAAAACTCGGAAGGGCGACCCAGGCAAAAGTTAGAGCAAGAAAAGATATATATGAAAATCAAAAAGAAGAAAAGAGAAAAAAGAAGAAAAGCAAAAAAAAAAAAAAAAAAGAATTGAAAAGAAAAGAAAAACAGAAGCTCGCAAGGTCGAAAACCCGCAACGGGCGCCTTGGCAAAAGTTAGAAAAAAAAAAAAAAGGGGGAGAGGTTAAATACCCAAGTGTACCTTAACCCCGAACTACGTAAGGCTTGATTCCCATCTTTGGGATACGTAGGCAACTTTATCCTGAAGTCCAGCCGTAAAACACTTCAATTTGATTGTGTCCATGCGATGGTTCTGGTCATCTTTGTCTTCTCTGTATCTGAGGATTTGGTTGTGTTCGTCACTCTGAGGACTGACTACAATGCGCCGCGGTGCTATCCAAGCAAGGGGCAGCTTTCCGTTGCCATTCTATTCAAGTGTCTTCTTGGTCCAAACAAGGGGCAACTCTTTGTTGCCATCCAGTGTGCCGTGGCGCCATTCAAACAAGGGGCAACTTTCCATTGCCATTCAATGCGCCGCGGTGCCGTTCAAACTAGGGGCAACTTTCCGTTACCGTGTAACTTTCTTCAAGCAAGGGGCAATTTTCCTTCGAATCTGAGGTTGTGCATCTCGAGAGTGGGTTCTATGCTCGTTGAGCAAGTGGCCGTTTGCAAAAATAGTTTTTGAGAATTTTTTACTGAGGTTGACTAATTTTCTCAAAAATTGTTCCATCTTTTCCAAAAACTGGACCACTTCTTGGACCCAAAAAAGGAAAATTTTCAGTGCTCATAACCTGACTTGCATGATTTCAAATCGAAAATTGAACAAGTATGTTAATCTAACTCTCATGTCAGTCAAAATTACTTTAGCAAAAGCTCAAAAAAATAAAAAATGGTCAACATGATGAACTAGGGGCACAGTTGAGTCAGGAGTTCTGTCTTTTCCCCTTTGTCAAAATACTTGCCAAGAAGGGCACTCTACCTGCCAGAAAAGGCACAACTGAAGGCGACAACAAAAGGGCCGAAAAGCTCCCTCATCCTCCGAGCAACGAGGTATCAAGCCCAAAGTCTGGCACGAATCGAATGGATCAAGATATTCCACTCCCTCATCTGGACACATCGATTCGTCCAAACTCTCCAATGAGCATCGTCAACCGATGTCAGCTGCAAATTTGCTACACACCCAGTTGTAGCGCAACCTCTCTGTGGGAGGAATTCACTAGCTGTAAGCGGAAGAAAGAGAATCTAGTAGAATGCTAGGGGCACGAGCCCACAACTTGCTGTTTATCCATCAACCACCCAGGGGAGGGATTGAAAAATGAGAGATTGAAGAATAGAGAGATGTGCGATGAGAGGAAAAGTGAGAAAAGGGCTTTTTCAGAAAAACAGAGCTTGAGGGCCGAGTGATGTGAGAATCACAAATAAGAAAGGGTGGGAAACAATACCCGCAGAAACTGGCTCCTCATGCACCGAGAGGACTTTTGCCTTTGTAACACACCCAAGTGTTGTGTTTGTGTCTTATTTTTTTTGTCTCGATTCTTGTTTTGAGTCGTTTCGGGGGTTACTCGATGTGTCTAGGTTGTATGCCTTTTATTTCCTTGTTGAGTTGTTTTGCTGTGTTCAGTCGTAGGCTCAATACCTAGTCGAAAAACTCATCTCTCAATTTCAAAAAATAAAATTGTTTTGTGCTCCGAGTGCCGTGCCGTTCTCCACATTTGTGCAAAACAAAATTTGTTCTTTCATAAAACCGCAGGATTCAACTCAGGTCATATGAGAACAGTAGAACCAGGACCTATCTGAAGCTATAACGCAGTTTTTGCTCAATCTGAATACACAGTTCATAACCCAGCATTCTGTTTACTTGTACACAACTCATAACACTGCTCAATCTGAACACACAGTTCATAACACAGCATTCTATTTACTTGCACACAGCTCATAACACTGCTCAATCTGAACACACAGTTCATAACACAGCATTCTGTTTAGTTTTTAAAACTGAATACATCTGTTCATTCTACATACAGGTATCGTCCCGTTTCACCCAGGGATACGGATCGATTATTGCGAGGGAGTGGTACATGGAGCTCCTAGATGCCGTTCAACATATTGTGAATGAGGCAGGGTTTGGTCCATTTTGTATGGGGTTGTCGTGTCATCCAGCGAGCAGGACCCTTCTGGGTGCACTTGTAGAGAGATGGTGGGACACCACCAACTCCTTTCATTTTTCCGCCATCGGGGATATGACGATGACCCCGTATGACTTCTCCATGCTGACGAGCCTCAACGTGGCAGGCCGGCCGATCCCATATGATACCGATATGGGCGAGTAGGAGACGGCTTGGACGTATTTGCTCGGAGCCCATCCGCCAATCGACAAATCATCAAGCAGGGTCAGGTACAACTGGTTCACCGAGCAGTACAGGAGGACTACGCCCGAGACTTTTGAGGCCATACAGCATTATGCCGGGGATTTTTGATGTTCCTCCTCGGGACCACTCTGTTCTTCGACAGGAGGAACACGGTCAGGCTTTATCTACTGAGTGCTCTAGTAGACCTATCACAGGTCCGGCACCTTGATTGGGGCGGCGCTGGCCTCGCTACCCTTTACTGCTACATGAGCACGACCTCCCAGGAGTGGGGGACCATAGTAGGCGGCTACTAGAGAGCCTGAGAGGTACATTATGCCCTCTTGATTTACATTTTTGCTTTTCATTATCTATACACAGCGCACTGCACACATTGCACACATTACATTCTGTACTCTGTATCCTACACTCAGCATTCTGCATTCTCTGTACATTCTATACTCGCATTTTGTACTCAGCATTTCACATTTTCTATACATTCGGTATTTGTATTTTGCTTTTAGCATTCTGCATTTTCTATACATTCTGTACTCGCATCCTGCACTCAGTATTCTGTATTTTCTATACATTCTGTACTCGCATCCTACACTCAGCATTTGGCATTTTCTATACATTATGTATTCTGACAGCCACTGTCTTGCCTTTCACAGCTGTGGGTTTACGCCTACTTCCCGACGTTTGCTCCCGAGCCAGAGGTCGAGACACCACTAGGTGTGCCATATTCACACAGATTCGATGGTCGGTGTCGGTCCAGGCCTCAAGAAACATTGCCATATCTCCGGCAGTACTTCGACACCGTGCGGGCGACGGAGGTAATCCAGAACTTTTAGTTCTTCATGCTCTCAGCTTTGATTCATCTTGCATATTTATGACATCTAATCAGTTTATGCACTTGCTATCCGCAGATCACCTGGCAGCCTTGGATGGCGATGCTTGGGTATTCTCGGCTCGAGTTCGCCGGGGAATAGGGCACCTCCCGATACAGGGTTTTGTTTGAGGGACCAACCGGAAGAGCCTGGTTTCTCGGGGGTCGCTTCATGCGTCAGATGATGGGCAATCCCGCTCAGGAGATCCCCTTACCGCCTCCACTGGATATGCATTCTACAGAGAGCCTCACTCCCTAGGAGGTTGACGACCTTATGCAGGGTGCCGACGCAGTTCTTTTTCTAGAGGAGGGGGAGTACGTGACATACGGCCATACATACCTGATGCCTCCATTGACAGGTGTCCGTACCCCTACAAGGAGGGCTCTTGATATGCCGTCGTCGAGTCGCGCTCGAGCTGTAGACATCCCTTCCACTAGCAGGGCTAGCACATCGAGAGGTAGGGCTAGAGAGATGCCCTCGACTTGCCAGTATGCTGGATGGCCAGATCTTCCGACCAAGCTGACGGGCTGGCAGTATGGGACATCTTACCAGATTCCACTGGAGCCTCCACTGCCCGATCATCGATACGTCAGTGACCCTGACTCACCACCTGTATGTTATACAGCTTTCATTTATCACTCAGATATTTAGACATTCATTCATTCACTGATGACTTGAACTTGCATCTACAGCCTCCCAGAGAGTATACTGAGGGGTTGCTCAGAGTGGTGGCCTCACTCGAGAGCATGGTCTTGCGGAGGGAGACGCTGTTGTACGCCTCCGGCATTCCGGTACTTTTCAATTTCCTTACATTTATCATACTTCTGATGATATATGGAAACTGAACATTTCACTGTATTGATTCACTACACGTGTAGAACACGTATGACACATCACATTCACATATTGTATCTGCATGCACGCACTCTATGTACCATTCTTGCATCTGATATCTGATATACATACTCTGGCTGATGTATTCAAAACTGCCTTTTCAGGTCACACCACTGCAAGCCGGGCCATCCAAGCTTTCTCGATCAGTTGGAAGAGGGGTCTCGACTCGTGGTCGGGAAAGACGTAGAGCACCTGTCAGATATGACGAGGAGTCCAACGAAGAGGAGGAGTTAGCACATCCACAGTCAGAGACATCTGTAGGCAAGGATGACGACTCTAGTTCCGGTTCTGAAGGCGGAGGCGACGCCGAGTAGGATTCTGAGGACGGTGACTCCGATTTAGACAGAGGTGCCAACGGCGGTGGTGTAAAGGCTGCTCAACCGAAGAGGGCCTCTCGGTCTTGAGCTTGATGGCACCGACACAGATGCTCCTGCTTTATTTTTCTTTTTACATGTAGTTGTAGCACGTTGTACAGTTTAGGCAGTTTTATTTTCCTTAAAACTTGTACCTTTTTGTAAAATGTTGTAAAAAGAAGCTATGATGGAATGAAAACAGCTTTTTGTTCAAAAAGTGTGGTATTTGTATTCTAAGCATCACATCGCATCGCATCATTTTGCACAAAAATGAGATTGAATGGAAATTGAACATCATGTATTGCCAAGTCAGGTAGTGAACCAACACAACAAACTAAACAACTTAACCCACTAAGAAACAACAAAACCTATAACAAGTTTACAACTCGATAAACAATGAGCAACGACTCAATAAACAAAGAGCAACAACTCGATAAATAGATGAGCAACAACTCAATAAACAAATGGGCAACAACTCGATAAACAAAACTTAACAACTCGATATGCAAATGCATTTTGGACAATCAAGGCAATGGAACACATCCGAAACAAAGGTAAACTCAAACCTTCAGCACTCTCAGCACACAAGAAGGCTAGGGACTCTCTTCTGGAGACAAGAAAAAGCTGCAGACCACCTTTTCGCTCATGGCCGACCACCATAGGAGCCTGCCGACCAGTTTTTTTGGTCTGCAAACCAAAAAGGTAGCTGGCCGACCAGTTATGTTGGGGACCTCCAAGTTCTTGCCACATGTCCTCTAAACAGTGCCTTATCCTCCATAAAGGTTCCAGCTTCGTGGTTCCCTCATTCTAACTCAGTTTTGCACCAAAATGGAGGCATTTCTTGTTGAAAATCTCACAAATTGGATTGCTACCTTGGATGGCTCGGAAAAGTTGAACTTCCGGGGCTTCAGCATAAATGCACTATTTACGTTGGGCCGCACCCCACTGCGTTTTCCGTTCCTTCATGCTGCGGCAAGGTTTTGGAATCTGATCACCCATGTTTTTATCTTTGGCGGACAAGAGATATGTCCCACATTTGAAGACTTCCAAGCTTTGATGGAGTCCGAACTCGAGAAAGAGATTTTGCCGCAATTCCGCTTTGGCCACATCCAAGCCTTAAGACGGATGTGCGGGCCCACTATGCATAACACTCAGTCTTTGATCCGCATTGGGGAATTGGACATCCCGAGCATGGTTTATCGATTTTTCTGATGCCGGTGACCGCGACGACCATCACTGGCAGGGTTTTCGGCGACACGCCCTTTGCTTGTGCATGCTGTCCTATTTCTTGCTTGCCTTGGGCTCCGGAGGATCTAGCGTCCGGTTGATTGAGGTTGCCCAGTGCTTAAAAGAGGGCAAGAGCTGCATTGCCATGACACTGGCTGAGACATTGATAGGCTTAGATGTTTTTCATCACCGAAAGACGACTAGATTCACGGGGAGTCCACTACTGTTGCAGGTAATGTTTCCGACCCTATCTCACATATATTTCTCACATCACTCAGCCCTCAGGCTTGATTTTTCTCTCAAAACCCTTTCTCACTTTTCTCTCAACGTACACCTCTCTATTCTTTAATCTCTCATTTTTCATCCCTCCCCAGATATGGTTGATGGATAGATTGAAGATTGTGGACTCATGCCCAGCATATTCAGCTCGCGGCTATTTCTTCCGGCGACATCTAGTCGATGCCCCTAATGAGGAATGGTAGTGCGAATGGATGTGCAGTCTATCCGATACCAGTATTGCCTAGCGCTACCCTTGGCTCAATCTGCCAGCGATGAGTTACAGCATGTCTCGCCAGCCCGGGATTTAGTTGATCGGCCTGACTCACTGTGTCTTTTACTTCCCATTCCGATTCTGGCGCCAGTTCAGACATGATTAGACTTGCCCGACAGAGGGGATAGAGTACCCTGCTGCATTTCTGGTCCGAGGTGCACAGCTAGCTTGGTATGCCACAGCATGGAGGACTAGAGAGCTTCTGGCCCCTACTCTCACTTTCAGTTACACCCTATCTGATGAATGCATAGCTTGGCTTGATAAAAAGGCACAGATTGGGCCTACTTTAGCATCAGAGGCTTCCACAAGCTCTTGGAGGGGGCGCAAGAACACCTAACTATGCTCCGAATTTATTTGCTTTAATCAGTACTTTCAAGTTTCCTTTATGAATGTAATAAAAAGCAACTTCAATTTGTATTCAAGAGTAGGAGAACTCTGTACTGAAATCAATGTAATTGAAGGTTGTGGGTACTGAAAATTTTCCGTCTGGTCCAAAATGGTCTAAGTTGTAAAAAGATTAATTTGAGCAAAATCAACTTTTATTAAAACTTTTCAAAACCATTTTCGATATGGATCACAACTGGACATGCCCGAGATTTATCACCGAGATGTACAACCCCAAATCCTATCAACTGGAAAGTTGCCCCTAGTCTGAATAGGACTGCATTGTAGCTCGTAACCGAACTCTTAAATGCAGAAAAGATAAAGATGACCAAAGCAATCACGTAGACACAGTTGATTTGGAAGTGTTTATGGCTGAACTTCAGAATGAAGTTGCCTACGTATCCCAAAGATGGGAATCAAGCCTTACGTAGTTCGGTTCGGGTTCACTCGGGTTTTAACACTCTCTTTTTGTGCTCTAACTTTTGCCAAGGCCACCCTTTCTAGGTTTTCAACCTTGCGAGCTCAGTTTTTGTTATTTCAAAATTTTCATGCTCTAACTTTTGCCTAGGTCGCCCTTTCAGGTTTTCAGCCTAGCGAGCCACTCAGGGATAGTATTTCTTCAACTTCTCCATGTTGATCGGTTGGGAGAACTCTAGGCCATCTAGGTCCATCAGAACGACATCTCCACCCGACCAGATAGACTTGATGATGTAAGGGCCAGTCCAATTGGGTCTAAACTTGCCCTTAGGGTCGTGGATGGGAGCTCGGTTGTCTTTGAGCACAAGATCCCCTTCCTTCAAATTCCTAGACTTAACCTTCTTGTTGAAAGCCCTGGCAATTCTTCATTGATAACCCTGAACGTGATACAGTGCTTTCAGCCTTCTTTCATCAAAGAGCATGAGTTCCTCGAACCTTCTTTGCTGCCAATCTGCCTCAGCTATCTGACACTCAGCCAATACCCATAATGACGGAACCTCAACTTTGACAGGCAGAACAGCCTCCATCCCGTAAACCAAAGAACACGAAGTTGTTCCAATAGAAGCTCGAATTAAAGTCTGGTATCCCCAAAGAGCAAATGGCAGCTTATCTGGCCAGTCCCGGTAGGTTTCCACCATCTTCTGCAGAATGTGCTTGATGTTCTTGTTGGCAGCCTCAACTGCTCCGTTGGTCTACGGCCGATATGTAGATGACTTATAAAAAGCCACATTGTACTTCTCCAACAAGTCGACCACCTCCTTCTTGAAGTGGAAACCATTATCCGAAATAATCTCATTCGGGACCCCATAGCTATAGATGATGTTGTTCCTGATGAACTTTGCAACATGTGAAGCCTTCAACACCACGTAGGATTGGGCCTTAACCCACTTTGTAAAGTAGTCTATCGCTACCAGAATGTACTCATGTCCGTTGGACCCCTTTGGAGTGACAACCCCAATTACATCAATCCCCCAGACTAAAAACGGCCATGGCGAAGTCATGTTGTACAGCTTCGATGGCGGAATGTTCATGCGGTTTGCATGGATTTGACATTTGTGGTATCGCCGAACAAAGCCAATACAATCCTCCTCAATGGTGGACCAGTAATAATCCTGTCTAAGGATTTTTCGAGCTAACATAACCCCGTTCATGTACGCTCCGCACTCTCCTCCATGGATGGCTTCCATCAGCCGCTTGGATTCTTCAGCATCAACACACAGTTTATGCATCCCGAGATGACCTCTCTTATACAGTTTACCCCCGCAGACGATGAACTGAGCAGCCATTCTTCGAATTGCCCTCTTATCTTTCGCATTTGGCCCTGGCGGATACGCCTCTTTTTCCAAGAAGTTCCAGACATCGTAATACCAGGGATTCTCATATTGTACCTCATTTATGGCAGCAATCAGCTCGTAGGCCGGCATGAATTTCTGTTCAATAATGATCGGACACATCCAGACTCCGAAAGGGATGTCTATCATAGAAGATAGAGTTGCTAATGAATCAGCGAACCTGTTATTCTCTCTTAACTGATGGGCGAAATTCAGCTTCTCAAACCGAGGAATTAGCACATCCAAGGTCTGGTGATAGATTCTCATCTTTTCTTCTTTGACTTTCCAATCTCCTTTGGCTTGAGATACAACAAGGTTCGAGTCCCCAATGACATCCAACCGTTTTGCCCCTAGTTCTAATGCAACTTCTAAACCAGCAATACATGCCTCATATTCTGCCTTATTGTTCGACACTCTGAACCGGAGTTTGAATGCTAAGGGTATGTGGGAATTATCGGGTGCTATTAGCAACACCCCTATCTCATACCCGTATTGGTTTGACGCTCCGTCAAAGTACATCATCCAAGTCTCTTCTTCGACATGCAGAATGGTCTCGTCTGGGAACAGATACTCGACTGCTGCATCCCCTTCAACTGGGTGATCGGCTAGGAACTCCACTACCGCTCTTCCTTTCACTGACTTGCGCGTCATATACTTCAAATCAAATTCAGAAAGTAGAAGCAACCAACAGCTAGCCTACCCTTAAGTGTTGGTTTCTCAAAGAAATATTTGATGGGATGTAATCTTGAAACCAGTATTATGAAGTGAGCTAACAGGTAGTGCCGCAGCTTCTTGGTAGCCCATACCATGGCCATACAAGCATTCTCCACCGGAGTGTAGCGGGTCTCGTAATCCAGCATTTTCTTGCTCAGATAGTAGATAGCCCTCTCCACTTTGTCCTCAGACTCCTGTGCGAGCATGCAACCCATTGTAGTTTCAGTCACTGAAAGGTACACAATCAACGGTTTCCCCGGCTCAGGCGGTAACAACACAGGTGGGTTTTGTAGATATTGCTTGATCTGTTTAAAAGCAGCTTGGCATCGGCCGTCCCATTGGAACTTCTTTCCTTTCTTCAGGAGACCAAAGAATGGTTCACAAGTCAAGGTTAATTTTGCAATAAACCATCTTACGAATTGCACTTTACCCAGAAATCCTCGCACCTCCTTTTCAGTCTTTGGTGGTGGCATTTCTAAGATGACCTTGATTTTGGAAGGATCGACCTCGATACCTCTCTATGTGATCAAGAACCCTAGCATTTTCCCTGCTATAACACCAAATGTACACTTCTGAGGATTCAGCCATAACCGATACTCTCTGATTTGTTGGAAGAATTTCTGCAAGGTGGTGTAGTAGCCCTCTCTTTCCTTGGACTTGACAATCATGTCGTCCACGTACACCTCAACCTCTTTATGGATCATGTCATGAAATATTGTGGTCGCAGCCCATTGATACGTAGCTCCAGCATTCTTCAACCCAAGCGGCATTACCCTATAACAATAGGTTCCCCATGAGGTGGTAAAAGTAGTCTTCTCCCGATCTTCGGGTGCCATCAATATCTGATTGTAGCCAGAAAATCCATCCATGAATGAGAGCAGCGCATGCCCAACAGTGAAGTCCACTAATTGGCCGATATGCGGCAGAGGAAAGTCGTCCTTCGGACTAGCTTTATTCAAATCCCTGAAGTCCACACATACCCAAATTCGGTCGTCCTTCTTCGGCACTGGAACTATATTGGCCAACCAAGTTGGGTATTCAGATACCAGCAGGAACCCTGCATTTATTTGCTTGGTGACCTCTTCTTTGATCTTGAGAGCCCAGTCCAGGCGGATCCCTCTGAGCTTCTGCTTAACTGATCGGGCCTCTGGGTCAAGAGGGATCTGGTGCTGTACAATCTCAGGATCAATTCCAGGGATGTCTTTGTAGGACCACACGAAAACATCTTTGAAATCTTTTAATAAAGCGACTAAGCGCTCGTGCTCCTCCGAAGACAACGTGGACCCAATTTAGAACAGCCGCGGGTCCTTCTCAGTACCCACATTAATTGTGGTGATTTCATCAACCAACGGTTTTACAAACCTCTCCTGCTTTTGATCAAGCAAATATTTCAAAATCGGAGGAATTTCTTACTCGTCATTTTCATCGAAATTTTGAAAGTCTTGATTAATGCAATAAATCAAGGGCACAGAAAAGTACTCGAAGGCCACAGCCGCACAATTCTCATTAATCACTTCCAAATCGCCTGATTCCTCTGTTACAACAGACTCAAAGGAAAAAGAAAAAGACGACCTAGACAGGACTGTGGCATCCGGGTTGTCACCTCCATGAATACCGGACTCAGACTCAAATGAGCTGGAACCTGATTCCGACTCTACAGACTTAGTGGAATCAGATTTTGGCTCACTACCTGACCCGGTGCTGCTCGATAAAAAGCCCTCCTTGTATTGCCAGACGAGGGAGGGTGCGATGGATGCATCCAGAATGCTTGAAGATGGGCTCACAGCCGTTTCATTCCCGATAATGGACACCGAGAAGTTATCCCCCAAGCACTCCTATACGATCTGAGGAACTGAGAGTAGACAAGCCAGTGCTACCCCCATTTCAATCTCTGTGCTCTCGGAATCCTCTCCCTTGAACTGCTCAGCCTCAGCTGGTGGGTCTGTCTGCTCCTTGGCAACATCATCCCTGGACAATTGCAAGTCAAAGAAAATCTCGAATCTCGGCAACCGCCGCCTCTCTGCATTTAGCCACGGCTCTGGGAAACTGCAGAATGGGAAGTCCTCCCCCTCCTGGATAAAGCGTCCGTTCAGGGTACCCTGGATAGGCCGATGCACCAACTCATAAGGCTTCCCGGCTTGCTTTGCTCTGGCCCTTCTGGCCATCTCCTTGCCTTTCCTTACCCAATCCTCTTTGGTAGGCAGATAACCTAAACCAAAGGTATGCGGGTTGTACAGCACTTCGGCCGACTCTGCAATGCCTTTCCGGCCACTTTTCCCTAATCTCATCCTGGGGATGTGCTGGAGCTTGTTCATGAGGTACACAGACTGTGCACTAACATATAACCCCTCATCAATAGCCAGTATATTCTATACAACCCGGGCCTCGGCTAGGGTAAATCCTGACAGGAACACATCCTCTGCGCCATGCTCGATCTCTAGAACCAGCGTAGACACCTTTAGCGGTGGATGGATTAAAGAATTCCCAAAAACAATAGCCACCCCCTTCCCGTGGGGGTACTTCAGCATCTGGTGCAGGGTGGAAGAGACTGCCTTCACATGGTGCAGCCACGGCCGCCCTAGGAGTAAATTGAAGGTCGCAGCAACGTCCAAGACATGAAAGTCAATATCCTGATGTCTTGGACCGACCTGAGTCTGAACTTGTACAGTCCCCATCACTTCTCTGCTGGTATTGTCATATGCTCGAATCACCTGGGCAGTAGGCACAAAGTCCGCGTGCTTCAACCCGATTGCATATGTCGTCCTTGACAGGCACACATTGATAACAGATCCTGTGTCAACAAGAACTACTGGTATCCATTTTTCTCTACACTCGATAGAGATGTAGAGAGGTATGTTATGATTTGCGCCCTCAGGCGGCAGCTCCTTGTCAGTGAAGGTCAACGTCGGGGAAGCTCCTCCCGGAAAGACCAACCCTACCAACTGTTCAGGCATGGTATCGATCCATAGCTTGGCCCTATCCATCGCAGAAAGGACAACCTGTCTATGAACTCTTGAGGCCATAAGTAGTCCCCAGATGGAGATGTCTACTTGTATCTTCTTAAGCTGTTTTAATACAGCCTCCTCCTCGAGTAATTTTTCTTTCTGCCTCTCCGCCTCTTTGTCCTTTCCGGACGCCTCTGGTTGATCCAAATGTGGGGGCTTGAAATACCGCCCACTTCTGGTCATGTAGTCCATCTCACCAACATATCAGGTATCATCCGGCTGGTTGTTCCCCCAGTCTTTGTCGGTGTGGGCAAGACATAGGTCGTCATCTTCCCACCACATACCGTCGGCAACCGACAGACACCTGTTCGGTTCCGTTACTACTATTCCTGTGCCCACAGCACATTTCGTTCCTGTGCTCGTAGCACGTTTTGTTCCCCCAGGGGCTTTGGCCTTTCTAGCCCTCTCGAGATCTTCGACCCTTTCCTACTCGAACTGCTTCAGTGCAGCCTGCTACTCAGCATCTTATGTGTTCAAACTGCCCAGATCCCGAGTGAAATTCTTAGCACCGGTGCTCCCCGGTGATCCATTCTGATTCCCGGCCATTCCTGCCACTGCTGATGTCCCTATGTCAGACAGACCCTGTTTTGGCTAAGGCTGCTTAACAACATCCGGCTCGTCGCTGAGCTACCTAGTAGCTTCTACTAACCCTTCCAGATCAAACCAGTGACAGTCACGTCTCCCCGATCCTGTTCGTTGAAGAATTGAAGGTTGGCAATGCCCTCTTCCAGATTCGCTAGGTCATCTAGCCCCTGATCAGGTCCATCCTCTCAAACTACACAGATCTATGCCCCAACCAGCAGCTCTACTCTCGGCCTAACCTGGCCTGTTGAAGTAATATAACTGCTCAGGTTGTACACAAAGCTTGTAGACCCCTCAGGTTCTGAATCCTCATTACCATCTGCCTCAGCGGTCATCCCAATTCTATTTTCAATAGCAACCACCACTAGTTCAGGTTGGGTTTGGGAGATGCTCAACATGCACAAGTTAGTGCTGTCAGGAATGAACACCTCCGGTTTGGGTAGGTGGGAAGATGGGATATATATACTAGGGTCGTATGACACAACCCCAATTTGGATTAGGTTGATGTGTTTGGGAGGTGGAGCTTGGTTATGTGGTGGGAGTGGGTTGGTGGTGACATTCGGTTTCTCTAGAGGCACATTCACCCTGTTGTCAATGAGATCTTGAATCTCATGACGCAATCGAAAGCACTGGTCAGTTTCGTGACCATGCTGTTGGTGATAGGCGCAATACTTCGCCGGGTTATGTGAGGGAGAAAGTTTTTCTAGTAAGGGTCGCGGCTCTAGGGGCTTCAAGTGCCCTTTCTTAATCAAAACCCCCCAAAGCCTTGGACAAAGGCATGTATAGTGGGGTGAAGGTTCTTTGGCCTCGGGGTGCATATCTAGCTGTTTGCGAGCTACTTTCGAACACACCGGTAAAGGGTGTAGCTGCAAGGGTTTTGGGAGGGGTGGTGGTGACCATTCCAACATCTGAAGTTCTGGCAGCTGCAGCACTGCTTGTGCCTGCATTCGTACTACAGTTGAATGCCCTCTTGGGCTGCTCTCTTTCATGGTCAATCAGACCTTGTTTCATGGCATCCTCTATCTGCACCCCAATCTCATGTAGATCTGCAAAGGTGGGTAGGGGGAGGACAATCATCTTCTACATGAGCTTGGGCTGGAGGTTGTGCACAACCATCCGTATTTGGTCCTTGTCAATCGGCCTGATGCTCATCATCGAGGCTTTAGCCCTCCAGTGGATCACAAAATCAGAGAAACTCTCCTTCGGCTCTTGCCTAGTTGACTCGAGATCACAAGTTGTGACCTCGATCTGCGTATTGTAGGAGTATTGAGTTATAAAGGCCTCAGCCATCTCCTCCCAGTTCCTCTTAATAGAGTCCTCCAGTTTTGCATACCAAATAGCCGCTACACCCGACAGGGTCCGACCAAACAGGGAAAGCTTCTGCAATCTGGAGAGGCCCATCGGCCTTAGGATGTCTGAGAACAGCCGCAAGTGTACCATAGGATCCCCAGACCCATCAAAGCGGTCTATGTGCGGCATTTTAAACCGATCCGGCAGCGTCACGACCGAGTCGGTGTACCAATCCTCTATATCCGGAATGGATTTCACGCCTTGAGCCTTCTTGAAATGCTTTTCTGGCTTGCTCACTTTTAGTGTTGTTGGATCCACCTCAAATTCAAACGGTGAATCCACTAGATTGGTGGGCGCTTTGGATTGCTGGGTTAGGATTGGGGGCGGAGCTGGCCCGGTCGGAACGTCCATATTTTCCTGGACGTTTGCTGTCTCCCCTAGTATTGGAACTCTTGGTGGAGGAGGAGCTGGGTGCAAAGCAGATGCCCGGGTTTGCTGCTGTAGCCTGGTAATTAACTCTGGCTATTGGGCCACTACCTCTGCTTGACGTACAGCGACTTCTGTTTGGCGAGCAGCATCCTGCTGCATGGCTTGCATAGTTTCCTGGAGCTAATGCATTATCTCTTCCATTTCGACTGTAAAGTGTGGATCTGACTGAACCAGTGTATGTTCCCTCTCTGTGGGAGAAACAGGACTGTAATCCTTACTGTACTCAGGTGGGGTAGACAAAGCCCTCTGAACTAACTGCTAGACTGATATCCTCTGCCTAACTGCCCTCCGTCTAGTAACTGGAGGTAATGTGTAGAACACTGGTTGTCCGTCTATCAGATCCGCGGATCGATGAAGTCTGCGACCTCTAACCCAGAGTACTTGGGGAATATCTGCCTGGTCGGAAGCAATAGTGCTAAACTACCTTGCAAAAAGATAAATAAAGCATAATAAGGAAACAAACAACCAGAAAGTGCAGTGTGCTATGTTATGAGCTGAATAAATTAAAGACAATACACAGTTAGCAAACACAAGCTGAAATAATCGTTTCTTACCATCGATCATCGCTTTCCCAAATCATCGCCTAAACTGAATCTGATACCCTCAGGTAAAACTGATTCTCAAATACTGATGCCCTCAGGCCTGATACCCAGACTTGCAGACTGATACACACAACCTGTAGAGACACACTCTGACAGGAAATATCATGCAAGTAAGAGCCAAAACACCCCTATGTTGGGGTAGGGTTTCCCTGTCCTGTTTTGTCAGGAGCTAGGGTTTCACTACGCACACAGCGGTTTCAAACAACTTACAACCGGATAAGCAACCAGCCCTAGTTTGGAATGGTTACTACGGATTCCGATATGCACTAGGTCGAATGGTCAAAAAGGGTGCCCCGATAACAACCAGGATTTGTGTTCCCGTCATGACAGAGCCCGCAACCAGTCAACCTTATGGCACGACGCCTTCGGCTAACCGTTCAGGAATAGCAGACGGCGAACACGATATCTTAGGCGCACCAATGCAAATGCAATGCAAAGAAGCACATAAGTGTAATCAAAACAAGATATCATGAGTTCGAGTCAAGTTCTCTAAATCCCCAACAAAGTCGCCAGAAACTATAGACTGCCCCGAGAACTCTCCCAGGCTCCGCGCGCGAGGGCGCGAATCTGTTTTGTTCTTTAGCTACTATAGTTCGGACTCATGTCACGGTTCTGAATCTAATCTCACAAAGTGCAATGTGAAACCAATAAATCACCAAAGAGTCCAAATCCGGCAAATCATTTTGAAAAACTGATTTGTATAAAGAAATGCCAAACATGGACTGCTTTGCCAGATACAGAGTCGCCACCTAAATGTTTTTGTTTAGGGAAATTTACGAAACCCTGACTCGTGCCTAAGGCCACGTGTCCATCATCACCAAAGTTGCCTCGGCTGGGGAACTTGGGTACAAGAGGGGAAGGTCATGCAATGAGCACCCCCGCTCGCTCGATCAAAGATTGGCCTTTACTAACATGATATTTTGTTTTTGAAAACACATGTGTTCTTATTACGGTTATTAACCTAGAATTACTATGTGATGCACACAGCATACAAGTATAGACTAGATCGCCTAAATTGGAACAAAACATTGCATGTTCGTTTGTTTGAAAACGGTTTGAAAGTGCTACTCGCAAGTAGGCTAAAACGAGGATTTTGATGAATTGTTCCAATTCAAGCAATCCAACCTTCACCCACAAGCATTCAAGCAGTTAATCACTTAAGCAGTTAGCCTCATGGTAAGCATGCTAACATGGCAACATACACATCTCATGCAGTATGCTAAAACGAAAACACTCACAGTGTACTCCGAGCCAAAACAGAGAACTAGTTAGAAATCATGCATGATCCTAGTTCATGTTAAGATGACTAATGCAACACATGCAAAAATGCAACTAAGATAGGCTCAACTATCTAAGATGGCATGTGAAATGCAACTTGATAACATGCTGTTGAACACGTATTCAAGTAAATGTATTGAAGTACAATGCAGTTAGTATGACGCGCCGAGCCCGGTGCATACAAGACAGATAAATGAATGCACGCATGCAAGCATGAGGTATGCTAATCGAAACATGCCCTAAAACTAACCATCGAAAGCTTTTAAGAAAAAGGGAGAAAGAAATAGGGGTTGGAAGACATTCATCACACACACGCACACTTATTACAATAGTTGGCCCTCTCGACAAAGGGTCCGAATAATGAGTTAACTAGCTAATCTAAGCTAATTAAACTAATTATTACATCACAAAACTAATTAACTAATCCTAGTTAACTAGCTAGTTATTACAACACAAATAAGCAGCTAAACGCATTAATTACTTAAATATAGAACCAAAGCATAAACTAGCTAAGGAAAGCAGTAAAGCAGGGGTCCTCAGGATGAGGAGTGCATGCATGCTCGGTCACCTCGTTTGGAAATCCGTCGCGATGCCCTGATTTGCCTCTGTTTGCAACTGTTTTTAGAACTTTGCACCAAGCTCCAGAAAGCTTCCAACTCACCTTGGGGACCTGTGGGAAGGCTGCCGACCACCTAGGGATGTTTCCAGCCACTAGCCAACCACTTTCCATTGCTGCAGACCAGAAAAAGTGGTCGGCCAGCTAGTTTTTCTAATTGGCCGACCAGTTTTTGCTGCACTTCTCCAGTTTGCTGCAACAGAGAACAAGAAAGAGGCATGGCAATGTATTTGCAAGGTATGTGTGCAAAACCACTCTCCCTATCATTTCATGATCTCAAGGGAATGCGGTTCTCGACCTCGGGCCACCAATCGCGCATTTGGACTAATACCTTATCCAAGCAAATGCAATGCAATTCAAACATACAAACATGCAATGCAACTTAAGCATACAAACATGCAATGCAAGGCATGCAAAACACAATGCAACTACATGGCATACACAATGCAAAGAACAACATGGCATACACAATGCAAACAACAACATGGCATACTCAATGCAATGTGACATGATCAACTTAACAAAGCTAATGACATGCAAACAATGCTAATGCATGCATACACAATGCAAGGCAACATAAACATGCAACAACATGATGCAATGTAACAACATTCACATAACATGCTCGATGGACTTAAACCAAAATGGACAGACCTTAGTCATGCCCAAATCAGTGGCCATAATGATGAAACTAAGGCATGAAGATCAAGACAAACATGCTCAATGTAATGGCCCATTGACTAGGCATAAGAGCACAACTCTCAAGAGTGCTCAAGGAGCGACAAATGTGGAAGTGTAACAACACTGTAAGCTTTGAAATAAGGCAAGAAATGATGCTAAATCATTCAAACAACACAAGTGTGGCATGCTAGGGTCCTTAAAGCATGAAGCTAGTAAAGAGGACTACAAAGGGGGCATGCAATACATGGCACAAATGCATGAACCAGCCACAAACAAAGCTCAAGTAGGTCAAAACAAAGACCAAAATATGCTGAGATGAGAGCTCAAATGCCTAGACATGCATGCATGCACACTAAGCCATAAACAAGGCAACAATGTACAACCCTTAAAGGCATTCAAAGCATGAAAGAAGTGGGAACATAGCAATCCTATATGCTCTAAAATGTCATGTTCAATGATGCCAAATCATGTACATGATACAAATGAAGCATGCTATGGTGCCCAAAGCTTGAAGCTAGCATAGGCATTTGTACTACAACTATGCAAAACATGAAGCATATGACCAAGGCAACCCAAAACAGTCCTAGAGCATGACAAAATGATGCTAAAACATGTATGGAAGGAAGCCAAAATAAGCTAACATGGAGGGCATGAAGCATGGAATAGGCAAGGCCAAAAGGGAGGATTACACTACATCTATTAAGACCAAGCATGGGATGGCTTCGCCAACAAAAATTAGAGTTATATCATGGCAAAATAACCCTAAAAACATACTGAAATGATAGCTTGCAAGCTTAGGCATGAAGGCATACGCAATGACTCATGTTTAAGGCATAAATGACCAACCCTTCAAAGTATGGAATAAGTGAAAGATGTGAGTGTATGACCACACTACATGGACTGAAATCACATAACAAATGATGCCAAATCATTCAAATAGGTCAAGCAACGCATGCTAGTAGACTCAATACACAAAGCTAACAAGCTAGAATGCACTATAGCTATACAAAGCATGGCATGCATGACCAAAATAACACAAATCAGAGCTTAAGCATGCTAAAACATGGGCAAAAGCTTCTTAGAGTTAAGCCAAAATCATGCTAGAATGATAGTCAAAAGCATGGTACACAAAAGGCTAGTTCATGGAATTGCACTACAAGTGTATGGAGCATGCAAGGGACCATCAAACCAAGTCAAAAAAGTTCTAAGGCACGTTAAAACAACACCAAAAACCTACTGAGATGGACTCAAAACAAGCTAGAAAGACATGCTACTTCATGAAGCATACAAGACTAGTTTGTGAAGTTTACACTACAAGTGTACTAAGCATGCATGAGGTGAAAAAACCAAACCAAAATAGTGGTATGCCATGCCAAAATAATCCCAAATACATGCTAAGATATGGCCAACATAAGCTTAACAAACATGCTCAAACATGAGGCTAATAAAGCAAGTATTCAAGACACAAGGAGAGGGGATGACCCTCTCCTATTTGGGATCTCAAAACACCATTTCCACCACTAAAATTCCTCTGAGTTTTAGTGGTGAGAAGGCCAAAACAAGGTGGTCCCAAAAGCTTAAAAAGATGGCACAAGAACAAGACCAAACAAGGCCTAAGAGGGGGTAGACTACCCCCAACACAAAAGTGACCTTAAACAAACATGCTAAGGACTAAAAATCAGAACTTTTTGCAATAGAAAGTCAAACCTAAAACACCATGCAAATAAGGCTAAAAGCTTAAGCAAAAAGCAAGGTTCAAGAGGGTAGAAACTCACCCTTGAAGAACACCTTCAAAGCTGTAACTCCAGCAATTTCTTTGAGCTCAAACCAGTCCAAAAAGTCCAAAACAAACCTCAAGAAGCCTCAGTAACAAAAGGATGGTGTTTGAATGTGTGTTTGTGTGTTAAAGTGTGATAAAATGACACTTTCAGGGCACAAATGTGAAGCAAAGAGCAAGATAGAGACAAATGTGTATCTATATCTCTCAAGCATAATTTTCTGAACCTAGAGAAGGAGGGGGGAGGTTCTCTTTTATAGAGAACCAAAGATCAAGCTTGTTGGACAAGCTTTTGGCCTAAAGTCATCCCTCCATGCATGTGTATAGAGGATGGTTTCTGTGCTCACCAGCGGGCACAGCTGGCTCCAAAATATCTCCAGGAAGCTGGTGGAAAGCTGCCGACCACTTGAAGTGGTCGGCCAGCTACTTGTAGTGGTCGGCCAACCACCACAAGTGGTCTCCCAAATAAAAACTGGTCTACCAAGGGTAGGAGAAGTCTGCACACTGAAAGCAAGTCAATAGTGTGGTGGTCGACCATAAAAGGTGGCCCAAAGACCAAGAAAACCAGTTATCCGACCAAAAAACTGGCTGGCAGGAAAGAAAGTGGTCTCCAAGGGGAAAAACTAGTCTCCCACCCTTGTACCACCTTCCAAACAAGGAAAATAAGGTTTGTACCAAAAACAAACCAAAACGGATGCAAAACGAAAGTTCAGGAGGCAAGGCACGCAGCCAGAAGCCTCGAAAACTAGTCTACGGGCATCAAAAGTGGTCTCCCGAACCACAGTGTCCCTCTAGGCAGAGGCAACAAGGTGTGGTCCAAAAACCAAGCCAAACGGAGAACGTTAAGCGGTCCTGAGACAAGGCGCGCGGCCGAAGGCTCCGAAAACCAGAAACTAGTCTCCAAGAGAGAAAAGTGGTCTACGACCACAAAAGGGTGGTCTACAGACCTCCTCCTCCTTCTAGGGAAGGGAAACAAGGCTTGGTTCACAAACCGAGCCAAAGCACAAAGAGTTCAGAGGCCCGGAGGCAAGGCTATTAGCCAAAAACTCCAAAACCTCGAAACGAGCACAGCATGCGCAATCACCGAGCGCTCAATCGATGACGTCTGAGTCTTAAGGTCGGTCAAAAATGGGGTGTCTACAAGTAGTATACCCAACCGTCGTCATTTTGGCTGAGCGAATATTGGTGAAATAGCTCGGCCAATCTGAGGTTGAGGCCGAACCAGGGATTTAGCTCGGCAATGTCGTTTATTATTATGTAGGTGTTTGTGGAGAGTTGGGTTGGACACAATCTTGTCTAGTGAAGGAATTCGCATACAAGGGGCTGTACGGGAAACTGAAGCCCGACTTCTACGATTGATATAACTGTGAAAGGGACAAAGCCCGATTTCCCCCAAGGTGTGGTGTCTAGCTCAACTAAAGAGAGGTGGACGTTATCAGGAATATTGTAGTCTCTTCGAAATTCTGCCACGGCTCCAAGCGAGTCTACTAGGAGCCGGTATTTACCCATTACACATAAAGAATGGTTTTGTTAAAATGGACGCGACAGCCTAGCTCGGCACTGGTGTGACTTCTGATAGCTCGATTGAGCAAAAATGCCCGGGGGCAAAGTGCAAAGGTGTGCCTGGCCAACCTAGTCGAGTCTTCAAAGTGAAAATAGAATGTAATGCCCAGATAACTAGACTGGGCTAAGTAAATAGGCAATGTAAAGTGAGCCTAGCTTGGCTACGAATAGGTTACAGACCATTTTTAGTTCGGCTATGTAGCAAGGCCAACTCAAGGTTTTCAGCGCGATTGGTGATCAGTGCATCTCTAGTTCGGTCAAGTACAACCTTGAAGGTTGCAAACAAATTCCTAGTTCGGTCATAGCACGATTTTGGATAAAAAATCATGTGTGACATTGATTCAAAAGCTGGTTAGTGAGTTTTTAGGCGTAGGCGTGAGGTTTTAGGTTTGTGGTATTTGCTCAATACTCTGTTACGGATAACATGTATATATGATGAATAAATACTAAAAGCATAGAAATCAATAACAGAGGAACTTACAGATTCAAGGCGTGACCTACAACTTTCAATCTACAGCAGGCGCACCAGAAGGTGAATGAAGCAGGTGGTATAGTAGCTTAGTTTGGGACTGGAGCGCCAAAAGAATAGGAATGGAGCTCAGGAGACGAGGATTTGCAAGAGAGAAGGTAAATAGTGAGAGTGTTTGATTCAAGGAATAAGTTTTGTGGAGGCACGAAAACGGTGGGACTTTTCAAAAGTTTTTTGATAAATGTGTGATGGCTGTCAAGTGTGGAGACGCAATGGACAGGTGGCACATGTCCCAATAAGGACGTGATGGCAGGTACGTGAAATGACGGGTTTTGCAACCGGCGTGTTTTCTTGAGACCGAGCTACCTACTTATGATAGCGTTTCCTAGCTCGGTGGAGTTGAGTATTCAAACTCGGTTTGGTTGATTATGTTGGCCCGGTTGGTTTGAGAATTTTAGCACGACTTGAAGATAATAATCCCAATCATGCTGCACGGATGGAATTAAGGGGTAATTGAGAGGGTAATTTATAAAGAGAAATTGGGCCGAGCTACGATCCATTAATCTCTATTTTGGGCCGAACTAAGGGCTGGGGTATGGGCTTTAAATAGCTCGGTCCTAGGCCGTCTGGGTACCAAACTGGGTAGAGACTTCGGGAGTGGTTTGATCGGGCTATCTAGAGCTAGGCCTGGTAGCTGGCCGAGGTATTAGTAAGAATGAAGGCCGAGCTAGGTATAGCTCGATCGAACGCCATCTACATCATTGCTTAGTTAAGAGCATGGCAGAGATAAGCTAGCTCAGTTAAACCACACCAACTTAGTCAAGGAGAAAACCATCTCACTTGGTTGGTAATGAATAGAGTGTTATCAGGATAGACATTCTTCACTGGGAGTGTGATTGATTCCTAGGAGGACTCTTATAAGGAGAGTTGGAATCCAATTAGGATTGTGCCATGTAGAATCCATAAAAGCTCATAGCAGGACCTATGTACAGGTATCACAATTTCTACTCTAAAAAACACAGAGCTTTTTGTCTACTGTCTATTTGCTGACTTAGGCATCGAAGAGGTATCCGGCACACACTTGTCGGCTAGCTCATGTTTGTGTTTTCAGGAAGTAAAGCGCCGACCTTTGGAGGAGTGCAAACTTGATCAACAGGATTATACGAGAATATTATTTTGTGCTTGTACAATCGGCGCCATCTGTGGGAAAACACAAAGAACAAAACCTTTTGATCGAGTTTTCCTCTTTAGTTGAAATCAATGCCGCACAATGAAGATTTTCCATGATCTGCTATTGAAGAGCAAACCCCGGAGGGGGGCGGGAGACGCAAAGGCTTACCTTTTATCCCACCCTTGGCAGAATTAAACCCCCGGTGACAGAACTCTCAGAGGGACACAGAGGAGAGACGGGGATCCAGTCCTCGTCACTCCCAAAGTCCTGAAAAGCAGAGGCGGAGGTTGGGTCCTTAGGTTCTACAGGATCGCATGAGGGAGAAAGATGAAGTAATAAGGAGGATGGCGGCAAACATGGAGACTATGAAGCACTAGATAAAGGGCAAAGGGGTGACAACGGAAGAGGGGCGCAAAGGTAACACGCTCTCTTACCACTCGGAAGATCATGACAGACAAGTCACACTGTCACACCAAGCTGAAAGTAGGAGCCTCAGGACAGGCGATACACAATCAAGGACTTCCAAGACTCGTTACTCCAGGTCTGAGAGAACGAGGACTAAAAGGTCCTGCATGGAAGGAAGCAGTTACAGGCCCTCGCACTCACAACAAACGACATCTAGGCACACGGAGTTGCCAAGGTCGGCATACCTATGGATAGTACTTGAGGAAAGGGCTCGAATGAAAGAAGACACTCGGGCGCGCAACCCCCGCAGAGTCTCTGCACTATAACGATTGGCACCTAGGACGCATGGGAGTGTCGAGGTTGGAAAGCCAGAGCCACGCCTTGCGTATGAACCAACTGACAAAGCGCTAGCAAGGTTGCAGAGTTCGCCGTTCGTTCCGGCGATAAAGAACGCACCATTGCCCTCAGGCTTCCACCAGCCCAAATTCATTATTTATGAGTGAAAGTCGGATCCCTACATGCACTTGAGCCACTTCCGCCAGGTTATGGCAGTATATTGGCAAAATGAGGCTATAGTGTGTATCTTGTTTCCTTCTAGCCTTGGTGACCTAGGCCTAACATGGTTTGAAAGGTTACCAACTAGATTCAGAAAGAATACCAAGACACCATTCACATAGGCGAGAAGGAAACATTGAGGTCTTACAACAGTCAATATTGAGAGACTTTCAATAAGATTGGGGATTGCCCCCACAAACCTCACCATCGCACATTACAAACGGGGTTTACCGGTTGGTAACAAGTTGAGGGATTCAATGACGATGATGCCACCCCTTACGATGGAGGCCCTAATGGAGAGAGTGCATTAACATATCCGGGTAGAGAAAGATAGCGCCTGCGCTAAAGCAAAATCTGGAACAACAGCAGCATCGGATAAAAAGACTGCAACGAGAGTCAACACGGTAGAACAACTGAGCAAGAATGGACGAAGTAGACGAGCCAACAGAGAGGACCCCCAAACAAGGAAGTTGAGAGTCCGCACTTCCATTACCACAATATTTAACAAACCTATCTACCAGATTCTTAGTGAGATACGCGATGAAGCTTCGTTCGGCGGCCAACCAAGTTGGCAGAAGCACAAAGAGGCTGCGATAAGAGGTACCGTTGCACCTTCCATGATGAGAAGGGGCATCGAACTAAAAATTGTACACCATTGTGGCAACATTTGGAGGAATTAGTGGCCGCTGGTCACCTAGACCAGTATATTGATGAGGGAACACAGCCAGCCCCCCAGGACCACAATAGACCGAGTGGGATGCCGGTTGACGGTCCACCCTAAGGCATAATCAATGTGATACATGGGATCGTCGAACCTGAGCGGGTATATGAGCTCAAAGGGATGATAAAAAAGGCTGAGCGCTTGAGGGAGGTACTAAGTGCACAACCTACCGTCAAAAGGGAAAAAACAGAGGCAATGAACGTCATCTCCTTCTCTGACAATGATCTAACAAGGCTGCATTGCCCTCACAATGACGTACTGGTAGTCACTCTGCGCGTCAAGAATTTCGACATCAAGCGGATTCCGATTACCAAGGAAGCTCGTGTGAGATAATGTACTACGAAACCTTCAAGCAACTAAAATTGAAGGACAAAGACTTGGCGCCTGCAACGTCTTCCCTCGTCGGTTTTAACTCCATGCCAAAATGGCCAGTTGGCAAGATAATTCTGCCAGTCAAGGCAGGAACAATGACGAAACAGGTGAAGTTTTGGATATTGAAGGTCCTTTCCACCTACAACATAATCTGGGGAAGGGCATGGTTGCACGCCATGCGTTCTGAGGCATCAACCTACCATCAGGCATTACAGTTCCCCAACGAAACTGGAGTGATTGAAGAAGTCTTAGGAGACCAAATCATGTCGAAATAGTGTTTCGTCACGATAAACGACAACTGGGCTGCAAAAGGGTTTGTACAAATGGTGGATGAGCCAGAAAGCAATGAACTGTTTGCAAATGTCGGCAAAACAGCCGAACAGAAGGCAGTGGAAGACTTGGTAGAGGTAAAGATAGATGAAAAGAACCCATAAAGGTTCTTTTTGCTCGGCTCGTCTCTGTCCAGCACTGAGAGAATAGAGGTCATAGAATTTTTAACCTCTAACATTAAGGTGTTTGCTTGGATGCCGTACAACATACCTGGCATAGACCCTAATTTCATCTGCCCTCAACTTAATGTCCATGCAACTGCTAGACCAATTATACAGCGAACACACCGTTCGGCACTCCACCACACAGAGATAGTGGCGGAAGAAGTGAGAAACTTGCTGGAGGCAGGGGCAATAAGAGAAGTGCACTATCCCAGGTGGATCTCCAACACTGTAGTGGTACCGAAAAAGAACGGCAAATGGCACATTTGCGTGGACTACAAAATAGTCAACAAAGCATGCCCAAAAGACAGCTTCCCCCTACCACGAATAGACCAACTGGTGGACCTAACAGCCGGGCATAACCGACTTAGCTTTCTCGATGCGTATCGCGGTTGCCATCAGATCGCTATGTATGAACCGGATCAAGAGGTCACGTCATTTACAACACCCAGAGGACTATACTGTTACAAGGTCATGCCCTTTGGCCTAAAGAATGCAGGAGCCACATTTCAACGGATGATCACCAAAATGTTTACACCATTGTTAGGCAGAATAATGGAAGCTTACATAGATGATATGGTGGTCAAAAGCAGGGATGAAAGGGACCATCTCAGGGACTTACATGAAATGTTCCAAATTTTAAAGTCCCACAAGTTGCGCCTGAACGCATCTAAATACACATTCGGCTTAGGGTCAGGCAAATTCCTGGGCTTTCTAGTGACCAACCGGGGTATAGAAGTTGATCCCTCTCAGATCAAAGTCATCCAAGATCTTGAGAGGCCCAACACAATCAAACAAGTATAGCATCTCATTGGCCTAGCGGCCACGCTCAACCGGTTCATAAGTCAGTTGTCAGACAGGTGTCGACCATTCTTCTAGGCACTGAAGGCCAAATTTGAGTGGGATGATGAGTGTGACCACGCCCTGGAAAGCTTGAAAGACTACATGACCTCTCCTCCATTGTTAGTAACCCCAGTACCAAGAGAAGAGCTCTTTTTGTACTTAGTAGTTTCACAGCATGCAGTTAGCGCAGTGTTGGTCAGAGAGCAGGGAATACAACACCTGTCTATCTTTTATGTTAGCAAAACATTGTTGGGCACTGAAACAGGGTACCTGCTGTTGGAAAAGCTGGCCTTAGCTTTGATGATGGCTTCAAGAAAGTTGTTACACTATTTCCATGCCCACACCGCGATTGTTTTAACGGCTTTCCCCTTAAAAGCCTTGTTTGAGAGAGCGGATTTTTCTGGACGAATCTTGAAATAGGCAATGGAGTTGGGGCAATTAGATATTAAGTTTCAAGCAAGAACCGCAATAAAAGCCCAAGCCTTGGCAGACTTTGTGGTCGAGTTCACGTCAGGAAGTCATCATGTTTGCCTAATCGACTTGACCAGGGCAACCAAAAGAAAGGGGGAAAGAGCCGTAGGAATTGTGCAACCCCCAAAGTAGGACGCCCAACTGCATAGCAAGCCATTTAGGCTTGAGAAAAGGAAAGAAAGAACAAACCACAACACTACCAGCAAGGACTCACCAGAAAGTAAAGACTTAAACAATTAGATAGTGAAGATCAAAGCCCAATGACAGACATCAACCTGGAAGAAGACATCAGCAACACTCCTGATCCCAAGCCATCATCTGATCCCTCCACTTGCTGGAAGCTATTCATCAGAGAGATGTGGAAACTCTTCGTGGATAGAGCATCCAACAGGCACGGTACAGGACTTGGCATAGTCCTCATCTCACTGGACGGCCTAACAACTAAACAGGCAATCAACCTTGGCTTTCCAAAATCCAACAATGAGGAGGAGTATGAAACATTACTAGCAGGTTTAAAATCAGCACTTCACATAAAGGCCATCGAGCTGATGGTGTACAGTGACTCCCAGCTGGTAGTCAACCGGATTTCAGGCGACTACAAGGCAAAGGATGATAGGATAGCTAAGTACCAAGAGTTAGTCAGAAAGGAGATCATGAAGTTCGAAGTAGTCCGCATAGAGCAAATCGGCCGAGAGAAAAATAGTAGAGTGGATGAGCTGGCCGGTTTTGCGTCAATGGCAGATACATCTATCCCACATCCATTGCTAATCGACTTCCTACCCAAACCAAGTATTGAAGAACTTGAAGCAGTCGAAACATGTTGTGTCGAATTAGGCCCTTCCTGGATGGACCCTATCATAGTATTTTTAAAAGATGGTATCTTGCCTGAAGAAAAGAAAGAAGCCAACAAAATCATAGCAAAGTCACAGTGATTTTGGCTCTCTTCATCACTAGCATTGTACAGAAAATCCTTCACAGGACCTTACCTGAAATGTGTCCATCCTAGTAAGTCGACGCATTCTTGTTCGAAATACATGAAGGCATCTGCGGAAGCCACCAAGGGGGAAGATTATTGGCCTATAGAGCAATTTTACAAGGATATTGGTGCCCATACATGCAAGTAGATTCAGAGAAATATGTTAAGAAGTGCGAGAAATGCCAAAAGTTCGTGCACCAAATACATCAACCAGTCAGAGAGCTTCTACCATTGACCAGCCCGTGGCCCTTTACAATGTAGGGCCTGGACATAGTGGGACTACTTCCAGCTGCGCCCAGCAACAGAAAATTCTTTCTCGCAGCAACAGACTATTTCACAAAGCGGGGTAGAGGCAGAAGCACTCACATCTATAAAAGAAAAAGACGTTAAAAAATTCATCTGGCAAAACATCATAACTTGGTTCGGCATACCCAAGGCTCTAATATCCGACAACGGCACTCAGCTTCATGGAAAAATCTTCAAGGGCTTTTGCGAAGAATACAAAATAGAATTCTACAACTCTACACCGGCGTACCCCCAAGCTAATGGCCAGGCTGAAGCTTCCAACAAAGTCCTCGTAGATGGTCTGAAGAAGAGGTTGGAAAGGGAAAAAGGCAAATGAGCTGAGGAGCTTCCTCATGTTTTATGGGCTTACCGTACCACACCTCGGCGATTAATTGGAGAACCACCTTTTTCCTTGGCCTATGGCATGGAGGTGGTAATTCCACTAGAAGTAGGCCTCCCCACTATTAGAAGCAAAAATTTTGATCCAAACTTGAATGGTGAGGCCATAACCTTAGAACTTGACCTTGCAGAAGAAAGAAGAGAAAGGGCATTAGTACACATTGCCTCATACCAACAAGAGTTATCCAGGAAATATAACAAAACAGTGCACCCAAGGAAATTCAAGATTGGAGATTGGGTACTACGCAAAGTAATGGGCAACACTTTGGTACCTGGAGATGGCAAGTTAGGACTTAACTGGGAAGGACCATACAAAGTAATTGGTTTAGCAAGAAAAGGGGCATATCACTTGGAAGATATGGACAGCAAAGCTATTCCCAGGCTATGGAACACGGCCAATCTCAAACTATTTTATTTTTAGTTTTTCCTTTAAACACTTGTAATTTTTCTTTTTTTCAAATAAAGCAAGTAGTTTTTTCCATCACAATTCTTTCTACTATAAAAGTTGTTCATAGTTATTGCCAACTGGGGGCAATCAACAAGGTTGGCAGGTTTGCCCAAACATTTAGTTCTCTTCTTCAGCCGAGATAAGGATCTAGGTTGAAGAAGGTTGGCAGGTTTGTCTAACATTTAGTTTTTTCCTTCAACCGAGATAAGAATCTAGGCTGAAGAAGGTTGGCAGGTTTGACCAAACATCTTTTGTTCTTCAGCCGAGATAAAGATCTAGGCTAACGAGGTTTGGCAGGTTTGACTAAACATCTTTTG
The DNA here is from genome assembly GCA_025200525.1 of Camellia lanceoleosa. Lineage (NCBI taxonomy): Eukaryota > Viridiplantae > Streptophyta > Magnoliopsida > Ericales > Theaceae > Camellia > Camellia lanceoleosa. The sequence continues at coordinate 42,218,164 of CM045760.1, forward strand.
TTCTTCAGCCGAGATAAAGATCTAGGCTGAAGAAGGTTGGCAGGTTTGACCAATGCTTTTTCTTTCTTCAGCCGAGATAAGGATCTAGGTTGAAGGAGGTTTGGCAGGTTTGACCAACACTTTTTCTTTTTTCAGCCGAGATAAGGATCTAGGCTGAAAGAAGTTTGGCAAGTTTGACCAAACATCTTTTGTTCTTTAATCGAGATAAGGATCTAGGCTAACGAAGTTTGGCATGTTTGACCAAGAATCTTTTGTTCTTTAACCGAGATAAGGATCTAGGCTGAAGAAGGTCGGCAGGTTTTACCAACACTTACCTAAAATCCCAAAGTCATTGTCCAGCAGAGATACTTATCTCGGCCAAAAAAGGTAGGCAAGATAAGGGAAATCCAATCTAAATTAGGCCGGCTAAGCTTGTAGAAAGTTAGTACACTAAGGGAAAAGGTACATTAACCGAACAAAAAGTTGGGCAAAATAAGAAATTTCATTCATTTTTCATTCATTCAGTACGAGAGGAGGGGCTTGTAGCTCGGTTACATTTTCGTTAACAGCATAAAATCAGAAGAAAATTAGGTGGTAAGATCGTCCAACTCAACATCCAGATCAACTCGAGCTTCGCCACTCGGTTGGCCAATTTTGGTGGGTACTCTTCCTGGCGTAGGTCGGTCACAGGCGCCCCCTCGACCGTACTTGGCACCAGTTGGCTGACTGGCTCCACCCGAGCTGACTGAAGAGTCTGGAGACCGTGATCACTATTTGCAGGCGGGACATTGTTTGGTTTAGAGGATTCTTCCTCCTCCTCCCCTTCTTAGAGAACCTTCTGCTGAGTAGCATTGGCGTAGTTTGCTATGTAACTTGGAATGAAGTGAGGGGGAGGGTTCGGGAAGATCTCGGTGTCTTGCCCCTGACCGAACAACAACCGCATTTTACCCGCATTTGAAGAAGATGTCTTTAGCAGCTTCACACTACAAGACATAAGTGGCCTCCCCTTCTTTGTAGCCTCGGTCCTCAGCATCTTTCATTTTCTTCTTCAGCTCGGTGACCTCAGCATCTTTGTTCTTTTCCATCTTGGCCAATTCATGCAGGTAGCGACCCTTTCTCTCAGCCAGTGCTTTTTGTATATCGGCCTCAGCCACGTTGACTAGTTCGGTCAAACGAATGTTTTCAGATTCCAGCTCGGTCAAATTTAGCTGGGCCTCCTTCAATTCGGACGCTCTGGCATTGGCGTCAGCCACGACCAATTGTGCGGTCTTACGTTGTTCAAGCATGCGCTTATAAGCCACATGGTTTTTCTGGAGGGCCTGCGGATAATAAAGGAAAGTGGATTAGGATAAACCGAGCAAACAGGTGGTTAAATTGGACACAATTAGATGGGTGAACTTACAAGCACCATTGACTTAGACGCTGAGCGAATGGCCTTCAGCTCGGTTAGGTGGTCATGGTGCTCCATGTCTGGTGGCAGACAAACACTTTTGGAGAGGTTAAAGGCAAGCACGTGGTCCTTGTCAGCAACCATCAAATCCGTGGTGGTTACAGCACGATTCTTGTAAGTCATTGATGGTGCCCATTCTGAAGGGTTTACTCGGTCGGAGCCTGTGGGCTTTAGGATCAACAACGTAGCTTTAGGAAGCACAATGTCCTCCTTATCGACCAGGCATTGCGGTTCGATCGATGAGGTACGTGCACGCTTGCTTGGCCGAGATGTAGTGGCCCTAGCAGTTGGTAGGGCGACCACGATTTCACGATGTTGACCAGATCACTCTAGCTCGGTTTGCACTTCACTGGAGATTTGCTCAGTGATGAGTGCTCGCATGGCCCTCCTTTTTGCCATTTCTTATTCTTCTGTGACTGGAATTAGGTTGATTTGGAGAAGTGTGGGATCTGGCTCGTGGGAAGGTTCTAGGAGGAAGTCAGTGACTTTGGTTTTCCTCTTTCCACTGTACTGGTAGGTCGGTTCGAAGTTTAATAGCTCGGCCCAATCACGGTTGCGGTATCAGAGTGCGGCTCCAAGGGCGTCCTGATTGGCGTAAGTATAGTGTGATTTGAGCTGGTTTTAAATCTGCAAGAAAGATGGACAAGGAACGGGTTAGCACGATGGTTAGTTGGAACGGCAAAGAAAAATGGAACCAAAGTGTTCTTACTAGCAGTTTCTTTATTCCAATTTATATTGTAGCCTGGTATCTGGGCTTCCTGATCTTCAAAATTACCAGAAACCCAAAGCACATCGTCATCATTAAAGTCTTTGTCTGGAGTGTTTTAATAATTTTTTTCTCGGCCTCTTCTTACTCTGAGGTAGTACACCCAACCGTCGTCATTTTGGCCGAGCGAATACTGGTGAAATAGCTCAGCCAATCCGAGGTTCAGGCCAAGCCAACGGTTTAGCTTGGCAATGCCTTTTATTATTCTGTAGGTGTTTGTGGAGAGTTGGATTGGACACAATCTTGTCTGGCGAAGGAAGTCGCATATGAGAGGCTGTACGGAAAACTGAAGCCCGGCTTCTACGATTGATATCACTGTGAAAGAGACGAAGCACGGTTTGCCCCAAGGTTTGGTGTCTAGCTCAGCTAAAGAGAGGTGAACGTCATTAGGAATATTGTAGTCTCTTCGAAATTTTGTCATGGCTCTAGGCGAGTCTACTAGGAGCCGGTATTTACCCAATACACTTAAAGAATGGTTTTGTTAAAATGGACGCAAAGCCTAGCTCGGCGCTGGTGTGACTTCTGATAGCTCAGTTGAGCAAAAATGCCTGGGGGCAAGTGCAAAGGAGTGCTTGGCCAACCTAGCCGAGTCTGCAAAGTGAAAATAGAGTGTAATGCCCAGATAACTAGACCGGGCTAAGTAAATAGGCAATGTAAAGTAAGCCTAGCTCGGCAACGAATGGGTTACAGACCATTTTTAGTTCGGCCATGTAGCAAGGCCAACTCAAGGTTTTTAGCACGGTTGGTGATTAGTGCGTCTCTAGTTCGGTCAAGTACAACCTTGAAGGTTGCAAACAAATTCCTAGTTCGGTCATAACACGATTTTGGATCAAAAATCATGTTTGACATTGATTCAAAAGGTGGTTAGTGAATTTTTAGGCGTAGACGTGAGGTTTTAGGTTTGTGGTATTTGCTCAATACTCTAGTACGGATAACATGCATATATGGTGAATAAATACTAAAAGTACAGAAATCAATAACAGAGGAACTTACAGATTCAGGGCGTGACCAACAACTTTCAATCTACAGTAGGCGCACCAGAGGGCGAATGAAGCAGGTGGTATAGTAGCTTAGTTTGGGACTGGAGCGCCAGAAGAATAGGGATGGAGCTCAGGAGACGAGGATTTGCAAGAGAGAAGGTGAATAGTGAGAGTGTTTGATTCAAGGAATAGGCTTTGTGGAGGCACGAAAACAGCGAGACTTTTCAAAAGTTTTTTGATAAATGTGTGACGGCTGTCAAGTGCAGAGACGCAATGGACAGGTGCCACGTGTCCCAATAAGGACGTGATGGTAGGTACGTGAAACGACGGATTTTGCAACTAGCGTGTTTTCTGGAGACCAAGCTACCTACTCATGATAGTGTTTCCTAGCTCGGTGGAGTTGAGTATTCAAACTCAGTTGGGTTGATTATGTTGGTCCGGTTGGTTTGAGAATTTTAGCACGGCTTGAAGATAATAATCCCAATCATGCTGCACAGATGGAATTAAGGGGCAATTGAGAGGGTAATTTATAAAGAGAAATTGGGCCGAGCTATAATACATTAATCTCTGTTTTGGGCCGGACTAAGGGCCGAGGTATGGGCTTTGAATAGCTCGGTCCTAGGTCGTCTATCCAAGTAGCAAAATAATAAGGGTTTGATTTTTCATCCACATGAAAGGCCACAGTAACACCAGGATAGTGACATTGAACCCTACAATATATATAGTCATTCCATCCAAGTATTGTTATAATTTTGATAAATTACAATTTTTACCCTACAAGTTTTATTCGCATTTCATTTGTCCCTAATAGTTTAATTACAACAATTAAGTTGTCAAACTTCAACACGTGTTTAATATGTTCCTCCTGTCAACCCACTAGTTAGCTAAAACAAGAAGGATTGAAGTAGAACTCGAGTGAAAGTTAAATAATAAAAAATGTAACTTCATTGAAAATAATTTAAAAATAAACAATTAAAGTGAAATTTGGTTGAAAATTTGAGGCGTTAAATGATGCAAAATTTTCGTATACAAAATATAATTTATTAAATATAAAAAATTGCATATGTATTCCAACCTTTGATATTCTATTTGTAACCTTCCAACATGGCGTAATACGTTAGCTTTCCCAAAAATAGCCATGGCTCCAAGAGTCCGGATCCCCTCCTTATCACCTCTCCTTCATCTCCTCCTTACAACGGTTGAGATCAGCCGTTGCAGATCCAACGGCTAAAAAAAAAAAAAAATTTAAAACAAATTCAATTTGGTTTTCCCACCCAAAGTGAAACAGAGCTATACAGCTTTATACACAATCCCCTTCTCACTCAGCCCCTTCCTTCTCTACCAAACCCACCATCACCGGCGACCCACTCCCAACGACGGAGAGAAGCTCCCGACCTCTGTTTTCCTTATTTCTCTCTCCTGTTTTTCTTCTAAACCTTAGGCTGGTGGACAGTGGTCATATTTATATAAATTAATTGATGTTTCTTATTCATTAACCTTGGCTCTGGAAATATGAGAAGATTGATAAGTGATTGGAGTTTGAAGCTTTCTTTTATTTAGCTATCTTGTTCCAAAGGTTTTATAGTTCAAAACTTCATACAAACCTCGAGTTATTTTTGTTGTCATTTTGCCTTCACTAATACTCTCTGCACCTCTAAAATGTTATGGTATTTGTTGTTTGTTGCAGAGATCTGTTGTCCATTAATGCTTTGAACCTATTTACTATGTATATACAAATTGTCTCAAAGAGGGTAGTTGTTCTATTGGAAATTAATTTTAAAAGTTGTATGCTGGGACCATTCTCTATGTATTTTACAAAACAAAATTCACTCTATTTGCTTTTCTTTTATGAGTTTTCTTGATATGGGTTGTCAAACTTTTTGTTTGTTTGTTTTTCTTTTAGTTTGCTGCTGTGTTTTTTATTTTTATTTTTTTTCCTTTTTAGGCTATCAACAAGCACAAAGAGGCGGAACGCACTGGAAATTTCAGAGTAGCTCATAAACGAAGGTTTCTTTCTTAATGTTGCTGGCCAAATTGTTGCTGTTCATGTTGTTGTTCATCATGCTGAAAATTGTTCATCATGCTAAAATTGGGCTGGATAGTGTGTTTTATTAATGTTGTTGATGTAACTTATAGAATTGGTGTTGGAACTCATAGATTGGTGTTCATTGTTGTTAATTTGTAATTTGTAATTTGTATTTTGTATTTATAGATCGGTGTTCCATTTTGTTGCTGAAATTGATAATGTGTGAAGAATTAAATGGAAAATGGAAAGCCCTTGCCTACAAAATGGATTGTGAAGAATTGAATGGAAAATGGAACTCAGGACCATTTGGCTTCTGATATACATTTATCCATTTAGGAAGATTGGTGAGGTTGATTTGAGTCTAGTGTTTCTTGTTTTTTTGGCACAGGAGTAAATCCAAACATTAAGCAAAATGACCATAGTTTTACTACATAAAAGTAGTGCTTCCTTGGACACATAGTTTTGCTACATAAAAGTAGTGCTTGCTTGGACACACTAGTCAAAATTTAAACTGGACATCCGTAAAAATTAATGAAAATATTAAAAGAAGTTTGCAAAAAAGAAACACAAGTCAAAATTTAAATATTAAATATTAAAAAAAAAATTGACAAATTTTGGTTTATTTGTCTTTGGTGAATTCTTTAGGGTCAAATTTTAGCAGATGGTAGCAGCAACATGAAATGCTTCTCTAAAATTCATTTGATGGACTTGGTCAATACAAAACTCATCTCATTAATATAGACCCATCATCCAAACAATCACATAATGCAAAGCTCCAACATATAAACTGTTTAAGCAAGTTATATCAAACTAGTTATATCAGAAAACCACTCAAAATCATCCGTCAAAATCATCTGTAATTCTTTAAGACTTTTGAACATGTAACTAAATCAACATTTCATTAAGGCATTTCAACAAACATTTGAAATTCACAAACAACTCAACCCAAAATTCTACAGATCAATAGCCACTGCAAATCCACAGACTTACAAATCATTATAAAAATAAGAAGAAAAAAAACCTAAAATGTAGATTTCTATTTCTCCAAGCCACTGCAAATCCACAAACTTACAAATCATTATAAAAATAAGAAGAAGAAAAAACTAAGATGCAAATTTCTATTTCTTCAACCATCTTCCGTATTCAGATTGACTCCTATTTTCTGGTGAAATCTCATCAATGACTTTCAAATCAACGAACAATATAAGAGAGAGAAGAGTTGCTATACCAAGTGGTGGCAATAATAGTAGACGACGACGACAACAATGTGTAGACACCCCATTTTTGACCGACCTTAAGACTCAGACGTCACCGATTGAGTGCTTGGTGATGTTGCATATCGTGCTCGTTCAGAGGTTTCAGAATCTCGCCTGCGAGCCTTACCTCCGGACTTCCGGACTCTTTCATGCTTTGCCTCGGTTTGCGAACCAAGCTCGATTTTCTCTGTTTCTCTTCCAGAAGGGAGGGAGAGGTCTCGTAGATCATCTCTCAGTGGCCGTAGGCTACGTTTCGTGGTCGTAGGCCATTTTGCCCGTTTGGAGTCCGGTTTCCGATTTTTCGAAGCTGTTGGCCGTGTGCCTCGGTTCGGGACCGCTTAACCACCTCTGTTTGCTCTGGTTTTTGGCATGCATCTTATTTACTCCCTTTTAAGGGACACTGTGGTCCGAGAGACCAACTTCGTGGTCGAACACCACTTCTGGTGCCTAACAGCCCTGGGCCTCAAGTTTGCTGCCCCCGAACCTTCATTTTGCATCGGTTTGGGCTCATTTTTGGTGGAGACCTTATTTTCACTGTTAGGAAGGTTGTAGAAGGGTGGGAGGCCAGTAATTATTCTGAAAACCAATTTTATTCCTCCATCACCCTCCGTCGCCCGTTTTTCTCACTTGAAAACCAATGTTGACCACCCTAAGGCCACTTTTTGTAGCCCTAAACCACATATTTGTGTTGTACACACCTGGGAGGCCACCAATATCACATGGCCGGCCAGTAATTGTGTGTGACCCTTTTGAACCCCTCCTAAAAATGGGCTTTTCTCTCTCCTGGTTCACTTTCTCCAATTTTTGACCACATAGTTGTGTTGTGCACAGATGGGAGGCCACTAATATGATATGGCCGGCCACTAATCATGATTGACCCTTTTGACCCTTGGCCGGCCGGCCATGGGGAAGGCCGGCCAGCCACCTGAACCCTAAAAAACTGGCTAGCCATGATCCTCTCTCCAGGTACTTTCCAAATATGCAATTTGTTTTCACCTAGGTCCTGTATCCGAGGTTTGGCCTTTTGGGGGGAATTTTGAATTTGAATTCCCCCCCCCCTTTTTTCCCTCACTCCTCCTCTATAAAACCAGCAGCTCCAGCTGCATTTTTGAGGTCAGAAAAATCCTCTTGGAGCTTTGCATACATACATCCTCCATCTCTCTCTTTCAAAGCTTCAAAACCCTTTGTTCTTGGACCATTTCTACACCACCTCATACCACCACTCCTCCTTACTCCATTCCAGCAGCTTGAGGGCCATTTCCAGAGGCTAGGAGCACCATTCCTTGGACCGAGAGTTGTTGAAGACATAGGCTACAAGGGTGAGTCCCATTTTCCCTCTTTTGTGCATTTTTTTGGACTATATCTTTGCTCCTTGTGCTTATATTTTTGGGCTCCGACCCTAACTGAAAATAGTCATATTTTAAACTCCTTTTCATGTTTGATTAAGGGTTCTTCCCTGTTTGAAGCTTCATACTACCACTTGCTTCTTTACCTCTCTTGTATGCCTCTTTCTTGCATAGTATTTTAGGCCTATTTGTGAACTGTTTTGAGCTTGGTTATAAACTGTAAAGTGGCTTTTCTTGATCCCTTCTTCAACATTTTTGAAGGGTTCTTCATTGTTTGAGGCTTCCATCTGTCACTTGCCTCTTTATCCCTCTTTTGGCCTTATTTTTGCATGTTTTGTTAGCCCCTTGTGCTTGTATTTTTGGGCTCTGGTCTGAACTGTAAATAGCCATATTTTGACCCACTCTTCATGTTTGATTAAGGGACTTTTTCTTTTTGAAGCTCCCTTTTTGCTCTGTGTTTAAACCTCTTTTTAGGCCTTATTTTGCATAGTATTTTAAGCTTGCATGTGCACTGTTTTGGGTTTGGTCACTAACTGAAAAATACCATTTTTTGGACCCCTCTTCAACTTTTTCGAAGGGCACTCCTCTGTTTGAGGCCAGAAACCATCACTTGCTTCTTTGTCTCCCTTTTGGCCCATTTCTTGCATAATAGTTTAGCCATACTTGTGTTTGTTTTCGTGGCTTGTTGTAAACTATAAAGTGCTTCATTTTGAGCCTCTCTTCAACTTTGTTGAAGGGCTCTTGGCCATTTATGGCCAGAAGCTGCAACTTGCCTCTTTACCTCTCTTTTGGGGCCATTTTTGCATGTTAACTTAGCCCTATTTGTGTTCACTTTTTGGACTTTCTTGAAACTAGAAATATGCATATTTTTGGACTTCCTTAATTCTTTCTTCATGCTTCATGTTCAAATAATGCATGCTTTGTATAGCTATAAGTCATTCCATGTACCTAGTTTCGAGTTTCGAGTCTCATTTCATGCATCGGGTGCCATGTTTCCATGTTTCGGGGCTGTTTTGAATCATATTTTGGTACTAAAATTTGCATGATTGTATTCCATATTCCATGCCTTGCCATGTTTTGTTAGAGTGGCATTCGTGCCTTAGGTTCGGTCCTCGGTTTGCGTGCATGTGGGCACGCATCTTGAGTGTCTCATTTTTATCTAATGGCCTCTTATGTGAGTGTGGCTGAGGTCCACTCATGTTGGTGTAAGTCCATTATGCATTGTGTATGCCATTTCATTCCATAGCATTGTGTATGCTAGGTTGTATGTTAGCGCATTGTGTATGCCATATTACCTCGTGCGTCGTGTATGTCATTTCATAGCATTTCGCATGTTAGGTTATATCTTAGTTGCATTTCATACATGTCATGCATATTGTATTGTGTTCAGGATAGGAGTTAGCCCGAGCACGGGAAACGAGGTACGTTTCATACTCCGAGTGACGGAACGTGTCTCAATTCCCCAGTCACCGACACTCCGGATCATCCATGATGGAGTTAGGTCTTGTTGTGTTTTCATGTGCATTCATTTCATATCGAGTTGTGCAATTCGACTCCTCGACCATCATGCATCGAGATGCATGATTGGTGGCACGAGGATCGAGGCATGCATACATTTGTGAAAATACATTGCCATGCCGCTTTGTTGCTCTCTGTTGCAGCAAAATAAGAATCAGCAGCCTTTCGAAGCTTGGCACGCATTCCAAGAATAATCACAAACAGAGGCTAATTGGGGCATCGCAGTGGATTTCCGCACAAAGCAGCTCAAACATGCATCATTCATCATCCGGAGCAGAGTCGAGACAGTCCCTATCTTGCATGCTAGTTTATAGCTTTCCTAGTTAATTTGTTAATTAAATTAGGATTTTGTATTTATTCAGACTATAATTATTTATTTGGGACTGTATTATTTATTCGGACCCTCTGCGCGAGGGCAATGTTGTAATAAGTGTGCGTGAGTGTGATGTATGTCTTCCAACCCCACATCTTTCTTCCCTTTTATTTACCTGTTTATGATGGTTAGACTAGGGCATCTTTCAATTAGCATACAGTATAATAGCATATTTGCATTCATTCATCTGTCTTGCACACACCGGGCTCGGCGCATCATACTAACTGCATTTGTATTTCAATTCCAAATTGAATACTTGATAGCTGTTGCATCTCATATGCCATGTTTAGAATAGCCGAGCCTGCTATAGTTGCATTTTTGCATGTGTTGAATTAGGCATTTCTGTATACTTAGGATCATGCATGGATTTCTAATCGGTTTCTGTTTTGGCTTGGAGTACTCGGTGAGTTTTTATGCTTTAGCATCCTTGCATGTGTGCGAGTGACTTCCATGAATAGCATGCTTACCATGAGGCTATGTGCTTATGTGATATAACTGCCTGAATGCCTGTGGGTGAAGGTTGGGTTATTTGGATTGGAACAATGTATTGACTGTGAGTTTTAAGCCACTAGATAGTGGCAAAACCATCTTTTCAAAACCCACCCAAGGGTGGCAAATCCACGTCTTAGCCTACCTGCGGATAGCACCATCAAACCATTTTCAAACAAACAAACATGAAATGTTTTGTTCCAATTCAGGCGACCCAATCTATATTTGTATGCTGTGCGCATCACATAGTAAATCTAGGCTAATAATCGGAATAAGAGCACACAAAGTTTTCAAAACTAGATATCATGGTTAGTAGAGGCCGATCTTTGATCGGGCGAGCGGGGGTGCTCACGAAGTGACCTTCCCCAATCGTACCCAAGTTCCCGAGCCGAGGCAACTTTGGTGATGACGGACACGTGGCCTTAGGCAAACGAGTCAGGGTTTCCTAAATTTCCCAAAAATAAAATATTTAGGTGGCGACTCTGTATCTGGCAAAGCAGTCCATGTTTGGCACTTCTTTTCTAAAAATCTGTTTTCTCAAAACGATTTGCCAGATTTGGACTCTTTGGTTCAGATTAAGAACTGTGACAAAAATCGAGTCCGAGCTGTAGCAAGGTCCCCCGCGGGCTTGTCTACACAGTGGTGAACAATTCTGGTGATCATCGGCGCCGGTGGTGGCTTTTGTTTGTTATGCAAGTGTGAAGAAATGAAGAGAGAGAGAGAGAGAAGGGATTGAATGAGGAAGACAGAGAAATGTGTATGTATATATAAGTTAGATTTGAAATCAAAATTTTCAAACTTCCCTCTATTTTTCAATTTTTTTTTTTTTTTTTAGCCGTATGGATCTGCAGCTGCTGATCTCAGCCGTTGCAAGGAAAAGATGAATGAGAGGTGATAAGGAGGGGATCCGGACTCATGGCTCCAAAAGCAACACTATTTAGATCAAATTGAAGTGGCCCACATGTTCCAGGGCATCGATCACTAATAGTTACAACTATTGGATTTCCTGAACATGCTAGATTTGAGTTGCATTTCACCTTCAATTAATGTATGAAAACAAAGAAAACACTTTACTATAGGCTGATAATGTTTACAGTTTACTATTTATTGATTACACTAAATATCTAACATTCCATAATTTTTATTAAATTTGTTTATGGTTATTTTTGGTGAAAACAAAAATATGTTTGCTATACACAAGTGTTTTAAAAACTTATTTTGAAAAAAAATAAAAGGGATTGTTTGTGGGAAGTGGTGGTTTAGAGTAGGACTATGCATGTAACGCCCTCAAAAATAAACCCATAATAAATAATATAAACATGCATCATTATATTAAAACAATAATATAAGTCCATCCATCAGAGTATTATGAAATAAAACATCAGAAAATGCCCTACAGGCTTACATCTTGCCAAGCCAACACTTGGACACAATTCACTGAGTTCTAACTCAAAAACAGATAAAGCCCTAGGCTTGAAAGATTACATTGTTCAAATAAAACAAATAAAAATAAAACAAGTCTTCAAATTCAATTCCTCACAAGCTAAGTCCTTGGAGGGAGTGAACCACCTGAACCTGAAAAATGAAGTTCCCATATAGGGTGAGCCACAGCCCAGTAGAAAAATACTAAACCAAGCATAAGAATTAACTAAAGCATTAATATTCGATACATGGTTAACACAAGATAATCAATTTCCAATCTTCATGACACGAATGCCTACATTGTCTATGACATATTGTCTATAACACCTTTCACTTTCCAATATTTATTCCACCTTCCAATTAAATCATAATGGCTCAGAACCTGGCCAACTATACTAGTGATCCAAATATCACAAAATAAATGAGACCAAAGCTCAAACCACAACACTTCCATACTTCCAACTGATACTCATTATAATGATGTATCGTATCGACAATGAATAGCAATATTGCTATTATCAATAAGCATACATATGAGTAATGCTACTGGAGTCCATCCCCTATCTCCTCCCAACAAATCCGGTTTAGAGGTCCATCCCCTATCTTCCCCTAAACCGTGGAGTTCATCCCCTATCTCCTCCAAATTACATGCATATGCAATGAAACACACAATTGCCATACACAACACATAATCAATACAAGTAATGTTCTGTATTAATTCAACAACATATATGACTTAATTCCGATTATACCTAAGCCGCATGCAGGGTCTACAACAATCAATGGCTATCCTCCACCGATAGCCCAAAACAGTTATTTCTAAACAAGAAATAAATACATCAATGAATGTCAATTTAACATCCCCAATTCCATGAATTAAACCAAATTCCACATTATTCCTTTAAATTAATTATACAAAATTAATCTAAACCAGAACCCTAAGGTTTCTTCCAAAACTACCAAACTACCCCCCCACATACCAAAATACCAACACTTAGGATTAAAGCGTATAAATGGAGTAGGAAATCCCTACCTCGAAGAAATAACTCAAAAAGAAGAAGATGAAGATGATGCCCAAACTTCAAAGTGCTCCAAACCAACAATTGCTCAGATTAAATGAAAGCCCTCACTCTCCTCTATCTTATTTGTGAAGGAACTAGGGTAGAAATTCACTCTAGATAGATCAATCCTAGGGGAGAAGATGAGTTGGGAGAGAGAGAACTCGTAACCTAGGGTTTGGAATCCGAAAAGAGGATGAAAAACTGCTTTAAAACGCCAAAAACACGATTTTATACCCAGCCCTTTCGGCGTAAACCCTTCGGCGGCGGATGCACACTCTCAGTACTTTTCAGATCTGGGCTCCCGCTGGCGGCACAGAACTCCCGCCGGCGGCCCAACTCCCGCTCGAGCGTCCAACCCTGCACAAGAGATACTGGATGGGTGTTTTTCCCGCTCGAGCGTCAAAACCCCCGCTCGAGCGGACAAGCAACAACAAATCCCCGCTCGAGCGTCAAACTCCCCGCTCGAGCGGACAAGCCAAAAATCTGGGCAACTAGTTTTGGTTCCTAAGCTCAACCAACCTGTTCCAAACCCACCCAACACATCCTATAACTCCAAATAAGAAAATATAAGACGATAACCACCAATACACAAGGATAGAATCTACGGAACCTAAGTCCGGATACAAACATCGAATGGGAAAAGACCAGGGTCGCTATAATGCAAAATACTGTTCAATCTGCTAAAATTGTACTGATCCACACTAATTAGCACTATTTATTCGCTAATCATGGATTAAACTTTAAAATTTATAATTCACCTTCGAAACCGCTCCGCTCTACTATAGTTAATACATAAATATTTTTTTAACTTCTAATGAAATATCAAAGTAAAAATGAGTGTAAAATAAATTTAAGATATAAAATTTGTTACAAATTAGTAGTTATATATATGAAAAACACTATGTAAAATTAGTATATATATATATATAATATTATGTAAATTAGTGTTATATTATGCAAATGCTTGATAGTTAGTTAAGATATTTTTCAATCCATCAATCCATCCAAAACCACCTAAATCGTGATTTGCCAATCGTTACTCCACCATTTGGTTTATGCTTTTACTCACAAACTGCCTAAACCGCACCGTGCACACCCTTAGTTGAGGGTAATTGTTGATAGATGAAAATGATGGTTGGAGATGATTTCCAATAAAAGATGGTGGTTGAAGGTAGTTATCATCACAAGGACGTATTTTGTATCTACATGAGGTAATGACTGAAGGTGGTATCCAGCAGTTGGAGATGGTGGTGTACGGTGATTGTCGGCCTCCAAAGATGGTGATTGGAGGTGGTAGCCAAAGTTGGTTTCCACCAACAAGAGGTGCTTGGTGGTGATTAGAAGTGGTTGTTGACGGTGGCCGATGGTGTTGATTAATGAGTAGTGGCTGGAGGGGATGGAAGAAGGAAGAATAAGTGATTTTTTTTATGTTATTTTTTTTCACTTTCTAAACAAGTAAACCCAACATTTTGTGGTTATAAATATTTTGTTAAATTTTTTATAAACTATTTACAAGTTTTTGAAAGTGAAAAATGAAGTCAAATGAGTTTTTATTTATAATTTCCATTTTTGTATTTAAATATAAATAATAAATTTTAAATATAAATGTACTAGAAAGCAATCCTAAATAAATAAATAAATAAAACAAATAGAGCTTGTTGTACCTGGTAACAAGCCCCACATCCTATGCCTGATTGGAATAGAGAAGAGCCTACAGCTGATACCATTTTTGAGTAAGGCGGTTGTACAGAAATAGGGCCATATCCACAAGCACCTCCACCTACATACCAAAATTAATTTGACAGGTTGTGTCACTCTAGTAAATATCTGTACGATTATATAAAGCCTACAAGCAATTGGTACGCACACAAAATATTACAATCTTTTGCTTTTTCAAAATACTCTTCAATAATTGCAACTACTAAATTCAACCACACCACACCTATAGATCTGTATATGTCGATTCAAAAAACACTCATGTAGATGTGCACCCCTTTATAGTATATCTATGTAAATGCATATATATAGAGGCACTACAAGAAAAGTTGCCTATTGCAACGTTTCTTTTGTGGCGTTTATGAAAAACGTCATTATAGATTAGTTAAATACAACGTTTTCAAAACGTTGTCTCTCATCTCAGTAAAACGGTGCCACTTGGGTCAATTAGTTGACACCGTTCAATACTCCATCCATTTCAAAACGTCTCTCTCTCTCTCTCTCTCTCTCTCTCTCTCTCTCTCTCTCTCTCTCGCTCAGAAACCCATTCGATTTGGAGCTCAGAAACCCTCACTCTCACTGATCAGCTCACTCGCGATTGATTTCAAACAAACTCACTCGATTTCAAACACACTCTCTCACTTGATTTCAAACAAACTCGCTCGATTTCAGAACTTGTTGCAGATTTTGAAAGCCACCAGATTTGCGCTTCTCTTCTGATTTTGGTTCTCCTCTCTTTTGATTTTGTGAGTTTCGATTTTGATCCTTTGGTCAATCCAGATTTCGAAGAATGTATACATTGGAACTAATATCTTGCATATTTTGTTGCTGCTCTGTTTTTGTTGCAGATCATATATTGGAACTGATACATTGGAACTGAGTTTCGATTTTGAAGATTTTGCTCAATCGGTCACTCAGATTTGTAAGTTTTTATTATGTATGATATATATATATATATATTACATCAAATCATTGAGTACATCATCCAGATCTCGCTCAGATTTGTAACTTATAGAACAGATCTCGCTCATGGGTGAACAATACACAAAATCTATTTGATATATATATATATGTATGTGTTCTCTCTGATATTGAGTTCATTGTTTTGGTTCTATATATATATATACATGACCTGTATGTGTGACTGCTTGTTTAGGTTCTTCGGATGATTTTTAGTTGTCAACTTATTTTGGATATTTTTCTTTTATACTGCTATAAAGGTTTATTTTCTCAATTAGGGAAAATTATTTAGGGATATTAGGTTTAGTTGATTGGAAATGTGTTGTTGTCTTCACAATTCATATTTTAGTATTAGATATCCCTCTAGTGTTTATGCTATAACCCTATTGAAATCATCATTTGTGTGTGTGCCACTCCTGACTTTTTCACACTTGTAAATCATAAAGCATTATAACGCAGCGGATAAAATATTCTAGATCATATCTTTTAGCGAAGAACCTCGTGGGTAAATCACGTGTTTCCTAAATCTGGTCAATCATCCCAGCAATGGGTTGATATTACAATAGTGAATATCACCCACACAAATCACAGTGCAAATGGCTTGATCGTTGTTTTTGGGAGAGAGTCAAAAAGAGAGGAGAGTATGGAAAAAAAAAAAGTTATCTGATATACGTATCTCCCATTATCAGATGTATATAATCAATAATAACCAATAAATATCTATCCATCTATCCATATCTATTGATATGATAGATATAGATATCCTGAATGGTTATCCAAATAAGTTTGAATTAAAATTCAAACTTACATGGATAAGGTTCAAGAGGTTCAGGCTCAAAAAGCTCAAAGGGCCATGCCACATGGGCGCCCAATTTCTAACATCTCCCACTCGCACATGAGTTGGCATGACACTGCCATATCTCTATCTCAATCTCCCAAAAAATGAACAATCTCATACTAGCCAATGCACTATGCGGCTGCTGAGAACACCTGCATGTGGGAGCTCTATACTAGAAACTCAAAATGAGCCAGCATAGAGACATTAACCCAAAAAAAAAAAAAAAACAGAAATAGTGTATCATATACCCCAGACCCATCTTATTACACCGGTCCAAAAAACATCTCTAATCCCTCAAAAAGAGCATGTTTGACCCTCTCGATTCTTGCAATATATTCACACTCAATCCGCTTCTCATACAGAGCGATGTGAGTTGCCGGCAGTGAATATACATCAGTGGTGTAATACTAGATGATCTTCCCTTTGCCCTCATGCCATTTAGTTTAGCATTGACCGCTTTCCCAGTGATGTCCCTTAAGGCCAAATCATACATGACCGCAGGCAACATACCAAAGTAGCAGAACATCAACCCCTTACCTTATGACATAGTCAAAAGTCACAAAAGGGTACAAAAATGAAAGTCATATCAATAATGACACGTAAGACTCACACGGTGAGGAAACAGGGATCCATTCTCTCACCTCATTACTCAGTCGCCAAGCACATATAGTATGAATACATGTTACGGTGGAGTAACTCTTCCAAAAGAGTGACTTCATACTCGATACACCGTACAGATATTAGTCAAGTCGCTTTCTAGCGCCTAACCCGAATTCTCTATCTGCTCGCCTTTTAGGCGCCAAATGAGATCTCGCATCTGGCTAATCATAACAGGCACAACATGGAAAGTGGGTACTAACATCCATGTTTGGTCCTTAACACGACCTCA
Organism: Camellia lanceoleosa; assembly: GCA_025200525.1. Taxonomy (NCBI): domain Eukaryota; kingdom Viridiplantae; phylum Streptophyta; class Magnoliopsida; order Ericales; family Theaceae; genus Camellia; species Camellia lanceoleosa. The sequence continues at coordinate 42,235,233 of CM045760.1, forward strand.
TCTTGGTTGTAACCAAGGCGACATAAATAGTGGATAATTTTAAGCCTCTGTTGGCTTCAAATAAAAATAAACCACTAGTCTCATCCTCGCTCGCTCTCAAGCACCAAGGGCGATTGCTCGTGTGAGTGAGCCAATCTTGCCTGCTGACATCATCATCTGCTAATCATTATGACACAAACCATAATAGTGTCAACATCCCATCATCTCAAAATAAGTGATCAATTTTTTTTTAAAAAAATGACCACAGCTTGCGCAATTTTGGATTCCAAACATAAGCCTTATTAGCACCTCTTGCGATAAGTATATACAACGGAATACACCATGTGCGCCTCACATGAAGTGATTCATGATCATAACCTCTTGCACAATAACCTCTCTAAAGATATTTTGGTGACCAATTTGCGTTCATTCTGGATGCGCCCAACTAGCGCAGATGCGCCCAACTAGCACATTGAATTTTACAATGAGCAATTTAATATATTACTAGTAAAGAATTCTATCCACGGTCCAATGAGCAAGGTCAATGTCTAAACAACTCAGTTGACCATTTACCAAAGATAACACTTATCATGCCGAATACGCCCACATAGCGTACTTTAGGCTCCCACAACAAAGAAAAAAATCAAGGAATATAGGTCATCTGTTTCTCCCAAAGACAATCCGAGGATTCACTTAATAGCTAAGGCTCTGGCTTTTACCGATAGGTAAGTCAATGGGTTTGCAATTTTGCATCTAGAATCGTTCTAGGATATTCCTTATGTAAGTTATTGAAGACAAAACAGGAATTCTCCCAAAACAATCCCTAAGGATTGTATATCCGAGCATATAAATTACATCACCCATGTCCATCATATCTAAAATAGAGGACTGCCCACCCTAGGTGGCGACAACCCTATAAATTCCTAGCTCATAATGACTAAGTAAGGAAAAACTTCTTTTGGACCATTGATCATGCCTCAGTGGTCTTCATCAATCATCGTTTGCCTACGATGGCTTGACGAAATCTAAGAACCACTATTTGGATAACTGTTTTAGGCTGTAAAAGATTTATTGGAACTAGCAACATTTTTGCGCTCCTAACTTTTCACCAAAAAAGCAGAAGGTAAATTCCTACGGATCTACTTATCCAATTCTCCAACGAGAAGTTGGGTCACAATGTCCACAAATCAATGTTCCGAACTTATGTCAATCATAGCCTAAGTCGAAATAACCTCACTCTCCAGGAAGAAGTCTCCTCATGGTCTACACTTTTCTCGATGGTGTGACTTTTCGGTACCTAGCGAGCCTTATGCCTCAACAATGACTATCCAAATTATGCATAACCTTAGAACAGTTTCGCGTCATAATGGAAAGTCAACCAATTTATAGAAATGGTTAATCCTCAAAGACTTTGTCTTAAATTGCGCAACATTAATCCATTTTCTAAAAACAGGGGACCAGAGCCTTTGGCATTATCCTAGGCTCTTTATCATCTTGCGGAGCAATCATGAATGTTTCCTTCTCAATCACCCAATGATGACATGGAAAATTTTCATATTCGCTACCACGCAACTAAGAATGTAGAGTATTTTTCTCTAATGGAGTAATCCATTAGTAGGCACATCGCTCCCACTGTCCCTAGGATATTGGAAATTTCTTTCCATTCTCAACTAGGCTACATAAAAGCGCTATGCTTAGAATTCTCTATCTTATAGAGTTCCAAAACTCTATACACGTCACCTTTACTAAGAAAACTTTATGTGACTTAGTTACACTACCACAAAGCTACTTACCTATATGCACATGACCCGGAGGGTTTACATGACCGCATACAATAATGCACCACACAACCCTATGTGTTTACAAGACAGCATACAATAATGCGCTATAGAACCCTAGGTCTTAACTTCGCAATCTCATGAGAAGTAAAATAAAGATAAGCTGCTTAACGGTTACAGATCGCCCATAGATGGCTCTGTACTAACCCATTACTCAAATGGAGTGTAAAATCTGATATGGAAGGCACTTAGTTAGGGATATAGGCAACAAACTAGTGCAATTCTCAATTGGAAAACATTTTGTGCCATTATCCACCTAACATTAACAATATTTAATTCCTTATCTCTACTACACCATTGTGTTGTTGAGTATTAGGAATAATCAATTTTCTAAGCATCCATTTCTCTTCACAGAGTTTTCTAAAATAACTCAAATAGATACTCGCCACCTTGATCAAAACTAAAAGCACAAAAAGCTGTTATCTAATTGATCTCAACCTCATATGTGCAATGTCAAAAAATCATCTCAAAATTTTTGACTTATGGGAGATCAAATAGTCTTGACTTAGATGCGTATCGTAACCTATAAATGTGTCGAGATTGAGGCCTAGCTATCATACCCTTACACATATCTAGTCACAAATATCATAGTGGACTAAACGCGCCAATACAAATGACATTCTACGGCTTTCCTACTTACTTGTGCGCAACCATTGCAAACAAAGTTACACATTCATATGAGAGCAGGATGTCACAAGCGAGTGGACCCAAAAGGGCCTACTCAAACCATCCATGTCATCTTCTCATTAATGTGATTAAGTACAACAAGCCACTGGTTTATGTCCAATGCCATAAACTAATTCCAATCATCTTAATGTGTGAGTTCTCGAAGATAAGTTTAAAAGGTTTAGGCCCAACTAGATAATGACTCAGGACTAATTCATATTCACTAGATCATAAAAGGATGTCATGGAGATATCAAGTGCGCCTAAGTCGCAAATTTAACTAGTAAGTGCTAATCCCTTGCACCTTCAAGTCAATTTTATTCTTCATACACTTTAATGCATCTAGTTGAAAGATGACGATACTCTCTAGTTGAAAGATGACGATACTCCTCTTGCCATATCTATTTCTCACTTTATAGTTACTTGCAATTAATTCTACTATCCACAAGAATGAGAGAATAAGCTATCAATCTATGACAGCTCTTGAAGTAACTTAAGCGGGAATTAGGCTAAAGAGTCAAATTCAACACAATGCTCTCACAAGCGATGCGTCAAATTCTTAGAGTCATAACAACCTTGTCGGCCTCGACCTTTTCATTACTATGTTGCAACGTTTACGCTTAGTGGTAAACGTTATTCAAAAACGTTAGCCTAGCTAAGGAATCATACAAAGAAGCCCCTCCTCATGTTTCACACTTAAGTGTGGAAACAATAAGTGTCCAGATTTAGACAAGTTGGCAATGCTAATAGATTTTGCAGCCACTTGGTGCTAATCTTTTCACTTAGTGTTAATAAATTTTGCTGCCACTAAGCGCTAATCTTTTAACTTCAAGTGATACTTCAATGCACACTATTATAGTGCATGAAATTTTGCTCCAACCACTCCCAACAGTTGGATAGAGAGCAAAACACTACTAATACTGGCTACTCGTCTTACACTTAATGACTAATTTATTTAAGCTCGCATTTCTTGGATGACGTGACTCTTGAATGTTACTTCATCCAATGATGTAACATTATTTACAAGTCAAATTTACAAAGTCAATCCGCGCAGCTCAATAGTCAAGATCATATACAGATCTATTGAGGGCTTACTAATTTCATAACCTCAAAACTCGCCAACCAAAACTATGTAGCGTGCCACTAACCATAGTGCACACATTAGTTTTTATTATGCCAAACAAGGCAACAAAAACACAGCGACTTTGAGTCATGTTTCCTTACTTTGGCTCAATTAAGGTTTGACCTAAAGTCTCCAAGACTTTTGCTCATCTAAAGAATGGGATTACATTGTTTACATTTGAACATCTCTACTAAGTCTAGGTCAACCAAATTAACTTCCATAAGCTAAATCAATTTAGTGAGAAATTCGCATTGAGATTAATTTGATTAGCACAATATAATTTTGCCGCAAAAATCTAAATTAAATAGTGACAATATTACACAAGTCGCAAGATCGAAAATCCGCTATGCTCGTAATCATCTCTTACGCCACAGGTGACAATTATCCAAAATTTAATTTAATTTATGCGCAAAATATTGATTTTCAGGAGTTAATCTACAAAGATTTCTCTCAGCCGAATAACCTCCCACTGATTATGGCATGTCTAAAAAAAACATGATAAAATATTCTAATTCCATACAATAGCATCATAATGTAGATTCACAATCAATACATGCTATGTTACATTTAATAAAGGAATTAAAATAAAAAACAATTAATCATGCTATTCTAATTACAACATATTATAAACTCTAGGCAAATAAATAACAATATGCTGTATTTAATATTCAAATTATGCCATAACAGAAACTTTATCACTTTTGAGATTTTCTGAAATTTTCTGGTATTTTCTAAAATTTTAAATAACTAATAAACACACATAAAATAAGAAATAAAAAAATCCAGAAACTGATAAACTGAAACAATATTTAGATTATGCCATAATTAAAATGTATACCATTCTGAAATTTTCTGGAATTTTAAATAAATAATAAATACACATAAAATTAGAAATAAAAAATCCAGAAACTGATAAACTGAAACAATTATACCAATAAATAGTAAAATATTTCAGAAGTCTACAATAAAAATTTCAACCCCAAAAAATTATTTATGCAATACCATAATCATTTTAAAACATAAAAAACAAATTATTAACACAGACAAAATATTTTTTATTTTCGTAAAATTTTCAAAATTTTACAGAATATAGAAAAATTAATTCTGAGTCTAACAATACAAACCACACATAAAACAAATATGTAATGAATTAATTATAACCATTTAACGCGATTCAGAATTTAAAAAAAAAAAACAATAGAGCTTACCTTACAGCCACCGGAGAACGCGGCTCGCTCGACTCAACATGGCTCGATGCTGGCTCTCGGAACGCTGCGGCCTCGCCGGGCTCGTGGCGCGCGTGTGTGGCGCCAAGGGCGCGCGCGTGTGAAGGGCACGGACAGGGCGCGCGTGGAGTGCGTGAGAGCACGTGACGGCGTGTGACAGTGCGTGATAGCGCGTGGAGGTCGCCGTCGACGTCAGATGGCGCGTGTAGCCCACGCGCCGCCTTCCACGGTGTTTTCTGGTTCGATTTCGGTACTTCCGGACTCCATTTTCCAAAATAAAATCATTTATGGTCTTAAAAATGACATTAATGATCATAAAAAAAGAAATATTTTGGATCTCTTCCTCTTTTATAAATATACACATGATAAAAGAAAGCACAAAAAAAACCCATACATGGCTCTGCTACCAATGTAAATCATAAAGCATTATAACGCTGCGGATAAAATATTCTAGATCATACCTTTTAGCGAAGAACCTCGTGGGTAAATCATGTGCTTCCTAAATCTGGTCAATCATCCCAGCAATGGGGTGATATTACAATAGTGAATATCACCCACACAAATCACAGTGCAAATGGCTTGATCGTTGTTTTTAGGAGAGAGTCAGAGAGAGAGAAGAGTACGGGAAAAAAAAGTTATCTGATATACGTATCTCCCATTATCAGATGTATATAATCAATAATAACCAATAAATATCTATCCATCTATCCATATCTATTGATATGATAGATATAGATATCCTGAATGGTTATCCAAATAAGTTTGAATTAAAATTCAAACTTATATGGATAAGGTTCAAGAGGTTCAGGCACAAAAAGCTCAAAGGGCCATGCCACATGAGCGCCCAATTTCTAACAACACTTGATTAGAATTGGAACATTTTGATGTGTAAAATTTGTCTTAAGCTTAGAAGAAAAGAAAAAGTAATTATGCTTGCTTTTGTAACCAGTGTTAGAGAGGTGTGAATGGATTGAAGAAAGATATAATCGTCACTTTGAGTAGCCATCATGGCTCTTTTTTGCACCTGACGATAATTAATATATTTAACTGTGTAAACTTTGTCTTAGATGTGGAGCAAAGCCTGGCAGTCAGCAATTGTAAGTGCTTTGCTTGTTTAATTGCATGGAACTTCTTATTTTGATACATTCCAATTCGAAACTTACAATGTTGTTTTGTTTTATTGTTTCTCCAAGTTTTTCTTTGAAAGTGAGGAATGCTGGTGGTGGATATGATGGAGGGGAAGCTTTAGAGATTGTTGTGTATGATTATTTTACCAAACACCATAACATTGAACTTACCTATTCCGCATTCATGCCATGCATTGATGTTGGAAACCAAAACCGCCCAATTATCTTCCGCTAGAGGTACGCAAAATTATTTTTTCTTGATTGTGTTTCTCAATCCCCACCCCCCTAGCCCTCCTTTTTTTCTTTAACTCTCTCCCGCTACTCCCTTTTCCTTTTGTACAAGATTTTGATGTTTTTGTCTTGGTATTCCAGCTTTGTACCCTTGTATCTCTTTAACGTTATACGAAGGCTTTATCTTCAATACAAAGAGCATCTTTAGTTGAAAAGTTGAGGCAAACGCCACAAGAACGAATACAAGTTGTGACTGATGTAAATTCTTGTTGCCATCTCGTACATGTGTTCTTAGTTTTTAATGTTGTAATCTTACTATTCATTTAATTTTGCAGGCTTTGAAAACCTACTGTTATGATGATGACCCTCTCTTTGTTGCTTGTGGCATTTCAATTGAGAAACAGCTCACCCAGGTTGATGGCCATGTCCTTGAAGCACCAAAGGTAAATTTTGACTTTCTATTAAAGGATGTTTCTATGTAACTATTGTTTCAAATATCAATAGTCTTTTAAATTTATTTAAGGATGTTGTTGTGCAAATTTTATTTCAAATTCCAATTAACTACCATTGTCTTTTGACTTATATTTGTCTTGCAATTTGTAGTTGAAGGTTGGTAATGGTGAAGATTGCATACCTCGTAATGGACGATGGAATTTTAACAAGAAGGTATTCCCTTGGTTTCATTATAATAATAGAAGAGAAGTGTTCCAACTTTAGGTGGAGGGTTGCAGAAATTGATAATTCTTTTACATTCACTATTTTGCTTAAATTTAGCAACTTTGTGAACTAATTTGGCAGTTACTTGTTCTTGTTTTATTCTTTTAAAGCAACTCTTCACCCCCATCCGAATAGAATGGTGGGAAGTTGTCAACTTCTCTGCTCGTTGTGATACAAGTCATCTTTCCCGAGAACTTATTAACTGTGGGATATAAATGTTAGTTTAATGTGTGCAGGAGGTAAATAAGATGTGGGCAGGTTTTAGGTTATTACAGACAAGCACGATATCTACTAGAGATGAGCTCTTTTTTTGACTCTTGTGCATCTAGATATTTGTAACACTATTTGATATGAATCTATTTCTTGTTGGATTTCATTTGGTATTTAAAAATGGCATTTTAATGGATAGGATGTGCTTTTCAAGTTCATTGGTTGACAGCAATGCTAACCAATTTCTTATTCTCTAGTTGCTTTACATTCTTTATGAGTATTTGGTTTCACTTTGCTTATAGTTATTTTGGCTAAGAATTTTTAGTAACTTACCTTGGTTGTATTCCAGAATGATCATGATCCATCCAAGTTAGTGGCAAGAGACTCCATGTGAGCTACTAAGGTATTTGGTCTCATGTCTTGCATTTTATGAAAATATTCATGTTGGCGTGTCACATATTGTATCCTGTCTTTGTCTGTGCTTGTGTCCTTGCTTCTTAGCTCTACTGTTAATCATTTTTTTACTAGTTTTAGTTTCATCAATGCAGCAGATTCTAACGCTGTATCTACTGAATGGGAAGTTGAGAGTGATGATGAAAGTGAGGAAGAATCTGAATGTAAGTTTCTTAAAACCAGAATGTGGCAGATCCTGTGCACTTTCTTATTGGCTATTCCCCCTTTGTAGTATTATTTATTTGAATATTAGATAATACTTTCCTTTCATTCAGCTCCACTTCTATCTTCATTACCTTCTTCCAGGTCTTATTTAACATTTATCCTATTAACTTGTAATTTTTCTTTTGAATTCCACTGCATGTTGTATGCTCTCCAAATTATTTTGAAGCCTTCTTTGGGTGCATTAGTATTTGGCATTGGCACAAATGCACCTGAAGCTTCATTTGTTGTTTTCTCTTATATCTTTGTTTAGTTAGTAAAAAAAATATAACTATAAAGATGTGATGCCTGGGTTGCAAATTGTTCTTTTTCTTACTGGTTTTCTGTTTTATTAGTTCAGCTGACTTGTGACTTTTTGCATATTATTGTCCTTATGGTTTTGGTTCCACTTCCTGATATAATTCATGGTATTTGCTGTGTGGTATCTTGGTTTCTTTTGTGAAGATACTTTAATTTTACTTGATTTTGCTTTAACATCAAGGGTAAGAAATGCTGCTTTGAAGTTATAATTAATCGTAAAAATAAAAATAAAATTCAGTTTGTTATTTATGTTTTGTTGTAATAGTTCATAAAAGCTCTGCAAGAGGATCTGTCAGCGTTAAAAATACACACTAAAAGTTGAACTTTACTCATTTCCTCACCTGCAGAATTTTCTTCTTCAAGCTATGTCTCTTAACTGTTGTCTTCATTTTTTTGTTTGCCCTAGGTATGCATTAGATGATGTTGGTTCTCGATCTCATGTGCATCTCAGTTTGCGGGAAAATGGGAAAAATATATTTATGGCATCTGGTGGACACTAAGCATGGAATGTCGAAGGTTGGAGAAGAGTTCATGGCAGGGGTTTTAAATCATCTTCCTTCAATTCTGGCCTTTACGGCTCCACTTCCAAACAGGTTTTTAATTTTTTCTTATAATTTTGATGATTCTTGTGCAAAACATGTGTCAGAGTTGAACCCATATGAATTACCAAATTCTGCATAGATAAACAAAAAGAACTAAGAGAAAAAAGAAAGAAAGAAAAAATGCTAGTTTAAAAGCCTTATTGAGAAATGCTAGAGACCCACAATTTAAGTTCCACGATTCGCCTACAATGACAGGGAAAGGGAGTTGGGCCTTACATGGTTGGGTTTATGACAAATCAAAAGTTGACAAATAAACTGCCATGTCATTGTGGGTACAATTGTGAGATTTAAATTGCGAGTCTCAATATTTTTCCAATTTTGTAACTCTCCTTTTTCATGCCAAGAAGAAGAAAGAAAAAAAGAAACAAATTTGATCAATTATTTTAACACTAAGGAGTTGTGGGCTATGCTCTAAGAGATGGGTCATCAGGTGTTTGAGATGGCTGTGCGGATGTATTAGTTGCATGTGGAAATTTCAATAGAATCATGTATATTATATATATGACTTTTGCTTCAACTAGTTTTCATTGCCATATAACTGAACCATGGGGGTATAGAATTAACTTTATTTTTTAACATTGTAATTGTTGGTATAAAAAAAATTCAGGTTGAGATAATGGTATCAGTCTTGGTGCTTCTCTATATACTGCAACAAATTCTGATCAAAAAGTCGTAAAGGATTGGAACGCATCTTTTCAAGCCCATCTAGTTGCAGCTTATTTTGTTCCTCCAGCAAATTGCAGAAGCAGTAAATCAGGTTTGAGCTACTTTCTTTCCTAAAATATTTTTTGCAGTTTGGTATTTTGCATCAAACTTTTTGTTTTTGCCCTAATTTTCTCCTACTTATTGAGGAAAATGACAGAAACAATTATTGACATAAAAATGAAAGATAAAGCAGAACTGTGGAGTTTCTATTGTCAAAAAAGTATACTTTTGTTGAAATGCTACATATTTACAGTTGAACTGTGGAAAGTTAGCTGTAATCTTGTTATTGAAACTAAAAATATTCAAAATTTCCCCTGAATTAAAAGGTGTGGTTGCTGGGGCAGCACAATTTTTAAAGCATGACCCTCTAGTGGTAAGGGTCATTGCTTGGTGTGACTTAAAGCTTGGTCCACTAGGCATCAAAATGTGGGTTTGAATATGAGATCAACCACTTCATGCAAATAAAACTGGAGGTTGCCTTTGTAACCAATCAACCATTCCACCACCCTTGATTTTGTTTATTTGGCCTTTATTTTTTCAGTTGAAAATTTCAATGTAACAAATTCAACATAGGCACCATATAAAACTGGAGGTTGGCTTGGTAACCAGTCAACCATTCCACCACCCTTGATTTTGTTTATTTGGCCTCTATTTTTTCAATTGAAAATTTCAATGCAACAAATTCAACATAGGCACTATATCCAAGTTATGGCTTTCATACGCAATTATGAGATTCTTTGTTTGGATTATTCCTAGAAAATTAAAAGTTCGAATGTTGAGCTGTAGTGCATTTGATTCCAGCAACTTTCACATATGTTTTCATTGATGAACTCAAGTAGGTTCCATCATTGGTTGTTGACGTCTGAGGCTAAACATGATAACTTATTTATGTTGAAACAAATCATTTCCACCGTGCTAAAGCATCATCACAACACATGGGGATGAGTTTAGTTTATTATAGATCTTTGCTTAAGAGTGGTTAGAATGGATGACTTGTAAAAGAAAATCGTTAGAAAGGCTGGTTAACGTAAAGTTTTAGTGGATTTCCAGTGGCAAAAGTGTATAAAAGCTTTATAAAATGTTTATAGTAAAAGAATATGGTCTCTAATACCCTGGATGGTATGGAAGGAAGGTTAATCTTAGAAATGGTTGAATGAAACTCAGAATCATAATCTTTGCAACACTAAGATTGATAATTTGTTGATTACAAATTCTCTGACTCTTCTGAATGAAAAATACGGATTCTTTTGGGTTTTCTGTTACTGGAAAAATTCTGACCATTCCTAATCCCTTACCTAATGTTATCCGCATACTTCAATAATACATGGAACAACATTGCAATTATAATGATGTGTGCCTTGATTAATTGATCCGAAAGACTTCAATTCTTTATGTTATTTTTTAGAACAAATCTTCTGTATTGGATCATCCCATATACCTAACTGAACAGGAACCAGTAGATGCAAAGTAAATACTTAGTCATTTCCTAGGCCTTTGATTTGTGCCACAGTTCATTGGTGAGATAGGTGCATTTGATTGCTAAGCATCTCATTTCTTTCATGTCTATGTTTATTATTTGGGGCATATGTTTCTTGTTGGTTTCCTTTTTGAATCAATAGTAAATGGGGTGCACAAATTTATCAACAATGCCCTTTCCTAGACTAGAAGTATTTTGACATTTTCTAAACTAATAATTTCAGGTTCGTCAAGAAATTTCTCCAATATTGATGACAGTCATTTCTTGCTTGATCCCGATTCTTCAACATGCTGAGGTGATTGTTTCTTTGCTATTTTCCAGTCATGCATGTGTATGTGTGCACACACTTGTGGGCATAGGTGTATGTTTCGGACTGTTGTCTCTAATTAATTACATTTCTTGATGTTGAGCAGGAGCTCAATAAGTCACTTATAGAAAATAGTGCTACAACGCTGGGTCGAGTTGCCTGGGTTTATCCAGGGGTTGTATCACCACACATAGAGCATTGTCTTAGGAGTTTTTGAGTTGTTTGGGAAAAGATTGAAAGCTGGAGAAGGGGGTGGGATGGAAAACTTATGTTTGGGTCCCATATTATAGTGACAGGTTGATGTAGTTGCATCTCTATTGATGGCTAATAAGAGGGGATCTCTGCCAACCGCATAACTATATTGACTTTGTCCGATCTCTATCTCTGCAGATTATTGGAAAAGGTGCTTCATATATGTGTGTATTTGATGCACACTACTCTTTACATGTAACATGACATTTTTTTATTTTTCTATATGATGAAATTTAGAGAACAGAAATGTAGCCTTCAGCTTTTTGTTCTTTGATTGGAAGATGACATTCAAATAATAGAAATTCTTTAGGGGGCCAAATTGCTATTCATTTATGTGCCTCTTGGTATTCTAGTTTTGCACGATGGTGGAGAGAGAGAGAGAGAGAGAGAGAGAGAGAGAGGAAAAAAAAAAGGTGGCGTTTTTGAAAAAACGTCATTAAATGACGTCATACGTTAGTCTGTGATGGAAGTTATAACGGAAGTCAAATATTTTGCGGCGTTTTAAAAAACGCCGTCTAATGTTTTTAGCGACGTTTTTCAAACGTCGTAGAGCTATTGCGACGGCCGTATCAGCGGCGTAAACATTAAACGTCGCTGTACCTTTTTATGGCATTTTTCAAGCTTTTAGCGGCGTTTTTAAAACTCCAATTTCCTGTAGTGAGGTTCTAGTAGTTTGTAACAACTTAATGAGTTGATGGTCAATAAATTATTATTTCAACTGATCTTAAAAGTTCTTGTTGGCAAAAAAAAACACCATCAGGCTTGAAAAAATCCAATTCAACTGTTTTTGGCAAACCCAATTGGCATAAAAAATAAATAAATAAAACAAAATTTTAAATTTTAAAAAATTAAGTAATAAAAAAAATTAATTAATTAATTAAAAAAAACACACACACTTTAGGCACTGGCTTATTTTTCCTTGTCAAAAGCCTAATGGACAAACTACTCCAATTATTTTTTGATGTTATCAAAAAGGCCAATGCACATTAGCGACAATAGGGCTTAGAATGCATTACTTCATGGGCCATTAGTTATTTTCAATAAAATAGTTAAAAAGTTGGGCACCTTCTAAATGCCCCCACCTAATATTTTGGACCCTTGCTAAATAATTTTGAAATTTGTAAAATTTCTTTGAAAATCCATTTAATACCAAAACTATCCTCATCCTTAACTTCAAAACCCTAACCTCGCACTCAACCCACCCACCTCCTGTTCTACTTGTCTCATCATTTCCCACCACTCACCACCTATTGTCTTGTCGCTACTGCACCACCACATGTTACCCCCTCTCTTCTATCCCCTACCATCCTTAATTCCTGCCCTCCTCTCTCCAATCGTTCAACAACCCCCTAACTAACCTCCAACCCCTTATTCTATCTGACACCCCTCTACAAGTTCCTTACCTCTCTTACTCTTTTGCACTCCATTCCTCCTCCAACCCTGTACAACTCCTTCATTACCCTATCCTTCATATCTCCTTCTTTGTTACCCCTACCCTTCTTTACCTTGATGCCTTTCTCACATTTCATCAACAAATCACCTCACCCCATCCCTTTTCTGCACCCCTATTTTTATTTTTATTTTTCATTCCTCTCGTTCAAACAATCTATGTCAAACCATTGACCTATGTTTCGTTCTTTTTTGTTGAACGAAGGGAAAACGCCTGGTTTCATCTCGTAGAAAAATCTAATTCTTTGTTTGTGATATGTAACCCTAAGCACTAAGGGTGCAATACAACTAAAATGCGAAAGTCATGGCGGTGAAAGGAAGAGGCTAGGGTGGTCGTAACAATGACAAAAAAAAAAAAAGGGCTAAGAATGGTGGTTGGGTGTTGGTCCAAAGGTTTGGTTATGGTTACTAATGTGTTGAGAGTAGAGGTGTGGATAGATAAGGATATATGAATGGACATAAGAAGTTGAATGCTAGGGAGAGACTAGGGCGGTAGGGGAGCTGTTGTGGTGACAGTAGTGATATGGGTAGACGTTAGTGGTAATTCTTGCCAAAGTGGGGTTGGGAGAAGGTGGGGGTCCAAAAAATATAGAAATGTTGTCTTGTTAGTGAATTTGCTTTGCTAAATAATCGTATTTAAAAAATTATGAGATGGTTAGGGGTCTAAAGATATTATGTAGGGGCATTTAGAAACTCTCAAAAGCTAGCAAGGTTACCATATATGCTTATGCTAAAAAACCATTAAAAAGCCAAAAAAATTGAAGTGTGCTAAATAAATTAGTTTTTTTGGCAAACTAGATTTAGCCAAATAAACTAATTTTAGCTAACTAAAACGGCTAATATGAGAGCAGACAATACATCATGTGTTCAGACTTTATCTCCTAGCCAATAATTACAATCCTTATATATATTTGACATGCTTATGGAGAAGAGTCTAACCACATATGAGAAGGTGTGTTGAAGATATAAATAACAAAATTATCCATCTCACTAACAACTTAAATTTTTAAAAAATTTGGTAATAGCAATTTATCATAGTCGAACAAAATAATATTGTTTCCTCTAAGGGATCATCTGAACAAAATAATATTGTTTCCTATAAGGGGTCATCCAAGTTGATAAATAGGTATGTTTTTTCTCACATTATTCATGTGAGTTCGAATACACTCTAATTTAATTGGTCATTGGTTCAAGAGGTGACTTTTGAATCTTAAGTTTACCTTTTTTGGATGGGAGATAGATTTTCAATATTCTACATAACAAATGCCATATCTAAAGGCAACCAACTACATAAAAAGATGTAATATAATATGTAGAGAATTAGCATAAAATAATATGTTAAAAACATCAAAAATGAATCTCTCTCCCTCACCATCATTCCCAGCACCATTAGGAGCTCCATACCATGTTGCTACAGTTGATGACCAACCAGAAGTAGATTGAATTGCTGATCACGAAAAGAAAGCTACAAAGGTAAAGAGAGTGTGAAGGTGATTAAGAAAATAAGCCTTTTTTTTTTTTTTTTGGCTTCCTTTTGAAGAATTATTGATATTGAATATACTTTCTTGACTTCCTCTGCTCACTTACAATGACATATATACATATCAGATACAAGATATAATGCTAACAACCTAACTAACTAACCACCTCTAACTAACTTTGTTATAACATATGATCACGTGTGACACGGTACACCATATACTAACTACTCCATTGTGATCTGCTAGATCTGTTGGATTATGATCTGCAGATGGTCGTTCTCTATCATCCCCTATCAAGCGCATGGACAAAGGGGAGACCATGAGCTTGTGAGTCAAATGAGAGAAGCGAGCAGTGGAAAGGGGCTTGGTGAAAATGTCAGCCAACTGGTCTGTTGTGGGAACATAATTGAGAATGAGTTGGTGGGCTGCAACTTTGTCGCGAACAAAATGACAGTCGACTTCGATGTGTTTGGATCTGCTACGAAACACTGGATTGGTGGCCAAGAATATAGAGGACAGGTTATCACACCATAAGATGGGAGGAGAGGTGTGAGGAACAGAGAAATCAACAAGCAACATTTGAAGCCAAGTTAACTCTACTGCAGTATAAGCTAAATAGCGGTACTCTGCTTCGGTGGAAGAGCGAGATACTGTCGATTGCTTTTTGGAAGACCATGAAATAAGATTGTTGCCCAAGTAAACACAATAGCCAGAAGTAGAACATCTGTCAACCGGATCCCCAGTACAATTGGAATCACTATATGCTTGTAAACCAAAATGACTAGAAGTAAAATGAACACCATGGGCCAATGTGCCTTTCACATATCTTAGAATGCGTTTAACTAATGAGAAATGACCCACCATGGGGGAGTGCATGAATTGACAGGCTTGATTCACAGCATAAGACAACTCGGGTCTGGTGATTGTAGGATATTGAAGGGCCCCAACAACGCTACGATAAAGAAAAGGTTGGGAGCATGGCAGAGAAGAACCGCGATTATTATGATAAGAAGTGAAACCTTTTGATGACTGAGAATCCTTCATTGTTGCATAGGCAATAGTAAGAGCAAAGGACTGTTTTATTTTTCCTTCAATGTGAATTTTTTCTAAACATAGTAAGGATGAAAGCTCATCTATGGATATGCTCTCTGTTCTTGCTCGAATTGCAATTTTTAATGAATCATATTCCGTAGGTAATCAATTCAAAGTAATAAGAACAATGTCTTCATCTTCAAGAAATGAGGAAGCAATGCTAAGTTGATCAACAAGAGTTTTAATGCTTTTAAAATATACCTCCATTGAGTCAGAATTTTTCTAGACGAAGTTTAATTTGTTCTTAAGCTTATGGATATGTGACCTTGATAGAGTTGTAAATCATTTGGCTAATGCAAACCAAATTTCTGAACTAGTTTGAAGATAAAGAACAGTGGTGAAGATAACAGGCAAGAGAGTGGCTGTAATGCAGCTTATTAAATGTGAATCAATCATCTTCCATTGAAGTGCTTTAGGATTGCACATTTCTACACCAGATGAATTGCGGATACAGTCCACTGGACATGGATACGAGCCATCAACAAATTTCAACAGATCGGTAGCACGAAGAATGTTCTTCATTTGACTGCTCCAGATGATGAAATTTGTATTATCTAGTTTTACAGTCACAAGAGAACTCAGATTAGAGACCAGCATATTGAGATTCGAAGAGATCGCAGTTGAAGAAGATGAAGATGATGGAGGAATCACCATTGGAGATGACGCCATTAGAGATGCTCATTGGAGCTTCAATGCTCTGATACCATGAAGACTTATTGATATTAAATATACTTTCTTGATTTCCTCTACTCACTTACAATGATACATATACATATCAGATACAAGATATAATGCTAACAACCTAACTAACTAACCACCTCTAACTAACTTTGTTATAGCATATGATCACATGTGACACAGTACACCATATACTAAACTACTCCATTGTGATCTGCTAGATTATGAACTGCATTGTGATCTACTGGATCTACTGGATTATGATCTGCAGATGGTCATTCTCTATCACCTTTAACCTATATAAAATAGAATTAAAAAAAAAAGACAATTGTACAGAGATTACATAATGAGTTGAGAGGTGATCCTTCTGTTTACATATAGAAAGGGCCACACAAGGTTTCTCTTTTTGGAGAACTAGCATAAAATCCATGTATTGCACGATTTTGAACAAAGAACCAAAATCAAAATTTGTTAAGAGACGTAACAAACCGTGACTATAAATTCTCAGAGCCTCGCTAAATTGGTCACTACGCTCTCTAGTCACCTCCATTAAACTATTCCCTACTCATTTTCGCATTTGTTGCTCAAATTTAACCATTTTTTCTAGTGTCTTCTCCTGGATACTCTCATAACTTTTAGCCTCTCGTAGTTAGCCTCTCGCCCCATTCCTCTAACCACTTTGACCCCTTCTCTAATTTTTTAATGTAAAGTATACAAATTGTGTCATTTTATTTCCCAACATAATATTTTATAGAAATTTATTGTGTATATATGTCACTTCACATAATACATATTATAATTTTTTTAGTTATACTTTTGTTTTATTTAAGAAGAAAAATACCTACACCAAATTTAAACTTAGGATATACTGGATAAATAAATGCAAAATGTTGTGTCAACTAAACTACAAATTTGTAAATGTTTAATTTTGTAATATTTTTATTTTTATTATAATACACAGATTTTTTTTTTTTTTTTTTTTGGGGCTTAAAATATAAATATTATTTTAGACCAAGCTGGGATGAGATTTTTATACTTGATAGCAAGTTGGGTTGGGCTTAAGTACGTGACTCTTATTTTTTCTAGCTTAGGCCTGGCTTGGTAAACACTCACCGCTGTTCATTACTACTTTGTCAATTAAAACAGACCCTATTTTCAATTGCAAGCTACACATGGCCTATGAACTTGAAGCACTTATTTAATTTATTTTTAATTATTTTAACACACACTGGTTATCATAAAACAAAAATGTGTGAATCAAAAAAAAAATTTATTAAATTTATTAGAAGTGACACACACCAAATTAAATTTAAATCTGCATTGTACTCATTGTTTTCATAATAGTTTTAAGAGTAGTGATATACAAATAGAAAATTCATATAAAAACCTATATCATTAGAGCAAAGATCCCATTGAGAAATTTCAATTAGACAAATAATACTGCCATATCATATGTATATAATATTTTGTAGAAAAATTATGGTAGAATAACATTTTCTTATTTTTAAACATATTTTTTCTAATTATATGTCTTTTCCATTAATTCATGACTCCATGCATGATAATTATATCACACTCATGAAGGAAGAATAATTAGATTAAAGAAAAGGCCAGCCACATTTTTCCACATGGGCTAACTCTATTTTATTCATAGTTAGTATTACAAGCCAAACCAAAGTCTATTATTTAGACTTTGTAGACCATCTTCTACAGTGATCAACTACAAATTTTCCCATCAGACCTTAAAATTGACTACTGATCTGTAGCTTTTTCCTGGCTCCCAACCAGCAGGAATTACATTATTTGCCACAATTGTCTTTCCAGACTCCCCAGTGAGCTTTATTGAGAATGGAGCTTGCAAAGTAGACCCTGAGTTGAGTTTCCAAACAGCACCCCAAGATTCTTGCATGGAAAGCCAGGAGTTCGAGTCTAAAGCTTGTTTGAGATCAACTCCAGAAAGTGCTCCATCTCCATCTTCATACTCGATCAAAGCAGCAAAGTAGTTAGGGTTGGAACCAGCATCCACATGAAAGGTCACCGATATTCCAGGATAGTTGCACTGGACTCTGTTAGTCAAATAATCAAATAATTAAAAGATAATCACTTTGTTTTATATAATAATACAAGAATAAGTATAATTTTTTTTGTTGGTGTATATATATTTTTCTTTTTTAACTTTAAGTTGAAACTAGATGAATCTAAAAAAATTCAAGGTTTTGAAAAATTTTGAAAAAAGTTGGTAAAGACAAGAGTAAGGCCAACTTTAATATTTTTGAAAAAATGACAAAATTTATTTTATTTTCATCTTTACTCAACTTTCTTTGTGATTTGAAGAAAAAAAAATTAATTAATTTTCAAGTTAGACAAACAAATAATTAACATAGTTTGTCAAAAATTTACTAAAAACGAAAATAAGTAAAAATAAAATAAAAATAATTTATAAGTTGGTACCAAAAAAAAGTCTAAGATTAAATGAGGGTGATTGTATAATCGAACAAATATGTGGTTGACAATCTGATGCTGATAGTGACAACAAAAATGAAAAATAATCAAAATAAATAAACAAACAAAAAAGGAATAGTAAAAGGATAATGAGGGTGATATGTCTGGTTTCTTTGAGTGAAATAAGTTAAAAATTGAGACTGGACAACATTAATGTCACGGAAGTAAATTGTTTGTTCCTTCTCATGACTACAATTTCAATGTTTTAAGTATATAAGTTCATATTTTTTAAACATACTTTGAAAAACACTGTAAAATCAAATGTGTAAATCAAATTTGTATCAAGTGTGACTTATATAACAACTAGTTAAATCTATGGTGTAGATTTCATATTTAGATTCAATTAGTATATAGTTGAGCTCGCATTTTGATTCAATTTAGGCCATATATTAAATTTTTAGGTCTATGGTATATGGTATGCCACCTTTTATATTGTATTTGTAAGATTCCGGCATTGCGCAATTGATCAGCTTGGCCTGAAACCGCCATGGCTCCAAAAGCAGTGCCACTTAAATCAAAATGAGTAGATTCCGAGACACAACCGGGACACTCATCTGTTATTACTACAGTCACCGGATTACCGGAGCAAGCCGCATTGTCGGTGCATTTCACCTGAAATTTTAACACTTAAATTACTTGTGAATCAATGGGTATAGGAATACAGAAACTAGACACATAGTTATATATACACAAAATGCCTAGTTGAATAAGATTTATTAAAAATTATGTTCACTAGTGTGTATAATTTTTGTATCCACATGTGCAGTTACATAAATTAAAGAAAAATTAGTAGGAACAAAAACATAGAAATCCGGCACACAATACACATAGTTGGATAGGCTTTTAAAAAATTTATTAGTGGAACCCACTTTTAAAAAATTATGCCCATTGATGTATTTTATGGGTGCAAATGTTATGGGTCTCAAATAAATGTTTAAATTTTTTACCAAACTTCTCATATCGGTGTCGGATTCACACACATATGATTTGTGTAGATTCGGCATCTATGTGAGAGATTTGGTAGAAAATTTGATAATTTATTTGAAATTCCTAACATAACTCTTTTATGCGTCTAGGTGCATAAATTAAAAAAGGATTAGTAATTTCAAGAACACAAAAACGAGACAAATAAAAGGATACACAAAACACGTGGTTGGAAAGGATTTAGAAAATTTGTTGGTGACCCCACTTTGAAAACTTTGTCCATTAATGTCTCTATATTTCAAATTTTGTGTTTGATTTTTAAGTTTTTAGGCTTAATGGAATATTACAAGATAATTGTGCTAATCACACACCTGATAACAAGCTCCACAGCCCTTGCCTGATTTGTATAGAGAAGGGCCACCAGCTGATATCAAAGAAGAGAATGGTGGTTGATCCACTGCATTTTGATATCCACATGCCCCACCTATGCATACAAACAAATACATCTCCAATATTAAAAATCATCAAAGCCACTTCATTAGTAAAAAATCAAAATCAAAATATCTCCATAATTTGAAATGTATAGATCAAATTCATTCTCAACGTGGTCAATGCCACGAAAGTTTAAATTTACCCTATACATTCAAATTCCTGGTATTTTCCAGAATATTTTTTCTAGGTAAATAGCATTTCTATATTATAACAACTCTTGCTCCCTCTCTGTGTCTCTCTTTCATTCTCTGTGTATGTATGTAAATATATATATATATATATTACCATCGGATCCAGCGCCAGTGGAGCTTCCATACCAGGTTGCACCAGCAGGGGACCAGTCAGAATAAGATTGGTACTTTGAGACATTAAAGCGCTTGGGATTGAAGCAAGAACATGAGTTCATAAGAATAGAAATAAGAGCTATATAGGCAATGAAAAGCAAGTGAAAGTTGAGAAAAAGAGCCATGACTAGAGTACACTACTATTTATATAGTTTATAGCTTAGTAGTGTTCGGTGGCTTGGATAGATAGATATAACTGACTGCTATTTATAGAGTGAGAGCAGTGCTTAGTTTCTGTTGCATCTACACTCAATCAGTGGCCACGTGTCCTTTTCCAGAGAATTTGAATTTTATTCCTTGAATAAAAAGCAAGATGTGAATTTGGGTATATAAAAATATTGAACATTCTTCACAACGGTGCAAGCTAATATTAAATACAATCATCTTCCTACTAAGATTTGTGCAACGAATATCACATACCCTAAAATGAGGAATATTGTTGCATTCTGAGAGGGTGCTGCGTAGTACTATAATATGATCAATAGAGCATTTGGTTGAGAACATGAGTGAAAAGATTAACTATCTTATTGGACTAGTAATTCCCCCTCATTTTTAGGACTACCAATCCCATGGAGCGGTTAGGATTAGAAATTGAGATAGGGGATTGACGAATTTTTAAATGATTTTTAAGCAAATTTTATATTTTTTATAACAAATTAAACAATTATAATATTAAAAATACTAAAAATTAAAAAATATTAATTTTATATATTAATACTATTTATATATTACTAATCTGGTAGTATACAAATAAACGTTGTTTATTTTACAACTCTAATATAATACCATCACACCAATAATTTCTTCACTCAATCCCACCATGTTCTGAATCCCCTTCATTTTATAGAGCCAAACAAATGTGGCCAAAGTTCCAAATACAAAATGCACAGATGTGACACATGCGCATTTTGTATTTAAAACTTTTTGTATTCTTAGACTTTTCCTAATATTATATTTTCTCAATCACAAATATATCTGATGTTGTCTCCTATATGAAAAAGAGCAATGTCAAAGACCCCAACAAAACTATCAAATTTTTTACCAAACATGCTCTAACATTTTTCTATTAAACACTCCCGAAATATTTTTTGGGGTCTATCATTTTGTTAAAAATTTTGATAGTTTTGTTGGTGTCTCTTAACATTTTTCTATTAAACACTCCTGGAATATTTTTTATCAGAAACACTATTGTCTCCGAATACTCCCGACAACAGTTAATATAAATGTAAAAGATCTTACTGTCAAGCCAATCATAATACTGTAAAGTACCACGTAACATTTATCATTCCTCACCCAAAAAATTCTTATAAAATGAAGATCATAGTACGTCATAGATTAATAATCATGACATCAGCTACACTACCACATTAATAAGGTCTTGGTCTCAAATTCATTGGATATAAATCGTAGTGGTACCAAAGACTTCACAAAAGATTTGTTGAGAGTCAACAAAAAAATTGGAATAAATATTAAAGAAAATACTCTTGAAAAACATGATAAAACTCTTCTCCATTTCAAAGACAAAAGTTGCATTGAGCCTTGACCAATATGCAAATACGAAGAATCAACATTTGTTATTTCTCTCAAAATAAAATTTATGTCATAATTAATCTGACTGTAATCCACCAAAGGATAGTGATCACAAATAGTTTTTAATCCAATGGCATCTATTAAATCTCTATCAATTTAAAGTCCGTACACTATACCTTGCTCCCTCCATCGATTTTGTCTAGTGACAACAGCCCTTCATTGCGTATACCCTTCTTGTGTGCCCTTATTTTTAGTCATTCAAATCACAGACTTTGCTTTCTTCATTCAATGTATGATAGTGATGTAAATATATATTTACTATTCAAATTCTGAAATAAATGGGCATGTTGGATACAAATACAATACATATGCAGTATGAGTTGAGTCAAATGACTTGAACCAATTAATGCAACTCCAAGCTAGAAGATGACTTTTAGATTGTCTCCTATTTGTCCATCACAAATAAGTCTATAAGGGCAGCTCTAATAGTCTTTTAAGTATAATTTAAAAAGTTTTACTTTTTATTTTATTTTATTTTTTTATGTTTATAGGAGGGAAATAGAAAATATAAATATGTATAAATTACATGCGCAATAATTAGGACTTATCACTCCTGATAAATGAGCATTTTATATTCATTAAAACAAACCTTAAACCATGCACTTCTTTTGTTAATGCCTATCTTGATAAAATTTTATGGAGTTTCGTTATTCTGGCCACTTCTATCTACTTGTTATCACCAATACCGTCAAGCTCCAGCCACTATCCGACAATCGACTAATCAATTAGTCACTGCTCATGACGTCTAGCCACCTTCCAGTAGACCTCAAGCGAATCAACTTCAACTTCCATCTCCGGTCATCTCCATTGTTAGTCACCAAATTAATCTACTCTCCACCATCGGCCATCAAATCGGATAAATTTTTTTTTTTAAATTTTTATGTACACTGAACAATTTTTTTTATTTTCTTTTTTGAAAAAAAAAATAAAAAAATTGATAATATTATGAAATGAGACCTTAATGTCCCTGCAATAATTTTTCAATCGAGAAAGATGATTTGCAACCCCATCTTTGGCCCATATGCCATTGGCAGCATTTGGAAAGTAGATTTTTTATTTATTTATTTTTATTTTTTTTATTTTTATTTTTTTTTTTTGTGTGTGAAAAGCAGTTGCTCGCTCGAATGGTTATGTTATGGGCAAAGACTGAGATTCTAAAATGGATCTGCATGGTTTTGATTAAATTAAAAAGAAGTATGAAATTTATGAATGAAATAAATTTAAATTATTAATTATTAGTTTTAAATAAATTTTTTAATATATAATATTATTGTATGTTTTGTGTATCAGGTTAGACTCATCCTGAATTGAACCCCCACAAACTTACGCACGAGTGGGTCCCACAAAGTACTGTGGTCCCCACCTTTTTTGCCGGATGTATCTATCCCCCTTACCACTTATCAAGGAGATCATGATCCACGAGCCCCCCTCATACAAGATTTGCGGTTGTGATTGAAAGCGATATTTTTTTTAATATTTCCTCATTGATAAATTATGGGTTTTTGGGATATGGATTAATTTTTTGACTTTTGATTTTTAGTTATTCTAATTCGAAGTTAAAAAATATTATTTAGAATAAATTTTTTGATTTTTTTAATTTTTGTAAAAGAAAAAATAAAATAATTATAGTTGAATGTGACATTTTGTCTTATTTAACTAAAATAACATATTTTGTCCTATATAACTATTTTAGTCCCAACCTATATCCCCAACGGACCTATATATAGTTCATGTTTGACAATTAATTTTGTCTTATAGTTTTTTTATTAATTTTTTTGACTTTTTTATTATTTTAGTTTTGACTAAAAGTTCGTTTGAATTAAATTTTGTGTGAGAAAAAATAAAATAATTATAGTTTAAATGTGATATTTTGTTTTATTAATTTTTTAACTTATTTTATATTTTTGTGACTAATTTAAACAAAAAAACTCATTGCCAAACGAAGCTATACACAAATGACTTTTTTCTATATTATTATTTATATGTTTTTTATATGTTATTTTGTGCATCTCATTCTGAGTTCACAATAATGATTAAACTGTTTATTACATAAATTTTGCAATAAAAATTATTTGTACAAAAAAATAATTTTATCAAATATTAATGAAAAAATAAACAAATTGCATATTATTTTATAAAATGAACAATATAAATGTAAACTCATAAATGTCGTTTTTTTTTTTTATACAAAAAATTGTAATTTGTGTTGGGTATACCTTCTTATTGGAGTGTGGGACTCAATTGATTTTGAAAAAAGAGTTTAATTTAGTTTAGTATTAATTATAATATATTTTTATATATTATATTTAATTTGTGGAGACCCAATCAAATTTAGAAACAATTAAAGTTTGATTAACAATCCTAGATTCACAATATAATTTTTAGGATATTATTTTTCCCAAGAAAAAGAGGGAGTACGGCAGCACCATAAATTTCTTCTTTGTGAGATAGTGTTTCGGGTCTATTGTCTTTTGGAAGTAGAAGCACTTGTTTGGTCAATTGATTGGTGGGATTTACCTCGTAGAGCAACAGCCAATTGAGCTATTTGATTTATGGGACAGAGTGCTCTGATTTCGGCTTCATAGGTAGATGCTTTGGTGGTGTTGATTTGGGTTCGTTATTTTGGGTCTTCTTCAACTTTGGTTCTGAAGATTTTGATTCATCTATTTGGTGAGATCTTTCCTCTTGTTTATTTGTGATTATTTGGAATTCACCTAAGGGTGGTTTTGTGAGACCATTAGTGTCTCGTTTGTAATCGTTTGGAATTTATTTGGTTGATAGTGGAATCGGATTTCGATCCCGTGGACGTACCTCACATTGAGAGAACCACGTAAATATTCTTGTGTTGCCTTTGATTTAATTTTTCCACATTAGTTTTTATTCCCATTGATTGATTTACTTATGGGGAATCACATCGATTTTCCCTAACAACTGGTATCAGAGTTTACGGTTTATTGGGGTTTATTTATTTTTGTAAATCAATGGAGGGGAATGTGGATCGTATGTCTAGCTTCAATGGAAGCAATTGGGTAACTTGGAAAACTAAAATGGAGAACCTATTATTTTGTAAAGACTTGTATGGACCCATTGAGGGTGATAGTGACAAACCTGCTGATATGAAAGATGATGAGTGGAAGAGGCTTAATCGAAAAGCCGTTGGTGTTATCCGTCAACGGATTGATGATAGTGTGTTTCATCATATTGCCACTGAGACTTCGGCATATGATTTATAGAAAAAATTAGAGAGTCTTTATGATAGAAAATCAGCCGGTTCCTCTCATTCGGAAGCATTTATTGTGAGAGGCCGAAGCAAAACAAGAGGGAGGAGTAAGACTCCTCATGGTCGTGATCAAAGCCGTGACAAGTCAAGAGATGGTTCTCTTTCAAAGAAAGACGTTGAGTGTTATTATTGCCTTGAGAAAGGGCACATGAAGCGGGAATGCCGAAAGTTCAAGAACAAGGAGAAAAGGCGTGACAAAAGTGTGGATAAGAAGCAAGAAGACAAAACGGCAGTTACTACCGATGATCTCATGGTCGTTTGTGAAGATGATTGTATCAATTTTGTGGCCCAAGAGAGTCATTGGGTGATTGATTCTGGTGCTTCTTTTCATGTGACTTCTCGAGTTGATTTCTTCACTACCTACACTGCAGGAGATTATGGTTCTGTTCGAATGGGTAATGAAGGTTTGTCCAAGATTATCAGCATGGGTGATGTTTGTTTGGAAACAAATTTGGGCTGCAAGTTGTTGCTTAAAGATGTGAGGCATGTTCCCGACATTCGCCTCAATTTGATCTCTACTGGGAAGCTAGATGATGAAGGTTTCAACAATAAATTTGGTGATGGAATATGGAAGCTCACAAAGGGTTCTTTAGTGGTGGCTAAGTGCAAGAAGACTCATACACTTTATTTGATGCAAGGAAAAATTTGTAAAGGTGTTGTCAATGCACTTGAAGATGATACTTCTACTGAATTGTGGCACAGACGACTTGGGCACATGAGTGAAAAGGGGTTACAAGTTTTATTCAAGAAAGAGCTTCTACCCGGTTTGAAAGGTACACATCTTAAAACTTGTGTTCATTGTTTGGCGGGTAAACAACATAGAGTTTCTTTTCATAAAAATGTTGTTTCTAGAAAAGAAAATGTTTTGGAGTTGATTCATTCGGATGTTTGTGGTCCTTTAAAAGTTAAAACACATGGTGGTGCATTTTATTTTGTTACTTTCATTGATGATTATTCAAGGAAAATTTAGACTTTTCTACTAAAAACTAAAGATCAAGTTCTAGAAATATTTAAGCTTTTCAGGCCATGGTTGAAAGAGAAACAGGACAAAAATTGAAGTGCATCCGAACAGACAATGGTATTGAATACATTGGGTCATTTGATGAGTATTGTCGCAGCCAAGGTATTCGGCACCAAAAGACAGTTAAGAAGACTCCTCAACAAAATGGCGTTGCCGAGAGGATGAACCGCACCATTGTAGAAAGAACAAGGTGTTTGTTTTCACAAGCTAAATTGCCAAGATCCTTTTGGGGTGAGGCAATGAGTATAGCGGTTGACGTGATCAATTTGTCTCCTTGCTAGCCTTTGAATGGTGATGTTCCTGAAAGAGTTTGGACTGGCAAAGATGTGTCTTATGAGCACTTGAGAGTGTTTGGTTGCCAAGCTTTTATTCACATTCCAAAGGATGAGAGGTCCAAGCTTAATAGTAAGTCAAGACAATGTATTTTTCTTGGCTATAGGCGTGATGAATTCGGGTATAGATTATGGGATCCGGTCGACAAGAAAGTCATTCGAAGCCGTGATGTTGTGTTTTTTGAAGATCAAACAATTGAAGACTTTGGTAAAGGTGATCAACCGGAGCCAAAAACTAGTGATCTCATTGACATGGATCCATCTCCTTCATCTCCAGTTGATGATGAAAATGGGGGAGATGTGCAGCCACTTATTGAAGAAGTGGAGGCTGATGCTAATCTTAATGAAGTTGAGCCAGAAATTGAGGAAGAGCATCCAACTCAAGAACCGCCACCACAACTTGAGTTGAGGAAATCTACAAGGGACCGACAACCTTCAAGAAAGTATCCTCCCAATGAATTTGTGTTGATTTCTGATCGAGGGGAGCCGGAGAGTTACCAAGAAGCAATTGAGCATGCAAAGAAAGGTGATTGGAAAAATGCCATGGAAGAGGAGATGAACTCCTTACTTGAAAATCACACTTATGATTTAGTGAAGTTGCCTAAGGGAAGAAAAATTTTGAAAAATAAGTGGGTCTTCAAATTGAAGAATGATAGGAAGAATCTGAGATACAAAGCACGTCTTGTTGTGAAAGGCTTTGGGCAAAAAAAAGGTATTGAATTTGACGAGATTTTCTCACCGGTTGTAAAGATGTCTTCTATTCGGGTTGTACTTGGCATGGCTGTAAGTATGAACCTTGAAGTTGAGCAACTTGATGTGAAGACCGCATTTCTTCATGGTGATCTTGAAGAAGAAATTTACATAGAGCAACCGAAAGGTTTTGTGAAAAAAGGGAAAGAGAAATTTGTTTGCAAATTGAAGAAAAGTTTGTATGGCCTCAAGCAAACTCCACGGCAATGGTACAAAAAATTTGACTCTTTCATGATGAATAATGGTTTTTCTAAAACCACTTCGGACCATTGTGTATTTGTGAAAAATTTTCCGGATGGCAAATTTATTATTCTTTTACTTTATATTGATGACATGTTAATTGTGGGTTAAGATTCTACCATGATTAACAAGTTGAAGGTAGAGTTGAGTAAATCTTTTGCTATGAAAGATTTTGGACCGGCAAAGCAAATACTTGGTATGAAAATTGTTCGTGATCGCAAAAATGGACTGATTTGGTTGTCTCAAGAAAGCTACATTGAGAAAGTTCTTGAGAGGTTCAACATGAATAAAGCAAAGCCGGTTGGTTGTCCACTTGTGGGTCACTTCAAACTTAGTTCGAATCAATGTCCTACAAGTGAGAAAGACAAAGAAGAGATGTTGAAAGTTCCTTATGCTTCAGCAGTTGGTTCTTTGATGTACGCCATGGTTTGTACAAGGCCGGATATTGCTCACGCCGTTGGTGTAGTGAGTCGTTTTCTCTCTAATCTAGGTAAAGAACATTGGGCAGCGGTAAAATGAATTTTAAGGTATCTTCGAGGGATTTCGAAGGTGTGTTTATGTTTTGGGGATGGTAAGCCGATACTTGATGGGTTTACAGATTCTGACATGGCTGGCGATGTTGATTCTAGAAAATCTACTTCGGGGTATTTGATGACTTTTGCAAGGGGAGCTGTGGCATGGCAATCTAAATTACAAAAATGTGTTGCTCTCTCAACTACCGAAGCTGAATTTATTGCCATTATAGAAGCTTGCAAAGAAGAGTTATGGTTGAAGAAATTTTTGCAAGAGTTGGGTTTGAAGCAAGAAAAGTATGTGCTTTATTGTGATAGTCAAAGTGCTATTCACTTGAGTAAAAATTCTACTTTTCATTCGAGATCGAAACACATTGATGTGAGATACCATTAGATTCGTGATGTGTTAGACTCGAAATTGTTACAACTCGAAAAGGTTCACACGGATGATAATATTTCAGATATGTTGACTAAGACTTTGTCGAGGGATAAACATTTGAAGTGTCGAACTTTGGCGGGTATGGTTGATGTCTCCACCTAAGTCGGTAGGGGGAGAATTGTTGGGTATACCTCCTTATTGGAGTGTGGGACCTAATTGGTTTTGAAAAAAGAGTTTAATTTGATTTAGTATTAATTATAATATATTTTTATATATTATATTTAATTTGTAGAGACCCAATTAAATTTGAAAACAACTAAGGTTTGATTAAAAACTCTAGATTCACAATATAATTTTTGGGGTATTATTTTTCTCAAGAAAAAGAGGGAGTACGGCAGCACCATAGATTTCTTCTTTGTGAGATAGTGTTTCGGGTCTATTGTTTTTTGGAAGTAGCAGCACTTGTTTGGTCAATTGATTGGTGGGATTTACCTTGTGGGGCAACAGCCAATTGAGCTATTTGATTTATGGGAGAGAGTGCTCTGATTTCGGCTTCATAGGTAGATGTTTTGGTGGTGTTGATTTGAGTTCGTTATTTTGGGTCTTCTTCAACTTTGGTTATGAGGATTTTGGTTTATCTATTTGATGACGTCTTTCCTCTTGTTTATTTGTGATTATTTGGAATTCACCTAAAGGTGGTTTTGTGAGACTATTAGTGTCTCGTTTGTAATCGTTTGGAATTTATTTGGTTGATAGTGGAATCGAATTTCGATCCCGTGGACGTACCTCACATTGAGGGAACCACGTAAAAATTCTTGTGTTGCCTTTGATTTAATTTTTCCACATTAATTTTTATTCCCATTGATTGATTTACTTGTGGGGAATCACATCAATTTTCCCAAACAACTTGTTAAAGTCTTTAGTGATATTAAATAAAATTCATTTTTTGTACAAATTTTTGTTGATAAAAGTACATATTAGAGTAGTATAAAAGATTAACCAATTTGAATCATCGTTGTGAACTCAATTGACGCCCACAAAATGAAATATAGAGTAGTATAAAAGATAATGCAATAGTATAAAGAGGAGTCATTGCAAAATTACACTTAGCTCTCTTGAAATTCAAAAAAAATAAAATAAATCTCACACTTTTATATGATCACACTTCTTTTTTTAATAAGATTAATGTAATCAAACTAATGCAATGAATTATTAATATAAAATGATGTATTTATTATGTGAATTAAAATAACAATAAAATTTATAATTATGTTAACAATTTAAGCATGTTTGTTTCCAGTTTTTTAAAAACACTTTTCTAATAATTCTACTTTCTTTTTTTTTCTTCTTTTTTTTACTGAATTTTTTTAATTTTTAGACACACCTAACATAAATACACTTAAAAAGTATATTTTTCGTGAAAAAAAAATCTTTAAAAAATTCACTAAATACCAAAAATATAAAAAAAAATCCAAAAATTCAGTATATTTTTTGTATTTTTTAATATTTATAAATTTTAAAAAATATTTTTTCACAAATATTTTACTTTTTAGATACGTCTAAATAAGGTGCATTTAAAAAAATAAAAAAAAAATGTTCAAAATTTAAAAAATATTCATTAAAAATAAAAAACACAAAAAATAAAAAATTCAATTTTCAAAAAACTGAATTCAGAAACAAAAAATGCCTTATTTTCATAAGTTCACAGCCACAGACTTTAGTGTCACTATGAAATTTATATATAAAATAAATATAAATCACACATTTGTTTTTTTGGAAAATTTTTAAATTTGTAATATTACTGATTATATTTTTTTCCAAGGAAAACATCTTAAAGGTGTGAGTTTATAATGTTAGGTTTCTCTCAACTATCCGCTAACATAGCCGTTAATGGAGGTTATATACCGTTGAATACTTGTCTGTTCTGATGATCCAACGGTCGTGGTTAAACGTAAACCATATTAACTATAATCCCACGTGCGTGTCGCTTTCAAGAATAAACCCCGACACGAGAGACCGTGATATTTGCCGAGAATTTAGGATTACGTACGCACGACTCTTCCGTAAATTCGTAGGGACACCAAAATATTTTTCCCATTTTTTAACGGTGGTAACGTTGAGTTGAATGTGATCCAACGGTTTGTCTTTATTTGAGGAAAAGTTTCGGTGGGGTCGACGTTATGGAGAGTCTGTTTGCCCATTGTTTCTCCACCGGTGGATGCGTTTCAAAATTCTCACGGGGGATGACTAATAACCTTTGATAGGCCTCTGTATGTAGACATATAATTAAACTGTGATTTAAGTCAATTAAGGATAATCAACCTTCCACGTGGTTATCACTGTCAAAGAAATTAGATGGAGAAAAAAGTGGAAGAAAAATGGACTTATACGGCCCTTTTCTAGACAAAGTTTTAGCTAGTCAAACAAAAAGACAAAGTTTTAGCTAGTCAAACATAAACTTAGGTCTCAACTTCCTGTTTTGCTTAGAAAGTTATTATAAATTGTTATATCAGGTTTTTTTATTTTTTTATATTTTTTTATAAAAAATTAAAAAATTATTAAAATAACATATTTTTAAACGAGACCTTAGTAAGTGAGATGTCATTTGGTAAAATTAAAAATTAAAATTAAGTTGATAAATTTTTTAAATGTTTTAAAAAATATGTGATATATAGGCCTCAATTGGTAATTACATATTTTAGTTAAAAAATCAAAAAGTTACTATAAGTTGTTACATCGCTCTCTCTACTTTTCTATACATCTTTTTGTGAAAAATCAAAAAATTACTGAAATAACTTATTCTCGAGTTCAATAATAAATAAATAAAAATCATACAATATATATCAGTAGAGGTTAGATGATAGTTGTTAGTTGTGAAAAAATATTCACAAATAATATCAAATTAATTTCCATAAGATTTGAATATGAAATCTCCTAACACAAAGTGTTCCAACTCAACATTAGATTAAATTTTAAGTTACTTAAACCTTTAAATAATATTAAACATGATTATCAAATAAATTTAATTAATTTGTACTTAATATATTTAATTTTAAGTGGCTACTCCTTAGTGTAATTTAATATTGAGGGACACATTAAGGCCGGTTTATTTTCAGAGGTAAAATGGAAGGAGTTGATTGTGAGGGGATTTATGGTTAGGGGATTAAGTAAAATTGCATTTGTTTTGATGATAACTGTTAGTGTAGGGAATGTTAAATTATTTTTATATTAAATAAATATAAAATAATAAAAAAAAAATACAAAAACATTAAACATTAATGTTCAAAAAAAATGTCCAACATGAAAAAAATTAAAACAAAAAATAAAAAATTTTCAGAAAAAAAAAACAAATAAAACAATGATTTTATTTAACAAAAAATATAAAAAATTAAACATTAATGTTCAAAAAAAATGCCCAACATGTAAAAAATTAAAAAAATAATAATAAATTTCTAATCCTGCGAACTATTTTTCTAATACAACCTCTACTTCCTCCATCTCAATCCCCCTTCCCAGGCCCAACCTAATCCCCTCCTACATCTCAATCCATTCTCCAAATCTATAAATAAACACAACATTAAATGGGTCTCACCTCTATTCTAATCTCATCTCTCCTTCTATACCCAAAACAAACGATGCCTAAGGATTTGTTTGGAATGTGAGTTGACTTTTTAATTATTTTAACATGAGACTAAAAAATCTCGTTTAAGCTAGCTTTTTTGACTTTTTTAACTTATATAAGAGAAAAAATAAAATAATTATGATTTGAATATAATATTTTATTTTATTAATTTTTTAATTTATTTTATTTTTTTACAACTAAAAAAAAAAAAAACTTATAATTCTTTATGCCAAACGAGTGCTTAGCTATTGTATAATATAAAGTAGATGAAGCTCGTGAAAGCTCAAGATTCTTTCTTTTTCTTCTCCCATCCACTGTTGGACTGGGTGCTGTTGTTGGGACTGAGGTTGACCATAGGTCCCTATTCGATTTTTTTATTTTATTTTTATAAAAGTAACATTAATATGTTAATATAATTAAATAACAACTTAGACCATCTCCAACGGTTCATTAAAGTTGACACTAAATTTAAAATCTAGTGAAAAAGTTATTGTTTGGTGCTCCAACGGTTGCACCAAATCGATATCAAACTGAGATTTCAGCAAACGATTCATCAAACTGAGGACAGAATACATATTTCATCAAAACACTGTGTGTGAACGTTGGAGCAAAAAAGGTTCAGAATTTTACACATGGTGGTCGACCACCTGGATGATCACTTAGTTGACCCCTTGGTCGACCATTCGGTTGACTAACCGGTCGACCAGTGCATGAAAAATTGGTTTGCAAAAGTAGGTTCAAACAGTTCAAAAAGGTAAAAAAAAAAAAAACAAACAAACAAACAAACAAACAAAATTTGGCTTTACCGGTCGACCAATCGGTTGACCCACGGAGGTAGGTTCAAACAGTTCGAAAAGGTAAAAAAAAAAAAAAATCTCATAACCGGTCGACCAACTAGTAGACTTTGTCGATCGACCATCCGGTTGTGCTGAAGAAGATTTGATGAAGGTGAACCATTAGAGCATTCAGTATCAAATTGAAGAAATGGCCATTTTTTTACTCAAATTTGGTAAAACATTTTGTGAACTGTTGGAGATGCTCTTAAAAAGTTATTTGTTGTTGTTTCATCAGCTCAAAACCCTTACCTCTCCCTTACTACACACCCTAAGATGTGATTACTAATTATTGGGCCAAATCCCAATGTCTCTCTCTTTATTCAAAATTTTAAATGTTTATTTTATAATATTTTACCTATAAATCATGTATGAAAAAATTTAGATTGATTTGAAATTATGATTGTTTGAAAAACATAGATGACAAGTATAAATTTAATAAAAAATCATTATTCATTTTTAAGATAAAAACAATAAAATTATATGACTATGACTATTGAATTAATTTGATTTTTTTTTCATAACCCTTAGATGTATTCAATCTTAACCATATAGGACATTTTTTAAAAAAAAATAAAATGATACGTTTACTATATTGATAATAATGTTAGAGTTACATAATAGGACTGTTTGGTATAATTTATAGAGTTGCTTATAATTTTTTATTTTTAAAAATAGTATCAGAGTATTTATGCAACTTTTACTTACCGCTTACGAATGAAAATAATTTAAATAAATTAAAAAAATTAATCATTGAATTTTTAAAAATAGATATTTTTAACTTCTATCACTGATTATCTACTTTTAACTTGATTTTGTATTTCAAGCAATGACTTGAATTTTTCTAGGAACTTTCATATTTTAGTACTAATCACTGAATTTAAATTATGTTTTTCTTCAAATTACTCCATCAGCTCAACTAATTTTTATACTTGTTTATATAACATCCAATTATCTTCGAAGTTGGTACTTTTCTTCTTCCTCCTTTTTTTTTTTTTTTTTTTTTTTGGGTGCAAAAAAGCTGAGCCTGATGGGCCATATGTCAAATGGGCCCACTCGAGATAACTTTTGAAGGGTTTTATGAACTTGGGCTGGGCTGGTCAGAGATGGGCCTTCAGCGAATCATGGCTACATCTAAAATAAAAAATCTTCTTTCCTCCAAATGAAAGGATAGTCACAATCCCCAAGTTTTTTCTCTTTCTTTTGTCTCAATGCTGTCTTCTTAATCACTGGACATCAAAAGCCACTTATCTAAGGGGAAAAAACTTGTCTGTGAAAAAAATTACTAAAAAAGTGATAAATATTATAAATATTAATAATTGAAATTATAAAATCTTTTATTAATGTAAAATAATTTTTAAAGATTACCACAGAATAATAATTTTCCCTTTATCTAATAATTGAAAGAGTCCCATTTAATTTAATATTAGTGAGTATATTAGGACAAAAAAATTAAAAATTTTGAAGACAGAAAATTCTTAGTCCTTTTTAACACAAACACACTACCACAAGATAGAAAATGCTGACATAAAATAAAAAAGGGAGCAACAAAGGAACATAAAATCCTTTTTTTTTATATATATTTTTAAATATATTTTACATGTAAGTTTTCTAACTCCCATCAAGACTAACAACAATCTTTGAATAGGCGTTATAATTTTCAAAATCACATAACAAACTGGCCTAGTAACACAAAATTTTGAAACCGCTACAGTTCAAAAGATACCCACATAGATTGTCCTAAGTTTTACCCAAACTAATTTTTCGGATACATGTAATACATGTTCTACATATACAAGCTAATTACTGTGCTAATGGGGGATCTATTCCTAATTGTGTAGCCAATGACCATCAAACAAATTAGTCTTGGCCCAAACCCAATATTGGGTTAATAAAAGCTAGGTTTGTTCAACTTGAACCCAGCTTGAGACGTTTCATATGGGCCGAATTTTGTGGGCTTTGTATTTCACAACTTCAACACTTTTCATTCAATGTGATAGTTTGACAAAATATTCAATCCCATCCATCAATTATTCAGTTTAAATAACAATAAATACTACAATAAAATTGTGTTTTATAACTTTGTACAAACTTTAAACTTTTGTCAAGAATTATCATCTCGAATTGTTGTTGGAGTAATTATAAGGGTGATGACATTTGGATATCAAATTTGGTAATCATTTGACATGGCTTCATATGATTGTATTTAAATTTTAAATTTATAGTGAAAAAAATTTCATTTCTTTTATAAATTTCTACTCAAATTCAAGACGCAAATGTATACTATCACTTTGTTTGATTGTGATTTTAAAATTGAGTTTTTGCAAATAATTTCTAAAATTAATTTTAAAAATAAATAAATAAAACCTTTTGTGGGTGTTGTTCGCACTCGATTATGTCAATTTTCTATGGTGACAATACATATAGATATATGTCCTAAGGAGTTATCTTTCTATCTGGAATATTTATATTCAATGCTAGCTAGTAGCTAGGTCCAACATTTTTCTTTTGTCATCACACCTAGGCTTTTAGAGCACAAAAAGAGGTGTAAAAATCAACATGTACCCATCCAAAGACAATGGTGATGTTTCGGTAGCGTTTTGTAACGTTTCTATTTTTTGATTTATATTTATAAAAATTTTATAAATTGATTTTTATTTATTTTTAAGAAAATATAAATTATAAATGCGTTTAGTTTGAACAAAATATTTTTTAAAAAAATTTAAATATAAATTAAAAAATATGTTTGTTCAGACTTAAAATATTTATATTTATTTTTTATTATTTATGACAATAGGATCATACCCATCATAATTGGAAGAAAAAAAAAATTAATAGAAAAAAAATTAATTGAAAAATAAAATTGTTATTCAAATTTTTAAATTTCTATTTAAAAACTAACGTAAACTCATTTTTTGAGTTTACGTTTTTTTTCTTAAATTTATAAATTGAGACAACCATTTATAAATCAAAAAAATTATCAAATAAATTTTTATAACAATTTTTAAAATTTTTGTAACTATAAACTGAAAACTAAAAATGAAATGATTACCAAACAAGGCCTTAGTATCTTATTATAAATTAAAATTTGATAATAAAAAAATAGAAATAAAGATATTTTTTTAATTTAAATAATCAATTTTTTTTAAGTTTATTTAAATTTTCATGTCTCGTAAAATATAAATAGAAACTATATCAAACAGTTTAGTATAGATTCTTAAAATAAATAAAAAAATATTAGTAACTCAAGCAAATTGCATTAAACATTTATTAGCAAAAAGAAAAACATAATGAGAACAAATTTTTGAAAGAAAAAAAAATAATATAGATTTTAATGTAATATAAAGGAATTTTTTTTTCACATTTTTTTTTAAAATTTTTTTCTGCTCAAAGTGAGTCAACACACCTTCATTGTAGTATTCAAGTAGATATTGTTATTCTCTTTCAAACCATAGTAATATTATTTGATCAAATCATTAAATCGTTTATTTTTCTTAAAATTTCTTCTGTTTTATAGTCTAAATTCAAACATAACCTTAATTGTCAAAGAATTAGTGAATGAGACATCAATAGGTACAATATCCTATTCACTAATTATTAAAAAAGGACAGGTTTTAGCACTACAACTTGAATAACACCACCACCACCATTCATGTTAGGAGGTTCTGCTTAATTTACACTACAGGAAACGACACTTTTGGCGACCAAAATATTGATCGCCAAAAGCCCTATTTTTGGTCGTCAAATGTGATTAGCGACTACTTTTTTTGGTCGCCAAAGTCATCGCCTATACTCTGTCGGCGATAGTATTGGCGACTAAACTAATTTTGGTCGCTGAAAGTGAACGTTTTGGCTACTAAAGTCTGCTTAGTCGGCAAAGGGTATCTTTTGGCGACTAAAATATTAGTCGCCAAAAGTGAACATTTGGCTACTAAAGTCTGCTTAGTCGGCAAACGGTACTTTTGGCGACTAAAATATTAGTCGCCAAAAGTGAACATTTGGCTACTAAAGTCTGCTTAGTCGGCAAAGGCTATCTTTTGGCGACTAAATATTTAGTCGCCAAAAGTGTTCGAATAAAATTAATTTGATTTTCAGTGACTAAAAATTTTAGTCGTAGATAAGTTTTAGTCACAAAATGTGTAACATTTAGGGACTAAATAATTTAGTAGCCAAAAAATTATTTTTCATTTTATTTTGTTTTTGGCTACTAACTATTTGGTAGCGGAAAGTCTTCATTTACTTTTAGCTACTAACTTTTTAGTCACCAAAACTCTTTGGGTTCTTTATGGCTACCAAATATTTAGTCGCTAAAAATATTGATTTCCTTTTTGACTACCAATTGGTTAGTCACTAAAAAATTCACTTCTTTTTTTTTTTCGCTACTAAACATTTATTAATTGCCAAAAACTTTATTTTGTGTTTTTTTTTAATTATAATTAATTTCTTCACAACCTGTATTTATTTCGTGCAACCTGCACCCTGTATTTAAACAATAATTATACATATATCTATTTCTATTTCGTTTCAACAATACAAAAATTTAATCAATTAACATCAGATTCTATACAAATCAAATACAATCCATCCCAAAATAATAATTCCATACATACACAAAATCATACAAAAAAGATGTCCTCCGTACAAAAAAATTGCTTGAATAATATGTTCTCAAAAGGAAAGTGGAGAATGAACCGTGGAAGGAACTCTGTAACAATACAAAGACGCTGAGCTGAAGTTATTGCACCTATAAAAAGTAGAACATTTGGATGTCTGAATCTTTTCATGAGAGATACCTTCATAAACAAAAACAAACTCTACTATTAATATATATATTACCACCGAATAATTATTAATGCTAGTAAAATCATTTTTCAACACAAATGATCTAATCAGCCACATAAAAATAAAAATAAAATAACAAAAAAAAGGACTGGACATCCTATCCCTCCACATTTATGAAAGCTACTTTGTTTAGAGTCAAAATCAAATACTAACAAAATCTACATAAAGCAGAGTTACATCTTCATTTCTTCCTTTAAGCAGAATCAGTTATGTAAGAATTCTTAGAATTCCAGTACCATGCAGACAACAAGGATGGCCGCTGAGTCATGCTAATGTTTTGTGTACCACATCCTTCTGTGTTGTGTGTTCACTTCCTATTCACTATGTCTCATCATGGTAATTATACGGAGATTCAGATTTAAATATTTCAATTGTAGCAACAAATTCTATCAACTTCAATTACATAAGACTTCTGAATTATGCATCAACTGGTTAAACACACCTCTTTTACAAGGAATATATCAAATCATCTGAATATTCTTGCTTGGAAAAAACCTTGACAGCAACATCCTGCAAAACATTGATGTAATTTTTTTCTTTGTACTTTTCATGAGCAAAAAAGGGACATGATTCAATCAAACATTATTTAAACATCCAACTCAATTTTTTTGTTCCATGATCCATCCTTTCTTAATTTGATTAGAGTGATGACTAAAGCCAAATATCACATCATGTCATTCACAACTCATAACATAGTTTGTACATTTTTTTTCTTTTTTCCCCCCCCCCCTCTCCCCTTCTCTCTGGTCTGGAATGCAGTTTCAAATTTCGTGTAACTAGCCCCTAAGGGGATTCTGAAATAATAGTGTTTAGCAGCCCCCTAAACACCTACAACACCTTGCACAGTGTTGTACACCAATACCATACCATCAGTACAATCTCTCTTCTAAACCTTTTAATTGATTTTTGTTACAGTTCATATCAAGTGCATACCCAATATCATGCAACTTGTCTCAATGAAAATAACAGCCACAAATTACCACAATCAAATCACAAGCCACATTAGTAAAAGACTGAAATGTGAAACAGAATACCGTTGTGATAAAATGTTAGTAAAGGTTCCATGTAAAGCACTAATCAAAAGCTTTTTTCTATTTCTAATCTTTTCTTACAGATTTGACTTACTTTTTTCTATTTCTGTTTTTATCTTTTGTATTTTGTTTGTGTTTTAGTACACACGTCTTGCTGGCTTAAACCATGCTTGCTTCCTTCTCCAATTTTCTCTATTGACTTTCAATTTTCTCTAATTTTGGGATTAAATTGCCGGCAAGAATCAACTCAAATCAATTCCACAAAAACTCACCTATGCCAAGCCAGTTATTTATTCCTTGTAAGGCAATTTGATTTAATGAATGGGTTAAATCTAATTGGCCAGAACTCCTATAAATTATAAATTCCTATATGCAATTTGTTCATAAAGAGGAATGAGTGTACATTGAGATACCTCCTGGTTCATACCCTATATCATATTGACTAAAAAGGTGAAAGAAGACCATTGGCTTTGTGGCCAAAGTGGTAACAGCAAGTGCAGTCCTATCCTTGGTAAGGCCAAGCCGTACAAAGGTGTGTTTCTTATAAAACTAGCTAAATATGAGGTTCTTGAAAGTGCCAAAAAAGAAGGATGAAATAGGATAAAAAACAATCCTCCCTAAAAATCAGAGTACAACTGAAGGCGGAAAAGGATGAGAAAAGAAAGTATTGCCACATCCTTCCTTCCTTAAAATAACCTGTTACACATTATTTTTCAATGCAT
This sequence comes from Camellia lanceoleosa, assembly GCA_025200525.1. Taxonomy (NCBI): domain Eukaryota; kingdom Viridiplantae; phylum Streptophyta; class Magnoliopsida; order Ericales; family Theaceae; genus Camellia; species Camellia lanceoleosa. Next base: position 42,274,783 of record CM045760.1, read on the forward strand.
TACAAGTATACCTTCAGGAGTTGAACAACGAATGGCAGAAGCTGGCGGGAATCCTGTGGTGTAACATAAGGTGAGCATTTGGCAAGGTTCTTGAGCAAGTATACTTTTCGTTCTTCTGGAAGCTGACAGGGTAAAGCATCACTGGATAAAAAATAAAATCAAATCAAAATAGAATAAGTGAGAAATTAAAAAATCTGAGAGTGAGAAATCAAAATAGAATACCTTCAGGAGTTGAACAACGGATGGCAGACATCGTTTTCATCGGTACGTGAAGTCATACTCCATTTTTACCATAATTTTTTAATATTACTCTCATTATCATAAAAAAAATTCTACCATAAGATAAAATTCACATTATCTAATTAGGGGTTTTTAATTTGATTTCACATTACCATAATTTGGTTTATGGTTTATTATGCTTTAGTCAAGGGTATTCAGATAAAGTTAAGTTTTACACAAAAAGGAGTGAAAAAGTTATATGGACAATCAGAATGTTAATTTGCAATCAAAAAAATAAAATAAAAAATCATAATGCTAATTTCACACAAAATTGCACTACAACAAAACATAATAATCCAACTGTACCCTACACACAAACCTAAATAAATAAGTACCATGGAAGCAAACAATTTAATGATAAAACCTACAGGTTCACCTTTTCTACTGTTACTCAGTAATAATTTATACCATAATTTCACAGAACTAGGTATCATTAAAAAAATAATCTCATTGTAGGTAAGCAACTGATCTGGATAAAGAATACATATACAAAGAATAAAGATGGCTTATGATTCTTGGTCAATGAGAGACCGACATCAATCCTCGTGGAATTAGAGAAGTCCAATAAGATCTAAGTATAATGTTAGATCATGTAAGAAGCATTAAAATTAATTGAAAATCATTACTCACAACCGCATATTCAGTATAAAGTTGGATCACCGAGCGACCTCAAAAGCCTTCTTCAAACTTTGGTTCATGTGGTATCTGATGAAGAACAGCATAAGAAACAAAAGAATTCACCAGGGGAGGGGGGGGGGGGGAATCCCAAACAACTAACACTAGTATCTCAACGCTGAAAGTTGATAATTACATCATATACTTATCAAAAAAAAACTTACATCATATACATCAAACAGAAATGATATACTAACCGTGAACAAAAGGAACGCGTAGAGAACACAACTTGCATAGTTGCAGCCAGGTAGCAACTAAGAGAAATGATAGGAAAACCAGAAATTATAACAAGTAACAAATAATAAATGCAATTACATTGTCCCCCGCTGTATTCTTCAAGGATAGTTACCTGTTCCCCAAGTTGACAAGTCCTGTGTAACCATAATTTTTTAATATTACTCTCATTATCATAAAACAAAATTCTACCATAAGATAAAATTCACATTATCTAATTAGGGGTTTTTAATTTGTTTACCTCTTCCAAGTGTCTTTAATGTCTCCAGTTGTTCTCCAACTATTTCCTATGCTAGCTGCCCAAGTCGCTGGGTTTTCTTGGCGCCTAAAAAAACCAGATCATCCTTTTTGATGAATATATAATATAGTTATGAAAACAATTAATTGTATGGTATTTTAAACTAATTAAAGAAAGGAGATTAAAATTGAAGGCATACCATTCACATAGGGAAAAGAAAATGGGTCGTCCAGTTTTAAGGAGAGCTTTACTCATTGTCGAATATCTACAACCAAGGATGTAATCATATATTTGGTATCAGTCCCTACATTAATTCTTCTACCAAAAATAAATAAATAATAATAATAATAAAAAAAAAACAAAAATTTAAATTTGTTTTTCAATATTGGTCTAACATGAACTAGTTTCATAATACATAAAATTGATTGACAATGACAAAAGATTGAATAATCTATCATCTAGTTTTTATACTAGTTTCATAATACATAAAACAAAAATGTAAACTAGTTTCAATTAACTGATTCTATTCAACGGTGATATCATTAAACAGAGCATAGAGTGATGATTAGGAACCAATTGTGACATTTCTCTGGCTAAAGGTTTTATAACTATAACTAGGAACCAAAAGGGGCAAAATAGCAAGGCAAAGCACCAATCTATCAGTCTGCTATAAAGACCAATTTTTTCATCTTCGAACCTAAATCATCATGAAGCACCAATCACTGAAATCAAACTACAATACATAAACATGCCACAAGTCTGAGATTCGAACACACAAATTATCCCATTATCCCATTGCAATTATCCTAAAATCAAATTATCCCATTTCAATTAGCCAGCATCCACATCACTTAAAAAACACACAACTGAACTCAAACTTACTGAGATTCGAACCAAACAAGTAATCAAGAAGTAAAGATACAACCAAACTAAGCACAACAAGAATAACCCGGCGTAGCTGTAGGATCGAGAGAAGGATGAGAAGTCGAAGAGCTCTTTCCATGGGCGGTGCGTGGCCATTAGGGATTGAGTCTGAGCTTTGGCGTGAGAGATGAAGGTTGACGGTGGTGGTGGTGGTGGTGGCAGCGGCGGAAGCGGTGGCCGTCTGCTGCTGGTGGCGGTGGTAGGTGACGTTCCATAACCATATGGTGATTTGTTTGACATTTTTGGATCCACAAACAACACCGATCAACTAGATTCAGAGAGAGAGAGAGAGAGAAACTCTAACCCTAGAGGGCCTCTGTGGGTGGTGGGTTTCTCTTTGATAACAGCGGTGGAAGGAGGGAGAAGAGGACGGAAGCCTTGGCTGTGCAAACCTGAAAGGAAATGAAAAAGGGGGGGAAAACAAGGGGAAAAAAGGGGGAAGTTTGGGCGGGCGGGTACTGAAAAAGGGGGGAAATTTTGTTTCATTTTTATTTTACGATTTTTTTTTTTTTTTTGGGTAGGAGTAGGGGTAATATTTTAATGAACAATATTTTTTGTCAAAATAAAATTAATTTTTTATGGTCAATGAAAAATATTTTTTTGTAGCCCATTTTTTTTTTGTTACTAAAAATCAGTTTTTTTTTTGTCGTCAAAGGTAAAAAATAAATTTTTATTTTTCATTCAGCAACTAAATTATTTTAGTCGCCAAAACTATCTATACCGCAACTAACATATTTTTTAGCCACTGAAATTAAATTTTTTCCGACCAAACTTTTGTGGTAGAGGAGAGGGAGAGAAGAGTGATGAGTGAAAGAGAGACAAAGAGATAGACAGAGATAGAGACCTAGACAGAGAGAAACAAGAGATGAGTGAGAGATAGACAAAAAGAGAGAGAAAGAGAACGAAAAGAGATGATCGAGAGAAAGACATAGAAAAAGAGAAAGATAGAGAGAGAGAGAGAGATAAAGACAAGAGAGATAGAGACAAGAAAGCTGAACAAAAGAGACAGAGAAAGAAAATAGATGAGAGAAGAGATAGATGAGTGAGAGACACAGAAAGAAAGAGAGATAGAGACAGACAGAGAGAGAAGAGTGATGAGTAAGATAGAGAAAGAGAATAGAGAGAGAAAGATGAAAAAATGGGTGAAAAGAGATATACAAAGAGAGAGAGAGAGAGAGAGAGAGAGAGAAAAAAAGCGAAAATAGATAAACGAGAGAGATACATGGAGAGATGAGCGAGAGAAATAAAGAGAAGAGAGACAGAGAGAGATAGAGAAAAGAGAGATGAGCGAGAGACACAGAGAGAAAGACAGAAAGACAGAGAAGAGTGATGAGTGAGAGAGAGAAAAAGAAGAGAGACCGAGACAAAAATATAGACATAGAGAGAGACAGGCAGACAGAGAAGAGTGATGAGTGAGAGAGAGAGAAAGAGAGAAAGAGATAGAGAGTGAGAGATAGAAAAAGAGAGAAGAAAAAGAGAGAAAGACATAGAAAAAGAGAGAGATAAAGAGAGAAGAGAGAGAAAGCGAGAGAAGAGAGATAGAGACAAGAGAGATGAACAAAAGAGACAGAGAGAGATAGAGAAAGGAGAGAATAGATAGATGTGTGAGAGACATAGAGAGAGAGACAGACAGACAGACAAATAGACAAACAGATAGACAGATAGATGAGTGAAGGCCTTGAATGCCCAGCCCCCTGCTTTGCTCGCCACTCCCATCTCTAGAGTAGAATTTAAATTATAGTAGAATTTTAACAACATTCTATAGTAGAAATTTTTTTATGTGAGATTAATTACCTAATGTTGTGATATCTTTGAGTAAAAGTTACATAATCGTTCCCCAAGTAAGGAGATGGGTTAAATTGAGTTTAAATTGTTATAGCAATAGGTAAATGCTAAGAGTAAAAAGGTATGAAATTGAAAGTCATAATTCTATTGTTCATGATTTTTTAATTTTTGTGAATTGTAAGAATTTGTTGAGTATAGTTACTCTAGAAAAAATTGTAGGCATATTCCATCGCCAAATCCAAGAAAGAATAAAAGAATGGGGAGGGAAGGTAGATCCATAAAGATGAGGAAGTTCATGATTAATTAAGAGATAGATCATGTAATGGTATTGAAATTATATGAGAACCACCATAGATGCAACAACAATAACTAATAACCAATATTTGGTAGTTTGAATAACCATCATGTTTATTTCATATGCATGTTTACTATAATTGTTTACTATAATTATGTAACGTCTCCCTCCAAATTTAAATTAACAATAGTGTTTGATTATTGTTAACCGTGTATAACGTAAAAATAATTTTAAAAAGTTGAAAAAATTAATTATTAAAAAATTAAGAAAAAATTTAAAATCTGAAATAATATCAATAAGTCACACAAATAATTGGGATATTTTGTATTTTATTTGTGAATTTTGATTTATTCTTAATTTATTAGTGTTATTGAAATATGATGATGTAAAAAGTACAAATAGTTTAATTGTACTTTTCATCTGAAAATAATAGTCTATTTTCAGAATTTAATTTCTTTTTATAATACAATTATTACATTTTAAAAATATTAATTTATAAAAATTACTTTTTCATAGTATATTTTTTTAGAAATATCAATTGTCATAATTGTAATTTTTTTATTATTAATGGATTTAAAAAAAGGACAAAATAAGAAATTCATATTATTTTAATAATTAATTTTTTTTAAAAATTAATATTTTTGGATGGTGGGTGTACAACCTCTTAATAAAAAAAAATATAAATATAAATAAAACTAGGTTTACAAAGATTAAAAATATAAATAAAAGATTAAAAATTAATTTTTTTCATTTTCATTCGGCTACCAAAGATTTAGTAGCGAAAGTAGGTTTTAGCGACTAAAATAAATTTGGTCATGAAACTTGACATTTGGCGACCAAAACTTTGGTCGGAAAGATTAAAATTAATTTTTCTAATTTTCATTCGCCACGAAAGATTTAGTAGCCGAAAGTAGATTTTAGCGACTAAAATAATTTTGGTCGCGAAACTTGACATTTGGCGACCAAAACTTTGGTCGGGAAAGATTAAAAATTAATTTTTTTTATTTTCATTCGGCTACCAAAGATTTAGTAGCCGAAAGTAGGTTTTTAGCGACTAAAATAATTTTGGTCGCCGAAACTTGACATTTGGCGACCAAAACTTTGGTCGGGAAAGATTAAAAATTAATTTTTTTATTTTCATTCGGCTACTAAACAATTTAGTAGCTAAAGGTACCTCTACGGCTACTAAATTTTTTTTTAGTCGCCAATTGTGATATGTTTAGCTACTAAAAATTTTTTTAGTCGCCAATTGTAATATCTTTAGCCACTAAATTTTTTTTAGTAGCCAATAATCAACATTCCCCTACTAAAAAAAATTAGTAGCTAAAAAGTTGACTTTTGCCGACTAAAATTTTTTTTGGTAGCCAATTCCATGACTTTTGGCGACTAAATTGGTTTTAGTAGCTAAAAGTGGTCGGGAAAAATGTTTTTTCTTGTAGTGTTAGTGTTACAAAGCAAGTGGTCCAAAATCATGGGACTTGTATGTATATATATATATATATATAACTATTTTGAGAGAGATAGAGAGAGAGAAGATTTAAGAACTGGCAAAGTCTATTTCATCCCCAGCAAAAAAGTAAACCAAAGCTATATTCACATACTAAGGCCAAGTTAGGCATTCTCAAAAAAATCTAAAAATCTAAAAAGTCACTATTCTATTTAAGTCACATCATCTTATTTAAGTCATATCACCTCTCTAACACATCACTTCAAACCTAACCTAAATTCAATCTATATTTCATAAAAAGTCAAAAAATATACTTATTTAGTCTTTTCAAACTTAGCCTAAATATAGAAACTTTTAAAGTCAAATATGCCCTAGGCTTTTATCATGTAGCAATTGGATCACATGTGGCCCAAAGATGCCAAAGTTGGGCTAGAATGAAGATACTGTCATAGGCCTTGTTTGGAATCAGTTGTTAAGCAGCTTCTTTCTTCTTCTTTTTTCAGATGCTTAAAATAAAATTGGTTCCATATGAGACCTAAATGTACAATTATCTTGGAAAGTGACTTCCTAATTTCCACTAGAATTTAATTAGTACAATTTAAAATCTCTTTGACACCCTCTTTGAATAATTTTTTGTTTATGGTGGAAGGTAGGTGAATAGGACAGCAAGAGAGCATCTAGGAAATGTGGTAGGCATAATGGAGCCATTCGATAACTAGAGGTAGACAGCTGACAGTTTGAGGCGATGAAGTTTTTTCTTTTAATCCTTATTATCTCGATATACTTTCTTTCTTTCTTTTTTTTTTTTTTTTTTTTTTTTTTTTTGAGTTAATATAAATTCTATTCTTGCCTATCAAAACACAAAAATGTGAGTTTTTGAGTCTGACTTTAGGAAAAGATGGCAATAAATGGGAAGATTTTGGAGGTGATAAAAGAAATATGATTAGGAACCCTAATAAAGGAGGTCTAATGAGGATAAGTCCCACATAGATAGTGATGTATGTGTCTTGCTTGGTTTTTTTTTTTTTTTTTTTCATTGCCAAGGGCATCGAGCTCTCACTACAATAAAATAACCTATGATGACGAAAAGTAGTGAAGAAAATAAATTTCGTCACTAAATAAGAATAATCTATAACTAATTATAAAATTTTGTCACGTATAATAAATAAAAAAAATAATAGGTGACGAAATTTATTTTCGTCAACAAATATTTCTTTGAGGTGAGAAAAAATTAAGGCTCCGTTTGGTAGAGCTTTGTAATTATGATTTGAGAATATGAGTTGTATTTTGAGTTTGTGTGTTTTAGAATTATGATTTGAGTGTAGAAAATTTGTTTGGTTATGGTTTTTGAATAAAGTGTTGAATTGAGTGTGGAATTGAGTTTTGAATTGAGTGTAGAATTGAGTTTTGAAAGTTTGATTTGACATGTGAAGTAAGAAAATTTGTTTGGTTATGAGTTTTGAAAAGAGTTTTCAAAACTTAATTCAAATTGTTATAACTCATAACAAAACACATTACTTTCACATTATTGAAAATTTTGATCAACACTCATAACCAAACTCTTTTTAAAATTCAATTAAAAATTTATTATTAACAAAAATAACATTAATTAATTTTTAATTGAAAATACTACAAAGGAAATAATTTTTTTCAAAATAAATATTCAAAAAATTTAAATCATAAATATTTAAATAATTTAAATAATCTAAAAATTTAATAAGTAAAAAATTAATTTAAATATTCAAAAATTAAAATAATTTAAAATTTTAATATTTTAAATTTAAAAACAACTGTACACTCAAATCCTAACCAAACACATAAAACAAAACTCAATTAAAAAATTATTTTTAAAACTCATAACCAAACACATAACTCGAAATTACATACTACTTTCACAACTCTACACTCAAATCGTAACCAAATACATAACAAAAAATTAAAATATTTAAAAATATTTTTATAAAATAGAGTTTGAATTTATTTTTATAAAATATTTTAAAATTTAAAAAATTAAAATTGTAATATTTAAAAATATTCAAAAAATTAAAAAAATTAAAAAAATCGTAAATCTTAACAAAATTAAAATATTTAAAAATATTTTTATAAAATAGAGTTTGAATTTATTTTTATAAAATATTTTAAAATTTAAAAAATTAAAATTGTAATATTTAAAAATATTCAAAAAATGAAAAAAATTTAAAAATTAAAAAAATCGTAAATCTTAACAAAATTAAAATATTTTTAGAATATTGATTTGAATGGAGTTTTGAAAAGAGTTTTGAATTATGTTTTTGGTTATGAGTTTTGAAAAGTAATGATTATGTTTTGAAATGAGTTTTGAGAAATGAGTGTAGAATTGTGATTTGAAAACCCTAAACAAACACAACACTCAAAAGTGAGTGTTGAACTAGATTTTGAAAGCTCTGCCAAACGGAGGCTAAGTTTCGTCACCTTAGGTTTTTCCGCTAATTCTTGTTTGGTGGTACCAAAATTTTGAGACTTTTGATGAGAAAAAAATTTCTCACCAATTATAAAATTATTGATAAGGAATATATTTTCGTCACTAATAATTATATATATATATATATATATTTTTGAGAAACTTGATTTTAAATATTTGAAGAACATTTGGTGAGAAATATATTCTTGTCACAAATAATTTTTAATATTTTGAGACTTTTTAGTGAGGAAATTATTTTGTCACTAATTTTGGAAGGAAAATTTTGACATATTGGGCGTCAATAAAAAAAAATAAACTACTAACTTTTTTCTTTTTCTTTTTTTTTTGTTTATCAATTTTCCTATCTCCTCTCTCTCAAAACAAAACACAAGTTAATTAACTATCTAAGTAACCTATGGCGACGAAGATAGTGAAAAAAAATGAATTTCGATACTAAATAAGAATAATCCGTGACGAATTATAAAATTTTGTCACATATAATAAAAAAGTAAAAATAATAGGTGACGAAATTTATTTTGACAATAAATACTTTTTTTAGGTGAAAAAAAAATAAATTCGTCACTAATGGTTTTTTCTCTAATTTTTTTGGGTGGCACAAAAATTTTGAAACTTTTGGTGAGAAAAAAAGTTGTCACCAATTATAATATTATTAGTGAGGAATATGTTTTTGTCACCAATAATTTTAAATATTTTAAAAAAAGTAATTTTAAATATTTTGAAACTATTTGATAAAGAACATATTTTCGTCGTTAATAATTTTGATATTTTAAATTTTTTGGTGAAAAAATTATTTTATTGCCAATTTTAGAGATAGAATTTGAGATATTGGCGGAAATGAAAAAACAGAACCCTACTAAATCCCCCATTTCCTTCCTTTTTTTTAATTTTTTTTTGGTGATTCAGTTTTCCTCTCATCCGTCTCTTGCAAAACACACATTCCTTTAGCCCCCAATTCTCCTCATTCAGCTTGTTCTCTTCCTTCAGCGCCAGCATCGACCTCACCTATTCTCCTCCTTCAGTGCCGCCACCGATGTCACCCGCGTTCTCATCCGAGCAATCGTCAGCACTACCGGCGTCACTTATTCTGTTATTTCTCTATTTTTCTCTTTTCAGGTATGGGTCCTCTGTTTCTTTCTCTCTCACACTCAATTTCTCTATTTTTCTATCTTTGTTTTCCCTAAATTTCAAAACTAGTTTCGTTGTTTTCCCTAATTTCAAAAACTACTGAAACACGTAGTGTCCCATATATGATTCCTTCAGACTGGTTATGAAGAAATGGGTGCTTGAATATAAACTTGCTAAGTTAATGACTCGTTCATGTTATTTGCTTTATATGAGTGTATGACTATGAGTGTATGATTCGATGAATAGAGTTTATTCACAATTTGCTTTATATGATTGTATTCACATTTTATTCACAATTTGCTTTATATGAGTGTATGATTCAATGAAATTCAACTAATGAGTGTATGATTCAATGAATAGAGTTTTTTTCACAATTTCCAATTTGGTATATTAATTTAGCTACTTGAGACTTCCCAGAGAGTCGGTTCCCAGGAAGCCTTATGCACTGGGTATGACTTTTTCTTCAGTAAGTTAAAAGAGTGAAAAATGGAGGATAGGCATCTAAAACTCAGGTATCCCTACCTCAGGTATGGCTTGCATATTGAAATGTCTGCTACAATGCAGAACTCTAGTTTCTGTCAAGCAAGCCAAGCATCTACCGGTGTATGAATCTTGTGCCAAAAAATTAACTGAATACATGACATTAAACACATTTTGGATGTTTGCTTTTGAAATTCGTTCTCAAAAAATCCTCCAGTACAGAATCTGGCTTCCACGTTTCTAAAAACCTCACTGAGAGCATCCGATTAAGGCTATAAGCACAACAGGGACCATTTACATACTGTAGAAAATGCATCAAAGCCTTAGATTTCTAATCTACTGCCAATGCAAATATATGAAATTCTTGTCAGAAAGTAACAAACTTTAAGAACAATATGAAAATGGATAAAAGAATAGAGTACAATTATAATTCTTAATAGTTTCAGTCAGATTTAAACATTAAAATGCTATCAATAAGAGTAACATCAAAATGCTATCTATTTCTCTTTGAACTTGCCAAATCTATGTTTGATGTGCTTTGATTTCTTGAACATAATCCCTTAGCTGTTTATTTCCACGCTTTAAACTAAAAATAAAAAAAAAGGTAAATAATAAATAAAAAAAAAGGTAAATAATAAAGGTCTTAGAGAAAGCATTCCTTTTATGCAACTGTTACCAAAATTGTTGTAACAGTTAATGCTACTAGACTTTTTGACATCCTTGGAACATCTATGATTGTCAAGACTTGTAACAGTTAATGCTACTAGACTTTTTGACATCCTTGCAAGCCATCTTTTTCTTTTTTTTTTTACCCTCTTAAAATTATTTTCTTCAAATCACAAATTTATGTAGGCCTTATTCATATATCGTTGTTGCCAATGCTTTATTTTTTCCTTTCAAGAATTGAATATTTTTCACCTTTCTATGTATAATCCCCAGTGGTCTAGTAGTTTTGATTTTTTTTTTTTTTTGGACAGGTACTTAATATCTGATAGCTGGAAGCAACGTTGGAAGTTATGACCTTGGTAGCCAGACAGATGAGAGCTATCATTTTGAGAGATTACACATAGAGCCTATATATGATGCATTTATATGCCCTTTAACAAAACAAATTATACGCGATCCTGTTACCTTAGAAAATGGACAAACTTTTGAGCGAGAAGCCATTGAAAAGTGGTTCAAAGAATGCAAGGAGAGCAGAAAAATTATGCTTTGTCCATTGACTCTAAAAGAATTAAGAAGTACAGAAATGAACCCGAGTATAGCTCTGCAGAACTCCATTGAAGAATGGAATGCCAGGAATGAAGCCGTTTAACTTGCTATGGCTCGAAAGTAATTATATCTGACCAGTCCAGAGAACGAAATTATGCAGAGTTTAAAGTTTGTCTAGTACCTTTGCCATAACAGCCGATCAAATAAACATGTTATTCGCAACACGGAGCTAATACCTACGATTGTTGACATGTTGAAGAGCAGCAGTCGTAGAGTTCGTTGCAAAGCTTTGGAAACTCTTCGAATTGTAGCAAAGAAAGACTCTGATAATAAGGTAGGTCATTGTTCAAATTATCCAACAATCATGGCATGGATGCAATTAATGCCTCTTATTTAGGACTTTTTTTTATTTTAATTTTATTTAGGAGATAATGGCTGAAGGGGACACAGTACGAACAATAGTTAAGTTCTTGTCTTATGAGCAATCGAAAGAGAGGGAAGAGGCTGTCTCTCTGCTGTTTGAGCTCTCCAAGTCTGAAACTTGTGTGAAAAGATTGGTTCTGTTAATGGAGCAATTCTTATATTGGTTGGAATGACTAGCAGCAAATCAGAAAATCTGTTGACTGTTGAGAAGGCTGATCGAACTTTGGACAATCTCGCTAAGTGTGAGAATAATGTAAGACAAATGGCTAAAAATGGTAGATTACAACCTCTTTTGACACTACTCCTTGAAGGTATTTCCACTATCATCATTAGTTATGTGTTGATTTGCTTGCAAAAAATGTACCTTTTTTGCAAAAGGCAGAACATAAGTTTTATTCTTTGATATTTAGAATGGACGTAACAATTTTCCACATGGAATGAAAGTCCGCTGTTGACAAGAGGTCTTATGGTACAACTTTATAAAACTGACAAGGTAGAATGAATAAGGGGGTTAATGGAGATCAAGAAGGAGGCAACAATTAAGAGTTTAGTTTATTTAGGAGTTAAAAGTTTAATTAGGTTTTTATATCTTAATATTTTTTTTGTTGCCTTATTGGATTGTTCCTTTACTTTGGTCTATGTATAGAACTTGAGTGTATTGAATTATTGAAGCTATTGCCATAATATTGAGAATGGAACTTATATACTTTACCCCTCTCTCTCAGGCCGTCTTTTCTTCTTATTCTTCTCTTCTTCCCCTACTCTTGTCTGGCTACTTTCCCTTTTCTGCTTCTTCTTTCATTCTACTGTTTGCTGCATCTATTTTGGTATTAGACAATCCACAATCCCTTTTCATCAATTTTGGTATCAGACAATCCACCCAGTCCATCAGACCACACCAAAAACCAGTCCAAATTAGAACCAGAACAGCCTTGAAACAGCCTTGGAGGAGGTATCCCTTGAACTCGTACATCACCTTTTTGGTAAGTCTCGCTTGTTTTATCTTTTTATTTTTTTTATGTTGGTTAGTATATACTAGTTAAAGCACAGCAATTTGACTACTTATTAACTAAGATTTAACAAGTTTTAAGATGTATTTAATGAAAATAGATTCGTTATCAAAATTCTTACTTAGCATGACCCTAGTTAAAATACACATTAACCAAAGTAGAGACAAAACTATGTGTTTACTTTTTTGTGTATTTTTTCTAGGCAATGTTGTAGTTTCTCTAAGTTAGTGATGTAATTAATAGGACCTTGCCAGGTAGAATGGAACTTTTGGTTTTTAAGCTAGAGTCACTGTGTACACAATTTGTATTGACATGGATAGAGCTATTATTTGGAGCAATTATCTGCTAGCTTTTGATGTCTCTGTAACCCAGCTTTTGACGTCTCTGTGGATAATTTTCTCTTGAAAACCTTTATGGAGATATACAAGCCCCTCTGTTATTCCTAATATGATGTCGAGTCGCTGCTTGCAGCTTATAATTTGAGTCTTAGTCTTATCTTGTTGGAACAATCTTCTGTGTAAATAAAATAAATCGAAACTAAATCAAACAAAATAAAATAAATAACTTACAGAATTTATTTTATCGAACTGAATAAAAAAAAAAGAAAGACCAAGTCGAGTGTGTGACACTCTGTCCTTAAGACAAATTCTCCTCGTTTCGGTGCTTACGGACTAATGGCGTCTATCTCTCAAGATACAATGATCTTCACAAATTTGTAGTAGCACTCCAAACAAATTTGTCCGGCGAACTAGAACCTTGTATTCTATACTCTCTTTAATATCCTCTAAAACTATAATGAAGAATTAATAATGCAAAAGAGAAAATAGAACATCATAATGTAATTTTCAGACTGTTTTGGATGATTGAACACTACTGGAAATGTTGGTATTTATAGCCAACCAATCTGACCCGAACAAGTACCAAGGAAGTAAACAGGTGTAGTATTTAAACTGAACAGATATTGCACTATTTCAACAGATAACTGCTGGGCAGTTAAATCTGTTAAAACTGCAGCAGTTTAAAAAACCTTTCTGGAATATTTTGAATCTGCCTGGCAGTTTGAATCTGTCCGAAAATTTGAATCTGATTAACCTTAGTTTGAATCTATTCAAACAGCAACATATGTAGTTCAAAAACCTAGACAGATCTGCTGGACATATTTGAATCTGTCCGGGTTCAAACAAATGTGAAACTTGTATGGACTGTTTAATCTGTTAGAAATAAATTGACAGAAAATTTAAATTCAAATTTTGAATTAATTTCCTGCAATAATTTTTTGAAAACATTTCAAGTGAATTTCATCCAAAAAAATTAATATAAGAACCGACCGACCCACTTAATTTGAATGACAATGACGGCGATGCATGTGCACACGCGTATGTGGGGGTTTGAGCCAAGGTTCCATTTGTCCATAACTCCTCCCTTCTACAAACTTGGGGTGCCGTGTTGTAATCTAGAGCATATATACTCAACAAAGCTCTCTTAAAGTTTCAATGTGGGACAACCCATTTCAAAGAAATCCACATTTAATTCTTTAAATGTCCATTCCAAAAACCCGAAAATGACGTCGACTTCCCATTCACTCATAAATGATTTTGACGAACCGTCTTTACCGTGTGACTTGCTATGCGGCAAGGAACACGTCACCTCTTCGGACCCACCCCAAAAGACGTTTGGGGCTCACTCAATTTTGGCCTCAAACTTGGCCCAAAATAAGCCTTATAAAAACTAATTTTCTAACAATCCCCTACATAAATGGAATTTGACAGAGAGAAAATGCAACAACATGATCTTATTACAGAGAGTACAGAAATTTGAAATATTTTGCAAAGGATAGGTAGCTTTTGGCTTTGAACCTTCCCTTGTGAGACACTATCGGATTTACTAGCTAACTAGTGAACATGATGTCTTGAACTGTTCAGCCGTTTGTGTAAACCAAGACAATAAAACTCACACAGTATATCTCCAAACACAGTTTAGTTCTCACTATTGTATTCATTTTGACCCTGAACAACTTGGTCTTTCATGAGTGCTCTAGAGAATTGTAGCCCTTCACAAATCTCATAGAACTGACCCAATTCACACTCACATAGGTGATTCTTGGCAGTGTTTGGCGAGATTTGGTTTTGGTTGTTTTTTTATTTTTTCCATTAAACGACAAAGTTTTTTCAAAACCTAAAAAAACAAATCCAAATAAAATGTCACATCCAACCCCATAACCATTTCACTTTTTCTCTCACAAACATCACATCCAATCACAAAAAAAAAATCCAACTATCTTCCCAAACACCAAAAATTTTTTATCCAATAATATTCTACAACTAAAAAAACCTACATAAAAATCCACTTCCCAAATACCCACCTTATGAAGAGTATCCTGCCATATTTCACTTGGTTTATCTAGATATAAGAATCATTAAAAATTCAACTTAACCTAAAACGCCGCAGTCATCACTTATTTTATCCTAGAAATGGGTAGGAGTTGGACTCCCTAGTGATCCTTCTGAGTTATTCACAACTCGGTTGTCCCTTTGAACCTAGATCTTGGGATCTCCAGTCAACTAGGTTGGGTTGCCGTTGTGGTAACTCTTATTTAATAGGCTTTAATCCCATTCCCCTTAATGAATTCTTAACTAACTCTCTTGCTAACCCTTTGGTTAGTGGATCCACTATGTTGTCTTTAGACTTCACATATTCAATGGAAATAATTCATTAGAGAGTTGTTGTCTCACGGTGTTATGTCGACGACGAATGTGTCGTGATTTACCGTTATACATATGACTCTATGCTCTACCTATTGTTGATTGACTATCACAATGTATGCATATAGCAGGCACCAGTTTTGGCTACATTGGAATATCTTCAAGGAAGTGGTGAAGCCATTCTGCCTCTTCCCCTACTTTGTCTAAAGCTATGAATTCTGATTCCATAGTAGACCTAGCAATGCAAGTCTGTTTGGAAGATTTCCAAGATACAGCTGCCCCGCCAAGAGTAAAGACATACCCACTGCTGGACTTTGAGTTTCTAGTATCTGATATCCAATTTGCATCACAGTATCCTTCAAGTACTGCTGGATATCTAGTATAATTAAGCCCAATGTTACGAGTAAATCGAAGATATCTTAGAACCCTTATAATTGCTTTCCAGTGTTTTACTCCCGGATTACTCGTATATCTACTTAATTTACTTACTGCATAAGCTATATCTGGCGAGTATAGCTCATCAAGTACATTAAGCTTCCAATAATTTGGGCATACTCTAATTGAGAAATACTTTCCTGTACATTCTTAGATAGAAACAAATTAACATCTACTGGTGTTCTAGCAAGATGATCATCATCTTTGCTGAATTTGTTAAGTATTTTCTCAATGTAATGAGATTGTGACAAAGCATAACCTTATGATGTTTTCGTAATTTTCATACCAAGAATTACATCACCAATGCCCATGTCCTTCATGTCAAAATGTTTATTCAACATTTTCTTAGTAGTTTTAATCATATCATTATTACTACATATGATGAACATAGCATTTACATAAAGACATACAATGACATAACCTTTGTCTGTGTTTTTAATATAAACGCATTTATCACACTCATTAATTTTGAATCCATTTGACATCATTGCCTTGTCAAATTTCTCATGCCATTGCTTTGGCGCTTGTTTTAAACCATATAATGATTTAACCAATTTACACACTTTTTTTTTTCTTTTTCTGGAACAGAAAATCCTTTTGGTTGTTCCATGTAAATTCTTCATCTAACTCACCATTTAAGAAAGCGGTTTTCACATCCATTTGATGAATTTCTAGATTATACAAAGATGCAATAGCAATTAGCATTCTAATGGATGTTATTCTAGTAACCGGTGAGTATGTGTCAAAGTAATCAAGACCTTCTTTTTGTCTATACCCTTTGACCACAAGCCTTGTCTTATATTTGTCAATTGATCCATCCGCTTTCATTTTTCTTTTGAAAATCCACTTGTACCCAAGAGGTTTACAACCTGGTGGCAAATCCACCAATTTCCAAGTGTAATTTTGAAAGATGGATTCAACTTCACTATTGATAGCTTCTTTCCATAAAGGAGATTCAGGACTGGACATAGCCTCTTTAAAAGTTAAAGGCTCATTTTCTAACAAATATGTTAGAAAATCTAGACTAAAAGATTTTGAGATTTTAGCACGTTTACTATGCCCAAATTCCTCTTCCTCATTTTGATCTAACTCTTGCTCTTGTTCTTGATCATGTTCTTGATCTTGACTAGTAATAGCATCATGAGATCTTTTATTGTTACTAGTCTCTTGTCCAGTCTTATTTGGAAATACATGTTCAAAGAAAGATGCATTTCGAGATTCAATAATAGTATTTACATGCATTTCGGAATGTTCTGATTTATGAATAAAAAATCGATATGCATTATTATTCTAGGCATAACCAATGAAAATGCAATCAACGGTTTTAGGACCTATCTTAGTCTTTTTAGGACTAGGAATAACCATTTTAGTCAAACAACCCCACACTTTTAAGTATTTGTAGGATGGTACTCTTCCATGCCACAATTCATAAGGTGTTTGGTTTATTTTCTTTCGGGATACTTTATTTAAAATATAATTAGCAGAAAGTATTGTTTCCCCCCACAAATTCTGAGGTAATCTAGAACTTATTAACATGGCATTCATCATTTCTTTTAAAGTCCTATTGTTTCTTTCAGCAATTCCATTTTGCTGAGGCGAGTAAGGAGCAGTGGTTTGATGAATTATTTCATATTCTTTACAAAACTCACCAAAAGGTGATTCATATTCACCACCTCTATCACTTCTTAGTTTTTTGATTTTCTTACCAAGTTGATTTTCAACTTCATTCTTATATTGAATGAAAGTTTCCAAATTTTCATCATTGGTTCGAATTAAATAAATATAACTATATCTAATATAATCATCTATAAAAGTGATAAAATATTTTTTCCCACCTCTAATTTGAATTGATTTAAAATCACAAATGTCACTATGAATTAATTCAAGTGGCTCCATACTTCTTTCAATTGAATGAAAAGGAGTTTTGGATAATTTTGCCTCAACGCAAATTTCACATTTATGATTTGAATCAATATCAAATTTAGGTAAACATTTCATATTAATTAATCTACGCAAAGATCCATAATTAACATGTTCTAGTCTACCATGCCATAAATTTGAAGATTCAAGCAAATAAGAAGAAGATGTATTTTTATTAATAATTGAGAGTACAACGGTCATTATATTCATCTTGAAAAGACCATCAGACATGTAACCTTTTCCTACATACATCTCATTCTTAGTAAGTACAAATTTATCACTCTCAAACACTAACCTAAACCCATTCTTACTCAACAAAGATCTAGAAACAAGATTCTTGCAAATGTCCGGTACATGCAGCACATTGTTGAGAGTGAGTTCCTTTCCAAATGTCATCTTAAGTACAATCTTTCCTTGTCTCTCAACTTTGGAAGTTGAGGAGTTACCCATAAAAAGTTGTTCACCATTGTCAACTGTAGAATAAGATGTGAACATCTTTTTGTCGGCAAAGATATGGCGAGTAGCACCCATGTCCACCCACCATTCTTTAGGATTTCCGACAAGATTTTCCTCGGAAACAACTGCAAAAAGATTGATATCATCTACACCATTGGAAATATTGTCCACTTCGATCATATGGGCTTGAGGAGACTTCTTGCTTGTTCTTCTTTTGTTTTTGCCTTTGCTACGACAATCTTTGGCCCGATGTCCCTCTTTGTCACAGATGTAACATTTGCCATTAAACTTGTACTTTTTATTTCCCCCCCCCCTTTAGAGCCTTGTGATGAACTTTCTCCAGAAGACTTTCGTTTCTTGATTTTTAAAGCATGTTCTACCACATTTGCCTTAGACTTCATAGGATACTTACCAGTCCGCTTTTTAGAATTGCGGCTGTCCTCCTCAATTCTCAAACGCACAATTAATTATTCCAAAGATATTTCTTTGCGCTCATGGTTGAGGTAGTTCTTGAATTCCTTCCAGCCTTGTAGTAATTTCTCAATTAAGGCTGCAACTTGGAAGGATTCACTGAGAGACATACTCTCTATGTGAATGTCATGCAGAATGAGTTGGAGATCTTGAACTTGGCTGATTACAGTCTTAGAATCAACCATCATAAAATCTAGGAATTTGCCAATCAAAAATTTCTTTGCGCCAGCATCTTCCGTTTTGTATTTTTCCTCAAAAGACTCCCAAAATTCCTTTGTTGTCTTGATAGGACTGTAGACGTTATATAATGTGTTGTCAAGTCCGTTCAAGATGTAGTTCCGGCAAAGGAAATCAGCATGTTTCCAGGCATCGACTGCAACAACCACTTGCCGGTCAGTTTCATCCTCTTTCAAAATATGAGCATCCTCACGGAGAAAACGAGTCAAGTTCAGAGTTGTAAGATAGAACAACATTTTCTATTGCCATCTTTTAAAATCAGTTCCAGAGAACTTGTCTGGCTTCCCACCGTGATTTACCGATACTGTCACAACAAGAGAGGGGGTTAGCGCAATTGCAGCCACCACACTAGTATTTGTTTGGGTATTAGTTTCAATAGCCATCAATTCTAAATTATAAAAAAAAATTATAATTAGAATTTATACTTCACGGAAAATTAAACCAAATTCACAGAATTAAATTTTGTAAAAATAAAAGAAACAAAAAATATATCTTTTATTTTTCAATTAATTTAGAAATAAAATAAATTTTATTTAACCAAATTAATTTCACACAGAAAATTAAATTTCTGTAATACTTCAATAATTAAAACACTAAAACAGAATTTTAATTGATGAACACTCAGAAATAATTTCTGAAAACCAAAATTAATTTCTGAAAAAATTCCACAAATAAATATTCTGAATTGTTAATAACACTAGTATATTACTACTAGTTGTCAAAGAAAATAGACAGTATATTACTACTATCTGTCAAATAGTATATGATCACTATTTATTTTTCCAACCAGAATATTATTTTGTAAATCCATAGAAACTAATTTTTGTAAACAAAGAAAGAGAAAGGGAAACAAACGAAAAATTATATAAACAGAATAATTCGAGATCTGTCTTAAGATTGATTGAACAATCTTCTGTATAAATAAAATAGATCGAAACTAAATCAAACAAAATAAAATAAATAACTTACATAATTTATTTTATCGAACCGAATAAAAAAAAATAAAAGACCAAGTCGAGTGTGTGACACTCTGTCCTTAAACCAGATTTGCCCCGTTTCGGGGCTTACGGACTAATGGCGTCTATCTCCCAAGACACAATGATCTTTACAAATTTGTAGTAGCACTCCAAACAAATTTGTCCGGCGAACTAGAACCTTGTGTTCTATACTCTCTTTAATATCCTCTAAAACTAGAATGAAGAATAAATAATGCAAAGGAGAAAATAGGACAGCATAATGTAATTTTCAGACTATTTTGGATGATTGAACACTGCTGGAAATGTTGGTATTTATAGCCAACCAATCTGACCTGATTAGGTACCAAAGAAGTGAACATGTGTAGTATTTAAACTGAACAGATACTGCACTGCTTCAACAGATAACTACTGGGCAGTTAAATCTGTTGAAACTGCAGTAGTTTAAAAAACCTTTCTAGAATATTCTGAATCTATCTGGCAGTTTGAATCTGTCCAAAAATTTAAATCTGATTAACCTTAGTTTGAATCTGTTCAAACTACTTAATATCTATATGAGCAGATCGCTATGATGCAGTTCAAAACTCAGACAGATCTGGCGATGATTTGAATCTGTCCGGGTTCAAACAGATGTGAAACCTGTATGGACTGTTTAATCTGTTAGAAATAAATGGACAGAAAATTTAAATTCAAATTTTGAATTGATTTTCTGCAATAATTTTTTGGACACATTTAAAATGAATTTTATCTAAAAAATTAATATAAGAATCGACCCGACCTACACTCGGCACGGCTCGAACGGATGGCAGTGACGGCGTGCGCGCGCGTGTGTGGTGGTTTGAGCCAAGGTTCCATTTGTCTATAACTCCTCCCTTCTACAAACTTGGGGTGCTCCTTGAGGCCCAACCCAAGTGTTGTAATCTAATGCTTATATACTCAACAAAGTTCTCTTAAAGTTTCAATTCAGGACAACCCATTTCAAAGAAACCCATATATAATTCTTTAAATGTCTATTCCACGAACCCAAAAATGACATCAACTTTTCATTCACTCATAAATGATTTTGACGAACCGTCTTCACCGTGTGACTTGCTATGCAGCAAAGAACACGTTACTTCTTCGGACCCACCCCAAAAGACGTTTGGGGCCCACTCAATTTTGGGCTCAAAGTTGGCCCAAAAGAAGCCTTATAAAAACCAATTTCCCAACATATCTACATGGAATAAAAGAGTGTCGCCACTTAAAGGTACACTTGAAAGAATGTGCAAGGATATCTTAGGTTTTTCTTTATATGCTTTTGTCAATTATAATATAGCCAAAATAAATAAATAAAAAAAAATAAAGTTACAAGTTTCAAGTCATAATCATGTGAAACTCCATAAGGGAGTAAGATTAATCTTATATAGACAAGGTGAAGGTAAAAGCAGTAATAGTTTAGAGTTTTTTTGAAAACTCTTAAAACATATAAGTAGATGAATGGCAAAAGGAAAGCATGTTTGCGTGGTTTGTTATTTGCTATGATTATATGAATACATCTTTAACTGTAATTTTGAGTGAATTCAGTAATCCTTTAATTTGTGTAGAAATGCAAGTTATACAATTGAGTTCAATTACACAAATCTAATGATACATGGGGTCTTCTAAATATCTGAAGAAATGTAAAAATGTGTATTTTATTTCAAAACGATGAAAATAAGCCAAGAATTTAAACAATTCAGTATTTTATCTTTAGCCAAAAGCAGCCAAAATTAAAAAACCAAAGAGCCAAAAAATCATAAGCATGTTTATAAATAAAAACTAAAAAATCACAATGATTCCTTACCAAAGAGGATTTGATCAAGGCTTTTGTTGGGTACAAATTCATAAACAAGAACGCATTGAGGGGCTTCAATGATACAACCCAAAAGTCTTACAAGGTTCTTATGTTGAATTCCACTGATCAAATTTATCTCATTGAATAAGTCATCGGCCCATTGTCGTGAATCAAATGTACCTCAATGCTACATTATATTTTGGAGCTATTATATATATTCTACCATTAGTGATAGTGATATATGGTATTTTTGCAATCTTTTGGCATCTTATGTTATTCTTGTTACTTTACCATCAAGGATCACCTCAACTCTTTGAAGTTTTGAATTGTTATATGCATTTCTACTAAATTGGTTTACAAAATAAAATTATTTATATATGAGTTTAGATGTAATTGATAATATATTAATGCTTTCCTTGTTTATTTATTTATTTATTTTTTTGCATATTGGTTTTTGATGACGTTTGGAAGCATACTTGCAAATGAAGATCAACTCTTGAATTTTTTTTCCTAAACTGATACTTAATTTTAGTTGCAAATCAAGATCGAATGTTATTATTATTATTATTATTTGGACTAAACGTTAGTTCATTTTGGAATTTGCTATGATGGTTTTTTTTTTATTATACTTGATGGATTATTATTAAATTTGTTTGATGAATATATTTTCATTTATAATATAAATTGTTTAGTGAATGTTTTTTGTGGAATGGTGTATAACAGCTAGCGAATTTTTTAGTACATTTAAAAGGCTATTGAGACATGATACAGAATATTTGTGAAATAATAATTTAAATTGAAATATAAAATATGGAACAAGTTCAGTAATGAATTTTTTTTTGTTATTTGTACTAGTTATTATGACAAAGTGATTATTTGTCGTTAATAAATATTTTTTATGACAAACTTTATTGCAGCTTATATATGAGATATTTGGTTGATTTTGTTGTTTGGTGACCAAAAATTTTGTTAGGTATATATATTTTTGCCACGAAATATATTTCATCACCCATGTATGACTTTTGGAGACGAAAAATGTCGTCATCTTTACATCTTATGGTGACGAAATTATTTCCTCATCAATGATCAACATGTGTGACAAATTTATTTGTCAACTAAAGTTATAAATATGGTATGGAATAATTATTTAGTGACGAAAATGAGGATTTTTGATAACAAAAATGTTGTTTTATTAGTGACAAAAAATTTTGTCACTAAAGTAATATCATTGGTGATGAAATTATTTTTTGTTACGGTGGTTTTTAGTGACAAACATTCAATGACCAAACCAGTGAGGAAAATATTTCTTCACAAATATCTATAGTGACGAAATTAGCTCTTTGGAGACAAAAAAATTCGTCATTCAAGACCCAACTTGTTGTAGTGTCTGTTTGGAGCTCTATTTTTAAGGGATGCATTACTGCTGGTTATAAAAATAGTCTCCAAATCAAAAAGGAGATGTTAGACTTATTTATTTTGATGATTTATTTAATTATGTTTTAATTTATTTGGAAGAGAAAAATAGAATCTAAAATTTATTTTGATGATTTATTTAATTATATTTTAATTTATTTGAAAAAGAAAAATAGAATTAAAATTTATTTTGATGATTTATTTGAAAGAGAAAAATATAATCAAAATTTATTTTGTCCCATTATTTCTCACCTAAACCTTTATCCTAAATGTTGTTAGAATGTATTTGATATTTGATTAAATCAAGAGTTCAAATAGCCCAAAACAAAGATTCAAACAACCTAGCATAGCAGTAGGCCAAAAGGTTCAAAAGGTTCAAGTGGAAGATATTCAAATTAGTAATGATGGAAGTACAACGGCTATAAAGGTTCAAAAGGCCAAAAGGTTTAAAATGTTCAAGTGAAAGATCCTCAAATTTGTAATGATGGAGTGGAAGATATTCAAATTAGTAATGATGGAAGTACAACGACTATAAACAGCTATAAATTCAAATGACTACAACAGGTATAAACGGTTATAAATTCAAATGAATACAACGGCTATAAATGACTATAATTTTCATTATATATACCAAAGCCTCTAATGTAAACAAATTACAAAAAACCTGAAAATATTCTTTGATCTATAATCACTCACATATATTCTCAGAAATTATACACTGAGCCTTATAGCTTTAAGCCCATCTTTCCTGTGTGAGATTTACAGAAAAATCAAAACTTCATTTTATATATCTATCTTTGAGAGATATTTATTGTAAGCTTTCTTTGAAAGAAAAAATACCATTTCATCTTGTAAAAGTGTTGCAAACAATGTGTTCTTGAAATCTTGAAAATGATTGTGAATCACCTAAGATTTGCAAGGGTTTGGGCTTGTGAAGTCTGTGTAAAATCCATGGAGGATTGCTCCATTTATAAAGACATTGCTAATACCCCTGTGAAGCTAGAAGATAGTGAAAAATCTCAAGTGAAGCTTGAAAAGTGGACGTAGACCGAGTTGAAGACGAACCACTATAAATTTGTTTGTCTCTCTCTTCCTTATTTCTTTATTTTATTTTAAATTGCCATAACTATATTTCACATTTTTACTGTGCTAAATTTATTAACTGGCATAGTTGTTAAGACACTTGTTTTAATTATTTTTATTTCATTGATTATATTTATCTATTGTGCTAGTCATAATTTTTATTAGGGTATTATTAATTTTAATTGTAAAAACCTAATTCACCCCCCTCTTAAGTTGTCTTTTTGGTAACAATTGATATCAGTGCCTAGACTGTTGTTTTAGATTTAACCATCTGAGAGTTTCGATCCATGACAACCTTAGCTGAAGGACAAGTCACAAATAGGTCACCATTGTTTGACGGAAACAACTATAGTCATTTGAAGGATAAGATGACCTTATACCTACAAGCCACTGATTATGCCATGTGGATTATTGTCACCAAAGGTCCAAAAATTCCTACCAAATTAGTAGACAATATTAGTGTACCTAAAACTGAAGATGAATGTGATGAGAGAGATCATAAATTATTACAAGCCAATGCTAAAGCCAAACTCACCCTTATTTGTGGATTAGACTCTAAGGAGTATAATAGAATTTAAAGTTGTGATTCGGCAAAAGAAATTTGGGACAAACTTGAGGTAACGTATGAAGGTACAAACCAAGTGAAGGAATCTTGTATTGATATGCTTGTTCGTAATTATGAATTGTTTAAAATGAACTTTGATGAATCTATTTCAAGTATGTTTACTAGATTTACTGAAATTGTAAACTCTTTGAAATCTTTTGGCAAAACTTATACTAATAGTGAGTTGGTGAGAAAAATTCTTAAATTTTTACCAAAGAATTGGGAAGCAAAGGTCACGGCCATTATAGAAGCCAAAAATCTCTCCACACTTGGATTAGATGAGTTTATGGGTTCCTTTATGACTCATGAGATCACCATAAAAGGACATGAGGATGTTAAAAACAAAAAGAAAAGTGAAATTGCATTCAAAGCCTCATCAAATGAAGAAGAAAATGAAAACTCCAATGAGGATAAAAGCTATGCCATGTTTAGTAGAAATCTCAAAAAGCACTTTAAGAAAAACAATTATGGAGGAAAAAGACCTTTCAAGAAAGAGTACAATAAAGATAACAAGAAAGAGTCTATAATTTGCTATGAGTGCAAAAATCCTAGACATATGAAGATGGATTGTCCAAAATTGAAGAATCATGGAAAAGACTATAAAAGAAACAAAAAGGCCATGGTAGCAGCTTGGAGAGAAAGTAAAGATGAAAGCTCAAGTGATGAAATTGAAAATGAAGTAGCGAACTTATGTCTCATGACTCTTAAAGATGAAGACTCTACTCAAGATGAAGTTACTACTCTTTATGAAGAACTTGAAAGTGCATTCCATGAACTATCAAATGAATTTAGAAAAGTTTGTGCCAAAAATAATGTGTTGAAGAAATCTGTTGCATCTTTATCTATTAATGTAGAAGAATTAAAGAAAGAAAAAAAAAATATTTTGAAAAATGATTTTGATATTATCTCTAATGAGAAAACTACTTTAAAAAACAATGTTGATGATTTAATAAAAACACTTGAAAATTTTGTAAAAGGTAAAAATAATCTCAACATGCTTCTTAGAAATCAAAGATGTGTTTTCGATAAATCGGGCATTGGATATGACTCTATTAAGAAACAAAAGAATCTTAATACAATTTTTGAAAAGGCACCTCTCATGACACACTCTCATATTACTTGTCATTATTGTAGAAAGAAAGGTCATTATATATTTTATTGTCCATTCAAAAAGAATATGAACATGGGAATTAAAAAGATTTGGATTATTAAGGGATCTAACAAAACTAACCAAGAAAGACCCAAGAAACTATGGGTACCAGAAACCAACACTTGATTGTGATCTTGTAGGTTTGTTTTAAGTCCAAAGTTAAAGAAGGGAAGTGGTACCTTAATAGTGGATGTTCCAGACACATGACCGGAGATAAATCATTCTTTACTAAACTATCATCGAAAGATGGAGGATTTGTTACTTTTGGAGACAACAAGAAAGGAAAAATCATCGGTATTGGCAGCATCATTATTTCTCCTAACCCTTCTATTGAAAATGTTTTACTTGTTGATGGACTTAAGCATAACCTACTTAGTATTAGTCAATTATGTGATAAAGGTAATCGAGTTATTTTTGATAAATCACATTGCACAATTGAAAGCACAAATGATCATAAAGCTTTATTCATTGGTAATCGCCATGATAATATTTATGTTTTTCATCTTGATGATCTCTATGCTAGTGATATTAGATGTTTATATGTTAATAATGAAAATAATTAGTTATGACATAGAAGACTTGGTCATGCTCATATGGATTTAATTGCTAAACTTTTGAGAAAGGATTTGGTCATTAAACTTTCAAAAATTAAATTTGAAAAAGATCATCTTTGTAGTGCTTGTCAACAAGGAAAACAAACTAAAACATCATTCAAATCAAAATTTCATATTTCCACAACTAGACCTTTACAACTATTGCATATGGATTTATTTGGTCCCTCAAGGACATCTAGTCTAGGTGGTAAACATTATTGTCTTGTTATTGTTGATGATTATTCAAGATTTTCATGGGTTATGTTTTTAGCACACAAAGATGAAACATTTTCTTCTTTCACAAAACTCTATCGTAGAATTCAAAATGAAAAAGGCTTTCTTATTACTAATATTCGAACCGACCATGGTAGAGAACTTGAAAATGAGAAATTTGAATTGTTTTGTGATGAGCATGGTATTGGACATAATTTTTCAGTATCTAGAACCCCTCAACAAAATGGTGTAGTAGAAAGGAAGAATAGAACTTTAGAAGAGATGAGTAGAACAATGCTTTGCGAAAATAATCTTCCTAAATATTTTTGGGCCGAAGCCGTTCACACTGCATGCTACATTTTAAATTGTGCGTTAATTAGACCTATTCTCAAAAAGACTCCTTATGAACTTTGGCATGATAGAAAGCCTAACATTAGTCACTTGCGTGTTTTTGGTTACAAAATGTTTTGTGCATAATAATGGTAAGGATAACTTAGGTAAATTTGATTCAAAATCTGATGGAGCAATTTTTCTTGGCTATTCCTTAACTAGCAAAGCTTATTGTGTTTTTAATAAAAGAACTCTTGTTATGGAAGAATCTATACATGTAGCATTTGATGAAACTAACATCTCTGCTCAAAAGCAAATTGTTAGTGATAATATAGATTTGGAACCAAATGTGGAAGATTCACGTATCTACAAAGAAGAGAACCAACCATGTAAGTTGAATAAAGAGATTGAACAAACTATTCTCCCACCTCAAGAAGAAAGAGGAGACAATGATGATTTGCCAAGAAAATAGAAGTTTGTTCATAATCACCCTAAGGATTTAATCCTAGGTGACCCTACAAAAGGTATTGAAACTCTCTCTTCACTTAGAAACATTTGTAATAACTTGGCGTTTCTCTCACAGATTGAGCCTAAAAACTTTCAAGAAGCCGAATTTGATGAACATTGGATGATAGCTATGCATGAAGAGCTAAACCAATTTGAGAGAAACAAAGTGTGGGAACTTGTGCCAAAACCTAAAGATCATACCATTATCGGTACCAAATGGATCTTTCGAAACAAGCTTGATGAATCCGATACAATTATAAGAAACAAGGCTAGACTTGTTACACAAGGATACAATCGATAAAAAGGTATTGATTTCAATGAAACCTTTGCTCCAGTTGCTAGATTAGAAGCCACTCGTATGTTACTTGCATTTGCATGTTTTAGAGATTTCAAACTTTATCAAATGAATGTAAAAAGTGCATTTCTTAATGGTTTTATAAATGTGGAAGTTTATGTTAAACAACCCCCAGGTTTTGAAGATCATGCTTTTTCAAATCATGTTTTTAAACTATCAAAAGTTTTATATGGTTTGAAACAAGCACCTCGTGCATGGTATAAACGATTAAGTAAAATTTTGCTTGAAAATAATTTTTCTAGAGGAACGATTGACACAACACTTTTTGTTAAAACTAAAAATGATGATTTACTTATTGTGCAAATATATGTAGATGACATTATATTTGGTGCTACTAATGAAACCTTGTGTAAGAAATTTGCTAAGTGTATGCAAGGTGAGTTTGAGATGAACATGATGGGAGAGCTAAATTATTTCCTTGGGCTTCAAATCAAACAATGTAAGGAAGGAATTTTTATCAACCAAACTAAGTACACAAAAGAACTACTCAAAAAGTTTGGTATGTATGACTCAAAAATAGTTAGAACACCTATGAGCACATCCATTAAGCTAGACAATGATAAAAAAGGTAAGTCCATTGATCAAATAAAATATCGAGGTATGATCGGCTCACTTCTTTATTTAACTACAAGCAGTCCCGATATTATGTTTAGTGTTTGTATGTGTGCTAGATATCAATCAAATCCTAAGGAATCACATCTTAGTGTTGTTAAAAGAATTTTTAGATATCTTGTTGGCACTCAAAATTTGAGATTGTTTTATCCTAGAGGTGTTACATTTGATTTAATTAGTTACTCGGATGACGACTTTGCCGAATGCAAACTTGATAGAAAAAGCACCAGTGGCACTTGTCACTTTGTTGGTAACTCATTAGTATCTTGGTTTAGAGAAAAGCAAAATTCTGTTACTTTATCAATGGCCGAAGTTGAATATATAGCTTCCGAAAATTGTTGTGCCCAAATACTTTGGATGAAGCAACAATTTGAGGACTTTGATTTGCATTATGATCATATCCCTATTAAATGTGATAATACTAGTGCCATCAATTTAAGTAAAAATTCGGTTCAACACTCACGAACAAAACATATTGAAATTCGACATTATTTTTTAAGAGATCATGTTCAAAAAAGGGATATTGTACTTGAATTTGTAAACACCGACAAGCAATTGACAGATATTTTCACAAAACCTCTAAACGAGGATCACTTCAATTTTATTCGTGGTGAGCTTGTAATGTCGATTTTTGCTTAAAAAATTTTGTTATGACTGTGAAACTTGAATTTTTGTTAAAATGATATATGTGTATTGCTACATTGATAAGAAATATTTATATCAGTTGAATGCTTTCAAGTCCTTTATACATTTATTCTCCTTAACAGTTTGTTATTTTCAACTGTGCAATTTTTTTTGGGTTCTGCATCTTAAGGTAAAATTAACTTTGCATACATTGATTTTTTTAAAACCCTCATGGTATTTTTTTTGCATTACCATTCCAGTAATACCAACGTGTCATTAAGTTTAATTTCTGCTGGTATTATTTTATTTTCATTTATTTTATTATTTTGCTATTAGGTTTAATTTTTTTTAGTTTAATTTTTTTATTATTATTTTTGTTTGGGCTTAATTTTTTTTTTTTTTTGCTTTTTAATTTCATTTTTCAGTACTTAAACATAAAAACAAAAACAAATCAAAATACAAATATTCACATAAAAAAAAAAACACCTTTCATTTTTTTTACGGCCACACGCCGATCAAAATAAACATTAAAAAAAAAAACACCCTTCATTTTTTTCCGGCCATACACCGATCTTACTTCCTCGCCTCTTCCAGCGCTCTCTTCTTCTTTTTATCACCTTGGGCGACGCTTGACATCCCTGCTCCCGTGCTTTCGTCGAGAACGAGCTCTCCCTGCCGACTATCAAAAGCTAAGAACGACGTTGCTCCAAATCGGGCCATGGAGGTGGTCTTCCATTTAAGCTCTTTATTTTCGGCCTTCAGTGCGCCTATCTCGGCTCGTGCATCCTTGTACATGCGCTGAAGCAGAGCGAGTTGGTCGCTAACCTGATGGAGCTCACTCGTCCTATTTTGCAGTCAGTGAGCTAATTTTGTGACTGCAGTCACCGTCTCCATACAAGACGTTAGTGTGAAATGATTGGCTTTTATGTCAGATTGAGCTGCCATGATTTGCTCAATCGACATCATAGGAAGGTTCGGAAAAGGAATGACAAGAAGAGTAGAAGCCGGGGCACTCGGCCCAGCAGTGCTTACGGGATCATTCAGGTCCAGAAAGATAGTAAGGGGACGGGACGAGGCCATGTAATAGGAGATAAAGATGTAATCGAAAGGAGAGTAATTTTTGGCAATCTTTTTGCTCTGCTCAGTCTCTCTGTTCTGTCTCTCGCGAAAAAAGAAGATCGAAGAGAGTGATGCAGAAGAGATAGAAAAAGAGATAGAAGAGAGTGAGGTAAAGAAGAAGACACAGACGAGTGTGATTAAGAAGAAGGCTAAAGAGAAGTGGCTGAAGAGGGAGAGATAGCCGTGGCAAGCGGCAATCGAGGAGAGTTGCTTTTGTCGGCCAATGAAGTAAAAGCCAGGTCATGTGGCAACCGCGTTTTGCGAAAAATGAGAGAGACGCGGGAGAGTTATATATATGTATGTATATTGTATAGCTTTGTAATATATATATATATATATATAAATATATATTGATTATCTATTTTTTGATGTTATTTATCACTATCATTTTCCTCCTCCTCCAGATTCTAACCCATGCTTTCATTTTGATAATGTCACAAGGGAAGAAACTTATGATATTATGTATTATGGTATTATTTTCAAAATAATCTGATGTTATGTGTTTATAGTTTGATATCTTAATCTTATATCATGTTGTTGATTAAAGCTTGTTTATTACACATGTGCTAACCTATGTATTTAGAAATGAATTCAGGAAGCATGACTTGAGGGAGAGCTTTTTTTACTCCCAAATCAAATCAAAACATCATTGTGTGCCATTATCAAAAAGGGAAAGATTGTTAGACTTATTTATTTTGATGATTTATTTAATTATGTCTTAATTTATTTGGAAGAGAAAAATAGAATCCAAAATTTATTTTGATGATTTATTTAATTATATTTTAATTTATTTGAAAAAAAAAAATAGAATCAAAATTTATTTTGATGATTTATTTGAAATAGAAAAATAGAATCAAAATTTATTTTGTCCCATTATTTCTCACCTAAACCTTTATCCTAAATGTTGTTACAATGTATTTAATATTTAATTAAATCAAGAGTCCAAACAGTTCAAAATAAAGGTTCAAACAGCCTAGCACAACAGCAGGACAAAAGGTTCAAAAGGTTCAAGTAGAAGATCTTCAAATTTGTAATGATGGAGTGGAAGATTTCAAATTGGTAATGATGGAAGTACAACGGCTATAAATTCAAATGCATACAACGACTATAAACGGCTATAATTTTCGTTATATATACCAAAGTCTTTAATGTAAACAAGTTACAAAAAATCTGAAAATATTCTTTGATCTATAATCACTCACATCTATTCTCAGAAATTATATACTGAGCCTTATAGATTTAAGCCCATCTTTCGTGTGTGAGATTTACAGAAAAATCAAAACTTCATTTTATATATCTATTTTTAAGAGATATTTATTGTAAGCTTTTTTTGAAAGCAAAAATACCATTTTATCTTATAAAAGTGTTGCAAATACTGTATTCTTGAAATTTTGAAAGTGATTGTGAATCACCTAAGATTTGCAAGGGTTTGGGCTTGTGAAGTCTGTGTAAAATCCGTGGAGGATTACTCTATTTGTAAAGAGGTTGCTAGCACCCCTATGAAGTTAGAAGATAGTGGAAAATCTCAAGTCAAGCTTGAGGAGTGGATGTAAGCCGAGTTGAAGCCGAATCACTATAAATTTGTTTGTCTCTCTCTCCCTTATCTCTTTATTTTATTTTAAATTGCCATAGCTATATTTTACATTTTTACTGTGCTAAAATCATTAATTGACATAGTTGTTAAGACACTTTTTTTAATTATTTTTATTTCATTAATTATATTTATCTATTGTGCTAGTCATAATTTTTATTAGGGTATTATTAATTTTAATTGTAAAAACCTAATTCACCCCTCTCTTAGGCTTTCTTTTGGGTAACATGAGAGATTGTTGGAAATTGAGCAAGAGGAGGAAAGGAAGGTGACTCACTATATTTGAGGGCAGCTCTTCTACATACCACTAAAATAGGATCAAGAAAATTGTCACCAAAACACAAGTTGGTAAAACCAATGTTGGTGACAATTTTTGAGACTTTAACATTTTCATTATTACTAACTTTTCTGATATAAGGAAGGTCCTGGTGTGGTGGCCAAATACATATATCATGATTGAGCAAGTATAGGAGATAGGTGGCTCCAATAAACTTGATCACCCTTTGAGTGAAATGTACCCAATCACTACAATAAAAAGGGTTTTTATGACGCGCAATGCACGTCGTAAAAACCCTTCTACAACGTGCAGCGCGCCATAGACACCCCATTTTTGACCGACCTTAAGACTCGGATGTCACCAGTTGAGCGCTCGGTGATATTGCATGTCGCGCTCGTTCCGAAGTTTCAAGAGTCTCGGCCGTGACCTTTGCCTCCGAACTTCCGGGCTTTTCTGTGCTTTGCCTCGGTTTACGAACCAGGCTCCGTTTTCTCTGTTTTTCTCTTCCTGAAGGGAGGGAGAGGTCTCGTAGATCATCTCTCAGTGGCCGTAGGCTACGTTTCGTGGTCATAGGCCATTTTTCCCATTTCGGAGCCCGGTTCTCGATTTTTGGAGCCGTCGGCCGTGTGCCTCGGTTCGGGACCGCCTAACCACTTCCGTTTGTTCTGGTTTTTGGCATACATCTTATTTACTCCCTTTTGAGGGACACTGTGGTCCGAGAGACCAACTTCGTGGTCGAACGCCACCTCTAGCGCTTAACAGTCCATTTTCGGGCCCCCGGGCCGCGCGTTTCGGTCCCCGTACTTTCGTTTTGCATCCGTTTTGGTTCATTTTTGGTGGAGACCTTATTTTCATGATTAGGAAGCTTGTAGGAGGGTGGGAGGCCAGCAATTGTTCTGAAAAGCCAGCTTTATTTCTTCATCGCTCTCCGACGCCTGTTTTCCTCACTTGAAAGCTAATGTTGACCACCCCGGTGCCACTTTCTTGAGCCCTAAACCACATATTTGTGTTGTACACACCCGGGAGGCCACCAATATCACATGGCCGGCCAGCAACCCTTCTTGATCCTTTTGAACCCCTCTAAAAAATGGGTTTTTCTCTCTCCTAGTTCACATTCTCTGAGTGTCAACCACATATCTGTGTTGTGCACATATGGGAGGCCACCAATGTGGGGTGGCCGGCCACTAATTATGCTTGAACCTTTTGACCCTAGTCGGCCGGCCAAGGGAGGTGGCCGGCCGGCCACCTGGAGCCTTAATACCTGGCCGGCCGTGCTCCCCACCACCTGTCCCCCTCAGATATACCTTCCTTTTCACCCCAGATTCTGTATCTGAGGGGGGAACTTTTGAGGGGAAAATTTGAATTTCATTTCTCCCCTTTTTCTCCACTCCTTTTCCTATATAACCAGCACCCCCAGCTGTCTTTTAGAGGTTGAAAAAAATCTCTTTGAGCCTCTTGCATTCACTCTCCCTGTCCCTCTCTTCCAAGCCTCAAAACTCCCTTGGTTCTTGACCATTTACATACCAACCCATAACACCACACCTCCATCCTCTTCTCCAACATTTTGAGGCTGTTTTCCAGAGGCTAGGAGCTCCTCTTCTTGGTCCAAAAGCTGCTGGTTCATTGGTCTACAAGGGTAAGTCCTCTTCTCCTCTTTTCTTACATTTTTTTGATCTATATCTTAGCTCCTTGTGCTTATATTTTTGGGCTCCGACCCTAACTGGAAATAATCTTATTTTGAGCTTTTTTTTTTATTTTTTTTTTTATGTTTGATTAAGGCCCTTTCCCTGTTTGAGGCTTCCCTCACACCCTTTGTGTTTAAACTCTCTTTTAGGCCTATTTTTGCATAGTATTTTAGGTCTACTTGTGAGCTGTTTTGGACTTTTCCATAAACTGTGAAAAATGTTATTTTGAGCCCCTCTTCGACATTGTTGAAGGGCCCTCCTCTGTTTGAGGACAGCTACTGCCACTTGCTTCTTTATCCTTCTTTTAAGCCCTTTTCTTGCATAATATTTTAGGCCTATTTGTGTTCATTTGAGTGGCTTGATGTAAACTGAAAAGTGCCATATTTTGAGCACCTCTTCAACTTTGTTGAAGGGCTCTTCGAATTTTGGGGCCAGCAGCCACCCCTTGTCTCTATTCTCTCTTTTGGGGCCATTTTTGCATGATAGTTTAGCCTTATTTGCGTTTGCTTTTGAGACTTATTGTAAGTTGAAAAAAGGCTTTTTTTGTCATCATCTTTATGTTTTATTAAGGTTCCATTTTTGTTCGAGGTCATATGCTATCTTGTATGCTTGGTTGCCTCCCATTTTGACCTTTATATCCTAGCCCTTGTTGCATGCCTTGTTTGGCCTTCTAGCCACTGAAATCCAGTGAAGTTTCAGTGGCTTGGCCACTATTTTGAGCTTCCAAATCGGAGGGGGGTGACCCCCTTTCACCTTGACTTGTTTGGTGGTCATTTTGGCCTTCCAAAGGGGCCCTATCTTGCATGCTTCGTGGATTGATTTTCGGGTCAATTTGGTGAGTTTTGAGACTACCATATTTGATTTTCAAAGTTGGTTTAGGGCTTCCATGTGTCTATCTTGTATGTGTCTGATAACTCCTTGCATGCCCCTCTAAAGTAACTCATCATTTTTGCATGCCATGGTTGCATATAAGTGGTTATTTGGGCCTATTTTCACATGATTTATTCACTGATTTTTGATGGTTTGGTCAAATTCCATGTGCATCCTATACTTGCCATGTAAACCATGTTTGCCCGTCGAAATTGCATGCTAATTTAAGCCATCTTGCTAGCACTTTTTGGCCATACTCTAAACTGAAAAAATGCATACTTTTGGACTGTATTGACTCTGTCTTTACACTTCATGTTCAAATAATGCATGCTTTGTATAGCTATAAGTCATTCCATGTGCCTAATTTTGTGTTTCGGGGTCCATCTCATGTATTGGGTGCCATGTTTCCATGTTTTGGGGATGTTTAGCATCATATTTTAGTGTTGAAACTCACATGTTTGTATGCCATGTTCCAGGCCTTACCATGCTTTGGTAGAGTGGCATTCGTGCCTTAGGTTCGGTCCTCGGTTTGCGTGCATGTGTGCACGCATCTCGAGTGTCTCATTTCCATCTCATGGCCTCTTATGTGAGTGTGGCTGAGGTCCACTTGTGTTGGTGTAAGTCCATTATGCATTGTGTGTGCCATTTCATTTCATAGCGTTGTATATGCTTGGTTATATGTTAGCGCATTGTGTATGCCATGTTACCTCGTGCATCGTGTATGCCATTTCATAGCATTGTGCATGTTAGGTTGTATCTTAGTTGCATTCATGCATGTCATGCATATTGCATTGTGCTTGGGATAGGAGTTAGCCCGAGCACAGGAAACGAGGGACGTTTTGTACTCCGAGTGACGGAATGTGTCTCAATTCCCAGTTACCGACACTCCGGATTATCCATGATGGAGTTTAGGTTTTGTTGTGTTTTTATGTGCATTCATTCCATATTGAGTTGTGCAATTCGACTCCTCGGCCATCATGCATCGAGATGCGTGATTGGTGGCCCGAGGATCGAGGACTACACTCCTTAAAAAGTAGTCATGCATACATATGTGAAATACTTTGCCATGCCCCCCTCTTGCTCTCTGTTGCAGCAAATCAAGAATCAGCAGCCTTCCGGAGCTTGGTACTGTAGACACCCCATTTTTGACCGACCTTAAGACTTAGACGTCACTGATTGAGCGCTCGGTGATGTTGCATATTGCGCTAGTTCAGAAGTCTCAGAGTCGCGGCCGTGCGCCCTGCCTCCGGACTTTCGAACCTTCTTCGTGCCTTGTCTCGGTTTGCGAACCAGACTCGATTTTCTCTGTTTTCTTTCCTGAGGGGAGGGAGTGGTCCCATAGACTATCTCTCAGTGGCCGTGGGCTACTTTTCGTGGCCGTAGGCCATTTTGCCCATTTCGGAGCCCGGTTCCCGGTTTTCGGGACCGTCAGGCCGTGTGCCTCGGTTCGGGACCACCCAACCATCTCCGATTTCTCCGATTTTTGGCAGGTACCTCTGTTTTATCATAACAAGGGACACTGGGGTCTCTGATACCCACTTCGTGGCCAAACACCACTTTCGGTGCTCACGGCCCATTTTCGGGACCCCGAACCGCGCGGTTTTGGTCCCCGAGCATTCATTTTGCATCGATGTCTGTTCATTTTTGGCAGGCACCTCTGTTTTATCATTCCGAGGGACACTGGGGTCTCAAATACCCACTTCGTGGCCGAACGCCACTTTCGGTGCCTGCAGCCCATTTTCGGGACCCCGCGCGGTTTTGGCCCCGAGCATTCGTTTTGCATTAGTTTTTGTTCAATTTTGGCAGGTGCCTCTGTTTTAGCACCAGGAAGATCACTGGAGGGTGGGAGGCCAGCAATTGTTCT
Source organism: Camellia lanceoleosa (assembly GCA_025200525.1). Classification (NCBI taxonomy): domain Eukaryota; kingdom Viridiplantae; phylum Streptophyta; class Magnoliopsida; order Ericales; family Theaceae; genus Camellia; species Camellia lanceoleosa. The sequence continues at coordinate 42,311,269 of CM045760.1, forward strand.
CAGCAACCAACTTTTGGCTTGGTCAAAAGTGGTTCAGCATGAATCCGGGAAGGAGAAAAGTCTGCGCGGCTTCACCGAAACAAGCGTAACTCTTTGCACAAGAGGAATTAAAATATGAGGCCACCACCATTGGAAATCTTACTTCCGGGGCTTTATTTTTCACTCAAGAATCTCCTAAGTCCAAATCCGGGGGGAGGAGATATGGTTGGTTGAAGTCCGGTTGGACTGAATCTGCGCGGCTTTACGGAAACTGGCATAACTTTTTCTACAGGAGGAATTTTGATGCAAGGTTTGCGGAATTGGAAAGCTAACTTCCGGAGCTTCAATTTGGACACTTGAATGTACATTTTTGGACTTCCCTAGCACCCACCAGCCAGTGATCTTCTCGGCAGTTTCTTTTGTTTTTTTATCTAGTTGGCCAACCACCCCTTTTGTGAAATGACGATTTTGCCCCTGTGAGTTGGCCGGCCCTATTCCCCTCATTGAGTGTATTCCAGCTGCATTGGTTGCCCTCAAAATATCTAGATATTTAGAGCAAAATATCTAGTTTTTGAAAGATATTTTGAGGGAAATACTTGGGTGTATTTTCCAACCCTTTTGCCCTCCTTTTTCTCCCTCTCTCTTGTCTATAATAGCAGCTGCCGAACCTGGTTGAGGGGGGTGAAAAAAAATCTTTTGAGCCTTGCATATTCAAAACCTCCATTTCCATAGCCAAAAAACCCTAAAAAGCTTCAAGGTTCTAGGCCATTTCTTCATCAACTCCAAGCTCTATCATCACCATACCATTTCCAGCAGCAAGGGAAGAATTCCAGTAGCTAGGAAACATCCATTCTTCAAGCAAAAGGCAGTCAAGAAGTTGTCTACAAGGTTAAGTCCTCTTTCCCTCTTTTCTAGCCCTATTTTGGCTCATTTCTTAGACCTATTTGCTTGTGGTTTTGAGTTCCGAGATTAACTGTAAATGTCACTATTTTGAGGTGTTCTTCATGTTTGTTTAAGGTCTCAACATCATTTGGGGTCCCTATCTAATGCTTGTTTCAATATCTCATCATATGCCATTGTTTTTGCAAGCTTTCTTTGACTCATGAGTAATCTGATTTTGAGCATGACATAAACTGTAAAAGTGCATATTTTGAGCCTCTCTTCACCATTGAAGAAGGGCTCAACCTTGTTTGGTGAAAGCTTGTACTACCTCTCTTTGTGGTCCCTTTGGTGGCCCTATTTTGCATGGCATTTCTAGCATGATTTTATTCTGATTTTGAGGTTGACATCTACTTTAAATATGCATATTTTGGGCTCCTCTTCAATGTTGTAGAAGGAAATTTTGCTGTTTGAATTTTCTATATACTACTTGTCTCAAGACCTCTCTTTGGTTCATTATTTTGCATGCTTTGTTAGGCTTATTTGGCTTCTGTTTCTGGTCTTCATCAGGCCTGAAAAGAGACTTGTTTTGGCCTTCTTGTCATGTTTTGTTAAGGGCCTTAAGCCATTTTGTGAATGCTTTTGGTACTTCATGTTATATCCTCCATATTTTCCGTAAAATTGCATGCGTTGTTAGGCTTGCTTAGCTTCGGATTCCAGCCTTCATCAGGCTTAGAAAGTGTCTTTTTTTGGTCTATTCTTCAAGTTTTATTAAGGGTCTTAAGTTGTTTGGTCATTGCTTATGGTACCTCTCTTTATAGCCCTTGTTAGCTCATTATATTGCATGCTATTTTGAGCCTATCTACATACTGATTTTGGAGTTGTCATTCACTGAAAATATGCATATTTTGGGCCCCTCTTCAGTATTGTAGAAGGGAATTTTTCAGTTTGGGATTTGCATATACCACTTGTTTCAATACCCCTCTCTTGACCCCCATTTTTTGCATGCCATTGTTGCCCTATCTATGCTTACTATTTGGCCATGTTTTGTATTGGAAAAATGCTATTTTTGGGGCTGCCTTGCTACTGTTTTTGCTGTCATGTGCCAATTTTGCATATTTAGCATAGCCGTAGGCCATTTCGGGCACTTAAAATCGCGTTTCGGGATGATTTCATGCGTTGATTGTCATTTCGTATCATTTCGGGGCTGTTTTCCCCTTCATTTAGCTGCTGAAATTTGTTTTGCCTGTTTGCATATCATTTTCCGTGTCATTTCATGCCTTAGTGCATTGCCTCGGTTTGCACGCACTTCGAGGCACTCCGTTTTCATTCATCGGCAGCTTATGTGAGTGCGGCTGAGGTCCTCTCATGTTGGCGTAAGCCCAATTTCCATTCCGTATGCTATTTCATTTCCATTTTATCATCGCCTCGGTTTGCATGCCTGTGGGCGCGCATTTCGAGGCACTTCGGTTCTATCCGATTTCCATTTTATCATCGCCTCGGTTTGCGTGCCTGTGGGCGCGCATTTCGAGGCACTTCGGTTCTATTCGATTTCCATTTTATCATCGCCTCGGTTTGCATGCCTGTGGGCGCGCATTTCGAGGCACTTCGGTTATATCCGATTTCCATTTTATCATCGCCTCGGTTTGCGTGCCTGTGGGCGCGCATTTCGAGGCACTTCGGTTTTATCCGATTTCTATTTTATCATCGCCTCGGTTTGCGTGCCCGTGTGTACGCATTTCGAGGCACTTCGATTTTATCCGATTTGCATTTCACATCATCGCCTCGGTTTGCGTGCCCGTGTGCACGCATTTCGAGGCACTTCGGTTTTATCCGATTTACACTTCACATCATCGCCTCGGCTTGCGTGCCCGTGTGCACGCATTTCGAGGCACTCTATTTTGTCCGATTTGCATTTCATGCCATTGCCTTGGTTTGCGTGCCCGCGTGCACGCTTTTCGAGACATATCATTTTCATCTCATTTTCACAGCATAGTGCATACTAGGTTATATCTTAGATTGCATTCATACATTTCCTCGATTTGCGTGCTCGTGTGCACGTATTTCGAGGCATCTCATTTTCATAATATTGTGCATGTCAGGATTGCATTTCATGCATATCATGCATATTGCATCGTGTTCGGGATAGGAGTTAGCCCGGGCACGGGAAACGACGTTAGGTACTCATCGGTGACGGAACGGGTCTCAATTCCCAAGTCACCGACACTCCGGATTACCCATGATGGAGTTAGGTTTCTGTTGTAGCATTCATCTGCATTCATCCTATATTGAATTGTGCAATTCGGCTCCTCGGCCATCATGCATCGATATGCGTGATTGATGGCACGAGGATCGAGGCATGCATATATTCGTGAAATACATTGCTATGCCCTTTTTCTGCTCTCTGTTGCAGCAAAATGAAGAATCAGCAAATTTTCGGAGTCTGGCACGCATTTCGAGAAACAGTGCAAACAGAGGCTAATTGGGGCATCCCAGTGGATTTCCGCGCCAAAGCAGCCCAGCATACATCATTCATCAACAGCGAGGCAGTCCCTGGCTTGCATGCCAGTTTTACTTTCTTTTTTTTTTGTAATGAATTTGTTAATTAATTAAGAATTTGTATATTTCGGACTGTAATATTCTTTTATTCGGGTCTGTATTATTATTTATTCGGACCCTCTGCGCGAGGGCACAACTGTAATAAGGGTGTGTGAGTGTGACGTATGTCTTCCAACCCCTATTTCTTTCTCCCTTTTATTTATCCGCTTACAATGGTTAGATATAGGGCATATTTCAATTAGCATAACAGTATGACAGCATGTTTGCATCATTCATCTGTTTTGCACGCTCCGGGCTCGGCGCATCATACAAACTGCATTTATATTTCAATTCCAAAATGAATACATGTTAACTGTAGCATTTCATATACCACGTTTAGGATAGCCGAGCTTGCTATAGTTGCATCTTTGCATGTGTTGCATTAGGCATTTCTGTATATTTAGGATCATGCATGATTTCTAATGAGTTTCTGTTTTGGCTTGGAGTACTTGGTGAGTTGTTATGCTTTAGCATCCTTGCATGCGTATGAGTGTTGCCATGATAGCATGTTTACCATGAGGCTAACTGCTTATGTGATATAACTGCCTTGAATGCCTGTGGGAGGTTGAGTTATTTGAATTGGGACAAATCACTGATTGTTTGTTTTAAGCCCACTAGATAGTGGCAAAACCATCTTTTCTAAGCCCACCCGAGGGTGGCAAAATCTGCATTTTAAGCCTGTTTGCGAGTAGCAAACCATCTTTCAAAAACAAACATGAAATGTTTTGTTCCAATTCAGGCGATCTAGTCTATACTTGTATGCTGTGCGCATCACATAGTAAATCTAGGCTAATAACTGGAATAAGAACGCATAATGTTTTCAAAACTAGATATCATGGTTAGTAGAGGCCGATCTTTGATTGGGCGAGCAGGAGTGCTCACGAAGTGACCTTCCCCAATCGTACCCAAGTTCCCGAGCCGAGACAACTTTGGTGATGACAGACACGTGGCCTTAGGCACGAGTCAGAGTTTCCTAAATTTCCCAAAATAAAACATTTAGGTGGTGACTCTGTATCTGGCAAAGCAGTCCATGTTTGGTACTTCTTTCAAAAAAATTTATTTTCTCAAAACGATTTGCCGGATTTGGACTCTTTGGTTCAGATTAAGAACCGTGACAATTTGAGTCTCGAATCAGAGTGAGCCCAAAACGCGAACGGAGGGAGCTCATTCTCGGGCGTTCGGGACGCGTCTACGCTTCGCGACTCTGCTGGGGATTTAGAGAACTTGACTCGAACTCATGATATCTGGTTTTGGCTGCACTTATGTGTTTCTTTGCATTGCATTTGCATTGGTGTGCCTAGGACACCGTGTTTGCCGTCTGCTATTCCTGAACGGTTTGCCGGAGGCTTGTCTTGTCAAGGCATGACCATAAGGCTGACCGGTTGTGGGCTTTGCCAGTATGGGAACACAAACCCCGATTTTACTGAGGCACCCTCTTTGACCATTCGACCTAGTGCATATCGAAATCCGTAGTGACCATTCTAAACTAGGACAGGATGCTTACCCGATATAGGTTATTTGAAACCGCTGCGTGCATAGTGAAACCCTAGCTCCTGACAAAATAGGACAGGGAAACCCTACCCCAACATAGGGGTGTTTTGGCTCTCACTTATCTGTTATGTGCTTTAGAGTGCGTCTCTACAGGGAAATGCATGTATCAGTTTATGAGTTTGGGCATCAGGCCTGAGGGTATCGAATTCAGTCTTTGGGGACAGTGATTTAGGGATAATGATCAGTGTTTGAGAACAGTTTGTATCCAGCTTATCGACCGTGTGTTGTTATGCCCAGCCGTGTGTTGCGTATTCATTTTAAGCTGTTATGCTGTTCATTTATCTGGTTATTTATTTCCTTTTTGCTTTATTTGTCTTTTTGCTAGGACAGTTTTAGCACAATTGCTTCTGACCCAGTAGATATTCCCCGAGCACTTTGGACAAGAGGTCATCGGCTCAATCGATCTGAGGATCTGGTTGACGGACAGCTAGTGTTTCATTCTCTACCCCAAGTTGTCAGAAGAAGACCGAGAAAGCGCAGTGTGTCTGAGCAGAGGTTACCAGAGCAGTGGTCTACCTTAGCAGTAAGCAGTCGGGTTGAGGTCCCAGTTTCGACCATAGAGATACACATACCAGTCAGTCAGTAGGATCAGCAGAACATAGCCGAGATAGAGGAAATGATGCGCCAAATCCAAGAGAGTATGAAGCAGATGCAGGAGGATGCTGTCCGCCAAGCAGAATTCTCTAAACAGCAGGCTGCAATCATGGCCTAGCAAGCGGAACTAATTACCCGGCTATAGCAACAAGCCAGAGCATCAGCCTCACATCCAACTCCTCCTCCACTAGGGATCCCCCTACCTGAGCAGACGCCAACTACACAGAATGTAACGACCCTCACTTTGAATCAGTCTTGCTTGCATGTATTTTGTATGATCTTGAATTGTCAAGTTTGTAATCTTGATACTTGCCTTGTTTTGCTTTGTCTTATTGTAAGTTGCTGGAATTCGTGTTTTGTTTGGAGCGTAGCCGAGGTCAGCTCAGCATAGTTTGCCTTTGAGCCTTCGCGTTTTGAGCAGTTTTGGAACCTTAGCCGACCTCCATCTTCACCCCGGCATGTTTGCCGAGATGTTACCTTTTGGGCCGAAGTGTGTATCGCCGAGGCTGTGATGTTTTGTGCTTGTAATCTTTGTCCTTGGGCAGGTATGGCCTAGGCCGAGATGTGGTACACCTGTGCCAAGGTGTGGCATGCTTAGTCAAGTGTCGCCCTCCCTAACCTTTGTCTTTGTTGACTGTCAAGTCTTGTCTTTGGTCGAGGTCATTTCTCGCCGACGTGCTTAGCCAAGCGTGTTGTGTACGCTTTGTCGAGACTTGTCTTGTCTAGCGTCACCTTTCTAATCGCCAATCCGTGATGCCACGTGTCCGAGCCGAAGGCTATGACAAATGTGCCTATAATACATCATTGTGTATCTTTTGATTATGATTTTGGTCTCAAATCTTTGTCTTGTTTAGAGAGAGAAGCTCTAGAACTTAGAGTTAGAATTTTAGTGTGGGAGTTGAGCTCGAGCTTGATCGTGGAAGATCGAACCGCTGATTTCCGCTTTTGAGGTTAGATTCTTGTTCTACATCGATTGTTCCTATTGATCATCTAGATGCATTGCATGATTGGATCTGCTCGCATGTCATGTATTGATTTGAACTTGGTTTTGAAAGAGAAAAATGTTGTTCTTGTGTTCTTAAAGGAGAACCTTGTTTTGATCCAAAGTTTGGAACAAGAATCATGTTTTGTGTTTGTTCTTGCATAATTTTCTAATGAGTACCCTAGTCCACGTTTTTGAACTCTTAGCTTGAAAACCCCAGATTTCGTTTATGTGAGTTGGATTTCAAAGATGCATGATCTTGTTCTTCGTGTCCTTTGAAAGGAAACTCAAGTTTTCCTAACTTTGCCTTGTCTTGGCTTTTCGAGTCCACACCTCGGCGGGAGGTGTAGGACCTCGGCTAGACCTCGATGGTACCAGGCACTTCCCTGTGATGGGAAATAATGTTTTGATTCCTTGCATGTATGTGAAGCCTGCTTTGAGAGTATGGTTTGCTATGTGATTGTAGGACTTTGATCTTTGCTTGAGCCTACACCAAGACCGAGGTGAGTGGTGCTTTTGATAAAGCTATGTTATAAAGCTTTTGATAAATCTTGCTTGTTTCGCTTTGGTAAAAGTAATTGCTAAGCATGAATGATTAGTCTATTTTGATGTTTTGTATACGAGCTTGTTTTGATGGTATTCTTGAAAGTCCCCTTGTGCTGGAGGACTCTAAACTTTAGCAGTACTAGATGAAAAGGTAAGTATGAACTTCGTCTTGATGATGTCCTTGTAATGAGTTGAGCTTTGTTTCTGCTTTCTTTGGAAAGTCCCTTGTCTTTGGAGGACTCTAAACTTTCGCAGACATCTTGTTAAAAGGATACGGTCCTTTCTTTGGAAAGTCCCTTGTGCTGGAGGACTCTAAACTTTCGCAGTACATCTTGTTAAAAAGGATACGGTCCTTTCTTTGGAAAGTCCCTTGTACTGGAGGACTCTAAACTTTCGCAGTACATCTTGTTAAAAAGGATACGGTCCTTTCTTGCTAAGATAAATGTTAAAAAGGCTCACGGGCCTAAGTAACACAAGTCCCTTGTGCTAGAGGACTTTAAACTTTTGTAGCACCACTTGGTGAAAAAGGGCTACTGCCTAAGTCACAAACTTCGTGAAAAAGGGTCGGGCCTAAGTCATATAAGCTTGATATGTGTTGTCTTGAAGATTACCTCGGCAATAACTTGTGCTTGCACGGCAAATGTTTTGACTTGTAAGACTTGTTGGATGAATACGGTTCATCACTTGATTCGATACAACTTGATTTGTTTTGTTTTGGATGGAACCTCGGCTACTACTTGTTTAATCCTTGTATTGCTTTTGTCCGGTAGGATTTGACAGATGAATACGGTTCATCTCTTGTTCGCATGCCTTGATATTCTTCGCTAAGGTGAACCTCGCTATTGTTTGAATGGTTTTGATATGCTTTGTTTTGGCGGACTCGCTATTATTCATGCAAACCTTTATTTCTAGTACCATTCATCGAGTTTCCAAGCTCACCCCTCTCTATATATATGTAGGTGATGAAGCGGGCATGACGCCTAGAAGTATTTGTACATTTTGTTTTGGGATTTTTGTTATGCCGACTTGACTTGCTTACATCGGTATGTTTTGTGATTACCTCGGCATATGTGTTACTCGCGATTCTTGAAAATCATGCTTCTTTGCTCAGAATCACAGATTTGTATATGTCATTTGAGAAGCCTTTTGATCAGATGTAACTTGTATTTGTTTTGTTATCTGCCGAGGTGCGCTTCATTATGTATGCATTTACATTTGATCTATGCAGACTCTCAAGGACCATTTGTATTTAGTTTATTCGCTCGCATATGTGAGCCCCTATGATTACTCGATGTGTGTGAAATTTTGTAAGTCGCCTTTGGTAATTACGGACATCGCCATCTCGACTCCAAATTTACTAGGGGCGAGTTGGGGTCGTGACAGAGTGGTATCGAGCACAAGTTCCTCATAGTACGTTGATTCACACACTCGAGTCCTAAAGAGCATAGGATTCCATTTAGAAAGATGCTAGGGTTGCATCATATTGCTTGCTATTTGAACAAGGTGTGCATTGTCTTGACTTGCTTAATTGTTACTTGCTGCGGAGTTATTTGTTTACTTGCTTTAAAGTCACACTTTGTATACTCATAGTATCATGAGGAGAGGTAGACCTCCACTTGCGAGATCGACCAAGGCAGATTGGACGTAATGGAAAGATTAATGGAAGGATTGACCCGTGAGTTAAGGCAAATAAGACAAAGAAGACGCTAGTACTACATCGACCAAAGCCGAAAGGCATTTAATGGTCGAAATGTAGTCCTCCTCCACCTCCCCAACGCCACAAGTTCCTCTACAACCAAATTTTATATGGAGATGGCACAATAGCTTTGATCGGGGAGTTCAAGAAGATGAGACCACCAAGGTTTTCGGAGGTATTGAGCCAATGAAGGCCGAGGCATGGGTTTTGGAAATGGAGAAACTGTTGAGATTTTCCCCAAAGACCGATGTTCGAAGGTGACTTTAGTCAGATTCACCACAGACGATGCTCGGAGATGGTGGATGATGACCAGAGAAACTAACCCTGGTTTAACTGGCAAGGTTTTTGGAACTATTTTACAAGAAGCATTTTCCTCGCTCGGAATCGCAAGGCTACCGAATTTCGGACTTTGACGCAAGGCAATGAGCGATGGGCGAATATGATCGCGCTTTTACTGAATTGGTAAGGATTGTACCTCACATGATCAATGATGAATACATGAAGGCTAGGAAGTTTGAAAGGGGGCTTCGTGGACCGATTCAAGACCGGGTTAGCCTGCTCGATATGCCGACCTATGCCGGCGTCTTGAACAAAGCCGCTTTTGGCCGAAACTAACTTGAACAGTATCGAACTGGAGAGAATCAATGAAGAGACAGAACTATGACAACCCCCGAACACAGTTGAACCCCAATAAGAAGATGAACAAGGGCAGTGCTGGTTTTCCGAAGCAGGAAGGTAATACTAAGCCGACATGTTCAGATTGTGGGAAGCAACATTTTGGAGTTTGTCGTCCGGACATCCGGTGCTTGCTATGAATGTGGAGAAGTGGGTCATTTTGTGAGAGATTGTCCTAAGACAAAGGTGAAACCAGAAGAAAGGTGAGAATACCTCGTGCACGGTTCAAAAGAATAATCTTTGGGAAAGGATGATGAGGCAGTGAGTATTTGCACTAATGCCGGGGATACTCGAATCTTGCCGAGAAGAGTGTCGTATACTTTTAATTTGCTCCCGAAATGCTTATGTGTTAGTTGATTCGGGCTCTACGCACTCGTTTGTTTCTACTAAGTTTGCCGAGAAGATTAATAGGAAATTAGAATCTCTTGATTATGTGCTATCTGGTTCATCTCCGGGAGATCCATGATTGTTGATTCCTTTTATAGAGCATGTGTTGTTGTCATTGAGCATGTTGAACTGCTAGTTGATTTAATGCCCTTGAATATAGATCAATTCGATGTTATATTGGGAATGGATTGGTTAGTAGCAAACCACGCTCTCATTGATTGTGTTTCGAAGAGTGTCACATTGAAACCCCAAACCTAGCCAAGTTATTTTTCAGGTAAAGGAGTAATTCCCCACCTTATTTAATCTCATCCATGAAGGCCTGTAAGTTGATCCAAAAGGTCAGAAGGGTTATTTGTGTAGTATATTGAAAGATCGGGATGGAAATGTTAGTTTAGCCGACATCCCGCTTGTTAATGAGTTCGCCGACGTCTTTCCTAATGATTTACCCGCCATTTGGTCGATAGAGAAATAGAGTTTATCGTTGATGTTATATCGGGAACACAATCGATCTCCAAAACACCATATAGAATGGCCCCAAATTAACTTAGAGAATTGAAACTACAATTGCAAGAGTTGTTGGACAAGGGATTTATTAGGCCGAGCACATCACCATGGGGAGCACTGTGTTATTTGTTAAGAAGAAGGATGGCACACTTCGCCTTTGTATTGATTATAGAGAACTCAATAAGGTCACCATTAAGAATAAGTACCCACTACCTAGGATTGATGATTTACTTGATCGCCATAAGGAGCACGAGTCTTTTCCAAGATTGACCTTAGGTCGGGCTACCATCGGCTTAAGGTTAAGGCAGAGGATGTTGAGAAGATCGCCTTCGGACTAGATATGGCCACTACGAATTTTTAGTGATGCCTTTCGGATTGACCAATGCCCCTGCTGCATTTATGGATTTAATGAACAGAGTCTTCAAGCCCCACTTAGATGAGTTTGTGGTCGTCTTCATCGATGATATATTGATTTATTCCAAGAGTGAAGTTGAACATGAAAACCATCTGAGAATTTCTTTGCAGGTATTGAGAGACCGGAAACTGTATGCTAAATTTAACAAGTGTGAGTTTTGGCTTTCTACTATTTCATTTCTGGGTCATGTAATAAATGAAGAAGGTATTTCAGTTGATCCGAGCAAAATAGAAGCCGGTAAATTGGCCGAGGCCGACCAATGTGTCCGAGGTTCAAGTTTTCTGGTTTGGCGAGTTACTACAGAAGTTCGTGAAAGAATTCTCCGTGATTGCAACTCCATTGACACAATTGACTAGGAAGGAGCACCGTATGAATGGATCAAGATCGAGTCGACTTTTCAGAGCTAAAGACGAGGTTGGTTCTGACCGATCTTTGGTACTTCCATCGTAATGAGGAGTTTCATGTTTCTGATGATCGTCGCATAAGGGTTTGGGTTGTGTATTAATGCAAGGAGGTAAGGTTATAGCATATGCATCTCGTCAATTGAAGCCACATGAGAAGAACTATCCTACCCATGACTTGGAGCTAGCGGTAGTGGTTTTTGCTTTGAAGATTTGGCGTCATTACTTGTATGGAGCTTCTTGTCGTTTTCTGAGATCATCGAGCTTGAAGTATCTATTCACTCGAAGGAATTGAACTTGAGACAAAGAAGATGGCTCGAGTTGTTGAAGGACTACGATATCTTGATTCAATATCACCTGAGGAAAGCCAACAACGTGGCCGACGCTCTGAAAGCGTAAAATCGGTTGGAAATTTGGCATGCCTAACCTTGATTTCGCAGAACCAACCATTGTTGAAGAAGTAAAGGCAAGACAAATGGAGGTTGAATTCTTGAGAAAAAGTAGCCGATGAGATTGTTACCAAGCCGAGATCCGGTACACCTTTGAAAACCAAGTGCTTAAGTTTGAAGGAAATTGTGTGTGGCCGATGTTCCGGTGAAAAGGAAGATTTTCTTTGAAGCCCATAATTCCAAGTTTGTTGTTCATCCAGAAATACCAAGATGTACCATGATGTAAAAGCAGATGTTTTGGTGGCGAACATGAAGAGAGAGATAGCCGAATTTGTGTCCCGAGGTTTGCATTGCCGAAGTAAAAGCAGAACATCGAGAGACCAAAGGGACTTCTACAACCTTTGCCGATCCCCGAGTGGAAGTGGGAACACATCTCTATGGATTTTGTGGAGAATTGCCGAGAACACGTAAAGGTATGGATTCGATTTGGGTTGTGGTAGATAGACTAACCAAGTCGACACACTTTTTGCTGTTAAGACTACTTTCAACGCCGATCAACTTGCCCTACTTTATGTGAATGAGATTGTTAGACTTCATGGAGTGCCGATGTCAATAGTGTCGACGGAGATCCTAAATTTGTTTCAGATTTTGGCGAGTCTCTGAGGGCCTTTGGAGCCGATCGAGATTTAGTCTGACTTTTCATCCCCAGACGGATGGGCAAGCAGAAAGAACGATTCAGACACTTGAAGATATGCTTAGACTCGTGTATTGGATTTCCAAGGAAATTGGGGAATGCATTTGCCATTAGTGGAATTCGCTTACAACAACAGTTATCACGCGAGTATTGGTATGGCGCCGTATGAAGCTCTATATGGAAGAAAATGCAGATCGCCGATATGTTGGACGAAGTTGGAGATAAGGCTCGCTTGGTCCCGAACTCATTCAAGTAACAACAGAGAAGATTAAACTTATTCAAATAGAGAATTAAATCGCCAGAGCCGACAAAAGAGTTATGCCGACCGGAGAAGAAATGAGCTAGAATTGAAGTTGGGGATCACGTATTCCTAAAGGTTTCACCAATGAAAGGGGTTTCAGATTTGGGAAGAGAGGTAAGTTAGCACCCGTTATATTGGTCCATTTGAAGTCCTTGACAAGGTTAACTCCGTTGCCTCTGAGACTTGCTTTGCCACCGAATTGAGCCAAGTCCATAACGTGTTTCATGTTTCGATGTTAAGGAAGTATATTCGATCCTTGCATGTAATTAAGCATTCGGAATCGAAGTTAATGAGAATTTGGGCTATGAAGAGAAGCCGACGTCTATTGTGGATGACAAGTTAAGCAATTGAGAAACAAGTCGATACCAATGGTAAAGGTGGAATGGAAAGAGCACTATGGCAAGGACGCCACATGGGAAATGGAAGAGGAAATGAGAATTCGACATCCGTGAGTTATTCTTGGACCAAGGTATAGTAAGTTTGGGGTCCAAACTTCCTTAAGGGGTAGGATGTAACGACCCTCACTTTGAATCGATCTTGCTTGCATGTATTTTGTATGATCTTGAATTGTCAAGTTTGTAATCTTGATACTTGCCTTGTTTTGCTTTGTCTTATTGTAAGTTCTTTGGAATTCGTGTTTTGTTTGGAGCGTGGCGAGGTCATTCGGCATAGTTTGCCTTTGAGCCTTCAAGTTTTGGCGCTTTTGGAACCTTAGCGACCTCCATCTTCACCCGGCATGTTTGCCGAGATGTTACCTTTGGGCGAAGTGTGTATCGCCGAGGCTGTGATGTTTTGTGCTTGTAATCTTTGTCCTTGGCGGTATGGCCTAGGCCGAGATGTGGTACACCCGAGCCAAGGTGTGTACAGCTTAGTCAAGTGTCGCCCTCCTAACCTTTGTCTTTGTTGACTGTTGCGAAGTCTTGTCTTTGGCGAGGTCATTCTCGCCGACGTGCTTAGCCGCCAAGCGTGTTGTGTACGCTTTGTCGAGACTTGTCTTGTCTAGCGATCACCTTTCTAACGCACCAATCCGGTGATGCCACGTGTCCGAGTGAAGGCTATGACAAATGTGCCTATAATACATCATTGTGTATCTTTTGATTATGATTTTGGTCTCAAATCTTTGTCTTGTTTAGAGAGAGAAGCTCTAGAACTTAGAGTTAGAATTTTAGTGTGGGAGTTGAGCTCCGAGCTTGATCGTGGAAGATCGAACCGTTGGATTTCCGTTTTGAGGTTAGATTCTTGTTCTACATCGATTGTTCCTATTGATCATCTAGATGCATTGCATGATTGGATCTGTTCTGCATGTCATGTATTGATTTGAACTTGGTTTTGAAAGAGAAAAATGTTGTTCTTGTGTTCTTAAAGGAGAACCTTGTTTTGATCCGAAAGTTTGGAACAAGAATCATGTTTTGTGTTTGTTCTTGCATAATTTTCTCGAATGAGTACCCTAGTCCACGTTTTTTGAACTCTTAGCTTGAAAACCCCAGATTTCGTTTATGTGAGTTGGATTTCAGCATGCATGATCTTGTTCTTCGTGTCCTTTGAAAGGAAACTCAAGTTTTCCTAACTTTGCCTTGTCTTGGCTTTCGAGTCCACACCTCGGCGGGGAGGTGTAGGACCTCGGCTAGGCCTGGATGGGACCAGTGCACTTCCTGTGATGGGAAATAATGTTTTGATTCCTTGCATGTATGTGAAGCTCGTTTTGAGAGTATGGTTTGCTATGTGATTGTAGGACTTTGATCTTTGCTTGAGCCTACACCTGAAGACCGAGGTGAGTGGTGCTTTTGATAAAGCTATGTTATAAAGCTTTTGATAAATCTTGCTTGTTTCGCTTTGGTAAAAGTAATTGCTAAGCATGAATGATTAGCCTATTTTGATGTTTTGTATATGAGCTTGTTTTGATGGTATTCTTGAAAGTCCCTGTCTTTGGAGGACTCTAAACTTTAGCAAAGACTAGATGAAAAGGTAAGTATGAACTTCGTCTTGATGATGTCCTTGTAATGAGTTGAGCTTTGTTTCGGTTTTCTTTGGAAAGTCCCTTGTGCTGGAGGACTCTAAACTTTCGCAGTACATCTTGTTAAAAAGGATACGGTCCTTTCTTTGGAAAGTCCCTTGTGCTGGAGGACTCTAAACTTTCGCAGGACATCTTGGTTAAAAGGATACGGTCCTTTCTTTGGAAAGTCCCTTGTCTTTGGAGGACTCTAAACTTTTAAAGACATCTTGTTAAAAAGGATACGGTCCTATCTTGCTAAGATAAATGTTAAAGCGGGCTACGGGCCTAAGTAACACAAGTCCCTTGTGCTAGAGGACTTTAAACTTTTGTAGCACCACTTGGTGAAAAAGGGCTACGGGCCTAAGTCACAAACTTGTGAAAAAGGGTCGGGCCTAAGTCATATAAGCTTGATATGTGTTGTCTTGAAGATTACCTCGGCTACTACTTGTGCTATCTCGGCAAATGTTTTGACTTGTAAGACTTGTTGGATGAATACGGTTCATCACTTGATTCGATACAACTTGATTTGTTTTGTTTTGGAAGGAACCTCGGCTACTACTTGTTTAATCCTTGTATTGCTTTGTCTGGTAGGATTTGACAGATGAATACGGTTCATCTCTTGTTCGCATGCAACTTGATATTCTTCGCTTGGCGGGAACCTCGGCTATTGTTTGAATGGTTTTGATATGCTTTGTTTTTGGCGGACTCGGCTATTATTCATGCAAACCTTTATTTCTAGTACCATTCATCGAGTTTCCAAGCTCACCCCTCTCTATATATATGTAGGTGATGAGCGGGGCTGGCGGACGCCTAGAAGTATTTGTACAGCTTGTTTTGGGATTTTTGTTATGCCGACTTGACTTGCTTACATCGGCTGTTTTGTGATTACCTCGGCATATGTGTTACTTCTCGATTCTTGAAAATCATGCTTCTTTGCTCGTAACATTGTATTTGTATATGTTTTGAAAGCCTTTTGATCGAGATGTAACTTGTATTTGTTTTGTTATCTGCCGAGGTGCGATTCATATGTATGCATTTACATTTGATCTATGCACGACTCTCAAGGACCATTTGTATTTAGTTTATTAAACGCATATGTGAGCCCCTATGATTACTCTGATGTGTGTGAAATTTTGTAAGCCGGCCTTTGGTAATTACGGATTACTGGCCATCTCGGCACCCAGCCTACTAGGGGCAGGTTGGGGTCGTGACACAGAATATCCTACCAAACATCCAAAACACCTTACCAAATGTCCAGAACATCCAGGAGGACACAGACCTTCCAACGGGGCCAGCTCCGCCCCTGCTTCCACCTCAACTGTCCAAAGTAAATACACCTGCCAACCACCTGGACTCTTCTTTCGAGTTCGAAGTAGACCCTATAGCATTGAAATTGAGCAAGCTTGAGAAGCTATTCAAAAAATCCCAGGGGGTAAAAGCTATTCCGGATATCGAGGACGGATATACCGATGTGGCTGTGACGCTACCGGATAGATTCAAAATGTCGCAGATTGATCACTTTGACGGATCCGGTGATCCCATGGTCCACCTCCAACTATTCTTAGATATATTACGGCCAATGGGCCTCACCAGACCCCAGAAGCTTTCGCTATTCGATCGGACCCTATCGGGTGTCGCCGCTATCTGGTACGCGAAGTTGGAGGATGATGTCAAGCGAAGTTAGGATGAAATGGCCGAGGCCTTCATTGTGCAATACTCATACAACACCCAAATCGAGATTACAACTC
This sequence comes from Camellia lanceoleosa, assembly GCA_025200525.1. NCBI lineage: Eukaryota > Viridiplantae > Streptophyta > Magnoliopsida > Ericales > Theaceae > Camellia > Camellia lanceoleosa. The sequence goes on from CM045760.1 coordinate 42,327,601, forward strand.
GTGATCTCGAAACAACGAGGCAGGAGCCCAAAGAGATTTTCTCGGATTTCGTGACCCGGTGGAGAGCGAAGGCCTCGATGATGACTTTAAGGCCCACCGATAAGGACTAGATCAGGATGATTGTGCGCAATCTCCAGCCAAAACTGATGCAAAAGATGATTGTAATCCCCTTCCCCACCTTTTCGGATCTGCATGAGATGGGGGTACAAATTGAAGATGCAATGAAACAGGGTCTGATTGACCAAGACAGGGAGCAGCCCCGGAGAACCTTTAATCGCAAAAACAATGAGGGCCCGAGTGGCGCTGCAACCGCAAGAACTTCGGAGGTCAGCATGGTCGCCACCATTCCCGTCCCCTTCCAAGGCCCATGGCAGCCACACCCTTCTCCGGTGCATCCGGAAACAATACACAGACCAGTAAATACCAACCCAGAGGCCAAAGAACCTTCACCCTATTGTACATGCCTTTGTCCAAGGCTCTAGGGGTCTTAATCAGAAAGGGGCACCTAAAACCCCTGGAGCCAAGACCGTTGCCAAATCCACTTCCCCCCACTCACAACCCAGCCAAGTACTGTGCATATCACCAGCAGCACGGTCATGATACCGACCAATGTTTCAGGTTGCGTCACGAGATTCAAGATCTCATTGACAAGTAGGTGATTTTGCCACCGGAAAGACCCAACGTCACAACCAACCCACTCCCTACACACAACCAAGCTCCACCTCCCAAAAGAATCAACTTCATCCAGACTGGGGTCTTGTCTTATGATTCTAGCATCTATATTACTCCTTCCCACCTACCTAAGCCAGAGGTGTTCCTTCCCGATTGCACTGACCTTTTGTGCATGTTAGATATCTTTACGACCCAACCTGAGTCAATGGTGGTGGCCATCGAAGAGAGTACAGGGGAAACTACAGAGGATGATAGAACTGTTGAGTCTGGGGTCGAGCAATCTGGGAATTTTGCTAAAGGAGCCTATGATCCGAGTGAGTACATTCTGTCAACAGGCCAGTCTGAGCCAAGTATGGAATTGCCAGAGAGAGCAGAACTGTGTGTGATCCAGGAAGATAGACTCGAGCAGGGAACGGATGATTTGACGGCCATAGAAGAGAGCTTCGGCAACCTCCAGTGTTTTAATGACCAAGAATCAGGAGATGTGGCAGTTAACTGGTTTGAATATGAGGAATCAGCAGAGGCTACCGGATGGCTGGATGATCAACCGGATGTTGTAGAATTTCAACCAGAATAGGGCCCAGCAGGGGCAAGGGTATTAGTGGTGGCTGGAAGGGCCGAAAGTCAGAGTACATTGCTGGAGAGCGCCGGTACGAAGAATTTCGCTCGGAATGAGGACATTGTTGATGCAGGGAAAACTGAACAACAAACTGCGCTAACGTAGGAGGAACAGGAAAAGATTTGGGATTCTGAGAGAGTCCGAAAAGCCAAAACCCATGAAGGGATTGAAAGTGTTGTGAGCACAAGAACAGAAGGTGCTGTGAGCATGTGGGCTGAAAGTACTGAGAGTACAATCATGCCAGAGCCAGACAAGTGCCTTTTGAATGCTAACGGAATGTGGTGGGAAGATGATGACTTATGTCTTGCCCACATAGACGAGGATTGGGGAAACAATCAACCAGATGACACCTAGTATCTCGATGAGGTTGATCACATGACAAGAAGCGAGCGGTATTTCAAGCCCCCGCACCTGGACCAACCAGAAGCATCTGGGAAGGATAAATAAGCTGAAAAACAAAAAGAGAAGCAAATTGAAGAAGAAGCTGAAAAACAACAAGAGAAGCAAATTGAAGAAGAAGCTGTGCTCAAACAATTAAAGAAGATACAAGCAGATATCTCCATTTGGGGACTGCTTACGGCGTCACAAATGCACAGACAAGCTATCCTATCTGCTATAGACAAGGCTAAACTCTCTATAGACACCACACCAGAGCAGCTGGTTGGACTGGTCTTTCCGGGAGGAGGTTCTCCAACGATAACCTTTTCAGACAAAGAACTACCGCCTGAGGGCACAAATCATAACAAACCCCTCTACATTTCTGTGGAATGTAGAGACAAGTGGATACCGATGGTTCTTGTTGATACCGGGTCCGCCATCAACGTTCGCCCAGCCAGAACAGCCTATGCAATCGGGTTAAAGCCCGTAGACTTCGTGCCGACTACTCAAGTGATCAGAGCCTATGATAACACCAGCAGGGAGGTGATGGGGACTGTCAAAATTCAGACCCAGGTTGGTCCCGGACAACACAACATTGAATTCCATGTCTTGGACGTTCCTGCAACCTTTAATCTACTCTTGGGGTGGCCGTGGTTGCACCAAGTGAAGGCAGTCTCTTCCATTCTACATCAGGTGGTGAAATACCCCTATGGAAAGGGAGTAGCCATTGTGTTCGGGAATTCATTGATCCATCCACCTTCAGAGATATCTACACCAGTCCTAGAAATCGAGCACGGCATGGAGGATGTGTTTCTGTCAGGGTTTACCCAGGCTGAGGCTCAAGTTGTGTAGAACATCATGGCTGTTAATGAGGGAGTGTACTTCAGTGCCCAATCTATGTACCTCATGAACAAGCTACAACACATCCCTGGGATAGGACTAGGAAGGAGCGGCCGGAAAGGCATCGCAGCATTGGCCGAAGTGCCACACAACCCTCATACCTTTGGATTGGGTTACCTGCCTACCAAAGAGGATTGGATAAGAAAGGGGAAAGAAATGGCTGGAAGAGCCAGAGCAAAGAAGGCGGGGAAGCCTTTTGACTTAATACACAGGCCCATTCAGGGTACCCTAAACGGACGCTTCGTCCGGGAGGGGGAGGACTTTCCGTTTTGTGGCTTCCCCGAGCCGTGGCTAAACGCGGAGAAGAAGCGCGTGCTAGGTTTCGAGATTTTTTTTGACCTACATTACCTAGGGATGACGTTGCCGAAGAGCAGACAGACCCATCAACTGAGGTTGAGCAGTGTAAGGCAGTGGATTCTGAGGGCGCTGAAATTGAAATGGGGGTAGCATTGACACGTCTACTTTCAGATCCTCCGATCGACCATAAGTGCTTGGGGGATAACTTCTCGGTTTCCATGATTGGGGATGAAACGGCTGTGGGCCTACTAGCAACTATCTTGGATGCATCCATCGCACCCTCTCTCACTTGGCAATACGAAGAGGGATTTTTGTCCAGTAGCACCGGGTCAGGTAGTGAGCCCGAATCTGATTCCACCAAATCTAGTGAGTCAGAATCAAGTTCCAGCTCGACTGAGTCTGAGTCTGGTAATCTTAGGGATGATAACCCAGATGCCACAGTCTTGTCCAGGTCGTCTTTTTCTTTCTCATTTGAGTCTGTTGTAACCGAGAATTCGGACGATTTGGATATGCTTAATGAGAATCAAGCAACTGTGGTTTCTGAGTACTTTTCTGTGCCCTTGATTTATTGCATAAATTCAAACTTTCAAAATTTTGATGAAAATGACGAGGATGAAATTCCTTCGGTTTTGCAACGCCTAATTGAACAAGAGCAGGAAAGGTTTGTCAAACCCTTAATGGATGAAATCATAACTGTGAATATTGGTACTAAGGAGGACCCACGGCTGGTCCAGATTGGTCCACGTTGTCTTTGGAGGAACGCGAGCGCTTAGTCGCTTTATTAAAAGATTTCAAAGATGTTTTCGCGTGGTCCTACGAAGACATGCTTGGGATCGATCCTGAGATTGTACAGCACCGGATCTCCCTTGACCCCGAGGCCCGACTTGTCAAACAGAAACTCAGGAGGATCCGCCCGGATTGGGCTCTCAAGATTAAGGAAGTGGTCACCAAGCAAATCGACGCAGGCTTTCTGTTGGTATCCGAATACCCGACTTGGTTGGCCAACATCGTTCCAGTACCGAAGAAGGATGGCAGGATCCGAGTATACGTGGATTTTAGGGATTTGAACAGAGCCAGTCCAAAAGACGACTTTCCCTTACCGCATAGCGATGAGTTGGTGGATTTCACAGCAGGGCATGCTTTGCTCTCATTCATGGATGGCTTCTCAGGCTACAATCAGATAGTGATGGCACCAGAAGATCGGGAAAAGACTGCATTCACCACCCTGTGGGGGACATACTGCTACAGAGTAATGCCGTTTGGGTTAAAGAATGCTGGAGCTACTTATCAACGAGCCGCAACCACAATATTGCATGACATGATCCACAAAGAGGTTGAGGTGTACGTGGACGACATGATTGTCAAGTCCAAAGAAAGGGAGGGCCACTACACCGCCTTGCAAAAGTTCTTTCAAAAGATCAGAGAATTCCGGTTGCGGCTGAATCCACAAAAATGTACGTTTGGTGTTACAGCGGGAAAAATGCTGGGGTTTCTGATTACACAAAGAGGCATCGAAGTCGACCTTTCCAAAATCAAGGCCATCTTAGAAATGCCACCACCAAGGACTGAAAAGGAGGTGCGAGACTTTCTGGGTAAAGTGCAATTCATAAGACGGTTTATCTCAAAATTAACCTTGACTTGTGAACCACTTTTTGGTCTCCTGAATAAAGGAAAGAAATTCCAATGGGATGGCCGATGCCAAGCTGCTTTTGAACAGATCAAGGAATACTTACAGAACCCGCCCGTGTTGTCACCACCGGAATCGGGGAAGCCGTTGATACTGTACCTTTCAGTGACTGAGACTACAATGGGCTATATGCTCGCGCAAGAATCAGATGACAAAGTGGAGAGAGCCATCTACTATCTGAGCAAGAAGATGCTGGAGTATGAGACTCGCTACACACCATTGGAGAAGGCCTGCTTAGCTTTGGTATGGGCTACCAGGAAGCTGCGGCACTACCTGTTAGCTCACTCCGTAATGTTGGTTTCACAACTCGATCCCATCAAATATCTTTTCGAGAAACCAGCACCTACGGGTAGGCTAACTCGTTGGTTGCTTTTGCTCTCCAAATTTGATCTAAAGTATGTAACACATAAGTCAATCAAGGGAAGGGCAGTAGCAGAATTCTTAGCCGACCATCCAGTGGAAGGAGGTGAAGCAGTTGAGTACTTATTCCCAGATGAGGCCATTTTGCATATCGACGATGAAACTTGGACGATGTACTTTAACGGAGCATTAAATCAACACGGGTATGGGATAGGAGTGTTGCTAATAGCACTCGACAATTCCCGTATCCCTCTAGCCTTCAAACTCTGGTTCAAAGTCTCGAACAACGAAGCAGAATATGAGGCACGCATTGCCGGTCTAGAAGCAGCTCTGGAGCTAGGGGCAAGACGGTTGGACGTCATCGGGGACTCGAACCTTGTTGTGTCTCAAGCAAAAGGAAACTGGAAAGTCAAAGAGGAAAAGATGATGATGTATCACCAGACCTTGGACTTGTTAATTCCTCGGTTCGAGAAGCTAAACTTTACTCATCTACTAAGAGAGAACAACAGGTTCATAGATTCTTTAGCAACTCTATCTTCCATGATAGACATCCCGTTCGGAGTCCGGATGCGTCCAGTCATCATTGACCAGAAATTTGCACCAGCCTACAAGTCGATTGCTACTATAGATGAGGTTCAGGACGAAAACCCCTGGTATTATGACATTTGGAATTTTTTGGAGAAGGAAGCATACCTGCCAGGGGTAAATGCCAAGGATAAAATGGCAATCAGAAGAATGGCCGTTCAGTTCATCATCTGTGGGGGTAAGCTATATAAGAGAGGTCATTTGGGAATGCATAAGCTGTGTGTCGATGCTGAAGAATCAAAGCGTCTAATGGAAGCCATCCATGGAGGAGAATGCGGTGCGCATATGAGCGGAGTAATGTTAGCACGGAAGATCCTCAGACAAGGTTACTACTAGTCCACCATGGAGGAGGACTGCATCAGTTCTGTTCGGCGATGCCACAAATGTCAAATTCATGCAAATCGCATGAACATTCCGCCGTCGAAGCTGTACAATATGACTTCGCCATGGCCATTTTCAGTTTGGGAAATTGATGTGATCGGGGCTGTCGCTCCGAAGGGGTCGAATGGGCATAAGTTCATCCTAGTCGCGATAGATTATTTCACAAAATGGGTCGAGGCCCAATCTTATGCGGTGTTGAAGGCTTCACATGTTGCGAAGTTTATCAGAAACAACATCATCTGTCGTTATGGAGTCCCAAACGAGGTAATTTCAGATAGCGGTTCCCACTTCAAGAAGGAGGTGATTGATTTGTTGGAGAAATACAATGTGGCTTTTCATAAGTTATCTACCTATCGGCCGCAGACCAATGGAGCAGTTGAGGCCGCCAACAAGAACATCAAACACATACTGCAGAAGATGGTGGAAACCTACCGGGATTGGCCAGATAAGCTGCCATTTGCTCTGTGACTCTGGGACTTCAAAAGAACTTCCACTGGAGCGACTCTGAATTCATTAGTTTATGGGATGGAGGCCGTTCTACCTATTGAAATTGAGGTTCCGTCTTTACGAGTATTGGCTGAGTGTCAAATAGCCGAAGCAGATTGGCAGCATAGTAGGTTTGAGGAACTCATGCTCTTTGATGAGCGAAGACTGAAAGCACTGTACCATGTTCAAGGTTATCAGCGCAGAATCGCTCGGGCTTTCAACAAGAAAGTGAAGTCTAGAAATCTAAAAGAAGGAGATTTGGTACTCAAGGACAACCGAGCTCCTATCCACGACCCAAGGGGCAAGTTCAGGCCCAATTGGACTGGTCCCTACATCATTAAGTCTATCTGGTCAGGTGGAGCTGTGGTTCTGATGGATCTAGATGGCTTAGAGTTCTCACAACCGATCAATATGGACAAGTTGAAGAAATATTACCCTTGAGAGGCTCGCTAGGCCGAAAACCCGAAAGGGCAACCTAGGCAAAACTTAGAGCACAAAAAATTTGAAATTATAAAAACTGAGCCCGCAAGGTTGAAAACCCGCAAAGGGCGACCTTGGCAAAAGTTAGAGCGCAAAAGGAGAGTGAAAATACCCGAGAGAACCTGAGCCTGAACTACGTAAGGCTTGATTCCCATCTTCGGGATACGTAGGCAACTTTATCCTGAAGTTCAGCCATAAACTTTTCCCCGATCAACTTTGTCCATTTGGTCATCTCAGTCATCTTTGTCTATCAGCATTCATCGTGATCTCCGGTGCAGTGCTTTTCAGACTAGGGGCAACTTTTCGTTGCTGTGCAGTGCTGTGGTACTTTTCAGACTACGGGCAACTTTCCGTTGCTTTGCAGTGCCGTCGTACTATTCAGACAAGGGACAACTTTCCAGTTGCTAGGATCCGGGGTTGTGCATCTCAGTGATAGATCTCAGGCATGTCCAGCTCTGATCCATATCGAAAATAGTTTTGGAAAGTTTTAATAAAAGTTGACTTTGTTCAAATTAATCTTTTTACAACTAGGACCATTTTTGGACCAAAGCGGAAAATTTTCAGTACCCACAACCTTCAATTTTATTGATTTCAAAATAGAGTTCTTCTGCTCTTGCATACAATTGAAGTTGCTTTTTATTACATTCATAAAGAAAACTTGAAAGTACTAATAAAGCAATAAATTCGGGGCATAGTCAAGTCAGGTGTCCCTGCGCCCCCTCCCAGAGCTAGTCGAAGCCACTGATGCCAAGCTGGGCCCAATCTGTGCCTCTTCATTGAGCCAATCCAAGCACTCGTCTGACAAAGTGTAACTGAAAGTGGGAGCGGGGGCCAGGAGCTCTCTAGTCCTCCATGCTGTGGCATACCGAGCAAGCTATGTGCCTCGAACCAGGAATGTAGCAGAATACTCTATCCCCTTTGGCGGGCAAGTCTGATCATGACCGAACTAGCGTAGGAACCGGAACGGAAAGTAGAACACACAGTGAGTCAGACCAATCAACTGGATCCCAATCAACCGGGACATGCTATAACTCATTGCCGGGAGATTGAGCCAAGGGCAGCGCCAAACAATGCGATCTGCAGACAAGTCGCACATCCAGTCGAACCACCATCCCTCATCAAGGGCATCGACTAGGCGTTGTCGAAAGAAGTAGCCGCGGGCTGAGTAGGCTGGGCAAGAGTCCACAACCTGTAATTTATCCATCAATCATACCTGGGGAGGGATGAAAAATGAGAGAATAAAGAATAGAGAGACGTACGATGAGAGAAAAGTAAGAAAAAGGGTTTTGTGAGAAAAATCGAGCCTGAGGGCCGAGTGATGTGAGCAATACATATGTAAGATTGGGTGGGAAACATTACCTGCAGCAGTAGTGGGCTCCCCGCGAATCTAGTCGTCTCCCGGCGATAGAAAGCATCTAAGCCCATCAGTGTCTCGGCCAAAGTCATGGCAATGCAGCTTTTGCCTTCCTTCAAGCCTTGAGCAACTTCAATCAGACGAATACTGGACCCGCCAAAGCCCGGGGCAAGCAGAAAGTGAGATAACATGCACAAGCAGAGGGCATGTTGTCGGAAACCTTGCCAATGATGGTCGCCGCGGTCACCGGCCTCAGAAAAGCGATGAATCAAGCCAAGGATGTCCAGTTCCCCATTACAGATCAGAGCCCGAGCATCATGAATGGTGAGTCCACACATTCGCCCTAAAGCTTGGGCGTGGCCAAAGAGAAACTGAGGCAAGATCTCTTCATGACGTTCAGATTCCATCAAAACTTGAAAATCTTCGAAGGTTGGACATACCTCTTGCCCGCCGAAGCTAAAGACGTGCGTTACCGGGTTCTAAAACCTCGCCGCGGCATGAAGAAAAGGGAGGTGCAGCGGAGTACGGCTCAGCGTGAATAGTGCATTCAAGCTGAAGCCCCGGAAGTCCAACTTTTCCGAGCCGTCTAGAGAAGCGATCCAAGCTGCGAGATTTTTGATGAGAAACGCCTCCATTTTGATGCGAAACTGAGATGGAATGAATGAACCACGAGGCTAGAGCTTTTAAAGAGGATAAGACACTTTTTGGGGGACACGTGTCAAAAATTTGGTGGTTGCTGGGCTAGGTGGCCGGCCGGCTACCTTTCCTGGCAGACCGGCCACCCCTCTTCTCTCCAATGCAAAAAAGCTGGCCGGCCAGTTCCCAAAGGTGGCCGGCCATGCTCCCAAGTGCGTCTTTGGTACTGTTTTACCCTTTGGAAGGAAGTTCCTAGCATTTCCATGCATCGGGAGTGTCGAAGGCCTCCATTTCCCTCTGTTTCGGGTGCATTCCGTCACCCAGATCGTCCGAAATGCACTTTGTTCATGAAGTTGTTGTTAAGTCTTACTTATTGAGTTGTTGTCTTGCTTATCGAGTTGTTGTTTTGCTTATCGAGTTGTTAAGTTTGTCAAGCTGTCAAGTCTTGTACATTGAGTTGTTACTTTTTGTTTAATCAACTTTGTTGTGTTTTGCTTATCGAGTTGTAAACTTGCTAAGGTTTTGTTAGGTTGTTTGTTGCGTCGGTTCACTACCTGACTCGGTAAATACACAGTGCACATATCCATTCAATCTCATTTCAGTGCAAAAAGATGCGATGCGATGCTAAAAAGAATATAATATACAACACTTTTTCAAAGCTGTTTCATTCCATCATGTTTTACAACAAGGGCACAAGTTTTACAGAAAATGAAACTGCCTAATAACATACAATGTGCTATAACTACTAGCAAAAAGGTAAATAAAACAGGGAACAGCTGTATCAATGCTCTCAAGAGTAGGAATAAGAGGCCCTCTTCATCCTCTTCTGCGAAGCAGTCTCTGCTCCACCGGCATCATCTAAGTCGGAGCTGAGCCCTCTGGATCCTTCTCGGCCTCACCTCCACTCCTGGAACCAGGGTCAGAACCCTCCTCCCTATCAGCAGATGTATCTGACTGAGGATCGGCAACCTCCTCCTCCTCACTGGCCTCCTCCTGAATGATGTGTGCCCTGCATTTGCGAGACGACTCCCCTCTCCCAGCTCCTCGAAAAGGCCTAGATGGCCTAGCTCCTTGAGAAGGCCTAGATGGCCCAACTCCTCGAGAAGGCCTGGATGGCCCGGCCTGCGACTGAGTATACACCGGAGGCAGCTGAAAATGAAAAATGCAGTTTGAATACATCAGCCGAAACATGCAAATCAGATACAAATGCAAGCAAACTACACGGAGTGGATATATGCAGAAGTAATGCATGAATGTGGTGTGTGTCAGATGTGCTCTACACAGGCAGCCTATCAATGCAGTGAAATGTTCAAGATCCGCATGTCATCAGAAGTGTGATAAATGCGAGAAAACTAGAGGATACTTGGAAACCCATGATGGACAACTGCGCCTCTCTCCGCATGACCATGCCCTCAAGAGAGGCTACCATCTCGAGCACCTCATCCATATACTCGACAGGAGGCTGCAGATGCAAAGGCAAGAGTATCAGTAAAGGAATGAACGTCCTAGTATCTAAGTAATGAATCAAAGTTGTAAAGCATACCGGTGGTGAGTCGAGGTCTCTGACATATCGATGGCCAGGCATCGGACGCTCTATCGGAATCGGAATCGGGGAAGTGGTCCCATATTGCCATCCCATCAACTCAGTCGGCATATCTGGCCATCCAGGATGATGATGAGTCGGAGGAATCGGGGGAACCAGTCCACCTCCGCCTCTAGATGTGCCAGCCCTGCTGGTAGAAGGGACATCCGTAGCCCGAACCCTGCTCGATGAAGGCATACCAGCAGATCTCCTCGTCGGAGTACGAACCCCCATCAACGGAGGCATCAAGTAGGTGTGGCGGTAGGTCGCATAATCCCCCTGCTCCAGATGCAGGAGAGCATCAGTACGCTGGGTAGCATTAATGGCACCCTGGGGAGAGAGCCTGTCAGCGGTCCGCATGTCATCTGGGGGTGCTGAAGGAGGGTCCTGAGTGGCGTAGCCCCACACCTGACGCAAGAAGCGATCTCCCAAAAACTAGGCCCTCCCAACTGGCCCCTCAAATAGGATCTTATATCGAGAGGCCCCCCACGCTCCGGCGAACTGGAATCGGAGGTCTCTGCCTAAAGGCGCCCAGGGCTGCCAGGTGATCTGCGAATAACCAATGCGTAAATTGATCAGAAATTGCCAATGAGCAAGATAAATCAAAGACTGGAAACATGAAGAACTAAGAGTTCTGAAATACCTCTGACGTCCGCACTGTGTCAAAATACTACCGCAGGTAAAGGAAAGACTCCCGAGATCTTGGCCGGTACTGGCCCTCAAATACAAGTGAATACGGCGTCGTGTGGGGCACCTCCACCTCAAGCTCTGGGGCTAGTATCGGGAAGTATGCATAGACCCATAACTGTGAGAAATAGAACAATAACCATCAGAATACAGAATGCTGAGTACAGAAGGTAAATACAAAATGCTGAGAGCAAAGTGCATGGTACAGAATGTAAAGTGCGCTGTGGGTGCAATGTACAAATAATGAGAGGCATAAATGTAAATCATAAGGGCAGAAAGTACCTCCCAGGCCCTCCAATAGCCGCCAACCATGTTCCCCCGTCTGCGGGAGGTCGCACTCATATAGCAATATAAAGTGGCCAAGCTGGCACCACCCCAGTCATATCCACTGACCTGTGATAGGTCCATTAGAGCGCTCAGCAAATAAAGCCCGACAGTGTTCCCCCTATCGGCAAACAAAGTGGTGCCAAAGAGGAACATCAGGAATCCGCGAGCATACTGTGCCACCTCCTCGGGAGTCCCAGGCTCCATCTCCACCCTCCTGAAGTGGGAAGAGAACCAAGTGTACCAGACTCTGCCCAAAGATCTGTCAACAGGCGGGCGGGCCCCCAGTAAGTATATCCAGGCAGCCTCCCACTCGCCCATATCCTCGTCGTACGGAATGGCTTAGCCTCCCACATCAAGACCCGTCAGTACGGCGAAGTCGAACGGGGTCATGGTCATGTCCCCGGTGGCAGAAAAATGGAAGGAATTGGTGGTGTCCCACCATCTCTCTACCAAAGCACCCATCAGTGCCCTGTTGGCAGGACAGCGAGATATCCCAACACAAAAGGGCCCGAACCCTGCCACGTCGACCAAATCCCGGACAGCCCTCGGGAGCTCCGCATACCACTCTCTCGCCACGGCGGAGCCATATCCTCGCACAGTACGAGCAGTCACCTGCATTCAAGATGAGCACATGTATTCAGTTTCAGGATGAGATGCATAAGTTGTGTGCAAATGAAATGAATAAGCTGCGTGCAAATGAAATGTATGAGCTGTATGCAAAATCGAATCAGATATAGAATCTGAGCTACATGTTCAGAAAATTCAACAACAAACTGTGTGTTCAACATCAATGTATGGGCTGTGTGTTCATCTCAAAGTTTGGGCTGCGTGTTCAACTCTCAATCAATATGTGCCGTGTGTTCACCTCAACAATGAACTGTGTGTTCAACATCAAGGTGTGGGCTATGTGTTCATCTCAAAGTTTGGGCTACGTGTTCAACTCTTAATCAATGTGTGCCGTGTGTTCACCTCAACAACGAACTATGTGTTCAACATCAAGGTATGGGCTGTGTGTTCATCTCAAAGTTTGGGCTGCGTGTTTGACTCTCAATCGGTGTGTGCCGTGTGTTCAACATCAAAGTATGGGCTGCATGTCCAACTCTCAATCAGTGTGTGCTATGTGTTCACCTCAACAACGGGCTATGTGTTCAAACTCTCAATCAGTGTGTGCTGTGTGCTCACAATCAACGGACTGCGTGTTCAGAAAATCAAGGTGTTTGAACTGTGTGTTCAAGATGCAAACGGAATACGATACTATGAACTAGACATTCAAAACAAGCTGTGTGCTTGAGTGGGCAGATAAACATATCGAAGGCATGAAATACACGGAAAATGCAGAATACATTGTAGGAAATGTAAAAGTGAAGTAAATACCTTTCGTGCCTCATGAGAGAGGTGGGACTCCGGCTCTCGCAAGAGTAGATCCCTGGGAGCTCAGTCGTCAAAATCAGTGAAGTGGTAGAAAATCGCCCGCGGAAGGATGTGCTCCCGAGGATGATACCTCTCGGGATCAAATGGTCGAACTCTCGGAGGCAAGGACATGATATCCAGCTCACCCCCAGTACCTGGAAAACCACCATCATGAGGAAAATGACCAGCCATCTCAAAAAATCTGCAAAAGGGAGCAAAAATAAGCGAAATGAGCCAAAATTGGAAAAAGTCAACAAAAGTCAACTCTTGAGAAAATCTTCCAAATATTGAGACGAACTCACCTCAAGTGGCGAAAATGAGAAAAGAAGCCCCGAAATCAAAATTTAATCGGTTCAAAGTGCTTAAAACTGAAAGATTTCGCGAAAACAACTTGCATGGGACGTTGGAAAACGCGTATAGAGCACAGATCTGAGAGAGAAAATGGTTTGGGGAGGTGGATAAGATGTTTTCAGAGCTGCACTTGTGAGCACAAAGTGTTTAGATGAGTATATTTAAAGAAAAGAGGATGAAATGACAAAATTGCCCACGGATTTGGCTAGGTGGCCGGCTGGCCACCTTTCCTGGCAGGCCGGCCACCTCCATGCTTTCCCCCAAGCCGGTGGCCTCCCCTTGGGAAGGGAGCTGGTCGGTGGTGTTCCCCACATGCCCACCAAGCTCTCTGCAAATTTTGGGGAGGATTGGAGTCCCCGGAACCTGAAAAAGTACAAGGGAAGTGCACTTTCTGTCGCGAAATCGCTCCGCCGAAACTTCAACTTCAACTTTCGATGCGTGGCTCATCATTTCTCATCAAAAGCAAGGTGTATCCTTTTTGAATATGTTGTGACCCTCCCGGGAGGTAAACCGCAGGTCGCGATTGAGTCATCCTCGTCGAAAATGCGCATTTCTTTGCTTGTCGTTTTACAACGAATTCGCATTCAAGTTCACATTTATTCTGCCTTGTTTTGCATGTCACTTACATTCTCTTACACACCACTCATATTATTGTGCACATTTCACAGGTATTGTCATACTCTCGTGCCTAACCGCGTTGTCACGCGCGTTTCTTCCCGTATTGCGATGCACTTTTCCATCAACACCGCGATTGTCTGCATTCGATATCGCCTTGAAAATATGTTGTTAACAATGTTGTGCTTGTTAAGTTTCTCTCTTTTAAGGGCACGATATTGTATGTACGGTTCATTTGAGGCTGGTGCGACCAGATGAACCGCGCAGGTATTATATCTTCTCCGTGTGAGACGTGGCGAGAATTGAATAATACTCCGCATCCTTAACTGCATGAAATGTAGTTGTTGCTTTGCATTCTTGCTTAAAACTGTTGCATCTATTGTGAATGTGTGCTCCATTACAGCTTGCTGCATTTACATGATCATCGAGTTACATTTGACTTACTGCATACCATTTGCATTTTGCCCCCTGCCTGCGGGCATGCCTACGGGCACATCTTTCTGTTCATCTCGCCTGTTTGTCTAAGTCTTCGGCCTTCTCAAAAATGGGTCGTCTCTTGGCTTTGACATTTACTCCCGTCACGTATGACTTTCGAGTTCTGTCAAAGAGGGGCAACTGTAGACACCCCATTTTTGACCGACCTTAAGACTCAGACGTCACCAGTTGAGCGCTCGGTGATATTGCATGTCGCGCTCATTCCGAAGTTTCAAGAGTCTCGGCCGTGAGCCTTGCCTCCAAACTTCCTGGCTTTTCTGTGCTTTGCCTCAGTTTGCGAACCAGGCTCCGTTTTCTCAATTTTTCTCTTCCTGAAGGGAGGGAGAGGTCTCGTAGATCATCTCTCAGTGGCCATAGGCTACGTTTCGTGGTCGTAAGCCATTTTCCCCATTTCGGAGCCCGATTCTCGGTTTTCGGAGCCGTCGGCCGTGTGCCTCAATTCGGGACCGCCTAACCACCTCCGTTTGCTCCGGTTTTTGGCATACATCTTATTTACTCCCTTTTGAGGGACACTGTGGTCTGAGAGACCAACTTCGTGGTCGAACGCCACCTCCGGTGCTTAATAGTCCATTTCCAAGGCCCCAGGGCGCGCGTTTCGGTCCCCAAACCTTCGTTTTGCATCCGTTTTGGTTCATTTTTGGTGGAGACCTTATTTTCATGGTTAGGAAGCTTGTAGGAGGGTGAGAGGCCAACAATTGTTTTGAAAATCCAGCTTTATTTCTTCATCGCTCTCCGACGCCCATTTTCCTCACTTGAAAGCTAATGTTGACCACCCCGGAGCCACTTTCTTGAGCCCTAAACCACATATTTGTGTTGTACACACCCGGGAGGCCACCAATATCACATGGCCGGCCAGCAACCCTTCTTGACCCTTTGAACCCCTCTAAAAAAATGGATTTTTCTCTCTCATAGTTCACATTTTCTGAGTGTCAACCACATATCTGTGTTGTGCACACATGCGAGGCCACCAATTATGCTTGAACCTTCTGACCCTAGCCGGCCGGCCACCTGGAGCCTCAATACCTAGCCGGCCGTGCTCCCCACCACCTGTCCCCCCCAGATACACCCTCATTTTCCCCCCAGATTCTGTATCCGATGGGGGAACTTTTGGGGGGGGGAAATTTGAATTTCATTTCCCCCCTTTTTCCCCACTCCTTTGCCTATATAACCAGCACCCCCAGCTGTGTTTTAGAGGTTGAAAAAAATCTCTTTGAGCCTCTTACATTCACTCTCCCTGTCCCTCTCTTCCAAGCCTCAAAACTCCCTTGGTTCTTGACTATTTACATACCAACCCATAGCACCACACCTCCATCCTCTTCTCCAACATTTTGAGGCTATTTTCCAGAGGCTAGGAGCTCCTCTTCTTGGTCCAAAAGCTACTGGTTCATCGGTCTACAAGGGTAAGTCCTCTTCTCCTCTTTTCTTACATTTTTTTTTATCTATATCTTAGCTCCTTGTGCTTATATTTTTGGGCTCCGACCCTAACTGGAAATAGTCTTATTTTGAGCTTTTTTTTATGTTTGATTAAGGGCCTTTCCCTGTTTGAGGCTTCCCTCATACCCTTTGTGTTTAAACCCTCTTTTAAGCCTTTTTTGCATAGTATTTTAGGCCTACTTGTGAGCTGTTTTGGACTTTTCCATAAACTGTGAAAAATCTTATTTTTAGCCCCTCTTCGACATTGTTGAAGGGCCCTCCTCTGTTTGAGGATAGCTACTTCCACTTGCTTCTTTATCCCTCTTTTAAGCCCTTTTCTTGCATAATATTTTAGGCCTATTTTTGTTCATTTTAGTGGCTTGATGTAAACTGAAAAGTACCATATTTTGAGCCCCTCTTCAACTTTGTTGAAGGGATCTTCACTGTTTGGGGCCAGCAGCCACCCCTTGTCTTTATTCTCTCTTTTGAGGCCATTTTTGCATGATAGTTTAGCCTTATTTGTGTTTGTTTTTGAGACTTGTTGTAACCTGGAAAAAGGCTTGTTTTGTCATCATCTTCATGTTTTATTAAGGTTCCATTTTTTTTCGAGGTCATATGCTATCTTGTATGCTTAGTTGCCTCCCATTTTGACCTTTATATCCTAGCCCTTGTTGCATGCCTTGTTTGACCTTCTAGCCACTGAAATCCAGTGTATTTTTAGTGGCTTGGCCACTGTTTTGAGCTTCCAAATCAGAGGGGGGTGACGCCCTCTCACCTTGACTTGTTTGGTGGTCATTTTGGCCTTCCAAAGGGGCCCTATCTTGCATGCTTCGTGGATTGATTTTGGGATCAATTTGGTGAGTTTTAAGACTACCATATTTGATTTTCAAAGTTGGTTTAGGGCTGCCACATGTCTATCTTGTATGTGCCTAATAACTCCTTGCATGCCCCTCTAAAGTAACTCATCATTTTTGCATGCCATGGTTACATATTAGTGGTTATTTGGGCCTATTTTCACATGATTTAGTCACTGATTTTTGATGGTTTGGTCAGATTCCATGTGCATCCTATACTTGCCATGTAAACCATGTTTGCCCATCGAAATTGCATGCTAATTTAAGCCATCATGCTAGCACTTTTTGGCCATACTCTAAACTGGAAAAATGCATGTTTTGGGACTGTCTTGACTCTGTCTTTACAATTTATGTTCAAATAATGCATGCTTTGTATAGCTATAAGTCATTCCATGTGCCTAATTTTGTGTTTCAGGGTCCATCTCATGTATCGGGTGCCATGTTTCCATGTTTCGGGCCTGTTTAGCATCATATTTTAGTGTTGAAACTCACATGTTTGTATGCCATGTTCCAGGCCTTACCATGCTTTGGTAGAGTGGCATTCGTGCCTTAGGTTCGGTCCTCGGTTTGCATGCATGTGTGCACGCATCTCGAGTGTCTCATTTCTATCTCATGGCCTCTTATGTGAGTGTGGCTGAGGTCCACTTGTGTTGGTGTAAGTCCATTATGCATTGTGTATGCCATTTCATTTCATAGCATTGTGTATGCTAGGTTGTATGTTAGCGCATTGTGTATGCCATGTTACCTCGTGCATCGTGTATGCCATTTCATAGCATTGTGCATGTTAGGTTGTATCTTAGTTGCATTCATGCATGTCATGCATATTGCATTGTGCTTGGGATAGGAGTTAGCCCGAGCACGGGAAACGAGGGACGTTTCGTACTCCGAGTGACGGAACGTGTCTCAATTCCCAGTCACCGACACTCCAGATTATCCATGATGGAGTTTAGGTTTTGTTGTGTTTTCATGTGCATTCATTCCATGTTGAGTTGTGCAATTCGACTCCTCGGCCATCATGCATCGAGGTGCGTGATTGGTGGCACGAGGATCGAGGACTACACTCCCTGAAGAGTAGTCATGCATTCATATGTGAAATACTTTGCCATGCCCCCCTCTTGCTCTCTGTTGCAGCAAATCAAGAATCAGCAGCCTTCCGGAGCTTGGTACGCATTCCAAGAACAATTGCGAGCAGAGACTAATCGGGGCATCGCAATAGATTTCCGCGTAAGGCAACCCGAACTTGCATCATTCTTCATCCGGAGTAGAGTTGAGGCGGTCCCTAGCTTGCATGCTAGTTTATTGCTTTCTTAGTTAATTTGTTAATTAATTAGGGTTTTGTACTTATTCGGACTGTATTTATTTGGGACTGTATTATTTATTTGGACCCTCTGCGCGAGGGCAATGTTGTAATAAGTGTGCGTGAGTGTGATGTATGTCTTCCAACCCCACGTCTTTCTTCCCTTTTATTTACCAGCTTATGATGGTTAGATTAGGGCATGTTTCAATTGGCATACAGTATGATAGCATGTTTGCATTCATTCATCTGTTTTGCATGCACTGGGCTCGGCGCATCATACTAACTGCATTTGTATTTAAATTCCGAGTTGAATACTTGATAGCCGTTGCATCTCATGTGCCATATTTAGAATAACCGAGCCTACTATAGTTGCATTTTTGCATGTGTTGCATTAGGCATTTCTGTATAGGTAGGATCATGCATGGATTTCTAATTAGCTTTTGTTTTGGCTTGGAGTACTCGATAAGTTTTACGCTTTAGCATCCTTGCACGAGTGTGAGTAACTGCCATGATAGCATGCTTACCATGAGGCTATTTGCTTATGTGATATAACTGCTTGAATGCCTGTGGGTGAAGGATGGGTTGTTTGGATTGGAACAATGCATTGACTGTGAGTTTTAAGCCCACTAGATAGTGGCAAAACCATCTTTTCTAAGCCCACCCGAGGGTGGCAAAATCTGCATTTTAAGTCTACTTGCGAGTAGCAAACTATCTTTCAAAAACAAATATGAAATGTTTTGTTCCAATCTAGGTGATCCAGTCTATACTTGTATGCTGTGCGCATCACATAGTAAATCTAGGCTAATAACCGAAATAAGAATGCATAATGTTTTCAAAACTAGATATCATGGTTAGTAGAGGCCGATCTTTGATCGGGCGAGCAGGAGTGCTCACGAAGTGACCTTCCCCAATCGTACCCAAGTTCCTGAGCCGAGGTAACTTTGGTGATGATGGACACGTGGCCTTAGGCACGAGTCAAGGTTTCCTAAATTTCTCAAAATAAAACATTTAGGTGCCGACTCTGTATCTGGCAAAGCAGTCCATGTTTGACACTTCTTTCAAAAAAATCTGTTTTCTCAAAACGATTTGTCGGATTTGGACTCTTTGGTTCAGATTAAGAACCGTGACAATTTGAGTCCTAAACTGTAGTGAGCCCAAAACGAACGGAACAGGGGGAGCTCATTCCCTCCCGGGGCGTTCGGGGACGTCTACACGCGCGTCATATTATGACCAGTCATAGAAAGTCATTCCCTTTCAACGACTTGCTTCATACGCCGTTAAAAACTATTTAACGGCATATTTTGTGCGTCGTCGTTACTTTTTCTATAACTATTTTTGCACGCCGTTAATTGGTGAGACAAATAACGACATTGATTGCGCGTCGTAAAATATGTAATACAACGACTTATTATGCCTGTTGTAGAATATGTAGTTTTTTTTTTTTTTTTATAAAATTCATCAGGTTCTGTTTCACCTGCTCTGTACAATCTAAAAACATTACAAACAAATTTCACACACACAGACACAGACACAGACACACATAAGTATCAATCAATCACCAAAATATTATTTCAAACACCAAAAAAACTATTCATAAGTTTCGAATATTCAAAAACTGTTTGTTCATTCCAAACCAGAAAACAACACACTAAACTAAAAAATAACAAACTATACCAGTGTCTGTACATTCCAAACCATCTAGGCTAACATACTAAACTATAGGAAAAAAAAACCCCCAAAACCATGAACCAATAGCAATTTGAGCCACCAATATGACAAAAATAGATTACAACATAGCATGCCAAACACAAAAGCGCTCAGCACCCAGCAGCTCTGCAGCAGGCCAACATGGTAGCACTACAAATAGCAGCAGAGAACACCAACATAGCAGAATAGAGGCAGCATGGCAACCAGATAAAGACAACAATACCAAAGATATCATTTCGGACCAAAGAATGCACGACCACTCCAAAGATAGCAACATTCACCACACCAAAGAAAGCAAAGAAGGCATCAGCAAGACAGACATGCACCAACTAGCTTCAGCAAGAAGAGCAGAGCCAGAGCAAACAACTCCAGGGAACTGGAAGACATGAATCAAGCAAACCAAACAAAAAACCAGCAAACTCTGGAAGCCATACACAACAAAAGCAGAACATAGATGCCAAATACAGATAAAATAGCAAGCTTACAGCAGCTTATATGAACCATTCACTTCTCATCAAGACAACATGAACACATTGCACAAGAAAGGTCTATTCAAACACCATATACCAAAGACTATGGGGGGGTTGAACAAAACAGGTGCAAACATGAACAACTTCTCAGTCAAACAGAGACAGCAGCAGGAACATAGTACCAGCAGATATTTGCATAACCCTTCTATTGCCAATATAAGTCAAACCTAAAAGACCAGCATTCTCACTGCAGTTAAACCAAGAAAAATCATTATTAAGACTTGTCTCGATTGATATAAATACAATTAGAAATGCTAATGAATTATAAAGGTTTTTGTTGTTGGTGTCTTACATAGACACAGAGGATCCATTCACAGTTCTAAACAACCCAGACAACAAAATACCAATTCATTGACCCAATAAATGAACAATTAGTTCAAAGCTAATGGGCATTCAATGTTCACCTGAAAGAAGTTTGGGAAATTGCAATTTGTTGTTTTAGACAGCAAAACAGAGAAACTTGGCTAATATAGGGACCATCCTCGCAAAGCTTCAACACTAGAGAAAATCATAGGACAAATTGGGAATCTTAAACTCATATTCTTAAGTGTAATCATACCACTAAAAAAGAAAGCAACAAGTTTTCAATTTACCTGCCAACCAACACCACAGCTAAGAACAACAGAAGGCAAATAAGTTGCACTTGCATATCTTGACACAGCAATAAAGCCACCAATGGACTGCTTATATCATTAAAAAAATATTGAAGTAAGCTGTTTGTAAGGAATTATAAATAGTACATAAAAGATGAAACTTTAGTTTGAAATAAAGGGACATGAGCTACAATAAAGACGCAAGAACAATCTAAAGTCCAATAATGTGTTTGCCTGCTCATAAAAATATCGAATTTTATGGTGTTTTCAAGCCTTTGACCAAAAATAGTTGAGTTTCCCCACCAATAAGTGTTGGAAAAATTGGTCTATTAAGCTTATTTTGGGCCGACTTTGAGCCCAAAATTGAGTGGGCCCCGAACGTCTTTTGGGGTGAGACCGAAAAGGTGAAGTGTTCCTTGCCACGTAGTAAGTCACACGATGAAGATGGTTCATCAAAACCATTTATGAGTGAATGGGAACATGACGTCGTTTTCGGGTTCGTGGAATAGGAAATTTAAGGAAGTAAATGTGGGTTTCTTTGAAAAGGGTTGTCCCACATTGAAACTTTAAGAGAGTTTTGTTGAGTTTATAAGCTCTAGCCTACAACACTTGGGTTGGGCTCCAAAGGGCACCCCAAGTTTGTAGAATGGAGGAGTTATGGACAAAGTGAACCTTAGCCCAAACAACCACACACGTGCACGCGCGGCGCCGCCGCCGCCGTCCGTCCGGCCTAGCCAAGCCGTGCCGAGCGCGGTTGTGGGTCGGTTCGGTTCTAATATTAATTTTTTGGATAAAATTTATTTGAATTTTAAATGAAATTAAAATTCAAAGTTTGTGCCAAATAATTGAATTAATTTTCTATCCATGTTTTATGCCTCTTCCAGTCCGAATTCTGTTTTCTAAACTGTTTGAATAGTGCTAAATAACTACCCAGTAGTTACAAATTTGTAACTGCAGAACAAATTCAAAAATCTGGCTGCAAATCTGTTTGTTTTATAACTGCATCTGTTCAAAAATAGTTTACACCTGTTCACTTCAAATTTGTACCTATTCGAGTCAATATATTGTAGACTTGTTTCTACAGATTGGGGTTGATAACAGCATCCAAAAATCTCTGTCAAGACAGATTTTAATCTGTTGAAATTCGGACAGATTCAAATCTGTACAGTTGCAGATCTGTCCAATTCCCAATCTGAATCTGTCTTAGAACAGTGTCATATCTGTTCAGTGGTTTACATACCTATTGGGACAGAATATTTTGCCTATAAATACCAACATTCCAGCAGTGTCTTATATCTAAAATCAGTCTGCAAATCATATCTTTGCTGTCCATATTTTATTTTGTACATTATTCTTCATTTTAGTTTTAGAATAAATTTTAAAGAGTAAGAACACAATGTTCTAGTTCGCCGTACAAATTTGTGTGGAGTACTACTACAAGTTTGTGAAGATCATTGTATTCTGGGAGATAGACGCCATTCAACCGTAAGCACCGTAACGGGGTGAATCTGTCTTAAGGACAGAGTGTCACACACTCGACTTGGTCTTTAATTATTTATTTGGTTCAACAAAATAAATTCTGTAAGTTTTATTTTGTTTTGTTTGAATTAGTATCCATTTATTTTATTTACGCCGAAGATTGTTCCAACAATCTTAAGACAGATTTGAATTATTTTGTTTACAGAATTTTTCGTTTGTTTCCCTTTCTCTTTCTTCTTTTAAGAAAATTATTTTCTGTGGATTTTCAAAATAATATTCTGGTTAGAAAAAAAAAATAGTGATTATATGCTATTTGACAAATAGTGGTAATATACTATCTATTTTCTTTGACAACTAGTAGTAATATACTGGTGTCATTAACAATTCAGAATATATTTTTGTGGAATATTTTCAGAAATTAATTTTGGTTTTTAGAAATTATTTTCTGACTTTTCATTAATTAAAATTCTGTTTCAGTATTTTAATTATTGAAGTGTTACAGAAATTTAATTTTCTGTGTGGAATTAATTTGGTTAAATAAAATTTTATTTTATTTTCGAATTAATTGAAAAATAAAAGTTATCTTCTTATTTCTTTTATTTTACAGAATTTAATTTCCTGTGTGGAATTAATTTGTTTAAATAAAATTTTATTTTATTTTCAAATTAATTGGAAATAAAAGATACAATTCTTGTTTCTTTTATTTTTACAGAATTTAAAATTCTATATTTATGGTTTAATTTTCTGTGTAGTATTAAATTCTAATTATAATTGTGGTTTATAATTTAAAATTTATGGCTACTGAAACTGGTATGGTGATTGCCATTGCGCGTACCTCTCCTTATATTGGGATTGTACCAGTGAATCATGGTAAACAGCCAGAGCAGTTCTTAAGAACTAATTTTTGCAAAGGCAAAGGAAGAACAAGTAAGAAGGTTACTAAAGCCAATATAACCGAAATTGATAAAATTTCCAATGGTGTAGATGTCATAAATCTTTCTGCAGTTGTTTCTGAGGCAAATTTTGTCAGAAATCCTAAAGAATAGTGGGTGGACACTGGTGCTACTCACCATATCTGTGCCGACAAAAAGATGTTCACATCTTATTCTACAGTGGACAATGGTGAACAACTTTTTATGGGCAACTCCTCAACTTCCAGAGTTGAAGGACAATGAAAGATTGTACTTAAGATGACATCTGGAAAAGAACTCACTCTCAACAATGTGCTGCATGTACCAGACATTCGCAAGAATTTAGTTTCTGGATCTTTGTTGAGTAAAAATGGGTTTAGGCTGGTTTTTGAAAGTGACAAGTTTGTACTTACCAAAAACGGAGTGTATGTAGAAAAATGTTACATGTCTAATGGCCTTTTCAAAATGAGTGTAATGACTGTTGTACTCGCTGGTATTAAGAAAGGCACATCTTCTTCTTACTTGCTTGAGTCTTCAAATTTATGGCATGGTAGACTAGGACATGTTAATTATGGATCTTTGCATAGATTAATTAATATGGAATGTTTACCTAAATTTAACATTGATTCAAATAATAAATGTGAAATTTGCATTGAGGCAAAATTATCCAAAACTCCTTTTCATTCAATTGAAAGAAGTACAGAACCACTTGAATTAATTCATAATGACATTTGTGATTTTAAATCAATTCAAACTAGAGGTGGGAAAAAGTATTTTATCACTTTCATAGATGACTATACTAGATATAGTTATGTTTATTTAATTTGAACCAAGGATGAAGCTTTGGAAACTTTCATTCAATATAAGAATGAAGTTGAAAATCAACTTGGTAAGAAAATCAAAAAACTAAAAAGTGATAGAGGTGGTGAATATGAATCACCTTTTGGTGAGTTTTGTAAAGAACATGGAATAATTCATCAAACCACCGCTCCTTACTCACCTCAGCAAAATGGAATTGCGGAAAGAAAAAATAGGACTTTAAAAGAAATAATGAATGCCATGTTAATAAGTTCTGGATTACCTCAGAACTTGTGGGGGGAAGCAATACTTTCTACTAATTATATTTTAAATAAAGTACCCCGAAAGAAAATAACTCAAACACCTTATGAATTGTGACATGGAAGAGTACCATCCTACAAATACTTAAAAGTGTGGGGGTGTTTGACTAAAGTGGCTATTCCTAGTCCTAAAAAGACTAAGATAGGTCCTAAGACTGTTGATTGCATTTTCATTTGTTATGCCAAGAATGATAATGCATATCGATTTTTGATTCATAGATCAGAACATTCCAAAATGCATGTAAATACTATTATTGAATCTCGAAATGTATCTTTTTTTGAACATGTATTTCCAAATAAGATTGGACAAGAGACTAGTAACAATAAAAGATCTCATGATGCTATTACTAGTTAGGATTAAGAACATGATCAAGAACAAGAGCAAGAGTTAGATCAAAATGAGGAAGAGGAACCTAGGCGTAGTAAACGTGCTAGAACCTCAAAATCTTTTGGTCCAGATTTCCTAACATTTTTGTTAGAAAATGAGCCTTTAACTTTTAAAGAGGCTAGGTCCAGTCGTGAAGGTCCTTTATGAAAGAAAGCTATCAATAGTGAAGTTGAATCCATCTTGAAAAATCACACTTGGGAATTGGTGGATTTGCCACCAGGTTGTAAACCTCTTGGGTACAAGTGGATTTTCAAAAGAAAATTGAAAGCGGATGGATCAATAGACAAATACAAGACAAGACTTGTGGTCAAAGGTTTTAGACAAAAAGAAGGTCTTGATTACTTTGACACATACTCACCGGTTACTAGAATAACATCCATTAAAATGCTAATTGCCATTGTATCTCTGTACAATCTAGAAATTCATCAAATGGATGTGAAAACCGCTTTCTTAAATGGTGAGCTAAATGAAGAAATTTACATGGAATAACTAGAAGGTTTTTCAAATCCAAGAAAAGAAAACAAAGTGTGTAAATTGGTCAAATTATTATACGGTTTAAAACAAGCGCCAAAGTAATGGCATGAGAAATTTGACAAGGCAATGACGTCAAACGGTTTTAAAATTAATGAGTGTGACAAATGTGTTTATATTAAAAACATAGACAAATGTTATGTCATTGTATGTCTTTATGTAGATGATATGCTCATCATAGGTAGTAATAATGATATGATTAAAACTACCAAGAAAATGTTAAATAAACATTTTGACATGAAGGACATGGGCATTGCTGATGTAATTCTTGGTATGAAAATTATCAAAACATTAGAAGGATATGCTTTGTCACAATCTCATTACATTGAGAAAATACTTGACAAATTTAGCAAAGATGATGATCATCTTGCTAGAATACCTGTAGATGTTAATTTATATCTTTCTAAGAATGTACATGAAAGTATTTCTCAATTAGAGTATGCCCAAATTATTGGAAGCTTAATGTACTTAATGAACTGCACTCGCCTGGATATAGCTTATGCAGTAAGTAAATTAAGTAGATATACGAGTAACCCAAGAGTAGAACACTGGAAAGCAATTATAAGGGTTCTTAAATATTTCCGATTTACTCGTAACATTGGGCTTAATTATACTAAATATCCAGCAGTACTTAGTAAATTGGATATCGGATACTAGAGACTCGAAGTCCACTAGTGGGTATGTCTTTACTCTTTGTGGTGCGGCTGTATCTTGGAAATCTTCCAAACAGACTTGCATTGCTAGGTCTACTATGGAATCAAAATTCATAACTTTAGATAAAGCAGGGAAAGAGGCAGAATGGCTTCGCCACTTCCTTGAAGATATTCCAATTTGGCCTAAACCGGTACCTGCTATATACATACATTGTGATAGTCAATCAGTAATTGGTAGAGCACAGAGTCATATGTATAACGGTAAGTCTTGACACATTCGTCGTCGACATAATACCGTAAGACAACTACTCTCTAATTGAATTATTTATGTGAAGTCTAAAGACAACATAGCAGATCCACTAGCCAAAGGGTTAGCAAGAGAGCTAGTTGAGAATTCATCGAGAGGAATGAGACTAAAGCTTATTAAATAAAAGTTACCACAACGAAAACCCAACCTAGTTGACTGGAGATCCCAAGATCTAGGTTCAAAGGGACAACCGAGCTGTGAATGACTCATAAGAATCACTGGGGAGTTCAATTCTTACCCATTTCTATGATGAAATAGTGATGACTGCAGAGTTTTAGGTTAAGTAATACTTTTAATGATTCTTATATCTACGTATACCTAGTGGAGTATGGCATGATACTCTTCATAAGAATCACCTATATAAGTGTGAACGGGGCCGGTTCTGTGAGATTTGTGAAGGGCTACAATTCTCTAGAGCACTCATGAAAGACTAGGTTGTTTAGGGCCAAAATGAACAAAATAATGAGAACTAAACTGTGTCTGGGATATACTGTGTGAGTTCTATTGTCTTGGTTTACACAAACGGCTGAACAGTTCAGGACATCGTGTTCACTGGTTAGCTAGTAAATCTGATAGTGTCTCATAAGGGAAGGTTCAAAGCCAAAAGCTACCTATCATTTGCAGAATATTTCCAATTTCTGTACTCTCTGTAATTAGATCATGTTGTTACATTTTCTCTCCGTCAAATTCCATTCATGTGGAGGATTCTTGGAAAAATAGGTTTATTAGGCTTATTTTGAGCCGACTTTGAGCCCAAAATTGAGTGGGCCCCGAACGTCTTTTGGGTGTGGGCCCAAAAAGGTGAAGTGTTCTTTACCGCATGGCAAGTTACACGGTGAAGACGATTCGTCAAAACCATTTATGAGTAAATGGGAACATGACGTCGTTTTCGGGTTCGTGGAATAGAAAATTTAAGGAAGTAAGAGAGTTTTGTTGAGTTTGTAAGCTCTATTCTACAACACTTGGGTTGGGCCTCAAGGGGCACCCCAAGTTTGTAGAATGGAAGAGTTATGGACAAAGTGAACCTTAGCTCAAACCACCACACACGCGAGCGTGCCGCCGTCCATCCGTCCGTCTGGCCTAGCCGTGCCGGGAGCGGGTGTGGGTTATGGGTCGGGTCGGTTCTAATATTAATTTTTTGGACAAAATTTATTTGAATTTTAAATGAAATTAAAATTCAAAGTTTGTGCCAAATAATTGAATTAATTTTCTGTCCATGTTTTATGCCTCTTCCAGTCCGAATTCTATTTTCTAAACTGTTTGAACAGTGCTGAATAACTATCTAGCAGTTACTGATTTGTAACTGTTGAACAGATTAAAAATCTGGCTGCAAATTTGTTTGTTTTATAGCTACATCTGTTCAAAAATAGTTTACACCTGTTCACTTCAAATTTGTACCTATTCGGGTCTATATATTGTGGACTTGTTTCTACAAATTGGGGTTGATAACAGTATCCAGAAAATTCTGTCAAGACAAATTTTAATCTGTTGAAATTCGGACAGATTCAAATCTGTACAGTTGCAGATCTGTCTAATTCCCAATCTGAATCTGTCTTAGAACAGTGTCATATCTGTTCAGTGGTTTACATACCTATTGGGACAGAATATTTTGCCTATAAATACCAACATTCCAGCAGTGTCTTATATCTAAAATCAGTCTGCAAATCCTATCTTTGCTGTCCATATTTTATTTTGTGCATTATTCTTCATTTTAGTTTTAGAATAAATTTCAAAGAGTAAGAACACAAGGTTCTAGTTCGCCGTACAAATTTGTGTGGAGTACTACTACAAGTTTGTGAAGATCATTGTATCCTGGGAGATAGACGCCATTCAACTATAAGCACCGTAACGGGGTGAATCTGTCTTAAGGACAGAGTGTCACACACTCGACTTGGTCTTTAATTATTTATTCGGTTCAACGAAATAAATTTTGTAATTTTATTTTGTTTTGTTTGAATTAGTATCCATTTATTTTATTTACACAGAAGATTGTTCCAACAATAAGTCATCAAAAAATATATCAACATAACAATGGCAATGAGAATGCACTTCGGTCATAAAAAAATTTATTAAAAAAAAAAAAAAAAAAAAAAAAAAAACCAACACTACTATACTTTAAGGTGATTAAAAAAATAAAAAACCAAAAACCATACATAGAATACCATACCAAAAACCATGAAAATACTAATAAACAAAAAGAATGACAACACACTGTAGACGTCCCCGAACGCCCCGGGAGGGATGAGGTCCCGTTCCATTTGCTTGTTGGTCTACTACAGTTCAGGGCTCTAATTGTCACGGTTCTTAATCTAAACCAAAAAGTCCAAATCCAGCAAATTGTTTTGAGAAAACAGACTTTTGAAAGAAGTGCCAAACATGGACTGCTTTGTCAGATACAGAGTCGCCACCTAAATATTTTATTTTTGGGGAAATTTAGGAAACCCTGACTTGTTTGCCTAAGGCCACGTGTCCGTCATCACCAAAGTTGCCTCGGTTCGGGAACTTGGGTACGATTGGGGAAGGTCACTTCGTGAGCACCCCCGCTCGTTCGATCAAAGATCGGCCTCTACTAACCATGATATCTAGTTTTGAAAACATTATGCGTTCTTATTCCAGTTATTAGCCTAGATTTACTATGTGATGTGCACAGCATACAAGTATAGACCGGGTCGCTTGAATTGGAACAAAACATTTTATGTTTGTTTTTGAAAGATGGTTTGATGGTGCTACCACAAGTAGGCTAAGACGTGGATTTGCCACCCTCGGGTGGGCTTTAGAAAACATGATTTTGCCACTATCTAGTGGGCTTAAAACTCACAGTCAATGCATTGTCCCAATTCAAGTAACCCAACCTTCACCCACAGGCATTCAAGCAGTTATATCACATAAGCAGTTAGCCTCATAGTAAGCATGCTATTCATGGCAGTCACTCACACGCATGCAAGAATGCTAAAGCATAAAACTCACCGAGTACTCCAAGCCAAAACAGAAGCTAATTAGAAATCCATGCATGATCCTAACTATACAGAAATGCCTAATGCAACACATGCAAAAATGCAACTATAGCAGGCTCGGCTATTCTAAACATGGCATATGAGATGCAACAGCTATCAGGTATTCAACTCGAAATTGAAATACAAATGCAGTTAGTATGATGCGCCGAGCCCGGTGCATGCAAAACAGATGAATAAATGCAAACATGCTATCATACTGTATGCTAATTGAAACATGCCCTAATCTAACCATCATAAGCAGGTAAATAAAAGGGAGAAAGACGTGGGGTTGGAAAACATACATCACATGCACGCACACTTATTACAATATTGCCCTCGCGCAGAGGGTCCAAAAGAATAATATAAAGTCCCAAATAAATACAGTCCGAATAAGTACAAAACCCTAATTAATTAACAGATTGATCTAGGAAAGCTATAAATTGGCATGCAAGCCAAGGACTGCCTCGACTTTGCTTCGGATGATGGATGATGCATGTTCGGGTTGCCTTGCGCGGAAATCCATGGCGATGCCCCAATTAGCCTCTGTTTGCAATTATTCTTGGAATGCGTGCCAAGCTTCAGAAGGCTGTTGATTCTTGATTTGCTGCAACAGAAAGCAACAGATGGGCATGGCAAAGTATTTTCACACATGTATGCATGCCTCGATCCTCGTGCCACCAATCACGCATCTCGATGCATGATGGCCGAGGAGTCGAATTGCACAACTCAATATGGAATTAATGCACATGAAAATACAACTAAGACCTAACTCCATCATGGACAATTCGGAGTGTCGGTGACTGGGGAATTGAAACACGTTCCGTCACTCGGAGTACGAAACGCATTCGCTTCGTGTTTCGGGCTAACTCCTATCCCAAACACAATGCAATATGCATGACATGCATGGATGCAACTAAGATACAATCTAACACGCACAGTGCTATGAAATGGCATACACGATGCACGAGATAACATGGCATACACAATGCGCTAACATACAACCCAGCATACACAATGCTGTGAAATGAAATAGCATACACAATGCATAATGGGCTTACACCAACACAAGTGGACCTCGGCCACACTCACATAGGAGGCCATTAGATGAAAATGAGACACTCGAGATGCGTGCACACGTGCACGCAAACCGAGGACCGACCCTAAGGCACCAAATGCCACTCTAACAAAGCATGGCAAGGCATGGAATATGGCATACTAGCATGCAAATTTCAGTGCTAAAATATGATGCAAAACAGCCCCGAAACATGGAAACATGGCACCCGATGCATGAAATGAGACTCGAAACTCGAAACTAGGCACATGGAATGAGTTATAGCTATACAAAGCATGCATTATTTGAACATGAAGGATGAAGGCAGAATCAAGACAGTCTCAAAAAAAGCATATTTCCAGTTTTAAACAAGGCCAAAAGGTAAACACAAGTAGGGCTAAACTAACATGCAAAAATGGCCTCAAAAGAGAGATAAAGAAGCAAGTAACAGCTTCTGGCCCTAAATGGAAAAGAGCCCTTCAACAAAGTTGAAGAGCGACTTAAAATGAAGCACTTTACAGTTTACATCAAGCCACAAAAATAAATACAAGCAGGCCTAAAACATTATGCAAGCAAAAGGCCAAAAGAGGGACAAAGAAGCAAGTGATGGATGATGGCCTCAAACAGAGGAGGAACCTTCAACCATGTTGAAGAGGGGCCCAAAACATGATATTTTACAGTTTATGACCAAGCCCAAAACAGTGCACAAGCAAGCTTAAAATACTATACAAATTAACGCATAAAAGAGAGCTTTAACACAAAGAGCAAAAAAGAAGCCTCAAAAAGTAAAAGACCCTTGATCAAACATGAAGAGTGAGTCAAAATATGACTATTTACAGTTCAGACCAGAGCCCAAAAATACAAGCACAAGGAGCTAAAAAAGCATGCAAAAATAGGGCCAAAAGAGAGATAAAGAGCCAAGTGACAGATGGAAGCCTCAAACAGTGAGGTGCCCTTCAACAATATTGAAGAATGACTCAAAACAAGCCTCTTTGAAGTTTATGAACAAGCTCAAAAAAGTTTAAAAATAGGCCTAAAATACTATGCAAGAAAGAGACATAAATAAGAGCTAAAGAGACAAGTGGTAGTATGAAGCCTCAAACAGGGAAGAATCCTTAATCAAACATGAAAAAGACCTCAAAATATGATTATTTTCAGTTAGGGTCGGAGCCCGAAAATGTAAGCAAGTATGGATTAGATATAGAACAAAATAAAGCACAAAAGAGGGAGAATAGGGACTCACCCTTGTAGACCAATGAACCAGCAACTCTTGGCCTAAGAAGTAGTGCTCCTACCCTCTGGAAAGAGCCTGCAAGCTGCTGGAATGGAGTGTGGATTGTTTGGCTTGGAGATAGAGTAGAATGGGTGTAGGATTTGAGAGGTTTTGAAGGTTGGAGTGTAGAGAGAGAGATATACAATGTAGGAGACTTAAACCAAACTTTCTAACCCTCCTAAAGGGAGCTGGAGGGCCTAGTTATATAGGCACAAGAGTGGAGAAGGGGGGGAGATTCAAATTTAAGTTTCCCCCCCAAAAATTTCCCCCATCGGATACAGAATCTGGGGGGGAAAGGAGGTCACAGCTGGAAGGAACAGGATGTAAGGATCATGGCCGGCCAGTTATAAAGGTTGCAGGTGGCCGGCCAGCCCTCCCCATGGCCGGCCGGCCAAGGGTCAAAAGGGTCAGGACTGATTGTTGGCCGGCCACCTTATATTGGTGGCCTCCCATGTGTGCTCAACACAACCATGTGGTCAAAAACTGGAGAAGGTGAACCAGGAGAGAGAAAAGCCCATTTTTTGGAAGGGTTCAAAAGGGTCAAAGACAATTACTGGCCGGCCATATGATATTGGTGGCCTCCCAGGTGTCTACAACACAAATATGTGGTTTAAGGCAAGAAAAAGTGGCCTTAGGGTGGTCAACATTGGCTTTCTAGTGAGAAAAGCGGGCGACAGAGGGCGATGAAGAAATAAAATTGGTCCTCAGAACAATTACTGGCCTCCCACCATTCTACAACCTTCCTAATAGTGAAAATAAGGCCTCCACCAAAAATGAGCCCAAATCGATGCAAAATGAAGGTTCGGGGGCCGAAATACGCAGCCTGGGGCCCCGATAACTGACTGTTAGGCACCGAAAGTGGTGTTCGACCACGAAGTCGGTCTCTCGGACCATAGTGTCCCTCAAAAGGGAGAAAATAAGGTATGTGCCAAAAACTGGAGCAAACGGAGGCGGTTAAGCGGTCCCGAACCGAGGCACACGGCCAACGGCTCCAAAAAACCGGAAACTGGGCTCCAAACGGGGAAAATGGCCTACGACCACGAAACGTAGCCTACGGCCACTAAGAGATAATCTACGAGATCTCTCCCTCCCTTCGAGAAGAGAAAACAGAGCTTGGTTCGCAAACCGAGGCAAAGCATGAAAGAGTCCGGAAGTCCGGAGGCAAGGCTCGCAGCCGAGACTCTGAAACCTCTGAACGAGCATGATATGCAACATCACCAAGTGCTCGATCGGTGACGTCTGAGTCTTAAGGTCGGTCAAAAATGGGGTGTCTACTGTTGCCCCTCTTTGACAGAGCTCGAAAGTCACAAGTGACGGGAGTGAATGTCAAAGCCAGAGACGACCCATTTTTAACAAGGCCGAAGACTTAGACAAACAGGCAAGATAAACAGAGATGTGCCTGCAGGCGTGCCCGCAGGCAGGGGGCAAAATTCAAAGCAGTATGCACAAGGCCAGATGTAACTTAATGATCATGCAAATGTAGCAAGCTGTAATGAAGCAAGTATTCGCAAATAGATGCAACAGTTTTAAGCAAGAATGCAAAGCAACAACTACATTTCATGCAGTTAGGAATGCGGAGAATTATTCAATTCTCGCCACGTCTCAGACGGAGAAGATACAATAGCTGCGCGATTCGTCTGGTCGCACCAGCTTCAAATGAACCGTACATACAATATCGTGCCTGCAAAAGAAAGAAACTCAACAAGCACAACATACTTGACAACATATGTTCAATGTGACTTCGAATACAGACAAACGTGGTGCCGGTGGGAAGGTGCATCACAACGCAAGGAAAAACGCATGTGGCAATGCGAGTTTAAGCGTGGAGGCTTGGTAATATCAAGGAGACGTGCATAACAATGCAAGTATATGCATGAGAATGCAAGTTATGTGCACAACAATGCAGAACGAGCGTAAACCAGGATGTATGTTTGTCACAAAACAACGAGCAAGGAAATGCGCGTTTCGGCGAGGGCGACTCGATTGCGGCCTCCGGTTCACCTCCCGGAGAGGTTACAACATGTTCAAAAAGGATACATCTCACTTTCGATGAGTAATGATGAGACACGCATCGGAAGTTGAAACTGAAGTTCCGACGGAGCGATTTCGCGACAGAAAGTGCATTTCTCTTGTACTTTTTCAGGTCTCGGGGACTCCGATCATCACCAAAATTTGCAGAGAGCTTAGAGGCCCTGTGGGGAACACCACCGGCCACTTTTATTTCCAGGGGGAGGCCACTGGCCACTTTTTTGAGAGAGGGGTGGCCGGCCTGCCAGAAAAGGTGGTTTGCAGCCACCCAAAGCCAACCGGCAATTTTGTACTTTTGCTCTCCTTTCTTTAAATCCATTCGGCCAAAGCACTTTTCCTCACAACTCTAACTCCGAAATTGCCTCCTCTACCTTCCTAGAGCATTTTCCCTCTCAGATCTGTGCTCTATACGCGTTTTCCAACGTCCCACGCAAGTTGTTTTCGCGAAATCTTTCAGTTTTAAGCACTTTGAACCGATTAAATTTTGATTTTGGTGCTTCTTTTCTCATTTTCGCCACTTGAGGTGAGTTTGTCTCAACATTTGGAAGATTTTCTCGGGAGTTGACTTTTGTTGACTTTTTCATTTCCCGAGAGTTGACTTTTGTTGACTTTTTCCAATTTTGGCTCATTTTTGCTCATTTTTGCTCCCTTCGCAGATTTTCTGAAATGGCTGGTCATTTCCCTTACGGTGGAGGTCCTCCGGGCGCCGAAGGTTATCCCGATATCATGGCTCTGCCTCCGAGGGTTCGACCCTTCATACCCGAGAGGTACGACCCACCAGTACATATTCTTCCGTGGGCTGTTTTCTATCACTTCACTGATTTTGACGGGCGAGCGCCTGGGAATTTGCTTCTACGAGAGCCAGAGTCTCATCTTTCCCATGAGGCACGAGAGGTATTTACTTCGCTTTTACATTTTCTACAATGTAATCTATATTTTTCGTGCATTTCGTGCCTTTGCCATGTTTGTTTGCTCATTTTTGAGTACACATCTTATTTAGAATGTTTAGTCTATGATACAGCATTCTGTTTACATTTCGAACACACAGTTCAATCATTTTGAAATTCTGAACACGCAGCCCATAATTTAATTGTGGACACACAGCCTGCACTTGTTGAGAATAAAACACACAGCCCAAACCCTGAATCTCTAAACTCACAGCCCAAATTGAAGGTGAACACGCAGCACACACTTGTTGAGAGTAGAACACGCAGCCCAAACTCTGATTTTCTGAACCCGCAGCCCATTGTTGAGGTAAACACGCAGCACACACTGATTGAGAATTGAACACGCAGCCCAAACACTGATTTTCTGAACACAAAGCCCATAATTTGGGTGAACACACAGCACACACTGATTGAGAGTTGAACACGCAGCCCAAACACTGATTTTCTGAACACACAGCCCATAATTGAGGTGAACACGCAGCACACACTTGTTGAGAGTAGAACGCGCAGCCCAAACTCTGATTTTCTGAACCCACAGCCCATTGTTGAGGTGAACACGCAGCACACACTGATGGAGAGTTAAACATGCAGCCCAAACACTGATTTTCTGAACACACAGCCCATAATTGAGGTGAAAACGCAGCGCACACTGATTGAGAGTTGAACACGCAGCCCAAACACTGATTTTCTGAACAGACAGCCCATAATTGAGGTGAACACGCAGCGCACACTGATTGAGAGTTGAACATGCAACCCAAACACTGATTTTCTGAACACACAGCCCATAATTCGATGATGAACACATAGCTCGTTCGTTTCCTTTGCACACACAGCTTATTCATTTCATTCGCCCGTAGCGTATTCATTTCATTTGCACGCAGTTTATTCATTTTATTTGCACGCAGCATATTCATTTTATGCTGAAACATGTATTCATTCTGAATGCAGGTGACTTCTCACACTGTGCGGGGATATGGCTCTACTGCGGCGAGAGATTGGTATGCCGAGCTCCCGGAGGCTGTCTGGGATTTGGTTGACTTGGTGGGGTTTGGGCCCTTCTGTATTGGGCTATCTCGCTGTCCTGCTAGGAGGACGTTGATGGGTGCCTTGGTGGAGAGATGGTGGGACACCACCAACTCCTTCCATTTCTCTGCCACTGGGGACTTGACTATGACCCTGTTTGACTTTGCCGTATTGACTGGCCTTGACGTGGGAGGTTGGGCCATCCCTTACGACGAGGACATGGGCCAGTGGGAGGCCACTTGGATATATTTATTGGGGGCTCGTCCGCCTGTTGATAGATCTTCGGGGAGAGTCCGATATACCTGGTTCTCTTCCCATTTCCGGAGGGCGGAGATGGAGCCTGAGACTCCTGAGAAGGCAGCACAATATGCCCGCGGCTTTCTGATGTTCCTCTTCGAGACCACTTTGTTTGCCGATAAGGGGAACACTGTTGGGCTCTATTTGTTGAGTGCTTTGGTGGACCTATCACAGGTCAGACGGTATGACTGGGGTGGCCGGCTTGGCTACCCTTTATTGCTACATGAGCGCGACCTCCCGTGGACGGGGGGACTTCTTTGGCGGCTATTGGAGAGCCTGGGAGGTACTTTCTGCCCTCTTGATTTACACCTCTGCTCCTCATTATTTGTACGTTGCACACACGGCGTACTTTATACTCTGTATCATGCACTTTGCCCTCAGCACTTTGTATTCTGCATTGTTTTCCACAGTTATGGGTCTATGTGTACTTCCCGACATTAGCCCCAGAGTTGGTGGTGAAGGGGCCCCCCATGACCCCGTATTCACTCGTATTCGAGGGCCAGCACTAGCCGAGACCTTGGGAGTCTCTCCTGTATCTACGGCAGTACTTTGACACGGTGCGGTCGATAGAGGTATTTCAGAACTCTCAGTTCTTTCTGTTTTCCTCTGTGATTTGTCTTGTGCATTCTCGATTTCTGCTTGGTTTATGAATCTATTATCTGCAGATCACATGGCAGCCTTGGGCGCCCTTAGGTGAAGGTCTCCCATTCCAATTTGCCGGAGGATGGGGTGCCTCTGGTACAGGATTCTATTCGAAGGGCCAGTTGGTAGGGCCTGGTTTTTGGGGAACCGCTTCTTGCGTCAGGTCTGGGTGTACACTTCTCAGGACCCTCCCTCAGCACCCCCAGTCGATATGCGGATTGCTGATAGGCTCTCTTCCCGGGATGTTACTAGTGCTATGCTGGGTACTGATGCCTTGCTACATCTTGAGGAGGGGGATTATGCTACTTACCGTCACATATACCTGATGCCTCCATTTACGAGATTCCATACTCCGACGATGAGGCCTGCTGGTATGCCATCTTCGAGTTAGGCCCAGGCTCGGGCTGCAGACGCCCGTTCTACCAGCAGGGCTGGTACATCTAGAGGTGGGGGTGGATTGGTTCCCCCGATTCCTCCGAATCATCATCATACTGGGTGGCCAGACATGCCGACCGAGTTGACGGGATGGCGATTCGGGACTCCCTACCTGATCCCGATAGAGCCTCTCCTGCCTGACCACAGATTTGTCAGAGATCCTGATTCACCATCGGTATGCTTTTACAACTTTGATTTATCAGTCAGGCACTTGGACATTGATTCTCTTACTGCTAGTTTTGCATTTGTATCTACAGCCTCCTATCGAGTATATGGATGAGATGCTCGAGATGATGGCCGCGCTCGAGGGCATGGTCCTGCGGAAAGAGGCACAGTTGTCCATTATGGGTGTCCAGGTATTGTCCAGTTTTCTTGCATTTATCATATTTCCAATGACATGTTGATTTTGAACATTCTACTGCATTGATAGGCTACTTGTGTAGAGCACACCTGACACACACCCCACTTACACACTGTATTTACATGTACCCACTTCATGTAGCTTTCTGGTATCCGCATTTGATATACCTGTAACAAGCCCGCGAGGGACCTCGCTACAGTTCGGACTCCCTTTTTGTGTTTGTTGCGGTTCTTAATCTGAACCAAAGAGTCCAACTCTGGCAAATCGTTTTGTGGAAAACAGATTTTGAAAAGAAGTGCCAAACATGGACTGCTTTGCCAGATACAGAGTCGCCACCTAAATATTTTATTTTGGAAAATTTAGGAAACCCTGACTCGGTGCCAAAGGCCACGTGTCCGTCATCACCAAAGTTGCCTCGGCTCGGGAGCTTGGGTACGATTGGGGAAGGTCAGCTATGAGCACCCCCTTTCGCCCGGTCCGAAGACCGGCCTCTACTAACCATGATATCCGATTTTGAAAATATTATGTGTTCTTGTTCCGGTTATTAGCCTAGAATTACTATGTTCTGCGCACAGCAAACAAGTATAGACTAGATTGCCTAATTTGGAAACAAGCATCGCATATCCGTTTGTTTTGAAAATACTTTGAAATTTGCTACTCGCAAGTAGGCTAAAATACGGATTTCGATGAGTTTTTTTCAGCTCAAACAATCCAACCTTCACCCACAGGCATTCAAACATTTTATCTCATATAAGCACTTAGCCGCATGGTAAGCATACTGTCATGTTAACATTCACACACATGCGAGATGCTAAAGCATAAATACTTACATCGTACTCCGTGCCAAAACAATAAACTGGTTAGCAAACATGCATGTCCTAGTTCATGTTAAGTGGCTAATGCAACACATACAGGATGTGATTAGGATAGGCTCGGCAAACCCTAAAGTGGCATGTGAAATGCTACAACTATCACGTATTCAATTTGGAATTGAAAATACAATGCAGTTTGTATGATGTACCGAGCCCGGTGCATGCAAGACAAATGCATGGATGCACGCATGCATTGCATGAGGTATGCTAATTTAAACGTGCCCAAATACTAACCATCAAAGCAGGTAAATAAAAGGGAGAAAGAAGTGGGGGTTGGAAGTCATACACACACTCACCCACACTTATTACAGATTCGCCCTCGCTTGGAGGGACCAAAAGAATAATACAAATTAATTAACTACACAAGCTAATTAATTATTACAAATTACCTAATTAGTTAACAACTAACTAGACTAGGAAAAACAGTAAACCGCATCGGGAGGAGAGCCTGAATGCAATGCACGCTCGGGTCCTGCTCGGAAGTGCACTACCATGCATAGACTGCCTTTGTTTTCCCTGCTATTCCCCTCTAGAGATTGCCAAAGTCTCAGAGATGCTTCTTCAGATACTGGGGATCACCACCGGCTGAGTAGAATAGCCACCGGCAGTAAATTGTGGTCATCGGCACAAGATGCATCCATCGGCTGATGATGTATCACGGCCGACTGAATCTCACGGCCGATCGGCAAAGAATGCTCAGAGAACTCGCAACTCACAAAGAGAGAGGGTCGAACTTGCATGGCAATACAATTCAAGCAATGTATGCACCAATCATGCCCCTTATCATGTTTGTGACTCAAATGGGCATGTGCCTCGATTCTCGGACCATCAATCACGCATTTCCATGCATGATGGCCCGAAGAATCAAGCATGCACTTTCATGTCGAATGAAATGCAAACCAAACAAACAAACCAAGACCCAATTCCTATCATCAAATCAAGGAACAAGGCATGCATGCAAGATGCAATGCAACCTAGGCATGCAAGCTAAGGATGCAACATGGCATGGCAAGACACTTATGCAAGCATACAAGCAAACATGAGGCAATGCAAACTAATGAAAAGATGGACTTAAACATGATCTAGGCAGCTCTAAAGGGGCCTAAAACAATGGCCAAACACCAAGGAATTGGGATCAAACATACATACACACATGCAAGTAAGTATGGTCCAATACTTAAGCATATAAAGGCAACTTTTAAACACTTTCAAAAGAGGCCTAACATGGATAAATGGCATGCAATATTAGCTCTGAAAATCATGTTATAAGAGGTGCCAAACTAACTTAAACAAGACAAACATTAGCATGCAAATAGTCTAAATTCTTGAAACAAGTCAAAAAGGCTTAAACCATAGCTACACCAACCAAGCCTCACAAGGCCAAGAAGGTTTAAAACAGGTTCAAGGCAGACCTTGACCATGCAAAGGGGACCCTTAGATGGCATCTAAGTGGCTCAAATTCAAAAGCATGCATAATGGCCAAAACATGGAGCATACAACACAAGCTTTTGAAGCATCAAAGAAGTGTCCAAGGCAAGCATATGAGCATGTCAAAGGGACTGAAATGATGTTACAAATGGTGCCAAACCACCTAAATGATGCAAGCAACACATGCTACACATTCTCATACTTGAAGCATACAAGCTCAAACGCAAAGGAGCTACACCAAACATGCCAAAATCAACCCAAAAAATTATGGACAGACCTAAGACATGGCAAAATGAACACAAAACCTTCACAAGGCTAAGCCTAAAACATGCTAGAGCAAAGGCTAACCACCTAAGGCATATTAAGGCAATAACAAGGCATTACATGGTAGGTATGCTAAGCATGCATGGTGTACCAAAACCAACTTAAAACCATGTTATATTATGACAATATAAGCATGAAAAACAGCCAGGAGATGATCAACAAAAGCCTAAGCTAGATGCTCTCTTAAGAGGCCAAGAATGGTCCTTTTCAAGGACAACAAGAAGAGGGGGTGGCCCTCCGCTTTTTGAGACTTCAAGGCAGCATCTTTACCACTGAAAGGGATTTCAGTGGTGAAGAGGCCCAAACACCAAAGTCCCGAAACTTGCACAAAATAGCACAAAAAGGAGCCTTACAAGGCCTAAGGGTGGTCAAACACTTCCAAACCACAAAACACCCTTAACAAACAATCAAGAGGGCTTAAAAACAGAACTTTTTTGTATTATACACTAAGCACAAAAACAGTTCTAAGATAGGTAGAAAAGCAATGCAAAAATGGGGAATAAAATGGGAGTTTCTTACCCTTGAAGCCTTTCTTCACAAGCAATGCTCCAACAGCCTTCCTTGGCTTTAATCTAGCTCCAAAACACTAAAACAACCCTCCAAAGGTCTCAAGTCCAAGAGATGGTGTGTTGGTGTGTGTTGGTGAGCAAAAGTAGGACAAAACACACACTTATAGAGATAGAATATATATCTAACCCTAACCCTAGAACTCAAGCTTTACAAAAGCTGTCTAAAATGTCTAACAAAGGTCTAACCCTTGGCCAAAGAGAAGAAGCTCTCCTATATAGGCAATTCCCTCTTGTAAGGCTTACAAAACAAGCCATTCAAGAGGGAAATCCCCCCATACACGTGTATGGAGGGGAATGGGGTGGGTGCCAGCTATCACAGCTGGCACAAAATATCTGCTAAAAGCAGATGAACAGTAGTCGGCTGGCCAAAATTGTCATTTTGACAAAATTGATGGCCGGTCGGCCAAAAAGAGTGCCAGCCGGCAATATACATTGCCGGTGGACACAAACAACAGCCGGTGGCCTCTATCCATGGTCGGTGATGTGTGGGGATGCCTCACAAGGCATTCCCTGCCCCCTCCAAGGCAAAACACAAGTGTTTGGTGCAAAACCAGACACAAAACGGTCGAGTTCGGAGATCCTGAGGCAAGGCGCGTAGCCGAGACCTCCGGGAACTCCAAACGAACACAAACATGGATGATCACCGAGTGTTCAAACGATGACGTCCAAGTCTTGAGGACGGTCAAAAATGGGGTGTCTACAGTTGCCCCTCTTTGACAGAACTCGAAAGTTATAACAATGACGGGAGTGAATGTCAAAGTCCAGAGACGACCCATTTTTGACAAGGCCGAAGACTTGGACAATCATGCAAGACAAGCAAGGTATGCGCCCGATGGCAGGGGCAAAATGCAAGACAATGCAAGAAGCCGAGCATAACTTATGATCATGCAAAGAAAGCTGTAACGAAGCACGCATGCGACAATTTTAAGCTAGCATACACCAAACTATACTACAATGTAGAAAGGATGTAAAATAATTATGTAATTCTCGATACGTCTCACGCGGAGGATACAATACCTGTCCGGTTCGTCCGGTTGTACCGGCCTCAAATGAGCCGTACATACAATATCGTGCCTATAAAGAAAACAAACTTAACAGGTACAATGTCGTTAGCAACATGCATGACAATGCAATGATGAATGCAAAATGAGATGTACTATATACAAAACTACGTATAAACAATACAAATGATATGCAATGCAATCGA
The DNA here is from genome assembly GCA_025200525.1 of Camellia lanceoleosa. Classification (NCBI taxonomy): domain Eukaryota; kingdom Viridiplantae; phylum Streptophyta; class Magnoliopsida; order Ericales; family Theaceae; genus Camellia; species Camellia lanceoleosa. The sequence goes on from CM045760.1 coordinate 42,369,134, forward strand.
ATCATGATTCAATCATGAGCGGTTCGAAACCACACAAATGTCAAATAGATTGATGGAAGTAAAAAGTCTGTCTACCATAGAAAAGGTGCCGCAACCCTCAAACCAACATACCAGCGTGGAATAGGCGCGTACACATGCAGAACTATGAGTAATGTAGACAGACACAAGAACGAGTATTGGGTGGAATGACATAAGTGGGGTGACGACCCGCTGGGGAAAGAACAATGATCCTAATGCCGGATGCAAACTTACACTACAATGTAATATCTACAATGGATATGGCGTGCAGCCAAAACCGTATCTTGCCTAGGAAAGGCATGTAGACGTACAAGCCGTGTCTAACACAGAAAAGGTGCCGCAACCCTCAAACCAACATACCAACGTGGAATAGGCACGTACACATGCAGAACTGTGTTTTGATGTGAAAAGTAAGAGCACATACCAGACCAAGCTCAACAAGGAAAGGCGCAAGCCATAGATGGAGGTGATGCAGTGGATGCATGCAAGCTACAATGCAATGGAGATGGATACAATGGATATGGCACACGGGCTAAACCAAATCTTGCCTAGGAAAGGCATGTACACGTACAAGCCATGTCTAACACAGAAAAGGTGCCGCAACCCTCAAACCAACATACCAATATGGAATTGGCGCGTACACATGCAGAACTATGTTTTGACGTGAAAAGTATGAGCACATACCAGACTAAGCTCAACAAGGAAAGGCGCAAGCCATAGATGGGAGGATAATGCAGTGAATGCATGCAACTAAAATGCAATATCTACAAATATGCAATGGAATGTAAATGCAATATTTACGGTGGAAATGCATGACAATGCACTATATTACGATGAAATGCATGACATATGCAATATCTACAATGATGCATAACAACGCACTATATTACAGTGAAATGCATGACAATGCGGTATTTACAATGCGATGCATGACAATGCAGTATTTACAATGCGATGCATGACAATGCAGTATTTACAATGCGATGCATGACAATGCAGTATTTACAATGCAATGCACCGAAGGTCTTGCACCTTCCAAGGATTTAAGGTCTCCTAGACCGTGTGTGTTTAAGGTCTCGCCAGATCCATTTGGGGCAATGCATGAATTGAGATGCGGTACACAAGACAGTGCGATGCACAAGATCGCGTGATGGAATGCATGTCAAATGCAATGAGATGCGCAAAACAGCGTAGTGCGTTCAGATAACGCGAATGAAGGTCTTGCACCTCCCAAGGATTTTAGGTCTCCTGGACCGTGATGCGGGAAAAGTGCATGATGCTGCAAAATGTGCGCGTTACAACGCGTGCAGTCATGCAAGACGATGCAAGTGATGATGTATACTACACCACATGAGGTCATGCGTAACAATAAAGGTTTTGCACCTTCGAAGGATTTAAGGTCTCCTAGACCGTGATGCAGGAAAAGTGCATGATGCTGCAAAATGTGCGTGTTACAACGCATGCAGTCATGCAAGACGATGCAAGTGATGATGTATACTACACGACATGCCGTCATGCGTAACAATAAAGGTTTTGCACCTTCGAAGGATTTAAGGTCTCCTAGACCGTGATGCGGGAAAAGTGCATGATGCTGCAAAATGTGCGCATTACAACGCGTGCAATCATGCAAGACGATGCAAGTGATGATGTATACTACACCACATGCGGTCATGCGTAACAATAAAGGTTTTGCACCTTCAAAGGATTTAAGGTCTCCTAGACCGTGATGAAGTGATGCACAATGCAATTGAGACACACATGCCAATGGAAATGTGACACGCATGCCAATGGAAATGAGGCACGCATGCCAATGGAAATGAGGCACGCATGCCAATGGAAATGTGACACGCATGCCACAAGGCCTGAACTGAAATGTAGATCGAAAGATGCATGACAATGCGAATGAACTAAAGTGCGTGACAATGCACGCCTTTTGAAATGCATGACAATGCTCGTAATAAAATGCATGACAATGCATAAGAGATGCGCATGACAATGCAAGAGGTGCGTGTTGCAACGCGTGTAGTCATGCAAAACAATGCAACTGTGAGGCGCACGACGGCGCGATGCAATGCACTGAAATAGTGCGATGAATGCGTACAACGCACACGAGGCAACTTTTTGAATCTTGCAAAAGGAAAAAGGATACAAAAGGATACACCTTGCACGAATTCGAGTGCCACGCACAGCAGACGCGGTCCGAGGGTAAAACGGAGGCCGGTTGAGCGTCGGAGATACACTTTCTTGCACTTTCTTGAGCTATGGAGACCAGAAACTACTCATATGGCCTAAACAAGGCTGTGGGAACACCACCGGCCGGAAGGGGAAGCCACCGGCTGTCCACCGGCTGCAAAATACTTTCATCGGCACAATATTATGCCGGCCGGCACAAAATGTTGCCAACCGGCAAAAAGTCCCTAAGTCGGGGCAGATTCGACATTTCACTAAGGGTCTTTTAAAATAGGGTTTCTAAACCCTATTTCTCACTTCCTCCTTAGCCGAAAAACACTCCTCTCTCTCTCTAGAGCCCTTTTCCTTCCCCATTTCCTCGCTTCCTTCGCGTTCTACGCCCGTTTCGTCGTCGGATTCACGATTTCCTTCGCGTTTCGGGCGTTTTCAACCGAACAAATCTTTGTATCGGTACCTCCTTTTCCATTTCCACCTTTTTGGGGTTTGTTCCCCTCGCTTTCCTCTTGATTTCTATGCCTTTTCCACATCCCGGCTTTTCCGGCCATTTTCCACCCTCTCGGGGGTTGACTTTTCGGTTGACTTTCCATATTCTAGCCCAGTTTTCCTCCCGCCGGCTATTTTTCTCATCATTCTTGACATGGCCGACGATATTCAACGTGGTGGGACTCCCTCGGATCACGAGATGGATCCCGGGGTTGAGCTCCTACCTTTGAGCGAGCGCCCGTTCGACCCGGCAACCTACCAACCGGCAATTCACGTTCTGCCCCCCGACGGACTGCGCCAGTTCAGGAGTTTCGACATGGCGTTGGATCCCGAGCTTCTGCTACGTGAGCCTGCCTCTCACCTATCCTTCAGCGCTTCCGAGGTAACATTTTTTTCCTGTTTTACTTTCTGCCATGTAGAATGTTTTAACTGTCAACTGCCATAGCTGATTACATTCTTTAACTACTTAGCTCAGATACACTGATACACCGTCATATTGTAGTTGATTGCAAACGCACTTGCAACTGATATCCGTTTAAGACCGACACATGCACACACACTGCACTAGCCTTGAACCACTCAACACACGGCACATACCGTATTTCACTGCAAACATCGGCACCCGATATCTGTTTGAATCTGAAAATATGCACGCATGCCACATTTGTACTGAACCACTCAAACATGCTGACGCATCACACATTGTAGTTCACTGTAAGCACACCGGCACTCGGTATCTATTTGAACTTGAAAATACTTGCACGCATGCCAAATTTGCACTGATTTACGCAAACACGCTGATGCATCACACGTTATAGTTCACTGTAAGCACACTGGCACCCGGTATCTGTTTGAATCTGAAAAACTCGCACGCATGCCAAATGTGCACTGATTTACGCAAACACGCTGACGCATCACACGTTATAATTCACTATAAGCACACTGGCACCCGGTATCTGTTTGAATTTGAAAAACTCGCACGCATGCCACATTTGCACTGATTTTGACTGTTTCTTCAAAACTGTACATTTTATATTGCTTCGCAACTACTTGTTTGAAAACAGGGAGATTCCCATACCATCCGTGGGTATGGGAACACTGTCGCTCGTGAGTGGTACGCCGAGCTTCCCAACGCAGTTCGCCACATCGTGGACCAGGCCGACTTTGGCGCATTTTGCAGAGGACTCTCCAGGCTTACTACATGCAGACCTCTCCTTGCCGCTCTGGTGGAGAGGTGGTGGGACACCACCGACTCATTCCATTTCTCTGCAGCAGGGGACATGACGATGACCCCTTACGATTTCTCTATGCTTACAGGCATCGGGGTAGAGGGTGATCCGATCCCCTTCGATACTGATATGGATGAGTGGGAGGCCGCTCAGATTTACTTGCTCGGCGAGCTGCCGCCTCTGGCGCGTCCTGGCTTCGTCCGCTATTCTTGGTTCGAGGTGCAGTTCAGGGTCCAACCCACCCTTGTTGATGCAGCCCCGATGACTTAGGAGGCCGTGGAGAGATACGCACGCGGCTTTCTCATGTTCTTGTTTGGGATGACCAATTTCGCCAACCGGGCGAACACCGTGCCTCTCTGTCTACTCAGCGCACTGGTGGACGTCAGGGATATTTTGCATTACGACTGGGGTGGCGCCGCTCTGGCCACTTTCTATGGATGTATGAGCTCATGACAGCTTTCGGGGCTACCGGGCGTGTTTGGGAGGTACATTTCTTTTTCTGCCTTTCATTTCTGTTCTATATTTTCTGTACTCTATACACTACACACATTGTAGTCTGCTTTGTACTTGTCATAATCGTACACACGCACACACATATTCTGCTTACATCGACCGTACATCGCCACACTGCATAACTCTGCACAATACACTGCACAACACACGGCTCTGCTATTTCTGCCTTTACTCTATATTCTGCTTTATCTGATAAATGCACTGGTGTTTACCTTGCAGTTGTGGGTTTATGCCTACTTTCCTAGGCTTGCTCCCGTACCCGATGCAGAGACCCCTCTCGTCGTCTCGTTCTCACGCCGCTTCGACGGGAGGTGCGTACAGAGGCCTCGAGAGACATTCAGCTTCTTCCGCCGCTACTTCGACACCATCACCCCCGCAGAGGTATGTTTTACTTGCAGTTCATTTAAGCTTCGTCTTTCCACTGTATGTTTCAACAACAGTAGATAACAAACTGTATTTCATTTTCAAATCACCTGGTAGCCTTGGGCTCCTTTGCCAGCCGTGATGCGGGATCGGTTTGCCGGTGCCGATGAGACCTCGCGTTTCCGGATTCTCGCCGAGGGCCCTGGTGCCGGGCTTGGTACTGGCGAAGCTTCTTGCGTCGCACTGGTTTACCGGAGCAGATAGTCCCGGTGCACCCTCCTGAGCATATGAGGGATACCGAGAGATTCACCGCCGAGCAGATAGCGGACTACACCATTGGCTGGGAGGCAAACGATTTTAGAGGCGAGGGCGATTACTCGGAGTACGTCCGGACCTTCATCATGCGACCTCTGAGTAGCGGCCGCCGAGCAGAGAGAGAGAGACCTGCGGCGCCAGCAACTGGAGCAAGAGTTGGAGGGGGAGTGTCGAGGAGAGCTTGAGTCCGTGGCAGGGGCAGAGTCCAGCGAAGGCGAGGGACCAATTGGCCTGCTCTGCCTGCTTCACTGACTTTCAGAGGGCAGGGTGGGGCGACCTACCAGATCCCCTTTGCCCCTCCCCCGGCTGATCACGAGTTTGTCGGTATCCCCGACTTACCTCCGGTATGTATTACTGCATTCCGCATCTTATACTGTTATTTCATTTCAGTTTATTTAATATTCCGCAGAATACTGATGCATCTGATACTTTTGCAGGCTTCTTCCGAGTACACTCGGCAGTCATTGGAGATGAATGCCTCCATGATGGGGATGCTACAGCGGACCTTCGACCTCCTAGCTCTTTACAGCATTCCGGTATGTTCTTCCTGACCACCGCCTCAAACCATACACAAGCTGCTTTGCATAATCTGATGCACGACACTACACCGACACCCAAATTTCACGGCACTCGATACATCAGACTCATTATACACCAGATTCAGATCGATCCATCGCCACAAGACTCACATCAGACTCATACATCGCATTCAAGATTAATTCACTCGCTCACGATTCACACATCAGACTCATATCAGATTCTCAGATCGATAAACCGCTCACAAAGATTCACACACTATACTCATACACCGTGACGATTCAAAGATTGATTCATCGTGACTCATACACCGCATTCTCAGATCGATTCACCGCCACACGGCATTCTGATGCATTCGCCTTTCATGCTTTTTCAGCCTCCCTTCCAGATTCCTCCGGTGGGTGGTGCTCCGGCTGGACCTCCCATTTCTACCCGGGATGGCAGAGTATATCCCCGCACCAGAGAGGGGCGCACTCATGTCAGGAGCAGCTCGCGGGCTCCAGTTCCAGATGACGAGTCTGCGGCAGAGACAGAGGCAGAGGAGACCGGTGATGGCTCGGACTCAGGCTCAGACGGTGATGCTCCTGGTGGTGACGTTCCTAGACCTTCGTCCAGGAAGAGGACTAGGACAGATTTATAGCCCCGGAGCCATTTTTGACATTCGATACAGATTTTCACTGTTTTTCTACTTTTTTACATTTTCCTCTTTTGTTAGTAGTTAGAGTACTTTGTATTGCCGCAGGCAGGTTTCTGTTTTCTTCAAAACTATGTACTTGAAAAGATGATATGAAATGAAACAAACTTTTGTTTAAAAAAGTGTTATATCTACACATTTCATACTTTGCATTACATTGCATCATATTACACCTCAAATGTAAATGATATTGATCTGTTGTCTGAAAATTGAACACTTGTAAATTGAGCACTTGCACTACGATAATCGGGTAGCCAACCAACTAATAGCAAACAACTCAAGCAAATCACTGCTCAACCTGTACACACAGCCCATACTCTGTTGGGGATTAGTCTGCATACGGCCCATAACATAGCACTCGGTTCATTCTGCACACAGCAAACCCTGAACAAATAGCCTAATCTAACAAGACGGACCACAAAACTGAAACGGTTGAAACCGAAACATACTCAGATGCCTCAAATTTTCTTCTTTTCTTCTCTTGCTTTGCATAAATGTAGAGAATGGCACAGCATTCTGAGCATGAACGATTTTTTTTTTTTTTTTTGAAATAAAGAAGGGTTTTCAACCGGGGTATCGAGCCTACCACAGAACACAGCGAGACAGACTCAAAAAAGAAACAAAAGGCACACGACCTAACATAACGAGACATGCTCGGAAAAGACTCAAAGCTAAAATCGAGACCGACGAATCAAAAGACACGACACACGGACGTGTTTACGAGATGGGAGACCTCAAATCTCGGGGAGCCAGTTCATCCGGGTATACTTCCCATCCTTTCTGATTTGTGATACTTATATCACTCGGCCCTCAGACTCGGTTTTTCTCTCAAAACCCTCTTGCTCACTTCTCTCTCTGCTTACACCTCTCTATTCTTTATTCTCTCATTTTCCATCCCTCCCCAGGGTGATTGATGGATGAATAGGAAGTCGCAGGTTCACGCCCAGCACTGTTAGCTCACGGCTATTCCTTCCGGTGGATAGAGTACCTTTCTGGCAAGTATGTTGACGGCGAGGAAAAGACAGAAGACCTGACTCAAATGCGTCCCTAGTTCGTCATTTTGACCATTTTTTTTTTTTTTGTAAAATAGTTTTGATAAAAAATGAGAGTCGGATTGACACACTTGTTCGATTTGATTTGAAAACCATGCAAGTCAGGCTGTGAGCACTGAAAATTTTCCTTTTTGGGTCCAAACATGGTCCAATTTTGGAAAATGAAATAGTTTTCGAGAAAATAGTCAACTTTAGTAAAAGTTTTCAAAAACTATTTTTGCAAACAGTCAATGCTCAACGAGCACGGAACTTACCCTCGGGATGCGCAACCTCGGATCGGGAACAATGGAAAATTGCCCCTGGCTTAAAGGGGGGAACACGGCAACGGAAAGTTGCCCCTGGTTTGGACGGCAACTCAGGGCAACTTATGGCAATGCATGGCAACGGAAAGTTGCCCCTTGTTTGGATGATGCCGCAGCATTTTTGTAAACGGTCTTTATCGATGAAGACTGAGTTCCGAAGGCGACGGTCTGAACCAATATATGGACACAGTCACTGTAAGAGCAATGGTGGCTGGACTTCAGGATGAAGTTGCCTACGTATCCCAAACACGAGAATCAAGCCTTACGTAGTTCACGGTTGTTACAACCGGATTGTCGGATGCAGAGGAAGCCAGGATGATCAAAACCATTACATACATGGATCGGAAGCGTTGGGCGTTATGGACTTCAAGATGAAGTTGCCTACGTATCCCAAAAATGGGAATCAAGCCTTACGTAGTTCTGGTTAAGGTACACTCGGGTATTTTAACCTTCACTGTTTAGGCTCTAACTTTTGCCAAGGCGCCTGTTGTAGGTTTTCGACCTTGCGAGCTATGTTTTTTTTTTCTTTTTTTCATTCTTTTTTTCATTCTTTTCTTTTGCATTTTCCTTTCATTTTTTATTTCTTTTGCTATTTTTTTGTTCTTTTTCCTCTTTTTTTTTTGCTTCTTTTTTGTCTCTTTTTTTATTTCTTTTTTCTTTGCTCTAACTTTTGCCTGGGTCGCCCTTCCGGGTTTTCAGCCCAGCGAGCCTCTCAAAGGGTAAAAGTGTAGCAAGCCCATGCTAAATGGTTTTGAGATTGAAGCCTCTCTGTATCCAGGAGAGTGACAGTTGTGTTGATTTGCAGAAAAGTCCATCACAGTTGCTTCACGAGCCTCTTCCGGTGAGATCTGATCTTCTTAATCTGGCTTTGGTACTTCTTGCTCGAGGGCTGCTTCAAATCTGGCCACACGGGTCTTTCATGGCACTGTTGAACGTTTTCAATGAATTCCAGGTTTGAAACAGATAGGTTGAATCTTGAGGCTGAGAGTGATCCTAGGCTGCACAATCTCAAGAGCGATTCCACACAGGTCTTCGCAAGACCGTGCAAAACATTTTGTTTTTGAAAGTTTTTAAGAAAGCGACAAATCACTCTCGCTAAAGATAGTGTGGAACCAGTCCGGATCGAACCAAGATCCTTCTCAGTACTCACGCCGACAAGCATGATTTCATTCATTAAAAGCTTAGCACGCCTCTCTCTCTTAAAAATGATCAAAGTTTTACAAAACCCGAGGAATTGCTTCATCTTCATTTTTATCACCGCAGTGTTCGAAAAGGGTTTTTTTGAAAAGCTTAGGTCATTACAACGATGTTCAGGCACAAGAGAGTAGGCGAAATGTACTGTCGTTCCATTTACATCCTCTGGCACGGCTGACTCAAATAGCAACAAGTACGGAACGTGATAGCCACAGATGTTTCATTCAGATTCCCTGATTGTGACTGGCTCCTTAACCAAGACAGGCTCAAAAGGAAAAACAAAAGGATAATTACAAAACGACGTTCGAGGCAACAACCTCGGAATCACCTGGTATTCTATATAAAGGGGACTGACTCGCTATAACAAGACAGACCTGTAAGCAAAAGGACTGACTCAAGACAATGAACAGACTCAAAGCAAAACGAAAAAAAGACTGACTCGATACCCAAGCCAGATTTTACAAAACTAGCATTCGCAGAGCTCAAAATGCGTGCCAGACGCCACATCAAAAACACTGGGCGCCGCTCACAAGTGGTCCCATCCTGATCACATACTCACAGTATCTGCATCCTCAAAATCCAATAGCTGGGTAGTAACGGACTTGGCTGAGGTAGGCGAGAGGATAACCTCGCTGTCAATCAAATCTTGCACCTCATGACGGAGGCGGAAACAATTGTCGGTAGCATGGCCTGTCTGCTGGTGGTACGACAAGATCGAAGCAGGTCATGAGTAGCAGGGAGATTCTTTGGGAGAGGCCGAGGCTCCAGGGGTTTAAGGTGTCCCCTCTCGGCAAGGATCTGAAGTGCCTTGGACAATGGCATGTAGAGAGCATGGAAGACCCTGCGCCCTTGGGGCAGATACTTTGGAGTCTGAGCACTCTTGCTAGATGCACTAGCGAACGAATCGGCGGGTGCGGCCTTGGATTTCTGATCCTTCCCGGATGCAGGGTTGGGAGCGGGAAGAACTGTCTTGGCATGACGGGGCCTATCCCGGTTCTCTGACTTACAGGAACTGCCCTCAGGTGGAGAGGGGAAAACATCCTCCACAGCTTTTGACACAACTGCGGATATCTGTTGCTTGTTCATCCCCCCGGCTTTTAAAGCCTCGACTGCCCACAGCAGTTGTTCGATAGGATCGGCATCTGCCTTCATCTTGTCTTTACTTCTGGCCTCAGCCTGATTGAGGGTTTGGGTTGATGTTGATACGTCATTGTTATAACTGGAGGCCATCTCCGGTTGACTAAGTTCAATAACAATTCGGCCCAACAGCGGGGGTTCCTGGGGTACAAAGCTCCCGGCGTACGGTGCAGCTGGCGGTGAAGCTGACATCCCATAGGCGAGATCCGCCATAGACCTCTGGAGATCACCTATCATCCCCATTAGTTCAAATGTAGTAGGCTCACGAGCCTGATATAGCTGAGGGGCCCAGACTGGGCGCGCAACCGGCGATCTGGGTGGATGCGGCATATCAACAGTAGTCTCACTGTGTAGGGTGATTCCTTGATCCAACACGGCCGTCATGACTACGATCTCTTCTGAATTCTGCGTCATGCTAAGTTCTGCCTCGGCAAGAAGAAGACACTAGTTATTCTGGATCAACGCTCTGAATCTCTGAACTGAAACGGAAAACAAGCAGTATTTCAGCCCCAAACAGATCAAACACGGGTGTAGCCGAACAACTGCACTCTACTATTGATCACTGTTCCCTAGAATCACTGTTCAAAACTGAACTGATACCCGCAGACATAACTGATTCTCAACAACACTAATACCGGTGCCCTCAGGCCAAATGCTCAAACTTGCAAACTGACATGCGCATTCCTGCAGAGATACACTCTAAAAGCACATAACAAGTAGAGAGAGCAAAAACACCCCTATGTTGGGGTAGGGTTTCCCTGTCCTATTTTGTCAGGAGCTAGGGTTTCACTACGCACGCAACGGTTTCAAACAACCTAACATCGGGTAAGCAACCTGTCCTAGTTTGGAATGGTCACTATGGATTCCGAATATGCACTAGGTCGAATGGTCAAAAAGGGTGCCCCGGTGAAACCGGGGTTTGTGTTCCCATGCTATTAGAGCCCATAACCAGTCAGCCTTATGGTCATGCCTTGACAAGACAAGCCTCCGGCAAACCGTTCAGGAATAACAGATGGCAAACACGGTGTCCTGGGCGCACCAATGCACATGCAATGCAAAGAGACACATAAATGAAATCAAAACAGGATATCACGAGTTCAAGTCAAGCTCTCTAAATCCCCAGCAGAGTCGCCAGAAACTGTAACAAGCCCGCGAGGGACCTCGCTACAGTTCGGACTCCCTTTTTGTGTTTGTTGCGGTTCTTAATCTGAACCAAAGAGTCCAACTCTGGCAAATCATTTTGAGAAAAACAGATTTTGAAAAGAAGTGCCAAACATGGACTACTTTTCCAAATACAGAGTCGCCACCTAAATATTTTATTTTGGAAAATTTAGGAAACCCTGACTCGGTGCCAAAGGCCACGTGTCCGTCATCACCAAAGTTGCCTCGGCTCGGGAGCTTGGGTACGATTAGGGAAGGTCAGCTATGAGCACCCCCTTTCGCCCGGTCCGAAGATCGGCCTCTACTAACCATGATATCCAATTTTGAAAACATTATATGTTCTTGTTCCGGTTATTAGCCTAGAATTACTATGTTATGAGCACAACAAGTATAGACTAGATTGCCTAATTTGGAAACAAGCATCGCATATCCGTTTGTTTTGAAAATACTTTGAAATTTGCTACTCGCAAGTAGGCTAAAATATGGATTTCAATGAGTTTTTTTTCAGCTCAAACAATCCAACCTTCACCCACAGGCATTCAAACATTTTATCTCATATAAGCACTTAGCCGCATAGTAAGCATACTGTCATGTTAACATTCACACGCATGCGAGATGCTAAAGCATAAATACTTACATCGTACTCCGTGCCAAAATAATAAACTGGTTAGCAAACATGCATGTCCTAGTTCATGTTAAGTGGCTAATGCAACACATACAGGATGTGATTAGGATGGGCTCGGCAAACCCTAAAGTGGCATGTGAAATGCTACAACTATCACGTATTCAATTTGGAATTGAAAATACAATGCAATTTGTATGATGTACCAAGCCCGGTGCATGCAAGACAAATGCATGAATGCAAACATGCATTGCATGAGGTATGCTAATTTAAACGTGCCCTAATACTAACCATCAAAGCAGGTAAATAAAAGGGAGAAAGAAGTGGGGGTTGGAAGTCATACACACACTCACCCACACTTATTACAGATTCGCCCTCGCTTGGAGGGACCAAAAGAATAATACAAATTAATTAACTACGCAAGCTAATTAATTATTACAAATTACCTAATTAGTTAACAACTAACTAGACTAGGGAAAACAGTAAACCGCCTCGGGAGGAGAGCCTGAATGCAATGCACGCTCGGGTCCTGCTCGGAAGTGCACTACCATGCATAGACTGCCTCTGTTTTCCCTGCTATTCCCCTCTAGAGATTCCCAAAGTCTCAGAGATACTTCTTCAGATACTAGGGATCACCACCGGCTGAGTAGAATAGCCACCGGCAGTGAATTGTGGTCATCGGCACAAGATGCATCCATCGGCTGATGATGTACTACCGGTCGGCACTGAATACTGCCGGTCGGCAAAGAATGCCTGCAGAACCTGCAACTCATAGCAGCAAAGGGCAGAACTTGTATGGCAATACAATTCAAGCAATGTATGCACCAATCATGCCCCTTATCATGTTTGTGACTCAAAGGGGCATGTGCCTCGATTCTCGGACCATCAATCACGCATTTCCATGCATGATGGCCCGAAGAATCAAGTATGCACTTTCATGTCGAATGAAATGCAAACCAAACAAACAAACCAAGACCCAATTCCTATCATCAAATCAAGGAACAAGGCATGCATGCAAGATGCAATGCAACCTAGGCATGCAAGCTAAGGATGCAACATGGCATGGCAAGACACTAATGCAAGCATACAAGCAAACATGAGGCAATGCAAACTAATGAAAATATGGACTTAAACATGATCTAGGCAGCTCTAAAGGGGCCTAAAACAATGGCCAAACACCAAGGAATTGGGATCAAACATACATACACACATGCAAGTAAGTATGGTCCAATACTTAAGTATATAAAGGCAACTTTTAAACACTTTCAAAAGAGGCCTAACATGGATAAATGGCATGCAATATTAGCTCTGAAAATCATGTTATAAGAGGTGTCAAACCAACTTAAATAAGACAAACATTAGCATGCAAATAGTCCAAATTCTTGAAGCAAGTCAAGAAGGCTTAAACCATAGCTAAACCAACCAAGCCTCACAAGGCCAAGAAGGTTTAAAACAGGTTCAAGGCAGACCTTGACCATGCAAAGGGGACCCTTAGATGGCATCTAAGTGACTCAAATTCAAAAGCATGCATAATGGCCAAAACATGGAGCATACAACACAAGCTTTTGAAGCATCAAAGAAGTGTCCAAGGCAAGCATATCAGCATGTCAAAGGGACTGAAATGATGTTAAAAATGGTGCCAAACCACCTAAATGATACAAGCAACACATGCTACACATTCTCATACTTGAAGCATACAAGCTCAAACGCAAAGGAGCTATACCAAGCATGCCAAAATCAACCCAAAAAATTTTGGACAGACCTAAGACATGGCAAAATGAACACAAAACCTTCACAAGGCTAAGCCTAAAACATGCTAGAGCAAAGGCTAACCACCTAAGGCATATTAAGGCAATAACAAGGCATTACATGGTAGGTATGCTAAGCATGCATGGTGTACCAAAACCAACTTAAAACCATGTTATATTATGACAATATAAGCATGAAAAATAGCCAAGAGATGATCAACAAAAGCCTAAGCTAGATGCTCCCTTAAGAGGCCAAGAATGGTCCTTTTCAAGGACAACACGGAGAGGGGGTGGCCCTCCCCTTTTTGAGACTTCAAGGCACCATCTTCACTACTGAAATCCCTCAAGATTTCAACAGTGAAGAGGCCCAAACACCAAATTCCCGAAACTTGCACAAAATAGCACAAAAAGGATCCTTACAAGGCCTAAGGGTGGTCAAACACCTCCAAACCACAAAACACCCTTAACAAACAATCAAGAGGGCTTAAAAAAAGAACTTTTTTGTATTATACACTAAGCACAAAAGCAGTTCTAAGATAGGTAGAAAAGCAATGCAAAAATGGGGAATAAAAGGGGAGTTTCTTACCCTTGAAGCATTTCTTCACAAGCAATGCTCCAACAGCCTTCCTTGGCTTTAATCCAGCTCCAAAACACTAAAACAACCCTCCAAAGGTCTCAAGTCCAAGAGATGGTGTGTTGGTGTGTGTTGGTGAGCAAAAGTAGGACAAAACACACACTTATAGAGATAGAATATATATCTAACCCTAACCCTAGAACTCAAGCTTTACAAAAGCTGTCTAAAATGTCTAACAAAGGTCTAACCCTTGGCCAAAGAGAAGAAGCTCTCCTATATAGGCAATTCCCTCTTGTAAGGCTTACAAAACAAGCCATTCAAGAGGGAAATCCCCCCATACACGTGTATGGAGGGGAATGGGGTGGGTGCCAGCTATCACAGCTAGCACAAAATATATGCTAAAAGAAGATGAACAGCAGTCGGCTGGCCAAAATTGTCATTTTGACAAAATTGATGGCCGGTCGGCCAAAAAGAGTGCCGACCGGCAATTTACATTGCCGGTGGACACAAACAACAGCCGGTGGCCTCTAGCCATGGCCGGTGATGTGTGGGGATGCCTCACAAGGCATTCCCTGCCCCTTCCAAGGCAAAACACAAGTATTTGGTGCAAAACCAGACACAAAACGGTCAAGTTCGAAGATCCTGAGGCAAGGCGCGTAGCCGAGACCTCCGAGAACTCCAAACGAACACAAACATGGATGATCACCGAGTGTTCAAACGGTGACGTCCAAGTCTTGAGGACGGTCAAAAATGGGGTGTCTACAATACCTTTTTGAGCTGATGTATTCAAATTGAACTCTTTATTTTCATATGCCTCCGGTATATACTCAGCCGCAAGCCGGGCCACCTGGGCCTTCTCGGGGAGGTGGGCCATCTAGGCCTTTTCGAGTAGCTGGGTCATCTGGGCCTTTTCGAGGAGCTGGGCCATCTAGGCCTTTTCGAGGAGCTGGGCCATCTGGGCCTTTTCGAGGAGCTGGGTCATCCAGGCCTTTTCGAGGAGCTTGAGGAGGGGGGTCGTCTCGTAGACGCAGAGCGCACATTATAGAGGAGGAGCCCGGTGAAGATGAAGAGAAGGAGGTTGCAGATCGTCAGTCGGAGACACCTGCTGACAGAGAGGAGGGCTCCGGTCTTGGTTCCGGAAGTGGAGGCGAGGCTAAGGGGGATCCTGAGGATGACAGCTCCGACTCGGATGGTGATGGTGGTGCAGAGGCTACTTCGCAGAAGAGGATGAAGAGGGCCTCTTATTCCTGCTCTTGAGAGCATTGATGTTGTGGTTCCCTGTTTTATTTACCTTTTTGCTAGTAGTTGTAACACATTGTACATTATTAGGCAGTTTTATTATTTGTATAACTTGTGCCCTTGTTTGTAAAATGTTGTAACAAACGAAGCATGATGGAATGAAACAGCTTTTGAAAAAGTGTTGTATTTTAAACTCTTAGCATCGTATCGCATCATTTTGCACCATAATGAGATTGAATGGAAATGTGCATTGTGCATTTGCCCAGTCAGGTAGTGAACCGACGCAACAACTTAACTTACTAAGATATAATAAAACCTTAGCAAGTTTACAACTCGATAAGCAAAACACAACAGTGTTGACAACTTAATAAACAAGACTCAACAAAAATTGCTTAAACAAAGAGTAACAACTCAAAAACACGAAACACAACAGCTCGACAAACAACTCGATAAGCAAAACGACAACTCGATAAGCAAAACAACAACTCGATAAACAAAACTTAACAAAACAAAGTGTACTTCGGACGATCTAGGCAACGGAACGCATCCGAAACAGAGGGAAATGGAGGCCTTCGACACACCCATTGCATGGAAATGCTTGAAACTTCCTCCTGGAGGGTAAAACAGGGCCAAAGACACACATTGGAGCATGGCTGGCCACTTTTGGGAGCTGGCCAGCCAGCTTTATTGCAAAGGGGAGGCCACCGGCCAGTTTTTGAAAAGGAAATGGCCAGCCTACCAGAAAAGGTGGCCGGCCAGCCACTTAGCTCAGCAACCGTCAAATTTTTGACACGTGTCCCCCGAATAGCGTCTTCTCTTCTTTAAAAGCCTTAACTCCGTGGTTCATTCAATTCATCTTAGTTTTGCACAAAAATGAAGGTGTTTCTCGTCGAAAATCTCACATCTTGGATTGCTTCTCTAGATGGCTCAGAAAAGTTGAACTTCCGGGGTTTCGGGTTGAATGCACTATTCACGCTGAGCCGTACTCTGCTGCACCTTCCTTTCCTCCATGCCGCGGTGAGGTTTTGGAACCCGGTGACGCATGTCTTTAGCTTCGGTGGGCAAGAGGTATGTCTAACTTTCGAAGATTTTCAAGTTTTGATGGAATCTGAACGTTATGATGAGATTTTGCCTCAGTTTCGTTTTGGCCATGCCCAAGCTTTAGGGCGGATATGTGGACTTACCGCGTATGATGCTCGGTCTCTGATCTGTAATGAGGAACTGGATATCCTCGGTTTGATTCATCGCTTTTCTGGTGCTGGTGACCGCGGCGACCATCATTGGCAAGGTTTCCGACAACATGCCCTCTGCTTGTGCATGTTATCTCACTTCCTGCTTGCCCCGGGCCTGGGTGGACCCAACATCCGTTTGATTGAAGTTGCTCAGGGCTTGAAGGAAGAGAAGAGCTACATTGCTATGGCATTGGCTGAAACGCTGATGGGCTTGGACGCTTTCCACCGTCAGGAGACGACCAAATTTGTGGGGAGTCCACTACTGCTACAGGTAATGTTTCCCACCCAATCTCACATATGTATTTGCTCACATCACTCGGCCCTCAGGCTCGGTTTTTCTCACAAAACCCTTGTCTCACTGTTCTCTCATCGCACGTCTCTCTATTCTTTATTCTCTCATTTTTCATCCCTCCCCAGGTATGGTTGATGGATAAATTGTAGGTTGTGGACTCTTACCCTGCCTACTCAGCCCGTGGCTACTTCTTTCGACAACGCCTGGTTGATGCGCTTGATGAGGAATGATGGTTCAACTGGATGTGCAATTTGTCTGCTGACCGCATTGCTTGGCGCTGTCCTTGGCTCAATCTTCCGGCAATGAGCTATAGCATGTTCCGGCAGACCGGGATCCAGTTGATTGGTCTGACCCACTGTGTATTCTACTTTCCGTTCCGATTTCTGCGCCAGTTCGGTCATGATTAGACTTGCCCGCCAGAGGGGATTGAGTACCCGGTTGCTTTCCCGGTCTGAGGCGCACAGCTTGCCCGATATGCTACAGCATGGAGGACTAGAGAGCTCCTGGACCCCGCTCCCACTTTCAGTTGCACTTTGTCTGACGAGTGCTGGGATTGGCTCAATGAAGAGGCACAGATTGGGCCTAGCTTGGCATCAGAGGCTTCGACTAGCTCTGGGAGGGGGCGCAGGGACACCTGACTTCACTATGCTCCGGATTTATTGCTTTATTAGTACTTTCAAGTTTTCTTTATGAGTGTAATAAAAAAGCAACTTCAATTGTATGTAAGAGCAAGAGAACTCTGTATTGAAATCAATGAAATTGAAGGTTGTGGTACTGAAAATTTTTCGCTTTGGTCCAAAAATGGTCTTAATTGTAATAAGATTAATTTGAACAAAGTCAACTTTTATTAAAACTTTTCAAAACTATTTTCGATATGGGTCAGAACTGGACACGCCTGAGATCTGTCATTGAGATGCACAACCCCGTATCCTAGCAACTGGAAAAGTTGCCCCTAGTCTGAATAGTACCGCGGCACTGTGTGGCAACGAAAAGTTGCCCTAAGTCTGAATAGCATTGTACCGGAGATTGCGATAAATGCTGATGGACAAAGATGACTGAGATGATCAAATGGACGAAGTTGATCGGGGAAAAGTTTATGGCTGAACTCCAGGATGAAGTTGCCTACGTATCCCAAAGATGGGAATCAAGCCTTATGTAGTTCAGGCCCAGGTTCGCTCGGGTATTTTCACTCTCCTTTTACGCTCTAACTTTTGCCAAGGCCGCCCTTTGCGGGTTTTCAACCTTGCGAGCTCAGTTTTTATAATTTCAAATTTTTTGTGCTCTGAGTTTTGCCTAGGTCGCCCTTTCGAGTTTTCGGCCTAGCGAGCCTCTCAAGGGTAATATTTCTTCAACTTGTCCATGTTGATCGGGTGAGAGAACTCTAGGCCATCTAGATCCATCAAAACCACAGCTCCACCTGACCAGATTGACTTGATGATGTAGGGACCAGTCCAATTGGGTCTGAACTTGTCCCTTGGGTCGTGGATGGAAGCTCGGTTGTCCTTGAGCACCAAATCTCCTTCTTTTAAATTCCTGGACTTAACCTTTTTGTTAAAAGCCCGGGCGATTCTGCGTTGATAACCCTGAACATGGTGCAGTGCTTTCAGTCTTCTCTCATCAAAGAGCATGGGTTCCTCAAATCTGCTCTGCTGCCAATCCGCTTCGGCTATTTGACACTCAGCCAGTACCCGTAATGACGGAACCTCAATCTCGATAGGTAGGACGGCCTCCATCCCATAAACCAATGAATACGGAGTCGCCCCAGTAGAAGTTCTGATTGAAGTCCGGTAGCCCCATAGAGCAAACGGTAGCTTATCTGGCCATCCCGGTAGGTTTCCACCATCTTCTACAGTATGTGCTTGATATTCTTGTTGGCGGCCTCAACCGCTCCATTGGTCTGCGGCCGATAGGTAGAGGACTTATGAAAAGCCAGGTTGTATTTTTCCAACAAATCAATCACCTCCTTCTTGAAGTGGGAACCGTTATCTGAAATAACCTCATTTGGGACTCCGTAGCGACAGATGATGTTGTTTCTGATAAATTTTGCGACGTGCGAAGCCTTCAACACTACATAAGATTGGGCCACAACCCACTTTGTAAAATAATCTATCGCAACCAGGATGAACTCATGCCCATTCGACCCCTTCGGAGTGATAGCCCCGATCACATCAATTCCCTAAACTGGAAATGGCCATGGCAAAGTCATGTTGTACAGTTTTGACGGCGGAATGTTCATGCGATTTGCATGAATTTGACATTTGTGGCATTGCCAGAAAAAACCGATACAATCCTCCTCCATGGTGGACCAGTAGTAACCCTGTCTGAGGATCTTCCGTGCCAGCATTACTCCATTCATATGTGCACCGCATTCCCCTCCATGGATGGCTTCCATCAGACGCTTTGACTCTTCGGCATCAACACACTACTTATGTATTCCTAGATGACCTCTCTTATACAGCTTACCCCCACAGATGATGAACTAAACGGCCATTCTT
The DNA here is from genome assembly GCA_025200525.1 of Camellia lanceoleosa. Lineage (NCBI taxonomy): Eukaryota > Viridiplantae > Streptophyta > Magnoliopsida > Ericales > Theaceae > Camellia > Camellia lanceoleosa. The sequence continues at coordinate 42,388,524 of CM045760.1, forward strand.
CTGATTGCCCTTTTGTCTTTGGCATTTATCCCTGGCGGGTATGCTTCCTTCTCCAAGAAATTCCAAATGTCGTAATACCAGGGGTTTTCGTCCTGAACTTCATCTATAGCAGCAATCGACTCGTAGACAGGTGCAAATTTCTGGTCAATGATGACTGGACGCATCCAGACTCCACACGAGATGCCTGTCATGGAAAATAGAGTTGCTAAAGAATCTACGAACCTATTGTTCTCTCTTAGTAGATGTGCAAAGTTTAGCTTCTCAAACTGAGGAATTAGCAACTCCAAGGTCTGGTGATACATCATTATCTTTTCCTCTTTTACTTTCCAGTCTCCTTTTCATTGAGAGACAACAAGGTTCGAGTCCCCGATGACGTCCAACCGTCTTGCCCCTAGTTCCAAGGCGGCTTCTAGACCGGCAATGCATGCCTTATATTCTGCTTCGTTGTTCGAGACTTTGAATCAGAGTTTGAAGGCTAGAGGGATACGGGAATTGTCGGGTGCTATCAGCAACACTCCTATCCCATACCCGTGCTGATTTGATGCTCTGTCGAAGTACATCGTCCAAGTTTCGTCATCGATATGCAAAATGGCCTCATCTGGGAATAAATACTCAACTGCTTCACCCCCTTCCACTGGATAGTCGGCAAGGAACTCTGCTACTGCTCTTCCTTTGACTGACTTACGTGTCACATATTTTAGATCAAATTCGGATAGCAACAGCAACCAACGAGCTAGCCTACCCGTAAGTGCTGGTTTCTCGAAAAGATATTTGATGGGATCAAGTCGTGAAACCAACATTACGGAGTGAGCTAACAGGTAGTGCCGCAGCTTCCTGGTAGCCCGTACCAAAGCTAGGCAAGCCTTCTCCAACGGTGTATAACGAGTCTCATACTCTAGCATCTTCTTGCTCAGATAGTAGACGGCTCTCTCAACCTTGTCCTCTGATTCTTGTGCCAGTATGCAGCCCATTGTAGTCTCAGTTACTGACAGATACAAAATCAATGGTTTCCCCGGTTCCGGTGGTGACAACACGGGCGGGTTCTGTAAGTATTCCTTGATCTGTTCAAAAGCAGCTTGGCATCGGCCATCCCATTGGAATTTCTTTCCTTTTTTCAAGAGACCAAAAAGTGGTTCACAAGTCAAGGTTAATTTTGAGATAAACCGTCTTATGAATTGCACTTTACCCAGAAAGCCTTGCACCTCCTTTTCAGTCCTTGGTGGGGGCATTTCTAGGATGGCCTTGATTTTGGAAGGGTTGAACTCGATGCCCCTTTGTGTAATCAGAAACCCCAGCATTTTTCCCGCTGTAACACCAAATGTACACTTCTGATGGTTCAGCCGCAACCGGAATTTCCTGATCCTTTGAAAAAACTTGTGCAAGGCGGTGTAGTGGCCTTCTCTTTCTTTGGACTTGACAATCATGTTGTCCACGTACACCTCAACCTCTTTGTGGATCATGTCGTGCAATATTGTGGTCGCGGCCCGTTGATAAGTAGCTCCAGCATTCTTCAACCCAAATGGCATCACTCAGAAGATATGTCCCCACGGGGTGGTGAACGCAGTTTTTCCCGGTCTTCCGTGCCATCACTATCGATTGCTTGAGAAGCCATCCATAAATGAGAGCAAAGCATGCCTCGTGAAATCCACCAACTCATCAATATGCGGCAGGAAAGTCGCCTTCGGACTAGCTCGTTCAAATCCCTGAAATCCACACATACCCAGATCCTGCCATCTTTCTTCGGCACTGGAACAATGTTGGCCAACCAAGTCAGGTATTCGGATACCAGTAAGGACCCTGCATCAATTTGCTTGGTGACCTCTTCCTTAATCTTGAGAGCCCAGTCCGGGCGGATCCTCCCGAAGTTTCGCTGATGTGTCGGGCCTCGGGGTCAAGGGGGATCCGATGCTGTACAATCTCAGGATCAATTCTAGGCATGTCTTCGTAGGACCACGCGAAAACATCTTTGAAATCTTTTAATAAAGCGACTAAGCGCTCGCGTTCCTCCGAAGACAACGTGGACCCGATCTGGACCAGCCGCGGGTCCTCCTCAGTACCAATGTTCACGGTAGTGATTTCATCAACTAACGGTTTAACAAATCTTTTCTGCTCTTGCTCAATTAAACGTTGCAAAACCGAAGGAACTTCTTCCTCGTCGTTTTCATCAAAGTTTTGAAAGTCTGAATTAATGCAATAAATCAAGGGCACAGAAAAGTACTCAGAAACCACAGTTACTTGATTCTCATTAAGCACATCCAAATCGTCCGATTCATTTACAACAGACTCAAATGAAAAGGAAAAAGACGACGTAGACAGGACTGTGGTATCCGGGTTATCATCCCCAGGAGTACCAGACTCTGACTCAATCGAGCTGGAACCTGATTCCGACTCACAAGACTCGGTGGAATCAGATTCCGGCTCACTACCTGACCTGGTGTTGCTGGACAAAAATCCCTCCTCGTATTGCCAAGTGAGAGAAGGCGCGATAGATGCATCCAAAATAGTTGCTGGTAGGCTCGCAGCCGTTTCATCCCCAATCATGGAAACCGAGAAGTTATCCCCCAAGCACTTATGGTCGATCGGAGGATCTGAAAGTAGACATGCCAATGCTACCCCCATTTCAATTTCAGCGCCCTCGGAGTCCACTGCCTTACACTTCTCAACCTCAGCTGATGGGTCTGTCTGCTCTGTGGTAACGTCATCCCCGGATAGTTGCAGGTCGAAGAAGATCTCGAAACCTGGCACGCGCTTCTTCTCCGTGTTTAGCCACGGCTTTGGAAAGCCGCAAAATGGAAAGTCCTCCCCCTCCCGGACGAAGCGTCTGTTCAGGGTACCCTGGATGGGCCTATGCATTAATTCAAAAGGCTTCCTAGCCTGCTTTGCTCTGGCTCTTCCGGCCATTTCCTTTCCTTTCCTCATCCAGTCCTCTTTGGTGGGCAGATAACCCAAGCCAAAGGTATGAGGGTTGTGTGGCACTTCGGCCAATGTTGCGACGCCTTTTCGGCTGCTCCTTCTTAATCCCATCATGGGGATGTGTTGTAGCTTGTTCATGAGGTAGACGGATTGAGCACTGGCGTACACTCCCTCATTCACAGCCATGATATTCTGCACCACCCGGGCCTCAGCCAAAGTGAACCCTGATAAGAACACATCCTCTGTGCCATGCTCGATTTCCAAGACTGGTGTGGACACTTCTGGCGGCGGATGGATTGATGAATTCCTGAAGACAATAGCCACCCCCTTCCCGTGAGGGTACTTCAACATCTGATGTAAAGTGGAAGAGACTGCCTTCACTTGGTGCAACCACGGCCGCCCCAAGAGTAGATTAAAGGTTACGGGAACGTCCAAGACATGGAATTCGATGTTGTGTTGTCCTGGACCAACCTGGGTCTGAATCTTGACAGTCCCCATCACTTCCCTGCTAGTATTATCATATGCTCTGATCACTTGAGTAGTCGGCACAAAGTCTGCGGGCTTCAACCCGATTGCATACGCTGTTCTGGCTGGGCAGACGTTGATGGCGGATCCGGTATCAACAAGTACCACCGGTATCCACTTATCTCTACATTCCATAGAAATGTATAGGGGTTTGTTATGATTTGCGCCCTCAGGCGGCAATTCTTTGTCTGAAAAGGTTAACGTCGAGGAATCTCCTCCTGGAAAGACCAGCCCAACCAGCTGCTCTGGTGTAGTATCTATAGAGAGTTTGGCCTTGTCCATAGTAGATAGGACAGCCTGTCTGTGCACCCGTGATGCCATAAGCAATCCCCAGATGGAGATGTCTGCTTGTACCTTCTTTAATTTCTTGAGCACAGCTTCTTCTTCAATCTGCTTCTCCCTTTATTTCTCAGCTTCCTTGTCTTTCCCAGATGCCTCAGGTTGGTCTAGGTTTGGGGGCTTGAAGTACCACCCACTTCTTGTCATGTGATCCACCTCATCGAGGTACCAAGTGTCATCTGGTTGATTATTTCCCCAATCATCGTCTGTGTGGGCAAGACATAAATCATCATCTTCCCACCACATCCCGCTAGCGTTCAATAGGCACCTGTCTGGGTCTGGCATGTTCGTACTCCCAGTACTCTCAGCCCATATGCTCACAGCATCTCCTGCTCTCGTGCCTACAGCACTTTCAATCTCAGAATCCCAATTCTTCTCTTGTTCCGCTTGCGTTAGCTCGGTTTGTTGTTTGGTTTTCCCTGTATTCACAATGTCTTGGTTCCGAGCGAAATTCTTTGTACCGGCGCTCTCCGGCAATGTATTCTAACTTTCGACCCTTCCGGCTACCACTGATACCCTCGCCCCTGCCGGGCCCTGTTCTAGTTGAAATTCTACAACGTCTGGTTGATCATCTAACCATCCGGTAGCTTATGCCGACTCTTCAAACTCGAACCAGTTGATTGCCACATCCCTTGATTCTTGGCCACTGAAGAACTGGAGGTTGGCAAGGCCCTCTCCTACAGCTGTTAGATCATCCGTTCCCTGTTCAAATCTGTCCCCCTAAATTACACATAATTCTGCTCTTTCTGGCAGCCCTACACTCAGCTCAGACTGGCCCACTGACTGGATGTACTCACTTGGATCGTAGGCTCCTCCAGCAAGATTCCCAGACTGCTCAATCCCAAACTGAACAATTCCACTTTCCTCTAAAACCTGCCCTATCGCATCTTCGGTGGTCACCACCATTGGCTCAGATTGGGTTGTGGAGATGTCCATCATGCACAAGTCAGTGTAGATAGGAAGGATCACCTCCGGCTTAGGTAAGTGGGAAAGAGTGGATAGATGCTAGGATCCTCAGACACGACCCCAGTCTGGATAAGATTGACTCTTTTGGGAGGTGGAGCTTGGTTGTGTGTAGGGAGTGGATTGGTTGTGACGTTAGGTCTCTCTGGAGGCAGAATCACATTTTTGTCAACGAGGTCTTGAATCTCGTGACGCAGCCTGAAACATTGGTCGGTATCATGACCATGCTGCTGGTGATATGCACAGTACTTGGTTGGGTTGTGAGATGGGAGAAGTGGATTTGGTAATGGCCTCGGCTCCAGGGGTTTTAGATGCCCCTTTCTGATTAAGACCCCTAGAGCCTTGGACAAAGGCATGTATAGTGGGGTGAAGGTTCTTTGGCCTCTGGGCTGATATTTAGTGGTTTGGGTATTACTTCCAGATGCACCAGAGAAGGGTGTGGCCACCATGGGCCTTGGAAGGGGAAGGGGAATGGTAGCGACCATGCTGACCTCCGAAGCTCTTGCTGATGCAGCGCCACTCGGGCCTGCATTGTTATTACGGTTAAAGGTTCTCCGGGACTACTCCCTGTCTTGGTCAATCAGACCCTGTTTCATTGCATCCTCGATTTGTACCCCCATCTCATGTAGATCTGAGAATGTGGGGAAGGGGAGTACAATCATCTTCTGCATCAGTTTCGGTTGGAGATTGCGCACAATCATCCTGATCTGGTCCTTATCAGTGGGCCTCAAAGTCATCATCAATGCCTTCGCCCTCCATCGAGTCACGAAATCCGAGAAAGTCTCTTTGGGCTCCTGCCTTGTTGTTTCGAGATCACGAGTTGTAATCTCGATCTGGGTATTATACGAGTATTGTGCAACAAAGGCCTCGGCCATTTCATCCCAACTTCTTTTGACCTCATCCTCCAACTTCACATACCAGATAGTGGCCACACCCGACAGGGTTCGGCCGAATAGCGAAAGCTTTTGTGGTCTGGTTAGGCCCATTGGCCGCAGTATATCTGAGAATAACCGGAGGTGGACCATGGGATCCTCGGATCCATCGAAGCGATCAATCTGCGGCATTTTGAATCTATCTGGTAAGGTCACAGCCACATCGGTATATCCGTCCTCAATATTCGGAATAGCCTTTACTCCCTGGGATTTCTTGAATAGCTTATCGAGCTTACTCAATTTTAGACCAAGTTTGGCTAAACTAAAAAAGTACACTTATTTCATCTTTTTATCTTTTTTGAGTCACATCAATCAACATCTCCTCTCTATTTTTTTTACACATAATACAAGAAAAGTCAAAAAATACACTTATTTAGTCTTCCCAAACTTGGTATGGTCTATTTCGAACTCAAAGGGAGAGTCCGGGTGGTTGGCAAGTGTATGGGTCTTGGATAGTTGAGGCAGAAGTGGGGGCGGAGCTGGCCCCATTGGAAGGTCTGTGTCCTCCTGGATGTTCTGGACATTTGGCACAGTGTTCTGGGTGTTTGGCAGAGCATTCTGGACAGTAGGTGCCTGCTCGGGTAACGGGGCCCCTGGTGGAGGAGGAACTGGATGTGAGGCTGATGCTCCAGCTTGCTGCTGGAGTCTAGTGATGAGCTCAGCCTGCTGGGCCATGATTGTGGCCTGCTGTTTAGAGAACTCCGCTTGGTGGGCAGCGTCCTCCTGCATTTGTCTCATGCTCTCCTGCATTTGGCACATCATTTTTTTTATCCGGCCATATTCTGTTGGTCTTGCTGACTAACGCGTATGTGTATCTCTATGGCAGAAACTGAAACCTCAACCCGATTGTTTGCTGCTAGGGTAGACCACTGCTCTGGTAACCTCTTCTCAGACACACTGCGCTTTCTTGGCCTTCTTCTGACAACTGGGGGTAGAGAATGGAACACTGGATGTCCGTCAACCAGATCCTTAGATCAATTGAGCCGACGACCTCTTATCCAAAGTGCTTGGGGAATATCTACAAGGTCGGAAGCAATTGTGCTAAAACTGCCCCTAGCAAAAAGATAAATAAAGTGAAAAGGAAATAAATAACCAGATAAACGAACAGCATAATAGCTTAAAATAAATACACAACACACAGTTGGACATAACAACACACGGTTGATAAGCTGAATACACACTGTCCTCAAACACTGATCACTGTCCCTGAATCACTGTTCCCCAAAGACTGAATCCGATACCCGCAGATAACCGATTCTCAAACACTGACTGATGCCCGCAGGCCTGATGCCCAAACTCGCAAACTGATACATGCATTCCCTGTAGAGACGCACTCTAAAAGCACATAACAGATAAGTGAGAGCCAAAACACCCCTATGTTGGGGTAGGGTTTCCCTGTCCTATTTTGTCAGGAACTAGGGTTTCACTACGTACGCAGCAGTTTCAAACAACCTATATCGGGTAAGCAACCTATCCTAGTTTGGAATGGTCACTACGGATTTCGATATACACTAGGTCGAATGGTCAAAAAGGGTGCCCCGGTAAAACCGGGGTTTGTGTTCCCATACTGGCAGAGCCCATAACCGGTCAGCCTTATGGTCATGCCTTGACAAGATAAGCCTCCGGCAAACCGTTCAGGAATAGTAGATGGCAAACACGATGTCCTAGGCGCACCAATGCAAATGAAATGCAAAGAAACACACAAGTGTAGTCAAAACCAGATATCATGAGTTCGAGTCAAGTTCTCTAAATCCCCAGCGGAGTCGCCAGAAATTGTAGACGTCCCCGAACGCCCCGAGAGGGATGAGGTCCCGTTCCGTTCGCTTGTGGGTCTACTACAGTTCAGGGCTCTAATTGTCACAGTTCTTAATCTAAACCAAAGAGTCCAAATCCGGCAAATTGTTTTGAGAAAACAGACGTTTGAAAGAAGTGCCAAACATGGATTGCTTTGCCAAATACAGAGTCGCCACCTAAATATTTTATTTTTGGAAAAATTTAGGAAACCCTGACTCGTTTGCCTAAGGCCACGTGTCCGTCATCACCAAAGTTGCCTCGGCTCGGGAACTTGGGTACGATTGGGGAAGGTCACTTCGTGAGCATCCCCGCTCACCCGATCAAAGATCGGCCTCTACTAACCATGATATCTAGTTTTGAAAACATTATGCGTTCTTATTCCGGTTATTAGCCTAGATTTACTATGTGATGCGCACAGCATTCAAGTATAGACCGGGTCGCTTGAATTGGAACAAAACATTTCATGTTTGTTTTTGAAAGATGGTTTGATGGTGCTACCCGCAAGTAGGTTAAGACGTGGATTTGCCACCCTCAGGTGGGCTTTAGAAAACATAATTTTGCCACTATCTAGTGGGCTTAAAGAAAACAATTGATGATTTGTTCCAGTCTAAACAACCCAACCTTCACCCACAGGCATTCAAGCAGTTATATCACATAAGCAGTTAGCCTCATGGTAAGCATGCTATTCATGGCAGTCACTCACACGCATGCAAGGATGTTAAAGCATAAAACTCACCGAGTACTCCAAGCCAAAACAGAAGCTAATTAGAAATCCATGCATGATCCTAACTATACAGAAATGCCTAATGCAACACATGCAAAAATGCAACTATAGCAGGCTCGGCTATTCTAAACATGGCATATGAGATGCAACAACTATCAAGTATTCAACTCAGAATTGAAATACAAATGCAGTTAGTGTGATGTGCCGAGCCCGGTGCATGCAAAACAGATGAATGAATGCAAACATGCTATCATACTGTATGCTAATTGAAACATGCCCTAATCTAACCATCATAAGCAGGTAAATAAAAGGGAGAAAGACGTGAGGTTGGAAAACATACATCACACGCACGCACACTTATTACAATATTGCCCTCGCGTAGAGGGTCCGAAAGAATAATATACAGTCCCACATAAATACAATCCGAATAAGTACAAAACCCTAATTAATTAACAGATTAATCTAGGAAAGCTATAAATTGGCATGCAAGCCAAGGACTGCCTCGACTCTGCTCCGGATGATGGATGATGCCTGTTCGGGTTGCCTTGCGTGGAAATCCATGGCGATGCCCCAATTAGCCTCTGTTTGCAATTATTCTTGGAATGCGTGCCAAGCTTCGGAAGGCTGCTGATTCTTGATTTGCTGCAACAGAGAGCAACAGAGGGGCATGGCAAAGTATTTTCACACATGTATGCATGCCTCGATCCTGGTGCCACCAATCACGTATCTCGATGCATGATGGCCGAGGAGTCGAATTGTACAACTCAATATGGAATGAATGCACATGAAAATCAACTAAGACCTAACTCCAACATAGACAATCCGGAGTGTCGGTGACTGGGGAATTGAGACACGTTCGTCACTGAGTCTGAAACGCATTCGTTTCGTGTTTCTGCTAACTCCTATCCCAAACACAATGCAATATGCATGACATGCATGGATGCAACTAAGATACAACGTAACATGCACAATGCTATGAAATGGCATACACGATGCACGAGGTAACATGGCATACACAATGCGCTAATATACAACCTAGCATACACAATGCTGTGAAATGAAATAGCATACACAATGCATAATGGGCTTACACCAACACAAGTGGACCTCGGCCACACTCACATAGGAGGCCATTAGATGAAAATGAGACACTCGAGATGCGTGCACACGTGCACGCAAACCAAGGACCGACCCTAAGGCACCAAATGCCACTCTAAAAAAGCATGGCAAGGCATGGAATATGGTATACTAGCATGCAAATTTCAGCGCTAAAATATGATGCAAAACAGCCCCGAAACATGGAAACATGGCACCCGATGCATGAAATGAGACTCGAAACTCGAAACTAGGCGCATGGAATGAGTTATAGCTATACAAAGCATGGATTATTTGAACATGAAGTATGAAGACAGAATCAATACAGTCCCAAAAAAAGCATATTTCCAGTTTTAAACAAGGCCAAAAGGTGAACACAAGTAAGGCTAAGCTAACATGCAAAAATGGCCTCGAAAGAGAGATAAAGAAGCAAGTAACAGCTTCTGGCCCTAAATGGCAAAGATCCCTTCAAAAAAGTTGAAGAGGGGCTCAAAATGAAGCATTTTACAGTTTACATCAAGCCACGAAAATAAACACAAGCAGGCCTAAAACATTATGCATAAAAAAGGCCAAAAGAGGGACAAAGAAGCAAGTGATGGCTTCTGGCCTCAAACAGAGGAGGGCCCTTCAACAATGTTGAAGAGGGGTCGAAAACATGATATTTTACAGTTTACGACCAAGCCCAAAATAGTGCACAAGCAAGCTTAAAATACTATACAAATTAAGGCATAGAAGAGAGCTTTAACACAAAGAGCAAAAAGGAAGTCTCAAAAAGTGAAAGACCCTTGATCAAACATGAAGAGTGAGTCAAAATATGACTATTTACAGTTCAGACCAAAGCCCAAAAATACAAGCACAAGGAGCTAAAAAAGCATGCAAAAATAGGGTCAAAAGAGAGATAAAGAGGCAAGTGACAGATGGAAGCCTCAAACAGTGAGGATCCCTTCAAAAATGTTGAAGAAGGGCTCAAAAAAAGCCTCTTTGAAGTTTATTACCAAGCTCAAAACAGTTTAAAAATAGGCCTAAAATACTATGCAAGAAAGAGACATAAATGAGAGCTAAAGAGGCAAGTTGTAGTATGGAGCCTCAAACAGGGAAGAACCCTTAATCAAACATGAAAAAGATCTCAAAAAATGACTATTTTTGATTAGGGTCGGAGCCCGAAAATGTAAGAAAGCATGGCTTAGATATAGAACAAAATAAAGCACAAAAGAGGGAGAATAGGGACTCACCCTTGTAGACCAATGAACCAGCAACTCTTGGCCTGAGAAGTAGTGCTCCTAGCCTCTGGAAAGAGCCTCCAAGCTGCTAGAATGGAGTGTGGATTGGTTGGCTTGGAGATGGAGTAGAATGGGTGTAGGATTTGAGAGGTTTTGAGGGTTGGAGTGTAGAGAGAGAGAGATACAATGTAGGAGACTTAAACCAAACTTTCTAACCCTCCTAAAGGGAGCTGGAGGGCCTGGTTATATAGGCACAAGAGTGGAAAAGGGGGGGAGATTCAAATTTAAGTTTCCCCCTCAAAAATTTCCCCCATCGGATACAGAATCTGGGGGGGGGGAAGGAGGTCACAGCTGGAAGGAATAGGATGTAAGGATCATGGCCGGCCAGTTATAAAGATTGCAGGTAACCAGCCAGCCCTCCCCATGGTCGGCCGGCCAAGGGTCAAAAGGGTCAGGACTGATTGTTGGCCGGCCACCTCATATTGGTGGCCTCCCATGTGTGCTCAACACAACCATGTGGTCAAAAACTGGAGAAGGTGAACCAGGAGAGAGAAAAGCCCATTTTTTGGAGGGGTTCAAAAGGGTCAAAGACAATTACTGGCCGGCCATATGATATTGGTGGCCTCCCAGGTGTCTACAACACAAATATGTGGTTTAGGGTAAGAAAAAGTGGCCTTAGGGTGGTCAACATTGGCTTTCTAGTGAGAAAAGCGGGCGACGGAGGGCGATGAAGAAATAAAACAGGTCCTCAGAACAATTACTAGCCTCCCACCCTTCTACAACCTTCCTAATAGTGAAAATAAGGCCTCCACCAAAAATGAGCCCAAACCGATGCAAAATGAAGGTTCGGGGGCCGAAACGCGCAGCCCGGGGCCCCAAAAACTGACTGTTAGGCACCGGAAGTGGTGTTCGACCACGAAGTCGGTCTCTCGGACCACAGTGTCCCTCAAAAGGGAGGAAATAAGGTATGTGCCAAAAACCGGAGCAAACGGAGGTGGTTAAGCGGTCCCGAACCGAGGCACACGGCCAACGGCTCCGAAAAATCGGAAACCGGGCTCCAAATGGGCAAAATGGCCTACAACCACGAAACGTAGCCTACGGCCACTGAGAGATGATCTACGAGACCTCTCCCTCCCTTCAGGAAGAGAAAACAGAGAAAACAGAGCCTGGTTCGCAAACCGAGGCAAAGCATGAAAGAGTCCGGAAGTCCGAAGGCAAGGCTCGCAGCCGAGACTCTGAAACCTCTGAACGAGCATGATATGCAACATCACCAAGTGCTCGATCGGTGACGTCTGAGTCTTAAGGTCGGTCAAAAATGGGGTGTCTACACACACACACACACACACAAAAGAGTAAAAAAGTTACCTCATTTTGGACCCAATAATCTCTCTTCCTCTCCATTTGTTTGATTTTCTCCTCTAAACTCAACTGTAAAATGTTGTAAAGTAAATTTTTTTATGCAATACATGTTTCTCATGAATGACTTGCAAAAAGGTATAATAAAAACAATGATAACAAACAGAGAAACATCGAAAAAAAAATTTAAATAAATCAACAAAATGTGAAATGAGGCAAGTAAAAGTACTACTGATGAAATTACAGAGTAAAAAAACAATTACCCCTTTCAAACTCAAAATAGTTGTTTCATCTATCAACTGTTTGTTTGGATAGGACATTTTCCTTGAACCCATGGTTGTAGATTAAATCGAAGATTCCCCATTGTGCTAATATCCAATCTAAACAGAAAACCTTATTCTGAAAAGCACCCAAACATTATACTCATTATTCTTATTGTTCTTCCAAAAACAGAGGCAGGAAATGAGAGGAGAGTGGAAAAGACGAAGTAGACGACCGATGAAGATCGGTGAAGAGAATAGGAGAAGAGAGAGAGGCGGCGAGGGAGGAGGTGGTGGCGGCAGCAGTGGCAGTGGTGGTCGCCGGTGGCGCCACCAAAAGTGACAATGTAGGAGGCGGAAGAGATAAAAGAGAGAGGAGAGTGAAAGAGAGTAAGAGGGAGTGTTAGGGTCTGTATTTGGGGGAGAGAGAAATTCTATATATATATATATTTTTGGTGATTGGCGCCCCAAATTTCATTTTGCCGCTTTTTTTTTTTATCATACAATTCACGACATGCATTATGCGTTGTAAAAAAGCAATACTTTTAACGGCAAGCAATGTGTGCATTGTAAAAAGTGAAATACTTTTAACGGTGGGCGTTGTGTGCGCCATGAAAAGTATTCACTTTTCATGGTTGGCGTTTACGCTTCGTGTATAATTGATGTATTAACGGTACACCATATGCACATCGTAGAAAGTTTTATTATTTACGGTGTGCATTGCAAACCGTAAGAAAATATCGTTATTACCATTCATGGCCTACGCAATAGGCACGTCGTGATTGGAAAAGTATTTATGACGTGCAAAAAAAAACAAATTGTAAAGGTAAGAAACTACGACATGTATTTATTGTATGTCGTTGATGTGGTGTTGTAAAAAGTCAATTTTATTGTAATAAATTGATAATGAGGCGAAGTCATGGGGATTGTAGAGGGTCTAGTGCACGTTCCTTATCTATGAGTAGGTATGCAGCATGCCACTGTAGACAAGCCCGCAGGGGGACCTCGCTACAGCTCAGACTCGATTTGTGTCACGGTTCTTAATCTTGAACCAAAGAGTCCAAATCCAGCAAATCGTTTTGAGAAAACAGATTTTTGAAAGAAGTGCCAAACATGGACTGCTTTGCCAGATACAGAGTCGCCACCTAAATATTTTATTTTTGAGAAATTTAGGAAACCCTGACTCGTTTGCCTAAGGCCACGTGTCCGTCATCACCAAAGTTGCCTCGGCTCGGGAACTTGGGTACGATTGGGGAAGGTCACTTCGTGAGCACCCCCGCTCGCCCGATCAAAGATCAGCCTCTACTAACCATGATATCTAGTTTTGAAAACATTGTGTGCTCTTATTCTGGTTATTAGCCTAGATTTACTATGTGACGCGCACAGCATACAAGTATAGACCGAGTCGCCTAAATTGGAACAAAACATTTCATGTTTGTTTTTTTTGAAAGATGGTTTGATGGTGTTACTCGCAAGTAGGCTTAAAATGCAGATTTTGCCACACTCGAGTGGGCTTAGAAAAGATGGTTTTGCCACTATCTAGTGGGCTTAAAACTCACAGTCAATGCATTGTCCCAATTCAAGTAACCCAACCTTCACCCACGGGCATTCAAGCAGTTATATCACATAAGCACATAGCCTCATGGTAAGCATGCTATCATGGCAGTCACTCACACACATGCAAGGATGCTAAAGCATAAAAACTCACCGAGTACTCCAAGCCAAAACAGAAGCTAATTAGAAATCCATGCATGATCCTAAGTATACAGAAATGCCTAATGCAACACATGCAACAATGCAATTATAGCAGGCTCGGCTATTCTAAACATGGCGTATGGAATGCTATAGCTAACATGTATTTAACTTTAGAATTGAAATACAAATGCAGTTAGTATGATGCGCCGAGCCCGGTGCATGCAAGACAGATGAATGAATGCAAACATGCTATCATACTGTATGCTAATTGAAACATGCCCTAATCTAACCATCATAAGCAGGTAAATAAAAGGGAAGAAAGACGTGGGGTTGGAAAACATACATCACACACACGCACACTTATTACAACATTGCCCTCACACAGAGGGTCCGAATAATATACAGTCCCAAATAAATAATTACAGTCCGAATAAATACAAAATCCTAATTAATTAACAAACTAACTAGGAAAGCTATAAACTAGCATGCAAGCTAGGGACTGTCTCGACTCTGCTCCGGATGATGAATGATGCATGTTTGAGCTGCTTTGTGCGGAAATCCACTGCGATGCCCCAATTAGCCTCTGTTTGCAACTGTTCTTGGAATGCGTGCCAAGCTTCGGAAGGCTGATGATTCTTGATTTGCTGCAACAGAGAGCAACAAAAGGGCATGGCAAAGTATTTTCACACATGTATGCATGCCTCGATCCTCGTGCCACCAATTACGCATCTCGATGCATGATGGCCGAGGAATCGAATTGCACAACTCAATATGAAATGAATGCACATGAAGATACAACTAAGACCTAACTCCATCATGGACAATCCGGAGTGTCGGTGACTGGGGAATTGAGACACGTTCCGTCACTCGGAGTACGAAACATACCTCGTTTCCCGTGCTCGGGCTAACTCCTATCCCAAACACAATGCAATATGCATGACATGCATGGATGCAACTAAGATACAACGTAACATGCACAATGCTATGAAATGGCATACACGATGCACCAGGTAACATGGCATACACAATGCGCTAATATACAACCTAACATACACAATGCTATGAAATGAAATGGCATACACAATGCATAATGGACTTACACCAACACAAGTGGACCTCGGCCACACTCACATAGGAGGCCATTAGATAGAAATGAGACACTCGAAATACGTGCACACATGCACGCAAACTGAGGATCGACCCTAAGGCACGAAATGCCACTCTAACAAGACATGGCAAAGCATGGAATATGGAATACTAGCATGCAAATTTCAGAGGCAATAAGTGATGCAAAACAACCCCGAAAGATGGCAAAATGACACCCGATGCATAAAATGAATCCCTAAACATGAAATTGGGTACATAGAATGACCTATGGCTATGTAATGCATGCATTATTTGAACATGAAGTGTGAAGACAGAATCAAGACAGCCCCAAAAAAAGCATATTTACAGTTTTAAGCAAGGCCAAACAGTGAACACAAATGGGGCTAAGCTAGCATGCAAAAATGGCCCCGAAAGCAAGATAATGAAACAAGTAGCAGCTACTGATCTCAAAAAGAGAAGGGCCCTTCTACAATGTTGAAGAGGGGCCAAAAATATGGTATTTTACAGTTTACAACAAACCACAAAAACAAACACAAATATGGATAAACTCTCATGCAAGAAATGGGCCAAAAAGGAGACAAAGAAGGAAGTGATGGCTTCCGGCCCCAAACAGATGAGAGCCCTTCAACAATGTTGAAGAGGAGCCCAAAATATGACCTTTTACAGTTGATGAAAAAATCCAAAACAGTGCACAAGCATGCTCAAAATACTATGCAAAATGAGGCCTAAAAAAGAGGTTTAAACATAAAGTACAAAAAGGATGCCTCAAACAGTAAAATATCCTTAATGAAACATGAAGAGGGGGTCAAAATAAGGCCATTTATAGTTTGGACCAGAGCCCAAAAACAGAGGCACAAGAGGCTAAAAAATCATGCAAAAATAAGGCAAAATGAGGGATACAATGGCAAGTGGCAAATGGAAGCCTCAAACAGTGAGGAGCCCTTCAACAATATTGAAGAAGGGCTCAAAATAAGCCACTTTACAGTCTACAACATGCCTCAAAACAGTTTATACATAGGCCTAAAATACTATGCAAGGAAATGGCATAAAAGAAAGGTAAAGAAGCAAGTGCCACAAGGAAGCCTCAAACAGTGAGAGGCCCTTAAACAAACATGAAATAGAGCTCAAAAAAATTCTATTTTTAGTTAGGGTCGGAGCTCAAAAAAGTAAGCACAAGGAGCTAGAATATGAACCAAGAAAAGGGTCAAAAAGAAGAGAAGAGGACTTACCCTTGAAGACTAATCTTTGACAGCCTTTTGGACCAAAATGCAGCACTCCTAGGCTCTGAAGAACAACCTCAAGCTGCTAGAATGGAGGATGGAATGGTGGGGCTATGGGTTGGTGAAGAACCAAGGGAGTTTTTAAGGCTTAGAGTAGAGAGAGAGAGAGATTTAATGTGAGAGCTCCAAACCAAAATTTTCTAACCCCTAAAACCAGAGCTGGGGGGTGTTTATATACGAAAAAGAGTGGGGGAAAAGAGGGGGAAATTGAAATTCAAATTTCCGCCCAAAAAGGCCAAAAAGTGAGATAAAGAGGCAAGTGGTAGCTGCTAGCCTCAAACCAAAGAGAGCCCTTCAACAAAGTTTAAGAGAGGCTCAAAAAAAGACATTTTACAGTTTATGACCAAGTCCAAAACAGCTCACAAGTAAGCCTAAAATACCATGCAAAAATAGGCCTAAAAGTGAGTTAAAGAGGCAAGTGATAGTAGGAGACCTCAAACAGCAAAAGGTCCTTAATCAAACATGAAAAAGAGCTCAAAATATGACTATTTACAGTTTGGGTCGGAGCCCAACAATGCTTGCAAGCAAGGCTCGGGGGCCAAAATGCGCAGCCCGAGGCCCCGAAAACTGACTATCAGGCACCGGAAGTGGTGTTCGACCACGAAGTCGATCTCTCGGACCACAGTGTCCCTCAAAAGAGAGGAAATAAGCTATGTACCAAAAACCGGAGCAAATGGAGGTGGTTAAGCGGTCCCGAACCGAGGCATACGGTCGTCGGCTCCGAAAAACTGGAAACCAGGCTCCAAACAGGAAAAATGGCCTACGACCATGAAACGTAGCCTACGGCCACTGAGAGATGATCTACAAGACCTCTCCCTCCCTTCGGGAAGAGAAAATAGATGATCTATAGTCCGGAGGCAAGGCTCGCAGCCGGGACTCCTCAACCTCAGAACGAGCACAATATGCAACATCACCAAGCGCTCAATCGGTGACGTCTGAGTCTTAAGGTCGGTCAAAAATGGGGTGTCTACAGCCACGGCCATTTATTTTTTCTCTGAAGTTGTCTTTGCAAAGATCTTTCTATTTAAAATTGGACAAGGTGCAAGGTCTTTAATGGAGGAATCAACCCTAATAATTATCAAGTCATGTAACCCCAAAGGATTGACATGTGAGTCAAAAGGTAACATTTCATAATTGTGACACCAATCCTAAAATATGTTGTCACGCCCCAAAATTCGGACAATTACATATCAAATTAGGGCTAAACCCCAATCAATATTCCATCATCCAAATCCTAGGGATGAAACAAAAAAACTAAACTCCAACAAAACCATCCACCACAATTAATAACTAACTAATATCTCAAACATTAAAGTAACAATACATAATCAAAGTAACTTAAATAATGTACGATTACAAACTATACCAAATTATTCCAATACTAAAGTCATAAAAAAAAATAATAAATACATGAACTACTAACAACCCTAAGCTCAAGAAAACAAAAGAAATCCAAGATATATGCCCAAAAACTATAGTTACTTCTCGTCACCACCGTAGCCTCTACTAATCCTGCAAAGGATGCTCAACTGCGCTCAAACAGAACGCACCCGAGTTGCCAAGAGACAAAACGGGTCAGTATACAGGTATACTAGTATGAGTACAAGATTTAACACCCACATGTCTACCAAACACAGACAAAAAATACATTTAATTCTTATCACGGGAAAAGACAAGTAGTTCCAACCGCATCGAGACGAATGAGTAGTTTCCCGAGATACGGTGGCATTTAGTTTCTTGTCCGTACACAACGAAATATAAATTTATTATAACATAAACAAAATAGAAATAGAACTATGGTGGGTTAGCCCTGCATAAAAAGTTAGTAAGACCCACCATTCTGCAAAAAATAATGTTAGTATAAATTAATCATAAGTAACTTGCTGAATACGTATAAAAATGCACCGTTTCCTGCTTAAATAATTTGAATTGACCAAAACTCAAAGAACAAAAGTTGTACAGAATCAAATTTCCTAAAAGACAACGTGAACGAATTTAACAGAAACTGAACAGGTTAAGAGAAAAACTTAATTTAAAAATCTAGACGGAATTCAATCGAAAAATCTGAAACTAAAAATGAACAAAAACTGCCCTAAGATGATTTTTTTCGAAAAAGTTCAAAACATGAAAAGTGTGCAGAATAATGTTTTACTTCAGTTCATAAGAAACCAATAAAAATAAGCTTGTTTCGTGGGTTAAAACAGCTTACAAAATCTACATTTCCAAAATGAATCAAACCGACAATAACCAAGGTCATCCGATTATAAGTTCTAATCGATCTTTTTAATAAAAAGCTACAACACAAAAGTTGTCCAAAATCACGTATACATGCCTCTGCTCGAATTTCATATTTTATTGAGGTCGATTACTATTTTTCGAGATGTACAAATCAATAAACTCATAATTAAATTTTTGTACCTTAACTCCACCACTTCGGCCCTCCCCTTCCGGCCTGCACATATATCTCATGTGCCTCCCGTATATCTAACACCGCTCCGAAGCCAAACATGCACGGGGATATTGTCCCGAGTTTGACTCACACTCCCCAGATGGTTAGCATATACGTACGCGCGCAAATCAAAGCACTCGTCTACTCATGAGAACGAGACAACAATATATATATACACAACATCTCACACATGAGAATAAACATAACAATGCCGAGCCTAAGGCATTCAAATAAATCTCATAATCCTTACTTTTTTTTATACACTCTTTCTCACAATCACTCAAATAAAACAACAATCCATGGAGTCGTGGTGGAGCATAAGGAATTTATCTATGGTTTCCTAATAAATTTTAAATTTCATATAACCATGAGTGTGATTACAACAATAAAATAAATCCATACAAAAATCCTAAATTTGACATACCCAACTAATCAAAATAATCAAAATCAATCAATCAACTAAAAACCCTAAACCTTACATACACACCTAAACAAAATAATTAAAATCAATCAATCATCTATAAACCTTAAATCTTACATCTACAACTAATCAAAATAATTAAAATTAATCTATCATCTTTATGTAAAAACAAAATCAAACTAACATCAAATAAATAAAAATAAATAAATAAATAAATAAAAACAATGAATTAAATATAAATTAAGAAAAGTGGATTTTGTACTCACAATATTATTTTAAAGATCAAAAAATCTTTAGAGAATTAATGGAGCTACCAAAACAAAATCCTAACCCTAATCCTCCTTCTCTTTTCACGGCACACAGCAGAACACTCTCTATTTTGATTTCTCTCTCTCTCTCTCTCTCTCTCTCTCTCTCTCACGGCAGTCTCCTTCCTGATTCACTTTTCTAATCTTTATTTCTTATCAACTCCTATACGTTGATTACTTATATAATATATATATATATATATAATAACCTAATTTCCTACCCTAATCTAATATGACTATTATAATATATTATATTATATACTACATATAATTGTAATATATATATAAATATAAGATTATATATATATATATATATAACTTCTCTTTTTTTTATAACAAATATAAATATATATAAATATATGTGGATTAATTGAATAACACATTAAATTTATTAATTACCACATTAAATTCATTATATACCACATTAAATTTTCATGTGACCACACAAGTAATAAAACCAAAAATAAAATAAGATAATAATATTCATAATAATAAATAAATGACTTAAGAAAATTAGGATCGCTACAATATACACACCTCAAAAGAATCTCGTCCCGAGATTCGATAGGAGAGGGTACTAAGCAAAAAGTTCAAGGTGCATACGCCGAACGTTCTCTTCTAACTCCCAGGTAATGTCGTTCTCATCTTCACTCCATTACACTTTCACCAAGTTCACTTTCTTGCGCCGCAACTACTTTACATCCCGATCTAGAATAGTAACCGGTCGCACCACATACGTTAGATCATCACTAATCTCCAATACTTCTGGTGATACTACTTGGGATGGGTCTTGCACACACTTCCGCAATAAAGATACATGGAACACATTGTGAATCAAAGCTAAAGCAGGTGGTAGAGCTAATTTGTAAGCCACATTACCAATCCTCTCAATGATCTCATATGGTCCCACAAATCTAGGTGCTAACTTTTCCTTCTTTCCGAACCGCATAATACCCTTCATCGGCGAGACCTTCAAAAACACGAAATCTCCAACATTCAACTCAACCCCCTTACGTTTTGTATCATCGTAACTCTTCTGACGACTCTATGCAGTCTTAATACGTTCCCGAATAATATTTACCTTCTCTGTAGTCTCCCTCACCAACTCTGGACCTAACAACGGCTCATCTCCTACCTCCATCCAACAAGCAGGTGATCGTCATGGCCTCCCATACAAAGCCTCAAAAGGTGCCATCTCGATACTGGAGTGATAGCTATTATTATAAGCAAACTCCACCAATGGCAAGTGTTCTTCCCAACTACCACCAAGATCGAGGACACAAGCTCTCAACATATCCTCCAAGATTTGATTTACCCGCTCAGTTTGCCCATCTGTCTGAGGATGATAAGCCGTGCTCAAGTCTAACCTAGCACCCAAAGCATGCTGAAAACTCTCCCAAAACTCTGCCACAAACAATGGATCACGATCCGAAACTATAGAAACGGGTGCGCCATGAAGTCGCACCACCTCCCGAATATATAGCCTAGCTAGTTTAGCCGCAGTTCGGTGAACACTGATAGGAATAAAATGAGCAGACTTTGTGAGTCGATCCACTATCACCCAAATAGATTCATTGCCTCGCTTAGACCGCGACAATCCATCCACGAAATCCACAGAGATGCACTCCCACTTCCAAGTAGGGATCTCAAGAGGCTGCAATAGTCCAAACGGTCGTTGATGTTCTGCCTTAACCTGTTGGCACACATAACATCGAGAAACCTACTCTCCTACGTCCTTCTTTATACCTTCCCACCAAAACGTTTTCTTCAGGTCATGATACATCTTAGTCCCACCAGGGTGAATGGTATATTGGGACCTATGGGCATCATCCATAATCTCTTTCCTCAATTCAACAATATTAGGTACACACAGCCTGCCCTTGAATTGCAATACCCCCATCTGAGTCCACAGACCAATCAGTAGGACAATCATCGATCAAATTCACTACAAGGTCATCGAGCTTACTAATGAGAAATCCATCTAAATTCTACAACTGACGAGCTTTACCCAGTAACGTCAGCTATACGGTCAAATTACCAATGTATGCTCTCTCAGCACTCTCTATTGGTTGAATATCATGCATCGAAATTAACTCCAAGGACTTCCATTCTTGAATCATCAAAGAAGCCATAATCTCATGTTGTCGACTAAGTGCATCAGCGACTACATTTCCTTTCCCTGGGTGGTAAAGGATCTCGAAATCATAACTACTGATAAATTCAACCCATCTCTGTTGCCTCATGTTCAACTCTTTTTGAGAAAAGAGATATTTGAGACTCTTGTAATCTGTGTACAACTCAAAGTGCTCCCCAAACAAGTAGTGTCGCCACACTTTCAACGCAAAAACAATCGCTGCCAACTCTAAGTCATGAGTAGGGTATCGTTTATCATTAGGTTTTAGCTGTCGAGAAGCATAAGATACAACCTTCTAATGCTGCATCAATACACATCCCAACCCAGTTCCACTTGCATCAGTAAACACTACTAACTTTTCCCCTTGTACCGGTATAGTTAACACCGGTCTTTGTAGTCAACTTACGCTTTAACTCCTGGAAAGCTTTCTCACAATCATCTATCCATATGAACTTCACATTCTTGCGGGTCAACTTGGTCATGGGTGCTGCAATAGTGGAAAACTTCTTTATAAATCTTCTGTAATAACCGGCTAGTCCTAAAACACTTCTCACCTCTGTAGGGTTCGTGGGTTGCTTCCATTCTTTGACCACAACAACTTTTTCAGGATCTACCGCTATCCCTTGATTGGACACAACATGTCCCAAAAATCGAACTTCTTTCTCCCAAAAGTGACACTTACTGGACTTAGCATATAACTGTTGCTCCCTCAAAGTTTGCAACACGACTTTCAAGTGTTCTCTGTGTTCCTCTTCATTCTTAGAATACACCAGGATATCATTTATAAAGATAATCACAAACTTATCTAGATACGGTTGAAAAATTCTGTTCATCAAGTCCATGAAATAGGCAGGAGCATTAGTCAAACCAAAAGGCATTACAGGAAATTCGTACAACCCATACCGGGTCCGAAAAGCAGTAAGCGGTATACTTTCCTCTGATACACCCATCTGATGGTAACCCGTTCTGAGATCAAACTGAGAGAAAATGGCTACCCCCTTCAACTGATCAAACAAATCATCAATTATAGGTAGTGGATACTTGTTCTTGATAGTCACCTTGTTCAGCTCTCTGTAATCTATGCACATACGGAGAGTGCCATCTTTCTTGGAGACAAAGATCACAAGTGCTCCCCACGGGGAGTTACTTGAACAAATGAACCCTTTCTGAAACATCTCTTCCAGCTGTTTCTTCATCTCCACAAGCTCTTTAGGCGCCATTCTATATGCCGCCTTAGAAATTGGTGCAGTTCCTAGCACTAGGTCAATGCGAAATTCTACTACTTGTCGAGGAGGAGGTTCAGGTATCTCCTGAAATACATCTTCAAACTCACGCACCACATCTACCTCACTAATATCCTGCTTAGGAATTTCTACCGAGCATAGAAAACTCGTCATCACCGACTCTTCTCCATCGCTAGAAGTGTGGGTAAGCCATGGCATACCAGGAATATCTATATTTACAGTCCTTCCAGCACAATCTAGAGTTACAAAGTATTTTCGCAGCCAATCCATACCCAAAATAATTATGAACCTTTCAAACCCTAACACAATTAGGTCTGCATGCAAGACTCTACCCGCAAAATCAATCTCAAAATCTTTACACGTCTCATAAAGAGTAACTGCCCCTCCTAAAGGAGTCTTAACACAAATAGCTCTAGACAATGAGGTAGTTACAATATGTTCTCTTTCTACAAACTATCTAGATATAAAAGAATGAGAGGCACCCGTATCAAAAAGAACTCTAATGGGTTCTTGAAAGAGATTAAAAGAACCTTGCACTTTGTCAGTTCTTGGTATAACTGTAAATGCCCTGGCTGGAGTTGCCTGACCTTGTCGCGCCTGCTGTCTCTGAGGGCAATTCTTGATTACATGTCCTAACTGTTGACACCCAAAACACTTCCTATTGATCGGTTGAGGTGCTACTGGTCTAATAGGTGGGGGTCCCTCCAACTGAGGTACGGGAGGACGATAACCCAACTGTGGCACTTGTTGCCGCTGTCCTTGATAACCCTGGGGGCGCAGACCACCCTGTCTCTGATAATAGTGCCCCTGTGGCTGGAAATTTCCCTGGGGCCGGAAATTACCCTGAGGTCTGAAATTTTCCTGACTACCTTGCTGCTGTGGCCTCTGAAATTGCTGACCCCTATGTCTTTGATCATAGGGTCTGTATCTGTTCCCATCCCGCTACTGGAAGTGACTCCCTCTAGAAGTTTCTCCGACCTTGGCCTTCCCTTCTTTAAAATGCTTCTCTTTTTCCTCATACTTTAGTGCCAAGTCAAGAACCCTATCAAACAGTTCAGCATCAAATGGAATAAGGGACTTAGACAGGTAATGATTCAATCCCTTAATAAACTTCTCATTCTTCTTCTCCTGCGTGTCGATCAAGTAAGGGGCATAACGGGACAACTCATTAAACTTGGTGACATATTCGATCACTGTTCTACCCTCTTGAGTCAATTTCGAAAATTCATCACTCAGTTGAGACCGAATAGCAGCAGGAACAAACTTCCAGCCAAAACGAATCTTGAAATCTGCCTAAGTCAAAGTTGTCAAGTCTACACCCTCCTTCCACGAGTTCCACCAAAATAGGGCTGCTCCCTCAAGCTGATGTGTCGCCAATTCCTCTTTTTGGACCTCGGTGAGCTACATACGACCAAACACCATCTCACATCTCTGAACCCAAGCGTCAGTTGCAATAGGTCCTCCATCTCCAGAGAATTTTTGGCCTCCCAAAGAACCAAAGTCTTTGTTTCTCTTCGCAAAGGGATCTCCCTGCTGGCCTTGATTATTGTTCTGCACAACCTGAAGTAATTGAGCCATCATCTCTCCCACATTAACCTGCACCGTATTGATTGCCTCGGTAGCAGTTGCCGCTGCCGCTGTGTTAGCAGCTGTTCCTTCCCCTATGCCATTGGACTCAGCGCTTCTCAAATTATACCTTCCAGCCATCACCTTCAAGTTAACACACAAAAAGAATTCGTTCATGAATACTTAGAATAAATTCAACCACCAACGTAAATCAGCTAACCCATGTTTCCACAATTTGAGGATCACCTAAACTCTCACAAGTCTAGGGTAACCTAGAGCTCTGATACCAAACTGTCACGTCCCAAAATTCGGACAATTAAATATCAAATTAGGGCTAAACCCCAATCAATATTCCATCATCCAAATCCTAGGGGTGAAGCAAAAAAACTAAACTCCAACAAAACCATCCACCACAATTAATAACTAACCAATATCTCAAACATTAAAGTAACAATACGTAATCAAAGTAACTTAAATAATGTACGATTACAAACCATACCAAATTATTCCAATACTAAAGTCATAAAAAAATAATAAATATATGAACTACTAACAACCTTAAGCTCAAGAAAACAAAAGAAATCCAAGATATATGCCCAAAAACTATAGTTACTTCTCGTCACCACCGTAGCCTCTACTAATCCTGCAAAGGAAGCTTAACTGCACTCAAACAGAACGCACCCGAGTTGCCAAGAGACAAAACGAGTCAGTATACAGGTATACTGGTATGAGTACAAGATTTAACACCCACGTGTCTACCAGACACAGACAAAAAATACATTTAATTCTTATCACGGGAAAAGACAAGTAGTTCCAACTGTATCGAGATGAATGGGTAGTTTCCCGAGATACGGTGGCATTTAGTTTCTTGTCCGTACACAACGAAATATAAATTTATTATAACATAAACAAAATAGAAATAGAACTATGGTGGGTCAGCCCTGCATAAAAAGTTAGTAAGACTCACCATCCTGCAAAAAATAATGTTAGTATAAATTAATCATAAATAACTTGCTGAATACGTATAAAAATGCACCGTTTCCTGCTTAAATAATTTGAATTGACCAAAACTCAAAGAACAAAAGTTGTACAGAATCAAATTTCCTAAAAGTCAATGTGAACGAATTTAATAGAAACTGAATAGGTTAAGAGAAAAACTTGATTTAAAAATCTAAACAGAATTCAATTGAAAAATCTGAAACTAAAAATGAACAAAAACTGCCCTAAGATGATTTTTTTCGAAAAAGTTCAAAACATGAAAAGTGTGCAGAATAATATTTTACTGCAGTTCACGCGAAACCAATAAAAATAAGCTCATTTCGTGGGTTAAAATAGCCTACAAAATCTACATTACCAAAATGAATCAAACCGACAATAACCAAGGTCATCTGATTATAAGTTCTAATCGATCTTTTTAATAAAAAGCTACAACACAAAAGTTGTCCAAAATCATGTATACATGCCTCTGCTCAAATTTCATATTTTATTGAGGTCGATTACTATTTTTCGAGATATACAAATCAATAAACTCATAATTAAATTTTTGTACCTTAACTCCACCACTTCGGCCCTCCCCTTCCGGCCTACACATATATTCCATGTGCCTCCCGTATATCTAACACCGCTCCGAAGCCAAACTTGCACGATGATATCATCCCGAGTTTGACTCACACTCCCCGGATGATTAGCATATTCGTATGCGCGCAAATTAAAGCACTCGTCTACTCATGGGAACGAAGCAACAATATATATATACATAACATCTCACACATGAGAATAAACATAACAATGCCGAGCCTAAGGCATTCAAATAAATCTTATAATCCTCACTTTTTTTTTATACACTCTTTCTCACCATCACTCAAATAAAACAACAATCCATGGAGTCATGGTGGAGTATAAGGAATTTATCTATGGTTTCCTAATTAATTTTAAATTTCATATAACCATGAGTGTGATTACAACAATAAAATAAATCCATACAAAAACCCTAAATTTGACATACCCAACTAATCAAAATAATCAAAATCAATCAATCAACTAAAAACCCTAAACCTTACATATACAACTAAACAAAATAATTAAAATCAATCAATCATCTATAAACCCTAAATCTTACATCTACAACTAATCAAAATAATTAAAATTAATCTATCATCTTTATGTAAAAACAAAATTAAACTAACATCAAATAAATAAATAAAAACAATGAATTAAACATAAATTAAGAAAAATAGATTTTATACTTACAATATTATTTTAAAAATCAAAAAATCTTTAGAGAATTTCCAAAACAAAATCCTAACCCTAATCCTCCTCTTCTTTTCACGGCACACAGCACAACACTCTCTATTTTGATTTCTCTCTCTCTCTCTCTCGCCTCTCTCTCACGGCAGCTTCCTCTTTGATTCACTTTTCTAATCTTTATTTCTTACCAACTCCTATACCTAGTTGATTACTTATATAATATATATATATAATAATCTAATTTCCTACTCTAATCTAATATGACTATTATAATATATTATATTATATATTACATATAATTGTAATATATATAAATATAAGATGAAATATATATATATATATATATATGTATATAATATCTCTTTTTTTTATAACAAATATAAATATATATATAAATATATATGGATTAATTGAATAACACATTAAATTTATTAATTATTACATTAAATTCATTAAATATCACATTAAATTTTTATGTAACTACACAAGTAATAAAATAAAATAATAATATTCATAATAATAAATAAATAACTTAAAAAAATTAAGATCGCTACATACGTACTTGAACCCTTTTTCTTACGCTAATGTTAACATATTAAAATACGCGATATATAAAAGATATGCTTGTAAGTATAGATCCACTCAATCCAATCTGGGGAGGGATCGAGAATGTTTTCATGAGTGAAGGAACACTCAATTGAACTAAGAACTTTTGTGCACATGTATTTCAATGCTTGCTTGTGTGTGAGTGTATATATATAGAGAGAGGGCATTGCTTTTTTTTACTTTTATTATTATTATTGACAATACAAAGGTTCCGTTTGGTAGAGTTGTAAGAAAGTGATTACGATTTATAGCTTAACAGTTTATACCTTATAGTTGTGAACATAAGATGATTTCTGACTTATAAATTAAGTTTTTTCTCCCCCACTCAAAAAATAAGTTGATTTTTGACTTACAAAAAGTTATAAGCTGTATTGTTTTGCTGAATCAAATATATCAAAATAATTTAAATTAAGTTAAAAATTAAAATAAGTTAAAAATAAATCCTACTAAATAGGACCAAAGATTCATTGATAAAAATAATATAACCAACACATAAGATAGCAACGGTTGGAATAGCAAAAAGGACGGCGAAAAAACACAGTCCAATTTACCAAATCAGTTGAAAAAAAAAAAAGAAAAGAAAAGAAAAGAAAAAAGTGTTGGCAAGATTCAACACACCATTCTATCCCATCAATACAACAAATTAACCCTAAGTTTGGCAAGAAAGAAAAAAGTCAAAAAGTTAAAAAGTTATTCAAAAAGTTAAAAAGTTATCACTATTCATCAAAAGTCAACAATTACGGTTGCACAACTCCTAATTCTAATTTTCCTCTACAAACCAATTTTTACAATTTTTTATTACACATTTTTTCATAAAAAGTCAAAAAGTTAACCCAAACATTCATATTTTCAACCTCAACTTTTTAGTTTAAAAATATAAAAAGTACACTTATTTAGGACACCCCAAACAACCCAATATTATAATGAAATAAGCGTCGGAAAGGAAAATATTATACAAACTCTTTTTAATAATTGATATGTCATGCAATAACAAAAGGTACTATGCTTTTAATGTTATTTTATTTTTTGTGTTTCATCTCCCGTTCACATGTTTCTGTGCATATACAAGATAAATAAACAAACAAAAACAAAGAAAGAATGGTCTCTCTTCATATCACTATCCTCTATACTTTATTTTGTGAGTCTCATTTTGAATCCACACACTACAAGAAATAAGTTTTTTAGGAACAAATTTATTTCGTTCCTAAAAATATAATATTTGTTGGGAAAAACTTAAGTCAATCAATTTTCTCCATTGCGAATCACGAAATTTGTCCCAAATGGCCCGTCCGGAAAAGTCAAAAAATGACTTTTAGAGACAAAATTTTGCATTTGTCACTATAAATAGAGTTTTAGAGACAAAAATATATAGTTGCAAAAACTTTTGATTTTGAGACAATCAAAATTTGTCTCTAAAAGTCTAATTATAGTACAATAAGCCGAGTAGGTATGGAGATTAAAATTAATTCAAATGTGAATTTGGAACAATAGTGATCCCCTCTTCCCAAAACATTTATAAAAAAAAAAAAAAAGAGAATGGAAAAATAGATATTTCTTTAATTCTTTTGGGAAGGAAATTGGTCTCTAAACTTTTAGAGACGAATTTCTGTTGTCTCAAAAATTAATTTTTGTCTCCACAACCACTCTGCCTGCTGGACTATAATTAGATTTTTAGAAATAAATTTTGGTTGTCTCAAAATCAAAAGTTTTTGCAACCACATATTTTTGTCTCTAAAAGTCTATTTATAGTGACAAATGTAAAATTTTGTCTCTAAAAGTCATTTTTTGACTTTTCAGGACGGGCCATTTGGGACAAATTTCGCGACTCGCAACGGAGAAAATTGGTTGACTTAAGTTTTTCTCAACAAATATTATACTTTCAGGGACGGAATAAATTTGTCCCTAAAAAGTTGATTTCTTGTAGTGACAACAATGATTTGGACTCATTTTATAACTATGCAATGAAAACTGACTGTACAAAAAAAAAAAAAAAAAAAAAAAAGTTTCATGGAATATATATTCTTAAGTTTGAACTCATAATTGTTATTCATTTATAAAAAATTAAAATATATATATATATATATAATAATTTGTTCATGTGTCTAGTGATATTCGATTAAACTGATTTTTTGCACAATTCATCTTTATTATAAGGCCTACATGATAAACGGTTCGGATCATTATTGTAAACCTATACTGGGGCATACAAAATAGAAGTATGGAAAGGTATGAAAGATAGTGGTATGAAAAAGAGCGGCTCTCAGAAAATAATAATAATAATAATAATAAATAAATAAATAAATAAAACTAAGAACAAGATAAATGTTTAATCCAAAGCAAATACTTACTGAAATTTTTTTCTTTATTTTTCGTGACATCTATAGTGTGTAATTTTTTTTAACACAAATCATTTTCATAGAAATTGCGAGCAATTATTTACAAATATACCAACCAATTCTTAGGAATGTGGAACTAATCCAGTGTCACAAAATATGTTATTGTTCATTAAGGACTAGTCCCTAAATATTTAAGTACTAAAAGAACCAAACAGGTTGTTCCCTAATGGGTGTAACTTGGGATTTGAGAGTGTACTTTCTCTAAGTCTCAAGTTCAACTCTCATTAGGTGCTGTTAACTCTTTAAAGTCATGCTCGTAAGCTCTATGCAAAATTTGTCTGATTTATGTTGAGAGACGCTTTGTGTGTCTTGAGATTGAGGTAGGCATAACTTTGCCCAAACACTAGTCATAAAAAAAAGTGCTACAAGGTAATACATTTTGTAAAAAATAATTACACATGACTTGTATATTTATAAAATGTAACTTGGTTTTAGTTTTTTTGGAAAGTAGTTAGTTTTAAAATTATAATTTGAGTGTGAAGTTGTGATTTAAGTATGAAATTGTAAGTTGAGTTTTGAAAAGAGAAAATTGGTTGGTTATGAGTTTTGAAAAGAGTTTTGAGTTGTATTTTGAATTTTGAGTTGTATTTTTAAATTTTTTGGATTTATTTTTTTTTAAATATTTAAGAAAATTTTATTTTTTATTTTAAATATATAAGTTTTATTTTAAATATTTTTTATTTTTATGTTTTTATTTTATTTTCTAAATAATTTTTTTAATATTTTAAACTCAAAACACAACTCCACTCAAATTATAACTATACACATAACTTAAAATTCAATTCAAAAATTATTTTCAAAATTCATAACCAAACGCATAACTCAAAACTCAATTCAAAACTTATAACCAAACTCTTATCGAAACTCTTTTCAAAATTTTATTTAAAAAATTCTGAAAAATATTTTTTTTTTTTTTGAATAAAAATATTTTTTTTTTTGAAAAATAATTTTTGTTAATTTTGCAAGTATGGGTCAAATAATTTGTCATGATTTAGATATAAATGGCAATCCAAAATTTTTAAAATTTTAAAAAATTAAATAATTTAAAATTTTAAAACATATTTAAAATATTTATAAAATAAAAATAAAATTTTTAAATAAAAAAATAAAAATATATTATATATTTTAAATATTTAAAAAAAAATTAAAGTATTTAAAAAAATACAGTGCACAAATGTATGAAATACAATATACATTAAAATAAAAAAATAAATATTTAAAATATAAAATATTTACCCTAAAATAATAAAATTAGGAAAATTTTTAAATATTTTAAAAAATAAATCTAAAAAATTTCAAAATACAACTCAAAAAAATTTTCAAAACTCATAACCAAACAACTTTTCTCTTTTCAAAACTCAAGTCAAAACTCATAATTCAAAACATGACTCTACACTCAAATCATAATTCAAAAAATAATTTTAAAAAACAAAATAAAAAAATATTTTTTCGATTTTTTTATTTTTAAAATAGAATTTAGTTATGAGTTTTGAAAAAAAATTAAATTAAGTTTTGAATTGTGTGTTTGGTTATAAGTTTTGAAAATAATTTTTGAATTAGTTTATAAGTTTTGAAAAAAAATTTAAATTTTTTTTTTGAGAAGCTTTATTTCAATTATAAACCAAACACCACCTAAATTGTACTTCCAAAAAATTCTAAAGAATAGTTTCAAGCCTTCCCATATCCTATATCCTATATCCTATATCCTATATCAATTTCATATTTCAAATCTTCCTATGTCCTAACCACAGATCACCCATGTGGTTAGGCTTCTTTTTTTTTTTTTTTTTGTCTTACATCCTTTCTTTTCTTTTTTCTTTTTTTTTTTTTTCCCATTTCATTTGATAATATGGGCATCAATTTAGGAAAACATCAAATCAACCAACAAATGGACAACATTATTAATTGGGAAATTTACGATTCAGTACATGTTTTTAAAATAAAATTTAAATCAATGATAAAATTTATCAATTTTAATAATTGAAGTTACAAATTTTTTCATGACTTTGCATTTTGTTTTTGTTTTTTTTTATCTTACAAATAATTCACAATTTTTCCTTATTAATTCAACACCAAATTGATTTGACATGAAATTTTATTCATAATAACAAAATGTGTCGAAAAACTTTTTTAAAAAATTAATTATTAAAATGACTTAATTGATATCTTGATGGGATTCATAAAAAAAGTATATTAAAAAAAATTTAACCCCCCCCCCCCCCACCTAAAGGAAAAAAAATTAATAAATTTGAAATGGAAATCTCAACCTAACCGTATGCTGGTGAACTGCTAAGACTAAATCATATAGCGGTAAGTCACAAATTTATATATAAATGATGATTCATAATATGATCACTCAATCATGTAACAATAAATTATAAATTTATACATAAATAATAATTTAAACTTAAGCTTTTAACACTAGATACAATTCACTCAAACTTGAAAGGCTCGTCCCACTATGAGTGGCAACGGGGCGGGGCGGGGCCGGGGATCACACTCCCCGTCCCCGATCCCCGATGGTGAACATGACCCCGTCCCCGGCCCCGATCTCCAACAGGGAAGCTATCACTCTCCCCACCCCCGCCCCCGCCCCCGATCGGGGATCGGATTTCCCCGACCCCGAAATATCCCCGATCCTTTCTTTCTTTCTTTGTTTTTTTTTTTTTTTTTGTTCAACACAACAACACAAGAACAAAACAAAACAAAAAAAAAATTAATCTGTTTTCATCATCCTCATCATCAACAACAACAATCATCACCTTTAAAAAACAAAAATTGAAATTGAAGAGAATCACTGGAAAAAAAAAAAAAAATCTGAAATCTGAAAAAAAAAAAAAAAAAACTGAATCTGAAATCTAAAAAAAAAAAATTCGAAAATCTGAAATCTGAAAAAATTTTACACATTACCATGAGAAAATGGAAATAGATACGCCTAAATTTGTTTCAACATCAACAACAACATCACATACATTTTCAACAACATACACAGATCATTAACAACAGAATAAATAAAAAATAAAAAAATAAAAAAAAATTGACAGAAAGATTTGAGAGAGAGAGAGAGAGAGAGAGAGAAACTAGATCTGTTGTTAATAGATGATCTGAGAGCATCATCGACGTGAAGGATGATCGACGTGACTCCACCAGATCGATGATCGACAGTGGCGATGGACAATCGGAAGGCTGTGGCTGTGACTCCACCAAATCTAGAAGGCTGTGGCTGTGGCTGTGGCTGTGGCGATGGACGATCGAAAGGCTGGGACGATGGATGATCGACGTCGAGAGAGAGTAGAGGGAAGAGAGAGAGAGACAGAGAGAGATAGAACTGGAGGAGAGGATGAGATGAGGGTTTGGTTTGGTTAGGTCACTGTGTGTGTGTGTATATATATATCTAGGGGTAAATTGGTAATTTCATTTCGGGGACAAACCGGGCCGGGAAACGGGGACAGGGCCGGGCCGGGTACGGGGCTGGGACACTTATCCCCGTCCCCGGCCCGAATCTGTTTGGGGATTGAATTTTAAATACTATTCCCGTCCCGTCGGAAGTATTTTTCGGAAAAAACCCGCACAATTCGAGATTGGAGGGTCGGATCCCCGTTGAGCCGATTTCAAATTACCATCCCTACGTCCCACCCACCTATGACCCGAACGATTGACCTCAGAAATATTGAACTAAAATAAAACCACATCTTTCAACCCAAACAAAGCCCTTGGCTTGGGTTTGAAATAGGAATCTGACAAACATGTCCCTATGAATCTGAAAGTGCCCAAAAATGATGAAACTTTCTAGGAGACAAAAGTGCCTAGATTTTCAACACAAAGTATGTGGTGTTCTCTAAGTCCAAGCGTTTCCTTCACTCTCCAATCATTTACACACACAATCTCTCTCTTTGTTTAAAAATGTTATACATCGCATATAATTTATTAATTTTTTTTATCAAATTTCTTGCATAAGGTTAGAATTTACGTAAATTTATGTGTGTAAATTTCACTTCTATATAAAAAATTTGATAAAAAATTTAATAAATTATTTAAAATTCTTAACCTAACACATATATATTGGTTATGCAAAACAATGACTCAATTGTGTGCTTATCACATTCACATCATTAATGTATCCAACCCACATATAATGGATGTTACATCAAATTTTTGTTTCCACCAAGCCATTTGACATGGTTGGTAAATTTATAGATTTCTCACATCCAATGAAGGAAAAACAAAAACAAAAACAAAACAAAAATCTTCATGTTTTCGTATTTGTTTGGTGCACAAATCTTTAATAAGTTATCATTAAGTTTCCGTATGTGCTAAAAATATAAGTGTGCAATGAAACAAAATGATATATGGTCATGGCCACAAACACACACAAAAAAAGAGGGTCCATCTTATGTGAAGGAATCAAAACTCAAGATAATGACTTTCAATAATTATATGACGATAGTATCACGTCTAAAAAAAAATATAAAAAATAATGAATAGAAAATCTTATAATAGAAAATAGTGTGGAATTAACTTTTTTTTTTTCTTTGCTTAAATTACAATCTCCAATTACATTTTTCATTTTTTGTTTTGCATCAGTTATAAAAATTACTAAATTAATAGCAATTGTAGTTATGTTCACCATCCTCTCCCTCACACTGTACATTCTAAACATTTTCCTTAATTCACTTTTATTTGAATAATGTTACTAGTGCATAATGTATATTTTTATTATTACTAGGGCATACACCCTCCAATCCGTCAAAAACATAAATCAATTCGAGCCCATGTTTGGTATCAAATTCAAGACTTCCATTTATATTTTTCATATTTTCATAACAAAAACATTGAAAATTTCAGGGGAAAAAAAAAAACCCTTTATTTTCATTTTTGTAACCCAAAAAAAAATCTAAAAGGGAGATTTTTCAAATATATATATACTTATAATAATTTTTGAAATTTGTTTGTTGCACATGTTTTTTCTATTTTTCTTAGGCTATAAACGACGTATCAAAGAATTTAACAGGAGAAAATATCGTTTTATCCCTCAAACTTTCACACATTTTTCAATTTGACTCCTAAACTTCGATTAATATCAATTTTACATCCAAACTTTCAAATTTTTGATCAATTTGGTTGCTATCGTCACATTTCGTCTATAATTGAACGGATTGTGCTATCGTGGCACTAAAGTTCATTTGGAATTTCATTTTACCCCCTAACTATATCTTAAAAATCAATTTGCCCCCAAAATATATTTAAAAAAATTAAATTAAATTTAAATATTTAATAAATAATTTTTTATCTCACTAATGAAAAAATTAAATTTTAAATAATATATACTTTGCAAAAAAAATATAAAAATCCTTATTTAGAATTATCTTGAGACTATGAAGCATGTGTACTTCGACAAACATGTCGTATCCGTACCAAGTATTTATTGAATTTTGACAAGAATTTTCCACTCCATTTTGAAATTATTATTAGTTAATCAATTCTATTAAAATTAATTTGGATAATAAATTAGTTACACTTGCACGCGCCCACAAACGTAGAGTAGCCAATAAATTTTTGGCTCAATAAGTTTCTCCAAGATCTACTCAAGATAATTTGAAACCTATGAAGCACACGTACGGGTATGAGTATTGGTATTAATATTAAGCAAAAGGGAGTTTTTCAGCCCCAAGGCCTATGGGAGCTTCAATATCCCAATCTAAATTTTCTATATTTTTCATTTTTTATTTTTAAAAAAAATTCAGTATTTATTAATTTAGTCAAAATCCCCTGATCAATATTTATTAACTTTTTTCAATCCACATGTCTTTCCACGTGCCTGCATTTATTGATTTGGTCAAAATCCCCTCATCAGTATTTAAAATCTCCTCATACAAATAATTATAAATACAATCTGTGTATAGTTACTGCAGTGCCCTTTTCAACTTCTCTCATACACTATGGTTAGTGATAAGATTGTTAAATTATTTTTATAAAAAATCTTAAAAAACATAATTTATATATTAAAAAAAATCTAAAATAAATATAAATATCTATAATTATCCCGTGCATAGCACGCGTGATAGGCTAGTTGGTATTAATACAATACGGATACGACTTAATACGTTTGTAAAAAAAAAAAAAAAATTTAATTTGAAATAATACAAAAATTGATTATATGTTTTAATTTGTTAAATCCAACATACAATTGGCATTTAATGCCAATAGTACATGTATAAGATAAACCAAAATTAAATATTATTATATTAAATAACTTACAAATCATAATTTAATTTTAAAACCATGCTAAGCACAAAAGTAAAAATGAAAAAGAACTCTAGTAAAAGGTATTTTATCTTTGTAGTAGAAGAAAAATTGGAGTATGTGTTTGTGTACTTGATACGTATGTAGAAATATCATACGTTGGTAAGTATCCAGTACGAGTACTATACGTTTGTTGAATTATCCATACTTCATAGTCTCAAGATAATTCTAAATAAGAATTTTATATTTTATATTGTTTTTTTTGCAAAGTATATATTATTTAAATTTTAATTTTTTCATTATTGAGATAAAAAATTATTTATTAAATATTTAAATTTAATTTTTTTTATATTTGGGGGTAAATTGATTTTTAAAATATAGTTTGGAGGGTAAAATGAAATGCCAAATGAATTTTGGTACAATGTTAGCACATTTCGTCCAATTATAGACGAAATATGACGACAGGTGCCAAATTAATCAAAATTTTGAAAGTTTAGGATAAAATTGATAATAATTAAGTCTAGGGTCAAATTAAAAAATGCATGAAAGTTTGGAAGACAAAATGATATTTCCTCAATTTAATAAACAAACTCTTTACGTGGTGCACCAAATCAATCACATATCGAAGAATTTTACAGATAGGACTTACTAACTCACCTCTATTAAGTTGTTGAGAGACAAAAGATAAATTACATAATGTATGTTACAATTTTTCATTGAACATAAATACTATGCAGACAATGTTACATAGTATTCCTGAAGTATTGAATAATTTTTTGTGTTGGAGATTTGCTATATTACATAATTGCATTTCACTTGACCACTTTAAAAAATGGAATTAATACCCAATTTCGGATTTGGCATAATTGCCTTAAGATGTGATTATTATAGTATATATCAAATCAGCAAAGTCTTACATGAAATTGTTTATGGTTGAGAGGTTGGCCACGCAATGGGGGCATATGTTGCTTAGGCTAAGACTCATTTGTGGTATCTTTATTTTTTGGGTTTTTGTGTTTTCAACAATCAAAATAATGAAAAGTTTAAAACACCTATTGTTTTAATTTTTATGCTAAAATAATTTTTTGAATTCCTTAAAATGTGAATTAATTTTGGACAAAAAAAAATTATAACAATTTTCTGAATAGATCATTAAACAAGATTCATATGTTTTTCTTAAAAACACACATGCGCACACACACATATAAAATAAATAAATAAATGAAAATGATGCCAAAGAGGCTAAGACTTGAACTGCTATCACTCCAGGAGATTACTTATTTTAAAAATTCAAAACTTGTAAGAGCATCTCTAATGGAGATGCTAAGTAAGAGTGTTATAGAGTCAAATATTAAGCAGATAAATGCGGAGGTGTTTAGTTGTTAGACGCTTTGCTAACAATTCAAATTTTAATATCTTCGCTAGCTAACTATAATGATTGGTTTAGCAAGGAGAGTGAAAGAAAGAAAGTCATTAGAAAAAATTATTAGTTAGTCATGAGACACTATGTGATTATATTCCAAACTAATCACAAATATTCATATATCTTCATATTTTCTAATTACTTAATATAAAATTGTGAGTTCTATCCCTTTCACCAATCACAATACATATAAAGTGTTATATAGCTCTGCTCCCGTATCAACCAATAACATCTCAGTCATTAGGGGAGGAGAGGGGGTCCTGACTCGTGTCAAGGAAAGAGTAAAATAGGCCAAAGAGAGAAATGGGACACAATACATTTCATACCCAAGAGAAAGGAAGAGAGAGAGAGAGATGGGACACAATACATTTATATATATATATATATATATATTTTCTCTCTCCCTTACATTACTGGACACACACTTTAATATCTCGATTGTTGGACAACCACATTCATTAAATTAACAAAAATCATCCTCAAAAAAAAAAAACAAAACAAAACAAAACAAAACAAAAAAAATAACAAAAATAACAAAAATCTTAACATATAAAATTGAATCCCACTTTAATTTTTTTTTTTTTTGGTCATAAAACACATTTTGATAAATATTTTTAACATCTCCATTCAAAACTCTCCAAGACCATGTCCAGATGAATACTTGTAGGTCACAATATATAAAACATCAAATGAAATTATAATTGATATTAGTTGAGCATTATACAACTCATTTTAAAAATCCAAAGCTTAGACCAAGACTGGATGAACTCTAGTTGTGACTGATGGAGCAATTCATTTGTAGTTTTTTCCATGATTAGACTCACTACCTATCCTCCACTTGTTTTAGGATGATCTAAATAAGTATACTTTTTATCTTTTTACGAAAAGATGTGCAGAAAAGTAGAGAAGTGATGTGATGGAAAAAAACAAAAATTAAAAAGATGAATTATTTAGGAGATGCCAAAGCACCCCTAGTAGTACTTTGTGTGTTGAGGTCCAAACCAATCCAATGAATAATGATGCTCTTGCAATCAATAGTAATAAGAGTTCGGTTTATGACAATCTTAAAGTTATTAATAAAATTATATAATATTAAAATATTTATAATTTTAATACATATTTTATATATTTTAAAATATTTTTACATTTTTTAATTCATTGTTTACAAAATTTTCAACACTAACAACAACTATAAAAGTTACTTTTAGCATTTTATTTATTTATTTATTAATAATAAACATGGTGAGATAAGCGAGTGTTATCCTACAAATCCAATGAGTTTGACTACACAAATTTTTCGGCCAAGCAAAAGTCATCTAGTTGCTTTAGGGAGAAGAAGATAGGAAGAAAAAGCCCAAGATTATGACAATAATAATTATTGTTCAAAGCATATAAATATATATACCTAAATTCAATTATCAAGTAATCAAGTTAATTTTAAAATAAGCTAAAGAATATTAGGCCTATTTAGTATAGTTTTTTCAAACAGAAATCTAATAATAATAAAAATAAAAAGAAAAGAAACTAGAAGTACTTCTCCCAACTTTCACATAATCAACATTTTTAGCTTATTTAACTTATTTCTATTAACAAAAGTTGCACCAAACATTTTAGCACAAAATTCCAAATTTCAAAAAAAAAAAAAAAAAAAAACTGCTCGAGTATACTGCACCAAGCAACCAAATTATTAGATAATCTCAAAATTTATATAATTTTACTTTGACCCTTCATTACATCACAAAACCCTTATTAGGCCATTTGATTTTAAGTATTTACAACCAAAAAAAACAAAAAAAAAAAAAAACAAAAAAAAAAAGAATTTTAACCCAAAATATATTTAAATTTTACTTTGACCCCTTTGCACAATTTCGTGGACCGCCACTATCCCTTTTGTAGTGTATTGTGTTGTCTGGCCCATCTAAATCTCTCTTATCTAGTTTTGTTTATATCTCTCTTATCTAACTCCAAGTGAATAAGAATTCCTAGTCACATTCAATGAGAGTTGCCGCGCACTCATTGCTCCCTCCTATCCTCTTTGGCTCAACCAAAAACTAATAATAATTTTCTCTTGGGTCATATTTAGTTTGCAGATAAGATAAGACAAGATAAGATAATTTATTTTATGGAGGGTATTCCGGTATATGTTATGTAGGCCTCTTAAACAAAATAATTCTACATATGCAGAATAAAAT
Organism: Camellia lanceoleosa; assembly: GCA_025200525.1. Classification (NCBI taxonomy): domain Eukaryota; kingdom Viridiplantae; phylum Streptophyta; class Magnoliopsida; order Ericales; family Theaceae; genus Camellia; species Camellia lanceoleosa. The sequence goes on from CM045760.1 coordinate 42,427,956, forward strand.
AAGTACAAAATAAATTATCATATATCATAAAATGTGAACCAAATCAAATAACATGATGAACAATACTTTCTTTTTCCCACATTCGATGTAGTTATTCTTGATGTTTCAAAAACTTCAGGAAAAAAATATACGTCTTTGCCAACACCTGAGTGCTATTGTCGATGTTTTTTTTTCTTAACGGAAGTTTTTAAATGCCAACAGCAATATTGTTAGGATCTAATCAATACTGAAAACATTCCTAACATTAATTTTTGCTTTAAAAAAAAAAAAAAAACTCTTGGAAAAATGTTAGGACGGCTTTTCCCGATGATTTTCATTTTTCCCAAAATTTTGAAAATGCAGGAATATTTATTTATTTATTTTTGTGTAGTGATAAAAAATTAGGGACAAAAGCCATAACTGCTCCAATAAGACCACTTTATGGAAATGAAAAGATTAAAACAGGACAAATTGACTTTATCAGATGAAATGAAAAGATATGGAAAGGCCCAAAGTCATTCGACAAATATTTAGTTTGATTTTTATTATTATTAGTTTACGATTATTATATGTATATATATCAAAAGGCTTTAAACAAACATGTGGTGACCCTTGAATCCAAGTTGGGCAAACAATGCAATCCAATCATTTAAGTGCTTATCTTTTAGTAAACATTGCATGTTAGGTGTCCTCTCCATGCACAGTGGAGACTTAGACCACCATGTACCTACTTGTGTCACTGTTTTTGATTATTTTATGATTGACTATGTCTGTCCCATGATGATCAAATGATGAATATAGTTATCTAATTTATATAATTTGTTCATGTTAAAATATAATAAATGAATTACATATAGGAAAATTTCAGAAAATGATACATCTTTTTAATTTGGGAGTTTTAAAAGAGCACTAATGATGTGAAAAATTTATAAAAAAAAAAAAGAGAAAAAAAAGACCAAAATATACATCACATGGGATCCACACACCAATTAGAGTTATTAGAGCTCTTAATTTAGAGCTTTCAATATTTCTTATAAAAATTTATCATTTGAGAAAGAAAAATGTTGCTCCAATGAGGTGGCAATGGTGTGAGTCTCATCTTGATGTGATATTTTGGTTTAACTTTTTTTTTTTTTTTTTTTTTTGAAAGTGCCAGCTCAGTAGAGCTACTAATCACCACTGTTTGAGAAAATGTGAAACCTTACTCTTTTGATACTAGTAATTATGGAAAAAATTAAAAAAAATTTTTTTTTTTTTTTGATCGGCAAAAAGAAATGTATTGATTTATCAAACTGTAGTACAATGTTCAAAGATACATCAAGAATCAAAGGAGGAGAAAGCATCATAGCTTGAATAAAAGAATCTCAGTCAAGTTGGCACCTAAACGCAAGCACAATCATGTGCTAATCCAATGCGAGAAAAACATAATAGAAGGCAAGATGCCAAACTAAGTGCAAAGAGATTGAAGGAGAAAAACTACAAACAAAGAAAAAGCGACAGAAAAAACTTAGCCAATGGGAGTAGATTAGCGCTTCTTTTTTGCTTTAATTTTTTGAACCTCATGAATGTGAATATGGAAATCATGAACTAAAAAATAAGAGAAATTAGAATTGAATTTTGACCAAGTGGCTCTTTGATTAAAATTCAATTCTGATTTCTCTTAAGATACGTGAAAAGTATATTGAAATTATAATTTTTTTGAGATTTAATGCTTCTTATTAACAACTCTTGAGACTGCAATTAGCAAGACTCTTAATAAATTAGTGTTTAGGTGATGTACATGCATGTCATTATAATTATATCAATATTATGGTCCTCGCTGGGATTGCCGCCTGCCCCTCGAAAGAGGACGTGAGCACTTGGGCTATACACAATGTGAAAATATACAAATTTAAAATTGAAGAGATGATGGGCAAATTAAAAATTGTATTCATATAAGTCAAAGTGTATTGCAGAATACTAACATACAATACAACAATAAAGGAAAAATATACATGCAGACTCTATCATAGGAAAATCATCCTATCCAAACTAGATTAAAATAAGAAGGCTAACAAAATCATATGCAAACACTTACCAATGACCAAGAGGTTAGTAAGGTACCAACTTAAAACCAAACTGATATTTACTGATATTATAACAAGTTAGAAAACATTTTGTTATATATTACTTTTATTATTTTCATTGTAGGATTTTCTTTAAAAAAAATAAAAAAATAATTATATTTTTTTAAAAATTGGTTGTTTACTTGTTTGCACAAGAATTTTTATTAGAAAACAGTGTTAGTTCTATTGCCCAATAAATGGGATCTTTCCCAAAATTCCCCCCCCCCCCCAAAAAAAAATAAAAAAATAAAAAATAAATAATAAATAAATAAATAAATAAATAAATAAGTAAATAAAATAACTAAAAAGCATGCTTTAAGCCTTCAATTTTAATTATTCTTGTTTAGCTCCCATGCAGTTATTCGAAATATATCTCTAATTGGTAAATCATGACCAAAAGTCTTAAGAGAAGCCATGTCCAAAGTGGCAAACACAACAAAAAGACTAATTAATATTAATAATCATTTGGCATTGTTTTATTCTCTTTTTTCTTCTTTTTTTTGTTTTTGTTTTTTTTACACAAAATCAAAAGGATGAAAACTCTAAAAATAAAATTATTTCTGATTTTTTTTCAAAATAAAAATAGATTTCAAAAGAAATTTTCCACACTTTTTATGTATTGTTTTTATTTTCTATTATTCAAAAAATAATAATAATTTTTTTTAAAAAAATACTATTACATGATTTTTATTTCTCATATTACATCACAATATAACGGAACCAAATTACTCTTACTCCAAAAAAAATATTATAACTTTCATTTAGTAAAAAGTTAAACAACTCCTTTTTCTTTTCCCAACTTTCATCCTGTATTATATTATATATGATATATTATCTTACTTTTTACAAGAAAGGGAAAAAATTCCTGATCTTTTCTCCATAAGTGAAATATGACTGCTTTCCTTGCGCATCCACACCTTATAGAAAATGTAAAATTCAAAGGAAAGCTCCAAAAAAAATTGAAATTATATTCATAATGTCTGTAATTTGCTTCTTGTATCAATTCAATCTATGTATCTTTGATTTTATCAATTTTGACCTTTAATTTTTCACATTATGTTAATTTAGTTTAATTCATAGCATTCATTAAGAAATTGAATAGAAATAAAAGGCAATATGATTTATTCAAACAGAATCATTGATCACTTTAAAGAGAGCAAATAGACTACTTTGTCTTTTGAATTCAGTTAAATTTTTAAAAAGACGTTATCAATTAGACTAAATTAACATAATTTGAAATTTTCAATAATAAAATCGATGCAGTTATAATTATAGGGACCAAATAGACATGAGTGACATATCACAAGGACTACCAATGTAATTTGCTCAAAAATAAAAGTATTAGGGGATGTTTTGGGATATGCCCTTAGATTGGATTTGGATTTTTTGTCCCAATTTTCTATCCTCACTATTTTTCTCATGTTCCATATCATGCCACGTTCTTCCATTACAAGTAGGGCAAAAGAAATCAATGTGTTAAAAAGTTTTTACACAAGCTTTCAAACAATGAAATGAAGATTGATTTCAAATAAAGGCGATGTATAAATGTACGAAGAATGGGATAGACAGGTGAGATAGACAGATGAGATAGACAATTAGGACAGGCATCGGAAAAGACATGACAAGCCAAAAGCAAATTATGTATAGATTCCACATCTCACCATACAAAAAAATAATAATAATAATAATAACACAAGTTGTAAAATCAATTTCCAAAAACTTCACTATCACTTGATGGAGCTAAAATATAAGTTAGGGCCAAGAAAAATCAATATTAGCACCCTAATTAACAATCTCCAACACACTCTTGTAATTACACACATACTAATTATGCTGTGAGTCTTGTGTATTTATGGTTCCAAACCAATCCCATCTATCTATGGACATAGCATAGAAAGGAATTGATGGATATGTGAAGCACATATAACTCTTCAAGTCTTAGAAGTAGAAGGTGGTTGATGTAGTTGTTGAAACAATGCAGCCATCCTAGTGTATGTATCCATGGTCATGGGCTGCCACAAAAATAAAACCAACACCATAATCAACCATTTACAATAATGTATATAGGAAAACAATACAGACTAGGAACTTTTTCTTTATAGAAAAGTGTCTAAAATATTGTGCTGGCATGGGCAGAACCATTATAGGGCCAGTGGGAGCCATTTGAGGCTTTTGGAAATTTAATTTTGTTCTATTTTTCAAAATAGTCCCACTAAAAAGTTGAAAATAACATTTTACCTTTAGTTTTAATTTTATTTTATTTTTTTTAATGATTTATCCCCACAAAAATTCCATAAATACATCTATTTTTATCTATGATTTGAAAGTCATTTTATATTTTCCTCAATAGAATTTTTTTTTTTTTTTCACAGTGGCCATATATATATATATTTGAAATTTTCTTCATTTAAGATTTTGGATATAAAATTGTCAAATAAGAACAAATTTTGTATACAGCATCCCCACTACATTCATTGAGGATGGGGCTCCCACTCCACCATACTGAAGGTGTAGTGATACTTTTTTATATTAAAAAAAAAAAGGTGTGATCTATAATATTAGTGACATGTTGGTGGATGCCTTCCTACAAGCTGCTCTCTACTACTGGTTTTCTGTCTACAGATGCTAGCCTCTGTTGTGATGCTGTGATAAATTTTGGGTGTCTTCACTGCTGTGTGTTGCTGTGTGGTTTGGGTGTATTGCTTCAGTTATGGGAGGGTTGGGTGGATGTCTTCAGGTGATGGTTTATTTGGTTGGTTGGATCTATCTATGCTCCAAGATGGTGGATGTCTATAGGTGTGGTCACGGGGGAGTCACATGCTGTAGTGTACAGCAGAAGTGTAGTGTACCATATAAGGAGCTATTTTGCTCTACTTCTGGACAACTAGCAGCATGATGGTCAAATTATTCAATGATGGTCAAGTTAAAGCTGCTTGATTCTAGTGCTAGCTTTGTTTGTTGGGTTTGGTTCTTGTTTTCTTTTTTTCCGTTGGTCTCTCACCAATTTAGGGGTGCCAGCAAATGATAGGATGAGCTCGGTGGTGCCAACCTAGTTGGGATCATTTAGTTCACTGTGATGCTTCTGCACTTCCCTTTGCTTTATTGATGTAATTTGTCTTGTACCTTGTACTTGTTTATTTCATCAATAAAGTTTCTTTTTTTTGCCGATCAAAAAAATATATATATATATTAGTGACATGTACACGTTAATAAATATTAACCTATTTGAATTACCTGTGGTTGGCATGCAAGGAATGCAGACATGGGGTCTGGAATCACTGTGGCTGGAGCAGATAACCGATCACCGGTGCCATCCCAAGAAGGTAGGGGCATGAAGGCTGTAGGGTGGAGAAGAGGCGGGATTCCAGCAATATTAGAGCGGCCGATGGTGTTCATGTCCATGACACCCATCCCCATCCCCATGCCCATTCCCATCCCCATTGGAGCCATCATAGACAATTGGAGTTGTTGCTGCAAGGTCATTGGCATCATCATGGAAGACATGTTCATTCTACTCATCATCTGAACTTGAGCTTGAAGTTGCTTTAAGTATTCAATCACTTCATCAAGCATTGAAGCTTTATCAGTCTGAAATCAAATCATCAAAATTTTGCATATGTTTAGGAGGTCAATTCAACACATGGGTTGATTGGTCTTTTTGGTGCAAAATTGAAAATTATTACAAAGCAATAATTTAAACATGTGATTCAAAAGTATATTTTCCCAACTTTTTTGTTATGAGCTTATTTGAGTCCATTTTTCTCATAAATTATAAATAAAAATTATATCAAACACTTAATGCGAACTTCAAAAAAGTTATAATAATCTCAATGAACTGCAACAAACCACATGATTATTTATAAAGCACTAACTAATTAATTTGGGTATTGCTATTCTCACTCCAATTTTGGATAAATGCACTTCCTTATTATTATTTTTTTTTAATACAAATTACCCTTAAATATACAAGCATTTCTGAAAATGCATCAACTATTTAAGGGAGTGACAAAAACAAAAATGACAGTACGTTCATACAAAAGTGGAATTGAAATGTCACCACTCATTACATTTCTTCTTTCAAAAAAAGTCCCACGTCGCCCTATTTGGCATACTTGATATAAGTACACTTATTTGAGTCATATCATCTCTCAACTTTTTTACATATTTTTTCGTAAAAAATCAAAATGTATACTTATTTAAATCATCCTAAATACCCCTATAATGATTTTTTTTTTTTTTTTTACCGATATTGATGACTTAAACAAACATCTCAAACCCGATTTTTCTTTAAAAAAAATTTATTTTATTTAACTTATTTTGAGTTTTAAAAAAAATAAAGTACAAAATAAATAAATTCAAACTATAGTTATTTAAGATTGTATTTAGTTCATGAATTTGATAAGGGATTTGGAAAGGAAAATAAAAAAGGTAGTTGAAATGAGAATAAAATACAGTTAAATTTCACCTACAAATCACACACTTTTTTCCTTTTTTCTTTTCAAATCTCTCCCAAATCTAGCTTAAGTGTAAAATTTTAACTTTCAAACTTAAATAAGTTACAAATTTATTATTATTATTATTATTATTATTATTATTTTGACAAAGCCAGTGTCTAATAATAGTCTACATATATTCCTGCCATACTCCAAAACAGTTGTATTGGCCCTCTTTGGTATAACTTTTTTTAAATTAGAAGTTGTTAATCAGGAAATGGAAATTAAAAGCAATCATCTCCCAATTTTTAAATAATCAATTTTTTTTTAACTTATTTAAGTTATTTCTACAAGGTCACGTTTGGGAACATACTATTTTAGTAATTTTTTATCTTTTACGAAAAGATGTGCAGAAAGTAGAGAGAGTGATGTAACAACTTATAGTAACTTTTTGACTAAAACTGAAGGTTGTCAAACGAAACCTTAATAAGTTATAAGTAGAAATTACACCAAACAATCTAATACAGACTCCTAAATAAAAATAAACTATAATCAACTTATGGAAGTTGCAACAAACAACTCTACTAACTCCTAAGGTGAAAAATTAAGGTAAAATTATAATTTAGTGTACTTCTAACAAAGTAATTACAAATTCTTTATAAAAAAAAAAAATTTATGACTTTAATTACTAATATTAGTAAAATTTACTACTAATCTATTTTCTTGAAAATCAATAGATAAGCAAAGAGAAGTTATTTGATGATTCAACATATCATTGATATTAAGACACATCTTCTATTAAGACAAAAAGTAATAAATTTTACTATTTTAATCGATCAAATTTTACGGAGATATCACTTGTATTTGTCACATTAGTATAATATAATTTTCTCTAAGAATTGGTGTACTTTGAACTCTGATTTTCTTTAAGGGTTGTTTGGAATGATCTAAATAAGTATATTTTTTGTCTTTTTATAAAAAAATGTAGAAAAAAATAGAGAAATAATATGATAAAAAAATAAAAAAATAAAAAATGTGTACTTATTTTGAGTAGTCAAATTTTATTTAAATTTTCTATAAATCAAAAAATATATATACATATATAATTTTCTCTAAGCGTACACCATAAATAGGTGCAAAGAATTTATCAGAATTCATAACAATGATTGAGTTCAGAGTCGAAGATTTGAGAGACAAGAACAAAGGTACCGTGGTCCCAGCACTAGGAGTGGCATATTTATGTTTGTAGGATGAGATGGTCTATTCATACACCCTACAGCCTATCTGGCAAGCTGACCCAAATAATTAATAAAATGTTGTTTTGTGGACTAAAATCATTGGATGATTCCCTATGAGGACTACCCTTTGTACTCCTAAAAGTATTTGGACCACATCTTATTCCCAATTACTTTCCCTAGCCTATTTTTGGTGGCCGGACTCACATGCTTAGATTTTTTTAGGTTTCTCTAGGATTTATTACACTTAGCACGCGTATTTTGGTGGATTAAGGTAGATAAAATTATTAGTGAATAGATTATTAATATAAAAATTGTTACGAAAAGAATTATATAAAAATATATTTATTTTGATGATAACGTAGAAGATGGTTAGTGATGGGATTTTTAAATTATTTTTATATAAAATAAATAAATAAATAATTTTTATATTAAAAAAAACTAAAATAAATATTAAAATAAATAGGTTCACTTAGTCAAAAAAATAAAAATAAAAATATAAAATTTTTATATAAAATAGACTTAATCCCTTTACTATTTTTTTAATATCACCAAAAATTCACCCAAGTTAATCACCCCTACTGAAGGGGATTAGCAAGTCATTTGGAGTAGCAATCGCCTCCACAAGGAAGCCACCAAACAAGAGTTAGTGGGACCCACCTCCTTATTACTCTAATCCAATCTCATAATCTCCCAAATAAACATGGCCTTAAATCTTTTAATCTTTTTAATTTATAAAGAGTAATAAAGTTATTTAACTAATTAAAAATTATCATCTTAGGATTTAAATTTATTCTACACGTGTACTTTATATTATATAAATTCAATCTCAATCACACAATCTCTTTTAGGATAAATTTTAGGACTTTTCTTAGGTGTGCAATTGCACACCATGTGCCACTTATACAAAAAGTGTAAGTGTAAGGTGTAAGTATAAGTATAAGGTGTAAGTGTAAGGTGTAAATGTAAGGTGTAAGGTGTAAGTGGGTTGCATATGGTGTGCAACCTCAAAAAAAGTGTAAGTGTAAAGTTTAATTTTTCACAAAAGATGTAAATGTAAGGTGTAAGTGTAAGGTATAAGGTGTAAGGTGTAACTTGCACACCATAACCAAATCCTAAATTTTAAATAATTAAAGTGAGGTACATAAAATTATTTATTATAAATTCGTATATATCAGCTTTTCAATTATGAAAATCTTACATATACACTAATCGGAAAGGGCGAAAGTTTAAAGGTTAAATAACATGGATTTATATATGAGGAAGAGTGAACATTCAAATATTTGTCCTACATTCATTGGTGAAGGTACTCTTAATTGATTGAAAATCATATCGACAGTTCTTGCAAATGGGGCATATCTTGTATAGGCAAAATTTTTGAAATAATAACTTTATTTTCATGTCTTCCTATTTACTGATAATTGAGAGATCTTGGTATAATTAATTATTTTTACAATAGGTAAAAAGAGGGTAAAAAAAAATTTTAAAATAAAAATAAAAAAATAAAAAAACTACATGATCCAATAAAGATTGCATAGCACAATAATAAGATTCCTTTTGGCTTCGGCCTTCTTCATACCAAAAAAATAATAATAATAGGATTCAAATTTAAACACCACGTCAAATCAATTTAATTAGTATATACAACGCTCAATGAAGCAACTTAGAAACAAAGCCATTGTAAATGTTTAAAACAAGAGGACAGATATTTTTTTTGGAAATTGAGGACCGCATCCCCTACACTAAACTATGTTATTCACATAGTTGTTTTATTGCCAAATTTTGTTTGCATTAGACACAAAAGTATTGGAACGTATTACATTAATATAGTCCCAAGAAACTCATATTAATAAATAATTTATTTAAAACAATCCTAACAATATAATTAATCTCTCTATTTAAATCCAACATAATGCATCCAAACCATCTAATTTATTTATATATATATTATATAAAAAAATGTAAAAAAAAAAAAAGGCAACACACCATTTGGTGTGAGGAGTTTCTATCACATTTTAGCATCCTACAATAGTTTTCAATTATTTGTGTATATTTATGTGTACATGCACATATCCATTTATAATATATCAAAACTAAAATCAATCATTTATAAATCAAGAAAGATAGGCACTGGGATATTTTCCCCCAACATTTACTTGGAACAAGTTTGTGTGGTCCAAATTAAACTTGTGTGGCCCTTCTAGTTCCTAATAGGGTAGCATAAGATGTGACCGAAGAGGGGTTCAAATTATAAGCACAGTGTTTTCCAATAATATCAAATTTTAAAGGGACAATTATCCATTGGTCTTATCGAACGGGCTTATTTATTCATAAATTCTGAGTGAAAATTTCATAAATGTACAAGTTCTATGAACGAGAAATTTATCTGTGTAATTTATCATTATTCTTTTTATTTATGTTTAGTTTTGAGTTTTATTTATTAGATTAATAAATTTATCAATATAACTGGGAAATTTATCATTACGATAGTTGTTTGTGTATTAGTAAATAAATTCAATCCATAGGACTGACCCGTAACTAGCCGAAATCAAAAAGCTTCTATTGAGCAAATTTAAAAATAAGAGGGAAACAAATGTTGTGCTAAATAATTTTATAAAAAAACATAAAATGTAACTTAAAATATTTGTATTAATAATTGCGAACAAAATATTTGCATCTGTAATTGCATATATTTTATCTCACATTTATACATTTTATAACTGGATAACAGTAAATTTTTTAAAAAATAAAGGGAGGGTAGAGAGAGAGAGAGCAAGAGAATAGTATTCACACCTTACTAGAATTTGGGACCATCTTCTGCAAGGTCCTCATCCTTTGGTTGATCTTATCTCTTCTTTTCTAAAATAACCACACACATACAATTTTCAATGTAAGCAGAAAGTACAGAATAAATTTTTTTTCTTATTTCTTGGTCCACCGAAAAAAGAAGAGGGTTTCAGTTATCTCTTCCAACACATTTATGATCCATCCTAATAATTGGTTCGTCAGTGTGCATTAAAGTTGAGCAATATCTTGAATTAAAAATAAATAAATAAATAAATAAACATGAGTTTCCACGTGCACAATTGTATGAGAGAGAACTTAATTACGTAGTATCTTAAACAAAACGATTTTTTTTTAATGAAAACTTTATTTAAGTATATCATTTTGTTAATTATATAGAATTCTGATATATATATATATATATAAACATTTTAAATCTACATTCCCTTCAATCACCATCACCTTTGCCACTCTGACTTATATTCACGACTTTCAGTGACAAATTTCAATGATTCTCCCACCTCTAGGCTACTATTTGTGTTGTATTCTTACCACAATCATGGCTCAGAGTTATTAGAGTTTTAATCAGTAGCTCTATTAATGTGGTAAAAAAAAAAAAAAACAGAAGAAGATACATATATTACATTATTACATTATTAATGGATGAAACTCACTTCAAAGTTCTATAATTAAAGTTCTAAACTATTTTTCATTCTTACCACCAGCCATCTCATCCCATTTATAAACCCCATGAACCATCTTATTTGTTTTCAAAATATTTTTTAAAAAAGATGTATTCTAAACATATTTATAGTAAAAGCGATAGAATTGTAAACGCTATCAAATGCCCTTGAATATATAGAATTTTTTTGCTTACAAAATTCTGTGTTAATTATTTCTAAAATATCAGCCAAATTATATATATAGATTTTTAAGTGTGTGCTTGCCCTAAGCACACGTTAAATAGATTAAGCCTCTGTTTAGAAAGAGATTTTTGAGGCTTTTTTGGTTAAAATAGTCATAAAAAATAAAATAGACTTTTTAATTTAATAAGACAAAACATTACATCCAACCCATAATCATTACATTCTTTCTCTCACAAAAAAATCAAAAAAACCAAAACAATCAAAAGTCCTTCCCAAATAAAACTTTTTAGTCCCATGCTAAAATAGTCAAAAAAGCCAAAAAATCAAAAAGTCAACCCACTTCCCAAACAACATCTAAGAATATATAGCATATTCAGGGGTTGTTAGTGTCCTAAATAAGTGTACTTTTTATCTTTTTGGACTAAAAAATTGAGGAAGAAAATATAGATGTTTGGGTTAACTTCTTGACTTTTTATGAAAAAATGTATAATAAAAAATTATAAAAATTGGTTTGTAGAAAAAAATTAGGATTGAGAGTTGTGCAGCCGTAATTGTTGACTTTTGATAAATAGTGTTAATTTTTTAACTTTTTGAGTAACTTTTTTACTTTTCCTAGACATGCCAAACTTGGCCTCAGTATGAAAGTAAATACAACAAAATTGTATTAGATTTTTTAAACATTTTTAACGTAAAGGGCACATGTATTAATAAAATCCTATTTATTATTTATTATGCATAAATATGTATATATATATATATATATATAAATGCTAAAAATTACCAAAAATCTTTCACAAAAAGTGTATTGAAACTGTAACCGGAGCATCAGAAAAACTTAAGATCGACCGTCCTTTTGACCAACAAAAATTTTGAAATGATTTGCGAGAAATTTTTTCCATGATCTATAATATTACTTATATATATATATATATATATACATGTGGATATGAGTGAGGGAAAGATTGAGAAAACATACACGTTCAGACTGATTATGAATGGCAGCTGCCCTACTCCTTTTAGTTGAGATTGAAGACTTTCTAGCTGCTTTCCTCTTGTCTTCCTCGTCCCCTGCCTCTCTCTTTTAAAATAATAATAAAAAAAATGAAATTATTATTTTTTATATTAAAATACATTAGATATACTAATTTTTTTTAATAACATGAGACATCCTAAATTAGACCCAAGTGGGTAACTATTTTGGGCATAGTGGATAAGGAACTTATAAAAGAGTGATCTATGGAGACAAACAAAATATTGAGCATTTATATACAAGATGACATGGTTGTATTTGGATTTATAATTTTAAAATAAAATGTATAAATAGAGTTTGGATTTGTTAAAGTTGAAAATCTCAATTTTATAAATAAAATTAGTGTATTATAGGACTAATTTGTGCTCATGTCAATAATTTGAACCATTTATCTCATATGACAAGTTAAAAAGAAAGTATATGCAAAAAATTAAGTCGATCAAACATAAGTAATCATATGATTAAATCATATATATATATATATAACAGATGGATGATTTATTCTTAAAAATTATGTCGGTCATATAGATAAAAATGATCTAGTAATATGATAGTTGATGTTGAATCAACTTGATTTTTGCATGGATAATTTTTTTACTTAGTTGTATATAAGATGAACAGTTTGTTTAAATCACAGAAGTGAATCCAAGTTAGTCTGATAATGGGTAAACTTTACCGCAAAGTTGAGATCTTCCATTTTAACAAATCTGAACTCTTATAAAAATATTATTTATCACAAAAACACATCACATTATTTTGAGAATTCTATAAGAAATAGTATTTTCCAAATATAAATAGTTATCTCAAATTCAAATTTGAATTTGAAAGAAAACTCAATCCAAGAAATTATTCAACAAATATGTCTAGAATTCGAAATTTATAGTATAGTTGTAAGAGAATTTCTATATATCACAAGAATATATTATCAGAACTCTTCATTTCATATGTAATTTCTCTAAACAGCACAGTAAATTCCACTATTTTTTAAAATATATAACAGATTCTATATGTACATGTTGCTTGTTTTTATTGTACGAGGCTTCACTTGGCGGAGGCATACAGGTAGTTTTATTTGTTTAAAAATTAAAAAAATAAAAATAAAAAAACTTAACTCGTTTCCAAAACTTATTTTTCAGCAAAAAATTATTTTAACTATTATAAAAAGTTATTAGAAAAAAATAAATATATATATATATGTCAAACAAACTTTTTTAGCATTATTATTATTATTTATTTATTGTGTAAACTTTTCTTAACTAATCCCCAAAGGAGAACATAAGTGAAGTGAAATAAAAAGAACCTGGCTCCTCCCTTACGAGAGAGGAGAGTTCGGCATTGGTGGATCTTAAGTCGGGTCTATGTTGATAATTTAAATTGTTTAATATGTAAAACCCGTTGAGTATATTATCTTTGTAAAAATCACATTAATCAGCTATTGATAATCCCTTGATCAGATCACAATTTTAAATATATTTTTTGAAGTAAATCACGACAGAAATACGACCTGATTAAGTGGTTACCAATATTCAACCAACATAATTTTTTACAAGAATAGGATACGTAACGGATTTTACACATTGACATTTTAAATTATTGACATCGACTCGGACTAAGACCCACCAATGCCAAACTATCCTCTCCAGTGAAGAGGAGCCAGGTCCAAATAAAAAAGTAAAATAAACTTGGTAATAAACAGTATTTCTCTAACCTTGAACTTATTATTGTGAACTCATACATTTATATAGTTATAATTTTTTTAATACAATGTTGAAAAGAAAAATAAAAATAAAATAAAAGAATTATTGAAGGTATGAAAGAATAAAAACATAGGGGACAAGAATATTACCTGGGGTCTACTATGACAAACGGAGTCGTGGTCATCAGCAGTGGTGGTAGTGGCCTTGGTGCACTGCTTGGCGGAGCTGGTGTTTTCAGGCGACCCCATGGAAGTAGAGGTAAACCCACACACATCCAATTCCCTCTCGCCTGTGTCAATAGTCGTCAACTGGCGACTGACACTGCCGCTGACACTATTGTCCCTGCTGCTCCACTCCACCGCTGCCACTGGCACACGCGCCGCCACCCTTGCCCGCTTCATCACCCCACCACCGCGATCCCCGCCGTTGTTCTCAAAAGTGTTGGCCCCACTGCAGGACCCCACTGGAGTAGCGGATCCCACCATGCACGTGCTGGTGCTTCTTTCTAGCACGTGCGTGGAGGTATCTTTTGCTCTGGTGGAGCACGGGACCAGAGCATCCATCGTCATGGTTGCAGTGGCAGAGGCAGTAGCGGCACGGTGGTGGTGGTCAAACCATGGGACGAGGTCCTCGTTCATGGTACTGCTGCCGATGGAGGGTTTGAAAATGGGGCAACATGTGGCTTGGTTGACTATGGACTCTAAGGTTCCACCGGCGCGTGGCTTCTCCCAAGTGTACTTGGTGGTGGTGGCGGAGGAGGTGGGTGGTGGTTTGTTAGGCACGCGCGGTGTGCCTAAGCCATGCATGGCTAGCTGCCCATTTTCCCATGTTAGCTCCGCCACTTCGTAGTCTAACCTGTAACCATATTCCACCACCACCACCGTCATCAATATACATATATAAATATACACAAATATATATAATTTTGGACCTTTTAACTTGTAATGAACAATTATAGATTAGACACAACATTCTCTACAAATTTTTTTATATACAAATTAGGTTTGTAATGGCACTACCCATCAAGTGTAGTTAGCCTTATTCGAATGGTATACAAATAAAAACAAAAATATAAAAATAAATATACATAAATTATATACAAATCGAATCGCTACAGAAAAGAAAAAAATATATATATATCATTTTGAAACAAAGTGTGCATTCAAATGACATTAATAACAAAAAACCCATCGTTGAATTATTTTAGTGACAAATTATATATAAAAATTCTGTCTAAATAACATTTTGTTCCGGAAATAATAGTATCAGTTGCCGACAATAGATTATTGTATTCTACGTCGGCAACAGTTTACCATCACTCCGGTGAAAGAGCTCCTTACAGACACACACACACACACACACACACATATATATATGGAGAGAGAGAGAGAGAGAGAGAGAGAGAGAGATGTACATGGAAACATCAGGGGCTAAGGAATTGGAGTTGGAGTGAGCACGGAGGGTGAGCGTTGGAGGGGTGGGAGTTTCATCGATGTCCCAGCTTGGAACACACAGGCTCATCTTCTTCAAGGGAAGTTTGTTGAGAGAGAGAGAGAGAGAGAGGTTTTTACACTGCTATCCTATGCTTTTTTTGATGTTTTTGGTTTTGTAGAAGCTGCATGAGTTCAGAGGAGGAGAGTGAGAGAATTGGGTATTTATTTTGGAGATAAAGAAAATAATATTTGACAGAGAGAGAGGCCCATGGATTGAATTGAGAGAGAGAGAGAGAGAGAGAGATTGAGAGAGAGAGAGAGAGAGAGAGAGGTGGTTATGTCTAATTGGAAGCTAGAGGACGAATATCTGTAAATAGATCTTGTGGGTTTTAGAGAGGTACTTTCAACTTCAAGTTTCAACAATTATTAAAAACAAATTCCCATTATCAAAGATACCATCACAAAATGTATCTTTATATACCTATCTATCTATCTATATTGTTATAAAGTAGACAATCAGGGTCGTGTAGACGAACCTCCTTCACGTTATAACTGTTTAGAGTACTTTTTTCACCTTATTTAGATCCCGCTTGTGAGTAAATTATTTTAATAAATTTTTAAATTTTTATAAAAATACATATATAATAATAAAAAAATAATGTAATAATTTATAATAATTTTTTATTTTTCTAAAATCCCAACACGAGACAGAAAAAATAAATAAAATAAAATAACGTTTGTATGTGGTGCACAACAGAGTAAAAATTATGTGGCAACGAGAGGAGAGAGAAATATATATATATATATATGGCGGCAGTAGAGATATATGCTATTGTGGTCACACCGACCAAATGGATAGAGACTCTATCTCACTTTTTTTTCTTTTTCTTTTTTTAATGAGAAAAATAAATAAATTTTGTTAAATCAGAATTAAGGATGAGGGGATAAATCTTCAATTTCTTATCTCAATAAAGACAGATAATGGAACTGCTATAAATATCATAATAAAACTCACTCATGTCAATTAAGAAGTATTTTAAAAAGTTAATTTTTTAATTTTTTAAATTTATTTTATCTTTTTATAAATAAATTATATGAAAAGTAATTTAACTTAAAATAAATTAAAAGTTAAAAGAACTTTTCAAAAGAAGGCCTCGTTTGGCAAGAGGCTAAAATAGCCAATTAGCCAAAAAGTTACCTTTTTAGCAAAAAAGCCAACAACTCATACCAAAAAGTCAAAGATTCCCTTTTCTCTCTACTTTTTGCACGTCGTTTCGTAATTAGCCAAAAAGTTGGCCCAAACATACAGGTTTTTCTTACCAACCTTTTTAGCCAATTAGCCAAAAAGTTACTAAATTAGCCTGTTCCCAAACGAGGCCTGAGTTAGGCCAAGAAAAAACCACCCAATTATATACAGCACCCACCTGACTGGTTGAGGAAAACTCAACCAATGGATACACAAACCAGAGTCAAGAAAACATACAACGGTAGCAAAAACACATAAGTTCCAAACATAGTCCTTTTTGGTAAAATTGTGAGAAAATGATTATAATTTATAATTAATTTGGAATGTTTTAAAAAAAAGTATATTTTTTGATTTATTGACTTATATGAATAGGGTTTGGGTTGGGTTTGATGTGATGTGTTAGAGAAGTGATATGATTTAAATAAGATAGTGACTTTTTGTATTATTTAGTGTACTCCAAACCAAGCCTTAACAACTTATAACTTATAACTATGAACATAAGTTGATTTTTTATTCAAGTTTGGCTAAACTAAAAAAGTGCATTTATTTCATCTTTTTATCTTTTTTGAGTCACATCAATCAACATCTCTTCTCTACTTTTTCTATACATAATACAAGAAAAGTCAAAAAATACACTTATTTAGTCATTCCAAACTTGGCCTTTCTCCTCTCCACTCAAAGAAGTTGATTTTTGAAACCCTTCCGTTTAGTCAAAAAGCTAAAAATCGTTTGGGAACAGGCTAATTTAGTAACTTTTTAACTATTTGACTAAAATATGAGTTAAAAAAAACTAGTATGTTTGGGATGACTTTTTAGCTTTTTACGAAAAGATGTGCAAAAAGTAGAGAGAAAAGAGAATCTTTGACTTTTTGGTATGAGTTGTTGACTTTTTGGCTAATTTAGTAACTTTTTGGCTTTTTGGCTAAAATGGAGGGTTCCCAAACGAGGCCTCAATTAGTCAAAAAGCCAACAACCCATATCAAAAAGTTAAAGATTTTCTTTTCTCTCTATTTTTGCATATCTTTTCTTAAAAAGTCAAAAAATTATTCCAAATATATTTTTTTTTTTTAACTCATATTTTAGCCAAATAGTCAAAAAGTTACTAAATTAGCATGTTTCCAAACAAGGCCTTACAAAAAATTATAAACTATATTGTTAAACTGAACCAAACACGTTAAAATAACTTAAATTAAATTAAAAATTAAAATAAACTGAAAATAACCTTACGAAACAGGGCCATAGTCAAACACTCCTTGCGGCCCCTCTCGTGGATTTCAAATTAAAAATTAATCATTGACTGACAAATCCACCCACTTACTATAGTATTTCACTAAAAGAACAATGTGTAACTTCGGTCTTGTTTGGAAGTAGTTTTTTTTTTAGTAATTTTTTAATTGAAATATGATATAAAAAAAATTAATATATTTAAAATAATTTTTTAATTTTTTATGATAAGATATACAAAAAAATAAAGAAAAAAAAATAACTTTTCACTATAAGTCATTAATTTTTAAAATTTTTTATTCACTTTTAACTTTTTAAACTAAAAAATTATGTTGTCAAATGAGATGTTAATAGTCACAGACCTCACCCCAGTTAATCATTTTACCAGCGAATTTGATTTCGTTTGTTACATTTTATTTAAAACTATTAATTAGTTATATAATGGTGATATTTCACCGTACTTAAAATTAAATATATTAAATATAATGAATTGAATTTTTAATTAATAGCATCGCTTAAAATTTTTATAATTTTATTGTCATCATCATTCGGACAATAGAAGAATTTTTATTTTTATTATGTACCATTGTCATTTTACTATCGTCATCATCACTATTATTACTTTAGCTTATTTTGACAAGTTAGTTAAAAGTTAATTTTTTTAGCTTTTTAACTTTTTTAGATCACATCATCACTCTACTTTTTTATATATTTTTTCAAAAAATAAAAATAAAATTAAAAAATTAATTTGTAACCAATTTCTCAAAACAACCCTTTCACTATCTTTATCGCCACAACTATTCCACCTTATCACTACCAACACAACCATTACCACTTTTACTGCTACCATCACTATTACTACCACAACACCAATACTACCATGCAGATAGAGGTGACCGCACCTCCAAAAAAAAATTAAAAATATTTAATAATTATAAGGATTTACACCTCAGATTATATTTTCACGCTACATAATAATAATCTAGATCCGTTGTCACTTTGCTATCACTATTATATTGCCGCAATTACCTCTCTATGGAGAAACGTTGACATGCCTATAAAAAAACATTAATGTATGTTGTAATTTAGTTGTTAACATAATGATCGTTATTTTGTGTCCGTCATGTCTCTACCATCACATTATACTACTGTTACCATCACACTATTACTTTATTATTACATTTATCATCACAATACCACCACAGCAATCATCACTCTGCTACCATTTCTATTATCACTACCACCATCGCTAACTCAATCCTACCTCACACAACTACCACTACTTTGCCACCACACAACAACCGAAGTTATCACTGCCACTGGCACCGCGGCAGCATAGCTGTCAACCCATCACCACAAATTCAACTTTTGTTTTATACATCAAGCAATTTGATTAAATTTAGCACTTAAATTTGAATATATATGCCAAATAATTTTTAAAATTAAATAATTCAACATTTATAGAATCGTTGAATTTAACATCTACATGTAACAAATATCCCAAAATAATTCAGAAACCAAAAAAAAAAAAAATTTTGTTAGGAAAAATACATTTACAGATACACATCACCATTCACAGTCACAGACTATAATTTGTGTGTTGATATCTCTTTATCTTTATTTCTAGAAGTGTGAATGGACATGGTAAAATTAGTCAAAACCCAAGATAAATATGACATGATCTTATTGGGACAGGTTAATATTGAGTTATAATGGGAAACAAATATATTTTATCATAATTACTGGAGGATAAAAACTTATTCGATAACATGTAAGATATCCAGGCTAATCCAACGAAGAAAATATGTATCTATTCTAAACACCTGAGTTGGTGTTAATAATATGTGTCTCAAAATTTTAATTCACAAAATACTTCTACAAGAGTTATACAATTTCACATGTATTTACTTTTTTAATCAGTTACAAAAAGGTTGCAATTCTAAATTAAAGGATTACAATTCTAGATTTAAGAAGTCAATACTCTAATGTAACTGCTCGATTAAAACCTCCTACAACTATAATATTATTCAGATTCAAATCAAAATTTATAACCTATAATGTTGGGTGTGCACACACACCACCGCTAATGTTTATATATATATATAAATGGTTAAGGATACTCAACAGTATAATAACTCACAAAATTCAAGTACACAATGATGTGCAATAAAAATTATAAAAAATACAAAAAAAAAAAAAAAAAAAATGTTGATCGTATTATGAGTTTATATATAACTCTTTATCAGTAAAAATCAATTGTTAGTTATTAAATTAATTCGATGTCACTGTTACATCATTTTAATGACAAATTTTACATAATTTTTTATTTTTTGGTATGCAATATTATACACACAAAATAGTTGGAATTTCTTCATCTCTAAGAATGCCATTTTTCTCTCTTATCATTAAAAGTGTGGTGTCAAATGTATGATAATATGAATATGGAATCTCCAAAGTTGATACTTGTTTCTGTGTATCTATAAACAGTAAATTACGAATTCAACTGAGAAATCTGTCCAAGTCATCTTATAAAAAATTATTGATTAATATTAGAAAATATTATATATAAATAATTTTTTTACTTAATTTTCTTATCATTAAATATAAAAGGTAATGTTCATATTAATATAGGCCTCAGTCCACAAAGATAGAATGGTTCACAAGATTACTCTCTTTTTTTTAATCACTAGACACAAATGATTGAGCCTTAAGTGGACTTCACTATTTTTGTGTCTGATATTAAGAAAATTTAACAAAAAATCCATATGCAGATTCAAGGCGCCAAGCAGACGCCTAATGTTCGAATCTAGCCAATTGGAATGAATGTCTACTTTCAAATTTCTTAATACCGAAAATATGGTATTTTTTGGAGATCATAAACCGAATGTTTACTTCTTTTTCTTTTAAATCCGAAATCCTAAAATCATTGGGGTGGGATCACGGAAGTTGTTGTGGCAGAGAGGAGGTCACCATTGGAAAAGGGGCTTGAGAGATGGGTCACGATAAGATAGCGTTCATCGGTGATTGAAGGGGATTGAAAAGGCGGTCACTGGTTGAGTAGGAACTCCCCAAAGGTTGAGGCAACAACAACAATGACAATAGTGATGATTTGTTTCGTGATTGAGGTTAATGATGAATTAATTGGGTGGGTCGAGGAACGTTTTTGGACTTTTAGGATTTTAGAAATTTTAGATAAATTATTGTAAGAATAAATTGTAATAAAAAAATAATAGAACATAGGGGTGTACAGAGTTATTTTGGTAGTGTATGACACTCAAAACAGTTACAACTGCTTGGGGCTCTTTTGAAAAGTGGATTAGTAGTCACTTCTCACTTTTTAATCATTTTAGGTCACATCATTTGTTACATTTCTTACACGTTTTTTCAAAAAAAAAAAAAAAAAAAATCAAAAAGTTAATTTTTAATCATCTTTCCAAAATAATCCTTAATTTATATATATGATTTTTTTGTCATTTTTTTTCTTATATTTTTTTATTAATTTGACAAACAATAGTGTGTATATATATATATATATATATATCAATGAGTGTGTTTAAAATATAAATTTTAATTTTAAATACATAACATATTTTTTTTATGTTGGTATTCTTTAATATGTTAAGGGAATGGTCTTAAGTTCAAATCTTGCATCTCTCCTTTAATAAGGTCACTTAGCAAAAGAAGATAAGGAAGTTCATAACACTAGGTGAGATGTTCACTTTTAATATAATATAGATATTTAGGTGTTATTTTATGCATTTTATTGTACATTCAAAATAAAAATAAAAAACACTCCTCATCCAATTTTTAAAAATTATTTATTTTAATTTGCTTAATTTATTTCTATATAATAAGTTATATACAGAAATTACACTAACTAATTTATCAAAATTTAAAAAGAAAAAAATACTTCAAGGCAGATAAACTGTGCCTATTTTGTCAGGCCTTGTTTGGGAAGACGGCCTCGTTTGGGAATAGGCTAATTTAGTAACTTTTTGGTTAATTGGCTAAAAAAGTTGGTAAAAAAAACTTGTATGTTTGGGATGACTTTTTGACTAATTACGAAAAGATGTGCAAAAAGTAGAGAGAAAAGGGAATCTTTGACTTTTTGCTATGGGTTGTTGGCTTTTTGGCTAAAAAGGTAACTTTTTGGCTAATTGGCTAATTTAGCCACTCCCCAAACGGGGCCTAAATAAGTGCACTTTTTGTCTTTTTAGACAAAAAAGTTGAGATTAAAAATATGGATGTTTGGGTTAATTTTTTGACTTTTTATGAAAAAATGTGTTATAAAAAATTGTGAAAATTAGTTTTTAGAGGAAAATTTGAATTGGGAGTTGTGCAGCCTTAATTGTTGACTTTTGGTGAATAGTGTTAACTTTTTAACTTTTTGAGTAACTTTTTGACTTTTTAAATTATTTGAAAGTACTCAAACTTGACCTTAAAAGTCCACTTTGTAGTCTTTAAATTTTTTTAAATTATATCATCTCTTTAAATTTTTTTTTTGCATATTTTTAAAAATAAATAAATAAATAGACATTCAACCTAATTCTTCTCAAAATAGGCCAAAGAGGATAGTTTGGGGGTGCGCGTGGGGAAATGGAAGATTGAAGTGGATGAAGTGACGTGGGCAGTGGGGACACGTGGGAAGAGGGAGAGAGGAATGGAACAAGAGATAGACACGGTAGGGGCTATCTCACCACATCTCTCCTCCAGGCGCTCTTTTCATAACAATGATTCAAAATATTAAGGTAGCGTTTGATAGAATTTTGTAAATGTGATTTGAGAGTATGAGTTGTATTTTGAGTTTGTGTGTTGTGAAATTATGATTTGAGTGTAAAAAATTTGTTTGGTAATGAGTTTTGAAAATAGTTTTAGAAAAGAGGTTTGATTTGAGTGGAGAATTAATGATGTGACATTTGATATGTGATACAAAAATTTACAACTCATAACTAAACATACAACTCAAAATTATTTTAAAGCACAAAAAAAATTTAAAAAATTTCAGAAAATATTTTTCCCGATTAGGTAAATCAATTGCAAAAAAAAAAAAAAATTATGGCGATCCGACAATCTTGGACATTCGGATGGTCTCACCGTGGTCTACGGTGGTCATCCCAGAGACGTAAAATCTGAGAACTCTGCAGACAACTCTGCAGAGAGTGTAGAAAACTGATTTGAAACCGGAACCAAATATCATGCTTCAAAGCGTGTGTTGAAAACTAATTCTAGAGCACAACCAAACAGAGCCTAATTTTACTGTTTTAATAGTATACAAATGATATGATAAAGAACAAAAACAAGAATAAATTATAAAATAATGTTTGATAGCTCGAGGATTTCACTCCCGAATTTCTTTAATGTCTAAAACGATTTCGTTTTGGGTATTAGGAATTTTTTTTTTTTTCTTCCATTTTCGATCAGCTTAGGAACAGGGACGAGAGGAGAGAAAGAGAGAAAGAGAAGAGGAAGGGCCCCTCCTTGCCGGCGCCGACCTGCCGATCGTCGAGTAGCTCCGCCGTCGCAGCCCCTGCCTTTGCCGCCTCCAGCCCCATTTGTTGGGCCTCCTCTAGTCCTTGCTCCTACTCCTCCTCCCCTTCCCCCTCCCCCTCCGGTCCCTCCCCCTCCTCCCCTTCCTCTTCCTCCCTTCTCCTTCTTCTTCCTGGTTCGATCTGCAAAAAAAAAAAAAAAAAAAAAGCCAAAAACGGCATCGTTTTTGGCTCGAGGGATTCGGGGGAGGGGTTTTGAGCGACGTAGCACGACTGTAAATTATATTGACATTCTCTAAAACTTATGTTAATTATAATTTTTCTCCTCACATTTAGGAAATTATACTAATTTTCTTGTTAATTTAATTTTATGTATAATGATCATTACAATGAAGAGAAATTGTTATAAAATTTTAAACCTTAGAAAGCAATCTGTAATGAAATTTTAAACATCAAAGAGGAAAGTGTAATTTCCAAAAGGTGAGAAGGAAAATTGTAACATAAATCTCATGGGATGTCAATATAATTTATCCCCAAAAAAAATTAAAACATCATATTACAGTAAGTAAATTTCACTACTAACTCATTATAGTTGACTTTAAGATTGAAGAATTAGAATTCCAAAATATTTTTCATAACAAATCTACTTTCTTTCAGCCACCTACGCTGCCAGCTTGTTTGTCCCTGTCAAATAAATGTGCGCATAGGGCGCATGTTAGACCCTGAGCCTTGTTTGGATGAGTTGCAAATTGTAATATCTCTCTCAATTGCGACATCACCTACAAAAGTGGTGGTCTGGTATGGTTCAAGTTGAGGAAAGGAAAGGAGGGTCCATTCGATGTGATGTGATGCTATCAATCATGTATTAAGTGGAAAAAAAATATATATATATATATATAGGGTCTGGCTTTGGTTCAGTGTATCATCGAATTGAACCGTACCGTTAAACTCGTGGAGATCCATAACAGGTCCGTTTTAAAATTTTGAACCGATAAATGTGTAGAACTCTTCGATTACTATATGCCTATAAAACATTATGTTGATCGAATATCGATAGCTATGTGATCAAATCAGTTTTTTGTCAACCGTTAATTTATTTACCGTATAATTTTTTTATACAAAACTGATTTGATCATATAGTTATTGATATCCGATCAACGTGATTTTTTACAGGCATATAGTACTTGAAGAGTTCTACACATTCAACGGTTTAAATTTTCAAAATGAGACCCGTGGTGGGCTCTCACGGGCCTAACAGCACGGTCCAGTCCGATGGTGGACTGGACCAAAGCGAGACCCATATATATATTATTTTAAGTTTTTTGAAATCATATACAAAAAATCTATTTTGAGAGAGAAAATGTTTTTTTTTTTTTTTTCCGTCTTATAGATATTTTTTTGATTAAAAATAAAAATAAAAATAAAAAACAAATTTGAATTAAACTATCTAATAAGACCATTTTATTATTATTATTTTTTTTTTAAGATTTGTAAAACTAGACCTAACTCCATTTCCATCAAAAGGAAAAAATTGTATTATCGATCTTATCATTTTGTTTAAAAAGCTTAGCATATCCTAAGAGGGAGAGAGACCTTTTTCACTTTGGCCTATTTTGAAAAGTGAGTTATAATTCACTTCTCAGATTATAACATATTTTTTTCTTACAAAAAAGTTGTTTATAAGTAACTTTTTATCAAAAAGTTGATTATAACCATCTTCCCAAAATAACCCTTTGTCATTATAGGGTTTTGAAAAGTTGATAAAAAATTAATTTTTTAGTTTTTTTTTTTTTTTTTTTTTTGTAATTTTTTGATTTTTTTATAGTAAAAAAGTAGAGATGTGAAGTGATTTAAAAAAATTAAAATGTCAAAAAACTGACTTATATAATACTAGCGTATGCCCGTGCCTGAACGCACGGTACAATTAATTATGAGATTAAAATATAAAGGAATGTATATTATAGAAGAATGTATTCAAATTTTTTGTTTATGGGATGAAAGTTTAAAAATCTGATGAAAGTTCAAATATTTAAACTAATAAAAAAAATCTAAAACTAACCCAACACATTGAAAATAATGGAAAGTTTGAAAATTTTAAAATCTAAAATCTGATGGAAGTTTAAGTATTCATGGGATGAAAGTGTTCATGGCAGAAATTTTATCAGATAAAAGTTTTTGCACCAAGTGCAGCAAGGAAGTGCAGCAAGGAAAAAACCCAAGTAAAACTATCAAGTATTCCACAAATGGCATAGAAAACCTAAATAAAACTAACCCAAATAAAACTAACCCAACACATTGAAAATACAATGGAACACAACCATCATCAAATGCACAACCAATTTCCCCTACTTTCTTTCCAACCAAACAGGATACAATTTTTTTGATACAAACTATTGATTTATGGGTTGATAAAAATATGATGAAACTATTTATTTATGGTGGATTTTCGACATATTTATGGGATGAAAGTTTAAAAATCTAATGAAATTTTAAATATTTGAACTGATAAAGAAACCTAAAACTAACCCAACACATTGAAAAAACAATGGAAAGTTTGAAAAATCTAAAATCTAAAATCTTATGGAAGTTTAAGTATTCATGGGATGAAAGTATTCATGGCAGAATCTTTTATTCAATTTGGTCTGATTTTGATAACAAAAATACAACAATAATTTCATGGCTTTTCATAGATATCCATAGAAAGCAAAATAAGAGAGAGACATAGAGAGAGCATACAATTTCTGCTCACAAATTCATATGTTTATAGATTCATATATCTATACACATTTCTAGGAGAGATAGAGAGAGTAAACTCACGGGGATGTGCTGGAAAGCACTGAAGTCGGAAAACTTGTTCCCGGGGATGATGTCTCAAGTGAAACGACTTCGAATTTCTGCGAATAAAATCCATCAAATCCATTTCAAATTTCAGAAATCAAAACCCATCAAACTTTTTTGGTACAAACTACTAATTTATAGGTTGATAAAAATTTGATGAAACTACTGATTTATGGGCCGATTTATGGTGGAATACTCAACATATTTATGGGATGAAAGTTTAAAAATCTGATGAAATTTTAAATATTTGAACTAATAAAGAAACCTAAAACTAACCTAACACATTGAAAAAACAATGGAAAGTTTGAAAAATCTAAAATCTGATGGAAGTTTAAGTATTCATGGCAGAATCTTTTGTTCAATTTGGTCTGATTTTGATAACAAAAATACAACAATAATTTCATGACTTTTCATAGATATCCATAGAAAGCAAAATAAGAGAGAGCATACCATTTCTACTCACAAATTCACATGTTTATATATTCATATATCTATAAACATTTCTAGGAGAGATAGAGAGAGTAAACTCACGGGGACGTGCCGGAAAGCGCCGAAGTCGGAAAACTTGTTCCCGGGGGTGATGTCTCAAGCGAAACGACTTCGAATTTCTACAGATTTTTGCGAATAAAACCCATCAAATCCATTTCAAATTTCAGAAATCAAAACCCATCGAACCCCAACAAATTAAAATAGTTTGCACCAAAATTATGAACTTTACAGCAAAACCTGAAGAGTATTTGTGTATTTTTTCCTAATGTAAGAGTTTAGGTTATTCCTACAGTCTTCTAACTCATTGAGGGTATTGTTCAATGGAAACCCAAAAAAAGGAATGTGAGACATGTATTTCATAGAAAAGAAAAGTTACATTATTAATTGGAACATGATTAAACAACGTTATAATGGATAAGAATTTTTTAAGATTGTAAACCGACACATAATTAAATTCAAAAAGCAATTAAAGTTTACCTTGTGTTTAATATTCATTTTTGGATGAATATGTTGCTTTGAGTTCCCATCAAGAAAACAAACCAGTTGGAAACATTGTTAATTATAAAGGCTAAAAAATATAAAATAAATATAAATGATAAAAATAAAAATAAAAAAACAATATAATATTTTGATTCAGATCCAAAAATATACATGATCCCCTAACCAGAAAATTCAAATCATATTAAATAAAACCTCCAACGAAGCTCAATAATTAAATCATGAATTTACCTTTATAACTATAACTCATGCCTCAATCTGGAAGAGTTCACACTGGCAAATAAAAAAATTACAAACTTCAATCAATGTGAATTTTTTCAAAGAAAATGAGCATCAAAACTAACATCCTAAAAAGCAATATATTAAGGACATGGAAAGAATTTCAAAACAACAAATATGAAGATCGAAAGAGCTTAACAATTCAATAAATCCTAGTTCTGCTACATCAATGGAAAGAGTGTCTCGACTCCATATGATATAATATTAAGCTCAATCTCGTTCAGTCAGTCAATTTTATTTACTTTTAACGAAAAAATAAAATAAAATAAATAAAACAAAGAATACCATGAATTACTCTACTCAAGAAAATAACATAACATCCATACAAAGATAAAGAATTACATGCCTAGAATCAAACCATGACAAAATTGGACTTTCAGCATGTTTAACTAATAAAGATAAAAATACATTAGCATGTTTTGTAGACCAAAGAGAAATAGTTGTATAACCTAATCAGCATAATCCACAAATCTAAAAGTAAATATTTGAAATCCAATACACAAACTGAAGAAAAAAAAAAGAAAAAGAAGAAAAAGAAATCTCTCTTAAATTAGCAAAAACTTTAGTCTTCCCTGAGGATCGATTAGTGCCCTGTTGATTTCTTATAATTTATTTTTTCAAACTCTTGCCAGACCTTCAATTCCACAACACTGTTCAGATTTCATAAAAAAAATAAAAAATAAAAAAATAGGAGTATGATGCTTTATCGATCATGACTCACATCAACTTATAACTTTTGCATATATCACTTGCATAAAAACTGAAGAACTGAAGAAATAAAATACCTCTCATATTGGGAGGGTGGGAGCCGAGGGAGGGTGGACAGTCACGGAGCTTGATGTTGATCAATGGCGAGACCACCGTTTCTGTTGCAGAGAAAAGAGAAAATTGGAAACCACAACCAGAATATAAAATTATTAAATTAAAATGTAATTTATTAAATTCATTGCTAAAAATTTGAGGTTAAAATATAATTGTTGGTTTCGACTTTTAAATGAATTTTGTAAAATTATTAGGCCATAAATGCACCCCAATAAAATTAAAGTAAAAATTGGAAAAGATAATTTATTGTAAGAATATGTCCCATGGGCTTTGTCACCGAGACGGATAACAAAGTTCTGTTAAAAAAAAAAAAAATTCCTTTTCCCAGTCTTTAAACAAATAACATCACCCCTATTATCTCTCTTCTCTCTCTCTCTTTTTCACTTGCCTTGTGAAAAGATTACATTTAATAGTAAAACATAAACTAGTTTGATTACTTTTTTTTTTTTAACAGAACTCAATTCAAATTTTGAGTTTAAATTTGTCCACCAAAAAAAAAAAAAAAAAAATTTCCAAAAAACAATTTCACATGCCCTTTGCCTCCAACTCCTTCCCTACTTTCTTTTTACCTTTCCTATACTAACTACAAAAACACATAAATATAGGGCATGCTATTCACTTTAAGAAGTCCCATAAAACCCATAAAAAAAGAGGGACTAGTTTTACACTTAAAAAGCCATCAACTCAAACCATACACTTTCTTTAGAAAGTCCCCTTCTCAAGACACTCCTCCATCTACCCCCACTCACTTTATATAGAATAGAATGAATTTATATATAAATACTGGTTAAGATATAGAATACTGATAAATTAAATGTGACAATACAAATTTTTTTTTATTTTTTGTTTTTAGCTCACCAACATATTCAAAATTACATCCCAACTAATCTTGAGATATATGTATTTTGCATATACCAAGTAATTTCCATCATTTTCATAAAATCTTAAAAAAAAAAAAACTAACAACCATATATTGTAGTCAAATATTTTTTCCAAATCATTTTTTTAATCTCTCTAATTTCTAAAAAAAATAAATCATAAAAATTGTAACAATATATTCAATAGAACTCAAAACCTAAATATTCAATAGAAGTAACCAAACACCAAATATATTCAAAAAAACATACATACAGATGTATGTATGTTTCTACAATTTAAGTAGTATTCAAAAGCATACCCACCTTCCCCTCTCTCTCTCTCTCTCTCTCTCTCTCTCTCTCTCTCTCTCTCTCTCTCTCTCTCTCTCCATTTTCTTTTCTCCTTTTCTTAGGTTCTCAGAAATCCTATGATGATCAACCTTTCTCTATGGTGTTTGGTTACTTATATAGATTTAAAAAAGCTGTAAACAATATATCAAAACACAAATATATTGTAGGTTATTAATAGCAACAAAGATACTATTTAACCACAAAAAAAAAAAAAAAAAAAAAAACAAACAAACAATTTCACATGCCTTTTGTCTCCAAATCCTTCTCTACTTTCTTTTTACCTTTCCTATACTAACTACAAAAACACATAAATCTAGGGCATGCTCTTCACTTTAAGAAGACCCATAAAACTCATAAAAAATAGGGACCAATTTCACACTTAAAATGCCATCAACCCATACACTTTCTTTAGGAAGTCCCCTTCTCAAGACACTCCTCCATTTACGCCCACTCACTTTATATAGAATAGAATGAATTTAAACCATTTGCCTACAGGAAATGGTAATGTTGAGACATGGTCAAAATGGAGCAAATTTGGCTGGGGATGTGTGGGTGATGAAAGAAAAGAGAACATATAATGTAGTTCTTCTATTAGTCTTTTATATACATATATATATATATATATCAACGTCAAGTTATCCACAAATTGAATAAACAAAGAAGTTTCATCTTGAAATTTGTTCAGTACTTGAACCTTTGAATTCCCCTTTTTTCTATAAATTTAGTGCATATGCATAAGTGTGGTAGCCGAATAATTGACAAATATAAAGGAGGTATATTTCGAAGGCTTGACGCTAGCCGGCCTCTATCACACAAGGATAAGGGGCCGAATAGGATAAAGGGGCGAATATGGTCCATCCCTATAGCCGAATAGTAGAAAAGGTAATGATTGAAAAAGTAGGCCCTGGTCCCGAGGATCAGAGGGGGCGAGTATAAATATAGTGACAACGGACTAAACAGGATATGCAAGAATTACTACTAAGAACTCAGTGAGCAAGCTCTCTTGAGTGGAGGAACTGACTTGTACGTCGGAGTGCTAATTCCGGCACCCCCGACCGGAGTCTTTATATCTTCTCAGGTGACTAACTGAGGATCATTGGCGTCTTCCAGGATCTGAAGAGTATTTCCAATCCACTTCCCCACAATAAGATATACTTGAAGATACAATCTTTTTGTTGCAACAAACCAAAAAGATCAAAATTGAGATTTAAAAATCACCTACTGAACAGGACACTAACCTTCTTGCACCCTGAAGCTGGACTATCACCAGCTAAAAATCTATGCTCATACCATAGAAGCCTCATATGATGTTGGGCCACATGTTCAGGCTCATGTTTAGGCTCAAGAGGCAAATTATGTTCATCAGGCACATGTTTAGGCTCATGAGGCGCATTAAGCTCATCAGGCTCATAAGGCAAATTAAGCTCTGGTCCATGGTGCTGGGGAGGATGTTTCATGGGGCATGGCAACATTGTGTCTGCGAGCTTTATGGGAATACAGATGTTGGCAATGTAGTGTTGCCCAAATGTCAAGAGTAGGGAAATAAATCCAAGAACCATAAGCTCTGCAAAAATTAATCAAGAAGAAGATAGCTTACTAAGAATAAGAGAAACACACGAAAAAAATCAATTGCAAAAACCAACAACCCATATAACTTCATAACTATTTTAAAAGTATTATATCTTAGGATCAAGTGCTCATGTAGTTACCGGCTTTAATTTTCTTGAGCGCTTCCAGCATAGGTTTCTTGCGTCTTTGCCTAAACCACTGAAAAGAAACATTGTTTCTTATAGGAGAGAAACCAATGAAGAAACTAAAAATAGATGTGAAACATAAAAATTCCAAGCAGTAGAGATTTGGTTTTTTTATTCTTTCATTGTTCAATCCAGCATTAAGAAAAGCTTTCTGTGTGAATTGAGTTTTGAACCCAAAATTCATCGTATGGAAAAGAAGAACAACTCTTCAATCTGATCGTTTTCCTTAGCAATCCACCAACTTATGGATGTCATTTCCCAAAACAGAAACAAATCAGTTCTAGAGAAACAATGTGTTACCTTGAGTAGTTTTGTCAGAGAAGGTTTACATCCTTTTCTTTTCTCATACTAAACAAAGGCCAGTACCTACCAACACTGCATTGGCTTTGAATGGTGTGAAATCTCAAGAGTGCAATGGTAGTGATGCATCTAAAAGCCAAAAGGTAACTCATTCAACAAAAGCAGTGTCTACGAAACAAACTGTTGATCATTCTTTTGTAAAGGATAATTTGACCAGATCTAAGGTCAATAAAGTGCTTTTTGGTCCACGGGACAACTTGAGTGGCTTTGGAAATTCTGCTACCAAAAAGTTTCCTGCAACTGTTAATGGAAAAATTGTTAATAAAAGTCAATCCAATGGAAAGAGTGGGGATCTGAAACCCTCAATTTCTATGGAGAATGGTGAGAAGAATATGTCATCAGTAAATGGAAATGGTGTTACAAAAAGTAAAACAGTTGAAGCAATTGATGGTGAGAACAACCATGCATTTCCTTTAGCAAATGGGAATGGTAAAAGCCAGAGTGCACCTGTTAAGTTTGCAGAAGCAGGCATGCCTGAAAATAGTCATGGAAGAAATGGGTTGACAACAGAAAGAGGAGCCAATAGGCATGAACTGCAGAATGGTGTTCACTACCCCTCTAACATCTCAGGGTCAAAGAGAAAATCACTGGATGGAGATTCATGCATTTTGTTCGCCAAAGATATTCATTCTCAGGAAAAACTTAAAGAATTCAAAGAAGTGTATGTTCCTTGTCTCATATGCTTCTGAAATTTTATTTGATGAGATATGAATGGATATGAATTTACCCTCATTATATGTTTGAATTTGATTTAGATGGTATATGCTTATGCTTGCTTATTTTAACATGATTGTATCTAATACAGTTGTTTTGTTGAAGTAGTTTTTCCAGCTGGGAGTCATCAAATATGACTTACTGGAGTGTTGCATCATTTATTGAATAAACAATGTGAATAATCTATTGAATAAATAATTAAATAAACACAAAATAAAAAATAAGGGTATTCTCAAGAAACCTCTTCTGATAATTTCTTTCTGCTTTTTTTTTTCTTTTTCTTTTCCCTTTTCTTTTTGTTTGAATTCAATTTCAACAGCCCCAAAAGGGAAGAAAACCAGAACTTCACGCCACCAAGAATTACAAATTCACAATCTATCCAACATGCAGATTTTATATATATATAGCACACACTCTCTATAAATCTTGGAAGAAGATTGTTCACCACAACCAAAAACTAATAAAAATTGTGATAAGTTGATTCAGATTAGTTGATTCAAAAAAATTACCTCTGTAAACTAATTCAGATCAGTTGATTCAAAAAATTGTGGGTTTTACTATGGAGCCAAATGTAATTGACCCATAAACAATTGAAGCCTCTGGAACTGAAGAGCTTACCTCTGTTGAACCGAAGAACGATGGGTTTGAATTGAAGCAACGATGGGAAGCCAAGTAAAGAGGGATGGGTGCAGCCAAGAGGGTAGGTGTCGATCTTCAATGGCGGCGATGAGCGGAACTCAATCAACGATGGGTTTGAAGGGAGCGGGTGTGAGTATGATGAGGGTAGGTGTCAATGAGCCAAGTTTGATCTTCCCCTTCAATGGCGGCGATGAGCGAACGTGTAGAGAGAGAACGTGTAGAAAGGGCCAGATGTGTAAAGAGAGGCGTCTGTTTGGGCAGACGTGGGAGGGAGAGAGAGATGAGGGTTTGGGCGGGAATCAAACACATCTCAACCATTGATATTTATTAGAATGGATCTAAACCCTTGATTTAAAATGTATCTCTCATACATTTTAAGATATTTTCAAAAAGCCTCTTGCCTTATTATATAGATATTTTTAGTTATTAGGGGGTGGTTTGGCATCCCCTATATAATCAATTTTTTTATCCTTTTTTCATCATATCACCTCTCTACTTTTCTGTACATCTTTTCGTAAAAAGACAAAAAGTGCACTTATCTAGATCTTTGGGTTTGTTTGGGGTGTGAGTTAATTTTTTAACTTTTTTGACTATATGCTTATTTTAGCTTGGGGCTAAAAAGTGTCGTCTGTGATAAGTTTTTTTTGACTTTTATGGAAAAAAAAATAAAATAATTATGGTTTAGATATAAAAATTTTTTATTAATTTTTTAACTTATTTTATCTTTTTGTAACTATTTTAGACATGTAACCTTATGCCAAACAAGCTGCTTTGCTTTAAGAATGTTGTATCTTCCATTTCTCTTATAATTCTAAAGGTTAAAAATGAATAAAAATAAGGTTGTAAGAACATATCTAACAGTGAACCAAAATTTTCATCAAATTTGAGTAAAAGAAAGCCAATTTTCTCAATTTGATACCATTTGCTCCAACCGTGCATCAAAAGGGAAGTGGTCGACCGGTTGGTTGACCGGCCGGTCGACCGATAAGGCAAATTTTTTTTTTTATTAATGTGTTTGAACCTTTTTGACCAGTTTGGACCTACCTATTTGAAAGGGAACCGGACAACTGGTTGGTCAACTGACCGGACAACCAGTGGGTTGACCGGTTGGCCCACCTCAACGGTAACGCATAGTGAAATGGTGAAATCTGGAGCATATTCTCACTTTGATGAATTTTTTGTTCCATTCTCATTTTGATACCAATTTGGTGAAACCATTGGAGCTCCAAAATGTGACTTTTTCACCAAATTTGAAATATGATGCAAAGTTTGGTTCACCGTTAGAGATGGTCTAAACCAATAGAATATGAAATTATTTAAATTTGATTGAAAACTTAATGAATGGTATAATATGTTCAAGTTTAACTTATTACCTAATAAGTTAATTTTGAATCAATTTTTAATGAGTCAAATATAAGTTGATTTTCTATAATATATATTTATATGTACTTATTAACCTGCATAATATATTGTTTAAACTTAACAAATTTTAAAATATATTTAAAGTTAAGGGGGAAAACACCAATAAATTTCAAAATGTGATTTTGTGAATTGTTTAATCCTTCCTTTTTTCTTATGAACCCAGAGGTCCCATTAAAATAAAAAAATTACATAAAAAGGTAGTCACTTACATATTTGGTTTAATTTTTTAAGGATAAAAGTGAGTTTATCAAAATATAAAATTGTACATTTGGACAATTTAAACTATAAAAGTTTTGGATTTTCTCTCATTCTAGAACAAATCCTATATTACGAACAAAAACCTAACATTCTAATGTAATACTCCAATAACATAACACTTCAATGTAACACACTAAAAAATTTATTGGTGTACTTTTTCCAAACGTAATAACGTAACACTATAAAAAAAAAATTCTTTGGTGTATTTTTTTCCAAATGTAACACTCTAATGTAACACAAAAAAAAAATAAAAAAATAGTGTATTTTTCTTAAACGTAACACTCCAATCACTGTAATCCCAAACATAAAACTTCAATGTAACATACCCTAATGTAACACACAAAAATACTAAAAAAACTCATTAGTGTATTTTTTTCAAACGTAACACTCACAGTTTAGAATTATACATTTTCCCAAAACTTACTAAGGAATATTTATACTCCTTTTGGATTAGTTTGAAGAATCTCACATTCTTTCAAGAAGGAAATTCTTAGGCTCCTCAAGGCAGGCTTTATTAGGACAACCAGGTATGTTGAATAGCTATCCACTATTGTGCCTGTAGTAAAGAAGAATGATAAAATGAGGGTATGCATCGATTTTAGAAACCAGAATTTAGCAACTCCAAAAGATGAGTACCCTATGCCCATAGTAGATTTATTGGTGGATAGTTCGGCAGGGCACACGATTTTATCAATGATGGACGGGCACTCTAGTTATAACCAAATTTGCATTGCAGAAGAGGATATTCACAAGACAACATTCAAATGTCCTAAGAACATTAGTACCTTCGAATTGGTTAAAATGCCATTTGGTTTGAAGAATGTTAGGGCTACATACCAAAGAGTTATGAACACTATCTTTCATGATCTCATTGGATGATATTTAAAGTGTTACATTGATGATATTGTAGTAAAGTCCCAATCCATGGAGGAACATTTGTTTCACTTGGAAGCAGCTTTTGAAAGAATGAGAAAATTCAAGTTGAAACTTAATCCTTTCAAATGTGCTTTTGGCGTATCAGATGGAAACTTCTTAGGCTATGTAGTACACAAGAAGGGAATACAGATTGATCAAAATAAAGCCAAAGCTATCATTGAAGCCAAATCTCCATCAAGTAAAAAAGAAGTACAAAAATTCCTTGGGCAGGTTAATTTTCATCGAAAATTTATTTCTAATACTGCAGGGAAAACTAAAGTGTTTTCTTCCTTATTAAGGTTGAAAGATGAAGAGGAATTTGTGTGGACAGCAAAGCATCAAATTGCCTTCAAAGGAATCAAAGCCTACTTGGCCAACCCTCCAGTGCTGATGCCACCAAAGGGCGATAAGCCCTTGAAGTTGTATAGAGCTGCAACAGAAGATTCACTGGGAGTTTTCTTAACCCAAGACAATGAAGAAGACAAAGAGCAAGTAGTTTATTACCTTAGTAGGTTTCTGAATTCTTGTGTATGTAAATATTCAGCTGTAGAAAAGCTGTGCCTTGCATTGTATTTTGCTGCGCTGAAATTAAGATACTATCTTTTGCCTACAACTGTCTTGGTAATTACAATCACAAATTTGGTTAAATATATGTTATCTAGACCTATGTTAAGGGGAAGAATTGGCAAATAAATACTAGCTTTATTAGAATTTCATCTAGAATATGTCCCCCAAAAGGCAGTAAAAGGACAGGTTTTGGCTAATTTCTTGGCAGACCATCCATGTCAAACAGAAAGCCAAGAGAAAATGGAACTTGGTATGATTAGTGTTGAACTATTGCAAATGTGGTTCGATGGATCAAAAGCCAATGGTCTAACTGGAATTGGTGTGGTGATTAAGTCACCACAAGGGGTAGAAACCACACATGGTTTTAGAATGAATGAAATTACTTGTTTAAATAATCAAGCTGAATATGAAGCTTTAATAATGGGACTGGAAATACTTATTGGATTACAAGCTTATGCAGTTGACATATTTGGAGATTCTCAATTGGTAGTTAACCAGGTGAAAGAGATTTTCAAATGTTAAAGTGTAAGCATGTTGCTATACTATGTTATTGCATTACATTTTCTTTCTCAATTTCATATAGCAAATGTAACTTATGTCCCAAGATTCTTGAATAACAAAGCTAATGATGTGGCTCAGAAAGTTTCGAATTTCAAGAGAAAGGATAACACTCAAATGAACATAAGTCAAACAACATATCAAAAGGTAATACCATCCTTAAATAAAAGGAATGTGGTCTCAGAAGTCAATCATAATGACTTACAAGAAGAGAGTTGTTGGGCCTTCACTTCAAATTCAATCTGTTTTAGAGCTTTATCTGTGGTGTCCATCTCCTCTTCTTCATGCACTTCGTTCATAGCAACATCCTCCTCATACCCAGAATCCTGGCTCTTAAAGGCTTCATATTCATCAAGGAGGTTCTCTGCCTCATACTGAACCTGGATTCGAGTAAAAATGGCTTCATCCAGAACTTCATTGGTAATGGAAGCATGGAAGTGCCAGTTGAGCAAGAGATGAAGTTGGTCTAAAAAGGTATAAAACTCTATTTGGGCCACAGAGTTGAGAAGATGACTTCGAGACATAATGTCACAAGCCCATAGAAAGTTTTTGTGGAGAATGTCATCTCAAAGGACTTCAAAGAGTAAATGAGAAAAGGCAACAAGCAAGGTCTGAGCCCTAAATTGCTGATAAGGAGTTGGAGGCACCAGAACCCGGTAGGGAGGAAAGGATTGGCCCTCAAAGAGAGTGAGCCTCAACTCATCAATCCAATTTGGATTAGGAGGCAGAGAAGGAGTAGTCGGAGCTTTCCTGAGCGAATCTAGAAATTCAAGTCTGGCCACACATTCTAGCCAATTAGAGGAATAAAGTTTTGCTTTTTTGGCTAAAAGCGCAAGACTGGTCCCTAAAGCTTCATCAGGATGTGGGACACTTCGAACCATCCGAAATGGCAAGGTAGAAGTATACCATAATGTAAGCAGATTGTCTTCAAGACTGCGTCTACGGTAATAGGAACATATGGATATACTACAGAACTGCGTTTGGAATGGCGTATTTCAAAAGGGTCATCGAATTTAGGGAAATGATGATGAATGTGTTCCCTCGTTTGAGGTTGAGTAGGGGTAGGCCAAGTTCCCCAACCAGAGGTCGTAGAAGAAGAAGAAGCAGCAGCTTCGTCCCACGCGGATGGCTTTGTTGCAGAAGAAGAGCTTTCGATATCCATGGTCTCAAATTTGTGTTCCAAAGAATCGTAAGTAGTAGGTTCTTGGTACGAAGGTCGATGATCTGTGAAAGCTTCCATAACTTGTATAAATGGAGGCGGATAAAGGTGAATAATCAATGCATGAAGGTTCTTTCGAGGACGAACAACATTATCAAATAGCTCTTCGTATACTTGATCAATGTAAGAAAAGACTTGCTTGGCCATGAGAGATGTATCAGTCTTTTCGAATATTGAGATAGTGGGGATGATCAAAGGATATAAGAGAATTTAATGCAAATGTTTCATTGATAAATGACGGTTGCATTTATGAAAAGTGCAAAGCTCGTGCACGTTCTAAGACATGAGTAAAATACCTCGATCCACTAATATCACCAAGTATTGGGTATATTAGTGCGGGTGGTAATGTTGGCTATATATTTTGTATCTGCCAATTACAGTTCGACACGTGGTAGGATGAGGTAGTACGGGAAGATAATTCAAATCTTCAATTGTAATCGTACACGTGGCAATTAGTATTGGTTATTAAAGATCTGCGTAGCACTGGATCAGTAAAGAGATACAAGATGACGTGACTTTAACAGTTATACATATATTTAAATTCGAAATCAGGAGGGAAGCCTAACTGCAGATATGGCATAGTGGGGCTAACTGTAAGGAAACATCAGCGATCATGGAGGAGTGGTTCGACAGTTAGAAGTTCATTTCAACGGTTGTCATTGAGAAGTATAAATAGCAAAGAAGGCCCTAGAAAGAGCCCTCGGACTCAGATCTAAAAAACTAGTTTTATCTATTGTATTTTTCCTTCTAGTTTTTACATTTCTTGTTCTTTACATTTCTGTACTTCAAATTCCTGCACTGCACTTCGTTCATAGGAGTAGTTTCAAGCAGGTTGTTGCTGTAAACCTCTGCGAAACTGATTTGGATCTTTGTAAGTCTTCCATTTTACTTAATGAAATGCTACAATTGTTCTTCATTTAATCATTGTTTGCTTAATTCTCCTAAATAAAGCCACCAGTAAAAAACTTCTTCATTGAGGTTGAAAGAATTAAAACACAATCGTCTAATAATTGGTTGGCAATTAATATTCTGTAAGGATCGATTGATCCTTACTGGTACGCTCAAAATTACAATAATAACCTTCGAAAGCCAAAAAAACCAACAAAATCCCATGCCCACACACCTCTCAATATTAAAAATTGATCAATTTTGTTTAAATGAATGTCTACTATATATGTAATACGATTAAAACAAATTGCAACCAAACACAGGAATATAAGTTTTATGGAATAATAATCCAAATCATATACTATAGTTCTACTAATTAAACAAGTCCTCAAACGTCTATAATAAGCCGCATCATCATGTATAAAAATTATGTATGAATTTTTTATTTGTTTAGCATTATTCTATCATAAATGATTCTACTTCTTTTCTTTTTTGTTTGGGTAAATTAAAAATACACCCCCTAAGATTTACTTAAATTACAAATTATCCCCTATGGTTCTAGAAATTATATTATGTCTCCTAAGTTTTCTAATTTTATGACAAATACGTTCTTTTATTAATAAATCATTAAGTTAATTAATAATTTTTAATAATGTTAAAATTTTATTTCAATTAATAATTTAGATAATTTTATTATTGTATGGGTGAACAGTTAAAAATTTCACTTTTTCAATTAATTTTGTTAAATAAAAAAATATGACAGGGAGTGTTTGTAATTTTCCAAACTACAGAGAGCAATTCGTATTTTAAGAAAATCGCAGGGGGTGTATTTGTAATTTATCCTTTTTGTTTTGTTTGATTCTTCAATTTGTAAAAGGAAAAAAAAATGAGAATGAAAATATAAGAAAATAAAAATGAATTAATAGAAGCCTTTTTATTATTATTATTTGTAACAACTCATTATGGGCTTTGTTTCCAAATTCCACCCATGTTGACCAATGAGGCTTCTCATGGGTTTGTTTCTTACCTGGGCTGGCCCTATACGGTTCGCTTGATATTAGATCCCTACGTGTCAATTAAGTGAAGTATTGGGCCTCTTCCTCTTTATCTGGGTCAAGAAAATAGATAATCCATCAAGTGTCACTTAATATTTGGATTCGAGTCTCTATAGTCACTTGATAGGATTAAATATATTTTTTAGCGCCGAGAACATGTGATAGGACCTTAGTTTAGTCTCGCTGGAAGTGTGATGAGGTCTCTTGCAAATTGATATGTGGTGCTAACGGGCTACTTTCGGATGGGATATATGAAATAGTCTATCTTTATATCTATTTTTGTAACAAAAAATAAAAAATAAGTAGATAAAATATTTTTACTATAAATCTCGCAATGTGCTCTTAGTGTACATCTAAAGAAAATTGAAAAAAATTATAAATGTTTTTTGTATATGATTTTATGTAGAATATATATGCTACACATAAAAAGAGAAAGTTTAAAAACCAATATATAATTCTCAATGACTTTCCAATTTACATTGGTCCTAAGTTTTCCTTAATCCATTAGGCTATCTTCAATCATAAAAAAATAAAAATAAAAATAAAAATAAAATTACAAATCAATTTCAACATAATATTAAAAAAATCATTTAAATTTCAAGAAAATAGTTATATAGACAAATTGGTCAAAAATTTAATAATGTCACCTCACAGAACCTCAGGGTTCGTTTGGAAATTAATTTTTTTAAGTGATTATTTACAATTTTTGTATGGGGAATTTATTAATAAATCCCATCTAGAGATGTTTTATCCCAATAAGTCCACAAAGAAAAATTATATCCCAATCAGTCCCATATAGTTTTCTGCTTATTCCATAAAGTCCATTTTTTAATTTCATATTTATACGTGGACTATTATGCCCTTATATATATATACATTATGTTAATACGTAACCAACGTCACGCTGCAAGCCGAACGTGAGGCCATGCTCCATTAAAAAAGGAACCTGAATGAACCAAAAAAACCTCCATGGAAGCCAGTCATCAACTCCGGCGAAACACCCACACCCAACGCCGGAAGAGAGAACCCAACGAGGAACCCCAACACCAGTGCCGGAATCACTTCGGCATTACAACCAAATACGAACAAATAACAACGCCGGGTTGATCACACAACCAAATACGAACAAATAACACTTGCCATACCAACGCAGACCCGCCAACGACGCATCCACCATAGCCGGCTACATCTCCCAGAACATATAACCATCCCACCACATGCACCTGAAAGTGCTTATCGCCGATAAAACCAAAGATCGAGCAAAGAAGAAGACACGCCAGGTAGAACCCAACGCCCACAACCTCGTGACTGAGCAGAGAAACAAAGACACGTTGAGTAGAAACCCGGCGTCAAGGACTTCCACTCGACGAGAGACTTCTGAACAAGACCCATACACTGACAGACACCACCACGAAGCACAACGGAGTTACACACTCCTGTAGCAAACGACGACCCACAACCATGGATTTGGTCCACAAACGTAACACACGAACCCAGCCATGCCTAAGAATAGCCGGACTAGATTAATTAAAACACATGACTTTTCCATTTCCCAATTCAACCAACCATAATTTAGAATTCGAATCTTATCACTTTCATGTGATTAGCGTAGTGGAACAGATGTGAACATTCACAGCTTTTCCACTGATGTGCATGTTCACAGTTGTGTGCGTGGGTGTGAATGCCCAGAGTTTGTGTCTGGTTGTGAACATTCACATCATGTTGACTGTGTCAGCACAAACACAATGTACATATGTTAATAGTTAATGATGTGAATATTCACAACGCAATAAATAAATGTGAAGATTCACATTAATGATGATATGTTTGTTCATGGGTCGTACACCTAATTAATGTATAATGTGAATATTAACATTTGTAGTCAATCACATTTTGATGTGAATATTCACAATGCAATAAATAGACGTGAAGATTCACGTTTATTCTAATATGATCATACATATAATTAATGTACAATGTGAATATTAACATCTGTAGTCAACCACAATAAACATAAGACATAATTTGAACATTCACATTT
Organism: Camellia lanceoleosa; assembly: GCA_025200525.1. Lineage (NCBI taxonomy): Eukaryota > Viridiplantae > Streptophyta > Magnoliopsida > Ericales > Theaceae > Camellia > Camellia lanceoleosa. The sequence goes on from CM045760.1 coordinate 42,469,998, forward strand.
ATTAAACATAAATTAAGATGTAAACATTCACACAAACTTCAACATAAGAAAACAGATGTGAATGTTCACAGTCTATATTGTTTAGCACACGCAACACATCAATATCAAATATACCATCAAAAGACATAGGCATGTGAGAAGTATATCATTGATTTATATATATGCTGTCAAGTGTTTTCAACTGCAAGTTATTAATAGTTAATGATGTGAATATTCACAACGCAATAAATAAATGTGAAGATTCACATTAATGATGATATGTTTGTTCATGGGTCGTACACCTAATTAATGTATAATGTGAATATTAACATTTGTAGTCAATCACATTTTGATGTGAATATTCACAATGCAATAAATAGACGTGAAGATTCACGTTTATTCTAATATGATCATACATATAATTAATGTACAATGTGAATATTAACATCTGTAGTCAACCACAATAAACATAAGACATAATTTGAACATTCACATTTATTAAACATAAATTAAGATGTAAACATTCACACAAACTTCAACATAAGAAAACAGATGTGAATGTTCACAGTCTATATTGTTTAGCACACGCAACACATCAACATCAAATATACCATCAAAAGACATAGGCATGTGAGAAGTATATCATTGATTTAAATATATGCTGTCAAGTGTTTTCAACTGCAAGTTATCAAAGTTACAAAAAAAAAAAAAAAAAAAAAAAAAAAAAAAAAAAAAAAAAAAAAAACTAGCACTATATTCTGGTATAGCTAGTGAATAGTAGACAACCCCAACTATCGAATAACGAAGTTTTCCTTAAGTAGTCCAGTTGAAAATCCGAGAACTTGTTGCTTCTCATCGGTTCTACTAAGCCTGTGATGGTTGATCGATAATTGACATGTCGCATATCGATGTGGGTGTTGCTCTCTAGAGGCATGCTCTCTTCTTTGACATAATAATCCTTCCTCTTTCTTTTTGTGCAAAATTTAGATGCAACATCTGTTACATGGGCATGCACAAATAGTGAGTGTTTGTATGAACATTAAATTTGATTTCAATAGAATTTGTAGGGTAGGCATGTACATTAACATCAGCACATCATTAATCAGTGTGGATGTTCACATTCAACGATATTCATATAAGCAAAAGTAACAAAGTGCTATTTAAGTGACAAACATAGCAATGTGAACATTCACATCATTGGAGATGTGAATATTCACATTACTACTAGGGTACAAATAGTAGTGGTCACACCAAATGTTAATAGTTAAACATCCATATAATATTTGGTATGTCTATGTGTATAGATGAGAATGTTAAAGTTCACATCAATATTTGGTTACAACAATTCACAGTATGACAATGATTATATGTACACATTTATAAGCAAATAGCACCAATGTAAATATTCATAGTGGCTATAAACAACCGAACAACATGAAAACATCACCCATTCATTACCCACAAACCACATATTTTCAATGTACACAACTACGATGTGAATAATAAGTGGACAAATATGAACAGCATTAATGCTCACAATGTCAAGGTTCACGTCAAAATTGAATTACAAATAGAAGAAACGTTTTTATTTGGAGATTTGCTTGACACAATGTTCATAATCATGTAACAAATTTATTTAGGACACGTCCCCATGTAAATGTTGACATCATGCCAACAACAACAATATCCGAAACAACAATATCCGAACAGCAGCACCAATAATATCTGCCTCTACTAAAATGTTCAGGCAATGTGAATGTTCACAGCCTACCAAAAGAACCAACAATATCTGTTTGAACTAAAATGTTCATGCAATGTGATCGTTCACATACTAGAACAACAGCACCAATAATGTTTGACTCTCCTAAAATGTTTAGGCAATGCCAATGTTCACAGCCTAGAGCGAAAGCGCCAACAATATCTGATTGAACTAAAATGTTCAGGCAATGTGAATGTTCACAGCCTAGAACAACAGCACGAACAATATCTTACTCTACTAAATTTTGTCGACAATGTAACTGTTGACAACATAGAACAGCAGCACCAATAATATCTGGTTCTCCTACAATTATCAGGCAATGTGAATGTTCACAGCCAATAACAAAAGGACCAATAATTTCTGATTCTACTAAAATTTGCAGGCAATGTGAATGTTCACATCTTTCATCAACAAGAACAACAACAGAATTGGCCAAACATTTTCAATCCACAAGAATGTTCAAAGCATAAAACAACAACACAATTACTACCTGATTAACAAAACATTTTAACTCAATGTGAATGTTCACATTTTTTATCAACTACAACAAAACAGAATTGGCCAAAACATTTTGAAATCGTGTGAATGTTCACAGCATTGAACAACAACCAGATAACATCAGCAATAATGTGATTATCAAACCATCTTCAATCAATGCGAATGTTCACATCTCTCAATAACAACGACTACAACAAAAACATTTTGGAATGTTCACAGTTGTGAACACAATGTAATGGCAACTGTAATGTTTTTTGGTGCAAAAATCAATAAAATTAAGGATTATGATGGAGGGATGCGAGATGAGGGTTAGATGATCGTGTTTTTGGGTGATGTAATTCTATAATTAAAACACTAGGAACGAACTTAAAAGTAGAAAAAAATAGTAGATTACAATGAAATTTAGATAAAACTAAGGTTCAATTTTGATTTCTTAAAATAGAAAATAAGGGTTACAAAAAATCTAAAGGTATTTTTGACAAATGTTTGACAATCCTGAAGTTAGGTTTTACAAACCAAAAATTCATCAGAAATGTTAAAGAAATAAAAAAAAATAAAGTCAGAAAATATTGAAGAGTTTAGATCAATTTGAGATAAGAGTGTTGATGTGGAAAAGGAATAGGAAAGGAAAGGGAAATCTGGGTGTTGAGAGAAGAGTTGGGTGTTTTTACCTCAGGGTAAAGAGGGAGTGAAGGAGGTTTGCTGACCTCTTCGGACGCCATTGAAAGTTGCAGGGAGAGAGAGAGAGAGAGAGAGAGAGAGAGAGAGAGAGAGAGAGAGAGAGAGAGAAGAAAGCTTTCAAGTCGCCACAAATAAAGAGGGGAAGAGAGACGGTTATTAGATTCAAAGAGAGAGAGAAAGGCGCGTGTTTTGTTCAGGGATGTTTTGGTCTTTCTATATGAAATGGACCTAATGGAATATTGTAAAACACCATGGGTTTTATGGAACAACACTCTTAGATAATGGATTTATTGAAAAAGCTCCCTTTTTGTATCTATATAAATTGTCAATAATTTAGTGCTAATTCAATACAAAGCAGACTTCACTGCGTTCTCACGTCCAGAAAAGTCCAAACTATCCTCCCATATAACAATAAAATTATCAAAAATATTAATTGAAAATATTATTAAAAAATGTTAATTGACTTTCGGTCTGATTAATGAAAAATATTATTTGTTATGCGATTAGAAATTTTAAAGAACTGATGTAATTTATAAAACCACAAGTAACAATTAGTATTTTAAGCAAATCACAAATAGTGTATTTATAATTTACACTAAAACTTAACATTATAGGCACATAAAACTGGTTTTCAGCAATGTTTTGTTTATGAAAGGTGGTTTGTGTCAAATTTTAACACGATAAATATGTGATAATTAATTTTTTTAAATAATATTTAAAGGATTGAACTTTTCTTAAATTCAAATTTGATTTTGAGATAACTTGATAAGTCCGTGGGACTCACCATGAGTTTCATTTTGTTAATCTGAATCGCTTATTTTGTGAGGCTTTCAATTTTTGTATTATATTTTTTTTTATCGCGTTTGTGTTTAAAAAATTAGATGAGGAGTATGTTTTTTTTTTAAATATTGTCATTTTTTAAGACAAAACTTATAAAAGATATTATATTTACCAAATCAATCTAATTTATAATAATACACCTACAAAATTTTACAAAATAAATTAAACTTGCAGTGCGTTTGACGACCCCTCAAGTTTTCGCGTTTGGACCCTTGAAGTGATCGTGGAGTGAACTGATAAGGTAGCACGGCATGTCCCACTTTTGGAGTGAATTGTTTTTGTGAATGTGGGAGCACGTAGAGAGATAGAGAAAAATTAATTGAATAATAATAATAATAAAAGAGAGGAGAGGAGTTTTAAAAGTAATTTTGAATTGTATTTTAAAAATATGTTTGCTTAACATATTTCATCCAAATCATAATTTAAAAATATAATTGAATTTTGAAAAATACACCAAATGCTACTAATTTCTTTATTCATTTCGAAAACAAAGGCAAGAGAGAGAGAACAAGAAAGAGAGGAGGAAGCATAGAAGAAGCTAATAATTATTGTTGATGAAAATATCAAAAGAATTATATTTTATTGATAAATAATGCTAAGAAAATGAGATACAAATAAATTAGGCTGAGGTACGGATATTCCGTTTTCTTTAAGGAGATCAAATCCATTGCGGTAGGAAAAACTCAAATACCGATGCAACAGTCACTAAACTATGACTTGTCTCTTTCAAGATACAACAGCTTGACCACTTGTTGTATGGTTCAGACCAACTCTTGTACAAGATGGTGAACCCAAAGCTCCACCAAGAAAAAAAATACTCTTCTTTGGCTAGTAATCTCTCAAGTGTAAAAAATTGTTGGTCTAGAAAAGAGTAGATGAGAGGAACAATTGACTTGTCCCCTCCAAGATACAACAGCTAGACCACTTGTCGTGTGGTTCAGGCTAACTCTGCACAAGATGGTGAACCCAAAACTCCACCAAGAAAAAAATACCATTCTTTGGCTAGTAATCCCTCAAGTGTAAAAAACAGTTGGTCTAGAAAAGAGTAGATAAGAGGAACAATTTATGGGCCACTAGGACCTTACAAATTACACCAAAAAATAATGACCATTAAACTAGAGAAAAGCGAGAGTCCCAAAACCTCCAAATATTAACTTACCACTGTCACGACCCAACTCCCGGGGCTTAGGATTAGAATCGCAACTTTTTGAATAATTCTAAACTTAACAAATTAAATGGCGTAAACGGAGGCAAAATGGAAGTAGGAAATAATTAAACATAAAATTAACTTCATTCTACCATTTTGATAACAGAAAATACATCTGTAGGGCTTTTATATTTTTATTATTCAGTGACCGGCCCTAGTAGAAACAAAAGGGAGAAAAAAAAAAAAAAAAACAGATCAGCATCAAATTCTTGTACAGGTTCCACTATACGAGATTATAGGTCTTCCTTACATCTCATCACTAGAAAAGGGTAATAGCTATACGTACACAACAGAGTGAGAAATATTATGCCAAAAGTATATGGAACACAAAATAACCATGAATGGTTAGTTAAGTTAAAACATTTACATAACTTGATTTGAATAACAAATTATTTAAAGTAGTAGAAACTGAAATACAGAAATTATGTAAATAAATAATCATAACCACGGTACAAAACAGAACAGAGGTCGCAGGAGTGACAATCAGGACAGAGGTCAATGGATTCATTACAAATAGAGGACCACAAAGTGGTCAAACAGAGGTCAATGGTTATTTAAGTCCCCTAAGGCATAGTACTCCCGTGGTGGTATTCACAGAAAATAATTGTTTACAAAATCATTGTCAAATAATTTCTAAAAGTTAAACAAACATATCCATGGGTTTCAATTTAAGCAAATAGAGTTCAGAAAATAATTGATGTAATCAAAATATTAATATAATTTATAAAACATAGATTACGTAAAATAATTTATGGTAACCCAAAACATACGTAAAATATATTATGGTGACTCAAGGTATAATATAATTCACCTTAATATTGACCATTAACCTTTACTTTCCCTCCTCTTAGAGGCTTTCGTCTTTGTTGCTTGTTTTTTGATTCTGACTACTAACTTGAGCTCTCATATATATACAGGGACTTTCACTAGGTGAGTGACCAGCCTCTCCGTGCCCAAAATCATGAAACTATGCCTAGGTATGCTTAGTCATCCCCTATGAGCCTTATCCTTTAATCTTGTGAGCCTTATCTCCTAATAAATATTTCTTAGCTTACTATAATAATTCATGGCTTAATTCTGATCCGTATTCTTGATAAAAATAAAGTCTCTTGATTTAACTTACATTTTATCACATACAACCATCACATTAAATATTTTATTTTACTCTTATTATATGTATATATATATATATTTATTATTTATTTATTTATTTATTTTTTGTAGTAACGTGGCGTTAATGAAATATTTAGGGTGTCACATTTCTCTTCTCCTAAATAGAAGTTTGCCCCCAAACTTGATGTACCTTAATTTTCGAAGAGGTGTGGATATTTAGCTCGCATTTGACTTTCTGATTCCCACGTAGCTTCTTCGATACGATGATTTCGCTATAAGACTTTTACCAGCGGTATGGTCTTGTTTTAGAGAATTTGATCACAATGATTGAGAATCTGCACTGGTTGCTCTTCATAAGAGAGGTCCTCTTGAATTTCCAAGTTCTCATAGTCAGCGACAGCGTTATTTTATTTTACTTCTAGATTGTTCTTTTGGATTGCCCTTTAGTGTAGTTCCCAAAGCCTCCTACAATTTGTTCCAGAAGTGAGACATGAAGCGGGGGTCTTGGTCAAACACGATTGAAACTGGGGTGCCATGCAAACGAACAATTTCCTTAATGTATAAAGTAGCAAACTTATTAAGGAAGTAAATGATTTTGGTTGGCAGAAAATGCACCGACTTCATTAACCAGTCTACTATAACCCATATTACATCATTCTTCGAAAATGACTATGGTTGCCCGACCACGAAGTCCATAGTGATGTGCTCCCATTTCCACTCAGGTATAGAGAGTGGTTGAAGCAGTCCTGCAGGTCTCTGCTTTAATACGCTGACAATGTAGGCATTTGGAGACATGGTTTGCTACGTCTCTCTTCCCTTCAGATCATGGTACATCTTTGTGTTGCCAGGGTGGACTGCAAATCTTGAGCTATAAGCTTCTACTAATATCTTCTTCTTAAGTTCTAGAATGTCGGGTAGGCGGATTCGATTATGAAATTTTAGCATCCCATTGCTTATAGTGAAATTAGAATTAACCGTACTCCTTTGCTTCTCGTACTTCTTCTTCAAAAGTTTATCTTCACATTAGCGTGCTCTAATTTCTTCAATTAAGGTAGGTTCTATGGTTATGTTGGCGAGTAGTCCATTGATCTTGCGGGAAACGAGAATACATGCCAAACTTTTGATCGTCTTTTGGCTCAATGCGTCTACCATCACATTAGCTTTGCCCAGATGGTGATGGATCTCTATATCATAGTCTTTCATAAATTCTAGCCACTGTCGTTGCCTCATATTTAGTTCCTTTTGTGTAAACAGATATTTAAGACTTTTATGATCAGTGTAAATCTCGCAGGTTGCACCGTAGAGATAATGATGCCAGATCTTAAGGGCGAAGATTATCGCAGCTAATTCTAGATCATGAGTTGGGTAGTTCTTCTCGTGAGTCTTTATTTATCGCGAGGCATAAGCAATGAATTTTTTGTTTTGCATAAGAACGCAACCTAAACCATTGTATGAGGCATCACTATAAATGACGAACCAATCTGCTCCTGTAGCGAGTGCTAGTATAAAAGCTGACACAAGTTTGCTTTTTAACTCTTGGAAGCAACGCTCTTGTTTGTCTGTCCATTCAAAGGATGTGTTCTTCTGAGTTAGCTGGGTCAAGGGTGATGCTATCTTCAAGAAATCTTGCACGAAGTGTCGATAATAACCAGCTAGACCCAAGAAACTTCAAACTTCCGACACATTAGTAGGTTGCGGCCAATCCACGATTACTATAACTTTTTGATAGTCAACCGAGATGCCATCTTTGTTAATGACGTGATTGAGAAAGTGTACACTAGTGATCCAGAATTCGCATTTCTTCAACTTGGCATTAAGTTTGTGATCAAGTAGTGTTTGTAGAATCGTTCGCAAATGCTGCTCATGGTCTTCCGGTGACTTGGAGTATATGAGGATGTCATCAATGAAGACGATGATGAACTCATCAAGATAGGGTTTGAACACTTGATTCATGAGGTCCATGAAGGTCGCTGGAGCATTTGTGATGCCAAATGCCATAACGAGAAACTCATAGTGCCCATAACAGGTTCTGAAGGCAGTCATTTCGATATTTTCCATCTTGACTTTTAGTTGGTGACAGCCAGAACGCAAGTTGATTTTTGAGAATATTTGGGCGCCTTGAAGTTGATCGAATAAGTCATCAATTCGTGGCAGAGGATACCGATTCTTGATGGTGACCTTGTTCAGCTCCCGATAATTAATGCATAATCTCATTGTGCCATCATTTTTCTTTATGAACAGTATTGGAGCTCCCCAGGGTGAAGTACTACGTCGAATGAAACCTTTGTCTAGGAGTTCTTGGAGTTGAGTCTTTAGTTCTTTCAATTCCATCATTGACATGCGGTAAGGGGCTTTTGATACTGGTTGGGTACCACGTTGAGTTTCAATTGTGAATTCGATTTCCCGGTCAACCGGGGTACCGGGTAGATCTTTAGGGAAGACATCCGGGAATGAAAACACAAAAAGAGTCCAAATCCGACAATTCTTTTTGGAAAATTGATGTTTGAGTCAAATGCAAAAATGGACTGCTTTGCCAGATTTCAGAGTTGCCACTTAAATATTTTAAGGAAATTTAGGAAACTCGAGACTCATACCAAAGGTCGTTAGTCTGTCATCACCAAAGTGTCTTGGTTTGAGAACTTAGGTACGAGAAGGGAAGGTCATGAATTGAGCAACCCCCTCGCCCGATCAAAGATCGGCCTCTACTAATCATGATGTGTTTCTTATTTACATTATATGATCTTGTTCCGATTTTTAGGCTATTTTTTACTATGTGATGCTCATACAAAGTATAAACTAGTTTTGCACGATTTGGAATATTTGATCTCATGTTTTGTTTTGAAATTGTTTTGTGAATTTGTCACTTGAAAAAATGGGCTTAAAATGGACATTTAATCAAATCATCCCAACTCAAGCAATTAGCCTTCATCTACAGGCAATCAAACAATTATATCATTTAAGCACTTAGCCTCATAACAAGCATGGTAGATATGGCAACACAAACACTTGATGCAAGATGCTAAGACGTAAAAGCTCACCCAGTACTCTGAGCCAAAAAGGTGAAAGAGTTAGCAAAATATGCATGTTCCTAATTATGCAATTATGGCTAATGCAACACATACATTATATATTTTATAGGCTCAGCTATGAACATAGCATATGATTTCATTCCAGACATGTGATAAAGCACGTATTTCATGAAATGAATTTGGACATTTGGTTAGTATGATGAGCCAAACCTTGGATGCATACAAGACAAATGGATGTAAAACATGAGAATGCTAATGAAATGTGCTCTAAACTAACCATCGTAAGCGATTAAATAAAAAAGAGAAAGACGTGAGGTTGGAAGACATACACATTATTACAACATTTGATCCCTCACGCAGGAAGGTGCGAATCAATGTTCAAAAGTCCGAATTAACTAACTATTACAAAACTAGGCGAATGAATAATAATTAACTTAACTAAGCTAATTAACTACTTTATTACAACAATTTAACTAGCTATACCAATTATCTAAGCTGATGGCTACAACAATACTAATTACAATAAGATTAACTTACAACTATAACATTAATGAAACAATTAATCGCGTTTGACAAAAGCGTAAGTGAAGACGAATGAGAGTTGCATGCACAGCACCTAAGAGCTACTCTATCTGTCAGAGCCAACTCTGTTTCACCTCCAGCCACTGCCTCTGTTTTCTGCAAAACTGCACTGTTGGCCTCACACTGAGGGTCAGCCGTGCATCAGTGATGGCCTGGAGGGTCTATAGATGGCCGGCCGTGTCTCAAATTGGTGCAAAACTCCGTTTTTGTGTTTTAAGGTGAACTAGTACAGACAGAGTGTTCTCAAGCTCTGTTTGTCCCATCTTCCTTCTCTGTCATGGGAAAGCCTCAAGAGAAGGTTGAAATTGATTCCAAAGCTATCAATGAGCAAATTGATTGCTTGATGATCTCGGATACAATTTTGGACAAAAAGTCAATGAATGCAATGCATAAGACCACCCCTCCCTCTTGTCATGGAGTGAACTTAAAGAGGGTGAGCTTCAAGAATCATCAAAATGCCATGAATTAGCATGTGACAACTCTTGACACAAGGAACTTGGCATAATGTCCAGCCAAGTTCAAGCGATTCTAACCATTTTCTTTATATGGGTTGTTCCAAGTTTTAAGCCAATTTTATGAAGCCTTGTCATTCTTTAATCCACTTGTCCATGGTGGTATTAAAGTCCTTTAAATAAGAAATAACGTCAAACGAGAGGTTCTTCAAAAACATGAGAGAAAAACTATACCGTTGGCAATGAATCTTTGAAAAGATTGAGCCATTAAGTAGAAGTATCTCTTACATGTTTGGAGCAACCTCAATCGATTGAAATCATTCTCAAGAATGAAAGAGATGGATGATGGATTGATTGTTAGAGTATGACTCTTAACATGAAAAATAAGTAAAGAAAAGCTTGGAACAACATGCAATAAGTTATGTATACAAACTTGTGAGACAACAAATGAATTAACTAAAGCATGAATCAATTTAAAAGGCTGAGACAGCCCTAAAACAACCCTTAATACATGAAAAACAGAGGTTAAAATGCATGAAAAAAGCCTAAAAAACTAAACAATAAATAGATGAACCAAGGCTAGGAAGCAAGAACAATGAGGGGTGGCTAACCCCTTCACTTTTGAAACCTCAAAACATGATTTTTAGCCCTTTTTTACCTCTAAAAATAAATGCAAGGAGCAAAGAAAATGAGTGTAAAAGAAAGGTTTGAGCTATAGGTAAAGATATAGAAAGGGTGTAAACTCTCTCTACTCTTTTGGTAGCACTTCAAACCCAATCTTAAACACTTAGAATAGACTCAAAGAAACACAAAACAATAAGAATTAGGTAGGAAATGAAAGATATGAAGCAAAAAAGAAGATAAAAAAGCTTATACCTTGTAAATAAGTTTGCTTTTGATTATGATCCAAGCTTAGTCTAAACCCACTCTCAAGCTTGAATTATGCTTCTCAAAGATCAACCAAGGCTCTAAGATGGTGAGATAGGGTTGTGTATGGTGTATGGAGATGACACAAGGGAGCTAGGTTAACTCAAAGGTTGCTTGCTATGGAAGAAGGAGGAGGGAGGAGCTCTCAAGGTGTATATAGGCTTTCTAAATTTTATTCAACCTTTAAAACAATAACACAACTTCGTTTTTATAGAATTTAAGCCAGAAATATCATAAATATCTTCAAAAATGGACAGCTGGCGGCCTCCTGCCTAAAACAGTGTTTCTTGCCACCAAGGCCTGGCCGGCCATCACTAATGCACGGCCGGGCCCTGATGCCCTCCTTTGTTTTTTGGTTCAAACTCAGCTCAGGGTGGAAAAAGGTCCAAAAATAGGACTCAGAGGTTCAACAAGATAAATGTTAAAGATTTGAGATTATTTCGAGAGCCTGACTGAATCCGAATCGCAGTGAATTCAAAGCACACAATTCAACTTTCATTATCGAGTGTATCGAACCAAGAGCCTAAGTCTTGGGGGTGGTCAAAATGGGATGTCTACAGTTGCCCCTCTTTGACAGAGCTCGAGCAATCATGAAATGACGTGAGTGAATGTCAAAGCCCAAAGACGACCTATTTGACAAGGTCGCAAGACTTGGGCAAGAAAGCAAGACATAAATTAGATTGGATGTGCTCGCAAGCTGCCTACATATCCTTTTGCAAGGAATCAAACCAGCCTAGGTTAGAAGCAAAATGCAAACATAGGATGCAAGAACATAACTTATGATCATGCAATGAGGCCATGTAATGAAACATTTAAATGCAAATGCAATGCAAAGAAAATGCCACATTTAAACAAACTGAAACAAAGTACAACAATTCCAACCATGAAAAGAAGTAAGGAAATAAACACACCTTGCATAGGAAACACGGACCAAACTACATTTCCTGTAGAAAGGATATAAGAAAATTATGCAAGCCTAACTACGCGTCGCGCAAGAAAGGCTAAGGGTGACGTAACCATCGTGCGCACCTGAGGTCTTAACCGAGATCCTAACATGTTGTACATGAGAGAAGGAAAGGTGGTACGAACATCGAGTGCACCCGATGTTTTTAACCAAAGGTACAATCCTAACGCGTCACATGCGAGAGGAGGAAAGGTGGTGTGAACACCAAGCGCACCCGAATGTTTTTAACCAATTTGCAATCCTAATGTGTCACACGCAAAAGGAGGAAAGGTGGTGTGAACATCGAGTGCACTCAAATGTTTTTAACCGATTTGCAATCCTAACACGTCACACGTGAGAGGAGAAAAGATGGTGTGAACATCAGGTGCACCCAAATGTTTTTAACTAATTTGCAATCCTAACGCGTCACACACGAGAGGAGGAAGGGTGGGGTGAACATCGGGCGCACCCAAATATTTTTAACCGATTTGCAATCCTAATGCATCACACATGAGAGGAGGAAGGGTTGGTGTGAACATCAGGCGCACCCGAATGTTTTTAACCAATTTGCAATCTTAACGTGTCACACGCGAGAGGAGGAAGGGTTGGTGTGAACATCACCCGAATGTTTTTAACCGATGGTACAATCCTAACGCGTCACACGCGAGAGGATGAAAGGTTGGTGCGAACATCGGGCGCACTCGAATGTTTTTAACCGATTTGCAATCTTAATGCGCCACATGCGAGAGAAGGAAGGGTTAGAACGAGCAAAAGTCGCATAAGTAGGAGTCAGAACACGGATTCTACCCAAAGATACATGAAATCAAAACAATGCCAATGTGTTAAACAATGGGCTCAACGCACCGCGTTTCAATCCGGTTGTAAATGGATGATGACTTTAATGTGGCACGAATGATTTTATCTGGAACTCGTCTGTATGAATCATACATACAATATCATTTGATTACAACATAACGGAACGAACTACGATTCAAGCAAAATAATGATAAATTAACACACAAAAAAAAAAAAAAGGTTTAAAACAAATAAACAAGCTTAAACAAATTAGACCAAAAATTAAATAAATACGTTCCCTTTTGTTTGTTTTCACTTTTCCTCAACTCTTTCTTCTTTTTGTTCTTTTTTTTTTTTCACTCATTGTTTTTTTTTCTTTTTTCTTTTTTTCCACATTATTATTATTATACACCCAAATTAAAACTCAAACAATACTAGAAATAAAATAATAATAAAATAAACTATAATCAAATAATAATAACAAACAACACACAAAAAAATAAAACTGAATTCACCAAGAGCTGATCAGGCTTCGCCAATGCACGGCTGGGTTTCGACACAGTCGGTCGGCCTTCAGCAGCAGTAGGGACAATTTGGGGAAAGCAACAACCCGTGGTTGTTTAAAACACAATGTAACCCTCATTTCCTCACACTGACTCATCCGAAAACACCTCATTCTCTCTCTCTAACCTTCCTCTCTCTCTAGATTTCCATTCCTCTTGAGTTACCTGATAACTTTTGCAAAATTTTTCCTTGAAACCCTCTTGATCCTCCATCTTTTGAACAGATTGGATTTTGGTTTAGTGAAGTTTTGAGTTTTCTCTTGGTTTTTCTTAAATCCTCACATATTTTCTGTCAGGACCCAAACCCGTCCCTATAGGTTTAGCGTCATGACCGGCCCGTAATCATAGACTACCTACGGCCTCTATACAAATAAACATTTAATACCAACTATGGGGCTTAGCGGAAGTCTAAAATGTTATAGAGTTCATCCACTAAGCTGTGCATATATGAGTAAGAATGGCAACGGGCCGGGGCGGGGCAGGGGATCACCCTCTCTGTCCCCGATTCCTGATGGTGGAAACTCCCCCCGTCCCCGGTCCTGACCCCGACGGGGAGCACATCACCGCCCTCGCCTCCGCCCCTTAACGGGGATCGGGTTTCCCTGACCCCGAAATTCCCAGACCAAAAGAAAAAAAAAAACATCAGCACCATAATTTCTTCAAACTACAACAACAACAATTAAACAGATCTAACAGGGAGAATGTCATCAACAACAACAACAACAACAACAACAACAACAATTAAATATGCCCCATATTTTCTTCACAAATTCATCAACAACAACATCAACATCAACATCAACAACAACAACAACAACATTATTTTCAACAAATCTAATAGATCTGACCTCAAATGTAAAAAATAAAAAATCAAACCAGTGAGAGAGAAAGAGAGAGATAGAGAGAGAGGGAGGTGAAATCCGTTGTGTCAGAGAAGGCGACGATGGTGAGGAAGAGGCGACGGAGCAGCTGTAGACGCGCTTGGGATTAGGCATGGTACTACAGTTCGAACTTAATGTCACGGTTCTGAATCTAATCTCGCAAAGTGCAATGCAAGACTGATAAATCACCAAAGAGTCCAAATCCGGCAAATCGTTTTGGAAAACTGATTTTTATAAAGAAGTGCCAAACATGGACTGCTTTGCCAGATACAGAGTCGCTACCTAAATATTTTGTTTTGGGGGGAATTTAGGAAACCCTGACTCGTGCCTAAGGCCACGTGTCCGTCATCACCAAAGTTGCCTCGGCTCGGGAACTTGGTTACGAGAGGGGAAGGTCATGCAATGAGCACCCCCGCTCGCCCGATCAAAGATTGGCATGTACTAAGCATGATATCTTGCTTTTGAAAACACATGTGTTCTTATTCCAGTTAATTATAGCTAGAATTACTATGTGATGTGCACAACATACAAGTATAGACTAGATCGCCTAATTTGGAACAAAACATTGCATATTTGTTTGAAAACGGTTTGAAGTTTGCTACTCGCAAGTGGGCTAAAATACAGATTTGAATGAATTGTTCCAATTCAAGTAATCCAACCTTCACCCACAAGCATTCAAGCCGTTATATCAAATAAGCAGTTAGCGTCATGGCAAGCATGCTTTCATGGTAACATTAACACACATGCAGTATGCTAAAGCGTAAACACTCACAGTGTACTCCGAGCCAAAACAAAGAACTAGTTAAAAATCACGCATGATCCTAGTTCATGTTAAGATGGATAATGTAACACATGCGAAAATGCAACTACAATAGACTCGGCTATTTTAAAATGGCATATGAAATGCAATTTGATACATGTATTCAAATAGGTATTGAAATACAATGCAGTTAATATGATGCGCCGAGCCCGGTGCATGCAAGATAGATGAATGTATGCACGCATGCAAGCATAAGATATACTAATCGAAATATGCCCTAAAACTAACCATCGTTAGCGGTTAAGTAAAAGGGAGAAAGAAATGGAGGTTGGAAGACATGCATCACACACGCGTACGCTTATTACAACAATACGCCCTCTTGAATGAGGGACCGAATAAGAAGCTAACTAGCTAATCTAAGCTAGTTAAACTAATTATTACACAACAAATTAATTAACTAATCCTAGTTAACTAATTATTACAAAACAAATTGAAATAGCTAAACGCATTAACTATTAAGGTACAAACCAAAGCATAAACTAGCTATCTAAGCATGACAGCTAAGGAAAGCAGTAAAAGCAGGAGGTTCTCGGAGGGAGAAGACTAGATGCATGCTCGGTCGTCTTGTTCGAAAATCCAATGCGATACCCCGATTTGCCTCTGTTTTCATTTGTTCTCAAAACCTTGCACCAAGCTCCAGAAAGCTAAAATTCCACCTAGAGAAACCTGTGGGAGGGTGGCCGATCACTTTTGGTCTCTCCAGACACTTGCTGACCACTTTTGGTTGTTGAAAAACTAGAAAAGTGGTCGACCAGCTAGTTTTTTCGGGTGACCGATTATTCTTGTTGAGCGCAATTTCTTTGCAACAGAGAGCTAGAAAGGGCATGGCAATGTATTTGCAAGATATGTGTGCACAACTACCCCTCCCTATCATGTCATGAACTCAAGGGGGTGTGGCTCTCGACCCTTGGGCCACCAATCACGCATTTCAATGCATGATGGCCAAGAGGCGAAGTTGCATAATTTAATATAAAAATGAATGCACACATAAACACATAAGGCCTAAAACTCTATCATGTATGATCAAAAGCGTCGGCGACCGAGAATTGAGGCACGTTTCATCACTTGAAGTATGAAACGTCCCTCGTTTCTCGTGTTTGGATTAATACCTATTCCAAACACAATGCAACACAAGCAAGGCATACACAATGCGACTCAAGCATGCAACTCAATGCAACATAACTTAAGCATGCAAACATGCAAGGGGTAAGCATGCACAATGCAACTAACTGCATAGCATACACAATGCAAGAGATAACATGGCATACTCAATGCCAAATGCTAAGAACTAGATGGCATACTCAATGCAAGACAATCATAAGGTTCTAAACACCATGTAATGCATGCATGCACAATGCAATGCAACAAGGGCAATAATATGCAATACACCAAACATGCAACAACATGCAATTCATATACTCAATGGACTTAAACCGAAATAGACAGACCTCAGTCATGCCCAAAACAGTGGCCATAATGCTAAAATGAAGGCACCGAAAACACATACAAGCATGCATGCCAATTGGCTCGCCAACTAAGGCACTAAGGTGCAACTCTCAAGAACACTGAAAGAGTAAAAAGCATGGAAGTGTAGGAACACTAAGTACACTGAAATGATGTAAGAAATGATGCCAAATCATTCAAACAATACAAGTATGGCATGCTAGGGTCCTTAAAGCATGAAGCTAATAAAGAGGACTACAAAGGAGGCATGCAATATATGGCACAAATGCATGAACTAAGCATGGACAGAGCTCAAGTAGGTCAAAATAAGGACCTAAACATGCTAAGATGAGGGCTCAAAGGCCTAGACATGTAAGCATACGAGCTAAGGCATAAACTAGGAAACAATGCATAACACTCAAAGGCACTTAAAGCATGACTGAGGTAGGAACATGGCAATGCTAAATGCTCTGAAATGTCATGTTAAGTGATGCCAAATCATGTACACAACACAAATGAAGCATGCAATGGTGCTCAAAGCTTGAGGCAAACAAGAGCATTTGTACTACAGGTATACAAAACATGAAGCATATGACCAAGGCAACCCAAAACAGTCCTAGAGCATGTCAAAATGAGTCTAAAACATGTTATGAAAGGAAGCCAAAACATGCTAGCATGAGGGGCATAAGGCCTGATGCATACAAGGCAAATAAGGTGGATTACACTACACCTACCAAGACCAAGCATGGAATGACCTAAGCAACAAAAATCTGAGTTACATCTTGGTATAATAACCTCAAATAAACATTGAAGTGATGGCTCGCAAGCTAAGGCATGAAGGCATACGCAATGGTTCATGTTAAGGCATAAAGGGGCAAACCCTCCAACGCATTGAATGAGTGACAAATGTGAATGCATGGCCATGAAACATGGACTAAAATCACATAATAAATGATGCCAAATCATTAACATAGTCCAAGTAATGCATGTTAGTGGACTCAATGCTCAAAGCTAACAAGCTAGATTGAACCATGGCTATACAAAGCAAGCCATGCATGGCCAAAACAACTAAAATCAAAGCTAAATCATGTTAAAACATGGACAAAAGCTTCATGAAGTTAAGCTAAAAACATGCTAAAATGACATGTTACAACATGATGCATGTTAGGCTATTTCATGGAATTACACTACAAGTGTATGGAGCATGCAAGGGGCCAACAAAACCACCCAAAATAGAGTCATGGCATGCTAAAACATCACCAAAAACATGCTGAAATGGAAAGAAACAAGCTAGAATGACATGCTACTTCATGGAGCATACAAGGCTAGTTTGTGTGATTTACACTACAAGTGTATTAACCATGCATGGAGTGACCAAACCAAGCAAAAATAGTGGTATGCCTCAGCAAAATAACTAGAAATACAAGCTAAGATATGGCCAACAAAAGCTTAACAAAGATGCTCAAACATGAGGCATATGAAGCAAGTAAACAAAATACAAGGAGAGGCAATGACCCTCTCCTATTTAGGACACTGTAGACACCCCATTTTTGACCGTCCTCAAGACTTGGACGTCACTGTTTGAACACTCGGTGATTATCCATGTTTGTGTTCGTTTGGAGTTCCCGGAATTCTCGGCTGCGCGCCTTGTCTCAGGCTCTCCGAACTCGACTGTTTTGTGTCTGGTTTTGCACCAAACACTTGTGTTTTGCCTTGGAGGGGCAGGGAATGCCTTGTGAGGCATCCCCACACACCACCCGCTGGTTTTTGTTGCCACCGGCAATGTATGTTGCCGGTCGGCACTATTTGTTGCCGGTCGGCAGTCATTTTTGTCAAAATGACATTTTTGAGCAGCCGACCACTGTTCATCTGCTTTTGCAGATATTTTAGGATAGCTGTTTGGCATTTTGTTCTCCTCCATACATGTGTATGGAGGGATGCCCTCCTTGTAAGCTTGTTGTATAAGCTTTACAAGTTGGTTGCTTATAAGAGAAGGGGGCTCTTCTCTTGGTTAAGGGGTTAGAGAATTTTGGAGAGAAAAACACAGAGAGAAACTCTGGTTTTAGGGTTAGGGTTAATACATATCTCCTATATCTCTTTTCCTCTCTTTATGTTCTAGGTGTTTTAGTCCATATTATTGCACACAAACACCTAGTGCTTCACCTTCCTTTGGCTACTGAGATTCTAAGGGCTTGTTCTTGCTATTTTTGACTGGATTGAAGCTTAAGGAAGCAACAAGATCACCATTGTCGAAGAAAGGCTTCAAGGGTAAGAAACTAGTCATTTTTACCCCATTTTTGCATCCTATTTCTACCTATCTTAGAGCTGTTTTTGTGTTTAGTGTATAACATAAAAAAGTTCTGTTTTTAGGCCCTCTTGATTGTTTGTTAAGAGTGTTTTGTGGTTTGGGTGTTTTTGACCACCCTTAAGCCTTGAAAGGCCCCATTTTTGTGCTATTTTGTGCAAGTTTCGAGGCTTTGGTGTTTGGGCCTCTTCACCACTGAAATCTTGAGGGATTTCAGTGGTGAATATGGTGCCTTGAAGTCTCCAAAAGGGGAGGGCCACCCCCTCTCCTTGTTGTCCTTGAAAGGGACCATTTTTGGTCTCTTAAGGGAGCTTATGTTTGAGTGTTTATTGGTCATGCCTTGGCTACATTTTATGTTTATATTGCTTTAATATAACATTGTTGTGTGTTGGTTTTGGTACACCATGCATGCTTAGCATACTTACCATGTAATGCCTTGTTATTGCCTTAATATGCCTTGGGTTGTAAACCATTATTCTAGCATGTTTTAGGCTTAGTCTTGTGAAGCTTTTGTGCTTGTTTTGCCATGTATAAGGTCTGTCCTAGGTTGTTTGGGTCGACCCTAGCATGCATTGTGTAGCCCCTTTGTATATTTGGGCTTGTTGGCCTCAAGTGCATAAGTGCATAGTATGCATTGCTTGCATTATTTCAGTGGTTTGGAACCACTTAGCATGAAATTTCAGTCCATTTAACATGTTTGCATACTTGTCTTAGAGACTTCATTGTCGCTTTGAAAGCTTGTGTTGTATGCTCCATGTTTTGGTCATTATGTATGCCTTTGGATTTGAGTTACTTAGATGCCATCTAGGTGCACCCGTGGCTTTGTTTAAGCCTTCTTTTGACCTGTTCTAAGCCTCCTTAGCCTTGTGAGGCTTGGTGGAATTGACCTTGGTTCAAGCCTCCGTGACTTACCTTAAGTACTTGGACCATGCTTGCATGCTTATGCTTGTCTCATTTGAGTTGGTTTGGCACCACATTTTGACATGATTTTAAAGCTTTTCATTGCATGCTAATTGTCTATTGTTGGGTCTCTTTAAGTGTGCTTAAGTGTTGCCTTTATATGCCTAAGTGTTGGACCATGAGTGCTTGCATGTTTGTTTGCATTTTGGCCCTCACTTCCATGATTTTGGCCACTGTTTTAGGCCTATTTAGAGTCGCCTCAATCATGTTTAAGTCCACCTTTTCATTAGCTTGCATTGCCTCATGTTTGCTTGTATGCTTGCATAAGTGCCTTGCCATGCCATGTTGCATCCTTAGCTTGCATGCCTAGGTTGCATTGCATCTTGCATGCATGCCTTGTTCCTTGATTTGGTGATAGGAATTGGGCCTTGTTTTGTTTGATTGGTTTGCATTTCATTTGACATGAAAGTGCACACTTGATTCTTTAGGCCATCATGCATGGAAATGCGTGATTGGTGGCCCGAGAATCAAGGCACATGCCCCTTTGAGGCACAAACATGATAGGGGGCATGATTGGTGCATACATTGTTTGAATTGTATTGCCATGCAAGATTTGCCCTCTGCTGCTGTGAGTTGCAGGTTCTGCAGGCATTGTTTGCCGACCGGCAACATTTTCTGCCGGCCGGCAGTAAGTCATCAGCCGATGGGTTCATTTTGTGCTGGTGACCACCATCCTATTGCCGGTGGTAGTTCTACTCAGCCGGTGGTATCCCCCAGTGTCCTGAGAGGCATTCCTGAGACTTTGGCAGTTTTCAGAGGAGCAAAGCAGGGAAAACAGAGGCAGACTATGCATGGCAGTGCGATTCCGAGCAAGTCCCGAGCATGCGCTGCATTTGACCCCCTTCCCGAGGGCTTTACTGTTGATTAATTAATTTGTTTAGTTAATATTAATTGATCTGTAATATTTAATTAGCTTGCGTAGTTAATTAATTTGTATATTCGTTTGGTCCTTCCGGGCGAGGGCAAATCTGTAATAAGCGTGTGTGAGTGGTGTGCATGTCTTCCAACCCCCACTTCTTTCTTCCCTTTTATTTATCTGCTTATGATGGTAGATTAGGGCACGTTTATTTTAGCATACCTTATGCTATGCATGCGTGCATCCATACATTTGTCTTACATGCACCGGGCTCGGTATATCATACAAACTGCATTGTATTTTCAAATCTAACTTGAATACGTGCATCGAATGATTGCATTCCATGTGCCATTTTAGGGTTAGCCGAGCCTGCTCTAAACTGCATCCTCGCATGTGTTGCAGTAGTCACTTTAACATGAACTAGGACATGCATGATTGCTAACTAGTTTTTATTTTGGCATGGAGTACAATGTAAGTATTTATGCTTTAGCATATCGCATGCTTGTGAATGTTAACATAACGGCATGATTACCATGTGGCTAAATGCTTATGTGAGATAAACTGTTTGAATGCCCGTGGGTGAAGGTTGGATTGTTTGAGTTGGGAAAACTCATTGAAATCCGTGTTTTAGCCTACTTGCGAGTAGCAAATTCCAAAGCGCTTTTCAAAACAAACGGATATGCAATGCTTATTTCCAAATTAGGCAATCTAGTCTATACTTGTTTGCTGCACGCATAACATAGTAATTCTAGGCTAATAACCGGAATAAGGACACATAATGTTTTCAAAATCGGATATCATGGTTAGTAGAGGCCGGTCTTCGGACCGAGCGAAAGGGGGTGCTCATAGCTGACCTTCCCCAATCGTACCCAAGCTCCCGAGCCAAGACAACTTTGGTGATGACGGACACGTGGCCTTCGGCACCGAGTCAGGGTTTCCTAAATTTCCCATTTTAAAAAATATTTAGGTGGCGACTCTGTATCTGGCAAAGCAGTCCATGTTTGGCACTTCTTTTTCAAAATCTGTTTTTTCTCAAAACGATTTGCCAGAGTTGGACTCTTTGGTTCAGATTAAGAACCGCAACAAACAAAAAAGGGGAGTCCGAATCAGAGCCGAGGTCCTCATGCGTTATTCTGACATTAAAACCACCTTTCCACCACTGAAAATCCTCTAGATTTCAGTGGTAGAAAGGTCATGCAAAGGGTTCAACAAGAGCCTAAAGGGATGTCTCAAAACAAGGCCTAAGATGGACTAAGAGGGGGTAAATCACCCCAAACGAAAAAGTGACCTTAAACAACTATTTTAAGCACTTAAATACAGAACTTCTTTCAGTAGGAAGTTAAGCTCAAAACAGCATGCAAAAGGGTCCAAAAGCTTAAGCAAAAATGGGGGTTTTAAAGGTCAAAGACTCACCCTTGAAGACCTTCTTTAAACCTGCAACTCCAGCAACTTTTTCAAGCTCAAATCAACCCAAGAACACCAAAACTAGCTCCTAAGCACCTCAGTAGCAAAAGGATGGTGTTTAAGTGTGTGTTTGTGTGAAAAAGTATGACAAAACTACACTTTTGAACACAAAACAAGAGCAAAATGAATAAGTATAGATATAGGTTATATGTATGGCTCAAGGAAGTTTTTTTTTTGGAACCTAGAGGAGAGAGAAGGAGCCTCCCTCTTATAGAAACAAAAGGCAAAGCTTCTTGGAGAAGTTAAGCTTCAAACAAATCCCTCCATAGTATGGAGGATAGCCCAAATGCCCTCCAGCTGTGCCAGCTGGAGGAAAATATCTCCAAAAAGGTGCCAAAAAGCAGCCGACCACTTGAAGTGGTCAGCCTGCTACTTAAAGTGGTCGGTTGACCACTTCAAGTGGTCTTCCAAGACACAAACTGGTCGGCCATAGGTGGGAGAGGTCTAGAGCATGAAAGAAAGCTAGTGGTGTGGTGGCCGACCAGAAAATGTGGCCCAAAGACCAAGCAAGCCAGTTATTCGACCAGAAAACTGGATGGCAGAAGGAAAAGTGGTCTCCAGGGGGAAAAAGTGGTCTCCCACCCTTATACCACTTTCCAAACAAGGAAAACAAGGTTTGTACAAAAAACAAACCAAAACGGATGCAAGACAAGAGATCGGGAGGCAAAGCACGCGGCCGAAAGCCCCGAAAACTAGCTAACGAACACCAAAAGCGGTATGCAACCACAAAAGTGTTCTCCCAGACCACATTGTTCCTCTAGGCAGAGGCAACAAGGTGTGGTTCAAAAACCATGCCAAACGGAGAATGTTAAGCAGTCCTGAGACAAGGCGCGCGGCTGAAGGCTCCAAAAACAGGAAACTAGTCTCCAAGCGGGAAAAGTGGTCTACAACCACAAAGAGATGGTCTGCAAGACCTCTCCCTCCCTCCAAGAAGAGAAACAAAATTCGGTCCACAAACCGAGCCAAAGCACAAAAGAGTTCAGAGGCCCGAAGGCAAGGCTCTCAGCCAAAACTCCGAAACCTCTAAACGAGCACAACATGTACCATCACCGAGTGCTTAATCGATGACGTTTGAGTCTTAAGGTCGGTCAAAAATGGGGTGTCTATAGCAGCATACTGTTGCAGATGGAGAGACAATGCGGACTACGGATGGAGACGACGTCGACTGCACAGAGAAGAGAGAAAGTGAGAGAGAGAGAAGAAAGAGTGTCTCAGTCAGTGTCCCCCTAACCCTAAAATGAGAAAAGAAAGAGGGAAAACATATATATATATATATATAGACAGGGGTATAATGGTCATTTCATTTTGGGGAACCAGGTACAGGGCTGGGGCTGTGGACCATATCACCGTCCCCGGCCTGAAAATGGTCGGGGATTTATTTTCAAATACCATCCCCGGCTCGTCGAGAGTATTTTTCGACGAAAAACCATTCCAATTGAGATCGGGGGGTCGGGTCCCCGTCGGGCCAGTTTCAAATTGCCATCCCTATATATGTGGAGAGTAAATTTATTAACTTATTTTGTATCAATATATACATCCAACGTAAGTACAACTCATGTCATTACAAAATACAACCTCAACTATGCACTACATACAAAACCATTAAACCTCACAAAAAGGGGTTTGACAAGCATGGCTCCACACAAGCCTAACTACTTCACTTGGAAGCTCTACCAAAAAACTGACTCGGGTAAACTTGGGGCTAACTAACTCTGATGCTCAGGTTGCCCACCTACAATTACATATATAAATAAATAGTGAGCTAAAGCCCAATAAGTAATAACAAAATAAAGAGGTTATATGAATGAAGTTTAATAATATTATGAACAACAAATTTTAACATCAATAGCCATTCAACTAACATGTATTACATTCGATAGAATAATAATGTTGTTTTAGCAATAGAGCCTTGAGGGTTAATCAAAATATCGTATCCAATTATCCAATGGGCCACGGTATTAATCTTCCCCGGGCAAGGGTCAATGTGCCATGGCATTAATCTCCCCCAGGCAAGGGTCAATATGCCATGGTATTAATCTCCCCCAGGCAGGGGTCAATATGGTTGAGTCATGGGTACATTTTTTTTTAAAAAAGGAACTTCATTCATCTACAAGAACTAGAGTTTCAGTACCCCATTCATGAATCAATGCTGATAATAATAACACTTTCGAAAATAAATATAATTGAACATATCTTTATAAGGTTATTACTCACAGTGGTTTGCGGTGACACTTAGCCTCAACGTCCACCTAAACGAAGCACATAACAAGGTACAAATGAAATTCCATTTTATTCCAATTCAATTCTCTTTGTGCGTCTCTAACTTATTATATGATATATGTGTCCAAAAAGGTGCCTAAGAATACAAGGAATGGCATGAGAATGCAAGTATGCACTTAAAAGAGTTGGTAAAATTTTGCTGAAAACAAGGTATCCGCTCAAGCGCAACTTCCTACGCTCAAGCGGGGGTTCAAAAACAAGGGTGGTCGCTAGAGCGTGACATCTGTCGCTCGAGCGGTCTGTAAAAGTACTAGATATATGAAATTCCCGCTCGACTGTCTCTCGAGCGGAAGACTAAAGAAAAAGGGTCCTCGCTCGAGCGCCACTTTGGTCGCTTGAGCGAACTGTAAAATTTTGGAAACTTATGGGAGCTCGACTTCCACGCTCGAGCGTGGACTTCTCTGCTCGAGCAGACAACATGAATTCTGGAATTTCCAGAACTATAATTGAAGATCAAGCATGGTATTCAAAGCCTCAAATCTTGCATTTTTGATACAGAAACATGGAGAATCACTATATAACATGAAAACACTTCCATTTAAAACCATTTATTCAAAATCATGGCAAATTCTCAACCATTAACTTCAATTTCAAGTTGTAAAATAATGTTTAGTCCAAATTGGATGCATATCTCTTCAAAACATATTCAAAACATGATCAAGCGGTATGAGAAGCATGAAAACATGGAGGATTCTCCAAATTAAGGTAGAAATATGCCATGCATGTAGGATTTCCATGAATTCAAACTCAAATTATGCATGCATGTGTGTAATTCAACTTCATTCTTCCATTTCTTGGAATTCATAGCTCTTTTTCTTCAATGACATGCCAATGAACACAAAAATGAGAGGAATTCAACTTCTTTACACCATATTTACATGAATTAATGTTGAGTGTCATGCCTAGTGTTGAATTCAAGTATGTCATGGCTCCAATCTTTGAGTCTCCCTCCAATTCTCTACAATTCACCTATTTCTCCCTGTAAATGTTGAACTCTCCTCTCCTCTCTCTTAATTCTCAGTTGAGTTGTGTACACAAAATGAGCTCATAAGCTTAGCTAGGGCCTTATATAGGATGTGATTAAGTTAGCCTAATTAATGGTGATAGGGATTAATCAATTAGGCTTAATTCTAACAAATTCAATCAGTTTATTCTAATTATTTTAATCCAAATCAAATTTCAATTGAAGTCTCCATAAAATTCTAAATATTCCAATTAGCCTATTGGGCTAGTCAATTTCTGCTTTCGAAGTCATCTAGGCTTTCAATTTCCGACTCTAAATTATCAATTTAAACAGATATTCCATATATCAACAGATAATTATAGAATCAAACATGTAATCACACAATCAAGCACATAATCATGTAATTAAACTCATTTAAATAATATAATGTACTAGTTTGGAGGTCGGGGTCGTCACATTTTTCCAAACTTTTCCCCTTTCTCTCTTTGATTTTTAATCTCTTCTTTATTTTCTCTCTCCTAGGGTTTCGGTTTTGTGATTTCCACATATCCTCACTTACCCACTCACTCTCTTTTTTCTATCTCTATGGCTACTGACGAAGTACCTATTCCCGACCCCACTACAGGTATTGGTGTCGTCCTTGGTGCGGACATGGAGGTGGAGGAGGTCGCTGCATTGCTTCCCCTTGCCGAGAGGCCTTTTGATGTGGTTACATATCAGCCGCGTACACATGTGCCACCCCCAAGCAGCATCTTGAGATTTGAGGGTTTCATTCCAAGGTTGGATGAGGACACTCTACTGTGAGAGCCCATGGAGCATGTATTTGTCGACGCCTCCACGGTACGCAACTTTTTCCCTTATTTTACTTTGCACACATGTTAAAATGCAGAAACTGATGAACAAACCACTTGTCTTTGCTGTACATATACTAATAAAACTCCCAATTGACAGGTGATAGCTAGGAGGATAGGTGGCTATGGCTCTATATCTGGCCCTTTGCGTTGGTACAAGTGGCTTCTCGCAGAGGTTCGTACTTTAGTTGATGCTGCTGGCTTTGGGCCCTTCTGCTCCGGGCTTATATAGATGAGGGCCGAGTCATGGCTCTATGGGGCCCTGGTAAAGAGATGGCGGGATACCATCGACTCATTCCACTTCTCCTCGATCGGGGAGATGACACTGACCCCATACGACTTCTCGATGCTAACTGGTTTGCGGGTTGGGATCGGCGACCCAATCTCCTTTGGTCCGGATATGACCCAATGGAGAGCTGCACAACTCCAGCTTCTTGGGGTGATCCTAAACACCACCAGCCACAGGATGGTGCATTACAACTGGTTCTTGGAGTACTTTTCCGGCACTCAGCCAGCTACTGCAGATGAGATTGCCCAGTATACCCGCGGCTTCCTCAGGTATCTCCTCGGTACTACCCTGTTTGTGAACAGGAAAAATACTATGGGTTTATACCTTCTAGGGGCACTGGTACACCTTTCTCGGGTGGTGGAATACGACTGGGATGGTGCCGGCCTGGCCACCTTATACTGCTACATGCGCTCTGTCTTCCGCCACAAGGTGGATTCACTGAGCGGCTACTGGAGGGTTATGGAGGTATACCCTACATTCATTTTTCTGATATGTTTTACATTTCGTTCACTGTTACATTTCTTGTTTATTTGATCTATTTTTCCCATGTCTTCTATTTGCAGCATTGGGTCTACACATATTTCACTTCCCTGGCTCCAGTCCCAGTGAGGCCGATCGAGTTGTCAGTACCCCGCTCTCGGTACTATAACTCGTGGTTCGAATGCCGCCGCCTTGTAGACCGAACCATCTCGTACTTCCGCCGCTTCTTTGACACGATCACGGCAGACCAGGTAACAAAATACCAATCTTTAGCTGTTACCTACTATAAGCATATTACACTGGTCCACACTACACGGTCACTTTCATGTTGTTACATCTGTACCATATTGCCATTCTCATACTGTACTGACTTCTGACATTGCACTAATTTCTGACACCGCATTGCCATTCTCATACTGCACTGATTTTCAATACTACACTAATTTCTCATACTGCATTGATTTCTGCCACTACATTGATATCTGCAGGTTGACTGGGACCCTTGGGCGAGCATTCCCCAGGTGTCAAAGATGACCTACACCGCTGCATGGCATGCCTCTACGATGAGGATTCTGTTCGAGGGCTCCTTTGGTCGAGCTTACTACCTAGAAGAGAGGTTCATCTGCCAGACGCGGGGCATTGCTGACCCCGACATTCCACATCCTTCTTCTCCTAGCATGAGGGTAGTGGATGATCTGCAGGACGGTCCTGAGCTCAACCTTTTGATGAGGCAAGGATGATGATCATCATCATGAGCATGGTGACTTCACTACCTTCTTACACACTCTGGTGATGGCGCCTCTTACCCCATGCATGGCTCGAGCTATGCCGGAGGTTACTGCTGCTGCTACTGCTGATACGCTTGCTGGAGGTGCCCCTGCTGTTGCTCCCATTCCTGGATTTCTTGTGATCCCCACTGAGATCGTGTACATGCGTTCGGATGGAGTGATCGGGCAGATCCCACTTGAGCACATTGATAAGAGGGACCGCAGGCTAGTGTTTGCTCCTGGCGTCGAGCAGGTACATATCTCTTTAATCCATACTACACTTTAGCTTGTTTTCTGCCATTTCTATTCATTGTTCATTATTACTTATGTCTGCCTTTCTCAGATTTTGTTCTTTTTGTAGATCCGCCGGGCTTACGGTGATGACCTCCTTCGTACGATCGATCGACTGCTCCTGATGGTACGGAGGAGGCAGACTGCCTTAGTCACCCATGGGATCGAGGTATATTCTATCTGTGATTTACTATTGTTGCCATACTGTACACTTTTGTTGATTCATATTGATATCTGTCCTCTTTTCAGCTTGAGCCTATACCAGTTGCACCTGCAGGACCTTCTCCAGTTAGAAGGAGAAGGAGATGGGGCCCTGTAAGAGGCCGCGGAGAAGCTGACCGAGAGAGAGGTCGAGTGAGGCAACGCTCACCTTTGGAGGAGTCTTTTGACAGATCCATGACCCCTGAGGATGAAGGAGAGGAGATTGACTTGCAGTCCAGTAGCCCCAGTGATGACAGTGATGCACCTCCTCCGAAACCAAGAAGGAAGGGAGCTAGGATGGGCTACTGATGATAATGATGATTTTGCTATTTTGTTTTTGTTTTTGTTTTTTTTATTCGTATCGTTTTTCTTTGTAGTTAAAAACTAGCTTCAAATAGACCCTTTTGTTTTTGAAGACTTTTGTTTTGTTTTGTAAAACAATGATTGGGGCTAGACCAGCTAGTTTATAAAAGTCAAGCTTTTGTTGAATGACCTCTTTGCACAATGTGATGAATGGCATTTGCATGCGATGAATGGCATAACTCTTGCATTGTAACCGTTAGAACTATAAATGCTTGTTCTTGAATTGATTCATGAATCGAATAATGACTTACAACCGGTCAAAATGTAAAATACAACTCGATAACAAAAAAATGAAATAAAAACAACTCAAAAATGCTAAAAAACACTTGGTACAAACAAAACAAGACTCAAAAGTATAGTCATGGTCCACCTGAACAAAGGCCAGTTTGTGCTGTAACTACACTGAATTGGACCAGGATTAAGGCCCGATCACGCTTCACTGATGCACGGCCGACCATCACCAATGCACAGCCAGCCATCAGTGTAATGTCAGTCAGTGCTATCCAAGTGTCATGCACAACTCCTTCTCAAACTTTATAAATAGTGCTCCCATGTTGTTTTTCTGGCAGACTCATAAATCTTTGATATTTTTCTCTCAAGATGGAGATGTTACTTATCAATAGGCTTCGAGACTGGATAGCCATTTTGGATGGCTCAAAAAAGGTGAATTTCCGAGGTTTCAACCTAAATGCTCTTTTTCCTTTGAGTTGCACTTCTCTTTGTTTTCCATTCCTCCATGTCGCGGTTCGATGTTGGAACCCGGTCACACATGTATTTCAATTTGGATATCAAGAAATGTGTTCAACACTTGAAGAATTTCAAACACTGATAGAATCCCGGTGCGACAAAGAAATCATGGCTCAGTCCCGTTTTAGCCATGCCTAGGCTTTGGGACAGATGTGTGGATTATCATTGCACGAGGCTCGGTCTTTGGCTCATGACGGGGAGATGAACATCCTCAGTTTAGTTCATTGGTTTTCCACTATTGGAGATAGGGGTGACCTTCTCTGGCATAGCCACCAATAACATGCTCTCTGTTTATGCATACTTGCTCAACTCCTAATTGCCCCTAGTTTTGGCAGAGCTAGTATCCGGTTGATTGAGGTGACCCAAGGCTTGAAAGAGGGCAAGAGCTGCATAGGTTTAGCACTGGCTGAAACTTTGATGGGTTTGGATGCTTTCCGTCGGGGAGAGACTACCCGCATTGTAGGGAGCCCGCTACTTGTCCAGGTATTATTTTCCATCCTTATAATTTATGATTCTCACATCACTCATCACTCATTCTCTATTTTTCTCTCAAAACCATTTTCTTACTTTTCCCTCAATGCACACCTCTCTATTCTTTTATCTCTCTTATTTTTCATCACTCCCCAGATATAGTTGATAGATAAACTGCGAGTAGTGGGCCCTTGTTCCGAATACTCGGCTAGGGCTTACTTCTTTCGCCAACGGCTGATAAATTTCCTTCAGAGGGTTTATGGTGTGATTAGATGTGCAACCGATCCGCAGCTAATATATCTTGGCGTTGCCCCTGGTTTAATTTAGCCGAGATGAGCTACAGCATGTCCCGACAATCGGGTGTAGAGTAAATTGGCCTTACACATTGCGTGTTCTATTTTTCTCTCTGGTTCCGATGCCAGTTTGGGCATGATCAAATACGACCAAATGAGGCAGTGGAGTACACAACTTCATTTCCGGTTCACGCCTCGCATCTGCCCTGGTATCTCGTGGCCTGGAGAATAAGAGAGATTATAGCCCCTGTCATTAGTTTCAGTTACACCTTGTCTAAGGAGTGTTTGGCTTGGCTTGAAGAGGAGGCAAAGGTTGGACCATCTTTGGCATAGAGCCACCTGACTCAACTATGCCCCTAGTTTTACTGCTTTGATCTTTTCTTTTCAAGTTCAAAATGTAAAAAGTAGCTTTGATCTGAATCAAAGAGTTTGGAGAATGTACTTGTGTTGAAATCAATAAAATTAAAGTTGCGAGTACTAAAAAATTTCCTCTCGGTCCCAAAAATGGTCCAAGTTGTAAAAAGGTAAAATTTTGAACAAAATAAACTTTTATTAAAACTTTCCAAAACCATTTTCAGAAGCAATCACCACCTGACACTCATATAATCGATCCTCAAGATGTACAATACCAAATCAAAAGAAATCATAATTGCCCCTGGCTACGTATCATTACTACTGTTCTACACTCAGCTTTTCTGCCCGAAATATAGAGCACAACCGAACTAATAGATAATGAACAAGGATGACTTGATTAGGAAAACGGATAGGACAATTGAACAGGAGATAGTTACAGCCGAACTTCAAGATGAAGTTGCCTACATATCCCAAAAATGGGAATCAGGCCTTACTTAGTTTGGTTCGGGTTCACTCGAGTATTAACTCTCTCCTTTTACACTCTAACTTTTTCCAAAGTCGCCCTTTAGGGTTTTCAACCTTGCAAGCTTAGTTTTTCTTTATTTCTAATTTTGTATGCTCTAACTTTTGCCTAGGTTGCTCTTTCGGGTTTTCGGCCTAACGAGCCTCTCAGGGGCAATATTTCTTTAACTTGTCCATGTTGATCGGTTGCGAGAACTCCAGACCATCCAAGTCCATAAAAATAACCGCCCCTCCTGACCAGATTGACTTGATGATGTAAAGACTAGTCCAATTAGGTTTGAACTTGTCCCTAGGGTCATGAATGGGAGATCAGTTTTCTTTTAGCACCATGTCTCCTTCCTTGAGATTCTGGGACTTAACATTTTTATTAAAAGCCCTAGCAATTCAACGTTGGTAGCCCTGGACATGATACAATGCCCTTAGTCTTCTCTCATCAAACAACATCAATTCATTAAACCTACTTTGCTGCCAATCTGCCTCTGATATCTAACACTCAACCATAATTCATAGTGAGGGCACTTCAATTTCGATCGGCAGAACAGCCTCTATCCTGTAGACAAGAGAATAGGGGGTTGCCCCTGTAGATGTTCGGATTGAGGTTCTGTAGCCCCAGAGTGCAAATGGCAATTTATCTGGCCAGTCTCTATAGGTTTTCACCATTTTCTACAGAATTCTCTTGATATTCTTGTTAGCAGCTTTAACAGCCCCATTAGTCTGCAGCCTGTAGGTTGATGACTTATGGAAAGCCACGTTATATTGTTCGAGCGAATCTATCACCTCTTTCTTGAAGTGTGTTCCATTATCAAAGATAATTTCATTGGGCACCCCATACCGGCAAATGATGTTGTTTTTGATGAACTTAGCCACATACGATGCTTTCAATACAAAGTAAGACTGGACTTCCACCCATTTTGTGAAGTAATCGATTGCTACCAGAATGAATTCATGCCGTTTGACCCTTTTGGTGTAACTGCGCCGATAACGTCTATCCCCCAAATAGAGAATGGCCATGGTGAAGTCATGTTGTAGAGCTTCAACGGCGGAACATTCATATGATTAGCATGAATCTGGCATTTGTGATAGCCCCGAACAAAACCAATACAATCCTTTTCCATGGTTGACTAGTAGTAACCTTGTCTAAGGATTTTTTGGGCGAACATTACACCATTCATATGGGCTCCACACTCTCCTCCGTGAATGGCCTCCATAAGACGCTCTGATTCTTCTTCCTCAACGCACAGCTTATGCATTCCCAGATGGTATCTTTTGTACAACTTGCCTCCGCAGATGATAAATTGGATGGCCAGACGCCGTATTCCCCTTGTCCTTGGCATTTGCTCCTAGTGGATACACTTCATTTTTCAGAAAATTCTAGATATCATAATACCAGGGGTTCTTATCTGAAGCCTCATCTATTGCAGCAATGGTTTCGTAGGTCGGCGTGTATCTTTGTTCAATAATGATTGGATGCATCCTGACTCCCAATGGAATGTCTTCCATGGAAGATAGTTGCTAGTGCATCACCAAATCGGTTGTTCTCTCTTAGTAAGTGGGTAAACGTTAACTTTTCAAACCTCGAAATTAGCATGTCCAAGACCTGATGATAAACCTTCATTTTCTCTTCTTCAACCTGCCAATCTCCGTTGGCTTGAGACACAACCAAATTGGAATCCCCGATAACGTCTAACCTTTTTACCCCTAGTTCCAGGGCGGCTTCTAAACCAGCGATACATGCCTCATACTCTACTTCGTTGTTAGATACTTTGAACCGAAGTTTGAAGGCTGAGGGTATATGAGAGTTATCAGGTGCTATTAATAACACATCGATCCTATAACCGTATTGATTGACTGCTCCGTCAAAGTACATCGTCCACGTTCTCTCTTCTAATTGTAGAATATCTTCATCTGGGAAAAGGTACTCCACCGCTTCATCCCTTTCTACTGGGTGATCAGCCAAAAATTTCGCTACAACTCTTCCTTTAAACAGACTTGCATGTAACATATGTAAGATCAAATTCGGAGAGAAGAAGCAACCAACGAGCTAACCTACCCATAAGCGCTGGTTTCTCAAAGAGGTATTTGATGGGATCTTATCTCGAAACCAGGATTACGGAGTGAGCTAACAGGTAGTGCCTCAACTTCCAGGTAGCCCATACCAAGGCTAGACAAGATTTCTCAAGGGGAGTGTAACGGGTCTCGTAGTCCAGCATTTTCTTGCTCAAGTAATAAATGACATTCTCTACCTTGGCCTCTGACTACTGAACTAACATACAACCCATGGCTGAGTTTGCCACTGACAGGTACAAGATCAGCGATTTTCCCGATTCTGGCGATGATAACACAGGTGGATTCTACAGGTACTACTTGACCTGTTCAAAAGCGAACTGACAGCGATCGTCCCATTGAAACTTCTTTCATTTCTTTAGGAGACTAAAATAGTGGTTCACAAGTCAAGGTTAGTTTTGAAATAAACTGCCTTATGAATTGCACTTTACCCAGAAAGTCGCACACCTCCTTTTCAATCCTTGGTGGTGGCATTTCTAAGATGGCCTTGATTTTGGAAGGATCTACCTTAATTCCTCTCTGCGTGATTAAGAATCCCAGCATTTTTCCTGTTGTTACACCGAAAGTGCATTTTTGCAAGTTCAACCTCAATCTATACTCTCTGATTCGTTGAAATAAATTTTCCAAGGCAGTGTAGTGGCCCTCTTGATCTTTAGACTTGACAATCATATCGTCCACATACACCTCAACCTCTTTGTAGATCATGTCATGCAAAATGGTAATTATAGCCCTCTGATAAGTGGCCCCAGAATTCTTCAGCCCAAACAGCATGACTCGGTAACAATAGGTGCCCCACGAAGTGGTGAAAGCGGTCTTCTCCTTATCCTCGGGTGCCATCAAAATCTAGTTATACCCGGAAAATTCGTCCATAAATGAGAGCAATGCATGGCCAACGGTGAAGTCTACCAACTCATCAATATGTGGCACTGGAAAATCATCCTTCGAACTAGCCTTATTCAGATCCTTGAAGTCGACACAAACTCTAATTCTGTCATCCTTCTTCGAAACTAGAACAATGTTGGCCAACCACGTCGGATATTCAGATACAAGCAAGAACCCTACCTCAATCTGTTTGGTGACTTCTTCCTTAATCTTCAAAGGCCAATCTGGGTGAATTCTACGCAGCTTTTGCTTAATTGGCCGGGCCTCAAGGTCGAAAGGGATCTGGTGCTATATAATCTCAGGATCGATTCCAAGCATGTCTTCGTAGGACCACACGAAAACATCTTTGAAATTTTTTAATAAAGCGATTAAACACTTGCGTTCCTCTGAAGACAGTGTGGACCCGATCTGGACCAAGTGAGGATCTTCCTCAGTACCCATGTTAATTGATATGATTTCATTTGTACATGGCTTAACACGTCTCTCCTCCTCACGATCAACCAAAATTTTCAAAACTCAAGGAATTTCTTCCTCTTCGTTTATGTCAAAATTTTGAAAATTAAGATCAGTACAACAAACCAAAGGCACAAAGAAGTAGACAACATTCACAGCATTCTCATTCAAAAAGTCTGGATCTTCAGTTACAATGGACTCAAAGGAAAAACTAAAAAATGACCTGGACAAGACTTTGGCATCCAGGTTACCACCCCCAGAAGTACCAGACTCAGAGGAGCTCGAATTTGACTCCGACTCCACAGACTCAGTGGAATCAGATCCGGACTTACTATCTAATTAAGAACTGTTGATGATGCCTTGCTCGAACTTCCAGACCAGGCGTGGAGCCTCAGATGCATCCACGATAAGATTGGATCCCCGATCATTGAGATAGTAAAACTATCCCCCAAGTTGGTGGTCTTGGCTCCAGCAGTGGAACTCATCAGTAAGTTAGCTAATGTTTTTCCTAACAACTCATCTTCTTTGATATCTAGGTTTGTAGTCTTTCCTTGATCCGTGTCAGTGCTTAGGTTTGCCTGTTCATCCTTCTCTTCTAGTAACTGGTGCCCGATAAAGATCTCAAACCCCGGATACCTAGTCTTTGTTTCACAGTCATACCAAGACTCTGGAAATCCACAGAATGAGAAATCTTCCCCTTGGCAGACAAAGCATCCATTCAAGGTTCCCCGTATAGGTTTGTGGACTAACTCATACTGCTTCCTAGTCCTATTTGCCTTCAGCCTCTCTCTCAACTCTTGTCCATTCCTCTACCAATCTGCGGCGGTAGGTTTGTATCCCAGCCCGAAAAGCATGGGGGTTATGACTCAGCTTTTTAGCAACAGTTTCTCCATGTCTATCGCTCTAGCCTAGTCCTAATTCGGACATATGCCCCTGTTTGTTCATCATGTATATGGATTGCACACTCACATAATCTCCATCACCCTCTGCCATGATGGTTTGGACCAACTGGGCTTCTGCCAGAGAGAAGTCGGAAAGGAACATGTCCTCTTCTCCATGTATGATCTCCAGTAGTGGTGCAATAGTTCCTTGGGGAGGATGGATTGCAGAGTTATCGTACACAGTGGCAATCCCGTCTTTAAAGGGGTACTTCACTAACTGATGGATTATTGATGACACAGCCTTCATCTGATAGAGCCAGGGCCTTCCCAATAGTAGGCTAAATGTGGCCAGAACATCCATGACATGGAATTCTAGCTCATGTTCGAACATGCTGATCAGGATATTGCTCTTGAATGTTCCCATGACATCTCAGCTTGTATTATCATAAGCCCGGACAGCTTGGGTCGTAGGTGTAAAGTCAATCGGCCTCAAACCAATGGTATAGGCAGTTCTAACTGGGCACACATTGATCACCAACACAGTATCTACTAATACCACCGAAATTCACTTTTTTTTGGCTCTGCAACGTTACATACAAAGGCATGTTGTGATTGGCACCCTTGGGAGGCAATTCTTATTCGTGAAGGATATTACTGGCATAACGTCCCTAAAGGTGACCAATGACACCAATGGATCAACGATGGTATCAATGGGCAGTTTGGATCGGTTCCATGCTTTGAGCAAGGCTTGTCTATGCTCCCGAGATGCCATTATCAATCCGCAAATGGATATGTCGACCTGAATCTTCTTAAGCTGTTTTAAGACCATGTTCTCCTCCACATCCCTCTCTTTTGCTTTCTCAGCCTCCTTTCCAGAGGTCTCTGGCTGGTCTAACGCTATGGGTTTGAAGTACCGACCACTCTGGGTCATATGATTGATCTCATCAGTGTACCAGGTGTCATTTAGGGTATCCGCTTTCCAACCTTCGTCAGTGTATGCATGACTCAGGTCACTGTCTTCCCACCACTCTCCTGCAATCATGACTGGGCTAGCATCAGGTTCTATCTGGAGTATATTAACATCACTCGCTCCATCATTATACCATTCTTCTTCCACCACAGCTCGGGTTTCAACATCCTGGTACTTTCTAAGTTTCCTCAACATCCTCTTCCGGTCCTTAGGATCCTATTCTGTTTTCTTAGTGTTTTGAACACTGCTGGTTGTGGATTTAGCTTATTCTTTCCCTTTTTCTTTGCCTTGTTCCAGAGCTATCTTCGCTGGATTTCCTCTATCCTTTCCTTTTGAAACCGTTCCTGTGCATGTTCCTTCTCAGTAGAAGGTGCAGCCTTAGCCTTACCCTTAAGAGCGACTTCTTCTTCTCGCTCGGTCTCTCCTGTCTGTTCTTCCAGATTAGACTCTTCCTTACTCAACCACCCATTGCTAGTTTTTGGCTGGCTCGAGTCCCATCATCCCATCTGTACAGAGCTTGTGTCTTCTTCTTTGAAGAAGTAAAGATCCTCCAGATCCTCTTCTAATTCTGCCAGATCCTCCTCCATGTTTGCTAAGTCATGCAGGCCTTGCTTGCGCCACTCATTCTGATTCTATGCCATTTGGTCTTCCCTGATAGCATTGATGCTGAGAAAGTCTGGCAATATGACCACTAGCTTTGGCTAATCGATGGCCACAATGTATAAGCTAGGATCATACTCTTCTGCAAGCGAGACCCTCTTCTCTATGACACGGGTATCAGGCAACCCTGTCTTCAGGGCATTCTTCTTTTTCTCCACTTCTATTGCCACAAGTTTAGATTGGGTTTGTGGTGTTAGATCCATCATGCACATGTCTGTGCTTTCTAGAATGACCTCCTCCGGTTTTGGTAGGTGGGATGAGGTAATGTATATGTTGGGGTTGAAGGTGGGCGGTAGTGTATGGATGTGGTTAATGTTTCTGGGCGAGGGGAGTTGGTTATGTGCATGAAGTGGATTGGTTGTTACATTTGGTTTTGCTGGTAGGGCGATGACGTTGTTGTCAATGAGATCCTGAATCTCATGACGTAAGCGGTAGCACATGTTTGTGGGATGGCCATGTTGTTGGTGGAAGATACAGTACTAGGTAGGGTCATGTTTGGGTGGCAATGAGTCTGGAATTAGATGAGGATCAAGAGGCTTGAGATGTCCCTTTCGCATCAATAACTTGAAGGCTTGAGTTGGGCTCATATGGAGAGGGGTAAAGACTCTATGGTTTCGGGATGGACCGCTATTTTGTGAAGGTTATGAGGTTGTGGCAGTAGCAAAAGGATCAGCCATTTTGGCCATTGTGACGACATTGCTGACATCTACAGGCCGCGGAATAGTGCTACTACTAGCATTAGTATTCCGAGAGAATGGCCTTCTTACGGGTTTGCTTGTTTTGTAGATAATGCCCTTTTTGAATGCACACTCGATCTGGACCCCCAACTCATGTAAAGAAGCAAACATGGACAATGGAGCCACTATCATTCTCTGCAGCATGTTTGGCTCTAGGTTCTGGACCACTAGGCGGACTTGTTCTTTTTCAACAAGCCTATCTGTCATTCGGGCTGCCTTGGCTCTCCACCGGGTGACAAAATCAATGAATGATTCTTTGGGGTTCTGGGTAGTAGCCTCCAGCTCACTAATATTTACTTTTATTTGAGTTTTATATGAGTATTGATTGACAAATGCCTCAGATAGCTCCTCCTAATTTCGTTTTGTAGAATCCTCCAATTTAGTGTACCAAATGGCCGCCATATCAGACAGGTTTCTTCCAAACAAGCAAAGCTTCTGCGCCCGAGACAAACCCATGGGCCTCAATACATCTGAAAATAATCAGACATGCACGATTGGATCCTTATTCCCATCGAATCTGTCAATGTGGGGCATCTTAAATTTCTCCAGTAGTCTAACCGAAGCCTCAGTGTACTCATCTTTGATATCTAGAATAAAGTTGAAGCCCTGGGATTTCTTCAATGCTTTCTCCAATCTGGT
Source organism: Camellia lanceoleosa (assembly GCA_025200525.1). NCBI lineage: Eukaryota > Viridiplantae > Streptophyta > Magnoliopsida > Ericales > Theaceae > Camellia > Camellia lanceoleosa. Next base: position 42,508,254 of record CM045760.1, read on the forward strand.
GATTTTGACCAAGGCTGGATTAATTTCATTGATATCGAAAGGAAAAATCCCTGGAGGAGGTTGAACCAAAGGATGATAAGCTGGAGCTGGGGGGAATATGTCTTGAGGATCTAAGACTGGTAGATTTTCTGCTGGCAGAGGTGGATAGTAGGGACCGGATGCATGGTTGATGCTGATGTCCCAGACGTACATCGCAGATCGGCAATGACTTCATCCTGTGCAACCATCCTTTGGTTTACAGTATCCATAGTTCTTTGGAAGGCAATTATCATCGCAGCGAATTCCTCTGCGTTTGGTGTTGTGTTCTGTGCCATTGCTAACCCAGGTGAACTAGATGCTGGTGAATTGATTGACTGAGAACAGGTAGGTGTTTGTGTAGTGCTTTGTACAGAATCTACTAATCAACTGTTCCTTCTCCGTCGAGTGATTGGAGGAAACGAGACTAGCATGGGCTGACCACCAACAAGGTCTCGAGCTTTGCACAGCCTGCCGAAACGAGTCCACACAACTTGGGGAATATCGGGTCTTTTTGAAGCTATGATGGTAAATTACCTAGCGAAAAGAAAAAAAGAAAACAAAATCAAAATCGGATAGCACTTCGGCCTCAATTCACAACAGTCAAGACATATAGCTAAATTGTAATCCCCACTGAATTTTGTTTTCAAACCTCACTATATGAACCATCCTGTACAGTCTCACTATAAAAGTATATATCAAGTAATAAGAACCAAAAAACCCCTATGAGGGGGTAAGGTTACCCTATCCTAGATTTTTAGCATGATCTAAGTTGCACTATTTCACACAACAAGCTTCACGACATCCTACAAATGGGTGGCATCCTGCCCTAATTTGGAATAGTCACTATAGCTTCACTATATGCAACTAGGTCGAATAGTCAAAAAGGTACCTTGGCAAGATTACCTAATATACCTCTCACACCTAACACCGAGAAGTGAAAGGAGGATCAAACGATACAGCGGTAGTCCAGATCCAAGGGTTGTGTTCCCAACATGGTAGAGCCCATGACTGGTCAGCCTTTTGGCAAGCCTTTCAGGCGAGCCTCTGACAAACCATCCAGGAATAGCAGTCGGCAAACACAGTGACTTTAAGCGCACCAATGCAAATGCAAAGAAACATATAAATGTAAATAAAAAGTCACATCATGAGTTTCAAGTCAAGTTTTTTAAATCCCCAGCAGAGTCGCCAGAAACTGTAGCTTGGCTTTCCGCGATCCTTTCGGAAGGTGAATAACCCTACAGTTCAGACTCCACTCGTGGTTCTGAATCTGATTTCACAAGTGTAATATGAAACAGTGAAAACACAAAAAGAATCCAAATCCGGCAATTCTTTTTGGAAAATCGATGTTTGAATTAAATGCCAAAAATTGACTACTTTGCCAAATTTCAGAGTCGCCACCTAAATATTTTTGGGAAATTTAGGAAACCTGAGACTTGTGCCAAAGGCCATTAGTCTATCATCACCAAAGTATCTCAGCTCGAGAACTTAGCTACGAGAGAGGAAGGTCATGAATTGAGCACCCCCCTCGCCCAATCAAAGATCGGTCTCTACTAATCATGATGTGTTTCTTATTTACATTATATGATCTTGTTCCGATTTTTAGGCTATTCTTTACTATATGATGCCCATACAAAGTATAGACTAGTTTTGCATGATTTGGAACATTTGATCTCATGTTTTGTTTTGAAATTGTTTTGTGAATTTGCCACTTGAAAAAGTGGGCTTAAAAATGGATATTTAATCAAATCATCCCAACTCAAGCAATTAGCCTTCATCCACAGGCAGTCAAACAATTATATCATTTAAGCACTTAGTGTCACGACCTGAACCCGCCCCTATGGGTTAAGGCCATAACCGGCCAGTAATCGTGTGATTACCTACGGCCTCAAACCAAATAAATCAAAACTCATCAGAGATAAAGGGGCCAAACGGAAGCAATTCAAAAACTTTGTCCATAAAGCCGTACTTAAATGCACACCATAACATTCCAAACATTTATATGTTAATAACTCACATCAAAATATGTACTAACACAAACCGCTGTACATACAGGATCATACAGATTTAAGTCAGTCAAACCCAAGTCTTATATACAAAAGTAGTCCAACGTATTCGCCAACATAACAAAACTATAAACAAGGTCAAAGGCGAAGACAGTCTCGTGCGTGAGACGTTTGGGCTGACTTCTCAAAACTTAAACTGTTTCTCATAAGTTCACCGGGGCTGGTTCTGGAAGTCCCTTGGCTCACCTACATGTACATGAATGAGCGTGAGCGAATGCCCAGTGAATAATATCAAATGAGGAAGATATATAAGTAATCATTGAAACAATACAGCAAACGGCCTTCGGCCCAATCATTTATATCCATCGGCCTTTGGCCCAATCATCTATATCCATCATTCGTATCCATCGGCCTTCGGCCCAATCATTCATGTCAATCAGCTGTCGGCCCAATCATTCATATCAATCGGCTTTTGGCCCAATTATTTATATCAATCGGCCTTTGGCACAATTATTTATATCAATTGGCCTTTGGCCCAATCATTCGTATTAATTGGCATTTGGCCCAATTATTTATATCAATCGTTGTCCACCATTCAAATTAATGAACTTATAAAACTTACATATGAGTAAACAATTGGACAACAGTATATTTCAAATATCTTGTTAAGATATTACTCACAGTGATCGGCTTGTGGATTTGCCCCGGAGCTTGACCCTACACATTTCATGAACAGAAAAGGGTCACCAGCAATTCAATCCGTTCCTTAATTCACATATTCCTCTTTAGGCTTTATTCTTATCCCATTAACTCATTTACAATGCTTAACATATGCCTAAGAGTGATTACAAGTGAAAGAGAATGGAAAACGAAACACAGAACGCATGAACAAAATTTTAGAAAATAGGGTCCCCGCTCGAGCGTGGACTTCCCCGCTCGAGTGGACCCAAGAGGCCTGCAAAAGTACTAGTTACCTCAAAATTACGCTCGAGCGTGAGTTAGGGCGCTCGAGTGGAAGGCCTATCTATAAAAGCTCCCCGCTCGAGCATGAAACATCCTGCTCGAGCGAACATCCAACTCTGCAAAAAGTGCTGGGAGCACGATTTTCTCGCTTGAGCGGCCATAAAAAATCTGGGTTTTCCAGATTGAGTTCTTGAGCTCCAATTCGAATTCCAACCAACCAAATATGCATGCAATGGCTCAAATTACACATTTATACATGTTAAGATGCTACCAATACAAGATTACAACATTAGGGACCTCAATATCAAGAATTACACACTTGCATGCCTCAAATTGACACCAAATTCAACTCTATCATGTATATTCATGCATTTCAAGCTCCCATCCTCAATTATTCAAACATGCATGGTCATCTTGACTTTGTTTTCATTTCAAAAGATGCAAATGGTGTCAAAGCTCAACAAACCAGGTTTGCATGCATAATCAAACTTCAAATCTTGCTTAATTGACATGATACATGCTATTTCAAGTTAATTTCTTACATGCATGCATATATCAAGCTTTCATTCAACAAAGCCAACCCAATTTCATTCAATTTTACTCTTGGTCACCTAATTAGCTTGGATACACACAAAATTACAAATTACAATCAAGGATTACTCACCTAGGAGCTTGATTCTCACAATCTATGATCAAGTCTTGAATGATCTTCAAGGTTCCCAAGCTTTAGGCTAAAATTTGCACAACTTCTCTCCCTTTCTCTCACTAAGGCCAGATCTCCCTCTCTCTCAATAGTGTATCTCAGATTTAAGTTCAATAGAGTTAAAGGAGAGTGAAGTGTTAATATACAACAAGCCCCACTAACATACTATTTTAATATAAAATAGTCGGGCATTCAAATTATCAACTTAATCAGTTTAATCTGACCAGAATAAATTTCTAATTAATTTTCACTGTAGGCTCTAAAAATTACACCAATCACAGGGGCGCAATCAATTTCGGGTTCTGTGGCCGATAAGGCCCTCAATTTAATTTCCAAAGCGGATTATTCAAATAGATATTCCTACGGTGAACAGATAGAATTTCAAAATCACATATATTCATGTAATGGTACAGAAAATCACGCTAAACACATAATCATACTCAAATTAAGGACCGATTAGCATATTACGGAACAGGGGTATCACACTTAGCCTCATAGCAAGCATGGTAGATATGGCAACACAAACATTTGATGCAAGATGCTAAGACGTAAAAGCTCACCTAATACTCCGAGCCAAAAAGTTGAAAGAGTTAGCAACATATGTATGTTCCTAATTATGCAATTATGGCTAATGCAACACACACATTATATATTTTATAGGCTCGGCTATGAACATGGCATATGATTTCATTCAAGACATGCGATAAAGCACGTATTTCAAGAAATAAATTTGGACATTTGGTTAGTATGATGAGCCGCACCTTGGAAGTATGCAAGACAAATGGATATAAAACATGAGAATGCTAATGAAACGTGCTCTGAACTAACCATCGTTAGCGATTAAATAAAAGGGAAAAAAATGTAGGGTTATAAGACATACACATTATTACAATATTTGATCCCTCACGTAGGAGGGTGCGAATCAATGTCCAAAAGTTCGAATTAACTAACAATTACAAAACTGGGCAAATAAATAATAATTAACTTAACTAAGCTAATTAACTACTTTATTACAACAATTTAACTAACTATACCAATTATCTAAGCTAATGGCTACAACAATACTAATTACAATAAGATTAACTTACAACTATAACATTAATGAAACAATTAATCGCATTCGACAAAAGCGTAAGTCAAAACGGATGAGGGCTGAATGCACAGTGCCTGAGAGCTACTCTGTCTATCCAAGCCAACTCTGTTTCACCTTCAGCCAGTGCCTTTGTTTTCTACAAAATTGCATTGCTGGCCACACACTGAGGGCAAGCCGTGCATCAGTGATGGTCGGCTGGGTCTACAGATGGCCGGCCGTGCCTCAATTTGGTGTAAAACTCTATTTTTGTGTTTTGAGGTGAACTAGCACAGATAGAGTGTTCTTAAGCTCTGTTTGTCCCATCTTCGTTCTCTGTAATGGGAAAGCCTCAAGAGAATGTTGAAATTGATTCCAAAGCCATCAATGAGCAAATTGATTGCTTGATGATCTCGGATACAATTTTGGACAAAAAGTCAATGAATGCAATGAATAAGACCACCCATCCCTCTTGTCATGAAGTGAACTCAAAGAGGGTGGTTTCAACGCTTCAAGAATCATCAAAATGCCATGAATTAGCATGTGACGACTCTTGACACAAGGAACTTGGCATAACGTCTGACCAAGTTTAAGTGATTCTAACCATTTTCTTTATATGGGTTGTTCCAAGTTTTAAGCCAATTTTATGAAGCCTTGCCATTCTTTAATCCATTTGTCCATGGTGATGTTAAAGTCCTCTAAACATGAAATAACATCAAACGAGAGGTTCTTCAAAAACATGAGAGAAAGACTATACCATTGACAATGAATCTCTGAAAAGATTATGCCATTAAGTAGAAGTCTCTCTTACATGTTTTGAGCAACCTCAATCGGTTGAAATCATTCTCAAGAATGAAAGAGATGGATGGTGGATTGATTGTTAGAGTGAGACTCTTAACGTGAAAAATAAGTAAAGAAAAGCTTGGAACAACATGCAACAAGTTATGTATGCAAACTTATGAGACAAGAAATGAATTAACCAAAGGATGAATCAATTTAAAAGGCTTGGACAGCCCTAAAACAACCCTTAATACATGAAAAACAGAGGTTAAAATGCATGAAAAAAGCCTAAAAAACTAAACAACAAATAGATGAACCAAGGCTAGGAAGCAGGAACAAGGAGGGGTGGCTAACCCCTTCACTTTTGAAACCTCAAAACATGATTTTTAGCCCTTTTTTACCTCTAAAAATAAGTGCAAGGAGCAAAGAAAATGAGTGTAAAAGAAAGGTTTGAGCTATAGGTAAAGATATAGAAAGGGTGTAAACTCTCTCTACTCTTTTGGTAGCTCTTCAAACCCAATCTTAAACACTTAGAATAGACTCAAAGCAACACAAAACAATAAGAATTAGGTAGGAAATAAAAGATATGAAAGCAAGAAAGAAGATAAAAAAGCTTATACCTTGCAAATAAGTTTGCTTTTGATTATGATCCAAGCTTGGTCTCAACCCACTCTCAAGCTTGAATTATGCTTCTTAAAGATCAACCAAGGCTCTAAGATAGTGAGACAAGGTTGTGTATGGTGTATGGAGATGACACAAGGGAGCTAGGTTAGCTCAAAGGTTGCTTGCTATGGAAGAAGGAGGAGGGAGGAGTTCTCAAGGTGTATAGGCTTTCTAAATTTTGTTCAACCTCCAAAACAATAACATAGTTTCGTTTTTATAGAATTTGAGCCAAAAATATTATAAATATCTTCATAAATGGACAGTTGGCGGCCTCCTAAAACAGTATTTCTTGCCACCAAGGCCCGGCTGACTAGTTATAGCCACGGCCGGCCATCACTGATGCACAGCCAGGCCTTGATGCCCTTCCCTGCTTTTTTGTTCAAACTCAGCTCAGGGTGGAAAAAGGTCCAAAAATGGGACTTAAAGGTTCAAACAAGGTAAATGTTGAAGATTTGAGGTTATTTCGAGAGCCTGACTAAATCTGAATCGCTGTGACTTCAAAACACACAATTTAACTTTCATTATCGAGTGTATCGAACCAAGCGCCAAAGTCTTGCGGGCAGTCAAAATGGGGTGTCTATAAGACCTCTTTTTGTGTATCGATCCCATAACAAATATAACTACAGTAACCCTTTCTTAGAAGTCTTGGGCTATTGTAGCTTGGCTTTTTCGTGCCCCCTTTCAAAAACTCGAAAAGAAGCCCTAGAGTTTGGACTCCCACGATTCTGAATCTAATCTCACAAGTGCAATGTGAAATTGATAAACACCAAAGAGTCCAAATCCGGCAAATCTTTTGGAAAATTGATTTTAGGATCAAGAATACGAAACTACTTTGCCAGATACAGAGTCGCCACCTAAATATTTTATTTTGGAAAAATTTATGAAACTCATGACTCGTGCCAAAGGCCACGTGTCCGTCATCACCAAAGTTGCCTCGGCTCGGGAACTTAGGTACAAGAGGGGAAGGTCATGAATTGAGCACCCCTGCTCGCCCGATCAAAGATCGACCTCTACTAATCATGATATGATTTTTTATAAACTATAGACTCGACTTCCTTCGCGCGCCCCCCTTTCGGAGAGGGCGCGAATTGGTCTTACTACAGTTCGGACTCCTGTCACGATTCTGAATCTAATCTCACAAAGTGCAATGTGAGACTAATAAACACCAAAGAGTCCAAATCTGGCAATTGGTTTTGGAAAATCAATTTTGAATCAAAAAGCACCAAACATGGATTGCTTCGCCAGATTACAGAGTCGCCACCTAAATATTTTATTTTTGGAAAATTTAGAAAACCCTGACTCATGCCAAAGGCCACGTGTCCGTCATCACCAAAATTGTCTCGGCTCGAGAACTTGGGTACGAGAGAGGAAGGTCATGCAATGAGCACCCCTGCTCGCCCGATCAAAGGATCGGCCTCTACTAAGCATGATATGTTGTTTTATAAACCATGTGTTTTTATTCTGATTATTAGCTAGCTTTACTATGTGATACGCACAGCATAACAAGTATAGACTTAATCACGAGAATTGGAACAAAACAACTCATGTTAGTTTTTGAAAATGGTTTGAAATACAAGCAAGTAGGCTAAAGCGCAGATTTGCTACCCTCGAGTGGGCTTTAAAACATGATGTTGCCACTTCGCAAAGTGGGCTTAAAACTTACAATCGTCGAGTTGTTCCAATTCAGGCAACCAAGCCTCCATCCACAGCCATTCATGCAGTTAAACACTTAAACAAATAGCCTCATGGCAAGCATGCTAAACATGGCAACACTCACACTCATGTAAGGATGCTAAAGCGTGAAAACTTACAGTGTACTACAAAGCCAAAACAGAAAACTAGTTAGAAACAATGCATGATCCTAACTATGTAAGATGCCTAATGCAACACATGCAATAATGCGATTAAATAGGCTCAGCTATCTAAGATGGCATGTGAATGCAACAATTGATAACATGCTTCAAAACACGTATTCAAATAGGTATTGAAATACGATGCAGTTTGAATGATACGCCGAGCCCGGTGCATGCAAGACAAATGAATGATGCAAACATGCAAAGTATAAGGTATGCTAATCGAGATATGCCCTAAACTAACCATCAAAAGATGATAAGTAAAAGGGAGAAAGACGTGGGATTGGAAGACATGCACACACACACACACACACACCCTTATTACAACATTGCGTCCTCTCGAAGGAGGGTCCGAATAAATAAGCTAAGCTACACTAAGCTAAGCTAATTATTACAAATCAACTAATTAACTATGCTAAGCTAATTAATTACAACATATTGAATAACTAGCTACGCTAAGCTAATCAAAATATTATAAAACAGATTAAACTAATTAATTACAACACAGGTATTAACTAGCTATAACTGACTAATAAAGTGATAAAGTGGCCTTGCAGGTGAGGGAGACATGCATGCTCAGTTGGCATCCGCTCGGAAATCCATTGCTTTGCCGTCAATTGCCTCTGTTTGCCCTCACCTTGGTTTCTGAACATTGAACCGACCTCTGCACTGTTTCTGCTCCAAAACAGGATCATTTCTGCATAAAAATGGACTGGTGGCCAGTCGGCCACAAAAAGTGGCTACCGGCCACCTCAACTACTTTTCCAAACTTTTGGTTTTGCTGCAACAGAGAACAACAGAGGCACATCAATGTATTTACAAGAAAATGTGTGTACTGCCACACTCCTCATCATGTCTCAAGCTCAAAGGAGTGTGGCGCTCGGCTCTCAAGCCACCAATCAAGCATCTCAATGCATGATGGCCAAAGGACCGAGCTTGTTCAAGCTTAGTAAGCTTAGTGAATGCACACATAAGACTCAAAGTGCCTCCACCCTATCATGCATGATCAAGGGTGATAGAGACCAAGAAATGCAACACGTTTCATCACTATGAGTATGAAACGTCCCCCATTTCTTGTGTTTGGATTAACGTTCAATCCAAACACATGCAATGCAACACAAATGCTTATCTTATTCATGTTTTACTTGGTCCATTTCTTGTTTACTTATTTTACGTTACCAAACCATTCTTTACTTGATTTGTCCAATGTGAAAGTCCTCTAATGAGAGAGGGGTTAACCAATGGTTTAAGGCATGAGAGAGATCATGCCTTTGGCTAGGAGGAATCCTCATAAGAGGGTTAAAGCCATTTGAGCACAAACTCTATCAAGCTTAAACACAAGCACAAGGTAAACCAACCCTCAAAACAAATCAAAAGTGAAGAAATGTGGGAGATGATAGATATTTCAGTGCTAAAGTGGCATGAAAAACAATACAACAACATGCAAACAATACATGCACGACATGTTAAAGGCCAAAAACATTAAAACTAGTGAAGGACACAACACTAGAGCCATGCAATATAATGCTCAAATGGACAAACCAACCCTAGAAAGACCTCAAACATGCTAAAACAGTGACCAAAACAATTTGAAATGGTAGCACGAAAAGCAAGAAAGACATGCTCATGTATTGGCTCATAAACAAGGCACGGAGCACACCTCTCGAAAGCAATTAAAGAGCGATATATATGAGAGTAGGACAGAGGTATATGCTTTGAAATCACATGCTAAATGACGCCATATCATGCAAACATCACAAATAAGGCATGCTAGAGGGCCTAAAACACAAAGCTAGTAAAGCCATTTACACTATAGCTATGCAAGGCAAGCTTCAAAGGACCAAGACCACTCAAAACAGAGTTAGAGCATGGAAAAACATGAGCAAAAGCATGCTGAGATAGAGCTAACGCAAGCTAAAATGATAGGCTAACTCATTAAGTATGTTGAGCTAGTAAGCATGATTGCACTACAAGTGTAAGAGGCAAACAAGTGGTGCTCTAACCAGCCAAAAATAGAGTTATAACATGTTAAAACAAGGCCAAAAACATGATTGAACTAGGCTTCAAAAAGGTAGAAATAGAAGCCCACTTATTGGGCCATCAACACATGCAAACAAAACACAAGGAAGGGAGGCCACCCCCTTCTATTTGGGACCTCAAAACCAACTTTCTACCACTAAAATTCCCTTGGAATTCAATGGTTAAAAGGCCAAAACAAGATTGTTTGAAAGGCTTTAAAAGATGGCACAAAGCTCAGCAAACAAGCTACAAAAGAGGATGGACCACCCCTAACTCCAAAAGGGCCTCAAACTACCATTTTTAACACTTAAAAATAGAGGTTTTTGTAGTTGACAACTAGGCCAAAACAGCATGCAAAGGTGGCCCAAACTAGTTTATAAAAACAAGCTTAAAAGGGATAAATGCCTTACCCTTGAAGCACAGCAGCAAAGAAGCAACTTCTGAGCCAAAACTAACTTTTTTAGCCCAAACAAAACCTTCAAGAACCTCAGCTCCAAGGTGGTGGTGTTTGGCTAAGGGGTTGTGTGCAAAAATGTGAAGAAAAATCACTTTCAAAAACAATATAGAGAGAGAGATAGAGAATTCTAGAGAAAGATATTTTGCTTCTAAAATTTCAGAACCCTCAAATAGGGGGAGGGACCTCCCCTTATATAGAACAAGCAAGCAAAAAGCTTGCTTCATCCCTCCATACACGTGTATGGAGGATGAGCCTCAGTGCTCAACAGCTGGCTCAAAAGATCTGAAAATATCTGAAAAATGAGAAATTGGTCATTGGCCACATTAGGTGGCCAGCAAGACCTTGGAGCTGAGGTTCTTGGAGAATGGCCACCTCCTCTAGCCGACCGACCACTTCAAGTGGCCTACAAGGGAGAAAAGTGGCCAGCAAGACCTTCCCTCCCCCCCCCCCAGGCAAGAAACAGCAAGGTTTGGCCCAAAAATAAGGCCAAAAACACAGAGTGTTAAGAGGCTCAAAGACAAGGCACTCAGCCGAGAATTTCGGACACTCAAAACAAGCACAAACATGCACAATGATTGCACGCACAAATGATGATGTCTGAGTCTTAAGGTCGGTCAAAAATGGGGTGTTTACATAAACATTATGTGCTCTTGTTCTGGTTATTAAGCTAGCTTTACTATGTAATGCGCACAAGCAAGTATAGACTAGTTTGCTCAATTTGAAACGATTCAAGTTCATGTTTGTTTTTTGCGAAAAGGGGTTTGAATTTGCCACCTCAAGTGGGCTTAAAGTTTGGAAATTTTCCACCAAACATAATGGGCTTAAAACGCATATTCGTTGAATCGTTCCAATTCAAGCAACAAGCCTTCATCTACAGGCATTCAAGCAGTTTATCAAGTAAGCATTTAGCATCTTGGTAAGCATGCTAGTCATGCCAATCACTCACACTCATGCAAGTATGCTAAAACATTAAAAACTCACTTAGTACTCCAAGCCAAAAGAAAACAAAGTTAGAAAAATGCATGATTCTAACTATGTTAAATGTCTAATGCAACGCATGCAATATACAATTACTAGGCTCGACTACTAATATGGCATATGAAGCAATTTTGATAACATACGGTTAAGCACGTATTCAAAGAAGTATTGAAATTACAATGCTGTTTGAATGATGCGCTGAGCCTCGGTGCATGCAAGAAAAGATGAATGTATGCAAACATAAAGTATGCTAATTGAAACATGATGCTCCTAAACTAACCATTGAAAGCGATTAAGTAAAAGAGAGAAAGGCGTGGGGTTGGAAGACATACACATTATTACATTTAGCTCTCACGAAAGAAAGTCTGAATGAATAAGAACAAAAACTAACTAGCTAAGCTAATTAAGCTAATTAGACTAGTTAGACTAATTGTTACAAACCAAATGAATAACTAGCTAAACTAATTAACTAATTATTACATCACTTGAATGAACTAATTAGTAGGGTAACTAATTAATTTACAACACAAATGTAGGCAAGCTAAGTAATTAAGATATCCAACTACGCTGCCACTACTACGCCTCGGGAAATGGAAGATACACATGCTCGGATATCACCCGAAATGACTTTCGTTTTGCTCTCGAAAGCCTCTGTTTGTAGAGTTGAATCCTTCCAGAACCATTTTGCTCCACCTAACCAATATTCTGCTGAGGTTTGCATCAGTGGCCAGTCGGCCACTGGTAGAGACTGTCGGCCATGAAAGTGGCTTGCCAGCCATCAATGTTGCCCTGTCAGCCACTGATGCACTTGATCACCATGCTGCAATAGAGTACAAACAAAGCAAAAAGTGGGTTTTTCCAAGGATTGTTTGCACAACTCAATCCTCATTTTCATGAAAAAAATCCAAGGAGTTGTGAACTTAAGCCACAAACCACCAATCCAAGCAATTTCATTGCATGATGGCTTGTGATTCAAGATGTGCAAGTTTAATAAATGCAAAACAAGACACTCAATAACTATTACCCTATCATGCATGATCAAGGGCAATGGAGACCTAGGAAACTTGAGATATTTCATCACTTTAAGTATGAAATGTCCCAATTTTCCTTATGTTCAATTAACGTCCAATTGAACACACAATACATAAGTTATTATCTTACTCAATTTTAGTCCTAAGTTATTAGTTACTCATTTTAACTTTACTAACCATTACTTGGTCAATTAAGTCTATTGGTGAGTGTTTTCTAACGTGAAAGAAGTGTCAACCAAGGGGTGGTTTAAGGCATGAGAGAAGTTTCATACCGTTGCTAATGAACCCTCAAAAGATTATTAAACCATTAAGCATGGACCTTAATCTCAAGCTTAAAGAATCCCAAGTTTGAAACAACCCTCAAAGCAAATTTAAAAAGTCAATAAATGAAGGAGGTTGCAGAGATTATAAGTGCTGAAATGAAGTGCAAAACAACAATAAAACATGCAATCAACTCAAACAAGGGGTGTCTAATGGCCTAAAACACCAAGCTGGTGAGGACCTTTACACTACAACCATGCAAAATAAGACTCAACTGACCCAAACAACCCAAAACAGAGCTAAAGCAGTCTAAAACAAAGGCAAAAACATGTTGGAATATAGCTACAAAAAGCTAGAAAATCATGCTAACATATAAAATGAACTAGGCTAGCAAACAAGACACAAGAAGGGGAGGCTAACCCCTACAATTTTGGACTTCAAAACATGTTTTTTGCCACTGAAAATACTTTGAAATTCAGTGGTTTAAAGGCAAAAAAAAAGTTGGTTTGAAAGTGGGAAACAAAGGTGCAAAAGCCTTAGAAGCAAGGAATAAAGAAGGGTAAGACACCCCCCAATCTTAAATGGCTTAAAACACCAATTTCAAGCCATTAAAATAGAGATTTTTACAGCTCAAAAATGGCCCAAAAATAGTAGAAAAAGATAGGAAAACAAGTGTACTAAAACAAGTTAAAAGACAAGTATTATACCTCTTGAAGCCAAGCATAACTTTAGGCACTACTACAAGTCAAAACTACCTTCAAGAGCTCCAACAAGACCTCAAGGGACCTCAGCTCAAAGGTGAACAAGTTTGGTTAAGGATGCGTATGCAAAAGTGTGATATAACTAGGCAAGTGTGCACAAATTGCAAGAAAGACAGAAATCTAGAGAGAGAGAGAGAGAGAGAGAGAGAGAGAGAGAATTTTTGAGTTTAAAATCTTCTAACCTCAAAACATGAGAGAGGGACTCCTTATATATCGAAAACATGAAATCTATACAAGGAGATCCAGCCCTCCACGTGTGGACAGATGCAAGCATCTGTGCAAACAGCTAGCACAGCTGGCATAAAATATATACAGAAAACACTAGTGGCCGACTGGCCATCGGTGATAGCCGGCAAGGCATCATTGATGGTCGGCAAGGCACATCAATGGCTGGCACACAAGAAGTGCTGGCTGACAGCATCCATAGATTGCCGGCAGGCCACCATAGACTGTAGGAGGGAAAGATCAAGGCATGGTCCAAAAATAAGACAAAACGGGTGCAGGGTTTGAAAGGCTCAAACCTGTGGCATTCCGCCGAGGACTTCGAGCGCTTGGCGAGCAAATAGACTCATCATCGGATGTACCTGCAAGAACATCCAAGTCTTGAAAGGCCGTAAAAAAAATGGGGTGTCTATAGTTTCCCCTCTTTAACAGAACTCGAAGTCATGAAATGATGTAAGTAAATGTCAAAGCCTAGAGACGACTCATTTTGACAAGGCCGTAAGACTTGGACAAACAATCAAGACTGAAATAAATGGTTGCACCCGCAGGCTGTCTATGAATCCCTTTACAAGGTATCAAACCAGTGTAGTTCTGGGGCAAAATGCAAATGATATGCATGATGCAGGAACATAACTTTTGATCATGCAATGCGGCTACACAATGAAACATTTAAATGCAAATGCTATGCAAAAAAATGCCATAATTAAACAAACTAAAACAAGGCACAGCAATTCCAAACACGAAAAGAAAACCACGTGCCACGCGCGAGAAACATGAGCCAAACTATATTTCATGCAGAAAGGATGTAAGAAAATATGTAGGCTTAACTACGAGACACGCAGGAAAGGCAAAGGGCAATGTAACCGTCGAGCACGCTTGAGGTCTCAACCGAGGTTCTAACATGTTGCATGTGGAAGGAGAAAGAATGGTGTGAACACCAGGTGCACCCAAATGTTTTTAATCAAAATGGTCTAAGTTGTAAAAGGTAAAATTTGAGCAAAAATCAGCTTTTATCAAAACTTTTCAAAACCATTTTTGATAAGAATCATCACTTGACACACATGGAATCTATTCTCGAGATGTACAATCCCGAATCCGAAGATCACAAATTGCCCCTTGACTGAATAACACTGCTCAGCACTATAACCATTTCTCAGAGAAGATCACAACCAAACTCTCAGACAAAGAACGGACAAAGATGACCTAATCAAACACATGGACAGGACAGTTGATCTGGAGGTGTTTATGGCCGAACTTCAAGATGAAGTTGCCTACGTATCCCGAAGATGGGAATCAGGCCTTACGTAGTTCAGTTTAGGTTCATTCAAGTATTAACTCTCTCCTTTTGCGCTCTAACTTTTGCCAAGGCCGCCCTTTAGGGTTTTCATCCTTGCGAGCTCAATTTTTCTTTATTTCCAATTTTTTATGCTCTAACTTTTGCCTAGGTCGCCCTTCCAGGTTTTCAGCCTAGCGAGCCTCTCAGGGATAGTATTTCTTTTACTTGTCCATGTTGATCAATTGGGAAAATTCTAGGCCATCCAAGTCCATGAGAATAAAAGCTCCACTCGACCAGATAGTTTTGATGATGTAAGGACCAGTCCAATTGGGTCTGAACTTGCCCCTAGGGTCATAGATGGGAACTCGGTTGTCTTTCAACACCAAATCCCCTTTATTGAGATTCTTGGACTTAATTTTCTGGTTAAAAGTCCTAACAATCCTACATTGATAACCCTGAACATGGTACAATGCTTTTAGCCTTCTCACATCAAACAACATCAGTTCTTCAAACCTGCTCTGCTGCCAGTCCACCTCTGCTATCTGACACTCAGCCATAACCCGCAGTGACGGAATTTTTATTTCGATTGGCAAAACAACTTCTATCCCATAGACAAAAGAATAAGGAGTTTCCCCAATAGACACCTAATTGAAGTTTTATAGCCCCAGAGTGCAAATGGCAATTTGTTTGGCTAGTCCCTATAGGTCTCAACCATCTTCTGTAGAATATGCTTGATGTTCTTGTTGGCGGCCTCAACAACTCCGTTGGTTTGCGGCTGGTAAGTAGATGACTTATGAAAAGCCACGTTGTATTTCTCCAACAAGTCGATCACTTCTTTCTTGAAATGGGAACCATTATCTGAAATAATCTCGTTTAGGACTCTATATCGGTAAATGATGTTGTTTCGGATGAACTTAGCCATATGCGCTGCTTTCAACATTGCATAAGACTGAGCTTCCACCCACTTCGTGAAATAATCAATTGCCACCATAATGTATTCATGCCTATTTGACCCTTTCGGTGTGACTGCGCCGATGACGTCGATTCCCCAAACTGAGAAAGGCCATGGTGAAGTCATGTTGTATAGCTTCGATGGCAGGATGTTCATACGATTCGCATGAATTTGGAAATTGTGGTATCACCGAACAAAACCGATGCAATCCTCCTCCATAGTAGACCAGTAGTAACCTTGCCTGAGAATCTTCCAGGCTAACATTACTCCATTCTTGTGCGCTCCACACTCTCCCCAATGGATGGCCTCCATTAGGCACTTTGATTCCTCTACGTCAACACACAACTTGTGTATTCCTAGATGACCCCTCTTGTACAGTTTACCTCCACAGATGATAAATTGAATGGCCACCGCCGTATTGCCTTTTTGTCTTTCGTATTCCAAGAAGTTCTAGATATCGTAGAACCAGGGGTTTTGATCTTGTACATCATCTATTGCGCGATAGTCTCGTAGGTCGGCGTATACCTCTGCTCAATGATGATTGGACGCATCCAGACTCCAAATGGGATGTTTATCATAGAAGATAGAGTTGATAAGGCGTCAGCGAACCTGTTGTTCTCTTTTAGTAGATACGTGAAAGTCAACTTCTTAAACCTAGGAATCAGAACATCCAAGGTCTAATGATAGATCTTCATCTTTTCTTCTTTGACCTTCCAGTCTCCTTTTGCTTGAGACACAACTAGGTCTAAGTCCCTAATGACGTCTAATTTTTTGCCCCTAGTTCCAGGACGGCTTCCAAACCAGTGATACATGCCTCATATTCTGCTTCATTATTGGATACCTTAAAATAGAGTCTGAAGGCTAAAGGTCTATGGGAATTGTCAGGTGCTATCAGTAGTACACCTATCCCATAACCGTACTGGTTAGACGCTCCGTCAAAGTACATTGTCCAAATCTCTTCCTCAACTTGCAAAATGGCTTCATCCCGGAACAGGTATTCTACTGCTTCATCCCCTTTCATTGGGTGATCTGCCAGGAACTCCGCTACAGCTTTCCCTTTGATCGACTTACGAGTAACATACTTCAGATCAAATTCAGAGAGGAGAAGTAGCCAACGGGCTATCCTACCCATAAGCGCTAGTTTCTCAAAGAGATATTTGATGGGGTCTAATCTCAAAACGAGAATTACGGAGTGAGCTAACAAGTAGTGCCTCAACTTCCTGGTAGCCCATACCAAGGCTAAGCAAGCTTTTTCCAGCGAGGTGTAACGGGTCTCATAATCTAGCATTTTCTTGCTCAAGTAGTAGATGGCTTTCTCCACCCTATCCTCAGATTCCTGAGCAAGCATGCATTCCATCGTTGTGTCTGTGATTGACAGATACAGAATCAAGGGCTTCCCCGGCTCTAGTGACGACAACACAGGCAGATTCTGAAGGTACTACTTGATCTGCTCAAAAACAAACTGACATCAGTCATCCCATCAGAATTTCTTTCCTTTCTTTAGGAGACCAAATAGTGGTTCACAAGTTAAGGTTAATTTAGAAATAAACCGTCTTATGAATTGCACTTTACCCAGAAAGCCTCGCATCTCCTTTTCAGTCCTTGGTGGTGGTATTTCTAGGATGGCCTTGATTTTAGAAGGATCTACCTCGATGCCCCTCTATGTAATCAAGAAACCCAGCATTTTCCCTACTGTCACGCCAAAAGTACACTTTTGTGGATTCAACCTCAGTCTGTATTCTCTAATCCGTTGAAAGAATTTCTTCAAGGCGGTGTAGTGGCCCTCTCTTCCTTTGGACTTGACAATCATGTCGTCCACGTACACCTCGACCTCTTTGTGGATCATATCATGCAGAATTGTGGTTGTAGCTTGTTGATAGGTAGCCCCTGTATTCTTCAAACCAAACGGCATCACCCTGTAGCAATAGCTTCCCTACAGCATAGTGAAGGTGGTTTTCTCTCTGTCCTCGGGTGCCATCAGAATCTGGTTATACCCGAAAAACCTATCTATGACGGAGAGTAATGCATGACCTGCGGTGAAGTCCACTAATTCATTGATGTGCAATAGAGGAAAGTCGTCCTTCGGACTGGCTCTGTTTAGATCTCTGAAGTCCACACATGCCCAAATTCTACCATTCTTCTTCGGCACTGGGACGATGTTGGCCAACCAAGTTGGATACTCAGATACTAGCAAGAACCCTGTGTCTATCTACTTGGTGACCTCCTTCTTAATCTTCAAAGCCCAATTCGAGCATATTCTCCGCAACTTCTATTTGATGGGTTGGGCCTCGGGGTCAAGAGGGATCCGATGCTGTACAATCTCAGGATCAATTCCAGGCATGTCTTCGTAGGACCACGCAAAAACATCTTTGAATTCTTTTAATAAAGCGACTAAGCGCTCACGCTCCTCCGAAGACAACGTGGACCCGATTTGGACCAGACGCGAATCCTTTTTAGTACCCACATTAAAAGCAATGATTTCATCTATGAAGGGTTTTGCAAACCTCTCCTCATCTCGATTAATCAAAATTTTCCAAACCAGAGGAATTCCTTCCTCATCATTTTCATCAAAATTTTGAAAATCATGATCAATGCAATAAACAAGAGGCACAGAGCAATACTTAGAATTTGCAGTTCCTTGTTTACAACCGACTCAAAGGAAAAAGAAGAGGACGACCTAAACAAAACCTCAACATCAGGGTTATCAACCCCAGGAATACCAGACCCAGACTCAGAAGCACCGGAATCTGATTCCGACTCCACAAATGCTGTGGAATCAAATTCTGGCTCACTACCTGGCTCAGAACTACTAGACAAGTAGCCCTCCTCCAGCTACCAAATGAGGGATGGTGTGTCAGATGCATCTAAGATGCTGCAAGAAGGGTTCACACCCGGTTGGTCCTCGATCATGGAAACGGTTAGGTTATTCCCTAAGCTCTCTAAGTCGATCGGAGGATCCGAAAGGGCACATGCCAGTGCTACTCCTACTTCAAGCTTGTTGTTATCGAAATCACTTTCTGTGCTCTTCGTAGCTTCAGCAGTCGGTTCAGTCTATTCCTCTGTATCACTGTCTTGCAGCTGTAAGTCAAAGAAAATCTCAAAGCCAGGAACCCACTACCTTACAGAGTTAAACCAGGGTTCGGGGAATCCATAGAATAGGAAGTCTTCACCCTCCTTAACAAAATAACAATTCAAGGTCCCCTGAATTGGTTTGTGCACAAGTTCATAGAACTTCCCGATCTGCTTAGCTCTGGCTCTTCCGGCCATCTCTTTCTCTTTCCTAACCCAATCTTCTTTAGTGGGCGTATAGCCAAGACCAAAGACATGCGGGTTATGTGGCACATCGGCCAATGCAGTGATGCCTTTCTCACCGCTCCTTCCCAGCCCCATTCCTGGCATGTGTTGGAACTTGTTCATGAAACATACAGATTGGGCGCTAACATACAAGCCCTCAGCAATAGCCAAGATATTCTACACTACCCAGGCCTTAGCCAAGGTAAACCCCAAAGGAAAACATCCTCTTCGCCATGCACAATCTCTAGCACAGGTGTAGTGACCTCTGGCGGAGGATGAATAGATGAATTCCCAAAGACTACGGCCATCCCTTTCCTATAGGGGTACTTAAGCATTTGGTGGAGGGTGGAAGAGACAGCTTTCACTTGGTGCAGCCAGAGTCGCCCAAGTAGTAAGTTGAAAGTGGTCGGAACATCCAGGACATAGAACTTAATATCTTGTTGAGCTGGGCTGACCTGTACTCTGATTTGTACTGTTCCCATCACCTCTCTGCTTGTATTGTCATACGCCCGAATCACCTAGGCTGTGGGCATAAAATCTGCCGATTTCAAGCCGATGGCATATGCTGTGCGCGACAGACAGACATTGATTGCTGACCCGGTGTCGACTAATACCACTGGTATCCACTTTTCTCAGCACTCCACTAATATGTATAGAGGCTTGTTGTGTGCAGAACCTTCCAGCGGCAGTCCCTTGTCCGAGAAGGTTAAAGTTGGCACAGCGCCTCTCGGGAAGACTAAGCCAACAAGCTATTCAGGAGTTGTGTTAATGGACAATTTGGCTTTATCCATTGCTGATAGCATAGCCTATCGGTGTACGCGAGAAGCAATGAGCAAACCCCAAATAGATATATCAGCTTGAATCTTCTTTAACTATTTCAACACAACCTCTTTTTCCAACTATTTTTCCTTCTGCCTCTGGACTTCTTTATCCTTCCCGGATGCCTTGGGTTGGTCCAGATGCGGTGGTTTGAAATATCAGTCATTTCTCGTCATATGGTCGACCTCTTCCACATACTAAGTGTTGTCGGGAAGATCTTCACCTGAATCCTCATTAGTATGGGCCAAGTATAGGTCGTTGTCATCCCACCAGATTCGTTCGACTACCGACAAGCAATTGTCCAGCTCCGTTTGGATTATCTTCTCATCACAAATCCCCTTGTAGGATGTTAGGCTTTTCCAGCTCTCCAGTTGTTTTCATCTATTCCTTGCTCAAAACGCTTCAGTGCGGCTTCTTGCTCTGTATGTACAGTACTAACAATGCCCAGTTCCTGAGCCAATTGTTCTACACTAGTGTTTTCCGGCAGTTTACTCTTCCCATCGGCCATTTCGACCATTGCAGCAGTTCCCGCTTTCTGTTCTTCTAGCTTCAATTCAGTTCCCTCATCTTTATCGGGCTCATCACTTAACCACCTAGAATTGTCTGTTGACCCATTCAGATCAAACCAATCAATATGCACGCTCTCTTGATCTTCCTCATCAAAGAACTACAAATTGTCTATGTCCTCCTCTAGGCTAGCCAGATCATCTAATCCCTGACTTAGGCTATCCTCTCGAACTACACTGACCTCCGTCCCAGCTGGCAACACCACTTCTGATTTAGCTTGATTAATTGGCATAATATAGCAATACGGGTTGTATACCATTTCAGATAAGTCCTCAGAGCCCTCGAGCAATGAACTGACATTTTCCCCCAAGGCCATCCTCCCTTTATCTACCATAGTCACCACCACAGGTTCAGGTTGGAGTGTAGACGTGTTCATCATGTACAAATCTGAGCTCTTAGGGATGAACAACGCCGGTTTAGGTAAGTAGGAAGGGGTGATATATATACTGGGGTCATAAAGAACAGCCAATGTGTGGATGAGGTTTATATGCCGGAGTGGAGCGACTTGATTATGTGGTGGGAAAGGATTTGTAGTGACATTGGGTTTTTGGGGAAGTGCTATCACCTTATTGTCGATGAGATCTTGAATCTCATGACGCAGCCTATAACATTGATCAATGTCATGACCGTGCTACTGGTGAAAGGCACAGTATTTGGCCGGGTTGTGTTTCAGAGGGAAAGGATCGAGCATAGGGCGAAGCTTTAGTGGCTTAAGATGCCCTTTTTGTTCAAGACCCCTAAGGCTTTGGATAAAGGCATGTAGAGCAGGGTAAAGACCCTTTGAGATCTAGCCTAGCTGGTTGAGGTTGGTAGAGTTGTGTTGGATGTATTGGTGAAAGGTTGGCAGTTTTGGGTGTGGTAGGGACCATACTCACATCTGAAGGCCGTGTAGAGGTGCTACCACTCGTGGTTGCATTGGAACTGTGTGTAAAGGGCCTCTTAGGGTTCTCCTTCTCGTTGGCTATTAACCCCTGTTTCATCATATCCTCAATCTGAACCCCTATCTCATGGAGATTAGTGAATGTAAATAATGGCATGACTGTCATCTTCTGCAATAATCTCCCTTGCAAATTACGGACCACCATTCTGATTTGATCCTTCTCGGACGGCTTAATAGTCATCATCGAGGCCTTAGCCCTCTACCGGGTCACAAAGTCCGAGAAGCCCTCCTTTGGCTCCTGACGGGTCGCTTCAAGATCATGGGTTGTGACCTCGATTTGGGTATTATAGGAGTACTGTGCGATGAAGGCCTTAGCCATTTCCGCCCAACTCCGTTTCATAGAGTCTTCCAACTTTGCATACTAGATAGTTGCTATACCCGACAGGATCCGGCCAAAAAGTGACAACTTCTGAAGTCTGGTGAGGCCTATTGGCCACAAGATGTCTGAGAATAGCTGGAGATGGACCATGAGGTCCCTAGAGCCATCGAACCAATCTATGTGTGGCATCTTGAACCTGTCTGACAGAGTTACTGCAGAGTCTGTGTATCCATCCTCGATGTCACGTCACGCCTTGTGCCCTCTTGAAAAGCTTTTCTAGCTTGTTGACTTTCAGTGCGATGGGGTCAACCTCAAATTCAAATGGCGCCTCAATTGGGTACACCAGTGCCTTGGAGGTTTGAGGTGGGATTGGATCTACCGGAATGCCCAGATTCTCTTGGACATTGACAGTGACTCTGGGTGTTGGAATACACGCAGGAGGTGCATAGAAGCAAAGCCGCTGCTTGCAGTGGTTGCTATTGCTGGAGCCTATTTATTACTTCCGCTTGATGGGCTGTAACCTCAGCTTGGCGGGCAGCATCTAACTGCATGGTTTCAATGGTTTGCTGGAGATGATGAAGCATGTCTTTCATGCTAACCGAGGGATGTTGAGCCATCTAAACTAGCGAATACTCTCTTACTGGAATGGAAGCAGAAGACTACGCTTGACTGGGCGCAGGCAAAGTAAAAGGTGACCGCTAGACTGGTGAATTATGCCTAACCCTCATCCGTCTCTTAACCAATGGAAGTGAAGCAAACAATGGTTGTCCCCTACCAAGATCCCCAGATTTGTAAAGTCTTCTTACACGAGTCCAGAGTGCTTGGGGGGTAACAGAATCGTTCGAAGCAATTATGAAAAACTACCTTGCAAAAAGAAATAAAGCAAAAGAAAGCAAAAATCAGAAACCGCACAACACCTCGGCTTGGATACTAACAACACACAGTCATAATCATAAGCTGTAGAACTGCACTCAACACTGATTTATGCCCCTAAAAATTGATACCCAACCTTGCAACTGATACGTACATTCCTGTAGAGTTTCACTCTAAAAGAATATACTAGTTAAGTGAGAGCCAAAACACCCCTATGATGGAGTAGGGTTACCTTGTCCAAGTTTCGTCGGGAACTAGGGTTAACTATTCAAGCAAAGTGGTTTCACACAATCCTGCATTTGG
This sequence comes from Camellia lanceoleosa, assembly GCA_025200525.1. Lineage (NCBI taxonomy): Eukaryota > Viridiplantae > Streptophyta > Magnoliopsida > Ericales > Theaceae > Camellia > Camellia lanceoleosa. The sequence continues at coordinate 42,531,378 of CM045760.1, forward strand.
GTAAGCAACCTGTCCTAATTTGGAACAGTCTCTACGGCTTTTGATATGCAACTAGGCCGATTGGTCAAAAAGTGTACCTCAACAAAACTACCTAATATACCTCTCACACCTAACACTAAGAAGTTAAAGGAGGATCAAACGGTATAGCAGTAGTCCAGATCTAAGGGTTGTGTTCCCATCGTGGCAGAGCCCGCAACTGGTCAGCCTTTTGGTAAGCTTTTCCAAGCAAGCCTCTGGCAAACTGTTTAGGAATAGCAAATGGCAAACACAATGACTTAGTCGAACCAATACAAATGCAAATGCAAAGAAATACATAAGTGTAAATAAAATATCATATCATGAGCTCGAGTTAAATTCTCTAAATCCCCAGGGAGTCGCCAGAAACTGTATTTCGACTTTTTCGCGCCCCCTTTCGGAAACTCGAAAAGAAGCCCTACAATTTGGACTCTTGTGGTTCTGAATCTAATCTCACAAGTGCAATGTGAAATTGATAAACACCAAAGAGTCCAAATCTAACAAATCTTTTGGAAAATTATTTTAGGATAAAAAATGCGAAACTACTTTGCCAGATGCAGAGTTGCCACCTAAACATTTTATTTTGGGAAAATTTGGAAAACCCATGACTCGTGCCAAAGGCCACATGTCCGTCATCATCAAAGTTGCCTCAGCTCGAGAACTTAGGTACGAGAAGGGAAGGTCATGAATTGAGCACCCCAACTCGCCCAATCAAAGATCGGCCTCTACTAATCATGATATGATTTTTTATAAACATTGGCGCTATTTGGGAAGTGCCTAAAGAGGCTATTATAGCCTAAAAAAAAAATTTAGCCAAAAAGTCCACTTTTGCAAGCTTTTTCAAAAAAAAAAAAAAAAAGGACTGCACAGCTGGCAATGTAGGACCATCAATGAATAAATTACGATTTTACCCCTTGATAGCAATTTAAAAAATATTTTTTAGGGACAAATTTGTCATTTTAATTTCAAACATCATTTCAACACATTTTTCAATACAACAACTCAAATAAAATCCATCTCATCTTCCCAAACACAAAAACTAAAATAGCCTACTAAAATAGCCACTTCCCAAACGAGGCCATTATGTGCTCTTGTTCCAGTTATTAAGCTAGCTTTACTATGTGATGCGCACAAGCAAGTATAGACTAGTTTGCTCAATTTAGAACGATTTAAGTTCATGTTTGTTTTTTGCAAAAAGGGGTTTGAATTTGCCACCTCAAGTGAGCTTAAAGTTTGCGAATTTGTCACCAAACATAGTGGGCTTAAAAGTGATTTGCCGCTAGACATAGTAGGCTTAAAACGCACATTTGTTGAATCGTTCCAATTCAAGCAACAAGCCTTCATCTACAGGCATTCAAGCAGTTTATCAAGTAAGCATTTAGCGTCATGGTAAGCATGCTAGTCATGCCAATCACTCACACTCATGCAAGTATGCTAAAACATTAAAAACTCACTTAAAACTCCAAGCCAAAAGAAAACAAAGTTCGAAAAATGCATGATTCTAACTATGTTAAATGTCTAATGCAACACATGCAATATGCAATTACTAGGCTCGGCTACTAATATGGCATATGAAGCAATTTTGATAACATGCGGTTAAACACGTATTCAAAGAAGTATTGAAATTTCAATGCAGTTTGAATGATGCGTCGAGCCTCGGTGCATGCAAGACAAAATGAATGTATGCAAGCATAAGGTATGCTAATTGAAACATGATGCTTCTAAACTAACCATCGAAAGTGATTAAGTAAAAGGGAGAAAGACGTGGAGTTGAAAGACATACACATTATTACATTTAGCTCTCACGAAGGAGAGTCCGAATGAATAAGAACAAAAACTAACTAGCTAAGCTAACTAAGCTAATTAAGCAAATTAGACTAGTTAGACTAATTATTACATCACTTGAATGAACTAATTAGTAAGGTAACTAATTAATTTACAACACAAATGTAGGCAAGCTAAGTAATCCCGAAAAGATCTCCATTTTGCTCTCGAAAGCCTCTGTTTGTAGAGTTGAATACTTCCAAAACCATTTTGCTCCATCTTACCAATATTCTGCTGAGGTTTGCATCAGTGGCTAGCCAGCCACTGGTAGAGACTGCCGGCCATCTACCGGCCATCAATGGTGCCTTGCCGGCCACTGATGCACTTGATCACCATGCTGCAACAAAGTACAAACAGAGCAAAAAGAGGGTTTTTCCAAGGATTGTTTGCACAACTAAACCTTCATTTTCATCAACAAATCCAAGGAGTTGTGAACTTAAGCCACAAACCACCAATCCAAGAAATTTCATTGCATGATGGTGTAGACGTCCCCGAACGTCCCGGGAGAAATCCCGTTTTGTTCATTGGGCTTACTACAGTTCAAACTCAAATGTTACGGTTCTGAATCTAATCCCGCAAAGTACAATGCGAGACCGATAAATCACCAAAGAGTCCAAATCCGGCAAGTTGTTTTGAAAAAAAAATTTTAGAAAGAATTGCCAAACATGGACTGCTTTGCCAGATACAGAGTCGCCACCTAAATATTTTGTTTTGGGGGAATTTAGGAAACCCTGACTCGTGCCTAAGGCCACGTGTCCGTCATCACCAAAGTTGCCTTGGCTCGAGAACTTGGGTACGATTGGGGAAGGTCATTTCATGAGCACCCCCGCTCGCCCGATCGAAGATCAACCATTACTAAGCATGATATTGAGTTTTTGAAAACACATGTGCTCTTATTCCAGTTTATTAGCCTAGAATTACTATGTGATGCGCACAGCATACAAGTATAGACTGGATTGCCTAAGTTGGAATAAAGCATCGCATATCCGTTTATTTTGAAAATGGATTGAAGTTTGCTACTCGCAAGTAGGCTAAAACACGGGTTTCGACGAATTATTCCAACTCAAGCAACCCAACCTTCACCCACATGCATTCAGGCAGTTACATCACATAAGCACATAATCTCATGGTAAGCATGCTATCATGGTAGTCACTCACACGCATGCAAGGATGCTAAGACATAAACACTTACCGAGTACTCCGAGCCAAAGAAAGAAGCTAATTAGAAATCATACATAAATCCTAACTATGCTAAGAATGCCTAATGCAACACATGCAAAAATGCAACTACAATAGGCTCGGCTATTCTAAGATGGCATATGAGATGTAACAATCAATACATGTATTCAACTTGAAATTGAAATACAATGCAGTTAGCATGATACGCCAAGCCTGGTGCATGCAATACAGATGAATGAATGCAAACATGCGAACATATAGATGCTAACTGAAATATGCCCTAAAACTAACCATCAAAAGCTGGTAAATAAAAGGGAGAAAGACGTGGGGTTGAAAGACATGCATCACACACACGTACACTTATTACAACATTGCCCTTTCTCGGAGGGTCCGAATAAATAATACGGAATCGAATTAACTAATTATTACACAATACTAGCTAATTAACAAATTAACTAAACTAGCATGCAAACTACATGAAATGGACTGCCTCAGCTCTGTTCTGAATGATAAAGGGTGCATGCATGCTCGAGTCGCCTTGTCGGGAAATCCATCGCGACGTCTCAACTCGCCCTTGAAGCTTAGCAAGACAACAACTTCTCCAGCCCAAAACCAACTCTTTGAGACCTCTCAAGACCCTCCAAGAACCTTAGAACAATGGTGGAGGTGTGTGGCTATGAGGTGTGGTGTAATAGGTCAAGAACAAGACCCTTTTAAACCCGAAACAAAGAGATATAGAAGGAAGTGTATGCACAAGCCTTAGACAAATTTCTGAACCTGTGCCAAGGAAGAAAAGAGCCTCTCTTATAGAGATACAAGGCCAAATCTTCTTCAAGAAGCTAAAAACCAAGGCTCAAGATCCTCCATACACATGTATGGAGGACACAACAGGCCACCGGCACACTGCAACAACTCACAGAGACAAGATCGGGGAGGCAGCCGACCCAGCCTCAAGGTTCAGGTGGTCGACAGCCCCATTTGGTGGTCTCCCAACTGAATGCAAGCTAGTGGTATGGTGGGAGACCAGCAAATGTGGCTCAAAGACCAAGGAGACCAGCTTTCTGACAAGAAAATCGACTGGCGGGAGAAAGGTGGTCTCCAAGGAGAAAAGGTGGTCTCCCACCCTTGTACCACCTCCCAAACAATGAAAACAAGTTCCATGCCAAAAATGAACCAAGACGGATGCAAAACGAGGGTTCGGGGGTCTAAATGCGCAGCCGGGTGCCCCGAAAACAGGCTGTTAAGCATCAAAAGTGGTGTGCGACCACAAAGGTGGTCTCCCGGGCCACAGTGTCCCTCTAGAGAGAGGAAGCAAGGTGTGTGCCAAAAACCGTGCCAAACGGAGAAAGTTAAGAGGTCCCGAACTGAGGCGCACGGCCGACGGCTCTGAAAACCGAAAACTGGTCTCCAAACGGGAAAAGTGGCCTACGACCATGAAAAGTAGCCTACGGCCACTGAGAGATGGTCTACGAGACCTCTCCTTCCCTTCAGGAAGAGAAAACAAGACCTGGTTCGCAAATCGGGGCAAAGCACAAAAGGGTCCCAAGGTCCGGGGTTAAGGCTCTCAGCCGAAACTCCGAAACCTTAGAACGAGCACAACATGCACCATCATCGAGCGCTCAATCGATGACGTCTGAGTCTTAAGGTCGGTCAAAAATGGGGTGTCTACAGTTGCCCATCTTTGACAAAACTCGAAAGTCATACGTGACGGGAGTGAATGTCAAAGCCTAGAGATGACCCATATTTGACAAGGCCGAAGACTTAGACAAACAGGCGGGATAGGCAAGAGATCTGCCCGCAGGCAAGGGCAAAATGTGAAACAATATGCACAAAGCCGAACATAACTCATGATTATGCAAAGCGAGCTATAATGAAGCAAATATTCACAATAAATGCAACAGTTTTAAGCAAGAATGCCATGCAAATCAAACTACATTTCATGTAGTAAGAATCATGCAAAGAAAGCTGTAATGAAGCAAATATTCACAATAAATGCGACAGTTTTAAGCAAGAAGGCAAATCAAACTACATTTCATGCAGTTATGATGTAGGAGAATTATACAACTCTCGTTACGTCTCACACGGAGAATACAATACCGTCCAGTTCGTCTGGTCGCACTAGCTTCAAATGAACCGCACATACAATATCGTGCCTGCAAAAGCAGGAAACTTAACAGGTACAATATAGGTAGCAACACATGCTCAATGCCATATCAAACGCGGACACCTATGGCGCCGATGGAAAAGTGCATAGCAATGCAAGTGAAACATGCTTGACGACGCATGCAAAGTATGGGTGCATGGCAATGCCAGTGAAACGTGCACAACAATGCAAGTAGTGTGCATAACAATACAAAAAGGATGCATAACAATGCAACCTAAATGTGCGCATAACAATGCGGTGCACCAACAAGTGCAAGTAAGGTATGCAAGATAGCGCGAACAATGCAATGCACTAACAAGTGCAGGTAGGGTGCGCAAGATAGCACGATGAAATGCATGCACAATATAACAAAACAGTGTAAATGATATGCAATGTAACGAAACAATGCAAATGATATGCAATGTATTTGAGATGATCAAACCACAAGCAGTACAAAACCACACAAATATCATAAAGGGGTGGAGATGCAACATCATACTACTTTTAACACAGAAAAGGCAGTGGGCACGAGCCGAACGACGCCTAACACAGGCTAAGTGCCTACATCTTCAGTATTGGCCTCAGCCCAGCATGGATGCTTACACGTAACAGAACCATGTTTCAACGTGAAAGGGGTGCGAGCACATGCAAAACTATGTGTTTCGTAGAGAGACCACAAAGTACAAGTAATTGGGTGGTATGATACAAGTGAGGAATGATCTGCTGAGGAAATATCGTGATCCTACATTCTGAATGCGACAAACTAAAATATGATGCAATGGATACAATGGATGAAGTGAATAAGGCACGCGGCCAAACCATATTTTGCCTAGAAAAGGCAAGGACACAAAACAAACCATGTCTAACACAGAAATGGTGTCGTCACCCTCAAACCACAATTCCCTTAGTGGCATGGGCGCGTACACATAATCATATAACCATGCTTTAACGCGAAATGGGCACATGCCAGACTAAGTTTAACATGGAAAGGATGCAGGCAATACAATGGATATGCAGTACAGGCATGCAACTTATTCTACATGCAATGCAATAGACATACTAGATGATGTAGTAGTTAGAAAGCGAAGGTACCTTACAGAGGCAATTGGCAATGACCTACCTCATGCTGCTGGGGACCTTCCCCTTCTTCTCGGTTGAACCGCAGGTACTACTTTTCTCCCTGACTATGGTCGCAGCTTTCCCTATTCTCCAACAGGGTGACAGACTAGGTTGGTTCAGTATCCAGAATTGAGGCGCTTACACATCCTATCTCAATCTATGGGGCTGCCATACAGATTTCAAGCCGAGAATATACCCCTGGGTATTTAAACCAGACTTTAGTCTCGGAAATACCGAACCTTTGCGTTCTAGGCATGAGCCATTCGAACTCTAGTTTCCACCATCTCAGTTGGTCTCCTAGGAACTCACCGCAAACACAGGCAGGTGGCTACACCAGACCACTGGAAGTCGTTCGGGCACAACAAACACCAAAGGAATTGCACCTTTAGAGGATTTAAGGTCTCCTAGACCAGAGGGTGCACAAGACAGTGTGAATGATACAAAAAATAATGTGCACAACACAGTGCGAGTGAAAGTGAATGCACAAGATAGTGCGACGCAAAGGGAATGCACAAAACAGTGCTATACGGGTGCACAAGACAGTGCGATGCAGGGTGGATGCACAAGACAGTGCGATGTAAGTGTGTGCACAAGACAGTGCTAAGACAAAGGATGCACAAGACAGCGTGAGCAATGTGATGTACTAACAAGTGTAGGTAAGATACGCACGAAAGCGTGAACAATGCAATGCACTAACAAGTGCAGGTAAGATGCGCACGAAAGCGCGAACACGTTCAATGCAAAAGATACAAGCATTTTCTATGCAACATGAGAGCCTGTAATGAAACGCACAGGATAGTGCGATGCGCAAGAAAACGCAAGTGATAAACTGCACAAAATAGTGCGATGCGCAAGAAAGCGCAAATGTGAACTGCACAAAACAGTGCGATGCGTAAGAAAGCACGAGTGATAAACTGCACAAAACAGTGCGATGCCCAAAATAGCGCGATAAAATGCATGCACCATGCAAGACTTGGCACACAGCTTACGACATAGCATTCCATTCATTTGGCACACAACTCACAACACAACACTTTGTTTGTTTGGCACGCGGCTCACAACATAATATTCTATTCATTCGGCACGCAGCTCGAAACACAACACTCTGTTTATCTAGGCACATAGCTTTTTTGGGCACACAGCTCATTCGGGCACACAGCTTGTTTCGGGCATGTAGCTCATTCGGGCACACAGCTTATTTCGGGCAAGCAACTCATTTTTCGGGCACACGGCTCATTTTTCGAGCACACAGCTCATTTCGAGCACACGGCTTATTCTGAACACACAGTTCATTTTTCGAGCACACAGCTCATTTCGGGCACACGGCTCATTTTTGGGCACACGGCTCATTTCAGGGTGCACAGCACATTTCGGGCGCACAGCTCATTTTTCGAGCACACAGCTCCTTTCGGGCACATGGCTCGTTTGGGGCACACGGCTTATTTTGAACACACAGTTCATTTCGGGCGCACAACACATTTTCTGGGCACGCAGCTCACTTTTCGGGCACACGGATCATTTTCTTTGGGCACGCAGCCCACTTTACGGGCACACAGCTCATTTTCAGGCACACAGCTTATAACGTAGCACATTGTTCAATCTGAACACGCAGTTCATAACACAGTATTCTGCTAATTTGCACACAGCTCACAACACTACTCAATCTGAACACACGGTCCATAACACAGCATTCTTTTAATTTGCACACGGCTTACAACACTACTCAATCATAACACAACATTCTTTTTTGATCGGCACACAGCTCATAACACAGTACACTTTTGCATTTTGACCACTCAGCTCAAACTTTTGAATTTCTGAACACGCAGCTCATACTTTTGTTGTGAACAAGCAGCTCACATTTTTGAACTTTGAACACACAGCTCAAACTTTGGTGGTGAACACGCAGCTCACATCTTTTGAAATTTTCAACACGCAGCTCAAGAATTGGGGAACACGCAGCTCACATCTTTTGAAATTTTGAACACACAGCTCAAAAATTGGTGAACACGCAGCTCACATCTTTTGAAATTTTGAACACGCAGCTCAAAAATTGGTGAACACGCAACTCACATCTTTTGAAATTTTGAACACGCAGCTTAAATTTTGGTGAACACGCAGCTCACATCTTTTGAAATTTTGAACACACAGCTCAAATTTTGAAGTGAACACGCAGCTCACGAATTTGAAATTATGAACACGTAGCTCATATTGTTTGAAATTTTGAACACGCAGCTCAAACTTTGAAGTGAACACACAGCTCACGAATTTGAATTATGAACACACAGCTCATATTTTTTGAAATTTTGAACACGCAACTCAAACTTTGATCCTAAACACACAGCTCATTCATTTCACTTTGAACATACGACCCAAACATTTTATCGGCACGTAGCTCATAAACTTCAATTTGCACGCAGCTCATATTTTTCAATTTGCACGTAGCTCATATTTTTCAATTCTGAATGCAGGTGTCCTGCCATTTCACACGGGGTTATGGATCGATCCTGGCGAGGGAGTGGTACATGGAGCTCCCGGATGCTATCCGACACACTGTGGATGAGGCAGGGTTTGGCCCATTCTGTGCAGGATTGTCACGTCATCCAGCGAGAAGGACCCTCCTTGGTGTACTTGTAGAGAGATAGTGGGACACTGCCAACTCCTTCCATTTTTTGGCTACCGGAGATATGACGATGACCCCATTTGATTTTACCATGTTGACGGGCCTCAACGTGGGAGGCCGGCCGATCCCATATGATGCAGATATGGGCGAGTGGGAGGCCGCTTGGATTTATTTGCTCGGAGCCCATCCGTCGATCAACAGATCATCAGGTAGGGTCGGGTACACTTGGTTCTCCGAGTAGTACAGGAGGACTATGCTCCAGACCATTGAGGCCATACATCAGTATGCTCGAGGATTTTTGATGTTCCTCTTCGGGACCACACTATTCTCTGACAGGGGAAACACAGTTGGGCTTTATCTGCTCAATGCTCTAGTGGACCTATCACAGGTCCAGCTCTTTGATTGGGGTGGCGCTGCCCTTGCTACCGTTTACTGCTGCATGAGTGCGGCCTCTCATGAGCGGAGGACCATAGTTGGGGGCTACTAGTGAGCCTGGGAGGTACATTCTACCCTCTTGATTTACAGTTCTGCTTTCGATTATCTGTACACTGCACACGACACACATTACATTCTGTATTCTACATTCTGCACTTAGCATTCTACATTTTCTGTATATTCTGCACTCAGCCCTCTGCACTTAGCATTTTGTATTCTTTGTACATTCTGTATACTGCACACAGCATTCGAATTATTCTGCTCACAGCTTATTCTGAACATACAGCCCATTCTGAACACACAGCTCATAACACAGTATTTTGTTCATTTTGAACACACGGGATGTAAAGAGGGAACTTGCAGAAGTCGAAACACACTCAGATGCTCCGAAGTTTCCTTATTTTCTTTCGCTTCGCAATCCGGAACCCATAGCTTCAAATAGGTCCTGGTTCCACTTGTTCTGATATGACCTAGGTTGGACCCTGCTATTTATGAAAGAACGAATTCTTATTTTGCACAAATGTGGAGAATGGCACAACACTCTGAGCACAAAACAATTTATTTTTGAAATTGAAATGAGAAAGGGGTTCTCAACCAGGTATTGAGCCTACAACTGACCGCAGACAAAATGACTCATCAAAGAAAAAACAAAAGGTAAACAACCTAAAACACATCGAGTGACACTCGAAATGACTCAAAACAATAATCGAGAAAAACAACACAACCATCACGACACTCAGACGTATTACAAAGACGAGAGACCTCTCAGATCATAAGGAGCCAGTTTCTCCGGGTATTGTTTCCCACCCTTTCTCATTTGTAATCCTCACACACTCAGCCCTCAAGCTCTGTTTTTTTGAAAAAGCCCTTTCCTCACTTTTTCTCTCAGCGCACATCTCTCTATTCTTCAATCTCTCATTTTTTATCCCTCCCTTGGGTGGTTGATGGATAAATAGGAAGTTGTGGGCTCTTGCCCCTGGTATTCTACCATATTCTTGTTCTTGTTCACAACAGTGAATTTCTTCCGTAGAGGGGTTGCGCTACAACTAGGTGTGTAGCAAATCTACAGCTGACATCGGTTGACGATGCTCTGCTGGGAAGTTTAGACGTGATCATATCTATCCAGATGAGGGAGTGGAATATCTTGATCCATTCTAGTTCGTGCTTCGCACTTGGCTCGATACCTCACTGCTTAGAGGATGTGAGAGCTTTCTGCCCTTTTGCGGTTAGCTTCAGTGGTACCCTTTTCCGGCAGGTATGAGTGCCCTTCTTGGCGAGTATGTTGGTAATGGGGAAAAGACAAAAAACCTGGCTCAACTGTGCCCCTAGTTCATCATTTTGACCATTTTTTGTTTTTGGCTTTCTACTAAAACAATTTTGACCAAAATGAGAGTTAGATTAACATTCTTGTTCAATTTTCTGATTTGAAATCATGCAAGTCAGGTTATGAGCACTGGAAAATTTCCTTTTTTGAGTCCAAGAAATGGTCCAGTTTTGGAAAAATGGAGTAATTCTCAAGAAAATTAGTCAACCTCATTAAAAATTCTCAAAACTATTTTTACAAATGGCCACTGCTCAACGAGCGCAGAATTTACTCTTGAGATGCACAACCTCATATCCAAAATAATGAAAAATTGCCCCTTGTCTGAACGGCACTGCATGGCAACTAAAAGTTGCCCCTAGTCTGAATAGCACCGCAACACTGCACGGCAACAGAAAGTCGCCCCTAGTCTAAATAGCGCCGCAGCACGTGGCAACCAGTCCTCACAGTGACAATTACAACCAAATTCTCTGATACAGAGAAGACACAGATGACCAGAACCATCACATGGACACAGTCAAATTTGAAGTGTTTTACGGCTGGACTTCAGAATGAAGTTGCCTACGTATCCCAAAGATGGAAATCAAGCCTTACGTAGTTCGGGGGTAAGGTACACTCGAGTATTAACCTCTCCTTTTGAGCCCTAACTTTTGTCAAGGCCGCCCTTTCTGCGTTTTCAACCTTGCGAGCTTTGTTCTTCTTTTCTTTTCAATTTCTTTTCATTTCTTTTCTTCTTTTTTCTTTTTCATCTTTTCCTTTCATTTTCTTCATTTTTCTTCTTTTCTTTTTTTTCATTCTTTGCATTTTTCTTTTCTTTTTTTTGTTCTTTTTCTTCTTTTTCTTGCTCTAACTTTTACCTGGGTCGCCCTTCTAGGTTTACGGCCCAGCGAGCCTCTCAAGGGTAAAAGTGTAGCTTTGTCCATGTCAAATGGTTTTGAGATCTCAAAGCCATCTGAATCCAGGAGATTGGCTGTTATTTGCTGATGATGTAGGAGTCCATCCAATGGGGGGCTGAATTTTCCCCTAGTATTGTGGATAGGAATTTGGTTGTTATTTCAACAAAACTTGCTTCTTTCCTCCCTTCGGGGATTTGGCATTCTTGCCGATCTTCGTTAGCTTGAGAAACATCCCAATTTTTGACTCTTCGAGCACATCTGACATCTTTGCCCCTAGCTCAAGGGGTACTTCTGATCTAGTTTTGCAAGCTTCTTTTAACGACGTCTGACCTTCTTGATTTGACTTTCTTGCCTCTTGTTCGAGGGCTACTTCAAATCTGGCCACACAGGCCTCCCATTGTGGTTGATCGTTTGAACATTCTGAATGCAAGTTTAAGGTTTGAAAGTGAGGGGTCGAGTCTCGACGCTGAAAGCGATCCTAGGCTACACAATCTCAAGAGCGATTCCACACAGGTCTTCGCAGGATCGCGCAAAACATTTTTTGAAATTTTTTAAGAAAGCGACAAATCGCTCGTGCTGAAGACAATGTAGAACCAATCTGGATCAAGCCAGGATCCTTCTCGGTACTCACATTAACAAACATGATCTCATTCATTAAGGGCTTAGCATGCCTTTCTTTCTCTCAGTTGATCAAATTTTTGCAAATCCTGAGGAATTCCTTCCTCTTTGTTTTCAATACACTGTTCAAAAAGTTTTCAAAAACTTAGGTCAATGCAATAATTTCAAGGCACAGAAGAGCAGGTGAAATGTACTGCCATTTCATTCTAAACTTGTTGACACAACAGGCTCAAAGTAGTAATAAGCACAAAAACATGACAGCCACAGTTCTTTCATTCAGATTTCCTGGTTGCAACTGGCTCCACGGCAGAGATAGACTCAAAAGAAAGCAAAAGGACAATCACAAAACAAAATAATGATGTCCGAGGTGACACCCTTGGAATCATCTGACTTCTGTACAACAAGACTGACTTGATACAACAAGACAGACCTTAATCAAAAAGGCTGACTCAAAACAAAGAGACAGACTCGAAACAAAACCACAGAACTAACTCAACACCCAAGTCAGAAAGTACAAAAATTAGCATTCGCAAATGCTCAAAATAGTGCGTGCCAAACGCCATATCTGAAATAAACCGAGAGCCGCTCGCAGGTGGACCAACCCCTGATCACAGACTTGTACTATCCTCGAAATCCATGAACTCAATGGTGACACACTTTGCTGAGGTAGGTGGGAGGACGACCTTATTGTCAAACAGATCCTACACTTCATGGCTAAGACGGAAGCAGTTGTCGGTGGTGTGACCGATCTGTTGATGGTACGCACAGTACTGGGTAGCGTCATGACCAGCTGGAAGACGACTAGGAAGAGGCCGAGGCTCGAGGGGCTTGAGATGCCCTTTTTTAGCAAGGATCTGAAGCGCCTTGGACAAAGGCATGTAAAGGGCATGGAATACCCTGCGACCCCGAGGGAGATACTTCAAGTTTTGTGCATTTTTACTGGATGCACTAGCAAAAGGATCGGCAGGTACAGGCTTGGCTTGCTGATTTTTCCTGGATGCGGGATTAGGGTTGGAGAGAACGGTTCTGGTATGATGACCCTTCTCTCGATTTTTCCCTTGGCTTGAACTGCTCTCGATTTGAGTGGGGAAAGTGTCATCCATAGTCTTAGCCACAACTGCGAGTACTTGCTGCTTATTCAACCCTCCGGCTTTCAGAGCCTCAACAGCCTGCTAGAGTTGTTCATAGGGATCAGTGTCCACCTTCACCTTGTTTTTTCCACTAGCCTCAGCTTGGTGGACGGTTTGAGTTGCTACTTCAGTGCGAAGCCCTATTGTCATCGACATGTCATTGCCGGAGCTTGAGACAGCTTCAGGTTGGCTGAGCTCAATTACAATTCGCCCCAGTAACGGGGGCACTTGCGGCATGAAGTTCCCGACATATGATGTAGTTGGTGGCAGGGCCGACATTCCGTAGACTAGATCAGCCACGGATCTTTGAAGGTTGCCAATCATTTCCATCAACTCAAAGGTGGTGGGTTCACAAGCTTGAAACAACTGGGGTTCCCAGATCGGGGGCGCAGCAGGCGACCTGGGCGGGTGTGGTACCTCAACATCGGTCTCACCGTGCAAGATGATTCCTTGGTTTAGTACGGCTGCCATAACCATAATTTCCTCTGAATTCTGGGTTGTCATAAGTCTACTGAACTGGACAGAGGTGGTGTAATTGGTGACTGACGGATCTGATGAATCGGTGAGTCTTTTCCTACTTTGCCTCAAAGAAAGGTAACACCGTTGCTCAATCGAGTCTCGAACTTAAAGAGAAACATGCAAAGATCTCAAATTTCAATCAATACGACATGGACATAATCAAGAATCAGATTCGATCATCGATCACTATTCCCCAAATTATCGCTTCCAAAATCAACTGATACCATGATATACTGATTCTCAAAACACTGGTGCCCGCAGGCCTGATGCCCAAACTTGCAAACTGATACATGCATTCCTATAGAGACACACTCTAAAAGCACATAGCAAACAACTGAGCCAAAACACCCCTATGTTGGGGGAGGGTTTCCCTGTCCTATTTTGTTAGGAGCTAGGGTTTCACTATGTACGCAGCGGTTTCAAACAACCTATAATCGGGTGAGCGACCTGTCCTAGTTTGGAATGGTCACTACGGATTTCGAATATGCACTAGGTCGAATGGTCAAAAAGGATACCCCAGTAAAAATCGGGGTTTGTGTTTCCATCGTAGCAGAGCTCGTAACCGGTCAGTCTTATGGCACGCAGCCTCCGGCAAACCGTTCAGGAATAGCATATGGCAAACACGGTGTCCTAGGTGCACCAATGCAAATGCAATGCAAAGAAACACATAAGTGTAAACAAAACAAGATATCATGAGTTCGAGTCAAGTTCTCTAAGTCCCCAGTAGAGTCGCCATAAACTATAGACGTCCCCGAACGTCCCCGGAGAAATCCCGTTTTGTTCATTGGGCTTACTACAGTTCGAACTCAAATGTTACGGTTCTGAATCTAATCCCGCAAAGTGCAATGCGAGACCGATAAATCACCAAAGAGTCCAAATCCGGCAAATCATTTTGAAAAATAGATTTTTAGAAAGAAGTGCCAAACATGAACTGCTTTGCCAAATACAGAGTCGCCACCTAAATATTTTATTTTGGGGAAATTTAGGAAACCCCGACTCGTGCCTAAGACCACGTGTCCGTCATCACCAAAGTTGCCTCGGCTTGGGAACTTGGGTACGATTGGGGAAGGTCATTTCATGAGCACCCCTGCTCACTCGATCGAAGATCGGCCACTACTAAGCATGATATCAAGTTTTTGAAAACACATGTGTTCTTATTCCAGTTTATTAGCCTAGAATTACTATGTGATGCGCACAACATACAAGTATAGACTAGATTGACTAAGTTGGAACAAAGCATCGCATATCCGTTTGTTTTGAAAATGGATTGAAGTTTGCTACTCGCAAGTAGGCTAAAACACGGGTTTCAATGAATTATTCCAACTCAAGCAACCCAACCTTCACCCACAGGCATTCAGGCAGTTACATCACATAAGCACATAGCCTCATGGTAAGCATGCTATCATGGTAGTCACTCATATGCATGCAAGGATGCTAAAACATAAACACTTACCGAGTACTCCGAGCCAAAGAAAGAAGCTAATTAGAAATCATACATGAATCTTAACTATGCTATGAATGCCTAATGCAACACATGCAAAAATGCAACTACAATAGGCTCGGCTATTCTAAGATGGCATATGAGATGCAACAATTGATACATGTATTCAACTTGAAATTGAAATACAATGCAGTTAGCATGATGCGCCGAGCCCGGTGCATGCAATACAGATGAATGAATGCAAACATGCGAACATATAGATACTAATTGAAATATGCCCTAAAACTAACAACTGGTAAATAAAAGGGAGAAAGACGTGGGGTTAGAAGACATGCATCACACACACGCACACTTATTATAACATTGCCCTCTCTCGGAGGGTCCGAATAAGTAATACATAATCGAATTAACTAATTATTACACAATACTAGCTAATTAACAAATTAACTAAACTAGCATGCAAACTACATGAAATGGACTGCCTCAGCTCTGTTCCGAATGATAAAGGGTGCATACATGCTCGAGTCGCCTTGTCGGGAAATCCAACGTGATGTCTCAACTCGCCCTTGAAGCTCAGCAAGACAGCAACTTCTCCAGCCCAAAACCAACTCTTTGAGACCTCTCAAGACCCTCCAAGAACCTTAGAACAATGGTGGAGGTGTGTGGCTATAAGGTGTGGTGTAATAGGTCAAGAACAAGAGCCTTTTGAACCCAGAACAAAGAGATATAGAGGGAAGTGTATGCACAAGCCTTAGACAAATTTCTGAACCTGTGCCAAGGAAGATGAGGGCCTCTCTTATAGAGATACAAGGCCAATACTTTTTCAAGAAACTAAAAATCAAGGCTTAAGATCCTCCATACACGTATATGGAGGACACAGTCTGTACCTTCTAGCTGGCACAGCTGGCAACAACTCACAGAGACAAGACTAGGAGAGGTAGGCCGACCAGTTCAGGTGGTTAGCCGACCACGTCCCCTGGTCGACCGACCAGTTCAAAAGGTTCAGGTGGTCGGTAGCCCCATTTGGTGGTCTCCCAACTGAATGCAAGCTAGTGGTATGGTAGGAGACCACCAAATGTGGCTCAAAGACCAAGGACACCAGCTTCCTGACAAAAAAACCAGCTGGCGGGAGAAAGGTGGTCTCCAAGGAGAAAAGGTGGTCTCCCACCCTTGTACCACCTCCCAAACAATGAAAACAAGTTCCATGCCAAAAATAAACCAAGACGGATGCAAAACGAGGGTTCGAGGGTCTAAACGCGTAGCCGGGTGCCCCGAAAATAGGCTGTTAAGCATCGAAAGTAGCGTGCAACCACAAAGGTGGTCTCCCGAGCCACAGTGTCCCTCTAGAGAGAGGAAGCAAGGTGTGTGCCAAAAACCATGCCAAACGGAGAAAGTTAAGCGGTCCTGAACCGAGACGCACGGCCGACGACTCTGAAAACCAAAAACTGGTCTCCAAACAGGAAAAGTGGCCTACGACCACGAAAAGTAGCCTACAGCCACTGAGAGATGGCCTACGAGACCTCTCCCTTCCTTCGAGAAGAGAAAACAAGACCTGGTTCACAAACCGAGGCAAAGCACAAAAAGGTCCCGAGGTCCGGGGGTAAGGCTCTCAGCCGAAACTCCGAAACCTCAGAACGAGCACAACATGCACCATCACGGAGCGCTCAATCGATGATGTCTGAGTCTTAAGGTCGGTCAAAAATGGGATGTCTACAGATGGCTTGTGATTCAAGATGTGCAAGTTTAATAAATGCAAAACAAGACACTCAAGAACTATCACCCTATCATGAATGATCAAGGGTAATGGAGACCTAGGAAACTTGAGACATTTCATCACTTTGAGTATGAAATGTCCCAATTTTCCTTATCTTCAATTAATGTCCGATTGAACACACAACACATAAGTTATTATCTTGCTCAATTTTAGTCCCAAGTTGTTAGTTACTCATTTTGACTTTACTAACCATTACTTAGACAATTAAGTCCATTGGTGAGAGTTTTCTAAAGTGAAAGAAGTGTCAACCAAGGGGTGGTTTAAGGCATGAGAGAAGTTTCATACCGTTGGTAATGAACCCTCAAAAGATGATTAAACTATTAAGCATGGACCTCAATCTCAAGCTTAAAGAATCCCAAGTTTGAAACAATCCTCAAAGCAAATTAAAAAAGTCAAGAAATGAAGGAGGTTGCAGATATTATAAATGCTGAAATGAAGTGCAAAACAACAATAAAACATGCAATCAACTCAAACAAGGGGTGTCTAATGGCCTAAAACACCAAGCTTGTGAGGGCCTTTACACCACAACCATGCAAAACAAGATTCAATTGACCCAAATAGCCCAAAACAGAGCTAAAGTAGTCTAAAACAAAGGCAAAAACATGCTGGAATATAGCTACAAAAAGCTAGAAAATCATGCTAACATATAGAATGAACTAGGCTAGCAAACAAGACACAAGGAGGGGAGGCTAACCACTCCAATTTTGGACTTCAAAACATGTTTTTTGCCACTGAAAATAATCTGAAATTTAGTGGTTTAAAGGCCAAAAAAAAATTGGTTTGAAAGTGGGAAACAAAGGTGCAAAAGCCTTAGAAGTAAGGAATAAAGAAGGGTGAGACACCCCCTAACCATCAATGGCTTAAAACACCAATTTCAGGCCATTAAAATAGAGATTTTTACAGCTCAAAAATGGCCCAAAAAAAGTAGAAAAAGATAGGAAGACAAGTGTACTAAAAACAAGTTAAAAGACAAGTGTTATACCTCTTGAAGCCAAGCACAACTTTAGGTACAAATACAAGTCAAAACCACCTTCAAGAGCTCCAACAAGACCTCAAGGGACCTCAGCTCAAAGATGATCAAGTTTGGTTAAGGATGTGTATGCAAAAGAGTGATATAACTAGGCAAGTGTGCACAAAATTGCAAGAGAGAGAGAAATCTAGAGAGAGAGAGAGAGAGAGAGAGAGAGAATTTTTTAGTTTGAAATCTTCTAACCTCAAAACATGAGAGAGGGACTCCCTATATATAGAAAACATGAAATCTATACAAGGAGATCCAGCCCTCCACGTGTGGACAAATGCAAGCATCTGTGCAAACAGCTGACACAGCTGGCATAAAATATTTGTAGAAAACATTGATGGCCGACAAGGCATCATTGATGGCCGGCAAGGCACATCAATGGCCGGCAGACAATAAGTGCTGGCTGGCAGCCTCCATAGATGGCCGGCAGGCCACCGTAGATTGCAAGAGGGAAATATCAAGGCATAGTCCAAAAATGAGACAAAATGGGTGCATGGTTTAAAAGGCTCAAACCTATGGCGTTCTGCCGAGGACTTCGAGCGCTTGGCGAGCAAATAAACTCATCACCGGATGTACCTATAAGAACATCCAAATCTTGAAAGGCCGTCAAAAATGGAGTGTCTACAGCTGTCATGGAGGATATGACACATGAAGAGATGGAAACTCCAGTCCCATCAAAGACAAGCTCGAGTTGGTTTGATAATCGGAGGGAGACCTTTTTGGTTTTACAATCAATAGAGGCATGGTTGGCAATCAGCCAATCCATTCTGAGGATGATATCAAAGTGACCAATACGGGGGCGAATCAAGTCTACATATAAGTTTTTGCCTTTTAGGGATATAGCATAAGATTTGTACACATCAGTACTATGAGCAGAATTACCAGAAGAAAAAGACACAGACAATATATATCCTAAGGGTTCGAGTGTTGATGCCAACTTAGCAGCAAAGTGTGGTGCAACAAAAGAATGAGTTGAACCGGAATCAATGAGAACATGAGCTAAATGACCACAGACAAAAAGTGTACCTGACACAACATTTTCGGTACCTTTCGATTTTCCAGGTACCAAGGTAAATGCCCTTCCTTGGCATTTTTGGTTCTTTCTCTCTCCTCCAAGTCCTGCGAGTTTTCTGGCTGGGCCAGAGGGACTGGCTGTAGGATTGGTCAACTTTGGATAGTCCCTCGGCAAGTGGCCAACTTGACCATATTTAAAGCATGCTCCCATGTCTCGATGACATTGTCCCCAATGAGCCCTTCCACACGTAGAGCAAGTTGGAATGGTACCACATCTATGGTTACTAGAACTTTGATTGCCTAAGTTGGTTGTGGCCGTATTCACCCTCTTAGGAGGTGTAACACCGGATCTTCTGTTGTGTCTTTCCCAGAATTGCTTCTTTTGGCTTGGTTTCCCGGAACGTGAGGCTTTAATCCCCTTTTCTGTAATGTACATCTAGTCTACCACTTCCGCATAGATTGGCAGTTTCAAAACCTCAAGCCTATCTTTGATTTCAGCATCCAATCCTACTTTGAATTTTTTCACTTTTTGAGCTTCGGTGGGGATGACATATGTCATAAACCGAGCGAGTTGTGTGAACTTGCTCTTGTATTCGGCCACTGTCATGGTTCCTTGCTTTAGACATATGAATTCCAATGCCTTCTATTCTTGACACGAATCTGGGAAGTATTTTGCATAAAACACTTCCAAGAATCTTGCCCAAGTCACAATTTCTTCTTTCTCTAGGGTAAGAAGCCACCATTCCTGTGCATTATCTTTGAAAGTGAAAGTGGAGAAAGTTACCTTTTGTCTTCCAATGCAGGGTATGGCGCAAAAAATCTTTTCCATGTCTTTAACCCAAGTGTTCGCTACCATTGGGTCTGGACCGCCGGTAAATATGGTGGGTTTGAGATCCTGGAACTGTTTTATGGTTACCGGCTCTTCTTGCCGTTCCAGCATCCCATTGTTGATGTTAGCCTGCAAAGCTTGCAAAAAGCTAGTAACTGCTCTTTCCATGATTTTTTCCATCGATTCAGTGCCACTAACTAATGGTTCGCTTATGTTACCATTATTGGCCATTCTACAAAGTAATAAACGAGACATTATATTCATAACGCAGCATATATTGCATATCTAAAATACCAACTTTACTAATTTTGCAAATATAATATTATATCTTTGTTCCAAAAATCAAACAATTGTGTTAGTGTCTCATCCCTGTGATACATAAACAAAAGAGGAATCAGAACTCATCATGGTTAGCTTATAAAAAGTTTTCTTCTACCAAATCTAGAGTGGTGGGTCAAACGGGTCAAACAACCATGGAAAGTAGTATTGCATAAAAAGCTCAAATTCTCATCCTAACTATATCACACCAAAACACATCTATGTTTCCTAGACGGTGTAAACGGGGACGGACTGTATGTAGCCCCAAAATGCTCAATCAACTATCCATCCCGATTGCTCAATGTATGATAGGGCATTACTAAAATTAACATTTTGAATATTAATAATTTCCAATGGGTTAGGGACAGTGGTAAAAATGTAGTCCTCGGGGTACACATTTCCCCTTCTTGCTACAAAATCTAGGGGCAAAGGGCCAACGATATAGTGCATGTGTAGACACCCCATTTTTGACCGTCCTCAAGACTTGGACATCATCGTTTGTGCACTCGATGATTGTGCTTGTTTGTGTTCGTTTTGAGCGCTCGAAGTCCTTGGCGAAATGCCTTGTCTTTGAGCCTCTAAACCTTATCAGTTTTGTGCATGTTTTTGGACAAAGAGCTTGTTGCCTCTAGCCTGGAAGAGAGGGTGACCTGTCGACGAGTCCTAGAATCTGTCGGCCATGGCTTGTGCTTGTCGGCTACCAATGGTGGCCGACGGGGATTGGTCTCTTTTTCCAGATTTTTGTTGACAGTTGTGCTAGCTGTTGCTCACTGAGTTACATCTTCATACACGTGTATGGTGAGATGTATCTAAGCTCAAGACTTTTTTTTCTATAAATAAGGGGGTTCCTTCCCTATTTTTAAGGGTTAGAAGATTTTGGACCAAAAATATCTCTCTCTCTAGCTTTCTCTCTCTCACTTGATATTTTGTGCTTGATTGCCTAGTTCCTCCACACTTTTGCATACCAACCCTTAATCAAACTTGACCACCATTGAGCTGAGGTCCCTTGGAGTCTTGTTTGAGCTTTGGAAGGAGGTTTGAGCTTGGATTTGTGCCTAAATTGTGCTTTGTTTCAAAGGTAGAGCACTTGCCTTATTTAAGCTTATTGTGCATACTTATTTTCCTATCTTTTTCAACTATTTTAAGGCTGTTTTTGAAGTGTAAAAAACTTTCTTTTTGTGACCTAAAAATGGTGGTTTGAGCCTTTTTGAGTTAAGGGGTTGTCCACCATTTTGGCTCCTTAGCTTGTTAAGCTTTTTGTGCTATTTTTCCTCACTTTCAAATCAATTTTTTTGGGCCTTTTCACCACTAAATCTCAAATGTTTTTCAGTGGTAAAAATCAACTTTTGAAGTCCAAAATTGGAGGGGTTAGCCTCCCCTCCTTGTGTCTTGTTTGCATATCTAGCTAGCTTCACATGTTAGCATGTTTTTCTAGCTTAACCTAGCTCTAGTCTAGCATGTTTTTGCTTCTGTTTTGACCTGTTTTAGCTCTATTTTGGGCTGGTTAAGTCATGTGAGCCTTGTATGGCATGGTTGTAGTGCAATTTCCTTCACTAGCTTGATGTTTTAGTGCTTTATTCATCATTGTTTTGAGTTGATAGCATATTTTAGTGTTGTTTTGCACTTAATTTTAGCACTTTAATCTCTGCAATCTCCCTCAAGT
Source organism: Camellia lanceoleosa (assembly GCA_025200525.1). Taxonomy (NCBI): domain Eukaryota; kingdom Viridiplantae; phylum Streptophyta; class Magnoliopsida; order Ericales; family Theaceae; genus Camellia; species Camellia lanceoleosa. The sequence goes on from CM045760.1 coordinate 42,553,257, forward strand.
CTTCACCCTTTTGTTTGCTTTGAAAGTGGTTTTAAACCCCTTGTTTGCTTAAGTGTGAAATTGAGACATTTATGCTTAATGGTTTAATCCCTTTGGGGGTTCATTACTAACGGCATGAGGTTTCTTTCATGGCCAAGGCACCTTTGGTTTAAGCCCTCTTTCCATTAGAGGATACTCACAAATGGACTTAATTGATTAAAGAATGAATCGGTAATATAAAATGAGTAAGCAAAATGAACAAGTAAACGAGGCAAGATAAGCATCTTTCATGTTGCATTGCATGTGTTCGAATTGGATGTTAATTCGAACGCAAGGAAAATGGGACATTTCATACTCAAAAGTGATGAAATGTGACACTTTCCTTGGTCTCCATTGCCCTTGATCATGCATGATAGGGTGGTGGTTGTTTTTGGTCTTGTTTGTGCATTCATTAAGCTTGTATAAGCTTGGTTCCTTAGCCATCATGCATGGAAATTGCTTAGTTGATGGTTTGAGGGCCAAGAGTTACACTCTTTTGAACTTGTGTGATGATAAGGAGCGTAACAGTACAAACACTCCTTGAGAATACACTGCTCTGACTCTGTTTGCTCTCTGTTATAGCAAAAGGAAGTTTAGGGCAGGGGCAGCTGACCGGCCACCAGCAATGGCCGACGGCCACCATTGGTAGCCGACCGGCTATCAATGAAGAAAGTTGCTCGGTGTGATGGAAAAGGGGAGCAGAGGTGTTTTGGAAATTGGTAGCTTCTTTGGTGTTCAAGTGTGCAAACAGAGTCTTACAGCAGTAAGGTAGTGGCATTTTCAAGTGGAAACCAACCGAGAATGCATATGTCCCTCGCCCCCCAAGGCCGCTTAGTTGCTTTGCTTAGTTGATTAGGGGTAGCTAATTCATACAAGTGTTGTAATTATTTAATTAGCTTAGACAGTTAATTATTTAATCGCTTTAGTTAGCTTAGAATAGCTAGTTAATTCAAGTGTTGTAATTAATTAGTTAGTGTAACTAGTTATTCGATTCGGGTTTGTAATAATTAATTAGCTTAGAATAGTTAATTAATTCATTTCAAGTGTTGTAATAGTTAGTGTAGCTAGTTGCTTAGCTTATTCATTCGGACCCTCCTTCGCGATGGCGTAATGTTGTAATAAGTGTGTGTGCGTGTGTGCGTGCATGCGTATGTGTATGTCTTCCAACCTCACGTTGTTCTCCCTTTTATTTAATCGCTTTTGATGGTTAGATTAGGGACATTTTCAATTAGCATGCCTTATGCTCGCATGTTTGCATCTATTCATTTGTCTTGCATGCACCGAGGCTCGGCACATCTTTCAAACTGCATTGCAATTTCAATACTTCTTTGAATACGTGTTTCAAAGTATGCTATCAAGGTGTTGCAAATACCATGATTAAGTAGTCGAGCCTATTTAGTTGCATTATTGCATGTGTTGCATTAGTCATTTAACATAGTTAGGAATCATACATTTTTCTAAACTTTGTTTTCTTTCCTAACTTGGAGTACTCGGCAAGCTTTTATGCTTTAGCATACTTGCATGAGTGTGAGTGTTGCTATGATTCGCATGCTTGCCATGAGGCTATGTGCTTAAATGCTAAACTGCATGAATGCCTGTGGATGAAGACTTTGTTGTTTGAATTGGAACAATTCAACAAATGTGTGTTTTAAGCCCACTATGTTTGGTGGCAAATCCGCATCTTTAAGCCCACTTGAGAGTGGCAAATTCAAACCATTTTCGCAAAACAAACATGACTTGAAATGTTCCAATTCTTGCGATTTAGTCTATATTTGCTTGTGCGCATCACATAGTAAGGTTAGATTAATAACCGGAATAAGAACGCATAAGGTTTATAAAATGACATATCATGGTTAGTAGAAGCCGATCTTTGATCAGACGAGCGGGGGCGCTCAATTCATGGCCTTCCCCCCTCGTACCCAAGTTCCCGAGTCGAGGTAACTTTGGTGATGACGGATACGTGGCCTTTGGCAAGAGTCAAGGTTTCCTAAATTTTTCCAAAAACAAAATATTTAGGTGGTGACTCGATATCTGGCAAAGTAGTCCAATTTTGGCATTATTTTATTTAATATCAATTTTCTAAAAAGATTTGCCAAATTGGACTCTTTGGTGATTATCAGTTTCACATTGCACTTGTGAGACTAGATTCAAAACCGTGGGAGTCCCAACTGTGAGGCCTTTCTTTTCAAACCCTTTCCGAAAGGTGGGGTGCAGAAAAAGGCGAGCCCACAGGGTGGTCATATCCTGGGGCAAAGCCAAAGACACGGGTGGGTCCGAGAAATCGTCCACGTGTATAGGCACGGCTCTACCTCCACAGTAAGTATGGTACATCAGTAGGATCAATCTGTATATAGATTGGCCGACCCATCAATTGGGCAAGGCCTAGGTGTAGTCTCCTAATTATATCCTCTGAGTCTTCCCATCCTTTTGGTGAGGCAAGGGCGAGGTGCTCTACTAAAATACCCTCCAAATTGATGGCCTCAAGCTCCTCCCAAAATGCCTCATCAAGGTTAATCTCGGACATTCCTACATCACCAGAATAAATGTAAGATTTTATATAAAAGGACTAACGTCGCAGGTTATGTAGGTCTAGGTGTATATGTATACATATATATTTTTTGTTAAAACTGTTGCTCTGATACCACCTTTGTCATGACCCAACCCTAAGGGCTTAGGGCTGGAATCGCAACTTCTTGAATAATTCTAAGCTTAACAAATTAAATGGCGCAGGCGGAGGCAAAATGGAAGTATGAAATAAAGAAACAAAAAATTAACTTCATTCTACCATTTTGATAAAAGAAAATACATTTGTAGGGCTTTTATATTTTTGTTATTCAGTGACCAGCCCTTAGGGCTGCAAACGAACCGAGCCGAGCCGAGCTTTGCTGAGCTCGAGCTCGACTCGTTTACTTATCAAGCTCGTTTATTGAGCTCGAGCTCGGCTCGATAAGGAACTGGGCTCGAGCTCGGCTCTGCTCGTTAATTTTAATGAAACTTGAGCTCGGCTCGATAAAAAAATTTTAATATTATTTAAATATAAATATTTAAATAAAAAATATTATTTATATTATTTAATATATAAAAAATGTATTTATATTATTATTTATATATATTTATATATTTTTAATATATAAATAATGTATTTATATATATTTATATATTATTTAATATATAAATAACATATTTATTATATAATTTAAATAAAGATAAACGAGCCGAGCCGAGCCGAGCTTGTTCATGAACAACTCGGTTCATTTGCAGCCCTATCGGCCCTAATAGAAACAAAAGGAAGAAAAAAAAACAAAATAATGGATCAATATCAAATTCTTGTGCGGGTTCCATTACACGAGATTATGGGTCTTCCTTACATCTCATCACCTAAAAGGGTAATAGCTATAAGCACACAGCAGAGTGAGAAATATTATGCCAAGAGTATAGAGAACACAAAATAACCATGGATAGTTAGTTAAGATAAAACATTTACATAACTTAATCTGAATAACAAATTATTTAAAGTGGTAGAGACTGAAATACGGAAATTATGTAAATAAATAACCATAACCACGGCACAGAACAGAGGTCACAAGAGTGACAATCAGAACAGAGGTCAATGGATCCATGACAAACAGAGGATCACAAAGTGGCCAAACAGAGGCCAATGGTTATTTAAGTCCCCCAAGGCATAGGACTCCCGTGGTGATACTTACAGAAAATAATTGTTTGCAAAATCATTATCAAATAATTTCTAAAAGTTAAACAAACATATCCATGGATTTCAATTTAAGCAAATAGAGTTTAGAAAATAATTAACGTAATCAAAATATTAATATAATTTATAAAACATAGGTTACGTAAAATAATTTATGGTAATCCAAAACATACGTAAAATATATTATGGTGACTAAAGGTATAATATAATTCACCTTAATATTGACCATTAACCTTTATTTTCCCTCCTCTCAGAGCCTTCCCTCTTTGTTGCTTGTTTTTTTATTCCGACTACTAACCTAAGCTCTCATATATATATATATATATATATAGGGACTTTCACTAGGTGAGTCACCAGCCTCTTTGTGCCCAAAATCATGAAACTATGCCTAGGTATGCTTAGTCATCCCCTATGAGCCTTATCTCTTAATCCTGTGAGCCTTATCTCCTAATAAATATTTCTTAGCTTACTACAATAATTCATGGCTTAATTCTGATCCATATTCTTGATAGAAATAAAGTCTCTTGATTTAACTTACATTTTATCATATACAACCATCACATTAAATATTTTATTTTACTCTTATTATATGTATATATATTTTTTCATTATTTATTTATTTATTTTTATTTATTTTTGTAGCAATGTGGTGGTAATTAAGTATTTAGGGTGTCACAACCACCAAGCCCATGACCTTCCAATTAATCTCCATTCATGAACAAAACAAAAGGTCATAAAAAAAATAAAATTCATGAACAAGACAAAAGGTCATCAAAATAAATAAATAAAAGATGTTAAAATGGTCCAACAATCCTCCACTCATTTTAATATCAACAAGGACAAGAGAGATTACCAAACAAAGATAGACTAATATACATCATGAAGGTGTGCTCTGCATTAAACATTCATTAGTGAAACATCAACCTTTACTCTAGAGTCAGTAGTAGTCCCAGACTTGAACTATGACTATTTAGTGAAAATAAAGTATTACTACTCACACATAATGATCCAGGTGTTGACGTAAGCTTTTAATAGCTAGCACATTACGGCCTTGTGCCTATCCTAGTTTTCATGAGCATATTTGAGAATAAGCCTTGTCCTCATAGAAAGCGGCCCCACTTCCATGCTCACATAAGTGAAATCTGTCAAGGATGTTCCTGTAATTTACACACCCCACTCAACAAGAGCTACAGAATTTCATTAAGAATATAAAAACTCAACCCTCCAACATTATAGGACAAATGCACTTATATCATAGGGATAGACAACAAAATATTAAAGAATGCATTTCTTCACAACCACCATATGATTCGTTCTTCCCATTGAACCTAGTTACAAGATCTTTGGTCCCTAGGTTGGGTGTCCTCATACATGGTTTATGATTTTATAGGCTTCAAACCCATCCCCCTCGATATATTCCAGACCCTCTCGCCAAGGCATTGGTTCACGGATTCACGAAATTATCACAAGATTTTACATAATTCACAGTTATGATGCTATTACTCAAATAGGATCTCACATTACTATATTTTTTTCGAATAGGTCTGGATTTACCATTATAAAAATGGTTGTTCACTCTACCAATAGCAGCAATGTTATGAATTAACACAGAAGGAATTGGTTTTTTCCAAAAAGGGATTTCATATAACAAATCTCTCAACCGATTCGCTTCCTCACATGTTGAAGCTAACGCTATAAGCTTAGCTTCCATTGTAAAATTAGCAATTATAGTCTGTTTTTTTAGACTTCCAACATATAGCACCACCACCCAAGATAAAAATAAAACCCAAGGTAGAGAGAGAATCACCTGACAAAGTGTTCCACTCGGCATCACTATATCCCTCAAGTACCGCAGGATACTAGTTATAAAGCAAACCATAATTTTTGGTACCAGATAAATATCTCATAATTCTTCCCATGCCTAGTTAATGATCTCAACTTGGCTTGCTAGTAAATCTGCGAAGTACTCCAATAGCATATACAATGTCAAGTCTAGTACAGTCAATAGTATATCTCAAACTACCAATCATGCTAGCATATTCCTTTTGATTAATCACTTCTTTTTCATTTGTGACAAAAAATAAATGTATGCTTGCATCAAAAGGAGTAGCAACATGTTTACAGTCTAGAAAGTTACATTCTTAAAATTTTCTCAACATAATGCGACTAATCAAGAAAAATGCCATCATTAGTCTTGGTAATTTTAATTTCCAAAATAAAATTGGCTTCACCAAGCATATTTTTAGTCTCATTTATAATATGCAAATTAGAATCAAAGATAAGTAGATTATCCACATATAGGCTAATAATCACATGTGCATTCTCACAAGTTTTTATAATAGATGCACTTATCACATTCATTAGTCTTATAGTCATTCTCAAGCATGCAGGAATCAAATTTCCCATGCCACTGTTTAGGAGCTTGTTTTAAACCATAAAGGGATTTAGTTAGCTTATACACCTTGCTTTCTTGGCCAGGCTCTACAAAACCCTCGAGTTGGTCCATGTAAATCTCCTCATCTAGATCTCTATTTAAAAATGTTATTTTCACATTCATTTGATAAATTTTTAAATCATGAATTGCAGCCACTGCTATCAACAGTCTAATGGATGTAACTCTAGTAACCGAAGAAAAAGTTATCAAATAAATCAAGATCAATTTGTTGCTTAAAACCTTTAGTGACAAGCCTCGCTTTATATTTGTCTATAGTTCTATCTAGTTTAAGTTTTTTACGAAGGACGTATTTACACCCAATAGTTTTACAACCTAGAGGTAAATCCACTATGTCACGACCCCAACCCGCCCCTGGTAGGATGGTGCCGTGATGGCCAGTAACCCGTGATTACCGAAGGCCAACTTATCAAAGTCCACACACAACAGAGTACACATAGGGGGCTTACAAATGCGGAAGCAATAAATCAAAAAAAAATACAAGTGGTCCATAAGAGCTGTGCGTAGATCAAATGAGCAGACATATACAATATGATCTTACATCCAGTCCATAAATAACAAAATACAATTCACATATTGATCAAAAGGCTTCTAAGCCGACATGTACAAAATACAGGGAATTCAAGCCAAGAAGCATGATTTTCAAGATTTGCCGACGTAAATACAAAATGCCGACATAAACACATAATGCCGAGGTAGAAACAGCGTTGCCGACAAGAATGCAAAACAAGCCGACGTAAATCAAGTATCCAAAACAAGCTGGTAAACACATCTAGGCGTCGCCGCCGTCCTGCTCATCACCTACATATATATATAGAGGGTGAGTATGGAAACTCAGTGAATGATACTAGTAATAAAGGTTTTGCATGAATATAGCCGAAGTCTGTACAAAACAAGCATGCTAAAACCATGCAAATACTAGCCAAGATCCTTTCAAGCCAAAACACGTCAAAACTTTATCGAATCAAGGGATGAACCGTATTCATCTATCAAGTCTTACGAGTTCAAGGGATGCTCATGACATCGGCAAACATGGCCCACAAGCTTTCCAGACAATCCGTACGTGTAGTAGCCCATTTGTGGCAAGAACCCAGATTTGTACGATCCGTAATCGTTTTAGACAAAATGGTGCTGCGAAAGTTTAGAGTCCTCCAGCACGAGGGACTTGTGTTACTTAGGCCCATAGCCCTTTTTAACACAATAGCTTTTCCAAGAAAGGACCGTATCCTTTTTAATGCAAGAGACTAGCGTCACTTAGGCCCGTAGCCCTTTTTGACAAATGATGCTGCGAAAGTTTAGAGTCCTCCAGCTAAGGGACTTGTGTTCCAAGGAAGGACCGTATCCTTTTATCCATAATGCTGCGAAAGTTTAGAGTCCTCCAGCTAAGGGACTTTTACACTTAGTGCTGCGAAAGTTTATAGTCCTCCAGCCGAGGGACTTCTCAAGATAACATCAAGACAAAGCTTACATTTGATACTTCGAATTAGGCTAATCATTCATGCTTAGCAAATACTTTCATCAAAACAAATCAAGACAAGGTTTATCAAAACAGTAGAACATAGCTTTATTAAAAGCACCACTCACCTCGGCCTTCAGGTGTAGGCTCAAAGCAAAGATCAAAGTCCTGACAATCACATGACAAATCACATTCTCAAAACAAGCTTTACATACAAATAATGATCTCGGCACTCTCACCGAATCCAAGTCAATAACAAAACAAAACATGCTGGGAGTCAAAACGTTATCTCCCATTTCGGAAAAACACACTGGGTACCGTCCAGGTCTAGCCGAGGTCCCACACCTCCTCGCCGAGGTGTGGACCCGATGGCCACAATCAAAACAAAGCCAGGAAACCAGGGTTTCCCTTCAAAGAACAGGAAGAACAAGATCACCAAGAACATCAAGATCATGCGTGCTGAAATCTTGACTTATTTATATGAAATCTGAGGTTTTCATGCTAAGAGTTCAAAAACGTGGACCTGGGTACCCAGACAAGAAGAACATGCAAGAACAAACACAATAACATGGCTCTTGCCATAAGCTTTTAGATCAAAGTACAACTTTCATCAAGAACACGTGAATACTAACTTTCTCTTCCAAAAACCAACTCCAAATCCATGCATGGCATGCAAAACAAACCCAATCATGCAATGCGGCTTGATAATCAATAAGAATAACCAAAGCATACCAAGATTCTAACCTCAGATCACGAATCTAACGGTTCGATCAACCAAGACCAAGCCCGAAAGTCACCACTCTCTCTCTAAAGTTCTTCCTTCTCCCTTGAGAGCTTCTCTCTCTAAAAACAAAGATTTGAGACAAAAAAATGATTTGGTTCAAAGTCTGCCGGCTGTCTTAACACACAGCTTGGACACGTGGCACTACCGGGTTGGTTCAACTCAAAAAGTGACTGATTGATAAGACAAGTCCCTGACGGCCGCATTTCGACAAGCTAGATGGCAAGACACATCGGCAAGCAAGGACATCGGCTAGAGTCAAAACTTCGGCAACGGGGTAACAAAGACATCGGCTAGGGAGGACGACACTTGACTAAGCTATGCCACACCTCGGCCTGGGTATGCCACACCTCGGTCTGAGTCATACCTGCCCTGGGACAAAGCCACCAAGTGCAGAACGTCTCGGCCTGGACGGAAACATCTCGGCTAACACGCCGGAGTGAAGATAAAGATCAGTCAACTAGTTCAAGGCGGTTTCAAGTACAAGGGTTCAAGAGTGAACTTGGCTAAGCCACTTCGGCTACACACCAAGCAAGGTACAAGATCAAGCAAGTAACACATGACAAAGCAAGGCAAAGCAAGATAACAAGATTTATAAACACGACAAGACAAGATCATACATGAATGTATGCAAGTATAACTAAATCAAAGTGAGGGTTGTTACATCCTACCCCCCTTAAAGAAGTTTGGTCCCCAAACTTAAGGTACCTTGTTCCAAGAATAATTCTGGATGTCGAATTTTCATTTCTTCTTCCATTTCCCATGTGGCATCCTTGCCGTAGTGCTCTTTCCATTCCACCTTTACCATTGGTATTGACTTGTGTCTCAATTGTCTAACTTGTCTGTCAACAATAGACGTCGGCTTCTCTTCATAATCTAAATTCTCGTTAACTTCAATTCCAGAGTAATCAATCACATGCAGTGGATCCCGAATATACTTCCTTAACATCGAAATGTGAAATACATTATGGACTTGGCTCAATTCTGGCGACAAAGCAAGTCTGTAGGCAACGGTGTTAACCTTGTCAAGAATTTCAAATGGCCCAATATAACGGAGCGCTAACTTACCTCTCTTCCCAAATCTAGACACTCCTTTCATTGGTGAAACTTTCAGGAATACGTGGTCCCCAACTTCGAATTCTAGCTCGTTCCTTCTCTGATCGGCGTAACTCTTTTGTCGGCTCTAGGCAGTTTTAATCCTCTGTTGGATAAGTTTAATCTTCTCTGTTGTTACTTGAATCAGTTCGGGACCAAGCAGAGCCCTGTCTCCCACTTCGGTCCAACATATCGGCGATCTGTATTTTCTCCCATACAAAGCCTCATACGGCGCCATGCCAATACTAGCTTGGTAACTGTTATTGTAAGCGAATTCTACTAAGGGTAAATGCACTCCCCAATTTCCTTGGAAGTCCAATACACAAAGTCTAAGCATATCTTCAAGCGTCTGAATTGTCCTCTCTGTTTGCCCATCTGTCTGGGGATGAAAAGCTGTACTAAATCTCAGCTCGGCTCCGAAAGCCCTCTATAGACTCTGCCAAAATCTGGAAACAAATTTAGGATCTCTGTCTGACACAATTGACATCGGCACTCCATGAAGTCTAACAATCTCGTTCACATATAACAAGGCAAGTTGATTGGCGTTGAAGGTAGTCTTAACAGGTAAAAAGTGTGCTGACTTAGTTAATCTATCAACAACAACCCAAATCGAGTCCATACCTTTCTGTGTCTTCGGCAACCCAACCACAAAATCCATGGAGATGTGTTCCCACTTCCACTCAGGGATCGGCAAAGGTTGTAGGAGTCATGCTGGTCTTTGGTGTTCTGCTTTTACTTGTTGACAATGCCAACACTGAGACACGAATTCGGCTATTTCTCTTTTCATATTCGGCCACCAAAATGTATGTTTCACGTCTTGGTACATCTTAGTGTTCCCTGGATGAACAGCAAACTTGGAATTATGAGCTTCCAGCAAAATTTTCCTTTTCAACTCTGGAACATCGGCCACACACAATCTCCCTTCAAACTTGAGCACTTGGTTATCAAACGTGTACCCTGACCTCGGCTTTGTAACAATCTCGTCGGCTATCTTCCTGAACGATTTATCCTCCATTTGTCTTGCCTTTACTTCCTCAACAACAGTTGATTCTACTAAAATCATGGTCAGACATGCCAAATTCCCAACTGACTTTCTGCTCAAAGCGTCGGCTACACTGTTAGCTTTTCCTGGGTGATATTGAATCTGCATATCATAATCTTTCAACAGCTCAAGCCATCTCCTCTGTCTCAAATTCAATTCCTTCTGAGTGAACAGGTATTTCAAACTCTTATGATCTGTAAAAACCTGACAAGAAGCTCCATACAAGTAGTGACGCCAAATTTTTAAAGCAAATACAACGGCTGCTAACTCCAAATCATGGGTAGGGTAGTTCTTCTCATGAGGCTTCAACTGACGAGAGGCATATGCTATGACTTTTCCTTTTTGCATTAATACACAACCCAAACCCTTATGCGACGCATCACTATAGACATGAAATTCCTCATTACCTGATGGAAGTACAAGTACTGGTGCTGTAACTAACCTCGTCTTCAGTTCTTGGAAAGCTGACTCCCGATCTTCAGTCCATTCATACCGTGTTCCCTTCTTAGTTAACTGCGTCAGTGGAATTGCGATTCTTGAGAAATCCTTCACAAACTTCCTGTAATAACCTGCCAACCCAAGAAAACTTCGAACCTCGGACACGTTAGTCGGCCTCGGCCAATTCACTACGGCTTCAACTTTGCTAGGATCAACTGAAATTCCCTCTTTACTTATCACATGACCCAGAAATGAGATAGTAGAAAGCCAAAACTCACACTTGTTAAACTTAGCATACAGTTTCCGGTCTCTCAAAATTTGCAAAGCAAGTCTCAAATGATTCTCATGTTCAGCTTTACTCTTGGAATAAATTAATATATCATCAATGAAGACGACTACAAATTCATCTAAATGTGGCTTGAAGACTATTCATTAAATCCATGAATGCAGCAGGGGCATTTGTCACTCCAAATGGCATTACTAAAAACTCGTAGTGGCCATATCTTGTCCGAAAAGCAGTCTTCTCAACATCTTCGGCTTTAACTTTAAGCTGGTGATAACCCGACCTAAGGTCAATCTTAGAAAAGACCCGTGCTCCTTGTAGCTGATCAAGCAAATCATCAATCCTAGGTAATGGGTACTTATTCTTAATGGTGACCTTATTGATTTCTCTATAATCGATACAAATGCGGAGTGTACCATCCTTTTTCTTAACAAACAAAACGGGTTCTCCCCATGGTGAAGTGCTCGGCCTAATAAATCCCTTATCCAACAATTCTTGCAATTGCAGTTTCAGTTCCCTAAGTTCAGCTGGGGCCATTCTATATGGTGTCTTGGAGATCGGCTGTGTTCCCGATATGATATCAACAGTAAACTCTATTTCCCTATCAACTAAGTGACCAGGCAAATCATTCGGAAAGACGTCGGCGAATTCATTGACAACTGGGATATCGGCTAAGATAGCATTTCCATTCTGGTTACTCAGTATACTACACAGATAACCCTTACACCCTTTTTGGATCAACTTATAGGCCTTCATGGATGAGATTAAATAAGGTGGGGGCACTACTCCTTTACCCTGAAAAATAACCTCGACCTAGATTCGGTGGTTTCAGTGTGATACTCTTCGAAACACAATTAATAGATGCGCAATTCGCCACTAACCAATCCATTCCCAGTACAACATCAAAATAGGCTATGTCCAATGGCATTAAATCAACTAACAATTCAACATCCTCAATCATAATAACACATGCTCTATAGATGGATGCAACAATCATAGATTTCCCGGATGGAGTAGACACAAATAATACATGATCAAGGGGTTCTAGTTTCCTATTAATCTTCTCGGCAAACTTAGCAGATACAAACGAATGTGTAGAACCCGAATCAATCAACACATAAGCATCTTGAGAGCAAATAGAGAGTGTACCTGACACCACTGCCTCAGCATTCTGAGTGTCTCCGGGTACCAGTGCAAACACTCTGCCCTGCCTCATCTGTCCTTTCCCCCCGCATTACCTTTCTGAACGGTACCTGAGGTGTTCTCACTTTTCTTGCTGGTTTCGGCCTTTGTCTTAGGACAATCTCTCACGAAATGACCCATTTCTCCACATTCATAGCAAGCTCCAGACGTCCGACGACAAACCCCAAAATGCCGCTTCCCACAATCCGAACACGTCGGCTTAGTATTACCTTCCTGCTTTAGGTAACCAGTACTGCCCTTATTCATTTTCTTCTTGGTGCCCAACTGTGTTCGGCGACTGTCATGGTTCTGCCTTTTTCGCTGATTCTCTCCTGAGTTCTGGTATCTGTTCAAGTTAGCTTCGGCCAAGATGGCTTTGTCCAATACCTCGGCATAGGTCGGCATATTGTGCAGGTTAACCCGATCTTGAATCGGTCCGCGAAGCCCACCTTCAAACTTTCTAGCCTTCATGTACTCATCGTTGGCCATATGAGGTGCAAACCTTGCCAATTCAATAAAAGCGCGATCATATTCCGCCACCGTTCGGTTGCCTTGCGTCAAAGTCTGAAATTCAGTGGCCTTGCGGTTTTAAACACTTAGGGGAAAATGCTTGTTGTAAAACAGTTCCAAAAACCTTGCCCAAGTTAAACCAGGATTAGTTTCTCTGATCATCATCCACCATCTGCGAGCGTCATCGTCCAAGGTAAATGGAGCTAATGTCACCTTCTGAACATCGGTGCTGGGGAAGATTTCAAACAGCTTCTCCATTTCCAAAACCCATGCCTCGGCCTTCATCGGCTCTATACCTCCAGAGAATCTCGGCGGTTTCATTTTCTTGAACTCCCTGATCAAAGCTATCGTGCCATCTCCATATAAGGCTGGCTGTGGAGGAACTTGCGGCACTCGAGGAGGAGGAGGCGGGACTACATTTCGGCTGTTTGTCTGCTCGGCCTGGGTCAATGTAGCACTAGCATACTGCTGTCTTGTTTGCCTCAACTCGCGGGCTAATCCTTCCATTAATCTTTCCAATCTGTCCAATCTGTCCTCGGACTGATCTCGGCCCAGTGGAGGTCTACCTCTCCTTATGATGCTATGAATATGCAAAATGTGACTTTTAAAACAATTAAACAAATAACCACGTAGGCAAGTGTAGCACGTCCACGGGGGGGACCTCGCGCTACAGTTCGGACTCGATTTTTGCGTCGGTTCTAAATCTGAACCAAAGAGTCCAAATCCGGCAAATCGTTTGAGAAAACAGATTTTTTGTAAAGTAGTGCCAAACATGGACTGCTTTGCCAGATTACAGAGTCGCCACCTAAATATTTTTAATTGGGAAATTTAGGAAACCCTGACTCGGTGCCGAAGGCCACATGTCCGTCATCACCAAAGTGGTCTTGGCTCGGGAGCTTGGGTACGATCGGGGAAGGTCAGCTATGAGCACCCCCTTTCGCCCGATCCGAAGACCGGCCTCTACTAACCGTGATATCCGTTTTTGAAAACATTACATGCTCTTATTCCAATTATTAGCCTAGAATTCACTATGTGATGCGCACAACACAAAAGTATAGACTAGATTGCCTAATTTGGAAATAAACATCGCATATCCGTTTTGTCTCGAAAAACGTGTTGTTTTCTTTTGCTACTCGCAAGTAGGCTAAAATGCGGATTTCAATGAGTTGTTCCAACTCAGGCAATCCAACCTCCATCCACAGGCATTCAAACAGTTTATCATGTAAGCACTTAGCCTCATGGCAAGCATACTGTCATGGTAAACATTCACACGCATGCGATATGCTAAAGCCATAAAAACTTACATCGTACTCCGCGCCAAAACAGTAAACTAGTTAGCAAACATGCATGACCTAGTTCATGTTTAAGTGGCTAATGTATCACACACAGAGATATAATCTAGAGTAGGCTCGGCTAACCCTAAACATGGCACATGAGATGCAACAACTATCACGTATTCAATTTGGAATTGAAAGTACGATGCGATTTGCATGATGTGCGAGCCCAAATGCATGTAAACAAATGCATGAATGCACACATGCATTGCATAAGGTATGCTGATTTAAATGTGCCCTAATCTACCACCATAAGCGGGTAAATAAAAGGGAGAAAGAAATGGGGGTTGGAGGACATACACCCACTCACACACACTTATTACAATTTTGCCTTCGCTCGGAGGACCAAAATAATATCTGAGACCGAGTAGGTAATTAACTACCCTAGCTAATTAAATATTACAAATCAACTAAATTAATTAAATAAATTAACTAATTTAATTAAGCAAAGATCGCCTCGGGATGAGGGCCAAGCGTGGCCTCAGGGCCGGCTCGGGCCGTCTTCTTGAGTGCAAGTGTGCCTCTGTTTCCTCTGCTCTCCTCTTGAAAATTCCCAAAATCCTAGGAGTGCCTCTCGGGGGGGGGAGTACCACCATTTGGGGTAGAACACCACCGTGAAGTAAGAGGCCACAAACCTGAATTGTTCCATCGGTGGGAAAATCTTGCCGGTCGGCACTAAAAAGTGCTTGGTCGGCACAAAATATTCTGCAGATCCGCAACTCACAAAGCAGAGAGGAAACAACATGCAAGGCAATGCAATTCAAGCCATTTATGCACCAAACACACTCCTATCATGTTATTGACTCAAGGGGCATGTGCCTCGGTTCGGACCACCAATCGCGCATTTTCATGCATGGCCCTAAGAAGCAAGAATGCAACTTTACTATAAAATGCGAGCAAACCAAATAATCAAACAAGGATGCCAAACCTCCATCAAACTCACTTCAAGAGGCTTGGCATGCAAGTCAATATGATGAAGCCCTAAGCATGGCAAACTAGTATGCAATATGGACAATGCAAGGTGTTCATGCAAGCATACAAACAAGCATATGAAGCAAGCATGTAAACCAATGGAATAATGGATTTAGACATGAGTTAGGCAACTCAAATGGGCCCCAAAATCAGTGGCCAAAGCGCCTAGAAATGGAAACTAAACAAACTCACACGCATGCAAGTGTTAAGGTCCAAACCCAAGGCATACAAAAGCAACTCTCATGCACACTTAAGAGGCACAAACATGGGCTAATAGCATGCATGAAAAGCTCTGAAACCCATGTCAAACATGATGCCAAATCATGCAATGAAGCATGCCAAACAAAGCATGCAAATGGCCTAGGCTTAAAGCAAGTCAATAGGGCATTAAACCACACTTAGCACAAACACATATGGCATGCATCAAACAACCCAAAACAAATTTTTAGCATGTCAAATTAGGCCCAAAGGACCACTTAGATGGCATCCAAGGGACATGGAATCTAAGGCATGCAATAAGGCCTAAACATGGAGCATATAACACAAGCTTAAGAAGTCACGAAGGAGCATGCAAGGTAAGCATACAAGCAACTCTAAGGGACTGAAATAGCATGCTAGATGGTTCCAAACCATCAAAACATTGTAAGCAAAGCATTCTACACTCACATGCTCTTAAGGCCAACAAGCCGAATGCAAAGGGGCTATATTAAACATGCCAAGATTGACCAAAATACTTATGGACAGACCTAAAACATGGTAATATGAGCACAAAATCTTCACAAACACAAGTCTAAAACATGCTAGAAATGAAGGCATACCACCTAAGCATGTTAAGACATAAAGAGGCATTACAAGGCAACTATACTAAGCATGCATAGGAGACCAAAACCAACTTGAAAACATGTTATATCATGGCAATATAAGCATGAAAGACAACCAAGGCATGCTCAACACACACTCAAACATGGTGCTCCTTTGGAAGCCAAAACTTGCCCTTTTCAAGGACACCAAGGAGAGGGGGTGGCCCTCCTTCTTGAGACTTCAAGGCATGCTCTTCACCACTGAAATCCTCAAGATTTTAGTGGTGAAGAGATCCTATCACCAAAATCTCGGATCTCTCACAAAATAGCACAAAAGTGCCCTTTTCAAGGCCTAAGGGTGGTCAAACCTACCCAAACCACTAAACACTCTTAATATACAACAAAGAGGGTTAAAAATCAGAACTTTTTTGTGCCAAACACTAAGCTCAAAAACTGTTTTAAAGCAAGTAAAAACAAGGTGCAAGAATGGGGTAAAAAGGGAGTTAAGTTCTTACCCTTGTAGCCTTCTTCAACAAAGATGGTGTGATGGCTTCTTTGAGCTTCAAATCAACTCCAAAGCTTCAAAACAAACCTCTGGACCCTCAAGAACCAAAGGAAGGTGAAACACTAGGTGCTTGTGTGCAAAAGTGTGAACTAAAGCACCTAGTGTATTAAATAAGCAAGAAAGGAGAGAGATAAGATAAATATATGATCTAACCTAAAACCAGAGCTTGGTCTCTCTCTAAAATGGCTGAAACCTCTCAAGAATTCCAACCCTTGAGCCAAGAGAAGAGAGTTCTCTCTTATAGAACTTGTAAGACTTACAAGCTAAGCAACCAAGGGCTCATCCCTCCATACACGTGTATGGAGGGGAAGCAAATTGCACACATACATCTGAAAATATCTCGAAAGCAAGTGCACGGTCTGACCGCGTAAAATGTCATTTTGACAAAATTGAGTGCCGACTGGCACAAAAGAGTGCCGACCGGCACAATAAAGTGCTTGGGTGGCAACTCTAGCCACGGTGGCCTCTAGCCCCAGCCGGTGGTATGTGGGGATGCCTCACAAAGCATTCCCTGCCCTTCCAAGGCAAAACAAAAGTGTTTGGTGCAAAACCAAACACAAACAGTCGAGTTCGGAGGTCCTGAGGCAAGGCGCGCGCAGCCGAGAACTCCGGGAACTCCAAACGAACACAAACATGGATAATCACCGAGTGTCCCAACGGTGACGTCAAAGTCTTGAGGACGGTCAAAAATGGGGTGTCTATAGCAAGCAACAAGTAAACATCTCGCGACAATGCACACCTTGTTCAAATAACAAGCACTATGATGCAGCCCTAACTTCTTTCTAAGGGAATACCTATGCTCTTTAGGACTCAAGGTGTGTGAATAACGTATACTAAGGAACTTGTGCTCTGATACCATTCTGTCACGACCCCAACCCGCCCCTGGTAGGATGGTGCCGTGATGGCCAGTAACCCGTGATTACCGAAGGCCAACTTATCAAAGTCCACACACAACAGAGTACACATAGGGGGCTTACAAATACGAAAGCAATAAATCAAAAAAAAATACAAGTGGTCCATAAGAGCTGTGCGTAGATCAAATGAGCAGACATATACAATATGATCTTACAACTAGTCCATAAATAACAAAATACAATTCACATCTTGATCAAAAGGCTTCTAAGCCGACATGTACAAAATACAGGGAATACAAGCCAAGAAGCATGATTTTCAAGATTTGCCGACGTAAATACAAAATGCCGACATAAACACATAATGCCGAGGTAGAAACAGCGTTGCCGACAAGAATGCAAAACAAGCCGACGTAAATCAAGTATCCAAAACAAGCTGGTAAACACATCTAGGCGTCGCCGCTGTCCTGCTCATCACCTACATATATATATAGAGGGTGAGTATGGAAACTCAGTGAACGATAATAGTAATAAAGGTTTTGCATGAATATAGCCGAAGTCTGTACAAAACAAGCATGCTAAAACCATACAAATACTAGCCGAGATCCTTTTAAGCCAAAACACGTCAAAACTTTATCGAATCAAGGGATGAACCGTATTCATCTATCAAGTCTTACGAGTTCAAGGGATGCTCATGACATCGGCAAACATGGCCCACAAGCTTTCCAAACAATCCGTACGTGTAGTAGCCCATTTGTGGCAAGAACCCAGATTTGTACGATCCGTAATCGTTTTAGACAAAATGGTGCTGCGAAAGTTTAGAGTCCTCCAGCACGAGGGACTTGTGTTACTTAGGCCCGTAGCCCTTTTTAACACAATAGCTTTTCCAAGAAAGGACCGTATCCTTTTTAATGCAAGAGACTAGTGTCACTTAGGCCCGTAGCCCTTTTTGACAAATGATGCTGCGAAAGTTTAGAGTCCTCCAGCTAAGGGACTTGTGTTCCAAGGAAGGACCGTATCCTTTTATCCATAATCTTTGCGAAAGTTTAGAGTCCTCCGACTAAGGGACTTTACTTAGTCTTTGCGAAGTTTATAGTCCTCCAGCCGAGGGACTTCTCAAGATAACATCAAGACAAAGCTTACATTTGATACTTCGAATTAGGCTAATCATTCATGCTTAGCAAATACTTTCATCAAAACAAATCAAGACAAGGTTTATCAAAACAGTAGAACATAGCTTTATTAAAAGCACCACTCACCTCGTCCTTCAGGTGTAGGCTCAAAGCAAAGATCAAAGTCCTGACAATCACATGACAAATCACATTCTCAAAACAAGCTTTACATACAAATAATGATCTCGGCACTCTCACCGAATCCAAGTCAATAACAAAACAAAACATGCTGGGAGTCAAAACGTTATCTCCCATTTCGGAAAAACACACTGGGTACCGTCCAGGTCTAGCCGAGGTCCCACACCTCCTCGCCGAGGTGTGGACCCGATGGCCACAATCAAAACAAAGCCAGGAAACCAAGGTTTCCCTTCAAAGAACAGGAAGAACAAGATCATCAAGAACATCAAGATCATGCGTGCTGAAATCTTGACTTATTTATATGAAATCTGAGGTTTTCATGCTAAGAGTTCAAAAACGTGGACTTGGGTACCCGGACAAGAAGAACATGCAAGAACAAACACAATAACATGGTTCTTGCCATAAGCTTTTAGATCAAAGTACAACTTTCATCAAGAACACGTGAATACTAACTTTCTCTTCCAAAAACCAACTCCAAATCCATGCATGGCATGCAAAACAAACCCAATCATGCAATGCGGCTTGATAATCAATAAGAATAACCAAAGCAGATCAAGATTCTAACCTCAGATCACGAATCTAATGGTTCGATCAACCAAGACCAAGCCCGAAAGTCACCATTCTCTCTCCAAAGTTCTTCCTTCTCCCTTGAGAGCTTCTCTCTCTAAAAACAAAGATTTGAGACAAAAAAATGATTTGGTTCAAAGTCTGCCGGCTGTCTTAACACACAGCTCGGACACGTGGCACTACCGGGTTGGTTCAACTCAAAAAGTGACTGATTGATAAGACAAGTCCCTGACGAAGCGTACTCGACAAGCTAGATGGCAAGACACATCGGCAAGCAAGGACATCGGCTAGAGTCAAAACTTCGGCAACGGGGTAACAAAGACATCGGCTAGGGAGGACGACACTTGACTAAGCTGTGCCACACCTCGGCCTGGGTATGCCACACCTCGATCTGAGTCATACCTGCCCTGGGACAAAGCCACCAAGTGCAGAACGTCTCGGCCTGGACGGAAACGTCTCGGCTAACACGCCGGAGTGAAGATAAAGATCAGTCAACTAGTTCAAGGCGGTTTCAAGTACAAGGGTTCAAGAGTGAACTAGGCTAAGCCACTTCGGTTACACACCAAGCAAGGTACAAGATCAAGCAAGTAACACATGACAAAACAAGGCAAAGCAAGATAACAAGATTTATAAACACGACAAGACAAGATCATACATGAATGTATGCAAGTATGACTAAATCAAAGTGAGGGTTGTTACACACTAGCTTCCATGTTTTATTTGAAAGTAGTGAATCTATCTCATCATTTATAGTCTCTCTCCAAAAAATAGAATCATGTGATGATAAAGCTTCTTGCACCACAAGAGAAATTTCTTCCACATTGTAAAGATAATAGTTAAGGTCAAAATCTTTTTCAACTCTAGCTCGTTTATTCCTCCTTGGTTGGATTTCAGAATTTTCTTATTCTTGAAAAACTTAAGATGGAGTAGAAAAGCTAGGCATGGATAAAATATTTTTAGAAATTATTTGACCCCCACTATTTCTAGATTTGAAATGAAATTTATTTTCATAAAAAATAGCATCACTTGATTCAAAAATAATATTATTTTCCACATCAAAAAATCTATAAGTTGTACTATGCAACGCATACCTAAAAAAAGCACAACTGGTAGCTCGTTCACCTAATTTAGGTCGTTTAGGATCTGCAAGCCTCACAAAAACTAAACAACCCCAAACCCTCAAATAACCTAAATTTGGTTTATGTCCCCACCACAACTCATAAGGTACAATTTTAGTCTTTTTGTGTGGCACTCTGTTTATCACATGGCAAGCTATCAAAATAGCCTTGCCCCAAAGATTTGAAGGAGCACTTGAATCAATAAGCGTAGCATTTGTCAAGTCAATTAACGTTCTATGTTTTCTTTCAACTACACCATTAGATGAAGATGAATATGATAGAGTAGTCTCGTGAATAATTCCCAATGACTGAACAAAAGAGTTGAATCCAAGAGATTCATACTCCTGACTTCTATCACTTCTAATTCTCTTAATCTTTTTATTAAATTGATTTTCCACTTCAAGAAGGAATTCTTTAAATTTCTCAAAAACATCACTTTTATTTTTTTAATAAATATAAGTTTGTGTATTTTGAAAAATTATCAATAAAAGTGATAAAATATCAGTTATCACCACGAGTTAAAATTTCTTCAAACTCACACAAATCAATATGAAATAATTCTAGCAATTCGGTATTTTTCTCAACACTTTTATGAGGCTTTTTGGTAATATTTGCTTTACTGCAAACTTCATATTTCTCAAAAAAATTTATCACTTTAGGAATTAATCCTAAACTACTCATGATTCCCACATATTTACTGTTAATATGACACAAGCGGGCATGCCAAAAATTAATAAAAGACAACATATAAACCGAATTGGTAAATGGTTTATTAATCTCAACATTTAGTTTGAACATCTCATTACAAGCATAACCCTTACCCACAAAAATACCCTTGTTGGTAATCACATATTGATCAGATTCCATAGTTTGCTTAAAGCCAGCCTTATTCAACAAATAACTTGACATCAAATTCTTCTTCATTGATGGTGTATAAAGCACATCTTTTAAAGTAAGCACACATCCAGAGGTGAACTTAGGGTCAACCTCACCATTCCCAAGTATCTTGGTTTGACTATAGTCACCAAGCATAATTGTTTCTCATCATCAAAGGGAGCATATACCTTGAACCAAGCTTTATAATAACAAATATGTCTATTAGCACCAGAATCTGCCCACCAACCGTTCACATAATTAACCATGCAGATGTCTGTAATCATTGCCACAAATGGCTCCTCAATAATGTTAGCCTTTGGGGCAAGTGCACGTTTTCGAAATTTGTAAGTTCGAGCAATATGCCCACTTTTGCCATAGACAAAGCATGTAAAATTTTGTGGAGGTAGTGGACCTTGGTTCTTATTTGAATTAATCTATTTATTGTGAGGTTTACCATAATTCTTCATATTCTTTTTATAAGGCTTCAAATAAGCATTCTTGGAATTTTGACCTTTGGGTAAATTATTATTTGCTGAAACAAAGTTTACCTTTGTAGTGGAATTGTCATTACCCTCTTGTGTTATTAATGCATCTTGGCCTCTAGCTTCCTCTTCGACTCGAATGCGAGTGATCAATGCCTCTAAGGAAATCTCCTTTTGTTTGTAGCGCATGCTCTTTTGGAATTCTCTCCAAGATGGTGGTAACTTGTCAACAAGTCCTACAACTACCAAGTTGTCACTAATCTTGATGCTTTTTTATCTTACTTCTGCAACTATCATTTGGAAATCTTGTGGTTGCTCCACAACAGATTTTCCATCCACCATTTGGAAGCAAAAAAATTGGCTAGCTACATACTTTTTTGCTCTTACCTCTTCAGTATCATACTTAGTCTATAAAGTTTTTCAAATTTTCTTTGCAAATGTGTAAGTGGTGTCATAGTAATTATAAAATTGATCAGCAAGGCAATTTAAGAGATAAAAACGACATTTATACTCATCTGTATTATATGAAGCCACTTCTGCTTCATGTGCCTCGTAGTCTTCATCATTCATCTCCTCGATCGGGATTTTGTTTGGGTTCTTCTCGGAAAGATCATAAGCAACTTTCAAAAGGCTAAGGTAAAAAAGAACTTTTCGTTTTCACCTCTTAAAATGAACTCCCTTGAACTTGAAAGACTTGTTGAGATCTACAATTCCGTCATTGATTTTTTCTAGTACTTGTTCCAAATCTAGGTCTCCTTAAAATTGTTGGTGAAAATACCAGAAGAATTATATTTTATTGATACATAATGCAAAGAAAATGAGATATAAATAGATCATGCTGAGGCACATATATCTCGTTTTTTTAAGGAGATCAAGCCCACTGAGGTAGGAAGAACCCAAATACCGATGCAGTAGTCACTAAACTATGACTTGTCCCCTCCAAGATATAACAACCCGATCACTTGTCGTATGATTCAGGTCAACTCTGCACAAGATGGTGAACCCAAAGCTCCACCAAAAAAAAATACCCTTCTTTGGCTAGTAATCTCTCAAGTGTAAAAAATAGTTGGTCTAGAAAAGAGTAGATGAGAGGAACAATTTATAGGCTACTAGGACCTTATAAATTACACCAAAAAATAATGACCATTAAACTAGAGAAAATAGAGAGTCCCAAAACCTCCAAATATTAACTCACCACCAAGCCCATGACCTTCCAATTAATCTCCATTCATGAACAAAACAAAAGGTCACCAAAAAAAATAAGATTTATAAACAAGACAAAAGGTCACCAAATAAATAAATAAAAGATATTAAAATGGTCTAACAATTATCATCTCTGAATCAATATTTAAAAAAAAAAACAAATCAAAACAATATTAATTTGAAAGAAATTATGTAAAAAGTCCCAAATCAAAATAAACCTATGTTGCTAGGAATCTCTCAAACAACACATTCAACATGTTTATATTACCATTCAAGAAAATATTTGAAAGACATCATGTAAATAACTCTAAATTATAACCCTAATTTTTACCCAAGAATAGATTTGAAAAGATCATGTAAAAAATCCCAAATCAAAACCATAATTTTTACCCAAGAATAGATAAAAGAAATCAGGTAAAAAGCCCCAAATTATAATAATAGTAAGTGGTTGTTTGACATGTGCTAAAATACCACATGCTATCTTAGCACATTATTCTATTTAGATCACAATCATCTTATTTAAGTCACATCACCTCTCTACCACATCACTTCAAACCCAACCAATATTTCACGTTTTTTCGTAAAAAATCAAAAGTATACTAATATAGCGCTTCTCAAACAACCCAATATTTTCATTGTTCAGAATCTCTCAATCAACATATGCAACAAGCTTATATTATTATTACCATTCAAAGAAAACTCTAATTTTTTATATCAAAATCCTAATTTTTCAAGTATGAAGGATAAACCTATGTTTATTTCGAATCTGTTGAAGTTTCTTGAAAAGTAGCTCCATCGGTGGCTAAGGACACTTCGTCAGCGGCAGCACGGTGAGCTTCTTCTGCGCTTCATCCTTTCTCTCTCTCTCTCTCTCTCTCTCTCTCTCTCTCTCTCTCTCTCTCTCTATGTCACGTTTGTTTCTGAAAAGAAGAAAGAAAAAAAAATCCTTCACCAAAACGACATCGTTTTAGTGAAGACTAATTTCAACCATTTACTTCCAAAGTGGGACACACGACACTACCTTCATCTTATTTTCAAATAATCACCTAAGAAAAAAAATCTAATCATCGAAGACATAAGTCACCTTTAGGTAGTGTTTACATAGGTCTTGTTTGGGAAGTTAGGTTTTAGTCAAAATGTTAAAAAGTCATTACAAATTATAACATTACTTTTTTTATTTTTCTGCATGTCTTTTAGTAAAAGTCAAAAAGTCAATTAAAATAGTCATTTTCCAAATAGGGTCATAGTATAACCACTTAACTATATAGTAATAAGTCGCGAACTTGCACTAAGGCGAAAATTCAAATGTACACTTTTAACACTGATACAATATTTTGCCCAAACTTAAAAGGCTCGTTCAACCAACCTGATTTACAATCGCCCAAATAACTAACTAACTTTAAGAGAGAGAGAGAGAGAGAGAGAGAGAGAGAGAGAGTTAAACTTGAAATCTTGATTATAATACCTCAAAGAATAAGTTTGGAACCCAAACTTATCCACTTAGATTTTCTTGAGTGATTGATTGTGTGGTGGATATTAATTTTGTGGAGTTTATATATAAAATAAATTTGAATTATAAGATGATAATTTTGAAAATTTTCTGAGTAATTAAGGTTCCATTTGTTTTGACATAAATTATTTTTGTCAAAAAATATTTTACTCATTTTTCGTTATTTGGTTGAACAAAAGGTAAGTAAAATAGTTTTTCAGAAACCTTGCGTTATTTTTCTAAAACTGACTTACCTTTAAATTTTTCATAAGTCACATTACAAAAAAAAGCACTTTTAGATACCTTTTTTTTAAGTCACCAAAAGTGTAATTTTGGTCGCTGAAAGCATATGCGACATCAACAAAATTGGTCGCTGAAACCCTATCACTAAATGATTCGGTGACCAAATAAATTATGGGCGCCTTTATAAATAAATCGGTGACCAAATATTTTAGTCGCCAAAAGACAAAATTTTGTCACCATAAATTAACATTTAGTCACTAAAAGTAACCTTAAGCGAATGACATGTTACGTTTTAGTGACATATAAATGTGTCGCTAAAAATATCTTTCAGCGACTAAATGATTTGGTTGTTGGATGTTAAAACTTTGGCAACTAATCAAGTTTTGGGTCGCTAAAAAAATTATTCACACAGACTTTCAACAACAGAAACAAAGTGTCACAAAAAGTAAATTTACAACTGAAAAGCCTGTCACCAAAAATTTATTATTTATATTTTTTTTTTTTTTACAATTTCCCTATTCAATACATAATTCATAAACTTATAAACATAAGTAATATATAATTCAAATTAAGACATTTGTGCAAAGCATCCAAAATATAAATTTAATTTAAAAGTAGTAGCATATTAAACATAAGCAAAATATCAAATCCAAAACATCCAACATAAGTTCAAATCCCTTACAATCCCAAACTTCAAACATGTAATTTCAAAAAAACTTCAAAGCTTGCAAATTCATAACAAAAACCTACGACAAAATATATTCAAAAATTCAAAATGTAATCCTTTGATGCTCCCCGAACTATGTTCCATTCATTGCCAATCTATCAAACATATGAAAAATATTACAATATCAAAATGTTAATAATAAAATTCTTGGTCTCAAAACATTGGTTTCACATTATAGATTAACAAATTAGGAGCAAATTTTCCTACGGTGAATTACAAGATTTCATTATACCAAAACCAAAAAGTAACACGTGATTCACCAGTTAAAACTTGGCATATATGAACTAATTACAAGCAATATTTCTACAAGTTTGTAAATCAGTCTCATATTGTCCAACCAAAATCTAGCTCAAATTCTGTCATAATGGAATACTAATCAAATCCAATTTCAAGGTTCCAAAACAAGAGCAAATATCAACTAAGTAGGAGCTATCAATGGAATGAGATTTCATCCAAAGTGCTACCCTTACTTTCATGACTACATTGAAATCAGAAGGACCTAAATCTTAAACTTGAGATTTCTTTCATTTACATTAAGGTCATAACGTTGCTCAAATAAAAACTAGAATGAATATGAATAGTTTGATAGCATTGTGCCCCACAAATAATGATATGACAGCAAGATGCTATGATAGCACCCACCCCAATCCCTACTAAAATATACCTTTAACTCAATTACACATATGTAATTTATTGACAAGTTGTATTAATAATAACAACTGATAAACAAGAATTACTATTCAAGTAGAGCATGCAATGTAGAGTAAAGGGTGAAAAAAAATCCCATAGTAAGTGATGACATTGATATATAAATTAGAATTGCTATATAAATTATGGTCTTCAAATTGTTACATATTAGTTTAGTTATTTTTGTAAAAGCATATTCATCTATTTTGGTAATTTGACTTGTTTATTTGTTGAATTAGACATGGAATTGGGATTTTTAAAGCAAAACACAACAGCCACCCCCTAATTAGCATATTTGGTCTTATCTTATTTGCATATCAAATAGTTCTTTGGGTCATCTAATTGTTTGTCATATCATGAATGCTCAAAACATTAGGATTCCAGATTTTTATGTGCATATGTGTTGTGATACGTTCACAGTAGTAAAAAGAAATTAAGAATACAATAAGTGAATCCTTTAACAGCTACAAATTTAATAAAAAAAGTGCCAAAATTCTCTAAATAAATTAAAAATGCCTTAACAAATAGTCAAAGATTACCTGATGTAGTAATTGCCCCCAACGAACGAGTGCAACTTTTTTATCTCTCTGCATTAACCAATAACCTATAACCTTGGCAATTGTAAATCAAAGTTTAAATTAAAATCGCACTATACATGAAATTAATGGAGAGTTATGGGTATGAAATGAATGTCAAATAACATATAAGGATACTCATGTCCTGTCTTCAATTTTTTTAATTGTCTACCGTATTTGTCATACTTACTCGCCATGGATATGTGTGTAGATGCGCCCTTGGGCTTCACTTTACAATTCGGACTCCCTTTTGTTGTCGGTTCTTAATCTGAACCAAAGAGTCCAAATCCGGCAAATCATTTTTGAGAAAAACAGATTTTTTGAAAGAAGTGCCAAACATGGACTGCTTTGCCAGATACAGAGTCGCCACCTAAATATTTTATTTTGGAAAATTTAGGAAACCCTGACTCGGTGCCAAAGGCCACGTGTCCGTCATCACCAAAGTTGCCTCGGCTCGGGAACTTGGGTACGATTGGGGAAGGTCAGCTATGAGCACCCCCTCTCGCCCGATCCGAAGATCGGCCTCTACTAACCATGATATCCGATTTTGAAAACGTTATGTGTTCTTATTCTGATTAATTAGCTAGAATTACTATGTGATGCGCACAACAAAAAAAGTATAGACTAGATCGCCTAATTTGGAACAAAGCATTGCATATCCGTTTGTTTGGAAACGTTTTGAAATTTGCTACTCGCAAGTAGGCTAAAACACAGATTTCAACTCAAATAATCCAACCTTCACCCACAGACATTCAGGCAGTTTATCACATAAGCATCTAGCCACATGGTAAGCATGCTGTCGTGGTACCATTCGCACGCATGTGGTATGCTAAAGCATAAATACTTACAAAGTACTCAATGCCAAAATAAAAACATGTTAGCGATCAATGCATGATCCAAGTCCATGTTAAGTGCCTAATGCATCACATGCAAAATGTCACTAGAATAGGCTCGGCTAATCTAAGGATGGCATGTGAGATGCACAGGAAGCATGTATTCAAGTTAAATTTGAAATATAGTGCAATTAGCATGATGCGCCGAGCCCGGTGCATGCAATACTGACGAATGATGCATGCATGCATAACATGAGGTATGCTAAAGTAAACATGTCCTAATACTAACCATCAAAGCAGGTAAGTAAAAGGGAGAAAGAAGTGGGGGTTGGAAGACATTCACACACTCACCCACACTTATTACAAACTTGCCCTCGCTCGGAGGAACCAAAAGAATAATACAGACTGAATAAATAATCAACTATCCTAGCTAATTACTTATCACAGACCAACTAAATTAATTAAGCAAATTAATCAATCTAATTTAAGCAATAAACAGTCCCGGGATGAAGGCCCAATGTAGTACGCGCTCGGTTTTGCTCGGAAATCCGCCACCATGCACAAGATGCCTCTGTTTTCCCTGCTCTGCTCCTCTAAAGACTGCCAAAGCCTCAGGGTTTACTCTCTGGATGCTGGGAAACACCACCGGCTGAAGGAGAACACCACCGGCCAAAAATGATAGCCGATCGGCACTGTATTTAGCCGACCGGACAAAAATTCCTGCAAAATCTGGTTTGACAGCAGTAGAGGGCAATACTTGGCATGGCAATGTATTTCAAGCAATGTATGCACCAATCACACCCCATGTCATGTTTAGGACTCAAAGGGACATGAACCTTGGTTCTCAGACCACCAATCGCACATTTCCATGCATGATGGCCCAAGAAGCCAAGTGTGCACATTTAATATGGAATGCAATGCACATAATCAAACCAAGGGGAACTCAACCTCTATCATAAGCAATTCAAGAGGCCAAGTATGCATGCTAATGCAATGCAACCTAAGCATGTTAGCTAGCATGCAACATGGAGATGCAAAGAAGCATACAAAACATGCAAGGCATGAGACAATGCAACCAATAAGCATGCAAGGTACAATGTGGGTGTTTAAGCATGCGAGCAAGCATGTGACTTCATTCAATCATGTAAGTTCAAACATGCAACACCTCATCAATATGCTACAACATACAAGGAGTACATGCAACAAGCAAAGAGGTGGACTTAAACATGGTTTAGGCAGCCCTTACTAGGCCTAAGACAGTGGCCAAGGTGCTCAAAAATGAAGGACTAATAGGCACACAAACATGCATGCAAATGATCTCTAACACTCCAAGCATTAAAGAGCAATTCTCAAGCACGCTCAAGAGGATGCAAACATGGACATATGGCATGCATTAAGCTCCAAAATCATGTTATAAGATGATGCCAAATTAATTTAAACAAGACAAGCAAAACATGCCACAATGGCCCAAGTACTTAAGACAAGCCAAGGAGGCTTAAACCAAGGTCAAGTCCACCAAACCTTACAAGGCTAAGGGGACTTAAAACAAGTCAAATACAGACTTAAACAAAGCCAAGGGTGCACTTAGATGGCATCTAAGTGGTCTAAAAGTGCAAGCATACTCCGAGGCCTAAACAAGGGGCATAAGGTAACAACCTTTAAACACATTGAAGGAGGATTAAATGCAAGCATATAGGCATGTTATAAGGACTGAAATAACATGTTAAGCGGTTCCAAACCATTGAAATGATACAAACAAGGCATGCTACACACTTACACACTTAAGGCCAACATGCTCAAAATGCAAAGGGGGCATGCAATGCAAGCTATGGTCGACCAAAACAGCCAAGGATAGACCTTAAACATGGCAAAATAAACATGAAAGCTTCACAAAGCTAGGCCTAAAATATGCTTGAACAAGGGTTAAAACCTAGATGCATGTTAAGGCAACAAAATGGCATTACAAGACATGTATGCTAAGCAAGCATGGTGTACCAAAACCAACTCAACTCAATGCTATTTTATGGCATAATAAGCATAAAAATCAGTTAAGGCATGGCCAACATGAACCTAAACTAGGTGCTCCCTCAAGAGGCAAAAAGTGCCCTTTTCAAGGACAACAAGGAGAGGGGGTGGCCCTCTCCTTCCTAGGACCTCAAGGCACTATCCTCACCTCTGAAATCCCTCAAGATTTCAGTGGTGAGGAGGCCCAAACATTATGGTCCCGGAGCTCACACAAAATGGCACAAAACAAGGGCCAAACAAGGCTTAAGATGGGCCAAACAACCCCAAAGCTTAAAACACTCTTAACAAACTATTTAGAGGCCTTAAAAATAGAACTTTTATGTATTATATGCAAAGCCAAAAAATAGTTCCAAGATAGGTAAAAGTAGTGTGCAAAAATGGGAAATAAAAGGGATAAACTTCTTATCCTTGAAGACCCTCTTCAACAATGGAGCTCCAGCAGCTTCTTGAGGTTGAAATCAACTTCAAAACTCTAAAAACAACCCTCAAGGGCCTCAGCTCCAAGAAAAGGTGTGGTGGTGTGTGTTTGTGTGCAAATCTAAGCCTAAACACACACAAGAGAGAGAGATAGGGAGATGGGAGATGAACAAACCCTAACCCTAGAACTCAAACCCTAAAAATGTTGCCCAAAAAAATGTCTAACCCCTGACCAAGAGAAGAAGCTCTCTCTTATAGGCAACTCCCTCTTGTAAGGCTTCCAAAACAAGCCATCCAAGAGGGAAATCCCTCCATACACGTGTATGGAGAGGAACAGAGTGGGTGCCAGCTATCACAGCTGGCACAAAATATCTGCTAAAAGCAGATGAACAATGGTCGGCCAGCCAAAAGTGACTTTGGCCAAAACTTATGGCCGGTCGGCCAAAAATAGTGCCGGTCGGCCAAACATTTGGCCGATGGAAACAAAAGACAGCCGGTGGCCTCAAGCCATGGCCGGTGGTGTGTGGGGATGCCTCAAAAGGCATTCCCTGCCCCTTAAAGGCAAAACACAAGTGTTTGGTGCCAAACCAACCACAAAACAGTCAAGTAGAGAGGTCCTGAGATGAGGCACGTTGCCAAGGCCTCCGGGAACTCAAGACGAACACAAACATAGATGATCATCGAGTGTTCAAGCGGTGACGTCCAAGTCTTGAGGACGGTCAAAAATGGGGTGTCTACAATGTGCAAAATAAACGATTTGATTATATTACTATATATCGAACCAAAATGTGATCTATACATCTAAATAAATTATTGTACTTCTAATCTAGACAACAATTGAATCAAGTATTCCCAACCAAAGCGCCAAAAGCATGTTTCTAATTTCGTCAGTTTAGTGTCATGTACATAGATTGGAAACTTGGATAGAAGCAAAAATAAATATTTAAAGCAATGTCATGGCATGGCATCATACAAGTCAAAACCTACAAGAAAAAATTATAAGTAAAAATTACAAGCAAAAAAAACAAAACTCTGTTTGTATACAAAAAGCACTACTTCTATGAATTTAAATATTAATTTTAAACTCTTATATGACCAATTTCAAATTGTTTACAAATTCCTCATAGGGAATAATAGTACACATCATTGTTTTTTAAAAACCAATTAATATAGGAGAACTTGAAAGGCCTTGATTCGTCATTAATCCTAATATTAAAATAATTGCACATACTGATATTCCAAGAATAACCAATACAAAACCTACATATCAGAATATACTATATGAAAATGTTCTAGCTATAGTAAAATTTGAAATCCTAATTGTCAACTATAGTAACAAAGTGGGAAAAAATAGTGCTTAGACATTTCCAAGGAGGTCACAAAAAATTTAAAATAAATTCAATAAAACAGTCACTTTATTGACCATCTGCCAATAAAACATTCACTTTATCACGATTCACACACAAGAAGAAGAACAAAAAGGAGAGAATATCAATAACTATACTTTTGACATCCAAATAACAAGAATGAGTCATGATAACCAATACAACACATGAAAATGATGTCCCAACAGTTCCTACAAAACTACCAATACAAATGCATAGCAAACATATAAACAAGATATTGCCAAACAGATAGTAAGCTACATATATAACACGTAGAAAATCCTGTTATTGACATAAAACTAAGAGCGTAGATACTATCATATGGGATTGGGTTAATTATCTTAAGTCCAAAACCTCCTCCCCTTCCCTAAAAAAACAAATAGAAAATGAAAAAATATATATATTTATAAATCAAGGTCATTCTAGATAAGATTCACAGCATACTAATTTTAAATGTATATCATATAATTCATTTTCAAATAAAATTTCAGATACCTTTTTTGTGTATATCATATATCAACAATACTAATTTTACAACAATATTAATTTTATTCACAGATTCTTTCACAAAATAATTCTTTCACACAATTTTATTCACAGATTCATAAATCACCAACCATATAATTCTTTCACAAAATTTTTAGATAATGTCTCCAACAATTATACTCAAAAGTTAAACAAGAAAAACAAACAAAGAATCAGATCCTAGTTTATGTTAGGTATGGAGAAAGTAATTGATGCATATATGTCAAACTGTTAATAAGCAAAGCAATATTTTCTCCAGAAGAATAGAGAGGGGGGGAAAAATCAGATTTGAAGAGAGAAAAAAAATGCAGCAAGAGAAGAAATGAAGAAATTTGCATTACAAGATTGAAAACTCATATTTGAATATATCTCTTAAAAACCCATTACAAAACTCAAATTTGAACAAGATTGAAAACCTATTACAAAACATCTATCCAATACAAGGGAATATATATATATCTTCTCTTTCTAGCCCTAGAAAACACAGAAACACCAAATCAAGAAGCAAAAGGTCCCAATCTAGAGACCCATTTCGTAAAAAAAAACACTACAAAAAAACCCAAAACAAAGAATAAAAGAAAGAGATAGCAGAAAAAGAGCAAAGAGAAATCACTTACCAAATCGGCAAGCGGAGAAGATGTGGCGGTGACCGACAACGCTACTAGTGGAGGCAGCGACCGACAAGGCTAATAGAGGTGGCGACAATGGTGATCGGCTTGGCGGAGGAGCAAGAGGTGAGACAAATGTTGTTTACCAATTTTTGAATACGATGAGATGTTAGAGGAGTCAGGATTTAATTTGAGAATTGATTGTGTGTGAGAGTGTATGGAAGCTGTGATGTCTAATGTGTTACTGTCACACACACAATCAATTCTCAAAGAAGATATCAAAGACAGAGAAGAGAAGAGGGTAGCGACCCAAAGAGAGGGTCACGATCAGCGCCATCCAACGCTGCTGACACCCAGCGTTGCTGTGCCTTTCGCATTCTGCGGCATAAGAGAGCAAGAGGAAGAGGAAGGGGGAGAGGAAGAGAAGAAGAGCATACCTATGTTGTGTCGTTTCTAATGGAGTGAGAAAATGAGACAGTGAAGCGATGGTCAATTGTTTCTTTATTCACCCAAATGTTATTTTTGGTAATAAAAAATTAGGACAAAGACTAATAATTTATTGGTGACCAAATTAATTTGGTTGCGATAAATATCATTCAGATTTTCGGCTACTAAATAATGTTTGTTGCCAAACAAATACAATTGGTGACTAAAATTTCTATTACCATAAATTAATTTGGTTACCGAAAATTTTTAGTGCTCCCGCACAAAATTTTCACTTAGTGCCAAACTCAACAGCGACCAAAAATTTAAATTCGTTGCCGAAAGTTTAGTTTTTAGAGACCATAAATATTCTGTCGCCAATCATGTATCTTTGGTGACTAAATTTTTTCTTGGTTGCTAAAAAATGTTGCCAAAAATGCTTTTTGTTGTAGTGTCAATTTTTACAAAGTTGATTCTCACTCATTTTCTTTTCAACATATTTAACCTTTTCAAATAAGTTTCTAACTCATTAAAAAGTCATAAATGACACTTTATTGAATCAAAATTCTCTTTTAGACAATAAAATATTTTTGTTTAAAGTGTTAACCAAACGCTGAGAAAATAAAAACATTTTTTTTTTGGTTCAAAATCAATTTATAAGATTTTTTTTTAATGTAAATTTTTGTTGAAACAAACGGAGCGTAAGTCTAAATAAAAATATTGGACAAATTATATCAATAGTCCCTACATTCCTTATATCATTTTGGTCTTCATATTTTAATTAGCTCAAATTTGACCCTTAATTTTAGGTTTTGTGTCAATTTGGTCCAATTGATAATGTCGATAATATTTTTGAAAAAAAATTATCACTGAATTAGTTGGGATTGACTCACTGAGTTGAGTAGGCTTATAATTTTACTCTGAAAAATATGATATATACCACTTATATGTTTATTTTTCATAAAAATTAATAAGAGTTATAATCAATTATGTTAAGTTGAGATAAAATCATAAATTTAGTGTTAAAATCGAACCAATTAAAATTATAAAGATTAAAATAATACAAAGATCAAAGTATAAAAACTAACTTGACAATTTACCAAACAAATATTTGCACTCAACCAAATCCCATCAAACAATAATGGGATCTTTTTTGATAAATTCCCTTTCTAAGAATTTTATTTCATCAAATCCATATTCTTTTTGACTATTTTATTAGCTCTTATTTGAGGTAAGAATACCAAAACACCATCAATCTCTCCTACCCCCATTAATGTTGATTTGTTTTGGTAGTTTCTGTGACCATTCTTATTCCCCATATCTTCACTCTAAAAAAATGCATTAACTACACACCACTATTTAATGTTGATATATATTACACACAAAAAATTAAACATGATTCTTTATTAATTGTCATTATGTTTTGGTAGTTCCCATGCATCCAAATGTTGACTATACGTGATGACGTAAATGTTCACATTAGATGACGTGAATGTAAATGTTCACATCAAATGACGTTATGATAAAGTTAATGTTAAGGTTCACATTAGCATTGCATCAAATTACACAATCACAAGCCTCAACTTTCATTTGAATATAAACATGACTGTATGTGATGATGTGAATGTTCACATTAGATGACGTGAATGTGAATGTTCATATCAAAGGATGTGAATGTGAATGTTCACATCAAGCGACATTGTGATAAAGGTGATGTTAAGATTCACATCAACATTGCATCAAATTACACAGCCACAAGCCTCAACTTTCATTTGAATATAAACATGACGTGTAAATGTTCATATCAAATGACATTGTGATAAAGGTGATGTTAAGGTTCATATCAGCATTGCATCAAATTACAAAACCACAACCCTCAACTTTTATTTGAATATAAACATGACATAAATATTCATAACAAAAAGGGGGCAATTACATTATGTGTTGTCAATTACATAATGTTGATTGTCATTACCAATAGTAATCACAATCACAAAAAGGGGAATATAACATATTATCATTGTTTAAAAATAAGAATGTTCACATGTTGTGAACGTTCACATCATTATATTAAATGAGAGAGAATTTTTCAAAAATGTATTGTGAATGTTCACATCAGATGAGAAAGAATTCTCAAGGCATTGAAGTCATTAAAGAACTTTCTGGAAAGGTGTCCATTTTATAAGATTATCAAATTTTTTAATAAGTTTGATGAAAATGGAGCTTTTTTTGATTTAGGATTTAGGGACATTAAATATCAACATTAAAGTTTGATGAAAATGGAGCTTTTTTGGTTTAGGATTTAGAAATATTAAATATCAATATTAAATATAAAGAACTTTATGGAATAAAAGTATACATACATGGGATTAAATGGATTAAAAAATTCCTTCATAAACTTCTTGAGTTAGAATACTTCTAAATGAGATTTATTAATAAAAACTCCAACAATGATTTAGTTCTATTTTGAGAAATTACTTTTTTTGACTTATTATAAAAATATATTAAAAAAATAATATAACCTAACAAACTAGTTGTCAAGCCCAGAAATATTGCAATAAGATAACTCATATGAAGAATAAATATAAGAAATAACATAAATTCATATATCAGAGTTCACTGTTTAACAAGCTATTAAATGCCATATAGGCTTTCAGCTTTCCAAGACATAGCCTGGTTACACAAATAGAGTCTCGCTCATTACACATTAAGCCCTTGGCTTTTCAAATAACACTCATGCACACATAAAGCATAACTAGGAAACTCTTGCTTCCCGAGAGTCCATCCATGCTATTGCCTTGGAGGTAACATCTCACCTGCACCTGAAAATGATATTCCCGTATACGGTGAGCTAATAGCCCAGTAGAGATATGCTAAACATAATATGAGCAATAACTAAGGGCTAGTTTGGCATAACCTAAATAAGCCAAAAAGTCAAAAAGTCGCTATCTTATTTAAGTCACATCATCTTATTTAAATCACATCACCTCTCTCACACATCACATCAAACCCAACCTAAACCCAATCCAAACCCACCAATAAGTCAAAAAGTGCACTTTTTTAGGACATCCCAAACCAACCCTAAAACGTGAGCATTCGATAAATGTTTGACTCACATATATCCATTCATAATCTATTTCAATTACATGACAAATGTATCCATGTTTCATAACAATTTCCATTTTCTTAACTCTTAATCCTGGCTCAGAACCTGGCCATACCCTTTTAAATGAGATTACATCTCATATCAACAGTACTATCATTTCAATTGAGATAAAGACTCAAATTAAACATTTCGTACTTCACAATAGATACACATATTTGCTGTATCAATCTCAAACAAAACGCTTCCATACTTCATATATGATATACAGATTTGCTATATCAATACTTCAATAGATACACTTATTTGCTGTATCAATGGAGTACATCCCCTATCTTCTCCCAAACAGCATCCGATTTAAGAGTCCATCCCCTATCTTCCCTTAAACCATGGAGTACATCCCCTATCTCCTCCCACACAACACCATGTATATAAATATCATCATATACATGTTCATTTAATACACAAATTTGATGTATTATCACAACCGTCATATTCGATGACATTTCAATTGATTAGTTTTAGTTTGCTTAAGCATCATGCATTGTCTACAACAATCACGACTATCCTCCACTGATAGCCCAAAGCAGTTATTTCTAAACAGAAAATAAATGCTACAACAGTTATATATAATCTCAATATTTTCAAAGTGAGTGATTAATGAATCCAACTCCACCATTCTACCTTATATTGAGTCGATTTTATTATTTCCAACTCAATTTCATATTTCCGTATTAATTGTCATTAATTACAGTAATGAACCAAATATATCCAAACATGGCATTTTTCCTTTTTTCTCAATATTGACCCAAAGGCTCAAATATTATCAAAAACATCAATAATCTCCATATTAAACCCAAAACACACAAGTATGAGTCAATTGAACAAAACCCCTATTTTCAACATTATACATCTCCAACCTTAAGTCCCCAAATCAAACCATCTATACAAATAACTCAACATTTATGTTAAAACACATAAGAATGAGTAGGAATCCCTACCTCAAATTCGGAGCTCAAATGGAGAAGATGAAAAGAGTTGAAACCCCAAAATCAATGAGGATGAAACTCGATCTCCACCACACACAACAAAGCCCTCGAGAAATTACACAACTTTGGTGAAGGAACTATGGCCAAAATCCCAATGGATTTGAAGAAATCAAAGGAAGAAGATGGTTTCTAGAGAGAGAGACTCTAGATCTGGATATTTCTGAGTTTTAGAGAGAGTGAGAATTGCAAAAGTGATTTGAAAAGCAGCATTTGCGACTTGATAAAGCACAGTCCGCTTGAGCGTGAAACCCTACGCTCGAGCGTGAAATACGCTCTCCCAGTATTTTTGCGGACATAGGTCAGGCAACTTCGAATGCATTTTGAATTTTTGTTTTGAGGACGCCTCAACCCTTGAGCGCTACCCTTGAACCCATGAGCCGACCGGCAACTCGACCCGCCAAGGCGCCCTTGATTCAAGGGCGCCGCCGACCTCGACCCCCAACCGACCCAGTCGAAGTGGCAAAACATAAAAGAAGGATTGAAACTGGGATTGCTACAACCTCCCCACCTTAGGAAATTTCATCCCCGAAATTAAGTACAAGTTTTCAAAACAAGTTTTTTTTTTTTTTTTTAACAATATTACAATTCATTACCCAACAACTCGACCCATTACCGGTCATTCCATCTCCATTCAAGAGACATTTCACAATATATACTCAATATGCATTATTAGCATGCTTTTCCTTGAAATTCAATAATTTCAACATATATTCCACATTTCTATATCATATTCAATATTCATGATATATTCCATGTCTACAATACATTCGACATATACAATGTTTCAATAAACTTCCATTTAGAGGCAAGTTTCAAAATATCTCCTTAAACCAAAACATATACAATGTTCTACAACTTAAGACATATATGATGCTCTTAAAGTTCAATAGTATTACCAAATCCCGATATAAAGTTAAGCATCTACAAACAAGTCCGGATATTTTTCATGGACATCCACCTCACGTTCCCAAGTGGCTTCTTCCACTCCGTGATGTTTCCATAAAACCTTTACCAAGGGAATAGTCTTGCCTCGCAAGACTTGATCCGGCCTATCCAAGACCCGAACCGGTCTCTCCTCATACGAGATATCCTTGTCAACTTCTAAATCGGTCCAATCCAGCACATGGGATGGATCCGGCTCATACTTCCGAAGCATACTAACATGAAACACGTCATATACCCTGGACAACTATGGCGGTAAAGCTAAACGATAGGCAACCTCACCAATCCTCTCAAGGATCTCAAAAGGACCAATAAACTGAGGGGACAACTTCCCACTCTTCCCAAACCTCATCAATCCTTGCCTAGGTGATATCTTCAGAAAGACATGATCACCCATCTCAAACAACAAAGGTCTCCTCCTACAGTCGGCATAAGATTTCTGACGACTCTGGGCTGTAACAAGCCTCCTACGGATAAGCTCAACCTTCTTCGTCGTTTCCCTCACCAACTCCAGACCCAACAAAGGTGCATCACCCACCTCAGACCAATAGACTGGAGACCTACACGGTCGGCCATACAAGGCCTCAAACGGTGCCATACCGATACTAGACTGGAAATTGTTGTTGTAGGCAAACTCCACCAAGGGCAAGTGCCTCTCCCATATCTCACTAAAGTCAAGGACATAACCTCGAAGCATATCCTCAAGGATCTGAATAGTACGCTCGGACTGCCCGTCAGTCTGAGGATGATAAGCCGTGCTAAAGGTTAACTTAGTGCCCAAGGCACTCTGCAAGCTCTGCCACAACCTAGCAGTCAAACGAGGATCTCTATCTGAGACAATCGTCACTGGGATCCCGTGCAATCTCACTATATCCCGAATATACAAATCGGCCAGATGATCCACCGAATCTCTCACGCGCATAGGAATGAAGTGCGCCGACTTAGTCAACCGGTCTACAACCACCCAAATAACATCACTACCCCGCTGAGTCCTCGGAAGACCTACAACGAAGTCCATAGTAACATGCTCCCACTTCCACTCGGCAATAGGCAAGGGCTGTAACAAACCCGTTGGCCTCTGATGTTCGGCCTTCACTTGCTGACAAGTAAGACACTTAGACACGAAAACTGCCACATCTCTCTTCATTCCCCGCCACCAAAACTGGCGACCCAAATCCTGATACATCTTGGTGCCACCTGGATGCACCGCAAGGCGTGAATGGTGAAACTCTCGGAGTACCTCCTCTCGGCAGGACTCTGGCACAAACAATCGGTCTCGGTATCTCACACTCTGGTCGGGATACTCAGACCAACCCTTCTCAACCTTCCCACTGGAGATCTTCTCTCAAAGGGATTCCACTTCAAGGTCACCTCTCTGTGCCTCTAACACCCTAGTCACAAGTGTAGGCTGCGCAACAACAGAAAACAAGGCCGCAGCCTCAACGGATTCGCCCAGAAGCAAATCAAACTCGCCAAGTGCCCCCAACATCTCCCACTCCCGGATGGCTATACAAGCTACCTCACCTATGGATTTCCTGCTAAGGGCATCGGCCACAACATTGGCCTTCCCCGGATGATATTGCAACTCGAAGTCATAATCCTCAATAAACTCCATCCACCTCCTCTGCCTCAAATTCAAGTCTTTCTATGTAAACAGATATTTCAGACTCTTATGATCCAAGAACACCTCGAATCTCTCACCATAAAGGTAGTGTCTCCAAATCTTCAAGGCAAAGATCACAGCTGCTAACTCTAGGTCATGTGTAGGGTAATTCTTCTCGTGTATTTTCAGCTGACGTGAGCCATAGGCTACCACTTTCCCCTCTTGCATCAACACACAACCCAAACCCTCTCGTGAGGCATCACAATAGACTGCATAACCCAATCCTCTCTCCGGAATAATCAAGACTGGGGTGGTGGTCAATCTAACTTTCAGCTCTTGGAACGACTTTTCACAAGTCTCATTCCATACAAATTTGACTTCCTTCCGAGTCAGTCTAGTCAACGGCGAAGCTAACCTGGATAAATCCTTCACAAACCGTCGGTAGTACCCAGCTAATCCCAGAAAACTACGGATCTCAAACACACTCTTAGGCTATGCCCAATCTTGCACTGCCTCAATCTTGGATGTATCAACAGACACCCCTTCTCCAGAAACTACATGGCCTAAGAACTTGACTTCTCTTAGCCAGAATTCACACTTCCCAAACTTGGCATAAAGCTTATGGACTCTAAGTAATTCAAGCACCACTCTCAAGTGCTTCTCGTGCTCTTCCTTAGAAGGTGAATAGATAATGATGTCGTCCACAAAAACGACCACAAAACGATCCAAGAATTCCCAGAAGATCCGGTTCATCAAGTCCATAAAGACTGCCGGTGCATTGGTGAGCCCAAAAGGCATCACCAAAAACTCATAATGGCCATACCGCATACGGAATGCCGTCTTCGGAATATCCTCCTCCCTGACCCTCAACTGGTGGTAACCCGATGTCAAGTCTATCTTAGAGAAACAACGGGAACCCTTCAACTAGTCAAACAAATCATCGATACGGGGCATAGGGTACTTATTCTTAACCGTAGCCCGATTCAACTTCCGGTAGTCGATACAAAGTCTCAAGGCACCATCTTTCTTTTTAGCAAAGAGGGCCGATGCTCCCCACGGCGAAACACTTGGGCGAATAAAGCCCTTATCCAGCAACTCTTGGAGCTGAATCTTCAACTCAACTAACTCAGCTAGGGCAAAACGATAAGGTGCCATAGAAATCAGCGCCGTGCCGGGCACTAGATCAATAAAGAACTCAATCTCTCGATGAGGTGGCAAACTAACAAGATCCTCGGGAAAGACGTCCGAGTACTCGCAAACCACTCTCAGCAACACAATCTGGGTCTCACCACGCTCATTACTCAAAAAGCTAGCAAGTAGACCACTAAGCTCGTTCCGCCCTGCGGATCATATACCGGTGGCAATACACTACCAACCCGATCCCCTAGAAAATGGAAACAATCCCTGCTCAAGGTACATACTGTGACCTTCTGGCGGTAACAATCAATAACTGCCCGGTATGACGATAACCAGTCCATACCCAGAATAACATCAAATCCCGACATAGGCATAACTACAAAAGGAAAAGGAAGCCGACGATCAGCGACCTCTATATCACAATCTCTATATCCGTGTTTCAAAATCAACTCACCCCCAACAGGTGATACTACACATATAGGAGATGCTAACTATGCCAACTCCAATCCCAAAACAGATGCAAATGCAGCAGATATAAAAGAATGGGATGCTCCCGTATCAATCAACACATTAGCAACCGAGTTGCAAAACAAGAAGGTACCTCTCACAACAGATGGAGCCGGTACAAGATCCTACGCAGTAACAGCATACACACGCCCAGATGGTTTCTGATCTACCTGCTCACCCCTAGGAGCATCAGACTGCTGCACAGACTGGGACGTTGAAGCCCCATGATTGGCCCTCGAGGCCTGAACTGACTGAGCTGGCTGATGACTCTGAGTTTGCCTCAAACCAGATGCACTAGATGTGCCACTCAACTGCGGGTGAAACCTCTTCAGGTGCCCCGCATGACCACACTGGTAACAAGACAGTGGCTGGTCTCTACTCTGACTCTGGCTCTGAGGTCGAGCCGGCCTTCGCCTTCGCCTCCTCCTTCCGGGCAACCGAGACTTGTGGCCCAGCTGACCACATTTGAAGCAAGTAACGTCTCCCTGACTGCCTCTCCCAGAACCTGAACTCGGCACTGGAAAGGTAGATCTAGTAAAAGCTCCATGGGACTGCTGAAGGTTAGAACCACTCTGCCTCCTATCGTCCCCCTGACCATCCTGACTCCTCTTGGAGC
The DNA here is from genome assembly GCA_025200525.1 of Camellia lanceoleosa. Classification (NCBI taxonomy): domain Eukaryota; kingdom Viridiplantae; phylum Streptophyta; class Magnoliopsida; order Ericales; family Theaceae; genus Camellia; species Camellia lanceoleosa. The sequence continues at coordinate 42,595,195 of CM045760.1, forward strand.
CCCTCTGCCTCTCCTCCTCCCCCTGCATCATAATCTCTATATGGGCTGCAGCATCTACAAGGCGTCTATAATCTCGGGTCACAAAACCCCCAACTCTCATCTTGAGGCCATGCCTTAACTTCTTCTCAAACTCAAGACAGCGGCATTCCTCAGACGCCAACCTGGATAGATTGGTAAATGCGGCTTCAAACTCGGCCACTAATAAACTCAGCTGCTTCAGCTGGCAAAACTAGTCTCTCAGCTTCTCCTTGATAGCTGGAGATAGAAACTTCTCTTGGAAAGCATCTACAAAAGCCTCCCACGTGCCACCAATACGACCCCTCATGTACTTCCACCACTGACCCGCATCCCCCTTAAGCTGGAAGGATGCCAAGGTCACCTTCAAAGCCCCATCTTCGATGTCAAGCATCTCAAACATCTTGGTTATCTGTTCGAGCCATTCATCAGCTTTCAGTGGCTCTTTTGGATCCCCAACAAACTCATTCGGATTAGACCGGAAAAACTCCCTCTTCATAAAGGAAGGTCCTGCATCAACAACTTGGGCCTGAACTAGATTCTCAGCTCTGAGAATGCCCATGGACTCCCTCAATGCTCCTGCTATCTCACGGGCTAAGGCACCCATGGCCTGTTGACCCGCTAGCTCGGCCACATTCGCCTGACCAACACCCTCCTGCTGCACCGGAATCTCATCCGGTATAGGCACCTCCCGCCTCCTAGGCCTACCTCGCCTACCGCCACGTCCTCGTCCTGACATCCTAATAAAGGTAACAAATAACATTAGCATATTCATAAATGTGCCGAAGCTAAAACACTCGCGTTCTAAGGTATGGACAACTATAATTCATTCCACGTAAGCACATAATCACATAAGCACATACAAATTTCATTTCCGGATAATGATAGTCCCGAGGCGTTGCTAGAGTTCCGTTTAGAAATAGCATTGATCAAGTGCTTTTCTGACAAGACTCATAGAAACCCAAGGATCCAACCAACATCCTAGAAACTAAATCCCATACTCATATAGTCACATAACATTACATCTAAGTCTTTAACAAGCGAGACAAACCCATTGTGATACTAATCACTTCCCACACACCCAAAGTATTCGAACCCGGTACGCTCTGATACCAAGTTGTCAAGCCCCGAAATATTGCAATAAAGATAACTCATATGAGGAATAAATATAAGAAACAACATAAATTCATATATTAGAGTTCACTATTTAACAAGCTATTAAATGCCATATAGGCTTTCATCTGTCCAAGACATAACCTGGTTACACAAATAGAGTCTCGCTCATTACACATTAAGCCCTTGGCTTTTCAAATAACACTCATGCACACACAAAGCATAACTAGGAAACTCTTGCTTCCTGAGAGTCCATCCATGCTATTGCCTTGGAGGTAACATCTCACCTGTACCTGAAAATGATATTCCCGTATACGGTGAGCTAACAGCCCAGTACAGATATGCTAAACATAATATGAGCAATAACTAAAACGTGACCATTCGATAAATGTTTGACTCACATATATCCATTCATAATCCATTTCAATTACATGACAAATGTATTCATGTTTCATAACAATTTCCATTTTCTTAACTTTTAATCCTGGCTCAGAACCTGGCCATACCCTTTTAAATGAGATTACATCTCATATCAACAGTACTATCATTTCAATTGAGATAAAGACTCAAATTAAACATTTCGTACTTCACAATAGATACACATATTTGCTGTATCAATCTCAAACAAAACACTTCCATACTTCATATATGATATACAGATTTGCTATATCAATACTTCAATAGATACACTTATTTGCTGTATCAATGGAGTACATCCCCTATCTTCTCCCAAACAGCATCCGATTTAAGAGTCCATCCCCTATCTTCCCTTAAACCGTGGAGTACATCCCATATCTCCTCCCACACAACACAATGTATATAAACATCATCATATACATGTTCATTTAATACACAAATTTGATGTATTATCACAACCGTCATATTCGATGACATTTCAATTGATTAGTTTTAGTTTGCCTAAGCATCATGCATTGTCTACAACAATCACGACTATCCTCCATCGATAGCCCAAAACAATTATTTCTAAACAGAAAATAAATGCTACAACAGTTATATATAATCTCAATATTTTCAAAGTGAGTGATTAATGAATCCAACTCCACCATTCTACCTTATATTGAGTCGATTTTATTATTTCCAACTCAATTTCATATTTCCGTATTAATTGTCATTAATTACAGTAATGAACCAAATATATCCAAACATGGCATTTTTCCTTTTTTCTCAATATTGACCCAAAGGCTCAAATATTATCAAAAACATCAATAATCTCCATATTAAACCCAAAACACACAAGTATGAGTCAATTGAACAAAACCCCTCTTTTCAACATTATACATCTCCAACCTTAAGTCCCCAAATCAAACCATCTATACAAATAACTCAACATTTATGTTAAAACACATAAGAATGAGTAGGAATCCCTATCTCAAATTCGGAGCTCAAATGGAGAAGATGAAAAGAGTTGAAACCCCAAAATCAATGAGGATGAAACTCGATCTCCACCACACACAACAAAGCCCTCGAGAAATTACACAACTTTGGTGAAGGAACTATAGCCAAAATCCCAATGGATTTGAAGAAATCAAAGGAAGAAGATGGTTTCTAGAGAGAGAGACTCTAGATCTGGATATTTCTGAGCTTTAGAGAGAGAGAGGATTGCAAAAGTGATTTGAAAAGCAGCATTTGCGACTTGATAAAGCACAGTCCGCTCGAGCGTGAAACCCTACGCTCGAGCGTGAAATACGCTCTCCAGTATTTTTGCGGACATAGGTCAGGCAACTTCGAATGCATTTTGAATTTTTGTTTTGAGGGACGCTGCCTCTCAACCCTTGAGCGCTACCTTGAACCCATGAGCTAACCGGCAGCTCGACCTACAGCCGCTTGACCTCAAGGGCGTTGCCCCTGGACCCCTGAAGGACGCCGCTCGAATTTCAACTGCCCAACGAGTGGCAAAACATAAAAGAAGGATTGAAACCGGGATTGCTACACTAATAAACTTCTTGGGCTGTGATTGAAACCCCCTCAAGCCTCCACCTCCACCACCCCCACACACACGTGGGGTTGGTGATTGGAGATAAATAAATAAATAAATAAAAATTGACCAATCAGAGGCTAGTAGGGGTCGTGAGGGTAACCCCCAGAGGGGGTCCAAATCTTTTTCTTACACTTCTCATTGGTTGTTTTGAAAAATTAGTTGAAAGTTAATTTTTAATTTTTTTTTTTAATATTATATAAAAAGGGGTAAATAATAAATACATCTTTTAAGATTTGCTTAAAGTACAGATTATTTTTTGTAATATGAAAAATTACAAATACTCCATTGTAAGAATTTTTAATTTAACAGAATTAAACAAAAAAATAAAATTCATAATTGCTCAGATGACGTTGTGATAAAGGTGATGTTATAGAGATGGCAATCAGAACCCGGCCTGACGGGGACCCGATCTCCCGACCCCGAATTGAGCGGTTATTCCCCGAAAAATACCCACGACGGGCCGGGGATGGTATTAAAAATTAAATCCCCTATGATATTCGGGCCGGAGACGGGGATACATGATTCAGCCTTGGACCCGGCCTTGCCCCGGACCCGATCCCCGGCCTGGTTTCCCCCTATGTGAAATTACTCTTTTGCCCCTGCTTATATATAACATATGTGTGTGTGTAGGGTTTTGTTTGAACACACAACACAGAGTCATCTTCTCTGCTCCTGCTCTCTCTCTCTCTCTAGGGTTTCGCCTTCCTCTCTCTCTCTCTTTTTCACACAATGACGGGCACCGATCATCCGTCACCGCCGATCCTCCCTCACCCCCGATCCTCCCTCATCGTCACTCGTACCTCACTGTGGATCCTCTTTCTTCACCGCCTCTGCTGCTTCTCTCTCTCTCTCTCTCTCACACACGACGACTGCTCGCCCCTCACCGCCACTCCTCCCTGGCTAGCGGTCCTCCCTCACCGCCGATTTCAAAGGGTATCTCTCTCTCTCTCTCTCTCTCTCTCTCTCTCTCTCTCTCTCGGGATTTCGATATAGAGGGGTTTACATACATATATATATATATATATCTGTGAGTGTAGTATCTCTTTTCGACCTCTTTTTTTTTCTCTAAATTTATTTATTTTATATATATATATATATGATCTCGATCTGTTATTGATGTTCTTGATTTGTTATTGATCTTTATCTAATTAATCACTTGAGTTCTTGATCTGTTATTGATCTGTTAAATATATATATATATATATATGATATGGTTTTTATTGTTAAAATATGTAATCTCAGTTTATGTAATGGATTTCAAAGTTATGTGACTTGATAATAAAGAAACACAACTTGGATTTGTTTTGTAATGTAATCTTAGTTCTTATTCTCAGTTCAAAGTTTATTGCAAATAAAAGAACATATCTGTCTGTTTATTTTAGCTTTTAGTTATTATTTGGGGGGAGAAGGGGGAAAATCTGTAATCTCAACTACTTTCTTTACATCATGTAAGGGATTGATTTGATTCATTCAGAGAACTCTTTGTTATTGCTTATCATTTTATATTCAGGTGTCTTCTTATGGGACATTTCTATCAGCATGGCACTTATTGGTTTATGTATATCTGCAGTGGGTTAACTTTGAAAAAACTTAATAAAAAATTAGAAGGAACTCTTCTGCACTCGTATCTCAAGGTGTGCCTTCTCTCTCTCTCTATCTCTCTCTCTCTGCACTCATATCCCACATTGGGTTCATAACATTATTTTCTTATGTTCTTTTGCTTTATTGTATTAGCAACTGTTTTAGAACTATGAAATGATGTGCTATATTGAAGTCATTTTTTTATCCTATCCTATTTTCTTCTTGTAAATGTAAAGTTTTATCTATAATCAAAATAGTGGTTACCTTAATTCTTCACATCCAAGTGATGATTGACATGTTGGCATGAATTTCATGGTAATTCACAAGAACATATATGTATGTTTGTTTTAGCTTAGTTATTAATTGTTTCTTTGATATTTTCAAATGTTTAGTTAATTTGTTTCTCAGCTCCATTAATTCAATCCATTAGCTTAGTTATTATTAATTTGTTTCTCAGTTCCAGTAATCTAATGTTATGTTACCTCTGTTAACATTAATTCAATTCATATTATTTTTATAAAGGTTAAAAATGTCAGATGTTAACTCTCAAGCACCAGTTAACTCTGAAGTACTAGTTAACTCTCAAGTACCATTTGAGAGTGATGTGTCACAACATTCATCATCAGCTACCAACTCACCTACGAACTCATCGTCTCCCCTCTCTAATCAAAATGCTATTGATTTAGAAGAAGAGTCTAATACTTGTGAAGGAACTAAAAGAAAACCTAGTGTTATATGGGAACATTTTAAGAAACAACAAGTCAATAGAGTGTGGAAGGCAATATGTAATTATTGTAGTAAGCATCTTGGAAGTGATTCAAAAAATGAAACTAGGCATTGCATGATCACCATAAGAGTTGTACTAGGAAAAAAGTGATGGACATGAGGCAAAAAGTTTTAACCAACAACTTTAGTAGAGACAATCCAAAAATGAATTATTATATTTTTGATCAAGATTTTGCTAGAAAAGAGTTGTCACATGCCATAATCTTGCATAAATATCCCCTCTCTATCGTAGACCATATTGGTTTTAAGGTGCAGAGATGAAAGGTACTCATATTATTATTTCATCCAATTAATATATTATTATTTCACTTTTATATTACCATGGAATAATTTCAATACCGAATTTATATTTTTTACTTTTTAGGAAATTCAACATCAGAATCGGTAGGCCATTCGACTATATATGATGATGATGAGATCGACTTGGATGTGTCGTATGCCACTTTTGTGTTAGTTGTCATCTTTTTTTCTTTTTTTAATTGTTAACATTTTTTAATTGATTATATATTCATTATTAGTATTGATTATTTTTTTTTTTTTTCCTTTTGTTATTTAACAGGAATTCAAGTTGAAGGAGATGGTGAAAATTGTAGGAGTATTTGGACAAACAATCTAGGTTTTTTATCTTTTTTTTTCATGATGGATTTGGTTTGATATGTTGTAATGGATTTGTTTTTTTTTTTTAATTTTATTTTTTGGGTAGCCTATCCCTTGCGAGTTGTGCTTGGGACTAATTATTCTTTGTGCTTGTGATGTGGTTGCTGAATTTTCTTTTGTGTGGACTGTGCATGGGACTATTTTGTTGTTCACAGATGCTATGTGGACAGATGTTATTTTATTGAACAATCCCAATATTATTTTGTTGTTTACAGATTTTTTGAACAGTCCCAATATATTGCACAGTCCCAATATTATTGAACATGATATATTGAACAGTCTCTATATTATTTTGTTGTTTACAGATTTTTAATTTTGAAAACATGTTGACAGATTTTTTAATAAAATGTTGCCACATTTATTATTTTGAAAACATGTTCATAGATTTTTTATTTTGAAAACATGTTGACAGATTTATTTTGAAGACAGGTTGACATATTGAGCAGTCCCAATATTATGTTTGAATAGAATGCTTACAGATTTTTTAATTTGAAAAAATGTTGACAAAAAATTGAATAGGATGTTTCATATCAAAAAGAGAAAAAAAAAAAATGAAATGTTACAATAATATGGGGATTTCCCCGTCGGGGGATGGGGACGGGGACGGGAAAATTGTCACTTTCGGGGATCGGGGACGGGGAGTGTAGTCCCCGGCTCCACCCCGCCACGCCCCGCTCCGTTGCCATCTCTACATATTAAGATTCATATCAACATTGCATCAAATTATACAACTACAACTCTCAACTTTCATTTGAATATAAACATGCCGTAAATATTCATAATAAAAAGGGGCAATTACATTATGTATTGTCAATTACATGATGTTAATATTTAATATTGATTGTCATTACCAATAGCAATCATAATCACAAAAGGGAGAAATATAACATATTATCACTGTTTAAAAATAAAAATGTTCACATATTGTGAACGTTCATATCACTATATTAGATGAGAGAAAATTTTCTAAAAAGGTATTATAAACGCTCACATCAAATGAGAGAGAATTCTCAAGGCGTTAAAGTCATTAAAAAAACTTTCTGGAAAGGTGTCCATTTTATAAAATTATCAAATTTTTTAATAAGTTTGATGAAAATTGAGCTTTTTTTTTTATTTAGGGTTTAGGGACATTAAATATCAACATTAAAGTTTGATGAAAATAGAGTTTTTTTGGTTTAGAATTTAGAGACATTAAATATCAATATTAAATATAAGGGTATAAGAGTCTAAGAAAATAATGTGAATCAAGAAAAAAGACTTTATAAAATAAAAGTATACATACATGGGACTAAGTGGGTTAAAAAATTCATTCATAAACTTCTTAAGTTACTTTTAAATAGGATTTATAAATAAAAATTCTAACAATGATTTAGGCCTATTTTGAGAAATTACTTTTTTTGTTTTTGTTTTTGGACTTATTATGAAAATATATTTAAAAAGTAATATAACCTAACAAACTAATGAACTTTTTTTTGGCCCCCCCTAAACCACCTTTGTAAAGTCATTAGTACTAGACAACCGACATCAAGTCCATCTGGAACAATTTTGAACCCAAACTTTATCAATCCACACGTATGCCCAACATTTCATTGGTTGTTTAGTAAAATTAGTTAAAAGTTAATTTTTAATTTTTTTAAAATATTATATAAAATAAGGGTAAATAATAAATATATTTTTTAAGATTTGTTTAAAGTATAAATTATTTTTTATAATTTAAAAAATTACAAATATTTTATTGTAAAAAAAATTTTATTTAACAGAATTGACTAAAAAAATGAAATTCGTAAATGCTTTTCTATATAATAATAAAATTACTTAAATTATTAATTGAAATATGTTTTTAACATTATTAAAAATTATTAATTGACTTGATTATTTATTAATAAAAGGGCAATTTGTTATGAAATTAAAAACCTCAATAAATGGAATATAATTTCTTGAATCACATAAGGTGATTCGTATTTTAATCAAATCTCAAGAGATTTATTTATAATTTATCCTATAAAAAAATAAAGAGTTGATACTGCTTAAAAAATTAAAAAAAAAATTTAAAATCAGAAATTATACCTTTTTTTAATTTAGAAAATTTAAAAAAACACTAATAATGTAAAAAATCAAAATCAAAACATCACATTACATAAAATCTACGCACCAATTAAAACTGTTCAAATCCTTAATTTAGAGTTCACAAACTTTTTTTTTCTTAAAAAATTACTTTTAATTAAATTGCCAATCATTTCCAATGAACGAAAGAGACCACATCAACCGCCGTAAGCCCCAACGACTTCACACAAACACTCCAATGACAAATCTACACGTCATCACATACAAAAAACAAAAAACAAATTAAACAATGATTGGTCCACGTATAACAAATCTTGATGTGCATACGCACTAAATCATTCCCTTCAAGATAATGACAACAAATAGATCTCACAGATTTTTAAGCCCCAAGAATCTCATCCGAAGAAAATCTACATAGAGAGCCATCTAGAGAGAGAAAGCCAAGAAGGGGTAATTGCAAACAAGACCAGCAAGAACAATCCAAGCCCTAATTTGGATAGATTCTAGAGAGAGAGAGAGAGGCTATGCAAGAAGCTACCTTGCAAAGCACATTTGATTCGAAACCCTAATTCGAGATAAAGAGGGGGTTTTTTTTTTGTGTGTGGCGATGCAAGAGACCCTTCGAAGCGTAGTAGAAGAAGCAGAGTCCGGTTCTCGAAACCCTAACCCTAACAATCGATGTCAGTTTCGCCGGAGCAGAGCCTCCGTCCGTCGTCGCGGCGGCGCGTGAGCTGGCCGGACTCCTGGGTGAAGGACCAAGCTCTCCGGCATGTTGTTTTCAAAATGCGCCGCCACTCTCTCTCCGAAACGCCTCCTCCAGAGCTCTTCGAAACAATAATCGAAGACCTAGACTCGGAATCGTCCTCCATTGATTTCACCTCTCTCCTCTCCGACGAGCTTCTTCTCTTGGTTCTCTCGAAGCTTCCAGAATCTCAACACATACCCGATTCTGCTGTTTGCAAGCGCTGGTTGAGGCTTAGCGGTCGTCTCGTTCACTCTATCAAGTTGTTAGATTGGGAATTTCTCGAATCGGGTCGACTTTTGTACAGGTTTCCTAATCTCACCGATATCGATCTTGTTCGATCTTGTTTAAAGTCAATTCACAATTCTGGAATCGTGGTAACTAATAAATTCGTATCTATATATCTCGATTCATGCTTATTGGAAGGTGGGTTTATGCAAAAACATGATTTATTGGATTCGGGTGTAATTGATAGAGGGGTTAGAATTTTAGCCGAGGGTTGCCCTAATTTGAGAAGGCTTGTTATAATCGGTGCGAGTGCACAAGGGTTGTCTTGTGTTGCAGAGGAGTGCTTGACTCTGCAGGAATTAGAGCTGCATTGTTGCCCTGATTCATCGTTGAGTGGAATTTTCGGGTGCCAGAATTTACAGATTTTGAAATTGATTGGCTTTGTTGATGGGTTTTATGATTCGGTAATTTCGGATATTGGGTTGACGATTGTGGCACAAGGGTGTAAGCGGTTAGTGAAGCTCGAGCTTGTTGGTTGTGAGGGAAGCTATGATGGGATCAAAGCTATTGGGCAGTGCTGCCAAATGCTCGAGGAGTTGACTTTATGTGATCACAGAATGGATGGTGGGTGGTTAGCAGCACTTTCATATTGTATGAATTTGAAGACTTTGAAACTTAAATCTTGCAAGAATATTGATCTAAGCCCAGGGCCTGATGAGCATTTAGGTTCTTGTCCTGCTCTTGAAGAATTACATTTGCAGCGGTGTCAAATGCGGGACAAGCAAGCGATGAGAGCATTGTTTCTGGTGTGTAAGGCTGTTAGGGAGCTCATTTTCGAGGACTGTTTTGGATTAGAGAACAATGTATTTGGCATTGCAAGTATTTGTAGGTATGAGTATGACTTTCATTTGCTGCATGTTTTAGCTTCAACTGATTTTGAACTTTATAGTTTCTTTGCTGCCTATTATAATTTATATCTCTTAACTGATCTGAAACTGAACAATTAAGGAAATGCAGTAGATCTTGTTGATGATTTTTTAGTATGTAAATGGTCAGTTTTGTAACTTTTTCACTGAGGATGAGTATACCTCCTGTCCTTGATTGGGACTTGAGAGTGAGCAAATTCTGCTTTCTACTGTGAATGTTCCTGAAATTGTATAAAGATTAAGCCAGAGTTCAAAAAAAGATAAATTCATCTTATCGACTTCTACATTGATCTTAGTGTCAAACTAAATAGCAGAAAATTATGCGTACATACAGCATAAAAGATAATCGTGATATATGTAATACATGTGGGTGCACATATGTTTAATCCCTGGCATGTGCACATGGAATGTGTATGAGGAAGCAAATTGAAGAAAGCATTTGTTCTTTGCACTTCAAAAAGTAATTGAGCTTTTCCATTCATATGCATGATGAGTATATTTATCAAGTTCTTTTCATTTCAAAAATGTTTGATTCTTATGTCTTTTTCCATTTAATACCAATATGCAAAACCTAAAATCTGAGCAACCTACTTAAAGTGATGGTCCATTAGCCACATCCAACAATAGAAGATCAAATGACAATCATTGGTAGTCATCCTGGCAATACTAAATAAATAAAACATAATTTTTATATAATGTTGGAAATCACCTAGAACAGGGCCAGAAGTTGGAGATAAAAGGTCTTTCCAATAATTTGGGACTTGCTTTCTGATATCATGATTTTCACTGCATAATGCTGTAGCTTATGGTTACAACATTGGTCATGTGTCATATCCAGGGCAATTGCTTGATAAAGAACTGATAAATTTGATAGAGCAAGTGAAATTCAAATTTGAGACAATGGAAACTATGAATTGCAGTGGGATGGATTTAGCCACTAAATTTATGGAGCTCATAGTAAACAACCTTTATTGTTGTGTCCCCCTCTTTGCTTCTTGTTTAGAATTATTAGAATAATGAAACAAGCTCCTAAATGACTTAAGTTGCAAATTATTATTTTTTTTTGTTTTTGTAGGAGAGTAAGGTTTCTATCTTTGGAAGGATGCTCATTATTGACAATGGAAGGTTTAGATGCAGTAGTTCTCTCATGGAAAGAGCTTCAGAGGCTTAAAGTAGTATCATGTAACAATATAAAGGATAGTGAAATCACTCCAGCAATGGCATCATTGTTTTCCGTTCTTAAAGCGTTAAAGTGGCAGCCAGATTCCAGATCTCTTCTGGCATCAGGTCTTGAAGGGACTGGACTGGGAATGAAAGGTGGTAGATCTTTCAAGGGGGTGTGAAACTTGAACCTGCCATTTTGTTGATGTGAATCCGGGCTTTTGCCAAATGGATACTTCAACAATTTGACTGCTGCAATAAGTACTGGAATTACATTCGCACAGGCATAGTCTCAACAACCTGCAATTATTTCTGTCTGTTCCAAATGTTTTCTCGGCGATCTGTCAGAAAAAAAAAAAAAAAAGGGATCAGGGTGCGTTGTTCATTAGTGGGTCACAGTTTTTGGTTACAGATGACCTGCTGAAGGAAACCAGCCATTCAAAGCATTTACTTTTCTTTGTTTCTTAATGTACACTGGGTGACCTGTTCGTCCAAAATGCAATAGTTAATGTATTTTAGTGAAGGCATTGTTTCACTAATAGTCATAGAAATTAGATGAGTCAATTTTATTTTTTTTTTTATTCAGTGGTTTTGACTTTCTAGGAGCCAAAAAAGTGAATCTTACTCTAGTTCTTATTTCTATACTCATTTTCTTCAATTGTCATTCACAAATCGTGTACAAGTATCTTCTTTCTAGCTGTTATTTTTATACTCTTTTTCCTCAGTTTTACTTGTCTTTCATAAATCATGTACAATTATCTCAATTATCAAAGAATCATGAACAAGTATCTTGGTTATGATTTTGTTTGTATTTGTCTATAATTTGAACATTGAAATGTTGTTTCATGGACTAGCTATTGTTTGTATGTTGGTTACTTGGTTGCATAAAATATTATTCTTGCTTTGATTTCCCCAATAGTGTGGCATGTGGGATTTGTATAACCTGATAAATAGTGATATGGTTTCTTTTGGGAATTCAATGGTCTCTTTTTGGAGAATTTTTTTTTTTTTTTTTAAGTAGTACAATTATTGTTCTTTTAAAAAATTGATTTTTTAAAATTATCTTTTGATAGTGCATTTTTTAGAGAATATTAATGTTATAATTGTGTTTTTTAGGTTAATGAATTTAAAATAAGGGCAAAATAAAAAATTATATTATTTTTGTACTTGATTTTTGAAAAATGATTAATATTTTGAGATAATGAAAAATAGAATAGGGGATTAATATTTTGGGAGTATTAAATTTGAGGAATTCTTCTGCTTTTTATTATGGGGAAACATCACCATCACCATCTTTTTAAAGGATAGTTTGATTTGTTGAGTAACATTTTTATTTTTTTTAATTTATTTTTATTTAAGGATTGCTGCAATTTGTTCCCTTATTATTACCTTGTAGTACTAGTAATGGCTGAGCTCCACTAAAAGCAAGAATGTGGAAAGACGCAATGGGTGCAACTGAAGACCTGTGGATATTTCAAGTCATTCCGTGCACTCCTTTATAGCTTAAAATTTCCCTATCCAGGTAATGGCTTTTTTAACATCGTACCAGTTTTTATCAAACAATTGGTATAGAACATACAAAATTTTAGAAAAGTGCATAGAATGCAGTGGTGGCAGCATCTCATTCATCTTGGATGTGTCCCACACTCCAATATGATGAGTTTTGTAGCCAGTATTGCATTCTATGCACTTTTCTATAAAAAATTTGTGTTTGCAGCATTACAGATTATGAAAAGGTTTCTATATAATTGTATTAGTGTGATCTTGAATTTTGGAAGTTTGATTATTTGTTTGACCAAAAAATGTCAAATAATTGTGAAAATTGAGAAAAAAGGAAAAAGAAGTGAAGTGAATATAGATAGCTTGATAGCAAGTTGCAACATGACTTTGGCTTATATGTTCCGACTCCATGGTAAAAGATTCGTCTTTTTTCATTAGGAGTTTGGATACCTATCCACATGATTTGGGGCCATCAACTTGAACCGGAAGGTGGATGTTTGCAATTGCATTTAATTGCTCAACATGTGTGAAGCATTTGAGAGGATCATACATGGGTAGAGGGTATGGTTTTGATAATGAAAGCTCTCACTACCTGCACACAATGTTGTTGTCTTCTAAGTAGCACAAGCACAAAAATGGTACAAGATCTTATGAGACACGAAAACATTGAAACAAGTTTATATGCATACTTTGGTAAAGTGTGATGGGGGAGACTTTGTACCATAGTCTGCTTTTAGGTTCATTTTCATTTCTCCTTTATTTGCTTCAATCTTAATATCTTATGATGAAACAATGTACATGTTTGTATTTTCTTTAATGTAATAGAAACTGATATTTCACCTTTAGATTCTTTATCATCACAATAATTTTTATTTTCTGTTGCACATTTATCACACAATATAGGTTTGTTATGGAACATATCTACTTAACATAATATGATACATGAAAGAAATACAATAATAGTGGAGGTGCTATAGAAGCCACATATGAAGCATGAGTATGGGTACGAGTATTGATACTAGTACGATATGAGTACATCGATACGGTAAAATTATCTTAAAAAAAGTAAGGTATGAGTACAGTTTGGTACATTTGTAAAAAAATATTTATTTTTAATTTGAAATAATGCAAAAATTGATTAAGTAATTTAATTTGTTAAGATTTAACCTATAATTAACATTTAATGTCAAAAATAAAGGTATGAACCAAAATTAAATGTCATTATATTAAATAACTTACAAATTATAACTTAACTAGCATATCACTCGTGCTATGCGCGGGATTGAATTTTAAAAAATTATTCATAGTTATGTTAAACATATTTTTAAATTATTAACATAAAATATACGTAATTTTGAAAGAACATATTGGTGTTTTATAATTGAAGTAATAAAAATGAAAATTTATTACGTTTGTTCGAAATTCACTGAATGAATAAGATATATTATAACTAAAATCTAAATTATTGTGGGTCTTCTATCAACATTCATGCATTGTCAAGATGATAGTTAGTATTATAATTGATAAACAATGCATATATTATGTATTTACAAAATATTATAAAGTAAAAATGTTATACTTACATATTATTTATTTTTTACCTTGTAAAATTTTTCAGACCAATCAATATTTAAAACAAAGTTTATGCACGATGCACAATCTAGTTGACGTAGCATTTTTGGTATACGTATGATAAATGCATAGGCACAGTCTTGGCATGACGCAATATAATCTTTAATCATTTTAACTCTATTATCCTATAAAATTTTGGAATTATAACATTGTGTTTGAAAATGTAAGAATAAGTTATTTATAATAAATTTTATAATTTCCTACCTTTGATATCATATTCTTCAAATATGATGGCTGATATCGCAAGATAAACTCTGCCCATTTATCTTGAACAGCGAGATTTATTAAACCATATTGTCTTTGACCATAATGTTAACATTATATCTAATTTTTTTTAAAAAAATTGTTAAAAGGAAATATTGTACCTAATAAAAAATTAAAATACTTGTTAAGTTTGAATTATTATTTTACATAACAATTATTTACCTAAAGAAAATTACCTCGTTATAATATCAGTATCATCATGTATGTAGTGACGACAAACAAATGTAACCATAATGATATTCAACTTTTTGATAGGAGTATAATTTTTTAATAAAATTATAGTGGAAGGCTTAAAAAGGGTGTGTAATTTCCTAATTACAGTGTATTTTTTTCTCTTTTTTTCCGCAATTGTAACATGTTATTTTTTAATAAAAATTTAGATTTTTTTTAATAAACAAATTAGCTTTTACAATGTACTTTTTTTTTCTCTTTTTTTTTTTCACAATTGCAACTTATTATTTTTTAATAAAAATTTATATTTGTTTTAGATATTTTTTTTTAATATCCAAATTTTTTTTTTAGATTTTTTATAAAAATAATTTAACAATCCCATGATTAACCATAATGTAGGGGAGAAATTGAAAATGGTGTGGTAACAAGTATGAGAGAAGTTAAAAAGACTTGTGAGTTGGAAGAAGTCAATAAGTGCTAAGCTTTTTTTTTTTTTTAAATCAAAAAATTAGAAAATTAAGATTGGGATATTGGAGCTCCCACAAGACTTGTGGGTTAAAATCTCATTTTCCTTATATAATATATACTAGCCTATCACCCGTGCTATGCACGGGATAATTATAGATATTTATATTTGTTTTCATTTTTTTTAATATATAAATTAAATACATGGGGTTTGACCGAGGAGTTTGAAAAAATTTAAATTGTGTTTATTTATTTATTTAAGAGGCATTTACACAATAATTACATGGGTCTCTTAGGGATGCAAAAAGTAAGGAAATTAGGATTTCATTTATGGCGTTATTCATTTAATAAATGTAATTATTATAAATTAAGTGTTTATTGTAATCAATAGTGTAATTATTATAATCTTTGAACCAATCACCAATCACCAAGTCAATTTTTTTTAAAAAAATATTAAAAAATCAGATAATTAGGATTGACATGTTGGAGCTTCCACAAGCCTTGGGTTTTAAAAGATCATTTTTCTTAATATATAGACTAGCCTATCGCCCGTGGATAATTATAGATATTTATATTTGTTTTCATTTTTTTTAATATATAAATTAAATACATGGGGTTTAACCGAGGAGTTTGAAAGAATTTAATAAGTGTTTATTTATTTATTTAAGAGGCATTTACACAATAATTACATGGGTCTCTTGGAGATGCAAAAAATAAGAAAATTAGGATTTCATTTATTGCGTTATTCATTTAATAAGTGTAATTATTATAAATTAAGTGTTTATTGTAATCAAATAGTGTAATTATTACAATTTTTGAACCAATCACCAATCACCAAGTCAATTTTTTTTAAAAAAAAATATTAAAAAATCAAGAAATTAGGATTGACATGTTGGAGATTCCACAAGCCTTGAGTTTTAAAAGACCCTTTTCCTTAATATATAGATAGATATATAGATAGATAAATATGGAGAGATTATGAAATATTTTTGTTATCTTTTCATTTGAAATCCATAAATAAAGGGATAATTATTATTTCCAAAATAATTAAATAGGTATGGGAGAAATTGAAAAGGGGAGATAATTATTATTTCCAAAATAATTAAATAGATATGAGAAAAATTGAAAATAGTGTGTATGGAAGAAGTCAATAAGTACTAAGCTTTTTTATTTTTTTAACAAAAAATTAGGAAATTTAGATTGAGGTATTGTAGCTCCCACAAGGCTTATAAGTTAGAAACCTTATTTTCTTTATATAATACTAGCATATCACCTGTGCTATGCACGGATTGTATTTACAATTATT
Source organism: Camellia lanceoleosa (assembly GCA_025200525.1). Classification (NCBI taxonomy): domain Eukaryota; kingdom Viridiplantae; phylum Streptophyta; class Magnoliopsida; order Ericales; family Theaceae; genus Camellia; species Camellia lanceoleosa. Next base: position 42,611,805 of record CM045760.1, read on the forward strand.
TATATATATGAATTATGATTTTTAATTTTTTTTTTTGTTTTTTAAATGTCTTCTTTTTTTCCCTTTTTTATATTATATTAAAGTTTAATATTTTCATAATAATCATATGTGTTGGAATTTTCAAAGAATTAAATGTCTTTTTTTTATATTGTATTATATTAAAATTTAATATTTTGATAATAATCATATGTGTTGAACTTTTCAAGAATTTTTTTTTACGCTTGTTCTTAATGCATTAAAGTGTTATTATGAGGGATAATAATCATATGTGTTGAGACTTTTCAAAGAATTCATTTGTGTTGGATTTTAAAGAATTTTGTTTATACTTGTTCTTAATGCATTAAAGTGTTATTATGAGAGTAAGACTTGGGAGTTGAGAGAAGTTAATAAATGCTAAGATTTTTTTTTTTAAATCAAAAAATTAGGAAATTTAGATTGGGAGTTTGGAGCTCCCACAAAGCTTGGGGTTAAAAACCCCCTTTTGCTTAATATATAGTATAGATTAGCCTATCACCCGTGCTATGCACGGGATAATTATAGATATTTAGATTTATTTTAGATTTTTTTTAATATATAAATTATGTTTTTTAAGATTTTTTTTCTTATCACTAACCATAATATATGGGGAAAGTTGAAAAATGTACTGCAGTAACTATACACGAATTGTATCTATAATTATTTGTATAAGGGGATTTTAAATGCTGATCAGGAGATTTTGACCAAATCAATAATTGCAGGCATGTGGAAAGATATGTGGATTGAAAAAAGTTAATAAATGCTAATCAGGAGATTTTGACCAAATCAATAAATGCTGAGTTTTTTTTTTTTTAAATAAAAAATTTTAAAAATTCAGATTGGGATATTGAAGCTTCCATAGGCCTTAGGGGTTAAAAACCCCCTTTTTTTGCTTAATATATAGATAGATAGAGAGATAGATAGATAGATATATCTTTTTATTTTTATTTTTGTGTGGTTTCTCTTCGAGTATTTTTTTTCTTCAATTTATTTAAGATGGAGTTGTGGGTATCTTTTTTTTAATTTAATTTATCTGTAGTTTCCATTTGTTTTTAATTATTATTATTTAGATAAGTTATGATGTGAGTTAGATATGTGATAGACATGTGAGTTTTATTGATTTAAAGTTTATTTAAATAAACTTTAAAGATTTTTTTTTAGTTTTTTAGTTTTTTTTTTTGTTATGTTATAATATAATATATAAAATATACGTAGATATCTACAACTTTAATAGAAAAAGTTATCTGATTTTTTGGAGAAGAGAAAATGAATGCAAGTCTTAATATTTTTTTTTTTTTTTGAAAATTTGTGAGAGAGATTAGGAGGGAGAGATTATGAAATATTTTTGTTATTAAATAAATAAATTAGTCAATAGTTTTTTTTAATCTATTTTGTAAATTAAAAATCAATAATTTTGAAAAATTGATTAATTTGTCACATTAAGTAATTTAAAATTTTGATAGATATACATAAAAAAAAAATACATAATTATATTATTAAATCACAATTCAAATTTAGATGTTATATCTTTTTGAGATCTATAGCTAAATTCTTATCTTTTTTCTTTTTTTTAATTTTTGTGTGTAACCATAGTGTATGGGAGAAATTGAAAAGAGTGTTGCAATAATTATGAGAGAAGTCAAAAGGGATTGTGGGTTGGGAAAAGTCAATAAATGCTGAGGTTGAGTTGGGAGAAATCAATAGATGCTGAGGTTTTTTTTTTAAATCAAAAAATTAGAAAATTAGAATTAGGAGATTGAAACTCCTATCTGATTTTTTAGAGAAGAGAAAATGAATGCAAGTTTTAATATTTATTTTTTTTTGAAAATTTGTGAGAGAGATTAGGAGAGAGAGATTATGAAATATTTTTGTTATTAAATAAATAAATCAGTCAATAGTTTTTTTTAATCTATTTTGTAAATTAAAAATCAATAATTTTGAAAATTTGATTAATTTGTCCTATTAAGTGATTTAAAATTTTGATAGATATACATAAAAAAATACATAATTATATTATTAAATCATAATTCAAATTTAGATGTTATATCGTTTTGAGATCTATAGCTAAATTCTTATCTTTTTTATTTTTTATTTTTGTGTGTAACCATAGTTTACGGGAGAAATTGAAGAGGATGTTGCAATAATTATGAGAGAAGTCAAAAGAGATTGTGGGTTGAGAAAAGTCAATAAATGCTGAGGTTGGGTCGGAAGAAGTCAATAAATGCTGAGGTTTTTTTTTTTTTAAATCAAAAAATTAGAAAATTAGGATTAGGAGATTGGAGCTCCCACAGGCATTGGGGTTAAAAACCCCCTTTTGCTTAATATATAGTATAGACTAGCCTATCACTCGTGCTATGCACGAGATAATTATAAATATTTATATTTGTTTTAGATTTTTTTTAATATATAAATTATGGTTTTTAAGATTTTTTATAAAAATAATTTAACAATCTTATCACTAACCATAGTGTATGAGAGAAGTTAAAAAGGGTACTGCAGTAACTATACACAGATTGTATCTATAATTATTTGTATGAGGGGATTTTAAATGTTGATCAGGAGATTTTGACCAAATCAATAAATGCAAGCATATGGAAAGACATGTGGATTGAAAAAAGTTAATAAATGTTGATAAAGGGATTTTGACCAAATCAATAAATGCTGAGTTTTTTTTTTATATAATAAAAAATTTAGAAAATTCAGATTGAGATATTGAAGCTCCCACAGGCCTTAGGTTAAAAATCTCCTTTTGCTTAATATATAGTATAGATATATATATATATATATATACATAGATTATAAGATGAGAGAAATAAAGTGCTATCTTATTATAATGGAGGAGATCTTATAAAAAAAAAACGTGTAAACATGAATGTCCTCATATTTTATTGTGCTTACAATTATGTATATATGTGAATTGAGATTTTTAAATTTTTTTATTTTTTTTAAATGTCTTCTTTTTTTCCTTTTTTAAATTATATTAAAGTTTAATATTTTAATAATAATCATATGTGTTGTACTTTTCAAGGAATTAAATGTCTTTTTTTATATTATATTATATTAAAGTTTAATATTTTGATAATAATCATATGTGTTGGACTTTTCAATAAATTTTTTTATGCTTGTTCTTAATGCATTAAAGTGTTATTATGAGGGATAATAATCATATGTGTTGGGACTTTTTAAGGAATTCATATGTGTTGAATTTCAAAGAATTTTTTTTATGCTTGTTCTTAATGCATTAAAGTGTTATTATGAGGGTAAGACTTAGGAGTTGGGAGAAGTTAATAAATGCTAAGATTTATTTTTTCTTTTAAATCCAAAAATCAAAAAATTTAGATTGGGAGATTTGAGCTCCCACAAGGCTAAGGGTTAAAAACCTCCTTTTGCTTAATATATAGTATAGAGATATATATAGATAGATAGATATATTTTTTTATTTTTGTGTGGTTTCTATTCGGGTATTTTTTTTTCAATTTATTTAAGATGGAGTTGTGGTTATCTTTTTTTTTTTTAATTTAATTTATCTATGATTTCCATTTTTGAGTTTTTTTTTTAATCAAAATATTAGAAAATTAGGATTAGGAGATTGGAGCTCCCACAGGCCTTGGGGTTAAAAATTCCCTTTTGCTTAATATATAGTATACATATAGATTATTTAGGTAAGTTATGATGTGAGTTAGATATGTGATAGACATGTGAGTTTTATTGATTTGAAGTTTATTTTTAAAGTTTATTTAGATAAACTTTAAAGATTTTTTTTTTTTTAGTTTTTTAGTTTTTTTTGTAATGTTATAATATAATATATAAAATATAGGTAGATATCTACAACTTAAATAAAAAATATTATCTGATTTTTTGGAGAAGATAAAATGAATGCAAGTTTTAATATTTTTTTTTTGAAAATTTGTGAGAGAGATTAGAAGGGAGAGATTATGAAATATTTTTGTTATTAAATAAATAAATCAGTCAATAATTTTTTTAATCTATTTTGTAAATTAAAAAATAATAATTTTGAAAAATTGATTAATTTGTCACATTAAGTGATTTAAAATTTTGATAGATATATGTGTGAGTGATATTCCGATCACACTGCCCTCCTTAGTAATCCAGCCGTAGAACACAGGCAGAGTAGACGGCTCTCTATAATCTGCTGATATTCCGATCACACTGCCCTCCTTAGTAATCCAAATAGTAGAACACAGGTGAGTAGACGGCTCCACATGTCTGCACAGAAAGAAAAGTCACCGGCGGTGGTTCTTCCACCCGGGGGCACTCCGACGATCAAGTCAGTATCTCCCAAAGACAACAAGTGCTAAAATTACTGCTCAAGACTACAAATTGCGTACCTTAGACCCGCCGGGGGTGCCCTTCTTTTATAGCCAATACAATCCTAGTCCCCCTGGCCCTAATGGACTTTGGATTACTGCTAATCTTGGACTCCCAATGGAATTAGGATAAACTCTCTAAGAGTCTCATCTTTACCCAAACTGAAGTCTTCTCCATATCTAGGACTCTTGTCCATATCCAGCTTGAGTTCCCACTTCATTCTAGGACTCTTGTCCCTTATCCGCTTATCTCGGATTCCGATATCTTCGGAGATAACCTCGGCAACCCCGAGATCACCTCGGCGTAACTGTCAAGTCACGTGGCACCTCGGCTGACACTTCGGTGTCACCTCGGCCACGTGTTGGTACTCAGAAAATACATCCCCACAACTGCCCCCTAGGTTCTATTACCTCGGCATTCTGAGGTGATGGAACCTATATTCGAACTTTTTCTCGTACGTCGGCTTAAGAACTTTCTAGCCGAGATCATTCATTTCAGGCCGATATGTCTTCTTCTAAGAACAAGAATTCAGATCAATCTTACTTCGCGCATGAGCTGTCATGCACCATTTTTCAACCGTTTCTCTAACGCGTTTTTCCCTTATTGGCCCGTGCTGGTGACGCGCCCATAAGCCGTCTTTCTTCTGCTTGCGCCGTCTGACGCGTGCGTTACCCTAGGCACAATTATTGCCTTGTTTTGCCGCCGCTTCACTTTTGACAAAAATGCTTGTCTCTCTCTTCTCCTCTTTACTTTTGCATTCGAGTTTTTCCTGCTTTCTCTCTCTCTAAAGAGTTCTTTCTCTGCTTCGGGTCCGCCATTACTTGAAGCTCTCAACTCTACTACTACCTTACATCTGCCATTTCTGCGAAGCTTTCGCCACTGTAGCGTCCGCCATCTGACCTCGGCGTAGCTCACTCCGGCCTTCACCTTTTCTGGTAAGCCAGTTTCCCCCATTTTCTCAGTTCTTGATCATTTCTGGAATTTCTTGTTCGCTTTATTCTGCTTCATCATTCAATCTGTGAATCATTCACTTGAATTTATCCTATTTTATGGTTTCGTACATGTCATGAACATTTGCACTGTTGCACCTCTTATTCTTGGTCTTCCACCTTTTCTATTCTTGAATCTGAGACTTTGTTTTTACTTTTCTGCTTTCCAGATTTCTGCCTTCTATACTCATTCTTTGTAGACCTTAGGCTTGGGATTTGTCTATAGAACCATCAATCCTTAGGAGAAACTGAAACCAACTTCACCAATATACATTTCAGGCTCAAGCCGAGGTCTCTAGAGCTCTTTAGGAATATCCTGTCTCTGTAGCTAAATACTCGTACATCAAAACCATGGGTGTGTGGAGAGATAGGGTTAACTCCCCAACAAAACTAGAGTATTTTAGGCAAGAATTCTCCATCCCTGCCGATGTCCACCTCAGGCTAGCTGGGGAAAACGACTCCATTATGCCTGAGAACGATAACATGCCCTTTCCTGTTGTAGCCTTTGTCCAATGTGGACTTCGGCTCCCCCTAGACCCCCTTTTCCGCGAAGTCCTCCACTACTACACCCTCAATCCCATGCAACTCACCATCAACGCCTATAGAACGCTTTATGGTATAATAGCCTTAGCTCGGCAGGAGAGTGTTAGGATCACTCTTGCCGACATCCAATACTGCTACACCATGTGTGCCCTGAACCTTAAGGAAAAAGGTTATGTCTATTACCTTAAGCCGAGGTCCACAGAGTTTAAGATTGTAGCCGACCTTCCAGACTCTAACAAAGGGGCTGGAGATGATTATCTCATCGCTTCTGGGAACTGGGAATTTGGCCCAGATGAAGAAGTTCATCTCTTCCCTCTTCCTCGAACGGTCAAGGAGGGCAAGGGTAAGGTCCCTGTGTTAACTGCTTAACTGTTGCTTTCCACAATTTCTCCAACAAATTTGTTTCTGATGTTGTGTTTCCTTTTGCAGACGTTCGCAAGCCTCCCAAGGACTTTTGCCAGTCCTATTACCCTGGGAAAGGTTTGAAGAAGCTCTTGGACCTACCAATCCATAAACGCAAAGCTCCGCTCCTGCTGAACTTTATCCCAACATACAAGTCTACCTTGGCCGACGTTCCAAAGAAAAAGAAGAAGAGCGCCTCTCCACCAACTGCCACGACTCAAACCACATCCACATCCCGGACAGATCAAGGCTCTACTTCTGACCCAGCCGATCTTCCATCTACTTCAGCACCATTCTTGGTACCAATTCAAGAAAGAAAGCGTCGCCGGCGTCTTGTCAAAACAGCCGAGATGGTCCGCCCGAAGCCCGTTGTTCTAGATCTCCTTGCCGACCTACCAGCCGACGTGGATGATGCACCATCCCAAACGGTGCCCCCACCAAAACCAAAAAGAGTCAAAAAGGCCCAGGCCAAGGCCAAAGTTACTGAGGCCGAGGTCGAAGATGCCCTGCCCATCTCCCAATTAACCTCAACCGTGAAGACCACTACATTTACGCCAAAAGATCTGCGAGGCCCGACCATCGACTCATTCGACCAAAGGCGAGGTCGTCGCTGCGACGACCGGGTCGAGGTTCCCAAAGTTCCTTGGGAGCCAAAAATTACGCTTGAAAACAAGCCCGTCTACGCCAACGAAAGCGCTACCAACATCAACATCGGCGTGGCGCTCAGCACAACAGTCCTCCTTGAGGGTGATCTCGAGCGAAATGCCAAAATGAACGAATACGAGAACTACGCCCTCATGCTGCAGCGCTCTGTCCAAGTAAGTCTGTGAATTTGATAACGTTCCTTACTGCCACTTTTCTTCATACTTGTAAAGTTTCAATATTTTGTGATAACCTCTGTCTTGTGAACTTTCAGGCCATTCAACACGCCCACACCTTCTCCATGCAGGCATTTGAAGCAAAGGAGAAATTGTCCGAGATGGAGAAGGAGTTTGCTGCTCTCCAGAAACAAAATAAAAGTCTCAAAAACAAAATGAAGACCTTGGAAGATCAAGCCGAGGCTGCGACTCAGGCTCAGCAAGAGGCTGATGAAAGGGCCGACGCTGCTGAAGCCATTAAAAATGTTGCTGAAGCGCAGAAGAAAGAGGCCGAGGAAAAAATGGCCCAGGCCGAGAAGGAACTGCAACAAGCCTTGGCCACCAAGGTAGCCGAAATCAAGGAGGCCGACGAAAAGGCCTACAGCCAGGGGATGGCCGACGTCGCTGAGGACTACAAGCTTCAAGTCCGGGAGGCATGCAACAGGGGATTTTCCCTTGGTTGGATGTCCCTGGCCAAAAAACTGAACATCCTAGATGACTCGCCATGGCACAAGGCTGATGCTGTCCCTCTCCCCTTTCCTCCTCCTCAACCCTCGACTCAAGCTGAGGAAGAAGTTGAATCAGAATTCGAGGCTGCGGACGAAGGTGAAGAGGATAAAGATAATGAGGCCTTGGTAAGGAAACCAAAGGATGCCAATGGAAGCAAGTCTCCTCCTGAGGGTGACCAAGTCATGGACTTAACCCTAGAGGAGGATGAGGAGGTGCCCAAGGAAGCTACTACGGGCGTGCTATCTTCTGACCTGCTTCTGGCAGAGAAAACTGGTGAGAATACTCTGGCTGAGATTGACGCCGAGATTGCGGCAGACAGGGAAGCCGAAGTTCCTGTAGAAGTGGTAGCCGAGGTTCTTGTGGAAAAGGTTGCCGAGGTTGTTCTTGAGGAGCCCTCCGAGGTCTCAAATTTCAACTCTTCTTTGGTCAAGAAACTTAGTTTTCATTTTTCTTTAACTTTTGTACTTTCTTTTGTTTTTCGAACAATGTAAGCTTCTTCTTCTGGATGTGCCTTTCTTTGTTGCTTTTGAACAATTTACTTCTGCTAGGCCATTGTGCCTCCTTTATACACAACTGTTTCTTTTTGAATGCTGTAGTCTTTAATCTTTCTTCATTGCTTCTATTTGATTCTATACTTAGAATATTTCGCATGATTCATATAATTCTTCCCTTGCACAATCTCCTCGGGGTTACATACCTCGGGCATGTTTACCTTAAGATTTACCTCGGCTAGGACTTCACCTGTAAACTTGCCATAAACTTGAATAAGTATAAAGCATAAAAAGTCAATTAATCTTCATCTTGTAAATTGCTACAAATTTCAACAAGTGAAGATAAACAATCATATCGGCTTATCTTTAATTTGTAAATTGCTACAAATTTCAACAAGTAAAGATAAGGAATTTATCTCAGCTTAACTTTGACTTGTAAATTGCTACAAATTTCAACAAGTAAAGATAAGGAATTTATCTCTGCTTAACTTTAACTTGTAAATTGCTACAAATTTCAACAAGTAAAGATAAGGAATTTATCTCGGTTACTTTAACTTGTAAATTGCTACCAATTTCAACAAGTAAAGATAAGGAATTTATCTCAGCTTAACTTTGACTTGTAAATTGCTACAAATTTCAACAAGTAAAGATAAGGAATTTATCTCAGCTTAACTTTGACTAGTAAATTGCTACAAATTTCAACAAGTAAAGATAAGGAATTTATCTCAGCTTAACTTTGACTTGTAAATTGCTACAAATTTCAACAAGTAAAGATAAGGAATTTATCTCAGCTTAACTTTAACTAAGCATTACTAATGTCTTCTCTCTGCCCCCAATGTGAACCTAAGTTCCATTTGGGTTCTCATTATTCATAAAACAACATCATGCATAGTTTTATAAGTTCTGAAAAAATTCTGCTACGATTTTATTGATCAGATCGGCAAAAAATCAAAGAACATCTAATGATAGAAAAACTTTAAATTACAAGTGTTCCATGGTCTAGGCAATGCTTTGCCCTCATTATCTTCGAGCCGATATGCCCCATTTCCTAACACCGAAGTGATTCTGTAGGGGCCTTCCCAGTTTGGGCCAAGCTTGCCCTCTCTGGGATCCTTCTTATTGCCGACGACTTTTCTCAAGACTAGTTCGTTGACTTGAAAATCCCTTGGATTGACCTTCTTGTTGTAAGCTTTGGCAAGCTGTTGCTGGTATGCTGCAAGCTGGATTGCAGCTTTCTCTTTTCTTTCTTCCAGTAGGTCCAAATCTTGGGCTAAGAGCACATCATTAGACCGTTCTCAACTCCTTGTGTTCTGATCCCTGGGATGCCGATCTCCAATGGAATGACTGCCTCTGTGCCATAAGCCATGGCAAAGGGGGATTCCCCTGTTGATCTTCTCGGCGTAGTGCGATATGCCCAGAGCACGTTGGGCAATTCGTCTACCCACTTTCCTTTTGCTGCCTGCAGCCTCTTCTTTATTCCATCCAGAATGACTTTGTTTGATGCTTCGGCTTGCCCATTACTTTGGGGAAAGCTTGGTGTTGAAAAATAATTCTTTATCTTGAACTTTGCGCAAAAATTCTTGATGAGTTCTTTGTCAAAGCGTGTTCCGTTGTCGGCAACGATTGCTCTTGGAATCCCAAATCTGGTGATGATGTTTTTCCAGATGAAGTTCTTCACATCCACATCTCGGATTTTGGCAAGGGGCTCTGCTTCTATCCATTTTGTGAAGTAGTCTGTTGCTACCAGCAGGTACTTCCGCTACCCAGTTGCTTGGGGTAATTGTCCAACGAGATCCATGCCCCATTGGGCAAATGGCCAAGGGCTGGAAATAGGGTTCAGTCAAGAATGGTGATGTATCAACGGTGCAAACCTCTGGCATTGTTCACACTTCTTTACATAGGCTTCTGTATCTTTTTGCATATAGGGCCACCAATACCCCTGGGTAATGGCCCTATGAGCTAACGATCTGCCCCATGCGTGGCTTCCACAAAATCCTTCATGAATTTCATACAAAAAGTCTTCAACCTGAAGAGGGTGTACACACCTTAAAAGAGGTCCAGTGAAGGATCTTCTGTAGAGATGTCCTTCTGCTGTCAGGCTGAATCTTGCCGACTTCAGTCTGACCTTGTGTGCTTCCTTTCGATCTTCTGGCAGTTTTCCCTCTTTCAGGAATGCAACAATTGCATCCATCCAGCTTGGTCCCATGTCCACACATAATGCTTCTTGCATTGTGTTCGGTGGCTCTATGCTCGAGCCTGGTAGGTAATCAATCATTATTGTCCTCGTCTTTCCGGTTTGCACTGAATTTGCCAAATTGGCCAACGCATTGGCGTAGTTGTTATCATCTCGGCTAACCTGAAGAAGTCGGCAGTTTTGAAACATGTCCGCCAGCCTGATGACTTCTTTTGCGTATGCCGACATCCTTTCATCTCGGGCAGCAAACTCTCCTGTAGTTTGATTCACTATAAGTTGTGAGTCACAAAAAACTATTACCTCATCTGCCTCTTGCCATCGCTACACCAAAGAATCAATGCTTCATACTCCGCCTCATTGTTCGAGGCTTTGAACCCCAAATCGAATAGATCGCTCCAATATCTCCCCATCGAGGAAATTAACACTACTCTCGCCCGCCGCCGGTTTGAGCTCCCATCAACAAAAAGTTGAAAGGAATTGCCGATGTAAATCTTTGCAGGTCTGAGTTTTTCCTTCCTTGGTTCTTTAGCCTTTGGTCGGGCTTCTCCTTCCTTGTTTGGACATCGTTCATCTCGGCTCAACGGAGCCCGATGTTCGATGTATTCAGCGAGAACTTCGGCCGAAGTCGGCCAAAACTTGGCCCTTAATTGTCGTCATGTTCGAACTCCGTGTCGATGGCCCAAAGACTACGGCCCATCTTGCTATTCTTCCAATTAAGTCTCCTGCGGAAGGATTTGAGTGGGTGTTCAGCCGAACCACTATCTTGTGAGCCCGAAAATAATGGTTTAGCTTCTTTGAGGCCATTACCAAGGCCAAAGATCAATTTCTCCGATGGTAGATACCTTGTTTCAAGTCGGCCAAGGTTTTACTTACGTAATGCTTGACCTTCTGTTCTCCCTTCTCTTCTCGGATTATCACAGCACTTACTGCGTGCTCTAAAACTGCCAAGTATAAAAACAGTTCCTCCCCAGGTTGAGGTGTTGAGAGGACTGGGGCCGAGGTAAGGTACTTCTTCAGGTCGGCCAACGCGGCCTCACATTCTTCTGTCCATAGAAAATCCGTGGCCTTTTTCACCAGGTTGAAGAAAGGTTTACATTTGTCCGAACTTCGGCTTATGAATCTGTTTAGGGCTGCGGCCCTTCCAGTTAGCATTTGAACCTGTTTAGCCGATGTCGGACTCTGTAATTCCAAAATGGCCTTGATCTGATCTGGGCTGGCTTCAATGCCCCTTCTAGTCACCAGGTATCCCAAAAACTTACTGGATCCGACTCCAAACGCGCATTTCGATGCGTTTAGTCGGAGCCGATATGTTTTGAGTATGTCAAAGACCTCTTCTAGGTCAGCAAGATGATCCTTTGGTTCCTTGGTCTTCACGACCATATCATCAATGTAGACTTCTACAGTTCGGCCAATCAAGCGTTTGAACATCTTGGTCACCAGCCTTTGGTAAGTTGCTCCTGCGTTCTTCAACCCAAAAGGCATGACTCTGTAACAATACAAGCCTTTCGGGGTGATGAACGCTGTCTTCTCTTCATTTGGGAGGTACATGGCTATCTGGTGATACCCCCTATATGCATCCAAGAAGCTCATCCTTCCATGTCCAGATGTGGCGTCTACCAACTGGTCGATCTTTGGCAGAGGGAAGCTGTCTTTGGGACAAGCTTTGTTCAAATTTGTGAAGTCTACGCAGACCCTCCACTTGCCATTCTTCTTCTTTACTACCACGGTATTTGATAACCATGTCGGATAATTGGCTTCCCTGATGGCCCTGGCCTCCAGAAGTCTGTCTACTTCTTCTTCTACTACCTCAACGTGCATCAACGTCGGTCTTCTGGCTCGTTGTATTACAGGTTTGGCCGACCTGTCAACGTTGAGTCTGTGGCATGTGACCTCGGGGTCAATGCCAGGCATTTCATAAGGTGTCCAGGCGAACACCTCAATATTTTTTCTCAGAAAGGCTTCCAACTCCCTTTCTTCTTCTTCGGCTAATCCTATGCCGAGAAGAAAGAAGCGTTCCTCATCGCCCTCTTGGACGAAGATTTTCTTTAATGCTTCTTCACTCTTCTCGGTCGGCTCCTTGCCGACATCATCTAGGACCTTCATGTCCTCTTCTTCAACCTCTGCTTCCTCTGGTTTTCGAATGCTGCAGGTTAACTTCATTGCTGCCATGGAGCAATTTTTACTTCTAATCGATCTCTCTCGATTTCCTCAATCCTATGTTCTGTTGGGAATCGTAGCAGTTGATGCAAGGTTGAGGGAACTGCCCCCATTGCATGCAACCACGGCCTCTCCAGGATGATATTGTAAGGCGAAGGCGTATCAATCACAATAAATTCTGCCTTCATCTTCTTCGTGCCAGCTTGTACCTCCAAGCTTGTTGCGCCTAAAGGCCATATCGGCGTTCCATTGAATCTGACCATCGGGCCGTTTGACTGCTCCATGTCATCAGGGTGAAGGCCTAACTCCTTGTAGCATCTAACATACATGATGTCGCAGGAGCTGCCTTGATCAATCAAGATGCGTTTCACCTGGCACTCCCCAACCTGGAGGGATACTACCAGGGCATCATTGTGCGGGTGCTGAACCATGTCAAGGTCGGCCTCTGTGAAGGTTATCATTGGTCCTTGGCAATCTTCAGGCCGAGGTCTTTTCAATCCGACACGTTGACGTGCTGCAGATGTTTCACCCTCTGTGTCTCCCCCCGTATGTCGTTTTCATTCACCTTTGAGTGGATCACATTAACCACCCGAGGTCCACCTGCCTGTGGTTGCTGCGCTGGGGGAGGAGGGGCTGCTGGCGCTTGAGGCAATCGTGCCTGCTCTTCCCTGGTTCTGGCTTCATCCACAAGGTCTCTTAAATGGCCTTGTCTCACCAGATCTTCTAAGTGTGCTTTAAGGGCTCTGCAACCCTGAGTTGGGTGACCCTGCTCATTGTGGTAGGCACAACGCCTACCATGGTTTCTCCCCATAAATTCTCCTGGTTCTCTTGCCGGCGCCCTGAAGTAGGGCTGATTTCGAATTTGGTCAAGGACTTTTTGGACCGGAATTCGGAACACCGTCGTCACTGATTGCTTAGCCCTCAACTCTGTCTCCTGTTTGTTCTATCCATTGTTACCTCGGCCTCGCTTCGGCAAGCCGTTGCCCTTTTCTGGATTCGTCTCCTTATTCCCCGACGTATCTTCCTCGGCTCTGGCATACTTCTCGATTCTCGCCATGAGCTCTTCCATACTCTTTGGCAGGGTTTTTGCCAAGGACTTCCGCAGTGGACAGTCATCCTTTAGGCCATTCTTGAAAGAGACGACCGCCACCTCCTGGTTGCATTCAGGTATTCGATTGAACACCTCATAGTACCGCTTTGCATAGGCTCTGAGGCTCTCATCTTTGCCAATCTTCAAAGCCATCAATGCATCCACCCTCAATGGCTGCAGTTTGTTTGTTATGAACCTGGCCACAAACATCTCGGCCAGGCCTTCCCAGCTCTTCACGCTGCCCTTCGGTAACTTGTGGAACCAATCTGATGCAATCTCCCCGAAGGATGAGGGGAACACTTTGCAGAGCAATGCTCGTTCCCATCAGATAATGCCATCGAATTCAAAAATAATCCAACATGGAAGTTAGGGTCTGACTTACCATCATATATCTGGAACCTCGGCATACTGAATCTTTTCGGCGCGACGAATCTGTCCAATTCCGTCGAGAATGGAGTCATCGGCTTAACCGGGGAGGTCACTTCGGCTCCGGCATTCTCCTGCTTTCTCTTGAGGTAATCTCTCAAGTCCTCTTTACTTCTTCCTGCAGCCTGGCTGTCATTGGACTTCAGCCTTTTCAGCGCGCTACTCTCTGCCTCATGGTGGCCCCTTTTCGATCCTTCCCCGCAGGACGCATCGAAACACAATACCCGCCCTGGAACATGCCGATGTTCTTTGTGGTCTGCTTCCTTCTCGCGATATGTCCTTCGGGACTCTTCTCTTCTCGGCTCTTCTCTGCCGACTTCCCTGGAGGGTCGGTGAGAGTGCCTTCCACTCCCCGTGTGCTGAGGGGCTTCGGGGACTTCTCTCCGTCCCTTCTTTTGGGCGTTTGCTGCTGGCATTGGTGTGTCCTGCAGCGGGTATGGCGGCTGCATGACATTATTCTGCATCATGAAGTTGACGACCGATTGAAGGTCTGCCAACTTATTTGCCATCTCCTTTACTTCTTTATCCCTCCTCAGACATCTGTCTTTCCAAGTCTGGAGGTCGTCCTCGTTATAGTATTTGCCCCTGCCCTCTTTCTTTGATGTATCACCATCTTGTCCAACGGCTTTCTCTGCATGATTCTGATCACGAGCTTCTTCGTTGTGGTCTCCTCCTTCAGCGTTAGAGTCGACGGGTCTTCCACTCCCAGCTAGAGCGTCGTCCCCAATCTTTTCCCTCTGCGTATTATTGGCCATCTACTCTTCTTTCTTTTCCACAGACGGCGCCAAATTGTGTGAGTGATATTCCGATCACACTGCCCTCCTTAGTAATCCAGCCGTAGAACACAGGCAGAGTAGACGGCTCCCTGTAATCTGCACAGAAAGAAAAGTCACCGGCGGTGGTTCTTCCACCCGGGGGCACTCCGACGATCAAGTCAGTATCTCCAAAAGACAACAAGTGCTAAAATTACTGCTCAAGACTACAAATTGCGTACCTTAGACCCGCCGGGGGTGCCCTTCTTTTATAGCCAATACAATCCTAGTCCCCCTGGCCCTAATGGACTTTGGATTACTGCTAATCTTGGACTCCCAGTGGGATTAGGATAAACTCTCTAAGAGTCTCATCTTTACCCAAACTGAAGTCTTCTCCATATCTAGGACTCTTGTCCATATCCAGGTTTAGTTCCCTCTTTATTCTAGGACTCTTGTCCCTTATCCACTTATCTCGGATTCCGATATCTTCGGAGATAACCTCGGCAACCCCGAGATCACCTCGGCGTAACTGTCAAGTCACGTGGCACCTCGGCTGACACTTCGGTGTCACCTCGGCCACGTGTTGGTACTCAGAAAATACATCCCCACAATATACATAAAAAAAAATACATAATTATATTATTAAATCATAATTCAAATTTAGATGGTATATCTTTTTGAGATCTATAGCTAAATTCTTATCTTTTTTTATTTTTGTGTGTAACCATAGTGTATGGGGGAAATTGAAAATGGTGTTGCAATAATTATGAGAGAAGTCAAAAGGGATTGTGGGTTGGGAGAAGTCAATAAATACTGAGTTTTTTTTTTTTAAATCAAAAAATTAGAAAATTAGGATTAGGAGATTGGAGCTCCCACAGGCCTTGGGGTTAAAAACCCCATTTTGCTTAATATATAGTATAGATACTAACATATCATCCGTGCTATGCATGGATTGTGTTTACAATCTATACTATATATTAAGCAAAATGGGGTTTTTAATCCCAAATCTTGTGGGAGCTCCAATCTCCCAATCTAAATTTCCTGATTTTTTGTTTTAAAAAAAATCTTAGCATTTATTAACATCTCCCAACTCCCAACTCTTATCCTCATAATAACACTTTAATGCATTAAGAACAAGCATAAAAAAAAAAAAAAAAAAAAAAAAAAAAAAAAAAAATTTGAAATCCAACACATGAATTTCTTGAAAAGTCCCAACACATATGATTATTATCCCTCATAATAACACTTTAATGCATTAAGAACAAACATAAAAAAAAATTCTTGAAAAGTCTAACACATGATTATTATCAAAATATTAAACTTTAATATAATATAAAAAAAGGAAAAAAAATAAGACATTTAAAAAAAAATTAAAAATCACAATTCACATATATAGATAATTGTAAACACAGTAAAATAGGAGGGCATTCATGTCTACACCTTTTTTTTATAAGATCTCCTCCATTATAATAAGATAGCACTTTATTTCTCTCATCTTATAATCTATATATATATATATATTATATATTATCTATACTACTATACTATATATTAAACAAAAGGGAGTTTTTAACCCCAAGTCTTGTGGGAACTCCAATCTTCCAATCTAAATTTTTTGATTTTTTGATTTTAAAAAAAAAAAATCTTAGCATTTATTAACATCTCCCAACTCCCAAGTCTTACCCTCATAATAACACTTTAATGCATTAAGAACAAGTATAAAAAAAAAAAAAATTTGAAATCCAACACATATGAATTCCTTGAAAAGTCCCAACACATATGATTATTATCTCTCATAATAACATTTTAATGCATTAAGAACAAACATAAAAAAAATTTGTGAAAAGTCCAACACACATGATTATTATCAAAATATTAAACTTTAATATAATATAATAAAAAAAAAGACATTTAATTCCTTGAAAAGTCCAACACATATGATTATTATATAAATATTAAACTTTAATATAATATAAAAAAGAAAAAAAAAAAAGACATTTAAAAAAATATTTAAAAATCACAATTTATATATATAAATAATTGTAAACACAATAAAATAGGAGGGCATTCATGTCTACACTTTTTTTTTTATAAAATCTCCTCCATTATAATAAGATAGTACTTTATTTCTCTAATCTTATAATATATATATATTAGAAGACATTTAAAATAAAATAAAAAATTTTAAAATCACTATTCACATATATAGATAATTGTAAACACAATAAAATAGGAGGGTATTCATGTCTACACATTTTTTTTTATAAGATCTCCTCCATTATAATAAGATAGCACTTTATTTCTCTCATCTTATAATCTCTCTCTCTATATATATATATATTATCTTATATATTATCTATCTATTCTTACTATATATTAAGCAAAAGGGAGTTTTTAACTCTCAAGACCTATGAGAGCTTCAATATCCAATCTGAATTTTCTATATTTTTTATTTTTTATTTAAAAAAAAATCTCAGCATTTATTGATTTGGTCAAAATCCCCTGATCAGTATTTATTAACTTTTTTCAATTTATATGTCTTTCCACATGTCTACATTTATTGATTTGATCAAAATCCTTGATCGGTATTTAAAATCCTCTCATACAAATAATTATAGATACAGCTCGTACATAGTTACTACAGTAGCATTTTAAAAAAAATTATTTTAAAAAAAAACTCAACATTATTAATTTAGTCAAAATCCCCTGATCAACATTTATTAACTTTTTTCAATCTATATGTCTTTCCACATGTCTGCATTTATTGATTTGATCAAAATCCCTGATCAGTATTTAAAATCCCTTCATACAAATAATTATAGATACAGCCCGTGCATAGTTACTACAGTAGCCTTTTTAATTTCTCATATACACTATGGTTAGTGATAAAATTGTTAAATTATTTTTATAAAAAAATCTTTAAAAACATAATTTATATATTTAAAAAAATTAAAAACAAATATAAACATTTATAATTATCCCGTGCATAGCACGGGTGATAGGCTAGTTATCTATATATGTGAATTGCGATTTTTAAATGTCTTTTTTTTTTTCTTTCTTTTTTATATTATATTAAAGTTTAATATTTTGATAATAATCATATGTGTTGGACTTTTTAAGGAATTTTTTTTATGTTTGTTCTTAATGCATCAAAGTGTTATTATGAGGGATAATAATCATATGTGTTGGGACTTTTCAAGGAATTCATATGTGTTGGACTTTTTAAGGAATTTTTTTTATACTTGTTCTTAATGCATTAAAGTGTTATTATGAGGGTAAGGCTTGGGGTTGGGAGAAGTTAATAAATGTTAAGTTTTTTTTTTTTTTTTTTTAAATCAGGAAATTGAAATTGGGATATTGGAGCTCCCATTAGGCTTGAGAGTTAGAAACCCCTTTTTCCTTAATATATAGGAATTTTTTTTATGCTTGTTTTTAATGCATTAAAGTGTTATTATGAGGGATAATAATCATATGTGTTGGGACTTTTCAAGGAAATCATATGTGTTAGAGTTTTCAAGAAATTTTTTTTATGTTTGTTCTTAATGCATTAAAGTGTTATTATGAGGATAAGGCTTGGGGGTTGAGAGAAGTTAATAAATACTAAATTTTTTTATTTTTTTTTAATCAAAAATTAAGAAATTTAGATTGGAATATTGGAGCTCTCATAAGGCTTGAGGGTTAGAAATCCCTTTTTCCTTAATATGTAGGAATTTTTTTATGCTTGTTTTTAATGTATTAAAGTATTATTATGAGGGATAATAATCATATGTGTGTTGACTTTTCAAAGAATTCATATGTGTGGACTTTTCAAGGAATTTTTTTTATGTTTATTCTTAATGCATTAAAGTGTTATTATGAGGGTAAGGCTTGAGAGTTAGGAAAAGTTAATAAATACTATTTTTTTTTTCCTAAAAAAATCAGGAAATTGATATTGGGATTTTTGGAGCTCCCACAAGGCTTGGGGGTTAGAAACCCCTTTTTCGTTAATATATACTAGCCTATCACCCGTGCTATGCACGAGATAATTATAGATATTTATATTTGTTTTCATTTTTTTTAATATATAAATTAAATACATGGGGTTTGACCGAGGAGTTTGAAAGAATTTAATAAGTGTTTATTTATTTATTGAAGAGGCATTTACACAATAATTACATAATATATAAATTAAATACATGGGATTTGACCGAGGAGTTTGAAAGAATTTAATAAGTGTTTATTTATTTATTTAAGAGGCATTTACACAATAATTACATGGGTCTCTTGGGGATGCAAAAAGTAAGGAAATTAGGATTTCATTTATTACGTTATTCATTTAATAAGTGTAAGTATTATAAATTAAGTGTTTATTGTAATCAATAGTGTAATTATTACAATCTTTGAATTTATTATAATCAATAGTGTAATTATTACAATCACCAATCACCAAGTCAATTTTTTTATAAAAAAAATTAAAAAATCAAGAAATTAGAATTGGCATATTGGATGTTCCACAAGCCTTGGGTTTTAAAAGACCATTTTCCTTAATATATAGATGAATTAATGTATTAAAGTGTTATTATGAGAGTAAGGTTTGGGGGTTGAGAAAGGTTAATAAATGCTAAGTTTTTTTTTTTTTTTTAATCAAAAAATCAAGAAATTTAGATTAAGATATTGGAGCTCCCACAAGACTTGGGGGTTAGAAACTCCTTTTTCCTTAATATATAGGATTTTTTTTATACTTATTCTTAATGCATTAAAGTGTTATTATGAGGTATAATAATCATATTATGAGAGTAAGGCTTGGGAGTTGGGAGAAGTTAATAAATGCTAAGTTTTTTTTTTTTTTAAAATCAAAAAATCAAGAAATTTAGATTGGGATATTGGAGCTCCCACAAGACTTGGGGGTTAGAAACCCCTTTTTCCTTAATATATAGGAATTTTTTTTATACTTGTTCTTAATGCATTAAAGTGTTATTATGAAGGATAATAATCATATGTGTTGACACTTTTTAAGAAATTCATATATGTTGGACTTTTCAAGAAATTTTTTTTATGCTTGTTCTTAATGCATTAAAGTGTTATTATGAGAG
The DNA here is from genome assembly GCA_025200525.1 of Camellia lanceoleosa. Classification (NCBI taxonomy): domain Eukaryota; kingdom Viridiplantae; phylum Streptophyta; class Magnoliopsida; order Ericales; family Theaceae; genus Camellia; species Camellia lanceoleosa. Next base: position 42,631,632 of record CM045760.1, read on the forward strand.
TAAGGCTTGGGAGTTAGGAGAAATTAATAAATGCTAAGGTTTTTTTTTTTTAAATCAAAAAATCAAGAAATTTAAATTGGGATATTGGAGCTCCCACAAGGCTTGGGGGTTAAAAACTCATTTTTGCTTATATAATACTAGCATATCACCCATGCTATGGACGGATTGTGTTTATAATTATCTATATATGTAAATTGTGACTTTTAAATATCTTTTTTTTTAAATGCCTTCTTTTTTTTCTTTTTTATATTATATTAAAGTTTAATATTTTGATAATAATCATATGTGTTAGACTTTGCAATGAATTAAATGTCTTTTTTTTATTATATTATGTTAAATTTTAATATTTTGATAATAATCATATGTGTTGGACTTTTCAATAAATTTTTTTTTATGCTTGTTCTTAATGCATCAAAGTATTATTATGAGAGATAATAATCACATGTGTTGGGACTTTTTAAGAAATTCATATGTGTTGGATTTCAAAGAATTTTTTTATGCTTGTTCTTAATGCATTAAAGTGTTATTATGAGAGTAAGACTTGGGGATTGGGAGAAATTAATAAATGTTAAGATTTTTTTTTTAAAAAAATCAAAAATTAAGAAATTTAAATTGGGAGATTGGAGCTCCCACAAGGCTTGGGGTTAAAAACCCCCTTTTGCTTAATATATAGTATAGATACTAACCTATCACCTGTGCTATGCACGGGATAATTATAAATATTTATATTTGTTTTAGATTTTTTTAATATATAAATTATGTTTTTTAAGATTTTTTATAAAAATAAAATTAGGATTGGCGTATTGGAACTCCCACAGGCTTTGGGGTTAGAAACCCCCTTTTGCTTATATCACCCGTGCTATGCACGGATTGTATTTACAATTATCTATATATGTGAATTGTGATTTTTAAATGTTTTTTTTTTTAATGTCTTCTTTTTTTTCTTTTTTATATTATATTAAAGTTTAATATTTTAATAATAATCATATGTGTTGGATTTTTCAAGAAATTAAATGTCTTTTTTTTATTATTATATTATATTAAAGTTTAATATTTTGATAATAATCATACGTGTTGGACTTTTCAATAAATTATTTTTATGCTTGTTCTTAATACATTAAAGTGTTATTATGAGGGATAATAATCATATGTGTTGGGACATTTTAAGGAATTCATATGTGTTGGATTTCAAAGAATTTTTTTTATGTTTTTTCTTAATGCATTAAAGTGTTATTATGAGGGTAAGACTTGAGAGTTGAGAGAAATTAATAAATGCTAAGATTTTTTATTTACTTTTTAAATCAAAAAATCAAGAAATTTAGATTGGGAGGTTGGAGCTCCCACAAGGCTTGGGGTTAAAAACCCCCTTTTGCTTAATATATAGTATAGATAGATACTAACCTATCACCCATACTATGCACGGGATAATTATAGATATTTATATTTGTTTTAGATTTTTTTTGTTAGAAATTGGGCGCCCATGTGGCATGGCTTTTTGAGCTTTTTGAGCCTGAACCTCTTGAACCTTATCCATGTAAGTTTGAATTTTAATTCAAACTTATTTGGACAACCATTCAAGATATCTATATCTATCATATCAATAGATATGGATAGACAGATAGATATTGGTTATATATCAGATTATATGGTTAATCTAATATATTGAATCAGATACGTATATCAGATACGTTATGGGATTTTTACCCATAACCCTTTTTTTTCCCCAGACTCTCCTCTCTCTCTGACTCTCTCCCAAAAACAACAACCAAGTCTTTTGCACTGTGAATTGTGTGGGTGATATTCATTCTGTAATATCACTCCACTGTTGGGTTGATTAATCATTCAGGAAGCACGTGATTTACCCACGAGGTTCTATTATCTAAAAGTATGATCTAAATATTTTTCATCCGCTGCATTTTTACTACTTTTTGTTTTACATTGATATCAGAGCCTTAAATATGGGTATTTTCGTGCTTATTTTTATGCAATAAATTATGTGTATATTTTTTATATAAATATATATACATGATATATGTATGAATATTAATGGAGGAGGAAGATGAAGTGCACGGTTTTTCGCATTTTAACTCCATTAGATTGAGAGAGTGATATACCTTATTTTTATGTTCTTTAAATGACATTTTTAATGCCATAAATGTTTTTATTGTGAAAAATGGAGTCCGACAGTACAAAAATCGGACCAAAAAACACCCGGGAAGGCGGCGCGTGTGATTCACGCCAGATGACGCCGCGCCGCCAGCGCCACCACGCGCCACCACGCCGCCACGTCACACGCTAGGCGCGCTTCCCACGCGCCCCCACGCGTGAGCCGTCCCCTCCCTTCCACGCGCGCGCCGAAAGCGCCACGTCTGCAGCCACGCCATGCGCGCCAGCGTTGAGCCGCCATGCTGCACTACGATGAGCGGCGAACCGAGCCGAGCCGTTTTTCCGCGCTGGCTTGGCTCTAAGGCTCTGTTTGTTTTTTTTAATTCTGAATTGCGTTAATTGGCCATAATTTATTCGTTATAGCTTTGTTTTAAGCATGGTTGGTACCATCAGACTCAGAATTAAATTTTGTATCTTCTGTAAAATTTTGAAAATTTTAAGAAAATAAAAAAATATATATTTTTTATGTGTTAATAATTCATTTTTTATGCTTTAAAATGATTCTGGTATTGCATAAATAATTTTCTGGGGTTGAATTTTTTATTGTGGACTTCTGAAATGTTTTACTATCTACTGGTAATATTGTCTCAGTTTATCAGTTTCTGGATTTTTTTTATTTCTAATTTTATGTGTGTTTATTAGTTATTTAAAATTCCAGAAAATTTCAAAAAATTTCAAAAAATTTCAAAATGATGTACACTTTAATTATGGCATAATCTGAATATTGAATACAACATATTTTTTGGATTTTTAATATGTTGAAATTAGAGGAGCATGATTATTTATTTATTTATTTATTAGAATTCCATTATTAAATGAATATAGCAAGAGTTATTTGTAAATTTACATTAAGATGCTATTGTATGGAATTTATCATGCTTTGTATATGCCATAGTCAGTGGGAGGTTATTCGGTTGAGAAAAATCTTTGTAGATTAACTCCCGAAAACCAATATTTTGCGCATAAATTAAATTAAATTTTGGATAATTGTCACCTGTGGCGCAAAAGATGATTACGAGCATAGCGGATTTTCGATCTTGCGACTTGTGTAATATTGTCACTATTTAATTTAGATTTTTGCGGCAAAATTATATTATGCTAATCAAATTAATCCTAATGCGAATTTTTCTCTAAATTAATTCAGCTTATGGAAGTTAATTTGGTTGACCTAGACTTAGTAGAGATTTTTAAATGTGAACAAATTAATCCCATTCTTTAGATGAGCAAAAGTTTTGGAGACTTTAGGTCAAACCTTAATTGACCAAAGTAAGGAAACATGACTCAAAGTCGCCGTGGTTTTGTTGCCTTGTTTGGCACAATAAAACTAATGTGTGCGCTATGGTTAGCGGAATGCTACGTAGTTTTGGTTGGCGAGTTTTGGAGTTATGAAATTAGTAAGCCCTCAATAGATCTATATATGATCTTGACTATTGAGCTACGCGGATTGACTTTGTAATTTGACTTGTAAATAATGTTACATCATTGGATGAAGTAACATTCAAGAGTCACGTCATTCAAGAAATGCGAGCTTAAATAAATTAGTCATTAAGTGTAAGACGAGTAGCCAGTATGAGCAGTGTTTTGCTCTCTACCCAATTATTGGGAGTGGATAGAGCAAAATTTCATGCACTATTATAGTGTGCATTGAAATATCACATGAAGTTAAAAGATTAGCGCTTAGAAGCTGCAAAATCTAGTAACACTAAGTGAAAAGATTAGCGCTTAGAAGCTGCAAAATCTAATAACACTAAGTGAAAAGATTAGCGCTTAGTGGCTGCAAAATCTATGAGCATTGCCAACTTGTCTAAGTCAGGACACTTACTGTTTCCACACTTAGGTGTGAGACATGAGGAGGGGCTTCTTTGTATGATTCCTTAGCTAGGCTAACGTTTTTGAATAACATTTACCACTAAGCACAAACGTTGCAGCATAGTAATGAAAAGGTCAAGGCCGACAAGGTTGTTATGACTCTAAGAATTTGACGCATCGCTTGTGAGAGCATTGTGTTGAATTAGGCTCTTTAGCCTAATTCCCGCTTAAGTTACTTCAAGAGCTGTCACAGATTGATAGCTTATTCTCTCCTTCTTGTGGATAGTAGAATTAATTGCAAGTAACTATGAAGTGAGAAATAGATATGGCAAGAGGAGTATCGTCATCTTTCAACTAGATGTATTAAAGTGTATGGAGAATAAAATTGACTTGAAGGTGCAGGGGATTAGCACTTACTAGTTAAATTTGCGACTTAGGCGCACTTGATATCTCCATGACATCCTTTTATGATCTAGTGAATATAAATTAGTCCTGAGTCATTACCTAGTTGGGCCTAAACTTTTTAAACTTATCTTCGAGAACTCACACATTAAGATGATTGGAATTAGTTTATGACATTGGTCATGAACCGGTGGCTTATTATACTTAATCACATTAATGAGATGATGACACGATGGTTTGAGTAGGCCTTCTCGGGCCCACTCGCTTGTGACATCCTGCTCTCATATAAATGTGTAACTTTGTTCGCAATGGGTGCGCACAAGTAAGTAGGAAAGCCGTAGAAGGTCATTTGTATTGGCGCATTTAGTCCACTATGTTTTTTTGTGACTAGATATGTGTAAGGGTATGATAGCTAGGCCTTAATCTCAACACATTTATAGATTACGATACGCATCTGAGTCAAGACTATTTGATCTCCCATAAGTCAAAAGTTTTGAGATGATTTTTTGGCATTGCACATATGAGGTTGAGATCAATTAGATAACAGCTTTTTGTGCTTTTAATTTTGATCAAGGTGGCGAGTATCTATTTGAGTTATTTTAGAAAACTCTGTGAAGAGAAATGGATGCTTAGAAAATTGATTATTCCTAATACTCAACAACACAATGGTGTAGTAGAGATAAGGAATTAAATATTGTTAATGTTAGGTGGATAATGGCACAAAATGTTTCCCAATTGGCAATTGCACTAGTTTGTTGCCTATATCCCTAACTAAGTGCCCTCCATATCAGATTTTACACTCCATTTGAGTAATGGGTTAGTAGAGAGCCATCTATGGGCGATCTGTAATCAAGTATGACTTATCTTTATTTTACTTCTCATAAGATTGCGAAGTTAAGACCTAGGGTTCTATAGCGCATTATTGTATGCTGTCTTGTAAACACATAGGGTCGTGTGGCGCATTATTGTATGCGGTCATATAAACCCTCCGGATCATGTGCATATAGGTAAGCAGCTTTGTGGTAGTGTAACTAAGTCACATAAAGTTTTCTTAGTAAAGGTGACGTGTATAGAGTTTTGGAACTCTATAAGATAGAGAATTCTAAGCGTAGCGCTTTTATGTAGCCTAGTTGAGAATGGAAAGAAATTTCCAATATCCTAGGGACAGTGGGAGCGATGTGCCTACTAATGGATTAATCCAATATAGAAGAATACTCTACATTCTTAGTTGCGTGGTAGCAAATGTGAAAATTTTCCACGTCATCACTGGGTGATTGAGAAGGAAACATTCATGAGTGCTCCGCAAGATGATAAAGAGCCTAGGATAATGCCAAAGGCTCTAGTCCCCTGTTTTTAGAAAGTGGATTAATGTTGCGCAGTTTAAGACAAAAGTCTTTGAGGATTAACCATTTCTATAATTTGGTTAACTTTCCATTATGACGCGAAACTGTTCTAAAGTTATGCTTAATTTGGATAGTCATTGTTGAGGCATAAGGCTCGCTAGACACTGAAAAGTCGCACCATTGAGGAAAGTGTAGACCATGAGAAGACTTCCTCCTAGGGAGTGAGGTTATTTTGACTTAGGCTATGATTGACATAAGTTCGGAACATTAATTTGTGGACATTGTGACCCAACTTCTCGTTGGAGAATTGGATAAGTAGATCCGTAGGGATTTACCTTCTGTTTTTATGGTGAAAAGTTAGGAGCGCAAAAAGGTTGCTAGTTCCAATAAATCTTTTACAGCCTAAAACAGTTATCCAAATAGTGGTTCTTAGATTTCGTCAAGCCATGATAGGCAAACGATAATCGATGAAGACCACCGAGGCATGATCAATAGTCCAAAAGAAGTTTTTCCTTACTTAGTCATTATAAGCCAGGAATTTATAGGGTTGTCGCCACCTAGGATGGGCAGTCCTCTATTTTAGATATGATGGACATGGGTGATGTAATTTATATGCTCGGATATACGATCCTTAGGGATTGTTTTGGGAGAATTCATGTTTTGTCTTCGATGACTTACATAAGGAATATCCTAAAACGATTCTAGATGCAAAATCGCAAACCCATTGACTTACCTATCGGTAAAAGCTAGAGCCTTAACTATTGAGTGAATCCTCGGATTGTCTTTAAGATAAACAAATGACCTATAGTCCTTGATCTTTTCTTTGTTGTGGGAGCCTAAAGTACGCTATGTGGGTGTATTCAGCATAATAAGTGTTATCTTTGGTAAATGGTCAATTGAATTGTTTAGACATTGACCTTGCTCGTTAGATTGTGGATAGAATGCTTTACTAGTAGTATATTAATTTGCTCCTTGTAAGATTCTATGCGCTATTTGGGCGCATCTGCGCTAGTTGGGCGCATCAAGAATGAACGCAAATTGGTCACCAAAATATCTTTAGAGAGGATATTGCGCAAGAGGTAGTGATCTTAAATCACTTCATGTGAGGCGCACATGGAGGATTCCATTGTATATGCTTATCGCAAGAGGTGCTGATAAGGCTTATGTTTGGAATCTAGAATTGTGATTTTGAATCACTTCATGTGAGGCGCATGGTGGATTCCGTTGTATATACTTATTGCAAGAGGTCTTGATAAGGCTTATGTTTGGAATCTAGAATTGCATAAGTCGTGGTCATTTTTTTAAATCAATCACTTATTTTGAGATGATGGGATGTTGACACTATTATGGTTTGTGTCATAATGATTAGTAGATGATGATGTCGTGAGCAAGATTGGCTCACTCACACGAGCAATCGCCTTGGCGCTTGGGGCGAGCAAGGTTGAGACTAGTGGTTTATTTTTTATTTGGAGCCAAGAGAGGCTTAAATTATCCACTATGCATGTCGCCTTGGTTACAACCAAGATGAGGTCGTGTTAAGGACCAAACATGGATGTTAGTACCCACTTTCCATGTTGTGCCTGTCATGATTAGCAGATCTGAGATCTCATTTGGCGCCTAGAAAGGCGAGCAAATAGAGAATTCGGGTTAGGCGCTAGAAAGCGACTAGACTAATATCTGTATGGTGTATCGAGTATGACGTCACTCTTTTGGAAGAGTTACTCCACCGTAGCATGTATTCATACTACATGTGCTTGGCGACCAAGTAATGACGTGAGAGAATGGATCCCTGTTTCCTCACCGTGTGAGTCTTACGTGTCATTATTGATATGACTTTCATTTATGTACCCTTTTGTGACTTTTGACTATGTCATAAGGTAAGGGGTTGATGTTCTGCTACTTTGGTATGTTGCCTGCGGTCATGTATGATTCGGCCTTAAGGGACATCACTGGGAAAGCGGTCAATCCTAAACTAAATGGCATGAGTGCAAAGGGAGGATCATCTAGTATTACACCACCATCATTGTATATTCATTCTTGCAAGAACTCACATCGCTCTGTATGAGAGGCGAATTGAGTGTGAATATATTGCAAGAATTGAGAGGGTCAAACATGCTCTTTTTGAGGGATTAGAGATGTTTTTTTTGGACCGGTGTAATTAGATGGGTCTGGGGTATATGAGACACTTTTTTTGTTCCTTTTGGGTTGATGTCTTTATGCTGGCTCATTTTGAGTTTCTAGTATAGAGCTCCCACATGCAGGTGTTCTCAGCAGTCGCACGGTGCATTGGCTAGTATGAGATTGTTCATTTTTGGGGAGATTGAGATAGAGATGTGGCAGTGTCATGCCAACTCATGTGCGAGTGGGAGATGTTAGAAATTGGGCGCCCATGTAGCATGGCCTTTTGAGCTTTTTGAGCCTGAACCTCTTGAACCTTATCCATGTAAGTTTGAATTTTAATTCAAACTTATTTGGACAACCATTCAAGATATCTATATCTATCATATCAATAGATATGGATAGATAGATAGATATTGGTTATATATCAGATTATATGGTTAATCTAATATATTGAATCAGATACGTATATCAGATACGTTATGGGATTTTTACCTGTAACAACCCTCATTCTTGACTTAGCTATACTTGCATACATCCATGCGTGACCTTGTCTTGATATGTTATGAATCTTGTTAATCTTGTTTCGGCTTGCCATGTTTTAGTATTGCTTGCTTGATTTTGATCCTTGCTCGGTTGTGACCGAGATCATCTTGAGATTAGTTCACTTTTGAACCCTTGTACTTAGAACCACTTGGCAGACCTCTATCTTCACTCCGGCATGTTAGCCGAGATGTTTGTGTTTGAGATCCTTGTTCTTGGGCAGGCATGACCTGGGCCGAGATGTGGCACACCCCGGCCAAGGTGTGGCACAGCTCAGTCAAGTGTCGTCCTCCCTAGCCGAGGTATTTGTTACCCTATGCCGAAGTTCCGCCTTTGGCCGATGTTGTTGATGGCCGAGGTGTTCTCGCCATCTAGCTTGTCGTGGACGCCTTGTCTAGCTTGTTGTGGACGCTTTGTCAGAGACTTGTCTTGTCAATCAGTCACCTTTTGAGTTAAACCAACCCGGTGACGCCACGTGTCCGAGCTTGTCAGCCGGCGGACTAATGCATCATTTTGTATCTTTTGTGTATCTTTTGTATCATTTTGTTATAAGTCTTGTTCTTGTAGAGAGAGAGAAACACTAGAGAGGAAGAAGTAGGGTTCTAGAGAGAGAAGTCGATCTTCCAAGCTTGATCCTTAGAGTTTGAACCGTTGGATTCGTGATCTGAGGTTAGAATCTTGATCTCCTCTTGTTGTTCTTGTTGAACATCTAGCTGCATTGTACGATTGAGTTTGTTTTGCATGCCATGCATCGATTTGAAGGTTCGGTTTTGAAAGAGAACATGGTGTTCTTGAGTTCTTGATAAAAAGCCTATTTTGATCCGAAAGTTTTGAACAAGAACCATGTCTTTGTGTTTGTTTTTGCATGACCTTCTTGAATGGGTACCTAGGTCCATGTTTTTAAAACTCTTAGCATGAAATCTCGGATTTTGTATAACCAAGTTATGATTTCAGCATGCATGTTCTTGTAGTTCTTGAGGACCCTGTTCTTCACTTTGAATGTCGCCCTTGGCCCCCCCCCGGGCGAGGGGGTGTGGGACCTCGGCAAGACCTGGTTGGTACCCAGAGTATTTTCTTGAGATGAGAAGCTTGTTTTGAGAATGTATTTGCCATGTGTTTGTAGGACCTTGACCCTTGCTTTGAGCCTACACCTGAAGACCAAGGTGAGTGGTATTTCTAGTAAAGCTATGTTATAAAGCTTTTAATGAATCTTGCTTTGCTTTGTTTTGATGAAAGTATTTGTTAAGCCTGAATGTCTAGCCTATTTCGATGTATCTTGTGTAAACCTTGTTTTGATGCTAACCTTGAAAAGTCCCTTGTGCTAGAGGACTCTAAACTTTCGTAGCACTAAGTATAAAAAGGATACGGTCCTTTCTTGGAAAGAGTATTTGGTTAAAAAGGGCTACGGGCCTAAGTAACACAAGTCCCTTGTGCTAGAGGACTCTAAACTTTCGTAGCACTAAGTATAAAAAGGATACGGTCCTCTCTTGGAAAGAGTATTTGGTTAAAAAGGGCTACGGGCCTAAGTAACACAAGTCCCTTGTGCTGGAGGACTATAAACTTTCGCAGTACCCTTGTTTAATCGATTACGGATCGCATACCTCTTGTTTTGCCACAGACGGTTTACCGCGTGGATATGTTTTGCTCGGAAAGCTTGCCTTGTATTTGCCGACGTCCGTAGACATCCCTTGGTTTACTTGTTTTGAAGAGTGAATACGGTTCATCCCTTGATGTATAAGTTTTGACAGGAAATACTGTTTTGCCGATGTTAGTGAGCATCCTTGAGATTGTAAGACTCGTTAGATGAATACGGTTCATCCCTTGATTGGTACAACTTTGATATGTTTGTTCAGGAAGAACCTCGGCTAAGGTTTGCATGGTGTTGACTCGTTTTGCCTTGATAGAATCTTGATGTAAACTTGAATGGTTTGATGAGTTTTGTTTTGAAGGACCTCGGCTATATTCATGCTAAAACCTTTATTATTAGTACCATTCACTGAGTTTCAAGACTCACCCTCTCTATATATATGTAGGTGATGAGCAGGACGGCGGCGACGCCTAGTTGTGCCTTGCAGAGCTTGTTTTGGACTCTTGTCATGTCGGCTTGGACTGTTTATGTCGGCCATTTTGTGTTTACCTCGGCGACGTGTATTTATGTCGGCAAATCTTGAAGATTATGCTTCTTTGGCTTGTAATTGCTGTTTTGCACATGTCGGCTCTAGAAGCCTTTTGATCAAGATTGTAATATGTATTTTTGTTTGTCAGCAGTTAATGATAAACTATGTCTTGTATGTCATCTCATTTGATTAATGCACAGCTCTTCCGGACCACTTGTATTTGATTATCGCTTCCGCATTTGTAAGCCCCCTTATGTAAACTCTGTTTGTGTGTGAAACTTTGTAAGAGGCCTTTGGTAATCTTGGATTACTGGCCATCATGGCACCATCCTACTAGGGGCTGGTTGGGGTCGTGACATTACCCATAACCTTTTTTTTTCCCAGACTCTCCTCTCTCTCTGACTCTCTCCCAAAAACAACGACCAAGTCTTTTGCACTGTGAATTGTGTGGGTGATATTCATTCTGTAATATCACTCCAATGTTGGGTTGATTAATCATTCAGGAAGCACGTGATTTACCCACGAGGTTCTATCATCTAAAGGTATGATCTAAATATTTTTCATCCGCTGCGTTTTTACTACTTTTTGTTTTACATTTTTTAATATATAAATTATGTTTTTTAAGATTTTTTATAAAAATAATTTAACAATCTTATCACAAACAATAGTGCATGAGAGAAATTGAAAATGATACTATAGTAACTATACACGGATTGTATCTATAATTATTTATATGAGGAGATTTTAAATGCTAATCAGGAGATTTTGACCAAATCAATAAATGCAGGCATGTAGAAAGACATGTGGATTGAAAAAAAGTTAATAAATGCTAATCAGGGGATTTTGACCAAATCAAAAAATGCTGAGTTTTTTTTTTAAAAAAAATAAAAAATTTAGAAAATTCAAATTAGGATATTGAAGCTTCCACAGGCCTTGGGAGTAAAAACCCTCTTTTGCTTAATAGATAGATAGATAGATAGATAGATATATAGATTATGAAATTTAGGAAAGAGATAAATATTAGGGAAGAGATTTTTGGAACTTGTAATTCAATTATTTTTTTAAATCTATAGTTACTTTGTTAGCCAATAATATTATTTTTAAATATTTCTAAAATTACAAAAATTAACAATTGTAATTTCACGTTTTTTTTTAAATTTATAATGCTTTTTTTTTTGTAAAATATATAATATTTTGTTATGAGAAAAGATTTGTGTTTTTTTTTTTTTTTAAAGTACAATGTTTTTTTAATGTATAGTTACTTTGGTATGAGATGAGATTTAGGAAAGATAGAAATATTGGGAGGAGAGATTTTAGGGACTTGTAATTCAAAATTTTAAGTGATTATTTATTTTTGTTTAATCTATAATTATTTTGTTAGCCAATAGATTTATTTTTAAAAAATTTTAAAATCACAAAATTTAGTAATTGTGGAATAAGACTTTGGAGCTCTTACAAGCGTTTTCACTAGAAATCCCTTTGTTAAATTATTTTTATAAAAAATCTTAAAAAACATAATTTATATATTTAAAAAAATCTAACACAAACCATAGTGTATGGGAGAAGTTAAAAAAGGTACTGCAATAACTATACACGGGTTGTATCTATAATTATTTGTATGAGGAGATTTTAAATGCTGATCAGGAAATTTTGACCAAATCAATAAATGCAGGCATGTGGAAAGACATGTGGATTGAAAAAAGTTAATAAATGCTTATCAGGGAATTTTAACCAAATCAATAAATGCTGTTTTTTTTTTTTTAATAAAAAATTTAGAAAATTCAGATTGGGATATTGGAGCTCCCACAGGCCTTGGGATTAAAAATCCCCTTTTGCTTAATATATAGTATCGATAGATATAGATATAGATGGATAGATATAGATAGATTTTAAAATCATACTAAGCATAAAGCTAAAATAAAAAAATAAATCTAGTGCAGGAATTTCAACTTTGTAGTAGAAAAAAATATTGTTTTAACGGAGGTACAATACGACTTAAGTATATATTAGGTACATCTTGATACGTCAAAAATTAAGAAAAAAAATTGAATACATATTTCGTATACTCAGTATGTATGTAGAAATACCATACGAAGTATTTTATGGCAAAAAATACCCAATACAAGTACGATATATTTGTCGAAATATCTATGCTTCATAGGAAGCTATATAACAGGAACATAATTAAATTTGAAAGGTAACTGTGGGAGGCAATGTTGTATGTCCTTGAATGCTAATAGGAGACATGGATACTACACAATATAGATATGCCGGGATGGAAAATCTGAAAAGTATGGCACAATCATGGCGGGGACACTAAATATTTCTACTTAAAATGGCAACGGCCCCATCGTTATGCTATTTTTAATGGACATTCTTAGCTGTCCTTTGAGGGTTAAGACCCCATAGATCAGATCTTGAACTCTATTTGACCCTTAGCCTCGTTTGGAATATTAGTTTGAACTAAAATAGTCATATAAGACAAAATAAGTTATTTTAGCCATATAAGATAAAAATGTCATATTCATATTATAATTATTTCAATTTTTCTCTCACAAAAATAAAAAAAATCTAAAAAGTCTATCCCAAATGAGGCTTTTTAGCCCCAGGTTAAAATAGTCAAAAAGCTAATCCACATCCCAAACAAACCCTAATTTTACTTAGTCGGGGTTGAGTTTCAAACGGCCTTCCCTTGAATATAAAAAATTTGGAGCTTTCTGCTATTTTGATTCTACTATTTTATGGAGTTAAAAAAAGTTAGAGAAGTTAAGCAACGAAGAGATGGTGGATATTTAAATTGTTTCATTTGTTGGCTTGAATGCTAATTTATAAAATACAACTTGTAGATACAAACAAAAAGCTAAAAGCAAAAAGTCTTCTAGTCTAACCGTAGTCTTTCCCTAATCTTCTAAGTCTATAAACAAAAAAGTTTACAAACTAATAAATACAAAGACAAAAAAGTCTTTAGAAACATAAATGAAAAGTTACAATTATTTGCTATCTTCTGGCAAACTACCAATTATATACACTGTCTATCCTTCCCGTGATTCAAAGAGATAGAATGAAATAGATAAGATTTGGTTGATCTTATTTGTCGTGTAGCATCAGCTGAAAGGATTTGTCTCACCACTTTCTGCCTAATAATGCAGGTTGCTCCGCGTGTCCTCGATAAGGTTGGAATCAATCATGAGACGACTGCATGTGATAATGGGGTCCACTATGCTTCCATCCTGTTTATGAGATTGTGATATTCTTCATCAGTCTCTGATGAAGGGGAATCATAATCTTGGTTGTATTGCTCATTTTGAAACTATTCTACATCATCTGCGATCATGGCTAGTTCCAACGGAAGATCCAAATTATTTCTCTTTTTGAGATTTAATAACATGTCAAGAGCCTCATTAATTTGTGTAGAAGACCTTTGATATGTTATGGAAAAATGAGTTACAAATAGTATTATACCATCTATGAACATGAATGGCAACTTCGCTGAGCCATGGATATTAGAAGCAGCTTGTAAAATAGTTATTAGACTGTCTATCCAATATTCTATTAAAGGAAGTTTTCGAATATTTTCCAATCTCTCCCTCTGGCGATCTTCATCCAAATAGTCATCTTCAAATTCGAAATCTTTTGTTTCTTTAAGATACTAAATTTGATATAGTTGGAAAAAAATATTCTCGTTCTTGCTAACCGATTGTGCTAGAGATCCAAAAAGTAAAATATTTACTCCATCGAAAGTATTTTACAACCCATGAGAGCATTGCTTTTATGATTATTGGATATTCTATCCGCTGGATTGCATCTAAAATTTGGAAAATAACTTGATTAGTTATTCCTCAATCTATGTCTTCAAAAAACCACATGTCATGATTTGCCATGATGGTTATTTTGGGAATTCCATCTTTAGAATTTAATTTATTATAAGATCGCTCTAAGATTTGTCTAATCTTATCACGATAATCCTTAACTTGATTTTTTATTAAAATAAAATTTTCTTTTGGAAGCAAAGTTCTTAGTTTTTTAAAAAGACATTCTTTTTATTTGTTCAAAAACTAGATCAGAAAACTCATCTGATATGAGATTTGATAGCTGAAGAAAATTATTTATTTTTTTGAAATTAAAATCTTCATTCTAATTCATTTGTTTAAAGATATTGAAACAAAGGTTTTGTAAATCTTTTAACTTAGCTGTTTGCTCAACTAATTTATTGGTCAGAACTCTCATGTGTTTTCGAAATTTCACTTTGTTGTCTACAATGTGAGTTTTCCAAACTCCATTGAATTCTATATAAATTTCTCTAGATATATCAGGGTTGAAAAAATCTTTTATTTCATATTCATCTAGTTTAGATGCCTGAATATTAGTTGGAACTGGGTTAGTTCTCATTTGACAAAAAATATTTTGATAAACAGACATGGCCGGTGCACTATAAAAAAAAAATTTAGCTTTGGTCATGCTATCATAGGATTTATAACTAGCTCCTAGAAATCCATAGACTTGCTTATTACAATTATTCTATTTTGTGTAAATTCTAGATTGTCTTCTTGCAAACACAAGATAAACTTTTTCTTATCCGGAGATTTTTTCTTTTAGCAATTGTCACCCAATCTCCTTGTGCAGGTTGTTTACTCTTGTTCATTTTTTCCTCTTGGTCTAGAGGTCTTTTTCAAAAATTAAAATTACTTGTTTAGTAATTTAATTTTCTGAAAACAATTCCTATTAAGAAAATCTGTAAGAAAATTGTTAGTACCTTTAAGATGTTCTACCTCAAAAGTATATTCATAAATTTTATTATACTAGGCTAATCTTCCTCCTTGCTTAATAAGTTTTTTATTGATCAAGAAATCTCTTACTGCCTTATTATCTGTGCATACAATAAAATTTTCTAGGACTAAATAAATATGAAAACTTTTTATTGCCAATTTTATTGCAAGTAATTCTTTTTCAAAAATAATATATTTCTGTTCATTTGGTTTAAATGTTCCAGAATTATATCTACAAAACTAGTTCTTCTTTTTGTAATTTTATGGGTATTAGATTTTTTTTCTTAGTCTAATCTCTTTCTCTAATAAAGGTATCTCTTTATCATGCCATAATTTACTTCGTATTGCTTTGAGAACACATCCCAACATGATTCTGAGGCATCTGTTTCTAAAATTAATTCATCATCTGGTTTTGGAAGATAAATGTCTGGTAAAGTTTTAAAATTTTCTTTGATTTGTTTAATTAAAATAAAATCTTTTGTTGTTCATTCAAAAAGAATATTTTTCCTTAATTTGGTTAACCGAGGAATTTTTATTTTTGAAAGATTTTTTATAAAATTTCGTCCATAATTTAAAATGCCTAATAAACTCTGTAATTGTGTTATATTTTCAAGAGTATCAAGAAAATCTTGTACTTTGGACAAAAATATATTCCTATAATTTTAAATATTTCTGGTCTAAAATTATTCCCCAAAATTCAATTGATTCTTTTTCTAGTTCAATCTTTTTCGGTGACAAAATAATTCCATGTTTTTGAAATTTTTTACAAAGTAATTTTAAATGTTTCTTATTCTTCTCTCGGATTTTAGAGAAGATAAGTATATCATGTGTGAGGACCCTTGTTGTCAAAATCCATGGAAAAACTAAGGTTGTAATCAAATTGTAATTTTCTAGTTTTGATCTTCCCGCTTGAGCGGGGAAAGGGCCGCTCAAGCGAAGTTTACACTCTCACAGTATTTTGCGTGTCTGCAAAAATACTGAGTGATGTGTTTTTACGCTCGAGCGTGGGATCTTCCGCTCGAGCGTGAACCCTGGTTTGGAACATGCAATATAGAGTCCCCGCTCGAGCGTCTATTTTCATGCTCGAGCGGACCGCGCGATCTCTGCTTCTATAAATTCACTTGTTGGTCCAACTCTAGGGTTACTTTTCCTAGATCTTCTTTAAGGGTCTTAGGGTTTCTTCTGAGATTTTCTTCTAAAGGTTTTTGTGAGTTTTCCTTGATGATTTGAGTGAGTATTAAACTCATATATTGATAAGCACATATCAAGGAGGTTGATTGGTTATATTCAAGAGTGTTCTTCTTCGTGGAATCCGGAGATTCAAACGTGGAGTTTCAAAGGAGTTTGATTCTGTACATAGTCGTTGATTCGACAAGTGAAGTTGTGGATTCAACTTCAAGTTAATCAATTCCAAGACAAAAGTTGCGATGAAAGATATACAAAAGATTTGAAGACAAATTGGAAGCGTTTGGGTAATTTGTTTGTTATCTTTGTAATCTTTCTTTCTTCAGTAGTGGATTGATTAATGGCGTTTTGCCCGTGGTTTTTTTATCACAGTTGAAGGTGCTTCAATTGTGGTTTTTTCCACATAAAATCGTTTGTGTCAATTTATTGTTTTTCAAAAATAACAATCTAAATCACTTTCGTAAGTGCTTGATGATTTAGATTGTGTGTTTTGAATGATTGGGAATTGGAATAATTAAGTCTTGATCTAATCACGAATCACTTAGGATTTTCAATTGGTATCAGAGCAGGTCACTCTTTGTTTTTATCAAAACTATAGGAGTGTGATTTTGTGTGATTGGTGATATGAATTCAATTCGTGAAGGTAACTCGACCCATAGACCTCCATTACTTGATGGTATAAACTATTCTTATTGGAAAGCTCGTATGAGAGCATTTTTAAAATCCATCGATAAGAAAGTTTGGCACTGTGTGATCTATGAGTGGAGTGAACCTATTGTCACCATTGATGGTATTGATATTCCCAAAACCCTTGATAAATGGGACACAACCGATTATCAAAACTCAAGTTGGAACAACAAGGCTCTCAATTCCCTTTTTTGCTCCGTCACACCTAAAGAGTTTCGTCGTATCTGCACGTGTGAAGTAGCAAAAGAGGCTTGGGACATTCTTGAAACGATTCATGAAGGTACTACTTCTATTGAAAGGTCAAAACTTCAACGTCTCATCTCTGCCTTTGAAAACCTTTGTATGCGTGATGATGAGACATTTGATGATTTCTATGCTAAACTTAGTGACATCGTGAATTCCTATTTCACACTCGGTGAAAAAATCCCTGAAGCTAAAGTTGTTGAAAAATTTTTGAGGTCATTACCCGAGAGGTTCCAATCAAAAGTGACAGCCATTGAGGAGGCTCAGGATGTTGATACCCTCAAGCTTGATCAGTTGGTTGGAAACTTACAGACTTATGAAGCCCACTAGATTTCTAAGAAAAAATAAAAAGATAGTGTGGCTTTCACTAGTGCTCATGAGATTGCAAAAACTCCTGAGACTAAGTTTGATTTAAAGTCTAAGATGACGGCTATGTTTACTGATAAACCCAAAACCTTTCCACCAAAACTTACTCCAAAAACTGAAAAGAAGATTGTAAAGGGGCAAGCGGTCAACTGTTATGAATGTCAAGGGTTTGGACATATTGCCCTTGAATGTCCTTCAAAAAAGAATCAGAAGAAAGTCTACACAGTGACTTGGGATGATGAAAGCGGATCGGAGCAAGAACCCGAAGAAACTGAATCTGGAAAGACGGGGATAGTGCTTTCATGGCATTTTGGTCCACTTTCACACAACCTCTTTTGAAGCCAATGGAATTTGCTCGTGGTCAGAATCTGTATCATGCTCCCACCTTTGATGGGAGTAATTACTTGCATTGGAAGATCAGAATGAGGGCATTTCTGAGAGCTTTTGACCTAGAAGGCTGGCAAGCCATTGAAAAGGATGTTAAATGTGCTGACAATCCGAGCAATGAGAGAGTCCTGATTACTATTTGTGGAGCAATCTCTGATAAAGAACAGCAACGGGTTGCTCATTGCACAAAGGCTAAAGATACATGGGACATTCTAAGCCAATTTCATGAAAGAGGAGATTCATCTTCACCACCATGTATCACCTTTCCTGCCTTAGTTGCTAGACTGGATGAGGTTAAGGAGAATGAGGAGCAAAAAGAAGATGATGAAACATCAGAAGACAATGATGAGATTAATGGTGATAATCTACAACAAGCTTGCGAAAAGCTTTATGATAAATCTCTGAATTTGTCCAAGATCAATGACAAACTCACTCTCAAGCTCAAAGCATGTGAAAGTGAGAATGTCAAGCTAAAAGGAGAACTTGTAATAGCAAAATAGAATGTCATTAAGATATCTAGTGATAGGCAAGACCTATGTAGGAAACTTCTATCCTGTGAAACTGAAAGGAATGAACTCCTGAAAGTGCATTCCACATATGAAGAGAAGCTTGAAAGCCTTGAGATGTCACAAGCTACATTAGAAAAGATGGTTTGTCATAAAGATGAAGAACTCCGAATTGCTAGAGCCACAATTGCCATGTGGAACAAAGGTTCCAAATCATTAGAAGACATCCTTGGGTCTCAACAAATGGGTTATGACAAAAGTGGGCTAGGCTATGGTAATGCGACAGCTCACAAGGGATAGGCCTCTACATCACATGACCTGAAGACTCAAGCAAAGGGAAAGCTGAAGGTACACCAGGGTGATCCCTCTCTTCATCTACCTAACAGGGGATAAGATCAACAAAAAGAAGGTAAAACCTGTTTTTATTTGTCATCATTGTGGTAGGTATAGCCACATTCGTCCTTATTGCTTTGAATTGTTTGGTAAGGTGTCTCAAAAGGGTAGAAATTCGAATACTCTTTGGGTTAGGAGACAACCTTACATGTCTAGGTGGAATGCCAAGATTCATGAGGGTGTTCACAACACCAAGACATTTACCAAGATCGCCAAACCTGATTTTGTTAAGACCAAAAAGATTTGGGTGAGAAAAGATGATTTGACTTGGTTAGTTGTTCAAACTGCTCTAATAACACGTGACTCACACATGTGGTATCTTGATAGTGGGTGCTCTTGTCAAATGTCAGGTGACAAATCCTACTTCACCTCCTTTGAAAAATATGAAGGTGGAATTGTTACCTTTGGAGATGGTAGCACTTCTAGAGTCATTGGTAAGGGCTTTATAAGTGTTGCTAGTCTTCCCAAGCTTGAAAATGCTTTACTTGTTGATAGTCTTAAAGCAAATCTTTTGAACATCAGTCAAATGTGTGATTCCCACCATGAAGTATTGTTTTCAAAAAATAAATGTGAAATTTTGGATAAAAAGGGAAATATTGTCTTGCATGGAGTTAGCACATCTGATAACTGCTATGGGATTGTTACTACTAATGATCTCACTTGTCACTCAGCCATCATAAGTAACATTGATTTATGGCATCAAAGATTAGGTCACATGAATTTCAAAGACCTAACTAAGATAGCCAACAAAGAGCTTGTGAGAGGAGTACCTAAACTGGATAAGACTTTATTTGTGAAACATACTAAGTCTTATATTCTTGTTGCTCAAATTTATATTGATGACATTGTGTTTAGATCCACTGCTGATCATCTTGTGAAATATTTTTCGGATTGCATGACACATGAGTTTGAGATAAGCATGATGGGAGAGTTGTCTTATTTCTTGAGTCTTCAAATTAAACAGTCTCCTTCGAGTATGTTTGTTTCACAGGCTAAGTATGCCAAAAATCTTGTGTCAAAGTTTGGTCTCGAGTCTGCCAAACATGCACGCACTCCCATGAGCACCAGTCTTCGCCTTTCCAAAGATTCCTCTGGTATTAATGTTGATCCTACCCTTTATAGGAGTATCATAGGAAGTCTTCTTTACTTTACAGCCAGTCGTCCTGATATTGCTTTCAGTGTAGGTGTTTGTGCCCGTTACCAAGCTAGTCCTAAAGAGTCTCTTCTTCTTACGGTCAAACGCATAATTAAATATGTTAATGGGACATTGGGATACTGGGTTTGGTTTTCTACTGATACTACAGCTGAAATTACTAGTTTTTCTGATGCCGACTGGGCAGGGTATGCTGATGATAGGAAGAGTACATCCGGGGGTGTTTTTACCTTGGGAATAATTTAGTTTCCTGGCATAGTAAAAAGCAAAATGCCATCTCTCTTTCGACTGCTGAGGCTGAGTACATTGCTACAGGGAGTTGTTGTGCACAAATGCTGTGGATGAAGCAAATGCTTCATGACTATGGGATAGATCAGAACATTCTCACTCTTTTCTGTGATAACACAAGTGCCACAAACATTTCAAAAAATCCTGTCCAACACTCTCGCGCCAAACACATTGACATTCATCATCATTTTATTCGAGAGTTAGTAGAAGAGGGCTTTGTTGTTCTTGAACATGTACCCACTGAGCATAAAAAAGCTGATATTTTTACAAAACCCCTTGATCTTCTTAGGTTTGAGTTCCTTAGAAAGACCTTGGGTGTAGTGCTCAGTTGTTAGGGTGTTATTTGTTACTGGAGGGGGTGTGTATGGTTGCTTTTTTTTTCTGTATACTTGGATGTTATAATCTTATTCTCCTTAATTCCTGTCATCACTGCATTTAGAAAAATATGAACTCCTTATGCTGCATGCTAGACTTCTTTGTTCATTGTTCATAGCTCATTTTGAATGCTCATATTCATTGACTTCATGATCTCATTCTGAACACATCCTTGAGATAAACTGTTGTAAGGGTTTCTGCACAAGTGATCAAAGTTCTCTATAGACCACTAATAGTGTTTCTTATACTTTTTCAGAGGAATTGACCTATACTAGTATGTCATGGGTGATGTTGAGTCTCTTAACCATCTACCATCATTTTTCACTACCACGGTTTCTCCCTCAGTTCATTGAAGTCCGGGTATTAGGAAAAGGCTACCTCAGAGGCACCAACCAAGCCATCCTTTTTTATTTCATTCTTCTCTGGTTTGGTCTCCATACTCTTGAACGTGCAAGCCACCAGTGAGTGCCCACAAGAAAAAAAGTTTAAAAAAATAATTTAAAAAAAAGGGACTCATTGATTGAGGGGGAGACTCTGCGTTTACTCAACAAATACCCCGTGATTCCTAGTGGTTTGACTTTTCTCTATGATGTTTAGTTACTTTTGTTGGAGGTCCAGCCATCCGATCACTACGAGGATTAACTCTAGCTCTGTGGCCTCTCAAGGATCACACACACACATTTTATATGTGAGCTCTCATGTTTGTTTTTGAGTAATGCATTCTCATGTTGCTCATGATCATTGATTGAATATTATCTGACTTGCTCATGATTTTTTGGTTCATAGTTTTTTTAAATAAACAAGTTTATAGGCTTCATGGTGTGTGGATCATTTCATCCCAGTGTTACAGTCTTCCAATTATACTCTCATTTGTTTTACAGTTCACCATTCTCTGATTGAGTTGCTTTTGTTTTTATTTTCATTTTTTTTTTAAATGTTTTGGTGATTAATGGTGTTTTGTCCCTACTCAAGCGGAATTTATAACGCTCTGTAGACACGCCCGAACGTCCCAAGAAAATCCCGTTTTGTTCATTGGGCTTACTACAGTT
Source organism: Camellia lanceoleosa (assembly GCA_025200525.1). NCBI lineage: Eukaryota > Viridiplantae > Streptophyta > Magnoliopsida > Ericales > Theaceae > Camellia > Camellia lanceoleosa. The sequence continues at coordinate 42,653,528 of CM045760.1, forward strand.
TGGATTCAATGTCACAGTTCTGAATCTAATCTCACAAAGGGCAATGCAAGATCGATAAATCACCAAAGAGTCCAAATCCGGCAAATCGTTTTGAAAAACTGATTTTTTAGAAAGAAGTGCCAAACATGGACTGCTTTGTCAGATACAGAGTCACCACCTAAATGTTTTTATTTTGAGAAATTTAGGAAACCCTGACTCGCGCCTAAGGCCACGTGTCCGTCATCACCAAAGTTGCCTCGGCTCGGGAACTTGGGTACGAGAGGGGAAGGTCATGCAATGAGCACCCCCGCTCGCCCGATCAAAGATCGGCCACTACTAAACATGATATCTTGTTTTTAAAAACACATGCGTTCTTATTCCGATTTATTAGCCTAGAATTACTATGTGATGCACACAGCATACAAGTATAGACTGGATCGCCTAATTTGGAACAAAACATCTCATGTTTGTTTTTTAAAGCGGTTTGCTACTCGCAAGTAGGCTAAAATGCGGATTTTGCCGCCCTCAAGTGGGCTTAGAAAATATGGTGATTTGCCACTCTCAAGTGGGCTTAAAACTCGCAATCAATGAATTGTTCCAATTCAAGTAATCCAACCTTCACCCACAGGCAATCAGATAGTTATATCACATAAGCAAATAGCCTCATGGTAAGCATGCTATCATGGCAGTCACTCACACACATGCAAAGATGCTAAAGCATAAACACTTACCGAGTACTCCAAGCCAAAACAAAAGCTATGTTAGAAATCAATGCATAATCCTAGTTTATGTTTAAGATGGCTAATGCAACACATGCAAAATGCAACTAAGACAGGCTCGGCTATTCTAAGATGGCATATGAGATGTTACAGATAACACGCATTCAACTTGGAATTGAAATACGATGCAGTTAGAATGATGCGCCGAGCCCGGTGCATGCAAGACAGATGAATGGATGCAAACATGTGAGCATAAGGATGCTAATTGAAACATGTCCTAAAACTAACCATCGTAAGCTGGTAAATAAAAAATGAGAAAGAAGTAGGAGTTGGAAGACATGCATCACACACATGTACACTTATTACAAAATTTGCCCTCTCGACGGAGGGTCCAAATAAATAATACAGAACCAGCTAGCTAATCTAAGCTAATCTAATTAAACTAGTTATTACACGACGAAATGAATAACAAATTACAACTACTTATTACACAACATTAACTAAGTAAGCAATCTAAATGAGCATGCAAACTAAATGAATGTGGGCTGCCCCAACTCTGCTTTGAATGACAAAGGATGCATGCATGCTTGAATTGCCTTGTTCGGAAATCCCTCGCGACGCCCCGACTTGCCTCTGTTTGCAATTGACCTCAGAACACTGCTCAAAGCTCCAGAAGGCTAAAACTCCACCCTGGGAATCTGTGGGAAGGCTGCCGACCAGCTATTGGCCTTGGAGACCACCTGCCAACCACTTTTGTGGTGAAAAACCAGAAAAAATGGTCGACCAGCCACTAAATCTGGTCGGCCGACCAGTTTCTGCCCCTGGTTTCTGGTTTTCTGCAACAGGAGGCAAGAAAGAGAGATGGCAAAGTATTCGCAACACATATGTGCACGACCACTCTCCCCATCATTGCATAAGCTCAAGGGAGTGTAGTCCTTGACCCTCGGGCCACCAATCACGCATCTCGATGCATGATGGCCGAGGAGTCGAATTGCACGACTCAATGTGAAATGAATGCACATATAAGCACCTAAAGCCAACAACTCCGTCATGGGTAGTCAAGAGTGTCGGCAACCGGGAATCGAGGCACGTTTCATCATTTCAAGCATGAAACGTCCCTCGTTTCCCGTGTTTGGACTAACCCCTATTCCAAACACAATGCAATAAACAAGGCATGCACCAATGCAACTCTAGCATGCAATCTTAATGCAATGCAACTAAGTCATGCAAACATGCAAGGGATAACATGCAAACATGCAACTAGCATACACAATGCTATGAACTAACAATGGCATACTCAATGCACATGACACTTAGCATACACAATGTACATAGAAACTAACATACACAATGAGATGAACAAGGCATGCACAATGCAATGATCAACCATGCGACAATATGGCATACTCAATGCTATGAACTACAATGGCATACTCAATGCAAAATGGACTTAAACCAAAATGGATGGGCCTCAGCCACACCCAAATCAGTGGCCAATAGATGATGGAAATAAGGCATCAAAACACACACGATCATGCACAATGCAACGGCCCCAAGTCTAAGGCACAAAACACAACTTTCCAAACGCATTGAAAGGATGAAATATGAAGTGCAATGACACATGTTTCAGCTTTGAAATGGCATACAAAATGACTTCGAATTATGCAAACAACTCATGTAATGCATGTTGAATGGCTTAAGCATCGAAACTAGTGAAGTGTATTGCACTATAGGCATGCAAGGCAATGCTCAAATGGCCAAACCAAATCCAAACAGACCCTATGCAGGCCCAAAACAGTAGCAAAATGAGTTGGGATGATGGCTTGAAAGGCACAAAAATGAAGCTCATGCAATGGCTCACAAAATAGGGTATAAAAGCACAACTCTCAAGGGCACTTAAAGAGTGGAAAACATGGAAGTATGACAGCCCTATATGCTCTGAAATATCATGCTCAATGATGCCAAAACATGAAAATACCTCAAGTTAAGCATGCAAGGGACTTCAAAACTCGAAGCTAGTCAAGGCTATTACACTACAAGCATGCATGGAAAGCATCTTTCGACCAAGAGGCCTCAAAATAGAGCTAAGACAGCCCAAAATATAAACAAAACCAGGTTGGAGCATGGCCAAAATATGCTAGAATAGAGGGCCAAAACATCATGCATTCTAAGCTAGTAAACATGATTTACACTACAAGCATATGAAGCATGTGAGAAGCTACCAAACCAGCTAAAAACAGAGTCATGGCATGCCAAATGATGACCAAAAACCCACTGAAATATGACCAATACATACAAGAATGACATGCTACTTTGATAAGCCACAAAAGGATTACTCTACACATGCAAGAGGCAAACCCAAGGTGACCAAACCAGCCATAGACAGAGTCTAGGTAGGCCCTAAAAGTCACCAAAAAGTTCCTGAACTGAGCCTTGAAAGTATCAAAACATATGCTCATTTGATAGACCAAAAATGCAAGCAAACAAGACCAAAAGAGAGAGGGTCACCCCTCTCTGATTTAGGGCCTCAAAATCACATGCCAACCACTAAAAATCCATTGGATTTCAGTGGCCATGAAAGGGTTAACTCAAAGGCCTTATGGCATGGCACAAAACAAGGCCAAATAGGGCATGCAAGAGGGAAGATGACCCTCAGCACCAAAAGGGCCTTAAACAAACATGTTAAGCAGTGAAAAATAGAGCTTTTTTTCAGTTAACTACAAAGCTCAAATAAGCATGCAAGTATGGCTAAGAGAATGATCAAGACAAAGCTTAAAAAGAGATAAAAGAGATTACCCTTGAAGCTCAGCAAAACCAGCAAGTTCCTCAGCCAAAAACCACCATTTTAACCTCCAAAAATAACCTCTAGGAACCTCAATTCAATGGTAAGGATGTATGGCTAAGAGTTGGGGTGTTAAAGGTCAAGAACAATACACACTTTTGGCTCAAAATATAGAGATATAGAGAGAGATATGTGTTTGTGCCTCAGGAAATTTTATGAACCTCTCCTATGGAGAGGGAGGCTCTCTCTTATAGAAAAACAAGAGTTAAAGCTTCTTAGAGAAGCTAAAACTTGGATGCAATCCCTCCATACACGTGTATGGAGGATACAGCCTCACATTTGGCATCCACTGCATCTGCCAAAGCAGGCGCCTGCAGAGAAAAGCTGGTCGGCCTGCTACTTTTAGTGGTCGGCCGACCACCCAAAGTGGTCTCCTAAAAAAAAAAGTGGTCGGCCATGGGAATTGGTGGTCTCTACACTGAAAGCAAGCCCATGGTGGGGTGGGAAACCAAAAAATGTGGCTCAAAGACCAAGAAAACCAGTTTCCCGACCAGAAAATCGGCTAGTGGGGAGAAAAGTGGTCTCCAAGGAGAAAGCTGGTCTCCCACCCTTGTACCACTTCCCAAACATGGAAAGTAAGGTTTGTACCCAAGACAAACCAAAACGGATGCAAAACGAGGGTTCAGGAGGCAAGACGCGCTGCCGGGAGCCCCGAAAACCAGCTGCCGAGCATCAAAAGTGGCGTACGACCACAAAAGTGGTCTCCCGGACGACAGTGTCCCTTTAGACAGAGGAAACAAGGTGTGTTCCAAAAATCATGCCAAACGGAGAATGTTAAGCGGTCCCGAGCCGAGGCAAACGGCCGACGGCTCCGAAAACCGAAAACTAGTCTCCAAATGGGAACAGTGGCCTATGACCATGAAAAGTAGCCTACGACCACTAAGAGATGGTCTACAAGACCTCTCCCTCCCTTCGGGAAGAGAAAACAAGACTTGGTCCGCGGACTGAGTCAAAGTACAAAGAGGCCCGAGGTCCAGAGGTGAGGCTCTCAGCCAAGAACTCCGAAACCTCGAAACGAGCACAACATGCGCAATGACCGAGTGCTCAATCGATGACGTCTGAGTCTTAAGGTTGGTCAAAAATGGGGTTTCTACAAGCTCAAGCGTGAATTTCTGTCACTCAGCATTTAGTGCAGGGTTTTGCAGTTCTGCGAGGGTGTTTTTGGCCCCCGAGCGTATCTGCGCGTGTTTTGGCTCCCGCTCGAGCGTCCAACCTCACGCTCGAGCAAATTGGTTTGGTTTAAAACTCTCTCCCTCAACTCTTCAGTTCATTTTCCCCCCAAATTTCATTCTCTCTCCTAGGTCTCCTTGGCGATTCAGTGCATTCTCTTCCTTGGTCTTTTCTTTGGTGATTCATGTTCTTCTTGCACACCTAAGGTATGTTTCACTTCGATTTCTCCTCTTTTACTCTGTTTTTTTTATTATTATTTTTAGTTGTAGTTTTTTTTCTTCTCTTATTTCATCCTTCACTCTTGTTCGTAATATTTGGGTCTTTTTTTTTTTTTTTTTTAATCTAGTTATGCAATGTTGGGCTTTGTCATATTAGGTTGAGTTCTAGATTATCACTGCTTTCTGTTCTAGGTGTTTCAATATTAGGTTGTTCTATTAGGTTGTGACTCTAGTTTTGGAATACTGAGCTTTGTAATATTAGTTATGTGATTTATCTGGTTAATTGATTATTGTGTTAACTGGGTTACAATGTGTTACATACTTCTATTGATTGGTTTGATTTTGCTAGATTTATAGTCTCTTACTAATATTTTGTTTTCCTCTTTTGGTTTAATTTTTGTCTTGGGTTAGGGGTGTTGTGTTTTTTCTTTTGTCTTTTACTTGGTTTAGTCATGTCTTCTTTCAAGAGAAGGAAGTCCACTGCCTCTCGACCCTCCTTTAACTCTGACCGGTTTCCGTCGGCTGAGAAAGCCAAATTGTTTCGAGAGTCCTATCTATCCCGAACCGTTCATCTCGAACGAAATGTTCAACCTAACACCTTTGAGTCTATCTATATCCGTCCTCTTTTTGATCCCTTGGGTGGGGATTATGTACTCTCTTTCTCAGGTCCTCAAAACCTCAGTTGGGTTCGAGAATTTTACTGTAATATGGAGAGTCTTGATGACATTGGTCCGTCATTCAAGACTTGGGTCCGGTCCAAGTCAATCACAATCACCACTGATCTCATTAGAGAGCTTTTAGGGATTAGTAAAGTCTTCCCTAGCTTCTATCATTTTCCTGTGAGACCCACTTGCGATTTCAATGAGATGGCCACTGCTCTATGTGGTACATCTCGTCCTTGGCTCTCTGGGGCATTGATCAAACAAAATGGGCTTCTACCCCATTTTCGGTTACTCAATCTCATCGTGTGTGCCAACATTATAGTGACTACCCATAGCTCAGAAATCAATCAAGAACAAGGGTTTGTTCTACAGTGTATTGCTCTCAATCGCTCCATTGACCTTGCTTCTTTGATTATTCAGAAGATGGTTGTTGCGTTTGAACGTAACAACCATGGTCTGCCTTATGGATGCCTCATTAACAGGCTTCTCACCAAATTTGACGTTCCCTCGTATGACGAGGATGAATTTGCTTCACTATCCTGGCCTTTCACCAAGAAAACTGTCTCCCAGAGTCAATTACATGTTCGAGGGGTTTCTACTGGGGTGGGTCGTTCTAGTACAGGTACAGGTGATGTTGTTATGGTAGAGGAGGCTGAGTACGATGCGGCTGCTACTGGTGATGCTGTTGGTGAGGGAGAGCAGCCACCTCCAGTCCATACTATCCATGGCCAGCTCCATCATTTCGAGCAGTCTGTTGTTTCTCGTTTTGATTGACTCGAGGGGCGGATGGATATTTTCGAGGCTCGGCTCACAAATCTAAAGACCACTACCGATACTCGGCTCACTGCGTTGGAGGCGTCTTCCAGGCGTATTGAGAAGTCCGTTGCACAGTCTTCTACTTATTTGTCTCAGATCCTGTCTTTTCTCCAGATGCAGTCCTCGCCCGAGTCTCAGTCGCCCGCTCAGTGATCATTGATGTCCAGACATGCTATTAGCTAGTTCTTTTCTACACAAATCTCTTTTATTGGACTACTATTTCTCTTGTTTTTGTTCTCTCACAAACAAAAAGGGAGAGTGGGCATATTGTTAGCATATTGGATATTATTTGTGGATTTAGGAATGTTTTGGGAATATTTTAGTTTTTTTTTATGGATGGGTGTTATGTTTCTCTAAAATTTTAAATTTGGTTATTTATACAATTCCACAGTTTTTGGTTGGTTTGTGTGGTTGTTTTTTTCAGGTGGATTGTTTAAAGAAATTGTTCAAGAATTGCGTGGTCTTTGGTGTTTGTTTTTTATGTTGTTTGTTTCTTTTTGTTTTTTATTTTTTATTTTTTTTTTTGTGGTGGTTTTCTTAGGAAAATTGTTTAGAATGATTTTGTCCAAAATTTAACAAAGGGGGAGATTGTTAGGACCCTTGTTGTCAAAATCCATGGAAAAACTAAGGTTGTAATCAAATTGTAATTTTCCAGTTTTGATCTTCCCGCTCGAGCGGGGGAAGGGCCGCTCGAGCAGAGTTTACACTCTCACAGTATTTTGCGTGTCTACAAAAATACTAAGTGATGTATTTTTACGCTCGAGCGTAGGATCTTCCGCTTGAGCATGAACCCTGGTTTGGAACATGTGATATAGAGTCCCCGCTCGAGTGTCCATTCCCACGCTCAAGCGGACCGTGCGATCTCTACTTCTATAAATTCGCTTGTGGGTTACTTTTCCTAAATCTTCTTTAAGGATCTTAGGTTTTCTTCTGAAGGTTTTTGTGAGTTTTCCTTGATGATTTGAGTGAGTATTAAACTCATGTATTGATAAGCACATATCAAGGAGGTTGATTGGTTATATTCAAGAGTGTTCTTCTTCAGTGGAATCTGGAGATTCAAGCGTGGAGTTTCAAAGGAGTTCGATTTTGTACGTAGTTGTTGATTCGACAAGTGAAGTTATGGATTCAACTTCAGGTTAATCAATTCCGAGACAAAGGTTGCAATGAAAGATATACAGAAGATTTGAAGACAAATTGAAAGCGTTTGGGTAATCTGTTTGTTATCTTTGTAATCTTTCTTTCTTCAGTAGTGGATTGATTAGTGGCATTTCACCTGTGGTTTTTTTATCACAGTTGAAGGTGCTTCAATTGTGATTTTTTTCCCGTAAAAATTGTTTGTGTCGATTTATTGTTTTTCGAAAATAACAATCTAAATCACTTTTGTAAATGCTTGATGATTTAGATTGTGTGTTTTGAATGATTGGGAATTGGAATAATTAAGTTTTGATCTAATCACGAATCACTTAGGATTTTCATCATAAATATAAACTACACAACAATCCTTAAGATCTTTAAAGATTGTATCCATCCACCGTTGAAATACCTATAGTGCTATATTTAAACCAAAAGGCATAACATTTCAGTGGTAATGTCCTCTAGGTGTACTGAAAGCAGTCAATTTTTTTGACTTTTCAATTAATTGAATTTTCCAAAATCCACTCTTACAATCGAATTTGCTAAAGATTTTTGATCATTTGGTTAAGTTAATCAAAACATCTTTTCTTGGAATAAAATATCCATCAAATTCTAAATTTTCATTTAACCGTTTATAGTACCATTTGGGCTTTTCCTCTTTCAATTTCAGCATGGTTTCTTACCATAAAAGCTGGACTAGAGTAAGGGCTTCTAGTTTCTTCAGTTAACTTTTTGTCTAAAAGTTTCTGAAATTGAATAACAAATTCATCTATATCTTGTCTAGTATAGATCATTGGTCTTACTCTAATGATAACATTAGGATCTTTCAATTTCAAACTATAATAACGCGGACTATGTTGCCATAGTTTTAATAGATTTTCACTAAAATTTGCTTCTAGAATTTTATAAATCCAATGTGATTCGTCAATAGTTTTGATGATGGAAGTTAAATCACCACGTGGGCAAACTCTTTATCACAAATATATTTATGTTATTCTAACAATGGAATATGAATTAAGACATTATTTATGCTTAATGAAATGGTTTTTTCCTATATTTGCATTGGAAGGTATTTATATATAAAATTATTTCCAAGTAGGAAATCTCCATCCATATAAGGAAAATATAAAATTTTTGGTATAATGAACTTGCCGTCATTTAACCAAATAACTATATTTTTAGCCTTGAATTGTACAGAAGCATGGTTTCCATCAATTCCAATAACAAAAATTGGATGTTTCATTAATGTCCATTTTTCTTTTGGTATGGCATTTCATTTACATGAGCTTATTGTAGATCCTGTGTCTATGAGAACACTGAGGCTATAGGGTTTATAACCTACAAAATTAAATGTTCACCACACATGTGTAACTTCTTTTTCCTTGGCCAGGAGAAAAAATAATATCATAATTTTTTGTTTGAAAATGATACATATGGGCAAACTTAATATGTTTAGATTGGATTCTTGTTCCTGGAAAAATAAGGATCTGAACATTTGTCGAAGCAATAGATTCTTTATTAGAATTATAACTCGATTCACCAATGCTTAATTTTGAAAATAATTTGTTAGGAAAATCTTTTTCAAATACAGAAGTTGATCTTTTAATTTTTAGAACTGTATTTTGAATATATAATTTTTTTTCCTGATGCTTGTATTTGTATTTGTGCAGGATTTTTTGTTTTAGAAGATTCTCCTTGTTCTACTAGGTCATGAAGTAATCATTGTCGAGGAACTTCTAAATCTCTCCAATTCATTAGATGCAATTGGATTGCCGTGTCAAATGGTATTGGTTCAAAGATTTCAACGATTTTATTATCATTTGATCTTGTTTTTGTTTAAGGAAATTTGGTCAATTCGTGAATTGTTTTCCAACGAATAGCCAAATCATATGAATTCAATTTCATTCCTAATCCTTGTGTTTTAATTCTTATTCTGACTATGTCCTCAAGATTAGGATCATTTATGGAAATAAAGAAATTTGGTCTAACATTAAACCAAATTACTTCATTAGCCAAATTAGATTGAATTTCTCCAACGAGTGCTTTCATTGGGTCAGAAAATCTTTTATCAAAAATTACCGACAAAATAGGAGTATCTATCCCTTGTCGAAATAAGGTTGTTATGGTTACCTGTATTAATCCAATATGAATATATTGAATCTCACGATATTTCTTTTTCCATCTAGCAATCCTTTTCTTATCAAAAAAAAGAATATCAATGTTTCCTTCTTCTGACCATTTTGCTTAAGTGTTGCCACTGTATTGTTCAAACACTCTTGCTGAAAAAAAGTTGAATTTTGAAAGTATGTAAATTTCTAGTACAACAACTTCTTGTATTTTCTCAAATTTTGCTAATTCTTCTTCGGTAAAAGTTTTTTCTTCTCTGATTACATCTTCGAGTCGAATTGCTTGTAATTCTTCTTGAGATACATCTTGACTATTTGTATTATCTTGATTATCTGTATTAGTCATTATGAAGATTAGTTCTTCATTTGAACTTACTTCATCGCTAGAAATTTCATATAAGATTTCTTCTTCATCATAAATTTTTTCACCATATATTATTTCAAAGTTTTGTTCCTCAAGAATTTTGATCATTTTCTTTGCACTTTTTTCCTTTTTTGGGCATTCAAGTGCGTAGTGACCTTCTTTGTTACAAATGTAACATCTACAAGTTTTCTTTTTTGAAACATTTTAGAATATATTTTTTCTTTTTTGAAAAAGTTTTGCTCTTTTTCGAAGGTTTCCATGTATATTTTTTGCATTTTTTGGAAAATCCTTTTCACTTAGGAAATGTATCACAACCAATTTTTCAATTTTCTTTCAAAATTTTGTCACAACATTTTTGACCATATTTTGAGTTGGAAATTTGATTTTTTTTTTTTTTTTTTTTGCCTTTGCTTCTAGACACTGATCTGCTATCAGTCTTAGAACATAATTAATGCGAAAACCAAGATTATCATATTCTTCTTTCCCCTATTTTTTTGAGAAAGTCAAGATATGTTTTAATACATAACTCATCCCATGGATTAGGAAATTTATGAAAAAATTGATCTAACCAAGGTTGATTTGCTGATGGATCAGTAAAATAATAATATTTTTTTAAAGTTTGAACATAGTCTTCAAAAAGATAAATGTCACATAATTCTAATTTCACTACAGGAAATTGCACTTTTGCCGACTAGAAATTTGGTCGGCAAAAGTCCATTTTTAGTTTGCAAAAGTTATCCGCAACCAATTTTTTTGGTCGTCACTTTGGTCGCCAATTGAGGGTCAGCAAAAGTAATTAGCGACCAAACTTTTGTTGGTCGGGAAAAAGTTGGATTTGACAACTAAATTTTTGGTCGCTAAATATATCATTACTACGACTAATCCATTTAGTCACTAAAACACTTTAGTAGCGAAAAGTGACATATTCCCGACCAAACATGTTAGTCGCCAATTGTCACATTCCACGACCAAACATGTTAGTCGCCAAAAGTAATATTTGCGCAACTAAAATTTTAGGCGGCAATAGACCTATTCGCGACCAAACTCTTTGGTTGCCAAAATTAACAATTTTACCGACTAATTATTTAGTCGCCAAATGTACCTTTTTGCCTACCAACATTTTAGTTGGCAAACCACAATTTGGTCGCCAACATCCAACAAAATAAACCTATAATTGAAAACAAATATTCCATCCAATCCATTCAATATAATCTATAATTAAAAAGAATCATTCATACCATCAAAGTATCATAATCATGAACATTCAACAAAATACATAAATCATCCAATCTTGAACCTGTTTAATAAAAGTCAGCAACTATTGTAAGTTTCCATCCACAAGTAATTCCAAAGTACATATTCCTCCAATTAAAATTCCGATTCACATCCTGACTAGCATAAAAATTTAAAACATAACAAGAACTTGTTACTATGTTTTAAATTTTTATCCATGCGCATCTATCAAAAAATATAACTAGTAGTTTACCCAAATATTTTCCATATACACCCATCCAAAAATATAACTACTAGTCTATCGAAATATTTTCCATACACATCTATCTAAAAATATATAATCCTTCCAAAAATGCCTATAAAGCCAATTAGTCCTGTACAATTTAGCTTCATGCACGAGTTCATCCATCTGTACCAAAGAAAAAGAAAAAGAATGTCAAGAATTGAGCAGTCATTAAATCTTGTTTGTCTAAAATGTGGTAAAATACTTAAAATTTTACTTTCAAACTGGAGGAATGGAGCTCCTCCCCAAAAGACTACATAGATGGGATTTGAGAATTAGTTGCTGCAAAACTAAATCCTTGTTTGGATGCTTCTAGTAGATTGTCCAATACTGTATATAATTATTCAGAACATGCAAACATGTTCCCTGCCATACCACACTATTACTTAACATTAAACAATCATGTTTACATTGTGTAAGAATCTCATAAACATCAAATGCAACTATTTTTGCAAGAAGAAAATTCTATCGTTATTGAATACAAAAAAGGCATTCCCTTGCCATTTCATGCAAGTTAATTTTGTGATAAAGAAAACAAACATCTTAGAATGAGACCTCTAACTTCTCAAGAAGTCTGTCCACCACTACTAAGGCCATAAATCTTTTTGTTACACCATACGCATCACATTAACTAGACATATGATAGTTTGACCCACTGTTTAAATAAGCTTAGACTTCTTTTATTTCTAACAAAAGCATGGATGTTGGCATTAACCAGTTAGCAACACTTACAAGGAAAGGGCCACTAATTTTCTCACTCAATTGCTCCCGGAGTCAATTAATTAGCATAAGAGCCCATGCTTACCTACAATTTTTCAGAGTTTGCACGGACAGTATGAATTTAAACACTCCATAGACCTCCAACATCGGTAAAAAACAATTTAGTCAATTGCAATTTATACGATACACAATATTTAAATTTTCTTTAAAATTTTCCAAACAAAAAGTAATTGAACTTATTTTATAAAAATTAATATTACTAGAAAGGTTTATTAGCTTATTAAGAAAATAAGAAGCGTGACAATGTTACTTTTTCCTTTAGTTTGTCTAACCATTTTTACAAATATCCACTCATCACAAGATTTGGTTCTCTTAGACTACTCTGACTCTAGCACATTGGACGAAACACCTAAAGTTCTCGCAAAAAGATTTAGTTCTTGTAATCTAATGTTACACGCATAATATTAAGTTACTTCGTCATCCATTTATTTTTGCCTTTTTTATCACATTTTTTGGTCTAAATATCTAACCGTGTGACCTACTGACACGCCGGTTGCTCTCACAAGTTTGTTTAATCTAGGCCAAGGTGGCCGTTATGATCTCGGGGGTGTTTTGAGGCTGTTTCTAATTTCTGGCCCCAAACAGCCCATTTTTGCCTTTTTTATCACATTTTTTTGTCTAAATATCTAATCATGCATCCTATCAATGCACCGCTTGCTCTCACAAGTTCGTTTAATCTAGGCCAAGGTGACCGTTATGATCTCGGGGTTGTTTCGAGGTTGTTTCCAATTTTTCATTTTTGCTTTTTTTCACATTTTTTGGTCTAAATATCTAACCGTATCGATGCGCCACTTGCTCTCACAAGTTTGTTTAATCTAGTCTGAGGAGACCGTGATGATCTCGGGGGTGTTTTGAGGCTGTTTCCAATTTCTAGCCCCAAACGGCCCGTTTTCACCTTTTTTATCACATTTTTTGGTCTAAATATCTAACTGTACGTCCTATCGACGCGCCGCTTGCTCTCACAAATTTGTTTAATCTAGGCCGAGGTGACCATGATGATCTCGGGGCTGTTTAGGGGTTGTTTCTAATTTTTGCTCCCAAACAGCTCATTTTCGCCTTTTTCTCTCACATTTTTGTGTCCAAATCTCTAATTTTGTGTCTTATCGATGCGCCACTTGCTCTCACAAGTTTGTTTAATCTAGTCAAAGGTGACTGTGATGATCTCAGGGTTGTTTCCAATTTTCACCCCCAAATGTCATCCTTCAAATTAAAGAACAAACTAAAACTAGAAGTGATCAAACCAAAATAGAGAACAACCCTTAGCAGCAATAGAGCAAATGATCACCTACCCCAAACTATTAGACCATCACAGCAGTAGTAGTAGAGCAAAGGCTCTTTTGTTTGGACAGTAAAAACTTAAGGCTGATTACTTCTATTTATATGTATCCTTATATCTACCCTTGAAATTTAACTTGAGAAGATATATTACATATTGATGCTATGTTTGATCTATTGTTTGTTATGTTTCAACAAATAATTTATAATTAGATCAAACACCAAAAACTTACGACATAAACATTACCTATGAACTCTTTAACATACTTCCAATTGCAAGGTAGTGATTTCCCTCTCAATACCTGAAGCAAAATAAAAGTCCAACTAGTGTCAACCAATGCTTGGCATTAAACCATAAGATTGCCTGTTCAAATCCATCTTCTTAGAAAATATAATGGCAAAGCATTTAAGTCTAGGCAAGCAATATATCAGTTTTACAGTTCCTATACTATGCAGTCACTCAAACTCTTATGCATCAATTTGTGCCACGCAACCTTCTTTTAGTCACTAAAAGAAGTTGAGTAACTTGTCTGATTAGGCAACCAAAAGGAAGTTTCAACATTTTAATACTACTTCCAAAACTATTAAGATAAAGAATGGCCCTTTTCCCTAAGAACATGCAGCCTTTTCTTTCTTCATATTTCTCAACCTCAAGTAATCTTCCCAGATTACTAAACTCAACATTTTTAGCCTGTCCAATCATTCCATCTATAAACAAATTTTAATCTCTGAAAATGAATGAGACATAGGATTGAAGACAAATATTACCTAAACCAGATCAGATGAAGATGTTAGTAAGGATGAAGAACAGTTTCATGAAGAAGCCTACAAATCCCATCACCACCAATTCAATCTCTGTATGGACAACCTTCGTGATATTTGCAAAAAAAATAATAATAATAATAATAAAATAACAACAAAAAACAAGTCAGACTAGATTAAACAATATATTTTTTTTAACAAACAAGTGTAGACCAATAGCATCAGACTAAGGTTGCAAAACTTAGGAATTTCTAAGAACCAGCCTTAAGATTTTCAAAGGTTTAGAAAGACAAAGAAAAAGGGACACTTGATAAACTATATACCACATTGATCTATAGATCAACAAACCTTTTTTAAATGAAAAGTAAAAACCTTCATACAATCTAAAACTAGAAAATCAAAACAAAACAAAAGCAAGTCAGGGAAACACTATGAGAGACTGTTCAAATAAAATGTGGCATACTGTCACGATTGAAACTCGCCCCTATAGGTTCGGCACCATAACCGGCCAGTAATCCGAGGATTACCTACGGCCTTTGAACAAATTAACAAATAGGAAGGGGGCTACGGAAGCAAATATACAAAATAACAAGGTCCAATGAGCTATGATGACGTATATGGGACAGGGAAATCCAAAACTTATTTATATACATAAACATGCTAGTCAGATACACCAAATATGTACAAAGTATTTACAAAATGTAAGCCCAAGATCTGATGTTACAAAACAGACACACGGACTAGCATGAATTGCAAAAACAGCCATGGCGTTAGGCTTTAAGCGGAACCTCCTCGGGAGGCGCAACGGGTGGCTGACCAAAACAAAACAGAAGGCCATCAATTCTAGCCCGGGTCCTATGCTGCCTCACCTACATATATATAGTAAACTATGAGCGGAAGCCCAGTGAATAATAAACAGAGTAAAGGGGTTTCAATGAATGAGTCCATACAGATTTCAGAAATCGATTCATATTGTATCAAAATCATGCTTGATCAGATCAAAATCATAATTCAGCTTTTTCAAATTCATACTTGATCATATCATATATAGGTAGAAATCACAAGTCATGGTTACATTTACGTGATACATCCATTAGCATAACTAAACAGAACGCGCAATGCGTAAGGTTATGAATAACCTCCTTAGCTCCCGCGAAGGAACCTCCGAATCCAGGTAACAAGATAGCTAAGCCCCCATGGCGGGCCTCCGGCACGGGCATTAGTGCACAAACAGAATGCATAAGGCGTAACACAACAGAACGCATGAAGCGTAAAGTTCCACGAAGGAACCTCCGATACCGGGTCACGGTTGTAAATCTCACATGGTACTAAGGATGTGACGGATACATGTCAGAAATTTGGACAATCATTCATTGTACATAACATATCATTTCAGAAAACAGATCTCATTTTGTCACACAGAAAATAAGTACAGTTGAACATATCTTTACTAAGTTATTACTCACAGTGGGCGTTGAAACAGACAGGCGGAGCCAAAAGGTCAAACAGAGTGCGGCACGTGACCTACATAACACATAACAGACATATACATGAAACACAAGTTCTAGCTTATACAAAACTTTTGTCATTGGTTCTAAGTGTGTTTCTACCCTTGAATTCCCCTTATAGAGTCTTAAACATGGCCTAGGAATGCCTAAGATGGAATGAGGATGCAAAAAAATGCATTTTAGACACTTTACAGAATTTTTAGAAAACAGGGGTCTCGCTCGAGCGTGGCTTTCTACGCCGAAAGCGTACATGCGACAAAGGGCTCGCCGAGCATGAATTCCATCGCTCAAGCGCATCGTGGTGCTACAAGAAAAATCTTTGGATGCTCAAAATTTACGCTCGATGGACGCTCGACCCTCGCTCGAGCGTGAGACACAAGTCCTCGCTCGAGCGTGGGTTCCCTCGCTCGAGCGGACTATGAACTCATGCAAAGTACTGGATGCATGCATTTCACGCTCGAGCGTCACTTTTCTCGCTCGAGCAGAAGGCATGATCGCAGAGTGTTCGCTCGAGCGTGGGTCCAAAATCTAGAAATTCTAGATTGAACTCCAATGCTCAAATCCAACTTTTAACCATTCAAAACTCAACCTCTTGGGCTCAATTTCTGGAAAAAAACATTTCAAACTAATAGTACAACAAGTTTCAAAAACCAATTTGTAAAATCAATGCACATGGGTGAGACAATTTGATCACAATTTCAATAAATCACCAAGAACAATGTTTAAACAAACATGCATGAGAGTCCAAATTGGATTTCAAAGCTCTAAAACATGATCCAAAGCAAAGTTAACCTTAGAATTTTGATGAATTCAAGGACCTTAGTAAAAATATGGCCATGCATGTAAAGATTTGATACCAAACAACCTCAAATAGCATGATATGAGCATGCATGCATAAATTAAGCTTAAATTCAACATGTTAAACCCCTTCCTAACTTTAATCACCAAATTAGCCAAGAACATGCAAGAAGAACTCAAATTCTAGTTCAAGAAAATGAAATCTCTACCTTAAGTTCTCAATTTCAAGTATGTGAGCTCAATCTTGCAATTCTCCTACAATTTCTTCTAGCAATCCTTGTTGAAACCAAGCTCTCTCACTCACTCTCTCTCTCTAGCCGTTTGGTCTCACAAGGTGATGAAAACAATGTTCTAAGACTAAGTTCCATGGTTGTCTTAGATAGTGGGCTTCAATGGCACTATTGTAAATAATTGAACTCATAATTTAATGTTATTTAATCTAATTTAATCGCACCGAATCGAATTTTAATGGAACCCACCATAAAATCACATAAAATCTAACTAGTCTAAAACACTAATCAATTTCGGAATCGGGTGCCAATAAGGCTTCCAATTCGCAATTTAAAGTTTAAAACACGAACAGATATTTCGACACCGAACAGACAGAAACACATAATTCATACAATACACATGCAAATTAATTCCAGATTCCGTCTTAATTACTATTAGGCATAATTAAGTACCAATTAGCGTTACTCAGGGTCAGGGTTATTACGCATACCAAAACAAAAGCCTTCTGACGAGTCCTCCAAAATGCCTGCCAAGTGCCAATAGTCAACATAACCAATGACATAGAATGGTTTATGCTAGTACATACAAATTGGAAAATCAAACCCATAACAAAGGACAAAAATGATGTTCTAAACCTACCATTTAAAAATAATAAGAATAAATAAGATGAAGAAGAAGACAAGAAAAATTAATATTATCTAAACAAAACTCACATATATGATGGAATAAGGAAAACACTAGCATTCTTGGAGCACATATTGACTTGGAGCTTTATCTTATCACTAAGAAAAAAAGGGGCATGAAACAGTAAACTCATTCTTAAGAAGTGGCATGGAACAGGGGTCAAGGTTCCAACTAGCTTATTTTGGCTCTTAAAGGATCCTCATCCAGCTCAACAAATTTTGTCTCAAATTATAATCCAAAATCACTTTTCTTCATCTTTTTTTTTTTTTTTTTTTTAATTCTTGGACGTCTCCATAGATAACTCAATTTATTTGATTTGTTTATTTCTTTTCCAATCCAAACTGTATGGAAAAGAAATATCAAGAATAATGGGATAAGGAGAACTGCATGCAGCATGTATAACTTTTATTTGAGATGAAAGTCATCAATTACATGAAAGTAACATGCTCAAAATTTTAATTAGATCAATTAATCCACAACCTAGAATCTAAATAGAAACCATTAATAACAATGAAATACAAAAGACATTAATTAAGTTAAATAGAAGCTAAATCATTTCACTTTTCCCTTCCTTTTTATACTTACATATAGAAGATAATCACATGTTTTCTAGGACGAAGTTAATCCACTCCACACGCATCGAGTACAGATTCCATGTAAGTCGTCTTCCCATTGAACTACAAGAGGTCATTAAGAACCAATGACTAAATGAAAGGTCATTCATAAATAATTAGTAAACAACTATTAGAATTGATCTTCCATTTGTTTTGGTTAGGATGCTTTGATCTCGAATAAGGTCTTTCATTACACAAAATCCACATTCCACGCGTGTCGGTTGTTGTAGGCACTACATACAAACAATGGCGGAGCCAAGAAATTAAATCAGAGGGGCACTTATTAATTAAAACATTGAAAATTTTTACAAAAAATATTTCACATAAATTTTTACGATTGACTTCAAGAAAGATAAATATATATATATATATATATATTATTTGTAACTAGTATCATAGACAATATATAAATAAATAAAAAAAAAAGTCATGGATATTAGTTTTAAAATAAATTATATAATAATAAAGTAATTTTTTATACAAAATTTTAGTAAAAATTCAATATAATAGTAATACCACGTCATCATTGACATATGATATTGCCAACCAATAGTAAAGAAACACATAGAAAGTAAACCCCACATGTCAAATGTAACTAACAATTTAATAAATTCCATATCTTTATTGAGATTAATTATAATTGTATGTCAATAATAATAGACATCACCATTGTATTGAAATTTTCATAGATAATAATATGATTTATCGTAATATCTTTATTTTCAATAAAAAAAAAAACAACCATTATTATTCTAATAATTTTAAAAATATCATTGATATTTCACTCTAAATAATATTTTATAATTTTTTTATTTAAAATATTTTCTTTATGTTTGCAAAAAAACAAAAAAAACAAAAAAATTCCAAAACCCAGAGGGGGCACGTGACCTGAGTAGCTATGGCTCCGCCACTGCATACAAATCATGTGATTTTTATTAGAAAACTACATATAACAATTATACTTGAGATGAATCATCATCATTACCTCAACAACTTTCCAAGTTGGCTTCCTATTCATCCCTTTAGTTGTTCCACAAATCCAAAGACTACTTTATAAAGAGAACAAAGATTAGTACATTGTCATTAGAATAGCTCTATTGCAAAGAAATGTACAAAAGCAATAAGCTTACGTGTTTATTACAATTTTCAAACTTGAGTCGATTTGACCATGACAAAATGAATCAACATAGTACACTATCATCAACGATAGACCAATGACTACTAATACCCAATGGTACCTAAAATTGAACAAACCGCAAGTATGTGAGCTTAGAAAGTAATTATTTTCAAACACATGAAATAATTAGCACTAAGAAAATTACCCAATATTATATGGACCAAATAGTAGTGGCTACTTCTTTTCCATGCCATATCCATGTGAAGTAACTTCGATCAATGCCATTAACAAATAGATGGTTTATAATCTCTTGAACAGGTTGACTTCTCAAGTTCTCGCATACTCTACATGGACATCGTATGGATTGAAGATCACTTATCTATAAACTGATATATTGCACAATGATGTTATGTTTTATCTATTCACTTAATGTTTGTGGTATACTAAGATGTGTTTGGATGCCTCAATGCTGGTGTGAATGCACCCATTTCACTATCTATGGCATTCAAAGTGAATATTTGTTACTTCAAACAAAGCTATTACAAAACTAAGGGGATTATCCCACTTTCTAAAATGATTCTATTCTAGGCAATAGATTTTTAAATAACAGAACTGTAAAATAAAATAAAAAAAACTAACATTTAATAGGTTCATTTTTGTCTGCATAGACATGGTTACTAATACCATTTATATCTGTTATTCATTGGTTACATCCCCATGGTGCTATAAAGAATACTGGATGTGCAAGGCTAATTATAAAGGACACTATAAGTCTCTAAAAAACTGAAAAATAATAATTAAAAAGTATGAAAGCAATCGAACTAGCTAGTTCGATATGGCATATCCATTTACCAAAAAGGATCAAAACAATTTAACAGGATCTGTATTTTGTATTTTATTACAACCCAAATAAATTAGTTATAAACAAATGAAAATAAAACAAACAGAACATTAAGATCTAGATTGTATGCCTCCAAACACCATAATCTATCAAAGATTTATGTACCCACAAAATTTTAAAAAAAATGCAACTAACAGATCAGATTTCACCATTAACATTATTTTTCTATTCCATAAGATGGCTCTTATATTTAATTGAGTAAACGAACAAATTCTAAATACATCTACATAATTCAAGAAAACTTAGATGATAATAATAATTTTTAATGCATTTTCATCATCCAAAAAACAAAGGAACAGTAGAAATATAAGTTGGCTTTCTTACCTTAGGAAAAACAAAGAGAACGAAAAAAAAACAGAACATGAACACAAACATTGAAAGGGAGAGGAAGATACAGAAAGAGAATGAGTAAGAGAGGAAGAGAGGATTTATACCTCAATTCGGTTTTAAGGAGAGTTGAAGGATTTATTCCTCAAATTGTATTCAGAATTTCTACAAAGTAGGCTCAAAACATGAGGTACACTAGCAACAAAATTCCCAAACCCAGGAATTGGGACCAAAATACCCACTAATCAAACACTAACTACAAAATTCCAAACCCATGAATTGGGGCCAAAATACCCACTAATCATTAATGATACCATTTTGGTATTAATAAGACAAGACTAACAAAACAATCTGAAAACCCTACATACATTGATTGATTCTACAAATGGGTTGGTTTCAACAAAAAATGAAGAAATGTTTCCCAGGCAGTGTCGGTAGAGGATTTCTTGATGGCGAAGTGAGACCAAGTGACGACCATGCCAGAACTGAGGGGCTTGATTTGGAAAGGTGTAAGGATGATGCCAATGAGCTATACGGAGTTACATGCTGGAAAAAATGGGGTTTTTGGTGACTTTAATTAAATATTAAAGTGGGCCCTAACCATCTATTGTGTTGGGTCCAAGTGGGTCTAGATTCTTTGCAATGAGATCTTTACATCACAAAAAGAATGACCAAAAACCATTGAGAATTGAATGAGAAATTGCCTTATGAAGTTAGCTTCACGAAAGAGGTAGTGAGATTAGTGTGTATAATATGTTTGTAACTCCTACAATATTGCAAAGGTTAATGGTGCATTAGTGACCAGCCATAAAGGTTGGAGGCTCCTCCTTTCTCTCCTTTCTCCCCTATACATGTATAAATTGAGACCCTCCTGTCTAGTCTCAACACAGAAATTTTTACTTCCATTGTACAAGTCAGTTTGCCAAAAAGTTCTTACAGTGAGAGAGTGCTGCCACGGTTTTTGTTTGCTAAGCTAGATAGAGAGAGCTTCTGCCGTAGCTGATTTTTTGACCGTCGTATCCTAGGAGACAAACGCTGGAATTCCTTAAGCACTCGACCCGTGAGGCGGCAAAAATCTGTTTTAAGGAAACTGCTACCGTGTAGGCTTCGGTTTGCTTTCTTTACCATTTTATTGTATTGGGTATTTCTGTTGTAATTTAGTTGTAATTCTTAGCATGTGTTCTTGGTATTTAGTTTTGATTTATTCGTAAATCTAATTGTTTAATTTCACAATTTGGACAACAAGCTTAAAACAGATTATGTGTTTCTCATGAAACTAGATAAATAGATTCATACATTATTGGTTTCTGCGAGTGTTTTCAAAAAGTTGCATGCTATTGCTTTTGTTATTTGAGTAGACTACCAGTAGCAAATAAGAAGCCCACTGGTTTGCATGCCTATAAATTAAAAATATATATATATATAGCTTTGCCTGTTGTTCCTTACTCCCTGGAGCACCATAGTAATAAAATATGAAAGTGCATGCGTAGACTATAATATAAAATATATTTCTTTATAGACTGCTATTGTGTTCGGAACAATAGAATTGTATGTTAATGGCTATAGAGTTCAATTCCTTGTGTAATATTTTCCACTGCATGATAGCAATTGAAATTGATTGCCTTACATTGCTGTTAGTTTTAGACATTTAATTTATATAAAAGGGCATCTATTTCATTCCTTCGAATTCATGTTTAGTAAATTAACAAGAATGGCTTTTGTTTCATGCTTATTATTTTAGAATATTTGCATGATTTTAATTGCTAGAGTCATTTGTATGATTTTTGTGAATTAAATGTTATATAGCTCTTGCTTATTAAATTTAATTTAAGGTTTTGGAGTTATCAAAATTGTGTAAATAAAACTGTAAATTTATTTTATTGGTGTAATAATGTCATATATAATTACCTCATAATTTGAATTTAATTATGTGAAGCTATAAAGTATATGTAACTCTTGCTAATTAAAATTTTTAATTTAATTGTGGAGTTATAAATTTTTTAGTTTTGTAACTTGTCTAAATTTATTTGCATGCTAATTGTTTTATAATTTCTAGAATTATTTATATACATGTTAATTGTCCATAATTATGTACATGTTTAATGTGTCATAAATTCATATATAATTCTTGCCACTTAAAAGTTTTAATTTTAATTGTGAAGTTATAAATTTTATTTTGTAACTCATCTAGCATTGTAATTCATTAGTTAATTTTAGTATTAAATAGTTTGCTAGATGGTTTCGAGTTTCTTTATATTGTTTGGCTTGTCTTTTCTTATAGTTTTTTGCTAACTTGCTTTACAGGATACCTATGCTAAAGGGATTGGAAAAACAACTACAAAACCAAATGAATAGTATTTGGAATGTAAAAATAAAAAAGTATGGATGACTAACCGTTGTAATGAATAGGAATTTCTAAGTGGGAAAAAGGTTTTGGACTGTATAAAATCCTTATGGATTGGTTACTCTCTTTATAATTAAAGCAATTTTTTTGCTTAGGTTTAGTTGGCTTTTACCAATTGTGTAAAAGCAAGTTTTATTTGCTTGTATTGTTAGAAGCATTTTATTTGCTTAATCTTTGGTGTTGCAATTTTTTACATTGCTTATAATTTGGTTAGCAATTTTTAAATTACTTATAAGTTTGGAACTTGTTTGGTTTTCTGAAATAGAAACCAAAGTGTTTTGCCTTCGCTAAAAAGTAGTTCTTATTTGTTCAGAAATGACAACTAAGACAGATTTGGTTTTAAACCTTTGGGGTTTGAGGAAGTCTTTGGGTTTAATCTTTTTATTCCCAAAGTGTTGGAAAACCAAGTTTGGAGAAAGTCTTTGGTTATAATCTGATTATTTCCATAGTGTTTTGGTTTTGAGAAAAAGAACCAAATTGTAGCATTAGCTAAAATATTTCTGATTTTTATTCAAAAATAATGGGTTTAGTTCCAGGAGTACCAGTTAACTTTTATGAGTGGTATAATTTTGGTAACAAATTTTATTTGCTTAGGAATTGGTTTGTTTTAATCTGGTTTATCCCCTGAAAAACTTAATTCTAAAATTGTTTCCCATGGACTAGGAGTCAACATGCTCTTGAAAGTTTCATCAAAAGGTTAACTGGGTTTTAAGTGAAACCAATGTGACCCCTCTACTCTTCCTGGGAACATTCCTGACCATGTTCAATTCTAGGTTAAGTGGTGAGACTAGTTTTGAATTAAATTTCCAACTGTGGGATTTTCTAGTGTTAAGTTTAATTTCTGAAAACACAAAAAGTGAAATTCTGTAGTAGTTTTTTTAGAAATGGCTTCAAGAGGTGACAACAAAAATATTGTTCCACCTGCCAACTTTAAGCTTTGCAAGATTCTTAAAAAAATATCTAGAGAGATCAAGTGTGATTAAAGGAAATCATAAGATTGCATGATAATATCTCTAAATCAATCAGAGGCAATTTGTATGTTATCCTTGTGTCAATTATAGCATATATGATTGCTATCTGACTTTGCTTGAAAGCAAAGATGAGACAACCCATTAGGATGGGTGAATATATTTTGAATTTTTAAATTTCAAATATATTCTTAAATTGGTGAGTCCTAGCTAGTACAAGATCACTAATCACAGAGATAGAAAACTGGTGGTTCCTAGGAGGTGTTAGACCACTGGCTACACAGTTATGAAATTGTGGTTCCTAGTAGTGAACATATTTCTGATCACATGTCAAGACATGATGATTCCTAGTAGTGGAAAGGTTACTGATCATATGTCAAGACATGATGGTTCCGAGTAATGAAAGAGTCTATTGATCTTATGTTAGGATATTGTGATTTCTAGTAGTAAAGTGATTACTGATCACAGGTTAAGACATTATGATTCCTAATAGTAGAAAGTCTGTTGACCACATGCTGAGAAATTAGTGATTCCTAGTGATAAGACTACTGGCCATGTTATAAAGTTCCGAATAGTAGACTATTGAACACTGGATTTGTGTGTTCCTAATAGTAAGACTATTGGCTTCAGAGTGATAGGTTGGACCAAATATGTTTGGGTGCCTAATTCGGTTGATGACATTCTGGGAATGTATTTACTGTGATATGATTTTGAGAGTTTCACAATCATTGTGACACAAGGAATTGTTTAAAGACCCGGTATGAATTTTTGGAAAAGGCCAAAAGGCTTTGTATAAAATTCTACAAATATGGAGGTGTCATGCAAAATGTGATAATACCTAAACCCAAGAGGGTTAAGACAAGCCTAAAGATCCGTTGACTTTGTATTCAATGGTTATGCACAATATAGCAATGCATATCGATTTCTTGTGTTTCAGTCTGCTATTCTAAATATACACAAGAATACTATCATGGAATCTAGAAATGCATATTTCTTTGAAAATGTGTAACGCCCTCAAAATAAACCCATAATATATACAATATTAACATGCATTGATTAAGAAAGACAAAATCTTATTCCATTCATCAGAGTAATCTTATTAAAAGACATTACATGTAATAATGAAAGTAAATGCCCTACGGGCTTACATCTTTCCAAGCCAACACTTGGACACAAAAGTCTGAGTACTAACTCAATTGCACATTAAGCCCTTGGCTTGAGTTTACATGTACTATCAAACTAAAACAAAATAACAACTAATCTAAACAGAGTCTTCAACTCCAAATCCTTCCAAGCTAAGTCCTTGGAGGTAGCATATCACCTGGACCTGAAAATGATGTTCCCGTATAGGGTGAGCTACAGCCCAGCAGAAATATACTAAACCAAATATAAAAATTGACTAAAGCAATAGCATTCGATAGATGGTTAACACTGTTAAATCCATTATATCACTTTACAGTTTCATGACAATAATGTCCATGACATGTTTCGCTTTACGTTATTAATCAACCTTCCAATTATACAGACATGGCTCAGAACCTGGCCAAACAATAATAATGAGATTACATCTCATATCAACATTACTTCCAATATCAACAAATCAAATGAGACTAAGGCTCATACTAAAACACTTCCATAAATCAATAAGTAAACATATTTGTTGTACTAATGGAGTCCATCCCCTTTCTCCTCCTAAATAGGTTTGAGAGTTCATCCCCTATCTTCCCTCAAACCATGGAGTACATCCCTATCTCCTCCCAAACAATATGTATATACAATGTATTAAACATTTGTCATACACAATATTCAATCAATACACAGATTCGCTGTATTAATTCAACTGTCATATTCAATGACTCATTCAATGTGATTAGTTTCAGTTTTCCCTAATCAACATGCAATGTCTACAACAATCACGACTATCCTCCACCGATAGCCCAAAACAGTTATTTCTAAACAGGAAATAAATGTATCAACAAATGTAAACTCAACATTTTCATAGGTGAGTAATTAAACTATTCAACTACACCATTTATCTCATAATTTCCCAATTTCATGAATTAAACTCAATTCCACATCTTTCCCAAAATTAATTATACAAATTAATTTATTACAACAATTAGGGCTTTTCTCCCTTTTCTCAAAATTAACCCTAAGGTTCAATTTTATCAACTTGACACTACCTATGTCATTTTTTTCATGATTCACAATCACATGGAATTTAATAAATAAACAATTCCCTATTTCTCAAATTATGATACAAACCCTAGTTTTTCCAAAATTACCAAACAACACCAACATATCAAAAATACCAAAACTTAGGACAAAACCTATAATATGGAGTAGGAAATCCCTACCTCGAAGTGAAGAACTCAAATGGAGATGACGGATATGATGACCCAAAATCCAAAGTGCTCCAAACCGCCAAACTCTCAGATTAAAGTAAAGCTCTTGTGACCCTCTATCTTTTTAACAAAGAACCTAGGGTAGAAACACCCTAAAACTAGATGAAACCTAAGAGAGAAGGTGAGTGGAGGGAGAGGAAACACGGACCTAGGGTTCTGAAATCAAAAAGAGAATGAAAAAGTGTATTTAAAACCGTTGATGCGTATTTAAATAAAACAGGCTCGCTCGAGCGAAGGAATGGTCGCTCGAGCGACCAAACACAAAGAATATTCGCTCGAGCGTAGAAAGACTCGCTCAAGCCAACAATACGATGCTTCAGGTCTGCAACCCAAAAGCACGCTCGAGCGACAGAATGCTCGCTCGAGGGAAGAACTCGAAAACATACACCTCGCTCGCTCGAGCAAAGGAAAGCTCGCTCAAGCTAAGGAACACAGCTCTCAGGTCTATACCTAGACGCAGTCGTTCGCTCGAGCGAAGAAACCCTGGCTCAAGTGACGGACCAAAAACAAAGAGCTCGCTCGAGCGACGAACTTCTTGCTCGAGCGAAGGGTCAAAATTCTGGGCAGCAACCCTTTGCTCCCAAACACTCCCAACCTGTAACAAACCTGCCCAATGCATCCCATAACTCAGAAATAAGAAATTAAAGGACGACAACAATGATTATATAACAACAGGATCCATGGAACCTAAGTCCGGATACAACAACCAAATAGAAAAAGACCGGGGTCTCTATAAAATGTATTTCCTTGTCATATCCAAGAAGGGGTTCTGAGTTTCATGAAAGAGGTTGAAGGTGACAAAAATCACATAGATAATCAAGCTGAAGAAGTAGATGAGCCAAGAAGGGGTAAGATGGCTAGGACTGCAAAATCCTTTGGTCCGGACTTCTTGACTTGTATGTTAGAAGGAGAATCTCGAACTTTCCATGAAGCTGTGACTTCATCTGAAAGTCCTTTGTGGAAAGAAGCAATTAAAAGTAAGATTGACTCTATGTTACATAACCATACTTGAGAGTTGGTTGATCTATCCCTAGGCAATATGGCCTTGGGAAGTAAGTGGATCTTTAAAAGAAAAATGAAAGCTGATAGATCAATTAATAAGTATAAAGCTAGACTAGTTAGCAAAGGATATAGGCAGCGCAAATGCCTGGACTATTTTGATATGTATTCACCTGTGACAATCCATTCGCATGGTGATTGCAATAGTAGCTTTATATGGTCTGGAGATACATCAAATGGATGTAAAGTAGGGGCGAAATCGGTGCGGTTCGACTGATTTTTTTCCAGTTTTTAGACTGAACCGATTTATTCGGTTTTGTAATTATGTGAACCAAACAAACCGAGGTACACATATAAACCACACCAAACCAGTCTATACGATTTGGTGTGGTTCGGTGTGGTTGTTACAATTTTGGGATTTAGAAAAGATTTGACAAATATATACAATGATCTAGAAAAGATTATATATATAATACAGTAAGTGATTCACAAACATATATATATATATATGAGAGAATGCTCCATGAAAAATCAAATAGCAAAGAGATTTTTTTTTTTTTTTTTTTTGAATAGAATAGCAAAGAGATATTGAGTGAAGAAATCTAATGTTGAAAATTGAAACCAAATGGGGCTTTCAAAAGGGTTCCAAAAATTAGGGCTTTCAAAATCAAAATTAGGATTCTCAAAATCAAAAGTTAGGACTTGAAATTTACCTTAGTTCTGTATCGAAATCGTTACACCAAAGACAGAGTGAAAGAGGAGTGAACAAATCTTTGCAAAATTGAAGGTTTTACCGCGTCCTTGAAATTTACGTTAGCTTTGTTTCTTCGGAAAGACAAAGATTTGAGAATCAAAGGGAGAAACGAATGGGTTTCAAGTCGAATGACGGTACAGATTTGGAGAATTAAGTGAAGAAAGAAGAGAAAGGAAGCAAAAATATGATCACGGAAGCGTGGAGCAAATGGCGATGCAAATTCAAGTCGACGAGTTTTTGATTCGGCAACAAATGGCGGTGCAAATTTGGAAGCATGGAGCAAAAATATGGAAGAGGGAAATGGGATTAAGAGAAACCCAAGGACTAAATTAGAGAGAGAGAGAGAAAAGATGAATCAGTAGAGAGAGATGATAGAGATTGCTTGTTTACCTAGGGAAGACAAAAAAGTTTTTTTAGCTTTTCACTGTGGGAAGACCAAGAGATGAGAGAGATTATGTTATATTGTGTGAGCTTTAGGATTAAAACACGTGGACAGCTAAGATGAGGGTTTATTTCAATGTGGTTCGGTGCGGTTCAGTGTAAAATTAATCAAAACTTGGACTGAAATCGAAAACTGAAAATCATACCAACCGACCGAATTAGAGAGAAACAAACAGATCGTAAACCAGCAGTTTAGTTCGGTGCGGTCGATCAGTTTGGTTTTGGCTGTTGTTCTTTCACCCCTAATGTAAAAAACAGTTTTCTTGAATGGAGATTTAGATAAAGAAATCTACATGGAGCAACCCGAGGGGTTTTCAGCTTCAGGACAAAATAAAAAAGTCTGTAAGCTTGTCAAATCATTGTATGGTTTGAAGTAAGTGCTTAAACAATGGCATGAAAAGTTTGATAATACTATGTTGTCAAATGGGTTCAAAATCAATGAGTGTGACAAATGCGTATATATCAAAGGCACTGACAAAGGTTATTTCATTTTGTGTCTATTCATTGATGACATACTCATTGTTGGCAGTAATGATGAGATTATTAGAACTACTAAGAGATTGTTAAACTCTAAGTTTGACATAAAATATATGGGCCTTGCAGATGTCATTCTAGGTATTAAGATTACTAGAACATCTAGTGGTATTGTACTTTCTCAATCTCATATGTTGAAAAGATACTAGAAAAATTTGGTAAATTAGATACAAGTGTGTCTAGGACACTGGCAGACATGAGTCTACATTTGACCAAGAATAATGGTGAGAGTGTCTCTTAGCTAGAGTATTCTCGGGTCATTAGAAGTTTGATGTATCTGATGAGTTGTACAAGGCCAGATATAGCCTACTCTGTTAGCAGGCTTAGTAGATACACGAGTAATTCGAATGTTACTCATTAGAGAGGCATTATGTGGGTGTTAGGTTATCTACACTACACTCAGGGTTATGAGCTGCATTATACCAAATACCCAGCAGTACTAGAAGGATATAGTGACGCTAATTAGATATCTGATATAAAAGACTCCAAATCCACTAGTGGTTATGTGTTTACCTTTGGAGGGGCAACCGTGTCTTGGAAATATTCCAAGGAAACGTGTATATCTAGATCAACGATGGAATCAGAGCTTATTGCTTTAGATAAAGCAACGGAAAAAGCTGAATGGCTTCGCCATTTCATTGAAGATATCCCATGTTGGTCTAAACTTGTGCCAGCTATTTGTATTCATTGTGATAGTCAATCTGCATTTGGTAGGGCACAGAATAATATGTATAATAGAAAGTCTAGACATATCCGTCGTAGATATAATTCCATACGACAACTACTCTCAAATGGAATTGTCTCTATAGACTATGTAAAGTCTAAGGACAACGTTGCGGATCCATTAACCAAAGGATTAAATCGAGTGTTAGTCGAGACGTTGTCAAAAAAAATGGGGCTGAGGCCTTTGGAAGTTATCGGAATGGAAACCCAACCTACTTGACCCAAGATCTAGGTTCAGTGGAACAACATAATTACGTGTAACAATGGTATGTCACTGTGGAAGTAAAACCCTCCAGCCATTCCTTTAAGCAGTGATACCTGCGGGGGTGAAGGTTAAGCAAAGCTTTTAATAACTCTTATGTGTGAAGGATTCAAATAGGGTATAGCAGGATACTTTGAAAAGTCACCTATGTGTGTGTGAAGTGGGGCCACTTCTAGAAGAATTGGGAAGGCCAAAATTCTTTGAAACCACTCGCCGAACCAGGCTAGTGCTCAGGGCCATACAAGGCACACCAGTGAGAATAAAATGGTGGTAGGAGTAATTCCCATATGAGATCTGTTGTCTTAGTTTACATAAACAGTAGAGCAATTCAACATGTCATATTCCCGTATGAAATTCCTCAAGCACTCAACCCGTGAGGCGGTGAAAATCTATTTTAAAGAAACTGCTACCGTGCAAGCTTCGGTTCGCTTTCTTTACCATTTTATTGTATTGGGTATTTTTATTGTAATTCTCAGCATGTGTTCTTAGTATATAGTTTTGATTTATTCGTGAATCTGATTGTTTAATTTCACAATTTGGACAACATTACAGAGCTCCTTCTTCCACTGAAATGCTTTCTTCAAAACAAAAAGAGTATGAGAAAAAGGAGTAAGGGAAATCAAAAAGAAAAAGTGAGAGAGAGAGGAGAAAGATAGACAGAGAGAGACAGACGCTTGAAAAAATTTATCTAGATAACGGTGGCGAGGCGAAGACGAACGGCGGTGTTGCTGACAATGGAGAGGCGAGAACGACGGATGGCAGTGTTGACGATGAAGAGGCAAGATGAGTAGCGCAACTGAGAGGGTGGGATCGATTAGGCGCGTTTTTGTGAAATATTATAAGGGTTTGAATTTGTTTTCCTCTACAACAGTGTTGGTCAGCTATTTGGACTCTGTGCATTTAACAAGCAAAATGACGTCGTTTTGAAATCTGCAACTAAATTGCAATAGTCGCTAAAAGATTTTTAATCTCCCTCCCAATGTTTCATTTTCCCGCCTAAATTTTTGGCGAACAATATTTCAAATTAGTCACAAAAAATCACTTTTCAGTGACTAAATTACTTTAGTCGGTAAAAGTATGAACTTTTTGCCTACTAATTTTTTTCTTAGTAGCCAAATGTGATTTTTTTTGCAACCAAAACATTTTTGGTTGGCAAAAGTGGTCGGTAAATGTGTTATTTCTTGTAGTGTTGAGTCAAAATATAATTTGCATCTGCTTGCAAATTAGTATCTCCTGCAAAACAATATAAATTTTCTTTTATGATTTTTGCAAACTCAGCTAATATTGTTGTCAAGTGTGAGAAAATTTGCCAACAAAGCTGTTTTTTTATTTTTTCCAATTTCAGATTTTTCCCACTATCTTAACCATTATAAAACATCTCCCTAGAGAGTTGCTGCAATATAATCAAAGAATTTTTCCTTTGACCAACTATTTTATAATTGGTAATAATGATAGACAATGATTGTACCCAATCATCAATTGGTTGTGGTTGGTCCTTAAATGGGACATGAGACAAGTCTAAATAAATACCATTTTGAGCTATTGGATACTTATGATTATTGTCTTTTCTAGATATTATTGGCTCAGGCGTAGAATTGGAGGTACTTTCAGTGTTAGTATCATTTTTAACTTCATTTGTTTGAATAAAGTCAAAATTTTCTCCATCTCCCCATGTGTCAAACAATTCAGGATCAATCGGCTCTTCTGTCTTTCTTTTTTCGTTATTCATTTCTGGCGAAACATCTTAATCCATTATTTCTTCAGATGAGGATGATTGGCTATCATCATCATTAGTTGACATATTAATATCATAATTAAAGTGTTGTAAAAGGGCTTTATGTTCTAGATAAGTTTCTCTTATATGATCTAGTAGCCTATTTCTTTCATTAATACCTAAATTTGAGTCTTTATATAATCTTCTCCAATAATCTAATATTTCAACAATATTTTCATATTCAGTCCTATTATAGGTATTGGTTTGAAGTACCAAAATATCTTCGGTACCATAAAATAGCCTAGGAATGGAGTTTTCTCCTGAACTATTCATTCCATCATTGTTTATGAAGGATATAGTTTCTAATTGCGTTACTAAATTGCTTATTTGGGTTTTTGCTTCTTTGTTTAAGTCAATATTTTTTATAAAACCTAAATTGTCTATTTTAAATTCTATAGACTCAACTTTGCATTCTAAATAATTTTGATTTCTTTTTTGATTTTTATATCTAATTTAGAAAACCAAGAGCACATAACATGGGTAATATCTAATATGGGTAATATTAGATATTACCCATGGGTAATATTATTTATTTTTATATCTAATATGGGTAATATTATTTAAATTAGAACACACACTACTTATGCAGACTCTTTAGTGATATGCAAACTATGGTCATATTTACTATTAACATTATTTTTTCTATATTTCCAAAGCATATTATGGCCCTGTTTGGTAGAGCTATAGGAAAGTACTTATAGCTTATACCTTAACAGCTTATAGCTTATAACTATGAACATAAGCTGATTTCTGACTTATAAGGCCCTGTTTGGTAGAGCTATGGGAAACTGCTTATAGCTTATGCCCAAACAGTTTATAGCTTATAACTTTCAGCTTAAGCTGATTTTCAGCTTATTCTCAAAGCATCTCCTGCCCCACTTAAAGAATAAGCTGATTTCTGACTTCCACAAAGCTATAAGCTATAAGCATAAGCTAAACCAAACATATCAAAACAGCTTAAATTAAGCTGAAAGCTGAAAATAATCTCTAACAAACAGGGCCTAAATTAAGCTTCTCCTGCCTCACTCAAAGAATAAGTTGATTTTTGACTTACAAAAAGCTATAAGCTATATTGTTAAGCTAAATCAAACACATCAAAATAGCTTAAATTAAGCTGAAATAAGCTGAAATTAAGTTGTACCTAAGACCCTCATAGTGTATTTATCTAGTGTCTAAAATCTCTCTTTATGATCTTAAAGACTTAAAAATGCCTAATTATGGCCAATAGTCAAAAGATTTTAATGAGTATATGGGATTTGACATACACTAGGCAACAAAGAGATGGTAGGAATTTACATTACGTCATTTGTTAAAATGAATGCCAATTTATAGAATACAACTTGTAGATAAAAACAAAAAGCTAAAAGCAAAAAGTCTTCTAGTTTAGCCATAGGCTTTCCCCAATCTTCTAAGTCTATAAACAAAAAAGTCTACAAACTACTAAATACAAAGACAAAAAAGTCTTTAGAAACATAAATGAAAAGCTATAATTGTTTGCCATCTTCTGATATTATATCTGCCTACCTTGCAAACATCCTGGCGAAGTAAATGATGAAACTCTACAAATATCACATATATAATACATACTTTTACTATCTGCTTGCTTACTATATAGATGTCTTTATTGCTATGATTTTTTCTAATGTTAGAAATTGTACATTATATTCTTTTTAGATGTGAGTTTTATTTTCAATGATGCAGGAGGTTTTGTAATTGAGAGATTGACTATATAGGTTGTGTTGGGGAGTTTCTGAGGAATGTTATTTAAGTGTCCAAGAAGTATGTTTGAAGGTGTCGGAAGCTTTGAAAGTTTATTTTTTACAAACTTGCTCAAGGAGTGTCAGAAACAAGTGGAGTGTTTAATAAGTATTAGTGTCCAATAGGTAAAATGAACCAAGCTACCTACTTGAGCTCAACTCGTGTTCAAGTGTTTAAAAACTTGTTTGAAATTTGCACATTATGTAAACAAACCAAGCTTCAACATAATTTCAAACTTGTTAAGTTTTAAAGTCAAAATTGAATAAATTATTACTCAGCTTGATAAGTTCATATGCATTATTAAACAAATCAAACTACTGGAGCCCAATTCGTCATGGTTTGTTACTTCTGGAGTTTGTATTGCTAAAAGTGATCACGTATGGTGACTAACCATGATCCTAGTGTGTCTAGTGGATTTGGATTCTATTTGAGTTAGCACAAAAATTATATGAGAGATGCATTCTGGTATTTGTATTTGGTTGAATTGTGATGGTGGATCCAGATATTGGACTCTCACGGGAGTTATACAACTACAGATTGCTATACCTGTTGGATTGGTTTTGCTATTGAAGCTGGTTTTTACAACAATGGTAATTCTCTTGGTGCAACATCTTTTGAATACCATACAAGTTATTAAATGTATCATGAGCTGTACAGATTGCTATCCCTTTGGCTGTTGAACTCATCTCAAATTGCTTTTGATGTTGTATGAAGATATTACATTGAAATCTCTCAAGTATTTGTCTTTTTGGTTGAAAACTTAAGGCCCAACATTCTTTTGCCCAAGTGATATGTATCATTTGAAGTACTGGTGCTTAATTTGTTGCATCCTTAACCTCAGTAAGGTTTCAGTTTATTGGAACAGTGCAAGAAATGTGGGTTGGAAAGGAGAACAACTGGTGTAATGTTGTTTAGTGGAACCGGATCCTCTGTTTCCTAACTTAAATCACGTTTTTATCACATGATCTATTTCTCTGACTCTGATATTGTGGTAGAAAAGAAATTTGGAACAGGAAAAGGCGAGTGGGACTGAAGATTCTCAGCTGTTGTTTAGCACCTTTTTCCAAAATTCAGGAGCTATTTGTAGTTAGAAAACTTTTTCTGGTTTTGTGTGGAAATTTACCAACTTTTTTTTTTTTTTTTTTTTTTTTTTTGGTCTCTTCTCAATCTTTGCTTCTCTTCACTCCTTGGCCTCCAACCCATTTGCACCAAAAAGTGCAATAGAAAATTGTGCCTTTAATCTTAATTATTTATACAACCAATTTTTTAAACTCTCCCTTTTTACAAATCTAATTATCTAAATACAACGTTTCAAAAATGTAGATGGAGCCTGTTTTCAGTCATAAAAAATGAAAAACTATAAAATTAACATATAATCTTGGGCAGTTAAAGTTTTATATGAATTAAAAATTTTAGAGTCTAACTAGTGTTTTTTCTAAATTTTAGACTCAAATTCTCTCTCTCTCTCTCTCTCTCTCTCTCTCTCTCTCTCTCTCTCTCTCTCTCTCTCTCATCTTCAAAATCAGGCGATCCGATTACTCGGCGGCCATTTTCCTTCAATCACGAGACCAAGGCGAGTTCGTTGCTCTCTCTCTCTCTCTCTCCAGACCAAGAATTTGCATTTGTTTCGAGGTAAATTGTGTATTTGATTTGGTTTGTTCTAGATTTGATCTTTATGATCTAGTAATTGAATAAATTACTACTCAGCTTGATAAGTTTATATGAATTATTAAACAAATCAAACTACTGGATCTCAATTCGTCATGGTTTGCTACTTCTGGAGTTTGTGCTGCTAAAAGTGAAAGTGATCACGTATGGTGACTAACCATGATCCTGGTGTGTCTAGTGGATTTGGATTCTATCTGAGTTAGCACAAAAATTATATGAGAGATGCATTCTGGTGTTTGTATTTGGTTGAATTGTGACAGTGGCTCGGGAGACTGGACTCTCACAAGAGCCGTACAACTACAGATTTCTATATCTGTTGGATTGGTTTTGCTATTGAATTGAAGCCGGTTTTTACAACAATGGTAATTCTCTTGGTGCAACATCTTTTGAATACCACTTAATACAAGTTATTGAATGTATTATGAGCCGTACAGATTGCTATCCTTTTGGCTGTTGAACTCATCTCTAATTGCATTTTATGTTGTATGAAGATATTACATTGAAATCTCTCAAGTATTTGCCTTTTTGGTTGAAAACTTAAGGCCCAATATTCTTTTGCCCAAGTGATATGTATCATTTGAAGTACTGGTGCTTAATTTGTTGCATCCTTAACCTCAGTAAGGTTTCAGTTTATTGGAACAGTGCAAGAAATGTGGGGTGGAAAGGAGAACAACTGGTGTAATGTTGTTTAGTGGAACTGGATCCTCTGTTTCCTATCTTAAATCACATTTTTATCACATGATCTATTTCTCTGACTCTGATATTGTGGTAGAAAAGAAATTTGGGACAGGAAAAGGCGAGTGGGACGGAAGATTCTCAGCTGTTGTTTAGCACCTTTTTCCAAAATTCAGGAGCTATTTGTAGTTAGAAAACTTTTTCTGGTTTTGTGTGGAAATTTACCAACCTTTTTTTTTTTTTTTTTTTTTTGTCTCTTCTCAATCTTTGCTTCTCTTCACTCCTTGGCCTCCAACCCATTTGCACCAAAAAGTGCAATAGAAAATTGTGCCTCTAATCTTAATTCTTTATACAACCAATTTTTAAAAGTCTCCCTCTTTACAAATCTATTTATCTAAATACAACGTTTCAAAAATGTAGATGGAGCCTATTTTCAGATATAAAAAATGAAAAACTATAAAATTAACATATAATCTTGGGGAGTTAAAGTTTTATA
Organism: Camellia lanceoleosa; assembly: GCA_025200525.1. NCBI lineage: Eukaryota > Viridiplantae > Streptophyta > Magnoliopsida > Ericales > Theaceae > Camellia > Camellia lanceoleosa. The sequence continues at coordinate 42,689,932 of CM045760.1, forward strand.
TGAATTATAAATGTTAGAGTCTAACTAGTATTTTTTTCTAAATTTTATGGGAGGTTAATATAATTTACTCTTTAAACTATGGCCTCTAAATAGGAATGGCAACAAAGCCGAGTTTGTAGTCCCTTCCCTTGTCAATGTCTCGGGATAATTTGTTATGTCTATGAAATAGTACTAATGTAAAAGATAAAATATAATATATAAAAGAACAAATTTTGACAAGTAAGATTGTTTTCAATTCTTCATTCGATGTTTTGTCAAATTTAAATTTGATTTAAAAAAAATTGATTTAAACGGTGCTTCAACAATTTCATCAAATCCATATCAAATGAAGGGAGATAAAATTTTCATCAAGTCAAAAGAGCCTTGATTCTTTCATCAAATTATCTACTGTAATATTTTTACAAAATTGAAATATCTTTTATGTCATCTTCAACTTGTACTGCCATGTATTTATTGAAATCTTCAACCTGAGCTCACATGGGTTTCATGAAGTGTTAGGGTTTTTCGAGTTGAGAGAGGCAAAACTCGAAAAAATCCATTGAGAGAGAGGGAGAGAGAGCAAGATGGTGGGAAAGAGTCGTTGAAAAATGTAGCCATTAATTTTTGCAAGGAGCCACTGATTTTTCAAGTGTGAAAGGTGCAAGTGTACTTTGTGTAGAGTACAACTCTAATTTGTTTATAGTGCAATTCCATAGTGTGAAGGGTGCAAGTGTACCTTATGTAGGGTGAAACTCCATCTCTATCTTGTGTAGGGTGAACTTCATAGTGTGAAGGGTGTAAGTGTATCATCTGTATTGTGCAACTCCATCTACAGTGTATCTTGTGTAAGGTGCAATTCCATGTTGTGTAGAGGGCAACTCTATAGTGTAAATGGTACAAGTGTATCCAATGTAAGGTGCACTCCGTCTAATGTATGGTGCAACTTCATCTTGCAAAGGTTTTTGGATGAATTAGAAATTTTATATTAAAAAAAAAAATGACAAAAAATTTAAATTTGTCATTGAAATGCATCATATCAGATCAAATTTTTATCAAATTTTTATTCAAATTTAATGAAATATTAGAGATACTCTAATAAAAGTAAAAATAATTTAAACTGCAAGATTGAGAGGCAAAGAAAGTATGAGTTGTACTTAATATATTTAATAAATTAAATTATGTATTTAAAAGTTATTTGTTTAATATAATCATAAGAAGACGATGAAAGTAGAAAAAATTGTATTTCGGTGAACAAGTGGTAAAAAAATTATATTTTTATGATGGCATGACTCTCCTACGTGGATAGTGCAAATTCATTTTTGTGTTTGATGAAATTTTTGTTGTGTATCAAAGTTGCACAAAAAAAATTCTCATTTAATAATGTAAAAAATTATCAATAGATTCTAATAGTTTGACTTAATTCTTATCAAATCATATTGAAAATAATTCTTTGTAAAATTGTCGCTAAAAATAATTTTTTTATGATATTTTTTCATATGTCGCTAAAAATTGACAATTAGTGACTTTTTTTGTCATAATTTTCATAAATTGTCGTTAAAACTTACAATTAGTAACTTTTTTTATAAAAAAAATTTTTCGTAAGACCTATTAAACAATAAATTTACTTATTAAAACCTACACGTAAGTATCCCATTATTTATGACTGTGATATCTATTTGTAATTTTTCCATAAAAATGAGATGGTAGAAACAAATATCTCCCCTCTCCAGCAAAAATCTTGACAAATCAGGACTTGTCAAATTGCTAACCCGACCCGTAGAACAACCAACTTCGCTTCCTCCCAAACATGCCCCAAACCAAAAAATAATAATAATAATAATAATTTGGTTGACCCAAAAATTTTCTTATTTTCTTTGTGGTTTTTCCTTTAGAAGTGTTCATATTATTAACGTGGTCAAGCCGACGCGGCATTAGATAATTGGACAAAGCAAAAATCTATATAACACGACTATACTCATTCCTCATTTCTGACTCTCCCAAACCACGACTCAATTCTCTCTCTCTCTCTCTCTCTCTCTCTCTCTCTCGCTCTCATCTTCAAAATCAGGCGATCCGATTACTCGGCGGCCATTTTCCTTCAATCACGAGACCAAGGCGAGTTCGTTGCTCTCTCTCTCTCTCTCTCTAGAACTTTCTATGTCACAATCACATATATATATATACGTACATATTGTATGATTTGTTGATCTGTGTGTGTTTTAAGATGTGCGATTCTTGATTGTCGAGGGTTTAAGCTGTTTTGTAACCTAAAATTTTGTTCTTTCTGTGGACTCCGATTAGAGAAGCGTGAGATCTGATTCTCAGATCTGTGCTTTGTTCTAGGGTTTTTTAGCTTTGGAATTTGATGATATGATATGATATGATATGAATGCTTTCTTTTCAATTGTGTGTATGTGTGAGAATTCATGGAATTGAGTATGGTTTATGATCGATTTGTGCCAAGAATTTGCATTTGTTTCGAGGTAAATTGTGTATTTTATTTGGATTGTTCTAGATTTGATCTTTATGATCTAGTAATTGTACGAACCCTAGAATAAAGCACAAAATTTGGGAATTTGATCTCATGCTTAAACCCTAGAGGAAAGCACAGATATGGGACTAGTGATTGTATGAACACAAATTTGTAATTGATGCAAACTCGTTTTGCAGTTAATGTTGTTTCTTTCTTTTCTTTTTCTTTTTTTTCTTTTTTTTTTTTTTTTGATAAATAAATAATACTTTATTGAAAAAAGCATCCAGAAGATGCAAATAATACAAAACACTAAAAACACCTAAAAGCTCCTACCAATAATATCATCCAAAAAATCCAAGAAGACAAATAAATCCGAATCCACCCTTCTCTCGACCCAACTGTACAAAGTGACAAGCAGTCGATTTTCAAGCCACCCAACCGAATGGGAACTCGCTTGAAACGTTCGGCGATTCCACTCTAACCAAATCAACCACAACAGACAAAAAGGCACCAACAACCACATCAGCCGCTGCCGCCTCCCAACCCGGGCCCCCCGCCAACTCCATATTTTTTTTCAATCGTGTCCCAACACTTGCTCAAGTTAATTCGCACCCTGTCAATTTTGATTGAATTTCCGTTTGTATGGAAAGTCAATTGATGAAAATTGATTGAAATGTGTTTATGTGATATTGAGGACATTTGACCTTAAGGCAAACCTGGTAGTGTTTTGTCAATCATTTGAATGAAAGGTTCATGGTTTAAAATATTGCTGGCCAATGGCCCCGTTTGGTGTTGCTGTTAAAACAGCTTATAGATTATAGCTTAACAGATTATAGATTATAACTTTAATCAGAAGTTGTTAATCTGTTTGGTGTAGCTGTTGGATTATAGATTTAAGTTGCTGAGTAGTGTTTGTTAAATAAGCTGTGAAATAGCTTTTTCAATTAATTTTTATTTTTTGTTTGTCTACATTTCTCATAAAAAATAATAATAATAATCTATAGTCCATTTGAGTCTTTTTCTATTTTTAAAAAAATAAAAAATAAAAAAATTGAAGAGTATAACCATAAATTAACATGTCCACAGCAGAAGCTGATAATCAGAAGTAAGGGATGAGCAGCTTCTCAGAATCAGTTTTTTTGAGTTAAAATAAGCTGTTAGAATCAGAAGTTGTTTGAAATAAGTTTAACCAAACAATCCAAAATAACTTTTTCAAAGCTAAAAGCCATAAGTTGGCTCTGAAAAGCTGAAACAAACACCCCCATTATGTAATGGTATTTGGAGCCTCTATTTTGGATACACATGCTTGTATCAACTCCAAAAAAAATAATAATAATAATAATTAAAATTTAAAATGTAAACGGCCGATATGATTTTATATTGGTTGATATGGTCATTGTTTTAGCCTATGTGGTCGTTATTTTGACTGATACCATTACATCCTTTGTTTGCATATAGTGCACACAAACTCAATCTAGGTCACATTTTTAGATCATTTTTCTTCATGGAAGAGACTAGAGAAGAAGTTAATATTAAGTTGGAGACGTGGAGAGAAACGCTTGAATATAAAGTATTTAGGATAAGCAGAACTAAGACAAAATACATGGAGTGTAATTTTAGTAACAGTAATAATAGAAGCAGAAGAGAAATGAAAATTGAGAACCAAGAACTACCTAAAAAAAAATTTTCGTTATTTAGGATCGATTAACACTTTCAAAGAATTAAGGTATGGTGACTTAAGTGGAGGAGTGCGTCTTGGATATTATGTGATAAACGAGTACCCACTAGACTAAAAGGAAAGTTCTATAGAACGGCTAGTAGGCCAGCGATGTTGTATGAGACAGAATGTTGAGCAACTAAGAAATAATATGTAAATAAGATGAGTGTTGCTGAGATGAAGATGTTAAAATGGATGTGTGGCAAGACTAGAAAAGATAGAATTAGGAATGAATATATTTGTTAATGGATATGAGTAGCACTAATAGAAGATAAGTTGAGAGAGAATAGATTGAGATGGTTTGGTCATATACAACGGAGGCTAATAGAGGTAGTAGTGAAGAGATGTGATACAGTGACGGTAGATGGAAGTGTTAGGCAAAGGGCAGATCTAAATTGACGTGGGGGAGTATAGTAAATAGAAATATAAATCTCTTTAAGTTGACTAACCAAATGGTCGTTGATAGAGTCGAGTAAAAAAGAAGGATTCACGTAGCCGATTCCATTTGATGGGACTTAATGCTTGCTTTGGTTTGCTTTTCTTCATTTCTCTTTGTCATTGCACTCTACTTGTTTGAAATACTTATTTCTACTCATTTAGGTCTTGAAACTTCAACATTCAAGCTTAACCTTTCATCCTACTTACAAAAACTATTAATTTGCTATTGAATTTTAGTTGTTTATGCCATTCCATTTAGCGAAATGATGGATCCCTTGTGGCACATCTGCTCAAGAATTTCAACAAATTGCAGTTAAAAGTATTGAGACAAATCACATCACCTCTAATTGTGAGAAAAATTAAAATACATTTAGCCTCGTACACATGAAGACGAGGAATTGGCTAAAATACATCATGTTAAACAAACTTGTCTGTGCTCATTATAAGATGGGTATAAAGATATGATGGTTTATTTCAGTCACCCATTCCCTATGATTATGTTTATCAGCCTCTTGAAAATTCTTGAATTTATTTTTTGATTCCTGCCTGTTTCATGAAATAGGTGGTATCTTTTCTTTTTGCCTATTTCATTTTCCCCCCTTGTACATATCCTGTTTTGTAATGGCAGGAATCATAAAAGACTACCTATTTCAAGAATTAAATAATTCTAGAATTTTCAAGAACATGAAACAGGCAGGAACAAAATGCCTATCGATTTCATGTTCTTTCATTGTTTTCTATTGTTGGTATGTGGTGCGTGTGCATTTTTTGGGGGTGGGTGGGATGAGAGGACTGGTCGCTTTTTGCAGCTAATAATGAATGGACAGGTGGGTGTTTTGTTCTAAACTTTAAAACGCTTGTTGCAGAAATGGCTATAAATGGAGCAGCACCCCCAAGAGGAAGTGCAGCAGCAGCAGCTGCCAATCTGCGTAGGAGGAGGACGACAAGTGGTGGTGGGGCTGCAGGAGGAGCAAGCGGCACCATGCTCCAGTTTTACACAGATGATGCCCCAGGACTCAAGATTTCTCCCAATGTTGTTCTTATAATGAGCATCGGTTTCATAGCATTTGTTGCCGTTCTTCATGTCATGGGTAAGCTGTACTTCGTTCGCCAGGAGGCTTGATAGAGAGGTGGTTCTATGGTTAGCTCTAGCTGGCTAAAATTACTGAATTTCGGATTTTGCATAGTTATACTTCATTTGAATTGTAGTGTCATTACTGTTTTTGAATATTTGATTATTGGATGAATGAGTTGGGAAGAACAATTTGATCATTATATTTTTTATTTTATTATCAAGAAGTGCATCACAGGACTCCCAAAGATTGGCCAGCCAACAAGAAGCTCCAATGAGAGCCAAGAGAACACATTAGAATTGAAATGAAATCACAAACAGAGGATAATCCAAAGAGTTCACAATAGAATTTCATGTTGATCTGGATCATCTTCTTTGACCAAGTACACAGAAGAAACGAATTGCGCTACAGATTCATCTTCTTTTGAGTTTTGAGGCAATTTGGGCATATCGTTTGTGTTCTTAATGTCTATATTTTCAGAAACTGCAAGTCCATTTTGGCAGGCGAAGATAAGAAGGATGAGATTTTCTCATGTGAAACTTTAAATTCCAAAATAAATTTCCAGAGATCCACAGGAATGTATGTCATAAAAGATGGTTCAGGTCCTTCATACCCTTTCAATGGAGTACATGACAAGTGTCGCAGCATCTTAAATGAAAATTTGATGGACCTTCTGAGCAATCTACTGGCCTTCTGAGATATTTTGCACTAAAGCTTAATAATATTTTAATGGGAAGAACTTGTAGTGTAGTTATTTCTATTAAAATTTACTACTATTTTCCGCTTCCCAAACATATTGAATCTGTTTGTTACAAACAATTTATTATAAATTAAATTTTAATAATCAAAAAATATAAACTGAAAGTACTTCCCCACCAACACGTTGGAGCTGTTCGAAAAGTATTAACCATAAGTATTAATAACTTATTTAAACTTTTTCTGCTTCATAAAACTGTGAATAAAAGATGTACCAAACAAACAAGTTTGACACAAAAGTATGTTTGGTTTGGATTTGTAGAGTAATTTTGACAAAAAAAAAAATTTAAAAATTTGTTTGGTTTATAAATTTTTCAAAACAATTTTCAAAATCACTCTCTCTTACCTATCAATCAATTACTTTTTCTTTCTCCTTTCTCCTTCCCAGAACAATTCTTACAAACTATTCTCCCAAAATCAAACCAAACCAAACCAAACCAAACAAAACATAGATCTCTGACCAATCAACAAGATTTTTCAAGAAAGATGCTTAGGTTACTTCCTAGAAAGATGCTGCAAAACTACTCTTAACAAAAACTCGAACATAAAAAACACTAGTCCACCAATTAGCTAGTGCAATTGTTCATGTAAAAAAAATCTAGCTAAAAATTAATTAGACATTTCTATTTTAATGATTGGATGACACATTAAATTCATTTTTTTTTTTTTCCAAGAAAAAAAAATAATCTGGCTACTAATACGTTTGACCAACGTCTGATAAATTTGATTTTTTTTACCTAGTAACTTCTCTCTGCAGATCGAGTCCTTACAAATGAACAATTTGAACAATTCAAAGTAGATCAGAGAGTGGGCAAGCCAAGCCCAACAGCACTGTAAAGTTCGATCACCAACTGAAAGACTGAGTTCAACCCCCTGAAAGCCCAGGCAGATTAGACTTGACCAGAATTGCACTATTATTCGACTAACTAGAAGATTAGCATAAGACAACTCATCGTCGTATAAAGCATATACAAATCTTCCTTCACAATCGAAGATCAAAAAGCTAATCAAGATTCAAATCTAATGCCCATTCTCAAGAATCGTAATGTCCAAAATAGTTACGAGCTTCATTGTCTAGAAATGAAACAATAAAAAAGAAATATTTACATTAGAACTGTTTTACTAGCATATCAACTAAAATTCAACTAATCACAACAACAGATTGGCTGTGTTTTGGAAAATAATGAATAAAATACAACAGGGTTTCCAAGCGCCGAAAGAATTAGTGCATGTTGTCGGATATCCCACCTGAGACCACGCCCTCGTCTACAGGTTTTGGTCCCCCACATGATCTTGAGACTGATTCAAAGAGTTTCTCAATCTCCGGTGCACACCTCGTAAAAGACCGGCTCCAGAAGTTGTATCTAGGATTCTGATTTGACAAAAAACACAACTACTTCGTAAAACGCCCAAGACTTGCACACAAGCAAATTGTGCACTATGAGTGAAGGAAAACACAAAATTACCTTAATCAGCTCAATGAAAGTAATCAAAAGCCCCCATGGATGAGGTCTGTTAACGATCAGGCGTTCCAATAGAACTCTTGTAATTTGCTCCTGAATGATTTCCTGTTCAGCATGAAAGAGAATGTCCCATGAGAGACATAATCATGTCAATAATCTTATTCACTGGATGACTCGAAAATGACAGTGCTTGAACCTTCTAGAGGCGTAACAGACACTATAGAGGCATGCAATCTAATTTTGATAAATATGCTTCCCAGAACATAATTAGTGCTTGAAATAAATTAATTCTATCAAAGATATCTTAAAAATTTACTCTGGTACTTTTAAAACATGTAAAACAACTTTTACTGAAGAGATTGAAGAAATTATCATCTGATCAAGGCTTTGATATACTAAATCCATATCACGTGCAAAAAAAATTTAAATTCTCCAGAAGATAAACTACTTGATCATCAACAGGAAAGAAAAATTACAGATCATAAGGTAACAAGTAAACTACAAATAGAGAGGTTTAGCTCACCTGGTTTGATTCAGCAAATAGGTAAAGGAGGATGAACGAGAAATAATGTGTATGGTTGTTTGGATAACGTAGTTGGTTAGCAATTGCATTCAAAAAGAGGTAGCACCCTTCAGTATCTAGATCCATTATTAATGTCTGGAAGATGTCCAAGGCAGCACCAACTAAGAATACAGCTAATGGAACGCTACTGGCCATTGACTGTGCATGAGGAGGAGTTCTTGCTTGCAGCTGCTGAATAGCCTACAGTATGATTGACCAAAAATGAGTTCAAAAATCCAAGTGCAAGAAGGGTAAGAGAGGGAGAGAGGGAATATAAAGAAAATAACCCAAGAATAATATGAGATTGTTGGAAAAAGATTAATTCAGATAAAACCTCATATTATTCTAAAGTCGGGATTTTCCTGACATTGAAACAAATATAATTTGAGTACATTCAATATTAGTTTTATTAATCAGTCCATACACAGAGCAAAATATGATGTGTGCAACACACCATAAATACGGTTGATTTGTGCTCATCAATCACTGGTCCAATAAAGGTTCAAGGTGCATTTGTGAATTCATTGGACTAAATTTGCGAACTGAATTTATGAATCCATGGATTGACCTCAAATCTATTTAATTCATACTAAAATTCATAATTTGGTGGCCGGAATGGGTGAATTAGTTAGATTAGCACTATTGCATACTGAAAAAGAAAGATAAAAAATTAAAGATTAAAAATAAAAATAAAATAAAAAAGATATGCATGGACACACCTGCATTCCAACATAAAGCACAAGGGAGTTGATTAATGGTACATTATACTGTGTCCCAGCCTGGGCAGCATCACTTGGTGGAAGCAACAGTTTCTGTTTCAATTCAGTTAAAAACGAAGACCCCTGTTGCCTTGTCTGCACATAATTTTGAAATGAAAAGACCAATCACATAAGGGAAAGAAAAGGCAACAAAAAAGCAACTAGACATTTTAGAATTGATTACAAAGAATTTGAACGAAAAAGAAACACAAGAACTCCATCTTCATGTTTTTGAGTTCTTGATATGAAATGTTAGTCGGCTAAAATTCAGATACCTTCAGATACTCATCTACATCACCCTTAATCATCTTCGCTTTAAGAGCTGCATCAACTTCAGAGAGAATACGCGGAGATTGACTGATCTCAGCTAACAGATCAATCTGTACAAATGAAATAGAAGAGTTGGTTTGGGATGAGTTGAAATCTATTAAACGATTTAAAAGGTAGTCAATTATGCTCAATGAGACACCTTCAGATTTGGAGTAGATGGGTCTGGTAGCCTCATATTACGAGGAAATGCACTAAGGATTATGTTTCGCATCTGTATACAGCTTGGAGGAATGACATCACAGAAGCTGAAATGATAATCGCAGAGGAACTCGGGGAAATCATGAAGTAGCACTAGCAACACCCTTAGTGTGCCTTTATACAGAAAATGAACCTGTAAAAGTTTAAACCAAAAGGATACAAGGGTGCAATCAGTAACAGGTAATAATGGGAGGCAAAAAAACGAGTACACATTGGGGAAATTAGGCAAACCGGCTCTCTAAGTTCAGCATTTCTCAAGAATGGCTCCAGGAATTGAAACAAATCAACCAGCAGGCGTTGCATATATGGCCACCCCTTCTGAGCGTTTCCAGTGAGCAATTTTGGCATAAAACTTCTGTGGCTCACCAGTTCAAGCCATGCAAAGCTGAAATCATTTCAACCAAGTAAGCAAGTGGTCCCAAAAATTCAGACAGCATTTTAAATTATATCTGCAAATAATTTAGCACCTTGCCATCAGCAATTATTCAGAAATTTAATACAAATTAACACACTCTAAAGCATTAGTTTTTGTCACTTTTAGCAAGTACCTATCTTTCAAACATGCACAACAACATACAGAGTAGACAGAAACTATTATGAGCTTAACGTAGTGAATATCAATGCCAACAACACCAAAAGTTACATAATCAACAGGCACATAACAGTCACTTTAAAAGCTATGCTTCGCAAATTAACCAAAAATGTCCATCAACATCCATATCTCCAACCAAAGCAGTAACCATTCATGCTGCTGGGTAAACGATTGATTGTTAGTCAACATCGAGATCCAAATCTGGGTTGTATAAACTATAAGTTGAACCTTATTGTACAGGTAAGGAAGCGAGTAATAAATGAACCTGAATCCGGGAACTTTAAGGGGCTGTAGAGCATGGAATGCATTTGCAAAAGCTGTCAAAACCTGAACATACACACTACGATTAGTCATTTAATGGAGACAACAATGGATAAAGCAAATACAGAAACACCTTACCTGAAAGTTTGCACCATCAAAGACAAGGTCAATTGAACCCAGGTCGAGCAGCCAGTTAATGAACAACCTGAAATATGGCCTTGGATTAAAAGATGACTTCTTCTCCTCTGCATCTTTCTGAACAAGTCTCAGAGTCACTCCCAGAACCTGTGCAGACACCAAACACTTAGAGAAAAGCACTGCTTCCAGATAAGCAACAAAAGAACTGATATAACTATCAAGCCGGGAGTCAAACCTTGGGCAAAAGAGACAGTTTGTTTGATCCCTGGTCCACCGGATAAAACTAGCAAAATCACATGAAAAGTCAAGGCATGAAAAATAAATGGGGGAAAAAAGGAAGGGAAAAAAATATATATATATATATATCTAGATCCAGAGGCAAATATGGCTCTACCTTTAAGATCGAAAAGACAAGTTTTGCATAGATATCGATAGCAAGGAAGGAGAGGGGCTGGACTTGTTGAGATGATTGCTGAGGGCCAGAACCAATCACCTCAGAAGATAGGCAATGCGATACAGAAAGTTCCTGAGTTTTAAAAAAATAAAAATAAAAAGAAGGAAAAAAGAAAAAGAGGGGAGAACAAAATTAGGGAACGACAGTTTAAAACTAATTATTATGTAGATGTAACTTCAGAGAAAATTACCATCAGGGAGCGGAAAAAACGATCTGACATATCATCTCCTTTCAGCAGTCCACTTTGCTGCAATTGTAAGACGAAATGGGCACAAGCTGCATCATTTGTACCAGGAAGTTCACATATCCTGTACCAATCCGCAAACAACACAGAAACCTACAAAAAAAAATGCATGTTCCAATAGGTAAGAAACATATAAAATTATAAGTACAAAAATATTTAGTCGTTTCCCCAGCTTCATATCGAATATTTAAAGAGGAATTCGTCGAATCCAACACCATCCCCACCCAAAAAAGGAACAGAGGGGGACCCCACCATTAACAATTTGACCATTAACAATTTGAACTCTCTAGCTATTCATTGTACTATCTTCCTATTTTGACATATAAATGCATAAATTGAGCATAATAGATTTTCCCAGATTTTTTATTGAAAAAGCTGGTGAAGAAAATGACATCTGAAAGAGTTTATAAGGTACTCATCAAATTAAAAATGGTGTAAACAGCTAAAATGGCACATAATGGTCATAATGCCACAAGTCCAGGACTAATAAAGGTCAGAAAACTCGACAACAAGCCGATACAGCCGCAGTTTTAATCCAGCCAATATTTACCAATAGGCCCTAATAGTTGAACTTAATTTCCATCAAGTCCTATTGAAAATTAGTCCTAATAAAATTGTCACTTAAAATAATATTTTTTGACGATTTTTTGTACGTCGCTAAAAATTGACAATTAATGTCTTTTTTTTGTCAGGATTTTTATAAATTGTCGCTAAAACTTACAATTAGTAACTTTTTCTGTGACTAATTTTCAAATTGTGGCTGAAAGTTAAAAATTAGCGACTTTTGTGACGATTTTTTTAAAATGTTGCTAAAACTTATAGTTAGTAATGCTTTTTGTGACAAATTTTTTGAACTATTGCTGAAAATTAACAATTAGTGATATTTTTTGATAGTGTTTGATGGAAAATGTTGCTAATTATCACAGGACCTATTGGACAATAAGTCCACCTATTAAGACCTACATGTAAGTTCCCAACCATAATGGAAGCCAAGGATAATAGGCCTGGTTGGTACAACTTCCAGCAAGCTAAAAGTTGATAAACACAAAGCAGAAGCTAAAAGCACCTTTTCGCCCCCACTTCCCAATAATGAACTTTTTTCAAACTTATTTAAACAATTTCTGCATCATAAGTTGTATGCAAAAAGTGCACCAAACACTAGCACAGATTTACAAAATAAAAACAAAAAAAAAGATATAAGCAACTCCACAACAAGCCCTGCACCAAACAGCCCCAGGATCATGCAAAGGTAATAGCCAATTTTAAGCCATGGCTAAAACATAAAGCAAATTACTTTCTAGTTTCTACTACGCAAGGTCATAGATACCTGCTCACGAAAACCAGCAGGATCAGGTTCCATCGACTCAACAACATTATAGTCTTCCCTGCTTGCTACAGCATGACCAGGAGCCTGTTCCAGCAGATATAGAAATGTCAGGACACACAGAATGTTAAACTGACCGAGAATATAAAAATCTAACTGGCCATAAACATTTCATATCTACGTTTTGAAACCTGTTTCAAGTTTTTTTTTTTTTTTTTTTTTTTTTTGATGCCTTTAGTTAACTTTTTTCATATTTTAGTAAATTTTTTTACATTTTAGATGCACCTCAAAAGTAAAATATTTATGTAAAAATTTGAAAAAGTTCACTAGTGACCAATAAAAAGGAAATGTAAAGGTTTTTTTTTTGTTTGTCTTAGTTAACTTTTTGACACAATACGGACACGACATGTCCCAGACATAAATTTCCAAAAATGTAGGACACATGTGGAAAGTGCAAAATATATAATTTCATATATTTATTATGTCATATAAAGATCAATAATTATTATATGTCGTATATATATGAATATTTAAGTCAAAAATAATAATTTTTTAAATCTAAAGAAGAAAAATAGGGTATAAATTTACTCTTTTTTTTTTTTGGGTTCAGCAGCAACAAAGATTTTATTAAGGTACAAAGCCAGAAAAGAGGCGAGGATAAGGCGTTCCCTACAAGGTATAAATTTACATTGTTTTGGTTTATCATTGGACTCCCAAGTTATTTTATTCAAACTTGTAATGTGTTTCATGTGTGTCCAAGTGCTGGGAAGTGATTGTGCTTCTTGGGTTGCATCTAAAAATTAAAAAGATTTGGACTAAAACATGAAACAGTTAATTAAAAACAAACAAAAATAACAAGTCAAAAACAGTTTTTGAGTTTGAAACCAAAAAAGGTGAATATTTCTGGTGACCTTTTTCTCTCTAGCTTGTCTGGTGCTATCCTCCTTGCCAACAGACACAGCAGCATTATTAGCAGCAGGATTCCTGGCAACCTCAACCAGCTGTTGTAATGACTCGGGAGATCCAGGCCTTGCCGCAAGCTGCAGGTGAGAAATCAATCAGAACAGGACACAATCAAATTTGCCCATATCAAACAAAATAAATAGAAACAAACCTTTGCCAATGCATCAACGAGATTATGAAGTTCAGAAATGACTTTGGAATCATTAATCACCAATGTTTGAATAAGGGAAATAGCAAACTCGGTTGCAGCCTCTGCAAATTATACGCAACTAGTTAGCTATGTCACTACCTCTAGGAGTACTCATACAGAGCAGTGTTACTTATACATACTATTCCTTCCTGCATCAATCAGCTTAGCCATATGAACATTGTACTCTGCAAGGTTTAGTAATTCATTGTGAATAAGGCCAATAGTAATATCTTTGTTGAACTTACGATCCTCATCGGAGTAGATCACCTGTTAAAATAAATTACAACCTGATTTATTATAGTGAAAAACTGCAAAAGGATCAGCACCAGTCAATCCAAAATAAATCGAGACAACTGCCATTTACAATTACAGGTAATCTATATTTACTTTCATTACATTGCAGTATTAAAACATAAAATCAAAATGAAAATAAGACCAATAGGAGAACTTTAGAAAATGGTATTATTTTGCAAGACCGTGATAGAAAAACAAAAACATAGACCTCAATTATCTAGCAACTGTATTTTCGAAATAAAAAAAATAAAATAATAATAATAATAAGCCTTTTTAAGCAGAAATGATATCCTTTTCCCCGATTTGACCACTTTAATAATCTCTATTAATCACTAATCGGTAACCATGATTAAAGTCTTTCCTATGTCCAGATGCATTACATAGAAATCATAACAAAATTGCCAGTCATGACAAAAGTAATACAACTTCACTTTAAGATTCAAATAAACATTCACTGGATTAATTAACAATGCCACTACACAATAAAGTTTGCAATTGAAAGAAACTATCATACTTCGTTGTCAAACCCAAACCAAAGAACCTGAAGTCATTATAAGCTATAAATCTATTCCAACAGGAAAAAGAAAACTTAATAGAAGCATACCCAGCTAGTCAGTTCCTTAAGAACAAGCTTGCTAACATCACGAATGGCAGCCAGAATGGCCAGATGAGCAGCGACATGGGTACTGTTTGATGCATTTTCATATAACCCCTTGAAAACCTGTGACACGTTGAAAATTCACACTCAAGGGTTCAAGATACAGAAGTAATTAAAAAGGCATAATTCCAATTTTGGGAAGCTAACACACCTTTTGAGCCACAGCCAATGCAGCCTCATCTCGACTTACACATCTCAGAATGATTCCAGGAACCTCACCAATTACTCCCTGAACACAAACGTACCATATGATATATATATATATATTGACATGCACCTCAAGAAAGTTTTAAATAAGAATTTCATAGGCAACATATTGGATTCAACTAAAAAGACAATAAACGAAATCAATACCAAAGCATATTCTTATATGGAACTGTATCGGCTGAACAAATATGCCTATGCTGAATAAATTCCCTAAAGTATTACCAGAAAAAAGAAAAATGCACGATACCTGAATATCTGCATCTTTAGCGTCATTAGTTACTTGAGTTTCCAGCTGCAACCAAATTAAAAACACTTTATCAGTTGAGTTGCATTTTTAAAGAAAAAGGACTTTTGAAAAATATATGAAGGCAATTTTTTGACAGCCAAAAAATGATATTCATGAGAGCTATAACTGGGATTCATTAGCCTTGTGGACAAATGGTACCGCAGATGCACCCGCATTGTAAAACATCAAAAGATTAGGAGCTAGCTAATGCTTTAACTCCCACAAAGAGTGCTGATACACACTAAACATATTTATGCATATAAATAAAGTTAATGATGGGCATACTACAGTTTCCGTTTGTACAGTATAACAAGAGACGCAGCACATAGTATATGATGAATTGGTCAGCATTGATAATGTTCACAACCCTAAAAATTGAGAAACATGAAAAATGGCAACAATCAAGTATTATAAGTACCAAATATGGCCAGAATATAATAAATCTAAAAGGTAACTGCCAAACACTATAGTGGATAGTTTGTGTCTATTTAACGTACTTTGTTGTCGATTCCAGTGTTATTAAAGGTGCACCTAGGCGTGTGCCTAGGCCCAAGTACCATCCAGGCAAAGTTTGCGCCTTGCAGTGTTCCAGGCCAGGCTACTTCAATAAGTTGTGCTTAAGGAGTGCGACTGGGCCAAGGCGCAATAAAGCCTAAGGCCTATGCCTTGATGGCTTCTTTTCTTTTTTTTTCATATTGTTGCTTTGATTGGTTTTATTTGAAATCTAACCATTGATTTAATATAATGCAGCTATAGAACATCTCTATTCTTAAGTACACATGCCAATACATTGGGCATTTAGCCCCAAATCAATGATAGAAGAAAATTTAGCCCTAATTCCTAATTTCCAAAGAACTCTTTGTTGCTGCCTGCTTTCGTTATCTAGTCCAACAGCTCCAAAAATTCTTCATGTTGTTGTCTTCTTCTTCTCTTCTTATGTTTCTCTCACATTCTCTTCTCTTTTTCTTCTCTACATTGTTGTCTTCTCTACTTCTCTTCTCTACATTGCTATCTTCTTCTTCACATGGTTGTGATCTTCTTCTTCTTATGCTTATTCTCTGGTCTCCTCTTTCTCATCCTTCTTTGGACTGATCAGTTTTCTTTCCCCCTCTTCTTGTTCTTCTTCTCCCCTCTTCTTGTTACTGTTTTATGTTAAATTTTGAAATAATGTTATATGTTAAAATAGTAGTGTTTGTTAGTATTTATATTTTTAAATGTTTAATATTTCATTTTGCTTATTTGGATCCTAAATTATTTGCTTATATTAAATTATGTATATTTTTTTAACATAAAAGGTGCACCTCACTTCGGTAAAAGCCTGCACCTCGCCTTGTGCCTTGCGCCTAGGCCCCAAGAGACCTTGGCGTCTATCGCCTTCAATAACACTGGTCAATTCAAATTAGTTGTTCACTATGAAGCACAGATACTTAAAAAAGAGTGACATTTCCGATACGGATACGAATACTCGCGGATAAGTATCAGGTACTCCAAGTCACATATTACTTCTTTTACAAAATTAGAATTGTAGCAATTCTTGCATATTATAATATAATATAATTGTAAAAATAAATACAATAATATTTTTCTAATACTTTTAAATTTTTTTTATAAGAAGAACATAAAATAAATAATAAAATTTGTCAAATTGATGAATCCTTATTGTTTTATGCATATCCCCTATAACTACATAGAAAGCAAGGATTAAGAAGAGAATATAACAATACGAAAATTAAATACCAATAAATAAATAAGCAAGTAAACTTGAATACAACATTTTTTACTTGTGCCAAGTTGTGGATTGTTCTATTATTGTAACATGGACATACTAAACTTGATATTGAAATGAAACATCTGCAAAACTTACTGAAAATTTAAAAAGTAAACAAGCTACTTAGCTACTTAAATTAATACCTAATTCTTAAAGGTTAGTATTATCAAATTACTGTGTGGTTTCTCAAAATTCTTAGTTTATGTGTAACTCACTAGTTGTACCCGCATCCTATTTTTTTAGGTTTTGTCGTATTGCCGTATCCATATCTATGCTTTCTAGGTTGTCTAGCATGAATTAACGAACAGCAGATAATGATGCCATGTTTCTTATAATGTTGCACAAACATACAAATATAAAAAATCAGACTTAAGTCCGTGTCTAATGTCTATGTCTATATACAAAAAATGTGAAAATTCACGAATGCAACTTTCATTGCAACATCAAAAGCAAAGGGGTGGCAGTTGGTTTAAAACCACACAAAACATGAATATGTACCTAGGGACAGCTACGGTGCAAATTTTCTACAGATACACTAATCGTGACAAGAACATCAGCAAAAATAACAAACAACTATCTACATAAGCTATTTGAAACCTTCTCCGAAATAATCTCGTATTTCTCCAATGCATCGCCTGTTGTCCACAAAGGTTCTGGAGTACTACTTCCTAGGCGTTCAGTTGCAGGAGTTGAAGGTAATGGCTGTGAAGAAGCAACCGATTCCTTGCAACGAAACAAAGCATTTGTCAACTAAAAAGCAACTGTCTCAAGCGAAATATGAACTTGAATAGACAAAATTTCACTCACTTTTACAATGTTGGATGTTTCCACAGAATGCAATTCAGGGGATGAGACGGAAGAAAATGAGTTAACAATAGCATCATTTTCAAAATCTTGTGAATTAACTCCATCAGTTGTTCCAATATGAGTTGAGGAATCACTGAAATATTACAGAAATCATTCACAAACAAAAATTGTTTTTGAGTTTAAGAAACTGAAAATCTAGAAAAGAAAAAACACCTATGAAGCTGAGCTGAACTAGATTCCATCTCCTCAGAGACAAGGTCCAAGGGCTGAGCCACTGCACTAATTCCTGTGTTTCCTATGCCAGATGAGAAAATGCCTGGGTTCAGTTGTCCTGACGCTGAGTTAAATGTCCAGGACATGCCAGCACTGACAGATGAAACCGAAGGGCCAACTGGTAGGGCATTTGAGCTATTGGTTGACTGATTCTGCCAGGGTAACCGAACAAAATCCTGGAAGAAAAAAAAAAATGCAATCAGACAATACCATCCTCGGCAGCCTAGATATATCTCACAAAGATTAGCAGGTGGCCACCTCATAAACACGTTGTTGAGAATGGGATAACCGGCCAGGTTTAGGGCGAAGGGCTTCTGGTAAAACTCCGGCATGACCTTGTGCGTACAGACCTGAATCAAAATATGCAGGACCAAGACCCTCTCTATGTTTCCTTCTTACAGAAAGTTGTTGAGCTATTTCCCCATCAATGGTTTGTATTGCCTGTATAAAGCAACATAGACCGAAAAAACCACCACCAAAAAAAAAAAAAGAAGACAATGTTAATGTTGTATTGCCACAAAAACATATTCATCTGCAAACATCCTTGATCAGTCATTCAAGCCTTTACATATAGACAAAATAGTATAAATTATATTATATATATGAACATTTTTATACAACATTTAATATGCAAACAACTAAAACCAACAAAGTCAATTTTGTGAACATACGCATAAGTTGGGAACAGCTATATCCACAGCCAAGATTGATGGATTCCACAGCCCACTCTTTCACATAGGTGCAACCCACATATTTTGTGGGAGAAAGGGCTGCATCCAACCACCTGGCTTCAGAACTAACTCCATTCTACAAGTTTTACCTGTGAAACCCCTAAAAACATGAATGTCTCAAGCCAGATACATTTTATGAAATCAAATCTAATACAACTTTTTCCGGATTACGAACAACACCACTCTTGGCCACTTTTGTATTTGTGTTCACCAACAATTCTATAGGAGGAATATACTATCCATATACACAGCATAGTGCATCTTCACCTAAAAGTGTGGAAGTCTGAAGAAAACTTTATTGTCTATGCATCAACATTTATACATGAATCAAAAACTACCACAAGGTACAGCAATTCTACAGACCTATATTCTTAAGAAAGAATAAGGCAAGGAGTATGCACTATGTAGTTATTCGTTAAGTTTTTGCAGTTGTAGTGTCTAGGGATGATTGATCAACTCTCCCTCTCAATCCACACTTGTTAACCCATATTTCGCATGTGTAGCAAGCTTCCTTCGAGGAAGAAACAGGTGAAGAGTAGACACCACTCCATAAAGAACCAGCGTTCTCATATTATGATAACTTACGTAATTAATACCATTTTGTCCTTGTGGCGTTCATGGTTTGGATAAGCATGTACTGATTTTCTGCGTGTTTCTGTGGGTATGAGAGAGATGAGAGAAGAGAAGGGCCTTCCAACAACAAAGTATTCTTCGGTTTTCTATACAACTTCTAAAACAGATTTTCCAAATATTAGAAGTGAAAATTGTTACCTGTTATTGCACGTATTATCAATTTAGCATAATGTGAATCAAAAGCACTGAAGTGAACATATGCATTAACGGATAGATAAATATATGCATAAATGCATTCCTGTAGAAGAAGAAAGCAATCTAACCTTTTCTGTTGCAGCTTGTTCAATCAGTGCACAGCCCAGATCAAGGTTATCATTAGTAACAAGTTGCACAGCTTGTTCAAGTTCACTTGCAATATTTAAACCCTGAAGTGAATTCCTAAGCTGACTTGATATTGAGCCACGTAAGGGTTCCTATCAGTAATCACAGAATCATTGTCAAACACCAGGTAAAGGCAGACAAACATAAGATTCCAATCAGATAGGAATGCTATATTTTCAGATAACAAAACAGGACAATAGAACAGCAAAAAAGATATCCAGTTTGAGATGAAACCTTGCATGTTACATGAGCTAAACTTCCAGCCAAACTGGCAACCATCAAGTGTGCTGCATTACGTATGCGTGTCTCATCTAACTCCATGGCATAATCCTACAATTGCATTGTTATTCTCTAGTAAGAAAGCAACTAATAACAAATTATCCTATGCATGAAATAAAAATAAAAATAATAATAATAATAATAATACTATCATATGGATGAAAGAATAATAATAATAATAAGACCTTCAAAACAAGTTCTTTTGTTGTTTGAGTTGCTATAGAAACACTGCGCTGCACAATGCCAGATACTATCTCCTTGATAGCTCTATCCATAGCGATTGGAACGACACTGTTAAGACATAAATTTGTCATAAAATATTTGATAATTTGCTCCGCAAATAGAAAAAGAGAATTTGAATAACAGTTTCAAACCTCTGAAAGTGCATGTACAGGCCGAATGCATGAAGCTTTGGATTTACAATAACTTGTTGTTCAATATTAGATGCTGGCGTTGGAAGCTGCAAAACAATCACAAGCTTTATGCAAGCAGCCAATGAATGATTACGAGATCAATAGAAGTAGCAAACACAACAAGACCTGACTAACAGAAAATGGTGATTGTCGTTGTAATAGTCCTTGAGCAGAAGAGAGCTGATCAGATAAGCCTAAAGCTGCCAGTTTTTCATCCTCCGTCAACGACAACGCACCAGAAGATATATGGAGAGGAGCAGCATACTAGATCCAACACAAGATTTGTTTGTCAGATTATTTAAAGGCTGGTATAATAGATGACATCCAATTAAGAAATACAAACCTGAGACAATATATGTGAATGGCCACCAGGATGAGCTGGGGTGGCAACTTCAAGCGGTAGCTCAACTTGATTTAGGGTAGATATTGTACCCGATTTGACTTCACCAACCATCTGTTGTTGAGACGCACCAACGTCTTTGTTGGAAAAGTCGGGATTTCCTTCAAGTTGCCTTACCCTGTCCTTGAGCAGAGAAGTTGGAGTTACGTCCTTCAGATCAACACCAAGGTTCTTGAATAGGACCTGAAGCATCAAAAGAATATATTAAATAAATATATGAATAGATAGTCCTGAAATCCAGAGAAGCACTCAGCACAAAAACAATACATGTAGAGACATATATAAATGCATATATATACCTCGATATCAAACTTGAGGTTCATTTTTAAATTTGGCATTGCATAAATCTCAGCAAGTAATCCAAGTATACCCATTGTCCAAGGATTAGGAGGTTGATAAGCTAGACTGCTTTGGCATGGTTCCAAAACCTGCAGCAGGTAATAGAATATGAATATCACAGCACCAAAGTCTAGAGCATACACCTGAACGACCACAATAATCATACCTTGGAAGTGAATGGAATTACTGCAATCATCAAACCCTTCTCATATGCCTGTCAAAAAACACACAAATGGCATATAATGACAACAAAGAAAATCTTATGTAGAAAGAATCAACTCCAAGAAGACTGCTGAACAAAAGAATTACCTCTATGATCAAAGACTTGGGATCAATCTCACGTGCTCTCAGGACTTGGTTTCTACCAATTGTGATCTTCCCAAGCCAACTTCCAAGATTCTTTAGCAAGGAACGCTCTTCTGAACTAGATTTTATAAGATCCGATCCTAAAAGAACCTGAAAAGACATGTAGAGGTTATATTTATTTTCCTCTAATTAACTCTATCAACAGATATGAACATATATGACATAAACCTTGCAGTTCTCATAAGTGGCTTGTACAACTTCTTTGTTCAAAGGCTTTGAGTTAACTTTGTCTAGAAACTTCAAGTACAAGTCGTGAAAATTTGGCTCAATGCTTGCTCTGTCAGGAAGTTCAACAAACCATGAAACAGAACATCCAAATTAACAAAATACAAGGAAGCAGGTACTGGATCAAAGTTATTAATGAGAATATAAAACAACAGAAATATACCATAAGCATTTAATGGTACACAAGAGCAAACACGTGTACAAAGAGGTTACATACATATACATTACTAGTCAAGGTGCAAAAAGGTAAGGGTGAGAATTTTCAACATGACTTGACAACACAACTTGAACCGTACAAGATAACGCGGGTATTAAATGGGTCAGGTCAATGTTGAACCTTTACAACACAAATGTTTTGGCTTGAAGGATTTTGGCTAAAATAGCCAATAAAGACCAAAAAAAGGAAGGGGGCTAAAATAGCCAATAAGACAAAATGTCACATTCTACACATCCATCAAAAATCCACAAATCATCCCAAACACAACTTTTTTTCGTCTCATATAATAGCCAAAAAGCCAACTAAAATAGCCAAGTTCCCAAATGGGGCCAAAATTAACACAGATAACTAGTTTAACGAAGAATTAGTTACGCATTATATAATTTTATTTCCACCAGGGGGTGCCATGACAAATTTGAATCCCCTACGTAACTCCATACAACTGAACAAGAAAGTGTGTAAAATAGGACTTTAAAGCTAATATAGTGTTCTTTTTCCTTTTCATTTATGATGTATTTTTTGTCTACAATTGTAGAGTCAATCTAGTAAAAAATAATAAGGTATAGTTTTTGTAAATTGGAGAAATGGAATTGCATTGAAATCTAACATTTTTATGAATAATTTCATCAAAGATTAGATTTATGAAATTTAACTAGTGGTGCAAAAAAATTAATTTCTCAATACACTCAGTATTTTGAACTAAGGGTGAAAACTTTTGACATGACACAGTAATACAACACAAACCGGACACGGCCCGAAAATGGCAAGACTCAATAACACGAAAAAATAAACAAGTTGGGTTAGTGTTGAGATAATTTGGACATAAATCCAAAATGACAACACAAACACGAACATGACCAACACAGCACAACGCCCACCCCCCTACAAACAGTAGTATAGAGGATGTATACAAAAGAAACTTATTTTTACAAAAAATAAAAAAATAAAAAAAGAAGTTGGACCTCCACAGTGTCTACAAAATCCAAAAGGGCAAAAAGAAAGGTTTTGCCCTTCCCGTTACCCAACTATGTTAGAGGCTCAAAAACACTCTACAAGATGGACTGAATTCTCATTACCGATATTTGCAGCAGATATATTCACTACATGATGGATAACTTGTCTTACTCACCTTTTCATTACCATGTACTGAGCAAACCAGGGATAGTACTGCTCTTTCATAAATTCAGTAAATTCTTTTGCTTTAGCTTCAACATTTGCAGCAGATAAATTATTAATAATAAACGAAATCTTGTCCTGAATCTCAGAGGCTGGAGCCTGAAAAAAGAATGTTAAAATTTTAAAACAAATTAGCCATTAAACAGATATAACAGACAAACAGACACATCACACAATACAGCTTGCAGATATGCCAGTAAGCTCCAAGTAATATCCTTTCCTCTATCATGATATATCATTATACAACATTCACTATCAACAGAAATTAACTTTCACAAATATAACAGACAAACAGACACATCACACAATACAGATTGCAGATATGCCAGTAAGCTCCAAATGATATCCTTTCCTCCATCATGATATATCATTATATGACATTCACTATCAATAGAAATTAACTTTCACAAATATTGATATCATTAAATTATTAAAAGATAATAATAGATAAAAACCGTGAGGTTGATCAGGTTGATTATTAAAACTGAACCTATCATAACCATAAGATTCAGGCAGATTCGGGCAGATCCAGTCCAATCTAGCTAAGTGCTGGTCGTAGTCCTTGTGAGCACCAAATACCAATCTAAGCCTACTATAAACATAAGATTATGGAAGATCCAGTCCAATCTAGATATAAGTGACAGTTGGAGTCCTTGCGAGGACATCATATATTTAAATGGGTGCATGATGGTTATCACCTGAACGCTTCCGAATCTCCATATAATAGCCATTTCAAAACTTTGATTATTGAAAAGTTTGAGGAAAACATATGTATGAAAAGGCAAATTACACTAACAAAGGGTGGCTCTGCAGGATTTATTTTATTTCCTTCATATCCACCACTTTATGGGAGGGCGCATATTGATGCCAGCAATAAAAGTGTATGTAAAATGGAAATCAAATTATGATGTAATCCCAAAGGAGCAATTTCAATGAAACATTAACTATAAGATGAGGGTTATAGCGACCCCGGTCTTTTCCCATTTGATTATTGTATCCGGACTTATGTTCCGTAGATTCCGTTGTCATCAGATTGTTGTTGTCATCCTTTAATTCTATTTGATTGAGTTTCAGGATGTGTTTGGCGTGTTTCGAACAGGTGGGTTGAATCTTAGTCAAGATGTTTGTTGCCCAGTTTTTAGCCTTTCAGCTCGAGCGGACATTTCTGCGCTCGAGCGGAGTTCACACCCTCCCAGCATTTTTTTTGGTTCCTGCAAAACTTCTGCAGGTGAGAGTTCTACGCTCGAGCGGGTATCTTTGCGCTCGAGCGGACATTGCTTTTGTTCTTTACGCTCGAGCGGTGTGTTGTACGCCGGCGGAAACTATCGATTTATAAAAAGGCGGCGGGATTTTTAGGGCAGTTTTTCATTCTTTTTGATCCCAAACCCTAAAGTCCGACTTTTCTTCTTCTCTAAACACTTTTTCCCTAGGTTTGATCTAGTTAGGGTGTGTTTCTACCCTAGTTCCTTTACAAATAAGATAGAGGAAAGTGAGGGCTTTCATTTAATCGGAGCAATTGTTGATTTGGAGCACTTTGGAGTTCCGAGCATCTTCTTCGTTTTCTTCTTTTGGATTCTTCGCTTTAAGGTAGGGATTTCCTACTCCTTGTATACGTTTTAATCCTAAGTGTTGGTGTTTTGGTATGTGGGGGGGTAGTTTGGAAATTTTGGGAGAAACCTTAGGGTTTGTCATAGATTAATTCATGTAATTAATTTAAGGGGGAATTGTGTATTGATTAAATTCATGAGATTTGGGGAAATTGAGATTTGTTGATGTAGTTGAATATTTAATCACTCATCTGTGAAATTGATATTATATATATTATGATATTTATTTCTGGCTTAGAAATAATTGTTTTGGGCTATCGGTGGAGGATAGCTAGTGATTGTTGTAGACCTTGCATGTGGCTTAGGTATAATTGGAATTTAGTCATTTATGTTGACTGTTGAATTAATACAGAACATTACTTGTATTAATTATGTGTTGTATATGGCAAGTATTGATTATGTTGCATATGCATTTGGTAGTGGAGAAGATAGGGGATGAACTCCCCGGTTTAGGGGAAGAAAGGGGATGGACCTCTAAACCGGACTTGTTGGGAGAAGATGGGGAATGAACTCCCCGGTTTAGGGGAAGAAAGGGGATGGACCTCTAAATCAGATTTGTTGGGAGGAGAAAGGGGATGGACTCCAGTAGCATCACTTATGTGTGTGCTTATTGGTAATAGAATTATTTCTATTCGTTGTTGTTATGATACATCACCACCATGTGTATCAGTTGGGAAGTATGGAAGTGAAGTTGATTGTGATTGATGTAACACCAAAGATGTGTGTATTATGTTGTAAGCAAGGTTTAACCTGATTTGTTATCTTTGTTGAGTTGTTGGCCAGGTTCTGAGCCATGTCGGTATAAATGGGAAGTGAATTGTGTCATAGACCATGTGTCATAGACAATGTAGGCATTCGTGTCTTAAAATTGGGAATTTATTATCTTGTGCTAACCATGTATCGGATGCTAATGCTTTAGTTAATTCTTATGCTTGGTT
This sequence comes from Camellia lanceoleosa, assembly GCA_025200525.1. Taxonomy (NCBI): domain Eukaryota; kingdom Viridiplantae; phylum Streptophyta; class Magnoliopsida; order Ericales; family Theaceae; genus Camellia; species Camellia lanceoleosa. Next base: position 42,715,783 of record CM045760.1, read on the forward strand.
TAGTATTTCTCCACTGGGCTGTGGCTCACCCTATATGGGAACTTCATTTTCAGGTTCAGGTGGTTCACTACCTCCAAGGACTTAGCCTGTGAGGATTTGGACTCTCGAGGACTTGCTTTACTTTATTTGCTTTATTTGAGTTATATGTAATTCAAGCCTAGGGCTTTATTTGTTTTGAGTTAGAACTCATGTTTTGTGTCCAAGCATTGACTTGGCAAGATGTAAGCCTTTAAGGCAAACATTATGATGTTTTTATTTCTTAAGACTCTGATGATTGAAATAGTATAATGTTTTCTTTTATTAATGCATGTCTTGTTTTATATTTAATGGGTTTAATTTTGAGGGCGTTACAAGGATAAAGATTTTAAGCAAACTAGAAGCAGAAGGTGATTGCTGGCCTTAATTCTGACATCACTAATTAGTTAAACAGCGATGGCAGTGTGTTATATTTTGCAAGGGAATCATTAAGATCATAAACATAACAAAATGTGGAACAAAGGATTCCTTATTCCATCAGACTGTATAATGAACAGCAATAAAGGAGAGTTCACAAGTCAATGATTGTCCACAAAAGAGGAATTTGGTTCAAAGCATATTGAAGTGGATGCTTACAAGGAGTTCTCCGAATAGGTACGCAATTCAAGTTTTGCTTCCTTTTTGAAAAAAATTATGGGTGTCGTGTTTTTCAAAGGAGGTGTCAGCTAATTGCATGGTGTTGAGATATGGGGGTTAGATGCTCCTGAATGCAAAGCTCATTGTGTTATCCTCTCTCATGTAAGGGAGTGGTTGGAAAGACCCTGTTAGAACCTTTAGTGGATAATTAAGGAGGCTGTGACAGGTTCAATGGCAATGTTTAAAACTAGGATGGATTTGAGAAAAGCCTAAATGTATTTTCGTGGCTTCGACTCTGTTTGGAGGGGGCCGTAAAAGCATCATACAGAAGTGTTGACTTTTTACTTGAAAGTGGTGGTAAGCAAAGTAGTCTCAAGTTCTCAAAATGCTATCACAGGAGGCACGCAATTTTTATTTGAACCTAGGCTATTGTTTTGGTGAACGATGAATACGTCAATTCCAGATAGCTTAGTAAGAAATTGTGATCTACAACGCATGCAACAAATACTCCGTGCACACCACATAGGTGATAATAAAAATCAAAAATATATATACATATAGATGACAATCAAACTTTGAATAAATTACCTCTAAAGGAGTTTCTCTTCTCTCCGCAGCAGCAACAAGTGTTTCAATATTTAAAGCAGAGCCAAACCCTGTACAAATAAATATAAACCAAAACATGCTCACAAAACTGGCACAAGTATCCAACCACACAAACGTGCACACATACAAATGACAGAAAATAAAAATCCATGCATATTAAGTAGAATCAGAAAATTACTTGCTGAGGTAATTGCTCGAGATGGACGAGCAAAACCAGTAGAGGAGGACAGTACAGATGAAGCACTCGATGCACTCTGTAACTGAATTTTAAGCAGGGAACAAAAAAAAAATCAGAAACAAAATTTTGAACCCACAAAAAGGATACCACAAAAAGCAGAATTACACTGACTACACTTGCAACTGAAAAGGAATCAAAGTGCATGCCTTCTGATTGCCAGCTGCATCACTGGCAGGAATGAGTGAAGACTGCCCTGCAGTAGATGTAAGAGGCTTCACGTAGTTAGACGAAGTTCCAGAGGCCTTCTGACCATCATCCAAACGAACTTGATGTCTCTGTTGAAGTTGAATTGAAGAAGAAATTTGTGATCCAAGTTGCGTGCTAACAGATGCAATCAATGGGAATGATGAACCAGGCATCTGAGGACAAAGAAGTAACCATAAGATCGCATAAATCATTTGAACGGCCAGCTTCAAAAAAACATCCACAAAATTAAGCCACAAAATATTGTTGTGATGTCACTACTGAGGAATGTAAACATTATATATAAAACTGCATGACTTATACTGACTACTATCCTTGGCTTTCTGACCATCATCTAAACATTACATATAAAACTGCCTGAATTATTATCATTGTTGAAACTTATTTTCACATATAAGAAGATACGGCCAAATGATGTCTCTGAAATCAATGTACCACAGACTGTAATGGTACACTATGTGCAAAGAAAGTCATACATTAGACAAGGGACCATAAAATGCTAAGATGACATCATCAAAATCCATGCACATTGTGGCATTCACAAGAAAGCAAATGTTAGTACACGGAAATATCAAATATCATCCAAATTTCGCTGAAACCTTATGTTGAGGTTCATCTAATATACTCTATATTTGTTCATCATCTTTATGTTTCGTAGAATCTCCCATTAACATCAAGAGTTGTTTCTAAAAAACATTGCTATAATTTAAAAGCCAGGTCTTCAACTAACAAGTGACATCAAATTTGGATAAATAAAACGTCCGGACATAACATTTATAATTATACAACTCACCTGCCTTCTTACATGTCCATAATGTGATTTGAAACCAAAATTCAATTCCACAAAATAGACATCAGCTGAATGGTTCCAAATATGACAAGATAAATTCTCAACAAAAATAACACAAAATACCAAAATACTAAGTTGGTTGTAGACATTACTCATTATAAGAGTTAGAATGTAAAGTGTCCTAATATGATATATATATATATATATCAAATAATTCCAAACAAAAGGGATTGCCATACTAAATACAGGAGAATTCTCTATTAAGGCAATAATGTGGTCAAACTCAAACCCCATAACATTTCAAGCAATTGGGGAATTTTTCCATTTTAAAATCAAATGGTGTGAAATTATTACAATAAAAAAAAGAAATTAATTGCGTGCAAAGTTATCAATTTTCAAAAAATGAGAATTTATATAATCATGGAAAAGAGAAAAAACTCAAACCAATTTTTTTTTTTTTTTTTTTTTTTTTTTTTTTTTTTTGAATATTGAAAAAACTCAAACCAAATGGAATCACTCAATATCTTATTTTTAGAAACAAAATAGATGGCAGAGAAGATAAAGCAGGTGCAAGGCACAACATTTATTCCCAGGGCAACGTTATAACTCAAAGACTAAATGCCAGGAAAAACACAAAAATAAGGCTTTGTTAAACATGTACCAAACCACGACCACATATAAATCACCCTTATAATTGATTATTGAAATTAAAATACCAAAGAAAACCTCCAAACTCAAAAAAAAGCAAGTAAGGAATGGTAATAAATAGCCGTTCAAGCAGGGTGTGCCACAATACCAAGTGCCCAAATCAGTAATCATATCCCATTTATACTTCATACAAGTGCAGAAAGAACATTTCACAAAACTTTTACTATTAATAATTTTCATGATATCTTCAATGTGAATCTGATTGATATATTTAACAGTATTTTATGAAGGGAAAAAAAAAAAAGCAAAGCATCATGTTCATTTAGCAGTAAGTTGGATCAAGAAGAAAAAAGTTATACACACCTCCATATTTGTTTCAGTAGCCTGAATAGAACCATGCTGTTGATCAGCAGAAGCACCATGTGCTCCATCTGACTCTGCGTGACCTGCTGAAATCCTGGAAAGTGCCCGTTCAATGAATGCAACAAGCTCAGAATGAGTACCACGCAGATGAGATATTTGTAAGATATGATTGCAATACTGTGGCCACTCAATCAAACGGTCCACAAACTGTTCCAGAGCTTTGGTCCCAAACACAAACATCTGTGTGCAGAGAGGCCATCAGTAACATACCATAGTAAATAACAATAAATACGAGAAAACACAATAACTAGAGAATAATACACACTTTGGAATCTGCAGGTTTACGCAGTGAATCCAGAACACCTCGGAGGGCAATACCAAGGGTGAGATGAGTTACAAGCTGATGCTTGATGAGAGAACCTGGAATACAATTCAAAACCATTTAACATACATGTAAAAAATATATAAAATCAATTAAGAAAAAATGAAACCTCCAATTATGTGAGACGTCACAAAGAAACTACAGCAAGCAAAAGCAGCTAATTAGTCTGATTTTAAAAAGGGGCTAGAAACCTAGAATGCAATCAATATAAAGCATTTATTTGCTGAAGAAACTGAAGATGCAATTTAAATATGACCATTAGAATCCCTAATGTCAAGATCCTTAAAGGAACAAATACGCCACTAATGAAACCAAAAAGTTTGAACTGAAAGCTTGCACGTCACACACACATGCATGTAAAAAGCATGAATGAACAACTAGGTCAAAAAATTGTTACCCAAAAATTTCAGTATCTCTTAAGACCATCATGCTTCTGAGCACAGAAGTTATCATACTTGCAGTTCAAATACCCAGTTTCATGTGAAGCAAGATTTTATTTTAACCAAGTTTAAAACGGAACAACCCGATGATAATTGATGCATTATATGCCATGTATGATGTAGTGGTGTTTTTTTAGCATCAAATGAAGAGATCTGAAAAAGCCTGTTTCTTTTTTAGGTTTGATACATCTCCCCTAAGATGGAAGTCAGGACTGCCAGACAATGTAGGTGTGATTGCCTTGGCTACAATACCTATTCTTCTACTCCCTCTACTGCTTTACCCTCAATCAATCATTCTCTTAGCTGCTCAGCCATTGTTTTGGCTGCTGAGAATAATTCTACATCAAACCATGCATTAGTGAAGATAGAAAATGTAAAACATGAGGAAAAGATTTAACTCATTTGTCTGAGTCTTATAAATAATTGACAGGGAGAATGAAGTTTTTGAAGTTACAAGCAACAATAAAGGTGAGGAGGCCAAGATACTAGGTTTTGGATGAAAACCCATTTGTTTGGTGGAAAACATTTTTGAATTTTTGAAAATTGTTTTTATACAAATTCAAATTACATGAAAAACAATTGAATGTTTTCAAACTTTTCATTGCTTTTTTGTTTCCAAAACACAAAAAATGCAAATGAAAAACAAAAACATTAAAAATAAAAAGAATACCAGACAGATCCTTCAATTATTGGAAATTTTTCCTTTCCCTGGTTTTTTTGACTGACAAACAAGGCCTACTTGTACCTCACAACGAAATATGTGAACCAAGGCTGAGCCAAACAACACAACCTGAAAGCACTTCATATGATGTGAAAACAAAAGTAACTTGACTGAGGATTAGATGATAGCAAAGATGAAGAATTGTGTGGAATATAAGCTAATAAGTAATATAACTTCAACAAATTCCATAACAGTAGAAATTTAACAGAAAATCAAACTATAATGATGCCATTAGGTTGATGGACCATGTATCCAATAAAACCTCACCAAAGAGAACTGCGGCAATTTTGAGCTGCCTCTCAGGGTACTTGGGAAAAAATTTGTATTCTTCAAATAGATTGCCAATCATGCACTCAAAAATTGATTGTTCCCTGTCAATTCATATGATGTTTAAGCAAATCAACACCTATCAAACAAATCTGAATAATACAGCTGCATTTAAAGTTCAATATATGGCATCAGAGCATTTACGTTTCAAACAAGTATCTATCATAAAAGAGGATTCATGCACGTAGGATGTGGAAGACAACAGAACATGGATTGTTAACCAAAACTTGAAGAGTCAATCTTTCTTTCTCCCACTAAACAATAAACAATAAAAGTGGGTCATCGAATGTCCCAGGAGATAAATCAATAAAATGATTGTTTCCACCACACCACTAGATGACTATGAAGCATGGACCCTCCAAAAATCAGTGCCGGGGTGGTGTCCAACACAGGGACACGCCGGGGACAGGTACGGGACACACCATCTGATTTATGATTTTTTTGTAGGGAACACGGCAGGGGCACGTGTGTCCATATGGGGACACGGCATGGGGCACGGCGGGGCTTTTTTTTTTTTTTTTTGCCTCTTATTTAGTGCTTTTGTAAAGAATATTGTTGGATGTTGAATGTTTTTCTGTTCTCTTCTTTGTTCTTGCTATCGTTTATTATGACTTTTTTGTGAATGGATAATCTATTGATTTGTTTAAATGTAGTGGTTATATTTATTAAATTAATGTTACTATGTTAGTATTTGTTAATTTTGATTTAGGATGAATGTAATATGAATCTACATAACACATAAAAATATATAAAATAAAATAAAATAAAATTCGCCGTGTCCCCCACCGTGTCCGTGTCCCTATTTTTTAGAAATTGCCGTGTCCGTGTCCGTGCTTCATGGCTAGATGAAGAATGAATATATTATACAGCAAGAGGGGCTGTCAACTGGAGCAACAGCAAGTTCCTCTCCCTAGTGCCAAGGCACAGGTTCAAGTCACAGGAATCAACCTCTCCACAAAAAAGTGGAGCGAGGCTACCAACCTACTACCTCTCCCAAGCTCTGCTGTCAGTGAGACCCTCGTGCAATGGATACAACCTTCCTAATATTATACTGTAAGGCTATGTTTGGTTTGGAAATGAGGAGGCAGTATATGACTAATTTATCCATGGATAAAATTATTCGCATTTGGCAAAATTTTGTGGTCTAATACAACTTATCCCGGGGTTAGAATTTGTCACAAAATCAGGATAACTCATTCTTGGATAACTTACTGCAATATCCCCCATTAACGAACCAAACATAGCCTTAGGGTGCTTTGGACATTCCCTTTAATAAAATAGGAAATGCACAAACTTATACCTACCACCAAAATGAAAAATAAATATCATACTGTATTGGTGCTACGATTGTCCCCTTAAATTTGAATGGCCCCACAGCACTTTCATGCCCATTTTAGTTGGCAATTACATAAAATAAAAGGTATTCTAGCATATTTCTCCATATGATCATTTTTGGGCTTTACTGAGAAGACAAAAGTTGAAAATTTTAATACCAAAATAGAGACAAGACTGCCTTTCCAACTCTGCCCAAAATGACAGATTTCTTACCCAAGTAAAATGCCAAGAGGACTGTTCAAAAATCAACACATGCCATAAAAATTTAAACGTATGATCTAAGTCACCTAATCTGTTGCACAGTGGTGTTGGGTGCTCCAGCTCACGGATTGCTGAGTTGGGCGCCAAATCAGGTCACATCTGCGGATTTAGCAGATCAAACTCACGAAATATTCATCTTAGCAAGTCTCACTTAAAAAATGAATAATTTTGCGCTGAAGATTTAAACCTGGACCAGGAAACACGGAACCAAAGCACTAACAGCTAGACACATCATACATGCAACATTCACAGCAGATTTACAGAAAAAATTCATATGTTCGTTAAAAAGAACTTAGAGAATTACACATTTATAAATTATTTAAATATATATATACACATTCTAGAGCAGCTCTCATACTAGAGATATTTTTAAGAAGGCTACTCCCCCGCACCCGCTCTTGCTTCCCAAATCGGTGACTTAGGTGCGATACTACCATCAAAAAATGAGACCAATGGAAATGAAGTTTGATGTAAATCAACATATCCAGTTAACAGAAATCTTTTAATACCATATGCTTTTGATGTCATAGGATGAAAACAAGATCAAGACCATGGTTCAGTAGAACTGGAAAAAAATAGAAACTAAAAGGGAGTAGGCCTGGGCCATCAAAATCGGAAATGTTACGCACAAAGAAAATATTGCAAAAAACATGAAAATATTGCAAAAGTGATGGTCCTAGAGACAATAGCTCTAGTAAAAAAATCCACCTTTTCTCAGGAGATTCCTTGAATCGAGCAAGCATTTGAATCATCGCATCAATAGTTAGTTGACCAGAAAACATCTGATGGAAGTAAGAATTTGCTTCTGTCTCAATGTCTTCCGCATATCCATCAGAGGGTGATGAATCATTAGCCCCAGAATTCTTCATTCTTGAAGTAGAATGCATGAATGTTACATTCACCTTCTCCAATTCCTCAGAAAGCTGGCTAGAGCTAATCAAGCCCGTATGATATTGAAGAACCTGGAAAAATATATAGATTACAAGGGTCAATGACACTGGAAAGAAATTTTCATAATGACCAAATTGCAGAAGCAAAAACCTTGAAGACAGTAGGACTTGTCTCCAAATAGAGGTTCCAAATGCGACCAGAATGGTTGAAATGTTCAGCAGAAACGTCCTGAGATACGCCAAACTGAATCTCCTTTAGGAATTTAAGGCACTCCTGGAAGCAAATAGCATGGATATCAGCCCAATTTTACTATTGTTTCTTCAAATTTCAAGAAGAGTAATAATGATAGTCATGAATGGTGATCAAAATAAACTTGCAGCATGAGTTCTTAGTGAACTCTGCTCATAATTTCTGATGGAAGAGAAGTGTAGGAAGGGGGGAGCAGAAACATCTCTCATTACCACAAAGTAAATATCTTTGTAAGTACTCAAATTAGAACTCAGCCACATCTCCAGGTCTATAAGTTCTTTTTGGGAAGCAAGGGCAGCCAATCTAATACCAAAACATGAAGGAACCATGTCCAATACCAGCGAGAGTATCTGCATAACAAAAGAGATATGAGTACAAATAGAGAATGAACAATCAAAAATAGAAATTATAAAAAATTACACAGAAGTGTTGATCTAAACCCATAGCTTCCCAAAGAATGAATGATAAATGCACAACAAGGATCCAAAACAACAATGGCTCGACTATATTTTCTTTGAGAAGACAACTAAAGGTTTGATGCAACATGCACAATCTTACTGCAGTGTGACACGCGCACGCACGCGCACACACACACACACACACAGAGGGATAACGCATCGCACAAACTCAGAGCATAGCCCTTCTTCAAACATAAATAAAGACCTTTATCTTAGTTTTAAATTGAGCAGCTGAAACAACACAATCTTGTAAATAAGTTTCCCATCTAGTAAGCAAATACTAAGACTATCATACTCATATAACGTTATTTATGTAGTATTATAGTTGTGTAAACATAATTTAAGTGGTAAGATCCTCCCAACAAACACACACACACACAGATAGCAACAAGGTAAAACAATTGAAACTGCTTCAGATATAATACAGATGATAGATAATCAGCAGTGAGTAAAACAGGGCATCTTCAAGTTAACCATGGTTAAACCACAAATCAATAATAGCCAAATGAATAAAGCATTGACCCAACTAATTGGGGTCAGCAATACATGTTACATTTTGTCGATCAACAACATTTCTTCCACACACACAGCAACAAAAGCAAAACAAAACAAAACAAAAAGAAGAATAAGAAAAGAGAACAATAATTTTAGGGACGAAAAAATAAATCAGTTTGTTTTGTTTTGCTTGAGTTTTCTAAATTCACTTTTCAGAAAATTGAAACTTTTTGTTTTCCGTGTTTTTTTGTTTTCACTGAAATTTTTTTTAATATTTTAAGCAATTTTTTAAATTTTTAAATACACCTAACATAAATACACTTAAAAGGTATAATATTTGTGAAAAAAATCTTTAAAAAATTCACTAAATACCAAAAAAATAAAAATAAAAAAACGAAAATTCAGTAAATTTTTCATATTCTTGTGCATTTATTAATTTTTTAAAATATTTTTTTACTAATATTTTACTTTTTAGATACATCTAAGGTGCATCTAAAAAAGTAAAAAAATTACTTAAAATTTTAAAAATATTCACTAAAAACAAAAAAACACGAAAAACAAAAAACTCAATTTCCAGATAATTGAAACCAAACATAGGAAATGTAGCATCTACCTTTAACTCCTGGCAAATGTCCAAAACTCTACTCATATTTTCTGGATCGATGTTGTGGGCATCTAAAAATCCCCGCAGCAAAAGATTGGGGTTAACATGCCAGAGATGAAGAATTATGCCACTCCTCGTACTATCTTTAAGAATCATGGGGAAAACAGTAGAAGAAACTTCATACTGGAGAAGGTTGTATGCAGTCTGTAATTAAATTAGCAAGGTTAACCAACCCAAAAGAATACTGACCAAAACAAATAGGCAAACATCAAAGGACAAGTATATCTACAGTACATTAATGTGGGCCATCCCAAGAAGCAAAACTTCAGGGCAGTGCTCAAGAGGATGCTTAAGCATTGATCGAACAGAACTTGCATGACCTCTCTCAGCTAGCTGACACAACACCTCCAAAAGGTCAAGACATAACCATGCATGATTTGCATGTCCAAGTTGAAATTTATGACCATGCACAGCATCAACATATGCCTGTAAAGAGTAATTCAGCTATATTTAGATCACCCAGAGCCAGTATGAGGTCATTAAGAAAAACTAGATGTTAGCAGCATCATACCAGCTGCCTTCCAGAATGTGCAAACGTAAACACTTCAGGTGGTACTGAAACAGCATACTTAAGAAAAGATAGCTGGCCTTCTGTATTCTTCCAAACAGACCCACAAATGGCATGGAGTGGGAATGGATCCTGCAGTGTCAGTTCTAATGATTTATTACCAGCAAGAATTTTACTCTGTCAAATCACTTAAAGATCCGACAAAAGCATTCTGCATGTAATGTAGTAAAGTCATGCAGGGAACCAACCTGGCATGCACTTCTATAAACCGACATGAAAAAGAAAAATGCTGCTTCATTGGGGAAGTAGAATCCCTCGTGATCTAGGTTTTCCACAACACTTATCCAGTTGGTTCCAGGAGCCTGCAGTTCAACATTTAAAATTAGAAACAAGAAATGCACAGCAAATATGGCTATACAAAAATAGATAAATCAAGATTCAAAAAGTGATTATGTAAATAGAACCCACAAGCTGCTTGATTGAATCGATAAGGACATCAATATTCCAGGAACTCAATAATGGCAGATCAGATGAACTGCCACTGCCAAGAGCAGAATAGAAAGTTGAAAATGCATTTTGATTGTCCTCAAGCCCAGCATGTGTGCGAGCAATTGTGCCAAATATCCTAGAGACAGTGATTTCAGTCAGCGGTAAGAAAAGAGATAGCATCTCTATGCACTGTGAGACATTAACAGTGCATCCATAACCCAATTCCTTTATTATATCGGCCATGCTCATCTCCTTCTCCATTTCCGCTAGAACAGCGTCAAAATCATCTTCATTGCTTTCATCGAACAAATCGAAGTTCCTGGAGCACACAAGGCAAGCAAAATGATGATCTAGTTATTTTAAACAAGACATACGAATTAACAGAACAAGCATGAACTAATAGCAAAGCTGTTTCTAAAGAAAAGACAAAAAATTATGTATAATTACTACCTCAAGAAGGTTGCCTCACGCAATTCATCTAGAAGGAATGGAGCTAAAATAAATCGGTCACCCTCGTTCAATTGCACTAAAGATAACATTTGCATGAATGAATCAACATGCTTGGAGAGGCCCTCAGATCGATGAAGAAACATAAAAATATTCTGAATTTGTTCAGCAGAATCAACACATGCATGACTGGCAAATAATTCCCCAATCTGAGCCATGCAAAAGTTCTTCCCTGCAAACCAATGGACAATAAAACAAATGCACAAAAAACTTAACAAAGAAAAAAAAAAAAAGAAAGAACCAAAATAATAGTAAAATGGATTACATGTCAATTAACTTTTTCTTTACTTTTCTTTTAATGGAAGGTTGACTGTTGGAACTTACCACACATACTGATGTCCAGATTTTCTGAATCCGACAAAGCAAGACCAATTCCAATTTTCTCAGTTGCTGATAAGTTTAAAGCATTTGAGAGACTTTCAAGAAAATCTTCATTAATCACAGTACTTCTCAGGGACTCAGAGAGCACTGTACTGAAATTTGGTTTATCCAATATATATTTGAAAATTGAACCAAATATTGGTTCCAGTTGCATATTCTTCAAGTCTCTCCCATAAATATTTAAGTGATCCAAACAGGTTTGGAGAAGCAACATGCTTCCCTCAGTTCCATATCCAATATACTGTCAAGGAAAACATAAAATCAGTAAAGTATATACATGTGCAAAATGGAATCAACTCAACTTAGTACAACAAATCCTTATCTCAATGGATTGGCTGGCTTCAGTGGTTTTTTTCGATCTTTTTTTTCAAGAAACAGAAGAAAAAAAAAATGTATTCAAGAAAAGAGTACAAGAAAGGACAAGGGAAAAAAAAACCGAGAAAAAATTCATCACAAAACAAAAACTAAGTGAATTTGTAAATAATCAAAAATAATAGATAATAAAGATTTTTAAGTTGCCTGTCAACCTGACACAATTTCTCCTCCTTCCAAAGTGTGGGATCATGTAAAAGATAGACTCTTAACCGGGCATAGACACAGCAAATAGTCAACACACATAAGTATGTACATGGATGGGTATAGATAATTGGTACATTTCTCATTACACAACTCCTCTCTACCCTACCAACAATAAAAAAAGCAATGCTATACGACAAATCAATGAATACATCTGCTAACTCCAACTCTCAATCTCAAACATCCATAAAAGAATCAAGGGATTCCAAACCACCACCAAGAAGTTCAACCACCCTGCTTCAGGCAAAAAAAAATGTCATGTAAACATAGTTGTTAAAATCGTGATCTGCATTGAAGGATAGTACAATCCTGCAATCCAAAAAATTAAAATTGATCTGGATTGCATTAAAAACCATAGCAGAGGTAGGATCATATCATGACCATTAGGATCATAGGATCGAGTCATAGAACCGTACGACTCTAATCTCTAAACTTTATAACTTTCCCCGGTCTTCCCAATTTGTTACATCTTCTAGCTCAAATAAGAATAACAATTAAACCTCAAAACTAAGTAAATGTCGTGAATCAATCAACAAATTTTGGTTTAAGTTTATATTTTACAACAAAATCCTACATAGTTAAGAAGGTAATGAGAAAATAAACTATACTTTAAGTTGGCTGAATAACAAAAACAGCAAGGGCTAATTTTAAACCTGGTAACAATTAGTTTTGAATTTAAGAAGAGAACAAAAATGCATTTCCTTGTGACTTGTCAAATTTAAAACTAGAGAAATTAAACCACCACAAATTATTTTCCTGGTATTAAATACTTGATTATAATGGCAAACGTTGCAATGAAAAGTCTAAAGAGCAAAAATACTTCTGAAAAGAAGCAATGTCCATTATATCAATGCTTCTTGGACACTAGCGGAACATGAACACATCTCAGAGACTGGACAAACACTTATTTAACACTCCCAAGGCAAATGATTGGAAAACCTCATACACAAGGGACAAGGCTATCTAATTAGAATAGACAAATATACTCCATCCAACCCAACTTGAACGTCTTGCTTGCTTTCCCACTTTTGGCTATCCCAAAATAAATGTTCACTATGGAAACACAAAGCAATCATCTTTTCACTTTCCTATATTACCTGTACAATATAATTTGTTACAATTGCCATAAACAAAACAATTATCTTTCCCAAATTTTGTTGAAGCCAGTTTAAAAAGGTGGTACCAAAAATATAATGGTCACGTTTGGTAATACTTACAACAGTTGATTTTAGCTCCAAAAAAAATCAAAAACTAAACTCTAAAAAGTTAAATTTGTTTAGCTTAATTTTGAAAATTTTAAGCTAAAAACCTAAAAAGTGGAACCAAATAATTTCGAAGTACAACTGCTTAAGCAAGTGATTTCAGATTTTAAACTAAATGAGTTGCAAATAAGTATAACCAAACAGGGCTAAAATATCCTTCCACTTATCGTGCTTTCTTATGCCGGGTATTCTCGAACATAACACTAAATTAGGGGCATAGGGAGTAATTAATGGATGAATTTAATGATCTAATGAACTATCAGCCAATGTTTGAACATGTAAGATTGCAGGAAGGTAAATCAAATACTCATGTCAATTAGTTTAGAGGGATTTGTTTGCTAACACTACTGCATTTTAATTCCATGTTTGTAGCTGAATTTATTTTCCATACAACTCAAACACCAAAAGACTTCCCCACAACTAAATTCCCTTTCCCTTTGATAAAATAAGCACACCAATTTAGTTGTTATACATCTTCCAGCACTTCTTAGACTGCTTCACAGCATGTTCATGATCATTCCCATGCCCAAAATAATTTGCCCGAATTCACACTTTAAGAGTCACTTTACCATTGGTATTTGGCTCAAACAATCAAATCTTAAACCAGTAAGAAATATAATGCAAAACACAGCTCTAATTTCCCATTATTTCTTCCTTTCTTTTTGTACCATCCATGAAACCCACAACAACAACAGTAGCAATGAATAGTTTCAAATAGGGGTGTTCACCAGTCCGATTCACCAAAAAACCCAAACTGAACCATTCGACCCGATCATACTGTGGGCAGTTTCGACCACGTATTTGGATGGCTGCGGTTCCTTTTCTACAATTTCTTCGGTTTTTCGGCCGAACATCAGATTAAATAAAAAAATACTCAAATAACCCAAACCAACCGACTTAATTATATATACATATAGTCCGTTATTTCTGCCTAAGTAAAAATAAATTCATTTCTCCCAAGACATATTTGATTTTTCTATGCACATACACCTTTAATTGTTGTTGATGTAGTCAAATCGACTTTTCATCTTCCCAAGACTTCCCTTTCCAATAATCTGATGCAACCTTTCATGTCTATCTCTCTCTCTTTAAATTTTACCTTCCCAACACAAAAACCTTTCCATCTTCTATCTTATTCTCTTTCATCCCACTTTCTCATATCTCTCTCTCTCAAACCTCTCTTAACCTTTCGTATCTCTAAATTTTCCCACCCCAAGACAAACAAATATCTGACCTCACCCGTCTACCTTTTATTTTCTTCGCTTTCTTCCACTCCCTCATCTCATCTCTCTGTCTCTTAAACCTTTAGCCTCTCTCAAACCCACACTCATCTCCATCTCCCTTTTCTCTCAACCCTTTCGTCTCCCTCTCACCCACCCACCTTCTCTCTGTCTCTAACCAGCTCCCTCTCTCGCTCACGAGTTGCACCTCTGCTCTCTCTACAAGAGTGGTGACAGTGTGAGATCATGGCAGAGGTGATGGCTTGAGATCGACTACGCTGAGATTGCGACGTTGATAGTGTTGTTGTTAAGATCTGTTTTTGCTTATTCCTTATCTCTTGAAACCCTCCTCCTCCCTCTCTTGCCTAGAATAGAAACCCTTTCTTCTTACTCACACCCTTCACTTTGAGATATTAGAACTTCATTACACCACCGACCAAAGTTTTTACCACCCGCAACGAATGGTTTCGATGCGGTTTCGACACAGTTTTCGGTCGACATCGGATGAAAAGTTTGCCAAACCGAAGGTGTCAGTTCGGATGTCGGTGACTGTCAAAACCGATTCAATCCGATCCGACCCGTCCCATCCCGTGTACAGCCCTAGTTTCAAACCTAAACAAATTGAATCAAGTGCATAATTGAACTGAATTCACACTTTACAGTCATCTTGCAGTTGTTAGTAGGATCAAACAATCAAATATTAAACCAATAGGAAATATATCACAAAAACCCAGCTCTTTTTTCTCATTCATTCTTTCTTTCTTTCTTTCTTTTTGTCCCATCCACAAAACCCACAACAAAAACAACAACAGCAATAGAAATGAATAGTTCCAAACCTAAACAAACTAAATCAAACTGAAATTCAAGCAACCCACAAGCAACCTAGGTCAAAAAATACAGAATCGATGGGTTTCTACAAACATAAACGACAATAATAGCAATTAAAATTGAATCAAGTGACATTCGACTAACCCACAAGCAATCTAGGTCGAAAATTGATAGAATCGAGTCACACACATACATATTATATTATATTATATTATAGAAATACCTGACACAGTTCTTGAAAGATAGAATCAGAGTTGGATTCGTTCAAGGACTGAAGAAGATAGCGAATCTGGCCCGAGAGGGCCGAATAGAAAGGAAGCATAGCGAGTGAGACGAGTAAATGCTAGGGTTTTTCAGAGAAAGGAGTGTGGAGAGAGAGAGAGGATCTGAGAATAAAGCTAAGATTCAGTGACTTTCGGGGGATTGATAGCGGACCCAAGAAGAAGCAAGATCGAAGAGAGAGAGAGACGTGGGGTCAAGGTTTCCGATCGGGGAGGCTGGGTTTATGGATTTGGGAGCGTATCGTTGCTTGCGTGCGTGCAATGATGGTCAATGGATACAAACTTGAAATGAGAGAGAGAAAGAGAAAGAGAGAGACAGAGAGACTTGTGTTTTATCTTCTCTTGCAGACTTGTATTTAACGTTTTTTTTTTTTTTTTCTTTGTTGTTTAGGCTATGTTTGGCGAGTTTTTTTATAATATTTAAAAAAAAACAATTTAAAGAATTAATCCAATTTTAAAATTATTTAGAAAACTAATTATTTTTTGAAATTGTATTTTGAAAATATAATTTTAAATTAAAATCGTATTTTTAATATGTAATTTCAACTTGAAATCGTATGTTGAAAATGCAATTATGCGATTTCAAATTGAAATTACATGTTGAAAATGTAATTTTTAATTTAAAATTGTATTTTCAAAATATAATTTCAAAAAGCAAGTTAGTTTCTCAAATAATTTGAAAAATAAGTCAATTCTCTAAATTGTTTTTCTTTTCGAATATTTATAATAAAAAAAACTCTATGCAAAAGCATTTTTTTTTTACTATTTTAATCATAAAAATATAAAATGGACTAAAAAATTAATAAGACAAAATATCATATCCAAATCATAACTATTTTATTTTTTTTCACAAAAGTCAAAAAACTCATTTCAATCAAGCCTTTTTAAAAAGTCAACTCACATCCTAAATGAAAGCTTGATTAGGCTGCCTTTGTAAAAAATTTCTTTGTTTGGTTGAATAAAAAGTAAATAAAATATTTTGTATCATTTTTTTAAAAATGACTTTTTTTTAAAAAAGAATCGTAAATTAATTTTTACAAAATTATTCTCAATTACTAGCTTTTTAACATATTTAGGGGTGGTTTGAAATGTTCTAAATAAGTGCACTTTTTGACTTTTTATTAAGGCTAAGTTTGGGATATCCCAAATAATCTAAAAAGTCAAAAAGTTACTCAAAAAGTTAAAAAGTTAACACTATTCACCAAAAGTCAACAATTACGGCTGCACAACTCCCAATTCAAATTTTCCTCTAAAAATTAATTTTTACAATTTTTTATTACACATTTTTTCATAAAAAGTCAAAAAGTTAACCCAAACATCCATATTTTCAACCTCATTTTTTTAGTCAAAAAAGACAAAAAGTGCACTTATTTAGTCTTCCCAAACAAGGCCTAAATATGAGTTAGGTATGGGTTGAGTTTGAAGCGATGTGATAGAGAGGTGATGTGACTTTAAATAAAATGATGTGACTTAAATAGGATAATAATTTTTTGAATTTTTAATTTTTTCAGTATATGCCAAACAAGGCCTTAGTATTTTTAAGTAAATATCTTAACTCACTAAAAAATTATAAATGACATTTTATTAAATCAAAAAATTTCTTTTAAATAATAAAAATAAAAAATTCTCTTTTAAATAATAAAACAGTTTGTTTTAAATGTCAATCAAACACTAAAAAACAAATATATATATATATATATATATATTTTCTTTGCAAAATCAATTTACAAAAAAAAAGTATTTTACAACGAAATAAATGAAAACTAAATAAATTAAGAGTTGGGCTCTCCCCTTCCAAATTGAAAGATGTTATTCGAATTGATGATGGTGCGTTTCGATAATTTAAAAATTTTATTTTGTGGAATTTGAGTATCTATACTATATATTGAGTAAAATAAAATTTTTAATCTCAAATTTTGTGAGAGCTCCAATCTTCCAATCGAAATTTTCTTATTTTTTTATTTAAAAAAAAACTTTAATATTTATTAATTTCTCCTAACCCCCAAGTCTTACCCTCATAATAACACTTTAATGCATTAAGAACAAATATAAAAAAAAATATTCTTTGAAATCTAACACATGAATTCCTTGAAAAGTCCCAACACATATAATTATTATCCCTCATAATAACACTTTAATGCATTAAGAACAAGCATAAAATAAAATTTCTTGAAAAGTCTAACACATATGATTATTATCAAAATATTAAATTTTAATATAATATAATAAAAAAACATTTAATTCCTTGAAAAGTCCAACACATATGATTATTATCAAAATATTGAATTTTAATATAATATAAAAAAGGAAAAAAAGAAGATATAAAAAAAAAGAAAACATTTAAAAATCGCAATTCATATATATAAATAATTGTAAATATATTAAGAAAAAAAGGGGTTTCTAAACCCCAAGCCTTGTAGGAGCTCCAATCTCTCAATCTTAATTTTCTAAATTTTTGATTGAAAAAAAAAAAAAAAAAAAAAAAACTCAGCATTTATTGATTCGGTCAAAATCCCCTGATTAGCATTTATTAACTTTTTCCAATCCACATGCCTGCATTTATTGATTTGGTTAAAATCTTTGATTAGCATTTAAAATCCCTTTATACAAATAATTATAGATACTGAAATTACATAGTTCTGCAGAACCTTTTAATTTCTCACATACTATGGTTAATGATAAGATTGTTAAATTATTTTTATAAAAAATCTTTAAAAACATAATTTATATATTAAAAAAAATTTTAAAAATATAAATATCTATAATTATCCCGTGTATATCACAGGTGATAAAAAGAAAGCTAGATTTTGTAACCCACTTCATAGTTATGGCATTTTTATTTAAAAAATTCAAAAATGTTAGAAATTTTAAAAATTCTATCAAATATTTGATTAATGTGTCATATAAGTATGGATAGGAATGGCAACGGGGCGGGGCGAGGCCGGGGATCACCCTCCCCGTCCCCGATCCTCAAGACCAAAATCTCCGCCTCGATCCCGACGGGACACCATCAACCCCCACCCTGTTCTCTAACTGGATCGGGTTCCAGCCCCTAAAAAATCCCCAACCTGTTTTTGTTTTTGTTTTTTTTTATTTATAATTTTGTTCAACACAGAAACACAACAAATTTTTTTTTTTTTAAATCTGTTTCTTGATGATCATCAACAATCATCATCATCTTAGGGATGATGAACTGGTGATCATCATCTTCATCATCAACAACTTGAAAATAAAAAACTTAAAAAAATAAAAAAAATAAAAACATATCTATCATCTGAAACACAAAAAACAATATCTATCATCATCTTCATCATCAAACACACACACACACACACACAAACATATCTATCATCATCTTCATCATCAAACATATCTATCATATCTATCATCATCTTAAAAAAATAAAAACATATCTATCATCATCTTCATCATCAACATCTATCATATCTATCATCATCTTCATCATCTGTGTTGTTCTTGTTTAGATTTGCGGCAGAGGATGTGGTGGTGGAGGATCGACGGACTGAGGCCGAACAGAGCCGCTGTGGCCATTCTTAGGGCTGTGGTTGCGGGGTTCTGCGAGGAGAGAGAGGAGCCGCCGTGAGTGAGGGAGAGAGAGACGATGGCGATGTGATCCGTGGAGGAGGAGGAGAGATGTGAGGAATGGAGAGAGAGAGAGAGAGTAGAACTACTTTATGAGAGAGAGAGAGAGAGTTGATGGAGATGAAAATAAAAAAAAAAAAGTCTAAAATGAATAAATATAAAAGATAGGGATGACCACCGGGGATATATAATATTATTAATATATATAATATATATATATCATTCGGGGGTACCAACGGGGCGGGGCCGGGGCGGGCCGGGACTGAAACATGTGTCCCCGTCCCCGGCCCGAATATTATCGGGGATTTTTTTTTAATCACCATCCCCGGCCCATCGAAGGTATTTTTCGGAGAATAACCGTTATATTCGGGATCGGGGGGTCGGGTCCCCATCGGGCCGATTTCAGATTGCCATCCCTAAGTATGGATCCCTCACTAATCCTGTGGGGCCCACACTCGTATGAGACATTTAGTCAAATATTTTGTAAAAATTTTAATATCCCTAGCATAATCTAAAAAATTAACGACTTTGATTAGTTTTAATTTTCTTAATTCAATTTTTTAGAAATTGTGTTTTTTTTTGTTTTTAATAAATATTTTTAAAACTTTAAGCAATTTTTTACCTTTTTTAATGCACCTTATTTAGATGTATCTAAAAAGTAAAATATTTATAAAAAAATTAATAAACAAACAAGAATACGAAAATGTACTGAATTTTTGATTTTTTTTTTTTTTTGTAGTCTTAGTATTTAGTGAATTTTTAAAGATTTTTTTCACAATTTTTTTTTAAAATGTATTTACGTTGGGTGTATCTAAAAATTTTAAAAAAATAATATACTTAAAATATTAAAAAAAATCAGTGAAAACAAAAAAAATCATAGAAAAAAATTCAATTTTCTAAAAAGTGAATCCTGAAAAATGAAACCAAAATTTTAAAAAATTTAGGCACATTTGGCATAAACTAAATAAGTGCATTTATTTAGATAAGTGTACTTATTTTGATCACAATACCTCTCTACTTTTTTACATATCTTTTCGTAAAAAGTGAAAAAATATACTTATTTAGATCATTCCAAACAACGTATTGACCGTTATATTTTTTTAGACAAATTCGATAAAATAAAAGAGTTACAAATGTTAAATAGACTTTGAGAGAGTAATTTGTGTAGCCAAATTGGGCCGAGTTAGGTTGGAGTGGCGGTCAAAGATGTTTTTAGGACCTAGCTACGGGAACTAGCTATAGGACCTAACTACAGAACCAGGTTATTGGACCTAGCTACAGGACCTAGCTACGAGACCGAGCTACAAGACCTAGCTACGGGACCGAGTTATTGGACCTAGCTATGCGGCCTAGCTATGAGAACTAGCCACGGGACCTAGCTACGGGATTTAGCTACTTCCTAGTGGTGGTCAACACTATGACCGAGCTACCAAGCAAGGTATTCAAACAGAGAGAAGAGCCGAAAACTTGGTTGACCGCAATGTTAGCCGAGGTAAAGGTGTCAGCCGAGGTAAAGGTGTCAGCCGCGGTAAAAAGAGCTTAGCAAGTGGATCGCAAGTGTTAGCTTGGTCCAAGTGTAATGACAGTCACCGCGGTCGTAGCGCGCTATAGTTGGCTTGGTCGTAGTATTTGGAGCCAAGGTATGATTCCTTCTCATGGTGGACCTCGCTTTGGTTAGCGCGGTCTTAACGCGCCATAGTTAGTTCGGTCCAAGTATGAAAAGGGATTGGAAAGTGTTACCACGGTCCAAGTGTGATTAAAGTCACCAGACGGAGTAAAGGTAGTTATCCCGGTCATGGTATTCAGAACCAAGGTATTTGGGCTTCTTGCGGTGGACCTAGCTATTGTTAGCTTGGTCAGGGGTTTACTACGGTTAGCACGGTAGTAAGTAAACACCACAGTTGGAGTATGTTAAACCAAGATACACGCAGTGAAAAGAAGAACCGAGCTAGCTAGAGCTTGGTCTAGTCTGCGGCTTTAGCATGGTCATGTTAGCTCGGCCGTATTGGAATCTGACCATCGTAAAACCATCTCACTTGGTTTAAGTAGTGAGGGGGGTGTTGAAGGATAAGCATTATCTTTCAGGAATGTGATTCCTAGGAGGACTCTACATGGAGGAGTAAGAGTCCTACTAAGATTGTGCCACGCAGAACCTATAAAAGCTCATAACATCACCTATGGAGAGGTAACACAACTTTGATTCCCAAATACGCAGAGCTTTTTGTCTATTTGTCTATTTTGCTATCTTAGGCATCGGAAAGGTATCCGGCACACACTTGCCAACTAGCTCACGTTTGTGTTTTCAAGGAATAAAGCGACGACGTACGGAGGAGTGCAATCTTAATCAACAGGATTATACGAGAAGGTTTATTTATTTCCCGTACAATTGGTGCCGTTTGTGGGAACATCAGACTAGAACAAAACCTCTTGATCAAGTTTTCCTTGCTAGTAAGAATCAATGGCGCACAATGAAGATTTGCCGCAGTCCGCCATTGACAGAAAAACTCCAAAAGGGGGTGGGAGGCTTGAAGATTTGCCTCTTATCCCTCCCATGGCGGATTTGGAGCCCCAACGACAGAACTCCAAGAGGGATACTAGGGGGAGGCAGAATAATAGCCCCCGTCGCTCTCACTCACAAAGTCCTGACAGACAAAGGCGAATGATTGATCCTCAAGTTCTGGAGGACCATGTGAAGGAGCAGGACGAATTGATACGACGGATGGCGGCAGACATGAAGTCTATGAAACGCCAAATCAAAGGAAAAGGGGTGGCGACAGGAGAGGGGCACAAAAGCAAAATGCCCCCTCGCCACTCAGAAGATCGTGGTAGGCATACCACACCATCACGAGCAGAGAGTAGAAGCCTCAGAACAGGCAATACTCAATCCAGAACCTCCAGGACTCGTTGCTCCAGGTCTGAGAGAACGAGATCTGAGAGGTCTTGCACTGAGGGAAGCACCTATCGGCCCTCACGCACGCACGCACCAGACATCATCCAGGCAGACGGAGTTGCCTAGATCATCCGACTTACGAACCGTGCTAGGAGAAAGGGCACAATGGAAGGAGGACACTAGGGCGCACGACCTTCGCAGAGTTTCTGCCCTTCAGCGGTTGGCTCATCGGACGCATGGAAGCGTCAAGGTTGGAATGCCAATACCGCGCCCTACCTACGAACCAACAGACAAAGCATTAGCGAGGCTGCAGACCTCGCCGTTTGTTCAGGCAATTGAGAACGCGCCCCTACCTTCAGGCTTCCTCTAGCCTAAATTTACCACGTACGAGGGGAAGACAGATCCCTACATGCACCTAAGCTACTTCCGCCAGGTTATGGCGGTATATCGGCGAAACGAGGCTTTGATATGCATCCTCTTCCCATCCAGCCTTAGCAACCTAGGTTTGACTTGGTTCGAAAAGCTTCCAGAAGGCAGCATAGCCTCCTGGGCGCAATTGGCGAAGGCATTCATAACAAGGTTCAAAACGAACACCAAAACCCCGATGGAGATCGATCAGCTACTCTCCATCGACATAGGTGACAAGGAGACGTTAAGATCCTACAATAGCCGCTACTGGGAGACCTTCAACCAGATTGGGGATTGCCTCACCAATCTCACCATTGCACAATACAAAAGAGGTCTTCCAGTCGAAAACAGGTTGAGGGACTCAATCACTATGACGCCACCCCATACGATGGAAGCCTTGATGGAGAGAGTACACCAACATATTCGCGTGGAGGAAGATGGCAACCGCGCTAAAGCAAAATCTAGCATAACCGCAATACCAGATAAAAAGACTACGGCAAAAGTCAACGCGATAGAACGTCCAGGCAGAAACGGGCAAGATAGACGGGACAACGGAGAGGACCAAGACAAAAGGAGGTTGAGAGTCCGCACTGCCATTACCACGGTGTTCAAAAAACCGATCTATCAGATTCTCAGCGAGATTCACAATGAACCTTTCGTCCAATGGCCTGCTAAACTGGGAGAAGCGCAAAGAGACTATGGCGAGAGGTCGTGGTGCACCTTTCATGATGAAAAAGGGCACCACCCTAAAAATTTCACACCATTAAGGCAGTATTTGGAGTAGTTAGTGGCAGCTAGGCACCTGAACCGATACATAGAAGGAGGGACACATCCAAACCCCCAAAACCACAGCAACCCAAATGGGATGCCGATCGACGCTCCACCTCAAGGCGTAATAAACGTAATATATGGAGTATTCGAACCTGAGCAAGTATGTGAGCTCAAGGGGATGATCAAAAAGGCTGAGCACTTAAGGGAGGTACTAAGTGCACAACCTACTATCAAAAAGGGGAGAACAGAACCCACAAATGTCATATCTTTTTCGGACAAAGACTTAGCAAGGATATACTGCCCTTACAATAATGCACTGGTCGTCACTCTACGCGTCAAGAATTTCGACATCAAACGGATTTTGATCGACCAAGGAAGCTCATGTGAGATAATGTATTACAAAACCTTCAAACAATTAAAACTGGAGGACAAAGACTTGACACCTGCAACATCTCCCCTGATCGGATTCAACTCAATGCCAGAGTAGCCAATGGGCAAGATAATCCTCCCAGTCAAGGCAGGAACCATGACAAAACAAGTGGGATTCTGGGTATTGAAAGTCCTTTCCTCTTATAACATAATATTGGGAAGGACATGGTTGCACGCTATGCGATCGGTAGCTTCAACCTACCATCAAGTATTGCGGTTCCCCAACGAAGCCGGGGTAATTGAAGAGGTCTTTGGAGACCAAATTATGTCCAAACAATGCTTAAATCTGACAAAGAATGGCAGTACATTGCCAAAGGATATGTACAGCTGGTGGAAGAACTTAAGAGTAAGGAGCTGTTCACAGATGTTGGCAAGGCAACTGAATAAAAGGCAATTTAAGATTGGAGATTGGGTGCTACGCAAAGTAATGGGAAACACTTTGGCACCCAAAGATGGCAAGACTAGGGCCCAAATGGGAAGGACCATACGAAGTGGTTGATTAGCAGGAAAAAGGGGCATACCACTTGGAAAATGGAGATAGCAAGGTTATCCCCAGGCCGTGGAACACTGTCAATCTCAAGTTATTTTATTTTTAGCTTTCCTATAGAGTACTTGTAATTTTTCTTTTCCTCAATAAAACAAATAGTTTCCTTTTCAGCATAGATTGTTTTCTTTTGTAAAAGTTATTTTAGCGAGCTAAGGGCATTAAAAGCAGCGTTGGCTGGAAAAACCAACACTTACCTCTCTTAAGCCGAGATAAGGATATCTAGGCTGCAGGAAGTTGGCAGGTTTGACCAACAAGTCTTTGCCCGACTTAGGGGGCAACCAAGAAGTTTGGCAGGAATAACCAAACGCTTAACTCTATGTTGGCCGGAATAACCAACATTTAGCTCTCCTAAGCCGAGATAAGGATATCTAGGCTGCAGGAAGTTGGCAGGTTTGACCAACAAGTCTTTGCCCGACTTGGGGGGCAATCAAGAAGTTTGGCAGGAATAACCAAACGCTTAGCTCTATGTTGGCCAGAATAACCAACATTTAGCTCTCCTAAGCCGAGATAAGGATCTAGGATGCAGGAAGTTAGCAGGTTTGACCAACAAGTCTTTGCCCGATTGGGAGGCAATGAAAAAGTTTAGCCGGAATAACCAAACATTTCACTCAGGGTTGGCCGGAATAGCCAACTTTGAGCTATCTTCAGCCGAGATCAGAATCTAGGCTGAAGATGTTGGCTGGAAAAACCAATATTCATTGTTCTTCAGCCGAGATAAGGATCTAGACTGAAGAGTGGTTGGCTAGAATAACCAACTTTTGGTACTCTTCAGCCGAGATAAGGATCTAGGCTAAAGAGTGGCTGGCAGGGATAAGTAGATTGCAAGGTTGAGATCGAGATTGGTATCTCGGAAAGAAATTGTTATACTTCATACAAGTTATAGCTGAATAATGGATGCAGGTATAAACCGAACAGAAAGATGAGAAAATTGAAGATTTCATTCCAAACTGAAGATTTCATTCCAAAGTGCATTACAAAAGGAAGGGCCATAGCCCGGTTACAAAAACTTCCAAAGTTAGCATCCAAAGAAAAGAAAGTACATGGTCATGCAAAGAGATCATCTAAATCGATGTCCAATTCAACCCTGGCTTCATCTAAAGGTAGCTCGGTTATGGCAAGCACACTTTGGTTGAGCTCGGTCAAAGGCACCGCATCAGACATAACAGGCAAAGGTGGGATGGAGACCACTGGAATTGGAGAGATGGACTGGCGACCGAGCTGGGTGTTGTTATCAGGCTCTTGGGATGCATCATCTTCCTCCTCAGCTTGAAGAAAGTTTTGCTAAATGACATTTGCATAATCCACCATAGAGCTCGATATAAAATATGGAGGAGGGTTTAGGAAGACCTTGGTCTCTTGGCTATGACTGAGTTGCGCCACAACTGCTTTCCACCCAGACTTGAAGAAGAGGTCTTTAGCAGCCTCACATTGCAAGATATAGTATCATGGTTGAATGTGCAAAGGTGTGCCTGGCCAACCTAGTCAGTCTGCAAAGTGAAAAGGAAAAATATTAAGCACGGATCGTTGAACCGTGCTAAGAGAAACAAAGGCGAAATAAATGGAGTTCTCGCTCGGCTAAGTGGAACGAGGGATTCGTAGCCCAGTTGATGCTTATAGTGCGGCATTCTTAGTTCGGTTTTGACTAAGTCAGGGAGTTGGTTCCGCCCCAAGTTATTGCTCGGTTGAAGGGCTGAAGTTTTTAGCTCGGCTGTTAATAGGTAATCCCAAATCATGCTATGCAGATGGAATTAATGGGCAATTGAGAGAGTAATTTGTGTAGCCAAATTGGGCCGAGCTAGGTTGGAGTGGCGGTCAAAGATGTTTTTAGGACCTAGCTACGAGACCTAGCTATGGGACCTAGCTATGGGACCTAGCTACGGGACCCAGCTATAGGACCTAGCTACAGAACCAGGTTATTGGACCTAGCTACAGGACCTAGCTACGAGACCGAGCTACAAGACCTAGCTACGAGACCAAGTTATTGGACCTAGCTACGCGGCCTAGCTATGAGAATTAGCCAGGGACCTCGCTACGGGACTTAGCTACTTCCTAATGGCGGTCAACATTATAGCCGAGCTACCAAGCAAGGTAGTCAAATAGAGAGAAGAGCCGAAGTAACTTGGTTGACCGCAATGTTAGCCGAGGTAAAGATATCAGCCGAGGCAAAGGGGTCAGCTGAGGTAAAGGTGTCAGCCGCAGTAAAAAGAACTTAGCAAGTGGATCGCAAGTGTTAGCTCGGTCCAATTGTAATGACGATTACCGCGATCGTAGCGCGCCATAGTTGGCTTGGTCGTAGTATTTGGAGCCAAGGTATGATGCCTTCTCATGGTGGACCTCGCTTTGGTTAGCGCGGTCTTAACGTGCCATAGTTAGTTTAGTCCAAGTATGAAAAGGGATTGGAAAGTGTTACCACGGTCTAAGTGTGATTAAAGTCACCAGACGGAGTAAAGGTAGTTATCTCGGTCATGGTATTCAGAACCAAGGTATTTGGGCTTCTTGCGGTGGACCTAGCTATCGTTAGCTTGGTCGGGGGTTTACTACGGTTAGCACGGTAGTAAGTAAACACCACAGTTGGAGTATGTCAAACCGAGGTACACGCAGTGAAAGGAAGAACCGAGCTAGCTGGAGTTCGGTCTAGTCTGCGGCTTTAGCATGGTCATGTTAGCTCGGCCATATTGGAATCCGACCATAGTAAAACCATCTCACTTGGTTTAAGCAGTGAGGGGGGTGTTGAAGGATAAGCATTATCTTTCAGGAATGTGATTCCTAGGAGGACTCTACATGAAGGAGTAAGAGTCCTACTAAGATTATGCCACGTAGAACCTATAAAAGCTCACAATATCACCTATGGAGAGGTAACACAATTTTGATTCTCGAATACGCAAAGCTTTTTGTCTATTTGTCTATTTTGCTGACTTAGGCATTGGAGAGGTATCCGGCATACACCCGCCGGCTAGCTCATGTTTGTATTTTCAGGGAGTAAAGCGACGACATACGAAGGAGTGCAATCTTAATCAACAGGATTATACGAGAATGTTTATTTCTTTCCCGTACTGACTTTATTTTATTTTATTTTTTTGAACGATATACAAGTCAGTAATGATAAAATGAACCGTTCGAATAATCAAAACTAGATTTGATGGATCCCACGGGTCTAGATAGCACCCTTCAATTCATATTTTGAATAAGAGGGAAGCCCAACCCATAAATTAAATACCAAATTCGGGATGTTGACATATGTCCAACCTATAAATTAAATAGGTCAAACTTCATTTTACTTCAACTAGTTTGAGTTATGTGCGGTTTATCTCCTAACATTTGAAAATAATCACATAATCCCCTTATGGTCTGTGCATTAAGCGCACCGCTAGGTCCTTTAATGATTTAATGAAAAAGACTAAAATATCTTTATATTTTCATCATTTGTTTGAAATGCAAATTGCACTTTAACCTACTGTGCTTCATTCCATGTGCGATTTAACCCCTGTACTTTATTCTATGTGCAATTTGCCCCATTGAAATTTGAAAATGAATATATAACTCCCTTATATCTATCGCGTGTTTTTACACTTACTGTTAAGTTAAATGGAATATTCAATAGTGAACTTCAATCCACAAGCTACGGAGGGGTTATGTGATCATTTCTAAATATTATGGGATAAACCACGCATGACATGACCCAAATCACGGGGATAAAATGAATTTGCCCAATTAAATATTACAAATAGGGATGTTGACATATGGGGTTTGTAAGAGTGAGTAAATTAATAACTGAACATGTTTTTATGTTTTTTTTTTTTTTTTGAGAACATGAAAAACACTACATTAATAAAACAATAATAATACATAAACAAGACCTCAAAGGGTCATCCAAACCAAACACAAAACAAACAACAATTTTTTTTTTTTTTATCAAAAAAACAGTTACGATCTAGGGAAAACAACCGATCTGCTCAAAGATAAGGTTTGAAAAGTAAGATCTGTTTGAAAACCCGCCGTTTTCGTTAATGTCGTCACCGTCGCTACTACCCAACTCTGCCACTGTCATCGCCGGGGATGGAAATACACCCACAATGATATGGGAGAAAACTTAAGAGAGGAGGGAGCCATTGTGGGCGTTGAGAAACCAAAAATCTATGCCAAAATTGGAGAAGAAAACTCTCAAAATTCCGATTTTGGATATAAAAAGTTCAGATCTACACTCTAACATTGTAGATCTATACTCTAGGAGCGTAGATCTACACTTTAGAAGTGTAAAATGAACCGTCAGAATGTTGCCAAAGCACCACCGGAGTATTGCCAGAAATCGTCTAGAGAGAGGCTCTACTCTCTCTCTCTCTGTACCAACATTTTTTATGGATTTAGAAAAATTGAAATCTTAACTCAACTCTGATTATAATTGAACTATAGAAATTGGTTTAGTTTGATTCAGTTCTATCGTTGTAAAAATTTTATATAAAAAAAAAACGATTTATATTTGATATTAACAAACAATTCGTATTTATATTTTATATTACCGAACAAACTAATAACAATTAGATTGGCCATTACAGTTTTCAATTTCACAATAAAAATTAATGTTCAAATCTTAGGAGATTTTTTTTAATATTTTTATTTTTATATAAAAGTATTAAAAAAATAAATAAATATATCACGATTTTGTTTGGTTTGGTTCAAAACCATAACCAAAATCTTAAAATCATACTGCTTTGAATGATTCCATTATTTTCAAAACCATAAACGGTTAGATTGGATTGAAACTAATATAAATAAAACCAAATCTGCCGCCATTTTTTTAAAAAACCTCTAACTAAAATGCTTGCCTTAGTGCAAATTATCAGTTTTTTTTTTTTTTTTGATCAGCAAAGAAAAATTTCATATAACAACATGAAATTGAAAGAATAGGAAGACGACATGCATCGAGAGAGATTCGGAAGTATAAAAATACCCCTACTACTGCTACTCGCAGCCATACAACCAACTCCTAAGCCTCTCGATTTTTTAAACAAAAAAGTTAAAGAAGAACTTAACTAGAAAATTAAAATACAAGAGTCCCCACATAAACAACCCACCAAACCACCCAAACCAAACTAAAAGTACTAAACCCAACAACTCACTCCTCAAGATTAGACAACACCTCTCTGCAGCTACAACTTTCAAAGCCCTCACGCACGTCTCTGCTGCTCCAGCCACTCTAAGTTGCTGCCCACGCCACCCTTAGTTGCTGCACCTCCCACCTGCCAATGCCCCTGCTGCAAGCTGCAACACCACCCGAGAAGACACCATAGCTCATCTCCACCCCGCAGCTCAACACCCACCGGATCTTCATACTCACACCCGAGACGACTCCAAAGCAACCACCGGAAAACCCGATGCTGCTGCACCTCCCCTGCTGCTGCCAAAACTCCAGGCCCACCTCCTCTGTATACCACCTCTGCTGCAAAGCCTCCTGCTGCAATGCCCACTCCGGATCTTCATACCCAACAACCCACACCAAGCTGCTAAACTCCTCTCCCTGAAACAACTCCTAACGGCTAAGGTATAAAAATACCCCACGGCTGAGGTTTGCAATAGGACTTCTACAAACTCACACCAAAAACCCTCTGCCAAACTCCATAACTAACAGGTCTACAATCTCACGCCTCTTCACCCCTCAAACTCTCACTCGAGAAGGAGGGCTCGAGTGACAACCGGACAGAACTGGACCGCCTACGATACCCTTGTTTCCGCCCAAAAAGCACACCCTTCAAACTCCTCCTCTGATGTAACAAACTTATTCTTTCACACCCCAATACCCACTGCCAAACACCAAACCAGCTATCTTCAATCACACGCCATGGATTCGCACACCCACCGAACTCCAACCACCCGCTGGGACACCACCAAACAAATGGCAGAACTACACCCCTCAAACTCTCACACGAGAAGGAACGCTCGAGTGCCAACCGGAAAAAACTGGAACGCACCCCTCCAACTCCTACTCGCCAAAAGCGCTCGAGTGTAATACCAGGACGCCCCTGCTAGTGCATCTATACCAGCAAGGTTGAGTCAGACGAGGGCCAACTGAAGACAAAACCTGGACACACCAACACTCACCCGCAGCAGCGAACCTCACCAAGGTGGGAAGAAACGGGAGACTCAAGTTTATTAAACGAAAGAAACTAACAAGGCAGAGGAAAAAACGAGTTAGGCCAGCCGACCGCCATAGCCATCGGTGGCGGCCAGCCGGCCCAAAAAGAGGCCGGAGCTGGAGGTTTAAGAAAATGAAAGTATAGAGAGAGAGAGGTCAAATTTTATCAGTTATTAAAAAGAAAAAGAAAAAGTAGAAGTCAAAACTACTCTTTCCACAAATTCTAGATAATTAGCTCTCTTTTTTTCTCAATGACAATCATAGAAGTGTGTAACTTAGCAACAAGTAGTAAATCAATAAGTTGTAAATTTGTTTATTTAACAACACAATTAAAATTATAATGCTTCTAAAACTCTAATGTTGATCAATTACCCAAGTTGTGCATGAGAGCTTTTATTTTCACACACCATATTATTTTACTTCACACATTTAATTTATTATTTTTTTTATTCAAAATTTGATTTTTGAACAAAAATTATTGGGTCAGAAGTTGTTCAAAAGTTAAATTTTTAATTCAAAATTTTTATTCAAAATTTGATTTTCAAACAAAAAAATGGTGTAGGAAGGGGCGGAAAACTAGTGTTGAAATAAGAGCTCTCAAGTCCATGTTGATCCACACTGTAAATTATATCACAACTCCATCCTTTGGAAACTTATTAAAATGATGAATCAAAACTTGAAAAAAAAAAAAAATCCTATTTTTAAAGGACTAAAAATTTTAAAACATAAAAATGTACAGAGAAAATATACACAAAATGATGTATTGAATTGTAAGTCTATCAATTTAAAACTAAAAAGTGATCAAAATATATTTTATTTAGTAAAAGGTATTCTCTAATTTTTTTATATTTTTTTAGAATAATAAATTTCATATTAAAATAACCATGCCATTCATTCTAAAAAATTTTAAATCCCAAGTCAGGAGGTCTTAGGCTTGAGTACTACTTCATTTGAGATGCCTTGTGTTATAATAACAACAATACTAGGTATCATAAAAAGTTTTTCATGAAAATGATCATGAAAGATTTGTGACATTTGGAAAGACTTTTCATGATTCTTAACATTTCTCTTGTAATATATATGAATATTCACAAACCCAAAAACTGTATATAAATGAATTAAAAAAATAATAATAATAAAAAAACAGATTATACTAGCATTGCATGAGGAAGTTGAAGCAAAAGCAAACTCATTAAGGATTGAAAATTAAAATAAAAGCTAACCTAAGTGTGAGGGATGCCCACGAGTGTTGGGATCCAAGTAGTGAGAGGTTTTCTTCTTACAGAAAGAGAGAGGGTGAAAAATAATTATATATATATATATGTATTTTTGGAAGAGTTTTTCCTCTAGGTAACTCCTCTCGTTGTAAAACAATTTTTGAGTTATATAGGAGACTTACAGGTTGTGTTTGGTGTCAGTTACGCAGATACTTTTATTTATTTGATTTTTTTTTTTTTAAAACCAGTTATACATTATGAGGCACAAAAATTAATTATTAAGAAGTAAGAGAGGTGTTTACAACTTTTACATTTTGATGATCAGTCAGTTCACTAGAAGCTGCACTAAACAAACTTATAGTATGTTTGGAAATCCAGTGAGTAGAAACAAAAAAAAATTATTTGTTAAGATAAAAAGAGAAACAGAAAAATAATATATTTTCTCTACTTGTTTGGCTAAGCTGGCAAGAGTGAAGTTAAGGTTAAACTGGTAGTGATGAGATGAAAAAAGAAAAAGAAAAAAAGGTAATTTCCCATCATCAGAGGAGATTGATATAATTACATCAAAATTATAAAATTTGTAGCATTTTTTTTCCAAACTTTAAAAGAGGTCAATACAGTTTACCCTAAAAGCAGAAACTCATATAGGTGTACAAATTCCAACAACAAAAACAAATAAATAAAACTCATATCAGAAATCCATACAAATAATCCTTTGTAATGTGAAAAGCAGATCTTAGATGTCAGAATGATAATAAATCACCCCACATATCTCACATAGCATTTGAATGAGTTGACCATGTATTATACTCACTATGTATATACAATAAGCTCCAAATTAAAAAAATAAATAAATAAAATAAAATTATAATTGTTTGTTGCAATGATAGAAGGTGAGATTTTCTTCCCATTTCCATTGTAATCACAAGTGCAAAACATCATAAACATTTTTGGACAATTATAGTATATCAAGTCTTCATGTTAGCCCCAACTAAAAATCTAAAGAAAAGAGAACACTCTAAACCAAACAAAACTAGACAAAACATTTTCCTTTAAAAAGAAAAAAAGAAAAAAAGGATTATCCATCAATGCACGAGGAAAACCACGTCAATACATATTAACAAAATTCATTGCATTGCAACTCCCACTCATCATCAAACAACCGTGGTTCAACCAGGGACTAGAACAACAGAGTCTCAATATAGGCAGAACCTAATCCTCGCCATTTTGACTTTCGTCTTTGAGAAGCTTGATCATGTCATCAATTCGGAGAATTGTTATAGCAGCTTCAGTCGCAAACTGGAAAACAAAAGACATTCAGGAAACAACTTTGACCAAGCTATTTTGAAAGAAAATTTTCATCAGAATTCAGGTAACAATGTCTACTGTCCTCCAAACATGGATATGCATAAACAAATAACTTTTTTACTTGTATTATCTTCACTTTGCTCATTGCAGGCTCAATGACTACAGCTTCTAGATTGTTACGGACAGTTCCCTTCAAAAGATCTAATCCCATGCTGTGATTTTAATTTTTTTTATTATTTAGTAAAAGAAGCCAACCAAAAGTAATTAGAATAGAGCCGCAAAAAAGGTGAGAGAACTTTGATGTTCAGGAACAATGAAGATTTAGCAGCCATTTTTATTCATTTATGTATATGCAAGTATTGGTCTTCCTCGAGATTTTTCTTTTTTAGTGTTCAATCCTACATAGATCAGTGAATTAAATTGGTCATCTGGCACAACATTGCAAACAAACACATCATGAAGCAAGAGTAGCATCCACCCAATAATAAATGACAAGAATCACTGTATGCCTACATAGACCTTGACACTAGGTAAATAGAGGCTAGTACGGTATGGGAAAGGGCATGGCACCTTCAACCATGGTAAATTTTCTATCAGATTCATGCTCCATTTGATTCGATGGAAAACATATTCATATGCTTGAATGTGTCCTTGAAACGAATGTACTAATGGTTGTATTGGCGGTGGGTCATGGCAGAGAGGGACAGAGGTTGTGGTGAGGTGGAGGTGGAGGTTGAGGTGGCGGGGTGGCGACAACGGTGATGGTAGCAGTGGTAATGTGGTGGCATTGGTAACACTTTAGTCCATAAAACGTTTTCCACCTGAACAGGCTTGATTTCCATGGACCACATAAAGCATTTTTCATTGACTTTCGTTTTCTGTTGTACAAACACCAAAAATGCTCTTGCCAAAAAAAAACACCAAAAATATTTTCCAGAAAATGTTTTCCACCGAAATAAACAGAGTGTCAGAGTGGATCCCAAAGCTTCTCCCAAGTAAAGCAAATAGAACTGGACATGGGATTTACAAAAGAAGAGAATCCAAATACCTAGACAGATGCTTTTTATCTGGCTTCGTTTGTGCAGTGTGGTGATAAGCACGTAGTTTAGCAACCAATTCAGTTGTATCCTTTGCAGCATTGACAGCTAGAATCTGCACTAGATGAATGTCACTAAAGAGTAATGACTGCATAAAAATTCACTAAGTAAAAGCATGGGAGTAATGGAGAAAATATAATCAACTCATCACATTTTCAGATCCTTTGGTATGATTAACAAAGATTCAGCAAATTCTGCAATTGCCAGCTGCTCCCGAGATCCTAATGTTGTGGCAAGATACTCCAAATAGACAGATAAGGCAGCCTCAACTGCACCTCCACCTACAACCACCTGTTTTGCCACGATTCACGATAGTAAGATAGACAGTTGGGCAGGATAACAATTATAGTTGCTATTAAAAACCTTGCTGGAAGCTATTTTTCCTTTCTCGTACTTCCATTAGAAAAGGAGGAGCCGGGGGATTCTCAAAATTATGACACCGTGCAGAGAATGATCGTAAAGATCGAGAGACCAATTTAATAACAAAACCATCAGATTTGAATATCAAGCTCCTGCAAGTGCAATGTACCCCAATCCCCAAGTGAAGAAAGCTTAATAAACACACATGGACACAATGCAGGACATAGCATAAATGAGACCACTAATCATTTCATAAAACATATACGCTTGACATTTCAAATTGAAATGAATTTATATTGTTTCTCATCTAATCGAAGTGAGCAAAAGTTTTGACTTTACAATAGTCAAAAGATTAATATTTTAATGACATCAGTTAAAAGGCCCCCTTTTGGTATTATAGTATTAATCAATAAGCTCAAGCTTACATGAAGATTAAAAAAGGTTGAAAATGAAGCTGGTGCAACATGCCCAGGGAAAAAAAAGAATTGCAGTCCAACATTATTTTGGATAACTGACATCTTGAATTCTCCTCAAGCAGCAATATAATACTATACTTAAGGTATACAACAGCATGCAAACTTAAAAATGAATTTCTTGAATCATACAAAACATGAAAAAAAAAAACGAAAAAAAAAAGACATGGTCATCAATTGCTGAGGCTTATAGTATTGGATTCTAGGGTCCTCTTGATAATGCACAAGGAATCATGCAAAGCTCTCTCTATTTTGTCAAGCATATAGTCATTTGCACCCCTGAGTATTAATGAAACCTGGAGAAAACATACGAAGAAAAATCTGAGAATAACATAAGTGACCATACTTGAACTAGTAATAAATTCTAAACTACAGTCTAGTTATACACCTTCATACTGATCATATCAATTTCGTTCAATATTGTTTTAAAACAAGTTCAATAGAGATGAGCCAAATGAAAGCGCTACAGTATTTGTAACAATGCCACGAACCTCAAAGGGTTGGCCTAGTGGGAAAGACTTTTGGCCTAGAGGTGTGCTCCCACTAGGTCTCAAGCTCAATACCCACTCGCAGCAATAAGCTCCTCGGGGCCATGTCTATACAGGGCAATTGTCCTGGCTTTAAATGGGAGCCCCACAAGGGGGCGGTGTGGGATTAGGCTCCCGGGATTAGTCGAGGTGTGCGTAAGCTAGTCCGAACACCCAGTTATCAAAATTTTGTTTTTTTGTAACAACGCCATGGTCCAACAGATACAAGTAGTCAACAACAATTTAAAGTAACTCCATAGTTGAGCAGTCAAATTTCAACATTGTGAATAAAACAAATGACATATCGCACTTGAGTTTTTTGTCCCTTTTATCATGATCACGTTATCATCAGCAATGCGCTCCTCAACTACTTCTTCTGCATGTCCAAGAAGTGATGAATCAAATGTTTCCTCTCCTTCCATATCAGCAAATGATGAAACCTGCATACCACCAAACGATAAAAACAATGTAAATTGGTTGAGCTGTTCACAGCATCTGGAAATAAAGGAAGGGAAACATTAGATAACCACAATGGATAACAATTTACAATCATAAGTCAGAAAACTGCTATGACACAAAACATGTTCTAATTGCAATACAAAGATACTTCCATTTAGGGAGAAGAGATAAAGGACGAGAAAATGTTAACACATTAAAAGAAAAATGATCATTTGATGAGGAAAGAAAATAATAAGAGAAATGGAGGAATCTGGACTCAGATAATCTCTCTCCTGACTGGCAACTGCTATCACCTCAGCAGCCCAACAATTTGGATGATTTAAAGGAAAAAAAGGCTTGTTTTAGGAATTTTATTTTGCAACATTTTATTAGTCCTTTCATCTCCTATAAAAGTAAAACCATTATTGGGAGTTAAAGTATAAACTATGTAGAAATTAGGGTTAGAGAGAGAGAGAGAGAGAGAGAGAGAGAAGAAAGAAGAATACGGCTAATAGGTTTCAAGTTTTTTTCAAATCAACCCTATACCTCAATGTTTATTTATATTAAACATAATATAGCAATATGACAATAGTGCCCCTCAATACAGAATTAAATTACACGAAACACACACGACTATTCTAACACTCCACCTCAAGCTAGAGCATAGAGATTGAACATGGGAGCTTCTATCTACACACACCTAATCCTCTCTATACACACACTTAATGATATTTAATTTTATTACAATTTCATCCCTAAGTGAAATTACTATTTTAGACATCTACCCAATTCAAAAGTCTCAATGCACACATCCAGACTTCACGTTGAAGCTCCAAGTTCAGCTTCTTCCATTGAGGTAGAAGTGAATGCACTCATTTATTAAGCTCCAAGTTCAGCTTCTTCTATTGAGCTAGAAGTGAAAGCACTCATTCATTAAGTTCAAAGTTCAGCTTCTTCCATTAAGGTCCAAGTTCGTAGCTTCTCAACCTTCCTCATTCGTAGCTTCAACCTTCCTCATTCGTAGCTTCTTCCTCATTCATCATTGTTATGAAGGATTTGCCTTCTGAAAATCAGCAAATAAGTGTTTATGTGAAACAGAGCGAAGGAAATGTGAGTTTCTTTTTCTTTTCTTTTTTTCCAGCGTCGTTCGAATAACCAGAGTCGAATTGTGTTATTTGGTTTGGAAATCTACTACCGAAATAATTATTTATTTTCGGAAGTTGTTGTCCGAACAAAGTAATAAATTTCGAAAGTTGTTGTCCGAACAAAGTATTTAAATTTGGAAGTTGTTGTCCGAACAAAGTTAACTTTTACAACATTCAACTTCCGAAATTTGAAAATAAATTAGGACAACTACTTCCGAATGAAGTAAATTTTTTTTTTCTTATTTTATATTCCAAATTTGCAAACTGCATACCAAATTTACAGTTTCAAATTGCAAATTAATCTATATAATGCCATAAAAAATTGTAATGTTATACAAAACATACAAGAACATGTGTCAACTCAAGGAAGTCAGGTTTGTGCGGATTTTGTGTTGGATTACACCACTCAATTCACAACTGAATAGGTTCACTCTACGAAATTATAACGATTATGTTTCGAATTGCTCACCAAATGTAAATGTTTGATAATATTTATTTAACTTTATAAGTATTCAAAAGTAAGAATGAATTGCTTAACTGGGTACGTGAAGTTGGAAAGAGAAATGTTTTGGTCATTGTAATCAAAATCTTAGACTATGGTGGAGGAAAAAAAAGACCTAAGATGTATCTTGCTTGTGAGAGGAGTGGCCAATATAGAGCAACAAAGAAGTTAAAACATGATGGCAACAATACATCAAGAATAATCGGTACGAAGAAGGGTGGCTGTCCTTTTGATATGAGGGCTCATAGGTTTACCACACATGATGAATGGACATTGACCGTAGTATGCAGATTGTATAATCATCCACCTGCGGAGCACCTTGAGGGACATTCATATGCGGAGAGGCTATCAAAGGATGAGAAAGCATTGTTAATGGATATGTCAAAGAACATGGTTTGGCCAAAAGAAATCCTAGTAACCTTGAAACAACGAGATGCCCTCAATGTAAGCACACTTAAAACCATTTATAATGTACGCCATCGAAACAGGGTGGTACAGAGAGCTGGAAGATCACAGATGCAATACTTATTGGGTGAATTGGCCAAGTATAATTACATTGAGCGCCATCGGTCTGAAGAGTCCACGATGACTGTGACAAACTTGTTTTGGGCACATCCTACTAGTTTGGACTTATTTCGGTCTTTCCCACGTATATTAATTATGGATTGCACATATAAAACCAACAGATATCGGCTTCCTTTTCTTGAAATTGTGGGAGTGACATCAACTGAAATGACATTCTCTGTAACTTTCGCATACTTACAGTATGAGAGGGTCAATAACTATGCGTGGGTGTTAGCTACATTGCGTGATGTCATGGATGGGTTTGTTGTGCCAACAATTATTGTTACTGACAGAGAGCTAGCCTTGATGAATGCCATACAGAAAATATTCCCGAGTGCCAGACATTTATTATGTCGTTGGCATATCAGTAAGAATGTATTGACCAAATGCAAAAAAATGTTTGAGACACAGCAGAAATGGGAGAAGTTCAACCATGAGTGGAACTCTGTAGTGTATTCATCTTCTGAAATTCAATACGATGAGCGTCTTAAATCATTACTTAAGGAATTCAGTAGTTATCCTGATGCAGTCAAATACGTCATGGATAATTGGTTGGTTCCTTACAAGGACAAATTTGTGGCGGCATAGACAGACACATGTATGCATTGTGGCAATGTTACAAAGAACCGATAAGATTACTTTTCTTCAATATGTTATTAATAAGTGCCATGTACTTGATTTTAATTTGACATACATTGAATTCAACAGGGCTGAGAGTGCACATGCAAAACTTAAAAGACAATTGGGTTCATGTCAAGTCTCATTTCAGGCATCATTTGAGAAAATACACAGTCTGCTTGAGTTGCAACACACTGATATCAAGGCTTCATTTGAGAAAAGTCATACTGTTGTGCAACATCAATTTAAACCTTCTTAATTCAGGGAGCTACGGGGTAAAGTGTCTATCTCTGCATTGGAGTATTTGCTTGTAGAGAGTAAGAGAGCCAATTCCATTGGTATTGATGTTGAAGCTTGTGGATGCGTCCTTCGCCGCACTCATGGTTTACCTTGTGCCCATGAGATTGCTGACTACATCAGACAAGATCGTCCTATACCACTTGCTACTATACACTCACAGTGGAGGCAACTTCATATCTCCATATGCAAGAAAGAAGAGGAAACGGAGGTGACTTGTCATGCAGAAGTAGAGTTGTTTGTGAACAAGTTTAATGAAAGTGATAGAACCATAAGGTTGGAGCTTTTGAAGAAGTTGAAAGAGATTGTATATCCGGGAAGCACTTTTCTTGTTGAGCTGGAGGTGAAGCCCAAAACACGTCCTCGGGATCATAAGAAGATCAATGTTTCTACCTGTCGTGACCCGTGTGCATTTGAGTTAGTGCAATCTGGACATGATTCCTTCTCACCTAGGGACATTCAAACCACTACATTAGCTTCTATTCTGCAAACCAAGAAGAAGCGACCTGTTAAGAGAAAGGAGAAGGTGAATCCGAAAGGGAAGGTATACATTACTAGAACAGTGAAACCTGATACATATGTTGATGCTTTCCCTGCTGGGTTGAAACCATACATTAAGTTTGTCAAGGATGTAGCTGCAGATAGGAATTGTGGTTTCAGGGCTATAGCTGCTTCAATTGGTCATACAGAAAATGATTGGGCTCAGGTTAAGCGTGATCTATTGGGTGAGCTGCACACACACAAAGATGAATACATTACACTTTATGGGTCCTATGAAAGGTTTGAAGAATTGACAAGCATATTGTCATACTTTGAAGACAATCTTGGATACTCACATTGGATGACTATGCCAGACATGGGGCATCTTATTGCATCGTGCTACAATCTTGTGTTATACCACTTGTCATTACAGCAATGTCTCACCTTTTTACCTCTTAGAACAGTGCCAGTACCTCAACTTGATAGACGTGAGATTGCCATTGGGTTTGTCAACAGAAATCATTTCGTCCAGGTATAACAGAAACTTATCAATTGGGTTTGTGCATGTACAAGAAGTTATGAGGTATGACCACTAAATCAATTGATATTTGGTGCAGGTTTTGTTGCAGCCAGGCCATCCAGTTCTTCCTATAGCCACTAATTGGAGAAAATACCATCACCCTTGTGCTATCGACTGGGATGATGCATATGTGCGTCGCATTCAACATTTCAAGGACATTATTCATGATAATGTAGCTACTCGAGAGACATTTGATGTTGTTGATGTCGCATGACACATGTATGCATTTGACAATGTTAGAATTATGAAAGAAATTAATAGATATGTTTTTGATGTTGATGTGTTCTATTTTGCAATGTGGATTAAATATTATCGACCATTGTTACCATTCCATTGTAATAAGA
This sequence comes from Camellia lanceoleosa, assembly GCA_025200525.1. Taxonomy (NCBI): domain Eukaryota; kingdom Viridiplantae; phylum Streptophyta; class Magnoliopsida; order Ericales; family Theaceae; genus Camellia; species Camellia lanceoleosa. Next base: position 42,756,247 of record CM045760.1, read on the forward strand.
AAATATCATTTACAAAATCAACGACTATTGTTAGCATTCCATTCTAATAATAAAATGTCATTACAATACCATTGTTGCCATTCCATTTTAATAAGAAAATGTTAACCACTGTTACCATTACAACAATACCAGCTTACAAAAATCACAAAAAAAAAATTCATCAACTAACAAATAACATGTCACGAATCAGCTGTATGCCTACGCCTAGGCCTACGACTGTATGTCAATCTCGAAGATAGAAAGCGACCTCCAGTATAACTAGGTCCAGCAGAACTAGGTCCAGCTTCGTCAATGTGCTGACCTTGAAGGACATGCGTCATACTCTCGATAGCCTGGTAAAGTCGATAACAATGTCGAATCCCCTCCTCATAACCAGCGTCAATAATAGGATGTGAAATCTGCAGTGCATGTGTAATATGCTGCATTTGAAAAGAATATCACATTTTAGGGAATATATCAGAAAATAAAAAGTAAGTTACATATGCATAAGAGATGATAATAGATTACATCCGCATATTCGCTGAAATCCTGATGGTCATGGACACGCGGTTCATCAGTGTGCTCAACATATAGGTGCGTGATATTCTTATACCAATCCATGTAACCCGGTACACATTCCCAAGGCTGACGAACTGGTGTGCTCCTCCGTTGCTCAGATAACACGTGGTTATCCCAAGCCTCCCAGATCCTATCCAAGTATCTATACATGACTGTATATCGTGCAGATATGTTGCCTCGCGCACCACGATTGGAAGCTAGCGGTGCATCTGGGATGGTTTGCACCCTGCCAAACTGCCTCAGAACTCTATCTGGATGATAGGGTTCGACAACATCTAAGCACTTTAAGCATCCATGGTAGAACGTAATCGGGTTACATGGATGCCGGTCTCTGCAGCTATGGTATGGATCCCAAATAACCTGTAAACATCAAGTGTTTTTGAATTAAAGTATATAAAGGGTAAGATAAATGGAAAGTGTTAAAATTATTTTAGGATGAGTAAACTTACATCAGTAGCTACCAAACTGTCTAGCTCGGCTCGAAAAGATTTCAAATGATCAATGGAGGAACCCGCCTCTCTCCTAGATGCCCAATGGTACACGTGTGGCATGTCTTCATTGTAGCCCATGTTCTGGTAAGGTCGGAATGCTCGGAAGTGCTCATAAATTCACGCCTCCAAAAGAGTCATATAACCACCCATCTGCTTAACCCCAGACCGGCTAGCATACCCCAATTGTCTGTATAAAAATGCTAATGCAGCAGCACCCCAGGCGTAAGTATGAATGGATCCCAAATCCATCAATAAGCCAAGGTAAACAACGGGAACCCTGTCGCCACTCTTGTCACTAAAGAGTGTACATCCCAACAGAAACAACAAATAAGCTCTAGCAACAAGACCAGTATAGCCTCCTCGGGTCCGAATCATGACACCAAAGAAATTGACTTCAAGAACCACTCAAGCTCGATCAATTGCCACCAGCAGAAGAAACCTCTTCATGTGCTGCATGTTCAGTAATCCCCAAGCCATAAACCAGTAGTGTAACTCTATGATGATCTGTTACATCTGGTACGCTGACTGATTTGCCTATAATGGGAAGGCCAAGAATAGTGCCAACATCATCCAGGGTCAAGGTCATCTCACCAACTGTCATGTGAAATGTGTTCGTCTCAGGTTGCCATCTCTCAATAAAACTAGAGATTAGAAGCTTGTTGACGAACCGATAAGTGCAACGAGCTAACTGTGACAGCCCAGACTGCTCAATAATGGCTTTGAATCTGGTGTTGTTGTCTACTGACCACCATGGCCATGCAAGGATCTTAGAAGAGTGATTATAATACTTTAGGGGCCCTCGTTCCTATAACAAAAATAATATCTCATTAGAAAGTACCATACAACACACATAGGAAAAAAAAAATTTCATATACAAATAAATTTGACTTCTACTCAGGAATGTTTACCTGCCCGTGCCAAACAGCTGCAGCGACATGACTATTGAAACTCCGCAGTATTGATAGATCAGTCGGTCCACCTGGAAAAGCATGAGTAAGGTCCTCTTCCTGGACAGGAGGAGAATCAGGTAAAGAAGCATTTGAAGCAGTAGGTGGGACACGTTGATATTCAGAATCCATATTATCTGCAAAAAATAATATGTTTCATGACCATCATCTTGATCAAACATAATACTATAATAATCTCATAATATATATAATTATAAACACATTAAGTATCACATCGTTAAAAATAAAATTAAAAAAAAAAATTAATCGATCCTAGTGCATTACTAATGCTCTTATTCCCTAATTCTATCCCTAAACAAAGCTATACCATTTTTCAATTCCATGTTAGTACCCATTGAAGCTCAAACAAGTTTTGAAAAGGTGATCTCAAATACAATATGTAGTGATTGATTCATATAGGTATAAATTATGATACAATAATTAAAATTTTAATGCATTTTCTCAAATTATTTATCACTCAATATGAGATTACCACAAATGTAAAAAGAATACACAAAAGAAGGGAGGAAAAAAAAAAAAAAAAAACACTATTCGGAAGTTGAAAACTGAAAGTATATATATTGTTCGGAAGTTGAAATCTGAAGTTGATTGTTGTTTGAATTTAATGTATTCGGAAGTTGATTGTTGTTTGAATTTAATGCATTCGGAAGTTGACTGCCGAACTAATCAAAAAGTTTCAGAAACCTACTGTTGAAATAAATCATCAATTTCAGATTCCTACTTTCGAACAAATTCCTTAATTTCGGAAAACTAGTTCCGAACAGTTTGTTTACACTTCGTGGGCCTTCGTTCGTTTTCAAAATGAAAAAAACAAAACTCTACGTTGCAAATTAAATAGGAATGATGATTCAAAAGTAAACTCACTTAATGAGGATTGAAAATGTGATGGAATGCTTCAATGGGATGCAGCTTCGTGGATGAAATGCTTCAATGTATTTGCACACCTGGGTTGCACACGGTAAGCTTCTATGTGATGGAATGCTTCAATGTATTTGCACACGGTAAGCTTCAATGGGTGTGTATATCCTCAAGGTTGAAGATGTAGCTTCAACTTCAATAGGTGTGTGTATTTGCACCGTTGGCAGAGCTGGGTTTGGGGTTGGGAGTGTGTGTGTGTGTGTATGAGGGTAGATGCGAAATGAACCGTGTAGTGAGTAAACTAATTAGGAATTAATTTTTTTGGTGTGTGTAGTAAGAAGGATGTGCAAAGAGGGTATTTGGTGTGTAAATAGATGCTCCCATTGAACATGCCCAGCTTGGCAAATAGGCGGTCAAAGGAAGGGCGAGCCAACAGCTTAGTAAGAATATCACCCAGTTGATCATCAAAGCAAACATAGGGAGTCACAAACTGCTTCTATAATAATAAATCCCGAATGAAGTGGCAGTCAACGTCAATATGCTTGGTGCATTCATGAAACATTAGATTATTAGCAATGAAGATAACAGCCAAATTGTTACACCACATGTGCATAGGAGTAGGAATAAGAAGGCCAAAATCTTGAGTAATGAGCAAACCTAGAGCATCTCAAAAGCAATATATGCCACTGCATGATACTCAGCCTCGGCATTAGGGCGAGAAACAACATTTTGCTTCTTGCTACGCCATGTAACAAGGTTATCACCAACAAATGTACAACAGTCAGAAGTAGAACGACGCTCAATTCGATTACCAGCCCAATCAGCATCACTGAAGCCGGTAACAAACAAAGAAGAAAAAGGACGTTAGAACAAGCTGCGGTTGGGAGCACTCTTCAGGTAACGCAAAATACGACATACAGCATCAAAATGAGGATGGTGAGTATCATGCATAAACTGACTTACCACACTCACATCATAGGTAATATCTTAACGGGTAACAGTAAGATAAATCAATTTTCCAACCAAACGACGATAACGACCAACATCGGAGAAGGCCTCACCCATGCTCACCATCAAGTTTGGCAGATGAGTCCATAGTAGTATCAATAGGGTGGGAACCCAAAAGGCCAGTCTCAAAGAGAAGATCAAGCACATATTTTCATTGAGAGAAATAGACCTTAGGAAGAACGTGCAACCTCAGTCCCAAGAAAATACCGAAGAGTCCCCAAGTCCTTAGTATGCAACTATTGGCTCAAATAGTATTTCAAATCAGCGATCCCAATAGAGTCACTACCACAAATAATAATATCATCCACATAAACAATCAAGATGACAAGGCTAGTAGACGATTGGTGTACAAAGACGGAATGATTAGAAGTGGATCACTTAAACCCATAGGCAAACACAACAGCACTAAAGAAGTCAAGCCAAGCACGAGAAGATTGTTTCAAGCCATACAACACCTTTTGCAGGCGATAGACAAGGTGCTCAATACCAGGCGCAACATAACCAAAGGATTCATCCATATAGACCTCCTCTTGCAAATCGCCATAGAGTAAGGCATTTTTAGTATCCAGTTGATATAATGGCCAAGAACAACTGATGCAACAGAGAGTAGAATCCAAACAGAATTGAGACGAGCCACTAGAGAAAATGTTTCAAGATAGTCCACACCATAGGTTTAGGTATATCCCTTGGCAACCAGGCGAGCCTTAAGGCGTTCAACGGAGCTATCAGGAAGATACTTAACTATATAAATCCAACAACACCCAACAATAGCCTTCCTATGCGGAAGGGTAGTGAGCTCCCATGTTTGATTCTGATGAGAAGCACTCATTTCCTCATCCATAGTATGTTTCCAGCCAGGGCTAGACAGGGCCTGCTGATAAGAGGTAGGGGCAGAAAGAGAAGACAAGCTACAAGCAAAGGAAAGAAAAATAGGAGAAACACGAGTATAAAAAACAATTGTAGAAATAGGATGTTGAGTGCAAGCACGTTTACCTCGACGTAAAGCAATAGGCAAATCAATAAAGGCAGGAGGAGAGGGGGATGCAAGAACCTTTGATGAAGAAGATGAACAAGTCAGGCCATAAGTAACAACGCGTCGAGCTTGGGATTGTTGGTAAACCAGCAATGGAGATGAAGTGGAGCTAGAGTGGGAGGGCGAGAGGAAGAAGAGGAGGACATATCCGACACAGGAACAGTAGATGAGGACACATCCCACATAGGAAAAGTAGGCGTTGGAGTGGAAAAGGAAGGCTTCCCCTCACGACAAGAGACAAGATCAAGAGACAATTCTTGACCATGAGAAGAAAAGAATGGTGTATACTCAAAGAAGGTGACATCAGTACTAATAAAATACCGACGAGACTCGGGATGACAACAACGATAACCTTTTTAGGTATGAGCATAACCTAAAAACACATACTTGCGAGCACGCGGAGACAACTTATCTTGACCAAGATCAAGAACATAAGCAAAGGCTACGCAACCAAAGACATGAGGAGGAAGTGGGAACAGGGAACGTGTAAAATATAACACGGAAAAAGGTGACTGGTTATGTAAAACAACAGATGGCATGCGATTAATGAGCGAGCACGCAGTAAACACAACATCACCCCAGAAATGTTTGGGGACGTGCATGTTAAATAACAAAGTACGAGCAACACCGTATGAGCACAAGAAGTCTCATGAATAATACCATGATTAGCACAAAAAGAAGTAATAACAGACTGAATATACTCTAAGGCATTATCAAAGCAAAACACTTTAATATGTTTACCAAACTGAGTATGTATTTTATTATAAAACTTAGACAATATGGAAGGCAACTCAGAGCGTTGACGCATTGAAAACAACTAAGTCATCCGAGAAAAGTCATCCACAAAAATAACAAAGTAAAAAAAAATCATTAAGTGTAGAAGTGCGGGAAGGACCCCTGAAGTACGGGAAGGACCCCAGATGTCCGTGTAGACTACATCAAAAGACTTAGACTTGCGACTAACACTACGACTAGGAAATGAACTACGATAATGCTTTCCAAGTTAACAAGCTTCACACTTGAATGTAGACGCATGACTCAAAACCAGGAATAGCCAGCTTAAGCTTAGATAATGATGGATGACCCAAATGGAAATGCCACTACAGAAGAGAGATAGTAGCACTCAAAACAGAGAATTGGTGAACATGGATGCGATCAGTATCCAGATAATATTAGCCCTACTTCTTATGCCCCAAACCAACCATTCTCTTGGTCTTAAGGTCCTGCAAAATACAAGTTGTAGGAGAAAATGTTATGGAACAATGGAGAACTTTGGTTAATTGACTAACGGACAACAAATTAAAGGGAAAATTAGGGGCGTAGAGACTAGAAGGTAAAGAAAGAGTAGTGGTGGATGAAGTGTACCCATTCCACTGACAGGTCAAGAGGACCTATCAACAAGAATAACATGATGGGTGACAGGATGTAAAGCGTGAAAAAGAGATGAATTACCAAAGATGTGAGAACTAGCACCTGAATCTAAGAGCCAAGGTTGAGAAGACTGAGCCACACAGGCAATATTACCTAAACTTGCCAAGGTAACAATGGAAGATGAAAGAAGAGTAGACCAAAGGAGTGCAGTTAGCTCATTAAGCTGAGTAATTAGTGCCTCGTGAGAATCCAACGAAGGAGTGGGAGTAATATGGTCAGAGGAACGAGCAACATCAGTAACCTGGCGCACATGGTCTGGCTTACCATACTTCTGCCAACACCAAGGCTTAGTATGACCAGTAGAGCCACAATGATCACATTTCCGGTTACCATGAGAAATACTACCACGAGAAGAAACCCCACAGGTGCCACCATTACGAGAGCCACGATAAGAGCCACTGATCGATGCCTAAATGTTACACATTTACTCCCTTAATATACACTTTATTAGTTTCTTTATTTGTATTATTGTATGATTTTATGTATTTGTATATATTTTAGTGTTTACACATAAATTAGTCTAAATAATACATTATAAATATTTCATAAATTATATTATATTTATTATAAAATAAAAATATATATATCATCATCAGCCACCACCGCGAGAATTATGACCACGAGAACTAGGATATGAGCCACAAGAACCATAGTTGCCACGAGACCCATTACCACTACCAGAAACCATAGTAGAAGAGGGACCTAAGTGAGTGGTGGAGTTAGGCAAAACAGAATGTTGGCCCAATGAAGACGTAACAAGTGGGAATAGGCATTAGCAACTAATGGCAAGGTCTTACTGGCCAGAATTTGATCCTTGAACTCAAGCAAATTGGAATCTAAGCCAGTAAGCAAGAATGCAATCATAAATTCCTCCCAATTCCGCTTTTGCTGGGTCAAATCCATAGTAAAGGGGAATGTTGCAACAACTGATCCCACAAATGCTTAAGACCACTATAATTCTCAAAGGTGGACGACCGGACTGCTTAGTAGCAAAAATCTGCTCATACAGCTCAAACACACAAGAAACATTATTCTGTCGTGAAAAAGAGTCAACTAGAGAGTCCCAAATCTCCTTAGATGTTTCACAAAACTCAACGGTGGTGGCCATGTTAGGTTCCAAACTATGTCAAAGCCAGCTCATAACACTAGAATCCTCACTAGACCAATCATCAAAGGTTGGATCATCATCAGATGTAGGAATAGTAGTAATGAAACGCAGTTTTTTCTTTCCACACAAAAAAACTTTAACTACATGAGCCCACGCAAGATAATTCATGCCATTCAATTTCTTTGTAGTAATAGACTTGGGCAAATCATCATCCTTAACCAATGAGGTGTGTGCTCAGCCTTAAGGTTTGTCTTCAGCCATGAGACTTGGATTGTGGCAACAAACCAACCAAAAAAACACAATTCCAGCACTGCCTTAACAGGAATATGAGGCACAAAACAATAACTCAAATAGGAATCAATCAAGAAGACCCAAACAATCAGCCACAGCAGCAATATGAGGTGCCAGAATCACACAGAGAACAGTTTCAGCACTGTTGGAGAGTGCCGAACAAGAGCAGCAAGTTGATCAAGGCACTGATGGGACCAAATATACTACCCAAGACCTCAAATCATCAAACAAACACCAAAGCAGACCTAAGAAGATCTAGTTAGCTCCTAGGAAGGAGATTCCAACAACCAAAAATAGAAGAAAAGGCCAAAATCTTGATTCGAAAAAAATAGGCCAAAACTTGTCCAAAAATCATTAAAAAATCACAAACTCATATCAAATGGCTTCGATTAATTTTGTAAAAATCACCATAAGTACTAGGCGGCAAAAACAAGTCGGACCCTGTGTTTTCTGGATTGCGACGTTCTGTACGAACTTGACATCACGCTGACATCATTGTACGGATGATGATGTTAGCACGCCACTGCCACCTCATAATGATCTCTAGAGTCTATTGAATGCTTGCTTGAGTAGAATCGCCTTAGAGAGAGAGAGAGAGAGAGAGAGGAGAGAAGAATACGGCTAACAGGTTTTAGGTTTTTTTAAAGTCAACCCAACACCTCAATGTTTATTTATATTAAACATAATATAGCAATATGACAATAATACCCCTCAATATAGAATTAAATTACACGAAACACACGACTATTCTAACATTGGGTATGTATTCATAAGCCACAATGATAAAAAGCACATAGAAATAGTTTAAGAAATAAAGAATCATCAACGGAACCACATCACATTACACGGATTACACGTGCTGTCATTAGAATCTCACGTATAATTGGTCAAAAGCAAGAGATCGGTGTCTAGATATGTTTAATAGGTGGCTTCCAAATGATATTGACAACCACAACTTGAGTGCTGGATGGATCATCCTGAGTCATTGCTTACTTTCTATGGGAAAGCAAGTGGATCACTTGCACTAGTTTTGAGCTCACATTCTCAAAATATTTGACATGACTTCAGTCATGCCAAACTTTAAAGGAGGCAGCAGATGATCATCCCCACATTTGGGTTGCAACAACCAAGGATTTCATGCAATAGGAAAATAATCCCTTTCATTATCCCGAGGTCAATATGGAAAATGAGAAATAAAAAGTGAAAATTGGATGGGGAGAATTTTGCAACCCACATTGCCAACTCCATCGTTTATGATTGCTACAAATAAAAAAGTTATGGGGAGTGGAAGACATAAACTGACATGAGATGCTGTATAAAAAAAATTAAATAATTTAAGTGTATAACTATCAACCAAAAAAAAAGAGGCAACAAAAAGATTCATGTAGCCAACTTCTCTTGAGTGGAACACAATGCTTAGTTTGGTTTGGAACAACCAACTCCATCGCTTCATGGTGTTTCCACACCACAGTTAATAAGGTGTCAAGGCTTTTTAACTTTCTTAGACGTTGGCATTATTCTGTCTATAATTCATGGATTTTGCTAAATCATTTGTCCTTTTTAAGGGTCTCAAAATATATGTAGGTTGATAAAGCTTCCATGCTCACACCATTCTAAAACATCTACAGCTAGTGCAAGACACATGCTTTTATCAGTGAAATGCTATTATTAATTCCAGGAAAGATTTCAAAATAAAATTAAGACATAGGTGATTTCATTTAAAAACATACCACAGTTGCACCTGTTGCCTTGGCAACTTGTCGGATATCCACTTTCCGAACACGTCTCACTGCAATTGCACCGGCCTCCACAAAGTACTGAAACAGCAGTAAAGTAAACAAAATTACAAAAGGAATCCATATCCACATCACAGAGTTAGTTTTAATTTGATAAATTCTGACAAACCTCCAGCATAAAACTACTCTGATAAAAATCAATAAAGAGCCAGTCTAAGCACACTTGAAATGCAAGAAACCACTGTTACTGTCACATGAACCCAGGGAAGAAAACAAACCTAATACACAAGAAGTCCCGCAATATGTTTCAATATCACATGGAATATTAAAAAAATATGTGAAATTCCACACAAAGCACATCATGTTCTCTGAACAACTGATTTGCCCCCATTGTTCATAACTACGTTAATTGGATACTTTAGATAATGTATCTGTATCCCTGATTTATAAAAATGGACCTAATACCAATGCATCGACATCCAAAACAGGTATAACATAGCCACAAACACATGAGCAGGGACATCTTCAAGGTGACTACCAGATACAACCAAGCCATGCATCCCAAACAAGGTTGGGCAGTGGCATTCTAAAGGAAGCCAATGAGCTGATGAATATGGACTATTAGAACCTGGCCATTGCAAAACTAAAACTATTTAACACTACAAAACAGAGAGACACTTGCCTTAAGGGCCATGTCATCAATTCCCTTTGTTGTCAAAACAACATTGGCTCCAGCCTTTAGAAGCTTCCCAATCCGTTATTTTGTCATATCAGCTTCTCTGTAAAGATAGAAGTCCATTTAGTGTTGCTCACCCCAGATAGCCAAAAATAGAAAGAGAAAAAGAAAAAAAAAAAAAGCGTCATATGCTCTCTCTTTTTTCCTGGATAAATCATTGCAGAGCCACTATGACTCTCTCATAACAAGCGTAAGAAAAGAGTGGGGAAAAAAACATGTCTACATTGTTTGGTTGCTCAGTTAGGTATATGCTCTCTAGGGCTGTCGGTTCCATGTTTTTAATAGTCACTGTTTCTTTCTTTCAATATTTTGGAGGGTACATCCAAAATATTGTTAATTGCCCATAGCAGCAATATAGGTGACATGTAATGTAGAAAGGTGAGATAAATGCCCTCACTGTAAAACGACCAGCATAGTAATATCGATTTCTGACATAATAGCCTCAAAATAATCTTTAGTTCATAAGACTAATCACCTCTGACGAATCTTTTCAAGCTCCCGTGGATCAGTGACTAAAACTTGGATACCCAATTTCATTTTTGTCTTCTGAAGATTGAAATCAAGACAGGCAATCCTTGCTGGGGCAACTCTTAGTGGCATTCCCTGGGCAGCACGGCCAGTATTCAAAGCATAGCCATTCAACAGGTAACTATCTTTTGCACTTTTTCCATGAGCTTTGAGAATATTGATTCCCTAAAGAACACACAAGATCATTACAACTTAAATACCTGTCCTCGAAGCTTAAAACAAGCAAGAATTAATTTAAATAAAAATTAAATCAAATTCCTCTTTCAATAGCTAGTAATAAACTAACCCCATCCTCCAAATATATGGGTAAGTTAAAAAAACTTTCATCGATAAAAAACTTATGCAACAACTAACCTTGATTCGATATTTGATTTCGCCCCGTGAGTTGGTCATCTTAACTGCTTGAACTGCTTCCACAACCTATAAGGTCAAATTAAATCAATATATCAAAAAAAAAACAAAAACTAAATACTTTTGAAGAAGATAAGGATTTAAAAAATGCACAAGGAAACCAGTAGCCTAAGAAAAATGAAATCCTAATTTAATGTAAGACTGTGCCAGGTTTACAAAACAAATACAGGAAAGGAGGGCAGGATATTCGTAATTATATTCAAAAGGGGTTCTAGTTTGGCACTAAAATGCAGAACTGTTAAAGTATAATAAGACACAAAGCTTTAAAATTCACACTTCTTTTTTTTTTTTTTTTTTTTTTTCCTGGGATAACTAAGCTTTAAAATTCACTCATATAAACGTTATCCAGTACAGAAGTAGAGTGAGTGAGCTCCTCAAGGGTATGAAAGTTCACAGCCAGAACATCAATAGATGTTGAAACAGAATATTAATATGACAGTTTAAGAGCAGCCATGAGAACAAATCCATATACTCTAATTGATCATAAAAACTTGATAGAAGACAAAGAAGCCAGATGGAAAATTAATGCTGCCATTTTATACCGTCTCATTTGTTACGCATTATACAAGAAGGATGCATTATATGGCATAGGATCCTGTGTCCCCAAATCCATCTATTCCCCGTCCCAAACACTAACAACCGTTGGATTATGTCTCGAGATTCATGCACCTTGAGTTTCTCACATGATTCAATGATTGTAAGTATTTTCGGACAAGGGGACAAAAGGATTTGGGAACGGAGGACCTGATGTAGGACGAGTAGGGATTACTTTCCTATGAGTTGGGATTACTTTCCTACAAGTAATGAACTCGAGTTAAGTATACTGGCAGCAGCAACAACAGACTTGTAGGGCTGGATTTGGTGGGAGTTTGTGGCTGCAAAAGTATTTTAAAAATAGGAGTTTAAGGGTTTGTAAAAGTGTGGGGTTTTAGGAATGAAAACACAAGTGTTTAGGGGTTGTTGAGCGGCTATTCTAAACACTGTGAACAGTGACGTACATAGTAACCTTGCTAGATAGAAGAAGAGAGAGAGAGCGAGAGAAAGAGGTGATTCACCCTCACAAGGAATAGGCCAATCACACAAACACAATCTCAAATTTTCATAATATTAAGTCTTCTCCTCAATCATTGAGATTACACATGTATATTTATAGGTTAAAGACTCTCCTAATTCTATAAGGACTATAACTCAAATTTAGAAACTAAAAATATTTCCAATTCTACTTCAATCATAATAAAAAACTTTAATGGCTTCTAATTCTACTTCAATATCAAAATAGGAAACTTAGACTTTTAACCACTAAAATTATTTTAGACATAATAAAACCCATATATAATGACCCAATTAATAACTTCACCCAAAATGAAATCCATGGGCGACCCCTACAACTCATGTCTAACAATTATTGGAATTACCATTATATCCTTAATTACTAAAACCTACTATAATGACATGAAGACTCAAAATTATTCCAAATCTTTAATTCTTGATGCCCTAAATGTGTGTTTCATGTGAAATTCTAGATTTGCTCTTTCTCTTCCTTCCATGATCATCAGGGCCCTTGGCCGTATTATATGTCTGCAAATAGTTTTAAATAATAGACCAAAGAAAGGCACAAATAACTTGCTTAATCATTGAATACGTTATGGAAGCTCCTCTGCATTAATTCCATTTGCAAATTAAACAATTTAAGGCCAGAAACCAATTGAACATTGCTAAAAAAAAAAAACCCAATTAGCCTACCAGATTAGCAAAAAAGTCACTGTTACCAGCTATCAACTTGGAGGACATGCTTGTCTTGGCACAATTTACAAGAGAGTCTTTTCCTAGCTCTTCCACCTGGAAAAAGAGAAAAGATCTGGTTGAGAACAACACTACATCACTGTACCCTTAAGAACATGTGATGTGACACAAAACCCCAAATCATGTCTTTGATAGTTTTAAACTCAGGGATCATCAGGGGTTAAGAATCAAATAGTCCATTAACTTTCTGGTTCTATATAAGTTACAAGTCTTCCTAACTGTTCCAAGAATATGCAAGGATGGATCTAGGGGGGTGTGGATGGGGGTGACCGCAACCCCAAAAATTTGAAAAATATCATATATTATATTAGAAAATTTAAAATAATTAAAAATTATAAGGATTTGCACCCTCAAAAATACTTTTGCACCCCCATAGTGATAATCCTAGATTTGTCCCTAAGAATACATCTAGCAGTTAAGACAGGTAATGCTACCTGAGCATATGAGTTCTTTTAATTTGATTTCTGAGATAAAATAACAGAAAATTGTTTCCTATTTAACAAAATACCAAAAGAGTGCGCATTATAATTTGAGAAACTAGACACAAGGCTACAGTGCTTCACATGCATGCAGTAACAAACTTGACAAAAGCAGCTTTTTGACAAATTACTATGATCAACTGCATTAGGAGAATTACCTTCACAGCCAATTTGTCATCAACATATTTGTATGCTTCCCTCATCGCAAGCTGCCAAAATAAACAAATTTTTTTAGGTGTTGATAGGTTTTTGAAAATATGACAAAAAATATAAAGCAAACTCATATTTGATATGAAGTATAGTGCAGAGAAAAATTAAGGATAACTGAATACTCACTCTATAACCGCTTATTATGGATGTTGGGTGAATCTTATTTCTCACCAAATCATTTGCTCTCTGCAGTAATTAAAGACAAAACATAGATTAAAAATCCCTTTCCATAATATCAATCAGATTTAGCATTCCTCATGGGATCGCAAAACTTACTTCTAGAATGCATACAAGATCAATGTACAAGCTGGATTTTACCTTACGCAGCTCTGCAGCTATAATGACCACTGAAGTTGTCCCATCTCCAACTTCTCGGTCTTGAAGCTCAGCCAATTCAACAAGTACCTATAAATATAAAAGCAAGAAATTTTAAATGTGAGAATAGCAAAGAAGTTTAAGTTTCCTGTGAAGCAAACTTAAACAAAGAACAAAATAGGTGCATTATTCTTCCACCTTGGCAGCTGGATGTTCAACATCTAACATCTTGAGTACTGTAGAACCATCATTAGTAATTGTTACGTCACCAATATCATCAACTAGCATCTGAAATACAAAACCAATAAAGTGTCAGGGCATTTGAAAACCTCTTACCTATGTTCAGTATTTCAATTTTATATCATCAACGTCTATTTTCTTACGTATTTATTTAAGTTCAATGATAGGACATTTTCCCATAAATTCCAATCTCAATTAGCAAATTAAGCAGATCCAAAAGTTTGATAGTACTTGTACATATAATTGTAACAGGAGTTGGCTAGGAAAAGTCGATAATTTGGCAAACATGTGATAAGATGCATACTGAGTGAATATACGCTGTTTTACAATTATGGTGTATTCAATTGCACAAAAGACTGACTAACTTCACACCTATAAAATTTCCGTAAGAATTTGAATTTCAGTAGGCCTGGGAGGGTAGTAGGCAGCCTCACCCCTACTATTTGTGGAGAGGCTGATTTCTGTCCAGTACATCTGTATTTGGTGCTCCTTGGTAATAAACACAAAAATGCTTTAAATTTCACTCAATTGACTCCCAATATAAACATAAGATCCCATGAGGCTTCACACTTAAACACACAAAGTCGTTGCGAATACAAAACCCATTATAGGATTATCGTTCCATACCCACCACACGTGCAAACACACAAAGTCATGCACTGCACTATCATACATGATGTTCCAAATTGCAATAAATCCACTAGGGGACACTCAAGTCGTTTATGTCGCATTAGCCCAATAAAGATACTTAAGTTCTAGTCTATTTACATTAGTTTAAATAAATAAATAAAAAGTTTCAAATTGCAATAAAACATTACTTGTTTGGATTGAGGAGTTTGCAATCGAACATCTCTCATCACTTGTTTGGATGATTTAGCAAGTGTGAAATTGTTAAAAAGGGAAAGAAATGGTGAAAACTTTGGATGACTGAGTAAGTGAGAAACTGTTAAAAAAGGGAGAGAAATTGTGAGAAATAGAAATCTCTTATGCTGTGTTTGGTTAGGGGATTTGATGAGAGATTTGGAAAGAGAAATGAAAAATGTAGGTGAAATGTGAATAAAATATACCTATATTTCACATAGTTTCACACACCTTTTCGTTTTTTCTTTCCAAATCTCTCCCCAAATCCTCCAACCAAACACAGCATTAAATTCATGTTTTGTTTCTCACTAGAAGTGGTGAGATTTGATGAGAAAGAAAAGTAGTTGATTGTATATAAATTTTTATAACACATACTGTTCATCTAAATACAAAACATAAACATTTAGATAAAAAAAGAAAATTAGAGTTTGACTGTTGTAACAAAATAAACCTCAGTTTTAATTTTATCAATTTAAACCCTACACTTTTGATTTGTTTTTAATCTAAACCATTTACCGACCAAACAAATATATAGTCATTAAATTCAACAAAAAATAATATTTGAGGCATTTTATGTACGCTTAAACTGAATTTAATTATTAGAATACCCCTTTTCCGTCAATTTTACTTCACGAAAATAGGCTAATGGTGTAAATTGAAAACAAATAAAAAATTAGAGTTTAAATTGACAAAACTAAAAAACAATGTTTATTTTATTATAAAGGTCAAACTCTCATAGTTTATTTATTTATTTTTTTGTAACTACCCAAAAAAAAAAAAAAAGAAGTGTGCGTGTGTCCTCTTCTATGTCTTGTTCATCCAAACAAAAGAGTTAAAAATCATATTAATTTATTTTCTCTTCTCACCTAAACGAGAAAATCATAGTATTAATTATTTCTTTTGTAGCCTACTATACCAAACAACATAGAAATTAACACTATGTTTGGGAATCTAGGAGAAAAAAGAAATGAAATGATTACTTAAATTATAAAAGAAAAGAAAAGTAAAGAAATAATTGTGATTTCTTTCCTTCTTGTTTGGATAAGTAAGAAGTAAAAAAAAAAAAAATAATTGTGATTTATCTCCTTCTTATTTGGTTAGATTTTATTTGGTTAGATTTTATAAGAGAAAATAAAAAAAATTATTTTATAATCTTTTTATATTTTTAATTATTTTATTTCTTTTATTTTTACCGAGACAAAATTCGTATTATAAAAATATAAAAATCCATTGAATTCTTTTCTCTTTTAACCTCTCAACTTTTGAAAAAATTAAGAACGAGGGTTATAAGAGAAATATTTCTGTCTCATTTTTCTCTACTTAAGTTATCTAAAATACATATGGTTCCATTTCTTTTCTTTTCTCTCCAACCCATTCAATCCAAACATAGCGTAAAAGATGCACACATTAATAAAACAGCAATGTTGTTTTGAAAAGGATTCTAAATTGAGAATTAGAGAAGAAGAAGAATACCTTGTCAAGCCCAACGGGACCAAGTGAAGACTTGACAATGTTTGCCACTGCTTGACATGCCATCACTGCAAATTCCCACACATCCCCGAATGACATATACAAAAATATATATCTGTATATGTAGAGAGAGAGAGAGAGAGTACCATTTTGAGTTCGAACGTCCTGTCCGTACTGGCGTTCCCCCATAATATCAGGAGTTTGTGCAGAAACCGCCATTTTCGTGCTGATTCGAGTAGGAGAGAGAATGGAAAGTAGAGAACGAAGCTCGATGTGAAGAAGAAGAAGAGGAAGAGGAAACCCTAGATCGCAAGAGAAGCAGCAGAGTGGTTTTTGTGTCTGGAATGTTCAGATCAGAGAGTGAAATTTGTGGAAGCGAAGAGAAACAGAACAGTACCGTACCGTTTACTACTACTTCTCAACTTGAGAGAGGGTTTATGGGAAAGGAAAAATAAAAAAGGTTTTGAAAACCCCTGCGACGTCGTCTTGTGTTTTTTGAGGACAAAGAACAAGAGGGGCGATTGAAATTAAGGAAAAATTGAATCTTGTATAGCTCAGAAAAAAATATATTTTTACTAGAAAATAAAAAATTAGCAGAAATAGAATTTACTCTTATAGTATCACTACCCTTTGCATGTAACTCTAATGAATAAGTAATGGTGCTAAGGGCATATATTGTGGGTGTATGTATTGTTTGTTTGAAGAAACTAATGCTGCTATGGTTGATGTGGGGACGTATTTTGTAAGTGATAGTGCGTGGCTAAGGTGACGCCGAAGTGTCAGTCAATGTGTTACGTGGCCTAGTCATGTTTGTCGAGATGATCTCAGCCATCTGCGGAAATACTTTAATCCGAGATAAACAGACAAGGGATAAGAGTCCTAGAACAGAGGAGGATCTCAATCTAGATAAAGATAACGCTCAATGAGAGTTTATCTCTATCTAGCTAAAGGTCCAGGACAGGCATTGAACCTAAGTCCATGGAAGTGAGGCTTCTAAAGGGATCAGGTCACTACTGGTTATAAAAGTAAGGCACTCTTGTGGGTCAAAGGTAAGTTTTGGTTTGTGAGTTTAAGCACACTTTGTTATCTTTGAGAGATATTAATTACCAACTTGATCGTCGGAGTGCCCTCGGGTGGGCAAACCATCGCTGAATTCTTATTTTTCTGTGACAAGTTGTTTGGGCTTAATCTATTATGCCAGGACTTTCCAGTTGAGTTTCTTGTTTTGTTGTGTGGTCAAAATCAACACCCACAATTTAGCGTCGTTTGTATGAACTTAAAAAGAATAGATGGCTAACAACGGCTAAGGAGAAAAGATTGGAGACGACGTCCCAGAGGGGAGTAGTAAACATGCCGATCCTAATATCGAGGAAGAAAACCATAATGAAGGAGCACGAGATCAGAATCCTGGGGAGAATGACGTCAGCAAAGAGGGAAACGCCCCGAAGAAAGTAGGTCGAGATAAGTATTACAACGAGAGTGACTTCTAGGTATGGAAGGATAGATGCTTGAGGAGAGACGACGAGATGAAGGGGATGTCAAACAAGTTGGCAGACCTACAATCAGTTGTCAATTTCATGATGCAGAACAATGTGATGCAACCACCGTACCCATTGCAAGACAAGCCGATACCAGCAGCCAAGACCGATGCCTAGAAAGGAGGGCAGAAAGCAATCCCAGTAGTCCCTCAGCAAGACAAGAAGAAGGAACGTTCATATCGGCCTTCAAGGGATGTCGAACAAGCAGAGTCAGTGAGAGGTGAGTCTCAGAGGACGCCTCATACCGAGGGAACTTATGTCAAAGAACACCAGCACATCCAGGGAAAAGGACTTTGCTTTGATATAGTGAATGAAGAAAAATCCAAGAGGACACATCACGACACTAGGAGCAGCGTGCCAAAAAGGCTGAAATCTATTGATAGCCGAGCTCCCGGACGAATGAAGGAGGATTGAGGGACTACCTCTAGAGGAAGCGAAAAAATGCCGAGGTCACGTCCCCCGTTAAGCCGAGAACGCTGTTTTCAGTGGAATTAGATAGATTTGAGGCCCCAAAGAGGTTCTATATGCCGAGGTTCTAGATTTATAATGGTAAGTCCAATCCGAACTTTCATGTTGGCTTATATTTGAATTTAATGGCTTTGTATACTGGGAACAAGCAGTTGTTGTGCAAGGTGTTCCCCTTATTCTTTGGGGAAATCACAACAGATTGGTTCCACAAGTTATCGAAAAGAACTGTGAAGAGTTGGAAAGGCCTGGTTGGGATGTTTGTGGCCAGGTTTGTTACGAACAAGTTGCAGCCATTAAGGGTAAACTCCCTGATGGCTTTGAAATTGGCAAGGATGAAAGTCTCAAGGCATATGCCAAAAAGTATTATAAGGTGTTCAATTGAATACCGAGATGCAACTAGGAGCTGGCGGTCGTGTCTTTTAAGAACATCCTGGAAGATGAATTCCTTCTCCGAAAGTCACCGAAGACTCTACCAAAAATTATGGAGAAGCTTATGGCTTAGATTGAAAAATATGCCAGAGCAAAAAAGGATACACCAGGAACAATGGCGCCGAAATAAGAGAAAAGAAACGGCTCGCCGAAACGAGGCCGAGGTAACACTAGTTTTAATAGACAAGAGACAAGATTGAGGGTTGCACAAGCAGTCACCACTGTGTTCCGGATCTCGATTTACAAAGTTCTAAAAAGAATCAGGAACCAGTCATATTATAGAGCACCGGAGAGAGTCTCTGGCGAGTTTATGGAAAGGAGCCTTGGGAAGCATTATGCGTACCATAATGAGGATGGGCACTCGACTCAGGGGTGTAGGGCTCTGAAGGTACACTTGGAGGATCTAGTCAGACAGGGTCATCTGTGAGACCTAGTAGATGAGGTTAGAACAAGGGAAGAGTAAGCAAGACTGCCCCAGGCACCGGCAGCTCCACCACCGCCATCGCCACCGCCACCGCCACCGCCACTGCCACCACAGCAAGCAGATGGACCTTGGGCGATCAATGTTATTCCCTCAAAGGTTAATGAGAATGAGGTGCGTGGGGAGACTCAAAGAGTGAGGCACCTGCAACATATGTATCAAATCCAGCAGAAGAAGCCTAGGACCAATGAGTACCAGAGACCAATGGTCTCTTTTACCGAGGCAGACCTGGATATGGTGCAACATCCATACAATAATGCCTTGGTGATATTGCTGAAGATTGGGGACTGCCAAGTAAGGCGCATACTAGTTGATCAAGGCAGTTCTTATGACATCATGTATGTTAGATGTTACAAGGAGCTTGGCCTTCATTTAGATGATCTGGAACAATCCAACATCTTGATGGTTGGATTCAACGGAACGCCCACATGGCCTCTAGGAGCCACGAATTTGGAAGTGCAGGCAGGCACGAAAAAGGTAAGCACAGAGTTTACAGTAATTGGCACCTTATCCCATTACAATGTTATCTTGGGAAGACTGTGGTTGCATGCAATGAGGGTTATTCCCTCAACATTGCACTAGCTGTTGCGGTTCTTAACGGAGCATGGAATTGAGGAGGTCAGAGGGGATCAGATGCAGGCAAAAAATTACTCCATGGCAGCAATTAAATCCACCTGCAACGTACGAGAGACAGAAACAGTAAAAATTGAAGATGAGAATATGGACGTCGGTAAAGAGCCGGCCAATAAGAGTGAGGAAGCCTTGAAAAAGATTCTGGTAAAAGAAGATGATGTAGAGCGCTTATTCCTTATTGGCTCAAGCTTAGTTGAGGAGGAGAAGAGGGAGTTGGAGGATTTCTTGCGAGCAAACATATAAGTGTTTGTCTGGACGTCATATGAGATGCCTGGCTTGGACCCCAAGGTCATTTGCCATAGGCTCAATGTGGACAGGTCAGCTAAACCTACCATTCAGCGGGTAAGGAGGCCGACGTTGATTCATGTGGAGACAGTAGATGAGGAAGTGGACAAGCTGTTGGAAGCCAAGGCTGTTCGGGAGGTGAACTACCCAACCTGGCTGTCCAATACAGTAGTTGTGAAAAAGAAGAATAAGAAGTGGAGGGTCTACGTGAACTTCACCAACCTGAATAAGGCTTGTCCTAAGACAACTTCCCTCTGCCTAAAATTAATCAGCTAGTGGATGCTACTTTAGGGCATGAGAGGATGAGCTTCCTAGATGCTTATAAGAGATACCACCAAATAGCAATGTATCTCCCTGATGAGGAGAAGACTGTATTCATCACCCCAAAAGGGCTGTACTGCTACAGAGTGATGCCTTTCGGGTTGAAAAATCCATGAGTAACCTACCAGAGGTTGGTGGCCAAGATGTTCAGATATCTGATTGGCAAGACAGTAGAAGTGTACATTGATGACATGGTCGTGAAGACCAAAGAACTTGAGAATCATTTGGTCGACTTGAAGGTAGTTTTTGATATCCTTAGAATATATCGGCTCCGACTCAATACTTCGAAATGTGCATTTGGAGTCGAGTCTGATAATTTCCTAGGATACTTGGTTACCAGAAGGGGTATTGAGGCAAGCCCAGATCAAATTAAGGCCATTCTTGAGTTAAAGAGCCCGACGTCAGCCAAACAGGTCTAGATTTTGACCGACAAGGCGGCAGCCCTGAACAGGTTTATTAGCCGAAGTTCTGATAAGAGCAAACCATTTTTTAGTTTGTTAAAAAAGGCCATAGATTTTGTGGATAAAAGAGTACGAAGTCGCCTTGGCCGACTTGAAAAAATACTTGACAACAGCTCCAGTTCTATCAAATCCAGTACCTGGAGAAGAATTGTTCCTATACTTGGCAGTTTTAGAATACGCAGTAAGCGCGGTAGTAATCCGAGAAGATGAGGAAGAACAAAAGGCAGTATACTATGTAAGTAAGACCCTGGCAGGTGTAGAAACCAGGTACCTGTCCTTGGAAAAACTAATACTAGCCCTGGTGATGGCTTCGAAAAAACTGAATCACTATTTCCAAGCCCACAAGATTGTGGTGTTGACTGAACATCATTTGAAGTCTTTGTTGTAGCAAGGAGATCTGATAGGCAGAGTAGCCAGTGGGTAGTAGTACTGGGCCAATATGACTTAGAATTTAGGCCTAGAATAACAATTAAGGGCCAGGTTTTGGTCGACTTTGTGGCCGAGTTCACCCCTGGTGCCATTCTATGTCGAACTCCGGTGAGTCGCGGCTTGGGATGCCCAGGAGAGCAGGAAGAAACCCAACTGGGGCCTAAGAACCCCGCTCCAGCAAAACAGAAGAAAGAAGAGAAACAAAAGCTCTATGACATCTACATCGGTGACTCTTTCCGCCTGTTTGTTGATAGAAGTTCAAACCGTCAATGAGTGGGGGCAGAAGTAGTGTTAGTGTCGCCAGATGGGTGAATGTTAGAGTAGTCTATTCGTTTGGGGTTTAAGGCCTCAAACAATGAAGTAGAGTATGAGGCACTGATTCCAGGGTTGAAGTTAGCAGCAGTAATGGAAGTTGAGGAGGTGGTAGTCTTCTGTGACTCCCAACTTATTGTGAATTAGGCAACAGGCGAGCATGTAACCCGAGATGAAAGAATGATAGCTTATGTCAAAGAGGTTGTTAGACTATTGGCATTGTTCCAACAATTCTGGCTATAGCAGGTTAGCCAAGATGATAATAGTCATGCCAGTGCCTTGGCTAACCTAGCTAGTGCAATGAAATCAAAGGAGGCAAGGACAATAATGGTCAATTATTTGTCGGGCCTAAATGTAGAACCACTGATCACATAGTATGAAGTAATGTGTATAGAGATGGGTCCAAGCTAGATGGATGTAATAGCGACGTTCCTCAAGAATGACAAGTTACCAGATGATTGAAAGAAGGCGCACGAGACATGATTGAGGTCGGCCAGGTTCAGCCTAACAACAGAAGGCCATCTCTATAGAAGGTCCATTACAGGGCCCCTTTTGAGATGTGTGCATCCCTCCCAGGTTGAGGACTTCTTGTATGAAATTCATGAAGGTGTATGTGGCAGTTATCCTAGGGACAGATCACTGGCCCATAGAGCCATATCCCAAGGATATTGGTGACTATACATACAGAAAAATGTTGAAGTTTATGTGAGGAAATGTGAGAAGTGTCAAAGGTTTTCACCTTTGATACATCAACCAGCATTAGATCTGAACCCAGTGTCCAGTCCTTGGCCGTTTGCCCAGTAGAGCATGGACCTAGTAGGGTAATTGCCCCAGGCAACTGGATAGAGAAAGTTCTTGTTAGTAGCCACAGACTACTTCACAAAATGGGTAGAGACAAAACCCTTGGCCAGGATCAGAGATGTGGATGTAAAGAACTTCATTTGGAAGAACATAATCACCAGGTTTGGGATTTCGAGAGCCATTGTGGCAGACAATGGCACCTAATTTGACAGTAAATTGATCAAGAGCTTTTGTGCTAAATACAACATTAAGAATTACTACTCTACTCCTAGTTTTTCCTAAAGTAATGGTCAAACAGAAGCATCCAACAAGACCATCTTGAATGGGATCAAGAAGAGGCTGAAAGTGGCAAAAGGAAAATAGGTGGAAGAATTACCCAATGTGCTCTGGGTATATCGGACTACGCCGAGGAGATCAACTGGGGAGTTTCCTTTCGCCATGGCTTATAGCACTGAAGTAGTTATCCCGCTTGACGTAGACATCCCTGGGATCAGAACCCAGGGAGTAGAGAATGGTACCAACGAGGCATTCTTGGCCTGTGATTTGGACCTGTTAAAGGAATGAAGAAAAAGAGTAGCAATTCGGCTGGGGGCATACCAGCAGCAGCTTGCCAGGGCTTACAACAAGAAGGTCAACCCAAGAGAGTTCAAAGTTGGGGACCTCATCCTGAGGAAAGTTGTCGGCAAAAAAAAGGATCCTAGGGAGGGCAAGCTGGGCCCAAACTGGGAAGGAACTTACAGAGTCATCTCGGTTGCTGGCAACAGGGTATATCGGCTGGAAGATAGTGATGGCAATGAGTTGTCAAGACCCTGGAACACTTGCAATTTGAAGTTTTTTTATCATTTTTTTTTTGGAGATATATGTTATGATTAGCCGAAGTTCTAATAAAGTGATAGTTCAATTTTGTTTTTATAAGTAAATTGTCGAAATTTATGCGATAGGACTGAATAGTCTTATGATGATGTTTCCGATTGAAACATGACGAATAACTTAGACTTATCATATGGTAGAGTTGATCTCGGCTAACTTTGAGATCGGCATGGTATCTTCAGACTCAATTTGTATGACAGTAGCCTTTGTCTTAGCCTTTTTCATCCTTTTAACTTTAGACTTGGGCTGGGACTAAGAAGGAGAAGAAGAGTGAATGTTACCACACTGGGGATATCGGCAAGAAGGTTTTTGGGAACAATTTTTGCACGACCCATTTCGTCAGCGTTAGAAGGGACGGTGACTTTTGTGCCAAAATGGATTGTTGGCAGGGCAATGGGTGGGTTTGTTGGACCGTGCGCTGATGAGTCAGAATCTCGGCGTTTGCAACTGTGAGTTCTGCCGGCAGGAGTGTTTGGAGGAGCTCGGCGTCAGCGCTAGCGTTGTGATAGAGGGATTAATTAAGGGGCCGAGGTGGATGGCTAGTCTGCAGAATTGGATGAGAAGGCCTAATCTGGCCTTGGAGATGAAGTAGCTGGAGGAGTTAAGACAGAAGATGAAGTCTTGCTGCGTCTAGGGATGTCGGATAGAGGTGTCTTGTACATTGAGATGAAGTTAAGGAGGACTGGAGCCTTGCACACGTTAATAAGCAAGCCAAGAAGATGCACCAAATCCTTGCTTGGCACGTAGTATTAGCGAAAATCCTTTTCGGGCTGAGGAAGGGCTGCAAGGACACAAAGGGAACATTAGAAATAGAAAGATAGTTAAGTAAGGTAACAGAGAAATGGACTTTGGGAGGGGACTAGATCCTTACCCTTGTCATCCCTAAAAGTTTTGCGGTGCAAGGGAAGAGGTGGAGTTTACCATCTAGCACGAACTTCTAATTGCCCGAGACAATTAGGTAGTCGTCTGTCACGCGTTGATTGGAATAGGGATATCAGCTATCAATTTGTATTGAGTAGATCTCGGCTTGAGGTAGTAGGTGTAGCCTTTGGTAGTTTTTAAGCTACACATAGTGTAGAAGTACTGGATATCAGAGAGGGTGATTCTGACATTCTGCCGACATGCCAGTTTGGCAATGCCATTGATGATCCTAAAAAAGTTAACAACCAGCTGCATGGGATTGAGTTTATAATAGTGGAGGACTTACTTAAAGAGGATATTTAGGGGGAACCTGACTCCACCTTCAACAATAGAGACTACTAGGAATGGCATGTAGTCCTGACCATGCATAATTGAGTTGTCCTTCTCAGCCAACCTTAGGTGGACATCGGCTGGGATGGAGAACTCCTGCCTAAAGTATTCTAATTTGGTTAGGGTGTCTACCCTCCACCTAAACATACCCATGATGTCGGCTTAATGAAGCTGGTACAAGATTTCAGAAAAAATTGATTGATATAGGTTTGAAGACCTTGGATAAACCCCAAATAGGCACTGAGATAAGGGTTTTTGAAGATCTAAGGGGAAATTGTTTCAATTTTCCTAGAGAACAGGGTTCTAAATCAAATCCCAAACCTAAGTCTATCAAATGCATGAATCTGGAAACCAAATAAGAAGGCCAGAAAAGAAATACGATTCAGAATCAAGAAGCATCAAAGGCAAGCAAAATTCAAGAATTAAATAAAGCAGAACTACGGAGGAATGACACAAATAGGGCAAGAACAGTGCTAGACATTCGAAGAAACATAGATATAGCAAAGACAGTGCCACACATTCAAATGTAGTCAATACAAAATGCCAAGGATGAGATTAGCAATACGAATGGAAAAATCCAAGGAATTACAAGTCCATAAAACTTTGAGTGAATGTGTGAAGACAATGAGCACAAGTCATAAACGAATTTTGAACCACAGAACATATTCGAATTCAAAAGGCAGCAGATATGGTATTGATATATATTCAGAAACAGTGGAAGACTGAACAAAGAAGAGGGTGAAATTAAAGAGAGATATTGAGAACTTACCGATTGGGGTCGCCGAAGTTGAGTTCACTGGAGTCAAATGTTGCCTTTGATCGGAACGGAATGGTAGAAAGTTCATCGGAAGCAAAGTAGTTGCAAGAACTTGAAAGTGCGAAAAAGGAGGTTTGAAGAAGGGTTAGAGAGAGAAAGTCTGAGAGACGAGGGAAACTGTGAATTGCAAAAGTGAAAAAATGGAGAGAGAAGAAAGAGTTTTGTTAAATATACGAAAAGACGGCAAAACATAATGAGGCACCTTGGATGACATGCTTGTCAGGCAGCATGTGCAAAAGCGATGCGACCTGATAGTGCATGTCAGCTACGAACCAATGAGGAACGAACGTGTGGAGGCAACGGTTGGGACGACTGGGTGTGACAGCTCATGCGTGTCACGACCCAAACCTGCCCCTAAGGGTTTAGGATCGTAACCGGCCAGTAATCCGCGATTACCAAAGGCCTGATTAACAATAGAGACAATTGAACAATATAAAGAGGCCGGCGGAAGCCGATCAATAATAAAGGATGTCCAATGAGCTGTGAGATTCTAAATAGAAAAAGGCTTTTATGAACATATTCACATATATATACATATCAGAAACACATATCATGTAGGTTAGGGATTCAATCCTTACATAATAACTGTACCACCAAGTCTTAAACATTCATTACATTAATAGAGACAAAAAAGGTGGATCCAAAACACCCCAAAATAACCATGACTCATGCAGACTTGGAACCTCGAAGTGAGGCGTGATGGTTGGCTTGACAAAACAGGAGCTTAACTCGACACTTTTAGCTTTGGTCCGGTGCCTGGCCACCTACATGCATATATAATTTGTGAGCTAAAACCCAGTGAATAACAAATATGTAAAGAGGTTAAGAATGATATCCTTACAGTCTTTAAAATAATCGATTAGCACCAAAACATTCTCAATCAATGGCGTTTGTCAATCAATCATTCAATTCAAGCAAGTCGATCCATCATATTCATAAGTCATACGTGGTACATCTAATAGCAACAGTACACTAGGTCTTGATAAACCGAACACAATATCAATAACAATAGCAATATGCTATGGATGCCACGAATATAGTTCAAAATAAGATCATCATTCAATCGATAAAAAGTATCATTTCATAAAGCAATATGATTTATCAATCAGAAAATAAATACAATTGAATATATCTTTATAACAGTGTTACTCACAGATTACTGGGCTATGGGTAGGCTAGACAGCGTCCCTGGGTGCCAAACCTACATAGTTGCAGAACGAACACACACACACTAAATTACACACTCGGGATTAATAACTTAGCCCTTATACTTGATTTGGTGTGGTTCTATATCAATATCCTCAATTAAGATGCCTTAAACATGGCCTAGGAATGCCTAAGATGGAATGAGGATGCAAAAATGTACTTTAAAACACTTTTCAAAATTTGCTGAAAATAGGGGTCTCGCTCGAGCGTGGGATCCTTCGCTCGAGCAAGCTTACCAAATGAGAGAGGTCGCTCGAGCGTAAACTCTTTCACTCGAGTGGTCTGCAAAAATGTAAAAAGTACTAGTTGCTAAAATTCTCCGCTCGATGCTCGCTCGAGCGTGAGACACAGCTCTTCGCTCGAGCGTAGGTCTCGTCGCTCGAGCGTGCATCTACACACGCAAAAACCTGAGAGCTTGCAATTTACGCTCGAGCCAGCATTCCGTCGCTTGAGCGAGAGTCTAAAAACAAAGGTGGTCGCTCGAGCGTGGAATCTTTCGCTCGAGCGAGGAAGCCAAAATCTGGGTTTTCCAGATTTGCTCCCAAAGCTCAAACCAAGAATCAAACATGCCAAAACTCAATCTTTCGGGCCAATTTTCTGGAAAACACTTGGAAACTCATAATACAACATGTTTTGAAGATCATTTTATAAAATCAAAGCCCAAAAGTATGTCAATTGAACACAATTTCAATGAAACTTTCATGAACAATGCAAGAACATAACATGCATGAGTCCTTATGAACTCTAATGCTCCAAAGCATGATCAAATGCAAGATTGAACTCAAAATCATGGTGAATTCTTGGATCACAACTAAAATATGAACATGCATGTGTGAATCCCATGAAGACAATTTCAAAATTTCCTTGATATGATCATGCACGTATGGATGGATTCTCAAATCAACACTTTAAGCTAATACTTGACTCTAATCACCAATTTTTCCATGAACCATGCATGCAACAACTTAAATTCACAATTAAGAGAATGAATTTCCTACCTTAAGTCTTGAATTCCAAGTGTAGAAGCCTAATCTCTCAAGTCTTCTTCAATTTCTTCTAAGTTCAAACAAGACTCTTGTTGAATTCAATTCCCCTCCCAATTCTCTCTCTCTCTCTCACGTTTTGGTCTTGAGGAAGGAAAAGATGATGTATCAAATGTGTGAATTAAGCCCCAAACAATGTTTTTAAAGGTGGCCCACTCAATGGCAAAAATGTAAATAACCTATATTCAATTAATCTAGCAATATTTATTCCAATTTAATCATTCTAAATTGAATTTTAATTAAACCTACCATAAAATTCTATAAATCCTAATTAGTATGTAACACCAATCAATTTCTGAATCGGTAGTTGATAAGACTTTCAATTCACAGTTCGAAATTAAAACATGAACAAATTATTCAGTAACAAACAGATAGAAATACAATTAAGACAATACACTTATGTAATCAAATTGGAATTTCATCTTAATCAATTACTTATTATTTTTAAACACAAATTAACGCTAATCAGAGGTGAGGGTTGTTACAGTCTTTCCCCCTTAAAAAGAGTTTGGTCCTCCAAACTCGAATTACCTTCATTTTGGAAGAACAATGGATCCAGGGGGAACAATTCAGGATATCTTTTCATCATATCGTCTTCATTTTCCCAAGTGGCATAAACGCCACCATGGTTTTGCCAATCCACTTTCATTAACAGGATTTCCTTATTTCTCAACTTCTTGATTCGTCGGTTCATAATCTGAATAAGTCGTTCTTCATAAGTGTAATCATCACTTAGCACCACACGAGTAGGCTCACTAACATGGAAAGGATCCCGAAGATAATCCCTCAACATGGAAATATGGAAGACATTATGCATATGCTCTATTTCAGGAGGAAGTGCCACTTGATATGCCACTGGATTAATCTTTTCAATGATTTCATATGGCCCAACATATCTCGGTGCTAGCTTACCCTTAGCCCCAAAACGAGTCTGTCCTTTCATTGGTGTCACTTTAACGAAAACATGATCACTCACTTCATATTCCCTGTCTCGCCTTCGGACGTCCGCATAACTTTTTTGTTGGCTTTGTGTGGTTTTCAACCTTTGTTGAATCAGTTTCACCTTTTCTGTGGTCTCGTGTACAATCTCGGGCCCAAGTAAAGGCCCATCTCCAACTTCTGCCCAACAAATAGGAGAACGACATTTTCTGCCATATAAAGCCTCGAAAGGCGCCATACCAATACTCGAATGAAAGCTGTTGTTGTAGGCAAATTCAGCTAAAGGTAAATGACTTTCCCAATTCCCTTGGAAATCAAGCACACACATACGTAGTAAGTCCTCCAGAGTTTGGATTGTTCTTTCTGATTGGCCATCTATCTGAGGATGGTATGCACTACCCAGTCTCAATTCAGTACTCAATTCAGTAAAGACCCATATCAGTTTGGATAAAGATAAGGCTCAATGAGAGTTTATCTCTATCTAGCCGAAGGTCTAGGATTGGCATTGAACCTAAGTCCATGGAAGTAAGGCTTCTAAAGGGATCAGGTCACTGCTGGTTATAAAAGTAAGGCACCCTCGTGGGTCAGACGTAAGTTTTGGCTTGTGAGTTTAAGTACACTTTGTTACTTTAAGAGATATCGATTATTAACTTGATTGTCGAAATGCCCTTGGGTGGACAAACCACTGCCGGATGCTTATCTTTTTGTGACAGGTTGTTCGAGCTTAATCTATTCTACCGGTACTCTCCAGCTGAGTTTCCCTTTTGGTTGTGTGGTCAAAAATCAATACCCACAACTGATAAACATGCCACATTATAGATTGAGTATGAAATTAAGGCCTAATATAAAGGGATGGTTTTGTCGAGCATTCCCAATCCAAACTTGGGGTAAAGGGAACCATTCTATATGTTGAGTTTGTAAGCCTATATGATGAAAACTAATTTGTGCTCCATTAATGCAATGTGTATATGTCTGTCTAGTGCCATCGGCTATACTGACTAAAGCTGGGGTTGTTAAGGGTGAACTCCATCTTGGTAGAACTCTATGTTGTTCAATGTATGATTTACTAGCTTCGGTATCTATCATGGCATTTACACTAAGAGTTTTTTCTGCAAATTTGATTACACAAGAGATCTCAACTAACTTTAGCTTGGGTATAACAGGGTAATTAAATGGTAATTATGCATTGTCAGAATGTGCTTGGGAATATTGACTAAAGGGTAGAGAATCAACTAAGTTGACTAATTTTAAAGAGTGTATATGTTCTTCAACAAGTTTATCTTTTAAGAGGTATTTAGTATGAAATTGTTCTAACTGCTGTTTAAGCTGTTTATTTTCTGATTCTAAGCATTCTATGTCAAAACTAGCCTTAGTTTCTATCTCACGTATTTGTAGTCTATGTTCTCTTACTTGTATCTCTAATTCTCTAATTGTTAGGTGTAATTCTTTGTTTTATGGACTATGATCTTCTAGCATCCCTTCTTTATTTTCTAATGTTATCTTTTGTGTCATATTTAATTTTTCTAAACAGACTGTATAATAAGTTATGTTGCATAATAAACATTGAACTCACTTATTTTTAGCTGGAAACCAATTACAATAACTGTATCTAGTAGTATCAAATCCCAGTCCAATCCTAAAGTTAGGCTGACATTCAGTTTCTGGATTACATTCCATCATCATAAAGGAATTATTATAGGAAGAAGATATTCTTATTTCTTGGTTAAGTTGTCCTAAAAGATTGTCTATATCGGTATCGCTTTCTGAATCACTATCTGAGCTTAGGGCTTCTATTTGATATTCATAATTACTGACTATGCTATAGACGTCTGAGTCATCACTGCTTATGCTTACTATATCTTCTTCTAAATTTTCAATAATATGTAATCATTCCATCTGTTTATTAGTATTGGGCATATGTCTTTTTGGGCAGTTTTTTGAAAAATGATTAGGTTCTCCACTTATAAAACAATTGCATTTTTTACTACTAGGTTTCCTAACATATCTTCATTTTCTTTTATCTTTCTCTTCCTTAGGTAGTCACTTATAATTTATTCAATTAAAAGTTCTACTTTTTCTGATGAATTTTTGTTTTCTCCAAGGTTTCCTATATTTTTTCTTCCAATACTATTCTTTTTTATATTTCCCATAATTTTTGTATTTTTTCCTATTATATTTACCTTTATATTCATATTGCTGAGAAGTATATATTATGCTGCTATAGAAACCATAATTTTGTTTTTTCAAATCTTTCTGTATTTTGACTTCTATACATTTTTCTCTAAGGCTGTGAAATGTAAAAACTATTCTAGGTCCTATTCCTAAAGCTCCTCTTATGGCCCTGTTTGGTAGAGCTGTGGGAAACTGCTTATAGCTGATGCCCAAATAACTTATAGCTTATAACTTTCAGCTTAAGTTGATTTCCAGCTTATTCTTAAAGCATCTCCTGCCCCACTCAAAGAATAAGCTGATTTTTGACTTCCAAAAAGCTATAAGCTAAACCAAACACATCAAAATAGCTTAAATTAAGCTGATAGCTGAAATAAGCTGATTATAAGCTGTGCCAAACAGGCCCTATATTTACTTCTCCTGAAGCTATTCTTGCTGGTAAGTTTGCATAATAAATTAACTATTTATTTTTTATTTATCTTTCTAGTTCTCCTGGTAATTTCCTGAAATATTTATTTCATATTTCTTCATCAAAACTTTTTCCAGTTCTGGCTACTATAGCTAAACATTCCTTGCTAAAAGGTACAACATATTTCCAACTTCCTAATGTTATCTGATCTAACTTAGTTAATGTTATGCTTTGAGTATAATCATTTTTTCTAGAAGGATCGTATCCTATAACCATTTCTTTTGTAAAACTAGTAAAATTTCATGGGTTATCTCCTAATCCTTTAAGCTGTCTAATTGTCTTCTCGTATTTTTGTTTAAAAGTTAAAATATATTAAAAGCTGAATCTCCTAAAAGTGTTTTCATATATTCGCACATATCAGTTGATTCAAAGGGATTATTCACCCATGCCTTTACCGCATCATTTTCCCATTTCTCTATTACTTCTTGCAATCACTGTGGGTTGAATTTAGCTAAGTCTAAAAGGGTTCCTTGGTTGGTTGTTGCTTGTAATTGTATGCTCATATCTGGTTGTCTTCGCTTTCCATGAAACTTATGCTGTTTATTAGGATCTGCTTTATTACGTCTTGTATTGATTAGTGGTCTCTTTCCTCCTATTTCATAGTGCATTGGTTCTACTGGCTCTTCTACCGTGTGCTGTGGATTGATAATTCATGTGCTTTCTGTTGTTTGAGTGTTCATATAAAAAGTGTCTTCTAAGTTAGGCTGCTTTGGTATTTTAAATATTTTGCTAGGATGTATTTTATCTTCTAAAATATCATCTACATATTCGATATGAAATTCTTGGTCTAAAAATGACATTGCTTTGAAATTCTTGGTCTAAAAATGACATTGCTTCATCATGGGTATCTCCCCTAGCTATATATTCATAGTATCTGGTATCTAATATTTTATTCGTATCACTTAGGGTGAAATTTTCCAGATCTATCTCATTGATGTTATATATCTTATTTTGTGATATTGTTTTTTCTTTTGTCATTACAAAAAATTGATTTGTATCACTATGATTATCCTGATTTTTCTTCCTATCTATATGTAACAACCTCGCATCGATTAGATAAACCCTTTGAATTATATCGATTCTTGATAAACCTTTGTTAATGACGGATAATTGAACCTGATTAAAGCATCTTTGATGCATCGATTGAAATCAAACCTAAATCAATAAGTTTACATACTGAATTGCATGTTTTATCTGTTGATTGTTTGACTACCTGTTTAAATGTATGTGTTTAAACTGTTAATTGAAGGCCTTATCGGCGGCCGATTTAGACACCGTTTGATGTTTTATGATCAGTAGAATATTTAGGATTTTATGGTAATTTTATCTCGAAAATTGATTAGGAATGATTAAATTAGATTAAAACAAGTTAATTAACAAGTTGGATTTAATTACATGTTTGCCACTTGAGTGGGTCTTTGTTTAATCACTTATACTTGAGCCTATACACTTAAGTTAGACAATTGATCAGCCATTTCTCCTTGCCTTTGCCGACCAAACAAGAGGAATAGAGAGAGTGAGAGAGATTTGAGCTCACTTAGTTGAATTGGCTAGAATTACTTGGATATTGCTTGGAGATTGATGTGTGTTTGGCATATTTGAGCTTGTTCATCTTGAATTAAGACTTAGGTAAGAACTATAACCTTTCCAATGTTGATTTTATGTTGTCTCTTGCATCATCCATGCCAATTGTTGAGTTAGAGTGCTAAGAGGTTGATTCATGCTAGAATTCATGCATGCATGTTGAATTTGTGGACTTTTGAGGTTGAATTCTTGAAGAATCATACATGCATGATCATGTTTATATTATAGTCCATGTTTCCACTTCATTTTCCAACTATTGAGCTCTTTGGAGCAAGATTTAAAGCTTGTAAATGGTTTGAAACCCATGCATTGCATGTTTACAAAGTGTTCTTGAATTGTTCTTGAAAATGGTTTGAATAGACTCACCTTTGGGGCTTAAATTCTCAAATTGGCTTTTGAAACTTGTTATTTATTGAGTTGGGATGTATTCCCGAATTTGGGGCCCAAGAGGTCGAGTTTTGAGTGTTGGAACACTTGGTTTGAGCTTGGAAGGCAAATCTGAAATTCCAGATTGGCTTCTTCGCCGAGAAGAATTCCTCGCTCGGCGACCAAGGTTTCCTCGAGCTACGCCGGCGAGATATTGGTGGCTCGAGCGTAAAAATCGAACATCCAGTACTTTTACTGTTTCATCAGACCGCTCGAGCGAAGGAAGGCTCGCTCGGGCGAACCCTTTGATTTTGGAAGCTCGCCGGCGAGAATCGAAAGCATCGCGCGTAAAAATTGAGCATCCAGTATTTTTTTACTGTTTCATCAGAGCGCTCGAGCGAAGGATTGTTCGCTCGAGCGAAGCCTTTGATTTTGCAAACTCGCTCGAGCGAAGGAAGGCTCGCTCGAGCGAGACCCCTGTTTTCAGCAACTTTTGAAAAGTGCCTTCCAACTGTATTTTTGCATCCTCATCTCATCCTAGGCATTCTTAGGCCTAGTTTAAGACATCTTAATGAGGATATAGATATAGAACCACACCGAGGAAATTTAGGGATTTAATTATCATCCTTCAGACTGTAAACTTAGTGTGTGTTCTATCTGCCATCGCTTAGGGTTGGCTCACGGGGACGCGCTCTAGCTATTGATAGCCCAATCACTGTGAGTAACAGATGTGTAAAGATATGTTCAAAATGTTTATCTTTTGAATACTGTTTACCGAACTGTTTACTGAACTGATATTATTTATTGAATGAATGTATGTCCTATTTCCTAAACTGTATTGTGGCATCCTTAGCACCTACTGTTATTGATTCTGACAGTAGCTCGGTTTCCTTGTGGAACCATCTTGATTGATGGCCATCATTATTGTTGGGTTCATAAGACTCGGTCCTTTTGGACCCTCTTGTTTATAGGCTATTGGATGTACCACATATATTTGTTGGTGAAATCTTGCAAGGCGAACTCTTGTTTAAATGAATTGATTTCATTCTTTGCGGACATTCATTCATAACCTCTTTACACCTTATGTTATTCACCGGGCTTTAGCTCACTTTGTTTATATATATATGTAGGTTCTCGCCCAGGACGAGCTAGGGCGTGGGTTAGTCCCCGATTTTGTCGGCCACCAATGTGCCTCCTTGTGAGGTTCCGAGACGCCATGCCATGGCTTGGGGTGTTTTTGTGTCCCCACTAGTCTCCTCTTGTTTTGAAGGTTGCGTTATTGTATAGACTGCATCTTGTATAGACTTCTTTATGTCGAGGGATCGAGTCCCCGTACTGAATGTCTGTAATGATTGTATATACTGTACTGGTTTGAATGCATAAATGTATGAAAAATGTTTTGGCATACAGATTTTCACAGCTCAATGGACACTAGTTATATACTGTATTGGCTTCCGCCAGGCCCTGTACTCTGTATTTACTGTATTACTGATTGGCAGGCCTTGGGTAATCTCGGATCACTGGCCAGTTACGGTGCTAAACCCATAGGGCCGGGTTTGGGTCGTGACACTATATTACTAAATTCATCATCTTTGGATTTTTCTGGTGCTACATATGTATATTGAGTAAATCTTACTGCATAACTTCCGTCTGCTTTTTGATATAATAAATTATCTTGAGGGGCTAACCTCTTTTTTCCTAGGAAATCTCCTAAATTCCAATTTAGTGCTGCATTATCTTCAGAATTATATTTTTTAGCTAGTAGTGCCTTTATTCCTTTTGCGCTTAATATCTTAACTATTTGATCATTTGTAAGTCTATAATGGGTATTGCTTTCTGAAACTCCTAAATCTAAAAATCCTGTACAAACTAATAAATTCTTTTCTCATTTTTTCATTTTTTATCCTCTACTCTTAATTCTTATTTTTATCTTTTTATGAAAAGTTGAGGTTGGTAAAAGGAAATCTGGTGTAAAATAAACTATTCATTCTTTCGAATTCATATCTAATTCATAGTTGCCTAAAATACTCTGTCTTATATCATTAAACCTATCATCATAAAGACATACAAAAACCTTAGCTCATAAATTTTTTCTGGTTAAAGCCTTAACTCCTATCACAACTAATCCTAAGTGCGTCATTTTGAGATGTTCATTTCTAGCATATTTATAACTTTATCTATTTATTAAATTTAACTCTATTTTGTCATCTTCCTGAGTTATACTAATCATTTGTTCACCATAGTGTTTAAATAAATATTATTTTTTATGATTTCTTCCTAACTTACATACATATTTAGCTGGAATTAACTCTAATTTTTCCTTTTTAAATTTTTCTATTTGCTGTTCTACATCTATAAATTCTTTTACTTTAACATTTGCATCCTCATTACTCTTTTTACTGCTACTTGCTTTCACTAACTGTTTAAACATTCTTATTTTCTATAAGTTCTACAAATAGGTTTCTTTGGTAATTTAAGTTTTTCAAAATATTTAGTATATCTTCTTCGTTTATTCGAGATTGGCTTTACTTGCTTGTCCTTCTACTCATTTTCCTTTTTGAAGTACTAATCTTTCTAACGAAGCTAAACGATTTTCTAAACTGTGTAATGGTTCTGATAATTCTTCAAATTTTTCACACAACCGAATAAGAAATAAAATTTCTATATTCTTGTGTCTTACAAATATTTTATCAGACTGGTTTATTCCTTGTTTGCTACTAATTCCCTGAGGATAATTATGAAAGTCTTCTGCTTGTTTTAAAATGACCTGGTAATCTCTGTTAGCTTTTTTATCACTACTCATAAATTAAGATCTTATTAGTTGTTCTAAAATTTCTAATTTTTGTTTTAAATTATCTTAAATTTGGTTGATCTATTCTATTTGTCTAGCAATTTGATTTATCTAATTATGAATTTTTTCAATTAGCTGCTTAAATTCTAACTCTATTTGCTTCGAACTACTAATATTTAAAGCTGAAATTAAAGTTTATATTTCTAGCTTGGTGGGGAATTTTTATAGATTTAAATCTAATCGTTTTTGTAGAATTGAGTTATACTGATCTTGGATATAATCTAATTTTTTTTATCTTGATCCTTAATTATACTGTGAGTATTACGAAGACGGTCTATAGACGAAGTAAAAAGATTACTAATTTTATCCACGTCCTTTTTAATATTTTCTGTAAAATTAATCTGATGATATATAATACTATTTATCTGAGAATTATGTCTGCTATGGAGCTGGTGTGTAAAAGTTCCTTCAAAATTACAACGGAATTTATTGTTATCTATATTAAGACGATAGTTATAATTACTGAGTTCTAAATCTAAGTATTCTACTCTTTTCATACACAAAATTAAATCCTACTTTAAAATTATTAAAAGCTACT
This sequence comes from Camellia lanceoleosa, assembly GCA_025200525.1. Taxonomy (NCBI): domain Eukaryota; kingdom Viridiplantae; phylum Streptophyta; class Magnoliopsida; order Ericales; family Theaceae; genus Camellia; species Camellia lanceoleosa. The sequence continues at coordinate 42,793,043 of CM045760.1, forward strand.
ATAATATGAAATTTATAACTAAATCGTCCAATAATAAAAACTACTCTATTTCCATAAGTAAAATGCATAAACTAACTTAAACTATCCTAAAACCGAACACTGCTTTGATACCAATTTTTGGCCACGGGGGTTAGTGGTTTACCATTATTTTGAAGTTGGGCTGAGAATTATTTGATTAATTCTACAGTTATTTGAAGTTGGGCTGAGAGTTTTGCTAATATTAAATCTTCAAGCTGTTGTATGGCTAGCTATAAGGTTTTTTGTTTTATAGTTATCTGTCTATTTATTTGTGTGATTTTCAAATTATAATGTACTAGAGATCTACCAGAGGCTAATGATAATAGAAATTGTTATCTTAGTTTTTGATCTTCTAATTCTTGTATAAGCTCAGTACTGGATCTGATTTTAATTCTAAGTTCTTCTTCTAAAAGCATAAAATTTTGATTTTAAAACTCTTATATTAAAAGTATTTCCTTGATATTTTTACTCAGGTAGCTCTCCTTATATTCTAAAACTCTTTTTCTTATTTGGTAAAACTATTTTTATGTAATGTTTGCTTTCATTACATGTACTCCCACGTTGAAGCTAAGTCTTGTTTAACATAGTATATTTTTATTTTCTATTTCTTACCTTTCCCTTTCTGCTTACAATTTACCCTCAATGCCTAACCATGGTTCACATGGGCTCTTCAGATAAGGTCACTCAGTAATGAAATAGAAAACAATAGATACTATGAAGGTGCAAAGCATGTAATATTAATGAGCAAGAAAGCATTTCATAAACTTAGTTTTTCCAAAAAGAAAATAAATTTTAGAACAGAAGAGTTACCCTTATGAAATATCTAAGGAAAAAGAGAGACTATTCACACTTCATATTAATATATATTATACTTACAAAGATTTTGTTACAGACTTTGAGATACTGAAAGACTCAAACACTTAGAATTTTTTAGACGAGGGTTTGAGACGCTGGAGAATTTTTGCAAGGAAGAGTGGAGAGAATTTTTCATTGCATTGTCCGTTGGCATGAATGCCCATTTATAATACAATTGATGGATACAAACAAAAAACAAAGACTAGCTTATGGCCAAATCTTACACAAATATAGCGACCCCGGTTTTTTTCCCATTTGATTATTGTATCCGGACTTACGTTCCGCGGATTCTGCTGTTATATTTGTTGTTCTTTAATTCCTCAATTGAGTTATAGGATGTGTTGGGCAGGTTTGTTTCAGGTTGGTTGGGTTCGGAAATCAAATCTTCTTTGTCGATTTTTTGAGTTGGTCGCCGGCGAGGGTTTGGTCGCTCGAGCGAGGGTTGAGTTTTGCTTCTAGTGGCTCGAGCCAGGATTTCTTCGCCGAAGCGAGATTGCGTCTAGTATAGACCAGAGAGCAGAGTGTTTTCGCTCGAGCGAGCTTTCGCTCGAGCGAGCGAGTTGTATGTTTTCGAGTTCTTCGCTCGAGCGAGCATTCTGTCGCTCGAGCATCTGAAGCATCGAGTTCTTAACTCGGCGAGCTTTTCTTCGCTCGGCGAGTATTTTCTTGCAGTCGCTCGGCGACCATGTCTTCGCCGAGCGAGCCTCCCGAGATTTAAACGCAGCAGCTTTTAAAACGTCCTTTTCACAATTTTGATCCAAAACCCTAGTTCCGAGTTTCTTCTTTCTCAACTCATCTTTTCCTTGGGTTTGATCTATCTAGAGGGTGTTTCTAACCTAGTTCCTTCATTAAAAAGGTAGAGGAGAGTGAGGGCTTTCATTTAATCGAGCATTGTTGGATTTGGAGCACTTTAACATTTGGGCAAACATCTTCATCTTCTTCTATTGGGTTCATTGCTTTGAGGTAGGGATTTCCTACTCCTTGTATAACGTTTAATCCTAAGTGTTGGTGTTCGGTATGTGGGAGGGGTGGTTTAGTAATTCCGGGAGAAATCTTAGGGTTTTGTCATAGATTAATTCATGTAATTAATTTAAAAGGAATGGTGTATTGGGTTAAATTCATGAGATTTGGGAAATTGAGATTGGTTGATGTAATTGAATGTTTAATCACTCATATGGGGATTGGGTAATGTATATATATTGTGATATTTATTTCTCGCTTAGAAATAATCGCTGTTTTGGGCTATCGGTGGAGGATAGCCATTGATTGTTGTAGACCTTGCATCTTTGCTTAGGTATAATCGAATTAAGTCACATATGTTGGTTGTTGAATTAATCTGAACATTACTTGTATTGATTGTGTGTTGCATATGGCAATTTGTATGTTTCATTGCATATGCATGATGTTTGGAGGAGATAGGGGATGAACTCCACGGTTTAGGGAAGATAGGGATGGACCTCTAAACCGGATTTGTTTGGAGGAGATAGGGGATGAACTCCACGGTTTAGGGAAGATAGGGGATGGACCTCTAAACCGGATTTTTGTTTGGGAGGAGATAGGATGGACTCCATTAGCATCACTTTTATGTGTGCTTATTTATATTGAAGTGTTTTATTGATCTGACACTAAAATGTGTATCAATTGGGAAGTATGGAAGTGAATTGATTATGATTGATATAATACCAACTCGTGTATTTGTTATGATTAGGTTTAACTTGGATTGTTATTCTGTGGAATTGGAAGTTTTGTTAATAAAAGATGAAACCCGTTGAGTTATTTGGCAGTTGAGCCATAGATGAAAAGTAAGATGTGCCATAGACAATGTGTCATAGGCAATATAGACATTCATGTCTTAAAAAGTGTAACTGGATTATAGTGTGTTAACCATGTATTAGATGCTAATACTTTAGTTAATTCTTATGCTTGGTTTAGTATTTCTCTATTGGGCTGTGGCTCACCCTATATGGGAACTTCATTTTTCAGGTACAGGTGGTTCACTACCTCCAAGGGCTTAGCTTGTGAGGAATTGAATTGGAAGACTTGTTTTATTTTTTTTTATTTATTTTATTTGAACAATGTAAACTTTCAAGCCTAGGGCTTTATTTGTTTTGAGTTAGAACTCATGAATTTGTGTCCAAGTGTTGGCTTGGCAAGATGTAAGCCCATAGGGCATTTATTTGATGTTTTATTCCATAATACTCTGGCGACTTAAATAATATACTGTTTTTCTTTTATTAATGCATGTCATGTTTCGGGTTTAATTTTGAGGGCGTTACACAAAAGTCTAAAGACCTTGTCAAACCTAGTCATAGGCTTTACAAAACTTCTACATACAAGACTTTTTACATAACATAATAAATACAAAGACTTTGTTGCTACAATTATATACACATTTTCTGATAAACTTCCTATTACTCTAGACACAGACAAAAATAAAGGGTTCAGATAATAATGCCGAGTATTGCTTTGGGCCCGATCGCACTTCATTCAATCTTCCTCGTCTTGATTTTTGATAAAAATTTGACGCTACAAAACACGTGTAAGGATTCTCACAGCTTTTCTTTAATAGAGTAGGGTAGGGGTCCTTTGCTCTGTTAAAGTTGTGAGTGAAGGAGAAGCCTTACTACTGACAAACACAAATAATTACAATAACTATTATCGTTTTTTGGCGTGAATTTTGTTGCTTGTTGAAGAGAGGCCTTATCTTCTACAGACTTATAGACATGTGGATGCTTAGCTGATGGAGAGTCTTTAAAGCCAATCTTCCGTAGATACAAACACTTTAAAGAGTCAAAAAGTCTAAAAACCTATGAAGCTAAAAGTCCAAAATAGTAAATGAAATAAGAGCTTTAAGACTACAAGTATGCTTCTAGAGTTTAATTATATAGAGTGCACGATCACTACTCATAAATTAAGATCTTATTAGTTGTTCTAAAATTTCTAAATAAGAGGCAGTTAGGTACTGCTACAGTACACGACTCTCTTTTTTCCTTTTCCATTTTAGCCCCCCCTTTTTTTTCTTTTCCCGTTGTATCCTTTTGCTTTTTGTCCTATTAGATATATATAAGTCCTGTTAGATATATATATATATATACTAGGCTGTGCCCGTGCCTAAAGGCACGGTGAAACTATTATTGGAATGAAAATGTAATTGGAATAATTTTAAGATTTTAAGCAAACAATAAAATGTAAGTTTCACAACATAGAAACATATAATAAAAATCTGACGAAATACGCCAACCAATGCCTTGCAATAGAAAAAAAAAATAAATAAATAAATTAATCACACAAGTTCGTGCTCTGCAATACAAAGAAAATGCCAAATAACAAATTAAGCACATCAACCAATATTCTACAATACAAAAAAAAGGACATATAACAAATTAAGCACGTCAATCAATGCTCCACAATAAAAAAAATAACAAATAAATAAAGCATACCAGCCATGCTTTGCAATTCAAAAAAAAAATGATAAAAATTGTGCAATGAACAATTATTTTAAAAGATTAATACGTACACAATCCAATCCTATATTAAAAGCAACACCCTTCTTGTTAAAAATATATAAGAAAGCAAAAATTCAAATTCAACAAAAAACAAAAATATATGATTGTTAATTCAAGAGCATATTAGGAAGAAAAAAGAAAAAAGACTATATAACCGAGTGAATAATTCAAATGAATATTATATAACATACATCTAAACTTAGTTATAAATTGCACATGGATAAAAGGCTTTACAAAACTAAAATTCACATTGATAGGAAACTTTACAAAATCTAGATCGTAGCTAGCATATGTACTCTTTTCACAAAAAATAAATATGATTTTCAAACTTGTTCTTTCTTAGAATTCGTAGGAGCGCCTCATCACTTTCCAAAAAGTCTTGGTACCAACTTCTATGTATCTCCAATGAGGAGCATGCACAACAATCTAGTCATTTATAAAAATAAAAAAGTTAGTATATTAGTAGAAGAAAATCTATATAAATATCAAAACACTCTTAGCATTTCTTTCTTGAAGAAACTGAAACTATAAATACAAAAGAATTAGAGGTAAAAAAAAGTTTAAAATGTATGCATGTAAGAAAATGAGTAAAAAGTGTCAATATTACAGTTTGACATAGGTCTCCATCCATCAGAAAAGAGCATTTTGTTATCAGGAAATTAGATAAAAAATAATGAAAAGAAAAGAAAATTGACTTCAACTTATAAGAAAGGTGCATTTTTTTTTGGTTCAAATAAATTAAAAAGAAAACAACTTACGTGACCAAAAATGGTAATATTGTCCATAATTAGAGGTTGAAGGTCAATGGTGTCTCAACCTGAAAGTGTCTGGTTATGTAAATTAGACAAAGATAACTGTAAGAAGGCAGAATGAGGTTTAATAATGTAGTTAACAACCTACTTTAAGAAGTTCATTTGTGCATGAATATGACAAATGGAGAAATTGAACTGCCTAAAGGCACGGTTTAAATTATGTTAGTATCAAAATGTAGTTGTAATTTATACGCATCATGTTGAAATTTGTAGAGTCTGTAGCATTTTTTGATTTTTGATAAAAACACTGAAAAAATATAAAGAAATATTATTCTTCGTAAAGAACTTTTAACAATTTTAGTAGCAAATCGGATAATAAAATATAAAAATTAATTTCAAAGAGAGGGTTACAATAAAGATGAGAAGAGAAAGTACATAAACAGAATGAAAATGGAAGAATAAGTGCTATGTAAAGTACAAAATAAAAAGTATACTCGTGCGTAATGACACGATGTAGTTGAATACAAATGTAATTTATCAAAATGTAGTTGAATACAAATGTAATTTATCGAAAAACGTACTAAAAACTTAAGACATTGAGAAATATAAAGAAGTTTCACTTCTTCCTCAAGCTCTCTAATGTGAACCTATTAAGCAAATTTAAAGCAATGATTCAGATATATAGGACCACAAACACAATGCTTCATATACAAATTACCATATATGTAAATAAAGAAATTAAATTAGAAGTGATTTTCTATTTTCGAGCACTCTCACTGCAATTGAAACCTTCTTAGATGCATATCAATACCAAAAACAATTGAAAAAACTAACTCAAAATAAATAAATATATCCAAAAGAATCACGATAAACAAAATACATCTTTTAGAAATGAAGGAGCACCAAATCAAAAATTAGTAAGAGCACCTCTCAAAATAATAATAATAATCATAAAAATTATAAGAACATTACCCCAAAACAAAACCCACTGCTCACATCTGTTGTGCACCACAACTCATTATCATTCTGCAAATCACCACTGAATAATGTCCCAGATAAAGCTTAAGTAAATACAAAAGTATTCAATAAATACCAAAAATATTTTGTCTAATTTGAAACTATGAGTAAAAATATGCCCATCTATTTTAGTTCCAGTTTAATGTTAACAGTCAGGTTAACCTTAATGTTCACATTAACCCATTTAAAGTTAACAATCCTCAACTCATTTGACTAACATGAAATAAAAATGGGTGTTAACATGAAACCAATTTTTTCCTTAACCCCAATTTGATTTGATAGAGGGCAAGACTTAGTTGATGAGGGTGGGGATGATGGGATGGAAAAAAAAAAAAAAATAGAGTATCCAAATTTGTAGGGAAAAGATAAATTAATTACTAATTCTATTCACAGATAAATTCAGCACTAACAAAGTATCCTAATTTCTAAAATTTTGGGCTGAGATCTAAGTACCGAAAATTGGAAAAGAAATTTTAAATCACAGTAAGGAAAATGAATGACAATTGGTAATTATGATCAATGAGATTGCAAAAATAAAAAATGAATGAGAATGACTTTATCTCCATCCAATTGGTCATTTTTGACAATTGCTCTTCGTGTACAAAAAGCCTAAGTTCAAGTTGGATTTGTTTTTGTATAATTTATTTTTTTTAATTCTGACCCATAATTTATTAGTTTAAGGTTTCAATCTTGTTCTGATTTTTTTTTAATGCATTCTCTCGGCTAAATTAATAATGTCCACTCTTAAAAGGATGCACATCATATTAATAAAAAAAAAATTATTTATCCAAAAAAAAAAAGGATGCATATCATTAGACAGTTATGAATTTTTATGATGAAAATTGCCAATGTTTGTGGTGTGTTAAAGTCAATTTGTGGTAAAATTATAAATTGCAAATTTATTGTGTGTGCACCAATAAAAAAAAAAATTATATTTATGACAAAGTATGTTTTAGATGCAGTTTAATCTCGATTTTTTTTTTCTTCTTTTGTGAGTGTGTAAATTCCATTGAAGCATTTTAACAAACACTTAATAAGCAAGGAAGATAGAATGGTTATCAAACATTTTAGTAACAACCAAACGATAATAAGGACACAACAACCATTCAATAGAGTAACTCAATACAATAGTCCCACAAATTCCTACTAAATCAAAGTAAATAGGTTTCGTGGAACCCAACTAACTTTTCATATATGTGTGTATATATACATAGATAATATATATGCATAAGAAAAATCAACAAAACCCATAAAAATATACCCAAAATCCTACATGCATCTACAAAAAAAACAAAGGGAAAATCGTTACAGTTTGATTTTGGAAAAAAAAATTGTAATCAACAAATATATACACACAATAACCCCCATTTGATTTGATATAGAGTGAGACTTTGTTGGTGATGGTGGGGATGATGGGATGGAAAAAAAAAAAAAACAGAGTATCCAAATTTGTAGGGTCACCTATAAGTTAATTAGTGTTTCTATTCACAAATAAATTCAGTACTAACAAAGTATCCTAATTTCTAAAATTTTGGGCTGAGATCTAAGTACTGAAAATTGGAAAAGAAATTTTAAATCATAGTAAGGAAAAGGAATGAGAATTGGTAATTATGATCAATGAGATTGCAAAAATAAAAAATGAATGAGAATGACTTTATCTCTATCCAATTGGTCATTTTTGACAATTACTTTTCGTGTACAAAAAGCCTAAGTTCAAGTTTGATTTGTTTTTGTATAATTTATTTTTTTTAATTTTGACACATAATTTATTTGTTTAAGGTTTCAATCGTGTTCTGATTTTTTTTAATGCATTCTCTCGGCTAAATTAATAATGTCCACTCTTAAAAGGATGCACATCATATTAATAAAATTTGTTTATTTATCAAAAAAAAAAAAAAAAAGGATACACATCATTAGATAGATATGAATTTTTATGATGAAAATTACCAATGTTTTTTGGTGTGTTAAAGTCAATTTGTGGTAAAATTATAAATTGCAAATTTATTGTGTGTGCACCAGTAAAAAAAAAAAATATTATATTTATGACAAAGTATGTTTTAGATGAAGTTTAATTTCGTTTTTTTTTTCTTTTTTCTTTTTTTTGTGTGTATGTAAATTCCATTGAAACATTTTAACAAATACTTAATAAGCAAGGAAGATAGAATGGTTATCAAACATTTTAGTAACAACCAAACAATAATAAGAGCACAATAACCATTCAATAGAGTAACTTAATACAATAGTCCCACAAATTCCTCCTAAATCAAAGTAAATGGGTTTCGTCGAACCCAACTAACTCTTCATATATGTGTGTATATATACATAGATAATATATATGCATAAGAAAAATCAACAAAACTCATAAAAATATACCCAAAATCCTACATGCAACTAAAAAAAAACAAAGGGAAAATCCTCACTGTTTGATTTTGGGAAAAAAAAACTATAATCAATATATATACACACAATAACCCCCATTTGATTTGATTTGATAGAGAGTGAGACTTTGTTGGTGATGGTGGGGACGATGAGATGAAAAAAAAAAAAATAGAGTATCCAAATTTGTAGGGTCACCCATAAGTTAATTAGTGATTCTATTCACAAATAAATTCAGCACTAACAAAGTATCCTAATTTCTAAAATTTTGGGCTAAGATCTAAGTACCGAAAATTGGAAAAGAAATTTTAAATCACAGTACGGAAAAGGAATGAGAATTGGAAATTATGATCAATGAGATTGCAAAAATAAAAAATGAATGAGAATGACTCTATCTCTATCCAATTGGTCATTTTTGACAAAAAGCCTAAGTTCAAGTTTGATTGGTTTTTGTATAATTTATTTATTTAAGGTTTCAATCTTGTTCTGATTTTTTTTTTTAACGCATTCTCTCAGCTAAATTAATAATGTCCACTCTTAAAAGGATGCACATCATATTAATAAAATTTGTTTATTTATCAAAAAAAAAAAAAAGGATGCATATCATTGGACAATTATGAATTTTTATGATGAAAATTACCAATGTTTGTGGTGTGTGTTAAAGTCAATTTGTGGTAAAATTATAAATTGCAAATTTATTGTGCGTGCACCGGTAAAAAAAAAAAAAAAAAATTATATTTATTACAAAGTATGTTTTAGATGAAGTTTAATTTCGGTTTTTTTTTTTTTTTTTTTTTTTTTTTCTTTTTTTGTGTGTGTGTAAATTCCATTGAAACATTTTAACAAACACTTAATAAGAAAGGAAGATAGAATGATTATCAAACAGAAAAAAAATGGCACAACAACCATTTAATAGAGTAACTCAATACAGTCCCACTACTAAAAATCAAAGTAGATGGGATTCGTGGAACCCAACTAACTCTTCATATATGTGTGTATATATATGTAAGAAAAATCATATATATATATATATTAAACTGGAACTTAGCCGAGAGAATGCATTAAAAAACAGAGGGAAAATCATTGTGTATGTATATATATTATTAACTCTTCTATTGTGTAAAAATCATTGTGTGTATGCATATATATTTGTAATGGGAAAAAATCAAACAGCTTGAAAGAGATACTGTATATGATTCCCTCTCACCTAGCAAACAAAAAATGATTGTAATGGCAAAAAATGATTTGTTTAGGGAAAAAGGGATTGTAAACAAACACACCTAGGCTCGATCAAAAAAAAAAAAAAAAAAACAAACACACCTAGGCCAACAACCAGTTAACAATTGTTGTTTGATTAGCAAGCCAAAAAATTAGATAGAGAGAAAAAATGACCCATAAACAACACCCTAAAATAAGTTGAAACAATCAAGCACAAAAGCCTTGAACATGATAGTTGGGCAGCAATACAATATGAAAAACATATCAATGCCTGGTATTCGATAACAAAAACACTTCTTCAACCCATTTGATCAGCATTGATCATAACATTAATCTTATAATCATAAACTTTCAGCTAAAATTGTGTCATATATATATATATATATTAACGCTCTAGCCTAATGTAATATAGAGAAGGAAAAAAAAGGTATAGAATTGTTTTTCAAATTTCGAACTGAAATAAAAGGAATAAATGTTTTAGAAGAAACCATAACTCCCATTGTCGAAAATTTGAAACATCAAATAAATGATGTAACAAAAACAGAGGGCAAGATCGATGAATAGCAGTAATCCAGATACAAAATTAAACAAATCCAGATCACAAAATCATCAAAAAAAAAAAAACATAGAATCAAAGAACAGAGAGATAATTGATGATTTACCCTTCTTCCTTTCATGAGCATCGTTGGCTCTATAAATCAGAACACAATATATATATACACACATATAAATATATATGATTTATATATATATACATTTGTAAAAACCATATGTACAAATCTGTGTGTATATATTGAAGATTTCTCTCGGCTATATTTTACAAATCTGTATTTAAAAATCTGTGTAAAACCATATTTTACTCAATGATTTCTCTCGGCTAAAAACAGAGGGAAAATCCTCATATTGAAGATTTTAATATATATACACACAATATATATACACACACTTACATATATATATATATATACATATATACACATTTTAATATATATATACATATATACACATTTTAATAAAGGTGGGTTTCATATTGAAGAAACTGACTTTAAGGTGGGTTTCACATTGAAGAAACTGAGAGAGAGAGAGAGAGAGAGAGAGAGAGAGAGAGAGAGAGAGAGAGAGAGAGAGAGAGAGCCGACCTATTGAGAAACTGATGAGGCCATGACATTGAAAATCCTCCCCTCCAATCTGTGAGCCCTGAGAGTGAGAGATGAGAGAGACAGCCGAATTTTGAATTTTGAATGAGAGAGAGAGAGCTAGCTGAAGAGAAAGGTATGGAAGGAAAGAATGTATATCCACCGTGGGATGTGAACAAACAATCTCAACCATTGGAAGATAATTTGTTTCTTGGACATTTTGTAGCTGTTGGATTGAATTAATCTAAGGGTTCACATTTTGACAAAATGACAAAAGTCCCATCACAATTCAAAAACTATCCTTCCTTATTATATAGATATATATATATACTAGTGGGTGGCACAAGAAATGTGTGTGTAATTCATATAAGTAAGCATAAAAATAAATAATAAAGAAATTAATATTATAATATGTATGTTCTCTAAATGGTAAGAGTGTTTTTAATGAAACCTAAGATCTTGGGTTCAAATCTTACTTACGCTTTTAAATAATTTTTTTTTTTATTTTAGGATATAAAAATTTGCTATGTGACAGAAGGAGAAGCCACCACACTATTAGACACCAAGTCATGTGCTCACATATATAATAGTATAGATATATGGTTTGCTTAAAACAATTAATGCTTTAGTTCTATTGTATTGTTTTAATTTTTTGTTATGTTATATATATATATGTTGGTTGGTTAATAAATTATACATTGGGCTTGTTTGGTTTATATTTCAAGATATAATTTTTGAGAAAAATATAATTTTTGAATTTTTTAAAAAAAAATGTTGTTTAGTTCAAAATTTTTGAAAATTTTCTTCCAAAATCAGTTTCTCTCTTCTACACATCAATCAATCATTTTTTTTTCTCTTATTTTTCCTTTTCAATCACTTTTTTCTTACACACATTTACTCAATTATAACAAAATATCAAATCATTCCAAACTCCCAAACTATTTTCAAAATATACAACCAAAAAAAAAAAAAAAAAAAATTCTAAACTTTCTCTTCAATTTTTATTTATTTGTTTTTTTTTTTTAAAAATTTATCTTAAAACACAAACCAAGCACACCATTTAGTTCTATTCTAATTTGATTAGTTCCATTTTAATTAGATTTCATCATCAATTTGTGTCATACCTATCAATCTACATTTAGGTATTATCATTACATGTGGATAATTTCAATGTATTTAGTAGAATCAAAAAGTCATTGTGGTGCTTTAATCCCTCGTGTAGTGTGAAGATAGTGGTGTTGTAGGGGAAGAATTGCATTTGGATTTCAAGAAGTTTGGTGTTGTAGTGGAAAACTTCGGAGTTTAAGAACTTTCATCGGAGTTCAATCTACGCCATCGTAAATTTGCATTTTCAAGTACTTTTCAATTCGATTTTCATACTTCTCATGCTTTGAATCTATTCTTGATAGAGGTATTCGCATGAAATTTTGATTTTCAGTGTGAATTTTATAGAGTGAGGTTGAATCTAACAGTTGTCTTATTACATATATATCTGATTTGGTTAAAAGGTAAAAGTTTAGTTCCATTCTAATTTGATGATATCATCAATCCTCATCATACCTAGGAAATCTACATTTAGCTATAATGATTGCATTGATTTTGGTCTTATAATTTGATTCGATTAATTACAATTCTTATCATTAATTTTTTTTAATATATTAATAATGGAAACATAGAATGTATTTTTACAAGTAAACATGTAAATTGATTAACTTAATTAATTAATTTCAACAAACTCAATGAATAAAATTCTATTAAAAATCATAACCACATTATTAATTACAATTTATGCAAATATGTAATATAAATTGTGATGATTGGGTGTGTCACTAGTTTCGTTTTCCTTCATTAACCTTAGGTCATCTTGTCGGGGTGCCGGTTTGACTTGGAACCTTGTTAGTGGTTTGGGTTTGTTGCATTGGGGAGTTTTACAAAACCTTGTTCTTGTCTTTTGGTGACTGATTTTCACACGTATTGGAGGGTGCTTGGTCAAGTCCGAAGTGCTCGGAAATCGAACCAGAAAATTCTGAAATTTCTTTGGGCGAGTCGCCGCGTCTTGAGGTGGAGCCGCGTCTTGTGAAGAGTGAGTCTTGAGAGGCTTGCACACTGCCTAAATTGTAGGTGTGGAGGGAGAGGTGCGGAAAGAGCCGCACGTGCAGGAGGCACGCTTCGTATGTGCGGGGACAAGTGCTGCACGTGCTGTCGGCCTAAGTCTGAGAAGGCTCTATTTTTCTTCTCTTTTTGGGCTGTGTGTATCATTTTTCTTGGGTCTCTCTCTCTCTAAAAATACATTGCTCTCCCCTCTCTCTATATTTCTACCTCAAAACAAGATCAAATCCTTGATCTTTCCCCATCCATTAAAAATTGGTCCATAGTTTCTTCATCAACATTGTAGAGCCCCTTGAGAACCCCATTGTGTGCGGTGGAATTCTCCTTTTAAAACCAAATATCTAGGGTTTCATCTTCTTTTCTTCATCAAACCTTGAGGTAGGGACTTTCTTGAGTTATATATACATGTTTTGCAAGATTAAATGTTGATTTTATGTTTCTCTTTGTACGAGCACGAAATAATCTTCTCGTATAATCCTGTTGATCAAGTTTGCGCTTCCTCCAAATGTCATTGCTTTACTCCCTGAAAACACAAACGTGAGCTAGCTGGCGGGTGTGTGCCGGATACCTCTCTGATGCCTAAGTTAGCAAATAGGCAATAGACAAAAGCTCTGTGTATTTGAGAATCAAAATTGTGATACCTGTACCTAGGTCCTGCTATGAGCTTTTATAGATTTTTCCTGGTACAATCCTAGTAGGATTCCAACTCTCCTTATAAGAGTCCTCCTAGGAATCACACACCCTACTCACTATCAACCAAGTGAGATAGTTTTACCTCGGTAGCATAACAAACCAACCGAGCTAAAACCACCGTGCTTTACGGCAAATTTTACCGAGCTTGCCTAGCTTGGTTCTACCTTGCCTCTCATAGTTTGGCTCTCTTCTCTCTGTACCTCGGTTCAGAACATTAAAACTAGCCTACTGGTACACAGTTTTGACCAAACTGACAGGATAAAGGACCGGGCTAATCACGCCATCACCATAGCCCATAACTCGGTCCATTTCCCATTGGGTCTCAGCTCGGCCCATGTAAAAACATAAATTACCCTCTCACTCTTGAATTTATTTTGAGAGTTTGGTTTGTGGCTCAAGAGTGTAGAGATTTTTCAATAGAGGGTTTAAAATTTCAAATGTTTCTAAGTTGATTCTTGAGGGCTTCATTTCTATTAATTTAAAAAAGATGTTTTGATGGGATTTCACCAAAAAAATGGGGAGATATTTTGGTTTGATGAAGAACCCTAAAAAATTTGGGGGTTTTCTAACATATGGGAAAAAAAACTATGGATTTTCTTTCTTTCTTGTGTTCAATGAATGATGGAGTGTAGATTTCATCATATGGTTTGCAAAATGGCAATCCTCTTGATGTATGAGGATTGAGAAATTATTTTCAAAAACTATTGTTAAATGCATGAACATGTATAGTTGTGAGATGATAATTGTTGAGCACCATAGATTATGGGAATTGAAACCTTGGAAATTAATGTTTGAAAAATTACATATAGTCGTGAAGTGACTAAAATGCTAAGAATTGTGCATGATGAGAAGTTATTGCTATGTGTTGATAACATCAGTTGAGCATATAGTTATTTTGTGAAATGGCATTGGAGGGAGGAAAGATGGAGAAATGTTATGAGATGTTACTTATTGCATTATATTCTCATTAATTATTTATCATTATTGCACATCTTGAATTGAGTTGGAAACATTTACTTCAAGAAAATATTATATTGAAATGAGAACTATGGAAATATTTAAGGGGTAAATACGTTGGTAAGTCCGGATAGGAGGTGTAGATGAAATTGATAAGTTGGCCTGAGTGTCCGGGGTGAAAGACCGAAAACACGTGTGGAGGAGGTACCACTTCCCTTCCGGTTAGTAACCGGTAAAGTGGGGTTATTGGTAGTGCTTGTTGAGCCTACTTGCAGACACCAACCTAGGGATTACCTGAGTTGTATTTACCGCCCCTAATGATTAAGATTGGAAATTTGAAATTGATGAGATTGCAAAATGTTATTGAAACATAGTGGTTTTCAAGAAGAGCATGAAATGAGATTATTTTTTTGAAATAGCATTGTATGGCATTTGTATTTGCATTAAATGTTGGAAAAATTGCATAACTGTATATACTTTGTAAGGATTTCTCTACTGGGCTTTGTGTTCACCCCTATGGGATTTGGGTGCGGGTAAAGATGTAGTGATCCTGCCAAGTTGAGGGCGTAGATATATTTTTGCAAAGAGTGGACGACTCTATTTTGTTGTATTTATTTTGCTAGCCAAGGGCTAAACATATATGGGTCCGAGAGGCCACTTTTTTGTAACCGGGCTTAAGCCTTGGAAGTTGTAAGCTGTAAGCCCATGAGGGCATTTTATTTATTTTGAGACTAGATATTTCACATGCTAGAGATTCATGTGTTTTTCTTACCATTGAATGTATAATTCGCATGTGAAACTTTCGTATAAACTCGTTTATTAACCATGTAAAGATGGGAGGATTATTATCATTGTCTAGTGGATGTTAGTCGACGTAGTTAATTTATGTTGGATTATTTCGGGGTGTTACATAAATTCCATGGAAATTTATTATTAATTACACTTTCAGTTTTTATAATCTTTAATTGTATTAATTTGTATTTATTATTCCCTGGAAATTTATTTCTTAGTCTTAATTATGATTTGAGTATAATTTTTGGAATTTGTTGTAATTGTAAAATGTCCTTGTATGGTTTCTTTTCTTGTTTTGTGTACATGCTATATCAGAATTACAATGTTAATAAAATTATTATCAAAATGACAATTACGGTTTAATGTTTATTTATCAATTTGTTACGATATATATTGTTGTTAATATAGTATAGTGTTTCAATCATGTTGGAAAATCCAAAAAAAAGTAGTGTCATATGCAAATTTTTCACAAGAACGAAAAGATCGCATCAATCAAAGGAGGCGAGAATTAAGAGCAGAAAAACAAAAAGATCGACCAACAAAAATACGCCGCATCAATGAATCAAGCAGTTTATTTGAATATGAACCATTAGGAATATCTGAACATCCTGTTCTTACATCAGTTTTTTCAAAACCTTCCCAAATTAGTCTTGAAGGAGCAACCATCAATCATAACACCTTTGAAATAGGTATAATTTCTTTTGAGTTTCTATCAGAGAAAAAATTCATTTCTCCATATTCGATAACAACCAATTTCATTCTTTCTTTTTCGATTACTTATGTATAATTACACATTTTTTTCCCTAATCCTTAGGTTCTACATCTAGCACACTTGATGAAACAACAGTTCTGCAGTGTATACATCATCAAAGTTTTTATTTTATTATTCAACTATAATAATTAGTCTTTCTCATTATGACTTTATACATTTATCTTATATAGGTGTCAATGATTTCCAGAATTACACAATGACTGACACTAAAGATGGTACTTAAACAACTTCTCTTATTATTTTTTTTATTATACACCCAGCTAGATAGAAAATAATTCTTAAATTCTATTTATACTCTCCATAGGCTTTGTTCTATGCTGTAGAAAGAAGAAAAGAATCACAAAAAGAGATATACCAATTGAAACCTTTGTTTTACTAAATAGATCATGTTGTTCTTTTTGTAATGCAAAAAAATAGATCTCGAGCCAAATGGTTTTTGTTGTTTTGCTGGGGAAATTGCACTATGTCCCAATGTTGTTCCATCTCAATTGTATGAGTTGTTCACAGGTCATTCCAAAAATTCTCTTCATTTCTTGAAGTACATTCGTGCCTATAATAATTTATTTGCTTTCACTTCATTTGGAGTTACCATTGACAAACAATTACAGCGTAGAAATAGAGGAAACTATACCTTTCGTGTGCAAGGATAGGTTTATCATTATATCAATCTGCTTTATCCTTCATATCATAAACCTTCTTACTTACAGCTCTATTTCTTTGACCTTGAACATGAAGTTCAGAATAGGATGAGGATTGTAGACAATCTAGATATGAACATCATTTCTCTTTTAATTGATGTTGTCGCTTCAAATCCATATTCTATATTTTTTAGAAGTTTAAGAGATGTTTCTGATCTAGACACTCATCATATACTTATTCGCGTTGATCCATCTTTAGATCCCTGAACTTTTAATCCTTCTACTGCATCCCAAGTTGCTACAACATGGCATGAGAATGATGAAGCCGTTGAGTATAGAGAGCGTGATATCATTGTCCAAAAACATCAAGGTCATTCTGAAAGAATTCAATATTATTATGGATTCTATGACTCACTACAATATCCATTGCTATTTCTTTTTGGTGAACTTGGATGGCACCAAGGAATAAAGAAAAAAAAAAAAGAAGACAAAAACAAATTTTCAGACTGTCAATTTTCTGTGTGCAACAGAAGCTTCCAATGCTAATGATTTATTATCAGCAGAAGCTCAAGGTAAAAATAATAAAGAAAAAAGAATACCCTACTCACAACTTATAGTACAACAAGAACCCTAAAGTATTTATTTTAGTTTTTGAAGAGAATTTAAAGAAAAGAAACATGGTTTCAACTCGTGAGTTTTATTGTTTCAAGTTTCAAATTAGGGAGAGCGATAATTTGATTTTACTTCAAGCAGGTCGACTTGTACAACAATTTGTTATTGACAGTATGTTAAGGTAGAAACTTCAAGGTTGGATTACTTTAGAGTAAATCAAAAAGAAATAAGAACGGATTTGTATCAAGGAATTGTTAATAGTATCACAATAGGAGAATCTAAAGCTTCTAATATTGGTCGAAGAATTATTTCACCAGGCTCATTTATAGGTGGTCAAAGAGACCTTTGGAAACGCTATATTGATGCCATGACTTTAGTGCAACAATTTGGAAAGCTTGATATCTTTTAACCATGACTTGCAATCCAAGTTGGAATGAAATCAAAGCAGAATTGTTACCAAATGAAGAGCTACAAAATAAACCTGATCTTCTTGCCCGAGTATTTAGAAGCAAATTTGAGCACTTGAAAAATGAAGTTATAAGAAAAAAAAACTATTTGGTCTAGTTGTAGCTTTCACATATGTAATCGAATTTCAGAAACGGGGCCTTCCTCATGTTTATTTACTTCTTATTCTTCAGCGAGGTCATAAGCTAGATTCTCCAGAAAAATTTGATGATTTCATATCTGCTGAGTTGCCTGACAAAGAAAAGTTTCCACACTTGTACTCAATGGTTGTCAAACACGTAATGCATGGTCTTTGTAGTTCTTTGAATTCTAATAATGTTTGTATGAAAAATGGCCTATGTAAGAACCATTATCCTATAGATTTTGTTTTAATGACAACCATGAAAGCTGATGGATACCCTAACTATAAGCGGTGCAACAATAATGAAATAGTTAAAGCTCGAGGGGTCATGTTGGACTATAGATGGGTTGTTCCCTACAACCCATATCTTCTTGAAAAGTTTGATTGTCACATTAATGTAGAAATTTGCTCTACTATTAAGGCTGTCAAGTACTTGTACAAATACATATACAAGGGTCATGACAAAATAGCATTCCACATAGTAGGCCAACACAGTGATGAAAATATTGATGAGATCACAATATTTTAATCTGCAAGATAGATATCTCCTCCAGAAGCAATGTGAAGCATATACAAATTCCCTTTGAATCAAATTAATCCTGCTGTGATAAGCTTGTAACTACACCTTGAAGATTGCCAAATTGTTATCTTTTGAAAGACAGATAACTTGCGCTCTTTAGCTAACAATGAATTTCTTTCAAGAACAATGTTGATAGAGTTTTTTGTGATGAATAGAACAAACAAAAAAGCTCAAGAAGGAAAATATTTATACAAGGAATTTCCTGAATTCTTTGTTTGGGATGGCCAACATAGAATGTGGAATGAAAGAAAGTAAAGGGAGGTGATTTGAAGAATAATCACTGCAAATCCAAGAGAAAACGAGCGATACTATTTGCGATTATTGTTGAATCATGTACAGTGCCCAACTTCATTCCGCCAATTGAGAACTATTAAAGAAGTGACATACAACTCTTTTAGAGAAGCTGCTCTTCAATATGGTTTATTAGAGAATGATGAAAGTCATGAAAAGTGCTTAGAAGAAGGAAGTCCTTTTCAAATGCCTTCTTCATTACGACAATTGTTCGCAACAATACTTGTGTATTGTAGTCCACATGATCCAAAAACTTTATTCTTAAAATTTGAAAGAACAATGTTGGAGGATCTTTGTAGAGAATGACAATTATCTACAGAACAAATTCGTTCTAGAGTTTTGCAGAATATAAATTCTACTCTTGAATCCATGGGCAAGAACATTGAACAATTTTATCTTTTAGATCTATCGGGCCTTTCTGATGAAACTGATGATTGTTGCAAATATATAGAAGATGAGCGCAATTTATTAGTTCTGAGGTTAATTTGATGTTTGTGTCGTTGTCAAACATAGAACAACAACTTACATATTCTAAAATTGTTGATGCAGTACTTTCTGGAAATCTAGGATATTTCTTTACTGATGGACCTGGTGTGTAATAACCCCGACCCATAATTAACGTATAATCCATGATTAAGAAGGCTTAATAAGTAATTAAAGTGAAATTTTGCATTAATTGCGTGTGTGTTGCATTATTTGTATTTATATCTATTCATCATAGAAAGATTTGTTCATGTTATTGTTTTGTTCTGCAAGTTGACGACCTTATCGGCATCTGATCAAGAAATTGACTTGACTTACTTGTTAATTGGAATTTTTAGGAATTTATGGTAAGTTAAATTGAAATTCGATTCGGAATCGAATAATTAGAATAAATAATCTCAATTAGTTATCCTTAACTAAAATTAATTAACCTTCCTAATTGAGCCTATATAAGGCCACTTCCAACACCTTTAATGCACTTTACACCCTCAATCCCTCATCTTTGAAGACTACACGTGAGAGAAAGCGAGGGAGGAAGACTTCAGTTCAACCAAAAAGGATTTGCTAGAGAATTAAAGAGAACTAAGGAGGATTAGCTTGATCACTCAAGAATTGGTCTACTTGAAGCTCAATTGAGAAGTTTAGGTGAGAACCCAAGCTTTTGATAATGTAATTAAGTTAGCCAAGTCATGAATTCAAAAGAAATCCTATAGGAAGACAAGAATTGAGCTTAGATAGTTGACTTTGGGAGTGTATCATGCATGCATGCATAATTCCCATAATTTAGTAAGTTGATTTTCAAGAATTTCCACATGCATGTCTATACATGAGTTTTGTTCAAGGAACCTAACCTAAACATCTCATTTGCTCATGATTTGGAAACTTGGAGCTCAAATCACTCCATGCATGTCATATTCATGTTATGTTTTCACAATTCAAGTTTGAGTTTGCTCAATTGACAAGCTTATGGGCCTTGATTTCATGAAATGATCTTTAATTCTCAATGTTTTTCAAGTTAGGCATGTTTTCTTGAGTTTTTGGCCCAAAAGAACATGATTAATGGCTTTGAATTTGAGTTTTGAAGCTTGAAGGCAAATTTGGAAATTTCAGAATTTGTACCCTCCACTCGAGCGACAAAACCTGTGCTCTAGCAACCACTCTGTGATCTTATGCTTCCACTTGAGCGACCAAAAGTTGGCTCGGGCGTGAAATGCAAGCTCCTAGAAGTTTCATGTTTTTGTAGACCGTTTGAGCGACAAGAGTTACACTAGAGCGAGGAACTGAGTCTCACGCTCGATGTAATAGCCCAACCTGTACTATGCTTAATTATACCTGTGTTTAAGTGTTTGATATGAATTTGCAAGTTTAAGTATGTGAATTATGTGAATTTGGGATTATATTTGTTGAATATCTGTTGCAATTGAAACTTTGAACTGAAAATGGAGTGCCTTAGAGATGCGATAAGCCAAAATCGACTTCATATTTGTGTTTGGCATGATTTTTAGAGCTTTTGGTGAGATTTTGAAAAAATATGATTTGTAATGAATAAGTTAAGATTTTTGATTTAAGTGTATATGTTTAGCCTTTTGTTCTTTATTTTATGGGGAAAAAGCTCAAAGTGTGAGATAGAAAGAGAGGAAGATGAGAAAGCTTGAAGGGAATCAAGGGGCAAACCTTAGAATTGGGTTAAGGTATGTTAAATTACTCACAATCTTGGTCTCTAACTCATCTTTGTCTTGAAATCATGAAGAAATTAGGAATTTTCAGCTAGGGTTTTGAGTTATGTGGTGGCTTGAGCTAAAGGCATGAAATTGAACCCTAATTTCCCCATCTTTGTTTGATTTAAGTTCACTTTTGTGATTGACCCATGAAACAAATCCTAGATAATTCATGAAAACAAGATTTGTTGAAAAATTGCTCATGGATCATGTATTTTGAATTTATTTATGTAATGTATGAATATGGGAAAGAGATGAGTCCATGAATTTGTTCTTGATGCAAGGTTGATATGTTTAATGTGGAATTACACTTGTATCATACTTATATATCATATTTTTGAGTTGTTTTTACATGAATTTGAGCTTGGAAATGAGTTTAGGAAGTTTACATATTTGAACCATTTTTGGACTATCTGATTTTGCCCAAGCCGAACGAGGGGCCACGGGCACCACACGAGTGAAACATGAAGAAAAAAAGAGGTTTTCATTCTACTCCTTGGGCGCTCGAGCGGCCGATTTTTCTGCTCGAGTAGATTTGGGCCGCACGAGCGGTGAAGACTTTCGCATGTACGTAATCCCTGTTTCAGCCCAACTTCAAAAAGGCATATCTCTTTCATTCAGACTTCATTTTAAGCGATTCTTGAGCCTAAATTCAAGCCCTCAAAGTCTAGTTTCTAATGGTGGTGGTCACATATCCAAATTATAAGTACGCAAATAGATATTCTCAAATTAGTGAAAGCTATTTATGTTCTTTTAACCGTTTCATGTCATTTCCTACCCTAACTAGTTTCCTTTCGTTTATTGCTATTTCCTTAAATCTTAAATAAGTAAACATGATATGTTCAATAAAAAAAACATATGAAATTATTTTAGAAAACATTAAATTTTAGTCACGAACATTTAGGGCCATTTAAATTACATCTTTGGCACATTCTTTGTACGTGATTCATATGTGGAGGAGATTAGCATTGAACACTTGAGAGAAATTAAAGAAAAGTGTACGAATTAAAACAAATGATTTATTGAATGTGTATGTGACATGTTTTGTGTAGGTTGTGTGCCGGAGGCAACGCCGCAAGACCAAACGCACTGTGAGTAGTAATGTAGTACATTTATGTTCTTTGTTGCGTATCTTGAACTATGAAAGGTGATTGGTGCCAACATTATGAATTGATTGGAAATTATGAAACTTCATTGATATTATATGACATGTGCTAAATAATTGGGCCCGAGGCCGCTTGTTAAATGATTGGGCCCGAGGCCGCTTGATAAATGATTGGGCCCGAGGCTGCTTGATAAATGATTGGGCCTGAGGCCGTTTGTTAAATGATTGGGCCCAAGGCCACTTGTTAAATAATTGGGCCCGAGGCCGTTTGTTATATGTTTGGGCCTAAGGTTGCTTGGTTTATATGATTATGGATATTGTGAGAACCTTATGATCATCTACTTATATTACTTTACTGTGTTATTACTCATTGAGCTTCGCTCACCCAATTTTATGTATGCACATGTAGGTGATCAGCAGCATGGAGCACACCCCTAGAGTCAGCTCCAGGAGCCTTTTTGTGACCCAATCGAGTCATGTCTTCGAGACGGAGTTTTGTCTTGACTCAAATCACACTTTGAACTTATTATGTTTTTTCTTTCATGGTCTTGGGTTATAAACACTATGTACAATTTCCCCATGGCTCTTATATTTTTGATGGGCATGTATATGTATTATTGTATTACATGGTTAACTCCACGATTTTGCTT
This sequence comes from Camellia lanceoleosa, assembly GCA_025200525.1. Lineage (NCBI taxonomy): Eukaryota > Viridiplantae > Streptophyta > Magnoliopsida > Ericales > Theaceae > Camellia > Camellia lanceoleosa. The sequence goes on from CM045760.1 coordinate 42,815,907, forward strand.
ATGATTGGCACAACTCAAAGGACTTCTTCTTATTATATGCTTCCATTTATGGCCCCATTAGCATAAATATTCTGTATGATTATTTGAGGCCTTCGGTAATCTACGGATTGCTAGCCGGTTATGACCCAAACTTTTAGGGGCAGGTGTAGGTCATGACAGAGGGGTATCAGAGCACAAGTTAATAGTTCACACACGAGTCCATATGAGCAATAAGAAGTCTAGAAAAGGTTTAAGTTGCATCCATAATGCATTCACATTAGGTATGACATGGAAATGTACATTTGTATATGTGACTTATGTGTATATTATCTGTGAAAGTTATAATGCATGTTCCTCAGATCATGGTGAGAACAAGGGCGGAAGATGGGGAGGATTCAACCTCCACATGACTTGATAGGATGGAAGCAATGATGATGGAAATGACTGAGGCTTTTAGACGACGACGACAACAGCAACAACAACAACAACAGCAACAACAACCACCACCGCCACCATTGCCGGTGCCCCAACCTATAGTGCAAGACCATCAAGCCAACGACCGAACCATTGCTTTTACAAAGGAATTTAAGAAGATGAAACTGCCATCGTTCAAAGGAGGAATTGATCCACTAAAGGCGGAGGCGTGCGTGCTTGGTATCGAGAAATTGTTTGAAGTCTTTCCATGCACGGAGGCACAAAAAGTCTTGCTAACTGCCTTTACATTAGAAGATGAGGCGCGCCGCTGGTGGATGCTTATTCGAGGAGAACATGAAGGGATGAATTAGGCTCAATTCTTGTAGATCTTCTATGAGAAGTACTTCCCATAGAGTATCCGGGATAGAAAGGTGTTGGAGTTTGAAAACTTGAAGCAAGGGAACAAAACTGTAGCAGAATATGAGGCACAATATACCGAACTAGCCCGTTTTGCACCATACATTGTCGATACGGAGTACAAGAAGGCGAGGAAATTTGAGGAAGGTCTCTGAGACTCCATTATTGAGAAGATTAGTGCATTGCAGGTATAGAAATATGGGATGTATTGGATAAGGCCATCATAGTGGAAGGTAACCAAGCCAGTCGCAACCAGTACTCGGATTGGAAAGGCAAAAGGCAATGTTCCAATATGCACAAAGGGTCGGTGTCCTCGCAAAATAAGAAGCAAAATTTGGAAACTTCTAACACTGCGGGGTCTAATCGTGATTCACCACCAACTTGCCTAGAGTGTGGGAAGAAGCATCGAGGGATTTTCCATCAAGCATCGGGAGCTTGTTTTAAGTGTGGGAAGACGGGACATATGATGAGAGATTGTCCTATGTTTGGGTAACAAAAAAGGAATACGCCAATTGTTAGTTCAACCGGTTCTACTTTTATAACAAAGGCCCTAGCAAGGCCTACGACTTCGAGAGATAATGTTAGGCAATGAAGGGTCTTCGCTCTTGTTCCAGGTGATGTCTAGAATTCTGATGCAGTGGTTTTAGGTACGCTCTCCATCAACGGCCAACCTGCTCATGTGCTACTTGATTTGGGTTCCACTCATTCTTTTGTTTTGAAAATCTTTGCTCCTAAATTGAATAGATCTATGGAACCCTTAAATTATGTGTTGTGCGTGTCTCTCCCATTTGCAGACTATATGTTATGTGCTTCTATATACCCTGCATATGAACTTTTACTTGGAGATATTCCATTATGTTCTAATTTGATGCCTCTTGATATGGTATACTTTGACATAATTTTGGGAATAGACTGGCTGGCTAAATATCATGCAACCATTGACTGTGTGTCTAAACAAGTTGTTTTCGGCCCACCGGGTCAGGATGAGTTTACTTTTGTGGGACATGGGGTGGTCCTCCGTGCTATTTGATATCGGCTATGAAAGCTTGTAAACTACTTCAGAAAGGTTGTAGGGGTTATTTGTGTAGTATTTTGCATGCAAAGACAACTGAGGTGGGTGTTAAAAATATTCAAATTGTTAGTAAGTTTCCGGATGTGTTTCTCGAAGAATTGCCAGGGGACTTGACAAACCATAAGATTAAATTTGGCATTGATATTGTGTCGGGTATTCAACTGATTTCTAAGGCTTTGTATCGAAAGTCTCCGGCAGAAATGAAAGAATTGAAAATATAGTTGCAAGAATTGCTTGACAAAGGATTCATCCGATCGAGTACATCGCCATAGGGCGCACTCGTTTTGTTTGTGAAGAAAAAGGATGGGACCTTTTGGTTGTGCATTGATTATCGCGAACTTAATAAGGTAACAGTGAAGAATAAGTACCCTTTACCACGGATTGATGATTTGTTTAGCCAATTACAGGGGGCACAAGTTTTTTCAAAGATTAACTTGAGATCCGGGTACTATCAGTTGAAAGTCAAAGCAGAGGATATTGAGAAGACCACCTTCTGAACCAGGTATGGCCATTATGAATTTTTAGTCATGCCATTTGTTGTTACGAATGCACCAGCAGCTTTTATGGATTTAATGAATAGGGTTTTCAAACCGTACTTGGATGACTTTGTGGTGGTATTCATTGATGACATTCTTATTTATTCGAAGAGTAGGGTGGAACATGAAAAACACTTGAGATTGATTCTTCAAACACCGAGGGACAAGAAGTTATATGCTAAATTAAAGAAATGTAAATTTTGGTTAAATGAAGTTGTGTTTTTGGGGCATGTAATCAACAAGGATAGTGTGTCCATTGACCTGCAAAAGATAGAAGCTATTGTGAATTGGCCTGCTTCTACCAATGTTGTAGAAGTATGCAACTTTATGGGTTTAGCAGGGTACTACTGAAGATTTGTTAAAGACTTCTACAAGATTGCAGTGCCGCTCACCTAAGTTGACTCAAAAAGGTGTTCCATTTGAGTGAACAGAACAAAGGGAGTCCGCCTTCTAAGAATTAAAGACCTAACTCACAACCGCATCGGTTTTTGCCGTACTATCGGGTACAGAAGGGTTTGTGATTTATAGTGATGTGTCTCATAAGGGTCTGGGGTGTGTGCTTATGCAGAATGGAAGAGTAATTGTGTTCTATTTAATTGTGGGTTAATGTGCTTTAATTTACCTATATCTGTTTGAATTGAGGAATTATCTGTTGAGTTACGACCTTGAAACTAAAATTGCCGACCCTTATGGGTTTAGCAAACAAAAATGAGTACATGGATATGCTAATGGGAATTTTTAGAGCTATTTGGGAAAGTTAATTGGGAATTTATTTCGTCTGGTTCGTTGAGGTGCGTTGGGTGGTTGACTTTGCACTGCAAATTTAAGGCCTTAGAGGCTTTAGAAACCAAAACGGAGTACATGGTTATGATCAGTATAATTTTTAGAGTCATTTGGGAAGTTTAATTGAAATTTGCTTTCGTATGATTCGTAAGGGTGCGTTTGGCTCCCTAATTGTGATAAGCTTACGTATATGAATATATATATATGTAAGTATATGAGCCTTGCTTGACTCAACAAAATGAAAAGAAAGAGAGGAGAGACAAGAACGTGAAGAGAAAAGAGAGAGAAGAAGAGAAGAGCAACTAGGGCTTAGAGATTAAGGATTTTTGCTAGGAGATTCAAAGAATAAGGAACAAGGTATGTGTAACCTAACTATAGTACCCTAAATCTCACTCCAATTATTTGGTATCGACTTGAGAATGATGTTCTCTACTTATCTAACTTGGGGTTTTTGAACCACTCACTTTGGTTGGTAAATACCTATGGAAAACATCAAGATCCATTGTTTTGATCTAGTTAAGAGATGATTCTTGCGTTAACCTAAGAAAATCTATCCTTTAATCTTTAGTCTTTGCATGTATTAAACTTCTATAGACACATATATATTTGTATCTATTTTGCTAACCATGGGAGGATGAAAAGAAATGTGATTAATAAGTTGTATAAGTTGCTTTAGTAAATTAAGACTTATTTATGTATAAATTCATGTTTATCATGTTCACATAATATGATATTGGAGAGATATTGCTCATATTTGCCTTAGAAATGTCTTTGGAAAGTTGGCTTTTTGGTGATGTTCGAACTGCAGAAAACAGGGTAAACGATCGCATGTGCAGGGCCCATGGCCGCACGTGCTGGAGGCATAATTGCACGTGCGGGGCTCATAGCCGCACGTGTGGAAAACAGGGGAGAGGAATGGGACCACACTGCTAAAAAGGCACGTGTGGCACGATAGGGACTTCCACACGTGCGGCCAACGTTGAGAAATTCTATAACCTCCTTTTGTTCTGTTTGACCCTCTGAAATTGTGAATGTGTCTATTTGATCCGTTTAAAATGCTTGAAAATGAATAGAAAGTAAACGAATCGAACAAGTGAGTAAAGAAACTAAAGAGATAATAAACAAAAAGAAAAATGCATTATTTACCCGTTGTGTACATGTGCTATGTGTAGGTCACTTGCGGGAGAAGACCGCTGCTCGCCTAGACCACTGTGAGTAATAATAGTGTATTGCTATGTTTATTCCGTATTTATGCTTATGAATTATTATATCTTGATTGTCCTTGGCATGCTGGAATCATTATGCTATGGGTTACATATTATGATTGTGATTGGCATATGTGGGATGAGTAGTGCCAGGATTCGTGTATTTTTTTCCTAGATGCAAATTGTGTTTATTGCAATGGTATACGTTATGTGAATTATATTTTGATGGAGATGATTAAACATTGGTATTGACATGGACCTAAGGTCGTTTTGTTCTATTAATAATGATAGGCCTAAAACCGTTATGATATGGGTTACTTATGATTCGTGCCTCTAAGGCCGAGGGAGATGGAGACATGCCGATGCTCCATTTACCCTATAATGATATGAATTGTTTATAACTCATGGCCCAAGGCCAAGGGTGATGGAGACATGTCGATGTTCTATCTACCCTCTAATGTTTCAAACAGGTGTTGATATATGATTGGGCCTGAGGCTGTTTTGATATATTATTGGGTTTGAGGCCGTTCTGAAATGCGATTGGGCCTGAGGCCATTTTGATATATGATTGGGCCTGAGGCCGTTTTGATATGTGATTGGGCTTGAGGCCGTTTTGATATATGATTGGGCCTGAGGCCATTCTGATATGCGATTGGACCCGAGGTTGTTTTGATATATGATTGGGCTAGAAGCTTGTAGATCGCCTGAACTCTCTCCGTGCGCCCCCTGTAACAAGCCCGCGAGGGACCTCGGCTACAGTTCGGACTCCCCTTTTTTGTTTGTTGCGGTTCGTAATCTGAACCAAAGAGTCCAACTCTGCCAAATCGTTTTGAGAAAAACAGATTTTTTGAAAAGAAGTGCCAAACATGGACTGCTTTGCCAGATATAGAGTCGCCACCTAAATATTTTTTTTATGGGAAAATTTAGGAAATCCTGACTCGGTGTCGAAGGCCACGTGTTCGTCATCACCAAAGTTGTCTTGGCTCGGGAGCTTGGGTACGATCAGGAAAGGTCAGCTATGAGCACCCCCTCTCGCCCGGTCCGAAGACCGGCCTCTACTAACCATGATATCCAATTTTGAAAATGTTATGTGTTCTTTTTCCGGTTATTAGCCTAGAATTACTATATTATGCGCACAACAAACAAGTATAGACTAGATTGCCTAATGTGGAAACAAGCATTGCATATCCGTTTGTTTTGAAAAGCGCTTTGGAATTTGCTACTCGCAAGTAGGTTAAAACACGGATTTCAATGAGTTTTTCCAACTCAAACAATCCAACCTTCACCCACGGGCATTCAGGCAGTTTATCTCATATAAGCACTTAGCCACATGGTAAGCATACTGTCATGGCAACATTCACACGCATGCGATATGCTAAAGCATAAATACTTACATCGTACTCCGTGTTAAAACAATAAACTAGTTAGCAAACATGCATGTCCTAGTTCATGTTAAAGTGACTAATGCAACACATGTAGAATATGATTAGGATAGGCTCGGCTAATCTACGATGACATGTGAAATGCTACAACTAACACGTATTCAATTTGGAAATTGAAATACAGATGCAGTTAGAATGATGCGCCGAGCCCGGTGCATGTAAGACAAATGAATGGATGCACGCATGCATTGCATGAGGTATGCTAATTTAAACGTGCCCTAATACTAACCATCAAAGCAGGTAAGTAAAAGGGAAGAAAGAAGTGGGGGTTGGAAGACATGCACACCACTCACCCACACTTATTACAAATTCGCCCTCGCTCGGAGGGACAAAATAAATATTACAGTCCAAACAATAAATAAATAAATTATTACAAAATTTCTAATTATCAAATTAAATCCAATATAAAAAGAAAGGGGCCTCAGCCTTGTCTCGGGATGCGCGAATGATGCATGCTCGATCCAACTCGCCCGGAAGACCCACGTCATGCCACTGTTGCCTCTGTTTTTACTGCCCTGTCTCTCCAAAAACTGCCAAAGTCCCAGAATACCTTCCTTGTATGCTGCTGCACACCATCGGCTGGAGGAAATGCCCACCGGCCATCTAAAATATTTACCGGCTATCCATGAGGTTATCAGCCATGCACTGATGGCCGGTAGGCACTCTATACTGCCGGTCGGCAGAAAATTCCTGCAGAAGACAGTTTTGACAGCAACAGCAGACAGACAGTGCATGACATGGAGTTTTGAGCAAATGTAAGCATGGCTATGCTCCCTATCATGTGTTAGACTCAAGAGAGCATAGCCCTCGACCCTTGGGCCATCAATGATGCATCTTGGTGCATGATGGCCTAAAAGGCCAAGTTTGCATTTTAATGGAAATGCATGCAACACACAAATGAAGACCAAGGCTCTATCATGTATTGGTCAAGGGCCTCGATGACCGAGAGTTGGGACAAGTTGCATCACTTGTGGTATGAACTCCTCTCAACCCTCACACTTGGTTTGACACCCCAAACCAAGTAATGCAATGCATGTTATGCAAGCATGGCTCCACAATGCAACCTAATACTAAAATGCAAACATGTCAAATGTAATGCAACATGCAAGGTGCAAATGCAATGCAAACATGGACAATTTAGGCAATAGGATTAGCATGTTGCAAGACCATATTAATCAAACATGCAACAAGCATTAGACAAATGTGCAATGGTGGACTTAAACCATGATGGGGCAGACCTCAATCCACCCCAAAACAGTGGCCAAAAGTGCCCCAAAAGGTGGGCAAATGTCCAAGCCAACATGCAACCATAAAGGCCTAAAGCTAAGGCACAAAGTGGAGCATTCCACTACCTACTAAAATGACCACTCATGGCATATATTAGGCAAATAAAAACATAATTCTAGCATGCAAAAATACACCCAAACCCTCTGATATGATAGCCCCAAAATACCTCAAATACACAAACATGCACAAGGCCTATTTCAAGGCACAAAAGAACAACCTTCCAAAGCATGAAAGTGATGACCAATGCAAGCATATGAGCATGATTTAGGGACTGAAATATAGCCTACAATGATGCCAAATCATGAGAAAAAAAAAAAACTAAGTTAAGCATGCTAGTGATCTACACAACCAAGGCTTACAAGCCAAAATGCAAAGCCACTATACCAAGCATGCCAAACATGGAAAAATTAGTGGCTCACAGCCCTTAAACATGGAAAAATGATGCTAATATCTTCATGGAGTTATGCTAATATATGCAAGAAACATGGCCTAAACACAAGATGCATTTCTATGCCAAATAGAGGCATGCAAAGCAAGCATAAGGTGCATGCATAGGACCAACAAAACACCATTAGACAGAGACAAAATATGATCCAAAACACCCAAAAAAGCTCTGAAATGGCGCCAAAAACAAGCAAGCATGCATGTTGCCCTTTAAGCCAAAAACAAAGGCAAAAGAGGGACAAAGGGGAGAGTGGGGTCCCTCCCCTATACAAGACTTCAAATCACCTTCCTCACTACTAAAAACCCACTAGTTTTCAGTGATGAGAGGACCCAAAACAACAAGGCAAATAAGGCCTCAAGAAAAGGCACCAAAGAGGCCAAAATAAGGCCTAAGAGGGTGAGTTTGCACTCAAACCACAAAGTGACCTTAATGAAAGTTCAAAAGCAAGAAAATATAAGACTTTTTTATGTTATACACAAAGCTAAAAACAGTAAGAAAAATAGGTAAAAACTTGTTGCAAAAATGGGGAAACTAAAGCAAAGTGCTCACCCTTGAAGAACACCTCAAGAACAGATGATCCAGCCCTCTTCTTCTGATCAAAAACAGTCCAAAACCTCAGAAAACAACCCTCCAAGCCTCTCAATCTCGAGCTAAGGTGTAATGGTGTGTGTATTAGTGCAAAAGTAAGATAAAACCACACTTTTAGGCCTAAAAACACACACACAAGATGAGAGAGAGGGAAAATCTAGAGAGAGGAGATATATGGCAGATACATAGATACACAAGCTCTGGTTTTTTTGATGAAAATGGCTAACCTCCAACAAAGGGAGAGAGATGGTGCTTATATAGGCAAAAAATAAGGCTCAAGGCTTCTCCAAGAAGCTAACTAAAAGGGGCAAGGGGTGCAAAGGGGTCTTGGCTTCTTGGGGAAGCTAAGACAGCTGGCCAAGCTTCTCCAAGAAGCTTGGCCAAAGGGGTCAACCTTCTAGAAGGTTTGGGGCTTCAAAGGTGCAAAGAGGTCACTTCCATGCACGGGGATGAGTGATGGTGTATTTCAGCTGGCACAGCTGGCATGCACCATGCTTCAGGGGTGCAAAGGGTGCACGCCGGCCACCAAAAGGGGTCACCGGCACAATAAAGTGCTAGTCGACTAAACATAGTGCCGACCGGCCATTGTTTTTAAGAAAACACTGCTGGTGGTACACATGTGCGGCTTGTGATGATAGGAGAGGGCCAGTGGGGTGTGGGGATGGCTAATAAGCCATTCCCTGCCCTTCCAAGGCAAAACACAAGTGTTTGGTGCAAAACCAGACACAAAACGGTTGAGTTCGGTGATCCTGAGGCAGGGCGCGTAGTCGAGACCTCCGGGAACTCCAAACGAACACAAACATGGATAATCACCGAGTGTTCAAACGGTGACGTCCAAGTCTTGAGGACGGTCAAAAATGGGATGTCTACAGTTGCCCCTCTTTGACAGAACTCGAAAGTCATAACAATGACGGGAGTGAATGTCAAAGCCCAGAGACGACCCATTTTTGACAAGGTCGAAGACTTGGACAAACATGCAAGATAAACAAGGTATGCGCCCGAAGGCAGGAGCAAAATGCAACAGAAAATGCAAGAAGCCGAGCATAACTTATGATCATGCAAAGAAAGCTGTAACGAAGCACACATGCAACATTTTTAAGCTAGCATACACCAGACTACACTACAATGCAGAAAGGATGTAAGAGAATTATGTAATTCTCTGTACGTCTCACGCGGAGGATACAATACCTGTGCGGCTCGTCCGGTTGCACCGGCCTTGAATGAACCGTACATACAATATCGTGCCTGAAAAGAAAACAAACTTAATAGGTACAATGTCGTTAGCAACATGCATGACAATGCAAATGAAAGCAAGACAACGCAGGTCACAAGGAATGTAAGACAATGCAAATGAGGCACGCATGCTAATGCAAATGACGACACGCATGCCAACGAAAATGTGACACGCATGCCAATGGAAATGAGGCACACATGCCGATGAAGAAGATGGGGCACACCTGCCAATAGAAATGAGACACGCATGCCGATGAAGATGGGGCACACATGCCAATGGAAATGAGACACGCATGCCGATGAAAGTGAGGCACACGTGCCAATGAAAATGAGGCACACGTGCCAATGCAAATGAGGCACACGTGCCAATGCAAATGAGGCACACGTGCCAATGCAAATGAGGCACACATGCCAATGCAAATGAGGCACACGTGCCAATACAAATGAGGCACACGTGCCAATACAAATGAGGCACACGTGCCAATGCAAATGAGGCACACGTGCCAATGAAAATGAGGCACACGTGCCAACGCAAATGAGGCACACGTGCCAATGCAAATGAGGCACACGTGCCAACGAGAATGAGGCACACGTGCCAACGCAAATGAGGCACACGTGCCAACGAGAATGAGGCACACGTGCCAACGAGAATGAGGCACACGTGCCAATGCAAATGAGGCACACGTGCCAATGAAAATGAGGCACACGTGCCAACGTAAATGAGGCACACGTGCCAATGGGAATGAGGCACACGTGCCAATAAAAATGAGGAATGATGCAAGTGTGACACGCATGCCTCATAAGATGCGAAATAATACAAATGAGACACGCATGCCTCATAAGATGCAAAATGATACCAATGAGACACGCATGCCTCATAGGAATGGAAAATGATACGAGTGTGACACGCATGCCACACGGAATGTAAAATGTAAATGAGACACGCATGCCTCAGGGAAATGCAAAATGATGCAAGTGTGACACGCATGCCATACGGAATGTAAAATGATGCAAGTGTGACACGCATGCCACACGGAATGTAAAATGATGCAAACGGACTTAAATGTGTAACAACGCACGTGTTTCGGAATGCATGACAATGCATGGTAAGGGAATGCACGACAACGCGAACGATGCGCGAGGCGACGTATGTATTGAAATACATGACAGTGCTTGTAATAAAAATGCAATGACAATGCATGAGAGATGTGCATGACAATGCAAGGGGTGCGTGTTACAACGCATGTAGTATGTGCATAACAATGCAATTGTGAGGCGCATGATAGCGCGATGTAATGCACCGAAATAGTGCGATGAACGCGTGCAACGCACACGGGGCAACTTTTGAATCTTGTAAAAGGCAAAAAGGATACCAAAGGATACAACATTGTATGAGTTGGAGTGCTACGTACAGAAGACGCGGTCCGAGGTCAAAACGAAGGCCGGTTGAGCGTCGGAGATACACTTTCTTGCACTTTCTTAAGCTATGAAGACCAAAAACTACTCATATGGCCTAAACAAGGTTGTGGGAACACCACCGGCTGGGAGGGGAAGCCACCGGCTGCAAAATAATTTCATCAGCACAATATTCTGCCGGCCGGTACAAAATGCTGCCGACCGGCAAAAAGTTCCTGAGTTGGGGCAGATTCGACATTTCACCATGGGTGTTTTAAAATAGGGTTTCTAAACCCTATTTCTCACTTCCTCCTTCGCCGAAATTCCACACCCTCTTTCTCTAGAGTGTTTTCCTCTCCTCTTTTCTCCGTTTCTTTGCGTTCTTGCGCCCTTTTCATCTTTCGATTCGCGTATACCTTCGCGTTTCGAATACTTTGGACCGAACAAATCTTTGTTTCGGTGCCTCTTTTGCCATTTCCACCTTTTTGGGGTTTGTTCCCCTCGATTTCCTCTTGATTTCCGTGTCTTTTCACATCCCGCCTTTTCCGGCCATTTTCCACCCTCCCGGGGGTTGACTTTTCGATTGACTTTCCATATTCCAACCCGATTTTCATTCTCCAACCATTTTATCATCATTCTCGACACGGCAGACGACATTCCACACAGTGGGACTCCCTCGGATCACGAGATGGATCCCGGGGTCGAGCTCCTACCTTTGAGCGAGCGCCCGTTCGACCTGACGACCTACCGGCCGGCGATTCATGTTCTGTCCCCTGACGGACTGCGCTAGTTCAGGATTTTCGACATGGCGTTGGATCCCGAGCTTCTGCTACGTGAGCCTGCCTCTCACCTATCCTTCGGCGCTTCCGAGGTAACATTTTTTCTTTGCTTTATTTTCTGCAATGTAGAACTTTTTAACTGTCAACTGCCATAGCTGATTGCATTCTTTAATTGCTTTAGCTCAGATACTCTGATACACTGTGTACTGTAGTTGATCACAAACACACTAGCAACTGATATCTGTTTAAGAACGACACATGCACACACACTGCACTAGCCTTAATCACCCAAACACACGGCACACACCGTATTTCACTGCAAACTCACCAACACCCAGCATCTGCTTGAATCTGAAAAACTTGCACGCATGCCAGATTTGCATCGAACCACACAAACATGCTGACGCGTCATACGTTGTAGTTCACTATAAGCACACTGGCACCCGGCATCTGTTTGAATTTGAAAAACTCGCACGCATGCCAAATTTGCACTGATTCTGATTGTTTCTTCAAAACTGTACATTTTATATTGCATCACGACTATTTGTTTGAAAACAGGGAGACTCCCATACCATCCGCGGGTATGGGAACACTGTCGCTCGTGAGTGGTACGCCGAGCTTCCCGACGCAGTTCGCCACATCGTGGACTAGGCCGGCTTTGGCGCATTCTGCAGGGGACTCTCTAGGCTCACTACATGCAGACCTCTCATTGCCGCTCTGGTGGAGAGGTGCTGGGACATCACCGATTCATTCTATTTCTCTGCGACGGGGGACATGACAATGACCCTTTATGATTTCTCGATGCTCACAGGCATCGGGGTAGGGGGTGATCCGATCCCCTTTGACATTGATATGGATGAGTGGACCGCGGCTCAGGTTTACTTGCTCGGTGCGGCACCGCCTCTTGCGCATCCCGGCTTCGTCCGATACTCCTGGTTTGAGGTGCGATTCGAGGTCCAAACTCTTTGTCGATCTGACCGATGACTCAGAGGCCGTGAGAGATACGTCTGGCTTTCTCATGTGCCTCTTTGGGTTGACCACTTTCGCCGACCGGGCGAACACAAGGTTTCTCTCTGCTCGGCCAGACGGTGGATGTCAGGGACATCTTACATTATGACTGGGGTGGCGCCGCTCTGGCCACTCTCTATGGATATATGAGCTCAGCTTCCCACGGCAGCGGATAGTTGCTCGGAGGCTACTGGCGTGTTTGGGAGGTACATTTCTTTTTCTACCTTTCATTTCTGTTCTATATTTTCTGTACTCTGCACACTGCACACACTATAGTCTGCTTTACACTTGCTGTATACTGTACACACGGCACACACATACTCTGCTTTACACTGACTATACACTGCTCACACTGCACAATACACTGCACAACACATGGCTCTGCTATTTCTGCTTTTACTCTATATTCTGCTTTATCTGATAAATGCACCGGCATTTACCTTGCAGTTGTGGGTTTATGCCTACTTTCCTAGGCTCGCTCCCGTACCGGAGACGGAGACTCCTCTGGTCGTCCCTTTTTCGCGTCCCTTTGACGGGAGATGCACCCGGAGGCCACGAGAGACATTTAGCTTCTTCCGCCGCTTCTTCGACACCATCACCCCCGCAGAGGTATGTTTTACTTGCAGTTCATTTAAGCTTCGCCTTTCCACTGCATATTTCAATAACAGTAGATAACAAACTGTATTGCATTTTCAGATCACCTGGCAGCCTTGGGCTCCTTTGCCAGCCATGATATGGGATCGGTTTGCCAGTGCCGATGAGACCTCGCGTTTCCAAATTTTGCTGGAGGGTCCGGTCTGTCGGGCTTGGTACCTGGGCGAGCATTTCTTGCGTCAGACCCTGGGTTTACCGGAGCAGATAGTCCCGGTGCACCCTCCTGAGCACATGAGGGATACCGAGAGATTCATCGCCGAGCAGATGGCGGACTACACCATTGGCTGGGAGGCAGACGACTTCAGTGGCGAGGGCGATTACTTGGAGTACGTCCAGACCTTTATCATGTGACCTCTGAGCGGCGGCCGCCGAGCGGAGAAAGAGAGACCAGCGGCGCCAGCGGCTGGAGTGGGAGTGGGGGCTGGAGGGGGAGCGCCGAGGAGAGCTCGAGTCCGTGGCAGGGGCGGAGTTCAGCGAGGGCGGGGGACCGGTTGGCCTGCTCTGCCCACTTCATTGACTTTCCGAGGGCAGGGTGGGGCGACCTATCAGATCCCCTTCGCCCCTCCGCCGGCTGATCACGAGTTTGTCGGTGTCCCCGACTTGCCTCCGGTATGTATTACTGCATTTTTGTACAGTCATTTCATTTCAGTTTATTTGATATTCCACAGAATATTGATGCATCTGATACTTTTGCAGGCTTCTTCTGAGTACACCCGGCAGTCATTGGAGATGAATGCCTCCATGATGGGGATGCTACAGCGGACCTTCGACCTCCTAGCCCTTTACAGCATTCCGGTATGTTCTTTCTGACCACAGCCTCAAACCACACACAAACTGCTTCGCATAATCTGATGCACGACACAACACTGGATACCCAGCCCTCACGGCACCTGATACACTGTACTCACGCACTGCATCCTGCACTGATTCACTGCTCACAGCATATACACACTGTACTCATACACTGTATTCTATACTGATTCGCTGTTCACAGTATACACAGACTGTACTCATACATTGCATTCTATACTGATTCACTGCTCACGGCACTCACAGACTGTACTCATACATTGCATTCTATACTGATTCGCTGTTCACAGTATTCTGATGCATTCGCCTTTCATGCTTTTTCAGCCTCCCTTCCAGATTCCTCCGGTGGGTGGCGCTCCGGCTGGACTTCCCATTTTTACCCGGGATGGCAGAGTATATCCCCGCACCAGAGGGGGGCGCACTCACGTCAGGAGCAGCTCGCGGGCTCCAGTTCCAGATGACGAGTCTGAGGCAGAGACAGAGGCAGAGGCGGGGTTGTCGGAGGAGGAGACCGGGGACAGCTCGGGCTCAGGCTCAGACGGTGATGCTCCTGGTGGTGCTCCTGGACCTTCGTCTAAGAAGAGGACTAGGACAGACTGACAGCCCCGGAGTCATCTTTGACATTTGATACAGATTTTGCTGTTTTTCTTCTTTTCTGCATTTTCCTCTTTTGTTAGTGGTTAGGGTACTTTGTATTGCCACAGGCAGATTTTGTTTCCAAAACTTATGTACTTGAAAAGATTATGAAATGAAACAAACTTTTTGTCTGAAAGAGTGTTATATCTGCACATTTCATACCCTGCACTGTATTGCATCATATTACACCTCAAATGTAAATGATATTGATCTGTTGTCTGAAAATTAAACACTTACACTGTGATAATCGGATAACCAACCAACTAACAGGAAACAACTCATACAAACCACTACTCAAACTGAATAATACAGCCCATACTCTACTGGGGATTGATCTGCATATAGCCCATGACACAAAGACTTTCGGTTCATTCCGCGACAAACCCTGAACAAACAGCCTCAATCTGACAAGACGGACCACAAAAGCTGACACGGTTGCAGTTGAAACACACTCGGATGTCCCAAATTTTCCCTTTCCTTCTCTTGCTTCGCACGAATATAGAGAATGGCATAGCATTCTGAGCACAAACGATTTTTTGAAATAAAGAAGGGTTTTCAACCGGGGTATCGAGCCTACCACAGAACACAGCGGAGGGACTCAAACAAAGAAACAAAAGGCACACGACCTGAACACAACGAGACACACTCGGAAAAGACTGAAAGCCAAAATCGAGACCGATAAATCAAAAGACACGACACACGGACATGTTTACAAAAAGACCTCAAATCTCGAGGAGCCAATTCCTTCGGGTATTATTTCCCACCCTTTCTGATTTGTGATACTCACATCACTCGGCCCTCAGGCTCGGTTTTTCTCTCAAAACCCTTTTCTTACTTTTCTCTCAACTTACTTCTCTCTATTCTTTTATTCTCTCATTTTCATCCCTCCCCAGAGCGGTTGATGGGTAAACGAGAGGTTGTGGGCTCATGCCCGATACAGCTAGCTTGCAGCCACTTCTTCTGGTAGATAGGGTGCCTTTCTGGCGAGTGTGTTGATGGGGGAAAAACAGAAGACCTGACTCAATTGTGCCCCTAGTTCGTCACTTTGACCATTCTTTGTTTTCTAAAACAGTTTTGATCAAAATGAGAGTTGGATTAACATACTTGTTCGATTTTTGATTCAAAATCATGCAAATCAGGCTGTGAGCACTGAAAATTCTCCTTTTCGGGTCCAAGAAGATGGTCCGGTTTTGGAAAATGAAATAGTTTTCGAGAAAATAGTCAACTTCAGTAAAAATTTTCAAAAACTATTTTTTACAAACAATCGATGCTCGACGAGCACAGAACTTACCCTTGAGATGCGCAACCTCGAATTGGAGACAAATTGCCCCTTGCTTAAAGGGGGATAAGGCAACGGAAAGTTGCCCCTGGTCTGGACGGCAACTCAGGGCAACTTATGACATTGGATGGCAACGGAAAGTTGCCCCTTGTTTGGATGATGCTGCGGCACGTTGTAAGCCAGTCTTCGTTGATGACGATCGGACCCTCGGACGCGGAGGAGACGAAGACGGTTTGAATCAATATATGGACACAGTCACCTGGAAGGTGTTGGTGGTTGGATTTCAAGAGAAAGTTAATCATGTAGTTCCAGGTTGCTGCAATCGAGACATCAGATTCGGGAGAGGCACAAGTGATCAAAACCATGACATGGACTGAGACGCTATGGAAGCGTTGGGGGCTGGACTTCAGGATGAAGTTGCCTACGTATCCCAAACATGGGAATCAAGCCTTACATAGTTCCGGTTAAGGTACACTCGGGTATTTTAACCTTCACTGTTTAGGCTCTAACTTTTGCCAAGGTGCCCAATGCGGGTTTTCGACCTTGCGAGCTATGTTTTTCTTTTTCTTTTCTTTTCTTTTCTTTTGCATTTTCATTTTTTTTTGATTTCTTTTGCTATTTTATTTTTTTTTGTTCTTTTTCCTCTCTTGCTTCTTTTTTTTTGTCTATTTTTTATTTCTTTTTTCTTTGCTCTAACTTTTGCCTGGGTCGCCCTTCCGGGTTTTCGGCCTAGCGAGCCTCTCAAAGGGTAAAAGTGTAGCAAGCCCATGCCAAATGGTTTTGAGATTGAAGCCTCTCTGTGTCCAGGAGAATGACTGTTGTGTTGATTTGCAGAAAAGTCCATCACGGTTGCTTCACGAGCCTTGCCTGGTGGGATCTGATCTCCTTGATCTGACTTTGATGCCTCTTGCTCGAGGGCTGCCTCAAAATGGGCCACACAGGCGTTTCATGGCACTGTTGAACGTTTTGAACGGATTCCAGTTTGCAACAGATAAATTGAATCTTGAGGCTGAGAGCGATCTTGGGCTGCACAATCTCAAGAGTGATTCCACACAGGTCTTCGCAAGACTGCGCGAAACATTTCGTTTTTGAAAGTTTTTAAGGAAGCGACAACTCGCTCGCACAGAAGATAGTGTGGAACCAGTCTGGATCAAACCAGGATCCTTCTCAGTACTCACGCCGACAAGCATGATTTCATTCATTAAAAGCTTAGCATGCCTCTCTTTCTCTCAAAATGATCAAAATTTTACAAAACCCGAGGAATTACTTCCTCTTCGTTTTCATCACCGCAGTGTTCGAAAAGGGGTTTTATGAAAAGCTTAGGTCATTACAACGATGTTTAAGGCACAAGAGAGTAGGTGGTATGTACTGTCGTTCCATTCACATCCTCTGGCACGGCTGACTCAAATAGCAACAAGTACGGAACGTGATAGCCACAGCTGTTTCATTCAGATTTGTTGGTATAACTGGCTCTTCGGCAGAAACAGACTAAAAAAAAAGCAAAAACAACTAATTACAAAATAAAACAGTGTTTGAGGCAACAACCCCGAAATCACCTAGTATACTATACAAGAGGGACTGACTCATTACAACAAGACAGACCCTGTAAGAAAAAAGACTTACTCAATACAGATAGACAGGCTCAAAACAAAACAAAAGATTGACTTAACACCCAAGTCAGAATTTACAGAACTAGCATTGGCAGATGCTCAAAAATGCGTGCCAAACGCCACATCCAAAAATGCACCAGGCAGTGCCCGCAGGTGGTTCACCTTCTGATTACATACTCGCAGTATCTGTGTCCTTAAAATCCAACAACTAGGTGGTGACGGACTTTGCTGAGGTGGGGGGGAGGATAACCTCGTTGTCAATCAAATCTTGTACCTCATGACGGAGGCGAAAGCAATTATCAGTGGCATGACCGGTTTGCTGGTGGTACGCACAGTACAGAGCAGCATCATGTGTGGCAGGGAGATTCTTCGGTAGGGGTCGAGGCTCCAAGGGTTTAAGATGCCCCTTTTTGGTCAAAATCAAAAGTGCCCTAGGCAAAGGCATGTAGAGAGGATGGAAGACCTTGTGCCCTCGGGGCAGGTACTTTGGAGCCTGAGCACTCTTGCCAGATGCACTAGCGAACGGGTCGGCAAGTGCGGCCTTCATTTTCTGATCTTTCCTGGGTACAGGGTTGGGAGCTGGAAGAACTGTTTTGGCATGACGGGGCATATCCCGGTTTTCTGATTGACTGGAATTGCCCTCAGGCGGAGTGGGGAAAGCGTCCTCCACGGCTTTTGTCATGACTGCAGATATCTGTTGCTTGTTCATCCCCCCGGCTTTCATAGCCTCGACTGTCTACAGCAGCTGTTCGATAGGGTCAGCATCTATCTTCATTTTATCTTTACCTCTGGCCTCGGCCTGATTGAGGGTTTGGGTTGATGTTGACACGTCATTGTTATAACTGGAGGCCATCTCCGGTTGACTAAGTTCAATAACAATTCGGCCCAACAGCGGGGGCTCCTGGGGTACAAAGCTCCGTCAGATGCGGTGACGGTGAAGCTGACATCCCATAGGCGAGATCCGCCACAGACCTCTGGAGATCACCTATCATCCCCATTAGTTCAAATGTAGTAGGCTCACGAGCCTGATATAGCTGAGGGACCCAGACTGGGTGTGCAACCGGCGATCTGGGTGGATGTGGCATATCAACGAGAGTCTCTCATTGTGTGGGTGATTCCTTGATCCAACGCTACATCATGACCACGATCTCTTCTGAATTCTGTGTCATGCTAAGTCCTGCCTCAGCGAGGAGAAGGCACTAGCTGATCAATTCTCTGAATCTCTGAACTGAAACCGAAAATAAGCAGTATTTCAGCCCTCAACAGATCAAACATAGGTGTAGCCGAACAACTGCGCTCTACTACTGATCATTGTTCCCCAGAATCACTGTTTGAAACTGAACTGATACCCGCAGACATAAGTGATTCTTGACAACATTGATACTGGTGTCCTCAGGCCGGATACCCAATCTGGCAAACTGACATGCGCATTCCCTGTAGAGATACACTCTAAAAGGCACATAGCAGGTAAAAGAGAGCCAAAACACCCCTATGCTGGGGTAGGGTTTCCCTGTCCTATTTTGTCAGGAGCTAGGGTTTCACTACGCACACAGCGGCTGCAAACAACCTATATCGGGTAAGCAACCTGCCCTAGTTTGGAATGGTCACTATGGATTTCGATATGCACTAGGTTGAATGGTCAAAAAAGGGTGCCCCGGTAAAACTGGGGTTTGTGTTTCCATACTGGCAGAGCCCGCAACCGGTCAGCCTTATGGTCATGCCTTGACAAGTCTCTAGCAAACCGCTCAGGAATAGCAGATGGCCAACACGGTGTCCTAGGCGCACCAATGCACATGCAATGCAAAGAGACGCATAAATGGAATCAAAACAGGATATCACGTGTTCGAGTCAAGCTCTCTAAACTCCCCAGCAGAGTCGCCAGAAACTGTAACAAGCCCGTGAGGGACCTCGGCTACAGTTCGGACTCCCCTTTTTTGTTTGTTGCGGTTCGTAATCTGAACCAAAGAGTCCAATTCTGGCAAATCGTTTTAAGAAAAACAGATTTTTTGAAAAGAAGTGCCAAACATGGACTGCTTTGCCAGATACAGAGTCGTCACCTAAATATTTTTTTTATGGGGAAATTTAGGAAACCCTGACTCGGTGCCGAAGGCCACGTGTCCGTCATTACCAAAGTTGTCTTGGCTCGGGAGCTTGGGTACGATCGGGGAAGGTCAGCTATGAGCACCCCCTCTCGCCCAGTCCGAAAACCGACCTCTACTAACCATGATATCCGATTTTGAAAACGTTATGTATTCTTATTCTGGTTATTAGCCTAGAATTACTATGTTATTTGCACAGCAAACAAGTATAGACTAGATTGCCTAATTTGGAAACAAGCATTGCATATCCGTTTGTATTGAAAAACGCTTTGGAATTTGCTACTCGCAAGTAGGTTAAAACACGGATTTCAATGAGTTTTTCTAACTCAAACAATCCAACCTTCACCCACAGGCATTCAGGCAGTTTATCTCATATAAGGACTTAGCCACATGGTAAGCATACTGTCATGGCAACATTCACACGCATGTGATATGCTAAAGCATAAATACTTACATCGTACTCCGTGCCAAAACAATAAACTAGTTAGCAAACATGCATGTCCTAGTTCATGTTAAAGTGACTAATGCAACACATGCAGAATGTGATTAGGATAGGCTCGGCTAATCTACGATGACATGTGAAATGCTACAACTAACACGAATTCAATTTGAAAATTGAAATACAGATGCAATTAGAATGATGCGCCGAGCCCGGTGCATGTAAGACAAATGAATGGATGCACGCATGCATTGCATGAGGTATGCTAATTTAAACGTGCCCTAATACTAACCATCAAAGCAGGTAAGTAAAAGGGAAGAAAGAAGTGGGGGTTGGAAGACATGCACACCACTCACCCACACTTATTACAAATTCGCCTTCGCTCGGAGGGACCAAATAAATATTACAGTCCAAACAATAAATAAATAAATTATTACAAAATTTCTAATTATCAAATTAAATCCAATATAAAAAGAAAGGGGCCTCAGCCTTGTCTCGGGATGCGCGAATGATGCATGCTCGATCCAACTCGCCCGGAAGACCCGCGTCATGCCACTGTTGCCTCTGTTTTTACTGCCCTGTCTCTCCAAAAACTGCCAAAGTCCCAGAATACCTTCCTTGTATGCTGCTGCACACCATCGGCTAGAGGAAATGCCCACCGGCCATCTAAAATATCTACCGGCTGTCCATGAGGTTATCGGCCATGCACTGATGGCCAGTCGGCACTCTATACTGCCGATCGGCAGAAAATTTCTGCAGAAGACAGTTTTGACAGCAATAACAGACAGGCAGTGCATGGCATGGAGTTTTGAGGAAATGTAAGCATGGCTATGCTCCCTATCATGTGTTAGACTCAAGAGAGCATAGCCCTCGACCCTCAGGCCATCAATGATGCATCTTGGTGCATGATGGCCTAAAAGGCCAAGTTTGCATTTTAATGGAAATGCATGCAACACACAAATGAAGACCAAGGCTCTATCATGTATTGGTCAAGGGCCTCGATGACCAAGAGTTGGGACAAGTTGCATCACTTGTGGTATGAACTCCTCTCAACCCTCACACTTGGTTTGACACCCCAAACCAAGTAATGCAATGCATGTTATGCAAGCATGGCTCCATAATGCAACCTAATACTAAAATGCAAACATGTCAAATGTAATGCAACATGCAAGGTGCAAATGCAATGCAAGCATGGACAATTTAGGCAATAGGATTAGCATGTGGCAAGACCATATTAATCAAACATGCAACAAGCATTAGACAAATGTGCAATGGTGGACTTAAACCATGATGGGGCAGACCTCAATCCACCCCAAAATAGTAGCCAAAAGTGCCCCAAAAGTGCCCCAAAAGGTGGGCAAATGTCCAAGCCAACATGCAACCATAAAGGCCTAAAGCTAAGGCACAAAGTGGAGCATTCCACTACCTACTAAAATGACCACTCATGGCATATATTAGGCAAATAAAAACATAATTCTAGCATGCAAAAATACACCCAAACCCTTTGATATGATAGCCCCAAAATACCTCAAATACACAAACATGCACAAGGCCTATTTCAAGGCACAAAAGAACAACCTTCCAAAGCATGAAAGTGATGACCAATGCAAGCATATGAGCATGATTTAGGGACTGAAATATAGCCTACAATGATGCCAAATCATGAGAAAAAAAAAAAAAACTAAGTTAAGCATGCTAGTGATCTACACAACCAAGGCTTACAAGCCAAAATGCAAAGCCACTATACCAAGCATGCCAAACATGGCAAAATCAGTGGCTCACAGCCCTTAAACATGGCAAAATGATGCTAATATCTTCATGGAGTTATGCTAATACATGCAAGAAACATGGCCTAAACACAAGATGCATTTCTATGCCAAATAGAGGAATGCAAAGCAAGTATAAGGTGCATGCATAGGACCAACAAAACACCATTAGACAGAGACAAAATATGATCCAAAACACCCAAAAAAGCTCTGAAATGGCGCCAAAAACAAGCAAGCATGCATGTTGCCCTTTAAGCCAAAAACAAAGGCAAAAGAGGGACAAAGGGGAGAGGGGTGTCCCTCCCCTATACAAGACTTCAAACCACCTTCCTCACTACTAAAAACCCACTGGTTTTCAGTGATGAGAGGACCCAAAACAACAAGGCAAATAAGGCCTCAAGAAAAGGCACCAAAGAGGCCAAAATAAGGCCTAAGAGGGTGAGTTTGCACTCAAACCACAAAGTGACCTTAATGAAAGTTCAAAAGCAAGAAAATATAAGACTTTTTTATGTTATACACAAAGCTACAAATAGTAAGCAAAACAGGTAAAAACGTGTTGCAAAAATGGGGAAACTAAAGCAAAGTGCTCACCCTTGAAGAACACCTCAAGAACAGATGATCCAACCCTCTTCTTCTGATCAAAAATAGTCCAAAACCTCGGAAAACAACCCTCCAAGCCTCCCAATCTCGAGCTAAGGTGTAATGGTGTGTGTATTAGTGCAAAAGTAAGGTAAAACCACACTTTTAGGCCTAAAAACACACACAAAAGAGGAGAGAGAGGGAAAATCTAGAGAGAGGAGATATATGGTAGATACATAGATACACAAGTGTAACAACCCTCGTACTGATTACCGTATAACCACTGAATTATATACTGATTACTGCTAAACTGAACTGATAATGACTGATAAGTGAACTGGATGAACTACTGAACAGACTGAATGAAACTGAAAACGAAATTGAATGGGTTAACCTATTGAATTGCATTTCTAACTGTTTAACTGATTTATTATCTGTTTGTGTTTATGTGTTTAAACTAGTAATTGAAGGCCTTATCGGCGGCCGATTTAGGAACCGTTTAGTGTTTTGTAATCAGGAGAATATTTGCGATTTAATGATATAATTATCTGAAAATTGATTAGGAATGATTAAATTAGATTAAATTAAGTCAATTAAAGAGTTTGAATTAATTACCACATTGCCATTGGATGGACCTTTGTTTAATCTTGTTTAAGAGCCTTATACACTTAGTTAAAACAATACTCCATCAGCCCCTTCCTTTGTCTCCACCGAAATTAGAAGGGAGTTAGGGAGAGAGAATTGATTTTTCATCACATTTTGCTTGTTGAGCTTGAAACTTAAGAGGATTGAAGTGTTGACCCCATTGTTGATCTCCTAGGCTCTCAATTGAAGACTTAAGGTAGGAATCCATCTCTTTGATTGTGTATTTAAGGTTGATCTTGCATGTTCATACATCATTGTAGAACTAAGACATGAATTTGCTCATAAATGGTGAATTGGAGTTCCATTGTTGCATGCATGTAGAGATCAGTGAATTTGGAGTTGAACTCATGGTTGATTGTACATGCATGTTCATGTCTAAGCTTTAGTCCATGTTTTCACTTTGTTTTCCAATTAATGAGCTCTTGAGAGCAAGATTTAAAGATTGAAATTGGTTTGAAACTCATGCATGTCTTGATTGAGCATGATTCTTGGAATTGGTTTGAAATTGGGTTTGAATTAAACACCCTTGGGCCTTGATTTCTTAAATTGAGGTTTGAAACATGTTATATTATGTGTTTTTATGAGTTTTCCAGAAAATGGGCCCAAGAGGATCGATTTTGGAGGTTGAAACCTTGGTTTTGAATTCAGAACACAATTCTGGATTTTCCAGATTTCTGTTGTCCGCTCGAGCGGAGGTATCTGCGCTCGAGCGTAGAAATCGCACTCCCAGTAATTGTTGCATACTTTGTACAGTGCGCTCGAGCGGATAAATTCACGCTCGAGCGGGTTTTTCGACCATCCAGTATATTTTGCAGACCGCTCGAGCGGAGGAAATTACGCTCGAGCGGGTAACGCGGCTCAGACGCCGAAAGGAATTGTGCGCCGGAGCGGGACTCTGTTTTCTGAAAAATTCTGAAAATGTTTTCTGTATGCATTTTTGCATCCTCATTCCATCCTAGGCATTCTTAGGCCTAGTTTAAAGCATCTTAATGAGGATTTAGACATAGAACCACACCGAGGAGATTTAGGGATTTAATTAACATCCTTTCCAACTGTAAACTTAGTGTGTGTTCTATTCTGTTTATTGTTTAGGGTTGGCTCTCGGGGACGCGCTCTAGCTGCTTTAGCCCAAGCTCTGTGAGTAACAGATGTGTAAAGATATGTTCAAAATGGTTATTCTTTGAATCTTGAACTAAAGCTTATTTCTTGAATCGATATCGTTTATTGAATGAATGTATGTCCTCAGATTCTCAATCAGACAGGCATCCTTAGCACCTTGTTATTATTGGTATTACAGAGCTCTGTCGGTTTCCATTGTGGAACCATACCGTTTATTGAATGATTGGCCATCATTATTGTTGGGTCTGTTAAGACTCGGTCCTTTTGGACCTACTGTTTATAGGCTAATGGATGTACCACATATGACTGATTGATTGAAATACTGAAAGACTGAATTACTGATTGACTGAAATACTGTTAAATGAATTGATTTCATTACTGTAAGGACATTCATTCATAACCTCTTTACGCTTTATGTTATTCACTGGGCTTTAGCTCACTGTTATATATATATGTAGGTTCTCAGCAGCCAGACCGGAGCTAGGAGCGTGGGTTAGTCCCCAGTTTTGTCAAGCCAGCCAATGTGCCTCACTGTGAGGTTCCGAGACGCCATGCCATGGCTTGGGGTGTTTTTGTGTCCCCATAGGTCTCCTTACTGTTTTGTACTGTTGTATAGACTGTTTACTGTACTGTTATCGAGGGGTTGGGTCCCCGTACTGAATGTTGTACATGTTGTATATGACTGTATCTGGATTGTACTGTTTGCATTGTATGAATGCATAAAAATGTTTTTGACATACAGATTTACACAGCTCAGTGGACACTAGTTACTTACTGTTTTGGCTTCCGCCAGGCCCTGAACTCTATTCTACTGTATTACTGTACTGTAGGCCTTCGGTAATCTCGGATTACTGGCCAGTTACGGTGCTAAACCCATAGGGTCGGGTTTGGGTCGTGACAACAAGCTCTGGTTTTTTTGATGAAAATGGCTAACCTCCAACAAAGGGAAAGAGATGGTGCTTATATAGGCAAAAAACAAGGCTCAAGGCTTCTCCAAGAAGCTAACTAAAAGGGGCAAGGGGTGCAAAGGGGTCTTGGCTTCTTGGGGAAGCTAAGACAGTGGCTGCTTCTCAAGAAGCTTGGCCAAAGGTCAACCTTCTAGAAGGTTTGGGGGTTCAAAGGTGCAAAGAGGTCACTCCCATGCACGGGATGAGTGATGGTGTATTCACCGGCACACCGGCATGCACCATGCTTCAGGTGCAAAGGTGCACGCCGCCACCAAAGGGGTCACCGGCACAATAAAGTGCCGGTCGGCTAAACATAGTGCCGACCGGCCATTGTTTTTAAGAAAACACTGCCGGTGGTACACATGTGCCGCCGGTGATGATAGGAGAGGGCGGTGGGGTGTGGGGATGGCTAATAAGCCATTCCTTGACCTTCCAAGGCAAAACACAAGTGTTTGGTGCAAAACCAGACACAAAACGGTCGAGTTCGGAGATCCTGAGGCAGGGCGCGTAGCCGAGACCTCTGGGAACTCCAAACGGACACAAACATGGATAATCACCGAGTGTTCAAACGGTGACGTCCAAGTCTTGAGGACGGTCAAAAATGGGGTGTCTACACCCCCCATTTCGGAGAGGGCACGGATTTGGTTCTAGCTACTACAGTTCAAACTCCTATCGCGGTTCTGAATCTAATCTCACAAAGTGCAATGTAAGACTGATAAATCACCAAAGAGTCAAAATCCGACAAATCGTTTTGGAAAATTGATTTTAATAAAAAAACGCCAAACATGGACTGCTTTGCCAGATTTCAGAGTCGCCACCTAAATATTTTATTTTGGGAAATTTAGGAAACCCTGACTTATGCCTAAGGCCACGTGTCCGTCATCACCAAAGTTGCTTCAGCTTGGGAACTTAGGTACGAGAGAGGAAGGTCCTGAAATGAGCACCCCCGCTCGCTCGATCAAAGATCGGCCTCCACTAAACATGATACATGCGTTCTTATTCCGGTTTATTGGCTAGCTTACTATGTGATGCGCACAGCACATAAGTATAGACCAAATCGCTTAAGTTGGAACAAAACATCTCATGTTTGTTTTTCGAAAATAGTTTGAAGTTGCTACTCGCAAGTAGGCTAAAACGCAGATTTGCCACCCTCAAGTGGGCTTAAAACAACATGATTTTGCCACTCCAAGTGGGCTTAAAACGCACATTTTGATGAATTGTTCCAATTCAAGTAATGAAGCCTTCATCCATAGGCATTCAGACAGTTAAACACTTAAGCAGATAGCCTCATGGCCAGCATGCTATCATGGCAGTCACTTACAGACATGCAAGGATGCTAAAGCATAAACATTTACAGTATACTCTGAGCCAAAACAACAACTAGTTAGAAATCAATGCATGATCCTAACTATGTTAAGTGCCTAAGGCAACACATGCAAAATGCAACTAAATGGGCTCGGCTATCTAAGATGGCATATGAATGCGACATTTGATACATGTATTCAAAGAAGTGTATTGAAATACAATGCGGTTTGAATGATGCGCCGAGCTTGGTACATGCAAGACAAATGAATGATGCAAACATGCAAAGCATAAGGTATGCTAATTGAAATATGCCCTAAACTAACCATCAAAAACGGATAAGTAAAAGGGAGAAAGACGTGGGGTTAGAAGATATTCACACACACACGCACACTTATTACAACATTTGTGCCCTCTCGACGGAGGGTCCGAATAAAATGAAAGCTAATTAGCTACGCCAATTAAGCTAACTATTACAAACCAACTAATTAACTAACTATTCTAGCTAATTAATTATTACAAACCAAATTGAATAACTAGCTAATCTAAGCTAATTAGAATATTACAAAGCACTAAGATAAATTAATTACAGCACAGGTAATTAACAATAACTAGCTAACAGAAGCGATAAATGGCCTCGCGGGCGAGGGAGATATGCATGCTCAGTTGCGTCCTCCCGAAAATCCACCACCTTGCCTCAAGATGCCTCTGTTTACACTCTTTTGAATCTTTGAAAATTACACTGATTTCCAAATTGCTTCTTTCTGATCTCAAGAACACCTTGAGGGCTGAAATTCCTCCTATTGCTACAACAGAGCACAGACAGAGGCAAGACAGTGTATTTGCAAGGAAATGTATGCATTTCCCCACTCCTTATCATATCTCAAGCTCAAAGGAGTATGGCACTTGACTCTCGAGCCAACAACCAAGCATTTTCAATGCATGGTGGCCAAAGGATCAAGCTTGCGCAAAACTCAATGAATGCACACATAAGACTTGAAAGGCCTCCACCCTATCATGCACAATCAAGGGCGTTGACGACCGAGAAATGTGACACGTTTCATCACTATGAGTATGAAACGTCCCACATTTCTTGTGTTTGGATTAACGTCCGATCCAAACACATGCAATACAAACAACATGCTTATCTTGGCCATGTTTTACTTGATTCATTTTGTTTATACGTTTTATATTACCAATTAGTCCCTTAATTGATTAAGTCCAAAAGTGAGAGTCCTCTAGTTTTGAAAGAGTGAATTAGTGGGATGCAATGGAATATATTTCAACACTGAAATGACATGCTAAAGACGCTAAATCATGCAAGACATGCATGCAAGACATGTTAAAGGCCAAAACACTAAGGCTAGTGAAGAGCATCACACAAGAGGCATGCAATATCAAGCACAGATGGTCAAACAAGCTATGGACAGACCTAAAACATGCCAAAATAGAGGCTGAAACATGCTGAAATGATAGCCCAAAAGTTTAGACAAACATGCATGCAAGTTGGCTCACAAGTGAAGCATAAGGCCCAAACCTCAAACACAACAAAAGGGCGATAAATGCAAGAATATGGCAGAGGTATATGGTCTGAAATAAAATGCCAAATGATGCTATGCCATGCAAAAAAGATCAAATATGACATGCTAGAGGTCTCAAAGTGCAAGGCTAGCAAAGCCAAATACACTATAGCTATGCAAAGCCAAGCATGCATGACCAAAACCACTCAAATCAGACCTAAAGCATGCTAAAACATAGCCAAAAATGTGTTGGAGTAAAGCATACACATGCTAGATCAATAGGTTGAAACACCGAATACACTAGGCTAGTGAACAAAATTGCACTACAAGTGCAAGGAGCACGCAAGGGGCAACCAAACCAACCCAAAATAGAGTTATGACATGGAAAATAATGGCTAAAAACATGCTTGAACTAAGCAAATTCAAGACACAAAAACATGCTACTTTGCAAGGCTACAAGTAGGATTACACTACAAGTACAAGACGCATGTAAGAGGTGACCAAGATAGCCAAAAACAGAGTTATAGCAGGTCTAAAAAGTCACAAAAATAAGCCTAAACAAAGCCACTAAGAAGTAGAAACACATGCTCTTTTGATGGGCCATCAACACATGCAAACAAGAGAAGAGAAGGGGGGACCACCCACACCCATTTGGGACCTCAAAACCACATTTCCACCACTAAAATTCCTTTGAGTTTCAGTGGTAAGAAGGCCAAAAAGAGATGATCCCAAAGGCCTTAAGAGATGGCACAAATCAAAGCAAAACAAGCCACCAAATAGGGTAAACCACCCCTAACTCAAACTAGGCCTTAAAAAACCATTTTAAACACTTAAAAATAGAATTTTTTTCAGTTGAAAGCTAAGCCTAAAATAACATGCAAAGGTGGCTAAGAGAGTAACCAAAACAAAGCTTTAAAGAGGGAAATGGGATTACCTTTGAAGCACAGCAACAACAGCACCTTCTTGAGCCAAAAACCAGCCTTTTGAAGCACCCACAAGGCCTTCAAACACCTCAGCAACAAGGTAGGAGTGTTTGGCTAAGAGGTTGTGTGCAAAAGTGTGAACAAAGCTCACTTCCAAGCACTATAGAGCACAATATAGAGAGAGAGAGAGAGAGAGAGAGAGAGAGAGAGAGAGAATTCTAGAGAGAGAGTCAATTTTTGTGTCTCAAAATTCTGAACCCTTGAGAAGGGGGAGGCACCTCCCCTTTTATAGAAATGCAAGACAAAGCTTGCTCAAATCCCTCCCTACATGTGTAGGGAGGATGCATTCTGTGCCTAACAGCTGGCACAGCTGGCACCAAAAATATCTGTAGAAAGTGAAAAATGGCCGTCGACCACTCAAAGTGGTCGACCGACCACCTCAGGTGGTCGACAAGGGAAAAAGCTGGTCGACAGAGCAAAAAGGGGGTCTCCCAAGAGAGGAGAAGGTGGTGGCATGCCACAGACCACTTGAGGTGGTCGACCGACCACCCATCCTAGTCAACTGACCACCTAAAGTGGCTGACAAGGGAGAAAACTGGTCGACATGGGAGAAAAGTGGTCTACACCACTGTTTCTCCCTCCAAACAAAAGGGGGGGGGGGACCAAGAGCTGGCTTAAAACAAGCACAAAACCAAGAGAGTTTAGAGACTGAGAGGCAAGGCACGCAGCTGAAAACCTCGGGGACTCCAAACGAGCGCGAACATGTGCAACCATCGAGCACTCAAACGATGACGTCCAAGTCTTTAGGACGGTCAAAATGGGGTGTCTACAAGGCCGTTTTGATATATGATTGGGCCTGAGGCCGTTTTGATATATGATTGGGCCCGAGGTCGTTTTGATATGCGATTGGGCCCGAGGCCATTTTGTTATATGGTGGGCCTGAGGCTGTTTGGTAAATATAATCATGAATAATATTGTGAAGGATATAAATGAGGAAGAGTATGGTGCTATGCTACTTTTTGAAGCTAGATTACTTACCTAATTCATTTCACTTTATTATTACTCATTGAGCTTCGCTCACTCCGTATTTTATCTGTATGTAGGTGATCAATCTGGAGACCATCCTTAGGTCAGCTTTAGGAAATATTTTGTGAACCTATTATGTCAAGCCATTCAGATGCGCCTCTGTGTTGAGGCTTTAATCCTGTATTGTTAGAATTTTGTATTTACCTAAGTTTTATGTATATAAGTGTGAGATACATATATATGTATATGTATATGTATATTAGTGTGTTTACATTGTTTTAATTATTTAGTTATCATGTATGCACAAGCTCAATGGACATTACTATCTAATTGGCTTCCACTTTAGGCCCCAATGTCATTTAAATATTTTGAAAATGCTGTCTTTGAGGCCTAGGGACAGGCCGGTCATGACCTAAACTTTTAGGGGCAGGTTCGGGTCGTGACAAATTGCGTATGCATCTCGACAATTGAAGCCACATGAAAAGAATTACCCTACGCATGATTTGGAATTAGCTGTTGTGGTGTTTGCATTGAAGATTTGGCAGCATTATCTTTATGGAGCAACATGTAAAGTCTACATCGACCACAAGAGCCTCAAGTATTTCTTTACTCAAAAAGAGCTTAATATGCGGTAGAGACGGTGGTTAGAACTCATCAAGGATTATGACTTGTAAATTCATTATCATCCCGGCAAAGCCAACACGGTAACGGACACTCTTAGTAGAAAGTCAACGGGAAACTTAGCATGTTTGCTTACGGAGCGAAATGAACTATTACTTGACTTGGAAAGAATGGAGGTAGAAATTGTGCTACAAGAACGGGATGGAATGTTAGTCGCAATGGCTGCGCAACCAGCTATTATTGAAGAAATTAAACGAAGGCAGTTGGAGGATGAATTTCTCAAGAAAGTACATGATGTGATAGAAACGAAGTCGAGACTGGGATTTTCCTTGGAAGCTCAAGTGTTGAAATTCAAGGGAAGATTGTGTGTTCCTAATGTCCCCGAAATTAAAGGTAAAGTCTTGGAAGAAGCTCACAAGTCTAGATTTGCCATGCATCCCGGAAATACTAAAATGTACTTGGATCTTAAGCAAGCTTTTTGGTGGCCTAATATGAAGAGAGAAATTGCGGAGTTCATTTCAAGGTGTCTTCAATGTCAACAAGTAAAAGCAGAGCATCAAAGACCGGTAGGGTTACTTCAATCTCTCTTTATTCCAGAATAGAAATGGGAGCATATAACTATGGATTTTATTGTGGGCTTACCCCGAACACCCCGAGGTATGGATTCTATATGGGTTGTGGTGGATGGATTGACTAAGTCTGCTCATTTTCTGCCTGTGCAGACTATTTATAATGCTAATAGACTTGCTACGGTGTACATTGAGGAGATTATTCGATTGCACGGTGTTCTGGTTTCCATTGTGTCGGATAGAGATTCTAAGTTTGTGTCAAGATTTTGGCAAAGCTTACAAAAAGCATTGCGGACAAAGTTAAGGTACAGTATCGCATTCCACTCACAAACCGATGGACAGTCTGAAATAACTATACAGACATTGTAGGACATGCTCCGGATGTGTGTTTTGGATTTTCATGAAAGCTGGGAAACTTATTTACCTTTAGTGGAATTTGCCTACAACAACAGTTTCCACTCTAGTATTGAGATGGCACCATATGAAGCTTTGTATGGGAGAAGATGTCGAACTCCGGTTTGTTGGACCGAGGTTGGGGATAGGTTATTGATTGGGCCTGAAATTGTGCAAGTTACTATAGAAAAGATTCAAATCATCCAGCAGAGGTTGAAAACTGCTTAAAGCTGACAAAAGAGCTATGCGGATCAAAGAAGGAGGGACTTAGAATTTGAAGTTGGGGATCATGTTTTTGTCAAAGTCACTCCAATGAAAGGGCACACAAGGTTTGGGAAGAAAGGGAAACTATCACCTCGGTACATAGGGCCATTTCAGATTTTGGAAAGATTGGGTCTAGTCGCCTATCAGATTGCTTTACCACCTAACATCGAGCAAGTGCACAATGTGTTTCACATATCAATGTTACGAGGCTACCTTCAGAACCCTTCCCATGTTATTGACTATCATCAAGTTGTGCTAGACGATGATATGGTTTATGAGGAGAAACCCCTTTGGATCCTTGATTGGCAAGTCAAACAACTAAGGACCATGATTATCCCAATGGTGAAAGTGGAATGGGGGGGAACATTATGGAAGTGAAGCCACTTGGGAACGAGAAAAAGAAATGAGACAACGATATCCAGAATTGTTTTCAACTTGAGGTAAACAAGTTTGGACAACCAAACTTCCTAAAGGAGGGAAGACTGTAATAGCCCAACCCGTACTATGCTTAATTATACATGTGTTTACGTGTTTGATATGAATTTGCAAGTTTAAGTATGTGAATTATGTGAATTTGGGATTATATTTGTTGAATGTTGGAATATCTGTTACAACTGGAACTTTGAACTAAAAATGGAGAGCCTTAGAGACGCGATAAGCCAAAACTGACTTCATATTTGTGTTTGGCATGATTTTTAGAGCCTTTGGTGAGATTTTGAAAAAATATGATTCGTAATGAATAAATTAAGATTTTTCAGTTAAGTATATATGTTTAGCCTTTTGTTCTTCATTTTATGGAAAAAAAGCTTAAAGTGTGAGATAGTGAGAGAGGAAGAGGAGAAAGCTTGAAGGGAATCAAGAAGCAAACCTTAGAATTGGGTTAAGGTATGTTAAATTACTCACAATCTTGGTCTCTAACTCATCTTTGTCTTGAAATCATGAAGAAATTAGGAATTTTGAGCTAGGCTTGAGTTGTGTGGTGGCTTGAGCTAAATGCATGAAATTGAACCCTAATCTCCCCATCTTTGTTTGATTTAAGTTCACTTTTGTGATTGACCCATGAAACAAACCCTAGATAATTCATGAAAACAAGATTTGTTGAAAAATTGCTCATGGATTGAATTTGTTTATGTAATGTATGAATATAGGAAAGAGATGAGTCCATGAATTTGTTCTTGATGCAAGGTTGATATGTTTAATGTGGAATTACACTTGTATTATACTTATATATCATGTTTTTGAGTTGTTTTTACATGAATTTGAGCTTGGAAATGAGTTTAGGAAGTTTGCATCTTTGAACCATTTTCGGACTGTCTGATTTTGCCTAGGCCACACGAGTAGCCATAGGTACCGCACGAGCAGAACATGAAGTAAAAAAGAGGTTTCATTCTGCTCTTTGGGCGCTTGAGCGGAACCCCTGTTTTAGCCTAACTTCAAAAAGGCATATCTCCTTCATTCGGACTCTGTTTTAAGCGATTCTTGAGCCTAAATTCAAGTCCTCAAAGTCTAGTTTCTAATGGTAGTGGTCTCACATCCAAATTATAAGTACACAAATACATATGCTCAAATTAGTGAAAGCTGCTTATGTTCTTTTAACCGTTTCATGTCATTTTCTACCCTAACTTAGTTTCCTTTCGTTTCTTGCTATTTCCTTAAATCTTAAATAAGTAAACATGATATGTTCAATAAAAAAACATATGAAATTATTGTAGGAAACATTAATTTAAGTCATGAACATTTAGGGCCATTTAAATTACATCTTTGGCATATGCTTTGTACGTGATTCACATGTGGAGGAGATTAGCATTGAACACTTGAGAGAAATTAAAGAAAAGTGTACGAATTAAAACAAATGATTTATCAAATATGTATGTGACATGTTTTGTGTAAGTTGTGTGCCGGAGGCAACGCCGCAAGACCAAACGCATTGTGAGTAGTAATGTAGTACACTTATGCTCTTTGTTGCATATCTTGAACTATGAACGGTGATTGGTGCCAACATTATGAATTGATTGGAAATGATGAAACTTCATTGATATTATATGACATGTGCTAAATAATTGGGCCCGAGGCCACTTGTTAAATGATTGGGTCTGAGGCCATTTGTTAAATGATTGGGCCTAAGGCCGCTTGTTAAATGATTGGGCTCGAGGCCATTTGTTATATACTTAGGTCTAAGGCCACTTGGTTTATATGATTATGGATATTGTGAGAACCTTATGATCATCTACTTACACTACTTTACTGTATTATTACTCACTAAGCTTAGCTCACCCAATTTTATGTATGCACATGTAGGTGATCAGCAACATGGAGCACACCCCTAGAGTTAGCTCCAGGAGCCTTTTTGTGACCCAATCAAATCGTGCCTCCCAGATGAAGTTTTTTCTTGACTCACACCACACTTTGACCTTACTATGTTTTTGCTTTCATGGTCTTGGGTTGTAAACATTATGTACAATTTCCCCATGGCTCTCATATTTTTGATGGGCATGTATATGTATTATTGTGTTACGTGGTTAACTCCATGATTTTGCTCATGATTGGCACAACTCAATGGACTTCTCCTTATTATATGCTTCCGTTTATGGCCCTATTAGCATAAATATTTTGTATGATCATTTGAGGCCTTCGGTAATCTACGGATTACTGGCCGGTTATGACCCAAACTTTTAGAGGTGGGTGCGGGTCTTGACAGTCGAGCGACCATCGAGCGGAAAAATCACACAACCAGTACTTTTACAGAGTTTACAGACCGTTCGAGCGACAGAAGTTGCACTTGAGTGACCACTCACATTTTTGCATGTTCGCTCGAGCAAAAAAAATTGCGCTCGAGCAGGACCCCTATTTTCAATAATTTTTTAAAAATGTTTCCAAGTACATTTTAGCATCTTCATCGCATCCTAGGCATTCCTAGGCCATGATTAAGACACAATAAGAGGTTAAGACCTAGAAACACACTACAATGAGACGAAAGAAGTTAAATACCAATCAAGTGTATGTTTCATTATGTGTTTTTGTTATGTGTGTGTAGGTCATGCGCCACTAGTTATCTAATTTTTCTGTTTTGCAAGTGGAGCCATCTGTGAGTAATAACTAAGTAAAGTTATGTTCAAGTTAAATTATTTTCTGTATATGAAAGAAGATATGTTTTATGAAATGTTATGTTCTGTAGTATGAATGATTGTCCAATTTTTGATAAGTATTTGAGACACAAGTATGTTATCTGTTCCCGATCCAGAGGTTTCTTTATGGAACTGACAAGTTATCTGCACCCGACTGGAGGTTCCTTTATGGAACTGACAAGTTATCTGTACCCGGCCGGAGGTTCCTCTATGGAACTAACAAGTATAATTTTTGATACTGTGCATGTGATTTGTTAGTGCTAACGGATGTATCGCGGATAATTAAGTATGAACTCTGATTTTTGTATATGCTCTGAACAAGAATATGAATATGAATCTGTTTTTGATATGAACTTTGGTTTCTGAATTGGTTTTTGGACATCATTCATTTACCCTTTTACTCTGTTATTATTCACGGGCTTTCGCTCACTATTTATTATTATGTATGTAGGTGAGCATGCGCGCGACCAGGCTTAAGATGATGCCTGAAGAGTTTTGTGTTTGTCAGCCACCCTTTTGTGTTCCCGAGGAGGTTCCGGATTAAGTCAAGTCTTGTGGCTATGTTTTGTGATTGTTTAAGACTTTGTTCTTTTAGTTTACGAACAAATTTCTATTTATTTGTACATGGGATGACGTGTAACTACTGTATATTTATGACGTCACACGTATGCTTATAAAGTTTAAGTTTATCCGTCCCATGTATGTCTGCACAGCTCGATGGACTATGTATATTTTATGTATATCTGCTTCCGTAGCTCCTAATAATATGTCATTCTGTTCAGAGGCCTTTGGTAATTCAGGATTACTGCCGGTTACGGTGCTAAACCTGTAGGAACGGGTTTGGGTTATGACATGGTGGAATTGAGAAAACCTTTCTATATCTAGCAATCTTGGCTACAATAAGAATGCACAAATTGATCGCCCCCGTAACTGCAACTTCAGGAGTTGCTGCATCACTTTTGCCTAATGGGTGCACTACGCACTCACGGTATGTTGAAAGAAAAATTTGTTGTAATGTCAGCAAACAGAGTGGCCTGGCAAAACTTTTGAAACTTGTTGCACTTATAATATGGGATGAAGCATCGATGACAAGACGACAAAGTATTGAAGCACTTGATGAATTGTTAAAAGATCTCATGGATAGCAATCTTTTATTTGGAGGAAAGGCTGCAGTATTCGGTGGTGAATTTCATCAAGTCCTACCTATTGTACCAAAGAGCACAAGAAATAAATACATTAATGCTACGCTTGTTATGTCTTACATTTGGCATTCATTAGAGAAGATCAAATTGACAGAAAATATGCGGGCTAAGCATGATCCAGCGTTTAGTAATTTTTTGCTTTATGTAGGAAATGGTACAGAACAATAGATATCTCCTGAAACTATAAGAATCCCTAAAGTGATGCTTCTTCCTTATAATAAAAACATTGATTCACTTCAAGAGCTTATCACTTTTGTCTTCCCAAATCTCAATGATTATAATGAAGATCCACTAGCTCATGTTAATTGATGCAGAGATATGTTTGCAAAAATCTTTATAAAAATATCAAATGCTTACTTTCCCTTTGCATTTTTCTTTTCTTCTTTTGTATTTTTTTTTTTACCATCATGTCCTTTCTATTTCCTGCACTTCTACTTCTTTGTTTTTTTTTTTAAACTTAATAAATGGTCTATATTTTATTTAATTTTTCCAATTCAAATATGATTTTGAATCTTTAATGACTACAAATTAATTATTTCTTACTAATTCTAGAATTATATATTAATTATTAAATTCAAACATTGTAGGGATCAAAAGTTCAAGCCACAATCTTTGGTGCAGACATAGAGGTTCTTCAAACAACACTTGAAATCTTTTCGTCTTATGCAATATCAAATGCACAAGTCAGATCTATTCTAGAACCACATCAAATTGTTGAAAATGAATACCAATGGACAATTCATGGATGAACTCCCATAGAAAAAAATCAAAGATGATCAGTTAACTATACAGAATTTGAACTTCAACTTTACTACTCTAACCATACCTAAGGACAATATCGATTAAGCAACATCAGCAAATGTCCACTCAGAAACAACAACAAATACGTGTTGACCAAAAGATATAAGTAAAATTTATTCATATTCGTTTTTTTCAATAATTGAATACATTACAATACAATTTTATTTACAATTAAATTATATATATATATTTTAATTTAGATGTCTTGCTAGCAATACTAGAGGTTGGACGAATACAGATGAAGAAAAATTTCAAAGACCACAAAGATGAGGAGACTCCATTGCAAGAAATCATTGTTATTGATGATCAGTAAGTTGTATCTTCTTCCAAATTTTTTTCTATCATTTTAGCTTCAAATGTCTCCATTTGATATTCATACTTACATAGACAAATACTAAATGTTTATGTATTCACCAAATAACTTATTGTATCTAACAATTCCCTTTTCTCAAATTGAAGCTAACAACTCTTACGCTTTAGGGTGAATTCACAAAGAATGAAGGTGTAGCTTTTTCCAAACTCCCAGCTCTTTTCCCAATCATAATTGGTATGTGATTAAAGGTGTTCTCATACAATGGTTATTTCTGTATTCTTCAACATTTCTTACATTTATAATTATTATACTACTATCAAACTCCTAACAATCAACTTTGTAGGTGTCACACTATCAACAAAATCATCCACAACTTTCATATTGGACCTTCCAATTCTTGAAGCAAATTCACTGAAAGTTTGGTAATTATTATTATAATATAATATTTTACAATATTGAACTCTTTGTTTTTTGGTTAAATACAATATTCAGGTTTACTTATGCTTAATTTACAATTATGAAATTCAGTTGCATCAGCCATAGCAATACCATCAAAGAAATTCCTCTTTAGAGAGTCTAACGAATTGTAACAACACAGTCTCCACTACCAACTCTAGACAAACTGATTCAACTAAAAAATCTTCCAATATTTGTTAGACGGGTATATTTCATATTATAATAATTTCATCAATCTTTATTTTTTAGTCAATTTAAAATTGATAACCAATAAACTCATAACAATACTAACAATTAAGAAACAATTAAACTATACAATTTTTTTTTTTTTTTTTTTTTAAATCTAGAGAAACAAACTCAAAAGTTTTGAATAGAATTTAATACAAACTCATAACAATAGTAACAATTAGAAACCAATCAAATTGAATTCATTTTTTACCTTACAATAACCCTAATTGTGTTCAAGTTAGAAATTAAAATTCATGAGAAATGTACGGGGGCGAAATATCCTCTGCTTTCCGTACTCCTTGGACTCCAAGCTTCTCGTGACGGTGTCTAACCTGGCAACACAGAAACGGTGAGCTGCCCGGTGGCGATTTGCCGGGAAGACCCTCCGACGATCAAGTCAGGTTACTTGAGGAAGAAGAAGGAGACTGTTAGAGAGGGAGAGAGAGTGTTTTTGATGGCACAAAATTGCTTTTGGTCACTCACCTCTAACGTTCATCTTCCTCCACTATTTCTAGGCTGGCCATGCAGCCTCAGGATTGTGCGCGCACTTCCTCTGTTGTCCTTCCCTAGACAGGTGGCAGTGCTCGCCTCTCACCACCTTACGCGTGTAAAGGTTTGGTCCTCCACCTAGTACATGCAGAACTGTCAAACAGTATTGAAGCGTGCCCGGAGCAGATCTCCTTTCCCTCACGCCATTGGCCTAGGTGGCACACTTAACCGGAGTACCACGACCGACCTATCCCTCATGATGAATTGCCACCACAAGCACACAACTGAGCTATGAATCGCCGACCTGTCCCTTGGCAAAGGGGCAAATATCTGATTCTCATGGCCGAGCTATTCTTGACCGGTCCATCCAGGTTAACCGGCTGCGAGGCATGCCGGTCTCCCCCCGTTCTACCTTCATTCTCGGTTATACGAAGTCCATCTATCTCGGCTGACCGGTTAGAGGCATGTCGGCCCTCGCCGTGTCTTCGGTCTAGCCCGGGTTTCCCTTAGCTCGGTTGCTTCACATCATTGTGTGCCCAGCCGAATGTTCAACAGCCCTAGCTCGGTTAGATCTTAGCCCTTACTTGACTGGCCAACCTGACTCGGCAACGCACGACAGGCCGAGAGGCCCTGCCAATCAAGAGAACAGCTCGACATCACGAGGTTTGTCAATCCCTACGTTACCGTAGCTCGGCCGTACTGTTAGGTGCAAATCTCCCCTCTCAAGAAACAATAACAATACTCTAATAGAAATTCCTTATTTGAATACAGTTTAAGAGTTCATTTTTGACCTTACGATGATAATTTCTAATTTAAAATTCATACTAATTACAATTTTCAATTTAACTTCATAGACTACAAGATATTGGGTCAATGCTTGTGCCACTATCACCAATGTAAACCAGAAATTCTGCTATCTATGCTGCCCAAACTGCAACAACAAAAGCACAGTTGCAGAACCAGAGGACTTCTTTCTTTGCAACTTTTGCAAACAGCGAGTGCAATCGCAACCAAGGTAATAATTAACAATTATCTCTACGATAAAATCTATTCAATTTCATATTATTCAATCCATACTCATAATTTTATCTAATTTCATATACACTATATTATGCTGAAGTTTAAAGGGTAGATGATGACCTACGAATGATTACTAAAGAATAAAAAAAATCATAAGCATCTAAAAAGGGTGACAATAGAGTAATTAGCTAACACCAAAAAAATAAAAAATAAAAAATTGTTGACAAACAACTTAGAGTATTTTGTGCAAATATTGTGTCATGACAAACAACTAAAAGAAATTTAGACTGTATTTGGATAATGGATTTGGAAAGAAAAAGAAAAATGCAAGGAAAATGGAGAAAAAAATTAGCTTATATTCATTCACTTTTTCCAGAAGTTTATTATTTTATTATTAAAGCTAAGGAAAAGAAAGGTATATAGACTATACGGATTTGACCAGAATGTGCAAGTACAATTCAGCCTCAGGCTTGGTTTGTTGCTCTTTTAGTTTAGTTCAAACTACTATAGTCTACAACTACCCTAGAATTTCTTCTTAGAAAGTCAAAATACTCAACGCTAAACTGCATTAATTGTTTTCTAAAAGCAGATAAACTACCTACAAACCAGACAAAATTTACTGTGTCACCGACTTAGATCAAATGGTACCAGATCCTAGATAGATTAAACATAGCTGGAAGGAAATTCTGGAGATGAGTCCATCAGGTTAAGTCGATGGATTTATGAAATACATTTGCAATACCTTCAATTTGAAAAGAAAAATGAGGTAGTTTAAAAATACCATGAAGATGACCATTTCCCTTAGCACCCTGCTGTGCCTAAAGAATTTACATCCCAAATCATACATCAATGTAGAATCACACACTTACTGAAAACTTAATTAACAAGAAGGACTCTATGTATAGCAACCTACTTAGTTCGAGACAATTAGTTTGTTCTCTTTCTTTGAGAAAGCACACTTTGTTCCTTTGCTTAGTGATAACTTTGGATGTTTCTTTGTTATTCGTGTTATAATTTTTCTTCTGCAATAACAACAGATGCAGATTTGAAGCAGATTTAACTGATGAAAGTGGCAAAATCACAGCAACCATTTTGGTTCTCATGTTGAAAAATGTTTTTCAATCATTGCTGAGGAATTGATGAAAAATACATCAGATGTAAGTTCTACAACACTCTTCATTTTCTACAACTTCATAATATTTACTAATCATTACAACAACATTTTTCTTAATTTAATAGGATGGACAAACTTCTCTGGAAGTTCTAAAAAAGCTCTCTACAACAGAAAATCACATTTTAGAGTTGTCTGCATATCAATATGATTTTGGTGGCCTATCACAGTGCAAATTTAACATCAATGCACTGGATAAAGAATGCGTTATTACTTCACCAAACCCCAAAGACTCAGGTTCAGAAACAATCTCTCCACTAGCTTCAAAGAAAGCACGTAAAGAATTATTTCCAGCTCCGTCAAGTGTATCACTAGATCCAGCAAAATCAGATAATCCACTTGTCACTTTAGAAGATGCAAAGTGAGAAATCACCTTGTTAATTATGACAAAAAAACTTAGACTAACTGCAACAACAAAAAAGCAATCAGCCTTTTGTTATGTAATATGAACTATGTTTGGCTTGTACAATTGAACTCCACTATCTCATAGGATCTTTATCTCCTTTTGTCATGTAGTTTCTTCTTAAGTTACAGTCATGTCACTTTCATGAATCCATCTTTCTTGGTTTAAATGGATTCAATATAAAACTTTAGCTATCTGTGTTGTACCTTTTGAAAATTGTTGTTAAATCTTAATCTTATCTTAAAGTAGCTCACTTTAACTATACTTTCATCTTCTCATCTATTGAGTTACATGTTTAATGACATAATGATCTTTCATAGAGTGTTTCTTTATTAATGCTAATGCACTACTTTTTCTAAATACTTATAATATCATATTAAGACTCAATTACAAAGTTCCTATTATAGTGCCAAATTCACCACTGGTACCGTGATTGTGCAATGTGCGATCAGCCCCTAACTAGTATTTAAATAAAAATAACTTAAAATAATTATATTTTATAAGCGAAATATTAATATTATATTTG
Organism: Camellia lanceoleosa; assembly: GCA_025200525.1. Taxonomy (NCBI): domain Eukaryota; kingdom Viridiplantae; phylum Streptophyta; class Magnoliopsida; order Ericales; family Theaceae; genus Camellia; species Camellia lanceoleosa. Next base: position 42,857,425 of record CM045760.1, read on the forward strand.
ATTTCAGAAAATACTTCCCAACTTGAGAGGATTTATGGAAAATTTTTGAGGGGGGGGAGGAATGTTTGGGGCCTCGAATTGTGAGGCTCGAATGCCTCGACCTTTTTTTATTTTTATTTTTTTAAGGCTGTGTTGGTTTGGTTTTTTTTTTTTAAAGGGTGGTTATGTGTAGGGGTATGCCAAAAAATTAGATATCTCACACCAACTCAGCTTGTATGGTTTGATAAGGTGAGTGAGTTGGATTAGACTGGTTGGATGATAAAATTAACTGATCAGTTAGGCTGTTGGTTAAAATTTGTTAATTCCATATAATTTTGTATGAATCTCTACTATATTTTTATTTCAATTAATAGGGACTCGTACAAAATTATATAAAATTAACAAATTTTAACCAGTAGTCTAACTGATCAGTCAATTTTATCACTCAACCAATCCAACTCACGTTGAATTGATGTGAGATGTCTAGTTTTTTAGCACACCCCTACACATAACACCCTTTCCAAAAAAAAAAAAAAAAAAAAACCAACACCAACACCAACAAATAGAAAGAAAAAAAAAAAAAAAAGGGAAGAGAGAGGAATTGTCGAGGCATCAATTTTATCACCCAACTAGTCCAACTTTGGCTGAATTGGTATGGGATGTTTAGTTTTTTAGCATACTTCTACACATAACCACCCTAAAAAAAAAAAAAGAAAAAGAAAAAGAAAACCAACACCAACAAATAGAAAGAAAAAAAGAAGAAGGGAGAGAGAGAGGTACCTCGACAATTCAAGATCCCTAGTATCGCCCAAAAAAAGACTGTGTTTGGTTTGATTCCCAAACCATAATTTCACACTAATAATCAACCCTCTATTTGATTACCGTTTTCAAAACATGATTTTAAATCAATTTTAATACATATTTTGAAAATATGTTTGTTAAATCAGAGAGTTTTTAAATTTTTGCTCTACCAGGTCATCCGCCAAAATATCTTCCCAGATGGTTTTTGAATTTTTGGGTCTATTCGGTCATCCCCCCGGACATCTGACGGGTTGACCGGAACAATTTTTTATTTTTTTTTAAAGCTTGGCAGCTGTTATTTGAAATATATATATATATATATATAATATTTTAAATAAAAAATTTATGTTTTTCAATAATTATTTTTTTGAATTGAATTTTAAAAAGAATTTGGTTATGAGTCTTGAATAGAATTTTTAATAAAGTTTTAATTTGTGTGTTTGATTATGAGTTATAAGTTTTTTAATTACGTTTTGAAAACTCTTTTCAAAACTCATAATCAAATAATTTTTCATAAACTCAACACTCATTTAAAAATTCAACACTCAATTCAAAATTCAATTTAAAACTTTTTCAAAATTCATAATCAAACAAATTTTTTTTTTTTCAAATCATAATTTCAAAACTTACAAACTCAAAATACAATTTCATACTTAAATCATAATTTTAAACATAAACCAAATGCTACCAAAAGGTTGTGTTTTTTGAGGACAAATAACAAAAGGAGTGATTGAAGGAAAAATTGTAGATTTAAATAAAAATAACTCAAAATAATTACATTTTATAAGAGAAATACGAACATTATAGGGTGATTTGGAAAGTTGGTTAAAAGTTGAGTTAATAATTTTTTTTTTACTTTTTTATCCTTTTATGTGTAAAAAAAATCTAAGAGATGATATGACTTAAAATTAATTAAAAGCTAAAAACTAACATTTTTGTTGCTTCCCAAATGGCCCCTATGTTTGGTTTCATAAAATACTTCTCAACTTGAGAGGGTTTATGGAGGAAAAGAGGTTTTGAAACCCCCTATGACGTCGTCTTGTGTTTTTTGAGGACAAATAATATGAGTGATTGAAATTTAAAGAAAAATTGTATATTTAAATAAAAATAACTCAATTTAAATAAAAATTGTATATTTAAATAAAAATAATTCAAAATAATTACGTTTTACAAGAGAAATATTAACACCATGTTTAGTTTGAGAAACTCGAGTTTTTTTATTTTTCATATTTTTTTTGTTTTTAATGAATTTTTTAAATATTTTGTGCACATTTTTTTATTTTTTATATTAATATTAAGTGGATATAAAAATTAAAAATAATTGATTAAAATATTTTTTAAAATTATTAAAAATATAAAAATACTAATTAAAAATTTAGAAAATTATTTTTGAAAGCTCAAAATCAAACAGGATGATTTGTAATTTTAAACTCACATTTGTACCTCTATAAAAATACAATTATTTTGAATTATTATTTTTTAAATATATATTTTTATTAAAATAAGATATATTTCATGTTTAAAATGGGAACTGCATGTAGGTGAGAGAAAGAAAAAAATATACTAACACATGGGGGTGTAAGTATGTCTGTAGTAGGGTGAAAATGAAAAACTATAAGCGTCACTTACAACCCTCATATATTGGTAATTTTTTTTCCCTTCTCTTACTTACATATAGTTTTTTCTATTTAAAAACATCTGAATGTTTTTTTTTTTTATATATATATAACTAAAAATATTGATCGTATACAAGGCTATTTATCACAAGAGCATAAACTCATAATATGTGCCACCACCACATAAACCCACATCAAAGAAGTATATTTTTTCTAACAAAATTTAACTATTTTTAGGGTACTTTAGAGAATTGACTATTTTAGTAATTTTTAAATTTTTTTATGAAAAAATATATAGAAAAGTATAGATAGTAATGTAATGACTTTTAGTTTTTTTAACTTTTGACTAAAATAGCCTAGTAACAAACAAGGCCTTAGTTCAGGGGAAAAAAAAAAGATTTCATGTCAATCAATAAAATTATATTATTTGTTTATTGTAAGATTTTTTAAAATGTGATTTGCTAATGGTTTTTAACATGAGATAAAATATGGTAAATTTTGAAAGATGACCTTTATACAAATTGGACTTTTCAAAATTTTGAAAGCCTTAGAATCGATAAAATATGGTAGATTGAAACATTACTTTGGAATTGTTTGTTAAAATTAGCTCGTGTTCAATTACACATGTTACCTAGTTAAATTATTTTTGCGTATTCAAATTATTTGTAGTTGATATGCTTAAAAAGGCCAATGAGCTTATTTCCGGGTTCATGTTTCATGTGTTGTGTTATTATCTTTTGTGAGAATAGGTGTACAAAGGTTTTAAATTTTGGTTATGTTATTTAAATATATTGCACTATTGATTTTCTAATATAGTGAAAAATGACCTCTCTCTCATAGACATAGTCAAATTTTAGCGAACCACATAATTTTATGTATGTCACTTATTTATTTTATTTCTCTTATGTTTACAAATGCATCTGTTACCCAATAAAATGATATTAGAGTTTTTGTTATGTTTAACAAGATTATAGTAAAGCCTAGACGTGAATTATTTAAATTTATAAATTACAAAATTATACTCTAGAATGCTCATGTTAAACATCAAAGATATAAAAGACACAAGATTCTCTTTATTTAAAAAAAAGCTTGTCCTCCTTTTTCATGCGTTTATAATCATACAATTTAATTTTGAAAAATATTAACCCCTATCCAAGGAACTTTGATTAAGAGCGGTTAAAGGCAAAAAATAAATAATAAAAAAATACATAAAAATATGTCAAATGTATGTTAAAATTTTGAAGTATTTTGGTTTTATTTAAAGTTTAACTAATGCTTATTAGGTAGTAATTAGTAAAATTTTAAATTTTAAAAAAAAAATCATATAAATGTAAATGACTTTTGCGAGGGATGTGGTAGACATGATTTTTCAGGTCCAAGGCCCAAGGGGTTGGACCCCCACATGCCTTCATTGGATCTTTAACTTGGGCTAATAGGGCTCATACAAGTTTTTTGGGATCTCATCATTTTCCAGAAATGTTGCATATTAGCAAGATTACACGTATAAAATTAAGGGAGATTGTTCAATAAGTTTTATATTTTGGACTTGTAATTTATATAATTTTATATATATTTTTTGTGTGATTTATTTAGTCTTATTAGATGTGTAATGACTCATTTACTCGCCATATTAAAGTATCAAATTTGAAAAAAGTACACTAAAATTTTTTTTAGAGTTACATTATACTCGTCATGTTAGAGTGTCACACTTAGGAAAAATACATTAAAGAATTTTTAATTTTTTTAGAGTGTCAAATCATACCCGCCGCGTTGGAGTGTCATATGTCATATTTGGGAAAAGTACACTAAGAAATTTTTAATTTTTTTAGAATATCACATCATACCCTTCACATTGTCATGTTTGAGAAAAGTACACTAAGGAGTTTTTTGTTTCTTTTAGACTGTTACATCATACCGGCCACGTTGTCACATTAGAGAAAAATACAATAAAGAGTTCTTATTTTTTTTTAGAGTAAAAATTTTGGAGTGTCACATCATACCCGTCACGTTGTCACATTTAGAAAAAGCACACTAAGGAGTTTTTAATTTTTTTAGAGTGTCACATCGTTGGAATGTCACATTAATACTTGCCATATTAGAATATCACATTATACGTGTCACATTAATAAAAGGGTATAATTGTCTGCCAAAGCACTACCAAAATAAAAAAATAGGACCATACAGGAAAAAAAAAAAAAAAATTCTCCACTAATAGGATTTAACAAATCAATAGAAAAAATTTGAGACTAATTAAAATACTTGTTTGTGATATGAGATTTATTGATAAATATCTCTAAAATTAATCATATAAAATAATTATAGTCTTGTGTATATCACATAATGAAGTTTACAAAAATATAATAATTTTACTCATATTATTACTCTATTTATATTTTATGGAATCGGTTATCCGGAGACTTATTTATTACAGGCATGTTGCTGTACAAATTGCTAACATGTGTGTGTGGGCCTTGTTGGACTTTGGTTGGGCTCTACAATAGCTTTTTTTTTTTCTTTGGGGGAACTTACTCATAAGTTCCATACACAAAAAGTAAAACTTATCTAATTTCAAAACAAAATATTTGTATAAATTAATCTTACATATTTTTAATTATTATCAAAAAAATCTTATTTCTTTTGTTTTAAATTTAAAGATGCTGCTATATTTCACTACCACCGGACTTCCGTCAGACAGTCACTGGAGACTCGTCGGAATGTTTAACATCACTGGAAAGTTACCGGAATATCACTAAAAATTTGCTGAAGTGTTCTGAATGTCATCGAAAGTCATCGGAATGTCTAGAATGTTTGTTGGCCGTCAAGAATATCACCAGAGACTCACCGAAATATTCAGAATATTGCCAAAAAAATAAATAAATTGAGAAATTGGAAAGAAAAAAATAGCAAAATGTGCTAAATATTGATAAACTAAAAAAAGAAAAAAAATATAAGAACAACAAACAGTAACAATGAGAAAAAACATATGTTATTTTCAAATTTTGTAGGGTTTAAGCAAATAATCTCCAATATTAATCAAATTAAAATGCAAGTTTTGAAATGTAAAATGTTACAATTTCAAAATATGATTTTGTTAAGTATTTGTCCTTATTAATTAAACTGAAAAATATGTTATGAAATTAAAAATTTTTACAGTTCTAAAGAAAATTATGAAATTGCAAAACTTTATAGTATAAAGAATGATCTATTTCAGAATAAAATTTTACAATTTTCACCGACTGTGACTAAAACTTGAAAACAACTTGTTTAGAACTTGAAAATTTTCTCTATTATAACAAGCTAACAAAAGTGTGTAGTACAAAAAAGGTAAAAAAACTGAGAGATCGAAAGAAAGAGACAAATATAGAGAAAGGTTTGTACTTTGGCAACTATTTTTAATTTAGATCTAACCGGATCTGATATAGATCTACATCAGAATTGAATAGATCTAAACATAATCTTCGTCGGAATTCATCTCCTTCATCAAAAACTTATCTTTTTCGTCGTTAGTAAGAGTAAAGTAAGAAGTCAGTACTCGGTGGTTGCCAGTGAATCCCAATCAATGGTGGTTACTGGTCACGGGTGATTGTAGATTAGAAAGAGAAAGAAAAAAAAAAAGGCGTGGTCGTGGTCGTCGTCAATATTAAACAACGAGAGATAAAGAAAGAAGTAAGGGGAAGAAAAAGAGAAGAAGATAAATGGGCACAAGACTTTTTAAGTCTGTATAACAAGATTTGGGATTTAGTAGAACACACTTTTCAAAGAGAACTTGGGGATAATTTGCCTTTTTTTTTTTTTTTTTTTATTATCAGTTTTCTTTATTAATTTTTTTTTTAAAAAAACTAAATTTTATAGCAAATTTTCCCTTTTAGATCATATTTGACTAGGCTAACCTAAAAAGTAAATTACTATTAAAAAAAGTCTATTAAAGAAAAAATAAAAAATTAAAAGAGTTGATTTCATTTAGTAAATATTGTTTTTGGATTTTTTAATAAAAAATTACTTTTTAGATCATTCTAGACAAGATGGATGGGAAATTAATTTTTTTTTATAAAAGAAATGTATTTTATTAGTTGTTCCGAAACCACATATCTGAGCTCTATTAAAAAAAAAAAATCATGGTGAACAATGTATATAATTAAAATTTTTGAGGGAATAGTTTATACCACTAATCTAACTAAATAATCAATCATATACTAATTTTATGGATTGTTAATCTCCTCATTATTGCTAATCAAACAAGGCCATGATGTATATGGGCAAATAATATTTATAAAAAAATGAATCCTATTAACAAATTCTATAAAATTTTATCATTCATCTGTGTCCTGCGTCTAATTATATAATTAATTTCTGTCACCATAGCAGAATTGTATGCTAGATGGACATATCTTTTCAATGATAAACATTTAAAATTAATAATGAATAGTTTATGATTTTTGCATCCTTTTCCCAATGGTTCATGTCTTGATTGAGTGGAGAACAATTAGGGTAGGAGGGATTAGAGTAGGAAAAGATTTATTTAAGAAGAAACTACATGCAAGTGGAAGAAAGAAAAAAAAATTATTAACACATGGAGGGATGTAACTTTTTATTTGTACCCTATCAGAGATACACTTATACTCCTATATATTTATAATTTTTTTTTATCTTTCTTCCACCTGCATTTAATTCTCCTTTTATTTAACTAATGAAGTCTGTTGGTAATGCTACCTTGTCCTTTAAATTGGCTTATATCTATATTCTACCTTTGTCTAGTAGCATGAAAAGTTATAATTTATTATTGGGACAATATTCTAACAGTCTCAAGAGTTACATAATTACATAAAACCCATTTTTTAATTTCCCAAAAAAAAAAAAAAAAGAATTAAAAATTCATTAAATTGTTAGAGACCCTAAAATTTTCTAAGAAGCTCTTTTGTTTTGAGTCATAACAAAGGCATATTCATCGATATTTGTTAAAATTGATTTTTTAAATAGATAATTTTTATTATAAAAATTACAAAATAAATAATTTAGATCAATATTATAAAATTGTTAGAGACCCTAAAAATTTCTAAGAAGCTCTTTTGTTCTGAGTCAGAACAATGGCACTATTCATCGATATTCGGTAAAATTAATTTTTTAAATAGATAATTTTTATTATAAAAATTACAAAATAAATAATTTAGATTAATATTATAGACTCAAAGTAGGATCTACAAAATGAAATATTAAGGTTTCGTTTGGCTATTCCAATCGGGACTATAAAAACACAAAAGACAAAATAAGTTAGTAAGTCAATAAGATAAAATACCACATTCAAACCATAATTATTTCATTTTTTTTTCTCACAAAAATAAAAAAAGATAAAAAAATTCTCAACTCCAAAAAGTTAACTAAAAAAGTTTTTGCCAAATAACAACTAAATAGTATAGAAGATTATGGTAAAGAGAGGAACATTCATAGCTGGTAGCTATTCTCTTAAAATTCCACAATTGATGTTCTTCATTAAGATACACAATTTGAAATGGGCAACTAAGGGTAATACCCTCTTTGAAAAATTCTAATTGCTTTATCTCTTTCTTTCCTTTTTAAAGGAGAGAGGGTAGTGCTTTTAATCTTCTTTTTTCCTCCATTTCTTTTCATACGGTTTTTTATCATCATGCTAGCTACTACCACTCTTCTTGTCTACATCATCGGCTTGCCATTGAGAAAGCTTTTAGATCTAGACTCAGATCTGATTCATGATCGAGATCCGACATTGTTAAATACGTTATTATACGCTAGGCGACAACCTCAGAATCATAATATTTTATTTTGTAATGCAGAGGTGAGGATTAAGATACCACAGCTACTGATTGCGATGGTAAACGGATTGAGTTTTGTTCATTTATGGAGATTTTCTCTTCCCTGCGTAGAGGTTTGTTTTTCTCCCTATGTGGAGACTTGTATCATCCCTACGTGGAGGCACTCTTTATTCTTTTTGGAATCTATTTTGTACTCCGATGTACTTTATTGGATGACTTATTATAAGATGTTCAATATATTAAATTTCGTGCTTTTCCAGCTTAAAAAAAAAATAAATTAAGATAAACAATATATATATATATATACATCTTTCCATTTTTTACCGTATAAATCCATATTCTAGCCTAACTTAAGGGGATGGGTAGAGGATCAGTCATATGACATCACAATAAATTAAGGTTTAAAAAAAAGTTTATGGTGAAAATCATATTTTAATAACAAAATATTTAAATTGTCAAAATGTTATTATTATATTTTTTATGATGAAATTAAATAATTTGGTAATAATTATTATTATCCTTTTGCATCAAATTGTTTGTCTAAAAATGTAAACATTTATTTTAAAATTTTGCCACTAAAATATCATTTTTTGACTTCTCGAATTGCCCTTTTATAACGATTAAAATTGGTCTTCTAAGTTAACAATGTTGCTAAAAAAATAAAAGATAAAACTAAAGAGGCACTAGCAAAGTGCTCTTTGTCGTCCTTAAAGTAATTGTGTTGGAAGAAACCTCTTCCAATAAAACTCTCTTGGTTGAAATTTTGTATGATGTAGGTCTCATTGTTCTAAGTCACAAAATTTAATTTAATCATTCTTTTTGATTATTTAATATTGTATTTAGTTGAGAGATTTGATAAGAGATTTGAAATAGGAAGGAAAAAAAGTGTGTGAAACTAAGTGAAATGTAAGTATATTTTATTCACATTTCACCTATCTTTTTCTTTTTTCTTTTCAAATCTCTTTTGAAATCCTCCAACCAAACACAACACAAGTGACACCTCTAATGTCTTGCACGAGTCATTGCGTCAACACAGTAGATGGGAAACAAGAAAGATAGATTCGAATCTAATTTGATGTGTTAGTGACAATAATGGGGACAGGATGTTTGAGAATTAGCACAAACTTTGTGGAGTGGGCATAGAGTTGGAGCATGAGGCCCTCTTTTGTAAACTTTATTTTTTTAGTGGTTTTTTAATTTTTTTCATGAGCTAAAAAAAATTAATGTGTTTGAAAATAATTTTTTTAATTGAATAGATAGTTATAAAGAAAAAAATGATTAATTGATATATATGATATAACATTTTCTATTGGAATTGAATTTTAGATTTTTTTTTTTTTTTTTTGGGATACCCATTTGGCTATTTTAGCTAAAAAGCCATTTTTCAAATAGGCTTAAGAGGTGTTTTGGAAAAATGATTAAAAATTGATTTTTGACTTTTAACCAAGTTTTTTTTGTTTTTTTAAAAAGTGATTTGAGAAATTGGTAAAAAGTTGTTTTGGTTTTTTTAGTCAATATTTATTTATGATGTCACATCACAATCAAACGACCAAAATATCCTCACCCAATTTAGAAAATTTACATTTTTACCCATGTATAACTCTAAACAATATAAAGGGTATAATTGTAATTTCACAGCTTGCTTTTTTGGATTTCCCAAATCACTTGTTGCTAAAAAAGCCAACTTTTAACCTATGTTCCCAAAAGAGTACTAAGTTATTTTCCCTATCATTTAAAGTTTTATTTCAATGTGTACGCTTACCTATGTAACACTTTCACCCCTAGCAAACCATAAACTATATCAATAATGTTACGATGTTCAAATTTAAATGCCAAATTTTGAACATCAAATGGTGTATCACTAACACATTATTATTACTATATGATGTGCCACAGAGGTGGAATTCATTAAATTTGTATATTAGTGACATGCTAGTTAGTGTTCGAAATTTGGTATTTAAACTTGATCATTTTAACATTTTTATAATAACAAACTCAAATACCACCGTAGGTGTAAGCGGTGGTAGCAATCACGATAGTGCCACTACCGCCATCTCCACCTTCGTCACGACAACTATTGCTTCCACCGTGAGAGTTAGGTTACTAGCTCCTCGTCTACAGGCACTAAAGCCATGAAATTTAGTGGACTACAACAAAAGTATGTCATATTCTATAGCCACCAAGCAAGCTTGGTTGCCCTTGTAGGGTGACCTCAGTGCCAACCCTAGTGACAACCCTTCAAGATTATGATCAACATAAAGGAAAAAAGAGTCCAGAGAACATGTTCTTTGCTAGTGATTGTTCATTTATATTGTTAAGAGAACATGTTATATATTATCATCTTTGATTAGTCTATAATTATAGATTCCATATAGTAATTAATTAGGAAATGAATCTTGGAAATCAAGCTAGTGTACTGTAGAGAGTGGGTTAGACTTTGATGGGGTGATAATAATGGTAGTTTAAAAGTCAGTTAACAAACCTAGTTGGAGTTAGATATGGATGATATTAACAAATAATAAAAGATTTTTAAGGTACTAGTCAATGATTAAAATACTAACTCTATTACCTCACCTAGTCCTCTAGGCCTCGATCTCCAACGTTGCTGTCACAATCAGGAACAATTATTCAATAATATTTAGAAGGGTATGACTTTTGTTCAGTTCAGGATCGGATTAGATCGTATTGTTAGGTTCGTGGAAGCTCAACATATGTCCCGTTTTAATAATCTGAACCGTTCAATATGTAGAATTCGTCGAGTACTATATGCTTGTAAAAAATCACGTTGATCGGATATCGATAGCTATATGATCAAATCAGTTTTTTGTGAACCGTTAATTTGTGAACCGTCCAATTTTTTTAATACGAAACTGATTTGATCACATAGCTATCGATATCCGATCAACGTGATTTTTTACACGCACATAGTGCTCGAAGAGTTCTACACATTGACGGTTCAAATTATCAAAATGGGATCCATGATGAGCCCCCACGGACCCAACAACACAATCCAATCCGATCCTGAACTAGACAGAAGCGATACCCTTCTAAATATTATTAAATAATTGTTCCTGATTGTGACAAAAGCCTATTTAGAATTACACATATTATTACAATATAATTAAGATTAATACAAATATGTCACAATCAGAAATAGTTATTCAGAAATATTTAAAATTATACATCTACGTAAAATTTATCACAATATATTTAAAATTAATATAAATATATTGTTAGAAATTGAGCGCTCATGTGGCATGACCGGTGACCCTTTTGAACCTTATCCATGTAAGTTTTGAATTTAAATTCAAAACCTATTTGGATAACTATATTTATCCTATCAATTGATATGGATAGATTGATATATATGGTTATATATTTGATTATATATTTGAATAAGAGATACGTTAAGTGATTTTTTACCCATAACATTTTTTATATACTCTCTCTCATTAAGAGAGGGTGATACTCATATTGTGGTATCACTCCACTGCTGGGAGTTCGTTGTTTGCATTTATTGAAGCACGTGATTTATTCACAAGATTCTTCGCTTCTATCACCTAAGGTATGATCTGAAATTTTTACCCATTGCATTATATTTATTTTTACATATATAATCTCAAAAACTGTTAAAAAAAATACCCTTCATGATGTTGAATAATTTTCCATAATTTTTGGGTTGGGTGCTAATTTCTTAGACTTATAATACAATTCGTCACTGCAAAGAAGTTTTGGAGACTTTAGAATCAAACTGCTACATTTGCTAAGTTGGTTTGCAATATGACATGACGATATAATTTCTATTCAGACCAAAAAAAAAAAAAAAATTCATGAAATAGTTGGAGGAAGGAGGTCTCCGACTAAGGTGACCCATGATGAGGGGGGACCGGAGGGGATGGGAGAGAAAGAAAATGATAGAAACTTATTATCAAAACAAATTAAAACAATATTTATTTTTTGTTATTAGAATTTAATAATTTTTGTAAATTATTTAGAATTTTTAGAAAGAAAAATACATATATAGTTTTAAATTTTTGTATAAACATAATTAAAAAATTATAAATATAACATTATTAGTTTAGGATTAATTCCTTACTCAATTATATACTTGATTTATATGCAAGTAAATTAATAAAAAAGACTACTATTTAATTGAAAGCTTGAGCTACTCTATACAATCTAAGGCTTGATTTGAAAACAACCTAAAGTTAAAAAGTAAAAAAATTACAAAAAGATATATAAAAAAAGTATAGAGGTAATGTGATAGAAATAAATTAATAAGTCAAAAAGCAGTTGTAGGATACTTTTGGGGTTATCAAGCGTGCCTAACAGTTCCGACTCCCAATCTCTTGATTTAGTCTCACTAATGCAAATGTGAAACAGAAAATACGAGTTCAAATTCGACAACTTTTATAGGAAATTCATTTATTGCAAAATATGTCATAAATAGACTACATCATCATATCTCAGAGTCGCTAAAGATGTCTCGATTCAGAACCTTAAGTATAATGGAGAAGGTCATAAATTGAGTACTCTTACTTACTCAATTAAAAGATCGGTCTCTACTAAATCATGATATGAGTTTTATAAATATTATATGCTCATATTCCTGTTATTTTAATAATGCTAACATTACTATGTAAGGCATATAATTATCGATTGTGTTATTTATTTTGGAATATTTTAATCTCATATATTTTGAAATATTTTTGATGTATATACAACTCAAATGAAACTGAGCCCACATGCGTAAAAATCAACATTATTCTAGATTAAACGATACAATCTCCATCCAATGGCATCCAAATAGATATATCACTTGAGTACGAAGCTACATGTTTGGATGTTAGACATAGTAAGAAAATCATGCATAGGCGGGATGTTAAAATTATAAATGCCCACTTAGCATTCATTTATGGAAATTAAAAAATAATATGTTATATACATATGTATGATCCTATATGCAAATATCTAATGTAATACATACACAGAATGTAACTAAAGATTCAGCTACTAACATTTGATATATGAATTATTTCAAGGTATGAATTAGTGCAGAAAGACACATAAGAATTGATAAAAACCCACATATACAAATTAGTCAAATCCTAATGTATGAAAAATAAATGCAAGGCATGGATATGATCAACAAAACATGATGTTTCTCAACAGATATGGAAAGCATAGAAATAAAAGGGATAAAAAGACATGGGATTAGAAGATTATTACAACAATTTAAATGAGAAGGAAGAAGAAATAGAGGGAAGAAATTATTACAACAATTGAATGAAATAATAAAAGAAAGAAAAAAAAGAAAAGAAGTGAGGTTAGGAGAGTTATTGTAACAATGAATTAACTCAATTAAGTTAATGTTGAATTTAACAAATCATACTAAGTAATTAAAATAAACCACCCAGCAGCTCCAGAATCTCCTAGGAGACAACCCCCAGAAGCTGTCTGCTTTGTTCTTGGAGAAGTTAGCCAGCTATGCATAACAATGATCGACCGAATAGAAAATGGATCGGCCAAACTCTTCTTCCGGATAGAATCTAGATTAGTGTAGACTTTCCAGAACAGAGGCCAAGGACACTTTCCAATGGGTGTTCATCTCTTCTACCTCTTCCACTCACAAAAACCACTTAAGGAAGAGATGGATAGGCTACAACCCCTAACAATGATAAATAGATATGTACAACATATATTTTGCTAAAAAAAAATTTAAATGGATCAAAACCAAGAACAAATTCAAGCCCAAGAAATGAATAGGAACATATATCTTCTCTTTGTGAATAAGGACAGATTAATACCTAAATCTATGCTATTAAGTGGAGAGCGTAGATTAATGCAAATTATTTCTTAGTGGAAGCCTTGCTTTTAAAACAAGAAATTCATTAAAACCATTGAAAACTCTTCATCTAGTCATAGAACATGAATGTTTCAACTATTTTCTATGTTCACAAATGATTGAGAAGGGAGAGTTTAATGTCCTTCGACCCAAAATTTCTTATTTTACTTCAAAAAAACAAACAAAAAGAAAGAGAATGCAACTCTTTCAACATCAAATCCCAAGAATCACTTAAGCCACCCCATGAAACAACTGTTCTACTCATCATCTTTGAGCATAGGTTGGAACACATAAGTTGAATACACTTGAGAGATAGGATATGTGAAGAAGATGAGTGTAATAACACGAAAAGCTAGTCTACTTATTGAACTTGTGAATGGATGGCTAAAACAACTCTCAATCACATCCACAAGGGTCCAAAAAGCATATTAACTAGATAGTTAAAGCTAAGAAAAGCAAGAAAACAAAGAAAATGTTATCAACTCAATGGATGAGTGGCTAAGGTTACTTTCTCCACATCCATGAGGACTTACAACAGTTACATAATGGAAAATAAAGTTAAAACTAAAGAAAAAGTAGAGAAAAGATAATCAAAGAGGTAAGGGCTTCACCTCTTAAAGAGGATGAGTTCTTTTGTTCACAAACTCCCTCTAAGATCCCTCAAGAACTTTTAAATGTGTTTTTCAATGTCCAAAAATTCTTTGTCCAGAGTTTAGGATCAAGCTTTAATGGAGAACTTAGTATTAAAGTTGAATGTGGTAAATGAGAGGTAAGTAAAGAAAGAGAGAGATCTCTTAAGCCTTACTATGCCTTGGGCAAGTTTTTTTAACCCTTTGAAAAGAGCTGACGAGCTTTATATGGAGAGCTCATATCACAAATATCTGAGATATTTGTGGTAGGTAAGCAAAATAAGTTGAAATTCCCGAACATTATGCCTGCTGAGCTTCTTGGTGATTGGCCGAGCGCTTTTGTGGTTGGCCATCATTTGGTGTTCGGCCAGTCAGTGGGCACATCATCAGATCAATAAGAGTAGGTTAGCCTGAATTGAAGAGAGAAACGATATTTCAGAAGATTTCATCATTCCTGTTCACTTCCACTATATTCTTCGCTCCATTTGTTTGAAAGAATACAATGCTTTGATTTTGAAAATATGAGCCTTAAAACATTGCGGTAACGTCTGGAGTTGCACCACTAACACTCGTTTTGAAAGAGGTTTCCATTTTGGTCGAAAAATATTTTGTCCAAAACAAGTTGTTGGAGGGTTTAAAATTTGATCCTTAGACTTCTTGTCGTAAAACTTGTAAGGATTAACACCTTTCGTCTTCATCATTGGGAACTCAAAAGGGAGTAGTCAAGTCTCAAGGCTAGTAAAAAATGGGATGTCTACAGTAGTTTATTTGGGTGTCCCTAAAAGAAAAAAAAACTAAAAAGCCAAAAAACTATACAAAAAAGTCAAAATTTCTATTTTCTTTCTATTTTTGCACCTTTTTTTTTTTTGGGTAAAAAACTAAAAAATTATCCCAAATATCTAATTTTTTTTAACCTCATATTTCAGCTAGAAAGTCAAAAAGTTAATAAAATCGTCTATTCTCAAACCATTCCTAAATTCCATAAATGCTATCTATTTGAGGCTGGATTTGGGTGCACAAAAAATATTCCCTCTGTCTCAAAATATTAGTCATTTATTTTATTTTTTATTATTCCAAAATATTAGTTCATTTTTAAAAATCAAGAACTATTTGGGGAGTGGCTAAATTAGCCAATTAGCCAAAAAGTTACCTTTTTAGCCAAAAAGCCAACAATCCATACCAAAAAGTTAAAGATTCTCTTTTCTCTCTACTTTTTGCACAGCTTTTCGTAATTAGTCAAAAAGTCATCCCAAACATACAAGTTTTTTTTAGCTACATTTTTAGCCAATTAGCCAAAAAGTTACTAAATTAGCCTGTTCCCAAACGAGGCCTAAAGTAACATTAATTTTCTATTTTACCATTCTTTTAAATTTATTAGTAATATTTTTGAAATGTAATAATTGTACTATTAAAAAAAATTTAATTCTCCAAAAGAAACTAATATTTTGGGACGGAGGAAAATTATCACTTTTTTATTTTTTTGCACAATTTTTTATAATAAACAAAAATGGAGAATTGCAGCATAGTTGGACAAAGAAAAAAATTCTAAAAATATATGGAGTGTAAACGAATCTATAATGAGATGTAAATAAAAAGTTGTATGAATGTAAGTGTGACTTATACCCTCCATGTTTCTATAATAAACTTTTTTTAATCCCATTAGAATGTAATTCTAAAAAAAAAAAAAAAAACTCAAAACAAGTCTTATAAGAATAAAAATTCAAGATTATTGGGGGCTGTTATTGCATGATTTGAAACCATGTCCTCAATAGTTGTGCCTTTGTCTTTTTTTGGAACCCTTTTTTAACTTGTACATGTCTTTCACCAACAAATAGCTGTATGATTAGCTTAGTTAATAACTTAATTATCACAGCTGTCTTATCTCTCCTTGTTTTCTTACTAACTAGGTACTAGGGCAGTGTCATGTAGTTTTTAAAATTTGTGATAAAAAATGCTTGAGAATACTTAAAAAAAGAAATATTAAGAGAGTATTAATGAGGTCACTTCTCTCATAATGTAATTGGTGTCTCTGTTATTTTTAATTTTTAAAAAAATAAAAAATATTTTCAATTCATTAGAGCTATTAGTGCTCTGTTTTTTAAAAATTCCCAATCAATTCTGTTGTGTGATTGATTGTGGCAGTATAATCTAACTTTTTATTTTTTTAAGGGTAAATTACCCGAACACTCTTTGATGTTTATATTTATTGCAGATTTTTTGTTCCCGTCTAAAAAATTATACTTATTTTTCTATGAGATTAAAATGATATATTTGTCACTTAATCTTTATATGTATAAATAATAAAATAATATTGATATTTTATTCATGTCATTTAAAGAGAAATAACAGTCATTTTCTTTGGTTTAACTCATAAAAAATTAAATTTTGTATTTTTTTTATTTTTACTAATTTTTTTTTAATATTTTAAGTAACTTTTTTTATTTTTTAGATATACTTAATCTAGATATATTTCAGAAGTATAATATTTTGTGATTTTTTTTTAAATTCACTAAATAAAAAAATATAAAAATACAAAAATTCAATAATACTGTAATAAATGTGAATGACGGTATTTGATAATACTGTAATAAATGTGAGTGAATAGCCGACAAAGAAAAATGATGGGGGGAATAAAAATGAAAAATTTTATTAATATATAAAAATTTATACAAAAAATATTATAAAAATATTGTAATAGTGATGTTGTAAATATTAATCATGTATATAATCACTCAATAAAAATATGTTTAAGTAGAATTTAATGATGGAAAGTTATAGAGTGTAGTTATGATGATAGGAAAAAGAAATGGTAGGAAAAAGGAAAAATTACTCATAAGTCCCATATTGGAAAATGTTACACCATTTAGTCCTGAAAGTTTTTTGTTGGACTAATAGGTCCTATTTCTCAAAAAAGCTTATTATAGGCCTTTTTATGTCAAACATTATTCATCAAACATTAAATATTAGCAACATCATGATTATTTATCAAACATCAAACATTAACAACGTCAGGATTATTCATTCAATATCAAACATTATCAACGTCAGGATTATTCATCAAACATCAACCATTAAACATTAGGATTATAATCAAACATCAAATATTATTCATCAAACATCAAACACAACCATTAAATATTATGATTATTCATCAAACATCAAACATTATTCATTAAACATCAAACATCAAATTTATTTTTAAAAAAAATTGAAACTATTGCTCGAGATCCATCATCAAATTCATTACAACATCAGATTCATCAGAATTGGGAATGTTTTAATCATAAAAAAATTAAAACTATTGATCCAGATCCATCATCATCAAATTCATCATTTAGTAACTGGAATAAAAATTGGGAACCATATCAACAACATAAAAAAAAGGAACACAAACCCTAGCCTTCACCCTCTTCCTACACAACACATCTCTTCTCAAAATCATTGAACAAGAAAACAAAAATTTCAGAAACTTGAATTGCTTTCGAGATGTCGTACGACGATGTGGAGATCGACTACAACATCGAAGATTTCATTGCCGATTCTTCATCCAAGAACAATCTCAAGCAACAGCCCGTCCCACCGCCACGGAGGCGAAGGCTCGCCACCATGACGCAGCCACCGTCGCCGATCGCTTTAACATTGCAGAGGCCATAGATTTGTACTGATAACACTTCGCTTTTCTCAATTGCTCTCTTCGTTGATTCTTTGCTGCCGGTGGTTGGTTAGCATGTTCACAGGGGATTTTATAAAATTGATATAACCTTTTCTCTAGGGTTCTTATTTCAATTGGTTACCCAGGGAAATTTTGGGCAGTTTTCAATATGATAGCCCTTTTTTTCTAATCTCTTCTTGATGGGAATTTAAGTTTATTGCTTATTATTCATTGTTTATTGTTTATTCAATATGAATCACAAACCGTTGCGAACCCAAATTCGAAAATTCCCAGAAACCGTAGGGCTTTTCAAGATGCTATTCATGGAATTCAAAGTTGAGGAATTCATAGTTGAAAGATGATGTTCGTATAGATTAATAAACCAGAGGGACTGCCATTCGTTATGTTGATATTTGATGTTTTTTTTAATCGTTTATTTTGATGTTTAATAGTTATTAAAAAAATTGTTTAATCGTTATTTTGATGTTGTTTTGATGATAATGTTGTGATGTTTAGTTTTATTTTTTTAAAAAATAAATCTGATGTTTGATGTTTGATGAATAATCCTAATGATTAATGGTTGAAAATATGTGTTTGATGTTTGATGAATAATATTTGATGTTTGATGAATAATGTTTGATGACGTTGGTGATGTTGAAAATTTTTGAATAATGTTGGTGATGCTGAATAATGTTTGATGTTGGTAATGTTGAATAATGTTTGAATAATGTTGGTGATGTTGAATAATGTTTGATGTTTGATGAATAATATTTAATATAAAAAGGCCTATAGTAAGTTTTTTTGAGAAATAAGACCTATTAGTGTAAAAAAAAAACCTTCAGGACTAAATGGTGTAACATTTACTAACTTAGGACTTATTGGTGTTTTGCCCTAGGAAAAATGACAAAATAGCCATTTATAAAATTTTAAGACATGATATCTGCAACCTAGAGACAATTTGTAATAAGATTAAAACTTTAGGGAGGGGAATGTAATTTTTTAAATGTGAGGAAGGAATCTGTATTAAATAGAAACGTCAGGGATGTCAGTATAATTTACCCTAAGTTTAAAAGATAAGTTAGGAGGAGGCAAACTATGAGTGAAGTGGAGAAATACTTTAAGATCATCAAATAATTTTTTGATAAGGGGCTAGATTATTTGGTCATTTATGTATATTTCTATTTGAGAGGTCAGAGAATTAATTTTTATCAAAGATAAAAATTGATTATTTATCTTTTTATTGACCAGGGTTTAAATCTCTTAATTATTCAAGTGAAAGTTCAATGGTTTAGATGGATCAGTTAATTTCTCCCTAGATCTTAATGGTCCTGTGTTTGGCTTGTAAAGATAAATCTTAATGGTTCTGTGTTTGGGGGTATTCTGATCCAAAGAAAAAAAAAAAATTTTATTGATTATTTTTCTCTTATTATGGTAGGCTTTGTTATATCAAGTTTGTTTCCTGTTACAATTGGCTTTATTTTATTTTATTTTATTTTTTTGTATGGGTGGTTAATATTAAGTTGTTGGATTGACGTTAATTATTGGATTGACGTTAATGCTTGTAAGTGATTGTAATTTTTATTACAAAATGTTAATCAAATCTAATAAAAAAGTGAAACATTTTGTTAAAAGGAAAAAGTTAGGGATCATGACAATTTTATCATGAAAATGGTCATGAAAAATTTATGATCCTTAGATTACCTTGATTAGTATGTGGTGTTTTATTCTAAGTGTAATCCAAGGGTTACAAAGCTTTCATGATTATTTTCATGACAAAATTTTCATGATACCTAACATTGCTATTGTTAAAAATGCTTTTAAATTTTTTTTATTACACACTTTATGTAAAATATATAAAATCTTTAAACATTTTTATTCACATTTAAAATGAATTTTAATCTTACATAAATAATTTCATATACTTTTCAACAACAGTGATGCTATATATATCTATTAATATACAAATTAATGTACTAACTAGTGTTATACCATTATTACTGACCCTATCTATTATACAAATTACAAATATCTAAAATTTTTAAAATTATGTCACATCATCTGTTAGTATATTAATTAATACATTAATTGATACATATAGTATTATTCTTTCAACAGTCCACCTATCATTATTAAATGAGCATTGCTATTAAAGACAAAACAATTATACTTAATTTTCAAGTCTAGTGATGTATCAATTAAGATATTAAAGACAACACTTTATATCTCATATATTTTATAATTATCAACTAATCATATTATATCTAAAAATTGAGTTTAAAAAGTAAGATTGTATATCATTTTCTTTATTAAATTTTATCACTGTCAAATTATAAACTCATTTTTCATAAGAAAAAAAAATGAACTAAAAATTATGTATTATATGCACATTATAATTATGAAAAAAATGATATAATTTCATATTTTATGAGTCATAATTAAATTTTTTTTAAAAAATCATAACTAAATACAAAAAAAATCATAACTAATTAAAGAAGAAAATGACGTAAATAAAAGTACATATAATATGTAGTGTGTATGGTAGAATTCAATATTAGAGATCTCAAAAATTCTATCAAATGTTTCATATGGATTGAGACCCATACTCATGTAAGACATTTGATAAAAAAATTTACAGAACTTTTGGGTCTCTGGTATTATTCTAACCAAAATTATGAATAATGGTAGTGATACTAAGGGTTGGTTTGGGGTGTCCTAAAAAAGTGCACTTTTTGTCTTTTTACGAAAAGATGTGCAGAAAAGTAGAGAGGTGATGTGATGGAAAAAAGATAAAAAGATAAAAAGATGGATTATATAGTAGATGCCAAACCAGGCTTAAATGCCTCACATGGTGTAAGGCTTGCAATTTATAGACTCACCCTCACGTGAGATATTTAATTATTTATTTGGTAAAAAATTTAATTTTATAATATTTTTTAAAAGTATTCTTAAAAATGAAGTCGATGTAATAAGCTGGACCCCACACGGTGATGTGTAACACATTATATGCGCGTGCGCCTCCGATCTCACACGTTGATGGATCAGTCAATTTTTGATTGGCTTGACATACATAAAATACTGCGCCTCCGATCTCACACGTTTATTTTATTTTTGTGTCTAAAATTCTTAAAAAGTAAAATAAGTTAAAATAATTAATAAAATAAAATATTAAATTAAATATATAATTATTTTATTTTTTTCTCACAAACATCATATCTAATTATAAAAAAATTTAATTATTTTTTTAAATATAAAAATTTTAACTTATTAAAATAACTAAAAATAAAATAATTTACTAAAATAATCAACTTTTTAAACACTCATACTATGCTACACTTCATTTGTCTTTATTTTATTTTTTTGATAACTACAAAGAATATTAGTAGAAAATCATAACTTTGCAAGGATTAAATTGTAGCGACCCCGGTCTTTTTCCATTTGATTGGTGTATCCGGACTTAGTTCCGTGGATTCCGGTTGTTGTTTTGAACTTGTTTCTGTCCTTCAATTCTTTAAATTTGAGTTATAGAATGTTTTGAACTTGTTTGTTCCAGGTTGGTTGTGTTGGAAACCAAGAGTTGCTGTCCAGAGTTTTGGACCCTCGCTCGAGCGAGGAGTTGGTCGCTCGAGCGAGCTTCTGTCTTTTGTTATTCGCTCGAGCGTGGTTTGGTCGCCGGCGAGAGTGGAGTTTTAGGTCATTGGCTCGAGCTGTGGTGGCTTCGCCGAGCGAGAGTTGCGTCTAGTACTTAGACACGAGAGCGGTGTTTGTTGGCTCGGCGAGCTTCTCTTCGCTCGGCGAGGTTTGTTTCTTGTGTCTTGTCGCTCGGCGACTGTGTCTTCGCCGAGCGAGCCTGCTCGATTTATATTACACACAGCAATGGGAAAAATAACATTTTTCTCCTTCTTTCTTTCTTGAAACCCTAGCGGTAGAGTCTCTCTCTCTAAACTTATTATCTCTCTAGATTTCATCTCTTTCTAGTATGAATCCATCCTAGGTCCTTTGTTAAAAAGAAAGAGGAGGTCAAGGGCTTCGCTTTAATCGGAAGAATTGTGGATTTAGAGCACTTGGATTTCGGGTCAATCTTCTCCATTTGGGTTCTCCTTTGAGGTAGGGATTCTCCTTGTTTCTTTTCAATGCTCCATCTATAGATAGACATGTGGTTATTTTGTATTGCATCAAAATTGTATCATGTTGGATTTGTGAAAATCATGGGGTAAACCTAGGGTTGGTTGTGTTAAGATTGGGTTTGGCTTCATTAGTTGTTGTCTTGGCTAATTAGAATATAGATTAGCATGTTGTAGTTAAATGAAGAAAAAGCCCTAAATTATGTTTTGATTTTGGTAAATTAAAATGGGGGTTTGTTGACTAATGTATATGAATCTCTTGATTAAAATGAGTTGGATAAGGGTGTTAATGCCTAAGGGATTAATCATAGCTTTGGAATTGGTTTCATGGGAACAAGAATAGTGGAGTTGATTTTGTGATAACAAAAAATTGGGATTGTTTACGTGAAAATGATAAATGTATTTTCAATAGATGTACAATATACCTGCATCTAGAGGTTTTGTCCTTGGTCATCGGTGGAGGATGACATGTTTGAGTTGGATTGTCGTGTATGTTTTACACCATTGTTGATTGAACATCATATGTGATGAAATGTTGAGATACATTTTATATGTATATTTGTTAGGGAGGAGAGGGGTTGTACTCCGGTGTGTGAGAAGATAGGGATGTACTCCACACACCTATGTGTTCATATATTTTAACACATTGTTTGCATCCTGATAGTTTATGTGGTTGCAATATACATGTTGAATATGCCTTGTTGCATGGTTGTTGTTGGTGTTATATGCCGCGCTTATAATCAAAGGTACCGTTACCTTCGGCTAGCGCTGGAGAAGCTGTATCGCTTATAATCTAAGGTACCACACCCTTCGACTAGCGCTGGTAAAATGGTATGTTGTTGTGAGAAGTACATTTTGGCTTACTATGCACATAGCTAGTAGAGCGAAGTTGATAGTAGTTATTGCGATATCTTTGGCTTACTAAACACATAGTTAGTAGAGCAAAGTGGAATTGTTGTGGTTTAGTTGTATTTGAAAATATCATGGATTTGATTGGTTACAGTTCGGAGGACCGAGTTACTCCATTGATTGATGGTATACATGTTGGTGGGTTGTAATTTATATTTTTATAAAGTTATGCATGTACGGTTATGATAATATTGGGAATGAATCAAAATGTCATTTTTGTCTTTTGGAAAATGTGAAGGAGATCGAATGTTTTAAAAATAAACATGTTTAAAAGGATACGTCTGTCGTATGTATGGGAAATGGATGAGAGTATCGGGCTTAGTGATGATTTTCCTAAGTAGTGGTTAATATTATGAAAGGATGGGAATGGGGATTAATGAGAGGAATATGGAAAGATGAATCGCTTGTAGCGTTGAATGAAACGGTTGTTTTCAAAAGGAAAGTTCGTACATATATATTTTTGTATAAACTGTCACATTATTATTCTAGTATGAGAAAGAGTGTTCATGATCATAGCTATCTGTACTGTTGTTATTGTTGAGGATCATGTTGAGATCCCTACTGGACTATATGTTCATCCCACGTTGTTGAATCTTTTTCAGGTGTTTAGCAGAATGTGCTACAAGATTTGGATCTGCTTATTTGTTGGCCACGGGGCCTCTTTGTTGTTGGCGGAACGCCATATGTGTAAAAGGGTTACACCCTTCATTTGTTTATTTAAAGGTTGTAAGCCTAAGGGCAATTTATTAGTATGTTCATGTAATGTTGACTTTGCATATGAATGAGAGTATTGCTAATCACTTCTACGGATTAAATATATGAGTTTACTTCCGCTCGTTATCTCTGAAATTGAATTAAGTTAATGAATTTGGTAATGACTTCGAGTACTAAAAAGTGGGGCGTGATAACTTGGTATCAGAGCTTACCGGGTTTGAATACCTTGAGCTCGTGGGAAGTGGTTTTTACCACAGTGGGTTTACTACGTGTAGTGAGGACGTTGCATATAGATGCCATGAGAAGTAAGACTTATGTGTTGCATTTATGTGAGCATGGGATTCAGTCTCCTGGATAGTATTCATAGCCGGTGAACTTGCTTTGAGGTCCTTTTGGAAACACGCCTGATCAACGTGGTTTCTGATAGGAATTCCTTGAGAGTTCCGGGATGAGTGGCTATCTTTGTGGACTTGATTCGATTATGTGTTTATATGTTTTGATGTTTATATGCAGTAGAGATGTAAATTTTGGAACTAAGTGTGTCTTGTGACTTAACAGTAGTGGAGTGTGCCTCGGAGAAGGCTATTGTGTTTTACGCTAAGTGTAATTTACCTTGTGCCTTATAGGATGTCTACGAGGGAGTAGAGGGCGATTGAGTAGTAGGAACACCGGAGAAAGGCACAGTTCCTTTAGTACTGTTGTTGCGGCAAGATCTTGTCGGCGAGGATGTCGCGTGAGATTGTGAGAGAAGCGATTGCAAGGCATGCTGGCTCGTCTTGAGGGTGGCGGGCATGCTCTCAAGCTTACTAAGGAGTTCTTTCGCTCCGGTCCACGAGTTTGTGGGGAGGCTAAACCGTTGGAAGCAGAGTTGGTTGGAACAGTTACCAAGACTCTTGATATACTCGAGTCGAAGATGAGGAGTTGAGGGTTTCCTTGGCAACCTTCGGTTGAAGAGTGATGCGAGTTATTGGTGGAAGAATGCTAAGAATAATGTAGGTAGCGTGGGTTGCTTTTACCGAGGCCTTTTGGGCCAAGTATTTCCTCCTTCTCGCCGGGAAAGGTTGAGAAGCAGTTTTTGGAGTTGCGTCGGGATGACACTCACTGTACGATTTGAGATGCGGTTAGATAGTTTGTGGAGGTTTGCTCCAGAGTTGGTGACAACAAAGGTACGTCGTTGTCTTGAGTTCGAAAAGCGGTTGTGTTACGATATTCGGGAGAAGGTAGCTGGATCCTTGTGGAAGGATTACTATACTTTAGTTGAGGCAGCGGCCCATGTGGAGGCCCTGATTGCTACTGGTGATGCGATTAAGAAGGAGACCATCTCGGTGAGTCATCACGATTCCTAAGCGCTCTAGGCTCGATGGGGGTGGGCGAAACATGCTCACGGTCGGGGCTGGTTCATTTTCTTCGCCAGGGTTTGGATCCTTCATTGGGGGTTCTGGGAGGCGCAGTTTCGACGATCTCGAGTAGAGTGCAGTGGTTGTTTTGTTTGTGGCCAGCTGGGCCATGGTAGACGTTCTTGTCCTTTGCGTGCAAATTCTTCGGGGGTATTAAAACCTAGTCAGACTCAGTCGTACCCGTCCAATCGGGGGCGTTATCGGTACCAGCAGGCGGGCGGGTTTCAGAGCCTCATGACGACTTATTAGTTAGCCCTATAGTGTTACCCTGGAGAGGGACTTTTTGTAATATTGGCCGGTGGTGTATCATGTTTATTGATTTTGTTGCTGACCGGTGTACTGTTGGATGTTGAGGCACCATGTTTATGTATTGCAGTTTTATGCATAGTATTGTTTGGTTAATCCTCAGGTATTGGGGAGTATGTATGGAATTTCGAACTCTCTATTTTATTTTGAGAAGTTGTTAATGGGGTCAATGATCCTAGAATTGTTGCTTGCTTAGTACTGTATTTTGAGTTAGTCTTGTGACGGCCTGTGGGCCTTGTTCATTTTAGAGATTATGGGTTGAGAACGGGAATCCGTGGGTGGATGTGATTGATGTGATGGTTTCGAGAGTTGTGCGGTATTAGCAAGGTTATGTGAGATGTGTATCTCAGGTTGATAGGAATGGTATCTGTTTGTTGGTTTGTGTTTTGGGCTTGCTAGTTAGTGAGTCTGGGGTGACCCTAATGGTTGTATAGGGGTAGTGTTTGTTTTGTGATTGGTTATCAATTGTTGGGTATGGTTTGGGAGTGAATGCTAGCAGCATCTTTTAGAGGAAGAACAGTTTGTGTTCTAGCATAACGAGAATAGCGTTGGTCGAATTATCCTTCTTGATTGGGTAGTTGTAATTGCGGTTGACCATGTCGGTCTTCGGTCGAGGAGATGAGTAGGCTTGCTATGCAGCCATGGGGAGGGAAATGGTGATACCCTTAGGCCTTGATGTTGATGCGGTTTAATTTAAGGAGATCCGTGAGATTCCAAAATTGGGGATTTGTGTAGAGAACTCCGTGTTAGGGGTTAGTAATATGAGTGGCACATCGCGGTGTGTGGAGTTTGTTGAGTTGATTAGTCACTTATTGGTATTGTGTTTTGGGTGGACATCGGTCACCTTGAGGTTAGTCTCGTTTGTTGTAGACATTGTGTGTTGATTAGGAAAAGCGAAACTAATCATCCGGGTTGTGTTATTAAATATCACGATTATAATGTCTGACAAATATGTGTATTGAATGATCATTGTAAATGATTGGATTTTTTTTATACATTATGTGTATATATATGGTTAGGGAGGAGATAGGGGATGGACTCCGATGATACAGCACCAAAATGTGTATCCATTGAAAGATTGTAATAGCTCATATGCTTATTTATTGTGAAGTGAAAAAAAAAATGTTTTATATGAGTTACTATCTCATTTAATTGTTGGCCAGGTTCTGAGCCAGGTGTATGTTATTAAATTGGCTAAGTAAAAGGAGGCGGGATGAAATTGCAAAACCATGAATTTCTTATGCCTTATGTGTTGATAGTATTGTTGTTATTTCTATTAACTATCATTATAGAAATGTTATGCTTCGTGTTGGTTTTGGTATCACTGTATGAGTGATGATTGTTGCTAGTAGTATGTTGAAAGGATTTGGAAAAACAAAATTTTTCCTAAGTGTTTGGGCCACCTAAGGGTGTTGTTGAGAAATTGATTTAATTCAAGGGTTTTGCGAAATTCCAAATGAATCTTTTTGGTAAATAAACTGTGGGTGATATTTATGTTTTGGATAACACCGTATTTGTGAAAAATATTTACAAAACTGTTGAGTTTCGCATGGAAAATGAAGGATTTATTTTGGAAAGTTAACATTGAAAAATTTGGCTATCTTTGAGACGTGTCTCTTGAGCAAGAAAATGTTTTCTTATTATTTACTCAGAAGGTTTGGTTTGTTGGGATTTTTGCACCTAAGTATTGTTGTTTGGCATGTGTTCCCTTTGTGAGTCTCTTCTTTGGTAAGAATGGCTTGACGGTTTGTAGTGAGAGCGGTTTCACTCCTAGTATTGGGGGGTATTGGTGTTGTGTTATCAGTGGCCTTGTGTTTTGGCGTACCTTTAATTTCGGGGACGAAATTCTTTAAGGGGGGGAGGTTGTAGCGACCCCGGTCTTTTTCCATTTGATTGGTGTATCCGGACTTAGTTCCGTGGATTCCGGTTGTTGTTTTGAACTTGTTTCTGTCCTTCAATTCTTTAAATTTGAGTTATAGAATGTTTTGGACTTGTTTGTTCCAGGTTGGTTGTGTTGGAAACCAAGAGTTGCTGTCCAGAGTTTTGGACCCTCGCTCGAGCGAGGAGTTGGTCGCTCGAGCGAGCTTCTGTCTTTTGTTATTCGCTCGAGCCAGGGTTTGGTCGCTCGGCGAGAGTGGAGTTTTAGTCTGTTGGCTCGAGCGTGGTGGCTTCGGCGAGAGTTGCGTCTAGTACTTAGACACGAGAGCGGTGTTTGTTGGCTCGGCGAGCTTCTCTTCGCCGGCGAGGTTTGTTTCTTGTGTCTTGTCGCTCGGCGACTGTGTCTTCGCCGAGGGAGCCTGTTCAGTTTATACACACAGCGGGGAAAAAAAACATTCTTCTCCTTCTTTCTGTCTTGAAACCCTACCTGTTCAGAGTCCCTCTCTCTAAACTTGATATCTGTGTAAATCTCATCTCCTTCTAGTATGAATCCATCCTAGGTCCTTTGTTAAAAAGAAAGAGGAGGTCAAGGGCTTCATTAATCGGAAGAATTGTGGATTTAGAGCACTTGGATTTCGGGTCAATCTTCTCCATTTGGGTTCTCCTTTGAGGTAGGGATTCTCCTTGTTTCTTTTCAATGCTCCATCTATAGATAGACATGTGGTTATTTTGTATTGCATCAAAATTGTATCATGTTGGATTTGTGAAAATCATGGGGTAAACCTAGGGTTGGTTGTGTTAAGATTGGGTTTGGCTTCATTAGTTGTTGTCTTGGCTAATTAGAATATAGATTAGCATGTTGTAGTTAAATGAAGAAAAAGCCCTAAATTATGTTTTGATTTTGGTAAATTAAAATGGGGTTTGTTGACTAATGTATATGAATCTCTTGATTAAAATGAGTTGGATAAGGGTGTTAATGCCTAAGGGATTAATCATAGCTTTGGAATTGGTTTCATGGGAACAAGAATAGTGGAGTTGATTTTGTGATAACAAAAAGGAATTGGGATTGTTTCGTGAAAATGATAAATGTATTTTCAATAGATGTACAATATACGCATCTAGAGGTTTTGTCCTTGGTCATCGGTGGAGGATGACATGTTTGAGTTGGATTGTCGTGTATGTTATACAACATTGTTAATTGAACATCATATGTGATGAAATGTTGAGATACATTTTATATGTATATTTGTTAGGAGGAGAGAGGGTTGTACTCCGGTGTGTGTGAGAAGATAGGGATGTACTCCACACACCTATGTGTTCATATATTTTAACACATTGTTTGCATCTGATAGTTTATGTGGTTGCAATATACATGTTGAATATGCCTTGTTGCATGGTTGTTGTTGGTGTTATATGCCGCTTATAATCAAAGGTACCGTTACCTTCCATTAAGCGCTGGAGAACTGTATGCGCTTATAATCTAAGGTACCACACCCTTCGGCTAGCGCTGGTAAAATGGTATGTTGTTGTGAGAAGTACATTTTGGCTTACTATGCACATAGCTAGTAGAGCGAAGTTGATAGTAGTTATTGCGAGATATCTTTGGCTTACTAAACACATAGTTAGTAGAGCAAAGTGGAATTGTTGTGGTTTAGTTGTAACTGAAAATATCATGGATTTGATTGGTTACAGTTCGGAGGACCGAGTTACTCCATTGATTGATGGTATACATGTTGGTGGGTTGTAATTTATATTTTTATAAAGTTATGCATGTACGGTTATGATAATATTGGGAATGAATCAAAATGTCATTTTTGTCTTTTGGAAAATGTGAAGGAGATCGAATGTTTTAAAAATAAACATGTTTAAAAAGGATACGTCTGTCGTATGTATGGGAAATGGATGAGAGTATCGGGCTTAGTGATGATTTTCCTAAGTAGTGGTTAATATTATGAAAGGATGGGAATGGGGATTAATGAGAGGAATATGGAAAGATGAATCGCTTGTAGCGTTGAATGAAACGGTTGTTTTCAAAAGGAAAGTTCGTACATATATATTTTTGTATAAACTGTCACATTATTATTCTAGTATGAGAAAGAGTGTTCATGATCATAGCTATCTCATCGTTGTTATTGTTGAGGATCATGTTGAGATCCCTACTGGACTATATGTTCATCCCACGTTGTTGAATCTTTTTCAGGTGTTTAGCAGAATGTGCTACAAGATTTGGATCTGCTTATTTGTTGGCCACGGGGCCTCTTTGTTGTTGGCGGAACGCCAGATGTGTAAAAGGGTTACACCCTTCATTTGTTTATTTAAAGGTTGTAAGCCTAAGGGCAATTTATTAGTATGTTCATGTAATGTTGACTTTGCATATGAATGAGAGTATTGCTAATCACTTCTACGGTTTAAATATATGAGTTTACTTCCGCTCGTTATCTCTGAAATTGAATTAAGTTAATGAATTTGGTAATGACTTCGAGTACTAAAAAGTGGGGCGTGATATAAATCAAGGGACACTTTTTCATAAATCTCTTTTCATGTACTTATGTTTCATTTAGTTCACATTATTTTCTTATATTTCAATAAGTCCTATGGGTGATATAGTTACTAAAACACCCCTAATAATATTCATATTTACATTGTGGGTGTTTGGGAAGTGGGCTTGTATGTAAGTTTTTTTAGTTGTACGATATTATTAGAAATTTTTTTTTTGGTGTTTGAGAAGACAGTTGGATTTTTTTGTGATTAGATGTAATGTTTGTGAGAGAAAAAATGAAATGAATTGTGAGAATAAAATTTTTTGCATTGTGAAGATAGTTGGGTTTTTTACATTATGAATGTTCCGTGATGTGAATGTTCATATCGTCAATGTAAATGTTCATATCGTCAATGTAAATGTTCACATCGTCAATATGAATGTTAACATGTCAATATGAATATTCACATTGTAAAATATGAATGTTCATATCACTAAATTGCTAACCGTTCAAAAAATATTTGTAAGGATAAAAATATTCACAAAATACCTTAAATATGAGAATTAAAATTTGATAGATTAAATGTCCAAATAATAGGACTTATTATAATATAAAAATATCTTATAAACTAATTAAGATACAAATACTTGAAAAATGGATTTTTTTAATAAATTTTCCTTAAATGAAACCCATAATAAATTTTAAAGAGAATCTGCCATGTGTATTTATATAATAAAAATATATTAAATCTCTCAAATAAATTATTAAATATTTTAATAATAATTTATATTGGGGTTGAGATAATATCGAGGTTGAGACAATATTTGTTAACTTCAGGGAATAAGCTTAGATTTGAGACGTGGGTTGAGTTTTTGATTATTTTAGTTTGAGTTAAAAAGTTTTATTTAGGATATGATTTTTAATTTTTTGAGAGAAAAAATAAAGTAATTATGAATTAAATGTTATATTTTATTCTATTTAACTAAAATAATTAATTTTGTCTCATATAACTATTTTAACCCAAACTAGTATCCAAACATAGCCTAATCAATTAAATGGTTTGGTTGAGACAATTGTGGTTTATCTTCGACATATTTCACTTATTTTGTATAAATAGAGTTTCCTCCCATCCATAATGGGTTGGAGGCTCCAATTGAGACAATTGAGGCCCATAGTTGGTCTAACTTAATGATTTGAACTTTTTGTGTTGGGTATAAATTTGTTCACATAATGTGAATAAAATACTTTAACCTATTGGTTGAATAAATAGAGTGGTCCTACAAACAATGTGAAATTGACCAATGAGAGAATGTGTTTTGTTCACACCGTGTGAACAAATTCACACTAGTTCATAATATAGAACTAATTTCCAGGTAAATTATTTGGGTAAAAAATCAAGTTAATCATGTATTAATAGCCACACATTGGGACCTAATTTGTCTTTAAAAAAAAAATTTGGAATGGCCAACATGATTTTGAAAATAGATGGTCAATGATCCAATCAAGTAAATACTAATATTCAATTAATTTGGTTTTTTTTATATGAATGATTTGCACTGTGACCTAATAATATGAACAATTTGAATAAACAAAATAACTCCAGATGAGTCTACAATTACCTCAATTTGACCTCCTAATTCATACAATTACCATATATATATATATATAACTTTCGATGTTCGCAATTATTCATTCTTATTCTTAAGAAGATTATTATATGTTTCCTCAATAAAAATCAACCAAAAAGCATGCATATTAATTTGAGGATCTTAATCTTTGCCATTACATGTTTTTCTTCAAAATTGTTGTGAATAGATTTTAAAGATTCATAACATCAGAAGTTAATTTTTAGAAATTATATTCCTGAATTATTATACTTTGATGATTTTCATTATACTATGATGATTTTCAGGATGAGATCTTTAATAGTCACAGTCATGCCTAAGTTTTTTTTTTTTTTTTTTTGATTTATTTTCGTATTTAAATGTATATTTTAAGTGAGACGTGATGTGATGTGACAGGGGTGGAAGAATATGGGGTCTTATAGTAATTAAAGGAAATTAAAGGTAATAGATAAGAATGTAAGATGGAAATTTGCTGACCTAAAAAAGTTAGAAAGCACTACAAAAACTTTATAATGAATATTTAGATGTGCAATGTATTTGATAATAATAGTCTAATAAATATATTTAAAAAATGTTAAAAGTTATGCGGCGTGTGTCAACTAGTTATGATATACTGTTTAATAATAAATTTTTTTCTCTTTAATCCTTATTATTTTGATGTATTATTTCAAGTTAACAATTTATGTTTTTTTGCTCATTTAAAAAAAAAGGGTTTGGACAAAAAAAAAAAAATTGATGAACACTGAACACTTTTTATTAAATTTAATGTATTTTTTTTTTTATAAAAATTTATTCATAAATCTCATACGGGAGAATGTTGATCTATTTAGTTTTAAGAGTTATTTTATATTATTTTATTTTATCAACCAATTAGCCATTTTTATTTTGATTTAAGAATGCCATTTTAGTTTACATATATGTCGTTTTGTGATTCATTTTTTCAATTTTTTAATTCGTTTTTAGGATGAGAATTAAAATGTGATGTGTGGAAGATTCTTTTTGGAAGAATTGATGGTTGTCAAGTGTGGAAATCTATATTTTTGTTAGTGTGATTTGGTGTTACATTAAAGTGTTACATTTGAAAAAAGTATGCTAAGAAATTTTTGTGTATTTTATTGATTGGAGTGTTATATTTAGAAAAAGTACACTAAGGAATTTTATTGGAATGTTATATTGTTACGTTTGAGAAAAGTATACTAAGAAATTTTTTTGGAATGTTATGTTGTTACATTTGAAAAAGGTACACTTAGAAATATTTTTTTTTTGGATCAGCAAACAAAGGCTTTATTGATGAAAAAGGTACAATACATGCAAAGCAACATCAACAAAGCAGGGAAATGCAAAAAACATCATAGCTAACCTCTACACTCAGAAATTTTTTAATGTGTTATATTGAAGTGTTATGTTTTTGAAATGTTACATTGCAGTTTTGAGAAAAGTACACTAAGAATTTTTTTTTTTAGAACGTTACGTTATTATGTTTGATAAAAGTACACTAAAGAGTTTCTTAGTGTGTTACATTGGAGTGTTACATTTTTTTGAAATGTTACGTGTTACGTTTAGAAACAATACATTAAGGAATTTTTTGAAATGTTACGTTTAGTTTTTTTAACATTATAAAAAAACCCACATTTGTCCCTCAATACCTAACATGTGCATTTATGCTTGTCTTTGTATATAATTCACACTAGAATAGAACCTTTAGATTATAAGAAAAAATGGAGGAAATAATTGATAAAATTACTATTTTAAATTTATTGGTGCTTCACCTCTTTTTATTTTTATTGGAATCAATATATTCTTTAATGCCATTTATATATTTTCTGGTACATTTTTCAACATTAAATTAACCAACAATAGAAGAATAATTCTTTACTTGCATTAATCATGTTATCATCAACTAATATCGTAATGACATGGAATTTCTATATCTTAAATCTTCATTTCCATGTATCTAATGCACTCTCCATAATGTGATCGTCTTCAAGATTTTCGTATTATGAATTTTCTACCATATTATATGTTTGAGAGTGTAATACAAAAAACATATATTTTAAGTATCGATGATCTCTAGTTGTATCTCATCTTCTTTAAAATCCAATCAAATCAATGTCTTACACTAATAAAAAAAACTATATAATAAAGTTAATTAATTAAACTATGCTTTTTCTATCGTTTCTTAGGATATCAGTTACATAGATCTAATATTCGAATGTTGTATAATAAAGTTAATTAAGTATAATGTTCCTATGTATTTTTGTAAAAAAAATTTCAAACGTCCTTTTTCGACACCATGGAATCTAAATTTTGGAATTAATTGGAAATATACATTATCTTATTATAAAATTTAAATTGAGATAGTTATGAACTTCATGATGCCAAACATTGGATTATTCCCCATACATAAGAAATGAGAGTGTTCCTCAAGCACTTTGGAGATACTAGGTATATCTAAAACTTTTTGCAAACTAGTGGGAAAAAAATGTAAAAAAATATGAAGGTGCAAATTGATTTGTGTTTTATTGCGAGTGAAAATTGTCTTTTTATTTGCACTAGAACATAAACATATTGAAAAAAAAAAAAAATAGACCCCCCAAAAAAATTTAATTAAATAAATAAATTGATAATAAGTGCATAGAAAAGTGCAAAAAAGATATTGAAAACAACAAGTGTTTGACTTAAGTGGTGTTTAATAATTCAATTTATTATGTAAAAAAATAAAGTAATTTGACTTGTTAAGAATGTATTAAATGAGTATTAATTTTTTCCATCATTATAGAAAATAGAAAAAATATTAAGAAAATGTTCTTTTTATAATGAGACGAAAATATCATTTTGATATTTTTCTACTTTCTTTTTTTTTTTTTTTTTATCTTCCATTTTATTTCTAGACTTTTCATTTAAAGTTTTCTAAGCTAATAATCTTTGAAAAAATTATAAATTTTTAATACAAAATTTATCAAATGAGCCCATTAATAGAGTCTTATTATTTGAAACTATTAATTTACCTATGTCAATAAAAAGAAAATTATTGTTGAATTTGGTTAGTTTGAGAAAAAATAATAAGAAATGTTAACAGAATAATTCGTAATATGTGTGGGAGATGAAAAAGTTTATAAAAAAATTAGATAGTATAGGATTTTTTTAAAAACGGTATTTTAGTTTTATTATAAAAAAAGAAAGAAAATTTATTCATAAATCTCACATTGGGGAATGTTAATTCATTTAATTTTAAGAGTTTTTTTTATGAATCAATTAGTCATTTTTGTTTTGAAAAATTGTATTTATTTGATTTGGTGCTATTTGAGTTTGAGTGGATGTCTTTTTGTGATTCATTTTTCTAATTTTATAATTCGCTTTTGGGATGAGAATAGAATGGTGAGAGTAGAAAATTCCTTTTGAGAGGATTGGTGACTGAAGTGTTGGTTGTCGAACGTTGAAATCTACATTTCTGCTAGTGTGATTTTCTAGTATTATATTGAAGTGTTATATTAGAGTGCTACATTTGAAAAAAAATACACTAATGAATTTTTGTATTACATTGATTGGAGTGTTACGTTTGGAAAAAATACATTAAGAATTTTTTTTGAAATGTTATGCTGTTATGTTTAAGAAAAATACATTAAAGAGTTTATTAATATATTATATTGGAGTATTACGTTTAAATACACTAAGGAGTTTTTTTTGAAATATTACGTTATTACGTTTGAGAAAAGTACACTAAGGGATATTTTAGTATGTTACATTGAAGTGTTATGTTTGGGAAAGTATACTAAGGAGTTTTTGAGTGTTACATTAATTAGATTGTAACGTTTGAGAAAAATACATTAAAGAATTTTTTTGGAATGTTATATTGTTATGTTACGTTTTTTGAGTGTTATATAGGAGTGTTATATTTGGAAAAATACAATAAGAATTTTTTTTGAAATGTTACGTTTAGTAATTTCAACATTATGAGAAAACCCATATTTGTCTCTTAACACATAACACATACGCATTTATGTTTTACCCTTTATATAATTCACACTAAAATGAGACATTTGGATTCATAAAAAAAGAGGACCAACCAATTTATAAAATCATTATTTACGATTTATTGGTATTTCATCCACATAAGAACTCTTGAATACTACGCATTTATTAGTTTTTTCTATTTTTTATGATAGTGGAGAAAGTTAATACCAATTTAATGCATTCTCACCAAATACCTAACAAAACTCTTGTTTTTTTTGATAATCAGATGTTTGAATCAATTTTTGCTCATATTGATTAATCTCAAAGCCTTAAAGTTAATGAGACCAGGTAGATCTTTGGTGGACTCTTGAGGTGACTCAAATTTGATATCTTAAATCTAATTCTCAAATTTTTACTACCCGGTCAACCTTTTAATAACAACAATTATATCACTTAAAAATTTAAAAACCTTTCAAAATGAGTTAAAATTTTAAATCGGAGATTTCTTGCTTAATTTTAAATATTTGATACGACTATGTTACCACCGTGGTGTGTTGCAATCCCCTCATCAATGTCACCATTGTTATGTCTCAATTGCATCACCATCATTTCTATTGTTGTTGTCACCATAACTACCCAATCATATCACTAACAACACAATCATCATTATCGCCATTATCTAATTATCCTATGTTCTTAAAATTTTATGTTGATTGTATGCCAAACCAATAGCAATGGTTAAATAAATACATGACTCTAATGATAAAGAGACAGTGGACAAAATTTAATATTTCATTGATCAGACATATAAACATATGATGTTTCTAATTTGCTAAATAATTTCTGCTACTGGGAATAAAACTGTTTTTGATAATTGGAGGACTCTTCAGAGATAAAAAAAGTTCTTGAATTTTTGGATACTCTAGAAAGTTGGATGTAGTAACAAGCCTTGAACCAGAAATATGGGTTATTTATCGTGGAAGAACCATCATTCATGAAAAAGATTGGAGAAATGTAGTAATTGAAATTGACTGTCAAGATACTATCAAACTCATCAATAAAGGAGCTCATTCAAACTGCCCTTACCATACTCCTGTGGAAGACATTAAATCTCTAACCTTCCGTATGGCTTGCATTATCAAATACATTTTTCGGGAAGCTAATCAGTGTGTAGATGCTCTTGCTTATATAGAAGAAAATCAAGTGAAAGACTTGAAGATTTATGAAAATCCTCCTATTTTACTAAGACCCATTTTGATAATTGACATGATTGGAATTAACTATAAAAGGGATTAATCCTCTCTTTTCTTTTTTTAATCTGTTATTTAACTTTCCTTAGCACCTTAAAATAAAAAAAAACTAGCACTATCACCGACCCTCGATATCAAAATTTGAATAACAAATTAATTTTTCGGTATAACTTTTGAAGATAGCATTACTAAATTGAATTGAATAGGCAAACAGACGAAAATCAAGCAAACTCACACGGGGACAGAAGAGTCATTTTTGCACATCTCAATTTTAAGGTTCACATCCACCCCCCCCTCTCTCTCTCTCTCTCTCTCCCTTCCATTATACATACACATATAATATATATATATATTCCGATGTCACACCGACTCAAGCCCATTACCGTTCTTTTATAACTCTCTCTCTCTCTCTCTCTCTCTCTCTCTCTCTCTCTTATCAATTCATGCTCTAAGGTCTTCAACAATGGTGGATCTTCAGACTGTATGCTGTATGTGTGGTGACGTAGGCTTCCCCGAGAAGCTCTTCCGCTGCAACAAGTGCCACAATCGCTTTCAACACTCGTATGCACCACCACCACCGCCACCACCACACCACACACACACAGATATATATATATGTATATAATTCATTTATATTTCATCATCACCATCACTCACACATACCCATCATCGAATTTCATGTTTTTTCTCCATATCATAGGCCTATATAGTATATACCCATCTCCACCAACAACCACCATCCCCAACCACCACCACCACCACCTTCCAAGGCTCCAAGCGAACATCCTAGGCTGTCTAGCCCACCAACCCCATCATCATCATCATCATCATGACAATATTGATATCATATCATTACCGGGATATGTATCAGTATCACTCATAAAATTGTATCAAGAAAAAGTTTAAAAATCCTTATACGTACTAATTGATATTTAAAACACCAACTTAGCCTCTTGTTTTAGAGTTAAAAATATTTACCAATTGAATTGTGCTTAAATTCTTCATGAAATTGTAGGTATTGTAGCAACTACTACAGCGAATCATCAGAGCCAATTGAGCTATGTGATTGGTGCCAAAGTGAAGAAAGAAGCTCAACAAGACATGGAAGTTCTTCAAAGAAGTCTTCAACCAGCAACGACACCGCTGCCACCAAGAGATCCGAGTACTCCGGCGACAAAATCAAGCAACATGACCACCGTGAAGACACCGCCACTGCCGAGAAGGGGAAGAATCCGACCGGTGCGCCGTCGCCAAGGCCTAGTACTCGCAGGTACAAGCTTCTCAAGGATGTCATGTGTTGAATCAAAACAAGACCTATGTATCCAAGGCTTGTGTTGTGTGTGTATGTGTGTGTGTGTGTGTCTAAATATATATATTAGCAAATGTGGATTATAAGTTTGTTTTTGTGGGTTTTTGGAGTTGTTGAGTTTTGTTTTGGGTTTGTAGTTTGTAGTAAGTTGTTAAATAATGGAACTTATATACTTATATTATAATTTGTTGTTGCTTACAATTTTGTTCATACATTAAAATTTTAACATTAGAATTTTCATTCATGCACTAGAAATTCTCAAGCATGTCATCCAACTGTTTAATTAAAACAAAATTTCGTTGTGATCCTTACTGATGCTTATGCAATATGATTTGTGCCTAGTAACTTGAATGTCGAAGTGAAGAAACATTAACATGTTCGGAATTATATCACTATGATCTTTACTAATGTTTATGCAATATGTTTTCGGTCTAGTGATCTGATTCTTAAAATGAATTTTTTAAAACATGTTTTGAATTATATCTTTAAATGATAGAATTGAAGATAATTCAATATAATCATATCATTCTCGCCCTACACCAAGGGTCACTGCATACGAAAAATGTTAGAGATCATAAAAATTTTATTAAATGTTTTATCAAATATATCACATAAATGTAGGACAAATGCATCATATGGATGTAAGATGTGTAGGTCCCACATCAATGTGATACATTTGATAAAAAATTTAATAAAATTTTTAAGATTTCTAACATTATTCTTTACATACACATTGCACTCTTGTACATACATATGTTACAGTGCATCGTAGGCTATCGCACGAACGCTGATGATTTCCATAGGAAAGTAGTAATAGGGATGCAAACAATAGCAACCCAATATTTTTTTTTTTGTTTTGGGGGTGTGTGTGGAAGATTTTAGACTAAATATCAAAATAAAATCTTATTTAATTATGTCTTTGAAAAGCTGAAACTTTTGACAATAAGAATTTTTTAAAAAAATTTACTGCAAGTTTTATGCCATAGCTTAAATGACTTAAAGGTTGAACCACGTTGCCTAATGCAAATCATGCAAGTGATTAAAATGAGATATAGTTTGGTAAGCTAATGTATTAGGGTATTGTTGGTGATTCTTTGCACTGATCAGATTATCTTGGTAGGGTTAGGGTTTGTGCTTGTGTATAGGGTTTTTGTCTTTGTCATGAACAGGGTTGTAGGTGGGGGGTTGCACACTTCACTACATTGTTGAGTCCCTTGAGGAGAATTAAATGCATTTGGATGGCTTTTACCCAAAGAATTCATAGTACCTAAAGCTGCTGGCTTTTTCAGATTCATTGAAAGTATTTATGAGGCCCCTCAATTATTGATTTTTTGGTAGAAAAATGGACCAAAACAAATAAAGCTTCTTAGCAGAAATGTGGCTTGTTTTTGGAATATTATTTTTTTAATTTTTTAATTCCAGTAACAGGATGTGGAGTATGGAGGATAAATTCAAGTACAAAGAAAGGGAAAATAGTACACCTAAGTAAATTTTAGGATAAATTCCTCTTTCTTATCAATTTGGTCTTTATAGGTTTTATTGTATCAATTGTCTTTGAAATTTGTTCACATTTTATTAATTTAATTCAATTGATAATATTCATTTAGAAATTTAATGGAAATAATAATAATTATTATTTTTTTGGGTATGAACTTTTTGTTTGTTTCTATATATATATATATATTAGTGCATTAAACAAGAGTTTGAGAGAAAATTAGGAGTCAATTAGTTTTGCTTCATTCAAGGGAGAGGCTTTCTTTTTCCGTTCATGGTCAGACTGGAGTGTGTTGTTTTGTGTTTGGCGAACTTTATTCTGAATCCATTTTGATGATTAAAACTGTTCAATTTATAGAGTTCATAAAGTACATCATTCTTAAATAAATCACATTGATTCAATATTATTGACTACTTAATCAAATTACATTTATGTTAACAAAATAAGATTCACCACATGCAGACAGCACCCTTCCATTCACGATCCGATTGGAGAGAAGCGTCTCCCATCTTGATATTTTGTCCTAGAAGATGGTACGTAGTAATGTTGATCCGTAGTTGTCTGAAATTATCGTAAAAGTACACAAAGCTCATAAAAGTCTCGTCCACTAATTACTGTATCTGTTTTGGCCATGTATCATAAAACCAACAAAAAGCTTTTCAAGTGTCCACTATAATCTCTCTCTCTCTCTCTCTCTCTCTCTCTCTATTATTATTATTATTATTATTATTACAATCTTTTTAAATTTTTATTTGAGTAAATCTAGAAACTCAGAAAAAATGTCTAAATCTTGAATTAGAAAGTGAAAGTGTGGCTAAGATTAATCCAGTGTAGTAACTATAATGAATCTGAATCACTTATTAATGATTTTAGATAATATTTTGAATCAATTTAAAAAAAAAATTATCAGAAAATTTCATATAGGAATCCGTTATTTCAATTAATAATCCTATGAATTTTTTAATACATTCATAGATCCTATTTGTTTTACCAACTTTACCGTGAGATTCTAATTTTTATTTTGGTATAATTTGGCAAACGTTTTTACCCTTCTTTATTGGGTGATACCATCTTAGAAAAGTTGGATCCAATTTTTAGATCATATTTTTGTTACTCAAACGAAACACTTCAAAAAAAATTTTTTAGCGTACTTTTTCTAAACATAATACTAAAAAAAACTTCACAGTGTATTTTTTTTAAACGTAACATTCTAAAAAATTTTTGAGTGTACTTTTTTCAAACGTAACATTCCAATGTAACACACAAAAAATTCCTCAGTATACTTTTTCCGAACATAACATTTCATAACACATTAAAAAATGTAACAAACTAAAAAATTTCTTAGTGTACTTATTCCAACCGTAACACTTCGACAAACAACAATAATTAAAGAGATTATTATGACAAATGAATCATTACACATCCAAAAAGACTAAATGAATCACAAAAAAATTATAGAAACATAATTCTAACATATAGGATTTATCGATACCTCTTTCCAAATCCTTTTTATTTTTCTCCCATGAATTCTCTCCATCTCTTGAGATTATTTGCTTTATTTTACTAGTCTTGAAGCATTGCTCAACATCATTCACTTGGTATCACATGTCTAATTGTGTCTCAAAAGTCAACACAAAAATGACGATCTCTATTATTTTAACTAATAAAAGATAAATTTAGACACTGCATAAATTTATCCCAGAACCAGTCTATAAATTCCTCCCTCTCTCCCATGATCTGACCTTCATGTGAACCTGATTTGAAGATGAAGAAAACTCTCAATATAAATGAAAAAAACATTATGACCCATAAGGAGTTTCCATCTGTCCACACTTTCCTTTGTTGCCACACTATTGTCAAAGAGAGTCACATGGTTGCTTGGCTTCCCCCTTTTCCAAGCAACTTTTATCACAGATTAACAAGCAATATATGATGTTATATTTTTGTTTTTTGTTTTTTGTTTTTTTGTTTTTGGAAATCAGTTAAAAAGTTAAAAAAATTAATTTGTTTGATATAATTTTCATCTTTCAGGCTATCCTAATGGTTTTTTTAGAGTACCTTAAAGCTGACTTGTCAAAATTTTTATAAGAAATTGATTTACCAAATGAATTAAGACTTAAACAGCAAAGTGAGTGTATTTATTTATTTATTCATTTTATTTTTTCTCAATATGTTTTTAAGATACAACCAAAAGAAATCGTGCCTGCTCGTATTTAAAAG
Organism: Camellia lanceoleosa; assembly: GCA_025200525.1. NCBI lineage: Eukaryota > Viridiplantae > Streptophyta > Magnoliopsida > Ericales > Theaceae > Camellia > Camellia lanceoleosa. The sequence goes on from CM045760.1 coordinate 42,899,391, forward strand.
GGAATATTTAAAAGAGAAAATCAAATGTAGTTGTTGACCTCCGGAGGTGGTTTTTGAAAAGAAGTGATGATAAAAAAATGATTGCCGATTGTGGGGGGAGAGAGGTTGTCGATCACATGAGGTCGTGAGCAAAGGTGCTTACCGATGGTCGAAGTTTGTGGTCAAAAGTGTTTGTCGATTACTAAAGGCAGCGGTAGTTGGTGGTTCCAGAAAGAGTGGTGGCATAAGTTAGTTGTTGTCGGGAGGTGGCAACAAGCGTAGATGGTTGTCGATCAAGGGAGGTGGACAGAAAAATTAATTGACAATAGTGGCTAGAGGTGGTTGTAGAGGAGGTCGTTAGTGACCGTGGCTGGTGGTGGCTAGAGGACGGGAAAAGGAAAAACGAATGAAAACTTATTTTTTAAATAAGTAAAATCGTTTTTATAATTATCAGAATTTAGTAAATTTTATATAAATTTTTTAAAATAAAAATAAATATCACACATTTAAATACAGTTTAAAGTTCGTCGAATTGGTCAAGGTTAACTTAAATAAACTTTTACTCAGCTCGACGTGTTTAGACCTTTAATCTCCTTACGATATTTATCCCTTTACCAAAATTGAATAACTGAGTCATTAGTACCCGGCCCGATCACATATGCCAGACTTGTTTGGAATTTGTATTGGAGAATGGCAGATCCTGGATAATCCAAGCAAAGTGACTTTGCTTGGCATGTCATGTTTGGGCTAAAGTAATCACAAAAACACAAAATAAGATTTTTAATTTAATAAGACAAAATATTATATTTAAATCATAATTATTTCATTATTTCTCTCACAAAAGTAAAAAAAAAATTAAAAAATTTATCCCAAACGAAACTTTTTAACCCAATGCTAAAATAGTCAAAAAATCAAAAAGCTAACCTACATCCTAAACGAAAGCTATGTACTCATACTCATCGAAGGAGGGATGAGATTATTCAAGAATACACATTAATGTTGAGATTATGGATTAAATTTTTTATAGTAAATTCATAATTACAAAGGTGTTTGTGCTTAAAAGAAAAAATGAAACAAAAGATGCAATAGAGTTAGGAAAATTATTATATTAATAGATAGCTTAAAAAAAATTAAATTGTTATTAAATATATTTGACCATTTTATTTTACATTGTAAATGTATTTATTACAATAAATTTAGCCTGTGAGACTCAACGTACTTAAAAAATAATGTCTAGAAACACAAAAGATAAAATATGAAATGGACACATAATTCACAAAAACGAACATGATTTTTCAAAAGTAAACTTATTAATAAATCTGATAAAATTTTGTTCTTTGTAAATTTTGTAATTTATTTCTACATTGGTGGCTAAATTGTGTCAAAAGAGAAAGTTAAAGAACTCAAAAAATTTATTATCTTGAAATTTATTAACACAAGTAATGTGTAGTCTGAATTTAACAGATTCAAACTTAAAATAAATTTCAACGACATATTATTATTATAGTCGTGCTAGGGAGCTCGAATTTGGAGCCCCCGAATCCCCCGAATCAACCAAGAAGAGAAGAAGAAGAAAGAAGGAAGAAGAAAGAAGAAGAGAAGGAAGAAGAAGAAGGACTGGAGGAGGCCAATTGGGCTGGAGGCGGAGGTGGGGCCGGAGGCAACAATGGTGACAGTCAGTGGCAGAGGCTGACAATTGCTCTATCGCGACGATCGGAGCTGCTGTGACGATTGGCGGCGGCGGAGGCACAGGAGGGACCCTTCTCTTCTCTCCTCCTCTCTCTTTCTCCCTCTCTTCCTCTTCCCTTCTCTTCTCTTTCTCTCCCTCTCCCTCTTTCTCTCTGTGTTTCAGACTGGAAAATGAAGGAAAAAAAGAAAAAAAAAAGGAAAATACCCAAAACGACGTCATTTTGGGCATTAGGGGGATTCGAGTGGGAGGGGGGGGGGGGAACTTTCGAGCTACGAAATATTTTTCTTATTATTATTTTTTTAAAAAATAATTAAAGTAAATTTTCTAAGCCTGTAATACTGCTTGTGTAAAAATAGTAAACACATTGTGACACTTGAAAAGTGTGTGCACCTTTGGTGATATATAGCATCTATATCCAACAACTAACACTGCATGGCTCATATTTTTTATGGTTGAAATGAAATCTTTTTTAACTTATCCCGTCAAATTTGTGGTTGATAATGGTGGATGTTGACTCACTACATATGTACACGTGGACCTTTGCTCTCTTTGACACTTGTGATAACACTAATCTCCAAGGATAATAGTCATCGTGCTCTAACCACTAGAATGATACGTGCTCAAAGTTGACATTTTGGAGATTAGTGTTTTTTTTGTTTAAAAAAAAAAAAAAGTTTAATCGGAAAAATAAAGATTTATTGATATAAAATAATACTACAAGATATACAAATAAATTACGTCAAAAAAAATATAAAAAGTCAAGATAAAACATCATAGTTTGAAAATTATATCTTAACCAGATTGAAATATGAAACAAGACTATTCAAATGTAGAGTCAAATAAAAGAACACACGAGACAAATCAAATTAGAATAAGGCAAATCAAACACTCCCTAAACAAGAAGATCGTAGACAAACACTATTCTTGAAAGTTAAGATCCAAAGAAATTGTATTTTCTGGAAGGATAGGGGATTTTTAAGGGAAAACTCTTATTTGATCCAATAAGGAGTGGAGTGTCTCAAGAAATGTGGCGAGAGTTAGAGTTATTTCAAAAGATGGAATCCACTCCAATCATGGTCTTCATTTTCAAGAGTAGTGTTTGTCTACCATATACTTTACTTAGGGAGTGTTTTGTTTGCACTGTTCTAATTTGATTTATCTAGTATGTTAATCCAAAGAAACTGTATTTTTTAGAAGGATGAGGAGGGGGTTTTAAGGGGAAGCTCTTATTTGATCCAACAAGGAGTGGTGTGTCTCAAGGAGTGTGGCCAGAGTTAGAGTTACATATTTTAAAGAACGGAATCCACTCCAATCATGATCTTAACTTTCAAGAGTAGCGTTTATCGACTATCTTTTTGCTTTGGGAGTGTTTTGTTTGCCTTGTTCTGATTTGATTTATCTAGATTTTTATTTTTTTTTATTATTTTTTACTTTACTCCTAGCCATTGACTTTATATTTGATTGGCTTTTTTCATATTTCAACCAGTTGAGATATGAATTTCAAGCTATGATGTTTTTGTTTTGATCTTTTCGATTTTCATGATGTAATTTATATGTACATCTTATGCTTTTACTTTACATCAATGAATTTTTATTTTACCTATAAAAAACAGAAAAGAAGACCTAATCTCCAAAATGTCAACTTTGAGCACGTATCATTCTACTGGTTAGAGCACAATGACTATTTGGGTTAATTACACAAAGACCACATCAATTATTATAAAATATTATTTTATTCCATTATTTATTAATTTGTTTATATTGACATTTTCTATTCTGAAAAATTGTAAAATACACCCATTCAGAAGATAGTTTAGAAGGATAGATTTTCGTAATTGAAAGGTCAAAATGTATAAATCCATAGATGAGAGGGATAAGTTGATATTTATAAATAGTTGAAGGGATCTTGGTGTAATTAACCTTAACAATTAAGATAATCTATCTATATATTCTATAAGGAAAATGGTGTTTTTATTAAGGAGTTTTGTGAGAGTTTCAATATCTTAAACTAATTTTCTTAATTTCTTAATTTTAAACAATTAAAAAAATCTCTATTGGTTAACTTTTATTTGATAATCTCAGTTTGGGAAAACAAAGAAAAATATGAGTTATTTTACTCATATAAAGGGAATCTTATACTCCCATCCCATTTAGTGAGGAGCCTTATGAGAGTTTTAGTGTCTCATACTAATTTTCTTGATTTTCTTAATTTTAAACAATTAAGAAAATCTCCATTGGTTAGGTTTTATTTAATAATCTCACATCGGGAAAAGAAGAAAAAAATAAATTATTTTACTCATATAAAGTGAATTTTATACTTCCATCCCATTTAATATTGTAGTTTTGTGCTTGTTTCAATTCAATATAGTTTAAATTTTAAAAGTTTTAATTAATTAATTATGACCTAGCCGATTAGGCTAAATCATTTTTGATTTGATTGATTTGTCGGTTTAACCGCAATTTTAACGGTTTTATCAAAATATATTGATTAGATTTATTTGATTCGAAATAAACTAAAGATTGATTTGATTAAAGATTGAAAGACTGAGATTGCTTGATTAGAAATAAACTTTCTGTCTAAATAATTGTTAATTTTTATTTTATAATCCCATATTAGAAAAAAAAAAAAAAAAGGTGAGTTGTTTCACTTATATAAAGTGAATCTTAATAGTGTAGTATAGTGTATACTTCAATTCAAGACAGTTTAAATTTTAAAATTAAAATAACATTTAAAAATTTTAATTAATTAATTTTTGTATAAGTTGGTTGGTCATTTGACTTAATCAATTAGGCTGAACCATTTTGAATTTGATCGATTTGTCGGTTTAATTGCGATTTCTCATACTAATTTTATTAATTTTAAACAATTAAAAAAATTTCCATTGATTAACTTCCATTTAACCATATAAAAATAAAACTCTAATTAGTTTATGATTTATTTTATAATCCTACATCGGGAGAATAAGAAAAAGCAAAGTTTGTTTCACTATTTATCTATATATTATATAAAGAAAATGAGATTTTTAGGGAGAAACCTTCTAGGAGTTCCAAACCCTTAATTATTGAATTTTCTTAATTTTAAACAATTAAGAAAATTCCGTTGGTTAGGTTTCAATTACCTTTTATTTTACAATCTCACATCGGAAAAGGAAAGAAAAAGTGAATTGTTTCACTTACATAAAGTGAATCTTATACTCCCATTTATATAAGCAAAAAGAGATTTTTAGTGAGAAACCCTATGATTAATATTCCATACTCATTTATTTGATTTATTAATTTTAAACAATTAAGAAAATTCCCATTGGCTAGCTTCCATTTAACTTTTATTTTACAATCCCACATAGACATTTTGATTTTAAAAATAATTTTGTATGAGATTTTGAAACTCTCATAATATTTAATTTTAAAATAATTATAATCCCACATCGAGAAAAAAAAGAAAAATTGAGTTGTTTTACTTATATAAAGTGTTACAATCCCATATCAGGAAAATAAAAAAAGAGTGAGTTGTTTCACTTATATAAAGTAAATCTTATAAAAAGGGTTTTTAGGGAAAAACTTTCTAGAAACTCTAAACTCTCATTCTAAAATTATTGATTTTTCTTAATTTTAAACAATTAAGAAAATTTTCTTTAGTTAACTTCTATTTATCTTTTATCTTACAATCCCAATTTGGGGGAAAAAAAAAAAGAAGAAAAAAGTGAATTGTTTCATTTACATAAAGTGAATCTTATGCTCTAATTTATATAAATTATTGAATTTTTTTAATTTTAAACAATTAAGAAAATCCTCATTGATTAGCTTCTATTTAACTTTTATTTTACAATCTCAAATAGGGAAAAGAAGGAAAAAGTAAATTGTTTTACTCATATAAAGTGAATCTTATGTTCTCTGAGAAGAAACTAATTCTCATTAAAAAACTATTAGCGTCAGTACATGATATTTATACTAGTCTAACTCTGTTACAGATAACAAACTAACAAACTCTCTAACACACTAACTAACTAGGCATTGTTACTTTATTGTTACAACTGAATCTTGAGTCTTGAACTGTTGTAAACGTGGCTTACTAGTTGATGATGGCTCAATACTCTTATCATCCCCCCTCAAGCTGAGAGGGCAGGATAGCACTTGAAGCTTGTCTGTGAGATAATGAAACTGAGAAGAAGTCAAAGCCTTGGTGAAGAGATTTGCCAACTGATTGGTGGTAGGAATATAACGAAGATCAATTTTCTTGGAAGCAACCCTTTCTTGAATAAAGTGACAGTCAATTTCTATATGCTTGGACCTGGAATGAAAAACTGAGTTTGAAGCAAGAGACATGGCAGAGATGTTATCACACCATAAAAGAGGAACAGATAAAAGAGAAATAGACAAATTAGCCAAGAGCTATTGAAGCCAACACAGTTTTGCAGCAGTGTTAGCCATGGACCTATATTCAGCTTCAATAGATGAATGAGAAACTATAGGCTGCTTTTTGGCAGACTAGGAAATGAGGTTGGAACCAAGAAAGATACAAAACCTAAAGGTAGACCTCCTATCTATACTGTCACCAGCCCAGTTCAAATCTGTATAGGCATGAAGAGTAAATGGACCAGGACTGAAGGTGAGACCATAAGCTAAAGTGCCTTTGACATATCTGAGAATCCTTTTGACAGCTACAAAATGGGCCACAGTAGGAGAATGCATATGTTGACAGCAAATGACAGATCTGGTCAGGTAATTGTGAGATACTGAAGGGCACCAACCATACTCCTATTTAATTCAGGTTGAGTAAAGGGAAGAGTATCATCAGGAGAAGAAGAGGGCTTAAAAGCAACATGAGTGGCACAAGGTTTGTGTCAACCATGCCAGCTTTAACTAGTAAATCACTAGCATACTTGTGCTGAGATAAGAAAAAACCTGAGGCATGGTGCTGAACAGAAACACCAAGAAAGTAGCTAACAGAACCAAGCTTTTTCATAGAAAAAACCTCATGCATATTATGAACCAAATCAGCTATAATACTAGAATCATTCCTAGTAAGAAGAATGTCATCAACATAAATTAAGAGAACAATAATGCTAGACTAACTCTTTTTAATAAAGAGTGAGGAACTAGAATGATTGTTATGGAAGCCCTGAGAAATAAGAAGAGAGGAGAAAGTAGAATACCAAGCTCGAGGAGCTTGTTTAAGGCCATATAAAGCCTTCTTAAGCTTGCACACATGATGAGGGAATTGAGAATTAATGAAACCTTGAGGTTGTGTCATGTAGACCTCATTTTTAAGAACTCCATGTTAAAAGGCATTAGAGATGTCAAGCTGTCTAATGGGCCAGTGGAACTGAAGAGCCAGACATAAGAGAATGCGAATGGTGGGTTGTTTAGCAACATGACTAAAAGTTTCATGATAGTTTATGCCTTCTTGCTAGAGATAACCTTTGGCAACCAGCCTAGCTTTGTATCTAGCAATACTCCCATCAAATTTTTTCTTGATCTTGAAAACCCATTTGTATCCTATTGAAGATTTTGATGGAGGAAGAGAAACCAAATCTCAGGTGGATTGCCTCTGAAGAGATTGAAACTTTTCAGTCATGGCTGCTAACCAAACAGGAGACTGTAAGGCCTCTGGAGTGGTTGTAGGTTCAGTGGAGAGGAGAGAAGCAGTAGTGAAACAAGAGGGTTTGTGAGACTTACTACGGGTAACCATAGGATGAGAGGGAGCAACAGGATGAACAACGACAATAGGAGGTGTAGAGGCAACAGTAGGAGCAGAAGGAACATAGGCAACAGTAGGAACATGAGGAAGATTGATATAAATGGAACCAATAGGAATATAATGAGGTAGAGCAGCTATAACGTAGCTCGACTTTTTCGCGTCCCCCTCCCTTTCGAGAGGTTTGAAAGAAAGCCCTACAGTTCGGACTCCCGTAGTTCTGAATCTAATCTCACAAGTGCAATGTGAAATTGATAAACACCAAAGAGTCCAAATTCGACAAGTTTTTTTTAAAAGTTGATTTTAGGCTAAAAAATGCCAAAATTGGACTGCTTTGTCAAATACAGAATTGCCACCTAAATGTTTTTTTATTTTGGAAAAATTTAGGAAACTCATGACTCATGACAAAAGCCCCGTGTCTGTCATCACCAAAGTTGTCTTAGCTCGAAAACTTAGGTACGATTGGGGAAGGTCATGAATTGAGCACTCCCGTTCGCGCGATCAAAGATCGGCTTCTACTAATCATGATATGATTTTTATCAACATTATATGCTCTTGTTTTGGTTATTAGACTATGTGATGCACACAAGTAAATATAGACCAGTTTGCCTGAATTGAAACAATTCAATTTCATGTTTGTTTTGCGAAAAAGGGTTTGAATTTGCCACCTCAAGTGGGTTTAAAGTTTGCGAATTTGCCACTAAAGAAAGTGGGCTTAAAACTGATTTGCCACTAGACTTAGTGGGCTTAAAACGTATATTTGTTGAATCGTTCCAATTCAAGCAACAAGCCTTCATCCACAGGCATTCAAACAGTTTAGCAAGTAAGTATTTAGCCTCATGGCAAGTATGCTAGACATGGTAATCACTTACACTCATGCAAGTATGCTAAAGTATTAAAAACTCACCTAGTACTCCAAGCTAAGAAGATGTGAGTTAGAAAAATATGCATGATTCCTATCTATGCAAGATGTCTGATGCAACGCATGCAAAGAATGCAACTAATAGGCTTGGCTACTAATATGACATATGATTCAATTAAATAACATGTGGTTGACACGTATTCAAAGAATTATTGAAATGACAATACAGTTAGAATGATGCGCCGAACCTCGATGCATGCAATACGAATGAATAGATGCAAGCATAAGGTATGCTAATTGAAACATGTCCCTAATGTAACCATCAAAAGCAGGTAAATAAAAGGGAAAAAGACGTGGGGTTAGAAGACATACACATTATTACATTACACTTTTACGAAGGAGAGTCTGAATGAATAAAGCAAAACTAACCACTAAACTAATTAAAGCTAAGCTAATTAAGCTAAGCTATTTAAGCCAAAATGAAATAAATAGCTAAACTAATTATTACAACATTTGGAACTAGTTACAATTGAATAATTACAATACAAATTAATTGAATTACAAAATAGGATAATCATAGGCTAATTAAATTAAACTAATTAACTAGATAACTTGTCTCAGGAAGCGAGGGAGGCCCATGCATGCTCGGTTTCCACCCGAAGTGCATCCGCTGTCTGCCATCGAAAGCCTCTGTTTGCACAACCTTTGCATTATTTTCTTCTCCAGATCAACTCTGCCATCCCTTATAAGCACACTGCTCAAAATTCATTGGTGGCCGGTAGGCCAGAAGTACTAAGGGGTTGCCGTCCAACACTGATGGCTTGCCGACCAGTAGCAGTGGCCGATCGGCCACTGATGACACACATTTCCTTGTTGCAACAGAGAGCAAACAGGGAAAATGGAGGGTATTCTCATAGGTTATTTGTACTTCGTATCCCTTCTTATCATTAAAACAATCTCAAAGGAGTGATACAGTTGGTTCCAAAACCACTAATCAAGAAATTTCATTGCATGATGGCCAAAAAACCAAGATGTACAAGTTAATGAATGCACAAATAAGACTCAACAACTATCACCCTATCATGCATGATCAAGAGCAATGGAGACCTTGGAAATTTGGCACATTTCATCACTTTGAGTATGAAATGCCCTAACTCTCCTTGTGTTCAATTAACGTCCGATTGAACACATGCAACACAAACAAATGCTTACCTTACACAATTTTACTTGCCACTTTTATTTACTCATTTTAATTACCAACCATTACTTAGTCAATTAAGTCCATTAATGAGAGTTTTCTAAAGTGAAAGAAGAGTCGACCAAGGGGTAGTTTAAGGCATGAGAGAAGTTTTATGCCGTTAGTAATGAACCCTCAAAAGAAGATTAAACCATTAAGCATGGACCTCAATCTCCAGCTTAAAGAATCCTAAGTTTGAAACAACCTTCAAAGAAAATAAAGAGTGAAAGAATGAGGGAGGTTGTAGAGCTTTAGGTGCTGATATGAAGTGCAAAACAACACCAAAACATGCAATTAACTCAAATAAGGGGTGTCTAATGGCCTAAAACACCAAGCTTGTAAGCACTATTACGCTACAACCATGCAAAACAAGACTTAACTAGCCCAAACAGCCCAAAATAGAGCTAAAGCAGTCTAAAACAAAGGCAAAAACATGCTGGAATATAGCTACAAAAAGTTAGAAAATCATGCTAACACATGGAGTTAACTAGGCTAGCAAACAAGACACAAGGAAGGGAGACTAACCCCTCCAATTTTAGACTTCAAAACATGTTTTTTGTCACTGAAAATACTTTGAAATTCAGTGGTTAAAGGCCCAAAAAAGGTTGGTTTGAAAGTGGGAAACAAAAGTGCAAAAGCCTTAGAAGTAAGGAATAAAGAAGGGTGAGACACCCCCCTAACCTTAAATGATTTAAAACACCAATTTTAGCCCATTAAAATAGAGATTTTTACAACTCAAAAATAGCCCAAAAACAGTGGCAAAAGATAGAGAAACAAGTGTACTAAAACAAGTTTAAATGACAAGTGTTATACCTTTTGAAGCCAAGCACAACATTACGCACAAATACAAGTCAAAACCACTTTCAAGAACTCCAAGAAGACCTTAAGGGACCTTAGCTCAAAGGTGATCAATTTTGGTTAAGGATGTGTATGCAAAAGAGTCATATAACTAGGCAAGTGTGCACAAAATTGCAAGAGAGAGAGAGAAATCTAGAGAGAGAGAGATATTTTGGTTTCAAATTTTCTAACCCTAAAAAATGGGGGAGGACAACCCATATATAGAAAAATATGCATTTGGCTGAGTTAAATCAGTCCATACACGTGTATGGTGATAAAGCTCATTATGCCAACAATTGGAACAACTGTCAAGAAAACATCTATAAAAAGGCATTAGTGGCCGGCAGGCCACTAGTGATGGCCAGCAGCCTCAATTGGTGGCCAGCAGCCACCAAGGGTTGCAGGCTTGAAGACTTTGGCCCAAAACAGAGCACATAATGGATGGGGTTTGAAGGATCAAAGACAAGGCATTCCATCAAGGATTTCGGACACTAAAACAAGCTCAAATAGTCACAATCATCGAGTGCACAAGCGATGACGTCCAAGTCTTGGGGATGGTAAAAAATGGGGTGTCTACAGTTGCCCCTTTTTGACAGAACTCGGAAGTCATGAAATGATGTGAGTAACTATCAAAGCCTAGAGACGAACCATTTTTGACAAGGCCGAAGACTTGGACAAACAAACAAGTCAAAAAGAAATGGTTGAGCCCGCAGGCTGCCTACGTATCCCTTTGCAAGAAATCAAACCAGCGTAGTTCTGGGGTAAAATGCAAGCGAAATGCACGATGTAGGAACATAACTTATGATCATGAAATGAGGTTGTGGAATGAAACATTTGAATGCAAATGCTATACAATGAAAATGCCACATTTAAACAAGCTGAAACAAGGCACAGCAATATCAAACATGAAAAGAAAACCACGCGCCATGCTGTAGACACCCCATTTTTGACGACCTTTAAGACTTGGACGCGACTGATGGTTCTGGAAGTTGTGTAGTGCAAAGGTTCAATTTCTTTGGCAATGAGAGAGAGTCAAATCTCAACTTCATACCCATTTTTTTGGACCAAAACGATATTGATCAAAAGATTTTAGTCTTAAAACCCTCTCTTTCAAAATGTTTTTGAAATAAAGTTTTTACGATGTTCCGAGACTCGCATTTTGTCAAATATTGCGCTTTTCGGTAAACCGAGCAAGAACAAAGTGGAAATGAATGAAAGAGAGATGAAATCTTTGAAAAATCTTTCAAAACACCTTACTTAGGGGTTTGGAGTTGAAGAAAAGAGGAGAAGAGGGAAGAAATCCAGTTAAGGGAGAAAATGGGCATGAACCGTTAATAAAGAGTCGAGCAGCCCTCGCCGAATCGGGCCTATTCATTTGCATACTTGGAATCAAGCTATGAGGCCACCACCATTGGAAATAAGACTTCTGGGGTTTCATTTTGCACTCAAGAATCTCCTAAAGCCAATTCCGGACGGGGGAGATAGGGTTGATTGAAGTAAGGCATCATTTCGGTTGAACCGAATCTGCGCGGCTTTACCAAAACAGGCATAACTTTGTGCACAGAAGGAATTTTAATGCAAGGTTTGCACCATTGGAAAGATAACTTCCGGGGATTCAATTTGAATACTTGAACGGCCACCATTGGACTTCCCAATCACTGGCCAGCCACCTGTCTTTCCAGCAGACCCTTTTTTTGTCCTGAAAAGTAGCAGGCCGGCCATAAAATGTAGCAGGCCGACCACCTAGCTGGTCGGATGACCATTTTGGCCCTTTTGAGCTAGCCGGCCATTCTTTCCCTCCCAAGTGTGTTCCAGCTGTGCAATTTGTTTTCCCCCAGATCCTATATCTGGGGTTTGGCCTTTTGGGGGGAAAATTTGAATTTGTTTCCCCCCCCCCTTTTTCCCTTCTCTCCCTCTATAAAACCAGCTGCTCCAGCTGCATTTTGGAGAGTTAGAAAAGATCCATTGGAGCCTTGGCATTAAAACTTCCCTCTCTCTCTCATCCAAGCTCAAGACCCCTTAAGTCCTACACCATTTTACACTACAACCCATAGCACCACACCCCCAAACTCCACTCCAACAACTTGAGGCTATTTTATAGAGGCTAGAAGCACCATTTCTTGGACCAAAGGCTGCTAGAACTTTGTGCTACAAGGGTAAGCCTCTTGATCCCTCTTTTAGGCCTATTTTTGCATGCTTTCTTAGCTTTTGTTTCTTGCATTTTTGGGCTCTAACCTGAACTGTAAATAGTCATATTTTGACATCCTCTTCATGTTTGATCAAGGATCTTTTACTGTTTGAGGTCTCCTCCTCACCCTTTGTGTTTAAATTCTCTTTTAGGCCTATTTTTACATGATAGTTTAGCCCTTTTTTTGGTCATTTTCGTGGCTTAGTATAAATTGTAAAGTGGCTTGTTTTGAGCCCCTCTTCAACTTTGTTGAAGGGCACTCCTCTGTTTGAGGCCATCTATTGCCATTTGCCTCTTTATCCCTCTTTTAGGCCCTTTTCTTGCATGATAGTTTAGCCTCACTTGTGTTCATTTTCGTGGATTGATATAAACTGAAAAGTGTCTTTTTTTGAGCCCCTATTCAACTTTGTTGAAGGGCTCTTTGCCATTTGGGGTTAGCTGCTGTCCCTTGTCTCTATTCTCTCTTTTAGGGCCATTTTTGCATGATGGATTAGCCCTATTTGTGTTCATCTTTGAGACTTGTTATAAACTGGAAAAAGGCTTGTTTTGACATCATCTTCATGTTTTATTAAGGTTCCATTTTTTTTTGAGGTCATATGCTATCTTGGATGCTTGGTTGTCTCCCATTTTGAGCCTTACATCCTAGCCCTTGTTGCATGCTTTGTTCGACCTTCTAGCCACTGAAATCCAGTGGATTTTCAGTGGCTTGGTTGCTGGTTTGAGCCTCCAAATCAGAGGGGGGTGACCCCCTCTCACCTTGACTTGTTTGGTGGCCATCTTGGACTTCCAAAGGGACCCCTCTTTACATGTTTTAAAGTCACATTTTAGGGTCAATTTGGTGAGTTTTAAGACTATCATATTTGATTTTCAAAGTTGATTTAGGGCTTCCACATGTCTATCTTGTATGTGCTTAAGAATCCCTTTGTATGCCCTCTAAAGGAACTCCTCATTTGTGCATGTGTTGGCTGCATTTCCATGGTTATTTGGGCATATTTTGGCATGTTTTATTCACTGTTTTTTTGGTGGTTTGATGAGTTCTTACCCGCTTCATACACTTGCTATGTAACCCTTGTTTACTAGTCAAAATTGCATGCTAATTTAAGCCATCTTGCTAGCACTTTTTGGCCACACTCTAAACTGGAAAAGTTCATGTTTTGGGACTGTCTTGACTCTGTCTTCATGGTTCATGTTCAAATAATGCATGCTTTGTATAGCTATAAGTCATTCCATGTGCCTAGTTTTGAGTTTCGGGTCTCATCTCATGCATCGGGTGCCATATTGCCATGATTCGGGGCTGTTTAGCATCATGTTTTAGCGCTGAAATTTGCTTGTTTTCATATCATATTTCATGCCTTGCCATGCTTTGGTAGAGTGGCATTCGTGCCTTAGGATCGGTCCTCGGTTTGCGTGCATGTGTGCACGCATCTCGAGTGCCTCATTTTCATCTAATGGCCTCTTATGTGAGTGTGGCTGAGGTCCACTTGTGTTGGTGTAAGTCCATTATGCATTGTGTATGCCATTTCATTTCATAGCATTGTGTATGCTAGGTTGTATGTTAGCGCATTGTGTACGCCATGTTACCTCGTGCATCGTGTATGCCATTTCATAGCATTGTGCATGTTAGGTTGTATCTTAGTTGCATTCATGCATGTCATGCATATTGCATTGTGTTTGGGATAGGAGTTAGCCCGAGCACGGGAAACGAGGTACGTTTCGTACTCCGAGTGATGGAACGTGTCTCAATTCCCCAGTCGCCGACACTCCGGATTATCCATGATGGAGTCTAGGCCTTGTTATGTTTTCATGTGCATTCATTCATATTGAGTTGTGCAATTCGACTCCTTGGCCATTGTGCATCGAGATGCGTGTTGGTGGCACGAGGATCGAGGCATGCATACATATGTGAAAATACATTGCTATGCCCCTTTCCTGCTCTCTGTTGCAGCAAATCAGAAGCCGGCAATCCCTTTTGGAGCTTCGCGCGACATTCCGAGTTTAATTACAAACAGAGGCTAATTGGGGCATCACAGTGGATTTCCACGCAAAGGCAACCCGAACATGCATCATTCGTCATCCGGAGTAGAGTCGAGACAGTCCCTAGCTTGCATGCTAGTTTATAGCTTTCCTAGATTAATTTGTTAATTAATAAGGATTATGTACTGTATTCGGACTGTAATTATTCATTTGGGACTGTATTATTTGGACCCTCCGTGTGAGGGCAATGTTGTAATAAGTGTGCATGTGTGTGATGTATGTCTTCCAACCCCACGACTTTCTCTCCATTTTATTTACCTGCTTATGATGGTTAGATTAGGGCATGTTTCAATTAGCATACAGTATGATAGCATGTTTGCATTCATTCATCTGTCTTGCATGCACTGGGCTCGGCGCATCATAATTCACTGCATTGTATTTCAATTCCAAGTTGAGTACTTGTTAGCTGTAGCATTCCATATGCCATGTTTAGAATAGCCGAGCCTGTTATAGTTGCACTATTGCATGTGTTGCATTAGGCATTTCTGTATAATTAGGATCATGCATGGATTTCTAATTAGCTTCTGTTTTGGCTTGGAGTACTCGGTAAATTTTATGCTTTAGCATCCTTGCATGCGTGTGAGTGACTGCCATGATAGCATGCTTACCATGAGGCTATTTGCTTATGTGATATAACTGCCTGAGTGCCTGTGGGTGAAGGTTGGGTTATCTGGATTGGAACAAATCATCGACTGTGAGTTTTAAGCCCACTAGATAGTGGCAAAACCATCTTTTCTAAGCCCACCCGAGGGTGGCAAAATCTGCATTTTAAGCCTACCTGCGGGTAGCAAACCATCTTTCAAAAACAAACATGAAATGTTTTGTTCCAATTCAGGCGATCCAGTCTATACTTGTATGTTGTGCACATCACATAGTAAATCTAGGCTAATAACCGGAATATGAATGCATAATGTTTTGAAAACTAGATATCATTGTTAGTAGAGGCCGATCTTTGATCGGGCGAGCGGGGGTGCTCACGAAGTGACCTTCCCCAATCGTACCCAAGTTCCCGAGCCGAGGCAACTTTGGTGATGACGGACACGTGGCCTTAGGCAACGAGTCAGGGTTTCCTAAATTTCCCAAAATAAAATATTTAGGTGGTGACTCTGTATCTGGCAAAGCAATCTATGTTTGGCACTTCTTTCAAAAATCTGTTTTCTCAAAACGATTTGCCGGATTTGGACTCTTTGGTTCAGATTAAGAACCGTGACAATTAGAGTCCTGAACTGTAGTGAGCCCAAAACGAATAGAACGAGGGACTTCGTTTCCCTCCCAGGGCATTCGGGGACGTCTACACACGCGCGAGAAACACTAACTCAAACTACATTTCATGCAAAAAGGATGTAAGAAAATTATGCAAACTTAACTGCACGACGCACAGGAAAGGCGAAGAGCGACACAATTGTCGGGCACACCTGAGGTCTCAACTAAGATCCTAATGCGTTGTACGCGTGAGGAGAAAAGGGGTGGTATGAACACTGGGACGCACCCGAATGTTTTTAACTAAAGCAAACAATCCTAATGCGTCTCATGCGAGAGGAGGAGGAGTGGTGTGAACACTGGGATGCACTCAAATGTTTTTAACTGAAGCAATCTCAACGTATCTCACTCGAGAGGAGAAGAGGTGGTGTGAACACCAGGACGCACCCGAATGTTTTCAACCAAAGCAAACAATCTTAACGTGTTTCACGCAAGAGGAGGAGATGTGGTATGAACATCGGGACGCACCCGAATGTTTTTAACCGAATCAAACAATCCTAACGTGTCTCACGCGAGAGGAGAAGAGGTGGTGTGAACACCGGGACGGACTCGAATGTTTTTAACCGAAGCAAACAATCCTAATGCGTCTTACGCGAGAGGAGAAGAGGTGGTGGGAACACCGGGACGCACCCGAATGTTTTTAACCGAAGCAAACAATCCTAATGCGTCTCACATGAGAAGAGAAGAGGTGGTGTGAACACCGAGACGCACCCGAATGTTTTTAACCGAAGCAAACAATCCTAACGTGTCTCACGTGAAATGAGAAGAGGTAAAAGGATGCGATTCGAAGGGTACGAATGATTCAACCTGGAACTTATCTGAATGAACCATACATACAATATCGTGCATATGTAGGAAAGAGACTCAACAAATGTGATACAATACGAATGCATGTTCTATGCAAAACAAATAATCGAGTTATAATGGCATGTTCCATTGGAGAAACAAAAATGAAAGCATATTTCATGCATGATACCAGAGTGGAAGCATATTCCATGCACAACTCAAAAGCGAAAGCATATGCTATGCGATGAGAGCAAAAGCATGTTCTATGCAATAATGAGAAGCACATTTTATGCAACCATATATGTGAAGTACATGTTTTATGCAACAACAAAGAAATGCATATTCTGTGCAATGACAAAAGCGTAATTTGACAAAACCAATTCAGTAGCAACTTCTGATTTACCTCTCGGAAGAGTTGTAATATGTTTAAAAAGAAGGATACACCTCGTTCATGTTGACAAGTGACGAACATCGCGCATCGAAGACACAACTTTGAGCTTCCGTAGAGACATATTGAACCAAAAAGTGAACTGTCTCTATACTTCTTAGAGACCAAGGACACAAAGCAGCATGGGGACCACAGGGGAGGCTATAGGATACTTACCGGCCATAATAGGAGACCGCCGGCCACCTACCGTCCATTGATGATCATTGCCGGCCACCAATGGTGGCCTGCCGACCACCCGTGGCACATTCAGGGCAATCTTGTCATTTTGCCTCGGGTCTTTAAGTATACACCTCCACACTTCATTTCTTCACTTCTTTAGGGCCGAAATATTTCTCCTTCTCTCTCTAGGCATTCCTTCTCTCTAGATTCGCATTTTCTACACGTTTTCTAACACCCCACGTGAAGTTTATTCACCAAACCCTCTTTGTTTACTCCATTTTGAACCGATTGAAATTTGATTTCGGTACTTTTTCTTAGAGTTTCACCTTTTGAGGCTTATTCCCCTTGAGTTTCTCTTGGGTTTTGTGCCTTTTCCCAGGCTTTGACTTTTTCTTCCACTTTCTCTCTCTTAGGGTTGATTGTTTCTAAGTTTGCCATTTTTCCTTCATTTTTTGACCACTTTCTCATCTTCTTTCCAAGATGGTAGACGATAAACCTCCTGACAGAGCTCCCGCGAAGGTCCCACCCCAGTTGTCTCTAGAGATAGAGGCAGAGCCTGAGCCAAAGCTACTACCACTCGGGATTTGACCCTTTGATTCGACAACATACTATCCTCAGACACATGTGCTTCCACCCGGGGGTGTCAGGCATTTCAGAGAGTTTGTGCGACGTGCGCTAGAGGATCTCTTGCTACGGGAGCTAGGCTCTCACTTGTTGTATGGTGCCACAAAGGTATACACTGTGTTCTCATGTTTTTTTCACTGTACATTGCATTTCTTGCTTTAACTGTATTCCTTGCTTCAACTGTAATGCTTACACTGCATTTCTTGCCTCTTACTACATTTCTTGCCTTAATCACACTCTTGCACTGTATTTCTTACACTGCCTTTTTATCTACTTGTTTTCATATCATTGTATATCACTGTTCTGATCACATGAGGACTCTCGCTCTATTAGGGGCTATGGAGCCACGTTAGTGAGAGACTAGTATATGGAGCTCCCTGCCGGTGTGCATCACATCATTGATGAGGCCGGTTTCGACTTATTTTGCGTGGGGCTATCGTGCCATATCGCGAGTTGCCCATTTCTTGGTGCATTAGTGGAGCGGTGGTGGGATACCACAAACTCCTTCCATTTCTCTGCTATTGGGGAGATGAGGATGACTCCCTATGACTTCGCCATGCTCACAGGCATAGAAGTAGGGGGTCATTGGATCCCTTACGATATGGACATGGGCGAGTGGGAGGTTGCCTAGTTACACTTGCTGGGAGCACACCCACCTCTCTTCCGACTAGGGATGGTACGGTATAGCTGGTTCGCCAAGCGTTTTCGAGGGAGAGAGCTAGAGACCCTAGAGGAGACTGAGCATTATGCCCGAGGCATTTTGATATTCCTGCTCGGCACCCCTTGTTTGCGAACAAGTGGAACACTGTAGGGTTATATCTCTTGAGTAATCTGGTGGACTTATCTCAGGTCCAACTTTATGATTGGGGTGGTGCTGGCCTAGCCACATTGTATGGCTATATGACCTCGACATCCCGCAGGAGGGGAGACAGAGTTGGAGGCTATTGGTGAGCCTAGGAGGTACCCTTTACATTTCTGGTTTACATTTTCTGCCTACTATTTCTGTGCTTGCTGCTTTGCACTTTCTGTACACTGCATACTGTATTGTTTACACCTATATATTGCACTCTCTGCGTCCTCTGTATCTGTACTTTCTGCATACTGTACTACACATTTTGCTTTCTGCATTATGTATTTGTACTTTCCGTACACTGTACACACATTCTACTTTCTGTATTCTGTATACTTACCGTTGCCTTTTCTTTGAAGCTATGGGTATACGCATATTTCCCGACCCTTGCCGTAGAGCCAGAGGTAGAGATGCCTCATGTTGTGCCATACTCTCACCGGTATGATGGCAGATGCTTGCGAAGGACCCGGGAGGCCTTCGCATTCTTCCATCGGTACTTCGACACAGTAGCTGCAAGGGAGGTAACCCAAAATTCACAATCATTTTTGCTTTATCAACAACTGACAATGACTAACCATCTGTATAACTTATATTTGCATATCACTTGGCAGCCTTGGGCATTGATGCCGGCTGGAGCTAGAGACCAGTATGCTAGTGCTCGAGGGGCATCCCGTTGTCGACTTCTACTAGAGGGCCCGGTTTGCCGAGCTTGGTTTCTAGGCGAGCAATTTGTGCACCAGACCTTGGGTTTGCCTGAGCCGGCAGTTCCCATGCCGCCTCTGGCATCTATGAGGGTCACGGAGAGCCTCTCTTCCCAAGAGATGATTCAGTTCACCGGGGGGTTAGATGCCAACTACTTTCTCGGGGAAGGGGATTATGCGATATTTGTCCAGACACACCTTATGCCTCCCTTGATGGGTGCTCGTGCAGATAGAGTAGCAGGTACCCTTATGGAAGGTAGGACTTGAGCGACGAGGGCCAGGACTAGAGGGATTCCTTCCATTGGGCAGGCTACTAGTTGGCCAGAGATTCCAACCATGCTAATATGCTAGAGGCCGATCGGGATGCCGTACCAGATTCTGATCGAGTCAGCAAAGGCCGAACATAGATACGTCAGAGCTCGCGACGCACCTCCGGTATGTACCACATCTTTTTCAATTTTTTATTCTCTTTTTGATATTAGTTCTTCCTGGATACTAATCATTCCCGATGCATTTGCAGGCACCCCCCGGGTACACTAAGGGATTGCTCGAGCTAGTAGTGTCAGTCGAGAGCATGATACTAAGGAGGGAGGCACTGCTCAGTCTTTATGGCATCTAGGTATTTTCCCTATTCTTTGCCCGCAATTCAGTATTTTCCACACTATTGTACACACTATTCTCACTGAAGCACTGATACTCATACCACAGTATACATTCTGCCCCTTGTCACAGCACACTAACATGCTGCACCGACATACTGTACTCCACTTGCACTGTATCTAGCTCATTGCATTCTTTCACTTTCATCATATTGCACCTGCAACCATATTTTGTATCTGATGCATCAATACTGTATTTTTTTTTAAGGTTCCAGTCTTACTGAGAGCACCAGCGGCGGCGGCTGCGCCTACACCATCACCACCTCCTCGAGCAGCAACAGGGAGAGAGAGAGACGGGCCCCAGCAAGTAGCCGAGAGGAGCGTTGTGGTCGAGGCCGGAGGAGCCTTTTAGAGCCAGTGTTGAGTGATGACGATGCCGAGACCAGTGGCTTCGAGGAGGCAGTGAGTCTACAGTCTGAGTCCTCCGAGAGTGGAGATGACGGTGGCTCAAGATCTGAGAGTAGAGATGATGCTGAGTTAGGCTCTGAGGCAGAGAATGGCAATGATTCCGGTTTTGGCTCGGCATCTGAGTCAGATAGTGGTACTGATGGAGACAGCTCTGAGTCCCCGCCCAGGAAAAGAACAAAGAGGGCCTCTCAAGCCTAAGATGGCTGGCGCTGATTTTCTTATGTTTTTACTTAGTTTCTTTTTGTTAGTAGCACTAGTATATGTATAGCTTCAGATAGGTTTTATTTAAAACTTGTATTCCTCTTTTGTAAAGACAACCATGATCGGAATGAAAACCAGTTTTTATGAAAAAGCATTGTATTTTGCATCATGAGCATCACATGGCATGAAAATGAGATTGAATTTGATAATGAAAACTGAACATTTGTATTGGCACAACGTTCTTAATCGGGTAATGAACCGACCAACAATTGAAATTATAAAAAAAAAGCAATATTCAAACTCGATAAACAATACAACAACAACTCGATAAACAAAACAGCGACAACTCGATAAACAGAACAACATACAACTCGATAAGTAAAACTATGCCACAACAAATGGCATACAAAAATAGTAAACTTGCTAAAACCGAAAGAACTCAAAACAAACAAACTAAAAGCAGAACAAAACACATGCTTCCAGCACTATTCAACACAAAGGTGGACAACAGGTCAAAGTGAGAGACTGCTTGCCACATGCCGGCCATGAGAGAGGGCCTGCCGGCCATCAATGCCTTTTGCTAGCCATCAATAGTGATCTGCCGGCCACCAATGTGCAAAACCTTCAGATTGTTGACAGTTGGCTTCCACTCACTGCCTTATCTTCTACAAAAGGTTGAGCTTTGTAGTTTCTTCATTTTAGTTGCAAATTCTTCACAAATGGAGCTGTTTTTTGCTGAAAAACTCTTGAATTAGATTATGACTTTAGATGGCTCAAAAAAGTTGAATTTCTGAGGTTTCGACATAAATGCACTTTTCCCGCTGAGTCGTTCTCCGCTTTGTTTTCCGCTTCTTCATACCGCAGCTAGATGTTGGAACCCGATTACACATGTCTTTAGCTTCGAAGGACAAGAGATATGACAAGAGATATGCCCGACATGTGAAGAATTTCAAGCGCTAATGGAATCCTGGCGCGATGAGAAAATCATACGTCAGCCCCGTTTCGGCCACATCCAAGCTTTGGGACAGATGTGCGGACTTACTCTACATGAGGTTCGATCTCTGGTTCACAACGGAGAGTTAGATATTACTGGCCTGATCCATCGATTTTTTGAAGTTGGCGACCGAGGTAATCTTCTTTGGCGGGATTTTCGACAACATGCCCTTTGTTTGTGCATGTTAGCTCATTTTCTTCTTGCCCTTCGTTTTGGTGGGTCTAGCATTCGGCTAATTGAAGTGGCACAAGGCCTGATAGAGGGCAAGAGTTACATTGGTCTGGTGTTGGCCGAGACTTTCATGGGCTTAGATTCCTTCAATCGGCGAGAGATAAACAAATTTGCAGGGAGTCCACTACTTTTTCAGGTAATGTTTCCCACCCTTTCTAATATGTGTTTCTCACATCACTCGGCATTCATACTCTGTTTTTCTCTCAAAGCCCTTTTCTCACTTTTCTCTTAACATACATCTCCCTATTCTTTAATCTCTCTTTTCTTTCATTCTTTCCCGGATATGGCTAATGGACAAGCTGAAGGTGGTGGACTCTTGCCTCGCATACTTAGCCTGGGCATCTTTTTCTGCCAACAACTAGTGAATTTCCCGAATGAGGAATGGTGGCGCCACTGGATGTGCAACAGGTCCGCTATTTACATTGATTGGCGTTGCCCCTGGCTTAATCTGACCGAAATGAGCTACAGCATGACTCGGCAGCCTGGCATTTAGTTGATTGGCCTGACACACTGTGTATTCTACTTTCCATTCCGATTCAGGCGTCAGTTTGGACATGATCAGACTTGCCTAGAGGAGAGGGTAGAGTATCTGGTTTCATTCCCTATTTGAGGTTCACACTTGGTTAGGTACCTCACTGCTTGAAGGACGAGAGAACTTTTGGCTCCTGCCTCTAGCTTTAGCTACGCCCTTTCTGGCGAGTGCCTGACTTGGTTCGAAAATGAGGCACAAACCGGGCCGACTTTGGCATCAGAAGCTTCCACAAGCATAAGCGGGGGATGTAGGAACACCTGAGTCATCTATGTCCCTAGTTTATTGCTTTGATCTTACTTTTCAAGTTTTATGAATTAAATAAAAATAACTTTGTTTTGTATCGAGAGTCGGAGAACTTTGTATTGAAATCATTGAAATTAAAGTTTTGAGTACTGAAAATTTTCCTTTTGGTCAAAAAATGGTCTATGTTGTAAAAGGTAAATTTTGAGCAAAATCAGCTTTTATCAAAACTTTTCAAAACCATTTTTGATAAAAATCACCACTAGACACACATGGAATCTATCATCGAGATGTACAACCCCAAATCCGAAGATTATAAATTACCCCTTGACTGAATAACACTGCTCAGCACTATAACCAGCTCTTCTCTCAGAGTAAGGATCACAACCAAGCTTTCAGATAAAGAACAGACAAAAATGACCTGATCAGCCACATGGACAGGATAGTTGAATTGGAGGTGTTTACGGCCGAACTTCAGAATGGAGTTGCCTACGTATCCCGAAGATGGGAATCAGGCCTTACGTAGTTCGATTCGGGTTCACTCGAGTATTAACGCTCTCCTTTTGTGCTCTAACTTTTGCCAAGGCCACCCTTTAGGGTTTTCAACCTTGCGAACTTAGTTTTTTTTTTTTTTTTTTTTCCAATTCTTGTGCTCTAACTTTTACCTAGGTCGCCCTTCTTGGTTTTCGGCTTAGCGAGCCTCTCAGGGATAGTATTTCTTCAACTTGTCCATGTTGATCGGTTGGAAAAATTCTAGGCCATCCAAGCCCATGAGAATAACAACTTCATCTGACCAGATAGTTTTGATGATGTAAGGACTGGTCCAATTGGGTCTAAACTTGCCCCTAGGGTCATGGATGGGAGCTCGATTGTCTTTCAGCACTAAATCCCCTTTCTTGAGATTCCTGGACTTAACCTTTTTGTTAAAAACCCTAGCAATCCTGCGTTGATAACGTTGAACATGGTACAATGCTTTCAGCCTTCTCTTATCAAACAACATCAGTTTTTCGAACCTGCTCTGTTGCCAATCCACCTCTACTATCTGACATTTAGCCATAACTCGCAGCGACGGCACTTCTATTTCAATTGGCAGAATAGCCTCAATACCGTAGACAAGAGAATAAGTGGTCGCCCCTGTAGATGTTCGGATTGAAGTTCGATAGCCCCAGAGTGCAAACGACAATTTGTCTGGCTAATCCCTATAGGTGTCAACCATTTTCTGCAGTTTTTGTTGGCGGCCTCAACAACTCCGTTGGTTTGCGGCCGGTATGTAGATGACTTATGGAAAGCCACGTTGTATTTCTCTAACAAGTTGATCACTTCCTTCTTGAAATGGCAGCCATTATCTAAAATGATCTCGTTTGGGACTCCATATCGAAAAATGATGTTGTTCTGGATGAACTTAGCCACATGTGCTGCTTTCAAAACTGCGTAGGATTGAGCTTCCACCCACTTCATGAAATAATCAATTGACACCAGAATGTACTCATGCCCATTTGACCCTTTCAGTGTGACTGTGCTGTAGACATCCTATTTTTGACCGCCCTTAAGACTTGGGCGCTACTAATCAATTGCCATCCAGACTTCGATTTCTTCAGCAAGGAGAGCGTCAAATCCCAACCTCACACCCCTTTTTGGACCAAAACTATTTTGACTAAATGATTTTGAGACCTTAAAACCCTTTCTTTCGAAATAGCTTTTGAAAAAGTTCCTACGATGTTTCGACGTTCGTATTTTGTTAAATGTTACGCTTTTCAGTAAACCGGGCAAGGACAAAATGGTAATGAATAAAGGAGAGATGAAATCTTTTGAAAAATATTTCAAAACACCTTGTTTAGGGGTTTGGATTTGAAGAAAAGAGGAGATAAGAGGAGAGAAGAAAACAAGTTGGAGAAGCAGTTTGGCATGAATCCGGGTAGGATTGAAATTGAGCAGTCTTCACTCAAACAGTCATAACTTTTTTCACAGTTGAAATTTTGATGTGAGGTTGATACCATTGGAAAGAAGACTTCCAGGGCTTCAATTTAGGCTCAAGAATGCCCTGCAAAGGTGTCCATATGAAGGAGTTATGTCTGGTTGAAGTCGGGCCCAAAAAAGCAGATTTTTCTGTTCAACCAGAGATGGAAGTTTTTGATCATAAATGAGATTTTTTGGCCATGTGCCGGCCATGGATGGCCAATGCCGGCCCCATGCCGGCCAAGAGTGTCCCATGCCGGCCAACAATGATCAAGTGCCGGCCAACAATGATCATGTGCCTGCCATTGATGTCAGAAAGCAGATTTTTGCAGATATTTTTGCTTCAGCTGTTTGCACAATGTGCCACCTGTCCTGTATGTAGATATTTCAACCAAAGCTTGTGTTTTGCTATATATGAGAGCCTTCTCTATGGTTTTGAAAGGGGAAGAACATTTTAGGAAGAGCTTTGGGAGCCTCTCTCTCTATAATCCTCTCTCTCTAAGAGCTTTGTGCTTAGAAACTTGCATACATCCATCTTCAACCTATCAACCCTTAACAAAAGTGGTTCAACTTTGGGCTAAGGTTGCTTGAAGCTCTCTTGGAGCTTCCTTGGAGCTCTTGAAGGTCATTTGTCTTGGTTTTGTTGCTTAAGTGTTGTCTTCCCTTCAAGAGGTATAAGACTCACCCTTTGAGCTTGTTTTCATACTTGTTTTTACCACATTTGCAAACTATTTTTGGCTTGGTTTTGAATTGAAGAAAACTCTGTTTTTTAGTCTTAAAAATGGTGGTTTAAGCCCCTTTTGAGTTTGGGGGTGGTCCACCCCTCTTGTCTCTTTGCTTGTCAAGCTTTTGTGCCATCTTTCAAAGCTTTCTAAAACAACTTTTTTTGGCCTTTTAACTACTGAAATTTAGAGGAATTTCAGTGGTGGAAACTTGGTTTTGAGTTGCAAAATATGAGGGGTTCGCCTCCCCTCCTTGTATCTTGTTTGCATGTGTAGTTGGCCTAACATGTGAGCATGTTTTTCTACCTCCTTGAGGCTCTATCTCAGCATGTTTTTGCAGCTTTTTTGACCTGTTATAACTCTATTTTTGGCTGGTTGGAGCACCTTTTGTTTGCATCTTTCACTTGTAGTGTAATCTTGCTCACTAGCCTTATATACTTAATGAGTTAGCTTACTATTCTAGCATGTGTTGGCTCTACTCCAGCACATTTTTGCTCATGTTTTGACATGCTTGAACTTTGTTTTGAGTGTTCTTGATCATGTGAGACTTGCTTTGTATAGCTATAGTGTAAATGGCCATGACTAGCTTTGAGTTTCAAGGTCTTTAACATGCTATACTTGAGTTGTTTGCATGTTTTGGTATCATTTCACACATGATTTCAGTGCTTGTAGCTTAGTCACACTCTCACATATTTCACTCTTTCATCACTTTTGAGAGTTGTGGCTTATGCCTTGTTTATGAGCCAATGCATGAACATCATTTTCTTACTTTGCATGCTACCATCTCAGCACATTTTGGCCACTGTTTTGGCATGCTTTAGGTCTGTCCATAGCTGGTTTGATCATTTGAGCATTGTATTGCATGCTTCTAGTGTTGTGTCCTTCACTAGTTTGAATGCTTAAGTCTCTTAACATGTTGTACATGAGTTGTTTGTATGTTGGAGTCTTGCATTTCATGCCATTTCAGTACTAAAATTCTGCAACCTCCCTCATTTCTTCACTTGTGATATGTTTTGAGGCTTGGTTAGTCTTAAGGTTGTGCTTAAGTTATAGGATTGAGGCTTATGCTTAAATGGCTTCAACCCTCTCTTAAGGGTTCCTCCTAGTCAAAGGCATGGCTTCTCTCATCTCTTAAGTCATCTTTTGATTGGCCTTTCTCTCATTAGAGGACTTTCACATTGGACAAACTAACTAATGAATGGCTTGGTAAGCTAAAATGTGTAAATAAGAATTGAATCAAGTAAAACATGCCAAGATAAGCATGTTATGTGTGCATTGCATTGTGTTCAATCGGATGTTATATTGAACACAAGGTAGATTGGTCTATTTCATACTTGAAGTGATGAAAATGAGCCAATGTCCTTTGTCTCCATTGCCTTTGATTACTCATGATAAGATGGTGGTCCCTAGAGTCTTGTTTTGGTGCATATATTGATTATGTACAAGTTGGATCTTTGGCTATCATGCATTCAAAACGCTTGATTGATGGTTTTGAATCCAATGGTGCAACTCCTTTGATGTTTTAAGATGATAAGGAGGGGGCATGGTATAAACATACCCTTGGGAGACCCTCCATTTTCCTTTATTTTGTGCTCTGTTGCAGTTTGGTGTTGCAGCACACCAGTGGCCGGCACTGCTTCATCCTTGGCCGGCAGATGGCCGGCAGCAGCTCCTCATGGCTGGCAGGCCATTGGTGCACTCTCCAGCAGTGTTTTGGTAAGGTTTAGCAGAAGTTCTTGGAGACACCCTGCAAACAGAGCCTCTAAAGAACAAACCAGAAAGCTTTTCGGGGCGAGAAACCGAATGCATGCATGATTCAACTTTATGAAGCAGAGCTGAAGTAGTGTAATTTAATGCTTTACTTATTAGTTAGCACTGGTTTTGTAATTTAATTAATTAGTTTGTTAATTAATCAAATGTTGTAATAGTTAAGTAGCTTAGCTTAGCTATTTCTTTATTTTTTTGTGTAATAATTAGTCTAATTAGTTTAATTAGATTAGTTGGTTAGCTTAGCTTAGATAAGCTTAGCGTATTCATTCGGACCCTCCATCGAGAGGGCGCAATGTTGTAATAAGGGTGCGTGTGTGTGTGTATGTTTTCCAACCCTACGTCTTTCTCTCTTTTATTTATCCGCTTTCAATGGTTAGATTAGGGCATATTTCAATTAGCATACCTTATGCTTTGCATGTTTGCATCATTCATTTGTCTTGCATGCACCGGCCTCGGCCTATCATTCAAACTGCATTGTATCTCAATACCTACTTGAATACGTGTTTCAAAGCATGTTATCAAGTGTTGCATTCATATGCCATCCTAGATAGCCGAGCCTATTTAGTTGCATTTTTGCATGTGTTGCATTAGGCATCTTAACACAGTTAGGATCATGCATGATTTTTAACTATTTTTCTGTTTTGGCTTAGAGTACACTGTAAGTGTTTACGCTTTAGCATCCTTGCATGAGTGTGAGTGTTGCCATGTTAGCATGCTTGCCATCAGGCTATTTGCTTAACTGATAAACTGCATGAATGCCTGTGGATGAAGACTTTATTTCCTGAATTGGAACAACTCGATGATTGTGAGTTTTAAGCCCACTTTGCGAAGTGGCAAAATCATGTTTTAAAGCCCACGCGAGGGTGGCAAATCCGCACTTTAGCCTACTTGCGAGTAGCACTTTCAAACCACTTTCAAAAACAAACATGAGTTGTTTTGTTTCAATTCTCGTGATTGAGTCGATACTTGTATGCAATGAGCATCACATAGTAAGTTAGATTAATAACTGGAATAAGAACACTTGTGTCCATAAAACAACATATCATGTTTAGTAGAGGCCGATCTTTGATCGGGCAAGCGGGGGTGCTCATTTCAGGACCTTCCTCTCTCGTACCCAAGTTCTCAAGTCGAGGCAACTTTGGTGATGATGGACATGTGTTCTTTGGTATGAGTTAGGGTTTCCTAAATTTCCCAAAAATAAAATATTTAGGTGGCGACTTTGTAATTTGGCAAAGTAGTCCAGTTTTGGCATTATTTGATTTAAAATCGATTTTCCAAAATGACTTGCCGAATTGGACTCTTTGGTGTTTATCAGTCTTATATTGCACTTTGTGAGATTAGATTCAAAACCGTGACAGGAGTCCGAACTGTAGTAAGACCAATTCGCGCCCTCTCTGAAAGGGGGGCACATGGAGAAAGTCGGGCAGGTGCTACATGCCCCGATAACATCGATTCCCCAGGCTAAGAAAGGCCATGGTGAAGTCATGTTGTACAGCTTCGACGACGGGATGTTCATGCGATTAGCATGAATTTGGCGTTTGTGGCATCGTCGAACAAAACTGATACAATCTTCCTCCATAGTAGACCAGTAGTAACCTTGCCAAAGAATCTTCCGGGCTAACATTACTCTGTTCATGTGTGTTCCGCACTCTCCCCCATGAATGGCCTTCATTAGGCACTTTGGTTCCTTTGCTTCGACATACAACTTATGTACTCCCAGATGACCCCTCTTGTACAGTTTACCTCAACAGATGATAAATTGAACGGCCATCTCCTGTATTGCCTTTTTATCTTTGGCATTTGCCCCTGGTGGATTAACCTCATTCTCCAAGAAGTTCTAGATATCATAGAACTAAGGGTTTTGATCTTGCACTTCATCTATCGCGGCGATGGTCTTGTTGGTCGCCGTATACCTCTGCTCAATAATGATCGGACGCATCCGGACTCCCAACGGGATGTCTATTATAGAAGATAGAGTTGATAAGGCATCAACGAACCTATTGTTCTCTCTTACTAGATGAGTGAAGGTCAGTTTTTCGAACCTAGGAATCGAAACGTCTAGGGTCTGGTGATAGATCTTCATCTTTTCTTCCTTGACCTTCCAGTCTCCTTTTGCTTGGGACATAACTAGGTTCGAGTCTCCAATGACGTCTAACCTTTTTGCCCCTAGTTTTAGGGCGACTTCCAAACCAGCGATACACACCTCATACTCTAATATGTTATTGGATACCTTGAACCGGATTTTAAAGGCCAAAGGTATATGAGAATTATTAGGTGCTATCAGCAACACACCTATCCCATAACCGAATTGATTAGACACTTCGTCAAAGTACATTGTCTAAGTCTCTTCCTCGACTTGCAGAATAGCTTTATCTGGGAACAGGTATTCTACCGTTTCATCCCCTTCTACTAGGTGATCTGCCAGGAACTCCGCTACAGCTCTTCCTTTGACCGACTTGCGAGTGGCATACTTCAAATCAAATTTGGAGAGGAGAAGCAACCAACGAGTTAGCCTACCTGTTAGCATTGGTTTCTCAAAGAGATATTTGATGGGATCTAATCTCAAAACCAGAATTACGGAGTGACCTAACAAGTAGTGCCTCAACTTTCTGGTAGCCCATACCAAGGCTAGGCACGCTTTCTTGAGTGGGGTGTAACAGGTCTCATAATCTAGCATTTTCTTGCTCAAATAATAGATGGCTTTCTCCGCCATATCCTTAGATTCCTGAGCGAGTATATATCCCATCGTTGTATCCGTTACTGACAGATACAAAGTCAAAGGCTTTCCCGGCTCTGGCGGCGACAACATAGGTGGGTTCTGAAGGTACTACTCGATCTGCTCAAAAGCGAATTGACATCGATCATCCCATCGAAACTTCTTTACTTTCTTCAAGAGACCGAAAAATGGTTCACAAGTCAAGGTTAATTTTGAAAGAAACCGTCTTATGAATTGCACTTTACCCAGAAAGCCTCACACATCCTTTTTAGTCCTTGGTGGTGGCATTTCTAAGATGGCCTTGATTTTGAAAGGATCTACCTCGATACCCCTCTGTGTGATCAAGAAACCTAATATTTTCCTTACTGTTATGCTGAAAGTAGATTTCTGCGGATTCAACCTCAGTCTGTATTTTCTCTGATCTGTTAGAAGAATTTCTTCAAGGCGGTGTAGTGGCCCTTTCTTTCTTTGGACTTGACAATCATGTCGTCCACGTACACCTCGACCTCTTTATGGATCATATCATGCAGAATTGAGGTTGCAGCCCTTTGATAGGTAGCCCTGGCATTTTTTAGCCCAAACAGCATCACTTTGTAGCAGTAGGTTCCCTACGGTGTAGTGAAGATGATTTTTTCTCTATCTTTAGGTGCCATCAGAATCTGGTTATACCTGGAAAATCCATCCATGAAGAAGAGCAGCGCATGGCCTGCGGTGAAGTCCATTAATTTATCGATATGCGGCAGAGGAAAGTTGTCATTCGGACTAGCTCTATTCAGATCTCTGAAGTCCACACACACCCGAATTTTGCCATCTTTCTTCGGACCGGGACGATGTTGGCTAACCAAGTTGGATACTCAGATACTAGCAAGAACCCTGTGTCTATCTGTTTGGTGACCTCCTCCTTAATCTTCAAAGCCCAATCCGGGCGTATTCTCTGCAGCTTCTGTTTGATGGGTCGGGCCCTGGGGTCGAGAGGGATCCGATGCTGTACAATCTCAGGATCGATTCCAAGTATGTCTTCGTAGGACCATGCGAAAACATCTTTGAAATATTTTAATAAAGCTACTAAGCGCTCACGCTTCTCCGAAGACAACGTGGACCCGATTTGGACTAGACGTGGATCTTTTTCAGTACCCACATTAAGTGGAATGATTTCATCAGTGAAGGGTTTTGCAAACTTCTCATCCTCTAGGGAAGACTAATCCTACCAGTTATTCTGGGGTAGGGTCGATGGAAAACTTAGCTTTATCCATCGCCGACAGTACAGCTTGCCTGTGCACTTGCGAAGTCATAAGCAGACCCCAGATAGATATATTAGCTTGAATTTTCTTCAACTGTTTCAACACAGCCTCTTCTTCCAATTGTTTTTCCCTCTGTTTCTTGAGTTCTTTATCCTTCCTAGATGCCTGGGTTGGTCCAGATATGGTGGTTTGAAATATCGGCCACTTCTCGTCATATGGTCGACTACATACCAAGTGTTGTCAAGAAGGTCTTCACCCCAATCCTCATCAATATGAGCTAGGTCTAGGTCGTCGTCATCCCACCAGATTTCTTTGGCAGCCGACAAGCATTTGTCTGGCTTTGTTTGGATTATCTTCTCATCACAAATCTCCTCAATAGGGTGTTGGGCTTTTCCAGCTTTCCGGTTTTTTTCACCCATTTCTTGTTCAAAACGCTTCAGTGCAGCTTCTTGCTCTGTATGTACAATACTAACAATGCCCAGTTCCTGAGCCAATTATGCTACATGGGTGTTTTTCGGCAGTTTACTCTTCCCATCGGCCATTCCGACCATTGCAGCGGTTATCGCTTTCTGTTCTTCCAGCTTCAATTCAATTCCCTCATCTCTATCGGGTTCATCACTTAACCACCTAGAATTGTCTGTCGACCCGTTCAGATCAAACCAATCAATATGCACATCCCCTTGATCTTACTTATCGAAGAACTGCAAATTGTCTATGTCCTTCTCTAGGTCGGCCAGATCATCTAATCCCTGACTTGGGCCATCCTCTCGAACTACACTGACCTCCATCCCAGCCGGCAACACCACTTCTGGTTTAGCTTGATTGATTGATTGGCACAATATAGCAGTACAGGTTGTACATCCTTTCAGATAACTTAGGCAACGGATTGACATTTTTTATTAAGGCTGTAACAAGTCCGCGAGGGAACTCACGGGTTACAGTTTGGACTCAATTTGTCACGGTTCTAAATCTGAACCAAAGAGTCCAAATCTGGCAAATCGTTTTGAGAAAAAACAGATTTTGAAAGAAGTGCCAAACATGGACTGCTTTGCTAGATACAGAGTCGCCACCTAAATATTTTTTAATGGGGAAATTTAGGAAACCCTAACTCGGTGCCAAAGGCAACGTGTCTATCATCACCAAAGTTGCCTCGGCTTGGGAACTTGGGTACGATTGGGGAAGGTCGGCTATGAGCACCCCCTCTCGCCCGATCCGAAGACCGGCCTCTACTAATCATGATATTCAATTTTGAAAACGTTATATGTTCTTATTCCGGTTATTAGCCTAGATTTACTATGTTATGCGCACAGCAAACAAGATAGACCAAATCACTTAAATTGGAACAAAACATTTCATGTTTGTTTTGAAAAACGGTTTGCTACTCGCAAGTAGGCTAAAATGCAGGTTTTGCCACCCTCGAGTGGGCTTTGGAAAAGATGGTATTGCCACTATCTAGTGGGCTTAAAACTCGCGGTTTTAATTCATTATCCCAATTTAAGCAATTCGATCTCCATCCACAGGCATTTGAGCAGTTATATCACATAAGCAGCTAGCCTCATGGTAATCATGCAATTATGGCAACACTCACACGCATGCGGTATGCTAAGGCATAAAAGGTCACCTAGTACTCCAAGCCAAAACAGGAACTAGTTAGTAATCATATGCATGATCCTAGTTCATGTTTAGAATGGTTAATGCAACACATGCAAAGATGCAATCTAGATAGGCTCGGCTATTCTAAACATGGCATGTGAAATGCTACAACTAACATGTATTCAATTTGGAATTAAAATACAAGTGCAGTTAGCATGATGTGCCGAACCCAATGCGTGTAAGACAAATGTATGGATGCACGCATGCATAGCATAAGGTATGCTAATCTTAAATATGCCCTAGTCTACCATCATAAGCAGGTAAATAAAAGGGAAGGAAGACGTGGGGTTGGAAGACATACATACACGCACGCACACTTATTACACAATTGCCCTCGCTCGGAGGGTCCGAATAAATATTACAGTCCGAATAATAAATACATTAATTATTACAGAATTTCTAATTAATTAACAGAATGAATGCCAAAAAGAAAGGTGGTCACAACCCCCGCCTCGGGATGCGCGAATGATGCATGCTCGAACCCGTCTCGTCCGGAAAGTCCGTACCATACCACTGCTGCCTCTGTTTGCACTGCCCTGCTTCTCTGAAAATTGCCAAAGTTTTGGGACAAGTTCTCTGAACACTTTGAAATATCGTCGGCTGAAGTAAATGTCCACCAGCCATGGAACACATCCATCGGCTGGGTTTTATGTTATCGGCCACAAATATATTGCCGGTCGGCACTCTACACTGCTGGTCGGCAAAAACTTCCTACAGAAAATAGCTTTGACAGCAACAGAGGACATGCAGTATATGGCATGGGATTTCAGGCACATGTGGGCATGGTCATGTACCCCATCATGTATTGAACTTAGGAAAGCATGACCCTCGATCCTTGGGCCATCAATTGTGCATGATAGCCTGAGAGATCAAGCTTGCCATTTGATGTAAAAATGCATGCAACACACAAATGAGGACCAAGACCCTATCATGTCGAAGTCAAGGGCCCCGATGACCGAGGGTTGAGATGTGTTTTGTGACTTGAAGTACAAACACCCCTCATCCCTCACACTTGGTTTGACACCCCAAACCAAGCAATGCAATGCATGTTATGCAAACATGGCTCAAAATGTAACATGATACTAAGATGCAAAACATGTCAAATGTGATGCAATCTATCATGTTAAGTATGCAAAATGCTAATTATATGAGATGTAAAATGCGATGCAAACATGGACCAATATGCCATAAGGCTAGCATGGGACAACATGTAATGAACCAAATAAGCAACAAGCATATGATAAGCATGCAATGGTGGACTTAAACCATAAATGGAAGACCTCAACCTTGCCATAAACAGTGGCCAAAATGATGTACAAGAGCATAAATGATGCATGCAAGCATGCACACATCAAGGTCCATCACCTAAGCATGAAAGGGGACAACTCTAAGCATACTTAAAGGCGATATAAAAGGGCATTAAACCAGCATGCTAAGCCCTAAAAATGAATAAAGGATAATACCAAATCAAACAAAACATGCAAGCAAGGCATGCAACAATGACCAACACTTGAAGCCAATAAAGGGGGTCAAGCCAAAGCTATGTCAACCAAACCTTAAAGGACCAAAATGACCCAAAATAGTCCCAAGGGACTCCAAAACAAGACTAAAGCATGCATAGATCATGGTCAAAACATGCCAAGGAATGAGTCCAAAACAAGGGCATTCAAGGCCACCAAAAGGGAGCATCACTCAATACTTATCCCAAGCAAACATGGCATGAATTTTTCAATACAAAACAGAGTTCTAGTATGCAAAAAGGGCCCTCAAAACCCACTGATGTGGCAGCCTAATATCTAAACACATGGGCATGCACAATGACCATTTCCAAAGCATAAAAGGACAACCCTTCAAAGCATGAAAGAGATGATGAAGACAAACATACAAGCATGGATTAGGGACTGAAATATGATCTACAATGATGTCAAATCATGAGACTAAGGTAAGCTAAGCATGCTAGAGACTCACACACTCAAGGCTTATAAGCCAAAATGCAAAGTAACTATATCAAACATGTTAAACAAGTCCAAATCAGTGGCCAACAGACCTTATACAAGACAAAATATGGCCAAGAACTTCACAAAGCAAAGCCAAAACATGAGAGCATAGTGACCAAAAGCCATGATACGTTTCTAGGCAAAATGAGGGGATGCAAAGCAAGTGTATTAAGCATGAGAGGGGCTAACAAACCAACATGGGACAGAGGTAAAACATACTAAATATACCCCAAATAAACTTCGAAATAAAGCCAAACAAAGCTAGGCATACATGCTACCTTTATGAGGCAAAACACAAGCAAATGAGACAATGAAGGGAGAGGGGTGTCCCTCCCCTATACAAGACTTCAAACCTCCTTCCTCACCACTGAAAATCCACTAGATTTCAGTGATGAGGAGGCCAACACACCAAGGTAAACAAAGCTCAAGGAAAAAGCACAAAACGAGGCCAAACAAGGCCTAAGAGGGGGAGTTAGACCCCCAATGCTAAAACACCCTTAATGAAAGCTCTTAAGCATAAAAAAATAAGGCTTTTTTTTAGTTAAACACAAAGCCTAAATCAGAATGCAAGATAGGTCAAAAGACAATGCAAGATTGGGGAAAATAAAGTAAGAAACTCACCCTTGAAGAACACCTCAAGAACAGCTGGTCCAGCCACCTCCCTTTGACCAAAGTTAGTCCAAAACCTCAAGAATAAACCCTCCAAGCCTCTCAATCTCGGAGTAAGGTGTAATGGTGTGTGTATTAGTGCAAAAGTAAGGTCAAAATGCACTTTTAGGCTTCCAAACACACCCTAAGGATGAGAGAGAGGGAGATATAGAGAGAGAGGATGATATATTAGATGTATAGATATAGAAGCTTTGGTTTTTTGGTTCAAAAGCTCCAACCCCTCACAATGGGAGAGGAGGGGTGCTTATATAGGCAAAGCCAAAGGTTCTAGACTTCTCCAAGAAGCTAAATGAAAGGGGCAAAAGGTGCAGAGGGTTCTTGGCTTCTTGGAGAAGCTAAGATAGCTGGCCAAGCTTCCCCAAGAAGCTTAGCCAAAGGGTTCAAGCTTCTAGAAGGAAAGGGGGTTCAAAGGAGTCACACCAGCCAAAACTGCACGGGGAGGAGTGATGGTGCATTCCAGCTGGCACAGCTGGCATGCACCATGCCTCAAGGGTTCAAAGGAGTCACACCGGCCAGCAAAAGAGGTCGTCGGCAAAATAAAGTGCCGGTCGGCCAAATATAGTGCCGATCGGCCGTTGGTTTTAAGAAACCATGGCCGGTGGCACCCATAAACAGCCGGTGATGCTAGGGGAAGGCCGGTGGGATGTGGGGGTGGCCAACAAGCCATTCCCTGCCCTTCAAGGCAAAAACACAAGTGTTTGGTGCCAAAACCAAACACGGAACAGTCGAGTCGAGAGATCTTGAGGCAAGGCGCGCAGCCAAGACCTTTGGGAACTCAAGACGAACACAAACAAAGACGATCACCGAGTGTTCAAGCGGTGACGCCCAAGTCTCGAGGATGGTCAAAAATGGGGTGTCTACAGTCCGACCTCCCTTCATTTACCACTGTCACCACCACGGGTTCAGGTTGGAGTGTAGACGTGTTCATCATGCGCAAGTCCATACTCTCAGGGATGAACAACGTTGGTTTAAGTAGGTGGGAAGGGATGATATATCTATTGGGGGATGAGGTTTATATGTCGGGGTGGAGGGACTTGATTATGTGGTGGGAGAGGATTTGTAGTGACATTGGGTTTTTGGGGAGGTGCTATCACCTTATTGTCGATGAGATCTTGAATCTCATGACGCAGCCTATAACATTGATCAGTGTCATGACTGTGATACTGGTGAAAAGCACAGTATTTGGCTAGGTTATGTTTCGGGGGGAGAGGATTGGGTAGAGGGCGAGGCTCTAGTGGCTTAAGATGCCCTTTTTTGATCAGGACCCCTAGGGCTTTGGATAAAAACATGTAGAGCGGGGTAAAGACCCTTTGAGATCGGGCTTGGCTAGTTGAGGTTTGTGGAGTTGTGTTGGATGTATTGGTGAAAGGGTTGGCGGTCTTGGGTGTTGTGGTGACCATGCTCACATCCAAAGGTTGTGCAAAGGTGTTATCACTTGTGGTTGCATTGGAACTGCATGTAAAGGGCCTCTTGGGCAGTTCCTTCTCATCGGCTATCAGCCCTTATTTCATCGCATCTTCAATCTGAACCCCTATCTCATGGAGCTCAGCGAATGTAAACAAAGGCAAGACTATCATCTTCTGCAATAATCTCCCTTGTAGATTGCGGACCACAATTCTGATTTGATCTTTCTCGGACGGCCTAATAGTCATCATCGAGGCCTTAGCCCTCCATCTCGTTGCAAAGTCCGAGAAGCCCTCCTTTGGCTCCTGCGGATTGTTTTAAGATCATGGGTTGTGACCTCAATATGGGCATTATAGGAGTACGGTGCGATGAAGGCCTCAGCTATTTCCTCCCAACTTCACTTCACAGAGTCCTCGAGTTTTGCGTACCAGATAGCCGCTGTACCTGACAGGGTATGGCTGAAAAGCGACAGCTTTTGAAGTTTGGTGAGGCCCATTGGTCGCAGGATGTCTGAGAATAACCGCAAATGGACCATGGGATCCTCGGAGCCATTAAACCGGTCTATGTGTGGTATCTTGAATCTGTTCGACAGAGTTACTGCGGAGTCTTTATATCCATCCTCAATGTCATGGATTGAATTCATGCCCTGTGCCCGCTTGAAAAGCTTTTCTAGCTTGTTGACCTTCAGTGCAATGGGGTCAACCTCGAATTTAAATGGCGCCTCAGTTTGGTACATTGGTGCCTTGAAGGTTTGTGATGGGATCGGATCTACTGGAATGCTCAGATTCTCTTAGTCATTGATAGTGAGTCCGAGTGCTGGAATACCCGCAGCAGGTGCATGGGATGTAGAAGCCGCTGTTTGCGGTGGTTGCTATTGCTGGAGCTTATTTATCATTTCCACTTGGTGGGCTATAACCTCAGCTTGGCGGGCAGCATCTAGCTGCATGGTTTCTATGGTTTGTTGGAGATGATAGAGCATGTCTTCCATGCCTACCGGGGGATGTTGGGCCATAAGAACTGGTGAATAATTTCTCACTGGAATAGAAGTAGAAGACTGAGCCTGACTGGGCGCAGGTGAAGTAAAAGGTGACTGCTGGACTGGAAAATTATGCCTAACCCTCCTCCGTCTTGTAACCGGTGGGAGTAAAGCAAACACTGGTTGTCCCCTAACAAGATCCCCAGATTCGTAAAGTCTCTTTACACGGGTCCAGAGTGCTTGGGGGGTAACAGAATCGTCCGAAGCAATTGTGAAAAACTAACTTGCAAAAAGAAATAAAGCAAAAGAAAACAAAAGTCAAAAACCGCATAGCACCTCAGCTCAGGTGTAAACAAGACACAGTTGTAATCATAAGTTGTAGAACTGCACTCAACTCTGATTTTTGCCTTCGAAAAACTGATACCCAAACTTACAACTAATACATACATTCCTGTACAATTTCACTCTAAAACCAGTTAAGTGAGAGCCAAAACACCCCTATGATGGGGTAAGGTTACCCTATTCTAGTTTCGTCAAGGGCTAGGGTTTCACTATGCACAACAAGTGGTTTACACAATCTTGCATTTGGGTAAGCAACTTGTCTTAGTTTGGAACAGTCTCTATGGTTTTCGATATGTAACTACGCTGATTGGTCAAAAAAAGGGTACCTCAGCAAGACTACCTAATATACTTCTCACACCTAACACCGAGAAGTGAAAGGAGGATCAAACGGTATAGCGGTAGTCCAGATCCAAGGGTTATGTTCCAATCATGGTAGAGCTTGCAACCGGTCAGTCTTTTGGCAAGCTTTTCCAAGCAAGCCTCCGGCAAATCGTTTAGAAATAGCAGATGGCAAACACAGTGACTTAGGCGCACCAATGCAAATACAAATGCAAAGAAACACATAAGTGTAAATAAAATGTCATATCATGAGTTCGAGTCAAGTTCTCTAATTCCCCAACAGAGTCGCCAAAAACTATAGCTCGACTTTTTCGCACCCTCTCTTTCAAGAGGTTTGAAAGAAAGCCCTACAGTTCGAACTCCCGTGGTTCTAAATCTAATCTCACAAGTGCAATGTGAAATTGATAAACACCAAATAGTCCAAATCCGGCAAGTTTTTTTGGAAAATTGATTTTAGGATAAAAAATGCCAACATTGGACTGCTTTTCCAGATACAGAGACGCCACCTAAATGTTTTTTATTTTGAAAAAATTTAGGAAACCCATGACTCGTGCCAAAGGCTACGTGTCTGTCATCACCAAAGTTGCCTCGGCTTGAAAACTTAGGTACGAGAGGGGAAGGTCGTGAATTGAGCACCCCTGCTCGCCTGATCAAAGATTGGCCTTTACTAATCATGATATGATTTTTATCAACATTATATGCTCTTGTTTTGGTTATTAGGCTAGCGTTACTATGTGATGCGTACAAGCAAGTATAGACTAGTTTGCCCGAATTGGAACAATTCAATTTCATGTTTGTTTTACGAAAAGGGTTTGAATTTGCCACCTCAAGTAGGCTTAAAATTTGTGAATTTGCCAGTAAACAAAGTGGGCTTAAAACTGATTTGCCATTAGACGTAGTGGGCTTAAAATGTACATTCGTTAAATTGTTCCAATTCAAGCAACAAGCCTTTATCTACAGGTATTCAAGCAGTTTAGCAAGTAAGCATTTAGCCTCATGGCAAGCATACTAGACATGATAATCACTTACACTCATGTACGTATGCTAAAGCATTAAAAACTCACCTAGTATTCCAAGCTAAGAAGATTTGAGTTAGAAAAATATGCATGATTCTTATCTATGCAAGATGTTTGATGCAACGCATGCAAAGAATGTAACTAATAGGCTCGGCTACTAATATGGCATATGATTCAATTAAATAACATGCGATTGACACGTATTCAAAGAATTATTAAAATGACAATGCTACTTAAATGATGCGCCGAGCCTCGGTGCATGCAATATGAATGAATAGATGCAAGCATAAGGTATGCTAATTGAAACATGTCCCTAATCTAACCATCAAAGACGGGTAAATAAAAGGGAGTAAGACGTGGGTTGGAAGACATACACATTATTGCATTACGCTCTCACGAAGGAGAGTCCGAATGAATAAAGCAAAACTAACTAGCTAAACTAGTTGGAAGACATACACATTATTACAACATTTTGAACTATTTACAATTGAATAATTACAACACAAATTAATTGAATTACAAAATAGGATAATCATAGGCTAATTAAATTAAACTAATTAACTAGATAACTCGTCTCGGGAAGTGAGGGAGGCCCATGCATGCTCGGTTTCCACCCGAAGAACATCCATTGTCTGCCCTCAAAAGCCTCTGTTTGCACAAGCTTTGCACTATTTCCTTCTCCAGATCAACTCTGCCATATCTCATAAGCACACTGCTCAAAATTCATTAGTGGCCAGTGTAGACACCCCATTTTTTATGGCCTTTTAAGACTTGGATGTGCTTGCAGGTACGTCCGGTGGCGAGTCTGATTGCTCACTGAACGCTCGAAGTCCGCGGTAGAACACCACAGGTTTGAGTTTTCCCAACCCTGCATCCATTTTGTCTCATCTTTGGACCATGCTTAGGTCTTTTTAGAATGAGGTTGTTGATGGCCTGCCGGCCATGACTTTTGTCCTGCTGGCCATTGATATGCCTTGCCGGCCATTAATGAAGCCTTGCCGGCCATCACTGATGGTCGGTCGGCCATCAGTGCTTCCTGTAGATATTTTGTGATGTTTTGTGCCAGCTGTTTGCACAGATTCATGCATCTTCCAACATGTGTATGGTTGGATGTTTGTGAGGGGATTTTGTATTTTCTATATATAGAACCCTCTTTTGCATGTAGGGGGGTCAGAAAAATTTGAAGACAAAAAATCTCTCTCTCTTACAATGTTGTGCCTTGAAGCTTGTTTTCTCTACACTTTTGCATACACTACCTTGATGGAAGTTACTTCTCTTTGAGCTGAGGTTCCTTGAGACTTTATTTTGAGGTTAAGCAAATGGTTTTACCTTGGATTTGTGCTTAGAATTGCTCTTTGCTTTAAGAGGTAGTTTGCTCACTTTGTTTACTTGTTTAGCATGCTTGTTTTCTCACATTTTAAAATTGTTTTGAGGCTGGTTTTGAACTAAAAAAACCTCTTTTTTATGACCTAAAAATGATGGTTTGAAGTTTTTTTTGTTAAGGGGTGGTTCATCCTTCTTGTTAGTTAGTTTCCTAAGCTTTTGTGCCTTTATTCATCACTTTAAAACAAACCTTTTTGGGCCTTTTAACCACTGAATTTCAGAGGTTTTTCAGTGGCAAAAAACTTATCTTGAAGTCCAAAATTGGAGGGGTCAGACTCCCCTTCTTGTGTCTTGTTTGCATGTCTAGATAGCTTTATGCTTTAGCCTATTAACCTAGCTTGTTTTAGCTCAAGTCCAGCATGTCTTAGCCTTTGAAATAATCTATTTTAGCTCTATTTTAGGCTGGTTGGTTAGTTTGATTCTTGTTTTGCATAGTTATAGTGCAACCTCATGCATTAGCTTAATGTTTTGGCTTTTTGTGTCTTGAGTCCAGCATGTTTTAGACCATGTTCAGGGCTGTTTTGCCTCTATTTTTGGTTGTTTGCTTCATTTGAACCTTGCATGGCATAGTTGTAGTGTTGACTCCTTCACTAGTGTAGTGTGTTAAGGCTTTAACTCTCATTGGTGTGAGTTAGTTGCATGTTTTTAGTGCTTTTATCACTTAATTTCAGGACTTATAATTTCTGCAATCCCCCTTATTTCTTCACTTTTTTATTTTGTTTTGAAAGTGGTTTCAAGCCATTTGTTTGCCAAAGTGTGAAATTGAGGTGTTACACTTAATGGTTTAATCCCTTAGGGGGTTCATTACCAATAGTGTAATGCCTCTTTCATGCCCAAAGTAACTTGTGGTTTGAGCCATCTTTCCATTAGAGGACATTCGCCAATGGACTTAATAGATTAAAGAATGATTTGGTAATTAAAATGTGTAAACAAAATTGACAAGTCAAAGTGACAAGATCAGCATGTCTTTGTGTTGCATTGCATGTGTTCAAACAAGATGTTAGCTTGAACACAAGGAAAATGGGACATTTCATACTCGATAGTGATGAAATGTGTCACTTTCCTTAGTCTCCATTGCCCTTGATCATGCATGATGGGGTGGTGGTCTTGTTGGTCATATTTGTGCATTTATCAAAATTGTACAACTTGGATCTTTGGCCATCATGCAATGAGATTACTTGATTGGTGGTTTTGGATCCAAGTATGTCACTCCTTTGAGGTTTTGAGATGATAAGGAGAGGGTACCGTACAAACAAACCCTTGGAAAAACCTTCTTTTTGCTCTGTTTGTGCTCTGTTGTAGTACGGTGACTTAGTGTATCAGTGGCCGACAGTGCCTCATCAATGGCCGGTAAGGCTTCATTTTTGGCCAGCAGTGCACCCCT
Organism: Camellia lanceoleosa; assembly: GCA_025200525.1. Classification (NCBI taxonomy): domain Eukaryota; kingdom Viridiplantae; phylum Streptophyta; class Magnoliopsida; order Ericales; family Theaceae; genus Camellia; species Camellia lanceoleosa. The sequence continues at coordinate 42,941,574 of CM045760.1, forward strand.
CTGGCCAGCAGATAGCCGACAGCAGCCATCCATGGCTGGTAGGCCATTGGTGTAACCCTCAAGAAAGATTTGGTAAGATGGAGCAGAAAGATCCTAGAGTATGCTCAATCTTGCAGACAGAGCCTTTTGAGAGCAAAATGGAGGACTTTTTGGGACGAAAACTGAGCGCATGCATCTTCCACTTCCCGAGGCGGAGTAGTGGCAGCATAGTTTAGTGCCTTGCATGATTAGTTAGTGTGCATGTGTGTTAATTAATTAGTTTACTAGTTGATTAAAGAATTGTAATAATTAGTAATTAGTTTGCTAATTATTCGATTAGTTTGTAATAATTAGTCTAATTAGTTTAGTCTAATTAGTTTGATTAGATTAGCTTAGCTTATTCATTTACACCCTCCTTTGCGAGGGCATAATGTTATAATAAGTGTGCGTGCGTGTATATCTTCCAACCCCACGTCTTTCTCCCTTTTATTTAATCGGTTTTGATGGTTAGATTAAGGATCATATTTCAATTAGCATATCGCATGCTTGCATCCATTTATTTGTCTTGCATGCACCGAGGCTCGGTGCATCATTCAAACTACATCGCCATTTCAATACCTTATTTGAATACGTGTTGATCACATGTTATCAAATCAATCTATATGCCATATTAGTAGCCGAACCTATTAATTGCATTCTTTATATTTGTTGCATTAGACATCTTGTATAGTTAGGAATCATGCATAATTTTACTAACTTATATCTTTTTTGCTTGGAGTACTAGGTGAGTTTTTATGCTTTAGCATATTTACATAAGTGTGAATGTTGCCATGATTAGCATGCTTGCCATGAGGTTATGTGCTTAAATGCTAAACTGCATGAATGCCTGTGGATGAAGGCTTGTTGTTTGAATTGGAATAATTCAACAAATGTATGTTTTAAGCCCACTTTGTTCTGGCAAATCATGTTTTAAGCCCACTATGTTTGGTGGCAAATCCGCATCATTTAAGCACACTTGAGGGTGGCAAATTCAAACCATTTTCACAAACAAACATGAGTTGAATTGTTCCAAGTTTTGCAATTTTAGTATATACTTGCTTGTGTGCATCACATAGTAAAGCTAGTCTAATAACCTGAATAAGAACACATAATGTTTATAAAATGTCATATCATGATTAGTAGAGGCCGATCTTTGATCGGGCGAGTAGGGGTGCTCAATTCATGACCTTCCCCTCTCGTACCTAAGTTCTTGAGCCGAGGCAACTTTGGTGATGACGGACACGTGGCCTTTGGCAAGAGTCATGGGTTTCCTAAATTTCTCAAAAATAAAATATTTAGGTGGTGACTTTGTTCCTAGCAAAGCAGTCCAATTTTGGCATTATTTGATTTAAAATCGATTTTTCAAAAGGTTTGCCGAATTTGGACTCTTTGGTGTTTATCAGTTTCACATTGCACTTGTGAGACTAGATTCAAAACCGCGGGAGTCCGAACTGTGAGGCCTTCTTTTCAAACCTTTCTGAAAGATGGGGACGGAAAAGTGTGAGTCCATAGCCGACAGGCCAGAAGTGGTGGCCGGCCGGCCACCAATAAGGGGTTGTCGTCCAACACTGATGGCCTGTCGGCTAGTAGCAGTGGCCGGCTGGCCACTAATAACACACATTTCCTTGCTGCAACAAAGAGCAAACAGGGCAAAGAGAGGGTATTCTCACAGTTTGTTTGTACTTTGTATCCCTCCTCATCATCAAAAACAATTTCAAATGAGTGATACACTTGGTCCCAAAACCACTAATTAATAAATTTCATTGCATGATGGCCAAAGAACCAAGATGTACAAGTTAATGAATGAACAAATGAGACTCAACAATCATTACCCTATCATGCATGATCAAGAGCAATGGAGACCTTGGAAATTTGGCATATTTCATCACTTTGAGTATGAAATGCCCCAACTCTCCTTGTGTTCAATTAACGTTCGATTGAACATACGCAACACAAACAAATGCTTACCTTGCACAATTTTACTTGCCACTTTTATTTACTCATTTTAATTACCAACCATTACTTAGTCAATTAAGTCCATTGATGGGAGTTTTCTAAAGTGAAAGAAGTGTCAACCAAGGGCTAGTTTAAGGCATGAGAGAAGTTTCATGCCATTGGTAATAAACCCTCTAAAGAGGATTAAACCATTAAGCATGGATCTCAATCTCAAGCTTGTAGTGTGAAACAACCTTCAAAGCAAATAAAGAGTGAAGAAATGAGGGAGGTTGCAGAGCTTTAGGTGCTGATATGAAGTGCAAAACAACACCAAAACATGCAATCAACTCAAACATGGGGTGTCTAATGGCCTAAAACACCAAGCTTGTGAGGACTATTACACTACAACCATGCAAAACAAGACTTAACTGACCCAAACAGCTCAAAATAGAGCTAAAACAGTCTAAAACAAAGGCAAAAGCATGTTGGAATATAGCTATAGAAAGCTAGAAAATCATGCTAACACATGGAGTTAACTAGGCTAGCAAATAAGGCACAAGGAGGGGAGGCTAACCCCTCCAATTTTGGACTTCAAAACATATTTTTTGCCACTGAAAATACTCTGAAATTCAGTGGTTAAAGGCCCAAAAAAGGTTGGTTTGAAAGTGGGAAACAAAGGTGCAAAAGCCTTAGAAGTAAGGAATAAAGAAGGGTGAGACACCCCCCTAACCTTAAATGGCTTAAAACACCAATTTCAGCCCATTAAAACAAAAAAATTTACAGCTCAAACATGGCCCAAAAACAGTGGGAAAAGATAGAGAAACAAATGTACTAAAAAAAGTTTAAAAGACAAGTGTTATACCTCTTGAAGCCAAGCACAACTTTGGGCACAAATACAAGTCAAAACCGTCTTCAAAAGCTCTAACAAGACCTTAAGGGACCTCAACTCAAAGGTGATCAATTCTGGTTAAGGATGTGTATGCAAAAGAGTGATATAACTAGGCAAGTGTGCACAAAATTGCAAGAGAGAGAGAAATCCACAGAGAGAGAGATATTTTGGTTCAAAATTTTCTAACCCTCAAAAATGGGGGAGGACACCCCATATATATAGAAAAACATGCATGTGGCTGAGTTAAATCAGTCCATACACGTGTATGGTGATAAAGCTCATTGTGCCAACAGCTGGAACAGCTGTCAAGAAAATATCTGCAAAAAGGCATCAGTGGTCGGCAGCCACCAAGGGTTGTTGGCTTAAAGACTTTGGTCCAAAATAGGGCACAAAATGGATGGGGTTTGAAGGCTCAAAGATAGGGCATTCAGCCGAGGACTTCGGGCACCAAAACAAGCATAAATAGTCACAATCATCGAGTGCACAAGCGATGACGTCCAAGTCTTAGGGACGGTAAAAAATGGGGTGTTTACATGTAGCTCGACTTTTTCGCGCCCCTTCGGAAACTCGAAAGAAGCCCTACAGTTCGGACTCCCACGGTTCTGAATCTAATCTCACAAGTGCAATGTGAAATTGATAAACACTAAAGAGTCCAAATACGACAAATCTTTTGGAAAATCAATTTTGAATCAAATTGCCAAAAATGGACTGCTTTGCCAGATACAAAGTCGCCACCTAAATATTTTATTTTGGGAAATTTAGGAAACTCATGACTTGTGCCGAAGGCCACGTGTCCGTCATCATCAAGATTGTCTCGGCTCGGGAACTTGGGTACGAGAAGGAAGGGTCATGAATTGAGCACCCCTACTCACCCGATCAGAGATTGGCCTCTACTAATCATGATATGATTTTTATTTACAGTATATGCTCTTGTTCCGGCTTATTAGATTAGCATTACTATGTGATGCGCACAAGCAAGTATAGACTAGTTTACTTAAATTGGAACAATTCAATTTCATACTTGTTTTTCGAAAAGAGTTTGTTTTTGCCACTTAACAAAGTGCGCTTAAAGTTTGCAAATTTGCCACTTGACAAAGTGGGCTTAAAAAAACGTACATTTGTTGAATCGTTCCAATTCAAACAACAAGCTTTCATCCACAAGCACTCAAACAGTTTATGGCAATTAAGCACTTAGCCTCATGGCAAGCGTGCTAGTCATGGCAATCACTCACACTAATGCAAGTATACTAAAGCACTAAAAACTCACCTAGTACTCCATGCTAAGATAAAACAAAGTTAGACAAATATGCATGATACCTAACTATCTTAAATGTCCAATACAACACATGCGAAAATACAACTAATAGGCTTGGCTATTAATATGGCATATCAATTAACTAAATAGCATACGGTCTAAGCATGTATTCAAAGAATGTATTTAAACAACAATGCAATTTGAATGATGAACCGAGCCTCGGTGCATGCAAGACAAGATGAATGAATGCAAGCATAAGGTATGCTAATTGAAACCTGATGCTCCTAATCTAACTATCAAAAGCTGATAAATAAAAAGGAGAAAGACGTGAGGTTGAAAGACATACACATTATTACAACATTTTGCTCTCATGAAGGAGAGTCCGAATGAATAACTAAGCTAAGCTAATTAAGCCAATTAAGTTAAGCTAATTATTACAAACCAAAATAAATAGTTTGAAAGTGGGAAAGACAAGTGGAAAATCCTTACAAATAAGGTACAAAGAAGAGTGAACCACCCCTACCTTAAATGGCTTAAAACCACAAATTTCATCCCACAAAGATAAAGTTTTTATAGCCCAAAAACAGTGGGAAAAAGATAGAAAAACAAGTATGCGAAGCAAGCTAATAAAGCAAATATTATACCTCTTGAAGCAAAGATCAATTCTAGGCCACAATTCAAGCTAAAACCAACTTCAAGAGCTCCAAGAAGGCCTCAAGGAACCTCAGCTCAAAGGTGATCAATTTGCTACAAGAGAGAGGGGGTCTCTATATATAGAAAACATGAAATTCCCTCAAGGATATCTAGACCTACATGTGGGGACAGATGAATGCATCTGTGCAAATAGCTGGCACGTCTAGCATAAAATATTTGCAGAAAACACTGGTGGCCGACCGGCTATAGGTGGTGGCCCGTCGGCCATCACTGGTGGCCGGCAAGCCATATTAGTGGCCGGCAAACCAAAAGTGATGGCCTGCAGCCTCTAGGAATAGCCAGCAGGCCACCAGAGGTTGCAGACTTGAAAGACCAAGGCATAGTCCAAAAATGAGACAAAAAGGATGCAGGGTTTGAAAAGCTCAAAGTTGTAGCGTTTCGCTGAGGACTTTGAGCACTTGGTAAGCAAACATACTCATCTTTGGGTGTACCTGCATAGACGTCCAAGTTGTAAGGGTTGTCAAAAATGGGATGTCTACAATTGCCTCTCTTTGACAGAACTCGGAGTCATGAAATGACGTGAGTGAATGTTAAAGCCCAGAGATGACCCATTTTGACAAAGCCGTAAGACTTGGACAAACAATCAAGACAGAAATAAAATGGTTGCCCGCGCAAGCTGCCTACGTATCCTTTTGCAAGGAATCAAACCAGTGTAGTTTTGGGGTAAAATGCAAACATATGATGCAAGAACATAACTTATGATCATGCAATGAGGCTGTACAATGAAACATTTGAATGCAAATACAATGCAAAGAAAATGCCACATTTAAACAAACTGAAATAAGGCACAGCAATTCCAATCATGAAAAGAAGTAAATAAACAAACATGCCCCGTGTGGGAATCACGAGCCAAACCACATTTCATGCAGAAAGAGTGTAAAAAATTATGCAAGCTTAAATACACATCGCACAGGAAAGGTGAAGGGCGACGTAACTGTCGAGCACACCTGAGGTCTCAATTGAGATCCTAACGCGTTGCATGCATGAGGAAAAAAGGGTGGTGTGAACATCGGGTGCACCCGAATGTTTTTAACTGATTGGAAATCCTAACGTGTTGCACGCAAGAGGAGGAATGGTGGTGCGAACACCAGGGCACTGTAGACACCCCATTTTTGACCGTCCTCAAGACTTGGACGTCACCACTTGAACATTCGGTGATTATCCATGTTCGTGTTTGTTTGGAGTTCCCGAAGTTCTCGGCTACGCGCCTTGCCTCAGGACCTCCGAACTTGACTGTTTTGTGTCTGGTTTTACACCAAACACTTGTGCTTTGCCTTTGAGGGGCAGGGAATGCCTTTTGAGGCATCCCTACATACCACCGGCTGTGGCTAGAGGCCACCGGCTGGCTGGTGTTGCCACCGGCACTATATTGTGCCGGTCGGCACTATTTTGTGCCGGTCGGCACTTATTTTGGAAAAATTACCATTTTGCCTCACGATCGCTTTTACAAATGCTTTCGAGATATTTTTAGACAATTGTTTAGTTTGTTTCCCCTCCATACACGTGTATGGAGGGATGGGCCCTTGGATGACTTAGTTTGTAAGTCTTTGTTGCCTATAAGGAGAAGCTCTCTTCTCTTGGCTCAAGGGTTAGAAAATTTAGAGAGTTAGAGAGAAAAAGAGAGAGAGAAGCTCTGGTTTTTCTAGGGTTTGAGTTGCATACACCTTCTATCTCTATCCTTCTCTTGTGTGTCTAGGTGTTTTGTGCCTTACTATTGCACACAAACACCTAGTGTTTCACCTTCTCCTTGCAACTGAGGTTCTAAGGGCTGTTTTTTTGAAGTTCTTGACAGATTTTGAGCCTAAGGAAGCATCAACTACATCTTTGTCAAAGAGGTCAACAAGGGTGAGACACTAACCCTCTTTTTACCCCATTTTTGTACCTTATTTTTACCCAGTTTAGAACTGTTTTTGTGCTTAGTATATAACACATAAAAGTTCTATTTTTTAAGCCTCTTTATTGTTCATTAAGAGTGTTTTGTGGTTTGAGCAAGTTTGACCACCCTTAGGCCTTGAAAAGGCCACTTTTTGTGCTATTTTGTGGGAGATCCGAGACTGTGGTGTTAGGATCTCTTCACCACTGAAATCTTGAGGATTTCAGTGGTGAAGAGCATGCCTTAGAGTCTCAAGAAGGAGAGGGCCACCCCCTCTCCTTGATGTCCTTGAAAAGGGCAAGTTTTGCTCCCTTATGGAGCTTCATGCTTGAGTGTGTGTTAAGCATGTTTGACTTGTTTTCCATGCTTATATTGCCATGTTATAACACGATTTCAAGTTGGTTTAGGTCCCTTATGCATGCTTAGCATAGTTGCCTTGTAATGCCTCTTATTGCCTTAATATGCCTAGGTTGTGTGCCTTCATTTCTAGCATGTTTTAGGCCTAGATCCATGAAGCTTGTATGCTCATTTTGCCATGATCTAGCTTTGTCCATAGCCATGTGGGTCGATCTCATCATGCATTACATAGCTCCTTTGCATTTGGCTTGTTAGCCTTAAGAGCATGAATATGTAACATGTCTTGCTTACATTGTTTTGGTGGTTTGGAACCCCCTAGCATGCTATTTCAGACCTTATGATGTGCTTATATGCTTGCGTTAGTGGTTTCTTTAATGCTTTAAAGGCATGTGTTAAATGCTCCATGTTTTGGTCATGATTGTGTGCCTTTGTGCTTGAGTCTCTTAGATGCCATCCAGGTGCTCCTTAGGCTTTGTTTAAGTCTGCTTGTGACCTGTTTTGAGTCCCCTTGGCCTTGTGAGGCTTGGTGGACTTGACCTTAGTATAAGCCTCCATGGCTTGCTTCAAGTACTTGGACCTATTGTTGTATACTTGGCTTGCTTTGTTGCATGATTTGGCATCATGTTTTGTGCGATTTTCAGAGCTTTATATGCATGTCAATTGTCCAGGCTCAACTCATTTCAAGTGTGCTTGAATGTTGTTTGTTATGCTTAAGTGTTGGCACCTTAACATGTGTGTGTGCATATGTGTTTGGCCCCCATAACTTAGCATTTGGCCACTGATTTTGGGCCTTCTTGGAGCTGCCTAGATCATGTCTAAGTCCATCCTCCATGTGGTTTGCATGCTTGCCTTGTGTGCTTACTCAGGTTTGCATTGTATTGCCATATTGCATGCTAGTTGCCATGTCTAGGAGTGCATCACATTGGCATGCATGTTAGGCCTCTTGACCAAGTCATGATAGAGGTTTAACACCCTTGTTTGCTTGTTTGCATTGCATACATTTGAAATCAAAGTTTCATTTTTGATCCTTGGGCCATCATGCATGGAAATGCGTGATTGGTGGTCCGAGAACCAAGGCACATCTTCCTTTGAGTCATCAACATGATAAGGATTGTGTTTAGTGCATACATGCTTTGAATTACATTGCCATGCAAGTTGTTGCCCTCTGCTACTGTGAGTTGCAAGTTTTGCAGGCATTTTGTGCCGACCGGCACTGTTTAGTGCCGACCGGCAGTAAATTGGCAGCCGATAGCTTCATTCAGTGTCGGTGGCCACATCCTTTAGCCGGTGGTGTTCTACTCCAGCCGGTGATGATCTCCAGTGCCCAAGGAAGTGTTTCTGAGACTTTGGCAGCCTTCAGAGGAAGGAAGCAGGGAAAACAGAGGCACACTTGCATGACAGTGCGATTCCGAGCGAGTCCCGGGCGTGCGACGCATTTGAGCCCTCTTCCCGAGGCGTTTACTGCTTTAATTAACTTAGTTAATTTGTTAATTAATTTAGTGAATTTGTAATAATTAATTAGCTTGCGTAGTTAATTAGTTATTCGGTTCTGTATCATTATTTGGTCCCTCCGAGCGAGGGCAAAATTTGTAATAAGTGTGTGTGAGTGGGTGCATGTCTTCCAACCCCCATTTCTTTCTACCCTTTTATTTACCTGCTTATGATGGTAGATTAGGGCACATCTAAATTAGCATACCTTATGCAATGCATGCGTGCATTCATGCATTTGTTTACATACGTCGGGCTCGGTACATCATACAAACTGCATCGTACTTTCAATTCCAAATTGAATACGTGATAGTTGTTGCATTTCATGTGCCATGCTTAGGATAGCCGAGCCTGTCTAGATTACATTCCGTATGTGATGCATTAGTCACTTAACATAAACTAGGTCATGCATGTTTTGCTAACTAGTTTATTGTTTTGGCGCGGAGTACGATGTAAGTATTTTACGCTTTAGCATACCACATGCGTGTGAATGTTGCCATGACAGTATGCTTACCATGCGGCTAAGTGCTTACGTGAAATAAACTGTTTGAATGCCTGTGGGTGGAGGTTGGATTGCTTGAGTTAGAATAACTCATTGAAATCCGTATTTTAGCCTACTTGCGAGTAGCAATTTCGAAACGTTTTCAAAATGGACGGATATGCGATGTTTATTTCCAAATTAGGCAATCTAGTCTATACTTGTTTGCTGCGCGCATAACATAGTAATTCCAGGCTAATAATTGGAACAAGAGCATGTAATGTTTTCAAAAACGGATATCAAGGTTAGTAGAGGCCGATCTTCGGACCGGGCGAAAGGGGGTGCTCATAGCTGACCTTCCCCGATCGTACCCAAGCTCCCGAGCCAAGACCACTTTGGTGATGACGGACACGCGGCCTTCGGCATCGAGTCAGGGTTTGCTAAATTTTCCATTTTAAAATATTTAGGTGGCGACTCTGTAATCTGGCAAAGCAGTCCATGTTTGGCACTACTTTTCAAAAATCTGTTTTCTCAAACGATTTGCCAGATTTGGACTCTTTGGTTCAGATTTACAACCGTGACAATCGAGTCCAAACTGTAGTGACCCCAATATGAACGGAACGGGAGTTAACCCTCCCGGATGCGTTCGGGGACGTCTACAGGCACGTGCGAATATTTTTAAGCAATTGGAAATCCTAACGTGTTGCACACGAGAGGAGGAAGGGGTCGTGTGTACACGGGCGTACCCGAATGTTTTTAATCAAGTTGAAAATCCTAACGCATCGCACGCGAGAGGAGGAAGGGGTGGTGTGAACACCAGGCGCACCCAAATGTTTTTAATTGATTTGAATCCTAACGCGTCGCATGCAAGAGAAGGAAGGGATGGTGTGAACACCAGGCGCACCTAACTGTTTTTAATCAATTGGAAAAAGGATGTGACCCAAATATGGCACGAATGATTTTACTTGGAACTACTCTGAATGAACCGTACATACAATATTGTGCATTTCTTCGAATGAACCATATATACAATATCATGCCTGTGTAAGAGAGAAACTTAACAAGTGCGATACAGTAAAGATGTATGTCCTATACAAGACAAACAACCGAGATATAATGTTAATTGAAGACATATTCCATTCGAAACACAAAAGCAAAAGCATATTCTATGCGTGATTCATAATGGATGCTAGACGTGCATGCAATATGCATGAAATGCATATCTTATGCAACAACATATGTGAAATGCACATTCTATGCCACAAAGTAAAATGCATGTTCCATGCAACAACGTATGGGAAATGCATATTCTATACAACAAAGTGAAATGCATGTACAAAAACATCATTTGACAAAAACAGCTTCTAATTTACCTCTTAGAAGAGTTACAATATGTTTAAAGGATACACCTCGTTCATGTTGACAAGTGACAAACATCACGTGCCAAAAACATAGTTTTGAGCTTTCATAGAGACAATCTGAACCAAATAGTGAACCATCCGTACACTTCTTGGAAACCAAGGACACAAAACAGCATCAAGACTCCAGGGAAGGCCATAGGACACCTGCCGGCCACAAGGGGAGGCTGCCGGCCAGGTGTCGGCCACTAGTGAGCCTTGCCGGCCACATGCCAACCAATGATGGCAGATTCAGGGCTTTTTGGTCTTTTAGCCTCGGGTCTTTAAGGATAAGCAACTAGGGCTCATTTCCTTATAACCTCATGTTTGAAAATCTTTTCCCTCTCTCTCTCTAGACACTCCTTCTCTCTAGATTTACGCTTTCTATGCGTTTTCCAACACCCCACGCGAAGTTGATTCGCTAAACCCTCTTTGTTTCCTTTCTTTTAAACCGATTGAAATTTGATTTCGACACCTTTTCCTTTAATTCCACCATTCTAGGCTTGTTCCTCTTGAATTACTCTCGAGTTTTGTGCCTTTTCCGGGCTTTGACTTTTTCTTCTATTTTCTCTCTCATAGGGTTGACTTTTTCTAAGTTTACCATTTTTCTTCATTTTTTCACCTACTTCGCACCCTTTCCTCACGACGGAGCTCTTCTAGAGAATCTCTTAGTAGTTCCACCTGTTCCCAAGGCAGAGGAGCCAGCAACTGACCTTGAGGCTGACCTTGAGGCAGAGTTCGAACCTGAGGCCGAGCCAGAGCCATTACCGCTGAGGGTACGACCTTTCGATTTAGAGAGATACCATCCTCAGACACATATATTGCCTACTACCGGAGGCATCAGATGCTTCATTGAGTTTGCTCACGGCGCACCAGAGGACCTCCTGCTGAGGGGGCCGGCTTCTTACTTGTCAGCCATTACCGTTAAGGTATGAACTCTATTTTCATGCATTTTGCCTTTCTTTACTTGCATTTATTGCATTGCCTTTTATTTGGTTATACTATCATCACTGCTTGATCCGATTCACTTTCATCACTGTTTACTACATTTCTTGCATTGCATTTCATTTTACTGTACTTTCATCACTGCCTAATCTGATTCATCTGTTCTTTGCCACAGGGCGAGTCTCGTGCCTTTAGAGGGTACAGTGCTACAATCGCTTGAGACTAGTACGACGAGCTCCCCGCTGGAGTTCGTGACATCATAGATGAGACTGGCTTCGACCTCTTCTGCTTTGGCTTGACTCGGCTCGTCGCGAGCCGTCCTCTCTTGGGAGCGCTTGTGGAGAGGTGGTGGGACACCACCAACTCCTTCCACTTTTCTGCCATAGGGGAGATGACGATGACTTCCTATGACAATGATCCCTCTCGATACAAACATGGAGGAGTGGGAAGCAGTCTGGTTCGAGCTGTTGGAAGCACATCCACCTATATATCGGACGAGCATGCTTAGATACACCTAGTTCGCCAAGCAATTCAGAGGGAGTGAGCCCGAGATAATAGAAAAGACAGAGCAGTATGCCAGGGGCTTCTTGATGTTCGTCTTTGGTATCACCTTGTTTTCAAACAGGTGGAACACCGTAGGCCTACATTTGCTAAGCGCCCTGGTAACCCTTCCTCGGGTTCTTTTTTATGATTGGGGCGGAGCCGACCTTGCTATTTTATATGGCTACATGAGTTCGACCTCCCGTCTGTGAGAAGACTTGATTGGAGGCTACTGGCGAGCCTGGGAGGTATGCATCTCAGTTCCCTCTTTGCACTTTACATTTTCTGTTTTACAATTTATGCTTTACATCTGTTCAACACTTGTGCTTTCTGCTTTGCACTTTCTACATATGCTCATACATTGTGCTTTATGCTTTGCACTTTCTACATCTGTTCAATACTACATTGATCACATATCACTGTACTTACCCTGCAGCTATGGGTGTATGCATATTTTTCGACCCTCGCCCCAGAGCCGTTAGAGGAGCTTCCATTGGCAATCCCCTACTCATGGAGGTATGACGGCAGACTCCATCACAGGACCTGTGAGCCCTTCACATTTTTCCGCAAGTACTTCAAGACGGTAGCTGCCCATGAGGTAACCCAAAGCACAATCATTTTTGTTTGTTTTAACACTCTTCTAATTCACATTTAGCAACCAACAACTAATAATCTGTACAACTTCTATTTGTAGATCATGTGGCAGCTATGGGCCTTGATGCTAGCCGGGAAATGGGACCAGTATGCTGGGGCCTGGGCTACTTCCGGCTACCGCATTCTACTCAAGGGCCTAGTCTGTCGGGCCTAGTTCTTGGGCGAACGCTTCGTGTGCCAAATTGTGGGCCTGCTTGACCCGATCATTTTGATGGCTCTACCAGAGTCCATGTGATCTACAGATGGCCTATCTGTTGAGGAGGTCATTCAGTTCATGATGGGCCTAGATGCCGACTACTTCCGAGTAGAGGGAGACTGTAGACGTCCCCGAACGCCCCGAGAGGGAATGAGTCTCCCGTTCCGTTCATCTTGGGCTCACTACAGTTCAGGACTCTAATTGTCACGGTTCTTAATCTGAACCAAAGAGTCCAAATACGACAAATCATTTTGAGAAAACTAATTTTTGAAAGAAGTGCCAAACATGGACTGCTTTGCCAGATACAGAGTCGCCACCTAAATATTTTATTTTGGGAAATTTAGGAAACCCTGACTCGTTGCCTAAGGCCACGTGTTCGTCATCACCAAAGTTGCCTCGGCTCAGGAACTTGGGTACAATTGGGGAAGGTCACTTTGTGAGCACCTCCGCTCGCCCGATCAAAGATTGGCCTCTACTAACCATGATATCTAGTTTTGAAAACATTATGTGTTCTTATTCCAGTTATTAGCCTAGATTTACTATGTGATGCGCACAACATACAAGTATAGACCGGGTCGCCTGAATTGGAACAAAACATTTCATGTTTGTTTTTGAAAGATGGTTTGCTACTCGCAAGTAGGCTTAAAATGCAGATTTTGCCACCCTCAAGTGGGCTTAGAAAACAAAATGATTTGCCACTATTTAGTGGGCTTAAAATTCACAGTTGATGATTTGTCCCAATCCAAATAACCCAACCTTCATCCACAGGCATTCAGGCAGTTATACCACATAAGCAAATAGCCTCATGGTAAACATGCTATCATGGCAGTCACTCACACACATGCAAGGATGCTAAAGCGTAAAAACTTACCGAGTACTCTCAGCCAAAACAGAAGCTAATTAGAAATCCATGTATGATCCTAACTATACAGAAATGCCTAATGCAACACATGCAAAAATGCAACTATAGCAGGCTCGGCTATTCTAAACATAGCATATGGAATGCTACAGCTAACATGTATTCAACTTGGAGTTGAAATACAATGCAGGGAGTTATGATGCGCCGAGCCCGGTGCATGCAAGACAGATGAATGAATGCAAATATGCTATCATACTGTATGCTAATTGAAACATGCCCTAATCTAACCATCATAAGCAGATAAATAAAAGGGAGAAAGACGTGGGGTTGAAAGACATACATCACACACACGCACACTTATTACAACATTGCCCTCGTGCAGAGGGTCCGAATAAATAATACAGTCCGAATAAGTAGTACAGTCCGAATAAGTACAAAATCCTAATTAATTAACAAATTAATCTAGGAAAGCAATAAATTGGCATGCAAGCCAGGGACTGCCTCGACTCTGCTCCGGATGATGGATGATGCATGTTCGGGTTGCTTGGCGCGAAAATCCATTACGACGCCCCGATTAGCCTCTGTTTACAGTTTATGCTCAGAATATTGTGCAAAGCTCTGAAAGGCTGTTGATTCTTGATTTACTGCAACAGAGAGCAAGAAAGAGGCATGGCAATGTATTTTCACATACGTATGCTTACCTCGATCCTCGTGCCACCAATCACGCATCCCGATGCATGATGGCAGAGGAGTCGAATTGCACAACTCAATATGGAATGAATGCACATGAAAACACAACAAGACCAAGACTCCATCATGGATAATCCGGAGTGTCGGTGACTGGGAATTGAGACACGTTTCGTCACTCAAAGTACGAAACGTCTCTCGTTTCCCGTGCTCGGGCTAACTCCTATCCCAAACACAATGCAATATGCATGACATGCATGACATGCATGAATGCAACTAATATACAACCTAACATACACAATGCTATGAAATGTCATACACGATACTCGATGTAACATGGCATACACAATGCTCTAACATGCAACCTAGCATACGCAATGCTATGAATTGAAATGGCATACACAATGCATGATGGACTTACACCAACATCAGAGGACCTCAGCCACACTCACATCAGCGGCCATGAGATGAAAATGAGACAATCGAGATGCGTGCACACATGCACGCAAACCGAGGATCGATCCTAAGGCACGAGTGCCACTCTACCAAAACATGGCAAGGCATGGAATATGGCATACAAATATGCAAATTTCAGCATTAAAATATGATGCTAAACAGCCCCGAATCATGGCAATATGGCACCCGATGCATGAGATGAACCCCGAAACTCAAAACTAGACATGCGCAATGACCTATAGCTATACAAAGCATGCATTATTTGATCATGAAGTATGAAGACAGAATCAAGGCAGTCCCAAAACATGAACTTTCTTAGTTCAAAGCATGGACAAAAGGTGCTAACAAGATGGGCTAAAGTAGCATGCAATTTTGACTAGTAAACAAGGGTTACATGGCATGTATATGAAGCAAGTGAGAACTCATCAAACCAGAAAAAATCAGTGAATAAATCATGCCAAAATATGCCCAAATAACCATGGAAATGCAGCCAACACATGCACAAATGAGGGGTTCCTTTAGAGGGCATACAAAGGGATTATTAGGTACATACAAGATAGACATGAAGCATAACCAAAAAAACTCTGGAAATCAAATATGATAGTCCCAAAACTCATCAAATTGACCCTAAAATGTGACTTTAAAACATGTAAAGGGGGGTCCCTTTGGAAGGCCAAAATGGCCACCAAACAAGTCAAGGTGAGAGGGGGGCACCCCCCTCAGATTTGGAGGCTCAAAATAGCATCAAAGCCACTGGAAATCCACTGGATTCCAGTGGCTAGAAGGCCAAACAAAGCATGCCATTGGAGCTTAGGTGTAAGGCTCAAAACAAGAGACAATCTAGCATTCAAGGAAGCATGTGACCTCAAATAAGAAAATTCCCTTAATAAAACATGAAGATGATGTCAAAAAAAGCCTTTTTCCAGTTTATAACAAGTCCCAAAAATGAACATAAATAGGGCTAATCTATCATGCAAAAATGGCCCTAAACGAGAGAATAGAGATAAGGGACAGCGGCTGACCCCAAATGGCAAGGATTCCTTCAACAAAGTTTAAGAGGGGCTCAAAACAAGTCACTTTACAGTTTACATCAAGCCACCAAAACAAACACAAGTGAGGCTAAACTATCATGCAAGAAAAAGGCCTAAAAGAGGGATAAAGAGACAAGTGGTAGCTGCTGGCCTCAAACAGAGGAGATCCCTTCAACAATGTTGAAGAGAGGCTCAAAACAAGATATTTTACAGTTTGTTACTAAGTCCAAAACAGCTCAAAAATAGGCCTAAAATGCTATGCAAAAAAAAAAAGGCCTAAAAGAGAGTTAAAGAGGCAAGTGATAGTAGGAGACCTCGAACAGCAAGAGGTCCTTGATAAAACATGAAAAGGAGCTCAAAATATGACTATTTACAGTTTGGGTTGGAGACCAAAAATGTAAGCAACAAAGGCTAAGATTGCATGCAAAATAGGAACAAAAAAGAGAGAAAAAAAGCTTACCTTTGTAGCACAAAGCTCCAGCAGCTTTTGGTTGAAGAAATGGTGCTCCTAACCTCTGGAAATAGCCTCCAAGTGGCTGGAATGGAGTGTGAAGGTGTGGTGCTATGGATTGTTGCAAGAACCTTAGGGTTTGGGGGGTTGAAGTAGAGAGAGAGGGAGATTGTATGCAAGAGCTTTAAACCAAATTTTGTAACCTCCTAAAATGCAGCTGGGGGTACTAGTTATATAGGCAAAGGAGTGGAGGATAGGGGGGGAAAATGAAATTCAAATTTTCTCCCCCAAAAGACCCCTTATCGGATACAGGATCTGGGGGGAAAAGGAGGGTGCAGCTGTAAGGAACCAGCTGAGGGGAGCATGGCCGGCCAGGTTCAGAGGGTTCAGGTGGTCGGCCGACCAGGTTCAAAAGGGTCACTCAGAGAAAGCTGGCCAGCCACCCATATTGGTGGCCTCCCATGTGTGCACAACACAACCATGTGGTCAAAACCCAGAAAAAGTGAAACAGGAGAGAGAAAACTCAAGTTTTCAGAGGGGTTCAAAAGGGTCAGGAACAATTGCTGGCCGGCCATGACATATTGGCGGCCTCTCAGGTGTGTACAACACAAATATGTGGTTGATGGCCCAAAAAAGTGGCCCGGGGGTGGTCAACACTAGCTTTCTAGTGAGGAAAACGGGCGACAGAGAGCGATGAAGGAATAAAGCTAGCTTTTCAGAACAATTGCTGGCCTCCCACCCTTCTACAACCTTCATAACAATGAAAATAAGGTCTCCACCAAAAACGAACCCAAACCGATGCAAAATGAAGGTTCGGGGCCCGAAACGCGCGGCCTGGGGCCCCGAAAACTGACTGTTAAGCACCGGAGGTGGTGTTTGACCACGAAGTTGATCTCTCGGACCACAGTGTCCCTAGAGAGGGAGGAAATAAGGGGCGCGCCAAAAACCAGAGCAAACAGAGGTGGTTAGGCGGTCCCGAACCGAGGCACATGGCCGACGGCTCCGAAAACTGGGAACCGGGCTCCGAAATGGAAAAAATGGCCCACGACCACGAAACATAGCCTACGACCACTGAGAGATGATCTACGAGACCTATCCCTCCCTTTGGGAAGAGAAAACAGAGAAAACAGAGCCTGGTTCGCAAACCAAGGCAAAGCACAAACAAGCCCGGAAGTCCGGAGGCAAGGCTCGCGGCCGAGACTCTGAAACTTCAAAACGAGCGCAATATGAAACATCACCACACGCTCAATCGGTGACGTCTGAGTCTTAAGGTCGGTCAAAAATGGGGTATCTACAGTTGCCCCTCTTTGACAGAACTCGGAAGTCACAAGTGATGGGAGTGAATGTCAAAGCCCAGAGACGACCCATTTTTGACAAGGCCGAAGACTTAGACAAATATACAAGATAAACCAAGAAACGTGCCCGCATGCATGCCCGCAGGCGCGGGGGGGGAGGAGGGAGGGGGCAAAATGCAAAGCGATATGCACAAAGCCGGATGTAGCTCAATGATCATGCAAATGCAGCAAGCTGTAATGAAGCAAGTATTCGCAAATATATGCAACAGTTTTAAGCAAGAATGCAAAGCAACAGCTATATTTCATGCAGTTAAGAATGCGGAGAATTATTCAATTCTCGCCACGTCTCACACGGAAAAGATACAATACCTGCGCGATTCATCTGGCCGCACTAGCCTCAAATGAACTGTACATACAATATCGTGCCTGTAAAAGAAAGGAACTCAACAAGCACAACATGTTTAGCAACATATGTTCAATGTGATATCGAAATGCCGACAAACGTGATGTTGATGGGCGAGTGCATCGCAATGCGAGAAGAAACGCGCGTGACAACGCAAGTTAAGCACGGAGGCATGGTAACACCAAGGAAACGTGCATAACAATGCAAGTATATGCATGAGAATGCAAGTGATGTGCATAACAATGCAGAACAAGTGTAAACTAGGATGCACGTTTGTCACGAAACAACGAGCGAAGAAATGCGCGTTTCGGCGAGGGCAACTCGATCGCGACCTTCGGTTCACCCCCCGGAAGGGTCACAACATATTCAAAAAGGATACACCTTGCCTTTGATGAGTAATGATGAGACATGCATCGAAAGTTGAAGTTGAAGTTCCGGCGGAGCGATTTTGCGATGGAAAGTGTACTTCTCTTGTACTTTTTCAGGTCTCGGGGACTCCAATCATCACCAAAATTTGTAGGGACCTTGGAGGCGACATTGGGAACACCGCCGGCCAGTTTTATTCCCAGAGGGAGGCTGCTAGCCATGTTTTTGGGAGAGGGGTGGCCGGCCGGCCACCTAGCCAAAACCGTGGGCAATTTGGTCCTTTCACTCTCTTTTCTTTAAATCCACTCGGCCAAACACTTTGTGCTCATAACTCCAGCTCCGAAAACATCTTCTCTACCTTCCTAGACCATTTTCTCTCTCAGATCTGTGTTCGTACGCATTTTCCAACGCCCCACGCAAGTTGTTTTCACGAAATCTTTCAGTTTTCGTCACTTTGGACCGATTAAATTTGATTTCGGAGCTTCTTTTCTCATTTTCGCCACTTGAGGTGAGTTTGTCTCAATATTTGGAAGATTTTCTTGGGAGTTGACTTTTGTTGACTTTTTCATTTCCCGAGAGTTGACTTTTGTTGACTTTTTCCAATTTTGGCTCATTTTGCTCCTTTTTGCAGATTTCTTGAAATGGCCGGTCATTTTCCTCACAGTGGAGGTCCTCCAGGTGCCGGGGGTGATCCCGATATTATGGCCTTGCCTTCGAGGGTTCAACAGTTCATTCCGGAGAGATATGCCCCTCGGGTACATGTCCTTCCGCAGGCTGTTTTCTACCATTTTACTAATTTTGATGATCGAGCGCCCGGGGATCTACTTTTGCGAGAGCCGGAGTCTCACCTCTCCTATCAGGCACGAGAGGTATTTACTTCGCCTTTACATTTTCTGCAATGTATTCTGCATTTTCAGTGCATTTCGTGCTTTCGCTATGTTTACCAGCTCATTTGAGTACACAGCTTGTTTAGAATGCCTAGTCTATGACACCATATTCTATTTGCATCTTGAACGCGTAGTTCAATCACTCTGAATTTCTGAACACACAACCCATAAATTAATTGTGAACACACGGCACACACTGATTGAGAGTAGAACACGCTGCCCAAACTCTGATTTTCTGAACACACAGCCCGTTGTTGAGGTGAACACATAGCACACACTGATTGAGAGTAGAACACGCAGCCCAAACTCTAATTTCTTGAACACGCAGCCCATTGTTGAGGTGAACACACAGCACACACTGATTGAGAGTAGAACACGCAGCGCAAACTCTAATTTCTTGAACACGCAGCCCATTGTTGAGGTGAACACGCAGCACACGCTGATCGAGAGTAGAACACGCAGCCCAAACTCTAATTTTCTGAACACACAGCCCATTGTTGAGGTGAACACGCAGCACACACTGATCGAGAGTAGAACACGCAGCCCGAACTTTAATTTTCTGAACACACAACCCATTGTTGAGGTGAACACACAGCATACACTGATTGAGAGTAGAACACCCAGCCCAAACTCTAATTTTCTGAACACACAGCTGTAGATGTCCCCGAACGCCCCGGGAGGGAATGAGTCCCCCGTTCTGTTTGTTTTGGGCTCACCACAGTTCAAGACTCTAATTTGTCACGGTTCTTAATCTGAACCAAAGAGTCCAAATCCGGCAAATCGTTTTTGAGAAAACTGATTTTTGAAAAAAGTGCCAAACATGGATTGCTTTGCGAGATACAGAGTTGCCACCTAAATGTTTTATTTTGGGAAATTTAGGAAACCCTGACTCGTTTGCCTAAGGTCACGTGTCCGTCATTACCAAAGTTGCCTCGGCTCGGGAACTTGGTTACGATTGGGGAAGGTCACTTCGTGAGCACCCCCGCTCACCCGATCAAAGATCGGCCTCTACTAACCATGATATCTAGTTTTGAAAACATTATGCATTCTTATTCTGGTTATTAGCCTAGGTTTACTATGTGATGTACACAGCATACAAGTATAGACTGGATCGCCTGAATTGGAACAAAACACTTCATGTTTGTTTTTGAAAGATGGTTTGCCACCCGCAGGTAGGCTTAAAATGCAGATTTTGCCACCCTCGAGTGGGCTTAGAAAACATGGTTTTACCACTATCTAGTGGGCTTAAAACTCACAATTGATGATTTGTTCCAATCCAAACAACCCAACCTTCACCCACAGGCACTCAGGCAGTTATATCACATAAGCAAATAGCCTCATGGTAAGCATGCTATCATGGCAGTCACTCACATGCATGCAAGGATGCTAAAGCATAAAAACTTATCGAGTACTCCAAGCCAAAACAGAAGCTAATTAGAAATCCATGCATGACCCTAATTATACAAAAATGCCTAATGCAACACATGCAAAAAATGCAACTATAGCAGGCTCGGCTATTCTAAACATGGCATATGAGATGTAACAACTATCAGGTATTCAACTCGGAATTGAAATACAAATGCAGTTAGTATGATGCGCCGAGCCCGGTGCATGCAAGACAGATGAATGAATGCAAACATACTATCATACTGTATGCTAATTGAAACATGCCCTAATCTAACCATCATAAGCAGGTAAATAAAAGAGAGAAAGACGTGGGGTTGGAAAACATACATCACACGCACGCACACTTATTACAACATTGCCCTCGCGCAGAGGATCCGAAAGAATAATATATAGTCCCAAATAAATACAGTCCGAATAAGTACAAAACCCTAATTAATTAACAAATTTAACTAGGAAAGCAATAAACTAGCATGCAAGCTAGGGACTGCCTCAACTCTACTCCGGATGATGAATGATGCATGTTCGGGTTGCTTGGCGCGGAAATCCATCGCGATGCCTCGATTAGCCTCTGTTTGCAATTAAGCTCGGAATGTCGCGCGAAGCTCCAAAAAGGATTGCCGGTTTCTGATTCGCTGCAACAGGGAGCAGGAAAGGGGCATAGCAATGTATTTTCACATGTGTATGCATGCCTCGATCCTCGTGCCACCAATCACGTATCTTGATACACGTTGGTCGAGGATTCGAATTGCACAACTCAATATGAAATGAATGCACATATAAACATAACAAGACCAAGACTCCATCATGGATAATCTAGAGTGTCGGTGACTGGGAATTGAGACACGTTTCGTCACTCGGAGTATGAAACGTCCCTCATTTCCCGTGCTCGGGCTAACTCCTATCCCAAACACAATGCAATATGCATGACATGCATGAATGCAACTAAGATACAACCTAACATGCACAATGCTATGAAATGGCATACATGATGCACGAGGTAACATGGCATACACAATGCTATGAAATGAAATGACATACACAATGCATAATGGGCTTACACCAATGCGAGTGGACCTCAGCCGCACTCACATAGGAGGCCAATAGATGAAAATGAGACACTCGAAATGCGTGCACACATGCACGCAAACCGAGGACCGAACCTAAGGCACGAATGCCACTCTACCAAAGCATGGTAAGGCATGGAACGTGATATGAAAACTAGCAAATTTCAGCACTAAAACATGATGCTAAACAGTCCCGAGGCATGGCAATATGGCACCCGATGCATGAGATGAAACCCGAAACTCAAAACTAGGCACATGGAATGACTTATAGCTATACAAAGCATGCATTATTTGAACATGAAGCATGAAGACAGAGTCAATGCAGTCCCAAAACATGAACTTTTCCAGTTTAAAGTGTGGCCAAAAAGTGCTACCAAGATGGCTTAAATTAGCATCCAATTTTGGTGGGCAAACATAGTTTACATGGAAAGTGTATGAAGCAAGTAAGAACTCATCAAACCAATGAAAATAAGTGAATGAAACATGCAAAAATATGCCCAAATAACTATGGAAATACAGCCAACACATGCACAAATGAGGGGTTCCTTTAGAGGGCATACAAAGGGATTCTTAAGCATATACAAGATAGACATGTGGCAGCCCCAAACCAACTTTGAAAATCAAATATGATGGTCTCAAAACTCACCAAATTGACCCTAGAATGTGACTAAGAAGTATGCAAGATGGGGTCGCTTTGGAAGGCCAAAATGGCCACCAAACAAGTCAAGGTGAGAGGGGGTCACCCCCCTCTAATTTGGAGGTTAAAAACAGCATCAAAGCCACTGGAAATCCACTGGATTCCAGTGGCTAGAAGGTCAAATAAGGCATGCAACAAGGGCTAGGGTATAAGGCTCAAAATGAGAGGGAATCAAGCATATAAGGAGGTATGTGACCTCAAATAAGAAAATGCTCTTAATGAAACATGAAAATGTTGTCAAAACAAGCCTTTTCTCAATTTATAACAAGTCTCAAAAGTGATCACAAATATGGCTTATCTATCATGCAAAAGTGGCCCTAAAAGGGGGAAAAGAGATAAGGGACAGCAGTTGGCCCCAAATGGCAAGGAGACCTTCAACAAAGTTGAAGAGGGGCTAAAAAAAAAGCATTTTACAATTTACATCAAGCCACGAAAATAAACACAAGTGAGGCTAAACTATCATGCAAGAAAAAGGCCAAAAGAGGGACAAAGAGGCAAGTGGTAGCTGTTGGCGTCAAACAGAGGAGGGCCCTTCAACAATGTTGAAGAGGGGCTCAAAAAAATGATATTTTGCAGTTTATGACCAAGTCCAAAATAGCTCATAAATAAGCCTAAAATACTATGCAAAAATAGGCCTAAAAGAGAGTTAAAGAGGCAAGTGACAGTAGGAGACCTCAAACAGCAAGAAGTCCTTGATCAAACATGAAAAGGGGCTCAAAAAATGACTATTTATAGTTTGGGTCGGAGCCCAAAAATGCAAGCAACAAAGGCTAAGAAAGCATGCAAAAATAAGCTTAAAAGAGGAAAAATGGGACTCACCCTTGTATAACCAAGCTTCAACAACTTTTGGACCAGGTTTGAGAGCTCTTGACCTCTGGAAGACAGCCTTAAGTTGCTGGAATGGATGTTGGAGGTGTGATGCTATGAGTTGTAGTGTAAAATGGTGTAGGGCTTGAGGGGTTTTGATGCTTGGAATAGAGAGGAAGAGAGATTGAATGCAAGAGGCTCAAAGCAATTTTTGTAACCTCTAAAACACAGCTGGGGGTGTTGGTTATATTGGCAAAGGTGTGGAGAAAAAGGGGAGGAAATGAAATACAAATTTCCCCCCCAAAAGTTCCCCCATCGGATACAGAATCTGGGGAGAAAATGAGGGTGTATCTGTAAGGAGCCAGCTGTGAGGAACATGGCCGGCCAGTTTCTGGGAGCTCAGGTGGCCGGCCGACCACCTCCCCTGGCCGGCTGGTTAGGGTCAAAAAGGTCAAGCAGAGAAAGCTGGCCGGCCACCCATATTGGTGGCCTCCCATGTGTGCACAACACAGCTATGTGGTTGGAACCCTGAAAATGTGAACCAAGAGAGAGAAAACCCAACTTTTCAGAGGGGTTCAAAAGGGTTAGGAACAATTGCTGGCCGGCCATGACATATTGGTGGCCTCCCAAGTGTGTACAACACAAATATGTGGTTGATGGCCCAAAAAAGTGGCCCGGGGGTGGTCAACATCAGTTTTCTAGTAAGAAAAACGGGCGATCGAGAGCGATGAAGGAATAAAGCTGGCTTCCAGGACAATTGCTGGCCTCCCACCCTTCTTCAACCTTCATAACAATGAAAATAAGGTCCCTGCGAAAAATGAACTCAAACCGATGCAAATTGAAGGTTCGGGGGCCGAAACACGCAGCCCGGGGCCCCGAAAACTGACTGTTGAGCACCGGAGGTGGTGTTCGACCATGAAGTTGGTCTCTCGGACCACAGTGTCCCTCAAAAGAGAGCAAATACAATGCGTACCAAAAACCGGAGCAAACGGAGGTGGTTAAGCGATCCCGAACCGAGGTGCACGGCCGACGGCTCCGAAAACCGGGAACCGGGCTCCGAAATGGAAAAAATGGCCTACGACCACGAAACGTAGCCTACAGCCACTGAGAGATGATCTACGAGACCTCTCCCTCCCTTTGGGAAGAGAAAACGGAGAAAACGGGACCTGGTTCGCAAACCGAGGCGAAGCACAAAAAAAAATCCGGAAGTCCGGAGGCAAGGCTCGCAACCGAGACTCCGCAACCTCAGAACGAGCACAATATGCGACATCACCAAGCGCTCAATCGGTGACGTCTGAGTCTTAAGGTCGGTCAAAAATAAGGTGTCTACAACAGCCCATTGTTGAGGTGAACACACAGCACATACTGATTGAGAGTAGAACACGCAGCCCAAAACTCTAATATTTTGAACACATAGCCCATTGTTGAGGTGAACACGCAGCACACACCGATCGAGAGTAGAACACGCAGCCCAAAACTCTAATTTTCTGAACACACAGCCCATTGTTGAGGTGAACACGCAGCACACACCGATCGAGAGTAGAACACGCAGCCCAAACTCTAATTTTCTGAACACATAGCCCGTTGTTGAGGTGAACATGCAGCCCGAACTCTAATTTCTAAACACACAACCCATTGTTGAGGTGAACATGCAGCACACACTGATTGAGAGTAGAACACGCAGCCCAAAACTCTAATTTTCTGAACACATAGCCCATTATTGAGGTGAACACGCAGCACACACCGATCGAGAGTAGAACACGTAGCCCAAAACTCTAATTTTCTGAAAACACAGCCCATTGTTGAGGTGAACACGTAGCACACACCGATCGAGAGTAGAACATGCAGCCCGAACTCTAATTTTCTGAACACACAGCCCATTGTCTGTATCTGATTTGATTTTGCACACAACTCATACGCAGCTTATTCATTTCATTTGCATGCAGCTTGTTCGTTTCATTTTGAAATTCTGAAATCTATATTCATTCTGAATGCAGGTGACTTCCCGTGCTGTGTGGGGATATGGCTTTGTTACGGCGAGAGAGTGGTACGCCAAGCTCCCGGAGGCTGTCCGCGATTTGGTTGATGTGGCGGGGTTCGGGACCTTCTGCACTGGGATCTCTCGCTGCCCTGCTAACAGGACACTGATGGGCGCTTTGGTAAAGAGATGGTGGGACACCACCAACTCCTTTCATTTCTCTGCCACCGGGGACATGACCATGTGTAGACACCCCATTTTCGACCGCCCTTAAGACTTGGACGTCACCGCTTGGACACTCGGTGATCTTCCATGTTTGTGTTCCTCTTGAGTTCCCGGAGGTCTCGGCTACGCGCCTTGCCTCAAGATCTCTCGACTCGACTGTTTCATGTCTGGTTTTGCACCAAACACTTTTGTTTTGCCTTGAAGGGGCAGGGAAGGACTTGTGAGCCATCCCCACACTCCACCGGCCATGGCTTGAGGCCACCGGATGTGTGTTGTTACCACTGGCCAAATGTTTGGCCGGCCAGCACTCTAGATGGCCGGCCGGCTATCTTTTTTTGGTCACTTCAACTACTGTGCGTAGTCGAGACTTTGAAAGCGGAGGGGATGAACAAGCAACAGATATCTGCAGTTGTGACAAAAGCTGTGGAGGATGCTTTCCCCACTCCACCTGAGGGTAGTTCAAGTCAGTCAAAAAGCCATGATAGACCCCGTCACGCCAGAACAGTTCCTTTCACTCCCAATCTTGCACCCGGGAAAGATCAGAAAGCCAAGGTGGCGCCTGCCGACCCTTTCACTAATGTGTCTAGCAAGAGTGCTCAGGCTTCAAAGTACCTACGCCGAGGGCGCAGGGTCTTCCATGCTCTCTACATGTCGTTGTCCATGGCACTTCAAATCCTTGCCGAGAGAGGGCATCTTAAACCCTTGGAGCCTCGGCCTCTCCCGAAGAATCTCCCTGCTACACATGATGCTGCTTTGTACTGCGCGTACCACCAGCAAATTGGTCATGCTACCGATAATTGCTTCCGCCTCCATCATGAGGTACAGGATTTGATTGAAAACGAGGTTATCCTCCCGCCCACCTCAACCAAGTCCGTTACTACCCAGTTATTGGATTTTGAGGACACTGATACTGCGAGTATGTAACCAGAGAGTAAACCACCTGTGGGCGGCGCTTGGTATATTTTGGATGTGGCGTTTGGCACGCGTTTTCGAGCATTTGTGAATGATAGTCTTGTAAATTCTGGCTTGGGTATCGAGTCGGTCTTTTGTTTTGTTTTGAGTCTGTCTCATTATCTTGAGTCAGTCCTTTTAGCTCAAGGGTCTGTCTTGTTGTAGCGAGTCAGTCCCATTTGTATAGGATTTCGGGTGATTCCGGGGTTGTTGCCTCGAACATCGTTTTGTAATTACCCCTTTTGTTTTCCTTTTGAGTCTGTCTCGAGGAGAGCGATTCGATTGGAAGTTTTGAATGAAACGGCTGCGGCTATCATGTTCCCTTACTTATTGTTTGTCTTGAGCCAGTTATGCCAGAGGATTTGAATGGGCTGACAGTATATCTCGCCTGCTCTCCTGCATGCCAAACTCATTGCATTAACCTAAATTTTTCAAAAAAAAAAACCCTTTTTGAAAACTGCGGTGATAAAAATGAATAGGAAGGAATTCCTCGGGTTTTGCAAAACTTTGATCATTTTTGAGAGAAAGAGAGGCGTGCTAAGCCTTTAATGAATGAAATCATGCCTGTCAGTGTGAGTACTGAGAAGGACCCCGGCTTGACCCAGACTGGTTCCATACTATCTTCAGCACGAGCGATTTGTCGCTTTCTTAAAAACTTTTAAAAACAAACTGTTTTGCGCGGTCCTGTGAAGACTTGTGTGGAATTGCTCTTGAGATTATGCTGCCTAGGATCGCTCTCAGCCTCAAGATTCCACCAGCATATTTTCGAACCTTGAACCCATTCAGAACGTTCAACGGTTAACCATCATGTGAGGCCTGTATAGCCAACTTTGAAGCAGCCCTCGAACAAGAGGTGTCAAAGTCAGATCAAGAGCTCAGACGTCGTCAACAGAAGCTTGCAAGGCGAGAACAGAAGTCCCCCTCGAACTAGGGGCAAGAAATGTCAGATGTGCTCAAAAAGCCGAAGATGGATCCTTCTGTAAATCAATACAACAGTCACTCTCCTAGATACAGAGGGCTTCAATCTCAAAACCATTTAGCATGGGCTTGTTACACTTTAACCCTTAAGAGGCTCGCTAGGCCGAAAACCCGGAAGGGCGACCCAGGCAAAAGTTAGAGCAAAAAGAAAAAGAAGAAAAAACAAAGCAAAAAAGAATAACAAAAAAGAACAACAAAAAGAAAAGAAAAAAAAAAGAACAAAAGCAAAAAGAAAGAAAAACAGAAAAACAAAGCTCGCAAGGTCGAAAACCCGCATCGGGCGCCTTGGCAAAAGTTAGAGCCTGAAAAGTGAAGGTTAAAATACCCGAGTGTACCTTAACCGGAACTACGTAAGGCTTAATTCCCATGTTTGGGATACGTAGGCAACTTCATCCTAAAGTCCAGCCCCAACGCTTTCATAGCGCCTTAGTCCATGTAATGGGTTTGATCACCTTTGCCTCTTCTGAATCTGACAGCTCGGTAGTGACAACCGGAACTACGTAGTCAACTTTCTCCTGAAGTCCAGCCACCGACGCTTTCACAGTGACTGTGTCCATATATTGGTTCAGACCGTCTTCGCCTTCTCCGTGTCCGAGAGTTCGATCATCATTTGTGAAGACTGTTTTTCAGCATCCTGTGGCATCATCCAAACAAGGGGCAACTTTTCATTGCCATCTGTTGCCATGCGTTGTCAGAAGTTGCCCTGAGTTGCTGTCCAAACCAGGGGCAACTTTCCGTTGCCACGCGCCCCTTCAAGCAAGGGGCAATTTTCCATTGCCTCCGATCCGAGGTCGCGTATCTTGAGGGTAGGTTTCATACTCGTTTAACATTGGCTGTTTGCGAAAATAGTTTTTGAAAATTTTTACAGAGGTTGGCTATTTTCTCGAAAAACTATTTCATTTTCCAAAACCGGACCATTTTCTTGGACCCAAAAAAGGAAAATTTTCAGTGCTCACAGCCTGACTTGCATGATTTTCAAATCAAAAATTGAACAAGTATGTTAATCTGACTCTCATTTTGGTCAAAACTATTTTAGGAAGAAAATAAAAAAAAAATGGTCAAAGTGATGAACTAGGGGCACAGTCGAGTCAGGTGTTCTGTCTTCCCCCCGCGGTCAACATACTTGCCAGAAAGGCACCCTATTCGCCGGAAGAAGCTTTCCCTATCTGGAACCTCGACTAAACGTCGCCGGAAGATATAGTCGTGAGCTAATAGCCTTGGACGTGAACCTACGACTTCCTATTCATCCATCAATCACCCAAGGGAGGGATGAAAAAATGAGAGAATAAAGAATAGAGAGGTATATGTCGAGAGAAAAGCAAGAAAAGGGTTTTGAAAAAAAAAAAAAATCGAGCCTGAGGGTCGAGTGATGTGAGAATCACAAATCAGAAAGGGTGGGAATGATACCCAGAGGAACTGGCTCCTCGAGATCTGCGGTCTTTTGTTTGTAAACACGTCCGTGTGTCGTGTCTTTTGTTTTGTTTATCTCAACTTTCGTTTTGAGTCTTTTCCGAGCGTGTCTCGTTGTGTTTAGGTCACGCACCTTTTCTTTGAGTCTTTTTCGCTGTGTTCAGTTGTAGGCTCGATACCTCGGTTCAAAAACCCTTTTTCAATTTCTAAAATCGTTTATGCTCAGAGTGCTGTGCCATTCTCTACATTTACGCGAAGCAAAAGAAGAAAAAGGAAAATTTGGGACATCTGAGTGTGTTTCAACTTCAACCGTTTCAACTTTTGTAGTCCGTCTTGTCAAATTGGGCTGTTTGTTTAGGGTTTGCTGTGTGCAGAATGAACCGAGTAATGTGTTATGGGCTGTATGCGGACTGATCCCCACCGGAGTATGAGCTGTGTGTTCAGGTTAAACTGTGGTTTGCTTGGGTTGTTTGCTATTGGCTAGTTGGTTACCTAATTATTACAGTACAAGTGCTCAATTTTCAGACAATAGATCAATTTCATTTACATTGAGGTGTAATATGATATAGCGTGATGTAATGCGATGCAATGCATGAGATATACAAATGTAACACTTTTTAGATAAAAAGTTTGTTTCATTTCATTATTTTTTTCAAGTAAATAGTTTTGGAAACAAAAATCTGCCTGCGGCAGTACAAGATACTCTAATCTACCAGCAAAAAAAAAAAAAAAAAAGGGAAAATACAAAAAGAGAAAAAGTAGCAAAATCTCGATCAACATCAAGAGATCTCAGGCCTTGGAGTCTGTCCTAGTCCTTTTCCTGGACGAAGGTCCAGGAGCATCATCAGCACTGTCATCTGAGCCCGAGTCTGAGCCGTCTCTGGTCTCCTCCTCCGATGACTCTGCCTTTGCCTCTGCCTCCGCCTCTGACTCATCATCGTCATCATCTGGAACTGGAGCCCGTGAGCTACTCCCGACGTGAGTGCGCCCCACCTTGGTGCAAGGAAATACTCTGCCCTCTTCATCTCTCCCTCGGATAGGAACGGAAAGCCCAGCTGGAGCACCTCCTACAGTGGGAACCTGGAAGGGAGGCTGAAAAGTACAAAAGGCAAATGCATCAGTATACGGTGAGCAGTTTATCAGTGCAGAATGCAATGTGTGAGTACAGTGTGCGAATGCCATGAGTAGTTCATCGGTCACGAATCAGGTATGAATACTGATGTATGAATCTTTGTGAGATCAGTGTGTCAAGTGTTGTGTCGTGCATCGGATTGTGTGAAGCAGTTTATGTATGGTTTGAGACTGGAGTCAGAAGAACATACCGGAATACTGTAGAGGGCCAGGAGGTCGAAGGTCCGCTGCAACATCCCCATCATGGAGGCATTCAACTCCAGGGACTGCCAGGTGTACTCGGAGGAAGCCTGCAAAAGTCTCAGATGCATCAATATTCTGCAGAATATCAAAGAAATGAAATAAATTGAAACGACAATGTAAGATGCAAAATGCAATAATACATACCAGAGGCAAGTCAGGGACACCGACCAGCTCGTGATCAGCTGGAGGAGGGGCAAAGGGGATCTGGTAGGTCGCCCCACCCTGCCCCTTGTATGTCATCATCGTAGGCAGTGCAGGCCAACCAGCCCCCCGCCCTCTCTGAGCTCCACCCCTACCACGAACCTGGGCCTTTCTCGATGCTCCCGCTCCTGCCCTGGCTGCTGGTGCCATGGGCCTCTCTCCCTCAGCTCGACGGCCACCGCTCA
Organism: Camellia lanceoleosa; assembly: GCA_025200525.1. NCBI lineage: Eukaryota > Viridiplantae > Streptophyta > Magnoliopsida > Ericales > Theaceae > Camellia > Camellia lanceoleosa. Next base: position 42,972,025 of record CM045760.1, read on the forward strand.
GAGGCCGCATGATGTACATCTGTACGTACTCTCTGTAATCGCCGATGCCACTGAAACAGATAGCCTCCCAGCCGATCGTGTACTCGGCCATCTGCTCAGCGGTGAATCTCTCGGTCTCCCTCATGTCCTCCGGAGGGTGAACCGGAACTATCTACTCTGGTAATCCTAGGGTCTGGCGTAGAAAATGCTCACCTAGGTACCAGGCCCGACAGACCGGGCCCTCCAGCAGAATCCGGAAACGCGAGGTCTCCTCAGCACCGGCAAATCGGTCCTGAATCGTCGCTGGCAACGAAACCCAAGGCTGCCACGTGATCTGAAAGTGAAATACAGTTTGTTATACACTGTTGTTGAAAATGTGCAGCGAAAAGCGAAGCTTAAATAAGCCATAAAGTTAAACATACCTCTGCGGGAGTAATGGTGTCAAAATAGCGGCGGAAGAAGCTAAACGTCTCCCGTGGCCTCCGCACGCATCTTCCGTCGAAGCGTCGTGAGAAAGGAACGACAAGAGGGGCCTCCGCGTCTGGCACTGGAGCTAGTCTGGGGAAGTAAGCATAGACTCACAACTGCAGAATAAATACCAGAATGCTTATCAGACAAAGCAGAATGCAGAATAAAACAAAAATAACAGAGCCGTGTATCGTGCGATTATTGTCGCGAGCGGTGTATTGTGCGAGTGTCTGATATACGATCGATTAAAGCGAAATCTGGTGTGTGCGTGTGAACGATATACAACCGGTGTAAGCGGACTACGATTATTAATGCGGTGTGTAGAATCTGAGATAATAAGCGAGAATGTAAAGCAGAAAAAGGAAACGTACCTCCCAAGCACACCAGTAGCCCCTTAGCAACTGTCCGCTGCCACGGGAAGCTGAGCTCATTTACCTATAGAGTGTGGCTAGAGCGGCGCCACCTAGTCGTAGTCCAAGATCCGGGTGATGTCCACAAGAGCGCTGAGCAAGCAGAGGGGCACGGTATTCGCCCAGTCGGCGAAAATAGTCGTCCTCAGCAGAAACATTAGAAAGCCGCAGGCGTACTGCTCCACAACCTCCTGAGTCATCAGAGCCTCCTCCACCAACGCGGGCTGGACCCTGAACTGCACCTCAAACCAGGAATAACGAACGAAGCCTGGACGGGTGAGAGGCGGTACCTCGCCAAGCAGATAGACCTGAGCAGTGGTCCACTCGTCCATATCAGTGTTGAAGGGGATCGGATCACCCCCTACCCCGATGCCTGTGAGCATCGAGAAATCATAGGGAGTCATCATCATGTCTCCCGTCGCAGATAGATGGCACGAATCGGTGGTGTCCCACCACCTCTCCGCTAGAGCAGCAAGGAGAGTCCTTCTCGTGGTGAGCCGGGATAGTCCTCTGCAGAATGCGCCGAAGCTGGCCTGGTCGACGATGTGGCGAACCGCCTCGGGTAGCTCTGCCTACTAGTCTCGAGCGGCAATGTTCCCATACCCACGAACGGTATGGGAATCTCCCTGTTTTCAAGCAGACAGTTGCGAAGCAATGCTAAATATACCAGTTTTGTAAAGCATGCAGAATTGAGATAAATACAACATGTGTGCGTGTTTTCAGATTCAAATAGATACCGGGTGCCGGTGTGCTTATAGGGAACTACAACATGCGATGCGTCAGCGTGTTTGAGTGGTTCAAGGCTATTGCAGTGTGTGTGCACGTGTCAGTCTCAAACAGATATTAGTTGCAAGTCTGTTTGCGATCAACTCTGACATCTGATGTGCATCGATGTATCTGAATAAGCGATTAAATAGCGAGAATCAACCATAGCAATTTTGTATTCTACATTGCAGAAAGTAAAGCAGAGGAAAGAATGTTACCTCGGAAGCGCCGAAGGATAGATGAGAGGTAAGCTCACGTAGTAGTAGCTCGGGAGGCATCGCCCTATCGAAGTCCATCGGGAGACAAGACGTGGATCGCCGGCCGGTAGGTCGCCAGGTCGAATGGGCGGATGCTCAAAGGGAAGAGCTCGGCCCGGGATCCATCTCATGATCCGGGGGAGTCCCGCCCCGTGGAATATCGTCAGCCATGTCGAAATGATGAGAAAATAGTCGGAAGAGGGAAAACCGGGTGAAAATGTGGAAAGTCAACCGAAAGTCAACCCCGGGAGGGTGGAAAATGGCCGGAAAAGCCGAAAAGTGGAAGAGACACGAAGATTGAGAGAAACTCGAGGGGAACAAACCCCAAAAGACGGAAATAGCAAAAGGGACATCGAAATGGAGAAATATTCGGTTCAAAGTGTTCGAAACGCGAAGGTATCTGAATCGAGCAGCCAAGCAGGCGTGAAACGTAAGGAAATGGAGAAATGAAGAGAGGAAAATGCTCTAGAGAGAGAGAGAAGTGAATTTCGGCTAAAGGGAAGTAAGGAAATAGGGCTTGAAACCCTATTTTAAAAGACCCAAGGCGAAAAGTCAAAATTGCCCCGATTCAGGCACTTTTGGCCGGTCGGATACATTTTTGGCCGGCCGGCCAAATGTTTGGCCGGTGAAGTTTTTTGTTGGCCTGTGGATGGCCAGTGGCCTCCCCATGTGGCCGGTGGGCCTCCTACAACCTTGTTTGGGTCAGATCTGTAGTTTGGGGCCTTCATTGCTCAAGATAGTACAAGAACAGTGCATTTTCCGAAGCTAAACCGACCTCCGTTTGGGCCTCGGACTGTGTCTTCTGTGCATGGCACTTGAATTCGTGCAAGATGTATCCTTTCCGTATCCTTTTGTCCTTTACGAAACTCGAAAGTTGCCCCATTGCATTTGGCATGCATTTAATCGCGTTGTCTAGCGCATCGCACTACCTTGTGCATTCGCGTTGTTTAAACGCATCGCGCTATTTTGTGCATCTCATTGCATTTGGCATGCATTCAATCGCTCTGTCTAGCGCATCGCACTATCTTGTGCACTCGCGTTGTTTAACGCATCGCGCTGTTTTGCGCATCTCATTGCATTTTGCATGCATTCAATCGCGCTATTTTGCGCATCACACCGTCTTGTCCATCAACGGTCTAGGAGACCTTAAATCCTTGGAAGGTGCAAAACCTTTGGTGCTTGCATGTCTGCGTATGTTGTAGCGCCCATCATCTCTTGAATCGTTATGCATGCATACACGCATCGTAACACGTACAACTTGCATTGATGTGAATGCTGCTCACGTGCATTGTCATGCATTTCAAGCCGCGCGTCGTCACGCATTAGAAAATTCATGCATTGTCATGCATTTCAAACTTGCATGCATTGTCGTGCATTTCCAAGTCACGCGTTGTCACGCGTTCTAAGTTCATCTGCATTGCTACTCATTTTCCCAACATACGGTCTAGGAGACCTTAAATCCTCGGAAGGTGCAAGACCTTTGATGCATTGGTGTGCACAGTTCATTCGCATTGTCATGCATTTCAAGCAACTTGCGTTGTCGCGCACTCCATGCAGCATGCATTTCCAAAAAACAAAAACAAAAACAAAAAGCACACACAAATAATGCATAGATCATGCATCAGTGTAAATATAGTGCATATGTCATGCATTCCAAAAAAAAACAAAACATGCATATATCATGCATCAGTGTAAATATACTGCATATGTCATGCATTTCAAAAAAAAAAATAAAAAACAAAAAAAACACATGCATGTGTCATGCATTTCATTGTAATATAGTGCATATGTCATGCATTTTCTGTAAACATCCATTGCATTGCATATTTGTAGATATTGCATTGTAGATTGCATGCATTCCTTGCATCACTTCCATCTATGGCTTGCGCCTTTCCATGTTGAGCTTGGTCTGGCATGTGCCTATACTTTTCACGTCAAAACATAGTTCAGTAGACCGTTCTATGTTAGCCGCGGCTTGTATGTGTGCATGCCTTTCCTAGGCAAGATTTGGTTTGGCCCGCGTGCCATATCCATTACATTACATATTTGTAGATATTGCATTGTAGATTGCATGCATTCCTTGCATCACTTCCATCTATGGCTTACGCCTTCCCATGTTGAGCTTGGTCTGGTATGTGTCTATACTTTTCACGTCAAAACATAGTTCAGTAGACCGTTCTATGTTAGTCGCGGCTTATATGTGTACATGCCTTTCCTAGGCAAGATTTGGTTTGGCCCGCGTGCCATATCCATTGCATTGCATATTTGTAGATATTGCATTGTAGATTGCACGCATTCCTTGCATCACTTCCATCTATGGCTTGCGCCTTTTCATGTTGAGCTTGGTCTGGTATATGCCCATACTTCTTGTGTCAAAACATAGTTCAATAGACCGTTCTATGTTAGCCGCGGCCTGTATGTGTACATGCCTTTCCTAGGCAAGATTTGGTTTGGCCCACGTGCCATATCCATTGCATTGCATATTTGTAGATATTGCATTGTAGATTGCATGCATTCCTTGCATCACTTCCATCTATGGCTTGCGCCTTTCCATGTTGAGCTTGGTCTGGTATGTGCCTATACTTTTCACGTCAAAACATAGTTCAGTAGACCGTTCTATGTTAGCCGCGGCTTGTATGTGTACATGCCTTTCCTAGGCAAGATTTGGTTTGGCTGCATGCCATATCCATTGTATATATTACATTATAGTGTAATTTTGCATCCAGCATTAGGATCATTGTTCTTTCTTCAACGGGTCGTTTCCCCACTTATGTCATCCCCCCAATACTCATTCTTATGTCCGTCTACATTACTCATAGTTCAGTAGACCGTTCTATGGTAGACGGACTTGTTATCTCCATCAATCTATTTGACATATGTGTGGTTTTAAACCGCTCATGATTGGATCACGATTCAATTGCTTTGCATATAGTTTGCATTGTTTCAATTGCATTGCATATCATTCGCATTGTTTATACATGGTTTTGTATATATTACACATCATTTTGCATTTATATTTTCTTTTTTTTGCATTGTTGTGCATACTGCTAACCATATCATACTTGTTAAGTTGTTTTCTTTGCAGGCACAATATTGTATGTACAGTTCATTTGCGGCTGGTGGAACCAGACGAACCGGATAGGTATTGTATCCTCCGTGTGAGACGTATTGAGAATTGCATAATTCTCTTACATCCTTTCTGCATTGTAGTGTAGTTTGGTGTATGCTAGCTTAAAACTGTTGCATGTAACCGTTCTGACATTCTTTGCATGATCATAAGTTATATTCGGCTCGGTGCATTGTCTTGCATTTTGCCCCTGCCCTCGGGCGCATATCATTATTGTCATGCATGCTTTGTCTAAGTCTTCGGCCTTGTCAAAAATGGGTCGTCTCTGGGCATTGACATTCACTCCCGTCACTCTTATGACTTTCGAGTTCTGTCAAAGAGGGGCAACTATAGACACCCCATTTTTGACCGCCCTCAAGACTTGGACGTCACCGCTTGGACACTCGGTGATCTTCTATGTTTGTGTTCGTCTTGAGTTCCCGGAGGTCTCGGCTACACGCCTTGCCTCAGGATCTCTCGACTCGATTGTTTCGTGTCTGGTTTTGCACCAAACACTTGTGTTTTGCCTTGAAGGGGCAGGGAAGGGCTTGTGAGCCATCCCCACACTCCACCGGCCATAGCTTGAGGCCACCGGCTGTGTTTTGTTGCCACCGGCCAAATGTTTGGCCGTCCGACACTCTAGATGGCCGGCCGGCTATCTTTTTTTGGTTAATTGCATTTTTGGCCGGCCGACTACTGTGCATCTGCTTTTGCAGATATTTTGGTGCAACTGGCATGCACTTGGCTCCCCTCCATACACGTGTATGGAGGGATCTGCCTCTTTAGAAGCTTGTCTTGTAAGCTTACAAGACTAAAAGCTCTATAAAGAGGAGGCTTCTTCTCTTGGCATAAAGGTTAGACAAGGTTAGACATTTTAGACAGCCATTTTTAGGGTTTGAGTTCTAGGGTTAGGGTTTGGTTCATATCCTATCTCTATATCTCTCTCTAGTGTGTGTTTTGTCTCATTTTTGCTCACAAACACCCACCATCACACCATCTCTTGGAGCTGAGGCCCTTGAGGGTTGTTTTGGAGTTTTGGAGCTAGTTTCAACCTAAAGAAGCTGCTGGAGCTCCATTGTTGAAGAGGGTCTTCAAGGGTAAGAAGCTTGTCCCTTTATTCCCTATTTTTGCAAAGCTTTTCTACCTATCTTGCAATTGTTTTTTGGCTTTGCATATAACACATAAAAGTTCTGTTTTTAAGGCCTCTACATAGTTTGTTAAGAGTGTTTTGTGGTTTGAGGTTGTTTGACCCCTCTTAAGCCTTGTTTGGCCCTTGTTTTGTGCTATTTTGAGTGAGCTCCGGGACCATTGAGTTTGGGCCTCCTCACCACTGAAATGTTGAGGGATTTCAGAGGTGAGGATGGTGCCTTGAGGTCCTAGGAAGGAGAGGGCCACCCCCTCTCCTTATTGTCCTTGAAAAGGACCATTTTTGCCTCTTGAGAGAGCACCATGTTTAAGAGTATGTTGACCACACCTTAGCTGTTTTTCACGCTTATTATGTCATAATATAGCATTGTTGTATGTTGGTTTAGGTACACCATGCTTGTTTAGCATACATGCCTTGTAATGCCATGTTTAGGCCTTAACATGCCTTAGGATTGTAAGCCCTTGTTCTAGCATGTTTTAAGCCTAGCTTTGTGAAGCTTTAGTGCATGTTTTTGTATTCTTTAGCTCTGTTTTAAATTGTTTGAGTCATACTTTCCGTGCATTGCATAGCCCCTTTGCATTATTAGCTCGTAGGCTTTAAATATGTGAAATGTTGAACATGCGTTGCTCAATTTATTTCGGTGGTTTGGAACCACTTAACATGCAATTTCAGTCCTTATATCATGCTTACATGCTTTCCTTTCAATGCTTCTTTGATGCTTTAGAAGTTTGTGTTGTATGCTCCATGTTAAGCATTTGTGAATGCCTCCATACTTAGACCATTTAGATGCTATCTAGCTGTGCCTTTGTCCCTGTTTTGGCATGATTTGGGACTGTTTTAATCCAACTTGGTCATTTGTTTCATGTGTCACACGATCTTGGTTTAAGCCCCTTGGCTTGTCTTGGGTTCTTGGCTTTGCTTGTCACATGCTATGCTTGTCTTGTTTACTTGGTTTGGCACCTCTTATAACATGACTTCAGAGCTTTTCCATGCATGCTATACACCAATGTTTGCATTCTCTTAAGTGTACTTAAGAGTCCCTCTTTGTGCTTAAGTGGTGGCCCATGAACATGTGCATGCGTGTGTGTGTGTTAGTCCTTCACTTTGAGTACTTTGGCCACTGTTTTAGGTTTGCTTGAGAGTTGCCTAATTAGTTTAAGTCCATCCCTTTTGTTTATTACATGCACTCCTTGTATGCTGTAGCATATTGATGAGTTGTCGCATGATTGAAATCGCATGATTGAATGAAGTTACATGTTGGCTTGCATGCTTGAATACCTATATTAGCCTTGCACACTTGTTGGTTGCATTGTTTTATGCCTTGCATGTCTTGCATGCTCATTTTCATTGCCATGTTGCATGCCTAGTTAACATGCTTAGGTTGCATTGCATTAGCATGCATACTTGACCTCTTGAAATGAGTATGATAGAAGTTGAACCCCTTTGCTTGTTTATTTGGTTTGCATTCATTAGAAATTGAAATTGCATGCTTGATTCTTTGGGCCATCATGCATGGAAATGCGTGATTGGTGGTCTGAGAATCGAGGCCCATGTCCCTTTGAGTCATAAACATGATAAGGGGTATGATTGGTGCATACATTGCTTGAAATGCATTGTCATGCCAAATATTGCCCTCTGCTGCTGTCAAACCAGATTCTGCAGGAATTTTTGTCCGGTCGGCTAAATACAGTGCCGGCCGGCCATCTTTTTTGGCCAGTGGATTAAATCTGTGACCGGTGACCATTCTCTATGGCCTGTGGTGTTTTCCTCCAGCCGATGGTGTTCCCTAGCATCCCGAGAGCAAACCCTGAGACTTTGGCAGTCCTCAGAGGAGCAGAGTAGGGAAAACAAAGGCATCTTGAGCATAGCAGTGGATTTCCGGGCGGAATCGAGCACGCATGCATTGAGCCCTCTCCCCGAGGCTGCTATTTATTGATTTCTTACATTAATTAATTTGCTTAATTAATTTAATTGTCTGTAATATTTAATTAGCTTGTCAGTCAGTTAAATTGTATTATTCTTTCGGTCCCTCCGAGCGAGGGTAAATTTGTAATAACTGTGGGTGAGTGTGTGCATGTCTTCCAAACCCCACTTCTTTCTCCCTTTTACTTTCCTGCTTTGATGGTTAGTATTAGGACATGTTTACTTTAGCATATCTTATGTTATGCATGCGTGCATCATTCATCGGTATTGCATGCACCGGGCTCGGCGCATCATGCTAACTACATAGTATTCTGAATCTAACTTGAATACATGCTACTTGTGCATTTCGTATGCCATTTTAGGATTAGCCGAGCCTATCCTAATTACATTTTGTATGCGTTACATTAGCCACTCTAAGATCAACTAGGGTCACGCATGTTTTCTAACTAGTTTACTGTTTTGGCACGGAGTACATTGTAAGTATTTTATGCTTTAACATACCGCATGCGTGTGAGTGTTAATATAATAGCATGATTACCATGAAACTAGATGCTTATGTGATAAATTTCTTGAATGCCTATGGGTGACGGTTGGATTACTTGAGTTGGGATAATTCATTGAAATCTGTGTTTTAGCCTACTTGCAGGTAGCAAATTCCAAAACATTTTTAAAACAAAACGGATATACAATGCTTGTTTTTAAATTAGGCGATCTAGTCTATACTTGTTTGCTGTGCGCATAAGATAGTGATTCTAGGCTAATAATCGGAATAAGAACACATAAACGTTTTTAAAATCAGATATCATGGTTAGTAGAGACCAATCTTCCGATCGGGCAAGAGGGGGTGCTCATAGCTGACCTTCCCCAATCGTACCTAAGTTCCCGAGCCGAGGTAACTTTGGTGATGACGGACACGTGGCCTTTGGCACCGAGTCAGGGTTTCCTAAATTTCCCCATTAAAAAATATTTAGGTAGCAACTCTGTATCTGGCAAAACAGCCCATGTTTGGCACTTCTTTCAAAAATCTGTTTTCTCAAAATGATTTGCTGGATTTGGACTCTTTGGTTCAGATTTAGAACCACAACAAAAACGGGAGTCCGAACTGTAGCACCGAGGTCCCTCGCGGGCTTGTTACACCATGACCCCGTTTGACTTTGCCATACTGACGGGCCTTGATGTGGGAGGTTGGGCTATCCCATATGATGAGGACATGGGCGAGTGGGAGGCCGCCTGGACATATTTATTGGGAGCTCGCCCGCCTGTGGATAGATCTTCAAGTAGAGTCCGATACACCTGGTTCTCTTCCCACTTCAGGAGGGTGGAGATGGAGCCTGAGACTCCCGAGGAGGTGGCACAGTACACTCGCGGATTCCTGATATTCCTCTTCGGCACCACTCTGTTTGCCGATAGGGGGAACACTGTTGGGCTTTATCTGCTGAGCGCTCTAGTGGACCTTTCACAGGTTAGCCGGTATGATTGGGGCGGTGCCAGCCTGGCCACTCTCTACTGTTATATGAGCGCAACTTCCCGCGGACGGGAGAACATACTTGGCGGCTATTGGAGAGCCTGGGAGGTACTTTCTGCCCTTTACATTTCTGCTTCTCATTATTTGTACATTGCACACACGGCGCACTTTACATTCTGTACTTTGCACTTTGCTCTCAGCATGTTGTATTTACATTCTGCATTCAGCATTCTGTATTCTGATGGCTACTGCTCTGTTTCTCACAGTTGTGGGTCTACGCATACTTCCCGATACTAGCCCCAGAGCTTATAGTGGAGGTGCCCCTCACGACCCCGTATTCACTCGTATTCGAAGGCCAGTACCGGTCGAGACCTCGGGAGTCTCTTCCCTATTTATGGCAGTACTTTGACACAGTGCGGTCATCAGAGGTATTTCAGAACTCTCAGTTCTTCATGTTTCCAATCTTACACTTTTACAATTTATGATCAGCTTATGCATTGATTATCCGCAAATCACATGGCATCCCTGGGCGCCTTTGGGTAGAGATCTTCGATTCCGGTTTGCCGGAGGATGGGGGACCTCCCGGTATAGGATCCTGCTTGAGGGGCTAGTTGGTAGGGCCTGGTTTTTGGGTGATCGCTTCTTGTGCCAGGTGTGGGGCTACGCCACTCAGGACCTTCCTTCAACACCCCCAGTCGACATGCGGACCACTGATAGGCTCTCGACCCAGGGTGTGATTGACGCCAGGTTGGTCACTAATGCATTTCTTCATCTGGAGCAGGGGGAGTACGCGACTTATCATCACACATATCTGATGCCTCCACTGACGGCGGTTCATACTCCGACGATGAGGTCTGCTGGTATGCCATCATCAAGCCGGGCTCGGACTGCAAATGCCCCTTCCACTAGCAGGGCTCGTACATCTAGAGGTGGGGGTGGATTGGTTCCTCCGATTCCTCCGACTTATCCTCATCCTGGATGGCCGGATATGCCGACTGAGCTGACAGGATGGAGATATGGGGCTACCTACCCAATCCCGATAGAGCCTCCAATGCCTGACCATCAATATGTCAGAGACCCCGACTCACCACCGGTATGCTTTACAGCTTTGATTCATTATTCAGATACTTGGACGTTCATTCCTTTACTGATACTCTTGCCTTTGCATCTGCAGCCTCCTGTCGAGTATATGGATGAGGTGCTCAAGATGGTAGCCTCTCTTGAGGGCATGGTCCTGCAGAGGGAGGCGCAATTGTCCATCATAGGTTTCCAGGTACCCTCTAGTTTTCTTGCATTTATCACACTTCTGATGACATGCGGATCTTGAACATTTTATTGCATTGATAGACCGTCTGTGTAGAGCACATCTGACACACACCTCATTCATGTATTGTATCTACATACTTCCACTCTGTGTAGTTTGCTTGTATCTGCATCTGATATACATTTTTTAGCTGATGTACTCAAACTGCACTCTTTACTTTCAGATGCCTCCAGTATACACTGAGCCACAGACCAGGCCATCTAGGCCTTCCCGAGGAGCCGGGCCATCTGGGCCTTCTCGAGGGGCTGGACCATCTAGGTCTTCTCGAGGAGCCAGGGGAGGGGGGTCATCATGCAAACGCAGAGCGCACATCATTCAGGAGGAGGCCAGTGAGGAGGAGGAGGTTGCCGATCCTCAGTCAGATACATCTGCTGATAGGGAGGAGGGTTCTGACCCTGGTTCCGGGAGTGGAGGTGAGGCCGAGGAGGATCCTGAGGGCGACAACTCCGACTCAGATGGTGCCGGTGGCGCAGAGGCTGCTTCGCATAAGAGGATGAAGAGGGCCTCTTATTCCAGCTCTTGAGAGCATTGATGCAGCTGTTCCCTGTTTTATTTACCTTTTTGCTAGTAGTTGTAGCACATTGTATGTTATTAGGCAATTTTATTTTTTGTAAAACTCGCACCCTTGTTGTAAAATGTTGTAACAAAGAAAGTACGATGGAATGAAACAGCTTTTGAAAAAGTGTTGCATTTTAAACTCTTAGCATCATATCGCATCATTTTGCACAAAAAAAAATGAGATTGAACGGAATTGTGCGCTGTATATTTACCAAGTCAGGTAGTGAACCGACGCAACAAACTAAACAACCTAACTTACCAAGAAATAACAAGACCTTAGTAAGTTTACAACTCGATAAGCAAAACACAACAATGTTGACAACAAAATAGGCAAAACACAACACAATTGGTTTAAACAAAAAGTAATGACTCAAAGCACGAAACTCGACAGCTCGACAAAACTTACGACTCGATGAACGAGACATTTCAACCAACAAAACAACAACTCGATAAGCAAAACAACAACTTGATAAACAAAGTGCATTTCGGATGATCTGGGTGACGGAACGCATCCGAAACAGAGGGAAATGGAGGCCTTTGACACTCCCGATGCATGGAAATGCTTGGAACTTCCTTCTAGAGAGTAAAACAGGACCAAAGACACACTTGGGAGCATGGCCGGCCACCTTTGGGAACTAGCCGGCCAGCTTTAGCCCAGCAACCATCAAATTTTTGACACATGTCGCCCGAACAGTTTCTTATCTTCTTTAAAAGCTCTAGCCTCGTGGTTGATTCATTTCATCTCAGTTTTGCACCAAAATGGAGGCATTTCTCGTCGAAAATCTCACAGCCTGGTTCGCTTCTGTAGATGGCTCGAAAAAGTTGAACTTCCGGGGTTTCGGCTTGAATGCATTATTCACGCTGAGCCGTACTCCGCTGCACCTTCCCTTCCTTCATGCTGCGGCGAGGTTTTGGAACCCGGTAACACATGTCTTTAGCTTCGGCGGGCAAGAGGTATGTCCAACTTTCGAAGATTTTCAAGTTTTGATGGAATCCGAACGCCATGAAGAAATTTTGCCTCAGTTTCACTTCGGTCACGCCCAAACTTTAGGGCGGATGTGTGGACTCACCATACATGATGCTCAGTCTCTGATCTGCAACGGGGAACTGGACATCCTCGGCTTGATTCATCGCTTTTCTGACGCTGGTGACCGCGGCAACCATCATTGGCCAGGTTTTTGGCAACACGCCCTTTGTTTGTGCATGCTATCTCACTTTTTGCTTGCCCCAAGCTTCAGTGGATCTAGTATCCGTCTGATTGAAGTTGCGCAAGGCTTGAAGGAAGGAAAAAGTTACATCGCCATGGGTTTGGCCAAGACACTGATGGGCTTAGATGCTTTCAATCGCTGGGAGACGACCAGATTCGTGGGGAGCCCACTACTATTGCAGGTAATGTTTCCCACCCAATCTCACATTGCTCATATCACTCGGCCCTCGGGCTTGGTTTTTCTCACAAAACCCTTTTTCTTACTTTTCTCTCATCGTACATCTCTCTATTCTTTATTCTCTCATTTTTCTTCCCTCCCCAAGTATGGTTGATGGATAAATTGCAGGTTGTGGACTCTTGCTCAGCCTACTTAGCTCGCGGCTACTTCTTTCGACAACGCCTAGTCGATGTCCCTGATGAGGGGTGGTGGTTTGACTGAATGTGCAATTTATCTGCAGATCGCATTGCTTGGCGCTGTCATTGGCTCAATCTTCCGGTAATGAGCTGTAGCATGTCCCGGCAGACCGGGATCCAACTGATTGGTCTGACCCACTGTGTGTTCTACTTTCCGTTCCGATTCCAGTGCCAGTTCGGTCATGATCAGACTTGCCTGCCAGAGGGGATAGAGTATCCTGCCAAATTCCCGGTTCGAGGCGCACAGCTTGCTCGGTATGCCACAGCATGGAGGACTAGAGGGCTCCTGGCCCCCGCTCCCACTTTCAGTTGCACTTTGTTTGAGGAGTGCTTGGATTGGCTCAATGAAGAGGCACAGATCGGGCCCAGCTTGGCATTAGAGGCTTCGACCAGCTCTGGGAGGGGGCGCAGGGACACCTGACTTATCTATGCCCCAGATTTATTGCTTTACTAGTACTTTAAAGTTTTCTTTATGAATGTAATAAAAAAGCAACTTCAATTTGTATGCAAGAGCAGGAGAACTCTGTTTTGAAATCAATGAAATTGAAGGTTGTGGGTACTGAAAATTTTCCGCTTTGGTCCAAAAATGGTCTTAGTTGTAAAAAGATTAATTTGAACAAAGTCAACTTTTATTAAAACTTTTCAAAACTATTTTCGATATGGATCAAAACTGGACACGCCTGAGATCTGTCACTGAGATGCACAACCCTGGATCCTAGCAACTGGAAAGTTGCCCCTAGTCTGAATAGCATCACGGCACTGCATGGCAACAGAAAGTTGCCCCTAGTCTGAAAAGCACTGCACCGGAGATCACGATGAATGCTAATAGACAAAGATGACTGAGATGATCAAATGGACAAAGTTGATCAGGGAAAAGTTTGCGGCTGAACTCCAAGATGAAGTTGCCTACGTATCCCAAAGACGGGAATCAAGCCTTACGTAGTTCAGGCTCGGGTTCACTCAGGTATTTTCACTCTCCTTTTATGCTCTAACTTTTGCCAAGGCCGCCCTTTTCGGGTTTTCAACCTTGCGAGCTCAGTTTTTATAGTTTCAAATTTTTTGTGCTTTGAGTTTTGCCTAGGTCGCCCTTTTGGGTTTTCGACCTAGCGAGCCTCTCAGGGGTAATATTTCTTCAACTTGTCCATATTGATCGGTTGTGAGAACTCCAAGCTATCTAGATACATCAGAACCACAGCTCCACCTAACCAGATAGACTTAATGATGTAGGGACCAGTCCAATTAGGTCTGAACTTGCCCCTTGGGTCATGGATGAGAGCTCAGTTGTCCTTGAGCACCAAATCTCCTTCCTTTAGATTCCTGGACTTAACTTTCTTGTTGAAAGCCGGGGCGATTCTGCACTGATAACCTTGAACATGGTACAGTGCTTTCAGTCTTCTCTCATCAAAGAGCATGAGTTCCTCAAATCTGCTCTACTGCCAATCTGCTTCGGCTATTTGACATTCAGCCAATACTCGCAAAGACGGAATCTCAATTTTGATAGGTAGAACGGCCTCCATCCCATAAACCAGTGAATACAGAGTCGCCCCAGTAGAAGTTCTAATTGAAGTCCGGTAGCCCCACAGAGCAAACGGCAGCTTATCTGGCCAGTCCTGGTAGGTTTCCATCATCTTCTGCAGTATGTGTTTGATGTTCTTGTTGGCGGCCTCAACCGCTCCATTGGTTTGCGGCCGATATGTGGATGACTTATGAAAAGCCACGTTGTATTTTTCCAACAATTCAATCACTTCCTTCTTGAAGTGGGAACCGTTATCTGAAATTATCTCGTTTGGGACTCCGTAGCGACAGATGATTTTGTTTCTAATAAACTTCGCAACATGTGAAGCCTTCAACACCGCATAGGATTGGGCCTCGACCCACTTCGTGAAATAATCTATCGCGACCAGGATGAACTCATGCCCATTCGACCCCTTTGGAGTGACAGCCTTGATCACATCAATTCCCCAGACTGAAAATGGCCATGGCGAAGTCATAGTATACAGCTTTGACAGTGGAATGTTCATGCGATTTGCATGAATTTGACACTTGTGGCATCGCCGGACAAAACCAATGCAATCCTCCTCCATAGTGGACCAGTAGTAACCCTGTCTGAGGATCTTCCGTGCTAGCATTACTCTATTCATGTGCGCACCACATTCCCCTCCATGGATGGCTTCCATTAGACGCTTTGATTCTTCGGCATCGACACACAATTTATGCATTCCCAAATGACCTCTCTTATACAGCTTACCCCCACAGATGATGAACTGAACGGCCATTCTTCTGATTGCCCTTTTATCCTTGGCATTTACCCCTGGCGAGTACATCTCTTTCTCCAAGAAGTTCCAAATGTCGTGATACCAGGCGTTTTCGTCCTGAACTTCATCTATAGCAGCAATCGACTCGTATGCTGACGCAAATTTCTGGTCAATGACGACGGGATGCATCCGGACTCCGAATGGGATGTCTATCATGGAAGATAGAGTTGCTAAAGAATCTGCGAACCTGTTGTTTTCTCTTAGTAGATTAGCAAAGTTTAGCTTTTCAAACCGAGGAATTAACAAATCCAAGGTCTGGTGATACATCATCATCTTTTCTTCCTTGACTTTCCAATCTCCTTTTGCTTGAGACACAACCAAGTTCGAGTCCCCGATGACGTCCAACCGTCTTGCCCCTAGTTCCAGGGCTGCTTCTAAACCGGCAATGCACGCCTCATATTCCGCTTCGTTGTTCGAGACTTTGAACCGGAGTTTGAAGGCTAGAGGGATACGGGACTTGTCAGGTGCTATCAGCAACACTCCTATCCCATACCCGTACTGGTTTGATGCTCCGTCAAAGTACATCGTCCAAGTTTCATCGTCGATGTGCAAAATGGCCTCATCTGGGAATAAGTACTCGACTGCTTCACCCCCTTCCGCTGGATGGTCGGCTAAGAATTCTGCTACCGCTCTTCTCTTGACTGACTTGCTCGTTACATACTTCAGATCGAATTCGGAGAGCAACAGTAACCAACGAGCTAGCCCCGTAAGTGCTGGTTTCTCGAAAAGATATTTGATGGGATCGAGTCGTGAAACCAACATTACGGAGTGAGCTAACAGGTAGTGCCACAGCTTCCTGGTAGCCCATACCAAAGCTAAGCAAGCCTTCTCCAATGGCGTGTAGCGAGTCTCATACTCTAGCATCTTCTTGCTCAGATAGTAGGTGGCTTTCTCCACCTTGTCTTCTGATTCTTGTGCGAGCATACAGCCCATCGTAGTCTCAGTCACTGAAAGGTACAATATCAACGATTTCCCCGACTCTGGCGGTGACAACACGGGCGGGTTCTGTAAGTATTCCTTGATTTGTTCAAAAGCAGCTTGGCATCTGCCGTTCCATTGGAATTTCTTTCCTTTCTTCAAGAGACCAAAAAGTGGTTCACAAGTCAAGGTTAATTTTGAGATAAACCATCTTATGAATTGCACTTTACCCAGAAAGCCTCGCACCTCCTTTTCAGTCCTTGGTGGGGGCATTTCTAGGATGGCCTTGATTTTGGAAGGGTCGACTTCGATACCTCTCTGTATAATCAGAAACCCCAGCATTTTTCTCGCTGTAACACCGAATGTACATTTCTGAGGATTCAGCCGCAACCGGAATTCTCTGATCCTTTGAAAGAACTTTTGTAAGGCGGTGTAGTGACCCTCTCTTTCTTTGGACTTGACAATCATGTCGTCCACGTACACCTCAACCTCTTTGTGGATCATGTCGTGCAATATTGTGGTCGCGGCTCGTTGATAAGTAGCTCCAGCATTCTTCAACCCAAACGGCATTACTCTGTAGCAGTATGTCCCCCACGGGGTGGTGAATGCAGTCTTTTCCCGGTCTTCAGGTGCCATTACTATCTGATTGTACCCTGAGAAGCCATCCATGAATGAGAGAAAAGCATGCCTTGCTGTGAAGTCCACTAGCTCGTCAATATGAGGCAAGGGAAAGTCGTCCTTCGGACTGGCTCTGTTCAAATCCTTGAAATCCACGCATACTCGAATTCTGCCATCCTTCTTCGGCACTGGAATCATGTTGGCCAACCAAGTCGGGTATTCGGATACCAGCAGGAAGCCTGCGTCGATTTGCTTGGTGACCTCTTCCTTAATCTTGAGAGCCCAATCCGGGCAAATCCTCCTGAGCTTCTGTTTGACGGGTCGGGCCTCGGGGTCAAGAGGGATCCAGTACTATACAATCTCAGGATTGATCCCAGGCATGTCTTCGTAGGACCACGCGAAAACATCTTTGAAATCTTTTAATAAAGCGACTAAGCGCTCGCGTTCCTCCGAAGACAACGTGGACCCGATCTGGACCAGCCGCGGGTCCTCCTCAGTACCAATATTCACGGTAGTGATTTCATCCATTAGGGGTTTAACAAATCTCTCATGCTCTTGTTCAATTAGACGTTGCAAAATCGGAGGAATTTCTTCCTCGTCGTTTTCATCAAAATTTTGGAAGTCTGAGTTTATACAATAAATCAAGGACACAGAAAAGTACTCAGAAACCACAGCTACATGATTCTCATTAAGCATATCCAAATCGTCTGATTCCTCGGTTACAAC
The DNA here is from genome assembly GCA_025200525.1 of Camellia lanceoleosa. Taxonomy (NCBI): domain Eukaryota; kingdom Viridiplantae; phylum Streptophyta; class Magnoliopsida; order Ericales; family Theaceae; genus Camellia; species Camellia lanceoleosa. The sequence goes on from CM045760.1 coordinate 42,989,625, forward strand.
AGACTCAAATGTGAAAGAAAAAGACGACTTGGACAAGACTGTGGCATCCGGGTTATCATCCCCAGGATTACCAGACTCAGACTCAGTCGAGCTGGAACCTGATTCCGACTCACAAGATTCAGTGGAATCAGATTCCGGCTCACTACCTGACCCGGTGCTACTAGACAAAAATCCCTCTTCGTATTGCCAAGTGAGAGAGGGTGCGATAGATGCATCCAAAATAGTTGCTGGTAGGCTCGCAGCCGTTTCATCCCCAATCATGGAAACCGAGAAGTTATCCCCCAAGCACTTTTGGTCGATCGGAGGATCTAAAAGTAGACATGCCAACGCTACCCCCATTTCAATGCCCTCGGAATCCACTGCCTTACACTGCTCAACCTCAGCTGATGGGTCTGTCTGCTCTTCGGCAACGTCATCCCCGGATAGTTGTAGGTCAAAGAAAATCTCGAAGCCTGGTACGCGCTTCTTCTCCGCGTTCAGCCACGGCTCTGGGAAGCCACAAAAAGGAAAGTCTTCCCCCTCCCGGACAAAGCGTCCGTTTAGGGTACCCTGAATGGGCCTATGCATCAGCTCAAATGGCTTTCCAGCCTTCTTTGCTCTGGCTTTTCTAGCCATTTCTTTTCCCTTCCTTAACCAATCCTCTTTGGTGGGCTGATAACCCAACCCAAAGGTATGAGGGTTGTATGGCACTTCGGCCAATGCTGTGACGCCCTTCTGGCCGCTCCTTCCTAATCCCATCCTGGGGATGTGTTGTAGCTTGTTCATGAGGTATACAGATTGAGCACTGACGTACACCCCCTCATTAACAGCCATGATATTCTGCACAACCCGAGCCTCAGCCAGAGTAAACCCTGATAAGAACACATCCTCCATGCCGTGCTCAATTTCTAGGACTGGTGTAGATACCTCCGGAGGTGGATGGATTGATGAATTCCCGAAAATAATGGCCACCCCCTTCCCGTGAGGGTACTTCAACATCTGATGCAGAGTGGAAGAGACTGCCTTGACTTGGTGCAACCACGGCCGCCCCAAGAGTAGATTAAACGTTGCCGGAACGTCCAAGACATGGAATTCAATGTTGTGTTGTCTTGGACCAACCTGGGTTTGAATTTTGACAGTCCCCATCACCTCCCTGCTGGTGTTATCATAGGCTCTGATCACTTGAGTAGTCGGTACGAAGTCCGCGGGTTTTAACCCGATTGCATATGCCGTCCTTGACGGACACACATTAATGGCGGATCCCGTGTCGACAAAAACCACTGGCACCCATTTGTCTCTACATTCCATAGAGATGTAAAGGGGTTTGTTATGATTTGCACCCTCAGGCGGCAGTTCTTTGTCTGAAAAGGTTATCGTCGGGGAACCTCCTCCCGGAAAGACCAGTCCAACTAGCTGCTCTGGTGTGGTATCTATAGAGAGTTTAGCCTTGTCCATAGCAGATAGGACAGCCTGTCTGTGCACTCGTGACGCCATAAGCAGTCCCCAGATAGAGATGTCTGCTTGTATCTTCTTCAGCTACTTCAGTACAGCTTCCTCTTCAATCTGCTTCTCTTTCTGCTTTTCAGTTTCCTTGTCCTTCCTAGATGCCTCAGGTTGGTCTAGGTGCGGGGGCTTGAAATACCGCCCGCTTCTTGTCATGTGGTCAACCTCATCGAGATACCAGGTGTCGTCTGGTTGATTTCTTCCCCAATCATCGTTTGTGTGGGCAAGACATAAATCATCGTCTTCCCACAACATCCCGTTTGCATTCGAAAGGCACCTGTCTGGCTCCGGCATGATTGTACTTGTAGCACTTTCAGCCTGTATGCTCACAGCATCTTCTGTCCTCGTGCCCACAGCACTTTCAATTACTTCATGGGTTTTGGCTTTCCGGATTCTCTCAGAATCCCAAATCTTTTCTTGTTCCACCTGCGTTAATGCTGTTTGTTGTTTAGCTTTCTCTGTATTTATAATGCCCCTGTTCTGAGCGAAATTCTTCGTACCGGCGATCTCCGGCAATGTACTCTGACTCTCGGCCCTTCCGGCCACAACTGATACACTCTCTCCTGCCGGGCCCTGTTCTGGTTGGAACTCTTCCATCACATCCGGTTGATCATCCAGCCATCCAATGACCTCTACCGATTCCTCATAATCAAACCAGTTGACTGCTGCGTCCCCTGATTCCTGGTCATTGAAAAACTGTAAGTTGGCAAAGTCCTCTTCTACGGCCGTCAGATCATCCGTCCCCTGCTTAAATCTGTCCCCCCAGATCACACACAGTTCTGCTCTCTCTGGCAATTCCATACTTGGCTCAGACTGGCCTGCTGACAGAATGTACTCACTCAGATCGTAGGCTTCCCCAGCAAAATTCCCAAACTGCTCAATCCCTGACTCAACAGTTCCATCTTCCTCTACAATTTCCCCTGCACCGTCTTCAATAGCTACCACCATTGGCTCAGGTCGGGTTGTAGAGATGTCCAACATGCACAAAAGGTCAGTGCAGTCGGGAAAGAACACCTCCGGCTTAGGTAGATGGAAAGGAGTGATATAGATGCTAGGATCATAAGATATTACCCCAGTCTGGATAAAGTTGACTCTTTTGGGAGGTGGAGCTTGGTTGTGTGTAGGGAGTGGGTTGGTTGTAACATTGAGTCTTTCTGGTGGCAAAATCACCTATTTGTCAATGAGATCCTGAATCTCGTGACGCAATCTGAAGCATTGGTTGGTGTCATGACCGTGTTGCTGGTGATATGCACATTACTTGGCTGGGTTGTGAGTAGGGGGGAGTGGATTTGGTAACGGCCTCGGCTCCAGGGGTTTTAGATGTTCTTTTCTGATTAAGACCCCTAGAGCTTTGGACAGGGGCATGTACAATGGGGTGAAGGTTCTTTGGCCTCTGGGTTGGTATTTAGTGGTCTGGGTACTATCACCGGAGAAGGGTGTGGCTGCCATGGGCCTTGGAAGGGGAGGGGGAATGGTGGCGACCATGCTAACCTCCGAAGTTCTTGCAGTCGCAGTGCCACTCAGCCCTGCATTGTTGTTGCGGTTAAAAGTTCTCCGAGATTGCTCCCTGTCTTGGTCAATTAGACCCTGTTTCATTGCATCTTCAATTTGTACCCCCATCTCGTGCAGATCCGAAATGGTGGGAAAGGGGAGTACAATCATCTTTTGCATCAGTTTTGGTTGGAGATTGCGCACAATCATCCTGATCTGGTCCTTATCGATGGGCCTTAAAGTCATCATCGAGGCCTTTGCCCTCCACCGGGCCACGAAATCCGAGAAACTCTCTTTGGGCTCCTGCCTTGTTGTTTCGAGATCACGAGTGGTAATCTCAAGTTGGGTGTTGTAAGAGTATTGCGCAACAAAAGCCTCGGCCATTTCGTCCCAACTCCGCTTGACATCATCCTCCAACTTCGCATACCAGATGGCGGCTACTCCCGACAGGGTTCGGCCAAATAGTGAAAGTTTCTGGGGTCTGGTTAGGCCCATTGGTCGTAGTATATCTGAGAATAGTCGGAGGTGGACCATGGGATCACCAGATCCATCGAAGCGATCAATCTGCGGCATTTTGAATCTGTCCAGAAATGTCACGGCCACATTGGTATATCCGTCCTCGATATCCGGGATAGCCTTTACTCCCTGCGATTTTTTGAATAGCTTTTCGAGCTTGCTCAATTTCAGTGTTGTAGGGTCTACTTCGAACTCAAAAGGAGAGTCCGAGTGGTTGACGGGTGTGTGTACCTTGGACAGTTGAGGTGGAAGCAGGGGCGGAGCTGGCCCCGTTGGAATGTTTGTGTCCTCCTGGATGTTCTGGACATTTGGCAAGGTGTTTTGGATGTTTGGCAGGACATTCTGGGTAGTTGGTGTTTGCTCAGGTAGGGGGACTCCTGGTGGGGGAGGATTTGGATGTAAGGCAGATGCTTCGGCTTGCTGCTGTAGCCGGGTAATTAGTTCCGCCTGCTGGGCCATAATTGTGGCCTGCTGTTTAGCAAACTCCGCTTGGCGGATAGCGTCCTCCTACATCTGTCTCATACACTCTTGGAGTTGGCGCATCATTTCTTCCATCCCGGCCATATTTTGCTGATCTTCTTGGTCAATGTATGTGTATCTCTATGGCGAGACCTCGGCCCATTCCTTTGCTAGGGTAGGCCCTTTGCTCACGTAACCTCTGCTCAGACACACTGTGCCTTCTCGGCCTTCTTCTGACAACTGGGGGTAGAGAATGGAACACTGGCTGTCCGTCAACCAAATCCTCAGATCGATTGAGCCGACGACCTCTTGTCCAAAGTGCTTGGGGAATATCTGCTGGGTTCGAAGCAATTGTGCTAAAACCTATCCTAGCAAAAGGATAAATAAAGTAATAAGGAAATAAACAACCAGATAAATGAACAGCATAACAGCTTAAAATAAATACACAACACACAGCTGGGCATAACAACACACAGTCGATAAGCTGGATACACACTGTTCTCAAACACTGATCATTATCCCTGAATCACTGTCCCTGAAAACTGAATCTGATACTCGCAGATAACTGATTCTCAATCACTGACTAATGCCCGCAGGCCTGATGCCCAAACTCATAGACTAATACATGCATTCCCTGTAGAGACGCACTCTAAAAGCACATAACAAATAAGTGAGAGCCAAAACACCCCTATGTTGGAGTACGGTTTTCCTGTCCTATTTTGTCAGGAGCTAGGGTTTCACTACGCACGCAGCGGTTTCAAACAACCTATATCGGGTAAGCAACCTGTCCTACTTTGGAATGGTCACTACGGATCCGAATATGCACTAGGTCGAATGGTCAAAAAGGGTGCCTGGGTAAAACCGGGGTTTGTGTTCCCATACTGGCAGAGCCTGTAACTGGTAAGCCTTATGGCACGCAGCCTCTGGCGAACCGCTCAGGAATAGTAGATGGCAAACACAGTGTCCTAGGCGCACCAATGCAAATGTAATGCAAAGAAACACACAAGTGTAGTCAAAACCAGATATCATGAGTTCGAGTCAAGTTCTCTAAATCCCCAGCAGAGTCGCCAGAAACTATAGACGTCCCCGAATGCCCCGGGAGGGAATGAGTCCCCCGTTTCATGCGTCTTGGGCTCACTACAGTTTAGGGCTCTAATTGTCACGGTTCTTAATCTGAACCAAAGAGTCCAAATCCAGCAAATCGTTTTGAGAAAACTAATTTTTGAAAGAAGTGCCAAACATGGACTGCTTTGCCAGATACAGAGTCGCCACCTAAATATTTTATTTTGGGAAATTTAGAAAACCCTGACTCGTTGCCTAAAGCCACGTGTCCGTCATCACCAAAGTTGCCTCGGCTCGAGAACTTTGGTACAATTGGGGAAGGTCACTTCGTGAGCACCCCCGCTCGTCCGATCAAAGATCGACCTCTACTAACCATGATATCTAGTTTTGAAAACATTATGTGTTCTTATTTCGGTTATTAGCCTAGATTTACTATGTGATGCGCACAACATACAAGTATAGACTGGGTCGCCTGAATTGGAACAAAACATTTCATGTTTGTTTTTGAAAGATGGTTTGCTACTCACAAGTAGGCTTAAAATGCAAATTTTGCGACCCTCAGGTGGGCTTAGAAAACAAAATGATTTGCCACTATCTAGTGGGCTGAAAACTCACAGTTGAAGATTTGTCCCAATCCAAATAACCCAACCTTCACCCACAAGCATTCAGGCAGTTATATCACATAAGCAAATAGCCTCATGGTAAACATGCTATCATGGCAGTCACTCACACACATGCAAGGATGCTAAAGCGTAAAAACTTACCGAGTACTCTCAGCCAAAATAGAAGCTAATTAGAAATCCATGTATGATCCTAACTATACAGAAATGCCTAATGCAACACATGCAAAAATGCAACTATAGCAGGCTCGGCTATTCTAAACATGGCATATGGAATGCTACAGCTAACATGTATTCAACTTGGAATTGAAATACAATGCAGGGAGTTATGATGCACCGAGCCCGGTGCATGCAAGACAGATGAATGAATGCAAATATGCTATCATACTATATGCTAATTGAAACAAGCCCTAATCTAACCATCATAAGCAGATAAATAAAAGGGAGAAAAACGTGGGGTTGGAAGACATACATCACACACACGCACACTTATTACAACATTGCCCTCGCGCAGAGGGTCCGAATAAATAATACAGTCCCGAATAAATAATACAGTCCGAATAAGTAGTACAGTCCAAATAAGTACAAAATCCTAATTAATTAACAAATTAATCTAGGAAAGTAATAAATTGGCATGCAAGCCAGGGACTACCTCGACCCTGCTCCGGATGATGGATGATGCATGTTCGGGTTGCTTGGCGTAGAAATCCATTGCGACGCCCCGATTAGCCTCTGTTTACAATTTATGCTCGGAATATTGTGCAAAGCTCTGAAAGGCTGTTGATTCTTGATTTACTGCAACAGAGAGCAAGAAAGGGGCATGGCAATGTATTTTCACATATGTATGCTTACCTTGATCCTCGTGCCACCAATCACGCATCCCGATGCATGATGGCTGAGGAGTCGAATTGCATAACTCAATATGGAATAAATGCACATGAAAACACAACAAGACCAAGACTCCATCATGGATAATCCGGAGTGTCGGTGACTGGGAATTGAGACACGTTCCGTCACTTGAAGTACGAAACGCCCCTCGTTTCCCGTGCTCGGGCTAACTCCTATCCCAAACACAATGCAATATGCATGACATGCATGAATGCAACTAATAAATGTCATACACGATGCTCGATGTAACATGGCATACACAATGTTCTAACATGCAACCTAGCATACGCGATGCTATGAATTGAAATGGCATACACAATGCATGATGGACTTACACCAACATGAGTGGACCTCAGCCACACCCACATCAGCGGCCATGAGATGAAAATGAGACAATCGAGATGCGTGCACACATGCATGCAAACCGAGGACCGATCCTAAGGCACGAGTGACACTCTACCAAAACATGGCAAGGCATGGAATATGGCATACAAACATGTGATTTTCAGCATTAAAATATGATGCTAAACAGCCCCGAATCATGGCAATATGGCACCCGATGCATGAGATAAACCCCGAAACTCAAAACTAGACATGCGCAATGACCTATAGCTATACAAAGCATGCATTATTTGATCATGAAGCATGAAGACAGAGTCAAGGCAGTCCCAAAACATGAACTTTCTTAGTTCAAAGCATGGCCAAAAGGTGCTAACAAGATGGGCTAAAGTAGCATGCAATTTTGACTAGGAAACAAGGGTTACATGGCGTGTATATGAAGCAAGTGAGAACTCATCAAACCAGAAAAAATCAGTGAATAAATCATGCCAAAATATGGCCAAATAACCCTGGAAATGCAGCCAACACATGCACAAATGAGGGGTTCCTTTAGAGGGCATACAAAGGGATTATTAGGTACATACAAGATAGACATGAAGCATAACCAAAAAAACTCTGGAAATCAAATATAATAGTCCCAAAACTCATCAAATTGACCCTAAAATGTGACTTTAAAACATGTAAAGGGGGGTCCCTTTGGAAGGCCAAAATGGCCACCAAACAAGTCAAGGTGAGAGGGGGGCACCCCCCTCTGATTTGGAGGCTCAAAATAGCATCAAAGCCACTGGAAATCCACTGGATTCCAGTGGCTAGAAGGCCAAACAAAGCATGCCATTGGAGCTTAGGTGTAAGGCTCAAAACAAGAGACAATCTAGCATTCAAGGAAGCATGTGACCTCAAATAAGAAAATTCCCTTAATAAAACATGAAGATGATGTCAAAAAAAGCCTTTTTTCAGTTTATAACAAGTCCCAAAAATGAACATAAATAGGGCTAATCTATCATGCAAAAATGGCCCTAAACGAGAGAATAAAGATAAGGGACAGCGGCTGACCCCAAATGGCAAGGATTTCTTCAACAAAGTTTAATAGGGGCTCAAAACAAGTCACTTTACAGTTTACATCAAGCCACAAAAACAAACACAAGTGAGGCTAAACTATCATGCAAGAAAAAGGCCTAAAAGAGGGATAAAGAGACAAGTGGTAGCTGCTGGCCTCAAACAGAGGAGAGCCCTTCAAAAATATTGAAGAGGGGCTCAAAACAAGATATTTTACAGTTTATTACTAAGTCCAAAACATCTCAAAAATAGGCCTAAAATGCTATGCAAAAAAAGGCCTAAAAGAGAGTTAAAGAGGCAAGTGATAGTAGGAGACCTCAAACAGTAAGAGGTCCTTGATAAAACATGAAAAGGAGCTCAAAATATGACTATTTACATTTTGGGTCGGATCCCAAAAATGTAAGCAACAAAGGCTAAGATTGCATGCAAAATAGGAACAAAAAAGAGAGAAAATAAGCTTACCCTTGTAGCACAAAGCTCCAGTAGCTTTTGGTTGAAGAAATGGTGCTCCTAACCTCTGGAAATAGCCTCCAAGTGGCTGGAATGGAGTGTGGAGGTGTGGTGCTATGGATTGGTGCAAGAACCTTAGGGTTTGGGGGGTTGAAGTAGAGAGAGAGGGGGCGATTGTATGCAAGAGCTTTAAACCAAATTTTGTAACCTCCTAAAATGTAGCTGGGGGTGCTGGTTATATAGGCAAAGGAGTGAAGAAAAGGGGGGGAAAATGAAATTCAAATTTCCCCCCCAAAAGAACCCCCCTCGGATACATGATCTGGGGGGGAAATGAGGGTGCAGCTGTAAGGAACCAGCTGAGGGGAGCATGGCCGACCAGGTTCAGAGGGTTCAGGTGGCCGGTCGGCCACCTCCCTTGGTCGGTCGACCAGGTTCAAAAGGGTCACTCAGAGAAAGCTGGCCGGCCACCCATATTGGTGGCCTCCCATGTGTACACAACAAAACCATGTGGTCAAAACCCAGAAAAAGTGAACCAGGAGAGAGAAAACCCAACTTTTCAGAGGGGTTCAAAAGGGTCAGGAATAATTGCTGGCTGGCCATGACATATTGGTGGCCTTCCAGGTGTGTACAACACAAATATGTGGTTGATGGCCCAAAAAAGTGGCCCGGGGGTGGTCAACACTAGCTTTCTAGTGAGGAAAACGGGCGACGGAGAGTGATGAAGGAATAAAGCTGGCTTTTCAGAACAATTTCTGGCCTCCCACCCTTCTACGACCTTCATAACAATGAAAATAAGGTCTCCACCAAAAACGAACCCAAACCGATGCAAAACGAAGGTTCGGGGGCCGAAACGCGCGGCTCGGGGCCCCGAAAACTGACTGTTAAGCACCGAAGGTGGTGTTTGAGCACGAAGTTGGTCTCTCGGACCACAGTGTCCCTAATAAGGGGCGCGCCAAAAACCAGAGCAAACGGAGGTGGTTAGGCGGTCCCAAACCGAGGCACATGACCGACGGCTCCGAAAATCGAAAACCGGGCTCCGAAACGGGAAAAATGGCCCATGACCACGAAACGTAGCCTACGGCCAATGAGAGATGATCTAAGAGACCTCTCCCTCCCTTCGGGAAGAGAAAACAGAGCCTGGTTCACAAACCGAGGCAAAGCACAGACAAGCCCAGAAGTCCGGAGGCAAGGCTCACTGCCGAGACTTTGAAACTTCGGAACGAGCGCGATATGCAACATCACCAAGCGCTCAATCGGTGACGTCTGAGTCTTAAGGTCAGTCAAAAATGGGGTGTCTACAGAGACTCTGAGGCCTTCATTCAGATACATCTGATGCCACCCCTAGCCAGTGCTTGTTGAGGTGAGGAGGCGAGAGCTCCTGCTGTGAGAGAGAGGCCCAAAGTGACCCGAGCGACTAGGGCAACCAGGGCCCGTGGTAGAGGAATTTCTCGAGCGAGGCAAAGGACTGATTGGCCAGAGCTTCCTACCATGCTGACTTACTGGTGGCATACCGGGTATGCCTACCAGGTTCCAATTGAGCCTGTGATGGCTGGTCACGAGCTTGTCGGGGTCTGAGGCCCGATTCAAGTATGAACCACACTTTATATTTGCACTCCACACTTCATTTCAGGTATGTTTACTGCGAACACTAATCATCAAAATACATTTGTAGGCATCCATCGAGTACACAGGAGGCGCCCTTGAGCTGATAGCCTTGTTGATGGGGATGGTATAGATGAGGGAGACACTGCTCGACCTCCACGGTATCCCGGTAAGTTCTTCAGTTTACACTCCAGGCATCAAATTTCCACTGACACACTAACACTGACATTTTGACTGAAAAGTTTGCAAACTGCACTAATACACTGCATCGATACTAACAAACTACACTCACACACTGCATTCATACACTGTACTCATACTGTATCTGATTTCTGCATACACTCATTCTGCGCATCATGCTTGCATCTAATACAGATACTGTACCTGATATATGACAACTGTCTTTTCATATCCTACCGATGCCGATGGCACCAGCGACAACTGTAGCAACTGCTCTAGCGGTACCTTCTCTCACAGCAAAAGAGAGAGAGAGAGAGAGAGAGAGGCTCCAGCATGCGGTCGAGGCAGAGCTAGGGGCACCCGAGACGAGAGCGGTCCTTCAGAACCCATTCTGAGTAATGATGATGCTGAAACGAGCGACTTTGAGAAGACAGTGAGTCAGTATTCGGAATCATCTGAGAGTAGAGACGACGCCGGCTCGGGTTCCGAGAGTAGAGATGACGGTGAGGCTGGTTTTGAGGCAGAGAGCGGAGATAACACCAGCTTAGGCTCTAGTTTAGATTCGAACAGCGGCGATGACGGAGATAGTGCCCTAGAGTCTTCTCCTTCAAGGAAGAAGACGAAGAGGGCCTCTAGAGCCTAAGGCGAATAGCATTGATTTTTTGTATTTTTGCTTATTTTCTTTTTGTTTATAGTTTTAGCACATTGTATAGCTTTAGACAGGTTTATTTTTGTTAAGACTTGTATTCCTCTTTTGTAAAAACAACCATGATCGGAATAAAAACTAGTTTTTATGAAAAAGAGTTGTATTTTGCATCATGATCAAGCACCACATAGCATGGAATGGACATGGAAACGAATTGGCCAAGATAACACTCTTGATTGAAACAAAATCTTAATCGGGTAATGAACTGACCAACAAGTGACATAAAAAGCAATATACAACCTGATAAACAAAACAACAACTCGATAAACGCAACAACATACAACTCGATAAACAAAACAAAACAACACATATACAAATTCAACAAACTTGCTAAACCAAAAAGGACTCAAAACAAGACCACAAGACACACAAAAAGTAGAACAAAACACATGCTTTCATCGTTATTCAACACAGAGATGGACAGCAGGCCTGAGAGGAGGGCTGTCAACCACAAATAGGGGTTGCCGGCCACATGTCGGCCATGAGAGGTGGCTTGCCGGCCACCAATGTGGCTTACTGGCTACTTGCCGGCCACCTACCGGCCATCAATGTGCAGGACCTCCAGATTGTTGACACTTGGCTTCCATTCACTGCCTTATCTTCTACAAAAGGTTGACCTTCGTGATTTCTTCATTTCAGTTGCAAATTCTTCACAAATGGAGCCATTTTTTGCCGAAAAACTCTTAGATTGGATTGTGACTTTAGACGTCTTGAAAAAGGTGAATTTTCGGGGTTTCGGGATAAATGCACTTTTCCCGCTGAGCCGTTCTCTACTTTGTTTTCTGTTTCCTCATGCGACGGCTAGATGTTGGAACCCGATTACACATGTCTTTAGCTTTGGGAGACAAGAGATATGCCCGACAATCGAAGAATTTCAAGCTCTAATGGAATCTCGGCGCGATGAGGAGATCATACTTCAATCCCGTTTCGGCCATATCCAAGCTTTAGGACAGATGTGTGGGCTCATTCTACATAAGGCTTGATCCGTGGTCCATAATGGAGAGTTGGAGATTCCCAGTCTGATTCATCGATTTTCTAACGTTGGTGATCAGGGCAACCTTCTTTGGCGGGGTTTTTGGCAACACGCCCTTTGCTTATGTATACTGGCTCATTTCCTCCTTGCCTCTAGTTTTGGTGGATCTAGCATTATATTGGTCGAAGTGGCCCAAGGTTTGAAAGAGAGTAGGAGTTGCATTGGCTTGGTGCTGATCGAGACTTTGATGGGCTTAGACGCCTTCCATCGGCGAGTGACTACCAAGTTCTCAGGGAGTCCACTACTCTTGCAGGTAATGTTTCCTACCCTTTCTCATTTGTATTTCTCACATCACTCGGCACTCCTACTCTGTTTTTCTCTCAAAGCCCTTTTCTCACTTTTCTCTTAGCATACATCTCAATATTCTTTAATCCCTTTTTTCATTCATCCCTCCCCAAGTGTGGCTAATGGACAAGCTAAAGGTAGTGGACTCTTGTCTTGCATACTCAAATCGAGCATACTTCTTCTGCCAACAGCTAGTGGATTTTCCCAACAAGGGATGGTAGTGCCATTGGATGTGCAACAGGTCTGCTGCTGACATTGCTTGGCATTGCCTCTAGCTTAATCTAATCGAAATGAGCTACAGCATGACTCGACAACCTAGCATTCAGTTGATTGGCTTGATACACTGTGTATTCTACTTTCCGTTCTGGTTCAAGCGTCAATTTGGACATGATCAGACTTGCCCAGAGGAAGCGGTAGAGTACCCGGTTTCATTCCCCATCCAAGGTACACATTTGGCTAGGTACCTCACTGCTTGGTGGACGAGAAAGTTTTTGGCTCCTACCCCTAATTTTAGTTACGCCCTTTCTGGCGAATGCCTGACTTGGCTCGAAGATGAGGCACAAACCGGGCTCACTTTGGCATCAGAAGCTTCCACAAGCACCAGTGGGGGACGCAGGAGCACCTGACTCATATATGTCCCTAGTTTATTGCTTTGATTTTTTACTTTTCAAGTTTTATGAATGTAATAAAAGCAACTTTCATTTGTATCGAGAGTTGGAAAATTTTGTATTGAAATTAATGAAATTAAAGTTATGAGCACTGAAAATTTTCCTTTTGGTCCAAAAATGGTCTAAGTTGCAAAGGTAAAATTTGAGCAAAAATTAACTTTTATCAAAACTTTTCAAAACCATTTTCGAAAAGAATCACGGCATGACGGGGCCTATCCCGATTTTTCGCCTGGCGGGAACTGCCCTCGGTCGGAGCGGGGAAAGCATCATCCATAGTTTTAGCCACAACTGCGAATATTTGCTGTTTACTCAATTCTCCGGCTTTCAAAGCCTCGACTGCCTACAGTAGTTGTTCAACAGGATCAACATCTGTTCCCACTTTATTCTTACCTCTAGCCTCAGCTTGATCGAGGGTTTGGGTTGCTACTTCAGAGTGGAACCCGGTTGTTGTTGACGTGTCATGTCCATAGCTTGAGACAGCCTCAGGATGGTTGAGCTCGATTACAATTCGCCCTAATAGCGGGGGCTTCTGCGGCACAAAATTCCCGGCGTAGGATGTGGTTGGTGGCAAAGCCGACATTCCGTAGGCGAGATCAGACACAGATCGCTGAAGATCACCAATCATTCCCATCAATTCAAACATGGTGGGCTCACAAGCTTGACACGACTGGGGCGTCCAGACCAGGCGCACGGCAGGCAACCTGGGCGGGTATGGTACTTCAACATTGGTCTCATCCTGCAAGATGATTCCTTGATCCAATGCGGCTGCCATAACCACTATTTCTTTTGACTCTTGTGTCATCATAAGTCCGCTGAGCTGAACGGAGATGATATAACTGGTGACTGACGGAGCAGGTGTCTATCTTGCCTCAGCAAAGGAGAACACTGGCTATTCTGTACTAAATCTATGAACTGAAAGAGAAAACACATAGCATTTCGGCCCAATCAGAACAAACACAAACATAGCTGAATAACTGTACTCTACTACTGATCACTGTTCCCCAAAATCACTGCCCCAAAAACTAAATCTAATACCCGCAGATATAATTGATTCCTCAAAACATCGATCTCGATACCTCAAAGTTCGATATCCGGACTTGCAAGCTGATATATGCATTCCCTGTAGAGATCAACTCAAAAAGCACATAACAAGCAAGCATGACCCAAAACACCCCTATGTTGGGATAGGGTTTCCCTGTCCTATTTTGTCAGGAGTTAGGCTTTCACTACGCACGCAGCAGTTTCAAACAACCTATAATCGGGTAGCAACCTGTCCTAGCTTGGAATGGTCACTATGGATTCCGAACATGCACTAGGTCGAATGGTCAAAAGGGTGCCCCGGTGACAACCGGGGTTTGTGTTCCCATCGTGGCAGAGCCCATAACCGATCAGCCTTATGGCACGCTTCTCGAAGCGAGCCTCCGAAAAATCATTCAGGAATAGCAGACTGCAAAAACTGTGACTTAGGCACACCAATGCACATGCAATGCAAAGAAACACATGAGTGTAATCAAAACAAGATATCATGAGTTCGAGTCAAGCTCTCCAAACTCCCCAGCAGAGTCGCCAGAAACTGTGGACGCACCCTCGAACGTCCCGGGAGGGGATCCCATTTTGTTCATTTGGGCTCACTACAGTTTAGGACTCAATGTCACGGTCCTGTATCTAATCTCGCAGAGTGCAATGCAAGACCGATGAATCATCAAAGAGTCCAAATCTAGCAAATTGTTTTTAAAAACAGATTTTTTTGAAAGAAGTGCCAAACATGGACTGCTTTGCCAGATACAGAGTCGCCACCTAAATATTTATTTTGCTGGAATTTAGGAAACCCTGACTCGTTGCCTAAGGCCACGTGTCCGTCATCATCAAAGTTGCCTCAGCTCAAGAACTTGGGTACGATTGGGGAAGGTCGGCTATGAGCACCCTCGCTCGCCCGATCAAAGATCGGCCTCTACTAACCATGATATCTAGCTTTGAAAACATTATGCATTCTTATTCCGGTTAATTAGCTAATCTTACTATGTGATGGGCACAACACAAAAGTATAGACTAGATCGCCTAATTTGGGACAAAGCATTGCATATCCGCTCGTTTGAAAGATAGTTTGAAATTTGCTACTCGCACATAGGCTAAAACATGGATTTCAACGAGTTGTTCCAACGTAAGCAATCCAACCTTCACCCACAGGCATTCAGGCAGTAAATCAACTAAGCAATTAGCCTCATGGCAAGCATGCTTTCATGTTAACATTCACACTCATACGAGATGCTAAAGCATAAACACGCACCTAGTACTCCAAACCAAAACAAGGAACATGTTAGTAATCAAATGTATGATCCAAGTCCATGTTAAGATGGCTAATGCATCGCAAGCAAAAATGCAACTAGAATAGGCTCGGCTAATCTATGGATGGCATGTGAAATGCAACTTGACATGTATTCAAGTTAGATTTGAAATACTATGCAATTAGTATGATGCGCCGAGCCCGGTGCATGCAATACAAATGAATGGATGCAAACATGCTATCATAAGTATGCTAATCAAAACATGTCCTAATACTAACCATCAAAAGCAGGTAAGTAAAAGGGAGAAAGAATTGGGGATTGGAAGACATGCATCACACACACGCACGCTTATTACACAATTCGCCCTCTCTCGGAGGGACCAAAAGAATAATACAAATTTAACTAACTAACAAGCCAAGTAAATAGTTACAGACCACTTAATTAGTTAAGCAAATTAACTAAGCTAATAAAGTAGTAAAACAGCCTCAGGAAGAGGGTCCAATGCATGCGTGCCCGGCTCTGCTCGGAAATCCACCACCATGCACAAGCTACCTCTGTTTACACTGTTTTATGCCTCTGAAGACTGCACAAGTCCCAAAGTTGCTTCTGGAATACTCCTTGAGGGTTGTGGGAGACCACCGGCCAAGAGAAAACACCACCGGCCATGATAAATTGGTCATCGACCATCTATGTAGCTCTCGACCAGAGATTTGTGGTCGACTGGCACCCAATGTGGTCGGTCAGCCATCTATGCCTGCAGAACCCTGTTTTGACAACAGCAGAGGGCAGACAAGACATGGCAATGCATTTCAAAGCAAATGTTTGCACAACCACCCTCCCTATCATGTTTAAGACTCAGGGGAGTATGGTACTCAACCCTCGGGCCACCAATCGCGCATTTCAATGCATGATGGCCCAAGAGGCCAAGTGTGCAATTTCAATGTTAAATGAAATGCACACCAAACAAACAAGAGACCCAACCTCTATCATGGTAATTCAAGAGGCAAGGCATGCATGCATGCAAAATGCAACCTAAGCATGGAAGCTAGGCATGCACCATGAGCATGTGAACAAGTATGGAAGCTAACAAGCATGCAAAGTGTAATTTAACCATGCAAGCATGCAAGATGCAACATGGACAACATGTTAAGTATCTCTAAAAGAGAGAATGCATGCCAAATGCATTACAACCTAAGCATGCAACAACATGTCATGGATTAAGCACACAACGAGGCACAATTGAACTAGCATGCTACAACATGTAATTCACCAAATATGCAACAAGTATGTGACAACATACAAGGCAAGCATGCAACAACATGCGGGGATGGACTTGAACCAATTTGGGCAGCTCTCAAATAGGCCCAAAACAGTGGCCAAAATGTTAAGAACATGAAGGCAAATGTACATACAAACATGCATAAATACATGGTTCAAAATTTATGCATAAAGAGGCAACTTTTAAGCACACTTAAAAGGAGGCAAACATGGACAAATGGCAAGCATTGTAAGCTTTGAAATCATGTTAGAAAAGGTGCCAAACCAATTAAACAAATCAAGCAAAGCATGCAACCAAGCCCAAAACTCAAGGCTAGCCAAGGGGCTCAAGCCATGACCATACAAACCAAGCCTCAAAGGGCCAAAGGGACTCAAAACAGTCCCAAGGCAGACCAAAACAAGGTCAAAGACACACTTAGATGGTATCTAAATGTCCTATACATGGTGGCATACACAAGGGTCCAAACATGGAGCATAAGACATCAACCTTTTAAAGCACTAAAGGAGCATCAAATGCAAGCATATAAGCGTACCATACGAACTGAAATGACATAACTAATGGTGCCAAACCACTGAAATGATGCAAATAGAGCATGCTAGAGAATCCAATGCTCAAAGCTTACAAGGGAGATTGCATGGTAGCTATACAAAGCAAGTCATGGGTGACCCAAATAACCAAAATCAGACGTTAAGCACACCAAAACATGCATAAAAGTTTCACAAAGCTAAGCCAAGATCATGCTAGAAAGTCATGGTACATCATGATGCATGTTAAGGCAATTTCATGGCATTACAAGACAAGTATGCAAAGCATGCATGATGTGTCTAAACCAACTTAAAACAGTGCTATAACATGGCAAAATAACCACAAATACCAACTAAGACATGGCCAACATGGACTTAATCAATGTGCTCACACATGAGGCTAAAATGACAAGTTTTAAAGACAACAAGGAGAGGGGATGGCCCTCTCCTTCTTAGGACCTCAAAACACTAGTGGTGAGGAGGCCAATACAAGGTGGTCCCAGAGCTTACCAAAAATAGCACAAAAAGGAGGCCAAACAAGGCCTAAGAGGGGACAAACAACCCCAAACCTCAAAACAACCTTAAGCAAAGTTCAAAAGCAAGTAAAATTAGAACTTTTACTAGTTATACACTAAGCTTAAAAACAGATGCAAGATAGGTCAAAACCTTGGACAAAAATGGGGAATAAAGGGGTAAGATTCTTACCCTTGAAGACCTTCTTCAAGAAGAGAGCTCCAGCACCTTCCTTAGGTCAAAACCAGCCCAAGAACTCCAAGAACAACCCTTTGGCACCTCAGCAACCAAGGTATGGTGTAACACTAGGTGCCTTAGTGCAAAACTAAGAACAAACACACCTTATACACACACAAATCAAAAGGAGAGAGATATATAGAGATAGGATAGATACAAGACTTCTAACCCTAAAACCAGACCTCTGGAACTTTTTTGGAACCCTTGAGGAGGGAGGAGAAGCCCTCCCTTTATAGGAATTTCAATCTTGCAAAGCTTACAAAACAAGCTAAGCAAGAGTGAAATCCCTCCATGTACGTGTATGGAGGGGGTGCATTGTGGATGCTAGCTATCACAGCTGGCATAAAATATTTGCCAAAAGCAGATGAACAGTGGTCGACCAGCCAAAAATGACAAATTGACCAAATCAATGGCCGACTGACTAGAAAGAGTGCCGACCGGCCATCACCAATGGCCGGTAGCAACAAAGCAGGGTCGGTGGCCTCAAGACATGGCTGGTGAGGTGTGGGGATGGCTAACAAGCCTTCCTCTACCCTCAAAAGTAAAACAACAAGTGTTTGGTGCAAAACCAAACACAGAACAGTCAAGTTGAGAGTTCCTAAGGCAAGGCACTCAACCGAAACCTCCGAGAACTCAAAACGAACACAAACATGGATGATCACCGAGTGTTCAAACGGTGACGTCCAAGTCTTGAGGACGGTCAAAAATTGGGTGTCTACAGTTGCCCCTCTTTAATAGAACTTGAAAGTCATAACAATGATGGGAGTGAGTGTCAAAGCCCAGAGACGACCCATTTTTGACAAGGCCGAAAACTTAGACAAAGCATACAAGCCACAGACAAAGATATGCACCCGAAGGCAGGGGCAAAATGCAAAACAATGCACAAGGCCGAGCGTAACTTATGATCATGCAAAGAAAGCTGTAACGAAGCAAATCATGCAACAGTTTTAAGCAATCAAACACAAATCCAACTACATTACAATGCAGAAAGCATGTAAGAGAATTATGTAATTCTCGCTACGTCTCACACGGAGAATACAATACCTGTCCAGTTCATCTGGTCGCGCCAGCTTCAAATGAACCGTACATACAATATCGTGCCTGAAAAAGAAAGAAACTTAACAAGTACAATATCGTTAGCAACATGCATAACAATGCAATCTAAAACTGTGTGACAACGCGAGTGAAGGGGTGCATGACAATGCAACCTTTGTGTGGCGCATAACAATGCGGAATGGATGTATGATAATGCAACATTTGTAAAACTATGTATAAACAATGCAAATGATATGCAATGCATTTGAGATGATCAAACCATAAGCAGTACAAAACTACACAAATATCATAAAGATGATGGAGATGCAAAATCCGTCTACCATAGAAAAGGTGCCGACACCCTCAAACCACAATCCCATCAATGGAATAGGCGCGTACACATGCTGAACTATGTGTGTGTAGACGGAACACAAGATACAAGTAATTAGGTGGGATGATATAAGTGAGGCATGCTCTGCTCAGGAAAGACCATGATCCTAAATGCTGGATGCAACAAACTACACTACAACGCCATGAATGCAGCGGGTAAGGCGTGTGGCCAAACCGTATCTTGCCTAGGAAAGGCATGGACACATACAAATCGCGTTTAACACGGAAATGGTGCCGTCACCCACAACACTAGGTGCATACACATAATATCATAACCGTGCTTCAATGTGAAAAGTATAGGCACATACCAGACCAAGCTCAACATGGAAAGGCGCAAGCCATAGATGGATAATGCAGTAAATGCAAACAAAGAAATGCATGACAATGCAGGTGGAGGCGATACATGCATATCAATGCAAGTGAAGAGTGCATGACAATGCGAGTGGAAGCGAAACATGCGTGTCGACGCAAGTGAAGAGTGCATGACAATGCAATTTGAAATATAAACACATATAAGTAAAGCATAACGCGACAACGCATGCAATGTGTATAGGAACTTGAACACATATAACTAAAGCATAACGCGACAACGCATACAATGTGTATAGGAACTTAAATAGAAGGATGCACGACAATGCAACCTAAGAATGTGAAACAACGCGGGTGGACGGGAGGATGCAAGACAATGCAACCTAAGAATGCGAAACAACACGGGTGGACGGGAGGATGCAAGACAATGCAACCTAAGAATGCGAGACAACGCGGGTGGATGGGAGAATGCAAGACAATGCAACCTAAGAATGCGAGACAACGCGAGTGGACGGGAGGATGCAAGACAATGCAACCTAAGAATGCGAAACAATGCGGGTGGACGGGAGGATGCAAGACAATACATCCTAAGAATGCGAAACAATGCGGGTGGATGAGATGCATGACAATGCAAATGTGACATGCATGACAATGCATCCTAGAGAAATGCATGATAATGCAAGTATGGCGTGCGTGACAACACATAACATACGTGCATAATAACGCGAGTAGGAGTGCATGACAATGCATGTGAGGTACGCATGACAATGTTACCTAAAGAAGATGCATAACAATGCAAGCATGGCGTGTGTAACAACGCACAACAGTGTGCATAACAACGCGAGTAAGAGTGCATGACAATGCATGTGAGGTACGCATGACAATGTTACCTAAAGAAGATTCATAACAATGCAAGCATGGCGTGCATAACAACGCACAACATACGTGCATAATAACGCGAGTAGGAGTGCATGACAATGCATGTGAGGTACGCATGACAATGTTACCTAAAGAAGATGCATAACAATGCAAGCATGGCGTGCGAAACAACGCACAACAGTGTGCATAACAACGTGAGTGAAATGACGTATAAACCACGCGAGTTCACGACAAAACGTTGTAAAGCAAATTCCGAATCTCGCAAGAGACAAAAAGGATACCAAAAGGATACATTGCATACGTATCAAGTACCATGCATAGAAGACACGGCTCGAGGTCAATGCGAAGGCCGGTTAAGCTTCAGAAGTACATTCTCTTGCACTGTGTTGAACAAGGAAGGTCCCAAACCACATCAATGACCCAAAAAAAGGTGTAGGAGGTTCACCGACCACCAGGGGAGTCCACCGGCCATCCACTGGCCACAAAATAAGGCCAATGGCCAACTTTTTGGCCAACCGGCCAAAAATGCCTATTCGGGGCAATTTTGTCCTTTCAGCTACGGGTCTTTAAATATAGGGCTTCTAGCCCTTATTTCTTCACTTGCCCTAGGTCGAAAACTTCCCCTCTCTCTCTCTCTAGGTTATTTCCCAACCTTCATTCTTCGTTTTTCCTTGGTTTTCGAGCCCATTTCAACGTTTGATTCGTGAAACCCTCACTGTTTCGCACGTTTTGAACCGAACAAATCTTAGTTTCGATGTCTCTTTCTCGATTTCCACCACTCAAGGTTTGTTTCCTCGAGTTTACCTCTATCTTTGTGCCCTTTCTGGACCTTGACCTTTCTGGCCATTTTTCACCCTATCGGGGTTGACTTTTTAGTTGACTTTTCACATTCTCACCCAGTTTTCACACTTCCGGCCATTTTCACACCATTCTCGGCATGGCAGACAATCTCTCACAAGGTGGGACTCCTCCGGAGTAGGATATGGATCCCGAGGCCGAGCTCTTGCCTTTGAGCGTTCAACCGTTCGACCCAGCGACCTACAGGCTGGCGGTTCACGTGTTGCCTCCTGACGGACTTCGCCAGTTCAGGAGTTTTGCCAGGGGCATGCCACCAGAGCTACTACTGTGCGAGCCAAAGTCACATCTGTCCTACGGCGCTTCTGAGGTATACTCTTTCCCATTTCATTTTCCGCAATGTAGAACATAACTACAATAGTCGATCCTGTTCTTTAACTGCTTGGCCCGGATACACCGATACACCACATGCTGTAGTTTATTACGAGCACATCCGCACCCAATATTTGTTTGAATCTGAACACATGCACACACGCTGCATTGATACATCATATGTTGTAGTTCACTGTGAGCACACCAACACCCGGTATCTGTTTGAATCTGAACATGTGCACACACGCTACATTTTCACTGAAATGATCCGAACAAACTGTTGCATCACATGCTGGAGTTCACTGTGAGCACACCCGCACTCGATATCTGTTTGACTGGAACACGTGCACACACACTGTATTTTCATCAATTATGAGTGCATTCAACACTATATTTGTAACACTGCTTCGCAATTGTTTGTTTTGACAACAGGGAGATTCTTATGCCTTCCGGGGGTATGGGAACGTTGCCGCCCGCGGATGGTACATGGAGTTACCCGACGCGGTTCGCCGTATCGTCGACCAGGCCGGCTTCGACACTTTCTGCATGGGGCTCTCACGCCACACTGCGAGCAGACCTCTTCTTGCCGCTTTGGTGGAGAGGTGGTGGGACACAACTGACGCTTTCCACTTTTCAGCCACGAGAGACATGACGATGACTCCCTTCGACTTCTCGATGCTTACCGGCATCGAGATAGGGGGTGATCTGATCCCCTTCGATACGGATATGGACAAGTGGGAGGCCGCTCAGATGTATTTGCTTGGCGACCTACCGCATCTTGCCCACCCAGGATTGGTACGATACTCGTGGTTTGAGGACCACTTCAGGATTCAGGCGCCTACCACTCAGGAGGAGGAGGAGCAATACACACGCGACTTTCTGATGTTCCTGCTGGGGACCACTTTCTTCGCCGACCGGGCGAACACCGTGCCCCTTTGCCTGCTGAGTGCACTGGTTGACATGACCAGGATTCGCGACTACGACTGGGGTAGCGCAGGCTTGGCCACGCTCTACGGCTATATGAGTTCATCCTCTCGCCTCAGCAGACAGCTGCTCGAAGGCTACTGGCGGGCTTGGGAGGTATATATTCTTCTTCTGTTTTACATTTTTGCTTTACATTCTCTGTACTCTGTATACTATACAAACTGTGGTCTTCTTCACACTGGTCATATACTGCACCCATGGCACACATATAATCTGCTTTACACACTGCACACATTGCACAACACACTTTATATCTTGCTGTCTAACGCTAATCGATCAGACACTTTGCACCTAATGTAAACATGCAATCTGCTTACATCGACTATTCTTTCGCGTATTGTACACTCCGCACTATGCACTGCACAATACACGGTTCTGTGATTTCTGCTTTATTCTGCCTTCTGCTTTATCTGATAAGCATACTGATATCTATTCTGTCACACTGTAGTTGTGGGTATATGCCTACTTCCTGAGGCTTGCCCCAGTACCAGAGGAGGAGATGCCTCCCATGATCCCATTCTCCCACTGCTTCGACGTGAGGTGCGAGCGGAGGCCTCGGGAGTCTTTCATATTCTTCCGCCGCTATTTCGATACCATCACCGCAGCAGAGGTATGTCAAACATTACAATTCATTTAAGCTTCGCTTTCCATTGCATTTTTAATAGCAGTAGATAACAAACTATATTTTGTTTGCAGATCACCTGGCAACCATGGGCCTCATTGCCCATCGGAGTACGTGAGCAGTATGCGTGCGCTCAGGAGACCTCCCGATTTAGGATTTTGCTAGAGGGCCCGATCTGTCGGGCTTGGTACCTGGGCGAGCGCTTCTTGTGGCAGACCTTAGGTGTGCCAGAGCAGACAGTTTCGCAGCCATCTCCTACTCACATGAGGCATACCGAGAGGTACACCCCACAGGAGATGGCCGATTATACGATCGGTTGGGACTCGGAGGGCTTTAGAGGCGAGGGTAACTATGCAGAGTACGTCCGGACCTATATCATGCGGCCTCTGAGAAGTGGCGGTGAATGAGAGGAGAGGCGCCGGCCTTCTAGCGAGGAAGCGAGAGTAGGCGAGGCGCCGAGGATGGCTCGGGCCCGTGGTAGGAGTGGGTCCCGAAGAGGGCGAGGAGCTGGGTGGCCAACGCTGCCTACGATGATGACATGCAGAGGGCAGGGTGGGGAGACTTATCAGATCCCCATCGCTCCCCCTCCGGCTGATGATGAGTTAGTCAGGTTCTACGACTTGCCCCCGATATGTACTACTGCATTTTGTATTCTGTACCGTCATTTCATTTTGTTCCGTTTGATATTCCGCAAAATACTGATACTTCTTACACTTTTGGAGGCTTCCTCCGAATATACTCGCCAGTCCCTGGAGTTGACCGCCTCTATGATGGGGATGCTTCAGCGGAGCCTCGACCTACTGGCCATTTACAGTATCCCGATAGGCTTTTCTGACCACAGTCTCAAATTCTACATAAACTGTTTTACATAATTTGATGCATCACACTATCAACACAGCACTTGATACACGGCCCTCACGGCATTTGATACACTGTAACTCGCAGAGTGTTCACAGCATTGCTCATGACATTCATACATTGCACTCAGTCACTGCATTCTGTATTCATACACTGCTCACAACATTCATACTCTGTACTCATACACTGCATTCTGCACTGATATATTGCCTTGCGTAGCATAACTGATGCATTTACCATTTGTCCTTTTCAGGCCCCATTCCAGATTCCGACTACAGGAGGTGCTCTAGCAGGACCATCTGCACCTGCTCGAGGAGCAGGGAGAGGTGGCACAGTATATCCCTGCACCAAAGCGGGGCGCACTCATGTTAGGAGCAGCTCTCGGGCACCAATCCCAAACGATGATGAGTCCGAGGCAGAGGTAGAGGCAGAGTCGTCCGAGGAGGAGACTGGAGATGACTTGGGCTCGGGCTCAGATGGTGGAGCTGACGACGATGCTCCTGGACCTTCGTCCAGGAAGAGGACGAGGACAGACCCTTAGGCCTGACATGACTGTTGCTGATTCAGACTTTTGTTGCCTTTTCTTCTTTTTGTTTTACTTTTGTTTTTGCTGATAGCTTGAGTGCACTATACTGCCGCAGGCAGGTTTTATTTTCTTCAAAGCTATGTACTTGAAAAGATGATGAAATGAAACAAGCCTTTTGTTTGAAAAGTGTTGCATTTGTACATCACATTGCATCGCATCATATCACATAACAATGAAATGAGACTGATCTTTTGTTTGAAAATTGGAACACTTGCATCGTAATAACCAGATAATGAACCAGCCAACGACAAAACAACTCATACAACAATACTGCTCATTTTGAACAGAGGCTCTAATTTTCTAATGTTACTAGGCTCAAGTATCGCACTTAGACATAAGGTCTGTTTTTTGTTATTTCAGTTACATTTGGTCTAGAGTTATAAATGACCCCCTTCAATTATGTAACATTTAGTAATGAATTCATTGAGGCCATTGGGGTCCATTATCATACATCTCTCATATAACAAAATCAAATTAATGTGGGCTTGAAATCTTTAACTAATATATGATACAATATAAAAACAATAAACATAGCAATCATAGGTGTAATTGTCACTATCCTCAATTACAATCATATAATGATGGTAGAGTTTAGAAAAATAGGCAAAAATTAATTGACAAACTTATTTTAAATTTGATAATGGTCCCAATCATAGTGACCCATCAAAATTGCTAGGAAATTTTATTTTTATACATAAAATTCATATAAAATAATGTAAAAGTGATATTATATAATTTTGAACCATAATAATCAAAATTTTTCCTTAAAATTTAAAAAAAAAAAAAAACATGATAAACCCACATCTAATTGTATAATTTTTTTGTAAATTTTTTATTTATATAATACTAGCATATCACCTGTGCTATGCATAAGATAAAATAATATATTATTTATTAAAAATATGATAGTTGTATTTAATTTTTTTATATTTTGTCTCTCGTAAATAAAATTTAATATATAAGTTTCAGGATTTTCTTTCAAATGTTCCTTTACTATAATATATAGTATAGATAGATTAAAATTGTTGTATTGACAATTAAAAATTAAAATTATGCTTTGTTATATATAAAAAAATGACATAATTCTAATACTTCATTATTTTAGAATAAAATATATATGAATTTTAAAACATTATCATATTCGTTTGAAAAAGAAATACTTAAAGAAATTTTAAAAACTTAATGAGTAAGAAAGAATCATCGTAACATGTATGTAACTCGACTTTTTCGCGCCTCCTTTCGGAAGACAAATAAGTCCTACAGTATCGGACTCCTGCGGTTCTGAATTTGATTCCGCAAGTGCGATGTGAAATAGATAATCACCAAAGAGTTATAATTTGGCAAATCTTTTTGGAAAATCGATTTTGAATCAAAAATACCAAAAATGGACTGATTTGCCAGATACAGAGTCGCCACCTAAATATTTTTGAAAAATTTAGGAAACCCATGACTCGTGCCAAAGGCCACATTTTTGTCATTACCAAGATTGTCTCGGCTTAAGAACTTACGTACGAAAGGGGAAGGTCATGGATTAAGCACCCTCGTTTGCCTGATCAAAGATCGGCCTCTACTAATCATGATATGAATCTTATGTACATTATATGCTCTTGTTCTGATTATTAGACTAGCATTACTATGTGATATGCACGTACACAAGTATAGACTAAATTTGCAAGAATTGGAACACTCGATTCGTGTTTGTTTTGAAAATTGTTTCGAATATGTACCACTTAAAAAAGCGATCGTATATAAACATTTACTCAAATTATTCCAATTCAAGCAATTAGCCTTTACCCACAGGCATTCAGGAAGTTTATCATTTAAACACTTAGCCTCATGGTAAGCATGCTAAACATGGCAACAATCACATATATGCGATATGCTAAAGCGAGTAAAGGCTCACCTCATACTCCAAGCCAAAAAAGATGATAAAGTTATAATAATGCATGATCATAACTGGGCAATATGATTAATGCAACACATGCGATATGCAATTACTAGGCTTGGCTATTAATATGGCATATGAATCAATTTGATAGCATGCAGTCTAAGCACGTATTCGAAGAAGTGTTAACTAACAATGCAAGTTAGAATGATGCGTCGAGCCTCGATGCATGCAACATAAATGGATGCAACCATGGAGAATGCTAAAAAAAAAAACGTGATGTCCCTAAACTAACCATCATAAGCAGTTAAATAAAAAGGAGAAAGACGTGGAGTTAGAAGACATACACATTATTACAACATTGTGCTCTCACAAAGGAGAGTCTGAATGAACTAACTAGCTAACTAAACTAATTAATTAGAGCTAAATTAATTAAAGTTAAGCTAATTATTACAAAACGAAATGAATAAATAGCTAAACTACTTAACTAATTATTACAAACCGAAGTAATTAACTATTCTAGCTACTTAACTATTCTAGCTAATTAAAATAATTACAACACAAGACAAATTAGCTATTCTAACTAATTAAGTACAAAGCCACTATTTAAAGCACAACATTAATATATACAACACGGTTCCTGAGGATCAATGGAAGGCTCGTGCATGTATGCAATTTCTACCTGAAAAAATCACTGTTTCTGCTGTTGAATGTCTCTGTTGCACAGTAGATCATTTGCACTGATTTCCACCTCCAAACTAACTCTGCTCTGCTAGGGGAGTACACTGCTAAATTTTGCATTGGTGGTCGGTAGAGGGTCTGCCGTCCACTGATGATGGCCTGTCGGCCATAAAAGATGTCCTACCGGCCATAAAAGATGTCATATCAGCCACTGATAATAGAACTTCCCTACTGCAACAAAGAGCAAATGAAGCAGAGACAGTGTATTCTTAAGGGTTTGTTTGCACAATTTACCCCTCCTTATCATGAACAGATCAAAGGAATGGTAAGTTTGGTTCACAAACCATCAATGGAAGCAATTTCATTGCATGATGGCCTATGAACCAATGTGTGTAAGATCAATAAATGCAACAAAATAGGACTCTCAAAACCACCTCCCTATCATCAAAGATCAAGGGAAGTAGTTGACAATGAATCTTGAACCGTTTTCATCACTAATGAGTATGAAACGACTCAAGACTCAAGGGTTCAATTAACATCCAATTGAACCCAAACAAGTTATTATCTTGCACCTTTTTTAGTAACCAATTTTATTATTTCATTTTAGTTACCTCCCAATTCTTTAATCAATTAAGTCCAAAAGTGATTTTAAGTCCTTTAAAGGAGAGAAATGTCAAACCAAGAGTTGGCTTAAGGCATGAGAGAGATATCATGCCGTTGATAATGAACCCCTAAAAGGGATTAAACAATTAAGCATGACAACCTCAATCTCAAGCTTAAAAGAACAATAGGTTTGAAACAACCCTCAAAGCAAAGCAAAAGCCAAGAAAGGTGGGAGGTTGCAGAGCTGATTAAGGGTAATCACAAGTAAGGAAAGCATGAAATAAATGCTATCAACTCAAATAGGATGGTGTCTAAGGCCTAAACCACCAAACCTATGAGGACAATTACACTACAAGCATGCAATACAAAGGTCAAATGCAACAAACAGCTAAGAACAGTTCTAAAACAGGTCTAAGACAGTCCTAAAATATGCTGGAATTGAGCTAACAATAGCTAGAAAAATAAGCTAAAACATGAAACATGTTAAGTTAGTACACAAAGCATAAGAAGGGGAGACTACCCCCTCTATTTTTGGACTTCAAAACATGATTTTTTCCACTGAAATAACTCTAAAATTTAGTATTAAAAAGTTCAAAAAGAGTTGACAACAAAATGGGAAACACAAGGGCAAAGGCCTTAGAAGCAAGGTATAAAGAATGGCTATCAAACCCTTTACCTTTAATGGCCTTAAACCACAAGTCTTAGCCCAAAAATACAGGTTTTAAAGAGCTTAAAAACAACAAGAAAAGATGGAAAACAAGTGGTGCAGAGATAATACAAAAGCAAGAGAAGGTATACCTCTTGAAGAGGAATGCTTCTTTGAGTTATAAACCACTAATTTCAGACTCTCAAGTGTTTCAATAGCTCAAATTCAAGCTCAAATTACCTCAGCAAGAAATTCTCTAGGTTTAGTTTAGAGTGTTTAGGTAAAGTCTATGCAAGTAGAAAGGGAGAGAGAGAATTGTAGAGAGAGGGATTTTCCAAAATTATTTCCTTATTCCTAAATGTTTCCAACCTTAAAACAATGAGAGAATGTCATCTATATATAGAAACAAATGAGCCTCAGTCGAAAATATCAAAAAAGGGACAACTGGAGCTTTTGTGGAAATAATTGGCAAAAATATCTGAGTTTTACACTAGTGGCCAGTAGTGGTGGCCGGCAGGCTAGAAATGGTGGCCAGCAGGCCAGAAATGGTGGTTACTAGCCACCTGCCAGCCACAAAAAAATTTCTTCTAGGCCCGACTTCAAACATGCATATTTAGGTCATTCTTGAATCTAAAAGTCTACTTTCCAATGGTATAGCCTCACACATAAATTCTAAGTGTACAAAGAGATATGCCTATTTTAGTGAAGGTTGCTCATTTCTATCTTAACCGGATTGGTGCCTAACTTCAAACGGCCATATCTCCCTCATCCGGACTCAGTTTCAGGAGATTCTTGAGTCTAAATTGAAGCTCCGAAAGTCCACTTTCCAATAGTAGTGGCCTCACAACTAAAGTCTAAGTTCAAAAAGAGATAAGCCTGATTCAGTGAAGGCTGCTTAGTTATCTCTTAACAATTTGATGCCTAACTTCCTCCCTAACTAGTTTTCTTCCCTCTCCTTCAATTTTCTTTAACTCCAAACCTACAAATAATAGGTTTAAAAGATTTTTCAAAGAGTTCACCTCACTTCCATTTATTCTCATGTTGTGTTTGCTCGGTTTACCGAAAAGTGCAATTTTTAATGAAATGCAAGCCTTGGAACATCGTAGAAACATTTTTAAAAATATTTTGAAAGAAAGGATTTTAAGGTCTAAAATAGTTTGGTCAAAAACGTTTTGGTCCAAAATGGGGTGTAAGGTTGGGATTTAGATCTCTTTTTACTAAAGAAATCAAACGTTTGTACAGCATAACTTTCATCATCGAGTGATCAATCAGTGGCGCCCAAGTCTTAAGGGTAGTAAAAAATGGAGTGTCTACAATGTAAAATCGCTAAAATCATGGTTAAACTAGTAAATCATTCAAACCAAAAATGGTTTAGCTTAATCAGCTCGGTCAAAAGACCAACCAGCTTACACAAAAATTAATTAATTAAAATTTTTTAATTTTATTTTATTAAAATTTAAACTGCCACTAAATATAGAAATCAATCTATTAATTTAAATTTAAAATCGATACAATATGAATTTAAAATTATAATAATCTATCTCATAATTTATAAGTTTTAAATACAAATTTAAAATTATCATAATTATCTCATAATTTTTATATTATGGAGCAGTAAGAGTAACATTGAGATTATTGATATATCTATATATTTTATAAAATAATATTTTTAAGGAAAGATATTATGAGAGTCTCAAAATCCCATACAAAATTATTTTTAAAACCAAAACCTCTATGTGAGATTATAAAATAAAAGTTAAATAGACGCTAACCAATCAGGATTTTCTTAATTGTTTAAAATTAAGAAAATCAAAAAAAATTGTATGAGATATTGATCATAAAACTTCTCACTAAAATTTTATTTGCTTTATGGGAGTATAAAATTCGCTTTATGTAAGTGAAACAATTCACTTTTTCCTTCTTTTCTCGAAGTGGAATTAAAAAATAAAAGTTAAATAAAAGCTAGTAAATGAGGATTTTTTTAATTGTTTAAAAGTTAACAATTGTTTGAGCAAGAAGTTTATTTCAAATCAAGCAATCTTAGACGTTTAATATTTAATTAGGTCAATCTTTAATTTATTTTGAATCAAACAAATTTAACCAATATATTTTGATAAAATCACTAAAATTGCAGTTAAACCAACGAAGTCAAACCCAAAATAGTTCACCCTATCGGCTAGGTCAAAGGACCAACCAACTTATACAAAAATTAATTAATTAAAAATTTTAAATTTTGTTTTAATTTTAAAATTTAAACTGTCTTAAACTGAAACATATACAACACTGCAATATTAAATGAGAGCATAATGTTTATATAGTGAAACAACTCATTTTTTCCTCATTTTCCTCATGTGAGATTGTAAAATAAAAGTTAACTGATGTTTGGACAAGAAGTTCGTTTCTAATCAAGTAATTTCAGTCGTTCAATTTTTAATAAATTCAATCTTAGTTTATTGCAAATCAAACAAATCTAAGCAATATATTTTGATAAATTAGCTAAAACCGTGGTTAAACCAGTGAATCAGTCAAACTGAAAATGATTCAGTCTAATCGGCTAGGTCAAAAGACCAACCAATTTACAACAAAATTAATTAATTAAAACCTTTAAATTTTATTTTCAAATTTAAACCATATTGAACTGAAACATGTACAATACTATAATATTAAATGAGAGTATAAGTATCACTTTATATAAGTGAAACAACTCACTTTTTTTTCTTTTTCTCGATGTGAGATTGTAATTATTTTAAAGTTAAACATTATGAGAGTTTCAAAATCTCATATAAAATTATTTTTAAAATCAAAACACCTATGTAGGATTTTAAAATAAAAGTTCAATAGAAACTAACCAATGGAGATTTTCTTAATTGTTTAAAATTAAGAAAATCAAAAAAAAAAAATTTAGTATTGATTATAGGGCTTCTCACTACAATTCTTCTTTTGTTTATATAAATGGGGGCATAAGATTCACTTTATATAAGTGAAACAACTCACTTTTTCCATATTTTCCCAATTTGGGATTGTAAAATAAAAGTTAAACAGAAGCTAACCGATGAGGATTTTCTTAATTGTGTAAAATTAAGAAATTTCAATAATTTATATAAATTAGAACATAAAATTCACTTTATGTAAATGAAACAATTCACTTTTTTCCTTTTTTTTCCCGATTTGAGATTGTAAGATAAAAGGCAAATGGAAGTTAGCTAATAAAATTTTTCTTAATTGTTTAAAATCAAGAAAATTCAATAATTTTAGAATGAGAGTTTGGAGCTTCTAGAAGGCTTTTCCCTTAAAACCCCCTTTATAAGATTCACTTTATATAAGTGAAACAACTCACTTTTTTTTTTTTTTTTTTCCGATGTGGGATTGTAACACTTTATATAAGTAAAACAACTCAATTTTTCTTTCTTTTCCTTACGTGGGATTGTAATTATCTTAAAGTTAAATATTAGGAAAGTTTCAAAATCTCATACAAAATTATTTTTAAAATCAAAACGTTTATGTGGGATTATAAAATAAAAGTTAAATGGAAGTTAGCCAATGGGAATTTTCTTAATTGTTTAAAATTAAGAAAATCAAAAAAAAATTGGTATTGATTATAGGGCTTCTCACTGCAAATCTTCTTTTGCTTATATAAATTTATAAGAGTGTTGAGCCATCATCAACTAGCAAGCCACGTTTGCAACAATTCAAAACTTAAGATTCAGTTGTAATAATAAAGTAGCAATGCCTAGTTAGTTAGTGTGTTAGAGAGTTTGTTAGTTTGTTATCTGTAACAGAGTTAGACTAGTATAAATATCATGTAATGCACTCTAATAGTTTTTTTTTAATGAGAATCAGTTTCTTCTCATGGTATCAGAGTTAACTAAGCTCTAATGAGCAAGATCTCAATGGCTTCTTCATCTTTATTCTCTTTGCCTTCAATTCTTGGCATTCTGATCTCAAATTTCACTTCACTCATTACAATGAAGTTAGATTCAACAAATTTTCTTATATGCACAATCAAATGCAGAATATTCTACGTGCTACAGATTTTCTCAGCTTTGTCGATGGTTTAATTTCATGTCCAGATCCAAATATTCTTGATTCTCAAGGCAAAAGCATACCTAATCTGGAGTTTGTGAAATGGAAAACAATTGATGCTCACCTCCTTAATTGCATCTCTGAAACACTATCTCCTACGATCTATTCATCAATTCTTCAATTTCAATATTGCACACAAGTCTGGAATCATCTCGAAAAGAGGTTTACTTCACTCTCCAGATCACACATTCATCAACTGAAGAATCAATTATAATCTATTTCGAAGAAATCTCTCAAAATGGAAGAATATCTCAGTCCTATCAAAGATATTTCTAACAAACTTGCCCTAGCTTCAGCAAGTATTGATGATGAAGATTTGGTTCTTCTCACTTTAAATGGTCTTCCTGCCAAATATGATGCTTTTAAAACTATGATTCGAGCTTGAGCTGAAGCAATCACCATCAGGGATCTATGTTTTCTATGTTCTGAAGAAATTCATATTGATCACAAAGTTAAGCAACCAGGTTCTGATTTAATTGTAGCCTACACTGCATCAAAAGGTTCTCCTTCTGAATCATTTTATTCTAGAGGCCATTATTCTAATCATCGAGGCCGACATCAATTTCATTAATTTCGTGGTGGTTCTCGTGGTCGATCTAGAGATTATCATTCCAATCACACTTGTGGAGGTCGCCAGAGTTCTTCCAACATTGTTGGTTGTCAGATTTTTGGAAAATTAGGACATATGGCTTTTGATTGTTGGTGTCGTATGGATCCTAATTTTCAGTCTCCAATTTCTTATTCTCTACCTTGCTTAGTTTCTCAATCTAGAGGATATTTTTGTGCTTATACTGCTACCACAACTTCATCACCACCTCTCTTATCTGCTTCCCCCTAGTATCTTGATTCCGGAGCAACAAATCATATCACCAATGATCTAGCAAATCTCAATGTCTATCAGCCGTACACAGGTTCTGAAGAGGTTACAGTTGGTAATGGTTCCACTTTACCTATTAAACACATTGGTAAGGGTTTACTTCCCACATCATAATATTCCTTTCTCTTAACTGACCTCCTTCATGTGCCTGCTATCTCTTCAAATTTGTTATCAGTTAATCAATTAGTTAAAGATAATAATTGTGTCATTGCTTTTGATCATCACTCCTTCTTGATTTAGGACAAGACTACGAAACAGGTTCTTCTTAAAGGACTAATCTTCATGGTCTTTATCATTTCACTCCATAGAGTTCCTCTTCTCCACCTTGTCATGCTTTTCATGCTACTGGTGTTTCACAGTCTTCTTCCACTCCATCTTCTGCTTCAGTTTCTCTCTGGCATAATCGACTTGGTCATTCTTCTTCATTGAAGTTTCAACATACTCTACCTTATCTGCCAAACTCAATTTCTCCTAAGATTCCTTTGTTTCAATGTACACATTGTAATGTTTCTAAGATGATAGAAGGCCCTTTAAACTTTCCAATTCCTCTATTAATAAAGTGTTCTTATGTTTTGTTCATTGATGACTATAGCAGATTTACTTGGTTGTTTCCTTTAGTTTACAAAAGTGAGGTGTTTCATGTGTTTTTGTCTTTCAAAGCTTATGTTGAAACTCAATTTACCACCAAGCTTCAAATTTTAAGAACTGACAATGGTACTGAATTTGTTAACAAGAAAATGGATAATTACCTCACTTCTCATGGCATCATTCATCAACTTAGTTGTCCCTACACATTAGCTCAAAATGGTGTAGTTGAATGAAAGCATAGGCACCTTACAAAGACAGCTATCACTCTCCTTCATTAGTTCTCTCTTCCTTTAATTTACTGGTTTGATGCTTTTGTCACATCTGTTTTTTTGATTAATAGGATGCCTAGCTCAACTCTCGCTCACAAGTCTCCCTTTGAAATTCTATTTAAATTTGTCCCCAATTATTCTTTTTTCCAAAGTTTTTGGCTGTCAGTGTTTTTCTCGGTTCAGGCCTTACACCTCCAATAAGCTCTAGCCCTGATCTAAACCTTGTGTGTTTTTGGGATATCATCCCTCAGTCAAAGGTTATAGGTGCTTAGGCCCTAACTCTGGCAAGATTCATGTGTCTAGGCATGTTCTCTTTAATGAGCATTGTTTTCCCATCTTTGTTTCCTCCTCATCTTCTTTTTTTTCCTATAATTTGTTTCTTTTTCTGGTCTCCATCTTCTCTACCTACTTCTTCACAATCTATATCTTTCTCCTCCCATACTCCAACTCTTTCTCCTAGTTTCCCTGTCACACCTACTTTTTCTGCTATAGACACCCCATTTTTTACGGCCCTTAAGACTTGGATGTCCTTGCAGGTACACCTGATGATGAGTCTGTTTACTCGCCAAGTGCTCAAAGTCCTTAGTGAAACGCCACAACTTTGAGCCTTTCAAACCCTGCATCCTTTTTGTCTCATTTTTGGACCATGCCTTGGTCTTTCAAGCCTGCAACCTCTGGTGGCCTGCTGGCCATCCCTAGAGGCTGTCGGCCATCACTTTTGGTTTGTCGGCCACTAATGTGGCTTACCGGCCACCGGTGATGGCCGGCCGGCCACCAGTGATTTCTACAGATATTTTATGCCAGTTGTGCCAGCTGTTTGCACAGATGCATGCATTTATCCCCACGTATAGGGCTAGATCTCCTTGAGGAAATTTCATGTTTTCTATATACAGAGACTCCCTCTCTCTTGTAACAAGTTGATCACCTTTGAGCTAAAGTTCCTTGAGACCTTTTTGGAACTCTTGAAGTTGGTTTTAGCTTGAATTGTGGCCTAAAATTGATCTTTGCTTCAAGAGGTATAATATTTGCTTTATTAGCTTGCTTTGTATACTTGTTTTTCTATCTTTTTCCCATAATTTTTGGGCTATAAAAACTTTGTCTTTGTGGGCAGAAATTTCTGGTTTTAAGCCATTTAAGGTAGGGGGTGGTTCACCCTTCTTTATACCTTGTTTGTAAGGCTTTTTCACTTGTGTTTCCCACTTTCAAACTATCTTTTTCCAAGCTTTTAAACAATGATTTTTAGAGCTTTTTCAGTGGTGAAAATCATGTTTTGAAATCCAAATTTGGAGGGTTTAGCCTCCCTTCCTTGTGTCTTGTTTGCTAGCCTAGTTGGTGCCATGTTTTAGCTTATTTTTCTAGCTTGTCATAGCTTAATTCCAGCATGTTTTAGGCTCTGATTTAGACTGTTTTGTGTCTATTTTGGGTTGGTTAAGTCATTTAAGTCTTGTTTTGCGTGCTTGTAGTGTAATAGTCCTCACAAACTTGGTGTTTTAGGCCTTTAGACACCACTTGTTTGAGTTGATTGTATGTTTTTAGTGCTTTTCACACTTAATTTTAGCATTATCAATCTCTGCAACCTCCCTCCTTTCTTGGCTTTTAATTTTGCTTTGAAAGTGATTTCAAGTCACTTGCTTGCCTAAGTGTGAAATTGAGGTTTCATACTTAATGGTTTAATTCTTTAGGAGGTTCATTACCAACGGTATGATACTTTTTTCATACCCAAAGCAACTTGTGTTTTGAGCCCTCTTTCCATTAGAGGATTTTAACTCACACAATGGACTTAATTGAATTAAAGAATGGTTGGTAAGTTAAAATGAGTAACTAAAACTTGGAATTAAAAAGTGGAGCAAGATAATAATTTGGTTGTGTTCAATCGGACGTTAATTGAACACAAGAAAGCTTGGGCCATTTCATACTTGTTAGTGATGAAATTATCCAAAATCTCCAAGGTGAACTTCTTCCCTTGATCTTTCATGAAAGGGAGGAGGTTTGTGTCTTGTTTTACATTTATTGAACTTGCACATCTTGAGTTACAAGCCATCATGCAATGAAATTGCTTGAGTTGGTGGTTTGTGGCTTAAATTCATCACTCCTTGGATTTGTTCACGAAAATAAGGGGTGAGTTATGCAAACAATCCTTGAAAATACCATATATATGCTCTGTTTGTCCTCTATTACTGCAAGTTAAACCTGTGCATCAGTGGCAGCAGGCCACTCTTTATGGCCGGCAAGTGGCCGGCAATCTTCACCAGTGGCTGGCTGGTCACTAATGCAAATCTCAGTAGAGTGTTAGTAAGGTGGAGCAAAATTGTTCTGGAAATGTTCAATTGTGCAAAAAGAGGCTTTCGGGGGGCAAAACGGAGGTCTTTTCGGGTGGAAACCAAGCATGCACGTGCGCATCTCTCATTTCCCAAGGTGGAATAGTCAATTACTTGGTTTAATTATTAGCTGCACTTGTGTTGTAATTATTTAATTAGTTAGCATACTAATTAGTTCATTTGTTGTTATAATAATTAGTTAAGTAGTTTAACTAGTTATTTATTTTGGTTTGTAATAATTAGCTTAGCTTAATTAGCTTAATTAGATTAGCTTAGTTATTCATTCGGACTCTCCTCCGTGAGAGCAAAATGTTGTAATAATGTGTATGTCTTCCAACCTCACGTCTTTCTCCCTTTTATTTACTAGCTTTTGATGGTTAGATTAGAAGCATCATGTTTCAATTAGCATACCTTATGCTTGCATCCATTCATTTTGTCTGAGGCTCGATTCATCATTCAAATTGCAATGTTGTTTAAATACATTCTTTGAATACATGCTTAGACTGCATGCTATTTAGCTAATTCATATGCTATATTAGTAGCCGAGCCCATTAGTTGTATTTTCGTATGTGTTGCATTAGACATTTAGCATAGTTAGATATCATACATATTTGTCCAACTTTGTTTTATCTTAGCTTGGAGTACTAGGTGAGTTTTTAGTGCTTTAGCATACTTGCATGAGTGTGAGTGATTGCCATGACTAGCATGCTTGCCATGAGGCTAAGTGCTTAATTGCCATAAACTGGTTGAGTGCCTGTGGATGAAGGCTTGTTGTTTGAATTGGAACGATTCAACAAATGTATGTTTTTTTAAGCCCACTTTGTCAAGTGGCAAATTCGAAAACTTTAAGCCCACTTTGTTAAGTGGCAAAAACTAACTTTTTTCGAAAAACAAGTATGAAATTGAACTGTTCCAATTTGAGCAAACTAATCTATATTTGCTTGTGTGCATCACATAGTAATGCTAGCCTAATAAACCGGAACAAGAGCATATAATGTAAATAAAAATCATATCATGATTAGTAGAGGCCGATTTTTGATCGGGCGAGTGGGGGTGCTCAATTCATGACCTTCCCCTCCCGTATCTAATTTCCCGAGCTGAGACAATCTTGATGATGACGGACACGTGGCCTTCGGCACAAGTCATGGGTTTCCTAAATTTCTCAAAATAAAATATTTAGGTGGTGACTCGGTATCTAGCAAAGCAGTCCATTTTTGGCATTTTGATTCAAAATCGATTTTTCAAAAGATTTGACGGATTTGAACTCTTTGGTGTTTATCAATTTCACATTGCACTTGTGAGATTAGATTCAGAACCGTGGGAGTCCGAACTGTAGGGCTTCTTTCGAGTTTTCGAAAGGGAGCACGAAAAAATCAAGCTACAGTTTCTGGTGACTCCGTTGGGGATTTAGAGAACTTGACTCGAACTCATGATATGAAATTTTATCTACACTTTTGTGTTTCTTTGCATTGCATTTGTATTGGTGCGCCTAAGTCACTGTGTTTGCTGTCTGCTATTCCTAGATGGTTTGCCAGAGGCTTGCCTAAAAGCTTGCCAAAAGGCTGACTGGTTGCAGGCTCTGCCACGATGGGAACACAACCCTTGGATCTGGACTACCATTGTATCGTTTGATCCTTTTTTCACTTCTCAGTGTTAGGTGTGATAGATATATTAGGTAGTCTTGCTGAGGTACCCTTTTTGACCAATCGGCGTAGTTGCATATCGAAAACCATAGAGACTATTCCAAACTAGGACAGGTTGCTCACCCAAATCCAGCATTGTGTGAAACACTTTGTTTTGAATAGTGAACCCTAATTCCTGATGAAACTAGGATAGGGTAACCCTACCCCTTCATAGGGGTGTTTTGGTTTTCACTTAACTGGTATGTGCTTTTAGAGTGAAACTCTATAGGAATGTGCGTATCAGTTATAAGTTTGGGTATCAGATTTGGGGGGGCATAAATCAATGTTGAGTATAGTTCTGCAGGTTTTGATTACAAACTATGTGTTAACATCTGAGTTAAGGTGTTGTGCAGTTTCTGATTTTTATTTTCCTTTTGCTTTATTTCTTTTTGCAAGGTAGTTTATCACAATTACTTTGGACAGTTCGATTACCCCCAAGCACTCTGGACCCATGTAAGGAGACTTTACAGATCCAAGGATCTTGTTAGGGGACAGCTTGTGTTTGCTTCGCTCCCACTGGTTACCAGACGGAGAAGAGTTAGGCATAATTTTCCAGTCCAGCAGACACCCTTTACTTCATCTGCATCCAGTTAGGGACAATCTTTTACATCTGGGCTAGTAAGAGATCACTTGTCTATTCAAATGACTCAGTACCCTGCAGCCAGTATGGAGGACTTGATTCGTCATCTCCAACAAACAGTGGAAACCATGCAGCAAGATGCTGCCCGCCAAGCTAAAGTTACAACCCACCAAGCGGAAGTGATAAACAGACTGCAGTAACAGCAGCCAAAGCTGGCAGCGGCCTCTGTTTCCTATGTACCTCCTACAGGGATCCTAGTGCCAGGAATCACTGTTAATGCCCAAGAGAATCTAGGTAATCCGGTAGACCCCACCCCACCGCAAGCCTCCAAGGCACTAGTGTACCAAACCGAGGTGCCGTTTGAATTTGAAGTTGACTCAATTGTACTAAAGGTCAATAAGTTGGAGAAGCTTCTCAAGCGGGCATAAGGCGTGAACTCAATTCCCAACATCGAAGATAGATACACCGACTCTGCAGTAACTTTTCCAGACTAGTTTAAAATGCCACACATAGATTGATTCGATGGCTTTGGGGATCCCATGGTTCATTTGCGGTTGTTCTCCGATATCCTGTGGCTAATGGGCCTTACCAAACTTCAAAAGTTGTCACTTTTTGGCCAGACCTTGTCAGGAATAGCGGCTATCTGGTATGCAAAGTTGGAAGACTCTGTGAAACAGAGCTGAGAGGAAATGGATGAGGCCTTCATCGTACAGTACTCCTATAACACCCAAATTGAGGTCACAACCCGTGATCTTGAGGCAACCCGTTAGGAGCCAAAAAAGGGCTTCTCAGACTTTGTAACATGGTGGAGGGCCAAGGCTTTGATGATGACTACTCGGCCATCCGAGAAAGATCAAATCAGGATGGTGGTCCGCAATCTGCAAGGGAAATTATAGCAGAAGATGATTGTCTTGCCATTGTTCACATTCACTGAGCTTTATGAGATAGGAGTTTAGATTGAAGATGCAATGAAACAGGGGTTGATAACCGATGAGAAGGAGCAGCCCAAGAGGCCTTTTACACGTAGTTCCAATGAAACTATGAATGAAAGCACAACTGTGCGGCCATCTGATGTAAATGTTGTCACCACCACAGCGAAGATCGCCAACCCATTTACTAGTACAAATCCATAAACCTTAAACAACCAGGCTCGATCCTAAAGGGTCTTTACCCCACTCTACATGCGTTTATCTAAAGCCCTGGGGGTGCTAATAAAAAAAGGGCATCTTAAGCCATTAGAGCCTCGCTCACCACCCGATCCTCTCCCACATAAACATAATCCAGCCAAATACTGTACTTTTCATCAGCAGCACGATCACGACACCAACCAATGCTACAAGCTGCGTCATGAGATTCAAGATCTCATCGACAACAAGGTGATAGCATCACCCCAAAAGCCAAATGTAACCACCAATCCTCTCCTGGCCCACAACCAAGTTCCCCTACCTCGAAACCTAAATCTAATACATACACTGGCCATTCCCTATGACCCCAGCGTATATATTACCCCTTCCCACCTACCCAAACCGACATTGTTCATCCCTGAAAGCACGAACTTGTGCATGATAGACATGTCCACACTTCAACCCGAACCTGTGGTAGTAATACTGGCAGAAAGAGGGAAGTTGACCTTGGAGGAAAATGTCAGTCCATTGCCTGAAAGCCCTACGGACTTATCTGAAGAGGAGTATGACCCGTGTTGTTACATTGCGCCAGTTGATCAAGCCAAACTCGAAGTGGAATTGCCAACAACAGTGGAGGTTAATGTGGTTCGAGAGGATGGCCCAAGCCAGGGTCTAGATGATCTAGCGGAGCTGGAAGAGGACTTAGACAATCTGCAGTTGTATGACGAACAAGATTAAGGGGACGTGTAGATTGATTGGTTTGATCTGAATGGGTCAGTAGACAACTCCGGGTGGCTAAGTGATGAACCTGACCGAGAGTAAGGAACTGAACCAAAACCTGAAGAGAAGGAAGTAACTGCAATGGCTGGAATGGCCGAGGAAAAGAGGAAACTGCCGGAGAGCACCAATGTTAAGAATTTAGCTCAAGAATTAGACGTCGTAAGTACTGCTGATATAGAGTATGAAGTCGCATTAAAGCGATTTGTGCAAAAAAGGGATCAAGACAAAAAGGAAACTGGAAAAGCCCAACACTCTGTGGGGGACACTTGTGATA
Organism: Camellia lanceoleosa; assembly: GCA_025200525.1. Classification (NCBI taxonomy): domain Eukaryota; kingdom Viridiplantae; phylum Streptophyta; class Magnoliopsida; order Ericales; family Theaceae; genus Camellia; species Camellia lanceoleosa. The sequence goes on from CM045760.1 coordinate 43,030,520, forward strand.
AGGAAATGATCAGAACGGAGCCGGACAACTGTTTGTCGGCTGCTGAAAGTGCATGGTGAGAGGATGATGATTTGCTTTTGGCTCACACCGATGAAGATTAGGGTGAAGACCTGCTAGAGAACACTTGGTACTCTAAAGAGATTAACCATATGACGAGGAGTGGGTGGTATTTTAAGCCGCCACGCTTGGACCAAGCTGAAGCTTCTGAGAAACATAAAGAGGTAGAGAAGCAGAAGGAAAAGCAATTGGAAGAAGAGACGATGCTGAAACAACTGAAGAAAATTCAGGCCAATATTTCAATTTGGGGTCTGCTTATGGCTTCTCGAGTGCATCGACAAGCTGTGCTATCAATGATAGACAAAGCAAAATTGTCCATTGACATCATTCCTAAACAACTTGTGGGGTTAGTTTTCCCTAAAGGTGCTACGCCAACTTTAACCTTCTCAGACAAGGAACTGTCGCCGGAAGGCTCAGTACACAACAAATCTCTGTACATATCAGTTGAGTGCAGAGAAAAGTGGGTGCCAGTGGTATTGGTCGATACAGGGTCGGCTATCAATGTTTGTCCATTGCGCACAGCTTATGCCATTAGCCTGAAACCAGCAGATTTCATGCCTACAGTCCAGGTGATTCGGGCATATGACAATATGAGCAAAGAGGTTATGGACACGGTACAAATCAGAGTTCAAGTGGGCCCAACTCAACAGGATATTGAGTTCCATGTCCTGGATGTGCCGACCACTTTCAATCTATTGCTAGGAAGGCCATGGTTGCACCAAGTAAAAGCTGTCTCCTCTACCTTCCACCAAATGCTGAAATACCCCCATGAGAAGGGGGTGGCTATTGTGTTTAGAAATTCATCCATACATCCTCTACCAGAGGTAACTACACCTGTCCTGAAAATTGTTCATGGCGAGGAGAATGTATTCCTTTCAGGGTTCGCTCTAACTAAGGCCCGAGCAGTGCAAACTATCTTGGCAACTGATAAGAGCTTGTATGTCAGTGCCTAATCCATCTATTTCATGAACAAGCTCCAACATGTGCCAGGAATGGGGCTAGGAAGAAATGGCTAGAAGGGCGTCACAGCACTGGCCGATGTGCTACATAATCCGCATGCCTTTGGTCTTGGCTATACGCCCACCAAAGAGGATTGGGTTAAGAAAGGAAAAGAGATGACAGGCAGAGCCAAAGCTAAGTAGACCGGGAAATGCTATGAGCTTAATCACAGGCCGATTCGGGGAACACTGAACGACCATTTTGTTTAGAAGGGTGAAGACTTCCTATTTTGCGGTTTTCCTGAACCCTGGTTCGACTCTGAGAAGCAACGGGTTCCTGGCTTTGAAATTTTCTTTGACTTACAGTTGCAAAACAGTGATATAGAGGAAATGGCTGAGCCAATTACTGCTGAAGCTGAGAAGAGCATAGAAAATGACTCGGACAACAGTGAGCTTAAAGTAGTAGTATTTGCATGTCTCCTTTCAGATCTTTTGGTCGACTTAGAGAGCTTGGGGGATAACCTGACTGTTTCCATGATCGGGGATCAACTAGGTGTGAACATTTTTAGCAGCATTTTGGATGCATCCGATGCACCATCTCTCATTTGGTAGCTAGAGGAAAGCTACCTGTCTAGTAGTTCTACGTTGGGTAGTGAACCAGAATTTGATTCCACAGAGTCTATAGAGTTAGAATGAGATTCCAGTTCTTCTGAGTCTAAGTCCGGTATTCCTGGGAGTGATAACCCGGATGCCAAGGTCTTGTCCAGATCGTCATTTTCTTTTGCTTTTGAGTCGGTTGTAACCGAAGAGCTGGATGAGTTAGACTTGATAAATGAGAATGCCACTATAGATTCTGAGTATTTCTGTGTACCGCTTGTTTATTGCATTAATCATGATTTTTAAAATTTTGATGAAAATGAAGAGGAAGGAATTCCTCTGGTTTTGAAAATTTTGATTAATCGAGAGGAGGAGAGGTTTGCAAAACCCCTTGCTGATAAAATCATTGCCTTTAATGTGGGTACTGAGAAGGATCTGTGTCTGGTCCAGATCAGGTCCATGTTGTCTTCAGAGGAGCGTGAGCACTTAGTTACTTTATTAAAAGATTTCAAAGATGTCTTCGCATGGTCCTACGAAGACATGCCTAGAATCGATCATGAGATTGTACAGCATCGAATCCCTCTCGACCCCTAAGCCCGACCTGTCAAACAGAAGTTGCGGAGAATACGCTTGGATTGGGCACTAAAAATTAAGGAGGAGGTCACCAAATAGATCGAGGTAGGGTCCTTGCTTATGTCTGAGTATCCAATGTGGTTGGCCAACATTGTTCCAGTCTCGAAGAAAGACGGTAGAATCAGAGTCTGTGTTGACTTCAGGGATCTGAATAAGGCTAGTCCGAAGGATGATTTTCCCCTGCCACATATTGATGAGTAGGTGGACTTCATCGCGGGTCATGCATTGCTCTCCTTCATGGATGGATTTTCTGGATATAACCAAATTCTGATGGGGCCTGAGGACAGAGAGAAAACTACCTTCACTACGCCATGGGGAACCTACTACTATCGGGTGATGTCGTTTAGGCTGAAGAATGCCGGGGCTACTTATCAAAGGGCTACAACCACAATTCTGTATGATATGATCCATAAAGAGGTCGAGGTGTGTAACGCCCTTAAAATATTATATAAACCAACCATTTATAAGATCTATAAACATAATAGAGACGTTATATTTTCATTCATCAGAGTTAGTATTACAAAAGATATTACATGCATTACACTTTCATAAATGTTCATCTTGAAACTATAGCATGTAACTCTAATTAATAACAACAAAATAAGTGCCCTACGGGCTTACATCTTTCCAAGAGATAACTTGGTCACAACAAAAGTAAGAGTCATAAGCTCTTTACAATTAAAGCCCTCGGCTTACAAAGAAAACATATAAGCATATAGATAACAAAAATAGTGCCTTCAGCCCCGTCCTCTCAAACTATGCCCTTGGAGATGGCATGTCATCTGTACCTGAAAATGGTTTCCCAAGCAGGGTGAACCAAAGTCCAGTAGAGATATGCTAAAACAATATATGAGAATTAACTAAGATATCAACATCACATAAATGTTTAACACTTGTAAACCAACTTACACCCTTCCATGACCAAACAATATTGACATCTATATTTCAATCCATTTCTATTCGTTTACCAAAATCAATTCATTGACATAGTTCATTGTTATCTAGACTATTCAAAACAGGACTACAACTCATTAATCAACACTTCAATAACAACCATTATTTGAACACTTCCAATTGATAGGTGATCATGCTATTTATTTTTGGATATTATATATATGTTATATATATATATATTCGGGTAGTTATTGGCTTTGGGGCCCACCTGTTTGCTTTTGCTGAAGAAACTACTGATTTTATTGGTGGTATTGTGATGAGTGGACTGTGGGTCCCATTTGATTTGATTTTTGAGGGGCTCACGTGGGTTTTTTGGGCTTACGTGGTGTACTTCGGCTATTTGAATAGCTTGAAGTGGAGCTAATTTTTGGGCAGTGGAATTTTTGGAATGCAACGTGAGTCAGTTCATGCCCATGCTGAATTGAGTGTATACTCATGCGTGGTTTGGCCCATGGCTTTTTTGGGGCATGGTTTGCTGATGTTATTAGGCCCAATTTATGGACCAAGGGACTTTAAGTTCGGCTGTGGATTGTTCTTCTGCTAGTCCGTGGGCTATCTTTTTATGTGGGTTTTATTTGGCCCCACCTTTTTTGGTTTGATAATTTGTTTTGGTGGGTTTTCTACCACTCCTGTACAATTGTCTATATATCTTCCCCCAATACCCGTCTATTATTTTTGGATGGTAGATGGTACTTGGGGATAAGAATGATATATGGACGATTTTTGTTTATTATTGTTTTGTTGGGGATCCGACTGTTACGAGTGTGTTTTTAATTAGTTATTTTTTATATTTTTTATTAGTCTTCCCCTTCTGGTGGGTTTGTGATTTCATTGTATTACCTGGGGTATGCCCCTTGTAGACACGTAAGTTTTTTGTCTTTAATTTATGACTTACCCACCCAAAAAAAAAAAACACTTTCATTTTCTTGCCATTTTACGGAATCACATCCGAGCGAACCGGTACCCAAATACATATAAGATTTCGAGACTTTCACCCTGGACACTCCGGCCAACTTAATTATCAATGGAGTCCATCCCCTATCTCCTCCCAAATAATGGAGTACATCCCCTATCTCCTTCTAAACAATAATACATATACAATGTATTTAAAAGCGTGCTATATACAATGACTACCAAATTCACACATTCGACAATTTTATCAAACCGTCATATTCAATGACATAATTCATATGACTAATTTTAATTTACCTAGTCCTCGTGCAGTTTCCACAACAATCATAGCTATCCTTCAAAGATAGTCTAAAACAGATGTTTCTAAACGAATAAACAAATCTATCAAACAGATAATTTACCAAATTTTCCATAGGTGAGTGATTTATCAAATCCGACTACACCATTCATTTATACGCCCTTCCAATTTCATATTTCCACATCAATCTCATTATTTATACAAAATAGATTATTTGATTCAAATTAAGGCAATCTTCCCACTTTTTCCAAATATTAACCCCAAGACCCAATTTTATCAATTTTACTCAAGTAACCTGTTGTTCAAGACCTCATACACACATATGGAGCCAAATATGGAAAACCTTTCTTTCAAAAATTCAAATCCAAACCCTAACTTCACCAAAATCTCCCCAAAATCCCACTATTTATACAAAATGACAAACACCTAGGTTAAAACTCATATCAAAGAGTAGAATATCCCTACCTCAAGTGGAGAAGCTCAAAGAGGAAGAAGGAGAAACTTGAAGATGCCCAAAACTCAAACTTGGATCAAATGGAAGCCCACGAGTTGCTCTACCTTTTTAACAAAGAGACTAGGGTTGAGAGACCCCCAAATAAAAGTGTATTTATAGAGAAAAAGAGTTATTTTAGAGAGAGAATGAGCTGGGCTAGGGTTTTGAGTGAAAGAGATACAAAAAGTGATGCAGGAAAGCTCTGCTGCGAATTGATATACGCAGTCCTCGCTCGAGCGAAAGAGTCGTCGCTCGAGCGACCAGACACAATAGTGCCCTCGTTCGAGCGCAAGAAGCGTCGCTTGAGCGTAGAATGCAAAGCTTCAGGTTTGTTACTGACGTAGACGCACGCTCGAGTGCAAGAAGTCTTGCTCGAGCGAAGAAACAAGTTCACCAGGCTTACTCGAGCGCAACAAGCTTCGCTCGAGCGAAGAACTTTCCCCTTCCTAGAAAAGTTGCGTCTGGGAGAAAAACCTGAAAACCCTCAAACCTCGCTCGAACACAAGAAACCTCGCTTGAGCGAAGAAGCAAATTACACAAGGCCCGCTCGAGTGCAAGAAGCCTTTCTCGAGTGAAGAGACCAAAATCTGGGCAACAACAATCTAAACCAAACAACAGCGAACATGTTCCAAACTCGCCCAACACGTTCCAAAACTCAAAGACAAAGAGTCAAAGGGGAAAAACAAGACATGGATACAATATCAAACCACGAAACCTGAGTCTGAAATATAACAAGGTCGGGTCAAAATCGGGATCGCTATAGAGTGTACGTGGATGACATGATTGTCAAGTCCAAAGAAATAGAGGGCCACTACACCGCCTTGAAGAAATTCTTTTAACGGATTAGAGAATATAGACTAAGGTTGAATCTGCAGAAATGTACTTTTGGCGTAACAGCAGGGAAAATACTGGGTTTCTTGATCACACAGAGGGGCATCGAAGTAGATCCTTCCAAAATCAAGGCCATCCTAGAAATGCCACCACCAAGGACTGAAAAGGAGATGCGAGGCTTTCTGGGTAAAGTGCAATTCATAAGATGGTTTATTTCAAAATTAACCGTCACTTGTGAACCCCTATTTGGTCTCTTGAAGAAAGGAAAGAAATTCCGATGGGATGATCGGTGTCAATTCACTTTTGAGCAGATCAAGCAGTACTTTCAGAATCTTCCTGTGTTATTACCGCCAGAGCCAGGGAAACTCTTGATTTTGTATCTGTCAGTAACGAACACAACAATGGGATGCATGCTTGCTCAGAAATTTGAGGATAGGGTGGAGAAAGCCATCTACTATTTGAGTAAGAAAATGCTGGATTTTGAGTCCCGCTACACCCCGCTGGAGAAAGCTTGCTTAGCCTTAGTATAGGCTACTAGGAAGTTAAGGCACTACTTGTTAGCTCACTCTATAATTCTGGTTTCTAGATTAGATCCCATCAAATATCTCTTTGAGAAACCAGCGCTTATAGGTAGGCTAGCTCATTGGTTGCTTCTTCTCTCTGAATTTGATCTGAAGTATGTCACTCACAAGTCAGTCAAGGGGAAAGCAGTAGTGGAATTCCTGGCAGATCACCTAGTAGAAGGGGATGAAGCAGTAGAATACCTATTTCCAGATGAAACCATTCTGCAAGTCAAGGAGGAGGCTTGGACAATGTACTTTGACAGAGCGTCTAATCAGTATGATTATGAGATAGGTGTGTTGTTGATAGCTCCCAATAATTCCCATATACCTTTAGCCTTCAAACTCTAGTTCAAGGTTTCCAACAACGAGGCAGAGTACAAAACGTGTATCGTTGGTTTGGAAGTCGCCCTGGAAGTAGGGGCAAAAAGGTTGGACGTCATCGAGGACTCGAACCTAGTTGTGTCTCAAGCAAATCGAGATTAGAAGGTCAAAGAATAAAATATGAAGATTTATCACAGACCTTGGACGTTCTGATTCCTAGGTTTGAAAAACTGACTTTCACACATCTACTGAGAGAGAACAACAAGTTCGCTGACGCCTAATCAACTCTATCATCTATGATAGACATCCCGCTTGGAGTCCGGATGCGTCCGATCATTATTGAGCAGAGATACACGCTAACCTATGAGACTATCACCGCAATAGATGAAGCACAGGATAAAAACCCTTGGTTCTATGATATTTGGAACTTCTTGGAAAATGAGGTTTATCCATCAGGGGCAAATGCCAAAAACAAAAGGGCAATACAGTGGATGGTGGTTCAATTTATCATCTGCGGAGGTAAATTGTACAAAAGAGGTCATCTGGGAATGCATAAGTTGTGTGTCGAAGTAGAGGAATCAAAGCGCCTAATGGAGGCCATCCATGGGAGAGAGTGCGGAGCGTATATGAACAGAGTAATGTTAGCCCAGAAGATTCTTAGGCAAGGTTACTACTGGTCTACTATGGAAGAGGATTGTATTGGTTTTGTTCGGCGATGCCACAAATGCCAAATTCATGCCAATTGCATGAATATCTCGTCGTCAAAGATATACAACATGACTTCACCATGGCCTGTTTCAGTCTGGGGAATTGACGTCATTGGTGCAGTCACACCAAAAGGGTCAAATGGGCATGAATACATTCTGGTGGCAATTAACTACTTCACGAAGTGGGTGGAGGCTCAATCTTATGCAGTGTTGAAAGCAGCGCATGTGGCTAAGTTTATCCGAAACAACATCATTTGCTGATATGGAGTCCCAAATGAGATCATTTTAGATAATGGTTCCCACTTCAAAAAGGAAGTGATTGACTTGTTGGAGAAATACAACGTGACTTTCCATAAGTTATCTATATACCGGCCATAAACCAACGGAGCTGTTGAGGCCGCCAACAAGAACATCAAGCATATTCTGCAAATGATGGTTGAGACCTATAGGAATTGGCCAGACAAATTGCCATTCGCACTCTGGGGTTATAGAGCTTTAATTTAGACGTCTACAGGGGCAACTCCTTACTTTCTTGTCTATAGAACTGAAGCTGTTCTGCCAATCAAAATAGAAGTCCTCTCATCGTGAGTTATGGCTGAATGTCAAATAGCAGATGCAAACTGGCAATAGAGTAGGTTCGAAGAACTAATGTTGTTTGATGAAAGAAGACTGAAAGTATTATACCATGTTCAAGGTTATCAATGTAGGATTGCTAGGGCTTTTAACAAGAAGGTTAAGTCCAAGAATCTCAAATAAGGGGATTTGGTGCTAAAAAACAATCGAGCTCCCATCCACGACTTAAAGGGCAAGTTCAAACCCAATTGGACTGGTCCTTACATCATCAAAGCTATCTGGTCTAGTGGAGCTATTATTTTCATGGACATGGATGACCTAGAAATTTCCCAACCGATCAACATGGACAAGTTGAAGAAATACTATCCCTAAGAGGATAGCTAGGCAGAAAACTTGAAAGGGCAAATTAGGCTAAAATTAGAGGATGAAAAATTAGAAATAAATAAAAACTGAACTCCCAAGGTTGAAAACCCTAAAGGGCGGCCTTGGCAAAAGTTAGAGCGCAAAAGGAGAGTGTTAATACTAGAGTGCACCTGAACAGAACTACGTAAAGCCTGATTCCCATCTTTAGGATACGTAGGTAACTTCATCCTGAAGTCTGGCCGTAAACACCTCCAACCCAATTGTTCTGTCCATGTGTTTGATCAGGTCATTGTAGACACCCCATTTTTGACCTTCCTCAAGACTTGGATGTCACCGTTTGAACACTCGGTGATCATCCATGTTCGTGTTCGTTTTGAGTTCTTGGAGGTTTCGATCGCGTGCCTTGCCTTAGGAACTCTCAACTTGACTGTTCTGTGTTTGGTTTTGCACCAAACACGTGTTGTTTTGCTTCTGAGGGTAGAGAAAGGCTTGTTAGCCATCCCCACACCTCACCAGCCATGGCTTGAGGCCACCAGCCCTGCTTTGTTGCTACCGGCCATTGGTGATGGCCGATCGGCATTCTTTCTGGTCGATCGACCATTGATTTGGTCAATTTGTCATTTTTGGCTGGCCGACCACTGTTCATCTGCTTTTGGTAGATATTTTATGCCAGCTGTGATAGCTGGCATCCACAATGCACCCCCTCCATACACGTGTATGGAGGGATTTCACTCTTGCTTAGCTTGTTTTGTAAGCTTTGCAAGATTGGAATTCCTATAAAGGGAGGGCTTCTCCTCCCTTCTCAAGGGTTCCAAAAAAGTTCCAGAGGTCTAGTTTTAGGGTTAGAAGTCTTGTATCTATCCTATCTCTGTATCTCCCTCTCCCCCTCTCCTTTTGATTTGTGTGTGTATAAGGTGTGTTTGTTCTTAGTTTTGCACTAAGGCACCTAGTGTTACACCATACCTTGGTTGCTGAGGTGCCAAAGGGTTGTTCTTGGAGTTCTTGGGCTGGTTTTGACCTAAGGAAGGTGCTGGAGCTCTCTTCTTGAAGAAGGTCTTCAAGGGTAGGAACCTTATCCCTTTATTCCCCATTTTTGTACATGGTTTTGACCTATCTTGCATCTATTTTTAAGCTTAGTGTATAACTAGTAAAAGTTCTAATTTTATTTACTTTTGAACTTTGCTTAAGGTTGTTTTGAGGTTTGGGGTTGTTTGTCCCCTCTTAGGCCTTGTTTGGCCTCCTTTTTGTGCTATTTTTGGTAAGCTCTAGGACCACCTTGTATTGGCCTCCTCACCACTAGTGTTTTGAGGTCCTAAGAAGGAGAGGGCCATCCCCTCTCCTTGTTGTCTTTAAAACTTGTCATTTTAGCCTCATGTGTGAGCACCTTGATTAAGTCCATGTTGGCCATGTCTTAGTTGGTATTTGTGGTTATTTTGCCATGTTAGAGCACTGTTTTAAGTTGGTTTAGACACATCATGCATGCTTTGCATACTTGTCTTGTAATGCCATGAAATTGCCTTAACATGCATCATGATGTACCATGACTTTCTAGCATGATCTTGGCTTAGCTTTGTGAAGATTTTATACATGTTTTGGTGTGTTTAACGTTTGATTTTGGTTATTTGGGTCACCCATGACTTGCTTTGTATAGCTACCATGCAATCTCCCTTGTAAGCTTTGAGCATTAGATTCTCTAGCATGCTCTATTTGCATCATTTCAGTGGTTTGGCACCATTAGTTATGTCATTTCAGTCCGTATGGCATGCTTATATGCTTGCATTTGATGCTCCTTTAGTGCTTTAAAAGGTTGATGTCTTATGCTCCATGTTTGGACCCTTGTGTATGCCACCATGTATAGGACATTTAGATGCCATCTAAGTGTGTCTTTGACCTTGTTTTGGTCTGCCTTGGGATTGTTTTGAGTCCCTTTGGCCCTTTGAGGCTTGGTTTGTATGGTCATGGCTTGAGCCCCTTGGCTAGCCTTGAGTTTTGGGCTTGGTTGCATGCTTTGCTTGATTTGTTTAATTGGTTTGGCACCTTTTCTAACATGATTTCAGAGCTTACAATGCTTGCCATTTGACCATGTTTGCCTCGTTTTAAGTGTGCTTAAAAGTTGCCTCTTTATGCTTAAGTTTTGAACCATGTATCTATGCATGTTTGTATGTACATTTGCCTTCATGTTCTTAGCATTTTGGCCACTGTTTTGGGCCTATTTGAGAGCTGCCCAAATTGGTTCAAGTCCATCCCCGCATGTTGTTGCATGCTTGCCTTGTATGTTGTCACATACTTGTTGCATATTTGGTGAATTACATGCTGTAGCATGCTAGTTCAATTGTGCCTCGTTGTGTGGTTAATCCATGACATGTTGTTGCATGCTTAGATTGTAATGCATTTGGCATGCATTCTCTCTTTTAGTTACTTGACATGTTGTCCATGTTGCATCTTGCATGCTTGCATGGTTAAATTACACTTTGCATGCTTGTTAGCTTGCATACTTGTTCACATGCTCATGGTGCATGCCTAGCTTCCATGCTTAGGTCGCATTTTGCATGCATGCCTTGCCTCTTGAATCACCATGATAGAGGTTGAGTCCCTTGTTTGTTTGGTGTGCATTTCATTTAACATTGAAATTGCACACTTGGCCTCTTGGGCCATCACGCATTGAAATGTGGGATTGGTGGCTCGAGGGTCGAGTACCGTACTCCCCCGAGTCTTAAACATGATAGGGAGGGTGGTTGTGCAAACATTTGCTTTGAAATGCATTGCCATGTCTTGTCTGCTCTCTGCTGCTGTCAAAACAGGGTTCTGCAGGCATAGATGGCCGACCGACCACATTGGGTGCCGGCCGACCACAAATCTCTGGCCGAGAGCTACATAGATGGTCGATGACCAATTTATAATGGCTGGTGGTGTTTCCTCTTGGCCGATGGTCTCCCACAACCCTCAGGAAGTATTCCAAAAGCAACTTTGGGACTTGTGCAGTCTTCAGAGGCATAAAACAGTGTAAACAGAGGCAGCTTGTGCATGGTGGTGGATTTCTGAGCGGAGCCGGGCACGCATGCATTGGACCCTCTTCCCGAGGCTATTTTACCGCTTTATTAGCTTAGTTAATTTGCTTAACTAATTAAGTGGTCTGTAACTATTTAATTGGCTTGTTAGTTAGTTAAATTTGTATTATTCTTTTGGTCCCTCCGAGAGAGGGCGAATTGTGTAATAAGCGTGCGTGTGTGTGATGCATGTCTTCCAACCCCCAATTCTTTCTCCCTTTTACTTACCTGCTTTTGATGGTTAGTATTAGGACATGTTTTGATTAGCATACTTATGATAGCATATTTGCATCCATTCATTTGTATTGCATGCACCGGGCTCGGCGCATCATACTAATTGCATAATATTTCAAATCTAACTTGAATACATGTCAAGTTGCATTTCACATGCCATCCATAGATTAGCCGAGCCTATTCTAGTTGCATTTTTGCTTGCGATGCATTAGCCATCTTAACATGGCCTTGGATCATACATTTGATTACTAACATGTTCTTTGTTTCGGCTTGGAGTACTAGGTGAGTGTTTATGCTTTAGCATCTCGCATGAGTGTGAATGTTAACATGAAAACATGCTTGCCATGAGGCTAATTGCTTAGTTGATTTACTGCCTGAATGCCTGTGGGTGAAGGTTGGACTGCTTGAGTTGGAACAACTCGTTGAAATTCGTGTTTTAGCTTACTTGCGAGTGGCAAATTTCAAACTATCTTTCAAACGAGTGGATATGCAATGCTTTGTTCCAAATTAAGCAATCTAGTCTATACTTTTGTGTTGTACGTATCACATAGTAAGATTAGCTAATTAACCGGAATAAGAATGCAAAATGTTTTCAAAGCTAGATATCATGGTTAGTAGAGGCCGATCTTTGATCGGGCGAGCGGGGGTGCTCATAGCTGACCTTCCTCAATCGTACCCAAGTTCCCGAGCCGAGGCAACTTTGGTGATGACGGACACGTGGCCTTAGGCAACGAGTCAGGGTTTCCTAAATTCTCCCAAAATAAATATTTAGGTGGCGACTCTGTATCTGGCAAAGCAGTCCATGTTTGGCACTTCTTTAAAAAAAATTTGTTTTCAAAAATGATTTGCCGGATTTGGACTCTTTGATGATTCATCGGTCTTGCATTGCACTCTGCGAGATTAGATACAGGACCGTGACATTGAGTCCTGAACTGTAGTGAGCCCAAATGAACAAAACGGGATCCCCTCCCGGGACGTTCAAGGGTGCGTCCACAGTTTCTGGCGACTCTGCTGGGGAGTTTGAAGAGCTTGACTCGAACTCATGATATCTTGTTTTGATTACACTCATGTGTTTCTTTGCATTGCATGTGCATTGGTGCGCCTAAGTCACAGTGTTTGCCGTCTGCTATTTCTGAACAGTTTGTCGGAGGCTCACTTTGAAAAGCGTGCCATAAAGCTGACCGGTTATGGGCTCTGCCACGATGGGAACACAAACCCTGGTTGTCACTGGGCACCCTTTTGACCATTCGACCTAGTGCATGTTCGGAATCCATAGTGACCATTCCAAGCTAAGACAGGTTGCTACCCGATTATAAGTTGTTTGAAACTGTTGCGTGCGTAGTGAAACCCTAGCTCCTGACAAAATAGGACAGGGAAACCCTATCCCAACATAGGGGTGTTTTAGGTCTTGCTTGCTTGTTATGTGCTTTTTGAGTTGACCTCTATAGGGAATGTATATATCAGTTTGCAAGTCTGAGTATCAGGCCTGAGGGTATCAGTATCAGTGTTTTGAGGAATCAGTTATATCTGCGGGTATCGATTGATTTTAGGCGATGATTTTGGGAACAATGATCGATCGTGAAATGCTTATTCAACTATGCTTGTATGCATTACGATTGAGCCGAAATGCTGCATGTTTTCTCTTTCAATTCATAGATTTAGTACAGAATAGCCAGTGTTCTCCTTTTCTGAGGCAAGATAGACACCTGCTCCATCAGTCACCAGTTATATCATCTCCGTTCAGCTCAGCAGACTTATGATGACACAAGAGTCAGAAGAAATAGTGGTTATGGCAGCCGCATTGGATCAAGGAATCATCTTGCGGGATGAGACCAATGTTGAAGTACCATACCAGCCCAGGTCGCCTGCCGCGCGCCCGATCTGGACGCCCTAGTTGTGTCAAGCTCGTGAGCCCACCACGTTTGAATTGATGGGAATGATTAGTGATCTTCAGCGATCTGTGTCTGATCTCGCCTACGGAATGTTGGCTTCGCTACCAACCACATCCTACGCCGGGAATTTTGTACCGCAGGAGCCCCCGCTATTGGGGCGAATTGTAATCGAGCTCAGCCAACTTGAGGTTGTCCCAAGCTATGGACATGACATGTCAACAACAACCGGGTTCCACTCTGATGTAGCAGCCCAAGCCCTCGATCAAGCTGAGGCTAGAGGTAAGAATAAAGTGGGAATAGATGCTGATCCCGTTGAACAACTGCTGTGGGCAGTCGAGGCTTTGAAAGCCGGAGGATTGAGTAAACAGCAAATGTTCGCAGTTGTGGCTAAAACTGTGGATAATGCTTTCCCCGCTCCGACCGAGGGCAGTTCCCGCTAGGCGAAAAATCCGGATAGGCCCCGTCATGCTAGAATAGTTCCCTCCAATCCCAATCCTGCACTGGGAAAGGATTAGAAAGCCAAGGCGGCACCTGCCGATCCTTTTTCCAGTGCGTCTGGCAAAAGTCAACAAACCTTGAAGTATCTACCTCGAGGTCGCAAGGTATTCCACGCCCTTTATATGCCTTTGTCTAAGGCGCTCTAGATCCTTGCCGAAAAGGGCCATCTTAGACCCCTTGAGCCTCGGCCTCTCCCGAAGAATCTCTCTCCCTCACATGATGCTACCTTGTACTGCGCGTACCACCAGCAAACCGGTTATAGCACCGACAACTGTTTCCATCTTCGTCATGAAGTACAGGATCTGATCGACAATGAGGTCATCCTCCCACCAACCTCAGCGAAGTCTGTCACTGCTGAGTTGTTAGATTTTGAGGATACCACAAGTATGTGATCAGAAGTTGGTCCACATGCGGACGGCGGTCAGTTTACTTCGGATGTGGCGTATGGCATGCACTTTTGAGCGTTTGCGAATGCTAGTTTTGCACTTTCTGACTTGGGTATTCAGTCTGTTTTGTTATCTTGTATATAAGCAGTCTTTTTGTACTATGTCGGTCGGGTCTGTCTTGTTGTGTCGAGTCAGTCCTGTTGTATAGAAGTTCGGTGATTTCAGGGGTGTTCCCTCGAATATCTCTATTTTATTTTGTGTTTTTTTTTTTGGCTTTCTCTTGAGTCTGTTTCTGCCATAGAGCCAGTAACAACCCAGAAATCTGAATGAAACAGCTGTGGCTGTCATGTTTTTGTGCCTATTGCTGCTTTGAGCCTGTTGTGCCAGCAAACTTGAATGAAACGACGGAGCATCTCACTTACTCTTCTGCACCTCAAACTCATTGCATTGACCTAAGTTTTTCAAAACTTTTTTTAACACTGTGGTGATAAAAACGAAGAGGAATGAATTCCTCGAGTTTTGCAAAATTTGACTAATTAAGAGAAAGAAAGGCGTGCTAAGCCCTTAATGAATGAAATCATGCTTGTTAGCGTGAGTACTGAGAAGGATGAGATTGGTTTCGTATTATCTTCAGCACGAGCGATTTGTCGCCTTCTTAAAAAAATTTCAAAAAATGTTTTGCGCTGCCCTGCGAAGACCTGTGTGGAATCGCTCTTAAGATTGTGCAGCCTAGGATCGCTCTCAGCCTGAAGATTCAACTCCTTGCTCTCAAAACCTTGAACGTGAATTCAGAATGTTCAACGGCCAACCGCAATGTGAGGTTTGTATGACCAGATCAGAAGCACCCCTCGAACAAGGGGCAAAAGACGTCAAAGAATGTACTCGAAGAGTTCAAAACGAAGATCAGCAAGAATGCCAAATCCCAGAAGGGAGGAAAGAAGAAAGTATTGCTGAAGGATAACCGAGTTCCTATCCATAACACTAAGAGCAAATTCAGCCCCCCTATTGGATGGGCTCCTACATCGTCAGCGAACAGCAGCCATTCTCCTGGATTCAGATGACTTTAGGATCTCAAAACCATTTGACATGGACAAAGCTACACTTTTACCCTTGAGAGGCTCGCTAGGCTGAAAACCCGGAAGGGCGACCCAGGCAAAAGTTAGAGCAAGAAAAAGAAGAAAAAAAACAAAAAAGAAGAAAAATGCAAAGAAAAGAACAAAAAAAAAAAAAAGAAGAAAAATGAAAAGAAAATGAAAAAAAGAAAGAAAAAAAGAAATAAAATGAAAAGAAAAGAAGAACAAAACTCGCAAGGTTGAAAACCCGGAAGGACGGCCATGGCAAAAGTTAGAGTATAAAAGGAGTGGTTAAATACCCGAGTGTACCTTAACCGGAACTACGTAAGGCTTGATTCTCATGTTTGGGATACGTAGGCAACTTCATTTTGAAGTCCAGCCATAAACACTTCCAAATCGATTGTGTCCATGTAATGGTTCCGATCATCTTTGTCATTTCTGTATCCGAGAGTTCAGTTGTGATCATCGTTGTGAGGACTGATTACAGTTTGCTGCGGCGCCATCCAAACAAGGGGCAACTTTTCGTTGCCATGAGTCGCCATTCAAACAAGGGGCAACTTTCCGTTCCCATGCAGCTCTCTTCAGGCAAGGGGCAATTTTCCTTCGGATCAAAGGTTGCGCATCTCGAGAGTAGGTTTTGTGCTCGTTGAGCACTGGCTGTTTGCCAAAACGGTTTTTACTGAAGTTGACTAATTTCTCAAAAATTATTTCATTTTCCAAAACTAGACCATTTTCTTGGACCCGAAAAAGGAAAATTTTCAGTGCTCACAGCCTGACTTGCATGATTTCAAATAAGAAAATCGAACAAGCGCGTTAATCTAACTCTCATTTTGGTTAAAATTATTTTAAGCAGAAGCCAAAAAAACAAAAAATGGTCAAAATAATGAACTAGGGGCACAGTTGAGTCAGGCTTCCTGTCTTTCCCCCGTTATCAATGCATTTTCCAGAAAGGGCACCATACTTGTCAGAAAGGGCACCCTATTCGCCTGGAAGGACATAGCGGAAGCTAACAGAAAAGGGCTAAAAGCTCTCAACATCCTCCAAGCAACGAGGTATCAAGCCAAGTACGAAGCACAAATTGGAATGGATCAGGATAATTCACTCCTTCGTCTAGGGCATCGACTAAATGTCACCGAAGGAAATAGCCGTGAGCTGGTAACGTTAGGGCATTAACCCACAACCTCTTGTTTATCTATCAAACACCCTGGGGAGGGATGAAAAATGAGAGATTGAAGAATATAGAGATGTGTGATGAGAGAAAAAGTGAGAAAAGGGCTTTTTCAGAAAAATAGAGCCTGAGGGCCGAGTGATGTGAGAATCACAAATAAGAAAGGGTGGGAATAATACCCGAAGAAACTTGCTCCTCGCGAACTGAGAGGTCTCTTGTCTTTGTAACACGTCTGTGTGTCGTGTCTTTTGTTTTGTTTACCTCGACTTTTGTTTTGAGTCTTTTTCGAGTTTTACTCGATGTGTTTAGGTCGTGTACCTTTTGTTGAGTCGTAGTATACTATGTTCAGTTGTAGACTCAATACCCGGTTGAGAACCCTTTTCTCATTTTCAAAAAAATCATTTTGTGCTCAGAGTGCTGTGCCATTCTCTACATTTGTGCAAAGCAAGACTAGTTCTTTCAACGACCGCAGGGTTTGACCCAGGTTATGTCGAAATAGTAAAACCTGGACGTATCTGAAGCTTTTTTTTTTTGGGTTCCGGGCTACGAAGCAAAAGAAGAAAGGGAAAATTTGGAGCATCTGAGTGTGTTTCAATTTCTGCCGATTCCACCTTTGTATTCCGCCTTTTCAGATTGGACTGTCTGTTCAGGATTCGCCGTGTGCAGAATGAACCAAGCGCTGTGTTATGGGCTGTATAAACCCAAGTACGAGCTTAGGCCAAGCTAGTGTTCACTTGAACCAGAGAACCACCAAATGACCAAACATGAAAACCAAGTATGAGCTTAAGCCCAATGAACCAAATGGTTCGAACCACATAGCCCAAGTACGAACTTGGGCCGAGCTTGTTGGTTGGTCCAAAACTACATAGCCCAAGTACGAACTTAGGCCGAACGCAACTAAGTTGGACCGACCAGCTTGAATCAATGAGTTAGACTACCCATAGAGCATTTGGTACGATTTGATTTGGCCCATAGTAACCCAATTACATAAAATAACTCACATCTAACACATAGAAAGAGCGCATGACACCCCACGAATCACTGAACGGTTCACTCAAATGTATGGCAGACTCATTGCCCTCCTCCAATAAGGAGAGATCTCGCAAAATGATTGAGTGCCAGGTGGCAAAGAGGAAAACTTGATGAGCAAGATAAGTCTTCTCTATAAAAGGTAACCCCTCCTTCTTTCACAAGGGATCTGGTTTCCATTACTCTCTCTTTATTCACTCGTTTTCCATTCTCTCTCTAGCTTGACTTTACCATCGAAGGGGTTTTCGACCAAACCTTGGTCGGGCAACCTTACTGTTCGTTACTTGTACAAGCCTTTATCTCCCAGAGCATGGCAGTTTGCTCATTTGGTGTCATATATGGGAATCGTCCACTAATTGCTTTGTGACGAACTTCAGTGATAAAAATCGAAGATACTCCACAACTTGGTCTTGGAGAGAGGACTTGGGGGACAGAAAGAACCAAGGAAAAGGGTCTGGCCTTCTCCACTAGGCACGACAACCTTATGGACCATGATGATCCTATCCACAACGAAGCGGAGCGACATCGCGTCATTGCCGCTAAATCGCCTCAGCTTCTGTTCTTTAAGAAGGACCACTGTGACTGCATCATCGAATCTATGGGTTAGGAGATCATCGAGCTTTGTGATCTTTTAAAAAAATAAATGGTGCCTCCAACAGAGCCAAGGAAGTCTGGAGGGGAGCCATCACAGCAAAGAAGATGCACTCATCTGTCTCCACGAAAGGAACGATCCAACTACAGTCCTGTTTGTGAAGAGTGTAGCTGGTTGATTTTGGTATGCAGTGAGGGAACAAGCAGCAAGACTGACAATCTTCGAATGGAGAATTTGTAGGAAGACCCTCAGAAGAGGTAAAAGACAGTTAGTCATCATTCAGAAGTCCCTTTTTCTTCGTGTCATCATGACAAACGACTGTGTGACCTGAGCACATATTTGAACGACAACAAAAAATATGATCAACGATCGAACAGAAAGGTGGAATGATGTCTAGACCGAGATAGAGAGCATTTGGATCACTTGGTGTAGCAGACAGAGCGTCAACCTCCAAATTGACTAGTCTCTTCCCCTCCCTACCCCGAGATTGAGGCCGTAGAAGCTCCCTAGAAGTACAGTCCACCAAAGTTCATCCTTATGATTGAATGTCAAACCCTCTAACTCACATAAGCCACTAAATGATGTCACTCTAGAATCAGAACGATGCGTTTATGTACAAGGTCTTCGCCTCCAACCTCGGTGAACAAGGGCTCCGATGTATGAAAAACTCCCCTCTCAGTCAATCTTTGACTAGGCATAACTCTCTAAGGCATATCTACACAGTTTGTCTCTAATAGTAGAGTCCCAAAGGAGTTGGACACTCTATTCAACATTAGAAATAACAAGAACAAGATTTTGAGCGAGTGTACTCAGCAGTATTAGGAGGTTTATGGCGATTTGGAGGAGAAAGCATGTGGTGAGCCTCTAACAACACTATACTTCAAACAAGGCCTCCCTCTTTCACACAAACTCATGCAGTCGTTGACGAAAAAACTCGTCGCTGATTTGAAAGAATTAAGAGCCTGGATAGAGCGGCAAGTTCGAGTGGAGGATAATGCCGCTTTTGTGCATGTTTTAATCGTTAAAGAATGAGTCAAATCCTCTTGGGCCCCTACGACTGAGCAACTTAGGAGGGATGACCAATGGAAGAATGATGGTTAGAACAAGCGAACCACCGCAAAAGATGAAAAAGAGAGGGCCAAATCTTATGAAACCATAACCATTGTTTTCACAAAGCCAATCTACAAGCTGGTGGAGAAGATCAAAGGGGAACTCTACTTCGTTTAACCACCCAAAATGCTGGGAGACCCCGCCCGGCGTAACCAGGCTTTGCATTGCACCTACCACTGAGAGAAAGGGCATAAAACACAGAACTGTAGGGATCTTAAGAAGCACCTAGAGGACTTGGTCACAGCCAACTACCTCCAATAATAGATTAATATTAAGAGGACAAAGGAAAAACAAGAGCAATCCCTAATTCCTTCTCCAACAGACCAAGCCTCGAGGCTAGTAATCAATGTTATCTATAGGATGACTAACACTGAAGAGAAAATGCCCTCCGTGGCGAGATCCACTTACAACAAGTTATGTTAGTTGGACCTCCTCCCAAGAAGTCCAAAATAGAAGTCAGGCATTCTTGGTTCAACGTCGTGTTCATCGAGAAAAACTTGGAAGGAATCTAACACCCCACATTGACACCCTAATTGTCACCGTCAGTGTAGCTAACAAATTTGAGGTCAAACGAGTATTGATTGTCCAAGGGAGCGTCACTGACATCATGTACTACGAGCTTTTCAAAAGTTAGGCCTAGTGAGCAACACCTGCTGCCAATTACTTCCCCCTTAGTCAGCTTCAATAAATAAACCAAATGGCCACTTGCCCGGATCACTTTGCCAGTCACAGCTACGTCCAAAGTGGTTACCATTGATTTCTTGCTATTAAACAATCCATCTCCTTATAATAAAATCCTCGATCGACCATGGATTCATAAGATGAAAGTAGTCTCATCTACTTATCATTGGATCACCTGCTTCCCCACCTAGTATTGGGTAAAGAAGATTAAAAGAGGCCATGTTACTGTAAAGCACTACTTCATCACCGTCATGAAATCTAAGAAAGTCTGTGAGCAAGTACAAATGGTTGAGGTAACTGACCAACCAAACCTGGAGGATGTCACTAGAGTACCAGCGGACAAGATGGTGAAAAGACCTTGAGCCTGTCTTAATAGAAGGAAGGAAGGGCAGTACAGGGTAACTTTAGTTTTGGGCAATGAAGCGTACTATGCCGCTAACCTAACAGGTAAAGCAAATCCCACGACTATGGAATGTTGCCAATTTGAAAAAGTACTACTAGTGATGTAATTATCAGGCCATGCCTTGATGTAGTCGAAAGCTTCAAAGTATCAATGAAAGGAAATTTTCTCTACAAATTGTGTTAATGTTCTTATGTGTCATATATTTATCACTTAGTAACAGAGCAAATTGGCCACAGGTTTTAATCTACGCCTCAGCCTAGATGCTTGGCCCTTTGGTGTGCGCAGGGTAACAAATGATATAACTTGGTGAAATTTGTGCCAAGTATTGTTACTTGAAAGCATGGTCCATATTCAAAACTCGAGCTTGGCGAAGAGCCAAGTTATCTTCTCCGATGAGTTAATTAAATCAAGCTTGACCGAATCAAGTAACGGCTGAGCAACGTAATGTTTGGTCAAATCTAATTAAGAGCATTTTCTTTTTACAAGACACGAAACTTGGTCTGACTGAACAGATGGTCCATTCAACCATAAAGTCTCTACTCTGCCAGGGGGCATAGAAAAAAAAATTTACTCAAAATTTTTCAAGACATTGAAGCCTGGTCTGACTGAACAAACGATTTGCTTGGCCGGGGGGCACAAAAAATTCTTCTCTCAGAGTTCTCTAAAGCATGAAGTGTAGTCTGACCAAACAGACGGTCCACTCGGTGGTGGAATGTCAGCTTGGCCTAGGGCATAGAAGATTCTTTTCTAAAGTTTTCTCTAAGGCATGAAGCCTAGTTTGACCAAATCGATGGTTCGCTCGGTCTTGGAGTGCCTCCTCGGCCGGTGGCATAAACAATTCTCTTCTCAAAATTTTCTCTAAGGAACGAAACCTAGTCTGACCGAATAGACGGTTCGCTCAGTCTCGAAGTGTTTAGTTTGACTAAATAGACGATATGCTCGATCTCGGAGCGTTTGTTTAGCCGGGGGCAATAGAAGATTTTTTTTTCTTCTTCTCAAATTTTTTTCTTAAGGCATAAAGTCTAGTCTGACCGAATAGATGACCTGCTCGCTCTCAAAGCCTTTGCTCGATCGAGGTAGAAGATTTTCTTCTACTAGATTTTTTCTTCAAGGCATAAAACCTGCGAGCAAAGTAAGCCCAAGCACCCATGTAAAGCTAGCATTCAATGGTGCTTAGTCGGGTGCATACAATACTCATGTAATGCAAGGACGAAAAGAAAAACGATGAAAAATTTCATAAATAATCTTGCAAAGTTACAAGGAAAGATCAAGCTCTTTTCAATATACACAAGGCAAGACCAACCAAGATGCCAATAAGCGAATCAAACCCAGTTGACGGGCGCCAAGCATCCGAACAAAGCAACGAGGGCAATAAAAATGAACAAATCAAAGAGCTAAGAGTGAAGGGTCATGACCGATTGAGCTCAACCACCTGCGGTTTAGATTGCCACTTGGGCGGGGGCTCCAAGCTAAGATAAATCAAACCACCAAATGTTGAAGTCTATGCTAAATGCATTCAAGTGATATAAGTTCGTGTGGGCATGGAAAACAAAACCAAGTTGCAATTTAACCCAAGCCTATATCATGCCCTAGCCAATCGTAAGAAAAGAGTAACAAATAGAAGGACCCACTAAGACTGAGAAACAAGAAACTTGTCAATACATTTCAAACTAAGCAGATTCTTCAAGACTGATCATGTGGGTCCCAATAAAATCTTCAAACTTTGAAAAGGCTTGATGACAGGAGATAAGCTTAGACCAACCACACCTACTTGACTAAACAAATCGACAACCGACCAGCCTGAGATTAATGTGCCAAGCAACTAATACAAATGAAAGCAAGCACCGAGCATCAAATTGATCTAAAAGCATCAACAGAGAAGGCACCAAGTCAAAAGAATCAATGATGACCGAACGTGAGGGTTGGTGTGACCAAAGTCCTAGTTTGAATTCAATAGTTTGTGCTTTTTAAACCGAGCGGCCTAGGCCAATCAAAATGTGTCGAACGTTACACAAACCACCCACGATCAGCTCGACCCAAGACCAACTCCCATATGAGCCAAGCAGGTATACGTTCAAAGACCGAAAAAAAATCCAATTAAAAAATTCAACATAAAGTTTACGCTCGGCCCAATATCGTAGCTCACATTTGAGGACCCCGAGCGCAAGCTAAGAGGCAAATGAAAAGGATTATTTATGACTCTGGACCGAGCGTAACTGAAATAACAAAGAACAAACCTTAAGCCCAAGCGTGATGCTTGGACCTAGTAACATTAGAAGACTAGAGCGTTAAACCCAAGTGCAAGCTTGGGCTCAGCTAGTGTTTATCCAAACCATGTGGGCCAAGCGGTCACTTGAAGTACAGAACTACCAAAGGACCAAATATGAAAACCAAGTACGAGCTTAAGCCCAATGAATCGAGTGGTTTGAACCACGCAAACCAAGTATGAACTTGGGCCGAGCTTGTTGGTTGGGCCGAGCTCGTTGGTTGGTCTGAACTACATAGCCCAAGTACAAATTGGACCGAACACAACTAAGTTGGTAACTTGAATCAATGAGCTGGACTACCCATAGAGCGTTCGTTACGATCCGGTTTGACCCATAGCAACCCAATTGCATAAACTAACTCACATCTAGCACATGAAAAGAGCACATGACCTTCCATGAATCATAGAACGGTTCACTCAAGTGTATGGCAGACTCGTTGCCCTCCTTCAATAAAGAGCGATCTCGTATAACGATTAAATGTCAAGTGGCAGAGAGGGAAACTTGATGAGCAAGACAAGCAACCCCTATAAAAGATAACCCCTTCACAAGGAATCCGATTTCAATTACTCTCTCTCTCTCTCTCTCTCTCTCTCTCTCTCTCTCTCTCTCTATACATTTGTCTTCTCCATTCTCTTTCTAGCTTGACTTTACCATTGGAGGGATTTCCGATCAAACCTCGGTTGGGCAGTCTCATTGTTCGTTACTTGTGCAAACCTTCATCTACTGGGCACGACGGTTCATCCACGAAGTGCACGCACTCTCTATGTTGCAAATTGAGTCCGTGCAATGATCATATGCATCAACTTAAAATTAAATGAATCAAGAATTGTTGATGATGACTTAATTTATAATTAACATTTTTTCTCTGTCTCACAATCAAAATAACTTAAAGATATATCCAAAACAGTCATTTTATTTCATATATATATTTACTTTATCTCGTAAGTAATATCTTGTAACCAATACCATTTTATTAATCTAAATCAAAACTAAAATGATTTTGGATTATAAATCATAGCTAAAAATTATAGTACACGATTTATTTATTTATTTATTGTGGGCTTGCAAGGGTGTTTGGAGTTCTTCCCCACTAATAGGTAATGGATCATGTTACAAATGTATTTATGTAGAATTTATCTACAAATAAATGATTAAAATTTATTTGAGATAATACTAAATATCACATTAAATAATTTTCAAAAAAAAATTGAAAAAATGAAAAAAAGAGAGCAACCTTCACTTAATGAGATTCCTCTAAAATTGAAATTTAAATACTCTTTCGAAATTATTAACAAATATGTTGCATTTTTGTAAGCCAAGTTGATTGACATAAAGTCTAAAGGGTTATCTTAAGGGGTACCACTAGATTTGGGGTCTAGTTTAAGTACCAATAGGTTGACTTAGAATTTTGGGGTCCGTGTTAATGCTGATCCTATGTTCCAACTTTCAAAAGATTTATTATTAAAACAATTCCAACAAATCAACTGCAATTAAAACAATGGGTTCATATCTTTGATTCGTAACAACTTTGATTGGTAGCTCGAATTTTCTTCCTCTTAATCTCCTTAATTTTTTTTTTTGAAAAACTTTTTTTTTTTTTTTTTAACACTTGCCTTGCATTTTTTTTTTTTTTTTTTGCCATTTTTGACCGTTTCGGGGGATTCGGGGCGGAGCTTTCGAGCTCCCCCGCTTTTCTCGATTCGTAATTATCATTGTGGATTTCACTGATAAACTCAACTTGAAGTTTATCTCTTTTATGGCACCTCCAACAAACTCAAAGAGCTACTCAGGCTTTGTTGAAAATAGTCATACAAAAAATAAAAAATAAAAAAATCATTATAAATTGTCTAATTATTTTTATTTTTTATTATATATCTTTTAAAAAAAAGTCAAAAAATCAACTTAAAATAGCTAATTTGCAATCAGGCTCTTAATATCCCGTTATATTTTCTAGGACTAATTATATATGTGGCAGCTTAACTCACACGTAAATCAATAACAGAATCATACACAATCTTCTCATGCTTGCTCTTTGTTTTCAGTTGATCTCTATAATTTGAATACCAATGGCGCAATTACTTTGAGAAGAATAAAATGATTATTTTGCCCATTAACTATATTATAATATTTAAATAGAAGTCATCGATTGTACTAAATTGACAAAATATGGCCAAATTGATATAAATGGCAAAACTACGTGGACTATGAGTGTAATTTATCCTTCTTCTTCCATGATCTTGTTAACGATTTAAATTTAAAATTGAAACAAAATGATATATCATTTGAAGCTAATTTTATTTTACTTTAATTTTAACTTGAATTATTAAATTATATCTTTTATTGATATATTCTGCTGTGATAAGTTGGGTGATAGAACGACTAGAATGCGTGAGAGTTCATTGCCATATGGACAGAAAGATTTAAAATTTTAATTTGTTCAAAAATATTTTATTAATTTTTTTAAAACTAAATAAGGAAAAAAATGTGACTAAAATAGTATTTTCCAAATGAGACAACAGTTAAACCACACAAAATATCTAAGATATTCACATAGGTGTAATTTTCTATAGTATAATTATGTGTACTCTTTTCTTTTCTTTTTTTTCTTCTTCTCACCCCCTTTGCCTATTTTCTGGACATAGAGGCAATCTTAAGGAGTTGTTTGGGATATTTTAAATAGGTGTACTTTTTAAATTTTTATAAAAAAGATGCGTAAAAAAATAGAGAGAAGATATTAATTAATGTGATCCAAAAAAGATAAAAAGATAAAAAGTGAACTTGGCCTAAGTTATATGTTAAGCAACAAACTCAAGTAAATTAAAGGCTGATATTGATTAAGATGGTTTGGGACAGTGACGGAACTAAAAAATTAAATTAGAGGGAATATTTATTAATTATAATATCAAAAAATTTTACAAAAATATTTCACGCACAATTTTACGATTGATTTCAAGAAACATTAAAAAAATAATGTTATTTATAACTAGTGTATCATGGACAATATAAGAAAATATAGAGATAAGTTTTAAAATAAATTATATAATAATAAATTTTTTTTATACAAAATTTGATTAAAAATTCAATAAAATGGTAATACCATATCATCATTAATATATGATATCACCAACTAATAGTAAATAAACACATAGAGAGTGAACCCCACATGTCAAATGTAACTAACAATCTAATAAATTTCATATCTTTATAATGACATTATTTATACTTGCATGTCAATAATAATGATATCATCGTTACATTCAAAATTTTTCATAAAATTTTAGTAAATAATATGATTTATAATAATCTCTTCATTTTCAATTAAAACAACCATTATTATTCTGATAATTTTTAAAATGTCATTGATATTTCACTCAAATTATATTTTTGTAATTTTTTTATTTAAAATATTTTTTTTATATTTACACAAAAAAAAAAAAAAAAAAAAAACTCAAAATCCAGAGCAGCACGTTACCCCAGGTCCCTTCTTTCCTCCGCTACTGGTTTGGGATGGGGATATACATGTACTTGGTTTAATGTATTTTATCTTATTGAATGCACAATGATAACATGAAATGTACTTATAATAGTGCAATAATGTGGCCCATGTATAAAATTGACCCCCTGTTTTTTTAATCAGCGAAGAAAAGAATATATTAAGATAAAGCGAGGTACATGGAGTTTGGAACATTTGCATAATGGGTTTGGTTATGGTGTGCAACTTACACCTTACATCTTACACTTTATACTTACACATTACACTTACACCTTTTGTGAAAAATTAAACCTTACACTTATACTTTTTTTGAGGTTGCACACCATATGCAACCCACTTACACCTTACACCTTACACTTACACCTTACACTTACACTTTTTGTGTAAGTGACACATAGTGTGCAATTGCACACTTAAGAAAAGTCCTTGCATCATTGATCCTGTTTGGTAAGGTTTATTTTTAATTTATTTTAACTTTTAGTTTAATTTAAATTATTTTGATATATTTGGTTCAGCTTAACAATACAGCTTATAATTTTTTGTAAGTCAAAAATCAACTTAATTTTTGAGTGGGAGAGGAGAAACTTAATTTATAAGTCAAAAATCAATTTTTGTTCACAGTTATAAGTTATAAGTTGTTAAGGTATAAGGTATAATCATTTTCCCATAATTCTACTGAACAAGACCATTGTCAAAGCAAAGCATCCCAAGGCATCCAAAGCCAATCATGGTGGAGAAAAGAAAAATAAATGGAAAAAAAAAGATGACCAAAAATCTTCTTTCTTTTTTTTTTTTTTTCTTTTTTTTTTTTAATGATGAGAAATCCACCCCTGCAGGATAAATCTCAAATTTTTGTAGCTACTTACAAGTCACAAGTACTAGATAAGCCAAACTGTTGATAGAGTCAATTACAAAACTTTTGAGTTTATGATTAAACTAAATGACAACCTTAAACTGATGAGCTATCAAAGCTCTTTATAATTTTAAAATTCAAATACAACTTAAAAGTTAAAAATAACTTAAAAATATGATACTATTGCCTAGTTATGCTTTCTTAATTTTCCCTAAAGAATAACAGAGCAACAAGTTTGGGCTGTCATAGTTATAATGTAATGTAGATAATTGATCACTCTTCTCCCCTCTGTGGACTATCAATTTAACACACCTGCAGAAAAAAAAAAAAAAAAAAAAAAAAAAAAAAAAAACATTTCACATAATTTTTTTAGTTTTTTTTTTTTTTATCAGAGGAAATTTCCATTAAGGATAGCCAAACGGCACTTAGAAGTCCAACCACCAAGAGCAAACACAAATAGAGTGAAAATATTACAAGAAGCACATAGGTAAGAGCTATGAAAATTATCCAGACGCACATCAGTACTCGTGCTCATACTGTGAAACAGAGCCAAACAAATCGGCGTTAGAGCATGTCTGAAAAATTCATAATTAACAACCACAAAGAATGTAGGCTCCAATCTAGCAGCAAAAGACTCCAAAAACAAAAAAAAACAAAAAACAAGATCAAGCTTGACCTCAAACCTAAACAAGGCCAGATCTGTGGAGGTGGTCTAGATCCGAGCAGATCTAGTGCGCGATATTGAAATCTACTCCGGCGTAAGGCGACGAATGGGAAAAAAAGGTAGATCTAGCTTTGGCGGAGGGGAAGAGGGAAGCCCAACACAAACATCCACCAAGAGGGGAAGAAAACCTCCCATAGAGGGAGAGAAGTGGGAAGACAAGCTCCCATAATTTATTTACAGCAAGCAAAGAACAAACCAGGGGGAGAAGGAAGGAGGAGGAGGAGGTGGCTGGCCACCGACGGCCCCTCCCCCTCCCCAAGCGGCGCTCTTCCGACAGAACCCTAAAAGAGTTTAAAGAGAGAGGCTCCTGGGTCGACGGCATCAATAGGCCCTTCCTCATAATTTTTTTAGTTAAATTACAAATACACCATCTGAGATTTACTTAAAATACGAATTATCCTATGAGATTTGAAAAAATATAAATGCCCCCTTATCAGAATTTTTTATTTAATAGAATTAACAAAAAAATAAAATTTTTAACTATTCTCCTATAAATGACTTGAAATATTAGTTCAATTAAATTTTTGATATGAATGCAATGTGCACTTCTTCTGGGCTCAGGCAAAAAAAAAAATTTCAGAACAGAAAGAAAGGAACCTCTGGGCTCTATCCATATGGCATATAAAGATATGATGTGCATATTTAAAGCCCATGTGACACTTCAAAAGTAAGCCCAAAATGTTCACCCACATTGTAGTTTGGACTTGGCAGTCTTTTGATTCACTCAAATGAAGGTGGAATGTGAAATGATCATTCTTTTATAACGGTGAATAATTGTTTTATTTTTTATCATTTTTTTTTTTGTGAATTGAATGTGAGAATGAAAATTCTAATAGAATAATCATTCCATTTTCTTGAATTTATAAAGGACAATAAGGAAAATAAAATGAAATGCATATCTATATATATAAGTCATTTAATTTCATATCTTGAATTTGATGAAACTAAATATGTATAAGTCATTTCATTTCTCTTATATATATATATATATATTGACAAATTAAAGATTCAAATATTAATCAAATAAATTTTGGAGGGACCTAAAATCTAAAGCACATTTGGAAGAACAAGTTCAAAGTAGAAAGAGTGGCATTAAAACCATAGGTTGCAGACCACTCAATATTGGGGCCCCCTACATTCAAAGGAATTGCATATCTATATATATAGCAAAGATTTATATGGCTATGATGAGTCTCACCCACCACATATCTGAATTCTCTATAATGAATCTCTCTAAAATATTCTTCTTATTGTAGTAATTCAAACGCATATGTTTAAAATTAAAGATAAACAATATTATTTTTAGATGTGCGATTTTAATATTATTTTATTTTAGTTTCAATTTAAACGGTTAAATTATGTACTTTATTAACGTATTTCATTATGATAAAAAGTACAATAAAATCATTGCAGAAAAATCATGACAGAGAAATCGGATCCACCACCCCTCAATTTCATGTATTGATTGATATCTCATGATTTTGGTGGATTTGTTACCCACCAATCCATTAGCGGGCCTTCTTCCCAAAATGTGCATTGGAAGGCTCTACTTGATTTCAAGATTATGAGTGTTTAACAAATTTCTATATATGTACTTTCATATAAATAACAATAATGCTAGTATCATTGTGTTAAAAAAAACTTATGACAAGTATAGTATAATTTATAAGTAATTTAAATACCATCACCAAAAAAAAAAAGAAAAAGAAAAAGAAAAAGTGTAACATTATCTAGAACTTTTTAGTTTTATTTTTTAATTATTATTATTATTTTTTTGGGTGTGTGACCATTTATTTCAAGAAAAGAGGTTGGATGGGCCCATATAAGGTTACGGGCCCCTTGTACAGACAAGTTAGTGCACTGCAATTCTTTAATAGTTCCACAGAGACAGAGAGGCCTGCAGGGAAATGGGCCCATCCTGACTCAGCTTTGATGGAACATCTTTTGTTTAAAAAATAAAAAATAAAAATTTACCACTAGAAAAAAAAAAAAAAAAAAAAAAATCTAATTTTTACAAATTAAAAAATTAAGGTAGTGTTTGGTTTAATTTTTAAATTAATTTTTGGATTGAAAAATCAAAAAATATATTTGATTTATCATTTTTTAAAATTGTTTTCAAAATTATTTTTTCTCTCGCTTCTCTCCTCTTTCCCTCTTTTTTTAATATATTTTTTATACACATCAATCAATCATATTTTCTCTCCCCTCTCTTATTCTCTCACATTTTTCACATCAATCAATCAATTTTTTTCTCACATCCATCTATTTAACTACAAAATATATATATATACAAATCATTCTAAAATTATTTTCAAAATTCATAACTAAATAAATTTTTAATTTTTAAAACTCTTTTCAAATACTTATCTTTCAAAATATAATTCAAAATTCAAAATTTTTTTAAAAACTAAACCGAACGGAGATTAAGATATTATGTTGAAAAAAAATATTCTCTATTAAACAATATAAATTATTCTTTACTGAAAAAAAAATCTTTGACAACTGCAATTATTTGCTGTAATTAGAATGTAAGATTTTGATGAAAATGGATTTTAACTTCAAGTCATATTATTATGAAATCGCATTTTTAATAGGTGATTTTGTACATAAAGTGAATTTTGAAGATGCAGTTTCAAAATAGTGTGCTAATTTATAAAATAAAAGGTAAATTACACTTTGTTCTTTTTATATTTGGTCACTTTTTTACTTTGGTTCTTAAAATTTATTTTTTCTCACTTTGACCCTTATGTGACAATTATTATGATATTTTCTATCTAATTTTGAATAGAAATTAACTTTATGAGTAAATTGAAAAAAAAATTGAAATATAAAAGACCAAAGTAGAAAAAAAAAAAAAAAAAAAAAACTAAATTAAAAAATGACCAAACATAAAAAAAGACAAACTGTAATTTACCCTAAAATAAATTACGGATAATCTCTCCAAGTGCTTTGAGATCATCACTACACAATAAATTACGGATACTTACATCAATTAAGCTCAAGAACCAATAATGAGAATTATATTCAAAGGCTCAATTTGAGATCTTTATTAAAAATCAAAAGTTAATTTTTAATTATTTTGGATCATATTAACACTTTATTTCTTTATACATTTAAAAAAAAAAAATTAAAAAATCAACTTTTAACCAACTTCTCAAAACAACCCAAAATATTTGAGTCTATGATTGACCTTGAACTATCCATGCAAATCCTTTGTTTTGTTTAGCAACAGTAAGAAAAAGTCATATATATATATATATATATATTTAATTTAGTGATTTTTAAAAAAAAATTGAATTATTAGTATTATTATTTTTTACTTTTCAGGTTCTTCTAGTCAAGAATAATTTAAAAAATAAAATTAAAATTTTAAAAAAAAGTTCACTAAAAGTAATAAAAAATCAAAAAATTCAGTTTTTTTTTTTTTTTTTGTGATCTTTATAAAAAAATTATTTTATTTTATTTTTAAATTTTTTTTTTTTTGGGTACAACGGAAAAAAAAATTGTAAGGAATTCTAAGAATTTTTTTTTTAGAAATTTTGAAATTTTAAGAAATTCTAATCTAGTAGAATTTAAAAGTAATTTTTTTAAATAAAAATAAAAAAATTAACAAAAAAAACTGTTATGTGAGTGCAACCTTGTGCTCATTTGGATTCTTTCAACCAAAAAATTGACTCTCAAAACCACAATTTGGGTGCAATTTGAATTCTTCCAATCTCACTAATTGAGCATTCGGAAAATGTCTCGTAACTCGAATTTTGTGACTCAAAAGTAGATTAAATGACCAAAACGATATCGTTTTGGTCTTTTTTATGTTATTCTGTACTCAAAACGACGTCGTTTTGGCCATTTAAGCTACAAAATTTGAGTTACGTGGCATTGTCGTTGAGCATTCTTTATTTGCATTTCAAATTAAATTAAAATTAAAATTAAGAACCTATTAGATCCCAAGTCAAGCACTATACAATGGTCCCATTTCAATTCAACACCCAAAAAAAAGTGTATATAAATAAAAAAATGGTCCCCCATTTTTTTCTTTCTTTTTCATTTTTCCAATGCTCATTGCTCTTGTGATTTGTTTTCTTTTATGTGTTTCATTAAAAGGAACAATGTGTTATTTTATCAGAAATCTCTCTCTGAGAGTCTCATCAGTTTCCCTCAACTCTTCTAGTACGGTGGAAGAATATCGAGGGAGTTCGTTGATGTCCACGTGTCAATAACCCATTACACTAAGTACAAATACAAAGTGGTTCTCTCTCTCCATCTCTTCATGGCTTTTGGGAACTTGTATTTAAAATTTCATTGCATGATTTATTGCTTCTTAAAAAGTTTCTGAAGATACCATGCCCTAAGATGGTGGACATCAGAGACCATACACGTGGCCTCATTATGTTTGGCATAGGTTCCTTGATTGAGTTGGGTCATATAATCATATTCCTTCTTTAAAAAAAAAATAGATTACACGCTCCAGATCTCAAAAATTTTATTAAATATTTTATATGAATGTAAGATTTATATTTATAAGAGATATTTAGTAAAAAAATTTGATAAATTTTTTAAAATTTCTAACATTTTTAATAATCTACATTTACTTAATTTATCACCCCGTAAATGACATTTAATGACGTGATATTAAGGGATTATTTAGAATGATCTAAATAAATATACTTTTTGTCGTTTTACAAAAAGATATACAAAAAAATAAAAAGATGATGTGATGAAAAAAGATAAAAAAATGGATTAAGGATGCCAAACGTGGCCTAACATTCAATTCCACATAATATAATATTTGATAAATTAAAATTTAACACTTATTAATATGTCATTAGAGTTGGTCTTTAAGGATGATAAATTAAATATATCAAACATTTTTCATTCCCATACTAATACATATATGTATTAAAACACAAAAAATACATTGTGTAATTAATTCATTTTTTGGATAAATTACAAATATACCTTTTGAAAATTTATTTAAAATACAGATCACCTCCTGTAGTTTGAGAAATTACAAATACCCCCTTGTCAATTTTTTTATTTAATAAAATTAACTGATAAAATAAATTCCTAATTATTTTCCTATACAATGATAAAATTATTTAAATTGTTAATTGAAATTAATTTTTGACATCAATAGAAATTGTTAATTAACCTTATGATTTATTAATAAAAGGAGCCATTTGTTATGATATTAGAAATTTCAAGAAATGTGATGTAATTTTTCAAATTATATTTAAAACAAACTTTAAGAGTTGTATTTATAATTTATCCTTAATTTTTTAAGGATTCTCATAACTAAAGATAAATCTCAATCATATTACATATATATTTTAATTTTGTAGAACTATCATTTCTTGTCTTATTATATGCCAAGATGATAGGGAATTCAATCCTTTCCACACAATTTTTTGAAATTTAGAAAGACTAGTTTCGTTGTAAGTAGAAAGTCATTTTAACAGTTTAGAAACTTTAGATCATTTGGCAAGTTTATTTCTCATAAAAAAAATCAACTTCAAGCACTTAAAACTTATTAAAAATGTTAAAAAGAGAAATATTTTAACCTAGCTAGCTTAAAACCCGAGTGCCAACTATTGCTAATATCTTGACCTTGTGTGACAATATGTAAAAATTATAGTAACGATAAATTGTTTTTTTCAATTTTTTTTTTTTCGTCTATTATAAGAAAAAAAATAATATCTTGACCATATCTTTCTTATTAACTAAGATATTCATTCAATCAAATAAAAAAATAAAAAATAAAGATATTATTAATTTCATAATAATTGTGATTGTTAGCCTAATTAGGATTACTTAATTTATTAGAAGGTGCTTATATCAAGTTATCAAACTATATATATGTACAAAAATAAAAACGGTGAATGTTTTAGAACAAAAATTTCATAATAAGTGCCCAAAAGAAACAAGCATGAAATTGCCATTTTTATTTTAGAAAAAATTTAAATAGTTATTATAATTTATTGTGCTTGTGAATAAAATATCACTAAAATTTGTGCTCAGAGTGTTGTGTTATCTTTATAGCAATGGAATTGTTTTAGCCCTAAAAAAATAAATAAATAAATAAATTTAATAGTGTTGTTGATAACATAACTGTACGGGAAAGAAATACACCTTCTCGTATAATCCTGTTGACCAAGTCTTCGTTCCTCCGTACAATGTCGTTCCACCACCTGAAAATATCAATGTGAGCTAGCCGGCGGGTGTGTGCCGGAAACCTCTCCGATGCCTAAGTCAGTAAACAAGACAAGAAGGCAAAAGCTCAATGTATTCAGGGAGCAAAATTATGTTACCTCTCCAAAGGTGATATTGATGAGCTTATATAGGTTTCGCGTGGCACAGTCCTGGTAGGACTCTTACTCATCCATGCATAGAGTCCTTCTTGGATTACTCCCCCTAGGGTAGAGTCTTCCTAGGATTCAGACTCTGGGAAGATAATGCTTATCCTCTAACATCCTCCTCACTGCTTAAACCAAGTGAGATGGTCTTTCTACAGCCGAACTCCAAATGACCGGAGTAACCATTAATCCGGTCCTTACTTCTCTCCCTTACCTCGGCATTCCCATGCTTAAGCCGAGCTAGACATAAGGAAGTTAAACCGAACTATATTCAGAGTATTGATTACCTCGATTTCCCACATGCTTCGACCGAAGTAATCAATGACGCGTCAGACTACCTTCTTTGTACTAATCATGTCTGATTTAACTGATTTCCAGTTCGGCTCTCCATTTCCTCACTCCTACTCCGGTTTCGTATGCCAAGACCGGACTACCCGTAGAAGTGACTGACCGAACCAACGCATACGGTCTGAAGATGTTGCTCTCATACTCCGGCTGGAGGACACGACCGGACTAAATAGAAATCGGGCTACACCACGTAAGTCTGTCAACCGGACTACCACAAACACTCCTCTAACCGATGTACGAGCTACCTTTTTCATTCGGGCTTACCTCGGCCCAACTACCAGTTCGGCCCACACTAATATAAATTACCCTCTCAATAACATTGGTTTAGCACTGCAAAAAAATAATTTTAAATATAGTGTTAAATGTTGATAACATAACAATCTAGACACAAGTTTGTAAGTTTATTTATAATATTATTGATGGTCATTGGCATTTTTTTAATAAAAAAAAAAAATTGTAATCCAAAAATTTAACAACTTTTAAAATATATAAATAGAGCGAGAATTATAAGTAAATGGAAATACCAAATAACATTTACAAATCAATTATAACTAAAAAATAATTGCATTAAACATGAGAAGGGAAAAAATAATTATAAAAAAGTAAGAAAATTTTGTGAAATTAAAAAAAAAAAAAAATACCTACCTTTCCTTGTATCTCTCCTATCTTGCTTTTTCTCTCTCATCTTTTCTTGCAAACCCTAAATCACGACCGACCAACCATTATTTGATGCTGGCAACTCCTTTCCTCCCTACTTCTACACCCGCCAACTATCCCCCTTACTCACCTTTCTCCGTTCTACTTCGCCGTCCTTCACCCTTACAACCTTTACCAACCAAATCTCCTCTCATCACTCCAACACCTCAGTAATTTATAAATATTTTTTGATCTTTCAATTCATTTATAGTTCCTTGATAAATAAATGTGGGAGTACAAAAATTAAAATAGTAATACTACAAATTTAGAATTTTTATTTAGAATTTTATTTGAAAGTACAAATGTGTAGTGTGATCCAGATTTATTATATGTATAGACCCTACAAAATAGTTGCTGAATCTTGCCCAATTTTTAGATAAATTTTCTGAGATAGTACCATTATTGAAATTAAAATAGGGGGATTTACACCACATTGATGAGAAAAAAAATTTACATAAAAAGTAATAAATATTAATAATTAAAATCATAATTTTTTTTTTTTTTTTTGTAAATATTTTTTCTTACACTCACGGTGTAATTCCCCCATTAAAATAAGTTTTAAAAAATGTCAAAAAAACAATATTGACAAGTGCACATCAATGTTAGGGAGCTTTGGCATTTAGCTTTTCTTTAGAGTATCTCCGGCGCTTACTCAAAATTTTTATTAAATTTGAGTAAAAGTTTGATATGATATGATATGTTGCACTCTAATCGTTTCATCAAATTTGGTTGGTTGTCCGACCAATCATCTAGTCAGTCGTCTGATCAGTCATTCAATCGGTCATTCGGTCTAGAACAAATTTTTAGCAAAACTTTTCCGAGCCGGTCATCTACTGGGTTGACCGGCCAGTTGTCCACCCAGTCGTTCATCAATGGTCATTTGTAAAATTTGATTTAATGAAAAATCTGGCCTCGCCTTCATTTGATATCGATTTGATGCCATGATTGGAGCATGAAAAAAAAAAAAAAAAAGACGTGTTTCATCAAATTTAAATTTAATGAAACATTTGAGTAACCGTTGGAGACGTTCTTATCTAAAAAATTGTCCAAAGCTAAGAAGCACGGGTGCGGGTACGGGTACACCGATATGGCAAAATTCCAAAAAAGTAGGGTGCGGGTATGATTGCAGTACGCTGATATTTTTTTTATTTTTTTATTTATAATTATGGTTAAAAGATCTAACTTACAAATTGAAGTTAAATATCAAAACTAAAAAGAAACTATAAATAAAACTAAAAGACAAATAGTAATAACTAATAATAATATTTATGATTATTACCATTTATGATTATTAGCATTTTCATCTCTAATATTTATTATTAATATTTATTATCATTTTCAATATTAATAACTAAAGAAGAAACAAGAAAAAAATAATAATAAATAAAGATGAAGTAATTTTTTATTATTAATAACTAATAATAATATTTATGATTACCATTTATGATTATTAGCATTTTCATCTCTAATATTTATTATTGATATTTATTAGCATTTTCAGTATTAATAATAATAACTAAAGACGAAACAAGAATAAATAAATAAATAAATAAATATTTAGAGATATATGTATACCTCTGATCTCTGTGTCGAAGAGGAGATTAGGGCAAAACAGTGATGAGGAGAGTGATCTGATCTCTGCGTCGAAGTCGAAGCCGAGGGTCGAATCTCTGGGTCGAAGACGAGGGTGAGTGAGGGTCGAAGTCGATCTGTTTCGAAGTCGCAGACGAGGATGAGGGTTGAAGATGAGGGTGAGGGTCGAAGTCGATCACTGTTCGAAGTCGCAGAAGAGGAAAATGAAGATGGTCAAAGTCACCTCTCTCTTTGCTTCGATGAGATGCAAAATAGTGATGAGATTAGGGCATTCGTATACAGTATACACATTTTTTCTTTTTTAAAAATTTTTTTTTTCTTAATATTGCTCCGATACCCCTCAATTTTTCAAAAAATTTGATTTCTGCCCACGACATACCCAAAACGTACCAAAGGCGTACCCATGACGTAACCAACTAAGGCGTGCGTCTTGGTTTTTACCATAATCGATGCAGCGTCTGCATATCGCATCTGTAAGTACTCGGTGCGTGTACGGCACTATTTTTGGAGTACCCGTGCTTTATAGGTCCAAAGTCTTTGGTAGCATTTGGTTAAGTTTTGAAATCATGATCTAGATAAAAAAAAAATTTAAAACTCATAACTAAATTCTTTTCAAAATTCTATTTTTAAAACAAAAAAAAAAATCAAAAAAATATTTTTTTTCCTCTATTCTTTAAAATTATTTTTTTTTTGTTTGAAAGAATATTTTTTCAGAAAATATATTTTTTTTATTTTTATTTTTGAAGAATTTTTTTTATTATTTTAATTTTTTCAAAAAATTTTTGTTATTTTTTTAAGTATTGGCTAAATAATTTGTTATGATTTAGATATATATGGGCGATTCAAATTTTTTTAAAATTTAAAATATTTAAAATATTTTAAAAAAATACAACGTACAAATGTAGTAAATACAACGCACATTAAAAAATATAAATAAAAATTTACCTTAAAAAAATAAAATTAAGAAAACTTTTAAATATTTAAATATTTGAAAAAAACCAAAACAATTTCAAAATAAAATTTAAATTTTTTTTCAAAACTCATGATTAAATAATTTTTTTATTTTTAAAATTCATTTAAAAAATTTATATTTCAAAATATAACTCTATACTTAAATCATGATTTTAAAATTAGAAAAATACGTGAGAGCTGGAATGCTCCGAATGCCAAAATGACATTATTTTGGCATTCTTACAAGTAACAAAATGACTCAGATCTGGTACAGAAAAATGATCTTATCAATAAAAGAATAAGGGTTGGTTTGGGGTGTCCTAAAAAAGTGTACTTTTTATATTTTTACGAAAAAATGTACAGAAAAATTGAGAGATAATGTGATAGAAAAAAGATAAAAAGATAAATTATATAGGTTATGCCAAATAATCCCTAAATCTTACCGTAAAAATTTAAAAAAAAAAAAATCTCAAAATAACATCATTTTAATATTTCGAGCATTCGAACAGTTGATAATTCGAACCACGCGGCAGAATTGTCAAAATTACATCAAAAGGAGAATTTTATTTCCATTCCAGGTACATAAAATAGCAAACGCTAATCCACATGCCTGAAAAAAGCGTGTGACACACTTCCCAATAACCCTTCCTTGAAATCAAGAAAGTAATTGCACTCTTTCTTGGATAAGTGAATTGATTTTTTAATTTTTTAATTATTTTAATCTGATATTAAAAAATTTGTTTGGGTTAAATTTTTAAAATTTTTTAATTTTTGTGATAGAAAAAATAAAATAATTATAGTTTAAATGTGATATTTTATTTTTTTTAAATTTTTTAACTTATTTTATCTTTGTATAATTAATTTAGCCAAAAAGTTAAATTAACCTGCATACTATTTAGACCATCTCCAACGGTTCACTAAAACTGATATTAAATTCAAATTTTGATGAAAAAGCTACTATTCACTGCTCCAACGGTTGCACCAAATGAATATCAGATTGAGATTTCATCAAACTGACGACGAAATACTGATTTCACCAAAATATTGTTGGTGACCGTTGGAGGGAGGACCCGGTCGAACAACCGGTTGCCTGGCCGGTTGACCGGATTCCTTTGAAATTGATAGGTTCAAACCGGTCAAAAAAGATTCAAACAGGTAAAAAAAAAAAAAAAAATTTATTTTTGCTTTATCGGTTGACCGGCCAGTCGACCGGCCGATCAACCAACCGGTCGACCCAAACATCTGGACTCTATTCAATTGATGAATCTCTGAGAATGAAAGCCGCAAATATGAAGCTGGACATGTTTACATCATGACAATTGTTTAATCATACATTCATCTGAAGCTAGACATGTTTACATCATGACATCATGACAAGCTGCAATTGTTTACAAATATGAATCTGCAAATATAAATCTATGAAAGCTGAAATTGTATACATCATGACAACCCAATTGAAACAATTGGTGGGTTTTCATCATTTGAAACAATTTCAGAAATAGGTCGACTCACCAGCAAACATCTTTACAGAAAGTTGCAATTGTTTTATCATTGAAATATTCTAAAAAATATAGCGTTGAAACATAGCATTTCAAAAAAAATATTTACGCTTACCGGTCAACCCACCAGTCGACCAACCGGTTGACCCATGAAATTTGATACGGAATTTAATATAACGTTGGAGCGAGTGGTATCAAATTTGATAAAATAAGTTATTTTTTACTCAAATTTATTAAAAATCTGATTCATCATTGGAGATGCTCTTAATTACGCTTGGATATTGAGCTGGCTTTTTCAGTTATTTATTTATTTATTACCATTTTACCACAAGCAAGGGTGGGTAACTATAAATTTTTGATATGGGCAGGTCTCTTTCAGCTATTGGCTATCTCTCTTGTCAGTGTTCCCTTCTGTTAGAAAAAGAATGCTGTTTGTCTCAACTTTTTCCATCAAGATGGCAACTTTAACAACAGCTCCCCTTTTCCCACTAATTTACCAGAATACCATTCACTAGATAAAGTTATTTATTTGTAATTTTGTGTTATAAGTGGGAGGGTTGTTTTGGTATTACCTATAAATTGATTTTTTTATTTATTATGAAAAAATGTAAAAAAAAAAAAAAAAAAATGATATGATTTTAATAAACTAAATTTTTTAGACATTTCTAAAAGAAGCTTAAATAAGAAAGACATAAATCATCTTATATGTCATATCAAATAAAACTGAAGTTATTGTAATTATTTAGATAGAATGAAAATATTGAATTTACGCTTTTTTTTTTTTATTTTGCTTTATTTTTTCTCTTTCTTTTTTTTTTGCTTTACTTTTTTTTGATGTAATTTTTTTTTATTTTTCTATTAAAAATTATTACCTTTTATATAAGTGCGAGATTTGTGAAATGAGATTATTAACTATAATGATTGAAATGTATTTTTTAGAACAATAGAAATAGAATGTAATTAGACCAAACTTTAAGGGTGTCAATGTAATAATATACCCAAAAAAAAAAAAAAAAAAAAAAAGGGAAAAGAAAAACAGAGAAAAGAAGAAAGAATGGTAAACAAAGAGAGGTCACGATCAGCCAATCTTTTGTCAATCTTTACTGCAAAATGGTAGAAATGAAGTAGGACCCACTCTATTGTGATACGTGTGTGGGTAGAAATCATGTAGGACCCTCTCCATTGTGATACGTGTGTGGCCAAGGCTTCATTTGAAGACTTTACAGGCTCTTTACAGACTGTGTTGCATTAAATGGTTTTTGGATTTGGAATTCTTTCCCATGTGCATAATGCTATATTTGGAATAATGTTACCAAACAACAACCCCACATTATTCTCTCTCTCTCTCTCTCTCTCTCTCTCTCATCGTGGTGAGTAAAAAATTAATTTTTGATTTTTTTTAATTAAAAAAAGCTAATTTTTTAAGTAATGACTTGAGTAAAAAAATTAATTTTTTTAGTTAAAAAAATTAAAAATTAATTTTTTACTAACTTTCCAAAATGAGTGTGGTTACGTTTTTTCTAAATAATACTAAATTGACCTAATTTGTGAAGTAAATTCTGAATAACATCTAATTTTTCTTATAAACTGGTATAAGATATGGTCGCATTAGGCTTGTCAATTCCTTCCTTTAGAACTATACTCGAGAGTTTCTCATCTACAAGGAGATTTTCATTCCTTATCTATTTCTTATCAATAATGATTGAGATCCTCTTTAATTGGAGACCTCCACAATTTCCTTTGGATCTCAAACATTAATGGTGTGGGTTCCACACATATATGAGTGGGTTCCATATATATATCAATGGTTGAGATTCAAAGGGATTATCAGAGTCTCCAAAAAAGAGAGTCCTAAACATTTTTCATTTCTTATAGTTCAAATATTTTCTGTACCACAACATTTCTAAATAAAGCTTAATAAAATCCGTTGTTAGGAATTAACTTTTTTTAATCAGAATCAATGAGATACAAAATAATAAATAAGAAAAATAACTGAATCAATTAAATCGAACACACACAAAGAACACAATAATTTACGTGATATATCTCAAAATAGGATTATATTCATAATTACTGCAGTTTTCATTATAAAATAATATAACTCTACAAAAACAAAAAAAAAAAAAGACACTCTTTTCTTATATTTATAAGTACAAAATTATGACAACGTGAAAGCGACAAGAAATTACCAAACCCAAACCCCCCATTAGACTTAGGGTCCAGTAAACAATAGTCATCAGGGTCAATAGACCCAACAGTTAAACCAATTAATATTGATAATATATTAAATGGTATTTATAATTTTGTTGTCGTAGCCTTTATTAATTTCTTTGAGTGATGTTATATATAAATACTAATAGCTAGCACACATGATGCATGTATAATTTAAATAAGTAAAATAAAATAAAAAATTGATTATGATTTGAAAGGTTGTCGCAAAACAGCAAGAATACGTCAAAAAAATAAAATAAAATTGTGACGGAATAGC
This sequence comes from Camellia lanceoleosa, assembly GCA_025200525.1. NCBI lineage: Eukaryota > Viridiplantae > Streptophyta > Magnoliopsida > Ericales > Theaceae > Camellia > Camellia lanceoleosa. Next base: position 43,072,138 of record CM045760.1, read on the forward strand.
ATATTGTTGCGTATAATATGCCCTTTTGCGACGATTATGGATTATCCGTCTCTCAAAAGTAGAATTTATTTTACTTTATTTGGTGACAGCTAATTCCCATTGTAAAAAAAATTATTCCGTGACGGATTTTTTTGCCATAGCAAAAGCTTGTTATTGGCGACGACTTTTGAATTGTTGCAAAAACTTCCATGTCTCTTATTAAGTGGTAAAAGTATTTTTCACTAGATTTAAAACCTTATGTTGCAGTCTCACTCTTATCTAGGGATGGAATTAGGAGAAGACTATGAGGGGCCATGCCCTCCCTGTTTCTCTAAAAATTATTGTTTGTCATTGAATTTTGAAAATATATATCATTTTATACATAAAATGGCCCTCAGTATAAAAAAAAAATGTCATTCTTCTTTCATCTTGACTTCTCTTTCTATTTTACACAAAAAAAACTTTTTCATCTTATTAGAAATTATTTCTATGGTATTTAAATTTTTGTTTATGTATATATTATTTATATATATCATATTATACATACATATATATTTTGTGTATATGGCGAAAAAAAATATTTTCTTTGACCCCTCCGATAATGAAATCCTGGTTCCGCCCCTGCTCTCATCCTTATTTAATTTTTTTAGACCCCACCTAAAGCCTTTACTTTATATATAGTATGGATAAATAATTAGATATTTTTTTATTTAATTGTCTTATCACTATTCTTTTCCAACTCATTTATCATATTATTGGGTTTGAATTATGAGTCTCAAATATTTATACGCTGATATTGCTAACAATCAGGTAGGTAAATACTATTTATTCAAGACATTGAAGTTTGTTATTACAAAAAATAAAAATCAATGATAAAGGAGAAATTATAAATAAAAACCTTTTAAAATTTGACCCTTATAACAAAATAAATTTAAATTTTTTATTTCTGGCCTCGTTTGGGAACATGCTATTTTAGTAATTTTTTGACTTTTTACGAAAAGATGTGCAGAAAAGTAGAGAAGTGATGTGACTAGTTTTAGTTGGCTTTTTGACTTTTTGGCTAAAGTAACCACTCCCCAAACGAGGCCTTAAACTTAAATTTTTGATTTATTTTCAATCTAAACTATTTGTCTATTTTCATTAATTTTCATTAATGCTGTCTATTTTAATTAATTATAATTTGATAAAAATTTAAAAAGATGAAATGTTGAAAATTATTATTTTTCCATGAAAATTAGTGAAAAGAAAAAATATTGGGATAAGAATGAAAGTTCTTTTAAAAATTAATAAAAACTTAATAAAAAAGTTAAAGTAATAAATCAAAATTTTTATTTAAATTTAAAATCAAATTAGATAAAAAAAATATTAAAAGAAAATGATGAAAATTTGAAAATATTTTAAAACCTTCTTATTTTTAAAGATTAAAAATCCGTATGTGTATTATATTCATATTATATTTTTAGTTATGAAATTAAAATTAAAATAAACGTAACTTTAATTATTGGATTAATAATAGAAACATCATATTAATTATTGTTAAATATCACTTCACTTCATATTTAATAATAAAATTGTATGTTTGTCTTAATTATAACTTTTAAATTTGTATATTTTCATAACAAGAAGAGATATGTCATAACTCATTTAATCAGATTTAAGTTTTTTTTAATACAAATTATCAAAATTGCACTAAATAGATATATATATGTATATATATTATGTATATATTTAATTTTTTTTAAACTAATAATTTAAAAAGTTATAAATATAGAAGTTAACTTCTAAATTTTATGTATACCACAACACAAAATATTAAATTATTTCAAGATAATTATAATATATATATATATATATATATATTTTAATTTATAAAGTCATGTGCATATCACAGGTTACCACTAGTTGTAATAAATGTGACTGATACTATTTGGTAATACTGTAATAAATGTGGGTGAATAGATGAGAAAGAAAAATGATGGTGAAATTAAAAATGAAAAATTCTATTCATATATAAAAATTTATACAAAAAATATTATGAAAATGTTGTGATAGTGATATTGATGTACATATAAATCATGTTTATGGGTGTTTTATTTTTAAAGTGACAGGTCACTATTAAGCTACTATATATTTTGTACAAGCCAATCGCAGCTTAACACGTAGCGCGAAAAGGGTAATTTGGGGAGTAAATACAAATCTCCAACCAACGACGGACACGTGGCAGTTTATATTGGTAATGGTGAGTCTACTTCGCATGGAAACAGTTAAAAGGCGTGAAGTGACGTAGCCCAGCGGTTACTCACAATTCAAATTCAAATTCAAGAGGGAAGCCCAACTACAAAGAAGACGTCATGAGCAAATTGTTCAGGGCCATAACCAGAGATCGTAGAAGTGCATTTCGACGATTGAAAGCCCACTTCGACAGTTACCATTAGAAAATATAAATAGAGGAGAAGGCCCCAGAATATAAGACCTAGACTCAGATCCAGAAACTAGTTTATTTACTTCATATTTCTTTCCAGTTCTTTATATTTCCGCACTTCAATTCCTGTACTACACCTTATTTCCTAGGAGTAGTTTCAAATAGTCGTTGCTGTAAACCTTTTCAAGGCTGGGTCATTCTATTGTAAGTTCCTATTTACTTAATGAAATCCAGTTTCTGAATTGTACTTGTTATTGCTTATAAATTTCTCCTAAAACAGGCCACCAGTAAAAATCCTCTTCAATGAGGCTGAAAGAATTTTAACACAATCCTATTATGCACAAGCAAATGGTCAAGCTGAATCATCTAACAAATCCTTGAAAAAAGGAATACGAAGAGTTATGGAAGATAATCCTAGGGATTGGCACAACTTGTTGTTAGATGTATTATGGACTTACAGGACTTCTCCAAGGTCAAGTACAGGGATCACTCCTTATGCCTTAGTATATAGGCATGATGCAGTGTTACCTATAGAAATTAACATTAAGTCCTTAATGGTAAAATGCCAAGACTAGTTAACTATTAAGCAATACCATCAAAGCATGTTCTTGGAACTAGAGAATGTAGATGAAGTTAGAATTTTGGCATTAAATAATATCCTCTTCCAAAAGAAGAAGGCAACCAAGAGTTATAATAAAAAAAGTCAAGCACATTAGCTTTGATGAAGGTGACTTGGTATGAAAGACAATATTTCTAATAGGCATTAAGAGTCATAAATTTGGCAAATGGTCACCTAATTGGGAAGGGCCATATCAAGTTCATAGAGTCCTGCCTAGGGGAGCTTACCATCTGAAAAATTTAAATGGTTATGTGCATCCCTAGAAAATTAATAGCAGATACTTGAAGCCTTATTATCTAACTGTCTGGAAGACACAAGGAGTGTAGAAAGTGCTAAGTAAGAATAACCAAATACAATTGATTCTCCATTCCTAAGAAATGGGAACAACTGAATGGCTGCAGTCATGTCCTGCCTTTTGTCAGGTGGCCCTTGGTTAGTAATTTACAATTTTTTGGTGTTTCGATCCAAGGCTAGGTTGACTGCTGCTAGCTCCTCTTCTAGTTGGGCCTTTTTCTCCAAAAGTTGGGTTCGAAACTATGAGGCATAGGAATGTTGTCCCTTAAATTCAAATACTTCAGCATGTATATGGGAAACAAACTCCTTGTCCTTTAGTAGCTCCTCTTCTACAGCCTTGGCCATTTGACAGATACTAATATAGAAATCTATGGTGGCTACTGCTTGGGATAAGTGGTTTGAGAAGGCCATGTTGGACTGCTTGAAAACTTTGCAGCACTTAAAGAAACCATTTTTAATGATAGGCTTTTGTAAGGCTTCAAATGGAAGCCTTGAGAATGATTACAACAGGTCCAAACAGGTGCTCAAATCCATTCGAAGAAAAGAGGCTTCAATAGTAGTTGAGGAGCTTTCAATAATCTCCAAGAGGGAGTCTGCAAGGACCAATGGCTCAGTCTCACTGCTTGGTGGTCAAACTGGTGAAAATATGCCAAATAAGCTGGCTAGTTGAGCCTCGAAGATGTCCATCTCTTTCTCTGACATTGGCAATACCAAAGAGTCATTGGTTGAAGGAAAAGATGGAAACATGGGGACATGGGAAGGAGTGGAGGAGTCCCTAGCAGTGTCTATTATCTTGGCCACCAGTAAGTCAAGAGAAGAAGGACTGGAGCTGGATGGTGGGAAAGAAATTGGTAAGCCATCAGTGTTTTCTTTGGGAATACCAGCTACCACTAAAGATGAAGTCATAACTGGAGGTGATAGAGGGGCAGCCAGGACTATAAGAGGAGTAAAATGAGATAAGATGAAAGATAGATAGGGCAGATATGGAGTTAGACCTGGGCATAAGGAAGGTGTGATGGTTTGCTTCAAAGATGGAAGGAAAGAAGGCATGGAAGTATAGAGATGGGAAGTGGAAGTATCATTTGAATGGGCTCTACACTCATTGGCACTTTAGTATTAGCCTTCTTTGTTCCTTTTGAGGTTAAAGAAGCCAATGTCGAAAGAGGAATGATTGTTACTGTATATTAGAAAATAAAAAGAAAATTTTAACTTTTTGCTAAATCCTGGAGAAGGAATCAAAAGGAATTAAGGAAAATTACCAACTTCAGAGGTTGTAATGGTGATGATTGGAGAGCTGCGAATAATATAATGCTCAGCAGTTTGTTTCTTCTTTGCAGTTTCCTTTTGTATTGCTTTAATAGCAGCAGTTTCTTCTCTTTGCATTTGTTGCTGTCTCATTTTCTCAGATCTCTGGAAAATAATAATTTCCTTAGATTGCTCCTGCTTCATTGCCTTGGCATCTGCCTCATGAGCAGGGTCCTTGAAAAAATCAAAAAGAGAAACTGTTATTTTCTTCTTCCTCTTAAGTGGAGTTTCTTTTTCCTTTTCTGCTTCCTTCTTTTCTGCAGGAGTTTCAGGTACCTCTTCTTTAGGATCAAGCAAAAGTTTTCTTTTCCTCTGTTGTGGCTGCTTGCCCTTAAGAATGTTCAAAGCTTGAGCTCTCTGAGGAGAGTCTTCCTGTGGAGCTCCTGCACCAAGAATAGAAGTTATAAGTAAATAAGCAAGGCATTATAAAAAGAAAGAGAAAAGGAAAACATAAATGCATACCTTTCTTCAAAATAACCCTGGTGATTCTTGGAAGAGGAGGTGAGGCAGCAGGAGCAAACACTGAGACAGCAGGAGTAAGAGTTGGGATGACAGGGGCAGTGAAGGCAATAGTAGTGGTTCCAGTCTCTTTGGACTTAGCTTGAGAGGGTATATCTAGCCCTACCAACAGATCTCGATGAGAGATAGCCATGAGCAGCTCCATATTGGCTGTCTACCAATTCTGGTACCTCCTTAATACAGTACTGTGTGGGATGAAGAGAGTGAACCTGAATTTGACCAAGTCTTGTATCAACTTGGAAGTTGTCTCATCATGCCTGGTTCATAGCACTTTTAGCTCTCTGGTTACAAGATTGGGGTTAGTTTGGCTGTAGAAAGGGGCAAGAATTCCTTGAGTAAGCCCAAATTGCCTAGCAAATTAGGTAAGACAGTAGGGTTCAGCAATACACTTGTAAGCTCGAAAGTTCAAGGTACCAATGTAGAGCTCTTGGAATCAAAATCGAGGCCCACATATCTCTGTGAATAGGATTAGAGCAAGTGCTATCAGTCAGGAAAGTCCTCAGCCATGTTGGCCCTGTGTTAGTCGTAAAGGGGCATAAAAAAATAGAAAGAGGGAAGCTGGGAGTTAATAGAAGAAAGTAAGGTAATAAACAAAGTTAGAAGGGTAGAGTGAAACTCTGGCATACTTCACTCCATAAGTGGTAGGGTCATGCACCAAGAATTTCAAGCACTTGGAATGTAAGTCAGTAGAGTAAACAAACAGCCAGAGTTGCAGCACCCAGAGTGGTCCTCCTTAGTTGGCATCTAGAGGTTTCTTACAAACTGAGAGCAAACTCTATATAAATGACCCAGTACATAAGGAGCTAAGGCTATTTTCTTAGCCTTGGCAAGAGGGGCAAATTCAGGCATAATCCTCTGTGAGGAGGTACAAAATAAAAATTTACAGAGCCAATATATGAGAAAAGAAAAGAACTCTCGATCGGTCACAGGACCTTCTTTTTTATTCTCAGACTTCACAAAATCACTAAAGGAAGAGGTCAGAGGGGAAATAAAGAAGGGAACATTAAGATCAGGATAATCAAGATCGAAGGGAGTACCAGCAGGTGATAACCCTAGAATATGGCACATATCAAGGATAGTGGGAGCCATCATGCTGAAATTGAAAAAAAATTAAAAGTTGGGTTCCAAAAACAAAGTGCAACAGGTATGAGAAAAGGGTCTTCAAGAATGGAAAACCTAGCTTGTGGATGGGCGTTGAGGAGACAGAGTTCTTGGAGGTCCAGCATCCTGGTAGGAACAACTCGGTCGTACTATTCCTCCTATTTTGGCCTTAATGTGGGCCAACAGTGATGGGGACGATTCATCCTTCAGCTTCCCCAATCAAGGCCACCCTCGTAAAAGAGGCATTGATCCTTTAAGCGCGGGTATAGAGCAGGGAGTTGGACAGGAGTTTCTTTGAAAATGGATCCAAGAACAAACTCTTATTGAGCATAATGATGGGGACTAAAGATGCGCCCATTGATAACACACCGGTCACTGGCTTTGTATTTGTCACATTCTTCGTTAATGATTCTTCTCAAAGCCACAGATGGGCTCGCATGCTTGACAACTGGTATTTTAGAAGAAGAAACCATTAGCGAAGGATTGAAAAAAGAAAGTGAGCGGAAGGGCAAGGAGCTGCAGATAGGAGCAACATGAGTGAAAGGAGAAACTTTGGACAAGTGTGTAGATAAAGTGCAAGAATATGAGGTTTTAAACCTTTCTGTTCAAAGTTACTCATTTAATATAACGGGTTAAATGGACCTAGGTTCTAACCCATGTGTGATTAAGGCTTTTATTTTAAAATCCCTAAGAACACAAAGAAGAAAACTATTTTCAAACCAGTATGTGGAGACCTTATAAAGGAGGGAAATACATTTCAAACACCCAGTTTGGATTCGAAAATGGTCAATTGGCTTTGAAGCCAGTTTTCAAATACTTAGCTTAGCTTTGAAAACAGGTAGTTGGCTTCGAAGTCAGTCTTATACCTTAAATTCAAGCATAGTTGAGATTTGTTCACTTCAGGAATCCTGGAGATATGCTTTTAGACTTTCCAACAAAGGAAATTTCCTTCAAAGGGATCTTTATAATGACCTATGATTAGAATTTGGTCATTGCCTATTCTTTCAGCATAAATAAGCACTATGAAACCAATTATTGGTTAAGCAATATAGAAAGTCCGATGGCCAATGGACTTATCTTGCACTTTTGCTTAGATAAGACCCTTCGAAGGCAAATGTGGTCGTTCTTAAAAGAAATTTCATGCTTCGAAACACTTAAGCTAAGCCTCGAAGCAAGATTGGTTAGTTTAAAGCTATTATGTACACAGATTATATTAACCATACGATTTGAATGTGAAAACCAAAGTCAAATACTATCACTCCTATGAGGAATTTTATTATTCGAAGCATTTGAAACCAGGCATTAAAGCAAGTTGGTTGCTTCGAAGTTGTTATTCACAGATTACATAGACAAAGTAATGAATAAAGTCATATTCGCCATACAATCGATTATTTAATTGGAATATAAAACCAAATCATGACAGATGAGATTTGAAGAACCCAGTTTTATTGATATGCAATATTTATGTTGGGAAAACCTACTTGGTTACATTCTCAATTTTATAAAAATAAGGAATGGACAAAGTCACAAGATCATGAAACTCTGTCCAGCAAAATTTAATAAATACATACTCTTTTTCTAGCCTATCTTTTATCCTATCTAAATTTAGTTTATCTAATTGATGAGCCATTAGTTGGAAGAAGAGTTTATGGGCCTTTATTTCAAAGTCTGTTTGTTTAAGAGCCTTCTCTATTTTATCCATTTCTCATTCCCAATGTGTATCGCCCATAATGACATCTTCTTTGTATTCTGAATCTTGGTTCTTGAAGTCTTCATATTCTTCAAGAAGATTCTCTACTTCATACTAAATTTGAATATGAGCAGTAGAAGTGTTCCCTAACAACTCACTGGTAATAGAAACATTTGTGTGCCAGTTGAGTAGAAGAGGAAGTTGATCCAAGAAAGTATGAAGCTCTGCCTGGGCCATAGGGTTGAGAATGTGGCTTTGAGAGATAATATCACAAGACCATAATAAGTTCTTGTGAGGAATGTCATCTCGAAGGACCTCAAAGGATAAATGGAAGAAAGCGACAAGCAATGTTTGGGCTCTATATTGTTGGTAAGCAGTAGGAGGAACTGTAGCCTGGTAAGGAGCAAAATACTGGCTCTCAAAGAGGGTGAGTTTTAGTTCTTCAATCCAGTCAAGATTGGGGGGCAGTGAAGGAGAAGCTGGGTCCTCTCCAAATGAAAGTGGGAACTCAGGCATGTTCATACATTCTAGCCAATCAAAGGAGCAAAGTTTTGATTTTTTGGCTAGGAGTACAATACTGATTCCCAAGGCTTCAACAAGGTGTGGAGTCCTTTGCACTATTCTGGATGGCAAGGTAGAAGTATACTATGCCGAAAGCAAGTTGTCTTCAAGACCGCGAAGGCAATTGAAGGGGACGTATGGATATATTACAGAATTACGCATGGAGGGATGAATTGTAGTGGGATCATCAAATTCGGAAAATCAATGGTGGATTTGTTCTCTTGTTTGAGGTTGAGTGAGTACGGGCCAAGTATCCTAGCCAGTATTTCTAGAAGACGATGAAGCAACTTCATCCCATGCAGAGAGTTTCGAAGCAGATGAAGAGCTTTTAAGATCCATTTGTGCAAATGTTTAGTCCAGAGGTTCATATGGTGCAAAAGCTTCCATAACTTGTATAAATGAGGGCGGATAAATATGGCCAATAAATGTATGAAGGTTCTTTCGAGGTCGGTCATCATTGTCAAATACCTCCTTCTATGCTCGATCAATGTAAGAAAAGGCTTGATTAGCCATTGAAGATGTATTAGTCTCTTCGTATTCACAAATAATGGAGGGGATGTTCAAAGCGTAAGAAATGATTTAATAAAGTTTAGTGCTTCATTTCTAAGAAGACGGTTATACTTCATCCAAGTCCATGTACGTCCTAGGACGTGGATAAAGTGCATTGATCCACTAATATCACCAAGTATTGGGTATATTAGTGTGGGGGGTAATGTGGGCTATATATTTTGTACAAGCCAATCGCAGCTTAACACATGGCGCGAAAAGGGTAATTTGGAGAGTTAATGCAAATCTCCAACCAGTGACGGACACCTGGCAATTCATATTGGTAGTGGTGAGTCTACGTCGCATGGAAACAATTAGAAGGCGCGAAGTGACGTGGCCCAATGGTTACTCATAATTCAAATTCAAATTCAAGAGGGAAGCCCAACTGCAAAGAAAGCATCATGAGAGCAGATTGTTCAGGGCCATAACCAGAGATCATGGAAGTGTATTTCGACGGTTGGAAGCCCACTTCGATGGTTACCATTAGAGAATATAAATAGAGGAGAAGGCCCTAGAATAGAAGACCCAGACTTAGATCTAGAAACCAATTTATTTACTTCATATTTCTTTCCAGTTCTTACATTTCCGCACTTCAATTCCTGTACAGCACCTCATTTTCTAGGAGTAGTTTCAAATAGTCATTGCTGTAAACCTTTTCAAGGTTGGGTTATTCCATTGTAAGTTCCTATTTACTTAATGAAATTCAGTTTCTGAATTGTACTTGTTATTGCTTATAAATTTCTCTTAAAACAAGCTACCAGTAAAAGTCCTATTCATTGGGGCTAAAAGAACTTCAACACAATTGCCTGATAATTGGTTGGCAATTAAAATTTTGTAAGGACTAATTGATCCTTATTGGCACGCTTAAATTACATTATTAACCCTCGAAAGCCAAAAAAGCCAACAATAATTGTGTTTGAAAATTTTATGTAAAATTTATGTTTATATATCATTATTCAATACAAATATGTTCATGTAGAATTTAATGATGAAAAATTGTAGAATGTAATCATGATGATACAAAGAAGAAATAGTAGGAAAAAGAGCAAAATGGTCATTTAGAAAATTTTAGGGTATGAGATCAGCAATTTACGAGTAATTTGTAATGAGATTACAAACCTCAAGAAGGAAAATGTAATTTGTCAAACGGGTGTAGAGCATCTGTATTGAACAGAAACCTTAAGGGTGTGTCAGTGTAATTTACCCTTATTTCTTTCTAATCAAATGGAGTCTTATGTTTTTGTTTTTTGTGATGAATGTTTAAGAAAATTCAGGTTTTTAGGGTATATATATATTTATTTACAAAATTTAATGTATTTGTCACGTTACGATTTCATTTTAATTGACCTGATGGTTGAATTAATGACATTAAATTTAATTTAATTTTTTTTTTTTAATTTTTACAATTCAAATGGTCTGAGTTTTAGTGTATGGAAACAACATTTTTTAGACTTTACGTGTGTGCAGTAGTATTATTAAATGATATAAGCTTGCTCGAAATTTCGGATGACCAATTTCTGCCAAACAGTAAGTGCTTTAAACTCTAGTACATTGCTATATAGTTTGCTCTCAAGATACTCCATGTTGTTTGGAACTTACAAAATAGTTGTACACCAAAACATTTTAATGTAGAGAGCATATGGTTTTTTTCATCATTCTACTACATTGATTATGATACATTCTATATCTGTGTATATATATACATCCATATATATTAGTTGAGTTATACATTACTTAAGTTGCATTTACACACTTGAGAAAGAATCAAAATATTCTTCAAATTGTTATTGTTTTGATAAATTGGTTAAAAGTTGACTTTTGAACTTTTTATAACTTTGTTTTGAAAAAATGTTTACAAAAATAGAGAAGTGATATGATTCAAAATAAATTGAAAATAAAAAAATTAACTTTTAGCATGTTTCAAAAATAACCCTGAAACATTTATTCAAGTCACCAACCCACCAACCACACAACACACACCAATTATTACTAGCTAGTATTTTAAATGGGGTAGGTGATACTATAAATATTACGAATTATTAGAGAAGAAATACAAATAAATAAGATAAATTACACTAATCTCTTTTAAAATTTTTAAAAAATATATAATTAGTTTTATATTTTTATCATAATTACACTAACCTCTTTTTAATTCACATAAAGTCAAATTATTTTTTATTAGTAATTTGTCAATCGTATAAATAAAAAAATGATATTGTGATCTATATATTTTCAACTAAAATATATATTTATCTTTATTTATTTAAAATTTACCTCCTATCAGTATTAATTTCAATCTTTTTAGTCATAATAAAAGGGAAGTTATTGTAATTATGTCAAAAAGGTAGAGCTAATTGTATTTTTTACAAACTTTATGGGAGGCAAGTGTAATTTACCCAATAAAAAATTAATTGAATGAGAAGATGTGTTGAATTAATTACATTAATTGATTATTTATTTCTCATTATGTGAATTGTATTGTATTGTATTGTGTTGTTTATTTTATTTTTTCATTACGAATTATTTATTATTGTTATTATTTTTTTTTATTGGGAAGAAAATCTTCATTGTAAAATTAATAAAAGATTGGATTAATTCAATACATTAGTATCACAATTTCTCAAAAAGAGATACAACTTCTGTATAATGAAGGATTGAAGCCTTCATAGAGGGGGAGAAAAAAACCATATAAGGGAGGGAAACAAACCTATACACAAGAAGGATTATTATATCAACAAACTAAAAATTAAGAAAATCAAACAAAACAAAAAAAACATAGATCCAAGTCATCACTAAACTGATCCAAATCCATTGCTTTGCAAGCTACAACTTGGAATTTGAAGATCCTCTATGCCCTAATCAAGATAAAACATTAAAGTTGAGGTGGTTGCCTAATGTGAAACAAACACGTTATGTAGTGTCGAATTTTGGACTGTGAGAAGATTTGAAATTAAATCTTAAAGTTTTGGGTTCAAGGATGGAGAGTGTAAAGTGGTTATGATCAAATTGGTGAGGCAAACATCAGATTTGAGTTAAAGACCGGATCTAGAGGAGGATCATAAAAGGATTAGAGGGTGGGAGAGGGAGATTGGAGAGGTGGGAGAATCACCGCCGTCTCCCTCTACCCTACTAAGAAATTCCAAAAAGAAAAATGAGAGGAATTTTTAGTGTTTACTATTATTATTATTGTTCGACTTGAGTTGTTTCTTTGATCACATTATGGGCATAGATTTTTTATGATCACTGTTGAATTGTTGAACTATACTAGATGAGATTTATGTAATTATTATTATATTTATAATTAATCTCTTATAGTTGAAACATGCGGAAAAAAAAAAGAATAATAATATGTATTAATTGATTGTGAAAAATTTAAAGCAAATTAATTGATCATGATCTTCTTATACTTATATACTAGCGGTTTGCACACGTTATACATGTGCAATTCAAAAAAATAAATAAATAAATAAATTATAATGACAATGAGATTTGCACATATATAGTATGTGTTATACAAGTAAGAAATTTTTTTGCCAAACTCATGGTCTCGCTTTCAAATCTTGTCCTCCTCTTAATATAGTCTTTACATAAACACCGACTACTTGGAAAAATTCAAAATATGATATATTTTGTGTTCACACCATTTCAAGACTTCACATATATGGCAATATAGATAGATAGATATTATTTTTTAGTTTTATAATACAAATAAAATATATCCTTAGTGTCACCTTTGTCATTTCACCTTCTTTTTCAATTTTATTACAAAGGTAAAAGTTTGAGCTACCTTAAAAAAGGTTAGTTTTTTTGGGTGAAAGTTTCCTCAGTAGTTGGCATCATGTTATTTTAAAATGTTTTTGTTTTCACTAATTAGGGTAGTTCACTTGTTTGCCAAAAAGAATATGTCCAAAAAAAAAAAAAAAAAATCTCACATTTGTTTCAAGCTAAGAAATACAATGAACACATGGGTGTAAAAAAGTATCCATGGTTGTGTTTTGCAACACAATCAGAATTATGCTAGATATAAAACACAACACAATCAGAATTATGCTAGATATTATTCTGATAAGACCATTAAAAGAACGGTGCTAGATGAACATTGAAGCCACAAAAAAAATAAAAATAAAAACAAAAAGATGACGGGAAATTATCAAATTCCTTTGATAAAGAATTTTAATCACTACAACAAAAATCACATTTGGCGAAAGGTCCATTTTTAGTCGCCAAAAGTCACTTTTATACCTTCCCCGACTGATTTTTTTTGTCGCCAGTGTTGTCGCGAATAAATGGTCGCCCAAGGTTTTGGTGACGAAAAACGTTTTAGTCGGCAAAAAGTCAGGTCTTCAACGACCAAACTTTTGGTCGCCAATACTCAATTCCACTTTTTCAAATTATCCATTTAGCGACAACTATTTTAGTCGCCAATAGGTCATGAATCGCTGACTAAACTCATTAGTTGCCCAAAACAACACATTTGGCGACGAAACAATTTAGTCGCTGAAAGCATTTTTCCGAAAAAAAAAAATGCAGCCTTTGCTACTCCCAGGTTTCGAACCACTAACGTCCCAGCCTCTGTAAACCTTTTTTTTTTTTTTTGATCGGCAAAGAAAAATTTCATTTAACAGCATGAAATTAAAAGTACAGGTAGATGACGTGCATCGAAAGAGATTCGGAAAGTATAAAAATACTCCTACTACTGCTATTCGCACCCATACAACCAACCCCTTGGCCTCATATTTTTTTTTTAAAGAAAAAAAATAGTTAAGAAGGACTTAACAAAAATAAAAAGCATGACACCCCACAAATTCAACCCACCAAAACTCTATTAACCCAACACCCAAACAGCCCAAACCACCCAAACTAAAAACAAAACAAACAACCCACACAGCCAAGACCACGCCTCTGCTTGACTCCCAAAGTCCTCATCACTGCGCCTAGCTCTTGCCCCCGCCTCCCTACCCCTAAGGCTGCGCAATACACCAACCATAGCAGAGCTTGCCCACACTAACCACTCCACGCCTATCTTTGCTAAAACCGTCAGGAAAGACTTGAAAGCCGACAGGAAAAACTCCCCTCTGAAGAATACTCCACCGCGCATCGGAGAACTCCCCTGAATACACCCACTGCACACCATCACGGAGACACCTCCTGCGGCTCCAAACTCCCTACATACCACTGCTGGCTGCTCAACACCCACGGGCCACCACTAACTCACCCCTATAGCGGCTCAGCAGTTACGCTAACCGCCTGATAACACGCCAGTAGCTAACGCTGAAACCTCCCTGCGAAGATGACTCCACATCTAACCCCGTAAAACACCCTACTATATCTCCCCTGGCACGCCCACAGCGGCTCCAACTCCTCTGCATTTCGATCCACTGCAGATCGGCACACCTATCTTCTTGCCCACTCCACACCTCTGCCAAGACACCTCTGCGGCTCAACTCTCCTTCATTTCCACCACTGCAGTTCAACACCCACGCCACCATCGACTCACACCTATATCATCTCCCAACGGTTCTTCTTGAACCCATAGCCACCACTATGAAACTCACACACCTCACCTATAAAATTACCCTCTGACTCTTCTTCACCCTCAAACTCTCACTCGAGAGAGAGTGCACGAATAAACGCCAGACAGATCTGGGGCGCCTCGACACCCAAACTTTTCCACCAAAATGAACCATTGCTCATCCTCAAGCTCCAACTCGCCAAGAGCGCTCGAATGAAGCCATTGCACCAGTTCGAATCACCAAAACAAAACTACTACCATGACAACATAGATCCACCTAGGAGGGGAAAATGGGGGTATCAAGTTTATTGACAGAAAAAAAACTAACACCGGAAAGAGCTAGGCCAGCCGACCACCATAGCCAAAGGCGGTGGCCGGCCGGCCCCAAACGAGGCCTGGGTCGGAGGTTTTAAGAGAGAGAGAGAGACTGTAATATAAATGCAACATATATTATTTATATAATATATTGACCGATATTAATAGAAAACAATATATATATATATATATATAAATAATTATTTTTATTTAATATATTTTACGAAAAAAATAAAGTATTTACTAAAAAAAAATAGGGGAGCACTTTTGGCGACTAAATATGAATTTTAGTCGCCAATTCTATGCTTTTTGGCTACTAAATGCTGTTTTGTCGCTAAATACATTAATTTCAGCCCAAAAAAACAACTTTCGGCGACTAAACTGATTTTTAGTCGCCAAAAGCTCCACTTTTGCCGACTAAACTCAGTTTTAGTCGCCATTTGTCCACTTTTAGCTACTAAATTTTTTTTAGTAGCCAAAAACCTTTACTTTTGGCTACAAAAAATTTGTTTGTCGGTAAAACACCTATATTCGGCGACTAAAGTATTTTTTAGTCGCCAAAACCTATAGTTTTGGCTACTAAATGCTTTTAGTCGCCAAAAACCGTGCCTTTTAGCTACTAAAATTTTTTCAGTCGCTAAAACTCCTATATTCGGCGACTAAACTGACTTTTAGTCGCTAAAAGCCCTATATTCGGCGACTAAAGTGCTTTAGTCGGCAAAAGTGCTCAAGTTTGGCGACTAAACTGATTTTAGTCGCCATTTGTACTACTTTCAGCGACGAAAATACTTATTTTAGTCGCCAATTCTGCATTTTCTTGTAGTGAATACTCCATCCCAAAATCCTAAATCTTGTACTAAAATAAATCTTTATAATTATGTTGCATTTGAATTTGTGGTTTTAAAATGAAAGGATATGATATCATTTATTGAAGGAGTATAGTCATTACATTTTTTTTTTTTTTTTTATCAGAAGAAATTTTTATAGAGGAATAGCCAAACGACACTTGCAGAATCCATCCACCAAAAAGCATACACTAAACAAAATAAAAATATTACAATAAGCACAAAGGTGAAAACTATGAAAATTATCCAAACACACAACAGTGCTGCTCATACTGTGATGCAGAGCCAATGAAACGAATTCAGCATTAGAGTATGTCTGAGATAAATTATAGATAACAACCAAAGAATGTGTAGGCTACAATAAAGCACCAAAGGACTCCAAAGAAACAATCAAAACCAAAAAAAACAAAGCAAAACAAGAAATAAGCTTGACCTCAACCCTAACAAGGCCAGATCCGTAGAGGTAGTCCAGATCCGAGAAGATCTGGTGGCGCTATGCTGAAGGCGGCTTCGGCGTGAGTCGGCAGATAGGGAACAAGGCAGATCAAGCTTTAACGGGAGGGGGAGAGGGGAGCCTAGCAAAAACTTCCACTAAGAAGGGAAGAAAACCTCTAATAGAGGAAGAGAAGTGGGAAGACATAGTTCCTATAGCTTATTGCAGCAAGTAAAAAAAAAAAAGAAACCAGGGAGAGGAGGAAGGAGAAGAGGTGACTGGATGCCGAAGGCCTCCTCTTCCTCCCCAAACGGCGCTCTCCGAAGAAGCCCTAGAAGAGTGTAGAGAGAGAGAGGCGCTTCGCAAGTATAGTCATTAATTGAGCATGTATTTTAGATCTAGATTTTAAGAATATAATTTGAGAGCTTTAGTTTAACATAATTGAAATAAGTTGAACAAATTACGTTAATTCAATTGGACACTCATACACTTCTATTTGGAAGATCAAGGTAGGACTCTGAATGTCTTGTTATAATTTTTTATATTGTAGATACTTTTACCGAAAGAAATAACTTGATGAACACAATTATTTGAAGTCCATCCATAATTTATTCTATATGTACAAAAATTGTAAGCAATAAATTTCTCATCTCATAATCAACAACCATAAAACATTATAACTAATGTAATTACAAATTTAATCTCCACAAAATTCCGTAACAATGTACCAATATGATTCACAAACTAAAATCACAAATGTTCATAACTAAGGTGGGTGCCTCTAAAAAAATTAAAAACAAAAAAGGAGAAAATTGTTAAAAAGTCGACACTAGCAATTGTCTATGACATTAAATCCAATGGATATTTTTATTAGTGAGAGGACCATCCTTTCTGAAATAGTTTAGTGAGAAATCATTTTATTTGTTTTAAATGACATTTTGTTTTCAATTTTATCCCTTAATTTAACTGTTGACTTTTTTTTTCTACTGTTGACTTTTTATTGACTATCTGTTTAAATTATTTTCTATTTATTCAAAAAATTTATCTACTCAAATTTCTCTCTATCTATCCAAATTATTTTCCTATTTGTTCAACGTTTTTTTTAAATTTTTTTTTATCTATCTGTTCAATTTTTTAGCTGTTACATTTTTCTCAAATTTATTCATTTTTTATCTGTTCAAGCTTATTTTCCTTATCTGTTTAATTTCATAAAGCCTATTTTATTTGTACAATTATTTTACAAAAACAAAGCGGCATTTTCAATCAATGACCCAAGAGCACCTTAACAATCACCAACTCTTAATGACAAGAACAATTATCAACTAGTAGTACCAAACTATAGACCAAATGTTTTAGATCAGAAATTCAAACTAAACTACTTGCAAAAGTATAACCTGTTCTTAATAGAGAACTCATAACCGCAGATAAGGACTTTTATTACAGAATTTGAACTGTAGTAACCAAAATAGATGTTCAACTCTTCAGAAGTCTTGTTGAGATATTCTAGGATAAAGCATAACTTTTAATTGTCAAGGCTATTCTAAAGCATTTCTTTATATGGAAGCGGTTGACGACCCGGATTTGCAGTTCGACAAGTCTCCAGCAAAGTCCAAGTCGATTGTTGCTGTCGACAAGAGAGAAAGAGAGAGAGAACACGCGATTGATTTCACTATTTTCTTTATATTCTTCATCAGATTTGACTTAGCAGATGCATCTATCAGTGCCTGAAACCTTTGTGAAGTCGATAATAACAACTCATCACGCTCAAATTTCTTCGATTGCATTAACGATTTATTCAACATCGCAATGTCTACCTCCATTGCCTTTTCCCTCTTCTTTTTTTCCTTCTTTTCTTCTAACATTTTCATGTGAAGAAACTCCAAATCTTGTCTCATGCTCTCGTTTTCAGCCTCCAAACGTGATCTTCTTCGCATTTCGATTAATCTCTTTGTTTTTCAAATCGATCTCTTTTTCAAGAACTAATAGGATCGATACGGACTCTCTGAGGAGTTTGTGCTCGGGGAGTTGGGTCTACAAGGCCATGTGAGGCAGATTAGGGACCCAGTGGCGACGTTGAGTGTGGCGTTGGCGGTAGAGGATAAGTAGATGGCGGTGAAGAAGAGAGAGAGAAATGATAGAAGATTGGCGGAGATGATTTTCTTAGAGATTCAATACCAGGTTGTCGGTGGTGTTGAGAAGAAGTAGAGAGAGAACTGCGTAGACGAGTAGAGAGAGAGAAAGAGACTGAGAAAATGATTTGCATAGGGTTTAATTTGGGAACCATGTATATATATGTGCGGATATTTTTGTCATTTCGCAAAGGCTTGTCATTATGGACATAATAAAATTTTGTACGAACCTTTGAGAATAAGAAATACAAAATTGGATTTTTCACCCGAGTATCCCAAAAAAAAGGGTAATACATTAACCTAATATTATTAGAAAAATAACATTTTAACACAAAAATATCAAATTATAACTTTTTGACAGTGTGACAATGACAATTGAGTTGTTCAAAATTTGGGGGAAAAAAAATCAATGAAATAATAACTAAAGGGCGGCTCATTACACTTCGAAGAAATTTGAATGAACTCTAAAACAAAGCACATACACACACACACACACACACACACACACACATATATGTATGTATGTAACCTCTAGTAGTTGGTCTGGTGGTAAATATTTGGATTCTACGTGTATGCTCATTGTAAGATCTTAATTTCAAAACCTCCTGCATGGTAAAGATTTTGGTTCTTCAACGCTGCAATCTCAGCCTCCATTGCCTTTTCCCTCTTCTTGTTTTCTTTCTTTTCTTCTAACGTTTTCGTGTGAAGAAACTCAAAATCTTGCCTCAAGCTCTCGTTCTTGGCCTCCAAGTGCGATCTTCTTTGCATTTCGAGCAATCTCTTTGTTTTTCAAATCAATCTCTTTTTCAGAAACTGATAGGATCAATACAGACTCTCTAAGGAGTTTGTGCTTGGGAAGTTAGGTCTACATGGCCACGTGAGTCAAATTGGGGACTCGGTGGCTCCGTTGAGTTTGGCATTGGCAGTAGAGGAGTCGACGATGAGCAGACGGTGGTGAATGAGAGAGAGAGAGGATAAGAGATTGGTGGAGATGATTTTCTTAGAGATTCAACACCAGGCTGCCAATGGTGTTAGGAAGAAGTAGAGAGAGCTACGTAGAGGAGTAGAGAGAGAGAGAGAGAGAGAGAGAGAATGATTTGCCTAAGGTTTAATTTGGAAACCATGTATATTGTTAGGTTTTTATTCTTGACAATCCCGTTTGACAAAACTCATTTCAGTTGTAATTTTGTTCTACTTTTATTTCAGTAAGGCTATGAGTTTTTATATGCGAATCCAACCCGAATTATGTCTTGCAGAGATGTTTCAGAAAGTTAATTCTTTCTTGTTTGCCACTTCGCGTCCCGGTCAGCTCGCAAGGGTCTAGGGGGCAACACCCCTTGGCAGGTCCGAGGCAATGCCCAAGCAGGGTCAAGGGGTAGCACTTCCAAAGCAAAATGCAAAAATGCATTCGAAGTTGCTTGTCCGCTCCAGCGGCTGTTTGTGCGCTCGAATGGAAAACGTTTGGTTCCAGAAGTTTGACCTATTTGCAAAAGTACTGGAAGTTGGGATTTTACGCTTAAGCGAACTTTCCTGCGCTCGAGCAAGGTTCGCTCGAGCGTCCATTCTTGCGTTCGAGCAGAGAAAGCGCTCGAGTGGAGAACGCAATTCAGTTTTCTATAAATATGTATTTCAGTCAGATTTTAAGATACGGCTTCCCGATCGTCTTTGAGGGTTTTAGGGTATTCCTCTGGGGCTATTTTGCTAGGTGTTTTTGATATTTAATTGAGTATTTAATTCATGGTTTAAGAAATATACATCAAAGGATTGTTTGTTTATTCTAAACAAGAGAGAGAGTTGTTCCTCTGTGGATTCCGTGAAATTTGGGCCTGAAACTTTGGTAGATTCTGGAGTGGCTCATCGTTGTGGATTCTACATCGGCGTTGTCTATTCAACATTGGGCAAGATGATTCCGAGGTGAAGACCGTGGTGGATGAGGCATATAGGGGTCGGTTCAATTCAAGCGTGGATTCGCTAGGTAATTGAAAGTGCACTTGTGTAATTTCTTTTATCTTCTTAGTGAATTATTTTGTGACTTTTGCCTATGGTTTTTTTATCACAATTGGAAGCGCTTCAATTGTGATTTTTTCACGTTAAACTCGTTGTGTCAATTTGCCTTAATTGTTTGATTGGGATTATTATTTACTTCTTAAAATTGATACATAATCACAAATTAATATTTAGAGAATTTTTAGATTTTTCATATATATATATATTTGTCATTTCGCAAAAGTTTGTCCTTATGAACATAATAAAATTCTATGTGAACCTTTGAGAATAAGAAATAAAGAATTGGATTTTTCATCCGAGTGTCCCAAAAACAAAGGGTGGTACATTATCCTAACGTTATTAGAAAAATAACATTTTATATCAATTTATAACATTTTGAGACAATGACAATTGAGTTGTTCAAAATTAGGGGGAAAAAAAAAATTCAATGAAATAATAACTATAAAGGGCGGCTCATTATACTTCCGAAGAAATTTAAATGAAATCTATAACAAAGCATATATATATATATATATATGTAAACCTCTAGTAGTTGGCCTAGTAGTAAAGATTTGAGTTTTGTGTGTATATTTATTCAAAGATCTTAAGTTGAAAACCTGTTATTAGCAAATAATTTTTTGGGGCCAATAAATATAGGGTTTTGCCGTTGCTAATAGACGGTGGAATTAATCTCTAAATTAGTCAACCCAGTAAATCAGATACCGAATTATCAATAGATATATATATATATATATATATGTATGGACAACAGCTTTATGGTGGGTTAGCATTATTGATAGCGCATGAAGTGAAACTTCGCTTTCACTCTGATTTCTCTTTTGAATTGGAAGCTATATAATGCTTTTTTTTTTTTAAGAGTGCTCAACATATTGGCTATGGTATGGCCAGATAAATACTACTCTGCATTTAACAATATGAAACAAAGCTCTTTTACTACATATGCTTCTTTTTAACAGTGATCTTCTTTACCATTTTTAACGGATGCATATGTCCTTTTCTTTCTCTCTTTCTTCACTAATTATTCACATTTAAAAGGGTCTTGTTAACTTCGCGTTACAGCCAGCTTCCAACCTCAACTTATATTTGCTACATATAGGCCTGTTTGTTTTGGGATATGAGAGGGGAATTGAGATTAGGATAGTTGTGCGTCTTATTTAATGTGTTTTTTATTTACAGAGTTGAGGAAGAGACTGTTAAGTCGAAGTGCTTAGGATAGGTCTTGCAGATAGGATTTGGATGAGCCTCCAGGACTTGGTATTAGA
This sequence comes from Camellia lanceoleosa, assembly GCA_025200525.1. Classification (NCBI taxonomy): domain Eukaryota; kingdom Viridiplantae; phylum Streptophyta; class Magnoliopsida; order Ericales; family Theaceae; genus Camellia; species Camellia lanceoleosa. The sequence continues at coordinate 43,093,677 of CM045760.1, forward strand.
AAAATAGTCCGGCGGACTAAAATTTTATTTATTTATTATTTTATTTTTACATGTCGGGCATTTTTTTTAACATTAATGCTTAATTTTTTGTATTTTTTGTTAAGTAAAAATTATTATTTTATTTATTTTATTTTTTTCTAAAAATTTTTTATTTTATTTTTATTTTCTTAAAATTTTTTTACATATTGGACATTTTTTTAAAAACATTAATGTTTAATGTTTAATGTTTTTGTATTTTTTTTATTTGTTTTATATAAAAATAATTTAACAATCCCTACACTAACAACTATCATCAAAACAAATACAATTTTACTTAATCCCCTCACTAATAATCTCCTCACTATTAATCACAAAACTATCAATTCCCTCCGTTTTACCTCTGAAAACAAACAGGGCATAACTCTCTTCCACAAAGCTTCATTTTCATTAATTTTTGTAGTTGAATTTAAATCTTGGATATAACACAAATTAAGTAAACTATTCCATATTTCTCCACTATTTAACAAAAGTGAATTAATACAATTTGATCATGAATTTTTTAGTATAAAATTAATTTGAAATATTACATAAATAAATTTTGAGAAAGGCTATTTAGTTTAAAAAATTAAAATCTATTTTTTAAACATAATGATGTGACAGAATTTCAAAAATTTTAAGGTAACCCTCTCTTTTATCTTCATTAACAATCAACCACTTATCCTTTTTTACAAGTTACTGGGTTTGTGGTTGTGGCGTGGAGATTAAGCCCTCACGTCAAAGGTTCAATTCCTTTATTTGGGATAAATTTTTAAGTTATAGTCTCTTAATTTAGATATCTTAATCATCTTTGTGAGGAACGCTGTCTTAGACATGTAGAAAAATAAGAAAAATTTTCTTATAACCAAAAAAAAAAAAAAATTTATTGAGTTTAAAAAAAAAATTTATATATTATATTTCATAAATTTCATTTGAAAACAAGTCCTTTGTCCCACGTGCCAGTCCCTATCTCTCACGTGCCACCTCTCTACCTCTCTTTCTCACTAACACGCATACATGTATACACAACACAGGGCAGCAACTTTGCAGCTTTTCTTTTTACAGTAGCAGCTGTAACCCTATTGGTTCAGAACACAGTCCAACCATAAATTTCCCTCCCTTCCTTCTCTCTCTCTCTCAGCCTTTCTCTCTCTCTATATCTTTCTTCTTTTGTGAAGACAACTAGCAGATCTTCCCTGATATACACCAGTACTGTAGTCCCCTAAAAACATCAATACCAAACCCACTTACCCAATTAACATCATCTCATCTCTAGTCTAGAGAGAGAAGATAAACATCATAAACAGAAACACATAGAGAAAGAGAGTGAAAGAGAGAGAGAGAAAGAGATGGAAAATGGTTGGAGCTTATTCAACACCAGTATCACTGCCACCACCAATACCAACACCACCACCAACAACAGTACTACTACTACTAGTAGTAGCAGAGGGCATAATGGTCATTGCAACAACCTTGCATGGGATATCTGGGATATGGGTACATCACGCTTTGACTGGAACACTACTACTAGTACCTCATTCCACCACCACCACCACCACCACCAACAACAACAACAGCAACAACCACCCTCCTCCGCCACCGTCACGGCAGCGAGTGAAGCCCACGCGCTCATGTTAGGGCACCAAACGGCTGCCTCCTTATATTCCGGAGCAGCTGGGCCCCACTACTACCACCCGGACCCACACCTCATGTGCTTGAAGCTCGGCAAGCGGCACTACTTCGAGGACGCTACTGGTGCTCCTCTGGGTGATTGCCACGTGGTGGGCGGTGGTGGTGGGAAGAGAGGGAAAACTTACTACGGCGGCGGAGGTGGTGGTGAGGTGGTGGGGACGTCTGCGCCGGTGCCGAGGTGTCAGGTGGATGGGTGCCACGTGGCGCTGGTGAATGCTAAGGAGTACCACAGGAGGCATAAGGTGTGTGAAATGCACTCGAAAGCCCCCAAAGTGGAGGTGCTTGGTCTTGAGCAACGCTTTTGTCAACAGTGTAGCCGGTGATTACCACTCTCTCTCTTTCTCTCTCTCTCCTCCCCCACCCCTCTACAATATGGAGTATGTGTGAATTTGACAGCTACAGTCTACATTAGTATAATTGAATTGCAAAAGAATTAAAAAAAAATTAATTTTTAATGAACTTTTCAAAATAAGCCTTTGTATTTGTATACTTCTCAAGTGCGTCAGGATACCATCATATATTTGTCGACATAGAAGAGAAAGGGTCAGATTATCTCCAATGGTATATTAAATTTATCATCAAATTTAAATTTGATAAAAAATATTTTTTTTTCTACTTGAATGATTTCATTAAACAGATATAAAATTGAGAATGTCAAAAATGTTTCACTAAAATGAGGATATTTTGTGCTTTTTATTAAATTATTATTTATTATCGTTGTATTTTCATTATCGAATGTTCTTCGGATGATGATCGCAAGACAAAATTTTATAAAAATTTTACATTGGTTGATTGACCGGTGGTTTGATAAATAGCTAAATCTCTTTGTTGAAACAAGCGATATCAAAAAGAATTTTTACACAAATTTGATTAAAAAGGTTATACACCGTCAGAGTTGTCCACAGTATTAAAGGTATATCATTGATCGTCTAGTAAATTAAGGTATCAAAGTGTTGAAATCTTGTTTTGTAACAATTGATATAAAAAAAATGATATAAAAATTTACTTTTTAAACTCACTTTCTAAATCTAGTAATATATCGAGTAGATGATTGGTTGATAATTAGATAATATTTAATTATTAATTAATCATTTTCTTCACAAATCACTAGATCTAAAAAGTGAGTTTACTTTTTAGGATAAACTACTAATAAGTCTTAATAGTTATATTTAATTCCTATCAAGTCGTATTGAAAATAAGTTTTTAGTAAGATTGTCGTTAAAAATAATTTTTTGTGATAATTTTTTTGTATGTCATTAAAAATTGATGATTAGTGATTTTTTTGTTATCATTTTATAAATTGTAGTTAAAATTTACAATTAGTGATTTTTTTTTTTTATGATAATCACTAAAAGTTGAAAATTAACAACTTTTTTGTGATATTTTTTAAAATTGTCACTAAAATTTAAAATTAATGACATTTTTGTAAAATTTTTTTTAATCATCACTGAAAATGAATAATTAATGATATTTTTTAATAATATTTTATAAAAAAAAACTTCATTAATTATTATATAATTTATTAGATAATAAATATATCTATTAAAATTTACACGCAAGCTCTCCTAATTTTTAAGCTTAGCAAGACTTTTGATATAATACTTACGATAAATATTTATAGGAATTTGTAAAATTGACGGATTAAAAAATATATCGATAGGGAAAAGAAAAAAAAGGAAAGATAAATGGTATGTTTGGTTTGAGTTTGAGTGATAAGTTTTAGAGATAAAAAGTACGAAAAGTTATTTGGTTTGGTTCATTGTATCTCTTTCGGTTGAATGCTTTTCAACCTTCTTTCGGCTGAATGCTTTTCAACCTTCTTTCGGCTTGTGCCTGCACATGATTGTGTTTTATAATATGTGCCAACTTAGTTGAGATGTATTTTTGATCTATGATGCATTTGTGCCAAGCCTTTTTTTGTACTTCTTTTTTATCAATAAAATTATATTTTCTTTGCCGATAAAAAAAAAGGTTGTTTGGTTTGATTTTTTTCAAAAGATGTTTTGGAAAATTATTTTGAGAGAGAGTTTTGAAAAAAGTGATTGATTTGATGTGTATGAGAGAGAGATTTGTTTGGAAAACTTGTAAACCAAACAAGTTTTGAAAAAAATTTTTCAGAAAATTTGTTTGGTTTGATTACTTTTGAAAACTTATTTGTAGAGAATTTTTTTCAAAAATTTTTGGGAAACACAAACTAAACAAGGCCAAAAACTCGGAAAAAGTAGCAGAGTTTTAAAATTTATAATAAAAAAAAAAGCAAAAATGCTTTAGAGCTCTAATTTAAGAGCTCTAATAGCACTAATGGGAAAGTGAAACCCACCCTAATGTGATGTTTGTGCCTTACTTTGTTTTTTTTGATTTTTTGTTTTTTTTTTTGTTTTGACACATCATTAGAGCTCAAATTAGAGCTCTAAATTTAAAGCTCTCTATTATTTTTCAAAAAAAAGAGAACAATTTAAAAATGAAAAAATTATGAGAAAACTGGTTGTAGATTTTATAATATGTATTTATGTACACATCAATTTGACAAGTCAGGTTGCTATGATTGAACAGATATACAGAGAGTCTTTCTTATTATAATTGTGTTTGTATATATTTGGGCATGTACGTAGGGAGGTACTAGATCTTTTTTTGGGTATGCTCGTACAGTATATAGAGAGTGTAGAGTACATTTGAAAATAAATTTTAAATTAATGAAAAAGTATATAAATGTTAACAATAAAAAAAAAAAATATTTTTTATTAATGGATAATTAAGTTTCACTCACATCACTGCAGTGCAATTGTCCCATATTTTAACTGAAGGACTACTTTTTTGGGGGCCGTGTTTGTTTACTGCGATTTTTATAGAAAGTACTAAAGCTTTGGGTTATATTATAATAATGATTGATTATGATTATGGCAAGGTGGGTTTAATCGATGATGAGTTTTACTTGTAGGTTTCATGAAGTTTCAGAGTTCGATGATTCAAAAAGGAGTTGCCGGAGGAGGCTAGCAGGCCACAACGAGCGGAGAAGAAAGGGCTCTCATGATTCCATTCCTAGATCTCACCACCCTTCTCTTTCTCATGGTAACCTTTTTGTTTTGTTAATTTTAAAAACAGTGTTTTTTTTCTTCTTCTTAAGGGTGATTTTTATTTTATTTTATTTTATTAATTTGAGAATAAAATTACATCGAGATCCTTTTTCACAAAATGGATAAGCATTAAGAAAAGAATTTGATTATATCTTATATCTCTATGAAGATTATGTTTGTTTAATATTATCGGTACTAAATATTTGGATTAATTTGCTCGCATTCGACTAATTATGAGATTTTAAAGTTAATGATTTGATAAATCTTTAAATGCCCTTTAAGATGACTAGAATTCCAGACCTTAAATTTTATTTTCAAAATTTTACCGCTCAACTGATACGTAAGATCAACACTATTTGTAAGATGATTACTCAAATAGACTGTTGAGTAATTTGTTGGTTTTTCATCTGGCTCTCCTTGTTCTCTTGTTGGTCGCTCACCAACTTGGGCTAGAGTTTGCAGTGTAAAGAGTGGTTATCTTGATGTCAATCTAGTTGAGGTTTGAATGGGCTGTTAGGTTTATTTTCTCTATTGTTTTGTCCTTATTGATGTATATTCTTCTCTATGTTTAAAATCATTAGTAAAGTCTTTTTTTCTTTGCTGATAAGAAAAAAATAGACTGTTTCGTTTGGGAAGTGAGTTGGTTTTTTAACTTTTTTAGTTATTTTAGACTGGATTAAAAAGTTTGGTTTGGGAAGTGCTTTTTGAGTTTTTAACTTTTTTGAATTTTTTACTTTTTTTGTAAAAAAAGAATGTAATAATTATGGGTTGGATGTGATGTTTTGTTTTTTATGGCTAAAATAGTTTATTTTGTCTTTTGTAGCTAAAATAACTAAAATCCATCTTCCCAAATGGAGGCTAAAATTATGTCTACAATGTATAATTGGACAATGGTAGATTTGAATCCAAATAGTGTACAATATTTATAAGGGTAAATTATAAATACTTTTTTTAAAATTTGTTTAAAATATGATTTATCACTTGTAGTTTTAAAAATTACATCTCATCTTTTGAAGTTTTAAATTTAATAACAAATGTCTCATTTTATTAATAAATTATCAATTCAATTAATAGTTTTAATTATATTATAAATTTATTTTAATTAATAATTTAGATAATTTTATCATTGTATAAGATAGTAATTAAAAATTTTATTTTTTTAGTTAATTTTGTTAAATAAAAATTTTTAACGAGAGGATATTTGTAATTTTTTAAATTAGGAGGTAATGTGTATTTTAAACAAATTTCAATAAATGTATTTGTGATTTACCCAATTTATAAATTACATGTAAAATGAAGTGAGATGGGTTTGGGGTTGGGTTCTTTTGGTTTTTGTGAAATTTTTTTATAAGTTAAAAAAAAAATTATATTTCTGTGAGTTAAAAAAATTGATATAAAATTTATCTTTTTTAACCAAAGGTAAACAATTTAGCAACTTTTTTACTTTAATTTTTTTATTAACAAAAGCTGATTTTTTAAATTTTTTTTATCGTCATTAACTCCAAATGCTTGCCCATTGATTTATCACATTTTACTTTTAAAAAAAAACAGTGCAGTATCACATCACATCACATCACATCACAATATTCATAAGGTTTATAGAATGATAACATTTTTCCATCAAAACAAAGTAGTGCCACTGTCACAATAATTATAAAGAAAAATGTCAAGTGAAGGCTGTGTTTGGAGATGTTCTCTGAACATATTTTTACCTATTGAATTTAGTGGAGGTTTGGGAAATGAATTTTTTTTGTAAGTTTTTTTAGTTGTAGGATATTATTGGAGAAATTTTTTTTTGTGTTTGGAAAGATAGTTGGATTTTTTTGTGATTGGATGTGATATTTGTAAGATAAAAAGTAAAATGATTATGAGGTTTGATGTGATATTTTGTTTGGATTGATTTTTTTTTATTTTGTAACTAATTTTTCTTTTAGTGAAAAAAAAAAAAAAAAAAAACCAAATACCAAACTTTCCAAACACCCCAGTGTGATATTTAGGGCTAGTTTGACATAACTTCAAAAAGTCAAAAAGTCACTATCTTATTTAAGTCACATCATCTTATTTAAATCACATCACCTCTCTAACACATCACATCAAACCCAATCTAAACCCAATCCAAACCCACTAATAAGTCAAAAAGTACACTTTTTTAGGACATCCCAAACCAACCTTGTAAATTACAATTTTGCATTTACTTTTAAATTTATTTTTTTTAGGTAGGAAAATTTGGCTAACTCAGTTGTCCTTTTGGATGTCCCCTAGATGTTCGGCCGATTGACCGGAACAGTGTTCGGTTTTTTTTTTTGTACCTGTTATTTTTATATCTTAAATAAAAAATATTCCTAGAATTTTTTAAAATTTTTTTATGAGTTTTGAATAGGATTTGGGGCTATGCGTTTGGCTATGAGTTATAAGTTTTTGTATCAGATATCATATTTTACGTCAAAAATTCCTCATTCAATTCAAATTCTTTTTAAAACTCATTAACCAAATAAATTTTTCACATTCAAATCATAATTTCAAAACTCATAAGTTCAAACTCTATTATCAAATTATATTTAAAAAACTCTACCAAATGTTATCTAAATTTTAGATATTATATATTTAGATATTATATATTCTTATTCACACATGCGACATGCACTAATAAAGAATCTTTAACAAAAAATTATTATTTAATATCACTATGAATTAAATTTTAACCTATATATATATATAGTTTTAGAAGATGTGAGTGAAGATATAAATTTTACATATTATATATTCTTATTCACATGTGACCTACCCTAATAAAGAATCTTTAACAAAAAATCATTATTTAATATGACTATGAATTAAATTTTAACCTACATATATACATATATATATATATATATATAGTTTTAGAAGATGTGCAAGTCTTATTTTAGGGATTCTTTGAGATATTTTAAATAAGTATACTTTTTGACTTTTTATGAAATATGGGTTGTATTTGAAGTGATGTGGTAGAGAGGTAATATGACTTAAATAACATGATATAACTTAAGGAAAATGAGTGAGAGCACTAATTAGTGCTATCACTAATGATGTGGCAGTGGGTCCCACCATGAATGATTTGATGTTTTGGTCTTGGTGTTGTATTTTTTTTCCTTTTTTATTGTGTGTCATGTCATTAGTGGTCTTTTTAGAGTTCCAAAATTAGTGGTCTTTATTATTATTAATAACTTAAATAGGAGAGTGACTTTTTAACTTTTTTTAATATATGCCAAACAATTTAAATTTAGTTCAAAGATGTTGGCTTGTCTCTCAATTAACTTTTTGTGAGGAACGCCACAATAAATGTCACTTTGGTGACCAGCATATTCGTCGCCAAATAGCATACAATAGTCATCGGAAGCATTCCGTGAAAGAAATTATTCAATGTTCTTAGAGCGAGTTTCGGTGGTGCTCCAAATCAATAATTGTTGGTCTAACCTTTAGTACACATCACTTGTATATTGGTCCCGTTTGGTAGAGCTGTGAGAAAGTGATTATAACTTTTAACCTAATAGCTTATAACTTATAACTGTGAACATAAGCTGATTTTTGACTTATAAATTAAGCTTCTCCTCCCCCATTTAAAGAATAAGTTGATTTTTGACTTATAAAAAGTTATAAGCTGTATTGTTAAACTGAACCAAACACATCAAAATAGCTTAAATTAAGCTAAAAACTGAAATAAGCTGAAAATAAGTTCTACCAAATAAGGCTATTAGAATATTAGGAGACAATGGCTAAGGTGTCAATTAGTTAATAAAATGGAACATTACTCCAAGAGTAAATAATAATTTCACTTCAACGAAAATATTTAAACTGACCACTCAACCCAGTGAAATAAAGTATTTGGTGACTAATCAAATTCTTTGTCATCAAACTACCATATATAAAGACCGTATGTTCAAAAACATTTTTTGAGATTCGTCACCAAAGAAGAATTTTCTTCTAGGGTTAATAAGTGTCCCTTAAAAAAAGTGTAATTACAATGTGTGTTTGAGAGGTGAGGCATAGTTATATCCTGATTCAGTGTTTGAATCCCTCTCATTGAAATTTATGCAATAATTTCTTGTATTTCTATTTTGATAAATTCTTGTATTTCTGTTTTGTAATTGCACTTCCTTTTCTCATTTTACATTTTTTTGGTACACATATTTTGTAGGAATTCATATTGGAGAGGCATTGGATTCATGATTGTTGGACTAGTAGTAAAAAGTTCACATAATGGTCTATCTAAATCTGTTTGTTTATACCATTTGATATGAAATGATGTTGAATTAAAATTAAATTTAAATGATAATAGAAACCAGTAAAAAAAATTTTAAAAATCACAATTAATATGTACAAGTGTTGCATATGTCTAAGATACACTCACATTTCATAAACAAATTTGAACTTTTTTTAACTGAATATGTTCTTGAATGGCTATCGGCTACTACTTGTTTAAGTTGCTAAGGTATTGAAAATTCAAGCATTTTGGCCTGCCAATATCGATATTCATCTATATGTCATCAAATATCATGAAAGTTCAGTTGAAACTCGAAGAACTAAATATGTAAATTTCCTTGCCTAACAGAAAATAAATTGATGGCTGAGAGATTTTCATACTTGACATTACCGACAGGGCGTGCTCTCTCTCTTCTGTCATCATCATCTTGGAAGAACAATTCTTGGTTTTCGTCCTCTGATCTCTCCTTAAGATGTAGTGCTGCGCTTCGTGAGCTCATTGCAGAAAACCGAGCAGCCATCCTAGCCCGGCAGCTAGTCCTAGAGCGGGACTGGCACCGTGAGTCCCATGACACAATGGATGATGTGAATGCCACCCAACTAGCCGGAACCAATCCAATGACTCCACATCACCACCAAATGTTCCCAGAGCCACACGGTTGTTGGGACCGGTTCAATGAAGGTAGCGGGCACGTGACGTTGGATCTTATGCAGGCTCCAAGTTCGGCATTTGGGCTTTTGTCGGTGAGGGGAAAATCAAAGGAAGAGGAGGAGGAGGAGGAGGAAGAAGAAGAAGAAGAGTGTTCTGGGTTGTGGACTCACATGGTTTGAATTTTTCATGTGTTTATTGATTTTGTATTGTTTTTTGACAATTTGTTTGGTATGTGAAGACATTATTGCTTTTTCTACTATTCAAATTGTTAGCTTTGTAAAAATTTGTTCATCAATTGGTCAAGAATGACTATGTTTAATGGATCTTTTGGCATCTAAGTTTTATGTATATATATATATACAACTATTTAATCATTTTGGATGGTGTGATGAATAATATGCGAAGTGTTTCATTGCACTATATCACATGTTGGGATATTTAGTTGATGTTGTTTTGACTTATTTCTAGATGGAGTTGTGTGTTGTTACTGCAAAACTTGATTTCTCAAATTAATTTGAATATGAGCAAGACTCGTTGGTGCATTGAAAAAGTACTGAACAATTTGAATCTGTAGAGACTAGAACCATATGGTTCAGACCCATAAGGATCCGGAACCTTAGGGACTAGCCAAGCTCACCACCTGGGTTCGTGCTTTGAAATTTCCTTCTCTTATCTTTTTCTCTCCTGTCAAAGTCTAATGTCTTGGCCCAGTAGTAATAAAAGAATTATTGTGAAGCGATTGACACGGTTCAAATTATAAATGTAGAAAAATGAACTTAATCTTGCTTTTGCTTTTGAAAATATGGAAATTACTTTTTAGCAAGGAGACTTGAAGGATTGACTTCCTTTTAATAGGCTTTTGCAAAAGCAAGAAAATTAGTTTTGTGGCAGATTGCATTTCACAGGAGTGACATGGATCTTCTTTCTTATAGAGTGACACATTATGAATAAATAAATAAATAAATAATGTGTATTGTATGAATAAAAAAAATATACAGAGTGACGCATCATTTTGAAAGATAGACATAAGTTTGAAAATTGGATTAATATTTTAACAAAATTTATAACAAAAATGTTTGAAACCCCCAAAGTTGAGGATTCCCGTGACCCCTAAAATGATGCGGATCAATCACGCGTTTTTGTTTTTTTTTTCTTTTCTTCCTAGACCAATCACAGGTAAATGAGGGTTGTATTTTTTGAGGGTCTGTAGTATTGTTAAATTTATAATATGATGTTTGGCTACAAAAATTAGAACATTCAGACATAATATCCTCCATATAAGGGGTTATTGAATCCTAAGAAAGGGGGTGAGATTCAAAACAAAAAACTAACGAGAGGTTTAGACTAATTAATTAAGTTGCAAAATTGATCGAATTTTATTAATTCCTCCTCATGATACTGAGTCAATTCAAAGGAATTGATAATCTTCGAACTAATGATAGTCTTAAGAACGTTAACTCGATCTAATCGAATCCGTTCAAATAAACCTAACTTTAATCTAATCTAAATATTTTATTTTCAAGATAAATTTCAAAATATTTTTTCCATGACCCAATTTTCTTTAATCACGTGCAATCACGTGAACCTACGAGTCTATATACATCATTTAGAGCCCCACACATCAACCCCACACAAAGACTCTTCTTCATATATAGATACAAACTTTTCCACATGCTAGCTTTGAAAAATAAGGACCAACCCCGAACACAAATATGAAGTAGTTGCATTAAAAAGGGTAGGGCCTCCCTATGGTTAAAAAAAAGGGTAGGCCCCTTCTCCATGGAGGCAAATTCCCTTTAATACCCCTCGGAGGGTAGTGCCCCAATGGACTCACAATTTCTTACAAATTTGCATCAAATTAAAAGATTGAGATGAATGAGTCAACATATGCATTGTGTACACAATTTTTAGGGATGTGAGAGTCTAGTTGAGTTGACTACTAGATTATTTAAGTGTAACTTGAAAATTTAATAAATTTCTCTATTTGATTAGCTAAGAAGAATTTGTTAATTGAGTTTTAATTAAGTTGATTTGAATCAAACTAATGAAAAAATGATAAATAAGTATCTGGGCCGATGTGGCAAATTAATTCTAAAAGGCCAATGTTTGATTGCAAATAGCTTAATAGTAAAAAATCACTGTTTTAGCTTAATCTATGGTTGCTTTTCCAGTATATTCAATCATTCAGACTCCGAATTGGGCAATTTTACCGTTATTTATAGGAAACAAATTAATTTTGCAATTACTTTGCCTATAAATATCCATTTTGGTTGTTTCTTTTGGTATTTTTTTAAAGTACAACTATAAACTTAACTCAAATTTATCATTCTTAATAATTTTTTTAATCCAAATTTTTTTTTTTTTGAAGTTTATTAGCAAAGAATTGTGGCGGTTTATTAGTAGATGTAGGATTGCCCTACTATATTATAAATAAGATTGTAAATCCCGGGTTACTTCGTTTTCATTGATAATAATAAAAATTCATAAAAAGTTCTCTGCATGAAGTATTTAGGTTATATTGCATAAGTTTGCCTTTGTACACGCTTCCTTACATCACATAATGAATTAATTTTAAATAAGTTTATAATGAGTTGAATATAAAATAAATTTATCAACAATATTATATCTCTTTAATTTTTTTATTTTTAAATGATTTTTAATGATGTGATATTAAGGTTAGACTCCATATAATGAAATGTTTAATAAATTAAAATTTGATACTTATCAAACATACCATTAAAAATAATTTTTAAAAATAATAAATTAAGTATCTCAAATATTTTAAAAAAACAAATAGCTTGATTTGTTTTGCCACCCTATTCATTATATTTTAATAACTTCGAATAATGAGTTGTTTTTTCTGATGGTACATGGCAAGTAACCCTATAGTCCATTGTTGTTTTCCGTTGAAGTCTTTGCATCACTGTGGGGTGTTTCGCGATAGGTTTTTTTTTGGTTTTTTGGGTTAAAATAGTACTAAAAGATAAAATATATTAAACTAGTTAATAAGATAAAATGTCACATCAAATCTACAATCATTTTACTTTTTCTCTTACAAACATTACATTCAACTATAAAAAAAATTGAACCATCTTTCCAAACACAACTATTTTAGCATATTAAAATAGAAAACTAAAATAACCTATTAGAATAGCCAACTTTCCAAACACCTCCTATAACGTAAAAAATATTTTTATATATTTTTCTTTTTAATTGATATAACAATATTAGAGATGAATAAATATTGGGTTACGCCCAGTTCAGGTTGGGTGTAAGTTAGGAAATTAAAAAATCTCGTGGCCAAGCATGGCCCAACCTGAATTTGAGCCTACAATCTGTGTCAAACCTTGGCGGAAAATAGTATTACAATCCGAGGCACGTCCAACAAACCTATATATTAATAAAAGTAAATAGGGTTTATTACATTTTCTATTTCTAAATTATTGTAAAATTATCTATTTAATTCCTGAACTATTCAATCCCTAAAATATATAAATCAAAGTTTATAGTCTTTAAACTATCGGCTCAATCTATTAAGTCTCAAAAATATTTAATTCATACCTATTTAATTCCTGAAAAGATTACAAAAAAAAAAAAAAACATCAAGTATTATAAATTAGCAAAAAATATTATATTACAAAAAAAAAAAATTAAATTTTATTTTGCCTTTTAAAAGTGTTTTACTTCATTATGTTTTTAAATTAGTGTAAAAGTCAGGTTTTTCAATCTTGCCAATAAAATTATATGAGTATTAAATATACTAAAAAAATAGAATTAGATAATTTAAATAATAACACTTCGCTACAAATAATAATCAGACAAAATAATATATTAATTGAGTTTTAAAAAGAACTTATGCTCCATTTGTTTGGGCTAAAAATAATTTATGTATTTTCTAGTATTTGGTACAATAAAAAACGAAACTCAACGAAAAATATTTTCCATGGTGAATAGAAGATAAGCCTATATGGGTAGAAAATGTTTTCTAGAAAAAGAGCTTACCCTCCGTTTGTTTGGGCGGGGAAAAAAAATTTTGAAAAATATTTTTTGATTTTTGGTATAATGGAAAACAAAAATCAACAAAAAATATTTTCTACGGTCAATGGAAAACAAGCCTATATGGGCATAAAATATTTTCTACTTTTAAAAAACATTTTTCAGACTAAAATTTTACTAATATCATCAAACTGCTACCACTACTCCCACCTTTACCACCACGTCCACTAACACCATCACCATCGCTATTACCGCTGCCGCCACTCCACCACCATGCCGCCACCTCCATCTCTACCTTAGTTCCACCACCACTACCATCAAATATAGAAAAATATTTTCCAGTAGAAAATGTTTTCTGTTTCGTTCCACCACCACTACCATCAAATATAGAAAAATATTTTCCATTAGAAAATGTTTTCTGTCCAAACAAACGGAGTGTTAGTGAAAAACTTAAAAGCAATCAATTAGAAATTATAAACAAAATCTGATATATAATATTAGAGAAAGGCAAGCACATAACCATTGTAGAATATAGGTAAAAAAAATATAATATAACTACCCTTAAAAATTCACCATAAGAAACGACGTTCACTTTTTAAAAACAGAATAAAATCGTAATATTTTTTTGAAATAAAATTTTAAATGGATAAGGTGTTTTATTAATTTATATTTTATATTTTAGAAATTTATATTTTTATAATACTAATTATGTTTGAATTAATTACTTTGGAGATTTAATATATTCAATTGATAGTTTAAGGGATTAAATAGATTTTAATTTATATACTCTAGGAACTCAATAGACTTAATCAATAGTTCAAGAACTAAAAGTAAATAATTTGGCTATAGTTTAGGGGTATAAAGTATAATAAAACCAAATAAATATTATCAAACAAAAAATTAACACTTTGCTTGTTTTTGGTTTTCCAAAAACACTTTTCAAAAAATTTATTTTTTTATTTTTTGTATTTTTTTGTTTTTACTAAACTTTTTAAATTATTTTAAGTACTTTTTTTAATTTTTAAACACACCTAACGTAAATACACATAAAAAGTATAATTTTTTTGAAAAAAATCTTTTAAAAATTCACTAAGTACCAAAAATATATTTAAAAAAAATGAGAATTTAGTATATTTTTTGTATTTTTAGGTATTTATTAATTTTTTAAAATATTTTTTCACAATTTTTTTACTTTTTAGATATATCTAAGTAAGGTGCATCAAAAAAAATTTAAAAAAAATGCTTAAAATTTAAAAAATATTTACTAAAAATAAAAAAACTTAGTTTTCAAAAAACTAAAACCAAACATACACAATGATTTTATAGTTGATTGGTAAAAAAAAGCTTAATTTTTCCGTTACATCTTAAATACAAATTAGAAAAGTGTGTTACATCTTAAGTGCATCTTTTTTTTTTTTTATTTATTTTTTAAAAAAATGAATAATTATACACGTACATATATATGACTGTATGAGCACGAAATATTCGTCACGTGTATTTCTTATGATCAAGCTAGAACTCTTCCAAAACAACGTTGTATGACTTATAAAACGAACACATCTGAGCTTGCCAACAAGTGCGTGCCGAAAAATCCTTCTGATACTTAAATTTGCTCTTAGGATCAATATGAGGAAAAAAAATCTCTAAAAGTTTAGTGAGTTAAGTTGTATTACCTCATTCTTGGTTATCTTTGACCTTTTATTTATTTCGCAAGGCAAAATTTTAGTAAGACTCTAATTCCAACTCGTAGAGTCCTATTAAGAGTCATCTGGATAATACCTATCCTTTAACACCCTTATTACCAAAGTTCAAGTAAAATGGCCCAACTCTCAAGCCGGCAACAGAGCAAAGCAAACTAGTTGCCCAGTTGCACTCCAACCATGCAACTACTTGCGGCCAAAAACGAGTTAATGCAACCGGGCTAAACTGAAGCACTACAATCGTGTTCATTTAGTCCAAGTTTGGCTACCCAAAATAAGTACACACTTTTTATCTTTTTATCTTTTTTCCATCACATCACTTCTCTACTTTTCTGCACATCTTTTCGTAAAAAGACAAAAAGTACACTTATTTAAGTCATCCCAAACAACCCCAAGCCCGATTTTCCCACAATAGACTTATTTCATCAAGCCTTTCAAAACTATACATCAAGCGGGCTAAAACTTCCCTATCCATGTTGCCTAACAATTTGCCCGGTCAAAGATCCAACTAGCCTTTTAGATCGATCAACGCTATAAGGCCAATTCTATTCGGTTCACGGTAGTGCCTCGATTGTCCGGTCGATTGTCTATAACTCGGTCCAGTCTTGAAGTCAGCTAGTCTTAAGGCCGGTCCAAAACAAGGCCCTTTGTATTCTAACTCGGCCAAAGGTTAAAGTCCTTACTGATTTACCCCGACCCAAAACCAAGGCCCATGTTAATTTAGCACAGTCCCTTTACTCCGTGCAAATTCCCCTCTCAATAATATATAAATTTCATATAACATATAATAATATGGCAAAGTTATAAGAAACATATAATTAATGTATTTAAAAGGTCTCTAAACTCTGTTCTATCAACTTAAATATCAATCTCAAATCTTTAATAGTAAAATATTATATATTCTCATGTTAAGTGGGTGAATAAAATCAGATGCGACAAAAAAATTGCTCCTAAAATGGTAGAAATTCTTAAGCATTTCAAGGGTCACTTTTGGCATTGACATCATTGCTTGCATGTGAATGTGTTGTTCTCTCCCTTGAATGGTACATTTATGCTTCTCTATGGAACTCTAACCACCTTCTTGGTTTTAATGATGAGTCCTTTTCTTCACAATTCAAGGTGCATTATTGTTATGTCCATTGGCTTGGCACTATCTGTATCTATATCTATATACATATAAATAAATAGTTCATCATTGATTTGCTAATGCTGACAACTACCACAACAATCATCACCACAGCCATGCATGATCATCACAATATTTTTGCTTCACATCAAACAAAAACAATCTAGTTATTGTTGCTTTTGTGAAGCGAAATCTAGCATTATCTGAATACTATAGTAATTAACAATATATAACTGTGAGGGCATTTTATCTTAATAATTAGTTTATGGAATTAATTTTACCTAAGACTCTGAAACATAATATCAAAATTGAAATGCTTAAGAATGAGTAGGTTATCTGTCGAATCCTTTGCATGGGAGACAGTGTGAAGTGAAAATCATACATTGTCTAAGTACACTAATAAGGTACAATATGTTAGTCTCGCCTCTATAACTAATTTTTAGGGTTGAGTTCTGTCCAAAACTATCTGTGAAATTTGTGATTCATCACTTTATTTGAATGTTGCAAAGGTGAACTACATGTTTCAAGAAGCTATGGGACATACAATTGAGGTCTTCAAAGAGAGGACTGGAGTGTGAAACGAGAGGGCCAGAGAAAGGGACCTCTCTGCAAACTTTTTAATCATAACTGATGAGATGAGATATTCTTGGATCACACCGGACTTTGTTTGCATATGGGGTACACACACCCCACCCCATCCATCAACAGACTAAAAAATAAAATTACTAAAGACAAAAAAATAAAAAAATAATTTTTTTTTAATACTTGCTAAACACAGTGGATTCTTAATTGTCAATTTAATAAACTGAAACCAAATATCCAAAGTATTTTTGGCTTAAATAGCCAAAAGTACTTTTTCTTTTTCTTTTTTCTGAAAACAAACATATTTCATAATGTAATTTCCTAGCTTTAGTAGTGGTTTGTGTTTGTTTGGCATTGAAGGGGTAGTGAAGGCTTTGTTCTTTTGCATTTAGGATGTTTGGGTGTTAGCTGTTTGCCAATTGCTTTTTTTCTTTTTCTTTTTTTAATTTAATTTTTTATTTTTGAGAACATTGACTTAGTCAATGTAATTGAGATGTTTTTTAAGTAATGGTACTCATTGCTTAGGCCTCTTATATTTATTGATTTAATTTGGCGTTACTTATTATCAAAAATTTATTTGTGTGGCTCACATTAGATCCACACAAATGAATGAATTAAATGTATTTGTGACATGATCACGTCAAATGAATGATTCAAATATATTTTTATCTTCATTTGCATCTGAATTGTAATCAGATCATAATTTTTTTTAATCGACAAAAAATACAAATTTGTTGGCCCCTCCAAGAAGTAACAAGGTACAACAAAGATATATCAATAGAGTCAAGGTCATGCCATTCATTTGTGTTAGATGTATTTATGGTACAATCGTCTCAATATAAGTGACATTATCCAGAGAGAGAGAGAGAACTTTCAAATATGGTGCTACTGGAGGCACGAAATCATCTGATTTTTTTTTTTTTTTGGGTCATCTTTTTGTAATGTGTTCTCAATAATGAAATCATGTGTCAAAGTTTTCATATTTCAAAAATCCTACTCCTAAGTGGCCCTAGGCTAAGCTTGTAAGCTAATAAGTCAAGTTCAAGGCTAGCTAAACAACATTCATCAGTAACTTTCAAATGGGCAGTGACTTTGAGGTGGATTGACTTCTCAAACATGTGTTTGGAAACTATGAACCTCCAGGTCTAAATGATCCTACAAGAACATGGAGCCCATCACATCAACCCTAAATGCATATTCCTTCACCAATTTCTTTAGGAAAATGATTTGGAGCCCTAATTTCTTTTTCCTTAATTTTTTTAATTTCTTATTTTGACAACTGTTTTCTTTTTTCTTTTTTTTTTCTTATTTGATATGGAAATTAAGGGGATTAAGGGGAGAGAAATTAGAGGGATGTAGCAAGACCCATTTCTTTATTATCAACTAACACAATGGTTTTGTGTGGTAAAGGTTAAAATTTAATTTTTTTTAATTAAAATTTATAAAAAAAAATAAAATAGGTTAAAATAGTAATAAGACAAAATATCACATTAAATTTTTAATTATTTTATTTTTTCTCTCACAAACATTACATCTAACTATAAAAAAATTCAACCATTTTTCTAAATACAAAAATTCTAAAATAGCCCAAAACTAAAATATGCTACTAAAATAATCAACTTCTCAAATAAAGCCATACCTAAGAGCAGTGGCAAAATCAAGAAATTAAATCAGAGGAGACACTTATTAATTACACTATTAAAATTTTTTACAAAAATGTTTCACATAAATTTTTACCATTAACTTCAAGAAAGATATAATAATAGTAATAATAATAATAATAATAATAATAATAATAATAATAATAATAAGTGTGTTTGCTTTTAGTTTTCTGAATTTAGTTTTCTGAAAACTAAATATTTTATTTTTCATATTTTTTTGGTTTTAGTGAATATTTTTTAAATTTTAAATAATTTTTTTACTTTTTTAGATGCATATTACTTAGATATGTATCTAAATAGTAAAATATTTGTGAAAAATATTTAAAAATTTAATAAATACACAAAAATACGAAAAATGTACTGAATTTTCATATTATTTTTTATATTTTTTGGTAATTAGTGTATTTTTAAATATTTTTTTCACAAATATTATACTTTTTAGGTATATTTATGTTAGGTCTGTTTAAAAATTAAAAAAATTTGCTTAAAATATTAAAAAAATTTATTGAAAACATTAAAATATGGAAAATAAAAATGTAGAATTTTTTGAAAACTGTTTTTTGAAAACTAAAACCAAATAAGCTAAATATTATTTGTAATTAGTGTATCATGGACAATATTAAAAAAGGTCATGGATATAAAGTTTTAAAATAAATTATATAATGATAAAGTAATTTTTTATACAAAATATGCGCAAAAATTCAATATAATAGTTATACTACATCATTATTAACATGTGATATCACTAACCAATAGTAAAAAAACACATGGAGAATAAACGTTACATGTCAAATGTAACTAAGAATTCAATAAATTCTATATTTTCATTAAGATTAATTATGTTTACATGTCAATAGTGATAAACATTACTATTATATTAGAATTTTCATAGATAATAATATCGTAATCACTTTATTTTCAATCAAAATGACAATTATTATTCATATTATTTTTAAAATATCATTGACATTTAAAATGATATTTTTATAAATTTTTTTATTTAAAATATTTTTTTTTATGTTTACTTAAAAAATAAAAAAAATAAAAAAATTTCCAAAACCCGGGGGGCACCGCCCCTGGCTAAGAAGTGTGTCATGTGATAAGATATTAGAACTTATACCAAAGGTCTTAGATTCAATTCTTTTTGAAATCAATTATTTAGGTGATAACACATATAAATCTTTGTTAGATACTGCCACTTAAAATTATATGGTTAAATTATTAATTTTTTTTAACAACACAAAAAATCACATTTTGAGATGATAATTTTTTTGTGTAGACTTTTTGGCAACTGATACTACTAATATCCCCTTCGTAGGACTTTGTAGCTTTTTTTTTTTTTTTAAAAAAAAAAAAAATAAATTATATAGACTTGCATTGAGATTTATATATATATATATTAAAGTCTACAATTTTGAGATAATTGTATTCATCTCCCTTTTACTAAAATTAAATGGATTGAAATTAATGCAGATTGAGTAAAAACACAAAAATAAACAATGTCAAGTGTACATTTTTGAGTAAAATAGAAGATAATATCATTTATTTATCTATATAACTAGCGAATTAGTGATAAAAAGGGAGTTAAATATTATATATATATTTAAGGTTAGTGGTGCCAACCTAGTTGGAATTATTAAGATTAGCGTTGATTTTTTTTTTTTATCAGTAAAAGAAAAATTTTATTAATGAATCAAAGAGTATTACATCCATATAGAAAGCGAAGACTGCAAAGAGCATCAAAATAAGACAAACCAATTCTAACTATAAATTCATCATATCATCTGTTAGCACATCATCAAAGTTGGTGAGTAACCAACCCCAAAAAGAGACAACCAGACATAAAACACACAGCCCAGCACGCACAAAAACTCCTATGCTGATAAAGTACATACAACACAAAACTTCCACAGCAACCTTCTTCAAGAGAGCTTGACAGCATACACAAGGATGCAACTAAACATTCAGCAACAGGGTACCTCCCACACGGATCAACCACAAGCATAACAGACCACTCTAGCAGAGCCTAAGCATCAGACCATCATCAACTAACAAGATTTGCAGCTTTAGTATAGCTGTCAGTCCAGAACCAACCATGTCAATGACAATGCTAATACTAATACTGATTCAGACACCATAACAAACCTCTACAAAATGGATGTTTTGTAGATTAGCGTTGATACTTTTTGTACTTTCCTTCTTTATTGATGTAAGTTTTAACATGTTTTACTTTTTTCATTAATAAAATTTCATTTTACTGATAAAAAAAAATATTATATATACTAAAATCTCAAATGAACTCAATATAAAAATATTAAAATTATAAAATTTATTGTATTTTTTTTAAAATCTCAGGAGCGGAGTATAATTTTTTTTAAAGTTTTACTTTAAAATATATATATATATATATATATATCATGATATAGATAAACGTGGGACCTGTTTCTACTTTTCTTTTGAGGAAGTACACTCATTTTTCTTTTCTTGTTTTTATTAGGCAGAGGGTCCCCCTTCCTTACACGCTTCTGTTCTTTCCTCTCTTAAAACGTCTTAATTATTTGTGCAAAAATTACATAATAAAGGCAAAAGATGAAATGTATTTAGTGAAAAGAGGAGTGACAATAGGACCACCTACACATGTTGTAAATTTTAATTTGTCCATCTATAAAATCAAAGGAAGACTTCAATATAATTATACCAAACAATGGACTCGTCTGTTTAGTACCTTTTTTGTTTTTATTTTTTTTCAAATATTTTTTTGACCAAATATTTCTGAAAATTATTTTTGGAATTTCTTCTAAAGCAAACTTTCTATAGAACGCTAAAAGATTGTTTTTCAGAATTTTAAAAACAATTTTCATACAAAAATAAAAATGATTGAGGTTCTTAAGATTTTCATTATTTTTATTTCTGAAAGCAAGAAAACCAAAAAAATAAATAAAATTCATAGGGCTCAATACGTTCAATGCTTTGTCAATGTAGCCAATATTTTACCTACAACCAAACAATGAACAAGGGCATGAAGTTTTTTCATATAGGTAATGTCGGCTGAAGTCTAAATCATTAAGGCAATGACTATAGGCCCCATTTTAAAAAAAAGGTCCCAAATATAACGAAAAACAATAATACAATTTTATTTTGCTTTTAGAAGGCCCATTTTAAAAAAGACCCTTACTTATGAATCTAATATGGTTATATTTGCTTGACTTCATAGGATGGAAGAAATTAAAAACACAGTGAGATTAAATAAGAAGATTATTAGTGTGGTGATATTAGGTTAGAAATGTAAGATAAACAAATATTTATTTATATACCACTGGATTTGTAATACAACAATGCTACAGACCCAAAAAAAAAAAAAAAAAACACAACCCTCACAACCCCACTCGCTTGTAATTGGTCCAGGAAAGAAAGAAAAAAAACAAAAAAAAAAACACACAATTAATTCACATCATTTTGGAGGTCATGGGGTCCCAAGCATTTTTGTTAGTAATATTATAGATAGTATTAATATATAAAATTAATATTTTTTAAGTTTTAGTATTTTTTAATATTATAATTATTCTTTTTTAATTCTAAAAATATATATTTTTTGCTTAAAAATTATTTAAAATTTTATTAATCCCCTCACACAATTTCTAATTCTTACCCTGCCGTGACTTTGTTAATCCTACCACATGGGGGGATTACTAGTTCAAGAGAATAATTAATTCTCTCACATATATTTTTAACCAAACACTCTTTAAGTGGTCTCAAAAGCATCATTAATGATTTTATTCGCATATTAATGAAATAAGACATAAGATTTCAACGTCGCCTTTTATCATCATCTGATCATCTGTTGAGACAAAAGGAATTAAATATTCATATAATTACTGCTATATATGGACTGAAAATTGGTTAAAAGTAAACTTTTGACTTTTAATCTATTTTAAGTTATATCACTTTTTATATTTTTTACCTATTAAAAGATATTAAAAAAAAATTAAAAAATTAACTTTTAACCAACTTTCTAAAACACTCCTATATATACTCCCAATTGGGACAATTCTTAGTAACACATACATGATTCCTTATACATTTTTATTATTTAGGTTATATAAATTTGTGTTAAAATTTATATATTTTTGTGTTCGATTTTATGTATTGTTGACCTGCTAGGTAGGTCAACTTACAGGTAAACGTATTAAAATAATAGATTATTTTATATATGTGTAAGTATTTTTACAAAAATGTATAAATTTTTACAAATATATATAAGTTTGTTCAAAAAAATTTAGAACAATACAAAAATGACTAAGTTTTCACAACTCGAATAAGTGATTTCACAAAAATATATAAGTGAACACAGAAACGTGTAAGTTTGTTCTAAAAAATTTAGAACAACACAAATGTACGTAAGTTTTCACAAATCACGTAAGTGGCTTTTCAAAAATGCGTAAGTTTGTTTTTAAAAATTTAGAACAACACAAAATGAGTAACTTTCACAAATCAGGTAACTAATTTCATAAAAATGCGTAAGTGAACACAAAAACGAATAAGTTTGTTTTCAAAAATTTAGAACAATATAAATATGCTTAAGTTTTTAGAAATCAAGTAAAAGATTTCACAAAAATGTGTAAATTTTCACAAAAATACTTAAGTTTGTTCTAAAAAATTTAGAATAATACAAAATATGTAACTTTTTACAAATAATGTAAGTTATTTAAAAAAAAATGAATTTTTTTTACAAAAATGCATAAGTTTATTCCAAAAAAATTAGAACATAAAATGCGTAAATTTTCACAAATCACGCAAACGATTTCAAAAAAATGAATAAGTTTGTTTTCAAATATTTATAATAACGCAAAATGCGTAAATTTTCACAAATTATATAAGTAATTTCAGTAAAATGCGTTAGTTTACATAAAAACGGATAGGTTTGTTTTCAAAAATTTAGAACGACACAAAATGTGTAAATTTTCACAAATCATGTAAGTGCTTTGCAAAAATACGTAACTTTTCACAAAAACGTGTTAGTTTGTTCCCAAAAATTTAGAACAACACAAAATACGTAAGTTTTCATAAATAACGTAAGTGATTTCAAAAAAATGAATAAGTTTGTTTCTAAAAATTTAGAACAACACAAAATGCATAAGCTTTCACAAATCAATCAAGTTATTTCACAAAAATGCGTAAGTTTACATAAAAACGGGTAAGTTTGTTCCAAAAAATTTAGAACAACACAAAATGCATAAGTTTTCACAAACCGCGTAAGTGCTTTCACAAAAATACATAACTGTTCACAAAAACATATAAGTTTGTTCCTAAAAATTTAGAACAACACAAAATATATAAATTTTCACAAATCACATTAGTGATTTCATAACAATGCATAAGTGAACACAAAAATGAATAAGTTTGTTCCAAAAAATTTAGAATAATACAAAATGTGTAAATTTCACAAATCACATAAGTGGTTTTACAAAAATGAATAAATTTATTCTCAAAAATTTAGAACAACACAAAATACATAAGTGATTTCACAAAAAATGAGTAAGTTTTTATAAAAATACATAAGTTTATTCCTAAAAATTTAGAACAATACAAAATGTGTAAGTTTTCACAAATCACATAAGTGATTTTACAAATGCGTAAGTGAAAACAAAAATGCATAAGTTTGTTCCCAAAATTTAGAATAATACAAATATGCATAAGTTTTCACAAATCACTTAAATTATTTCACAAAAATGCTTAAATTGACACAAAAACGAGTAAGTTTGTTCACAAAAATTTAGAACAAAGCAAAATGCGTAAGTTTTCACAAATCACAGAAGTAATTTCACAAAAATACGTATGTGAATACAAATATAAGTAAGTCATTGGAGAAAACTTTAATTTTATAAAAATGCGGAAGTTTTCTCAACTCATATAAGTAATTTTATAAAGATGACTAAGTTAACATAAAATTCATGTAAGTTTGTTTTTAAAAATTTTAAAAAGCACAAAAATACATAAGTGAACATAAATACAAGTAAGTCTTTAGATAAAACTTTATTTTACAAAAATACAAAAATATATAAGTTAACACAAAATTTGCATAAATTTATTCCTAAAAATTTTGAACACAAAAATATATAAATTTTCATAAAAATATATAAGTAACTAGAGTAGCCTTATTTTAATATTAAAAAATTTAATGACCAAAATTGATTAATTTTAATTCAATAATTATAAATAAGGCTGCATATAATCTGCAACCCTTAAACACTACCCAAGCTGCCCACTATATAGTACAACTATAGTAACTATAGTACAACTACTTTTTCTACCACTACAACTACTAACAGTAAAAAACAATCCATTAGTCTTCACATCACCAATTAAAAATATTTATTACAACATAAATACTATGAACATGCACTATAATTTTTTTTAAATAATATTATATGTATTAATTAGTGTATTAATTACTCTACTATTGATAATATATTTTTGAAATTTGTTATTTATATAATGAGTGGAGTCAATAATAATACCATAACTAATGTTGGTACATTAGTTAGTACACTAATTGATGCATCTAGTACCATCATTTTTTTTTTAATTTCTAAAAATAATTTTTTTGTTACAAAAAGTATTAGGAAACTAATTTATGTCATCATTAAAAGACTGTCCAAAAAAGTTTAAAAAATGATTTTTTTAAAGATAAAATTTTTAAAATGTCACTAATAAATATACTTTTAAGGTAAAAAAATTTCGTGCTAAAGGATTTATTTTTTGAGAAAAATTTTAATTTTTAAATAATAGTAATTCATCACTAAATATTTAATTTTGTCGCTAAAAATATAACAATAACGCTTTTAGTAACTAAAATCTTGTCCCTAAAAAGTAATTTCGTTCCAAAAATTTTGTTTCTAAATCTTTAATTTGTTGCAGTGAAGGAAACAAATTTTAAAAAAGTTTTCGGAATTTAAACATATGTAAAGAGAGTAACATTAAAACGAATTTTATCTACACATTTTGAATGACCACCTTTTTCATGTGAAGAAATTAGGGTTTATGTTGACTCTAACTTCTTAATGAGCATTAAAATTGCTTGCATAATGCAAAATTATACCAAGAAAATTACAATGATGATGTAGCAGTCAGCTATAAGTTTGTAATATTTGTAGAAACTTCAAATTCCTAAAAAGGGAAAAAAAGGGGGGAGATAATTCATCTAAATTGAAAACAATAATAATAAATAAACTTGTACATTGTGTTTGGGTCATAAATTGTAGAACGAAAATGTAGGAATTATAGAAAAAATTAGATGAAAGAAACTAAATTCCTTTCTTTTATCGGTTGAGTTAGGAAAATAACAATTTGTTCAATTATCCACAGTAAAAAAACAAATAAATGTAAGTAATTTAATTTTTATTTTTTCCTAACAAATTTAAAATCCAAACATAAAAGTAGAGCGAAAGTCAAATAACTCTCATGACTAGAGTTTTTTTAGCCTGTTTGGTTTGTTTTTGGGAGAGTTTTTTTTTTTAAAAAAAATTCAAAATTTTGGTTTGTGGTTTTTCTCAAAAAAATTTCAAAATCACTCTCTCTCTTACATATCAATCAATTATTTTTTCTCTCACACACATCTATTCAATTACAACAAAATATCAAATCGTCACAAACTCTCAAACTCCAAAACTATTTTCAAAACATACAACCAAACAAACCAAAAAAAATTTCTAAACTCTCTCCTCAAAAAAATTTTCAAAAACAATTCTCCCAAAAACAAACCAAACTATTTTCTCATCAGTTCTTTCACCAAGCAAAAGTCTCTACATGTGGCAGATTACTGTACAAATTATCATCAATGGTTTTAACTCTTTTTTGGTGCAAAAAAATAATTTATGCTACCAGGAAGTAGATGCCTTGGAGGTGTCAAGTGAATTAATTGGTTAATTAAGAAGTTAGGTGATCATTGATTCAGTTTTGAAATTCAATTATTCTAATTGCACATAATCCATGCATATTTGGAATAATCTAAATAAGTGTACTTTTTGACTTTTTATGAAATATGGGTTGAGTATGGATTGGGTTTGAAGTGACGTAGTAGAGAAATAATGTGACTTAAATAAAATGATATGACTTAAATAGAATAGTGACTTTTTGATTTTTTTAAGAGATGACAAACAAGGCTTTAACTCTATGATAAAATTTTGTACACTTGGTTTTTTTTGGTTGTTTTATTTTATTTTATTTCCGTTACGTATTTCTCTCTCATTTGGTAAAGATTTGAAGGGTGTTTTAGGCCTCATTTGGGAACAGACTAATTTAATAAATTTTTAATTATTTAGCCAAAATATGAGCTAAAAAAAATTATTATGTTTGGGATGATTTTTTGATTTTTTATGAAAAGATATGTAAAAAGTAGAAAAAAAAGATAATATTTAACTTTTTAATATAAATTATTAACTTTTTAATTTTTTTAATAATTTTTTAACCTTTTGACTAAATAGATTGGTTCCAAACGAGACCTAACACTCCTTGATTCTACCACTTTAGTTCATTTATACTTTTGAGCTGCGCTTGTCTCTAGTGCACGCTACATCGAATCTAATTCAGGCCTGTGGGTCCATTACATGTATCACTATAATGATTTAATTTATTTCTCTTGTAAGCATCTTTATAACTAATAGATCCAACCTAGTTGCATATTGAGGTGGGCACAGTTTGGATTGGATTGAATTGAGGTAAAATTAAGATTAATTTGTTATTTACGGTTCTTAAAAAATTAAAACCAATCCAATCCGTTTCAATCATAGAACCAATCCATTTAAACACGGATTGGATCGGTTTAGGATCACGGATTTACATAATTAAATAGCAAAAAATATATATATAATGCTTTAATTTCATAAAAACATAAATATAGCGTTACATTAATTCCACAATATCAACATGTTTTTCTATAATAGCGGCATAGTGTTCTAGAATTTAAACAATCATAAGAAAACTAGTTTCACCGTAAGTATTTAGATCATTACAAATTAAAACTAAAAACTAATAAATAAAAGTAATAAAAGAAGATATTATACGAGTTTAGGTTTGATATAGAATAAGAGAAGATATTATGGGGGAGAATGTATAATAAAAATATAGATTATTTGTATACGGTCGAGATCGGTTCCAATCCGGAACCGTGGGGTTTAATCCAGAACCAATCCGTGAATTACGGATTTTTAATTCTTCAATCTGGAACCACACCACGGATTCAAAAAATCAATCTAAACCTATCGAATTGGACTGGATTGGATCGGATTATGAATTTCACGGATTTCTTGCTCAGTTCTAATTGCATATTTCATTATTTTGTTCTTCAAAAAATATGATACTAAAAATAAACATTCATTGTTTTGAAGATAAATCTAATGAAACCATTTGATTATGATTATTAGATTAATTAAAATTTTTTTAGGGCAAATTACAAACACCCTCCTCGAGATTTGGTGAAAATATAGATTTTTTCCTGAGGTTTGAGAAATTACATCCCGCCCTATGAGGTTTATATTTTCATAACAAATTACCTCCCTAGGTTTTTATTTTCATACAGATTCCCTTCTAATTTTTCCTAATTTGTTATGAAAATTTGACCATCAAGGAATAATTTGTAATTTCTCAAACTTCAGGGGGAATCTATATTTTGACAAAATCTTGAGGGGTGTTTGTAATTTATCTTTTTTTATTATAAAAAAGACTTGTTAAAATAACGAATCAAATTATAAAAATGACTGCAATGTCTGATTCTTTTAAAAGACGGGATTTTCAACATGATCAGTAAAAAGAAAGTCAAAGGCATGGTATTTGAACGAGAGATGAGATTCGAGTAGAGTTCAATAAGAGAAAAAAAAAATAAATAAACTAACACTATTTGGTTAATGTAAACTCAAACAAGTGTATGTAACAAAGGGAATAAAAATATGTACAGCAGAATTAAAAATTTTGGAGAGATCAATTAATAATAGGTGGAAGGGCCCTATTATCTGTGAACTAAATTTGGGTGTCTAAATCCTAAGTTCGGGTGTCTTAGATAGACAATAAGTTTTTAACACTTTTCCGTACTTGTGAGCCGATAAATCATATGTGCAATTGACTGAGAAATGAGTGATGAGAAACAATACCGAGATAGAAATTTTGTGCAAAAAGCCATTGAAGACCCAGTTCAAATACTATTTAGATGGGGTTTGGCAATTCTTTTATTATTATCATTTTCATTTCATTTTTTTGATTTTTTTTTTTTTTTTTTGGTTTGATTGTTGGTGTTGCAAATTGGGTTGAATTTAGAACTCATACCCGATTGAGTCGTCTATGATGACATGACCCAATACTTATAAGGAGAAGTGGATTTGAATTAACTTATTTTGGTGATAAATATGATTAACCCACTATCTTATCTGTTAAGGAAATAGATTTGTTGAGAAAATTGAGTTGTTGGTGGTTATAACACTCTCACATAATATAAGTATTAAATGGTAAGAGTTAATTTTAACTGTATCTGGTTAGTCTCATGGAGTTTTCTCTATTTTTTTTTTTTTTTTTTTGGTCTCTCCATAGAAACATAAAATAGCTTTTGTACTATAAAGAGTGTAGATAGTTCTCTAATAGTTCTACTCCACTGCTGAAAATTGTTCGAAAACATTAATGGAAGCAAATGATTCACTCACATAATCTATGGATTTGGTTTGAGCACAAAATATATGTCCGAATCCATTTATTTTCGTTGTATATTATTTCTTATTTTTCATTGGTATTAGAGTCATTGTTAGATTTTTTGTGTTATTTGTACATGAATATATGTATAGATATGATTTGTGCAAAAAAATTGATGTTTTTCGAATCATCTTTGACTATTCTGAATTTTTTTATATGTTGTAGTCCATTTAATATAGAATACATACGCAAAGTTTTGAAAAAATCGGATGATCGAATTTAAAAAAAAATAAAGATTCATATTTAATTTTTGTAACTTTGACTACATACTAATTTTATATATTTTATTTTTATGTTGTGAAAATTATACATTTAGAATCTTTGTTCAAAATAGTATATTTTGATTTAAGATTGTGGAAAAAACTCAAACCTTTAGTTTTGGATGAGAGTTGAAGCAGAGAAGCAAATGGACAGGCGCTGACATCATCATGACACGTGCTGATGACGGCATCATCACACTGAAGTCTGGACGCTGACGTAAGTGTTTTGGTAGCTGGTGATGGTCAAGGACCCTGTTTGGCTTTCCTGAAATTCAAAACTACATTAATTGGTTGTAGAATATTCGTTATAATTTTGATTGAAGCATGACTTATACCGTTGAACTCATAATTCATTTTTATACAATATGATAAAGGTTAAGAATTTTTTGAAAAATAAAATATTTTTCATTAATGAATAACCCAATATTTTTATGTTAAATTGCTCTTGGGAGAGTATGACTTGGATCCTGAACTTGAAATTTTTACAGTAAACTACTGTTATGTAATCTTAATTATTGGTACGATTTTTGTGTTTTTTTTTTTTCAGATTCTATAATATTTATTTCTGATTTTCTGTGAAATTATTAAATACTTGTAATTTTAGAAAATTTCAAAAAATTGCAAAAATTATAGAAATATGTCATGACATTGGGCCTGTTTGGCACAGCTTATAATCAGCTTATTCCAGCTTTCAGCTTAATTTAAGCTATTTTGATGTGTTTGGTTTAGCTTATAGTTTATAGCTTATAACTTTTTGGAAGTCAGAAATCAACTTATTCTTTGAGTGGGGCAGGAGATGCTTTAAGAATAAGCTGGAAATCAACTTAAGCTGAAAGTTATAAGCTATAAGTTGTTTGGGCATAAGCTATAAGCAGTTTCCCACAGCTCTACCAAACAGGGCCATTATCTAAATACATTATACATCATGTTAAGTTTTTTTTAAATGATTAGAAACTTGTAGTATATTGTTATTTTAAATAGAATGATTTATTTATATTGGTGAATTTTAATTCCATGATTAAATATTCTAACATATTTTCTTTTATGAATTACATTGAGATATTATCATGTGGAGTTAAATATTTTATCATACTTTAGACATGCTATAGTTAGTGGGAGATTGTTTGATTAAGAGAAATCTTTGTAGATTTTCTCCCAAAAAGCAATATTTTGTGCTTGAATTAAATTAAATTTTGGATAATTGTCACTTGTGATGATTACAAGCATAACGGATTTTTGATCTTGTGACTGGTGTAATATTGTCACTATTTAATTTAAATTTTTATGGCAAAATTATTTTGTGATATACTAATCAAATTAATCTCAATGTGCTTTTTTTTTTCTTTCCTTTTTCTTTTTTTTTTTCTTTTTCTCTAATTGACTTCATTTATAGAAGTTAATTTGATTAACCTAGACTTAGTAGAAATGTTCAAATGTGAACAAGGTAATTCTATTCTTTAGATGAGCAGATAGTCTTCAAAGACTGACCTTAATTGAGCCAAAGTAAGGAAACATGACTCAACGTTGCTGTGGTTTTGTTGCCTTATTTGGCGCAATAAAAACTGATATGTGTGCTATAATTAGTAGCATCCTAAGTAGTTTTGATCAGCGAGTTTGCAGGCATGAAATTTGTAAACCCTCAATAGATCTAGATATGATCTTGACTATTGCGCTGCGTGGATTGACTTTGCAATTTAACTTGTAATAATGTTGCATTATTGGATAAAGCAACATCCAAGAGTCACGTCATCCGAGAAATACGAGTTTAAATAGGTTAGCCATTAAGTGTAAGACGAGTAGCCAGTATGAGTAGTGTTTTGCTCTCTACCCAACTGATGGGAGTGGATGGAGCAAAATTTCACACATTATGATAGTGTGTGTTGAAGTGTTACTTAAAGTTAGGAGATTAGCCCTTAGAAGCTGCAAAATTTATTAACACTACGTGAGAAGATTAGCGCCTAGTGGTTGTAAAATATATTAGCACTATCAACTTGTCTAAGTTTGGATACTTACTGTTTCAATACTTGAGTATGAGACATGAGGATATACTTCCTTGTATGATTCCTTAGCTAGGCTAACACTTTTGAATGGCATTTACCACTAAGCGTAAAAGTTGCAACATAATAATGAAAAGGGTCAAGGCTGACAAGGTAGTTATGAATCTAAGAATTTAGCATATCGCTCGCGAGAGCATTGTGCTGAATTAGACTCTTTAGCCTAATTCACACTTAAGTTGTTTCAGAAGCTGTCATAGATTGATAACTTATTCTCTCATTCTTGTGGATAGTAGAATTAATTACAACTAACTATGAAGTAAGAAACAAAGATGGCAAGAGAAGTATCGTCATAGATGTAGTAAAGTATATGGAGATTAAAATTGACTTGAAAATATAGAGGATTAGCACTTACTAGTTAAATTTGTAACTTAGACGCACTTGATATCTCCATGACATCCTTTTATGATATAATAAACATTAGTTAGTCATGAGTTATTACCTAGTTGGGCCTAAACCTTTACACTTGTCTTTGAGAACTCACACGTTAGGATAATTAGAATTAGTTTATGACATTGGTCATGAACCGGTGACTTATTGTACTTAATCACATTAATAAAAAGATGACATGGATGGTTTAAATAGGCCCTCTTGGGCCCACTCGCTTGTGGCATCTTGCTCTCATGTTAATGCGTAACTTTGTTCGCAATGGTTACGCACAAGTAAGTAGGAAAGCCGCAGAAGGGCATTTGTATTGGTGCATTTAGTCCACAATGATATTTGTGACTGGATATATGTAAGGGTATGATAGTTAGCCCCAATCTCGACATATTTATAAATTAC
Source organism: Camellia lanceoleosa (assembly GCA_025200525.1). Lineage (NCBI taxonomy): Eukaryota > Viridiplantae > Streptophyta > Magnoliopsida > Ericales > Theaceae > Camellia > Camellia lanceoleosa. The sequence goes on from CM045760.1 coordinate 43,126,245, forward strand.
GATACGCACACTACAACAAAAAACATTTTTTGCGACGTTTTTTAGCAACCAAATTTAATTTCGTTGCCAATTGTATGTTTTTGGCGACAATATACGTGTTGGTCGCCAAAAAATAGACCATTAGCAACAAATATCTCAATTCGTCGCCAAAAATGGTTGGCGCCAATTTAATTTTTTGGGCGGGAGCGCTAAAAAAGTTTTGGCGACGAAATTAATATATGGCGACGAAACTGTTTGTCGCCAATTTGGGACTTTTTGGCGACGGAATTAAACTAGTCGCTGAAAGGTGAATGATATTTACGGCAACATAATTATCTCCGTCGCCAATAAATTTCTTCTCAAAACGACGTCGTTTTGCATCTGTCTTTTTTTTTTTTAATGACCTTTAGGTAAATAAACCAGATTGACCTAAGGCTTCTTCGTCTTTTCATTCCACAAGCTGAAGCGGCACAACAGAAGAGAAATAGGTATGTCTTCTCTCCCTCTTCTTCGTCTCTCTTTCTCTCTCCCTCTCCTTCTCCCTCTCATTCTCACTCTCTCACACTGTCTCATCTTCCTCTCTTTCTTGTTCGGCATCAATTTCATTCTCTTGTTCGACATTGCAGAACACAACATAATCAATGGGACTGATTTTTCCCTCACTCTCTCACACTCTCTCATCTTCCTTTTTTTCTTCTTTGTCATCAATCTAATTTTTCAGACTGATATTCTGATTTTTCAGACTAATTGTGATTTTCGGACTGATATTGTGATTTTTGGGACTGATATATTCTAATTTTTGGACTGATTTTGGGCCGATTTTGGAATGGTATATTCAATTTTGACGATTTTGGAACTGATTTTGTATTTTTTGGGGACTGATTATAATTTTGGGTATGGATCATTTGGTTTAGAAGGGTATAATAGTTTCAGGCTCTGAATCTGAATGCGTAGGAGGATAGAATTAAGAGATAAGTTATGCATCCTAGTTTGCTAAGCAAGCATTAGGTCGTTCAAGAGTTTTGTGGCTTTCATCTCAGCAGCCTCGATTTGGACTTTCTGATGTAGAACTTTAGTTTATCACATAATTTTGTATTATAGCCAATGCTCAAGTTAATGACCTTGTATTGAGAATGTTGTTAGGCAATGTCTTGACTTTATATTTTGATACATTTGATAGTAATAGTACCCATGTTTTGAATAATAGTCTCGATTATGAGTTACAAATATCTGATTCAACTTGTCTCTGAACTGAACATGACTGGATTTTAGTTTTTGAGTGAAATTTTGAACCAATATTATTAGGCATAGCATAGCACGAAAATTGTGTTATTTCTGAATTTTTTTTTATTGAATATTTTTAATTGTCAAATGTTATTTTTAGCTACCAATGCAGATATTAGGAAGGTTGGTGGATACTGTTAGAATATTTTAATGACAATACATTTATTTCTATAGTTTGTAACTCTCAAAAGTCTCTGGCTTCTAAAATTATTGTATACTTTAATCACTACTAATGGTGTATTTAATTTCCTTTTAGTATACAACTTTATGGTCATTCAAATCCTTATTAATTTGAGTTTAATATGATGTAAATTCTAAGTCTATTTGATCTCTCTCTCTCTCTGTGTGTTACAATTTGTCTTGTTTGGAGACTAAGAAATTACCACAAAAAACGAAAGTTATATTCTCTCTCTATCCCCCTTTCTAATTGAGAAAATCTTCTATTTTATATTTTTTGGACAATTTGATTCATGACTTAGTTCAAGCTTCTGGGTGGTTTTGAACATTGAACAAGCGATTAGCAACTTCTGTTAGGACTCTCATGAAAGAAGAAAAAGTAATTTTAAAACTGTGACAATATAATTTATAGAGTCTCACACACTATATATTTCTCAACTTTATTTTAATTCCGTTTATTTCACATTTTCTATTATACTATTCATGCTTAATATTCTGTTATTTATACTGCTAGTCTCTATTTCCCTCTCCCTCTCCTTCTCACTCTCACTCTCTCACACTGTCTCATCTTCCTCTCTTTCTTCTTTATCATCATTTTCATTCTCTTGTTCGGCATTACAGAACACAACACAATCAATGGGACTGATTTTTCCCTCACACTCTCACCCTCTCTCGTCTTCCTCTTTTTCTTCTTTGTCATCAATCTAATTTTTCGGACTGATATTCTGATTTTTTGGACTGATATATTCTGATTTTGGAACTGATTTTCGGGACTGGTATATTCTGAATTTCGGACTGATTTTGGAATTGATTTTGTATATAGCAAGATGGAGCAGCCATGGTGGCTGTGATTTAGGGGATCGCGGAGGTCGAAATGGCGTTGAATCAGTGAGCAGCAAAGCAATGGCTTCGAAGCTCCATTCTATCTTCTCTACACTTCTTTTGCTTTTTACTCTATCTGGTTCGTCTTCTATACTCTCTCAATCAATGCTGATTTCAATTGCTTTCGTCTTTTTTTCTCGTTCTGTTTGGTTGACTAGAAATCCAGTAGGAAAATTTTGAATCTTTTCGATGTAATCGAAGTCTTAAGTAGCTGTGTCTATTATGCTTATTAGTTTGGTGGATTTTTGTTTTTTTTATTTGTTTATCAGCATTGAGATATGAAAGATTCATTGCTTTGATTTGTGTTCTTTTGATGCGTATTCGTAAAATTCTCTAATTCTAATTTTTTGATATCTCATTGTCAGGGAGACTAGGAAAGTGAAACTTTCAATTATATAGAGTAGGAGTTTGTATTTTTGAGATTCTTTCTTGTAATTAATGATATAACTTTCATTTTATCAGCTCTGACTAATGTTTTCTTGATCATCAATGACATGGCTCCATCTCTCAACCTAGTTCCCCCTCATAAAAATATTATTGTATTCTTGGCTCCCACTGTTCACCTTGTTCACCAGGCATGTTCCTTTTCAAAGTCCTTCCAATGTCTACTCTTTAAATATGTGTCTTTAATTTGGGCAAAATAGTTGTATTCACCTTTTGCTTTGTCCTCTTTTTTAAAATTATGGATTGAGATTACCTAATTAAATGTGGTTTTATTTAAGGGCAAGTCTTTCTATGCATTGTAGCAATTTGAAGTTATGAAGGTTCACACAAATCTTCAAGTGGAAGAATACTATGGAGCCAAGGGGGTGGATGAGTGGAATGCTAAGTCCTGGGAAAAGGAAATTAATGACCATGATGTGAGTTGGATTCTTCAACACCTCCTCATGTCTTAATCACTGTTATATTTTTCATTTTCTTTCTTTTGTTTATTGATGATCATTTTTTACTTGATGGGTTTTCTCTGCAGAGCTTGAAAACATATCTTGGAGATGAAAAACTTAAAGTAAGACTGTTCTCCTGCTCTTTGCAAATATTCTTGATATATATATGTATTCATAATTGGTCTTTAAATAGGATATGTAAATATATGGTCTTGAAAGCCAACAAGGAATTGTGCTGAACAAATTCAGCACTGGTAGTGTATTTTGTACCAGAAACACTAGGCGCCAAAGTTCGAACCTCCTTGGCTTTGCCCAATGTACACTTGTGGGGGCGTTGCCTCTAGATGATTTGATACCATACAACCACTAGAGAGCCCAGAATTTTTTTCTTTTCAACATTCCACTTTATCCATCTCATCTTTGGCACGTGCTTTGTACATCTCGTAGTTTCAAACATACGGTCAGTGTACATCAGATGTTTAAGTGACTAGTTTCGTGTCTCTGCAGATAGGAGTTTTCTTTGCATTGCTTTATTCTTTGGTTTTCGTGAAATGATCGACATATCCGTAGTGGTATGTCAGAAGCAATGATTAAATTGCTTGATCTGTTCCACAATAATGCCAATGATTGTTATTAGGTTTCCCTTGAGTGTGCAAAAATTTTGTCACGCTGCTATCACACCTTTGTATAATATCTACTAATATTATGTTTATTTTTATGTGGCTCCTTTTTTTTTTTTTTCCACATAACTTTCAGGATTTAATTAATGATGGAAGCATCTTAGTAAGTGAAGTAAATTTCAGATTATTGTCATACTGTGGTCTATTAATGCATGCTTTCTCACACTCCTACTTGTCCTTTGGATTCATTTTCTCATTTCAAGTTTAACATTTCTTTTTCTTCTCTGCATTGTCCTTTCTTTCAGAATGTGCCCCCTGCAATACTTCTTAGGTTCTTGCGGGAGCACAGGTAAGGACTGGTGGTCATAGAGAATGGAAGGTTTGCTAATTCTCGAAGGTGCGACGACTAAGTAACCTGTCAGGTATGGTGATTTCCTATTGGAATTTTTCAATAAGGCAGTCTTTTGGGCCAGATTTGTGTCTATCTTGACTCTGTTCCCAGATAAGTTAGCAAAGTCTTTCCTATCTTTCTTCTCTATGGTCGTGATGTAAACTTGTAGGATAAATACTTGAATTTTGTTGAAGATGATATTTTCATCCTTCAGATGTAGTTATGTTAAGTAGTTGAAACTCTCATAGAAATTCCACTTATGAAGATATTTTTTATTGTGTTCATTATTTATTCAGTCTTGAGCATATGTTCTGTATACTTCTATGACAAATGGCGCAAAGGGCATGGATGAGAATCTTGTTGGCATTTGTCTTTGAAGTCATATTTGCTCCTATTGATGCCTCTTTTGCTGATGATGCACCTCTTTTGCCTTCTGGTTTTCGCATCATTCCTCTTGATTCTGGAAAGGTTAGCATCTATATTACATTTTAGGTACTGTGTTCTGTTGGCATTCTCTTATTGTTGTTCTCCTTTTCATTTCCTCTTTGGACTACCATTTATTCGATCAATTGTGACATTGTGCAGGAAGCCTCTAGTCCAAATCGTACCCTTGATCTTGCTTCTGCTCTTGAGATTGGACCAGCTGGAAATAAAGAATCTAATGATTGTGCTGGTATTAGTGGAAGTACAAGATCTGTGATGACAATAGCATTTGAATTTGTGTTCGAAAGCCACATGCAAGAAAATGTAGCATCAATGGCCCGACAGTACGTCCGTAGCATTATATCATCTGTTCAGAGGGTGGCGTTAGCATTCTCTCCATCTCATCCGAATTCCCATGGTGGTCTTCGGCTTCCATTGGGTACTCCTGAAGCAAATACACTTTCCCAATGGATCTACCACGATTCTGGTGTGTGTCACAGAAGTTCTTTTCTTTAGACCTGTAACACTATAAAGTATGATCAATATGGTGCTTTGCCTTTGTTGATTTGCATGGTGTCATGGCCCACAGGCTTTATATGCTAGATTTGAATTTAGTGTTTGATTTGACAATGAAAGAGATTGCAAATGGGAATCCTATGAATGATTTGCTAATTTATGTCATCCTTGCTACTCTCAACATTGTTTCTCATTTTCACAAAATTTTTATAATTTTTTTTGAAATTCAGCTTGTTTGCAGACTATTTAAAAAGATTTATGTATTTATTTATTTTTTATTTGCTTCAGATTGCTTAGATGGACTAAAAGAGTTGGCTGATCCATCTTTAGAACAATTAGAGATCTGGATTTTTTTTCAGAACTAATATCTTCTTCATACATTGCTCTCGTGATGTTAGTGTTTCCATTTGTATGGTTTATTGTGGTACTAGTAGCAAATGGTTTCAAGTTGCAGTGGAGCATGACTTTGATAGCCCTTCGTCCTTACTAGGGTAATGAAATGTTTTGTAAAATTGAAAACAAGATATAGTGAAGTATGGTAGTCTATTTTACATAGTATTAGTGTTCTCAGTTGAAAAGCCAGTGAAAGCAAAATTTGGAAACTTTGCATACTCTTGTCATATGTCAAATCAAGAAGAATTTTCTGAATTTTTTGTTGGTTAGTGATAGAATACCTAATTTTTTAATTCCCATGCAAGGAATTGTAGCATTTGGTCTTGTTTGGAACTTCAAATAAAAGTTTCGGCTGTTACTGCTCCGTGACATATATTTGTATTTTCTCTCTTGACAGATGCTACTTGGGAGTAGAGCTACTCAAGTCTAGCATTGAAGGAAGTGAGTCCACCCTTAAAACACTTTGGCACCACTCAGATGCTATTATGTGCTGCTCGTTAAAGGTGGTGTTTTTTTTTTTCATCTTTCTCTCTCTCATTTATGATTCTTGAGTTGTCTTCCTCTGCTATTATTGTTTGATTATTAGTTGCAGGTTCATGCTAATTTTGTTATTAAATTTTTTTAAAGTTATTGATATTCCAAAAAGCTGAGAGATAGGTATTCACCATTGTTTAATAAACCATAGTTTAGTGTATTCATGATTAAAAAAGTGCACCTAGTTTACTTCCCATTGGATGCTTGGATGGGGTCTGGGAGGCATAGATTGGGTACAAACCTAACCTTTGGTATTATTTGTACAAAAGTGGCCGTCCTTTGGTTTCAAACCCACAACCTCAAGGTATAACAATCCGTCAATGAGGTATTTGAAAAGTTTGACTTGTTTTCTTCCAAGGAATTCTTGATGTACAGGGTCCATATTAGACTTGTAGGAACAAACGGGACCTCTATTGAATCTTCGGTTGGAAAATTAGAAGGAAAATTGTAATACACAAAACTTAAAAGGCTCGTTCAGGAGTTGAAATTGCGAAATGACAACCGAAACCACTAAAACTTGGCACGGATAGCTTGTTCAAACCTAAATAGACTTGTAGGAACAAACGGGACCTCGATTGGATTTCCGGTTAGAAAATTAGAAGAAAAAATGTAAAACACAAGACTTAAAAGGCCCGTTCAGGGGTCAAAATTGCAAAATGACCACTGAAACCACCGAAACTTGGCACGGGTAGCTTGTTCAAGCCTAAATAGAGTTGTATGAGCAAACAGCACCCGATTGGACTTCCCGTTACAAAATCAAAATCAAAATTGTGAAGTTCATATCGAGTTTTTTTTTTTTTTTTTTTTGTCAATCTAATATTGTTTTTTCTTTTTTTATGTGACAGATTGGCAATGGTGGAAAATAGTTTGGGCTGCATCAGAAGATTTGATTTTGTGTTTTTGGAAATATTTTGACATAGGATTTTGGCAAATGATTTATGGATTAAATATTTAGCATCAAAATATTTGGTGTTATGTTTTTGCAAATATTTTGACATAGGATTTTAGTAAATGACTTGTTGGTTAGATGTTTAACATCAAAATATTTGGTTGTAATTTTGAAAATATTTTGACATATGATTTGGTAATGTATTTATGGGTTTGATATTAGTAGTTTGTAAGTACTTTGGTATGCATGTTTTAGATTGTCAGAGAATTGTAATTATGTTTATTGGGATTTTTCATAGCTATTAATTTTGAATTAATATGAATGTCTTGCACAGGTGTATTATTATTTACATTCCTTTTTGTGTATATATTGTGCACAGGAAAATAGGTGTTTTGGATTATTTTGAACAGGAAAATTATTAAAATCAAAATTTGTGTAGTGAATTTTTAGTAACATGTAGTGTTTTTGTCGCTGTTAATATATTTGGCAACAACATATTGTTTTTGTTGCTAAAAGTTAGTGGTTATTCCAGGAACTTTTAGCAACCAGAACTTACTCGTCGCTAAAAACGTGATTTTTAGCGACCAAATTAATTTTGTCGTTAAATAGTACTTTTGGCGATGCTTTTATTTGTCGCTAAAAGTACATAGCCTATCCAAATTTTAACCTTTTAGCAATAAATTGTAATTTTATAGCGACAAAATATATGATTTTTGGCGACCAATTTTGCTTGTCGCTAAATGTCTACATACAGTGACAATTTCTGATTTCGTCGCCAATACTTTTAGTGACAGGGCTATGGCAACAAGTTGTATATTTTGTCGCCGATTCTTTTGGCGACGAAATTTGTACTTTTGGTGACGAAATTTGTGGGTCGCCAAATGTGTTTTTTGTTGTAGTGGCATCTTGGTCAAAACTATTTGATCTCCCATAAGTCAAAAGTTTTGAGATGATTTTTGACAATGCACATATAAGGTTGAGATCAATTAGATAAGAGCTTTCGTGTTTTTAGTTTTGGCTGAGGTGATGAGTATTTATTTGAATTGTTTTTTAGAAAGCTTTGTGAAGAGAAAGGGATGCTTAGAAAATTGATTATTCCTAGTATTTAGCAACACAATGGTGTAGTAGAGATAAGGAATTAAGTATTATTTATGTTAGGTGGATGATGGCACAATATGTTTCTCAATTGGGAATTATACTTTAGTTTGTTGCCTATGTCCCTAACTAAGTGCCTTCCATATTCGATTTTACACTCCATTTGAGTAATAGGTTAGAGAAAATCCATTTGTGGACGATCTGTAACCATCAAGCAGCTTATCTTTATTTTACTTATCATATGGTTGTGAAGTTAAGTGTTACCCAAATAACAACCTAAGAATGGAGCGTGAATTAGGTTTCTACAAATTAAAATAAATAATACCCCAATAAAAATTACAACTAGTATAGCACAAATTAATTGAAGAAAGGAGGAGAGCTAACATCTAATGAACAAGTTTAATGAAGAATTAATAGTGAAGTAGTTAACAAAAAATATAGTGATTGATTTGACTTAATAATTTGTGAAGTAGATAAATAAGCAAGTATAACTCTATCACTCAATGAAAGATAAATATCAAATAGCTATATAAGGTGAGTGAAGAGATTTGATGATTAGCACAAAAACAACAAATACTCTAGTAGATATAGCAATGACAAAAATAACACGGTGAGTATATCAAACAACTATATCAGCAAAAGGAAATAAAAGAGATTAAGGAAGATGAGACAAACAGATTTATAATGGTTCAGCTTCAACCAAGCCTACATTTATTCCTCAAGCTTCACTTGAGATTTTCCATTATCTTCTAATTTCACAGGGATGCTAGCAACCTCTTCACAAATGGAGCAATCCTTCACAAATTTGACATAGACTTTCCAAGTTCAAAACCTTGCTCTTACAATCAATCACACTTAAAGAGTCAAGAACATTAAGTGTACCATACTCTTACAAGATTCATATGAACGTGTTTTTGCTTTCAAAAAAAGCTACAAGAATATTCTCTCAAAGATAGATATACAAAATTGAAGCTCAGAAATTTTTTTGCAAACCTCACACAGGTAAGATAGACTTAAAGCTAAGGCTCTATGTATGTTTTTCTGAAGGAAAAGGAAATCTCAGTTGAAAACTCATCAGAGAGATGAGATTGATGAAAGATAGAGAAAATGTCTATATCATGTTGCATCTGTTACTTTGTATTAGTTATTGGTCTCTACTTGTTCAGAGCTCTCTCTTTTTCCTGTTAAAAAGATAGGATGGTGATGGCTGAGGATGATATAAAATTCATCGTTCAAATATTCCATGACATCCATGTATGTTTTGCCTGTTGAATAATGGGTCATCTGATGAAAAACCTTTGTTTTCTCTTCTCAAAATCTGTTTGATATATATAACTTCTCTGCATAGTGGACTTTTGCTCGAATGTCCAAGTGAAGTTCTGTGTCTGTAGGTCGTCCGCCCAAATGTCCCATAAAGTCCCCATCGTCAAGGTTGTCGTCTGTGGTTCGTTGAGCATACTGCTAGTCTAACGTTCAGAGCTAAATAGAATTAAAATGGAATGAAATTGGATAGAAATTCCTTGGCCAGTCGTCCCCCCGGATGTTCGCTCGACCGTCCAAGCCTACACAGAGCTATAGAAGAATTTTGCTAAAATTTGCCTTGGCTGGTCGTCCGACTGGTTGACTGCAACCTAGTGTTTGGGCTTTTCGTGTTCTGCTACTCTGCTGCTGCTCTAGTGCATTGGTTTGGTACTTGTTTAAGCCTTATTTTGAACTCAAAAATACATGATTAAGATATAAACATAGATGAAAATATGATGGAATAAATTATAAGTATTCAATCTATTTTCTTCTTTCAAATTAATCAAAATAGAACTACAAACAAAATAGAAACAATCGTCAAAATCAAATATGTATAATATTAAGACCTAGAGTTCTATGGTATATTATTGTATGCTGTCTTGTAAACGCTTAGGGTCATGTGGCGCATTATTGTATGTTGTTATGTAAACCCTCCAGGTCATGTGCTTATATGTGAGTAGCTTTGTGGAAGTGTAACTAAGTCACATAAAGTTTCTTAGTAAAGGTGACGTGAATAGAGTTTTGGAACTCTATAAGATAGAGAATTCTAAGTATGGCACTTTATGTAACCTAGTTGAGAATATAAAGAAATTTTTAATATCCTAGAGATAGTGGGAGTGACGTGCCTACTAGTGGATTACTGCATTAGAAAAGAATGCTCTGTATTCTTAGTTGTGTGGTAGTAAATTTGTGAAATTTTTTCACGTCATCACTGGTGATTGAGAGGGAAACATTCTTGATTGCTCTGCAAGATGATGAAGAGCCTAGGATAATGCCAAAGGCTCTCTAGTCCCCTACTTTTAGAAAGTGGATCAATGTTGCACATTTTAAGACAAAGTCTTTGAGGATTAACTATTTCTAGGATTTGGTTGACTTTCCGCTATAAGACGAAACTGATCTAAAAGGTCGTACCATTGAGAAATATGTAGACCATGAGAATACTTCCTCTTAGGGAGTGAGGTTACTTCGACTTAGGCTATGATTGACATGAGTTCGGAACTTTACTTTGTGGACATTGTGGCCCAACTTCTCATTGGAGAATTGGATAAGTAGATCCGTAGGAATTTATCTTATGCTTTTATGGTGAAAAGTTAGAAGCACAAAAAGATTACTAGTTCCAATAAATCTTTCACGGCCTAAAACAATTATCCAAATAGTTGTTCTTAGATTTCATTGAGCCATGATGGGCTAATGATGATCGATGAAGACCACCAAGGGATGAGCAATGGTCTAAAAGAAGTTTTCCCTTACTTAGTAATTATGAGCCAGAAATTTATAGGGTTGTCGTCACCTAGGGTTGGCAGTCATCTATTTTAGATATGATAGACATGGGTGATGCAATTTATATGCTCGGATATACAATCCTTAGGGATTGTTCTAGGAGAATTCTCGATTTGTCTTTGATAACTTACATAAGGAATATCCTAGAATGATTCTAGATGCAAAATTACAATTTAATTGACTTACCCATCGATAAAAGCTAGAGCCTCAGTTATTGAGTAAATCCTTAGATTGTCTCTAGGAAAAACAGATGACCTATATTCCTTGGTCTTTTGTTGTGGGCGCCAGAAGTACGTTATGTAGGCGTATTAGGCATGATGAGTATTATCTTTTGTAAATGGTCAATTGAGTAGTTTAGACATTGACATTACTCATTAGACAACGAATAGGATGTTCTACTAGTTATGTATAAATTTGCTCCATGTAAGATTCAATACGCTAGTTGGGCGCATCTTGAATGAACGCAAATTGGTCACCAAAATATCTTTAGAGAGGTAATTGTGCAAGAGGTAGTGATCTTGAACCACTTCATGTGAGGTGGACATGGTGGATTCCGTTGTATACGCTTATCGTAAAACGTGTTGATAGGGCTTATGCTTGGAATCTAGAATTACGCAAATTGTGGTTGTGTTTTTTTCAATCGATCACTTATTTTTGTGAAATTATGAGATATTGATACTATTATGGTTTGTGTCATAATGATTAGCAGATGATGATGTCAATAGGCAAGATTGACTCACTTATATAAGCAATCACCCTTAGCGCTTGGGAGCAAGCAAGGATGAGACTAGTGGTTTATTTTATTTAGAGCCAAGAGAGGCTTAAATTATTCACTATGTATGTCGCCTTGGTTGGAACCAAGATGAGGTCGTGTTAAAGACCAAACATGGATGTTAGTACCCACTTTCTATCACTACAAGAAAAAGGACTTTTAGTGACGGTTTTTTTGGTCACTAAAAGTATAATTATCGTTGCTAAAAATATTAGCGGCAAAAAAAAAAGGTCGCCAAAGTCATGTCACTAAATGATTCGGCGATCAAATAAATTATGGTCGCCTTACAAATAAATCGGTGACCAAATATTTTAGTCGCCAAAAACCAAATAATTCGTTGCCGTAAATTAACATTTAATCGATAAAAATAACCTTTAGCAGATGACATGTCAGGTTTTAGCAACATATAAAGTTTGGTCGCCAAAATATCTTCCAGTGACCAATCAAGTTTTTAGTTGCTAAAAATTCATATCCTATTCACATAGACTTTTAGTAACTGAAACAAAATGTTACCAAAAATAAATTCACAACTGAAAAAACTGTCACCAAAAATTCATTATTTATAATTTTTTTTTTTACAATTTCCTATTCAATACATAATTTATAAACCTATAAAAAAAATAAAAAATAAAAAATCCAAACCCAAACTTACTTTTCTTGTGCATCATTTCTCACATACATGCAATCAAAACAAATTAACACACTTATCAAAGTATCCAAAATATAAACTTAATTCAAAAGTAGTAGCATAATTAAATATAAGCAAAATATCAAATCTACAATATCAACCATAAGTACAAATCCCTTGCAATTCGAAATTTCATATATGTACACAATGAATTCCAAAAAAACGTCAAAGCTTGCAAATTCATAACAAAATCCTATGACAAAATATATCAAAAAATTCAAAATGTAATCCTCTTATGCTCCCCGAACTATGTTCCATCCATTGCCAATCTGTCAAAGATACAAAAAAAATTACAATATTAAAATATTAGTAATAAAATGTTTGGTCTCGAAACTATGATATACCAATTGGAGTGTTTTTACTTAAAGTTGCCAAATTTAGCTTGACTTTTATAACCGAGAGTTCAGTAGGGATTTGGTTTGCTTCTAGAAGTTTATATAGATTTTAATGAGGTGCTTGTGTTTATTTTTGGTTGGTTAGGTGCCTATTTTATAATCTCAGCCCCAAACAAGCTATAATTATGCCTTAGGTTTTGCAAATTTTTGAACATTTTAATAGGAATTCCAATTGGGGTGCATTTTGTTCTTACAAGGGCAGCCACCAAGTTGCTAGCATTTTGCTAGCACAATGCCAAGTTGGTAAGGCACCAACTACCAAACAAACAAGTGAATAGAACAACAACAACAAAAACCAACAAACAGCAAACAAATCCAACTTAAAAAGTAGCCACCAAGCATTCCATCAGATGTATACCGGACAAACTGCAAACCATCCAGTAGCATCACTAGCTAATCCTCAACCAATCAAAACCAGCTGCAGCAGGCAAGTGTCACGGCCTTGGTTTTTCTAAGCCAACCGTGCGGCCTTAGATGCTTGTAGCACGCCTTGCTTGCACCTAAGTAAGCCTTCTTGGAAGAGAGCTAGGAAAGATTCACACACAAGAGAAAGTGTAAAGAAAGTTAGAGAATGCTTGCTTGTATTGCTTGAAAGCTTTTGATTACACTTGGATGGTTTGGGCAAATGAGGCCCTTCCCCTTTTATAGGCTACAATGAACATTCTAGAACTACAAGGATGGAGAGTGTTCTAGACACTTCTTCCTATTACATCTAATAGACTATTCTAGTATTACATCTAATAGACTATTCTAGAATATACAAGTATTTACAAGCTTCTAGTCTTATGTACAATTCTCTACAAAGCTCTAAAGAGTTCTAGAATCTTCCAGCAATCTGCAGAACCTCCCAGGGCTTTCTTAGTGAGGGACAACTTCAAAATTTATCAGTCTGTGACATTTTCCCCCACCTAATGCGGTAACACCCTCATCGCGTCTTCATCATGGAACCGTTATATCTTTTCTTCGAATTGCCACAATGCCTCTGCCAGTTCCCAACTCACCTCGCAATCAGGCAAGCCCTTCCATTTCACTTAGTACTCATGACGAGGGGCAAAGTTTTGTCATCAAACTATTCGGTCTGCCAACATGGACTCTACCTTCTTGTCATCTGTTGCTGTGATACCCAATGGTGCCCTCTTTGACTTGCCTTTGTCTGGGTCTTCCTCATCTTCACAGTAGGGCTTCAAGCAGCTTACGTGAAAGACTAGGTGAAGTTTGAGATGTGAGAGTAAGTCAAGTTTGTAGGCAACCTTACCCATCTTCTTGATTATTGAATATAACCCATCATAGCGGTGTATAAGCCCCTTGTATAGGCCTCGGGTGAACTTGTTTTGGTTAGATGAGATCTTTACCATCACCAAGTCTCCAACGTTGAACTCTCGATGCCGTCTCTTCTCATCCACCCACTTTTTCATCTTCCTGGTTGCCTTTTCAAGGTAAGATTGTGCCACATCCACCTGTTCGTTCCATGTCTTAGCAACCTTGTAGGCCGATGGACTCCTTGTTGAGTTGGTCACCAAAGAGTATGGAGTGAGTGGTTATTGTCTGGTGGCTAGCTCAAAGGACTTCAATTAGTCGCCTCACTCCGTTGTAAATTGTAGGAGAATTGGGTTATATCAAGCAACTTAGCCCAATCATGCTGGTTGGCATTTACAAAATGCCTCAAGTATAGCTCCAATAACACATTCACCCTCTCGGTTTGTCCATCCATTTGAGGGTGTATGCTAGTATAAAAATGAAATGCTGATCTCATTAGTTTGAACAGCTCCGTCCAAAACTTGCTCGTGAATCTCGAATCTCGATCACTGATAATGGACTGTGGCAAGCCCCAGTACTTCACAACATATTTGAAAAACAACTTGGCAGTTTCCTCGGCTGAGCACTCGTTGGGTGCAGTTATGAATGTTACATACTTGGCGAAACGATCTACTACCACTATAATACTTTTACACCCATCAAACTTAGGTAATGCCACTATGAAATCCATGCGAATGCTTTCCCAAGGTTTACTTGGTATAGGGAGCGACTCCAATAATCTAGCTGGACTTTGATTTTTCACGTTGTCTTGTTAGCACACAAGACAAGTCTTCACATATTGCTCCACCATATCCCACATTTGTGGCCAATAGTAGTTTGACTCTAACAACACCCGAGTACGTCTTTGTCCCGGGTGACCAGCCCATTGGGTGTCATGGCATTCTTTGATAAGGTTCCTTCATAGGTTTCCCCACTTTGGAACATAAACACGTCGCCCCCTTGTGTAGACGATGCCATCTTCTTCCCAAAACCTCTTAGTCTTGCCTTCTTTGGTCATTGCTACCAAGCTCTTAGCTAGGTTGTCGTGTTTCATGCCTTCCTTGATTAGAGTTAGCAACTCCCCATTTAGCTTCACAATGGCGGCTAACTCAGCCTTCCTACTTAATGCATCCGCCACAAGATTTGCCTTACCGGGCTTATACTCCATGACATAGTCAAATTCAGCCAAGAAATCTTGCCATCATGCTTGCTTTAGGCTTAGCTTCCTTTGAGTTTGGAACTTGCTTGTGGCTACATTGTCAATCTTCACCACAAACTTAGAACCAAGTAGGTAACGTCACCAAGTCCTTAGACAGTGGATGATGGCCGTCATCTCCTTCTCTTGGACTGTATAACGCCGTTGTATGTCATTGAGTTTCTGGCTTTCAAAGGCAATTGGATGTCCTTCTTGCATCAAGACCTCCTCCAATAGCAAAATCTGATGCATCTGTGTGGACTTCGTAGGGTTTGGTGCAATCGGGTAGAGCCATGACTGGTTCTTTTGTCACTGCATCATTTAACATATCAAAGGCATGTTGACACTTTTCTGTCCATTCCCATGCCTTGCCTTTCTTGAGCATATCGGCGAAAGGGGTTGCTATCGCCGAGTAGCCCTTGATAAACCACCGTAGGTGTTCAACATGTTCCTCAAGAGTGATGCTACAGATGACTATGTTATCTAAATAGACCATTACGAACCAATCCAAGTAGGGATGGAATATCTTGTTCATCATTGTGTAGAATGTTACGGGTGCGTTGGTAAGGCCAAAGGGCATTACTAAGAATTCAAAAAAACCATAGCGAGTTACGCAAACAGTCTTTGGCTTATCACCTTCCGCAATCCGCACTTAATAGTACCCTGACCTTAGGTCAAGCTGAGAAAAGAACTTTGCATGTCCAAGTTGATCAAATAGATCAGCAATCAAAGGAATAGGGTATTTGTTTTTGATGGTTACCTTGTTGAGAGCCCGGTAGTCAATGCATAATCGCAATGATCCATCGTGCTTCTTCTGAAACAACACTGGTGCTCCATAGAGTACCTTTGTTGGTGACTTAGTGCCTGAGTCCAACTCAATCTTGTGGTCTACCTTCCTTCTAGGTGGAAGTCTCTTAGGTAACTCAGGTGGCATGCTGTCTTTGTACTCCACTAGTACTTTGGCTGTCTCCTTCGATGGCTTCGTTGGAGTGTTTCCCTTCTTTTCCCTTTTGCCTTGGAGGGTATCTGGATAGGTGATCTCTCTCTTCTTGAAGCCTTTCTTGACTTGCGTTGCGAAGAGTACCTTTTTGTCCAAACTCGCCATAGCCATTGTGGAGATTATGCATGGACCACCCTCGAGAATGCACATAGAGTTGCGGCGTGGTAGTAGAATTACATTGAATTGTCGCAAGAATTCCATGCCTAGCACAATGTTGAAGTCATCAAGCGGTGCTATGAAAAAGTCCACCTTCTCTTGCCGAGTTCCTAGGTGTAGCTCTACGCCATGAGCCACGCCATCAAGTGGTTTGGCTTCCGTATTCACCGTCTTCAGCCATCATTGACCCTTGTCAAACTTCAACCCCATCCGCTTGGCTTCGGCATTCTTGATGAAGTTGTGTGATGATCCTGTATCCACCATTACTTGGGTAGCCTTCCCATTGATGTTGGCATTTACATACATCAAGGATTGGTCTTTGTTGTTTGTTGGTACTGGGTTGGCTTTGAGAGCATTGAGCAGTTAAAGACATCCCATGTGTGCTTGCTCTTCCATCTCTTGTTTCTTAAGCATTGCACTAAGCTTCTTCCTCTTGGGACAATTCCATGCCCAATGTGGCCCATCGCAAATGAAGCAGTTGTCCCTGGGCTTGATGTCTTTCTAGGCATCTTTCTTTCTGTCTTTGCCCAAGGGTGGCTTGCCTCCGCCTTCTTTGTTCCTTGGAGCTTTATAATCTTTCAACTCTTTGGCCCACTTTGCTCCCCCACCTTTGCCTTGACCATCTTTGGTGAACTTTAAGTTAGAAGATCTTGGCTTTGTATACTCCACCAATGTCTCGGCCATGATGAGTGCAGTGGAAATGTCTTTGACACCCCTTTGTTATAGCTCCAATTGTGCCCACTGCTTAAGACCGGCTGTGAAGTTGAAAAGCAAGTCATCATCACTCATATTAGGAATTTGAGGCATTAACCTGAAGAATTCTTGGACATAGTCCCGGATAGAGTGGGTGTGCTTCAACTCCCTCATTTTCAATTGAGCTTCATGTGCCACATTTTCAAGATAGAATTGCCTCATGAGTTCATTCTTAAATTCTTCCCACAAAGAGATAGTGCAAGTGCCCTTTTCAATTTCGGAATGCTTACGACGCCAACAAATCCCAGCAAGCTTAGTGAAATAGAGAGAAGCAGTGCGTACCTTAGCCATTTCTTAGTTTAAGTTTAAGGCTTCAAAATACCTTTCTAAGTGCCAAATGTAGTCGTCCAGCTCCTTAGCATCCCTCTTTCTATCAAACTCCTTGGGCTTTGGTGCCTCAAGCCTTGAAGTGAATCCTGTATTAGTGGTAACGCCACCACCAGCTACAGCTTGCTTGCACATAGCCCAGTCCACTTGTGTCTCCTCCAAGCCTGCCTTTAGCTCTTAGACTTGGTCTTGGGGTTGAGAGATAGCCTTCAAGATCCATTCCTCGAAGTCATAGCTTTCTTGCTTGTGGGTCTCATAATTGGTCTGGATGGTGTCCGCACGAGCAGTTCCTCGGCTTGGCTTTCTACATTGTCGTCAAGTTGCTCCATCTCGTGTTCCAACCGATCTAGTCGTTCCTTGACGTCGGCCACGGTAACTTCCACCTTGACCACTCGCGTCACCATGGCACTCATAATGTCACGTGACTTGTCTTTAGCTTTCTTGCCTAAATTAGCAGCAATCTCCTTTTTGCGGTTCTCGTCGGTGTGGACTACTTCTGACATGGTGCTCTTCTTTCCTTAGTCATGACGCCTTTTTAACTTGGCTCTGATACCAATTGTCACAGCCTTGGTTTTACCAAGCCAACTGTGCGTCCTTAGATTCTTGTAACACGCCTTGTTTGCACCTAAGTAAGCCTTCTTGGAAGAGAGCTAGGAAAGATTCACACACAAGAGAAAGTGTAGAGAAAGTTAGAGAAAGAGCTCTTAGAGAATGCTTGCTTGTTGTCACGACCCGAACCCGCTCCTATGGGTTAAGGACGTAACCGACCAGTAATCTTGGGATTACCTACGGCCTCAAAACAGAATAGACATAACTCAACAGAGTAAAGGGGCCAAATGGAAGCAATAATCAAAAACTTTGTCCATAGAGCTGTGCTTATATGCACTTCAAAACAACCCATACCTATACACGTTAATAACCTACATCAAAAGTACAGTACCATAAGTTCTTTAAGACAGGATCATCCAGCTAAGTCAACCCATGACAAACTATTTACAAATATACATAAAGTCCTTGCCAGTAAGACCAAATATAATTACATAACAAAATGGCAAGGGTAGGTCTCGTGCGTGAGACACAAGGTTGACTTTCTCAAAACTCATGTTGTTCCTGGCAGACTTCACTGGGGCTGGGTTTGGGCTTCCCTCGGCTCACCTACAAACACATGAATGAGCGTGAGCGATAGCCTAGTGAATAATATCAATTACAGAAGTCATATAAACAATATGTAGAACAACATACTTCAGACGGCCTTGGGCCTAATTCATATTTCTACTTAACATATGTACATTTATACCAAGATTAGATCAAGTGATTGTAGTTCCAAACATAATGGCCTTTGGCCCATTCAGATTTCCATTCATGTCAAAACAGCCTTCGGCCCATCCATTTATGTCAAAACGGCCTTTGGCCCATTCATTGATGTCAAAACGGCCTTTGGCCCATTCATTTATGTCAAAATGGCCTTTGGCCCATTCATTTATGTCAAAACGGCCTTTGGCCCATTCATTTATGTCAAAACGGCCTTCGGACCATACATTCGTATCAAAACGGCCTTCGGCCCACACATACGTGTCAAAACGACCTTAGGTCCATTCATTCATATCAAAACAACCTTAGGTCCATTCATTTATGCCAAAACGACCTCCAGTCCATGTATCTTTCTTATCAAAACGACCTTTGGTCCATTTGTTCATTCATGTCAATTTTTGTCCACAATCCCAATTAGCAACTCGTAAAGCTTATAAGGGAATAAACAATTGGACATTCATAAGCGTTCAAATATCAATATTACTCATAGTGATTGGCTTGTGGATTCGCCCTGGAGCTTGACCCTACACATTTCATGAACACAAAAGGGTCACTAACAGTTCAATCCGTTCTTTAATTTACATATTCCTCTTTAGGCTTTATTTTTATCTCATTAACTCATTTACAATGCTTACCATATGCCTAAGAGTGCTTACAAGTGAAAGAGAACGGAAAATGAAATACAGAATGAGCATACAAAATTTCAGAAAATAGGGTCTCCGCTTGAGCATAAACTTCCCCGCTCGAGCGGACCCTTAAGGCCTGCAAAAGTACTGGTTGCACGAAAAATACGCTCAAGCGTGGGATAGAGCGCTCGAGCGGAAGGCCTGTCCACAAAAGCTCCCCGCTTGAGCATGATATATCCCGCTCGAGCGGATACCCAATTCTGTAAAAAGTGCTGGGAGCATGATTTTTACACTCGAACGGAGGTTCTCCTGCTCGAGCGGACCTCAAAATTCTGGAAAACCCAGAATGTGTTCTTGAGCTCAACTTCGACATTTTAGCCACATTACTTGCATGCAATGGCTCAAATCACACATTTACACATGTTAACATGCTACCAATACAAGATTACAACATTAGGAAGCTCAATTTCAAGGATTACACACTTGCATGTTTCAAATGACATCAACTTCAACTCTATCATACATATTCATGCATTTCATGCTCATATCTTCTCAAATTGTACATGCATGTGATGAATTAGTCACATTCTCAACTTAGATAACACAAATGGTGATCAAGACATGAGTTTTCCTTTAACATTTCACATGGATTACACACATTTGTGCTCAAACCTGCAATTTCAAAGTAATTTCTTACATGCATGCATATATTAAGCTTCAATTCAACAAAACTAGCCCAATTTCATTTCAATCCCTTTATGATCAAACCAATCCATGTTCTTGACTCTCTTTCAAGCTTGAGTTCACAAGATAATAATAAAAATGCATGAATTACTCACCAAGGAGTTTAATCTTCACAATCTATGGCAATTCTTGTGTTATCTTCAATGCATACAAGGATGAAAAGTAAAACTTAGATTTTCTCCCCTTCCTCTCTCTAATAGCTGACCCTCTCCCTTTTTTCTCTTAGAGTTGATCAGCAAAGTCATGTAAAGGGGAAGGAAATAAGGCTTATAATATAGCCCCACTCACAATATTAGTTTAACATAAAATAATTGAGCAATTTGGCACTATTCGTCAATTTAATCGATTTAATCTAACCTGAATCAATCTTCAATTAAATTTCACCGTAGGCTCTAAAAATTACGCTAATCACAAAGGCGTAATCAATTTCGGGTTCTGTGGCCGATAGGGCCCTCAATTTAATTTCCAAAGCGGATTATTCAAACAGATATTCCTACGGTGAACAGATAGAGTTCCAAAATCACATATATTAACATAATGACATACAAAATCATATCAAAACATATAACCACATACGTATTAAGGACCAATTAACATAATACAGAACAGGGGTATCACACTTGTATTGCTTGAAAGCTTTTGATTACATTTGGATGGTTTGGGCAAATAAGGCCCTCCCCCTTTTATAGGGTACAATGAACATTCTAGAACTACAATGATGGAGAGTGTTCTAGACACTTCCTCCTCCTACATCTAACAGACTATTCTAGAATATACAAGTATTATGTACAAGCTTCTAGTCTTATGTACAATTCTCTACAAAGCTCTAGGGAGTTCTAGAATCTTCCAGCAATCTGTAGAACCTCCCAGGGCTTTCTTAGTAAGGGACAACTTCAAAATTTATCAGTCTGTGACACAAGGATCAGTTCTGCCACTACCCCACCCTCTCACCTAAGCAAACTTTAAACTTTAATCTACCTCAAATTATAAATAAGGTCATGAATTGTGAAATGAGATTCCTTAGTGCTTATAGACTTCATCCATAAGGCCACTATTATTTTGGTCCATTCACATAGCTCATTTATAGTGCTTGGCTTTTGCTAATTTGCTTCTAATTTCCTAACCGAAAGTTCAATTCAGGTGTTGTTTGTTTCTAACTTTATATATACTTGAGTGATAAATATATTTGTTATAACTGTGTTAGTTGTGGAAGTTAGAATCTTGAATTTGTTAGAGTTAGTTACTTGTAACCATTTCTATATAAAACTACCCTAACTAATGATCCCCTCTCCTTAAGACAACAAAACAGGTTTAACAAAATAAGTTCGAATATGCTTCTTAATAGTATAAATGTATCTTCACTTCCTTAAATATTGGGCAGCCTGTATGTCATGACTCGAACCCGCCCCTAAAAGTTTGGGTCATAACCGACCGGTAATCACTTGATTACCTTCTGTCTCAAACAAACATACAGAGTAATTAAAGTAATGGGGCCAAAAATGGAAGTACATAACAAAAGAATGAGTCCATTGAGCTACACCAATATGAGCAAAATGTAACACATCCACATCATTTACATGCCCATGCAAAAAGAATATAAGTATCGAAAGAAATTTGTGCATAACATTTACAAACCCAAGACCTCATTAGCAAAACAAAGTAAAGTTTAAGTATGATGTGAGTCAAAGACAAAACACCATCTCGGAGGCATGACTCAATTAGTTCTAAAAAAGAATGGCTCTTGAAACTGGCTCTAGGGGTATGCTCCATGCTGCGGATTACCTACATGTGCATACATAAAATTGGGTGAGCGAAGCTCAATGAGTAATAATATAGTAAACAGTGTAAATAGATAGTCATGAGATTCTTCCAATAGCCAAAATCGTATAAACAAAACGGACTTAGGTCCAAACGTACTTCAAAATGGCCTCGGGCCCAATCATATTTCAAAACGGCCTCGAGTCCAATATATAACAAAACGGTCTCAGGCCCAACATATATTTCAAAACGGCCTTGGGCCCAACATATATCAAAATGCCCTCAAGCCCAATATATATTTCAAAACGGCCTCGGGCCCAACGTTGCACATATCGTATAATATTAACGAGGTTTCTCATTTTAAACAAATCAAAATGTCGGCACCAATCACAGTTCATGGTTCGAGGTACACAATAATGAGCATATAAATATGGTATTATTACTCACAATGGGATCGATCTTGTGGCGTTTCCTCCTGTACACAACTTACACCAAACATGTCACACACATATTCAATAAGTAATTCATTTCAATTGTACTTTTTTCTATCATTATTCACAACCTTCTTTAATGAGTTTCTATCCATCATTTCACTCCCAAAAGGGGCTAAATAAGGTTGGGAACGCATTCCAAAGGCCGGGGGTAGTAGGCAAAACAATACAATTTTCTTCCTGTTTGGACACACGTGCGGCCGGTCCAACCGCTCGAGCGGTTTGGCTCTGCACGTGTGGAAATGGCCGCCGCTCAGGCACAAAGGGAGGAGTGGTTTTAGGCTTAAATCTTGGGCACTCGTGCGGAGCCCGAGGCCGCACGAACAGTCTAGGCTTACTCAGGCAATCTGAAAATGGCCGAAAATGCCAAACCTTCCACACTAATTTCCAAGTTCAAATTCATGCAAAAATAACTCAAAAACATGATATCTAAGCATGATACAAGTGTAATTCCACATTAAACATATCAATCTTGCACCAACAACAATTCCATGGTCTCATCTTTTCACATTTTCATGGTTTACATACATAAGTTCAAAAAATATATATATATATATATATTCATGAATGATTTTCCCACAAATCTTGTTTGTATGAACCATCTAGGGTTTGTTTCATGGATCAAACATAAAAATGAACTCAAATCAAATAGAGGTGTAAAGATTAGGGTCCAATTTCATGCATTTAGCTCTAACCACCACACAACTCAAACCCCTAGCTCAAAATTCTTCATTTCTTCATGATTTCTTGACAAAGATGAGTTAGAGACACAGTTTGTAAGTAAATTTCCATACCTTTACTCAAATCTATGGTTTGCCCCTTGATTCCCTTCAAATTCCTAACTTTCTCCTCTTCCTCTCTCTCTAACTCACACTTTAAAGCCCTCTTCCCATAAATGAAGAACAAAAGAGGCTATACATAAACACTTATCTCAAAAATCTTAATTTATTCATTACGAATCATAATTTTTCAAAATCTCACCGAAGGCTCTAAAAATCATGCTAATCATAGCTATGAAGTCGGCTTTTGTTTATCGTGCCTCTACGGCCTTTAATTTTAGTTCAAAGTTTTAATTACAGTAGATATTCCTACTTTCAACAGATATTTTTTCAAATTCACATATTTCTTATACTTAAACTTGCAAATTCATATCAAACACATAATCACATACATAATTAAGCATAGTACGGGTTGGGTTATCACAGTATTCCCCCCTTTTGGAAGTTTAGTCCTCCAAACTTGTTTACCTTAAGTTGAAAACAATTCCGGATATTGTTGCCTTATTTCTTCTTCCCATTCCCAAGCGGGTTCGTTCCCATGATGTTCTTTCTATTCCACTTTTACTATTGGGATAGTCTTGTTATGTAGTTGCTTGACTTGCTAATCAAGGATGCGGAGGGGTTTCTCTTCATAAACCATGTCGTCATCTAGTACAATTTGATGATAATCAATAACATAAGAAGGGTCTCGAAGGTAGCCTCACAACATTGATACGCGAAACACATTGTGCACTTGCTCCATGCTCGGTGGTAAAGCAATCCGATAGGCAATTGGACCCAATCTTTTCAAAATCTAAAACGGCCCTATGTACCAGGGTGATAATTTTTCCTTTTTTCCAAATCTTGCGTGCCCTTTCATTGGAGTGACTTTGACAAAAACATGGTCCCCAACTTCAAACTCCAAGTCTCTCCTTCTTTGATCAGCATAGCTCTTTTGTCGACTTTAAGCAGCTTTCAATCTCTGTTGGATGATTTGAATCTTTTTCGTAGTAACTTGCACAATTTCAAGTCCAATCAACAACCTATCCCCAACCTCGGTCCAACAAACCGGAGTTCGGCATCTTCTCCTATACAAAGCTTGATATGGTGCCATCTTAATATTGGAGTGAAAACTGTTGTTATAGGCAAATTCCGCCAAAGGTAAATGAGCCTCCCAACTTTCTCAGAAATCCAAAACATACATCCGGAGCATGTCCTCCAACATCTATATAGTTATTTTAGATTGTCCATCAGTTTGTGGATGAAATGCGATACTAAACCTCAACTCCGTCCCAAGTGCTTTCTGTAAGCTTTGCCAAAACCTTGACACAAACTTAGAATCTCTATCTGACACAATGAAAATCGGAACACCGTACAATCGAATAATCTCAGCAATGTACACAGTAGCAAGTCAATCAGCATTATAAACAGTCTTCACAGGCAAAAAGTGAGCAGACTTAGTCAATCTATCCACAACAACCCATATAGAATCCATACCTCGGGGTGTTTGGGGTAAGCCCACAATAAAATCCATAGTTATATGCTCCTACTTCCATTCCGAAATAGGGAGAGGTTGAAGTAACCCCGCCGGTCTTTGGTGCTCTGCTTTTACTTGTTGACATTGAAGGCACCTTGAAATGAATTCTGCAATTTCTCTCATATTAGGCCACCAAAAAGCTTACTTGAGATCTTGATACATTTTGGCATTCCCGGGATGCATAGCAAACCTGGACTTGTGAGCCTCTTCCAAGACTCTTTCTTTAATTTTGGGGACATTAGAGACACAATCTTCCCTTGAACTTCAATACTTGAGCTTCCAAAGAAAAACCCGATCTCAGTTTTGCTTCCATCTCATCATATACTTTCTTGAGGAATTCATCCTCCAATTGCCTTTGTTTAATTTCCTCAATAATAGCCGATTATGCGGTCATTGCGGCCAACATTCCATCCCATTCATGTAGCACAATTTCCACCTCCATTCTTTCCAAGTTAAGTAATAGTTCATTCTGCTCCGTAAGCAAACATGCTAAGTTTCCCATTGACTTTCTACTAAGAGCATATGCTACCGTATTGGCTTTACTGGGATAATAATGAATCTGCAAGTCATAATCCTTGATGAGTTCTAACCACCGTCTTTGCCGCATATTAAGCTCATTTTGAGTAAAGAAATACTTGAGGATTTTGTGGTCGGTGTAAACTTCACATGTTGCTCCATAAAGTTAATGCCGCCAAATCTTCAATGCAAACACCATAGTAGCTAATTCTAAATCATGCGTAGGATAATTCTTTTCATGTGGCTTCAATTTTTGGGAAGCATAAGTAATTACTCTTCCATTTTGCATAAGCACACACCCCAAACCCTTATAAGATGCATCACTATAAATCAAAAACCCTTCTATACTCGACGGTAAGGCAATGACCGCTGCTATTGTGAGTCATGTCTTTAATTCTTGGAAAGCGGACTCCCTCTGTTTTGTCCACTCAAATGGAACACCTTTTTGAGTCAATTGGGCAAGCAGCACCGCAATCTTAGAGAAATCATTAACAAATCTTCGATAGTAACCGGCTAAACCCATAAAACTACGTACTTCCATAACATTGGTAAGAGCAGGCATATTCACAATAGCTTCTATCTTTTGGGGATCGATAGACACACCATCCTTGCTAATTACATACCCCAAAAACACAACTTCATTCGACCAAAATTCACATTTCTTCAATTTAGCATATAACTTCTTATCGCTAAGTATAGACACCCCATTTTTGACTGTCCTTAAGACTTAGGCGCCACTGATTGGATCATTCGATAGTGTAGGCTATGCTATACAAAGATTCGATTTCTTCGGCAAGGAGAGAGTCAAATCCCAACCTTACACCCCATTTTTGGACTAAAACTATTTTGACCAAAGATTTTAGACCTTAAAATTCTCTCTTTCAAAACATTTTTGAAACAAAGTTCCTATGATATTTCGACGCTCACATTTTGTTAAATATTGCGCTTTTCGATAAACCGAGCAAGGACAAAGTGGAAATGAATGAAAGAGAGGTGAGATCATTGAAAAAATCTTTAAAACATCTTGTTTAGAGGTTTGGAGTTGAAGAAAAGAAGAGGAGAGGGAAGAAACTAAGTTGGAGAAGAATATGGGCATGAACCATTGAGAGAGAGTCGAGCAACCCTCGCTAAATTAGGCCTATCTGTTTGCACACTTGGATTTCAGCTATGAGGCCACCGCCATTGGAAAGAAGACTTCTGGGACTTCATTTTTCACTCAAGAATCTCCTCAAGCCGAGGCTAGATGAGGGAGATATGGCTGGTTGAAGTTGGGTATGAATTCGGCTAAGCCAAAACTAAGCAGTCTTCACTAAAAGAGGGATATCTCTTTGCACAATTGGAATTTTGATGTGAGGCTACAACCATTGGAAAGCTTACTTTCGGGGCTTCAATTTGGACACAAGAATGACTTGAAAAGGAGTCCATATGAAGGAGATATGCCCATTTGAAGTTTGACCTGCAGAGTAGATTTTTGCTGCCGGCCAGAAAAGTAGTAGGTCGGCCATTTGAGGTGGCCGGCCGGCCAGGAAAGGTAGCCGGCCAGCCAATTAGATATTTTGTAGATCTTTTCCCTCCAGCTATTCTACACAACCTCCAGCTATCCCAATTCAAATATTTCGACCTTGAGCTCTTGTATTGCTATATATGGAGGCTATATCACTGATTTGGAAAGGTTAGCAAGTTTGGGAGTCTATCTCTCTAAAATCTCTCTCTCTCTCTACAAACTTTTGTAAGCAAAATCTATGTCTCTCTCTCTAGAGCTCTCTCTCTCTTGCCCTTTTGTGCATAGAAGTAGAGAAACACTTCTAGTTTGCTTAGACATCCTTCATCAAAGTTGCATATCTTTGGGCTGAGGTCCCTTGGAACCTATTTTGAGGTCTAAAGCTTAGTTTTAGCTCAGAATTTGGACTGATTTGCTGCTGTGCTTCAAGGGTAAAGCCTTACCCTCTTTTAAGCTTTGTTTTAATCCATTACTTGGCCACCTTTGCATGTTGTTTTTGGCCTAGTTTCCAACTACAAAAACCTCTATTTTTAAGGTTCTAAAATGGTGGTTTGAGCCTTATTTGCTTAAGGGGTGGTTTCCTCCCTTTGCTCTTTGGTTTGCCGAGCCTTTTGAGCCTTTTTTTTTAAAGCTTTTGAGTCCATCTTTTTTGGCCTTAAAACCACTGAATTCCAGAGGAATTTCAGTGGTAGAAAGTTTTTTTTGAGATCCAAAATGGGAGGAGGTGGCCTCCCCATCTTGTCTCACTATGCCATGCCTTGTTAGCATTACAAAGTAGCATCTTTTTATGGCTTATGTTAGCTTAGTTCAAGCATGTTTTTGGCTATATTTTAACATGTTTAAACTCTATTTTTGGCTGGTTTAGTCACTGGTTGTTTGCATCTTGCACTTGTAGTGTAATTTTGCTTACTAGCCTAGCATGTTTGATGAGTTAGCCCATCATTCTAGCATGTGTTAGCTTGACTCTAGCGCATTTTTGCTACTGATTTAGCATGATTAAGCTCTGTTTTGAGTGGTCTTGGACATATGTGCTTTGCTTTGTATAGCTATAGTGTAGTTGGCCTTCACTAGCTTTGTAATTCAAGACTTCTAACATGCTTTGCTTGGATTATTTGCATGCCATAGCATCATTTAGCATGTAAATTCAGAGCGTATATCACTGTCACGCTCTCATATATTCCACTCTTTCATGGCTTTTGAGAGTTGTGCTTTATGCCTTGATGGTGAGCCAATACATGAACTTGTTTTTATAGCTTTTTGTGCTCCAATTCCAGCATGATTTAGCTACTGATTTGGCATGATTAAGCTCTATTTTGAGCTAGTTCAATCACATGAGCTTTGCTTTGTATGCTTGTAATGCAATTGTGCTAAATTGCCTAACATGTGCTATTGTTTTGGCCTCTTAATATTGCTATTCTTAGCTTATTTCGAGCATGTTTTAGAACTCCATTCAGGGTGTTTTAGGACTATTTTGGACTGTTTGTCCCCTTTGAGCTTGATATTGCATGCTTCTAGTGTAATGCACTTCGCTAGCTTTGATACTTTTAGCTTTAAACATGTCTTGCATGCATTGCTGACATGATTTAATGTCTTTTGCATGACATTTCAGTGCTGAAATTTCTGCAATCTTCCTCCATACTTCACTCTTTCATTTGCTTTGAAAGTGGTCTTGAGCCCCTTGTTGGCTTGAGCATGGAATTGAGGCTCTCATGCCTAATGGTTTTAGCCTTCTCTTGAGGGTTTCTACTAACCAAAGGCATGAGGCTTCTTTCATGCTCAAGGTGCTTGTGGCTGAGGCCATCTTTCCAATTAGAGGGCTTTCACATTGGACTTAACCGGTTAAGGGATTAATTGGTAAGCTAAAATGTGTAAACAAGAATGAGCCAAGTAAAACATAAACAAGATAAGTATTTGTGTTGCATTGCATTTGTTTGGATCAAACGTTAATCCAAACACAAGAAATGTGGGACGTTTCATACTCAAAGTGATGAAACGTGTTGCATTTCTTAGTCGCTATCCACCCTTGATCATGCATGATAGGGCGGAGGCACTTTGAGTCTTATGTGCGCATTCACTAAGCTTGTACAAACTTGGTTCTTCGGCTGTCATGCATTGAGATGCTTGATTGGTGGCTTGAGAGCCAAGTGCCACACTCCTTTGAGCTTGAGACATGATGAGGAGGGTGGTAGTACACACATTTCTTGCCAAATACATTGTTATGGCTCTGTTGCTCTCTGTTGCAACAAAGGCAAAATTCTGGAAAAAGAGGTGACCAGCCGGCCACTTGCACTAGCCTACCGACCACTTGCACTGGTCGGCCGGCCAGTTGAGGTAGCCTACCGACCAGTTGAGGTAGCCGGCCGGCCACTTTCAGGGAAAATTGTCCAAAGTGTTCCTGTGTTGTGGCAGATGTAATCTGGAAGTTCATATGATGTTCTGAGATCACCGCGAGTGCAAACAGAGGCAACTTATGACAAGGCAATGCATTTTCGGGCGAAGCAAACCGAGCATGTATATCTCATTTGCCCGCGAGGCCACTTTACTTGCTTTAATTAGTTAGCTGTAGCTAATTATTTAATTCAAGTGTTATACTTAATTAGTTTGTGTAACTAGTTATTTAGTTTCAATTGTGTTGTAATAATTAATTAGCTAAGTTAGTTAATTAGTTGGTTTGTAATAGTTAGCTTAGCTTAGCTTAGCATAGCTAGTTAGCTTATTTATTCGAACCCTCCTTCGAGAGGGCACGTTGTTGTAATAAGGGTGCGTGTGTGTGTGTGCATGTCTTCCAACCTCATTTCCTTCTTCATTTTATTTAACCGCTTTCGATGGTTAGTTTAGGGGCATATTTCAATTAGCATACCTTATGCTTGCATGTTTGCATCCATTCATTTGTCTTGCATGCATTGGGCTCGGTGCATCATTCAAACTGCATCGTATTTCAATACTTATTTGAATACATGTATCAAATCATTGCATTCATATGTTATGATTAGATAGCTGAGCCTAATTAGTTGCATTTTATATGTGTTGCATTAGGCATCTTGTATAGTTAGGATCATGCATGTTTTCTAACTAGCTTTTGTTTTAGCTCGGAGTACACTCACTGTAAGTGTTACGCTTTAGGTTGCCATGATAGCATGCTTGCCATGAGGTTATTTCCTTAAATGCTTAACTGCATGAATGCCTATAGGTGAAGGCTTGATTGCGTGAATTGGGATAACTCGATGATTGTGAGTTTTAAGCCCACTTTGCGAAGTAGCAAAATCATGTTGTTTTAAGCCCACTTGAGGGTGGCAAATCCGCGCTTTAGCCTACTTGCGAGTAGCATTTTCAAACTATTTTCCAAAAACAAACATGAGTTGTTTTGTTCCAATTCTCGTGATTAAGTCTATACTTGTATACTGTGCTCATCACATAGTAAGTTAGCTAATAATCAGAATAAGAACACATGATGTTTATAAAACAACATATCATGCTTAGTAGAGGCCAATCCTTTGATCGGGCGAGTGGGGGTGCTCATTTCAGGACCTTCCCCTCTCATACCCAAGTTCCCGAGCCGAGGCAACTTTGGTGATGACAGACACGTGACCTTAGACACAAGTCAGGGTTTCCTAAATTTTTCAAAAATAAAATATTTAGGTGGCGACTCTGTAATTTGGCAAAGCAATCCATGTTTGGCACTTTTTCATTCAAAATTGATTTTCCAAAACCAATTGCCAGATTTGGACTCTTTGGTGTTTATCAGTCTCACATTGCACTCTGTGAGATTAGATTCAGAACTGTGACAGGAGTCTGAACTGTAGTAAGACCAATTTGCGCCTTCTCCAAAAGGGGGGTGCACGAAGAAAGTCGGGTCTACACTAAGTGTTTGAAAAATTAATCTTAGGTGTCTCTCATGTTCCTCCCTACTCTTTGAATAAATAAGAATGTCATCAATGAATACCACCACAAACTCATCCAAGTACGGTTTGAAAACCCGATTAATTAAATCCATAAAAGCTGCCGGTGCATTCGTAACCCCAAATGGCATGACTAAAAATTCGTAATGGCTATACCAGGTTTAAAAGGCAGTCTTCTCAACATCCTCTGCTTTGACTTTCAACTGATGGTACCCGAATCTCAAGTCAATTTTTGAAAACAATTGTGTCCTCTGTAATTGGTCAAACAAATCATCAATCTGTGGTAAAGGATATTTATTCTTCACTGTTACCTTATTAAGTTCTCGGTAATCAATACATAACCGAGGGGTCCCATCCTTCTTCTTTACAAACAAAATGGGAGCTCCCCATGGCGATGTACTCAGTCGGATGAACCCTTTGTCAAGTAGTTCTTGCAACTGTATTTTCAATTTCTTTATTTCTGTCAGGGACATTCTGTACAAAGCCTTGGAAATAGATTGAGTACCCGGTACAATATCAATGACAAATTCAATCTCACGATCTATCAAGTTCCCTGGCAATTCTTCAGGAAATACATCCGAAAACTCACTAACAATCTAAATATTTTCAACACCCATCTCAGTTGTCTCTGCATGCAAAATGCTACACAAATAACCTCTACAACCCTTTTGAAGTAGTTTACAAGCTTTCATGGCCGATATCAAATAGGGTGGAGGAACCACCCCACGTCCCACAAAAGAAAACTTATCTTGACCCGATGGGCTAAACACAACTTGCTTAGACACACAATCGATGGTTACATGATACTTAGCTAACCAATTCATTCCCAAAATTATATCAAAGTATATCATATCAAGAGGAATCAAATTAGTACATAATGGAATATCTCCAAGTAAAAACTCACATGCAGGATACATAGAAGCACATAATATATAGTCCCTGGATGGGAGAGACAAGCACAACACATAATTCAAGGGTTCCATAGATCTATTCAAATTAGGAGCAAATTTTTCAAAACAAAGGAATGGATGGAACCCAAATCAAGTAGCACATGAGCAGGTTGGCCATTTATGGAAAGCGTACCTAAAACCCCAACGTCAAAATTTTGGACATCACCTGGAACAAGAGCGAAGACTCTTCCTTACCTAACATTGTCTCTAGAAGTAGTAGGCTTTGTTGGGGCCTTTGTTGCAGGAATGGAACCAACTGAACTAGTAGTTGGCCTATTCCCTTTTTGTAACCCAAACATAGGGCAATCTCTCACCATATGCCCCGTCTTTCCACAATTAAAGCAAGCTCCTGATGCTCAATAACAAACCCCCCCAGTGCTTCTTTCAACACTCCCGGCAAGTGGGTGCCAAATCACGAGTAGAACCCAAAGTGTTGGAAGTTCCCAAATTTTGCTTCTTACTTTGTGAGGACACCAACCTTTTGTGCACATTGGAGCCTTGCCTTTTGCTCTTCCAATCCGAGTACCGGTTTCGGTTGGCTTGGTTACCTTCCACTATGATGGCCTTATCCAATACATCCACATATTTCTGCACCTGCAATACATTAATCTTCTCGAGAATGGAGTCTTGGAGACCTCCTTCAAATTTTCTCGCCTTCTTGTAGTCCGTATTGACCATGTATGGTGCGAAATGGGATAATTCAATAAATTGTGCTTCATACTCCGCTACAGTCTTGTTCCATTACTTCAAGTTCTCAAACTCCGACACCTTCCTATCTCGAATACTCTATGGGAAGTACTTCTCATAGAAGATCTCCACAAATTGAGCCCAATTCATCCCTTGATGCTCTCCTCAAATAAGCATCCACCAACGGCGCGCCTCATCCTCTAATGTCAAAGTAGCTAGCAAGACTTTTTGTGCCTCAGTGCATGGAAAGACTTCAAACAATTTCTCGATACCCAACACCCAAGCCTCCACCTTTAATGGATCAATTCCTCATTTGAACAAGGGTGGTTTCATCTTCTTAAATTCTTTTGTTAGAGCAATAGTTCAATCGTCGGCCTGGTGGTCTTGCACTATAGGTGGTGGCACAAGCATTGGTAGCGGTGGTTGTTGTTGTTGTTGTCGTCTAAAGGCCTCCACCATGTCCATGATTATTGTCTCCACTCTATCACGCCGTGTGGAGGTTGAATCCTCCTGTCCTCTACCCTTGTTCTCACCATGATCTAAAGGAGCACACATTATAACTTTCCCAAATAGTAAACACATAATTCACATTTACAAATACACATTTTCATGTCATACTTGATTATGGATACATTATGGATGCAACTTAAACTCTTTCTAGACCTCTTTGTTGCTCGCATGGACTCGTGTGTGAGATATTAACTTGTGCTCTGACACCACTCTGTCATGACCCGAACCCGCCCCTAAAAGTTTGGGTCATAACCGACCGGTAACCACTTGATTACCTTCAGCCTCAAACAAATATACAGAGTAATTAAAGTAATGGGGCCAAAAGCGAAAGTACATAACAAAAGAATGAGTCCATTGAGCTACACCAATATGAGCAAAATGTAACACATCTACGTCATTTACATGCCCATGCAAAAAGAATATAAGTGTCGAAAGAAATTTGTGCATAACATTTACAAACCCAAGACCTCATTAGCAAAACAAAGTAAAGTCAAAGTATGATGTGAGTCAAAAACAAAACTCCATCTTGAAGACATGACTCAATTGGGTCTAAAAAAGAATGGCTCTTGAAGCTGGCTCTGGGGGTGTGCTACATGCTGCGGATTACCTACATGTGCATACATAAAATTAGATGAGCAAAGCTCA
Organism: Camellia lanceoleosa; assembly: GCA_025200525.1. Lineage (NCBI taxonomy): Eukaryota > Viridiplantae > Streptophyta > Magnoliopsida > Ericales > Theaceae > Camellia > Camellia lanceoleosa. Next base: position 43,159,629 of record CM045760.1, read on the forward strand.
ATGAGTAACAATACAGTAAACAGTGTAAATAGATAGTCATAAGATTCTTCCAATACCTAAAATCGTATAAACAAAACAGTCTTAGGCCCAAACGTACTTCAAAACGGCCTTGGGCCCAACATATAACCAAAGGGTCTTAGGCCCAATCATATTTCAAAACAGCTTCGAGCCTGACATATATCAAAATGGCCTCGGGCCCAACATATAACAAAATGGCCTCAGGCCCAACATATATTTCAAAACGGCCTCGATCCCAATGATATTTCAAAACGACCTCGGGTCCAACATATATTTCAAAACGGTTTTGAGCCCAATCATATTTCAAAACGGCCTCGGGCCCAACATATATCAAAACAGCCTCGAGCCCAACATATAACAAAGTGGCCTCAGGCCCAACATATATTTCAAAACAGCCTTGGGCCCAACGTTGCACATGTCGCATAATATTAACGATGTTTCTCATTTCAAACAAATCACAATGTCAGCAACAATCACCGTTCATGGTTCGAGGTACACAATAACGAGCATATAAATATGGTATTATTACTCACAGTGGGATCGATCTTGTGGTGTTTCCTCTGGCACACGACCTACACCAAACATGTCACACACATATTCGATAAGTAATTCACTTCAATTGTACTCTTTTCTATCATTATTCATAACATTCTTTAATGAGTTTCTATTCATCATTTCACTCCCAAAAGGGGCTAAATAAGGTTGGGAACGCATTCCGAAGGCCGAGGGTAGCAAGACAAAACAACACAATTTTCTTCCTGTTTAGACGCACGCACGGCCAGTCCAACCGTTCGAGCGGTCTGGCTCTGCACATGCGGAAATGGCTACCGTTCAAGCGCACAGGGAGAAGTGGTTTTAGGCTTAAATCTTGGACGCTCGTGCAAAGCCCGAGGCTGAACGAGCGATCTGGTGTAGCTTGCTTTTCATGTTCTTTTCGGATACAACTAGCCCTACAGTTCAAACTCCCGTGATTCTGAATCTAATTTCACAAGTGCAATGTGAAATAGTGAAAACACAAAAAAAAGCCCAAATCCGGCAATTTTTTTGAAAAATTGATGTTTAAATCAAATGTCAAAAATGGACTGCTTTGTCAAATTTCAAAGTCGGCATCTAAATATTTTTGAAAAATTTAGGAAATCGAGACTCGTGCCAAAGGCCACTTATTCGTCATCACCAAAGTATCTCGGCTCGGGAACTTAAGTACAAGAGGGAAAGGTCATAAATTGGGCACCCCACTCGCCCAATCAAAGATCGGCCTCTACTAATCATGATGTGATTTTTATTTACATTATATGTTCTTGTTCTGATTTATTAGGCTACCTTACTGTGTGACGCACATAAGTATAGACTAATTTGCAAAGAATTGAATACTTTGATTTCATGTTTGTTTTGAAAATTGTTTTTGATACTCGTCACTTGAAAATGTGAGTTTGTACGTACATTAATCAACTTATCCCAATTTAAGCAATTAGCCTTTATCTACCGACATTCAAATAGGTATATCATTTAAGCAATTAGCCTCATGAAAACATGCTCGACATGGAAACACAAACATTCGATGCAAGATGTTAAAACAATAAATTCTCACCTAGTATTCCAAGGCAAGTCAAACAAAGCAAAATGATTAGAAAACATGCATGCTCCTAACTAATACAATATGACTAAATGCAATGCATACGTTATGTAATTTTAATAGGCTCGGCTATGAACGTGGCATATGATTCCATTCAAAACATGTGATGAATCACGTATTCAAGCAATGAATTTAAACATTTGGTTAATATGATGAGTCAAACCTTGGATGCATGCAAGACAATGGATGCAAAGCATAAAAAGGCTAATTTGAAAAATGGTGCTCTACACTACCATCGTAAGTGAATAAGTAAAAGGGAGAAAGACGTGGGGTTGGGAGACATAAACGTTATTAAATATTCGCCCTAGTGCAAGAGGGTGCGAATCAATATCCGAGAGTATAAATTAAACTAATTATTACAAAACCAAATGAATGAATAAGTAACTAACTAGTTAACTAAACTAGCTAATCTATTATAACAAAATAAACTAATTATCTAATGAATCATAACTATAACTATTTTGAGATCATTAGTTTACAATTTGCAATAGAAGCACAAGGATGGCATGTACGTAGCGGTTTCAGAAGTAACTCTGTCTGCCTTCCTTGGAATCTGTCTTGTTTCACCTTCAATCACTACCCTCTATTTCTGCAAAACACATTGCCTTACCAAACATTGATGGCCGGCCGGGCCCAAATAAGGCCAGCCATGCCTTAATTTTATGCAAAATCCTATTTTTGTGTTCTAAGGTAAAAATAATGCAGACAGAATTTTATGAGCTCTATTTGTCCCTCTCACACTTCTCTGTCATGGAAAGCCTCAAGAGAAGGATTGAGTCATTTCCAAAACCATCAATGAACAATTTGCTTGGTTGATGATTTCGGCGACGATTTGGACAAAATTCAATGAATGCAATGAATAACAACCACCCCTTCCCTTTATCATAGAATGAGCTCAAAAGGGGGGAGTAAAGAAGCTTCAAGGGTCGTCAAAACACCATGGATTGACGTGTGATGACTCTTGACACAATAGACTCGGCATAACATCCGGCCGAGCCCAAGCAATATAATCCATGTTCTTTATATTGGTTGGTTCATTTTAAGCCAAATTCATTGGTCTTTGCCATTCTTTAATCCATTAGTCCAAGGTGATGGTTATGTCCACTAAAGATTACGTCCACTAAATGAGAAACATGTCAAGTGGGAAGTGATTCTCAACATGAAAAAGAGACCATGTCGTTGACAATGAATCTCTGTAGAGATTAAGCCATTAAGCATAGATCTCTAGTTCATGTTTTGAACAACCATCAATGTCACGACCCAAACCCGCCCCTATGGGTTTAGCATCAGAATCGCCAAGAATCCGAGATTACCAAGGCCCGCTAATGATAGAAGACAAGATAACAGTAGTATGAGGGGCATGGCAGAAGCCAATACAGTAAATAAACAATGTCCAATGAGCTGTGACAGTCTGTATGCAAAAAGATTTTTTATACATATAAACATTCAGTACAGAACAGTTATGCACAATATTTACAATCACTTAGTACAGGGACTTAATCCCTACTAACAGTACAGTATGGTGCTGTCAATCTATACAGTATTACAAAACAGTACAGAGACAAACGGGGAAATAAAAACACCCCTAAGCCATAGCTTGGCAGGCTCGGAACCTCGCAGTGAGGCACATTGGTTGGCTTGACAAAACTGGAGTTTACCCCGACGCTTCTAGCATTGGTCCGGTGCCTGTACACCTACATATATATATAAGCAGTGAGCTAAAGCTCAGTGAATAACATAATGCGTAAAGGGGTTCAGAATGAATGTCCTTACAGTAATGAAAAACAGTTCATTAAATCAGTATTTCAGTCTTTCAGTTAATCAGTCATATGTGGTACATCCATTAGCATAATAGTACAGTAAGCAGTAGGTCTTAAAGATCGAACAGTAATGATGGCCATCAATTAGTAAACAGTAGTGGTCCCACGAGGGAACCGACAGAGATCTCTGTAACAGTAACAGTAAACAGTAGGTGCTAAGGATGCCACAGTACAGTTCAGAATATAGGACATACATTCATTCAGTAAACAATATCAATTCTGTTCGGTATTTAGAAGATAATCATTTTGAACATATCTTTACACAATTTGTTACTCACAGAGTTCTGCGCTACAGTAAGCTAGAGCGTCTCCTCGGAATGCCAACCCTATACAGTTAACAAATTGAACACACACTAAGTTCCACAGTTGGGAAAGATAATAACTTAATCCCTAAATTGCCTTGGTGTGGTTCTACATCTATATAATCATTAAGATGTCTTAAACATGCCCTAGGAATGCCTAGGATGGAAAGAGGATGCAAAGATGCACTTTTAAACACTTAACGAAATTTTCAAAAAACAAGGGTCTCGCTCGAGCGTGGATTTCTACGCTCGAGCGGACATGCAGACAAAGGAGATACGCTCGAGCGTGGACTTCCTCGCTCGAGCGGACAGCATGCTACAGTAAAAATACTGGATGCTCAAAATTCACGCTCGATGGGCGCTCGACCCTCGCTCGAGCGTGAGACACATGTCCTCGCTCGAGCGTGGGTTCTCTCGCTCGAGCGGACTGTGAACTCATGCAAAGTACTAGATGCATGCATTTCATGCTCGAACGTAACTTTTCTCGCTCGAGCAGAAGGCACGATCACAAAGTGTACGCTCGAGCGTGGACTTCCTCGCTCGAGTGTGGGTCCAAAATTTGAAAATTTCAAATTTGAACCTTAAGCTCAAAATCAAGTTCAAATGTATTAAAATCGATCCTCTTGGGCCAAAAACCTGGAAAACATAAGTAAACTCATAGAATGACATGATTTGAAGCTCAATTTGTTAAATCAAAGCCCAAGGGTAGTTCAATTAAACCAAATTTCAAATCAATTTTCATGAACAAACTTCAAACATGACATACATGCATTCAAACCAATTTAAAGCTTCAAAGCTTGCTCAATTGAGCTCATTTCTTCAAGAACTTGGTGTAATCATGGATTATGATCAAAAGATAGACATGTATGCAATGTTTCCATGAAATCAAGCTCAAAACTCTTCAATATACACATGCATGCAACAATTAAGCTCCAAGGCAACAATTTGAGCCATAAATTGGCTCTAGACCTCGACTTAGCTCTAAACCATGCAAGAATAATCTTAATTACATCGATAGGAGGTTGAACCCCTTACCTAAGTCTTGAATGCAAGATGAACAAACTCAACTATGCAATCTATACTTCAAATCCTTCAATTTCCAAGCAATCTACAAGTGAATTCAAGTCTCTCACTTCCTCTCTCTCTAAATTCGGTGGAGCTCAACAAAATGTGGTTGATGAAATGTTTGCCTAAGTGTATGTAAGGCTCATTATGTGTCTAGGTAGTGGGCCACTCATGTGGCAAAATGGTAATTAAGTCTAATTATGCAATTTATCAATATTTAATCTAATTTAGTTATACCAAATCACTTTTTCAATAAATATACCATAAAATCACATAAATTCTACTGATCCTGAAACGGTAATCAATTTCTGGTTCGGCCGTCGATAAGGCCTTCAATTAACAATTTAAACACAAAGGCATGAACAGATAATTTGGCAAGCAAACAGATAGAATGCAATTTAACTCACACATACTCAATCACGGCCAGATTTCAATACCAAAGATTTCGATCAGTTCAATTATCAATCATAATCAGTTCCAATTTAACGGTAATCAGTAATTAATCGGTAACCAGTGGTGAAGGTCATTGCAATTAACCAGTTGAAACAACTCTCAAATAAAAGAAATGAATGGTAGATTGCTTGTTAAAATGAGGCTCTTAACATGGAAATTAAACAAAAAAATGCCAAGAACAACATATAACAAACTATATATGCAAACTTATGAGACAACAGGCTAACTAAACAAAGCATGAACTAATTAAACAACCTAGGACAGCCCTAAAATAGCCCCTAATAGGTGAAAAACAGTGGCTCAAAGTGCATGAAAAGAGCCCAAAAAGCTAAACAACAAACAAAGAAAATAAGACTAGTAAGCAAGAATACGGAGCGGTGGCTAGCCCTTCCATCTTTGAAACCTCAAAGCATGACTTTTAGCCTCTTTTAAACTCTGAAAATCAATTTGGAGACCAAAGAAAGGGTGTAAAACAAGGATTTGAACTATAGGTGAAGGTATAAGAAAGAGTGTTAACTCTCTCTACCCTTTGGTAGCTATCCAAACCCAAGCTTAGACACTTGAAAGAGGATCAAAACAATACAAAAATACAAGAACTTAATAGTAAATGATAGAAATGATAGCAAGAGAGAAAATGGTAAGCTTATACCTCTTGAAGAAGGTAAGCTCTTTGTTTCTGAATCAAACTTGGTCCAAACACACTTTCAAGCTTGAATTGTGATGCTCAAGGCTCAACCAAGGTTCCAAGGTGTAAAGGTGTATGGATATAGGTTAAAGGTGGTAAGCTTGCTTAAAGGTTTATTACACAAGAAGGAGCTCTCAAGAAAGGGTATAAGCTTTTTAGAATTTTTTCAACCCTCAAAATAGAGATACAACTTCGTTTTTGTAGAATTTGAGCAAAGGAGGTCATAAATATCTTCAAAAATAGATAGCTGGCAGGCTCTCGTCTAGAACAGTGTTTCCCGTTACCAAGGCACGGCCAGCCATAAATGGCCACGACTGGCTCCCAATGGGGCACTGTCGGGCCTTAATGTGATGCCCCGTCTATCTACTTCAGACTCAGCATAGGGTGGTACAATGTGTAAAAATGGATTTATGACGTATAAACAGTGGGGATATGGAAGTTTTGTGATTGTTTCGGAGCTTATACTGTCACGACCCAAACCCGGCCCTATGGGTTTAGCATCAGAATCGCCAAGAATCCGAGATTACCAAGGCCCGCTAATGATGAAACGAAAAAAGAGTTCGTGGCCTAGCGGAAGCCAACACAGTAAATAATTAATGTCCATTGAGTCATGTGATACCAGATGCCAAAAAGATTTTTCATGCATTTATACATTTAAACAAGATCATCTATACAACATTTACAATAAACAAAGCGTAGGGACCTAATCCTAGATAACAAGATGAGAAGTAGCTAACGTCTATCTGAGAATCCAAAAGCGAAGACGGAGACGGTGGGAAGAAATAAAACACCCCAAAGCCATAACATGGCAACTCGGAACCTCGCGATGAGGCACGAGGGTCGCTTGACAAAATCGAATCTAACCCACGCCCTAGCTCGGTGGGTGGTGAGCACCTACATATATATATAAGCGTGAGCTAAAGCCCGATGAATAACATAATGCGTAAAGAGGTTAAGAATGAAATGTCCTTACAATAATGAAAACAGTTCATTAAACGATTATTTGATCTTTCGATCGAGCAGTTATTCACCATATGTGGTACATCCATTAGCATAACAAGAACAAGAGGTCTTAAAGACCGACAAAGAATGATGGCCATCAATCAAGAATGAGTGGTTCCACGAGGGAACTGACAGAGATCTCTGTAACAATAACGATCGATATGAGGTGCTAAGGATGCCACAAGACAGTTGTAAATTAAGGACATACATTCATTCAAGAATAATACCAGGTAAATCACCAAGATTCGAAAGATAATCATTTTGAACATATCTTTACACAATTGTTACTCACAGAGTTCGGGCTACAATATGCTAGAGCGTGTCTCCCCAGTCACCAACCCTACACAGTTCACAAGTCGAACACACACTAAGCTACACAGTTGGGAGATATCATAATTAAATCCCTAATTTGCCTCGGTGTGTTCTACATCAATATCCTCATTAAGATGCCTTAAACTAGGCCTAAGAATGCCTAGAATGGGATGAGGATACAAAAATACACTTAGAAAACATTTTGCAAAGTTTGCCGAAAATAGGACCCTCGCTCGAGCGAGCCTTCCTTAGCTCGAGCGAGCTTCCAAAATCAAAGGCTTCGCTCGAGCGAGAAATCCTTCGCTCGAGCGGTCTGATGAAACAGTAAAAGTACTGGATGCTCGAATTTTACGCTTGAGCCACCAATCCTTCGCTCGAGCGTGGCTCAGAGTAAACGTTGGTCGCTCAAGCGAGGAATCCTTCGCTCGAGCGAAGAAGCCAAATCTGGAATTTCCAGATTTGTCTCCTAAGCTCAAACCAAGCTTGCTTTCACTCAAAACTCGACCTCTTGGGCCCAAATTCTGGAAAATACATCCAAATCCAATGTACAACAAGTTTCAAAGCTCAATTTGTGAATTCAAAGCCCAAGAGTGAGTCAATTAAAACCATTTTTCAAACCTATTTTTATGAACATGGAGATTACGCAACATGCATGGATTCAAACCAAATTCAACCTTCAAAGTTTGTCCAAATGGACTCATTGCTTCAAGAATGTGATGAATTCATGGACTCAAGTCTATTTATGAACATGCATGTACAATTTTACCATGAATTCAACTCAAACTCATCAATTCAAACATGCATGCATGAACTATGCTCTAATTCAACATGTATGAACTAATTCATGACTTAATTCTACAATTGGGCAAGAATCATGCAAGAATTAGCTTAAACTCACAATTAAAAGGTTGTATTCTCTTACCTAAGTCTTGTATTCAAGGTTTGGAGGCTCAATTTGACAATTCTCTAACAATTACTTTAATTCTTCAAGCCCATTCACAAGATGAGTTCAATTCTCTCTTAACTCTCCCTCTCCTTCACTTTGGTCGGCTATAGGCTCTCAATTGTGGTTGATGAAATGTTCATCTAAGTGTAGTTGCCTCAATAAGGAGAATAAACAAAGGCCCACTAACAATGGCAAAAGCGTAATTACAACAAACTCTTTAATTGGCTTAAATTATTCTAGTTTAATCATACCTAATCAATTTTCAGATAAATACACCATAAAACCACATTATTTCTACTGATCATGGAACATCAATCAATTTTGGATTCGGCCACCGATAGGACCTTCAATTAACAGTTTAAACATAAAAAATGGACAGGTAAACACATAAGTCAAACAGATAGAAATGCAATGCAATAGATATACTTAGTCAATTGGGCCAGTTTCAATCAATTGCTCAAGATTTGATTAGTTCAATTATCGATCATAAACAGTCCAATTTAACAGTAATCAGTACGTAATTCAGTAATTTATCGATAAACGGTATGAGGGTTGTTACAGTCTCCCCTCCTTATAAGGAGTTTAGTCCTCTAAACTCGAGTTACCTTCATTTTGGAAGAAAACAGGATCCAGCGAGAACAAATCAGGATATCGCTTAGCCATGTCATCTTCCTTTTCCCAAGTGGCATACACACCACCATGGTTCTGCCAGTCAACTTTCACTAACGGGATCTCTTTGTTTCTCAGTTTCTTGATTCGTCTGTTTACAATCTGTATAGGCCGTTCCTCGTAAGTGTAGTCATCACTCAACACGATATAAGTAGGCTCAATCACATGGAAGGGATCCCGGAGATAATCTCTCAACATCAAAATGTGGAAAACATTATGCATATGCTCCATTTCAGGAGGAAGCGCAACTTGATACGCCACCGGATTGATTTTCTCAATAATCTCATACGGCCCAACATATCTTGGCGCTAACTTGCCTTTGACTCCAAAACGAGTCTGGCCTTTCATTGGTGTCACTTTCACAAAAACGTGATCACCCACTTCATACTCTTCGTCCGCCTCTCGACATCGGCATAACTTTTCATCGGCTCTATGCGCTTTCGGTCTTTCTTTGTCAGACGCTTTATCTTTTCAGTCGTTTCATACACAATCTCAGGCCCAAGCAAAGGCCCATCTCCAACTTCTGCCCAGCAAATTGGAGATCGACATTTCCTGCCATACAATGCCTCGAAAGGCGCCATACCAATACTCGAATGGTAGCTGTTGTTGTAGGCAAATTCAACTAAGGGCAAGTGACTTTCCCAATCCCCCTAAAAATCAAGGACACACATTCTCAGTAAATTCTCCAGAGTCTGGATGGTCCTTTCTGACTGGCCATCTGTCTGGGGATGATAGGCACTACTCAGCCTCAATTTAGTACCCAATGCAGTCTGTAGGCTTTGCCAAAACCTCGATGTAAACTTCGAATCCCTGTCAGAAACAATGGACACAGGCATTCCATGCAGTCTCACAATTTCATCAATATAGATAACAACCAATTTGTCCACATTATAGATTGTCTTGACAGGTAAGAAGTGTGCAGATTTGGTTAATCTATCAACAATAACCCAAATTGAATCCATACCTTTTCTGGAGCGAGGTAACCCAACGATAAAACCCATCGTGATATGCTCCCATTTCCACTCTGGTATGGGTAAGGGTTGCAATAATCCGGCAGGTCGTTGATGTTCAGCTTTGACTTGTTGGCAATGAAGACATTTGGACACAAAGTCGGCAATTTCTTTCTTCATTCCCGGCCACCAGAAATTCTGTTTCAGATCTTGGTACATTTTCGTATTTCCCGAGTGGATAGACAATTTTGAATTGTGACCCTCTTGCAGAACTCTTCTTTTCAGTTCAGTGTCATTCGGTACACACAGTCTTTCTTGAAATTTCAGTACATTGTTCTCAAATTTGAATCCCGGTCTCGGCTTAGACTCTCTTTCTTCGATGATCTTTTTCAAAAAGTCATCCAGTTGCTATTTCTCTTTAACTTCTTCAATCAGTGCCGGTTGAGCAGAAATGGCAGCTATGGTTCCACCTTGTTCTCTCAAGACAATTTCAATTTCAGATTTTTCGAGATCATAGAGCAATTCCTTCTGTCCGGTGAGCAAACAAGCTAAGTTGGCAATTGACTTTCGGCTCAATGCATCGGCAACAGTATTGGCTTTTCCCAGATAGTACAAAATCTGTAGGTCATAATCTTTGATCAATTCTAGCCATCTGCGCTGTCTCATATTTAGTTCTTTCTGGGTGAAGAAATATTTCAAACTCTTGTGGTCGGTATATACTTCACATGTCGCCCCATAAAGATAGTGACGCCAGATTTTCAAAGCAAACACTACTGCAGCCAGTTCCAAGTCATGGGTCGGGTAGTTCTTTTCATGTGGTCTCAACTGTCGGGAAGCATAAGCAATAACTCTCTCATTCTGCATTAAAACACACCCCAAACCCTTATGAGAAGCATCACTAAATACAATATATCCATCCGTACCTGAAGGTAAGGTCAAAACCGGTGCAGTCACAAGTCGAGTTTTCAGCTCTTGGAATGCTGATTCCCTCTGGTCAGTCCAGTCAAATAATGTCCCCTTCTGAGTCAACTGAGTCAATGGTAAGGCAATTTTGGAGAAGTCTTTGACAATTCTTCTATAATATCCAGCCAATCCCAAAAAGCTTCGGACTTCAGTCACATTGGTTGGTCTAGGCCAGTTCACTTCAATTTTTTTCATGATCAACAGAAATTCCATCTTTGCTAACAACATGCCCCAAAAACATAACATGATCAAGCCAGAATTCACATTTAGACAGTTTAGCATACAGGTTCTGTTCTCTTAGGGTCTGCAAGGCAAGTCTCAGATAGTGTTCATGTTCTTCTCTACTTTTTGAATAAATCAGTATGTCATCAATAAATACCACAATGAAATCATCAAGGTATGGTTTAAAAATTCTGTTCATAAGGTCCATAAAAGTAGCAGGGGCATTCGTGACTCCGAATGGCGTAACTAAAAATTCATAATGGCCATACCTCGTTCTAAAAGCAGTTTTATCAATGTCTTCCGGTTTAACCTTCAGTTAATGATACCCCGATCTGAGGTCAATCTTGGAAAACACTTGTGGACCCTGTAACTGATCAAATAAATCATCAATACGTGGCAATGGGTATTTATTTTTCACAGTTACCTTGTTCAATTCGCGGTAGTCAATGCACAGTCTCAGTGAGCCATCTTTCTTCTTTACAAATAAAACAGGTGCACCCCACGGTGAAGTATTGGGCCTGATAAACTTCTTGTCTAACAGTTCTTGCAATTGCACTTTCAACTCCTTCAGTTCAATTGGGGCCATTCTGTAAGGAGCTTTAGATATTGGCTGTGTACCCGGAACCACATCCACAGTAAATTCGATCTCCCTATCAATTAAATCCCCTGGCAGATCATCTGGAAATACATCTGGGAATTCTCTAACTATAGGAATACAATTCACGTCAGTTTTAACACTATCATCGGCCAGAACCGATCGGACGAACACAGATATCCTTTACACCCCTTTCTAATCAGTTTAACAGCTTTCACAGAAGAAATCAGATACGGAGGAGGTACTACTCCACTCCCATGAAACACAAATTCAGGCAAACCAGGTGGACGGAAAACTACTTGTTTTGTTACACAGTCTATGGTGGCATGATATTTTTGCAACCAATCCATCCCCAATATAACATCAAAATGATCAATGTTCAATGGCAGTAAATCAATAAACAGATGCATATCCCCAACAAGAATTTCACAAGCAGGATACATATATGCACATGTCATGGATCCCCCTACAGGTGATGATACAGCTAGCAAGTAATTCATGGGCTCTAAGGGTCTATTCAATTTTCGTGAAAAAGCATGCGACACATAAGAATGTGTAGACCCTGAATCAATCAGTACATATGCATTTTGAGCACAAATAGAAAGAATACCTGACACTACGGTCTCGGTATTTTGCACGTCTCCCGGTACTAGGGCGAAGACTCGGCCCTGCCTCATAGGTTCTTTCCCGGTAGCTTTGGGGTTCGGTTTTGGTGTCACGGTTGATGCTGCGGCGCTGCCTGCAGCTTTACTGTTACTCGGGGCAGTGGAGGAGCAATCTTTCACCATGTGGCCCACCTTGCCACACCTGTAACAAGCACCAGAAATTTTATAACAAACTCCCTTATGGTTCTTACCACATTCAGGACATGGCGGTATAGAAGCACTCCCTTGGCTGGGGCTATTTGTTGACCCCGTATTCTGTTTCTTGTTCAATTGATTATGCTTGCCTTTCTTGAATTGGAAATTCTGTCTTTTACCACGCCAGTCAGACGCTGGTGTTTCAGATTGTTTCACAGCTTCGATGTTCGACTCGACCATCAATGCTCAGTCAAGAACACCCACATAAGTCGGTAGCTTTAAAACATTTATCCTGTCCAGTATTGCAACATTCAGGCCGCCTTCAAACCTTCTGGCCTTTTGTAATCGGTATCCACCATATGTGGTGCGTATCTGGCAAGCCCAGTAAACTTTGTTTCGTACTCAGCAACAGACATTGTGCCCTGTTTTAACTGTTCAAATTCAGTGACCTTCCTGTCCCTGACACACTAAGGGAAGTACTTTTCAAAGAAGGCTACTTTAAATTGAGCCCAAGTCATAACAGTGTTGTCATCCCGAGTAAGCATCCACCACCTTCTTGCTTCCTCTTGCAGAGTAAATGTAGCCAACAGTACCTTATGTGCCTCCGAGCACGGAAACACCTCAAACAGTTTCTCAGTCTCCAGAACCCATGCTTCAGCCTTTAATGCTTCTAGGCCTCCCTGAAAGGATGGCGGTTTTAGTTTGCTGAACTTCTGAGTAAGAGCAATTATGTCCCCATCATTAATATTCACGTTCTGGTCCGGCTGTACCAGAGGAGGAGGAGGAGGTGGGGGCTGTTGGTTCTGTTGTTGATCTAGTATTTCAGTTATTCGTTCCAACATTCTTTCCAGTCTGGCCATTCTGGCCTCAAATGATTCAGGTTCAGTAGCAGCATTTGCATTATCCATTTCACTATAGCGATTATACGATTATAACAGTCATCAATATAAACAGTCATTTCTTTAAACAGGTTAACACATTGGCATATAATTAGTCATATCATAACCACACATTTTTCATGCTCATGAATGCCCTAATCACTTTTCTAGGACACCCTATAGCTCATTTGGACACGTGTGTGGGGTATAACTCGTGGTTAAGTATCGCTCTGATACCACTCTGTCACGACCCAAACCCGGCCCTATGGGTTTAGCACTGTAACCATCCAGTAATCCGAGATTACCGAAGGCCTGCTTAACAGTAGAACAGTAAAAACAGAGTTCAGGGCCTGGCGGAAGCCAACACAGTAAATAATTAATGTCCATTGAGCTGTGACAGTCTGTATGCCAAAAAAGATTTTTCATGCATTTATACATTTAAACAGTACAGTCTATACAACATTTACAGTCAAACAGTGTAGGGACCTAATCCCTAGATAACGATAAGATAAGTAGCTAATCTATCTGATAATCCAAAAGCAGTCAAGATGCGGTTGGGAAAAGAAATAAAACACCCCAAAGCCATAACATGGCAACTCGGAACCTCGTAGTAAGGCACGTAGGCTAGCTTGACAAAACTGGAATCTAACCCACGCTCCTAGCTTGACAAAACAGTTCATTAAACAGTATTTCAGTCTTTCAGTCAGAACAGTTATTCAGTCATATGTGGTATATCCATTAGCATAACAGTAAACAGTAGGTCTTAAAGACCGAACAGTAATGATGGCCATCAATCAGTAACAGTAGTGGTTCCACGAGGGAACCAACAGAGATCTCTGTAACAGTAACAGTCAGTAACAGTAGGTGCTAAGGATGCCACAGTACAGTTCAGAAATTAAGGACATACATTTATTCAGTAAATAATACTAGTTCAGAAATCAGTTCAGTATTCGAAAGATAATCATTTTGAACATATCTTTACACAATTGTTACTCACAGAGTTCGGGCTACAATATACTAGAGCGTGTCTCCCCAATCGCCAACCCTACACAGTTCACAGGTCGAACACACACTAAGCTACACAGTTGGGAGATATCATAATTAAATCCCTAATTTGCCTCGATGTGTTCTACATCAATATCCTCATTAAGATGCCTTAAACTAGGCCTAAGAATGCCTAGAATGGGATGAGGATACAAAAATACACTTAGAAAACATTTTGCAAAGTTTGTTGAAAATAGGACCCTCGCTCGAGCGAGCCTTCCTTAGCTCGAGCGAGCTTCCAAAATCAAAGGCTTCGCTCGAGCGAGAAATCCTTCGCTCGAACGGTCTGATGAAACAGTAAAAGTACTTGATGCTCGAATTTTACGCTCGAGCCACTAATCCTTCGCTCGAGCGTGGCTCAGAGTAAACGTTGGTCGCTCAAGCGAGGAATCCTTCGCTTGAGCGAAGAAGCCAAATCTGGAATTTCCAGATTTGTCTCCTAAGCTCAAACCAAGCATTCTTTCACTCAAAACTCGACCTCTTGGGCCCAAATTCTGGAAAATACATCCAAATCCAATGTACAACAAGTTTCAAAGCTCAATTTGTGAATTCAAAGCCCAAGAGTGAGTCAATTAAAACCATTTTCCAAACCCATTTTTATGAACATGGAGATTACGCAACATGCATGGATTCAAACCAAATTCAACCTTCAAAGTTTGTCCAAATGGACTCATTGCTTCAAGAATGTGATGAATTCATGGACTCAAGTCTATTTATGAACATGCATGTACAATTTTACCATGAATTCAACTCAAACTCATCAATTCAAACATGCATGCATGAACTATGCTCTAATTCAACATGTATGAACTAATTCATGACTTAATTCTACAATTGGGCAAGAATCATGCAAGAATTAGCTTAAACTCACAATTAAAGGGTTGTATTCTCTTACCTAAGTCTTGTATTCAAGGTTTGGAGGCTCAATTTGACAATTCTCTAACAATTACTTCAATTCTTCAAGCCCATTCACAAGATGAGTTCAATTCTCTCTTAACTCTCCCTCTCCTTCACTTTGGTCAGCTATAGGCTCTCAATTGTGGCTGATGAAATGTTCATCTAAGTGTAGTTGCCTCAATAAGGAGAATAAACAAAGGCCCACTAACAATGGCAAAAGCGTAATTACAACAAACTCTTTAATTGGCTTAAATTATTCTAGTTTAATCATACCTAATCAATTTTCAGATAAATACACCATAAAACCACATTATTTCTACTGATCACGGAACATCAATCAATTTTTGATTCGACCGCCGATAGGGCCTTCAATTAACAGTTTAAACATAAAACATGGACAGGTAAACACATAAGTCAAACAGATAGAAATGCAATGCAATAGATATACTTAGTCAATTCAGTTTCATTTTCAATCAATCCGTTCAGTACTTCAGTTAGTTCAATTATCGGTCATAAACAGTCCAATTTAACAGTAATCAGTATGTAATTCAGTAATTTATCGATAATCGGTATGAGGGTTGTTACATACACATAGCCCCTTCGTTGAGACCTTGAACCACGCACAATACCATTTTCATCATCGAGTGTACCGGGTAAAGTGCTCGAGCCTTCCAGGCGATCAAAAATGAGGTGTTTACATCTGGGCTCACTCAGGCAGTCTGAAAATTGCCCAAAATGCCAAACCTTCCACATTCATTTCCGAGCTCAAATTCATGCAAAAATAACTCAAAAACATGATATCTAAGCATGATACAAGTGTAATTCCACATTAAACATATCAATCTTGCACCAACAACAATTCCATGGTCTCATTTTTTCACATTTTCATGGTTTATATACATAAGTTCAATACATATATATATATATATATATATTCATGAATGATTTTCTCACAAATCTTGTTTGTATGAACCATCTATGGTTTGTTTCATGGATCAAACATAAAAATGAACTCAAATCAATTAAAGGTGTAAAGATTAGGGACCAATTTCATGCCTTTAGCTCTAACCACCACACAACTCAAACCCTAGCTCAAAATTCCTTATTTTTTCATGATTTCTTGACAAAGATGAGTCAGAGACAAAGTTTGTAAGTAAATTTCCATACCTTTACTCAAATATATGATTTGCCCCTTGATTTCTTTCAAATCTCTAGCTTTCTCCTTTTTCTTTCTCTCTAACTCACACTTTGGAGCCCTTTTTCCACAAATGAAGAACCAAAGAGGCTATACATAAACACTTATCTCAAAAATCTTAATTTATTCATTACGAATCATAATTTTTCAAAATCTCACCAAAGGCTCTAAAAATCATGCTAATCATAGCTATGAAGTCGGTTTTTGTTTATCGCGCCTCTACAGCTTTCAATTTCAGTTCAAAGTTTCAATTGTAACAGATATTCCTACTTTCAACAGATATTTTTCCAAATTCACATATTTCCCATACTTAAACTTACAAATTCATATCAAACAAATAATCACATACATAATTAAGCATAGTACGGGTTGGGTTATACACTACAAGCAATAATAATATTGTAAATCAATTTCACCATAAAAAATATATATTTTATATATATTAGATTAACTCAAAACTCTAATAAAATTACAATTAAGTTAGTGAACAAAAATTAACAGCAACAACTCAATTAATTCAACTGTAGAATCTCTCATCTCTCTCTAGGAATCTTCAATTGAAATCTTCAATTTCACAACTTTAATTTCTCAATCACATGACAAACTATAATGCAAACCACATATCAACATTATTATACTCATGATCATATATAATTATCTTAATTAATTGTTCCTATTGACATAGAATATTCAAGAAAATCAGTAAATTCAAGAGAGAGAGAGAGGGAGAGACGTTACTAGTTTACATAGCAACAATTGGGAGATGAATTATTGCCATAGTGCCAATGAAATCACTTCCATTGTCAATGTCGTATTTGCCTTTACTTCACATCTTAGCAGAGCTTAGATCTGGGTTTTGCCACTTTAACAAATATTGCCCTGCCATCCAGAAACAAAAATAACGAGGTTGGGATTCGATCATAAATTACTCTATCATATAATTTCTTTTATAAACCACCTAAAATTTCCTTCGATTAATTTTGTATTTGTTGTTCCAATGAAGCAGACAATAAAAGCTACAACAGATCCATCATTTACCTTGAAGATCAACCAAAAAAGATAACACAATAGTCATCTTTCAATTATGAATAGAAAAGGAAAAATAAAGTGCACCTTCTAGCTCATGGAACATGGAAAGCAATGTGTTTCTTAAGCAAACCAAGTACAAAAGCAAACTGAAAGATCATTAAACATAAGATTCTTTAAAGACCTTCAAAATAAGATGTTCGAGCTGCTTAAGCCCACTCCCATCTTCTGAAGTGACAAACTACTACCATTAACTGCAGCTAATCTTCAAGCTTAAACATCTTATTATACTAACCATCAACTAATCCCTTTGTCAATTTAACCAAAAGGCCATTTCTTAGGCAGAGGATGGTACAAAAGTCGAAGTGATGGAACACTTTCCCTGGCAAGTCTATACAATTGATATGTTAATGATTATTTTGTAATTCATATGTAAAAATGCATATAATTTTAACTGACCTTGTCACATAGAAGTGGTCAAACTTATGATTAACGTGCTGGACAATGAGTGCACCATATACAGCCCAATTTAGCAAACAAAGAAAAACTAAGCACCAAGCCTACACCCACATCAAAGCTATACAATAACACTCCACAAGCATGCTTCCATTCAAGATGCTATAACCCAGCACAATCCTTAATACATTTCAATCTATACACCAAGTCCATAACAGAGTAATCAACTTGCTTCATATTATACTTGAACAACAAAGCCAATCTCACTTTGATCAACTCACTCAACTCCAATCAATTAAGCTGAGCCTTCCAAGCTATGCAAGTATGATGGATATTGGATAGACAAACACTAGAAAAGAAAATGTTCAACTAATTAATTTAGTAGCAACTGAAGAAATTCTTCAAAGACCATATAAAACACAAATAATGAAATATGTAAATATATGTACTACTTCATGAAATCAAGCACAAATAAAATTGCTGACTAAAAAAAATAATGAAAACATAAAGCTTTTTCAAAACTTTGAAAATGAAAACAGTACTATGATATACAAAATTTTAGGTTGTATGGAAGTTACTCTATAAAACCCATTTGTGGGAGTAATAGTTACAATTTGCTCTATAAACTCATTTGAGGGAGTAATAATTTTAGAATTTCGCGACTAAATAATTTACTTTGATTTTCACAAGGAAATGTTGAAGAATTAAGGTAGTGTTTGGTTCACTGGAATAAAGTGGAATGGAATCATTCTATCAAAATGGCAATTCCCATGTTTGGTTGACCAAAAAAATAATGAAAAATACATTAGAAATGGAAACATCATTTATCAATATAAGAAAATGATTGTCAATTTCCATGTTTGGTTGACTATAAAAAAATAATGAAAAATACATTAGAAATTGAATCATCATTTACCACTATAAGAAAATATTCATTCTATATGGGAGTCTAAGGAATGGCCATTACATTCCATTCCACTTCATTGAGTGAGCCAAATTGATCGTAAATCTTTCAAAAAGAAATTAATCGATTTTTTTTTTTTTAATAATGAAAACAAAATCATGAAACCCCTAAATCAAAAGGGCAAGAGAAAGGGGGGGGGGGGGGAAAGGCCCTAGTTCCACATATATTTTGATAAAAATTTCACAGAATTAATCAAAAAAAATTTATAATGAAATGATGAAACCTCTAAATCAAAAATACAAAATCACAAATCACCACAAATTGACAAATATATATACATACATATATATATATATATATATATATGTGTGTGTGTGTGTGTGTATATATACAAACAGTAACAGTGAATTCAATCAAGTTTAGTGAATGTAATAAAAGATAAAGAAGAGATGTAGAACAAAAATGAAGGTGAAAAGAAGAAATTCATAGAGTAAATTAAGCAGACACATATATAAACCATGAAACAAAGGAGAGAGCTTTTACTTGAGGGAGTCGAATTTGAAGATTAAGAACGAATTTGGAGATCACAAAGGGTCGTCAATCTAGAGCATGAGATTCAAGCCTTGAAGATAAAAAGTGAAAAAATAATAATAAATAAAGTGAGAGAGAGAGACAAGAGAATACATATTATAGAGAACAACAACAGATTTTCTATGGTCTTCTCCAACAAATATAAAGAACAACAATAGAGGG
This sequence comes from Camellia lanceoleosa, assembly GCA_025200525.1. Lineage (NCBI taxonomy): Eukaryota > Viridiplantae > Streptophyta > Magnoliopsida > Ericales > Theaceae > Camellia > Camellia lanceoleosa. The sequence continues at coordinate 43,179,217 of CM045760.1, forward strand.
AGGGCAGACGGCAGTGACCATAAAGAGGCTCACAATCGGCTATGCAAGATACGAAGGGGTAGTGCTGTTTCTAGAGAGTGTAGTCGGTGCCAGTCTCTCTGTAGTCAATAGCGAAATAAAGTGAGAGAGAGATGGAGAATAAGAAGAAGAAGAAGAAGAAGAAGAAGAAGAAGAAGAAAAAGAGAATACATACCTTCTGTTGTTTGATGAGGTCTTAAGCAAAGCGAATGAGATGGAGTTCAAGGGGCAATTACCTCTTTATTCACAGTCATTTCTGGCAATTAAAAATTATAGGACAAATACAAAACAGTGTAGCTTTTAGAAATTAATTATTGGTGACTTAATTAATTAAGTCACCATAAATGTCGTTTATATTTTTTGTGACTAAGCAATGGTTTCCGTGACTAAGCAATGGGTGTTGCCAAAAACAATACATTTGGCAACTAAACTTTTCGTCGTCATATATTAATTTGGTCGCAGAAAATTGTCCCTAGCTCCCGCCCATAAATTTCACTTTGTGCCAAACTCAACACCGACCAAATTTTTAATTCTTCGCCAATAGTTTAGTTTTTGGCAACCAAAAAATGTATGGTCGCCAATTATGTACATTTGACGACTAATTTCTATTTTAGTTGCCAAAACACATCGCCAAAAATGTTTTTGTTGTAGTGCATGTTGTGCCTGTTATGGTTAGCCAAATGCGAGATCTTATTTGGTGCTTGGAAATCAAGTAAGTAGAGAATTCGGGTTAGGCGCTATAAAGAGACTACACTAAGATCAGTATAGTGTATCGAGTATAACGTCACTCTTTAGAAGAGTTACTTCACCGTAGCATGTATTCATAGTAGATGTGCTTGACAACTGAGTAATGAGGTGAGAGAATGGATCCCTGTTTTCTCACTGTGTGTGTCTTACGTGTCATTATTGATATGACATTCACGTATATACCTTTTTGTGACCTTTGACTATATCATAAAGTAAGGGATTGATGTTTTGCTACTTTGGTATGTTGATTGCGGTCATGTATGATTCGGTCTTAAGGGACATCATTGGAAAAATGGTCAATCCTAAACTAAATGGTACGAAGGCGAAGGGAAGATCATCTAGTATTACACCACTATTGTATGTTCACTGCCAGCAACTCACATCGCTCTATATGAGAGACAGATTAAGTGTGAATATATTGCAAGAATTGAGAGGGTCAAACATGTTCTTTTAAGGGATTAGAGATGTTTTTTGGACCGGTATAATTAGATGGGCTTGGGATATTTGAGACACTATTTTTATTTTCGAGTTAATGTCTTTTTGCTGGCTCTTTTTGAGTTTTTAATGTAAAGCTCTCACATGTAGGTGTTTTTAGCGAGCGCACAGTTCATTGGCTAGTATGATCTTGTTTGATGGATAGATTGAGATAAAGGAAACGCGGTGTCATGCCAGCACATGTTCGAGTGGAAGATATTAGAAATTGGGTCAGGTTTAGAACCTATATCCGATTGGGTCGCCCATGGTGGTATGACGACCCATGACTCATAAGGAGAGACCCATTCAAAGTGGACTTGGATTAGCTTATCTTGGGAATAAATGTGATTAGCCCACTATCTCATCTATTGAGGAGATAAAGTTGTGGGTGGTTGTAACACTCCCATATAATATAAGTATCATATGGCGAGAGTTAATTTTAACTGTATCTAATCAGTCTCCTAGAGTCGTCTCTATTTTTTTTCTCTCTCTCCATAGAAACATAGAATAACTTTCGTACTGTGAAGAGTGTGGGTAGTTCTCTAGTAGCTCTACTCTACTACTGAGAATTATTCGAAGACATCAATAGAAACACTTGATTTATCCACATGAATTATGAATTCGGTTTAAGCGTAAAAGGTATGTCCCAAAATATTTATTTTTACTGTATATTATTTCTTATTTTTCCTATATTAGAACCTTTAAAAGCTAATGAGTTTGGCAATTGATTATTTTTTTGTTATGAAGAATTTTTTGTGAGTGTTTTTTCAAACTTGTGCTTTTTGGTGAAAAATTAACCATATAACTCCTATATGAGCCCCAGCCACCATAACCAAAGGGACCCCGTAAAATTTTTCAATATATGGAGGGCAAAATCATTTTTCAACAATTTAATTGACATTCTCAAAAAAAAAATTTGATGGGAAAGTTTTTTTAGCCAAAGCAAATAAACTTTCTACTTTTGGCCTTTTTTAGCAAAAATATTAGTGATGGGAAAAAAAAATGCTACCGCAAATGTTGTTTTTGTGACAACAAAGATGCCATCGCAAATAGTTCCATGTTATGTAACTCAGTTTCGATAAAATTAAAATCACATAAAATAAAATAATTTTAATTTTATATATCAAATGGTGAGATTCATCATAAAAAAATACAATTTTATTCAAATTACTCTGCCTACATAATATATGATTAATTCTGTAGTTAGCTCTATTTATGTAGATTTATTGCTCAATTTTTTAGAAGGGAGCAAAGCAATGCATCAAGTCAAAAGAAAAAAGATAGAGTAAGTTTTCTAAAGTTTGAAAAAAAAAAATACAGAAAATTTATAATTTATAATTTTGACATAATTATACAGGACTAAATCTAATACAGATGTTGTGAAAATAAAAAAATAAACAACATAAAATATACATTTTCGTGTAAAATAAAAGTTAATATTATTTTTTTCATTCATATAACTAACAATAATTGATGAAAATAAAGTTAAGTGTTATATAAATTAAAATCACAAAGAAATTCAATATAATTATATCAAAATTATAAAATTTATTGTATTTTAAAATTAAAAAAAATTAAATGAGATCAATATAATTTACCTGAAAAAGTAGCAGCTTATTTTGAAAATAGGAGCCAGTAAGCTTTAACTGAACTACAAGTTCGGCCAATTAGAGCATCTCCAACCAAAGTTTTCATCAAATTTGAGTAAAAAAATGACTTTTTCCTCAATCTGATACCGAGTGCTCCAACGGTTGATTTTCATCAAATCTGTGCCGAGATAACCAGTTGGTCGACCGGTTAAGCCAAAAAAAAAAAAATTTATTTTTTATTTTTTTTATTTTTTATTTTTGAACTTTTTGAACCTTTTAGTAGTCGACCGGTTGGTTGACCGGCCGGTCCACCGGCTGGTCGACCGGTAAAACAAAAAAAAAAAAAATTTTTTTCAACTGTTTGACCTTTTTTTTGGAACTGTTTGAACCTTTTGGTGGTCGACCGGTTGGTCAACCGGTTGGTCTCCCCTAACGATCATGCACAGTGTTTTCATGAAATGCGGAGCCTGTCCTCATTTTGGTAAAACGTTTGGTGAAATCTCGATTTGATATTAATTTGGTGAAACCGTTGGAGCATGAAAAAGTGTTTTTTTTACCAAATTTTAAATTTGATGCCAGATTTGGTTTAAGGTTGAAGATGGTCTTAATCAAACACTCTGCCATGTTTGGTTTGTGTTTATAAAATAATTTTTAAAAAGAATTTATTAAATTTAAAATTTTGTTTGGTTATATATTTTGAAAATAGTTTTTAAATTTTAAATTTTTAAATTTTTTTTTTTTAGTTAAATAGATAAGTATGAGAGAAATAGTAATTAATTGATATGTAAAATATGAGAGAAGGAGAAATGATAAGAAAATAGTGATATTATTATATTTAGTAAGAAGAAAAATAATTTGGAATTTTTTTTCAAAAAATTTCTACCACACAAGGCCTCTCTATGTGGATCATTATTGAACTATTTATTTTAGGAATGGCAATTGGAAACCAAATATGGTGGAAGTGTACCCAAGGGACGCCGAGCTTCTCTCCTTGGCGATTTTTCGGTGTTTTTCCCGTGAGTTTAGAAAATATTTTTATAGTATAGATTTAAATATTTCTTTGCTACGGAGAAAGGTTTGAGATTTTTTGAGAGGGAGATTTATGAGTTTGAATGGGCCATGGTAAAGACCGGGCAAAATGAGGGAGGCAAACATGTTTGGGCCGTGAAAGCTTGGGCTCTTCCAAATAAGGTTTTGCTCGATTGAGGCTCAGGACCACGTTGGGACCGAGCTGTGTGGGCTTGTCTATGAGAAAGCCGAGCTACTTGAGTTGCTCGGCCAAGATGGCTGTCTGTCATTCTGGATTCCACGGTTCACACGTTTAGCGCGGTAGAAAAGCCTTTGGTTTGCTGGCTCGACCTATCTTGAATTCGGCTTTGTCGGAATGCAGCCGAGCTCGGCGAGAGGGACACTCGGGTGCGCTGCGCAGCGCGGTCGTGAAAGGCCGAGGTGATTCCACCGGTCTGTCGGGCTCTGCTAATATAATATGACGATTTGGTTAGGTGGTGATTGCAGGATTTGTGCTGATAGATGGGAGAACAACACCACGTGTCAAGAGACTAATGGGAGCAGATTTGAGCGCAGAAAGTATATAGGCGTGTCTGCGCCCCCCATGCTGAGCATGGAACATCATTTGGTAAAAACAACCCAAATACTCTACTCTCCTCTTTCTCTCTCTCTATCCCTGAGTGTGTGCTAACTTGACCATCGGAGGAGTTCTCCGGCCACACACTGCCGAGTAGCTCACCGCTGTTGTGCTCGCAGGTCGATCAGACAGACTAGGAGCTTGGACGAAAGGAATACGGGCTCCGCAGAATATTTGCTCCCCGTACAGTTTCCCTTCCTATTTTTTGCATAGACATTTTTTGAAAGGTGAATTATACTAACGGTCTATATAGTTTGGAATTCGTATTATTTTGATTCCTAACTTTTTAATTGTGACACATTTAACCCAGTATTTTGAATCTTGTTTTAAATAAGAACAATTGAAGATACCATTGCTTAATTTCAAGGGTAAAATCGTTTATTTTATAAAATATAAACTAATTTGACAAAAATAAATGTCAAAAAAATAATTTTGAATTTTTAAAAATTATTTTCACCCATTAAAGAGAAAATTATGTAAAATTGATAAATCTTTAATACATTTATTTCTTTCTTTCTTTTACCAAATTAATTTTTATTACGTATTTGGATGATGATCATGTAATGGGTGATTGTTTTTATTCATTAAATTAGTTTCTATTTTTCTAAAGTCAAATATGGCAACAACTTTGATATCATTATAATCAATCCATTAAATTAAAAAATCCAAAACTAAAAGCATTTTATATATTAAATATATCGATTACACATTAAAATTCTAAAAATCACCCATTACATAATCATCATGCAAACACATAATAAAAATTAATTTGGTACAAAAATAAATAAATAAATGTCTAAAAGATTTATATATTTTACATAATTTTATTTTTGGTGGGTAGAAATAGTTTTTAAAAATTTAAAAATATTTTTTTGATATTTATTTTTGTCAAATTAGTTTATATTTTATTAAATTGATGATTTTGCCCTTGAAATTAACCAATGGTATCTTCAATTGTCCTTATTTGGAACAAGATTCAAAATTCAGGATAAATGTGTCACAATTGAAAAAGTAAGGACCAAAGTGACACGAGTCCCAAACTATAAGGACTATTATTGTAATTCGCCGTTTTTTGAATTTTCAACATTCACAATGGTACCGTCTTCTCTTACTCCTCTTTTTTTTTTTTTTTTTTAATTTTATTGTTGTTGTGGGTATTTTTCTTCTTCAACTCAGGCTTCCGATAGCAACTGAAGATGGCAACGGCGGTAGTGGTAGATTTAGGCATTGGCGTGGTAGGGACGACGACGATGGTGCCTTCAGGTCTGGACTATATTGTTTTAAATCTTATTTTTTTCAAACCACATCTATGTGGTTTTTTCTATATTGCATCTTTTTTTTTTTTTATGACTTTTACATTTTGTTGTTTGTAGTTTGTGTTAGGTTTCTTACTTGATCCTTTGAACCTTGTTGTTCTTGTTCGTATACTTTGTTTATTTTATATTAGATTAACGATTCGTGTGCGAGTCTCTTTTCGAGAAGAGACTTATTTAAACCAATTCGAACTAAATAAATTCGGTGGAGGTAGCGGTGCAATATAACTGTCTTTTAACTGTTTTAAAAAAAAAAAATTTAAAAGGTAAAAAAATAAATAAGAAAATAAAAAATAAAAAATAAAAATGCACATAATACGTTACTGGTACTATATAATATATTCACAATAGATATAGATATGGGTCACCTTCCTGTCTGTGCACTCTTATATAACAAATTTATTCCATTTGTTTTCTCACCTCAAAACTATTTTCTACCTATGTTTGGCATGAGTTTTTTTTTTTTTTTTTTTGACTCTTTTAATCACAAAAAAATAAAAATAAATTAAAAAGTTAATAAGATAAAATATTACATTCAAACTATAATCATTTCATTTTTTCTCTTACAAAAGTCAAAAAGTCTCCAATGCTAAAAAAGCCAAAAAATTAAAAAGTCAACACACATTCCAAACGAAGGTTCCATGTGAAATCTTTTAGGAGAAATTACCTGCATATGGTAATTGTAAAAAAATATTACATATATGTGAAAATTTTATATTTTTAATTATTAATATTGATAAAATTTACTATTAATTTATAATTATTTTTTAACTTATTCACTGATTTAAAATTCTCCCTATCTGTTACAAGCCAATCCCCGGACCCAACTCACCCACTCCTGTACGAATAAGAACACTTGTGAACACTCAACAGCAATATGTGGCTTCGTAAAATGACTTACTAAAACAAGATCTGTAAGTCATTTTTTCTTTTTTGGTGAAAAAAATATTTATCAAAAAATTAGAACAATATTATTGAAAAAATTATTTTCAGTTGAAACAAATAGAGCTTATATGTCAACTATTTTTTTCATAATATTAGAGTTGTTTCTCCTGCTCCTCTTTCAACAGATAATTTTTTCCAAAAAAAGGGGGTAAATTTATATTGCTCTTTCAACTATCATTTAGTACACGCAATTCGTATGTAATTTAAATAAGTAAAATTAAAATAAAATATTTAATATATATTATGTGTCACTCAAGTAGTAAATTTTCAAATAAATTTCACTCAGATCTGGGCTTAATTTTTTGGGGCTATTTAAAAAATTTGTTTATTTGCTAAAACCAACAAAAAGGTTCATGTTAAAAAAACACATAATTTTTTTGGCATTTTTCTAGTCTTTTTAATGACATTTTAAAATGGCTAAAATGAGTTTTTTAGTGGGAAATAAATCTGTCACATAAATTAATATAAGTTATTTTTTTTACTTTTTTATTAAAATATGAGGTAAAAATAAAATTTTGACCGTATATTAAAAAAAAATGATAAATTACATATACACTCCATGACGTTTGCTTAAAATACAGATTGCCTACTGTAGTTTGAAAAATTACAAATACCCCCTTAGTAGAATTTTTTATTTAATAGAATTAACTAAAAAAATAAAATTCATAATTACTCTCCTATACAATATTAAAATTATCTAAATTATTAATTGAAATATATTTTTAATATCATTAAAAACTATTAATTGACTTGATGATTTATTAATAAAATGGACAATTTATTATGAAATTAGGAACCTCAGAAGGTAGAATGTAATTTTTAAAATTACAAAAGGCAATTCATATTTTAATTAAATTTTAAGGGGTGTATTTGTAATTTATTCTAAAAAAAAAAGGAATAGAAAAGAAAGGAATGAGAATGAATTTATAATTTTTTAATTAAATCAACCCATTCCCAAACACCATCTAAAGCTTTAAGAGTTGAGAACAAAACCATAAGATTGAGAACAAGTGTTTTGTCTCCATGCCTACCTAACTCAAACTCTACTCATGAAATCAAAGGCTAATAAGACCCCACACATTTGATTCCGATAGGCCCCACATAAAGATAGAAAGAGATGTGAACCGTCAGATCATACCCTATTTCCTCAAGTAGGGCCCACAACATCACAAGTAAATACTTGATCAAAAATAGCCTCCCATGCAGGAGACAGCTTGACTTCTTTGACTCTTCCTTTTCCACCACCAGCATATTCCCTCCAGGAAAATAAGTGGTCATTTTCTCTCATTTTCCGGGAAAATAACATGGGGGCTACGGAAAGAGAAAAAGAAAAATAATGCAATCGCCTGAAATAGAAAACAGACCTGCACGAGCATGCCTGCCGAAACTAATTACCATTTTTAACTAAAATACCCTACAAATGAAATAAAAGAGATACCACTTCACAATTTCCCGGAAAAAACACAAATGACTGTATTGAATTTTCCAGGAAAGGAAAATAGATATACAACATATGATCATTTGATTGATGTCTCTATAACAACATCCACCTTTGAGAGTAGAAAATATTGCTAGAGAATTTAGAAATACTAGAGAGGGTTAAAACACCTATTTCTTGATCTTCAGTGCTTCACTACTAGTCAACAGTTGGAGATGGAGCTTGGGATTTGATCGTCGTGTTGCCGGAAAGTTACCCATTGGAGAAAAAGAGTGAGCTTGTTGATGGAGATGAACTTGTGGCGGCTTGATATGATCTTTGCCGGAAACAATCAAGTGACATTCGTGGCGGTGAGATCGCCATTGTCACCGAGGAAGAGGAGTGAGCTCCCGAGTCAGGTGGAGACCCTAAAATTGAAAAACTGTCATTTTTTTTTTTTTTTTTTTTGGCAAGGAATTTAACCTTGTAGCGTGGGACTGAATTCTGACTAACTGAACTAGTTCAGTTGATTACAAATTCTATTTCTTTGTTAATGGGTATTAGGGTTTTAAATATCAGAATTACTTTAAATAATAAAATCATGATATATATGTATTTATATTAATAGTGCAATTTTATGCTGTCGGTAAATAAGAGAAAAGTTAGAAATTATGAAAAAAATTTCATGAAAATAATTATGAAAGATTTATGATTCTCAGATTACCTTGATTAATGTATAGAACTTTATTCTAAGGTCATGTTTGTTTGGGTGGACATGAGCTTGGGATTGGACTAATAGTCCAATAAAATTATCAATCCGATATTTGATTAAACAATTAAAGCACGGACTAATTATTTTAAACTTGACTATTAGTTAAGATAGGATACATAATCCAACGAATTCATAATCCTAGGACTATTAGTCATGGGAATGCTAATCCAGTCCGCCCAAACAAACATGACCTAAGTGTAATATAAAAATTACAAAACTTTCATGATTATTTTTTTAAAAGGTATTTCATGATACCTATCATTACTGTGTAAATAATGATAACGGAAGTCTAAAATGCTATTGTTAATATTGAATGTCTAAAATTCCGTTACGTGCCAATATGGTACATAGTTGTTGATATTCACTGATATATTAACCGATATTTAACTGGTCTCTTTTGAGAAACTAGTTAAATGTTAAAAATTAATTTTTAATCAATTTTGAATCACATTATTTCTTACATATTTTACACTTTTTTTAAAAAAAAGTCATATAAAATCAAAAAAATTAAGTTTTAAACATCTTCTCAAAATTGGCTATCTGATATCTTCATTGTCGGATGTTGACTATTGTCATATATATGTATATATATATGAATTAATTGAGGCTTACTTGGAGGGTTATCGGACGATGAAGTACGAGCATTTTCAAGTTGGGACTTGGGTTCTTGGCTTTGAAGATGATGAGACTTTCGCCTCCGGCGATTATGATCCGCCAACCTTTTCCGGCAGCTTCGCTTCCCGTTGTCGAACTCCGACAGAACATGAAACCTATTATTATGTATTGAATTCATTATTGAAATTCATACATACATGTATGTATACATATATAATTAGATATACATAGTATTAAGCAAAAACAAGAAGTTAATGAGATTGATAGTAAATATTACTATAAAAAGCAAAACCAAACAATACGTAACCCTAAAACGGCAGCTTATAATAGGAAAAAGAAAAAAAAAAAAAAAAAATCAAGTTACGGACGCTAATGCCCTCGGGATTGCCCCTACGTACGACAAACTAATGATTAGCTGGATGGCATGATTTCCAAGGGCATTTTTGCCATTTTAAAATTTTTGTTGAAAATTAAAATTTAATTTGATAAACACAAAACATTAAAAATTTTGAATTTTTTAAAATTATTTGTGTCCCAAAGAAAAGGAAAACCTCTCAAAATAATGTATAATTTGTTAAATTTTTTCACCAAATTAGTTTTTCAATAATTTCACACATTACCTCATCTCAAAGTTTATACAAATTTTTTTTTAGGAAAATTTTTAATCCAGTTGAAGTTCTAAAAAAAACTTGAAATCACTAGTAAACTTTATAAATTTTAATAATTAGAGTATTAAGCTTTCTCATGAATATGTAATTATTTTGTAAAAATTTCACTAAATTGTGAAAAAAAAAATTAATTGGTTAGAAAATCAACTTCTGAACCAAATTTAATGGTTTAGAAATTAACTTCGGAACAAAATTTCCAATATATATAATTGCTCAAAAGTTAAATCCTCAACAATATAATTTCTTTAAAAAAATGATTTTTTTTTTTTTTTGAATAAAAACTAATGTTAATTAAGAGAAAATTGTTGATGAAAATAGAAGCTCCCAAAACAAAGGAAGAGAGAGGGAGAGATTGATGGATTGTGATGGTGGTGGGGTGGATGAAAATGCAAACAAGAAAGAAACACAAGGGTGTTATAGTAAATTTCATATTCAACCTGCTACATTGTTGACAGAACCGCTGAGTCAACCCGGCGGCGATTACAGTAGACGCTTTGGAGTGAAACTCGCAGACTTTATGGCGTCGGTGATAGTGTTTCGCGTGAGTCAGATCGGCATTACATCCCTCGGCCTGACACCTCGGCGAGTTCACCGAACCCGGTTCGACCCCCCTCGACCGCCTGTACAGCCGGTTCACAAAATCGTCCTCCGAAGACGAGAAATAAGTCCGACCGCCCAAATTCAACCCAATCCTCGACGCGAAGTCCGCGACCGGTTCACTCTTCGGTGCCACCACGTACCCGCCATGCTCCACCGTGGCTCCGCCGACGTGGTCGAGAGACAGCATCGCCGGCGAAGGCGGCGCGTAGGAGACTCCGAAGGCGCGTGGGTCGTAGAGAGAGTGCGAGTAGGCTTGGGTTTGGGGGTGGTGGAATGGTTGTTGTGGTTGATGAAAGTGGTGTTGATTCTGAGAAAACCCAGTTGAATTCACGAGGGTTTCGTTGAAAGCTTGGGCGTAGTGATCGAAAATCTGGCGGTTCGCGTCGGAATCTCCGGTGGTTTCTTCGCCGGAGTGCATGACTGTTGATGGGTTTCCCCATTCGTACTCCAACATTGCTACAAAACCCAAAACCCACTTCACTGATTAGCTTTTACAACAACCCTTTGATCTGTAGAGCAAAGAAAACAAGAGAAATAACTGGGATTTAGAGAGAGAGAGAGAGAGAGAGGAAGAGAGAATGGAACTGAGAGAAACTCAGAAGGTGTATATATAGAGTAGAAATTGAAAAACCCTAGTCGTTGTTCATTCATAAATTCAGTGTTTTAAACCTCTGTCTTGCTTTCTCTCTCCCTAATGGTGTGTGAGTACGAGTTAGTTGTCTCCTCCCTCTCTCTCTCTCTCTCTTTCTCTCTCTCTGTCCTGTATGTGTAGTTGTGAGCTGGAGGAACTGGGGTTATGAGGCGTCTTTTTGTTCAGTGAAAGAGAGATGTTGGTTTACACAAGTATGGGAAGTGAATTACTGTTTTACCCAATTAGTAACTGATTAAAGAATTGTGGGAACCGATTTATCCACTCCAGATTTTTTTTATTTGGATGATTGCATTTTGCCTTCATTTTTTTAATTTTTTTGTTATTTTAATTTGGAATTAAAAACCCAGTCCGTGGGGTTAAAAAACCTTTTTTTGGATAGATTTTTAAATTTTTTTGACTTTTATGAGAGAAAAAATAAAAGAAAGAGTTACTGATAAGTCTCATATGAAAAATTCAAAATCTATCTAGTCCCAAAATAAAATATTTATACCAATTAATCCTATATATTTTTAATTGTCACCAAAAAATTCTATTTAAAAAAAAACATTTAAAGACGCTCCTACATCCCACCACCATCGAACTTTCGTCAGACAGTCATCGAAAACTCGTTGGAATATTCAACATCACCAGGAAGTTGGCGGAATATCATCGAAAATTTGCTAGAGTATCACCGGAATGTTCTGAACGTCATCAAAAGTTGTTGGAATGTCTAGAATATTCGTTGGACGTCAAAAATATCACAGGAGACTCACCGGAATGTCCAGAATATTGCCCAAAAAAAAGAATAAGAATAAACTGAGAAATTAAAGTGAAAAAACAAAGCAAAATGTGCTAACTATTGATAAAGTGAAAGAAGAAGAAAAATCTAAGAATAACAAAGAACAACAATGAAAAAAAAAATATGTTATTTCAATTTTTGTAGGATTTAAACAAATAATTTTCAATATTGATCAAATTGAAAAGTAAACTTTAAAACTGTAAAATGTTACAGTTTCAAAATATAATTCTATTAAGTATTTATCCTTATTAATCAAATTGAAAAACATGTTATAAAACTGTAAAATAGTGAAACTACAAAATTTTACAATTCAAAAGAATGATTCAATTTAGCACGAAAAAAATTGAAATAGTAAAATTTTATAGTTTTCATCGTTTATAATTAAAATTCGAAAACAACTTGTTCAAAACTTGAAAAAAAAAATTTATTATAATAGGAAAATAGAAGTTTATAGTAAAAAAAAAAAGTATTAAAACTAAGAGATTAAAGGAAAGATACAGATATAGAGAGATCCTTGTACTCCGATAACTATTCATCTTCTTCGTCAAAAACTCATATCTTTCACCATCAGTGAGTACGAAATAAGGAGATGGTGCTTGGTGTTTGCTCGTGAACCCCAATCAATGGTGGTCACCGATCACTGGTGACTGTAGATTAGAAAGATAAAGGAAAAGAAAGGAAAAAAAAAAGCGTGGTCATGGTCATGGTCATGGTGGTCGTCGATAGAGAAAGAGAGATACAGAGAAAAGATGAAACAATATGTAAGGAAAGATGAAAAGATAAATGGGTATACGACTTGAATCAGGATCTTCTCCTTGATCTCTCTCCTTACCTCCCTACTTGCTAAGCCATTGGGCCCACTTCTAGGCCCAATTTCGATGATCCAAACCATTCACATTTTAAGACTTGTTGAGTATATCATACTTGAAAAAAATCAAATTGATCGGATATCAGAAACTAGATGTTCGGATTGTCGAACTAAAAATCATTATTTAAAAAAAATTTAATAAACAGTTTTCTGAACACATACTTTCTGATATCCGATAATTTGATTTTTTACAAGTTTGATATACTCAACAATCTTAAAATGTGAACGGTTCGAATCATCAAAATTTGGCCCAAAAGTTGGCCCAATGACCCAGCAAGTAAGGAGGCAATGAGAGAAATCAAGGAGATGATCTTGATTCATAGGACTTTTGGGCCTATCTAAAAGATTTTGGAATTAAATAAAACACACACTTTTCAAAAAAGACTTGTGGGTAATTTGATCAAAAATGAAATAATTATGATTTAGATGTGACATTTTAAGATTGTTTAGAAAGTATTAGATTAGTATACTTTTTGACTTTCTACAAAAAAATGTGAAATATAAGTTGGTTTGAAGTGATATGATAGAAAGATGATGTGCCCCAAATAAGATAATTGTAACCCAAATAGGATAATGTGCTAAAATAGCATTAGCACATGCCAAACAAACATTTTGTCTTATTGACTTTTTAGCCTATTTTATCTTTTTGTAACTAAAATAGCCAGAAAAACTCATGCCATACATAGCCTACAAATATTAAATTTATATAATAGTTTGTTTTTGACAACTCGGTTAAAAGTTCTTTTTTTTTTTAATTTTTTAATTTTTAAAATCACATTCAACTTGTTCGGTTTTAAGTTTTTTAAAACACTTTTCAGAAAATTATATTTCTTATTTTTTGTATTTTTTTTGTTTTTACTGAATTTTTTTAATATTTTAAGCAATTTTTTTTTTAATTTTTAGACGCACCTAACATAAATATACTTAAAAAGTATAATTTTTGTGAATTTTTTTTTAATTCACTAAATACAAAAAAAAAATCAGTATATTTTTCATATTTTTGTGTATTTATTAATTTTTTAAAATACTTTTTTATAAATATTTTACTATGTAGATATATCTAAGTAAGGTGCAGCGAAAAAAGTTTTTAAAAAAATGTTTAAAATTTAAAAAATATTCATTAAAAACAAATAAAAAAAAACGACAAACAAAAAAATCAATTTCTAAAAACTGAATTCAAAAAATTGAAATCAATACATTGATTATTTTTTATTTTTTTTACACATTTTAAAAAAAAAATTAACTTTTAACCTTATTTTCTAAACAAAAATAGAATAAATTTAAACCATACAATAATAACTTTTTGAATAATTAAATCTGACTGTCTATTTTGAAAAATAGGTTAAAAATTAATTTTTTTTATTTTATTTAAAAAAACATATAAAAAAATTAAAAACATTAAAAAAAATAACTTTTAGCTAAATCCTCAAAATATAGGGACAAGCCACTAGGAGGAAACTTCGGCTGGAAGGGGTTTGCATATGGATCTTCTCGTCCACACCTTCAATTTTCAAATACATCTCGTCGCTATGATTAAAATGTTAAGTCTTGAACACGTTAATCAAACAAAGTCTTATTAATTACACTAAAATTCATCTCAATTATAGTAAATTTCAATTGACTCCCTTCGTCTATAAACTCGTAAATATTTATTCCTCTAATTATAAAAATCATACAAATAAATCTTTTTAAAGGTGATTTAGGGGGATTTACACACGATAAAAGTGACATAATTTTTTTACAATTGAGTGAGTCAAAATATACAAATTCATAAATAAAATTATAAGAAGTTAAAATAATATTCATCAATAATTGATGACATATTGGTGCAAATAACCCAACATAAAAGTAATACTACACTCCCAAAATATTAACTTTTTTAGTTAACTTTTTTATTTTTTAACTATTTTAGTTGGATTCATTTGAGATGTGGTTTGGTTTTCTGACTTTTTAACTATTTTAGTCTAAGACTAAAAAGTCTCATTTGGGATGGACTTTTTGACTTTTTTAACTTTTGTGAGAAAAAAAATGTAATAATTATGACTTAGATGTAAGTATTTTGTCTTATTAAACTAAAAAGCTTATTTTATTTTTTGTGACTAAAATAATTAAAAAATCCTAGCTTTTTCTTCCCAACGAACCCTTGAGACTATAAGTTTGATTGGTTTGACTTTTTTAGTTTTTTTTTTCTACTTTTATGAAAGAAAAAATAGAATGATTATTATTTAGGTGTATCAGGTTGTCTTATTAGCTTATTTTAGGATTGGTTTGGGAAGTGGGTTAATTTTTTGATTTTTTGACTATTTTAGCCTGGGCTAAAAAGCTTGGTTTGGGAAGGACTTTTTGGCATTTTGGATTTTCTGACTTTTTTTGTGAGAGAATAGTGTAATGATTATGGATTAGATGTGATATTTTATTTTTTGTGACTAAAATAATCTATTTTATTTTTTGTGACTAAAATAGTCAAAAAAAAAAAAAAAAAAACCCATAACCCAACTTGCCAAGTCTGTTTTGTATTTTATACTTCTTTTAACAAAAAATTTATTGCTAAACAAAGCCACAGTATCAATGATATGTGATCCAGATATATCCATGTATGGATTCATACTTTGAATAATCTCAACACAGGGCAAGGTTTCGGAAAAAAATTTCTGGATAAAAATGTTTGGGATGTTCTAAATAAGTGTACTTTTTAACTTTTTGGACTAAAAAGTTAAGGAAAAAAATATAGTTGTTTGGGTTAACTTTTTGACTTTAAGTAATTTTTTGATTTTTTTATGAGATAAAAAAATAAATTTATTTAAAAATATATTTTTTAATTGAATAGATAATTGTGAAAAAAAATAAATACTAATTGATGTGTACAATACGAACCTTTGCTATTGAAGTTGAATTGAAAAATTAGGATTGTGAGTTGTGCAGCAGTAATTTTTGACTTTTGCTAAATAGTGATAACTTTTTAACTTTTTGAGTAATTTTTTAACTTTTTAACTTTTTGGCAACTTGCCAAACTTGACCTTATAGAAAATAGGGACCCTTTTTGTGAAGTTGGCTTTTTAAAGTAATTTTTTGATTTTTTTATGAGATAAAAAAATAAATTTATTTAAAAATATATTTTTTAATTGAATAGATAATTGTGAAAAAAAATAAATACTAATTGATGTGTACAACACGAACCTTTGCTATTGAAGTTGAATTCTTGACATTTTTTTAAGTATTTAAAACTTTTTTAACCAAAAATTTCCTAAATGAAACAATAAATTTTTGGATAAGTTACAAATATATCTTATATGGTTTGTTTAAAATATGAATTGTCCCTGTAAGTTTGGAAGTTATATCTTACACTTTCAAGTTTATAATCGCATAACAAATGGCCAAATTTTATTAATAAATTATAAAATCAATTAACAGTTTTTAATAATATCATAAATATATTCCAATTAACAATTTAGATAATTTTATTTAATTTTTTTGTTATTTCTGTTAAATGAAAAATTCTGACAATGAGATGTTTGTATTTTCCAAATCACAAAGACAATCTATATTTTAAACAAACATCAGAAGGTGTATTTATAATTTATCCTAAAGTTTTTGATAACCATAATCTAATAATAAACAATGTAAAACCTTGCTTACTCATTTATTTTTGTATATGATTTTTGTGTTTGGTTTCTTATGTTCGTAGTTAAAAATTTAATAGTAAACTTTGTATTAGTCTTGCAATTTTATAGTACACACAACATTTTGGGTATGTACCATATGTCTCAATTATAAGGTTTTTGATATTTAAATATTACCTATTGTGGTGGTAGCTATGACTTGATTAGAAAATTGTTTCAGGGCCCGAAATCGTTGGCTTGAAACCCAAAACGACGTTGTTTTGGGTTTCATTTTCTTTTTCTTTTTCTTTTTCTTCCTTTTCTTGCTTTTTTTTTCTTTTTCTTTTTCTTCCTTTTCCTGTTTTTGAACAGAGACACATAGGTGAGAGAGAGAAATGAGAGAAAAGAAGAGGAAGAGAAAAGAAGGAGAAAAGATGGGGAGAAAGAGGAGGAAGATCGACGGTGATGGCAGTGATCGAAGCTGTAGTTGAATCGGATCTGGGTCTGATTCTTCTTTTTTTTTTTGGTCTAATGATGATGTGTTGATAAAGATGTTGTTGTTGTTGTTGTTGATGATGATGATGTGTTGATGAAGATGTTGTTGATTTTTTATTATTTTTTTTTCCTAGTGGATCTGATCTGATCTGATTTTTTTTTTTTTTTTTTCTAGTTGATGATGTGTTGATGAAGATGTTGTTGTTGATTCTTCTTCTTCCTCTTCTCTTCAACTTCTTCTTCTTCTTCTTCTTCTTCTTCTTCTTCTTCTTCTTCTTCTTCTTCTTCTTCATCTGCTTTTGCTTGTTCTTCATCATCTTCAAAACAGTGAGAAAGAAAAAAGAAAAGAAACAAAAAAAAATATTCAAAACGGCGTCGTTTTGGATTCGGGGCAAGTTCGAGCTCAAACAATTCGGGCTACGTATCACAGTTGGACTTGATTATGACTCATTATGACGTTAGTTATGACTCATTATGATATTGATTATGCCTTATTATAATTGTTATTTAGTTATAAGTAAAGATCTTGTTATACCTTATGTGTAGGAATGGCCATTTTAATCCGATCTACGGGGCCTGTCTATACCCTCCTGAATGGGGCAAATTTTACCCGACCCGACACTTATGTAGGGCGGGGATGAATTATAGTTTGGTCACCCGCAAAGGGGGTGGGGTGGTGTGGGGGCAAGGGCGGGTATCACCTCTCCTGATCCAAACCTAATTCGATATAATTAAAAATATATAAATAAATAATATATATGTATATATATAAATATAATATAATTAGATATCAGAAAGAAATACTAAAATTCTCTGATTCTATTTAAATATAAATAAATAATAATTCTAAAAATCTCATTATTTATATATATGAAAACAAGAGAAATTATTTAGTGTGTTAAGTATTTAAATGATTCTCAATTTTTTTGGCTATTTGAAATGTGGTTGGGTATCTGCAAAGGCGGGACTGGGGTTGAGAATTTTCACCCATAGCGGTGTTGGGGTTGGGGCGGGGGTAGGGTTTATACACGGGGACAGGAGCGGGAGATGACAAACCCGCCGCAAATTCACCCCGTGGCCATCTCCACTTATGTGGTCTTTAATTATGACTCATTACTATTATTTTTTAATTATAATTGAAAATAATTTAATTATGATATTTATGATAAATAATAGTCATAAATTGCAGTAGTACACATTTTGAGGTTGTGTATTATAAAATAACCGTTTTTAAAGAATTTTAAATGACCCTTTTTAAAGAATTTTAAGTTATTATTCCTAAATATATCTAGATTGAAGAAGTAGGAATCAGGTCTGATTGTAAAATATACATAGGACAGTAAAATATGATTAGTTTATTTTAAGAATAAGGACCGAATGTATTGAAAAATCAACTCAAATGGTACGATTTGAACTAAATAGAGTAGTTTATAATTTGTTTGATTTGTTTTAGGCTAAGCAAAAAAATCACAAATTGATTCGATGCAAACAAAATTACACTGTTTGATTTGGTTTTATCAGTGCATAGTTCGGTCTCGGTTCTTAAAATAAGTTAATCATATTTCACAATTTGATTTGTGATTTTATAATTATAGTTTCAGTTTAAAACTAAACCAAACCAAATCAAGCCATTTATATATATATATATATGAATATAATTTGTTATTTATGATAGACACTCTATTATCTTATTAATATCCTCTATATATTGATAAATTGTTAATCAATTACTTACAAGTGTGTTTTTGTTTAATAGCATAACTAATTTTGTTTATAAAATGATAATATATTATGGAAAGTTTGTTAAAAGTCAATTTTTTAACTTTTGACTTTTAAAAAATTCGCTTAGATCCTTTATGTCATGAAACCTAGTAATCTAAATCAATTAAATGGTAACTCGTTCCCCTTAAGTGGCGCGTTGCGCCTGTCTCTAGGTATTTCAAAAAGTGAGCAAGGAGCGTCGCATTGACGCTTGGCTGCAGTGAAAAAGAGGCAAAAGTTTCCGCATTTTTTTGGACAAGCGTAGATAAAGAAACTAGTCCAAGATTATAGGTTTAGGTTACCACATGGAATATAAGAACTTCAATTGGTAAGACTATAATGTCATGATTAGGAAGAGAGTTAGTATAGCTTGCGTACAAGAAACTAAGTAAACGGGGTGAGAAAGCTTGGAAAATAGAGGATACCGATTTTAAGCTATATTATAATAGCAAGGATAAACACAGGAATGTGGTGAGAATAATAATTGTCAAGAGTCTTATAGAAAAATGTAGTTGAGGTTATTAGGAAAAGTGATAGGATTATATTAGTTAAACTAGTTATTGAAGAGAATATAGTAAACGTTATTAGTACATATGCCTCCTAGGTAGGATTAAATAATCAGACTAAGAGAGGTTTTTGGGACCAAATGGATGAAGTATTACATGAGATACCCGTAGGAGATAACCTAGTCATAGCTGGTGATTTCAATGACCATATACGAGTAGATAAACCAGGTTATGAGATAGTGCATGGTGGGTATGGCTTTGGTGATAGAAATGAGATTAGAGAGAGTATTTTGGATTTTGCATTGACTTCTAACCTAGTGGAGGCCAATACTATATACGAAGAGAGAGAAGTATTTGATAACCTTCAAGAGTGGGTCAATTAGGAACCAAACAAATTACTTTTTAGTAAGAAAATGAGATCGTCTAAAATGCAGCAACTGTAAGGTGATTTCTGGAGAGAGCTTGATATCTAAACATAGGATTTTGGTATTAGATTTATGCTTTAAAGAGCAATACCAAGCTTAGAAAGATAGTGGGCGTCGTTGGACTAGATGGTGGGACCTAAAAGGGGATAAATTAGACACATTTAAGAATAGAATGAATAAATAAGATATTTAGGACTTGAAAGATGATGCTAACACTATGTAGAACTTGAAACTCAATTGTATGAAGAGAATTTCAAGGGAAGTTCTTGAAGAGTCGAAAGGAAAGGGACCCAACTTTAGGGAAACTTCTCGGTGGAAGGCAGAGGTCCAAGCAGTAATAAAGACAAAAAAAGAAAACTTTAAAAAGTGGCAAAAGTAAAACTGAGGAAAATCTTAACGCTGTGTTTGGTTGGAGGATTTGAGGAGGGATTTGAAAAAGGAAAGGGAAAAGTTAGGTGAAATGTGAATAAAATATACCTACATTTCACCTAGTTTCACACACCTTTTCCCTTTCCCTTTCCAAATCGCTCCCCAAATCCTCTAACCAAACACAACATAAGTGTTACAGATTAGCTAATAAGGAGATCAAAAAAGTAGTGAGTGAGACTAAGTTAAAAGCCTATGATGACCTATACACTAGACTAGATAGTAAGGAGGAAGAGAAGATGATATACAAACTTGCTAAGATAAGAAAGAGGAAAACAAAAGATTTTAATTAGGTTAAGTGCATCAATGGTGATAACTCTAAGGAGATGATGAAGAATGAAGAGATTAAAGAGATCTGGAAGAATTATTTTGAGAAGTTAAATGAGGAACATGGAGGTAGGTCAAAAAGAGATGAAGTATGCAGTAATAAGGAAAACCAAGACTATGGGTTCTATCGTAAGATTAGAGACTTTGAAGTGGAGTTTGGACTTAAGAAGATGAAATTGAATAAGGCTTTAGGACCTAATGATATACCTATTGAAGCGTGGAAATGTTTGAGTAAGAAGGGGGTTGTTTGGTTGACTAGGTTATTTAGTAAGATTTTGTTGAGTAGGAAAATGCCAAAGGAGTAAAGGAAGAATATTTTAGTGCCAATATATATAAGAATAAAAGAGATGTCTAGAATTGCAACAACTATAGAGAAATCAAGTTAATGTGTCACACAACGAAAGTGTGGGAGACAGTGATGGAATGTCAATTGCGAGATATAACAGAGGTATTAGAGAATTAATTTGGGTTTATGTCTGCTAGGTCAATAATAGAAGCGGTTTATTTTTTTAGGAGAGTAATAGAAAGTATAAAGAAAAGAAAAGAAAAAAAAAGAGACATTCATATGGTTTTTATCGATTTGAGAAAGCATATGATAGAGTTCATCGGGATATAATCTGATGGGTGTTAGAGAAGAAAAAGGTGGCAAAAGGTTACATTAATGTGATTAGAGATATGTATGAAGGTGTAGTGACCACTACTAGATCGTCTGCTGGAAAGACGAGTGAATTTTCAATTACTGTAAGATTACACCAAGAATCAACCTTAAGTCCTTATCTTTTCACTTTAGTTATAGATGAGTTGACGCACAATATTCATGATGATGTGCCATTGTGTATACTTTTTGCAAATGATATTGTTAGTGAATGAGAGTAGAGGAGTTAACACTAAGTTGGAGATTTGGAAAAAAACACTGGAATCTAAAGGATTTATGATCAGCAAAACTAAGATAGAGTATATGGAATGTAATTTTAGTAACAGTCACAATGAAAGCAGAGGAGAAATGAAAATTGAAAATCAAAAACTACCTAAGAGTGAATATTTTTATTATTTATGATCAATTATCACAACGACTGGGGAAATTGAAGTAGATGTGATCCACAAAATTAAGGTATGGTGGCTTAAGTAGAAGAGTGTGTCTAGAGGACTATACGATAAACGAATATCCATTAGACTAAAAGGGAAGTTCTATAGAACAACTATTAGGCCAGAGATATTGTATGAGACCAAATATTTGGCAACTTAGAAACAATATATAGATAAGATGAGTATTGTTGAGATGAAGATGAGGATGTTAAGCTGGATGTGTGACAAAATTAGAAAAAAACAGAGTTAAGAATGAGTGTATTTGAGAATAGGTAGGAGTAGTACCGATAGAAAATAAGTTAAGAGAAAATAGATTGCAATGATTTGGTCATTTACAACGGAGACCAACAAAGGCAATATTGAAGAGATGCGACACAATGACGGTAAATGGTAGTGTTAAAGGAAATGATAGACTTAGATTGACATGGACTAGTATATTTAATAGAGATGTAAATATTCTTAATTTGACTATCGAAATCACTTGGATAAAGTCGAGTAGAGAAGAAAAATTCATGCAATGCAGCTAACCCTATTTGATGGAGTTAAGACTTGATTTGGTTTGGTTTGGTTTGCTTTTGACTTTTAACCCAATTGTCAAAATAGGCCAAAGTCGATAAAAATTATAATTAATGATTAAAGGGTTGTTTGGCAACCTATGAAAATAACATATTTATTGCATTTTTATTTTATTTAGATTACATTACTGTTTATTTAAATTACATAACCTTTTTATCACATTATAAATCTTTTCTTAAATAATAAATAATTTATTAAAATAATTTATTCTTAAACAATTTCTAAATCTCGATTTATTTCCAAAACTGAATCAAATCAAACTATGGGCCGCTGGTAATTTTTCGTCCTCAGCCCTACTTCAAACGCGTGAAAGTGCGAGCAAATAGAAAAGGAACTTTCGCCATGTTGGTTTTGTTTTTTATTAATGGAAATTTGATAAAGTGGTTGTTTGGGATATTTTAACTAAAGCGAATTATACTAACAGTCTTTATAATTTGAGACTCGTATTATTTTAGTTCCTAATTTTTTAATTGTGACACATTTGATCTTAAATTTTGAATCTTGTTCTAAATAAGGGCAATTGAAGACATTTTTGTTTAATTTTAAGGGCAAAATTGTCAATTTGATAAAATATAAACTAATTTGACAAAAATAAATATGAAAAAATATTTTTAAATTTTTAAAAAAAATTTCTACCCACTAAAGATAAAATTATGTAAAATTAATAAATATTTTAGACTTTTTTTTTTACCAAATTAATTTTTATTATTTGTTTGGATAATGATCATGTAATGGATGGTTGTTAGGATTTTAACGTGTAATCGATATATTTAATACATGAAATATTTTTAGTTTGGAATTTTTTAATTTAATGAATTAGTTTAATAATGATATCAAAGTTGCCGCCATATTTGATTTTTGAAAAAATAGAAACTAATTTAATAAAAATAAAAATCACCCATTACATGATCATCATCTAAACCAATAATAAAAATTAATTTGGTAAAATAAATAAATAAATAAATAAATAAATAAATATCTAAAAGATTTATCAAGTTTACATAATTTTATCTTTTGTAGGTAGAAATAATTTTTAAAAAATCAAAAATATTTTTTTGACATTATTTTTTGTCAAATTAATTTATATTTTATCAAATTGATGATTTTGCCCTTGCAATTAAACAATATTATCTTCAATTGTCCTTATTTGAAATAATATTCAAAATTTAGGGTCAAATGTGTCATAATTGAAAAGTTATGAACCCAAGTGACACAAACCCCAAACTATAGGGATCGTTAGTATAATTCGTCATTTTAAATAATTGCATTTTTTGATTTTTTATGAAATATGAGTAGAGTTTGAAGTGATGTGGTAGAGAAGTAATGTGGCTGAAATAAGATGATGTGACTTAGATAAGATAATGACTTTTTAATTTTTTGACTTTCTTAATATATGCCAAACAAGGCCTAATAGTCTGTGGAACCTACTTAAAGAGTGTTTGGTTGAGAACAATGTTTTAAAAACCGGACCGGTGGTCGAACCGGAAAAGGGATCGGGTGGACGGGTCACCGGTTCAACCGTCGGGTTGAACCGGAATCGAACCGTGACGTAATAAATATATTTAAATTATATTTAAATAAAAATATAAGTAATAAAATTATAAATTAAAATATTAAAAATATTAAATTATCTTAAATATTTGTCCTAATATTTTTTTTATTGAAAAATATAATAATATATTTTAAAATATTATTAATTTCAATTTTGGAAGATGAAATCAAATATTTAATATTCCCTTCATATGATTTTAATTCAAATAATTTGATTGAAAGGAGAGCAAAATTTTTGGAGGGATATCAAAATTTCAATATTCCCTCCAATACATTTAATTGAATCCCACATGGATTTCTTGAATTTTTTTGAAAGAGTTTTTTTCTTATAAATAGATGAAGACTTTCACAATAATTTCATCAAACTCTTAATGGGATTCCTCACAAGAGGAGACCCTTGAAAAAGAGTTTCAAATTAAAATTTTCTTATATTCTTATATTTTATATTTATATATATATATATATATAAAATAAGAAAGAAAGAAAGAAAAGAAAAAAAAAACAAAAAAAAACAGAGTCGGGCCGGGTCGGCCTTCGCTCACGGTTCAACCGCGGTTTTTCCCGGTTTCTCTTAAATACACCGGTTTTTGTCTTTGACCGGTTCAGGGGGTATTTCCGGACCGGAACCCCGACCGGTCGACGGTTCAACCGGTCGAACCGGCCGGTCCGGCCGGTCCGGTCCGGTTTTCAAAACCATGGTTGAGAATATAAGTGAAGGGATAAACTATTCCTTGGACTAATAAACTCCCATGTGGTAGAACTAACAAAATTATGGGAGAGTTTTTAATTAGAAATTAAGTTAGATGATTAGTAAAATTTTAAATGATTTTTAAGTAAATATTATATTTTTTAAAATAAAAAAAATAATTATAAAAAATATTAATTTTATATATTAATACTATTTATAGTATTACTAATTTGATAGTGTGTAAATAAATACTCTTTATTTTATATCTTTAATTTAATATTATCATATCAATAATCTCATCTGAGAAATTTTTAAATACAAATAGAGTACATGTTATGTAATACCTTTTCATATTGTGATTGGTTTTGATAATAGAATTCACTGCATTTATATTAAGGTCTCTTTTAGCAATAGGTCGGTTTAGTCAAAAAGTCAAAAAGTTATTAAAAAAGCCAAAAAAGTCAACAATCCATATCAAAAAATCAAAGATTCTCTTTTCTTTCTACTTTTTACAAATTTTTTCGTAAAAAACCAAAAATTCATCCCAAACATACTAAATTTTTTTAGCTCATATTTTAGTTAAATAGCCAAAAAGTTACTAAATTAGCCTGTCTCCAAACGAGGCATAAATATTTAAAAAATAATAATAAACATATACATTTGTGATTAGTAAAAGATAATATCACGTAATACTCCTTTTTAGGAAGTGGGTTATAATTCACTTACCAGATTATAACCCACTTCCCCCCTCATTAAAAAACTACTTATAAGTAGCTTTTAATCAAAAAATTAAGAGATTGTTTGGAGTGTCTTAAATAAGTGCACTTTTTGGACTAAAAAATTGAGGAAGAAAATATGAATATTTGGGTTAATTTTTTGACTTTTTATGGAAAAATATGTAATAAAAAATTGTAAAAATTGATTTGTAGGGAAAAATTAATATTGGGATTTGTGCAGCCATAATTGTTGACTTTTGGTAAATAATGTTAACTTTTTAATTTTTTGAGTAACTTTTTGGCTTTTTTGATACAACAATGCTAGGTATTATGAAAAACCTTTCATGAAAATAATCATGAAAATTTTGTGACCCTTGGATTACACTTAGAATAAAGTACCACACACTAATCGAGGTAATTCAAAGATCATAAATTTTTCATGATCATTTTATAAAAAAATTTTATGATCCCTAATTTTTTCCTTTTTGATATATGTTAAACTTAACCTAATTATAACTATCTTCTCAAAATAATCCAAGTGGTATATAAAAATTTCTCCATCACTCCTCAATCACGCCGTATTCGAGCTTCGCATGGTTTTCCTCACTAAAGTGAGTCCTCAGCTCAACCACGCGACAGTGAGGCGCGTGGTTTCAAATCTTTTTAGGAAACTATAATTAGGTTGTTAATGGAACAGCCTTATTCAATGCACTACACTGGAAAATTACATCACCGACCTACCAAACTTGTCATATTCTTTAAATTACCCCCCACCATATGTTTTGTTGTTACCGATCATAACAAGGTTGGTTGTACTTGCACAATGTTAAAATAAATAAATAAATAAAACTTGTACAAAAATCCCATCCACATTGATGCACAAACAAAAATATTTGAGACTTCAAAATAAAAAATTCTACAAAGGGATTTAGATCAAGTTCGACAAGTTAAAAAAAAAAATTAAAAAGTCAAAAAATTACTTAAAAAGTTAAAAATTTATCACTATTCACCAAAAGTCAAAAATTACGACTGCATAACTCTTAATTTTTTTCCAACACACTAATGTATACAATTTTTTAATACATATTTTTTCATAAAAAGTCAAAAAGTTAATCCAAACAATCATATTTTTGTCCTCAATTTTTTAGTCCAAAAAGACAAAAAATATACTTATTTAGGGCGCCCCAAACAATCCCTTAGGGTTGGTTTGGGAAGTGTAGCCTAGGCTAAAAAACTTAGTTTCGGAAGAACTTTTTGACTTTTTTGAATTTTTTTGTAAGAGAAGAGTGTAATGATTATGAATTGAATGTAATGTTTTGTTGTGGCTAAATTAGCCTATTTTATCTTTTGTGGCTATTTTAGCCACAAATCATCTTTCCAAACGGACCCTTAATCTCACCTTATGATTTGATATTTTACTTTATGATTTTTTTTATTATTTATTTTTATGTATTGCCACATCACTAAAGTTAGCTTTATAATTCTAACTCTAATGCTCTCTATCATTTCCCATGAATGAATCTAAGCTCATTTGGTTTATGTTTGAATTATGATTTGAGTTTTGCCTTGTATTTTAAATTTTAAGTTTTTAAAATAAGTTTTGAAAAGAAAAAATATATTTGATTATGAGTTTTTTTTAAAAAAAAGAATTTGGAGTTTTATTTTGAAATTTTTTGGGTTTATTTTTTTTAATATTAAAAACTTTCTTAATTTTATTATAAGTATTTATTTATTTATTTATTTTAATGTGTGTTGTATTTACTACATTTGTATGCTATATATTTTTAAAATTTTTAATTTTAAATATTTTATTTTATTTTTTAAATTTTTTAAATTTTTAAATTTTTTAAAATTTTAAATTTTTTTTGAATCGCCCATATATATATATATATATAACAAATTATTTGAGCAATACTTAAAAAAATAACAAAATATTTTTTTTGAAAAAATAAAAAAATAAAATATATATATTTTTTCAAAAATAAAAAATAATATTAAGTAATAAAATAAAAAATTATTTTTGATTTTTTTTTAATTTTAATTAGAGGTTTGAAAAGAGTATAGTTATGAGTTTTAAAAACAATTTTGAAATTTTTTTTTATCCAAATCATAATTCGAAAACAAAACCAAAGCTATCCTGATTCTCGGTAGAACTAATGCCTATATAAACAAAACGGTTGTGATTTGTGGCACTAATTTGTTAAGCATTAATGCACTAATTTCTATATCAGGTAAAAAAAATTAAAAAAAAAACAAAAAAAAACAAAGTTACCAAAACAGGAAATTAGTGCCATTAGTGCCAACAGTTTTAGAGCCACAAATCATTTTTCTAAACAAAATTTGTATATAAAAAAAAATTCATTAAGAATAACGTGTCTCATTTATAACTATTTATTAGAAGTCAAAATACCTATCACTTTGATTCATAATTACAAAAATATCATTAACACATTGTTCTTGACTACAC
The DNA here is from genome assembly GCA_025200525.1 of Camellia lanceoleosa. Lineage (NCBI taxonomy): Eukaryota > Viridiplantae > Streptophyta > Magnoliopsida > Ericales > Theaceae > Camellia > Camellia lanceoleosa. The sequence goes on from CM045760.1 coordinate 43,206,941, forward strand.
ACTTCTTTTTTTTAGTTACAACTGCACGCTTGATAATGCAGAAAAAATTAGATTCAATAATCAAACTCGGTTGAACCATTAAATATTATTCTATATTAATAATTATAAAAATACTATTGACACATTATATTATTTTAAATTTTATACGAAAATTATATATGGATATCATTTTTCTTATATTAATTATGCTCGAATTTGGCTTGACACTTGATAATGAAGAAAAAATTTGATTCAATAATCAATCTCAATTGACTGGTTAAATATTATTAAAATATGTATATATAATTTATTTTATGTTAGTAGGTATTTTAATATTATAATGTGTTAATGTGTTATTGTTGATTTTTCTTTTCTTTCCCTCTAAGTTTCCAAGTCTTGGTCTTTGTCCACCAAAACTTATCCATCTAGTCATCATCAAGTCTTCGCCAAGACTTTCTAGTCTAAGTCTTCTAAGTCCACCATGCTTATCCTTTTAAGTCCATCCGTTCCTTATCCACCTAAAACCTTGCCTATTAAGTTTTGATTTCTATATATATTTGAGCTTAGGTCCTATCTAGAGGGACACGAGAGGTGAAAAAGTTTTGAGTTGCTTTGTTATGTCTAATGTGAGATTATCAGGCAAATAAAAAAGGGTGTGTGTGATAAAGTTTTGGGTTCAACCAATTGTGCAGTATTGGTGAACCATACGACTTAGTCGAGCTGTTGTATCCTGGGGAGGACAAGTCAAGATTTTTTCTGTTGCACCGGTGTGAGACTTTGTCTAACCGCAGAGGGCTTGAATCTCCTTAAAGAGAGCGAGTTTTTCGCGCCTCAGCCCTGATAATAAGTTATTGCAATTTTATTATTTGTATTTTCTGGTGTGTTATTTGTAATTATCACCAACAATTTTAAGGAGATTCAAATAGCAAAAGTTCATGAAGTCAGTACTGGAAAAGCCCAACGAGAATACCGGCGATTTCAACAAGCCCTTTCGGTTCAAGGGAGCTCATTTCAAGAGATGGAAAGGAAAGGTGCTTTTCTACCTCAGTCTCCTCAAGGTGGCGTATATCCTGACCGAGAAAAATCCAAACAAAGTCCCCACTGAAGAGATGACCGACGAGGAGTATGCTGCTCATCTTGAAAAAATTGAAAAATACAACATAGATGAGTATAAATGTCGATACTATCTTTTAAATTGTCTTTCAGATCAATTTTATGATTATTATGATACTACTTACACCACTGCCAAGAAAATTTGGAAAGTCTTGCAGAACAAATATGACACTGAAGAGGCAGGCGCTAAAAAAATATGCTGCAAGCCGTTTTTTCCGCTATCATATGATAGATGGAAAATCAGTGGTGAAGCAAGTTTAAGATTTTCAGATACTAGTAGCTGAAGTTAGATCCGAAGACATCAAAATTGGAGACAATCTTGTTGTAGTAGGTATTGTTGATAAACTTCCATCATCTTGAATAGAGTTCCAGAAGTCGATGCATCACAAGCAAAAAGAGACGTCCTTGGAGACTCTAATCACACAGATTCGGGTGGAGGAGGAAGCACGAGGACAAGATGCGCTTATGACACAAGAGCATTCCACTGCGAATGTAAATTTAACTTCTGGAAATATTTTACCTAAAAGTCGATTTCATAAAAATAGTCACTTGAAGCCAGTTAAGAAAATTTAAAAAAATACTGGAAGGTCACAAAATAAAAATTACCCGAGGCAAAGAAATGGAACCAAGAACCCCCTTCACAAGATATGACAAATGTGACATGTTTTGTGTGTGGCAAAAATGGGCATATTACTCGAACTTGGAAATTTCGGAAACAACAACCTCGACCATAGGCTAATGTTACCGAGGAACCATTTGTGGTTATGATCACAGATATTTTTATGGTTCAATCTGTGAAAGGGTGATGGGTAGACTCTGGTGCCAATAGGCATGTTTGCTATGATAAAGATTGGTTCAAAAATTTCACTCATTTTAATAAAGAGAGGACTGTCATGCTTAGTGACTCCAGTTTAACCAAGGTGCTTGGGTATGGGGATGTTGAGCTGAATTTTACCTCTAGACGTGTGCTTGGTTTAAAAGATGTGTTGTACACACCGTCCATGAGAAAAAATTTGATGTCGAGTTATTTGCTCAACAAAGCTGGTTTCAAGCAGACTATTGAATCTGACCAATATGTAATCACTAAAAAAGGCATATTTGTGGGGAAAGGATATGCTTGTGATAGAATGTTTAAATTAAATGTTGAGAATAAGAAAACACATGTTTCTATTTACATGCAGTCTTTTATGAATTTTTGACATGCTCGTCTATGTCATATTAATAGCCGATATGTGGGAGTCATGAGTAGTTTAGGATTAATTCCCAGACTAACAAATAAGTTTGAGAAATGTGAAGTTTGCAGTCAAGCAAAAATAACTAAAATGCCTCATAAAAGTGTGGTGAGAAATACTGAATTATTAGAATTAATTCACACTAACTTATGTGAATTTGAAGGAATTTTAACACGTGGTGGAAATAGATATTTTATCACTTTTATTGATAATTTTTCAAAATACAATTATGTATACTTGTTGAAAATAAAAGTGATGCTTTTGAAAAATTTAAAGAATTCCTTCTTGAAGTTGAAAATCAATTTGGTAAAAAGATTAAAAGGTATAGAAGTGATAGAGGTCGGGAGTATGAATCTTTTGGATTCAACTCATTTGCTCAGTCTTTGGGAATAATCCATGAAACTATTTCACCATATTCACCTGCATCTAATGGTGTAGCAGAAAGAAAAAATAGAACTTTAACTGATTTAACAAATGCTATGCTAATTGAAACAGGTGTTCCTTCAATTTTGTGTGGATAAGCAATTTTAACTGCATGTTATGTTATGAATACACTGCCACATAAAAAAACAAAAGTTACACCTTTTGAGTTGTGGAAAGGTCATAAGCCAAATTTGAGATACTTGAGGGTTTAGGGTTGTCTAGCTTTTGTTAGACTTGTGGACCCTAAAAGACCTAAATTAGGTGTGAAAGCTGCCACTTGTGCTTTTCTTGGATATGCAACAAATAGTACAGCCTATAGATTTTTTGATATTGAAAACAAAATAATTTTTGAATCAGGTGATGCAATTTTTCATGAAGAAAAATTTTCTTTTAAATCTAAAAATGGTGGGCGTCAAAATTATCAAGAAAATATTTTATCTGAAACTGGTTCCTCTACTTCTCTTTTACAAAACCAAGATATGGTAGTTTTTGAACCTAGACGGAGTAAAAGAGCCAGATTAGAAAAAAAAATTTGGCCGTGATTATCATGTTTTTATTGTGGAGGAAACTCCATTAACTTTACAAGAAGCTTTGGCATCTCCTAACTCTGTTTTTTGAAACGAGGTTGTAAATGATGAGATGGAATCATTATTATCCAATAAAACTTGAGTATTAGTAGATTTACCACCAGGTTGTAAAACTATTGGTTGTAAATGAATTTTGAGAAAAAAACATAAACCGGATAGAACTATTGATAAATATAAAGTAAGGCTTGTTGCAAAAGGTTTTAAACAACAAGTAGATTTTGACTTTTTTAATATATTTTCTCCGATTACTAGAGTTACATTTATTAGATTATTAATTGCAGTAGTTACAATTCATGATCTAAAAATTCATCAAATGGATGTTAAAATAGCCTTTTTAAATGGAGACCTAGGTGAAGAAATCTATATGGATCAACTTGAGGGTTTTGTGGAATCCGGTCAAGAAAGCAAAGTGTGCAAGCTAGTTAAATCCCTCTATAGCTTAAAATAGGCCCCTAAACAGTGGCATGAGAAATTTGATTCCTGCATAATTGAGAATGGCTATAAAACAAATGAATGTGATAAATGTATCTACTATAAATCTGAAGAGAATTCACATGTCATTATTAGCCTCTATGTGGATGATTTACTTATATTTGGCTCTAATTTGCATATCATCGTGGAAACTAAAAATATGCTTAATAGCCATTTTGATATGAAAGATCTTGGTGAGGCTAATTATATTTTGGGAAGAAAATTACCAAAACCTGTGATGGTATATTTCTTGATCAGTCGCATTATGTTGAGAAAATTTTGAAAAAATATAATTTTTATAACTGCAAGCATGTTCTTACTCCTTTTGATTCTTATGTGCGTTTATTTCCTATTAAAAATGATAAGGATGTAATTAATCAAAAGGAATATGCTAGTATGATTGGTAGCTTGCGTTATGCGACTGACTGTACTAGACCTGACGTTGCATATGCAGTTGGCGTATTTAGCAAGTTTACGAGCAAGCCTGGCAGTGATCACTGGCTAACCATTGAGCGTATTATGAAATATTTATCTGGTACCATAAAATATGGCTTGTTTTATAATAAGTATCCTGCAGTACTTAAAGGTTACAGTGATGCCGATTGGAATACCTTGTTAGGTGATTCATTATCAACCACTGATTACTTATTTACATTGGGAGGTAGTGCTATAAGTTGGAAATCAAAAAAACAAACCATTATTGCTAATTCAATAATGGAGACTGAGTTTATTGCTTTAACTACAACTAGTGAAGAAGCAAATTGGTTAAGAGATTTGTTAAATGAAATCTCTTGTTGGGAAAAACCGATTTCACCTATATTAATTCATTGTGATAGCACCACAGTAATTGGTCGAGTTAATAACCGTTATTATAACAGTAAATCCAGACCTATCAGAAGAAAACACAGTACTGTGAGATCTTATATGAATAATGGCATCATAAATGTGGATTATATTAAATCTGGTGATAATCTTGCAGATCCATTAACTAAGGCCTTAGCAAGAGATAGAGTCTGGAATACATCGAGGGAGATGGGGTTGAAACCTATTGAATATAGCAGGAGCCATGTATGAGGATTCAACACAGGGACAAGAGATCTTGTAACTGGGTTCAATGAGAAAAACGATCATATGATGGCTGTGAGAAATGCACCAAACTGCTTTTTACCCATCCATATGATGTAAGTCATTTATCCTGTAACGTTGTAGAGGTTGAGTTATTAAAAAACTCTTAATGAATTTCTGTAACTCTTACTGAGTGGGATGTCATAGTTACTGGAGCACCCTTGACAGAATTCACCTATGTGAGTGTGGTAGTGGGGCCGCTACCTATGAGATTTGGGCTAATTCTCAAACACACTCATGAATCCTAGGATCACACATGGCCGTAATGTGCTAGCTTTTAAAGCTTTTGTGAACACCTGAAATTTTATGTGTGTGCAATAATTATTTATTTCCCTTAAGTAGTCATAGTTCAATGCTGAGCATACTATTGGCTCTAGAGTAGATATTATTGTTTCACTAATAGAGATTCAATGCAGAGCACACCTACCATGATGCATAATATTCTTATTTGCCTAATAGTCTCAGTTTTTGTTACCTATAATATTAAAATAGGTAGGGGAATGTTAGTAGGTATTTTAATATTATAATGTGTTAATGTGTTATTGTTGATTTTTCTTTTCTTTCCCTCTAAGTTTCCAAGATTTGGTCTTTATCCACCAAAACTTATCCATCTAGTCATCATCAAGTCTTCGCCAAGACTTTCTAGTCTAAGTCTTCTAAGTCCACCATACTTATCCTTTCAAGTCCATTCGTTCCTTATCCACCTAGAACCTTGCCTATTAAGTTTTGATTTCTATATATATTTGAGCTTAGGTCCTATCTAGAGGGACACGAGAGGTGAACAAGTTTTGGGTTGCTTTGTTATGTTTAATGTGAGATTATCAGGCAAATAAAAAAGGATGTGTATAATAAAGTTTTGGGTTCAACCAGTTGTGCAGTATTGGTGAACCATACGACTTAGTCGGGCTGTTGTATCCTGGGGGACAAGTTAAGATTTTTTCTGCTGCACCGGTGTGAGACTTTGCCTAACTGCAGAGGGCTTGAATCTCCTTAAAGAGAGCGAGTTTTCCGTGCCTCAGCCCTAAAATAAGTTATTGCAATTTTATTATTTGTATTTTCTGATGTGTTATTTGTAATTATCACCAACATTTTATATCATTATGTATATAAAGAATAAACTTATCATATTATTTAAATAAATAATAAAATGAACTAAGTTTATTCTATTTTGAGCTTGGCTCGTTAATCAAATAAATTTAAATAAATAATAAAGTGAACTAAGTTTATCCTATTTTAAACTTGGCTCGTTAATCAAACAAGTTTTAAAAGCGGAGTTAGCGAGTCATTCTAGGGGTGGGCGCGGATCGGTTGCGGCCATGAAACCTCTAATCCGCCATCCGTCCGCCACATTGGCGGATTGGAGAAAATCAATCCGCATCCGTCCGCCAATTCGGCGGATGTGGATTGAGCGGATTAGTGGTTTGGCGGATAGATGCGAATCGGTTTGGCGGTTTGAAATTTTATAAATTTTCAACATAGTTCAACTTGTGCACTTCCTCAAAAAAAAAAAAAAAAAAGAAAGTATTACAGTCAATGACTTAAAAAAGTATTACAATTATTGTATGCCTCATTCAAAGAAAGAAAGTTTGAAATTTTAGAATATCACAATCACTGCATGCCTCATCCACATATTACAATCACAGTATGCTTTATCCACATAAAGTATTATAATATGTGGTTCTTAAAATATAAAAACAATTCAAACCACCAAAACCATAAACAGAGCAGTAGCAGAGATTGTATGTCTCTGTATTGTTACATTTATATATGTTTTTGAAAATAAAAACCAACAAGCATATATCATATTTTCTATTTATTACTTTTAGAGTTAGATTTAAAAACCAAAAAATATAAATAAATAATACGTTTATTTTTTTCAATTCAAAAAATATATTCATGTTGAAAACTTTTTTTTAACAGAATATTTAAACTCTTTTTCAATTGAAAACACAAACAAAATATTTAAATAAATTGAAAACACAAAGTTTTATAAATTATTAAGGGTGCTCGCGGTTTGGCGGTTCGGTTGCGGCCAAAGGAATCTCAAATCCGCCATCCGTCCGCCAAATTGGCGGATTGGAGAAAATCAATCCGCAACCGTCCGCTCGTCATCACGCATCCGTCCAAAATGCGGCGGATCGGTTCGGTTCGGTCGGTTTTGGCGGATCGGTATATCCGTTGCTCACCCCTAAGTCATTCAATTTACTTGCAGCCCCAGTTTCCATACAAGGCGCTAATGAGGTAGTGGTGGTACAAGTGATTCAGGGGTGGCTGTTAGGGATATAAAAAAATTAATAGATTCAAACCGACCAATTGAAATCAATAGGAATTTTAATTTTTAATCTGTTTTTCATAATATACGATCTGTTTTTATTTTGAAAATTTTTATACCTATATAAATCAAATTGATCAAATTTTATATTTAAATACTTTGATATTATAATTTTCTATAGGACAAGTAACACATATAATACATTTGTGTGATAAAAATTAGGGAGAAAAATATTTATAGAGTAAGTTTCATATATTTTCTTCATTTATTTTTAATATAAAATTCTATAATTTTCTATAAAACCGTTTTAAAATTTTATGCAAATTTCTTTTCTACATCAAATCAATAAAACCATAGCATACGCTCTGCATTGGTTTCTCAACTATGGAAACCGAAAGAATCGATTCGGTGTTAAAAAGAAATACAATGCTTATATGTCTATAGGTGATGGTGTGTAAAAAGTGTTTTGTGTTTTCATATTTGAATTTTTGAATGGGTAGAATATAGATCCATATTGTCCTTAATGATATTTTTATTTGAAGATATTATTGTAATATGAATTTGCCCTTAACACTGATCAAACCAAATTATACCGTTTACACCCCTAGTAGTGATAATGAAATGACCACGTTGGTGGTAATAGTGAGAGTATTGAAAATAGAGGTGGTGATGGAAAAAATATTAAAGATCTTAAATGTTTTATCTATATTTTTATCAAATATTTTATATAGGTATGAGACATACACACATCCGTGTAAGACATTTAATAAAAATATTAGTAAAATATTTAGAATCCTCAACATTACTCATGGTGATGGTATATCTCAAATTATGACACACACACACACATATATATATATATAAGCATTTTATTATTATTATTATTATTTTGAAGAAGAAACATTTGAAAATTTAGCATTGAACATTAAACGTTATATATTAAATAAGAAAACTATTACTTAATTTTGTCTTTAAGAACTACATAAATTTTTAAGTAATATGAATTTTGATTAATAAAAGCAATTAATTTATTTTCATTTTATTGGACTGAGTTATCAAATATCTTAAATAAACGATCTTATAAGTAATAAATGATTACAAAATTTTAATATTCTTTTTACTTAGGAGAATAAAAAAAACATCTTAAACTTTAAAAAAATAATTTTCATGAATAGTACAACATTGTAAAATTGAAATAAAAAGATTTAATTTCCTATTCGTATGATTGATAAATTATTGATGAAAAGAAATAAAGTGGTATTTAAATTAAAATATTAAAAAATTTAATATAATTATATTTGGATAAATTACAAACATATTTCTTGAAATTTACTTAAATTATAAATTATCTATGTAGTTTTAAAAATTACATTATGCCTATAAGGTTTTTAATTTCATAACAAATAAGTCATTTTATTAATAAATCATTAAGTCAATTAATAATTTTTAATAATATTAAAACTTTATTTCAATTAATAATTCAGATAATTTTATTATTGTACAGGTGAACAGTTAAAAATTTCATTTTTTCAATTAATTCTATTAAATAAAAAATTATGACAGGAAAATATTTATAATTTTTCAAATAATAAAGAACAATTCATATTTTAATCAAATTTTAAGAGGTGTATTTGTAATTCATCCTTAAAATTGTTGAACTATATTTTTCTCAGAAAGTAAAGTATAATTTACTTTTTTTTTTTTTTTTTTTTGAACGAAGTATAATTTTACTTTAAAAAATAAAAAATAAAAATTGAAGATTTTGAAGGCAGCTTTTGTAAATAAAGCAAAAACGAAGGGTTAAGTAGATAAAACCAACAAAAAGACAGAAGAGGATATGATCGTATCTTCAACGTACGATGTATTATTATTCGGCTGTTCTTGTAAAGTGCAATGCATACTCGCAGACCATTCTGAACTCTCTCGATCCCGTTGACACTTGTAAGTTTGAATCAGCGAAATGACGAAACTACCCTTATGAGAACAAGTGTCCAAATAGGGAAGCGAGTAGAAGTTTTAAAATACGGTTGGAGAGTGAGATGTACGTTTATATGCAGAAGGGGAGAGAGAGAGAGAGTCTGGTTGCGTTTGGTGAAAAAGGCTGACACGGACGTTGCTCTCTTTGTACGGAATGTCTACTTGGTCAGACAAACATGATACTACTACTGAATTTTATTAATTATTTTTGGTAAAATACTAGAATTAGGGAAAAATTAAAAAAATGGCAAAATTTACTTTACCCCTTATATAATTTAGGTTATGTGTGAATTACCCCATCATATTCGAATATCACCACATAATCTCTTTATAGTTGATGGACTAAAAAGTACCGTTCACTTTTCCATCCAAATTAACGGGCTGTGTAGTTTAAACGTCCATACAAAGAGTAAGTTACAAAATACCTCTAGAACATCTTTAAATTTGCAAAGACATGCCATGGGTCTTCCCCTTTCTCTATCTAAAATTACAATCCAAAACAAAAACCTAAATAAATTTAAACAACACAATTTCTTTCAAAAATTAATATATATATAGATATAGATATAATATGTAGCTATATATATATGTATATGTTTAAAATACCTATAGAAGCAACAAAAATCAACAATGATTTCAAGTCCTCACCTAGATTCATCGGTCGAAATACGATTCCAGTATCTCCGATCATCAATTCCAGTAATTGCCAACCCATTTGAAGAAATTGACGAACAAAAGCTTTCATGTATTCTTATCCAACCACACTTTCTGCACATAACCCAAATCAACAAACCTCCACAATCAAATTCACAAGGCTACATCTGATTCAACATAAACAAACTAAGGCTTGCTTGATTTTAATTTTTGAAGCTAGTATCAATTACATCATTAGATCTGCAGGTTTCTTTTTTTCTTCTTGAGCTCATTCTTAAAAATTGAAGATCAAACCTCATAAATATATAACAGTGAATATATACATATATATACACTTCACAAAAATTATATTTTTTTTAATATTTCTTTTAATATAGTTTGATCTTAAACATCTTAACAGATTTTAAGAATATATATATATAGATTATATATATGCAATTTGCAGGTTTATGTGTGTTATAGAGTTTGTAGCATGAAGCTAAATCAAATGTTTTGTTGAATGGAAGTGAAAATTTGTTGAATGGGTATGGAGGAAGAAGAAGTGAAGGGAAAAAAAGAAAGAAAGAGAGAAGAAGAAGAAGAAGAAGAAGAAGAAGAATGGTATAACACTTCTGGGTATGATGAAGAAGAAGAGCAGAGAGAGAAAGAGAGAGAATAGTATAACTGTTCATTTACAATTTCTGTTAATAGAAGTTAATGTGCATTTTAGTCCACCAACCACAAAGGGGTTATGTGGTGATTTCTGAATGTCAGGGAGGTAATCCGCACCCAGCCCAAACCACAAAAGGATAAAGTGAAGTTTTCCAAAAAAAAAAAAAAAATTGATCAAATTGATTGAATCAGACCAAGTCTGTTATATTTGGTATGTTTTTTTAACAAGAATTGGTCTTTGCATATTATAAATTTAATTTTTTTAATTTTTGATTCGGTATAAACTGAAACTGACCGTTTCAACATAGGGAGTTCAAGCCAAAAGTCTAAAATTGAATTTTCTTTGGCTAAAGGTCCAAGCATAAAAATAATTTGTTCATAAGGACAAGACGAAGCAAAAAGACCAAAATACCCTTCTTATATATATATATATATCCATACGGTCAAAACCTTAACAAGCCCTTCTCACTCTCTCTTTGTGCTCTGCCTCCCTCTACCGCCTCTCTCTCTCTCTCTCCCCGCCACAAACCACCGCTGCGTCGTTTCTTTCTCTCTTCTCTTTACCTCCATCGATAGTGAGACACTTCCATTACTTTTCTCATTTAGTCGTATGTCGGTTGTAGATCTTCGATAGCATGTTCTAGATATGGAACTTGTGAGGTTGTTTTCTAGATCTATGTCGGTTTTAAAGCCATCAGAGATGTCTTCGTATGCCGACATTGAGCACTGACGTTTCAAACCATTGTTTCTCTCTCTCTTTCTCTTTTTATTGTTTCTCTAAGGTTTCAATCTCTAATCTAGTCTATTGACAGATTATATACTTTTAACTTAAATTTTTTTTAATTTTTATGGTTGCAATAGATTTGTTAAGATTGAACAAATCTGTAGATGTTTCAATAGTATTTGAATATGTAGAATTAGATCTGTAACTATGGGAAATCTGAAGAAATGGTGAAAATGAACAGATAAAAGGTAGATTTGCAAAAAAACTAGAAGATATAAGATTCTCTTTGTTTGATTAGGAGAATTTTTGTTTTTATTTTTGTGTTGAACAAATAATTTTTTCTGTAGTTTGTTGTTGTAGCTAAAAGTTACATAGATTAATTTGAGATTTGTTCAAAAAATTGAACGAATAGGTCCAAAAAATACAACAGATTAAAAAAAAGAAAATTTGTGCTTGATCTATGGTATAATGATGATAGGGTTTAGAACAGATATGGTTTGGTTTGGATTGCAACAGATAGATGTTGGTGTATGTATATATTTACATGCATGTATATATATCTGTAAGTGTGTGTATGTATGAGACAAATCTGGAAAAAAAATTGATGTTGATGATAATGATTGCAACAGATAAACAAAAAAGTTAACACATATATTTAACATATAGAAAAAAAAAAGTGAACAGATAAATAGAATTTAGGGAAAAGATTGAACAAATATATAGAATTTAGGAGAAAAAATTGACTAGATAGGTATAAAATTGAACAGATAGATAGAATGTAGAGAAAAAATTGAATAAGTAAATATAAAATTGAACAGATAGGGTTTTTTTTTTAAAGATAGGAAAAAAATTTAAACAGATAGTCAACGAAAGTCAACAGATAAAAAAAGTACAAATAAAAAAAGTAAAAAGGTAAAATTGAAAACAAAATTTCTTTCAAAATCAACAAAAAGACTTTTCACCAAACTATTTCACAAAAAAGTAGACATCTTACCAATAAAAAAAATCCACTGGATCTAATACCTTAGACGCTCTCTAAATTGAATTTATCACCAATTTTTTCTTCAACGTATATTGTATTAATAATATATAATCTAATAATATAATAATATTAATAAGTATAATAAATTATTAATCTTAATTAATTAACATTATCATCTTTATAATCTAAATTTATAAACTCTTATTATATATCTTAACTCTAACTCATTATTCTTGAAACCTTAGTATTTTTTACCTTTTTTTTATTTGCGTAAATTATAATTACCTCTCTTGAGATTTCTGACAATTACAAGGTCCTGCCCTATAATTTCAATAATTATAGAGGCCTCCTTTACTTTTTCTGACATTGTCAAGATTCCTCTCTCTCGTTAATTTAACCCAAACATTGTTAATTTGGTTGTGCAAATGACCATAATACCCTTTAAGTGTAATTTACCTATATATTAAATTATCATTTTATTTCTCACAATTGTTTTTCTTTTTTCCTTCTTTTTTTTTTTTTTTGTATTTCCATGACTTTGTATTTTTTTTCACTATAAGTTTTTGAACTTTTACGAGTTAAAAAAAAAAAAAATCAACCATTAATGAAATTAAGAAAGAATATCAACGTTTCTTGTTTGAATTAATTTTGAGATTTAATTTAATAAAAATAATTTAAATGAAAGAAACAAAGATGAAGATATAGATTTTAGATGTAATAAATAATTATTTATTCATTTTATTATTTTCAAATAATTTATTTCTTCAAGTAAAATTCTATTTTAATTAGATGTAAGAAATGAAAATTTTAAATAGTTTATTATTCTCAAATAATTTTTGTATCTTTCATTTCCTATCAACTAATTTTAATTTATTGTAATGTGATTATATATTTTTTCACTTTTATATTTATTTTTAATTTTTTTTTTATTAAGGTGAGAAATATTGACTCATTTGGAATTTCAAAATTTCAAAGATGAAAACTAAAATTTGAGAATAATATAGGATTGTGAAAAGATAAAAATGATAATTTTTTAAAATATATTTATGAGGTAACATTTAGTAATTTCTATAAGTCAATTTTTTATTATAAAAATGAAATGTTATTATGTTTATTTTTCTTAAAAAAATTTAATACACAAATATGTTTACAAAATAAAAGAAAAATTCATGTTTCATAAGTTGCTATGGTATTGAGTGATGCTAGCTAATATTGATGAAAGAAAAAAAAATGATGAAAAAATAGAGCCAAAAGCATAGAAAAGAAAACAAATAATAATAATAATAATAATAATAATAATAATAATAATAATAATAATAAATTATATGGTGTTGCTATTGGTTGCAGTGAAAAAATGAATGAAAGAATAAATAGAAAGAAGAACGAAAAAAATAAAATAATGAAAATGGAAAGAGGGATAGTTTCTTGAAATATGTATTTTTCATAACCAAAAAAAATGGAAAAATTACTCATAAGTCCCAAATTGAAAAATGTTACTCTATCTAGTCCTGAGTGTTTTTTTATAAACCATTTAGTCATTTTTTTACATCACAACATCATCATCAAAATAATATCAAACATCATCATAAAACAACATCAAACATCACAACAACATCATCAAACAACAACAAACATCATCATCAAAATGGATTTTATTGATACTAGTCTTCTTCCAAGTTTCAATTAAGATCACGTTGAATTCAATGCCTTTTACCTTAAGGTTGATCTGATTTTTTATCCAGAAATCAGAACCTTAGTGTTTCACTTCAACGTCGTGCAAAGCACTGATTTGGGGTCTCACATGTACAATCTTTGCCTTAATTCTGAAACTGTTGTCGGTTGTGATAATCGGAGGTCGGAGGAGCAGAAAGAGAGCGGTAGGGTTCTTCCACCCCTACACCAACGATGGCGGCTACGGAGAGAGAGTTCTGTGGTGCACCGTCAAGGCCATCCAATCTGATCTCGACTGCATCGTCTACACCGGCGATCATGATGCTAATCGAAAGAGAAGAACCCACTGCCGATCTGAGAGAGATGATGTGGTGACCCAGCGACGAGTTTCCGATTGGGCTGAAATCATCGTGGTGGTTCAGCAGAGTCGATCGAACTCGCCGGAATCACCTTTTCCACAGCCGAAAATTGTTGAATACGCCATTGCTAGGGTTTTTGATGTTCGATCTGAGATGGTTTTGACGTTATGATGATGGTTGGCCGAAAAAAAAAATTGTTATAATGATGATGTTTGATCAGAAAAAAATTGTTTAATTGTTATTTTGATGTTTGATGTTATTTTAATCGTTATTTCGATGTTTAATTGTTATTTAAAAAATTGTTTAATCGATGATGTTACTTATAAATCTGATGTTTGATGTTTGATGGGTAATGTTTGATGTTTAATGTTTGATGAATAATCTTAATGTTTAATAATTCGAAATCTGTATTTGATGTTTGATGAATAATCCTAATGTTTAGTGGTTGATGTTTGATGAATAATCCTGATGTTGTAATGTTTGATGTTGGATGAATAATGTTTGACGTTTGAAAAGAAGGTACATCATAAAAAGGTCTATAGTAAGTTTCTTGAGAAATAGGACCTATTAGTCCAACAAAAAACTTTCAGGACTAAATGGATTAACATTTTCAAATTTGAGATTTATTGGTGCTTTCCCAAAAAAAAATCAAAATTTTAAATTTTTATTCAAACTATAATTTATCAAAATAGGAATTCATAAAATTGGTGGTCTTTTAAAAAAATGAAATATTTTTTATATTTTGTTTTGTAATTTTCAAATAAAGGATTGTATTTAATTTAATATAAGGTTTGATGGTGATCAATTTGTTAGTTTTTTTAATTAAATTTTTTTTTTTATTATAGAGAAAGTAATGCTTGTTTATTCTACTATATATATGCTTGTCTTGACAATTTAGAACTTTTTTAAATATTGTATAGAATTTAATAATTTTGTTCAACATTATTAAAATAATGTATGAGTCTTTATTAATTTTTTGTAAAACCTCCGGGGAGGTAAGTGAAATTTACTATTTGAATATATAAGGGCAATCTTGAAATTTTTTATTTATAGTACATGACATTAGCATATTCTGTTAAATAAACTAATAGAAGATTAACGATAGAGGAATCTTAATAATAGTTTCAAAAGTAATAAAGGTTTCTGTAATTATTGAAACCAGATGAGAGGTCCCTGCAATTGTCAGAAACCTCAAGAGAGGTAAATTTAATTTACCCTTTTTATTATTGTTAATCTAGGAATTGAAAAGTATTTATTAAATAGATGGATTGGATATATTTGAAATGGTGGACAAATAACTAATTTAAGTGACTCAATTTTGAAAGGTCCTGGACAGATTAAACCGCACCAAACCAAAACTGTTTCAATTAGTTCAGTTGAGTGTTGTTTGATGGGAGAAGCGATCTGTATTGGTATTCAAAATAATAAAACCGATATTATCAATTCGATGAAATTTTTTTATCTAAATACCAACCGTGCCGAACCGATTACATCTTTAACTAGAATGATTTATAGAGAGAGAAAGAGCTGGCAGGGAGATTTTCTTAAGATACTCGGTCCATAAATTCAAATTTTAATTTTGTTTGGCAAAGATCTACGCGCTAAAACAGTTTGTCCATAAGGACACCCTTAAGTTAAATGACCAAATACCCTTTATATATATATCATACACAGTCCTCACAAATCAAAACCCTCTTTCTCTCTCTTTCGTTCTCACCTCTCTCTCTTTCTCTCCCTCCCTTCTCCCTAGCCATCGACGGTGTCTCCACCGCCTTCACCAATCACAATCGTAGCGGCAATGGCAATGCTCACCAAAGTCGTTGCCAAACAAATCATCTCCATCCTAAATAAAGAGAGAAATAGACTAGATGGCGAATCGGAGTCCGCTGCTGCCCTGCTACCATCTCTATCAATGATCTCCTCCGCCACCATCTCAGTAGTCGATGCAAGGACCTCTCTAGGCATTGATGGCGTAGCTTTATCGATTATGAGCACCACTACCTAAGATCCAAAGCGTGTCCAGATCGACTGCGCAGATTGATGAATCTACTACTATCATTACACGATTTCGTTCAATCATGCTCAGGTTCACTGATGGCCGCCCCCCATCACCATCGTACACACACAAGTCCATCATCGATGGCGGCAACAGCGTTAAGTGTAACAACCCAAAAATTTAAGTTGTCCCTTAAATTCTATATTAGTATTATGGTTTTATGTGATAATATATTATTAAAAATAAATAAATATAACAGTGGTAATAATAATAATAATAAATAAATATATGAAATAAGAATAATAATGATAATTAATAATAAGCACACCAAAGTGATAAGGCCAACAGCAAGTGATAAGGGTAACATTAATTAACCAACAATTAATTAAGGGATTTGTAAATCTCTCTAGAGAAAAGAGGTTACGCCACCTGTGTTATCTAGGCCTTAGGGGAGGTGAGTCACCATGGTTAGGCATCTTGTGCTTGTGTATATATAAGAGGATGGGGGGTTGCCAATTGAGTGAAAGGAATGAGGGAAAAGGAAGCGAAGAAAAGGAAAAGAAAATAATGGAAGTCAAAAGAGTCTTTGGTAGTGGAAAGAAAGAGTAATGTACTACTTTTAACGTGAGCTATATTGTACTTTGAGTTACCATAATATATTTTACGTATATTTTGACTTACTATAATTTATTTTATATAAGTTATGTTTTATAAATTATATTAATATTTCAATTACGTGGGTTATTTTCTGACCCCTGTTTACTTAAAATGAAACCCATGGATATGTTTGTTTATATTTTGAAGAATATTTGACTATGACCTTATAAACAATTATGTTTTGTAAGTATCACCATGGGAGTTCCACGCCTTGAGAGACTTATATAACCACTGGCCTTTGTTTGGTCACTTTGTGGCCTCTGTTGTTATGGATGTATTGACCTCTGTTCTGTGTGAAGCAAAGTACTGTGCGGAGATAAGTGCTACACTATTGTGGGAGTCACCTCTATAATCCGTACAAGCCACCTCTTGAATTCGTATCTCTGTTCTAACTGTCACTCCTGTGATCTATGTTCTGTTCTGTTCGGTTCGGTACCGTGATTATGGTTATTTATTTACATAATCTCAGTTTTGCTACTTAAATGATTATTTGTTCGGACTAAGTTATCTTAAATATTTTAGTTACATAACTATCCATGATTATTTTGTATTCCTTATACTCTTGGCATAATATTTCTCACTCTGCCATGTACTTATAGCTGTTTACCAATTTTCAAGAAGCAATGCAATTCAGAAATAGCTTTTGGAAAGTCTTAGATGCAGGGCTGCGGAATAGATACATACAACATTTTTATGATATTTTTATATGTAAATATCGGCCTTTTTGGTTAATAAATTATGTAATAAAAATAGAAACTCTGATAATTATTTTGGTACTTTCACTTAAATATTATTTCTGCTCGCATTTATTAATTTGTTCAAGAATTGGCCGAAGGTAACTTTAGTTACTGGCCATCACGATGCTTAACCCTTAGGTACGGGGAGTGGGTCGTGACATTAAGGACATGTACGGTGACGATCGCGCCATCGAGATTCAACTCGTTACACATCATTGATCATCTCTTCGTGATTGATGTGGTATGCTCTGCTCTGCTCTCTCTCTCTCTTTTTCTTTTTTGGTTTATTTTTTGCTATTGTTGCATCTGAATAGATGAAGAACTAAGGATTATATATGTTGTTAGTTTATTTTCAAATGCACACCAATGTAGCATGAGAGAGAGCGAGAGTTAGAGAGAGATAGAGAGAGAGAGAAAGAGAGAGAGAGATGAACGATTGTGTTTGGTACCAATTAGTTTTGAATTGATTCATTCAAAAACTAAAATTATTACTCTCAAGTCTTGACTTGGTTCGGTAACTGAAACTATTATGTTGTGTTTAATCCATTCAAGTCGTAAAGGAAATGGTTCGATTTGTTGTGAAATGATGCAATGATGGTTTGGATATTGGTGGATTTGAACTTGTTGATAGCATGCAAAGCGTCCTCATGATGTTATAAGGCAAAAGGGGATGAAGATGTGAGGTTCAAAGTTAGATGTGAGGCTCCGATCTGTTAAAATGCATAAATATCTTTTTTATTTTATTATAATTATTATTTTTTTATTTCAGTTTTGAATAGATAAAAAAAATGTAGTTGAAAAATTAGAACAGAGAATTGAAAATTTTGAACACATAGATAGAATGTAGCAAAAACAATTTAATAGATAGATATAAAATTGAACAGATAAATAGAATTTAGGAAAAAAATTGAACCGATAGATAGCATAGAAAATTTGTATACATAAAAATATTGAACAGATAAAAAATTAGACAGGTAAAATTTGGACAGATAAAAAATTTGCATAGATAAAATTTGGACAGATAAAAAATTTACACAGAAAAAAATTGAACAGATAAACAAAAAAATTGAGTAGATAGAAAATAATTTGAACAGATAGTCAAAAAAAGTCAATAGATAAATTAAGGGGTAAAATTGAAAATAAAATATCTTTCAAAACAAGTAAAAGGATTTCTCACTAAACTATTTCACAAATGACAGACCTCTCATAAATAAATAAAAAAATACATTGGACCTAATGCGTTAGATACCCTCTAAATTGGATTTATCACCAATTTTCTCTTTTTTTTTTTATAAACCAATTTTACTAAAACAAAAATTAATATTACATAAGCTCAAAAGATAATATTGCGGATCCGTTAACAAAAGGTTTGACTAGAGAACAGGTTGTGAGATCATCGAGGAGAATGAGACTAAAGCCTATTACTTACGAGTTACCTTAATGGCAACCCAACTTAGCTGACTGGAGATCCCAAGATCTAGGTTCAAAAGAATAACTGAATTAAGAATGACTCAGGAAGATTACTAAGGAGACAATCTCTTACCCATTTTTATGATGACATAGTGATGCCTACAATGATCTAAGTGGGGTATAGCAGGATACTCTTAATAAGAATCACCTATATGAGTGTAAACTGGGCCGGTTCTATGAGAATTGAAAAGGCTGAATTTTCTAGAGCACTCATGAAAACCAAGAATTATCCAGGCAAAAATGGGCACAAGTGATAGAACCAAGTTGTGTATGGAAATAAAATAGTCTGAAAGGTTGTTGTCTTGGTTTACAATAAAGACAGAACAGTTCAAGGCATTATGTCCACTGATTTGTTAATAAATCTGATAATGTTGTACAATGGAAGGTTTCAAGCCAAATGCTGCCTATCTTTTGCAGGATATTTCCAGTTTAATACTCTTTGAGTCTGCATATTATTGCATGTCCTTTTCATCAATTTCATTCATGTAGGGGATTGTTGGAGAAAAATGGTTTTAAACCATTAGTAATGTAGGACCCATCCATTATTTAGGTGGGCCAACGTAGCAATTTGTTTCTTGTTATATGGTAAACAAGAGTATGTTGTATGAATGTTGTATGGTTGTTAAAACCATTAATGAGTGAATGAAAAATCGACTTATGAACATAAGTTTTGTAAAGAGGGGTGTTACGGACCGAGGTAGGCTCAATCCAAAACACACACGTGCGGGTGTGGGTTGGGTTGGGTTGGGTTGGCACTTATAATTTTTGGAGAAACCATTATTTAAAAAAAAAAAAAATCGAATTTCAATTTTCAAACCTTGGTCTCCAACGGTCACCTTTCTTAATCGAACAGTCACATAGGTGACTATTGCTTGCTAAGGTTATTGCATATTTAATGGCAAAGCAATCTTTCATTTTAGTGTGAGAAAAACATAGATTGGATCCTAGCCTTTTCGTCTTTTTGTGGCAGTGTTCATAATCATCTTCATCTTCATTTTTTGTTATTTTTGTTGAGATAGTGCTTAAACACAAATTTGGTTCGTAGTATACACAAATTGTAGTGCTACTTATGTGTGTAGGTGATTGTTATATTCTAGAGACAGGACGTCCGTAAATCTCAAGCACCAGTGAAAATAGCGAATTTCTGTTTTAAACACACAATGTCCAAACACTGGCTTCAATCACACCTTTGTTAATTATTTTGGTTTTGGTTTTGATTTACAGTATTTGTAAGTATCTTCTGTTACTTAGTTTTAGTTTATTTATTTGAATACTGAATTTCGCTTTGATATTTAATTAATAAATTAATTTATCAAGAAATTATTTTTCAACAAAAATAGAGAGAATTGGAGGAAAAAAATGATAACTTAGTCCTTAGAAAGACACATTTACAGTCTTTCTTCTTTTTTATGATAGTAAAAATAATTAAGAAAATTTAATGCATTTTTAAAAAGGGTCCTTAGAACAGAGTAACCTCAAGAGAGAAGGAAAATTGGGCATTTGAGGCATTTTGCCTGTTGAAGTTGCAATTTATAGCCTCCAACCGGCTATACAAAACTATAGGCATTTTGCCTTTTTTATTTTCAGTCTCTGCATGTGGTTAGCATTGGAAGCTAGGAAAACACTCTCTCTCTCTCTCTCTCTCTAGCAGATTCATTCTCCATCCCTTCAACAATCAATTCTCCAAAGATCAAGGATCACTTCGTATCTCTCTCTCTATTTAAGAATATGATATTATAAAAATATTATTTAAAAAATTAATTTATCAATATGTTTTAAAAAAATAAATATTAAAAAATGTCACATCCACAATTATGTCAACCCTGTGTGTATATGTAGTATGTCATAAAAAAATATTTCAATTTTTATTTGTGTGGTTGTATTTTTCTTTTAAAAATTAATTAAACTAATTTGATTAATTAGTTAAAATAAAAAGTATTGTTGGAGCACACACTAAGGTCAAGTTTGGAAACTTATAAAAAAGTCAAAAAATTAAAAAGTTATTTAAAAAGTTAAAAAAGTTAACACTATTCACCAAAAGTCAACAATTACGGTTGCACAACTCTTAATTTAGATTTTTCCCTACAAATCAATTTTTACAATTTTTTATTACACATTTTTTCATAAAAAGTCAAAAAGTTAATCCAAACATTTATATTTTCAACCTCAATTTTTTAGTCCAAAAAGACAAAAAGTACACTTATTTAGGACACCCCAAACAACCCCTAAGGGTTGGTTTGGCATAAACTAATACAAAAAGTCAAAAAGTCACTATCATATTTAAGTCACATCATCTTATTTAAATCACATCACCTCTCTAACACATCACATCAAACCCAATCCAAACCCAACCCATATAAGCTAATAAATTAAAAAGTACATTTTTTTATAACATCCCAAACTAACACTTAACTAGTTAAACAAAATAAAGATAGATATTTTTTTGTGTACTTTTACTAGACATTGTGCCTAACAAGATTGGAATTGCTCATTAACAAAAACACAATGATTATGGCCCTGTTTGGGTAGTGGGTTGGGGTTAAAATAGTCACAAAAGACAAAATAGGCTATTTTAGCCCCAAAAAAATAAAACATCACATCAAATTCATAATCATTACACTCTTCTCTCACAAAAAAATTTAAAAAAGTCAAAAAGCCAAAAAGCCATTCCCAAACCAAGCTTTTAAGCTCAGGCTAAAATAGTCAAAAAAACCAAAAAGTCAAAAAACCAACCTACTTCCCAAACCCACCCTATA
Organism: Camellia lanceoleosa; assembly: GCA_025200525.1. Lineage (NCBI taxonomy): Eukaryota > Viridiplantae > Streptophyta > Magnoliopsida > Ericales > Theaceae > Camellia > Camellia lanceoleosa. Next base: position 43,228,777 of record CM045760.1, read on the forward strand.
TATGTTTTATCTAGTTCACTTTCATGAAAAATATATAATTATTTTAAAACTTATTAACCAATGCCTGGTTAAAATTCACAATATATACAAGATTCCTAATATCATTTCTTTCTCCTCTATATATTAAGGAAGTAGCTTCCCTCCGCGATCTAGGACTGTAAAGTATTATTGGACCCGTGGGCTCACCACGGATCCCGTTTCGATAATTCGAACCATTTAATATGTAAAACTCATCGAGTACTATATGCCTATCAAAAATCACATTAATCGGATATCGATAACTATGTAATCAAATCAGTTTTACATATAAAAAAATGGACGGTGAACAAATTAAGAGTTGACAGAAAACTAATCCGATGAAATAGCTATCGATATCCGATCAATGTGATTTTTTTACAAACATATAGTATTCGACGAATTTTACATATTGAATAGTTTGAATTATCGAAACGGGACCCATAGTGGACATTCACAAGCCCAACAACATCTTCTAATCTAATTTACAATGGGAGAGAAGCTGCCCCCATATATTAGACTCCCTGCCTATTACAAATCAATAAATTTCTCCGACTCTAATAGTATGAAGTTGAGGAGATTTGAGATAGAAAATAGAAAATTACTCAACAAAGGATTGTGCTTCCAACAAAACATGTGTTATCAATAGAATTTTTGACACCAAACATTTATGTATTGAAATTTTGCATTGAAGAAGAGATAAGCCATATAAAGCAGACATGTTCTATCAAAATAAATGAAAATATGTCAATTATTTATACTATAGGTGTGGGAACATACTGTCTGTGTGAAACAGTTAAATCAATCATGACTGTTATTAAGTTTTAAGTAATTAAATTTGAGAAATAGATATTTTAAATATAAAAAAAAAAAATTGTGACAAAACTTCAAGGTGAAGAATTATCTATATATATGAGTGAAGAGGGAGATGGGGAAGAGTTATGTGGCATGTAAAGTGACACATACATTTGATAGAAAAATTTGCTCTTATATGTCTCCATAAATATAGGCAAGAGCCCCACTTAGTTGATTTGATTCATTTTACACAACATTACCTTAATTTGTAGTTTTGTTCATGTACTATTAATCAAATTCTTGGCAATGATCACTACTGTTTTGTTTTCTATTTTTTATTTTTTTTTTGTATTTCAAAAACAAAAGAAAATTCCAAAACATCCATAATTTTCATATCATTTTCATTATATTGTAAGAAAATAATTTTTAAAAATTTTAAAATATTTTTTTTGATTTTTCTTCAAAAGAGAGTTATTTTCAGAAGTCACCCAACCTTGGGAGATTCTTCATCATACGAAAATAGATTATTTTTAAAAGCTAATTTACCAAACGAATTTTTGTTTTTGTTGTTGTGTGTTTTAGGGTTAAATCTAAAAAACAGATAACGAAACACAACTAAACAAGTGAAAAAGAAATTGACAAAAAAATATATTAAAATCTATTTAGCTTGATTTTAGTGAAACTAGTCACATAATTCATAAAATGTTAGTTCTCAAAAAGATAAAATAAAATAAAATAAATCATAAAATGTTGTACAATTAGTATATGGCTTATTTCCCAACCCTAACATCGTGAACTTGGTTCTCATGTCATGTTACTAACCTTGGCCACTTTTCAATCAACACATACCCAAATTTGAATAATGCATTAAATAAAAAAATGTTCTAGGGGAGGTTTATTTATCTAATCTATCTTCATTTTCTTTTTCTAGTCCAATAGGATAGGTCCTCCCCACTTCATAGGCCTCCACAATCTAGATGTAAGGGGGAAAAATTAATTCAAGTATTGTGTAGAAAATTGATAAATTCACATCCAAATTTGATTCCACAACCCTTTCTTTCACATAAGTAGGGATGAGTAAAAAAATCGAAAAAATCACAAATCGATTTGAGTCAGATCAATTTGTATAGTTTTGTTTGGTTTTTTCAATGTATGATTTGATCTTAAATCTTAAAATATGTAAACTGTTAAGTATTATTGTATAAGGGTAGTTAAGGATAGTTATGTCTTTTGTTCCTTTTGTCTTTTATTATAAGTATAAGTATGTGTAACCCTAATATTTTTTAGTGGTGTGAATTATATACAGCTCTCTTTCTTTTCTTTCTTTTATACAAATCTAACATGGTATTAGAGCATCATCTTCCTCCTTGAAGATTCGTTTCTTTTTCTTTTTCTTTTTCTTTTTCTTGTTTCTTTCGTTCTTCCTTGTACACAGAAACAATCAGAAAAAAATAAAAAATAAAAAATAAAAATTCTTTATGGTCGAAATTTGATGGGTTTTCACCCTAGATTTTTATTTTAATTTTTTGATGAGTTTTTGAGTGTTTTTCCTATTTTTGTTGATTTTTGGAAAAACCGATTGATTTTTTGAAAGTTCCTGCTAGGGCTTGTTTTTGGCTGTTTTTTCCCTTCCTCCCTCTACCTTGGGAGCCGACTGGGATTGATCTAGGGTTGGGAGGACTGGTTTTGATGATTTGGCAAGCTTTCACTCTATTTTTGTCAATTTTCCTCGCCAAAGACGCTTTTCTCTCGGTTTATGGTTTTGGCCTCTCCAGCCCCTGTTTCGACTCTGTTTTTGTCTCTAGAGGTAACTTTTGTCCCTAAGTTGAGTTTGTGGATTGCCTCTGTTGGTTTTTGCTGTTTTTCGGCTGATATTTGTTTTTTCCTATTGTGGGCATTTAATCTTCAATGGCTGAGGGTGAGACTAAGACTACGGATACAACTAGTGATGAGGGTGGCCTCCGTCGTGTTATGACTCTTACCGACAATCCCTCTCTTCAAATTAGTCCCGTTAAATTGGATGGTTCCAACTATTTGATTTGGTCCCGCTCTTGTGGTCTTGCTATTGCTGCCGCGGCTTTGGACTGGCTACATTACTGGTTCTCTTCCCCTACCGGATGGTGATGCCTCACTCCATACTCAATGGATTTCTGAAAATGCTCTTGTTATGACTTGGCTCATCAACTCTATGCAGCCCACTATTAGTCGGAGTTTCCTTTTATTAGATACTGCTCATAAGATTTGGACAACTGCAGCCCAAATGTACTCCCAACAAGGTAATGATGCACAGACGTATGAGTTGAGGAAGAAGCTTCGGAGCTTAGATCAGAAAGATAGATCACTCGCAGTCTACTATGCTGAGTTGAGTAGTTTGTGGCAGGAACTAGATTATTACCAAAGCTTTCAGGCTGTTTGTTCTCGGGATGCCACGTTGTTTCAGCAAACTGTTGAGAAAGAGCGTGTGTATGACTTCCTTGCTGGCTTGAACTTGGAGTATGATCAGATTCGCGTCCAGGTGTTGGGTCGTTCACCTTTTCCCACCCTACGCGAGGCTTATGCCCTTGTCCAGCAAGAGGAGAGTCGCCGTAGTGCTATGGTGCATTCCTCTATTCAGGATCGTTCTGCTTTAGCTGTTGCTCCTCCTTCTCGGGCTCTTCGGCCTAGTCCGGTTCAGTCTAGAAGTCAGGGTACACTGGTTGATCGAGATCGCTTGAAGTGTGATTATTGTGGGAAAGACAGACATGATCGAGAGCATTGTTGGAAACTGAATGGTCGGCCTACTCGGGGTCAAGGTCGTGGTAGTACAGCTCGACCCCAAGCACATGTGTTCGAGATTGCTGTGAGTCCTCCTTCTGAGCCCAGCACTCTTTCCCAGGATGAGTTACACACTCTCAGACGTTTGATGGCTCGACTTGACTCTCCTTCTACCACAGTTTCTTCTACTTCTGCTTCTTCTAATTTTGCCAACACAGGTATTCCTGCTAGTGCTCTTAGTACCTTATCATCGCCTTCTTGGATTATTGATTCCGGTGCCACTGATCACATGACAGGTGCCTCTAGTCTTTTCTATTCTTATTCTCCTTGTTCCGGCCGAGACAAGGTTCGAGTGGCTGATGGCACTTTATCCTCTGTCTCTGGCAAGGGTTCAGTTCATTGTTCATCTTTGCTTTCTCTTTCCTCTGTGCTTCATGTTCCTACTTTTTCAACTAACCTGCTTTCTGTTAGTAGTCTTACTACTTCTCTAAATTGCTCAGTGACATTTTTTCCTACTCATTGTGTCTTTCAGGACCTAGCTACGAGGAAAACGATTGGCAATGGTAGAGCACAAGGTGGGCTGTACTTTCTGGATGCCGTTTCTCCTGTCGTCCCATCTCAAGCTCTCAAGTGCACTATTGGCTCCTCTCTTTCTCTCCTTCATCAGTGGCATCGCCGTTTGGGTCATCCTTCCTTTAATGTTTTAGAGAAACTTTTTCCTTCTTTAGTTCGTGATTGTCCTAGGAGTATTTTTGGTTGTGATGCTTGTGAACTTGCAAAGCATAAACGTACTTGTTACCCTTCAATTAATAAAAGAAGTACTTTTCCTTTTATGCTTATTCATACTGATGTGTGGGGCCCTTCCCCTGTGGTTTCTACCAGGTATCGCTGGTTTGTTACTTTTATTGATTGTTTTTCCCGTGTGACTTGGATTTACTTGCTTCGAACTAAGAGTGAAGTTTTTTCTTGTTTCCAAACTTTTCATAAAATGGTGACCAATCTTTTTAATGCTCAAATCAAAAATTTGCGTAGTGATAATGGGACTGAGTATGTTGATGGAGTTTTTCGGGCATACTTAGAGGAGCATGGCATTCTTTATCAGACTAGTTGTGTTGGTACTCCTCAACAGAATGGGGTTGCCGAACGCAAGAATAGCCATCTTCTTGAAGTTGCTCGCTCTCTCTTGTTTACCATGAATGTCCCTAAGTCATTTTGGGGTGATGCTGTTCTTACCGCTGCTTACCTTATCAACCGTATGCCTTCCAGTGTCCTCCAATTCCAGATTCCTCTTCAACTGCTTCCTGTCGCATATCCCACCTCTTCTCTTCCTCCTCGGTGTTTGGGTGTGTCTGTTGTTCATTTGCAACCTCGTACTTGTTGGAAGCTTGATCCTGACGTTGTGCGTTGTGCCTTTCTTGGCTATTCTGTTGCTCAAAAGGGTTACAAATGTTATGATCCTTACACTCGCAAAGTGTGTGTTAGTATGAATGTCACCTTCCATGAATCATGTCCTTCTTTCCTTCCTCCGCCATCTCTCCCGGGAGAGTAGTAGTGGTATGGATGAGATTGTGGATGAGGAGATGGCCTATCAACACAAGTTGTCTTTTTTCCTTCCTAATCACGGACTATTATTTGTGGGGAGCCTAATAGTTCTCTTGATGTGGAGCGACATTAGTGGTCGCTTGGACAGTATGATTTTAAGACTTATTCTCGGCGTCCGAAAGAGCAAGCATCCCTTGTGCCACCAAACCCATCATCATCCTCATGCCGCCTGTAATGCATCTCGCCTATCCTCTACCTGTAGTTGAGAGTCCTGTTGTCAATGATTCGAGTCTTCCTATTGCTCTTAGAAAGGGGGTTAGGGCCTGTACTCAACACCCCATTTCTAAATTTGTGTCATACGATTCATTGTCTTCTACATATCGTGCTTTTGTTTCGTCTTTGTCTTCGCATGTATTCCTGTGGTTGAATGAAGCTATCAATGATCCTAAGTGGAAAGTAGCTATGGTAGAAGAGATGCAAGCTCTAAGCAAGAATAACACTTGGGAGTTGGTTTCTCTTCCTAGTGGAAAGAAGCCTGTAGGGTGTAAATGGGTGTTCACCATCAAGCAGAAAGCAGATGGAACAATTGAACGGTACAAAGCACGGTTAGTGGCCAAGGGATTTACTCAGACATATGGAATTGATTACCAAGAAACCTTTGCTCCTGTGGCAAAAATGAATTCCATTCGAGCTATTCTCTCATGTGTAGCTAATTTGGGATGGCCTTTACAGCAATTAGACGTGAAGAATGCATTTCTCCATGGTGATTTGGAGGAGGAGGTATATATGGATATACCACCAGGATTCTCATCTCAGTCTACAGTTGGGAAAGTTTGTAGGTTGAAAAAGGCGTTATATGGTTTAAAACAATCTCCTCGAGCTTGGTTTGACAGATTCCTAAAGGCTATGTTGAGGTTTGGGTATAAGCAAAGCAATGCAGATCACACAATGTTTGTCAAACGTCACGCAAATAAGGTAACTGTGCTTATAGTATATGTGGATGACATAGTTGTGACAGGTAATGATGAGGAAGAAGTGACACATCTTAAGATGTTGTTGGCCAAGGAATTTGAGATCAAAGACCTTGGTTCGTTGCGGTACTTTCTTGGGATTGAAGTTGCCAGATCTGACAAAGGCATCTTTCTTTCTCAGCGGAAGTATATTTTAGATCTTCTTGAGGAAACTGGCATGTTAGGCTGCCGACCTGCTGATTCTCCAATTGAGGCTAATCACCATCTTTGTAGTAGTGGTGGTGATCTTGTGGAGAAAGAAAGGTACCAGCGACTTGTTGGAAGACTTATATATTTATCCCACACTCGTCCAGATATTGCCTATGCGGTTGGGATAGTGAGTCAATTTATGCATGAGCCTCGTGCCCCTCATTTGGATCACGATGTATCGTATTTTGAGGTATCTTAAATCGCTTACGAAAAGGGATTTTATTTTCCAATCATGGTCACTTGAGGTTGGAGGCATTCACAGATGCTGATTGGGCTGGTTCTATAGATGACAGGCGATCTACCTCCGGTTATTGTGCATTTGTGGGGGAAAATTTAGTGACATGGCGTAGTAAGAAACAAACAGTGGAGTCAGATCTAGTGCAGAGGCGAAATCTGAGGCTATGGCGCATGGTACATGTGAATTGATGTGGTTCCAGTCCTTGTTGAATGATATAGGGGTTGATAGTAGTGAACCATTGACACTGTACTCTGACAACAAAGCTGCCATTAGTATTGCTCACAATCCTGTTCAGCATGATAGAACAAAGCATATTGAGATCGACAGACATTTCATCAAGGAGAAATTGAATAAGGGTTTCCTATGTATGCCTTTTGTGAAGTCTACATATCAATTGGCTGATGTCTTTACTAAGGGTCTTAGTAGTAAAGTTTTCCATCCTATTTGCTGCAAGTTGGGCATAAGAAATATCTTTGCACCAACTTGAGGGGGAGTGTTAAGTATTATTGTATAAGGGTAGTTAAGGATAGTTATGTCTTTTGTTCCTTTAGTCTTTTATTATAAGTATAAGTATGTGTAACCCTAATATTTTTTAGTGGTGTGAATTATATACAGCTATCTTTCTTTTGTTTCTTTTATACAAATCTAACATAAACCATAGTTCACAGTTCAGTCTATGATTTCATAGCCATAGTTGTAACGTGAACCAAACCGAACCGTTTAGATTTTACATATATATAATTTGTTAAATATGATAGACACTCAAGTGCCTTATTGGTATCTCATATATAATAGTAGAACTAGTTATAAACAATCATTTAAACAATTTTATTTATAAAATAATGACATACTAGTGTAATCATGTTGTGAATGATAATAAGATTTAGAAAAATCATGATTTCAAACTATACGGAACCGCATTTCCTTGGTTCAGTTCCAAAATTTCCATGATTTTATTTAATTCTAAATTTTATAAAAAAATTGTATAGAGTGATTTGGTCTTTATATACTTCAAAACTAAACTAAACCAAACCATGCTCACCGTACCAATAAGTGGATCAATTTGGCAATGGATTTAGTGCTTACCTTTGAATAACCATCTAGCCTTAGAAAATTTTGAAAAACAATTAAGGCTATTTTTGGAAATTTGACTTGAGCAAAGAAAAAAAAAAAAAGTAAAACTGTTTTTAATTTTTTTTTTTTTTTTTGAATGAGGAAGATGAAAAGAAATAAATATATATTTGTCAAGAAATCATTTTTTGTTTAATTATCCACAAAAAATAATATGTATAAGTAATTTTAGTTTTCTTCAATTTTTTTTTCTCAACAAATCTAAAATCCAAAAACAGAATATCATATTCTCATGATGATGATAATGAAAAAGAAGTAGCATTCCGTGTTGGGGTATATCTTTTTATTCGAGTTTAAGACCCAATTGATTTATTAAAAGAATTTTAATTTGATTTGATTTGGATATAATATATTTTTTATATATTATATTTAATTTGTAGAGACCTAGTTCAATTTGGTAATAATTAGGGTTTAATTACAAAATGTAAAATTTAATAATATATATATACATATTGATTTTGTTGCTTTTCTGCCGTAGGGTGTGTGACTACCTATTCATATTTGTTGAGTTAGTGCTTGGTACACTTGTGGTTTTGTTATTCAAGCATAAGCTTGCTGTGTTGGGAAGCAGAAGTCTGAGATCAAATTCGGTGGTTTTTTTTTTTGCGCGTGATCTGATGTTGTTTTGAAGCTGATTTGAGATAATTATTTTGGATCTTCTATAATTCTAATTTTAAAGATTTTGATTTATTTATTTGGTAAAGTCTTTCCTCTTTGTTTATTTGTGATTATTTGGAAACTTTGTTTATTTGTGATTATTTAGAATTCACCTAAAGGTGGTTTGTGAGACCATTCGTGTCTTGTTTGTAATCATTTGAAAACCTATTTGGTTGATAGTAGAATCGGATTTCGATCCCGTGAACGTACTTCAGCACCACGTAAAAATTCTAGTGTTACTTTTAATTTAATTTTTTCACATTAATTTTTATTCTCATTAATTAATTTACTTGTGAAAATCATATTTTCCCTACCATTACGAAGGTATCCCATCACGGAGATTGTCATTTAGTACCCTTCATCAATATAAATGACTATGCTCTACGTTGTCTCTCAAATATTAACATAAAAAGAAAAAAATTATATTTATCCAAAAAAAATGCTACAAAAATGATATGCTAATGCTATTTTTATAAATAAATATAAAAATCCATATTAAATTACATCATTTTGTGTAAAAATTACTGTTATACATATCATTACTTTGGCTCCGTTTGGGAAGAGCTATTTAGGATTTTTTTGGTTATTTTAACCATAAAAAACAAAATAGACTATTTTAGTCACAAAAAATAAAATATCACATTCAACCCATAATCATTACACTCTTCTCTCACAAAAAAAAATCAAAAAAGTCAAAAAATCCTTTCAAAATCAAAATTTTTAACCTAGACTAAAATAGTCAAAAAAATCAAAAAACCAATCTACTTCCCAAACAACACCTATTGTATAAACCAATTAAAATGGAGAATGACAAGTCAAGATAACTGTGCCGAATCCGGATCCTCGGTAGCGCTACCCTGTAGCCCCCAAAACGACGTCGTTTTGGGGGTGGATTTTCAGAAAAAAAACGCAGAGGGAGGAAGGAGAAAGGAGAGAGAGGGAGGAAGGAGGGTGGAGGCGAGGCGAGCTCGCCGTCTTCGTCCTCGCCATTGTCGCCGCAGCGTCGTCACCAATCGGCCTCATTGTCGTCAGCCCATGGCGACATGGCTGCGAGCTCCACCTCCTCCTCCTCCCCAATATTTATGGCCCCCTCCGATTCGATCCGGCCCCTCCTCCTCCTCCCCTCCTCTCCCTTTCCTCTCCTCTCCTTCTCCTTCCCCTCTTCTGCGTTTTTTTTTTTTTTCGAAAATTACCCCAAAGCAGCGTCGTTTGGGGGCTACTGAATCTTCTGAGGAAAGGGCATTTACCGTTCTCTAAGCAGGCCCCCTATTGTCCACACCAATCAAATAACTGTGATAGATTTTTTTTTTATTATTTAAAAACAAATAGAAAAACTATGATGAATTTCATTACATTATCTACCAATTATTACAACTAATTATGTCCCCATGTTATATCTCAAACGCTAACACAAATATGATGAATTTCATCGTCTAAATCAATTAAGGTCCCATTTGGGATGATGGTTTTGGCTATTTTAGTCACAAAAGATAAAATATATTATTTTAACCACAATAAATAAAATATCATATTTAACTCATAATCATTACACTCTTTTCTTACAAAAAAAGTCAAAAAAATCAAAAAAAAGTCAAAAAAATTAAAAAGTTCTTCCCAAACCAACATTTTTAGCTCAGGCTAAAATAGTCAAAAAAAAGTCAAAAAATTAAAAAATAAACTCACTTCCCAAACGATACCTAAAAGTGAATAAAGATGTGACAGCACAATGGGCTTATTTGGTGCAATTAATAGTTAAAAGTTAATAACTAAAAAGTGAAAGTTAAAAATATTATACTCCGATTTCTATAATTATTTATTTTTTATTTTTTTTTTGTAAAGTAATTTTTACCTAATAAGTTATAAATAAAACCTATATCAAATAATTTGATACATACTTCCAAATAAGGTATAAATAATTTAAATAAATTAAAAAAATTATAAACAACTCAGATAAATCGTACCAAATAACCACAATACCCTAAAGGAGTGCAATAATTGGTGCCCTGCCACCAAACTGCCTGGCAGACAAAATAGCAAAATCATTAAATGTTTTTCCATGCATGCATGGAGGGCAGAGTATATTGTCTTCATCTTCCCCCATGAAACTGAACTTCCACAATTATAGTAGAACAAGCCAACAACAATTGTGCATTATCAAAGGCTATTCTCTCTGCCTTGTCAACATCTCATAAACTATCTCTCATAATAATAATAATAATGGGAACAAATGAAAGTTTATATCAGCACTTGCAAATACATTGGTTTAAAATCATTTGGGAAACACAAGTTCAATCATATGTATTTCAAAACAATACGCCATCTTCAATCTCCTCTTTGAGGGGAAGAGAATGGAGGAGGGAAAAATTCATGCCCCACTCTCATACAACTTTAGAATCATAAAAAAAATATCATAAAAATAATCATAAAAGTTTCTTTGCCATTAGATTACACATATAATAAAACACAACTCACTAATTAAATGATGAAAAAAATTCATAAAATATTTCATGATATTTTTTTTATGATCCTAATATTATTAAGAGTGATAATCTATAAACAGAATCTAAAACTACCAATTTCATAACTTCAAGATAATCAATATATTGCATTTTTTTTTTTTTTTTTTGTTACAGGAAAATCCTCCCACTCTCCCGCAGGTCCAAGGTAGTGCCCCTTGAGAAGATCACCAGGGTGTCCTGTTGGCCGTTCCGAGCAAGAGACTATAACCTGGAAGCTTGTCCCGACCTCACAAGGCAAGCTCCAGCGCACAGCGGGGGAGTATTGAACCCACACCAAGTGCTGACTAGACAACTTGAGGTCCAACCTCCTAACCAATAATGCTTTCGCCCAGGAGATTGGCCCAAGGGGGAGGGGAATTGAACTTGTGACCTTGGGGCTTAAACCCCAAGGCTTTACCACAATGCCACAACCCCTTGGGTTAATATATTGCAATTTATTCTCAGTTGAAAACATCAAATTTATAAGGCAACATTTATCTAGCTTTAGGGTAATTATTTTTTTTTACACAAGTATGAATTTGTATTCTATTAAATCCTAATTAAAATTTTTTGAATTTTCAAGTCCCATTAAATTTTTAATCTGAGTTATTTGGGATGTTCTAAATAAGTACACTTTTTGACTTTTTATGAAATATGAATTGGGTATGGGGTTGGGTTTGAAGTGATGTGATAGAGAGGTGATGTGACTTAAATAAGATGATGCAACTTAAATAGTATAGTGACTTTTTAACTTTTTTAGTACATGCCAAATAAAACCAACTGAAAATTACCCTTCAAATAACAATTGTTCATCATATATAATTATCTATAAAAGAATATGATGATTTGACATTTATTTTGATTTTCAAAACTTTAAAATATCAATTTTCAAATTGAAAAAACTAAAAAAAAATTATGTACAAAACTGAAAAATTATGTGCAAAAAAAAAAAATGATGATTTGACATTTTTTTTTTTGTGAAAGAATTGAGAAAATTAAATTATTTTTTTGTGCAAAATTAAAAATTGTGTTTCTCTAAAAGAGCATGATGATAAAACATTAATGTGCAAAATTAAGAGAAAAAAATTCAAAAAATGAAACAACTAATAATGTTCTCAATTTTAAAATTAAAAAAAAAATTGATAATATTCTTGGTTTAATTAAATAGTTGAATCAAACCAATAAGTTAAATGGAAAAAACGTTTAATCTCATGGTCTTTTTTTTTTTTTTTTCCCATCAATTAGTGAAACAATTATCTGGAACATTACTATGTAAAATTGATAATGTTCTTAGTTTTAAAAATTAAGAAAAACTAATAATATTATCAGTTTTACCAAATAAGACTTATTGATTCAAAAAATCTTAGATAAGACCTGAGTTACCATAACATTTGTAAATAAGACTTTTAAGTAATTAATTTTGTTTTGAATTTATTTAAACTATTTTTATCGTGTAAGTTGTAAGCCGACTGGTACAAAATCCAAAAACAAAAGTCATGGGCAGCACATTTAAGCTGTTAGCTATGCTAGAAATACAGAAGATTTTCACAGAACGAGATATAGATGTGAAACAAAGGTGTGTAACCCACACAAGTAAGGTTCACATATGAGGCTCACCTTTTGTCTCACATTCGTATCCAATTCTAAAAAAATCTTCTATGCACTTCGCTTTCCTTTAATTTGTTGCAAACAACGCTAACCAAATTTTTCATCTTATTGAAACTATTATTAATGCATAAGCTGTAAGCAGAAAGTACAACAAACAATATGACATAGAATCTCAAAAAAACCATAAGCAATTCATTTAAGATGATGCATCAAACCGCACATTGGATAAAACAAAGGTAAAATAAGAGATTACGGTGAATTTGTCCATTGTACATTGTTACAAAACAGCAGCCACTTGTCATTATCATATCAATATTTCAACAATTCATTTGGTCTCAAAAGTACATATCATATATATATGTTTAACAGATGAAGCTTACCTTCCTAGAGAATTATCTCCATTTCCCTGAAGCTTCCTTAGTCACTGTCTCTAAAGCATACTCAATTTGTCACTGTTCTGAATTGGAAATTCCTCAAACACCTCTCATCTGATATAAAAGAGAAAACACTATGCTTCTCTGAGTAATGGCTTAGTGAAAAACAAAAAACAAAGATCAAATCAATCCCAATTTGTTCTTTTAAATCGAATCAATACAAGGAAATAGATCATTTGAGGAACTACAATAACAAATAAAGTGATATCAATCATTAAGAATCAAGAAAATCAACAAGCTTAGGCAGAAAATTTTAGGCACAATAAAAAATTGTAATTTCTGTCAACATAAAAATTTCAAAGGGGACCGACATTCATTCCCTGAAGTATTTCTTTAACAAGACTAGCTTAACCATTTTGATGATTTGAGCATTCACAGAAGGGACAAGAAGGAAACAAGACGACAAAGGCATTGCGTATATTATCAACCATTTGAATAGTTCATCACTAAACTCCAGACTTTATAACGGAAGTCCGAAACTAACATGGCCCATGAAATGCAAGAAAGAAGAAAATTAGGGACATTAGAGGAGAAACAGACAAATTGTTATCATATGTGCCCACAAAACCAAGTGTCATACATAGAAACGACACGTTGGGCAGGGTTCTATGAGTATGACATGAAACATGCGTTTGGATAAGGGTCATGTGTAATCACAGGGGCTATCAAAAACTCTGAATTTATGAAATTTCGTAAAAGGCACACATTCTTCTTCACATCTGATGTAAAAAGGATACAGCTTGCAAATCACAGCTCAGCAGTAAAGTCCAAAGAAAAAATTCCAACAATGAGAGAGAGAGAGAGAGAGGAGAAAAGAACAGAAAGAAAAGAGAAAAGGAAAAAAAAAAAACAGAAGAATACATGTTTCCTAGCTTTTGCATTATCATTAATAATCCCAAGATGCATGTAAATTGCAAATTAATCCGTTTAAGAGTCCAAACCTGCTAAACAGAAATTTCACAAGGCATTATATGCTCCCTATGAGGACATTTGGTACCAAGCTTATATGAGCTGCTTGTAGCTTTTTTTTTATTTATTTAAATTTTCAAAGTCTATGCTAGACTGCTTGATGTAGTTTCTACTTAGAACTTATTAGGCAAAAATAACTTATAATAAGCTGGGAAAAAAAAAAAATTAATTAATTATCTGGAAGCACGGGAGGGGTGCTTTTGGTTTTTGTTTCTGATTATCAGCTTTCAGCTAACAAAAAGCTGCACCACATCTATTCTTGAACAAGTATTACTAATGGTATATGAGAAAGAGAGCTGTTACAGTTTGATCTTTCAGTCCAATCAGGGGTGGTGTGGTAGTGAATCAACAATCAGGCCTAGAAGCTGATGCAGAGAAAGAAAATGTATACTAACTAAAGGGTTAATTCAATTTTCAATAACAAGTGAATAGTTTGACTATTGCTTCGGCACGCATAACCTACTTTGGTTTGTCTGTTAGGGACACAAGAGATCTGAGAACACCCTGACTGATCTTGTCAGCAAGAACACCTTTTTCTGAAATCAAGAAGGACTTCTCCTTCACATAACTTTGTAGTTTCTTTGCATCCAGGTCAAGTTGTGCTTGATCTGCATTAAATCATCGACAATATTTAAGCAACTAGGATTCAAGAAATAGAAAGACAATAACGTATTTGTGAGAATAATGGAAAATAAGCTATTAGTGTATGATATGTCATTCAAAAGCTGAAGCACGTAACAACAATGGCATTATTCGACTTCAAAGTCAAAACTGGTAAAAAATAATTAATTAGTTCAAGCATCTAGAGAATGCCTTGGAAATTACTTGGAACCCCAAAGACATTAGCATTTGCAACCTGCTAATGCCGAAATAGATGTTCTTCATGGTGATCACCTGCTGGCCATTAATGCAAAATGGACAAACCTTTGAAAAGAAGTTGAATTCTTTCATAAAAATCATAAACAATACTATGCAGCAAGCTGAATACCTTGATGTAACGCAGCTACATGTCAACTTTGTTTCATTCGCTTCTCCCCACATTTTCCCCATCCCTTTATATAATATAGACTTTCTTTTCTTTTCTTTTTTGGATCGTTTTTTTATCCCAAAAAAAAAAAAGGAGGATCAAGTACAAGAGGAGGGGGACAAGAAGTACACCGAGAAAAAAGAAAAGGAAAAGAAAAAATGTGCTAACAATTGTGATCAGTTTGAAAGCTATTATAGTTTTAAGTTCTGAATTCTAGACCTTTGCCATTATCACAATAGTGATTGCTCTTTCTTCCAATATATCCCCACTTCGTCTTTCCTGTAAAATTAGTTGAAAAAGCTGTCACCATCGGGCAAAGGTATTCAATTGATTACCGAGAATGGAATTAATCCCATGAGGCACATCTAGAAGTAACAAAGTGCCTCCCACTCAAGCTTTTCAAGGACCACTAACTCTAGAAAAATTTAATAGGAATTGTAGGAAGATGTGTTCAAGTTCTTATGACATTGGACTTATCATTCCTCATTTGTTCTTCATTCTCATCATCCATTTCACAGCATAGATTACTTTTACCTTCAAAATAAATGGGTAAAAGAAAAGCTTTAAATAGTAACAAAACTTGTATATAGAATTTTGCATGTCATCAAATTGGAAGAGTTCAAATGAAGAACATTCAATGTACTACTTATGATTACTACTATCATATTAAGTAGTTAAAATAGATGTCAACAATTAGTTTATCCTTGATTGACAAATGAGGTAATATAGGGACCTATTAGGAGAACAATTATAGGAGGTGTTAGGAATTGTGGAACACACTTCACCAGGGCCAGTGAGACATGAATAATAGAGAAGAACAATAAACAAGAATTGTAGATCACACGCACACACAAGAATACAAGATTTATGTGGTTCACCTCAAAATTATGGCTGTCTATAGTCATTGTAGTTTCACTATGATTAGAAAGAATTACAAAACAGATACAGAGACAGCCACTACCCTCGAACTACATGTACATAGAATTAGGGTCACTAGTGTAGAGATACCAAAATACTTTGCAGTGGAGTGGTTAGTTGTTCAATACTTATCAATATCCACACTACCAATAGGAAGTAGTATAGAGAACTCTATAATAATAGAAAGCAAAGAACATGAAAGCATGCAAAAAACTAGAAGTGCAATGACAAGTATTGGCTAAGAGAAATTATTATATTTTGCAACATCTAATTAACTCATAAATACAAAATTCATAATTTAAAAAAGTGCTTCATGTACTAGATTTGTGTAAGTGTCTTGTACCTCCATCAATTTGAAATTATTTCCCCCACTTCCGACTTTTTGATATCCCCTCGTTAAAAAATTTAGAAGATAAAACTCCACAAATGTCATATATATGATGCATACTCCTAATACTTGTTTTCTCATTATATTTGTGTTTAACTTTTGTTATATATTCTCTTATTCTATTAATAGTTGTCCACCACATATAATGTTGGCCATGTAAATGATGTATTCTTATTAGAAATATTTCAAGATGTGGGAGTTGCATTCCGAAGAATTCCTAACGAGGTTCTTATTGAGATATTCACTACATAGATAGTGTTGGGCACTAGTAGAGAAGAATCCAATAAGTGGCATCGAAATATTTGAAACTATGAAATTTTATTTTAAATTAGGACAAATGTTTCTAGGGGTATCTAAGAATTGTTATTCTACTTGTGTTTCAAACACATTCCCTCCCCACAAGTATTTTTGGTACTTGTGGGTGGACTACACCATGACACCAAATCAAGCTCAAGCAACTCCATGCACCAAGGCATATATAGGGCTCAGTCAATGAAGGAAAATAATTGTGTACCAAGTTTGCATATTGCGCATATGGGGATTGAAAAGTGTCTAGATATGTTGCCTTCAATCTCCAGGTCCAATCTCCAGGTCCAAGGTCATGGCACCATATGCATTGATCTATGATTAGGGACAATAATGGCTCAACCTAATAAAGTGGAGCCGGAGCTGGAGCTGGAGCTGGAGCTGGAGCGTCATGTCCTAACATTAAAGGCCTATGTGTCGCATGAATTTGCTGACATGTGGAGGCATCTAAGTTATGTAGAGGTGACACAAGGCAAGGTGGGACTATACACCCACACTACACAAAAAATAAAGGATGTTCCAAAGCCATTTTCTTCATTTAATCAATTCTAGTTTTGAACATAGACTGGACTTTATTTATAAAGCTCTTGAATATAATTCCTCAAGAGAAACTAGCGGAAACATGGATTTGAGGAAAGACATAATTTCTAAATTTTTTTTAGAGAGTGAGATAGAGAGAGAACAAAAGAAGGTAATAAAATAATGTCTCTTAAGGTTGAAGTTTTTATGTGGTCTGTCTTATAAGAAACTCAGTACTAATGACATGTTTTAGAGGAGTAGACCAAATCGTCTTTTACTTTCACAACTGTGCATTACATGCAAGAGTAAAGAGGAGACTTTGGATAATCTATTTTTGCATTGGCCAGTTGCTATGGATTTGTGGCATAGATTACTTCAATTGGGAGAGATTTCTTGGGAATGCTTTTGATGGATAATAGAGATTTAGGGAAGGCTAGGGTGCTTTTGGTTTGTGTAATTTGCATGGTTTTTTGAGCGATTTGGTTGTATAAAATGCGAGGATTTTTTAGGACAAATTCGAAGAGGTTGAAGCTAGTATATACTATATGGGATAGAATTTGTTATTTGTCCTCTTTTTGGGCATCGGTTTAATCCCCTTTTAATGGGATTCCTTGTTTTTCATTTCCATGGATTAGATAGCAGTGTGTCATAAGCAATTTCAGTTTTAGCTTTTCTTTATTTCTTCTCTTTTGGGGGTTTCTTGTACTCCATTTTTTCTTTTGTAATTGACTTTATTTTAATAAAATTACTTTTTTCTTCTTGATCAAAAAAGAAGGATCTAACAGTTCACAAACGAACTTGGATTCGACATGGTAAGGGCACATTATGTATAATATGTTTCGTATACTATCCATTTTTAAGTCTTATTCTAATTAGGGGAGCCATGTATTGGATAAGGCAACTCACATTGTACTTTGTGCTATAAATTAACTAGTGGAATGGCCTAAGCATAGCCCACACTTACTTTGAACTTAAACCATTAATCTCAAGCCCAACACGAAGAAAAAAAAATTAAGCTGTGAGCCTGTCCAACCTATTCAAGTGAGTGTGTGACAAGCCCAACTTTAATATTGTGATATAAATTCGTTGGAAAACTCACTACACTTCACTAAGGATTAGAATTGTGGGGTTGGTTAACCTGATTGACTTCATTCATTCTCTTTAGATCTTATGTAATGAGATGGGCGACTTGCATCACCAAAACAAGAAGCATCTTTAAGTGCTTTAAAGCATAAAGGAAAAGGTACAATGAAGGACAAGTTACCCATGTAAAAAGCCCTCTATCAATCTTCTACCCTGTTATCTTTTTTCCCAAACCTATATCCATGGGAAGCAATAATCACTTTGAAATGCATTAAGGACATCCTTGGAGATACAAGTCTTGTTATTTTACCACCATTCTGTACTCCTCTTTGCCTATTAATAGCCTAGTAGGCAAGTGGACGTGATCTAGTTTAACAACGCTTTTGCTTTGTTTGTGACCTAAGGAGCATGGATGGTCATTGGTCTTATAGTTGTAAAATTTTCATTTATTGTCATAGTTGTGCATGCCAATCACACCACACCATATGCACATCTCCACTTAAACCTGCCTTGCTTATAGTTTATGAATAACAACGTTACCAATCTGTCTTTATATATGTAATATCAAGACGACGTTGTGAAAATATCACCTTTTGAAATCTCTATTTCTAGTTTTATAAAAGTTACAATCTATATATTAAGTTTTAATTCTAATAATCTTAAACCTTCCTAATTCCAGAACTACTTCCCAACTTTCAATTTAACATCTAAATAATGCTTATGTTTGATAGATATATGTCCTTTGTGTATCTTTTGATACAAATTAGATAAATTATACTTCTAAGAGAAAAGGGACCAAAAGAAAACCTTTCTCCAAGATGGTATGGGCTGCATGAAATGGAATCCTAGCAAAGACATCAGCTCCAGGGAACATCATCCATGTTTTCTCCATTGAGTCATGGTCTCCACAAGTTGTGCACACCTCCTTTACCAGAGGCCTTGATGAGGGGCCCTCAATTTCCTTCATTATTGACTCAAAATGCGAAGGGACGCTTGTTTTTGTAGTCCGAGCCCTCTTCCTTAGAGCTGTTAGTGCTTCCCTATTCCCATTCCTCACTCTATCATTTTCAACCAACTGCATTTACAAGTATTTCTATACCATTAGTATTGGTTGTAAACAGAAAATGAATAAATATCATTCTCAACTTGGGCTCCGATTACCTGGTGTCTAGCCAGAAGAAGATTTTCAGCTTCAATTTCAATCTCAATTAGACTTTCTTGGAATTGCTTCACAGAGTCATCCATTTGAGTCCTTTACAAATATCAACTAAACAATCACAGGAATAATCTTTCAAACTGCATAAACTGTCAACAAGCTTCAATATTAAAAAAAAAAAAAAATCATAAAAGAATCATAAAAAAATTAGACAACGAAGAATGAACTATACAAGATCATAGGGTGGCAACAAGTAGAGTATGGGTCAGGGACCCAGCACGCCACTCCCACCCCTGCCCCCAGTTAACCTAACAATAATGGCTGCATCTAATTGCAGTAGTCTGCAGCAGATATACAGACCAAATTTTCATGTCATTTAATCCAAACGTAAATTGTTTTGAATCGCTAAATTCACCGTTTTGAAACGAAAATGTGCCATGTTTGGAAACGTTTGCATTCCAAATGTAAATCACTATGGTATTAGCCTTTTCTGGTAGTACTGTTTTATCACAAATTTTAATAAGATCCAACATATATTCTTCTCCATTAAAAATAATACAAGTGCATTCATTAAAAAAAAACCAACAATCAAACAAACAAACAACTTTTACCATAATATATGCATGAACTGTTACCATAATTTTAAAAACAATATATACATTAAGCTGGCCATACCCACATCCTATTTTTAGGGAAACTCACATTTATGTATCTTTATTTTGTCATACATAAGAGCGCACACACATACACAAGTATACATATGTGTTTATGGTTCTGCCAAAATCGGTTTATCCTCTCGTCTAAGTGAGTCTTTTCTTCATATATCACCTGAATTATAACTAAAAATCCACAAATTCTTGTTGTCTTTAGTGGAGAATCTTTTCAAGATTTGAGATTTCAAACAATAAATAAATTAAATGGATACCCAAAACTTAAAAAGATGTTGAGAACCCATAACTATATAAAGCTCAATTCACTACACGATTAGAAATAAGATTTCAACACACACACACACACACATGCAAATATTTCTTTGGGGCAATTTATCGAACATGTAGAGGTCGCTGATGAAAATACGAAAACAACCCAGAGAGGAAATTAATACAACTCACCTAGATTTGGTTTTCAAGGCGATCGCCCCCGAGACTGAGAAAGCAAGTTTAGAGAGAGAGAGAGACTGGAAATCAGTTGGTATCAGAAACAACGAGATGGATCACAGTCATTTGTCAAAGCCCAATCCGATTTGAGGTGGTATTTGTTTGTTACAGTACAGCCCAAGTTTGGGTTTTTGACGTGTAGCTACAAAAATAAAAAATAATAATAAAATTGAATTTAAATTACATAAAAGAAGTGCACTTTTTGATCCAAATAAGTATATTTTTTAATTTTTTATATAAAAAAAAGGTAAAATATGGATTGGGTTTAAAGTGATATGATAGAAAGATGATGTGATTTAAATGAGATGATGTGATTTAAATAGGATAGTGACTTTTTGAATTTTTTGTATTATGCCAAACTAGGCTTTACTTTTTCGATGGTGAATTTAAAAAATTAAAAATAAGTCAAAAAAAATCTTTTAATTTAACCTTTTTGAATTTTTTATAAAAAATTTAAATTAATATTATCGAGTAAAATCGTAAAATTTTCTAAATTTTTTTTAAAAGAAATTTAGAGGTTGTTTGGGGTGTCCTAAATAAGTGTACTTTTTAGACTAAAAGGTTGAGGAAAAAAATATGGTTGTTTGGATTAACTTTCTGACTTTTTATAGAAAAATGTGTATTAAAAAACTATATAAATTAGTGTGCAGAAAAAAATTAAGATTAAAATTTGTGCAACTTTAATTTTTAACTTTTGATAAATAATGATAACTTTTTAACTTTTTGACAATCTCCCAAACTTGACCTTACTAAAAAACGAACAAACACCCACGTCAAATATATGAGCCCAAGAAGTTTATGTTGTCGTAAGCCTTAAATAGTCCACTTGTCAACCTTTTAACAATAATTAATTGTGCTTGCCACCAATTTTAATCAAGGTATTATAAAAAAAAATTACAACTGCGATTGGGACCTCGAATCCCTTTCCCCCGAATCCTCCTAATCGACGAAACGACGTCGTTTCGTTTTTTTTTCATTTGAGAAAGCGAAGGAGGAGAAGAAAGAAGAAGAAGAAGGGGAGGAGAAGGCGAGGCGGCGAGAGAGGAGAGGCCAACAAACTAGGGCTGGAAGCGGAGGCAGGACGGAGGAGGAGCTGCTGGAGGCGAAGCGAACGCTTGACAGCTGACAGCTGCGATCGTCAGCGACGCGGCAACTGGACGGCGACAGCTTCTCTCTCTCTCTCTCTCTCGCCTTCCTCTCCTCCTCTCTCTCTCTCCCTCTGTTTCAGGAAAAAAAAAAAATTCAAAATCACTGAAACGACGTCGTTTCAGTGATTCGGGGGATTCGGGGTGTCACGACCCAAACCCGGCCCTATGGGTTTAGCACCGTAACTGGCCAGTAATCCGAGATTACCAAAGGCCTGCTGAGCGATGAATCTGATTAAGCAGTCTGAGGGCTGGCGGAAGCCAATACAGTAAGTAACTAGTGTCCATTGAGCTGTGAAAATCTGTATGCCAAAAATATTTTTCATACATTCATACAGTACAGTCTATATACCGTCTATACAATCATATACAAACAACAAGACAGGATCTAATCCTCGATAAAGATCTGATAAAAACAAAGAGACAGCCTATACTGAGAGTACAAAACAGTAAGGAGACCGATGAGGGACACAAAAACACCCCAAGCCATAGCATGGCAACTCGGAACCTCGCAGTGAGGCACATAGGCTGGCTTGACAAAACTGGAGACCAACCCACGCTCTTAGCTCCGGTCTGGCTGCTGAGAACCTACATATATATATAAACAGTGAGCTAAAACCCAGTGAATAACATAATGCGTAAAGAGGTTATGAATGAATGTCCTTATAGTAATGAAATCAGTTCATTAAACAGTATTTCAATATTGCAGTATTGCAGTCAATCAGTCATATGTGGTACATCCATTAGCCTATAACAATAGGTCCAAAAGGACCGGGTCTTAACGGACCCAACAGTAATGATGGCCATCAATCAGTAAACAGTATGGTTCCACAAGGGAACCGACAGCTCAGAATAAGATGTCGATGTGATAAGTGCTAAGGATGCCATAATACAGTTCAGAATACAAGACGTACATTCATTTAGTAAATAATATCAGTTCAATAAACAGTTCAGTTCAGTATTCAAAAGATAACCATTTTGAACATATCTTTACACAATCGTTACTCACAGAGATTGGGCTAATAGCAGCTAGAGCGCGTCCCCGAGAGCCAACCCTAAACAGTTAACAAATAGAACACACACTAAGTTTCACGGTCGGGAAGGATGATAATTAAATCCCTAAATTTCCTCGGTGTGGTTCTATGTCTAAATCCTCATTAAGATGCCTTAAACTAGGCCTAAGAATGCCTAGGATGAGATAAGGATGCAAAAATACACTTAGAAAACATTTTGCATAATTTACTGAAATAAGAGCCTCGCTCGAGCGAGCCTTTCTTCGCTCGAGCGAGCTTCCAAAATCAAAGGCCTCGCTCGAACGAACAATCCTTCGCTCGAGCGGTCTGATGAAATAGTAAAAGTACTGGATGCTCGATTTTTACGCTCGAGCCACCAATCCTTCGCTCGAGCGTGGCTCAGAGGAAACGTTGGTCGCTCCAGCGAGGAATCCTTCGTTCGAGCGAAGAAGCCAAATCTGGAATTTCCAGATTTGCCTTCCAAGCTCAAACCAAGCATTCTCAACTCAATTCTCGACCTCTTGGGCCCAAATTCTGGAAAATACATCCCAAAACAATGTATAACAAGTTTCAAAAGCCAATTTATGAATTCAAGCCCCAAAGGTGAGCCAATTAAATCCAAAATTCAAACCCATTTTCAAGAACAATTTCAAAACATGCAATGCATGAGTTTTAAACCAAAATCAAGCTTCAAATCTTGCTCTAATGAGCTCAATAGTTGGAAAACAAAATGAAAACATAGACTTTAGCTTAAACATGGACATGCATGGACAATCCAACATGAATTCAACCTCTTAGCACTAAATCATGGTTTAATCCTACAATGGAGCATGAACCATGCAAGATGAAGCTTAAAGACAACAAGAAGAAGATGAATTTCCTTACCTAAGTCTCAATTTCTTGCCTAGAAGTTCAATTTAGCCAAGTTACACTTCAATTCTTCAAGATTTCAAGCTAGATCAACAAGGACAATTCTCTCTCTCACTAACTCTCTTCTTTGGTCTTCTATGGTCGGTTGAGGCAACACAAGGCTGATGAAATGTTGTTTTAATTAAGTGTATAAGGCTCTACAATGATAAGAATAAACAAAAGCCACTCAATGGCAATTACGCAATTATGGCAACCTCTTTAATTGACTTAATTTAATCTAATTTAATCATTTCTAATCAATTTTCAGATAGATATACCATTAAATCACAAATATTCTACTGATCCCAAAACTCTAAACGGTTCCTAATTCGGCCGCCGATAAAGCCTTCAATTAGCAATTTAAACATATGAATTCAAACAGATAATCAATCAATCAAACAGATGCAATATGCAATTCAATAGATAAACTTATTCAATCTCAGTTTCGATTTCAATCAGTCCATTCAGTACTTCAGTTAATTCAATTATCGGTCATTATCAGTTCAGTTTAGCGAGAACGATAGCTAATTCAAATTGGTTTATCTCGATGTCGATCAAGAGGTTATTACTGGGGAAAATTTTTCGAGGTGCAAAACATTAATCAAAAAATTATTGTCTTCCTGCAATATTAAAAAATTGTAATGGCCTATTATTATTATAGCTCAAACGACTGGACAATATTTTTTGATGAAAAAGTAGAAGACTTATGGGCTTGTTTGGTTTGTTTTTGAGAGAGTTGTTTTTGAAAAAAAATTTGGAGAGAGAGTTTAGAAATTGTTTTGGTTTGTTTGGTTGTATATTTTGAAAGTAGTTTTGGAGTTTGGGAGTTTAGGATGATTTGATATTTTGTTGTAATTGAGTAGATGTTTGTGAGAGAAAAAGTGATTGAGAAGGAGAGATGAAAGAGAAAAAGTGATTGATTGATGTGTAAGATAGAAAAAAGTAATTTTGAATTTTTTTTGAAAAAAATCACAACCAAACAAAATTTTAGAAAAAAATTTCAAAAACAACTCTTCCAAAAACAAACCAAACAATATTGCACATTCAAGAATAAATCGTTTAATAAAGTATATTAATATATCAGAATACAAAATAAATTTCAAAAGGGATAAAAAAGAATCTCCACATAGGAAAGGTATGACTCAATATTAACATCAATACAATAGATTATTTTGTCAATCTTAAGGCTTTATTTACCCAAAATTTTATTTATTTTTATTTTATTTAATTAGTGATAAAGAAATATGAACAAATAATTTTATTTTTCTTTGTCTCAACAAATCTTAAATCCATACATAGCATGAGTTTGTTATCTCAAATTATAAGGAATAACATTTTAACATAGAAAACTCAAATTATTGACAAAAAAGTGGGATGTAAGTTTTTAGCACCCGCAAACATTTTGGCCCTTTTGTAAATTTTTGTCACAATTGTTATTCACCCTTGTACTCCTCTTATCCCACATGTAATCATTATTTTTGGTCATGAGTTTACTAATTCCAAAGTACATATTATCCTCTCATTGACATGTAGACTAGATGTATTAATCAGATCAGAATCAAAAGAGTAAAGAATGAAACATTTAATTATTGATCCATCTCTTAAGATTCGAACTCCAGACTTTTCATATAAAATTTAGAAACTCTAGCTAATAAATAAGGATTGAGCTTGTTTCAAATTCAAATCTTAACTTGAGAGAATTTAAGGAGTCTTGAGACCCGCCATGGACATAGTTTATGCAAATTCAAGGTTTAGGATTTTTTTTATAGGTTCAAAAAGATTTTTGCAATAGCATGAAGTTTTAGGCAATCAATGGGTGGTGTCTCTAATATTTCTCATTGGTCATACTTCAAGCCTATTGAATAATTACTAGACAATAAGCCAATGGTGTTGCTTGAGAACACATATGTCAACTGCCTCACAAATCTACAACAGTGAATTGTTAAGCAGCCCAACTGTGATGTTATGAAACAACATGCTTTCACGTTGAGAACATAAATATACCAAATCACATTGAGAACATCAATATACCAAATCATACATATTTTGATGAGAGACAGATGAGAGTTAGAAACTCTGAAAGAGCACTGCATCACCGGGGCAGGCAGCTTATTAATTGCATAACCAAATTAAAATTTCATGAATTTATTGGCATCCCTCTCTATTGTGTTTTGTTCTTCGAAGGAAATCCGAGCATGTTGTCACTTGAGGCATGAATAGGCCAATGATTTCTCCTCCATGAGCTCTTTTGCCGTGGCATCCATCTTTCCCCTTGAAAACTCATCAATCTTGAGCCCTGCTTTCGAATTAGTTTCATTAATAACACAGCTTGCAATACTATAAAATTTGAACGCCCTTCTATTACCATATCAAAGTATAACAATATGCAACATACACAGCCAAAATAATATCAGCCAATTTCATTTTTTAACTAATTGAGGATGAATTTGCAAATTAAAAAACCCATAATTTTTTCTGTTACAAAATGCAATGTCGGCACGGCAGCAATGCATTTATCATGAATGGAGCCCACACTCTACCATGATGAATGTAATGCTGCTTGACACATTGCATTTTATAAAACATCAAAAAACTTACCCTGCACAATCGACCAATCTCCTTTCTCACAAGTAACGGGGAAAGAGTAAATAAGGCCAGGTTGGATTCCATAAGATCCATCAGAATACACTCCCATTGAAACCCATGTTCCCTAAATTGTTGAAGAAAAAAATAACAAAAAAAAGAAGCAAAGGAAGTAAATAAGTAGATGCAAATAATGTAGTATAGAAAGAAGAACAAGAAATAGATTATTGCAACATAAAATTCAACCTTTGGAGTTCCAAGAACCCAATCACGTATGTGATCACAAGCAGAGCTTGCAGCAGATAATGCACTGGATAGCTTCCGAGCTTGGATGATGGCTGCACCTCGCTGCTGCACGGTGGTGATGAACTCTGTTTTTAGCCTGAGACATTCAGAAATGGAGGGCTGTTAAAACAAATCTGAACAGTTTCATAGATTACTAGATTGGGAGGGAATACAGGGATGCCTTTTAAACAAGCTTGCTTAATTGTCTTTCTTTAGTTGCAAAATGAAAGTTTAAAGGGTTCTATCAAGCCCAAGCCTAACCTCTGCCCAAACTTGTTTGCCCAAGTCTGAGCTCGAGTTTAAATCAAAGAATCTGAGCTAGGCAATAGTTGCCCAAATTCAAAAACAAAATATTTATCATGGTTGTCTTAAACTGATGTATAAACAAATTATCTCAAAAAGTAAAAAAATGAAACATAATAAGAAAATTAATTTATAATATGATTTCATTCAAATTGTGAGAAAATATCATTACTTTATATTATTTTATGTTTATTATATATGATTTATATTAACAATAAATTTCAGGTTGCTTGGGTTGTGAGAACCTTGCTCAGGGGCACTGTTTTGAATTTAATTCCAGTCAACAAATTTTAACAGAAGCCCAAACCAATTTTGAAATTATACTACCCAAGATCTAAAAATTTTTAGGCTAGACTTGAGTCACTCGAGTTGTGTGCCCAAAATACTCTCCTACGATTGAGAGCATAGGACATTACAGTTGGAAAATTTAAAAGGTACCATAGGATATTAGATGTACCATACCAATTATCGTCACCAACAAGTTCTCTGACCGGCTTGTGTGTGGTACCAGTGCTAACAGTTGCATGATTGACATCAGGATATTGAGTTGAAGAGTGATTCCCCCATATGATCACATTCTTCACATCTCCAACATGAACATGTATCCTCTCTGATATTTGGCCTAGGGCTCTGTTATGATCAAGCCTTGTAAGGCATGTGATGTTTTTCTCTGGAATTGAAGGGGCAAATTCTTTCAAGATGAGTGCATTGGTGTTAGCTGGGTTAGCAACCACTAGCACCTGCATAGGAGGAATCACCAAGAAATGGTTTAACTGAGAAGAAAGGACAGTCCCATTGCACAAGGCTCCCACCAATGGAGTAGGATTCTTTGCAATAATTTTTGGTACTATAATCTTGCAATGGTGGTTAAAACCTTAAAGCACCCAATTGATTGTGTTTTTGAGGTTTAAAATGTACTAAAACCACCGCTCTAAGATTATTGCACCAACAATTATTGCAGTGCAGGGTCAAATATACACAGTCTTACCTATATCTTTAAACATAACAAAGATTTGGCATTTTTGCCAACAAGGTTAATAGAAAGTACAAATTGAAAAGGACTTGCAAAAACACATAATATTAGGGAAAGTCTATTCTTACAGAAAAAATTGTACATAAAATGTATCTAGGTTAATAGAGCCATGATAGTTGAAATACCCAAATTAAGAGCTATCTTCAAGATGAATGCCTCTGATATTTTTGAGAGATAGAAATCCATTTCCCCCCCTAAATACCATATAATTTTTGTTATATTCCGAATAATTTTCAACATCTTATGCCAAAATACCATACAATACATTCGGATACACATTCACACCTGATACTTGTACCGAATCTATGTAATAGAATGACCAATTTCAATAAACTTATCTAACCTTGCAATTTGGAGCAGCATGCTTCTCCAAAGCCGAAGCTTGAGCCTTGTAAATGGATACATTTTTTGACATCACATCCTTCCTCTCCATTCCTTCGTTCCGGGGGAATCCTCCGACCATGATCGCAATGTTAACACCTTTACAAGCTTCAACAACATCCGTAGTGGCAACAATACCTGTTCAACCATATATCAATCTTGTGAATTAACAAGAGTCTAATTGTTCAATTTTGTTGAGTCGGCTTACTTTTGTCTTTAAAGAACTTTTTTTAAACTCAATTAAAGATTTTTTAATTTTTAGGATTGTCTAATATAGATAGACTTAAAAGGACAATTAGAAGCAATACCCCTAAGAAGAGGAAAGGCAGCATCAACCAGTTCCATTTTCACCCCTTTCAAGGCCTGTGCAGCAGGTTGAATATCAAGCATGTGAAGAATTACAGGTTGATCTGGACCTAGCATGGCCCCTCTAGCTATCATTGGAACAAGTGCATAACCTATTTGTCCTGTGCAACAAGTTTATAATAACAAATATTAATGATCACCTTACAAAATCATTTCAAATTGCAACAAATGCAAAAATAAAATAAAAAAATAAAGTAAAATTCAGTAATAAGGCAAAATGGAGAGAAAAAGTGCAAAATTTTTAAATGGGATTTGTATGCTTGACTTGCATCGGGCAGTCTTCGAATTTTGATAATCAAGGGATAAATTCCCACACACACACCCAAAAAAAGAAAGAAAAACTTGAAACAGAAGCTCATCTTTAGAAATCACATTTAAACAAATCAAATAATTGAATCAATTCATGAATGACCTTTAAGTAGCGTTTGGTTTGTTGAAATGATTCTATTTAGGAATGGAATGATTATATTCCTTAACCTCCCAAAAGAATGACCATTTGCCTAAATTGGTGAATGATACTTCCATTTTACATTTCAAATGTAAATTCCTTTTCTGTTTACCGAACCAAAATGAGATTCTAACGAAATGACCATTCCATTCCAGTCACATTACACTGAACCAAACACTGCATTAGTATATTCAGCAATCTAAGAGTTTTAGAGACCCACAAAAGGGAACATTTTGTTGCAATAAAACATTAGGAGACTAACTGCAGGCCATCATGAAGAAAAAAAGAAAAAAAGACCTTTAGCAACAAAATTTAAAAATGTTGCTAATAAATGCAATATCATGCCAAAAGGTTTACTTTTTGAGATGAGAATTTTGGTCCGAAAAGGGTAGTAGTAATTCATTACTACATGTTCAATTTTGTCTCTAAAAATACAACAATGATACTTTTGGCAACTAAGATTTTTCATCCCTAAAAAGTAATTTTGTCCCTAAATTTGTCTCTAAAACCGTAATTTGTTGTAGTCATAATTTATATTCATACAACAACCAAAAGTAATGCAAAGTTCACAAACAAAAAAACTAAATCCAACATAAAAATAAAATGAACATGCCTGTTGCACCAGTCACTAATACTGTAATAGGTTCCTTCTCCAGATTCAAGAAGCTTGATATATGTCTTATGATCATCCATGACAGATACAGACAACCAGAAACCACAACTACCTTCTCAACCAATTCCAAATGATCCATTTTTTTTTTTTTTTCCACAAGAACAAACCAAACCACAACTGTTTCTGATAAAATTTATCCAATATAAGCTAACCATACCTTACCACATTTATATATAACATAACACCAAGTGACCAAGCAAATGAAGAATCCATACAAACACATCACAGCAGGCAATCAAATGCCAATACAAAGTCTGTAAGCAACAGTATCCTATATCCTCAGTCAAAAGCAAAGTACATAATATAAGTATAAAAATTACACTTTATCCCCCTCAACTATCACCCTTTTTCACTTTACCCCCTCAAACTAAAAATTGATACGATGTACCCCTTTATCTTCTAAAAGTTTTCAATCTAACCCTTATGTCTCCATTATGTTAATGACATTGACAGAAAAGGTGCATGCACATGTCATATTTATGATAAAAATACCTTTTAAAAATCTGCCATAGACATGTGCACATTACATGCACTTTTTGCATCAATTTTGTTAACAGAATAGAGATATAAGGGTTAGATTGAAAATTTTCAGAAGATGAAAGGGGTACATTGTATCAATTTTTAGTTTGAGGGGGTAAAATAAAAAACGGTGATAGTTGAGGGGGGTAAAGTGTAATTTGCCCTATCTAATAATGCACAGAAATATTATGTACTTAAAAAATTGTCCAAAATTTGAATGTATGCCCTAGATTTAAACTTTGTGTGGTGTGAGCTAAATTTGATTGCTTTTCTAAATAAACTATTTGTGATCCTTGTTAAACCAAAACATCTATTATGATTATGACTCTCAATTTAAAAACAATCATGCTTGAAAGGTGCCCAAATTTTAAAATGTGAGGATCAAATTTATTTTGAGTGTGATTCACACTACAGCAAATTTTAAAACTTAAAATCTATATAATACTCCCTCCGTTCCAAAATATTAGTCCCTTATTCCATTTTTCAATGTCCCAAAATATTAGTCCCTCTTCAAAAATTAAGTACAAAAATAATATAAATTTTCTATTTTGCCCTTCTTTTAAATTAATAAACAATATAAAAAGTACAATTATGACATTGATATTTCCAAAAAATGTACTATCAAAAGGATAATTTTGGAAAATTAATTTTTTTCAAATGCAATAATTGTACTATCAAAAAAAGTTGGATTCCCCAAAAGGGACCATTATTTTGGGACGGAGGGAGTACATCAAATTTTGGACAATTCTCTCAGTGGCTATTACATAGCATTTATTATTTTTTTTTTTCAAAATTACTATTGTCAACAAAAACAAGTTGTGATTGATTCAAATAGTGAGGCCTTTTATTTTAAATAAATAGTCATTACACTTTATACAAAGTTCATTGTACTATTTAAATCAATCACAAAGTGTGTTTTGTTTAAACACTTATACATGAACAATACAATTTCTCTTCTTTTTTTTTTTTGGATGAGTTTCCTGTACATAGCATTTTCGTTTGTTTTTGTGTATCAGTTTCCTTATGTGTAGGTGTTAAGTGTCAATGAATTTGAGGTGATAAAGATGTCTTCCTTCTTTGCTAGGAAAAGAACCTTACATGCCTAGACGCCATGTTTAAAAACTAGATTAGATTGAATGGAATTAAGAGTTATAGAATACTAGTGTGGTGATATTAGGTTAGCGACGTAGAATAAATTATATTTGTTTGTGCATTTAGTTGTTGAGATTAAATTTATAAAATTATCTATAAAAAATAAATAAATAAATAAATAACCTTTTGTTTAAAAAAATAGCTTTATTATTTTTGTAAAATGAGGTTATAATGATCTTTTGACTATTTATAATAAGGATTGTGAATCCCACCCCTCTCTATGGGAATTTTATAATGATCTTTTTATTTTTCATATTTTGTTATCTTTAATTTTTTACTTTTTAGATGGACCTAAAAATTAAAATATTTGTAAAAAAAATTTAAAAAATCCACTAAATACAAAAGAAAACATAAAAATTCAGTTCATAATTTTTTTTTGTATTTATTGATTTTTTTTTTATATTTCTTCACAAATATTTTATTTTTTGGTGTCTAGGTGCATCAAAGTTATGTCCATCAGAAAATTTTTTTTAAAAAAAATTGACTAGAACCGGAAAAAAAATATTAAAAACAATAAAACACATAAAATAAAAAATAAAATAGATTAATTATACCTACCTTTATAATTTAATCAAAATCTCACTTTATCCCTTCATTTTTAATTGTATCAATCAACCCTCTTATACTTTAAGTTAAGTTACAATATGAGCCTTCAATCCGTCTACCCTTAACAAAGTTGACAAAACTTGTTATTTGAATAATGTGTGACATTTTTGTTGTCTCATAAGAACCCTTACACTTTTACTAAATCTCACTTTACACCTTATACTTTCACCTAAATCTCACTTTAATCCCTTAACTTTCAATTTTTGTTAGCTTAAATGCCACAAATAAAAATAAATGGACCAAACTGAGATTTTAGTGAAAGCACATGTATAATTTATCCTAAAAAAATCAAAGTTTGTATTTGAAAACTCAAATAAAAGGCCGAGTTGGATAAGTTCCTCTCCATGCATGTTTATATTCTTTTTATGGGTTTTAAATCGAATCCGCACTGATGATCTATCTTGTAAGTCCCGCCATGAATGTCATTCATGCAAAAAATTAATTTCATCGGATAACTATATATATATTTTTTGGAATTGATTGGATAACTATAAACACAGGGAAAAAAATCTCATTTTATTTTATAAGTAGATGGTTTAAATTTGCTTACCGTTCATTTTATAAAACAAATTACGATTTATTTTTATATTTATAATTTTCTGATGAAGTTTTTTGTATGAATACTTTTATTGTAAAACTTACGAAATAAATAATTTGAATCATTCATACAGGTCTGGATTAAAATATATATATATATATATATATGAAAAGATATAGAAAGATGAGATATGAAGGCACACTTATTCCGTTCATCATATCCCCAAAATAATAATTTCATACTAAGGCCTTGTTATTTGACAATTATATATTTTAATAAAAAAAAACTCGTTGCCATGTCATTCTCTATTTTATGATATTTTAGTAAAAAATAAAAAAATTCCTAAAATAATTTGTTGCTAAATGAGGCTTAAACATTTTTTTAATCCGATGCACCAATTAGCAATCCAATCTCTCATTCCAAATGCAGATTCAGATTTGTATGTTTGTATATATGACATTATGTATGTATATGTGAAAACAAGGGGGGAGAGAGAGAGAAATTACCAGCGGCGCCGGTGACGAGAACCCTGACTGGATCTTTCGCCATTGTTGCAGAGAGAGAGAGAGAGAGAGTATGGAGCAGAAGATTCAATGTGTGTGTGTGTATAAATATATAATAGTCGTAGAGAGATAGGGAGAGAAGATTGAGAAAATCAAAGGGTGACGAAACACGAGGGGATAGCGATAGGGATAGGGTTAAGGGTGATGATAATGAGAATGAGAGACAGCAGCTTTTACAGTTATAAACAAAAAGCAAAATGCCAATCCTTGGAAGTTCGTTTTCATGCACCATCCCCGTGCCATCCTTACTTTTTCATGAATTCGGGTGGGACGGGACTTTAAAATGGGAAAACAAATAACAAAGAGAAATGTTAGGTATTATGAAATTTTTTTTATGAAAATAATTATGAAAAATTTGTGACCCTTAGATTACTTTGATTAATGTGTGGTGATTTATTGTAAGTGTAATTCAAAAGTCACAAATCTTTCATAACCATTTTCATGAAAAACTTTTCATAATATCTAGTATTACTGAATAACAAAATTTAACGAAAGTATAAGTATAATTTGCTTGTTTAAAAAGTTAGTTATTTTAATAGGTTAAAATATTTATATTTAGTAAAATAATTAGATTTTTTGGCAATTAAACATAATATTTATAAGAGAAAAAGTAAAATGATTATAGATTTAATGTGATATTTTATCTTATTAACTTTTAGTCGATTTTGTCTTTTTATAAATTTTAACCTAAAAAGCAAACAAAGTCAGATAGAAGAGTTTTTAAAAATATATCAAAATATATTAGAAATATATTTTATATCAATGACTAATAAGATCAATTCTATCACGTGTACCAAACACTTGGTTCCGCCTAAACACACACTCACTCTCTCTCTCTCTCTCTCTCTCTCTCTCTCTCTCTCTGACACATATCTAAAAATGTTAGCCTCCTACCTACCACACAATTAAGGGTGTAACTCTCTCTCTCTGACACATATCTAAAAATGTTAGCCTCCCACCTACCACACAATTAAGGGTGTAAATCAGACCCGGCCCAACCCAGCCCATGTCGGGCCTCGCGGGCTCTTGCCAAAATTCAGGCTCACCTGGGCCGGCTCACGAGCTAAAAAATCTTGCCCAGGCCTAAGGGGTATTTAGGCCTTGGGTCGGGCGGTAGGGGTGTGTAACAAGCCCGCAGGGAGACCTCGCTACAGCTCGGACTCGATTTTGTCACGGTTCTTAATCTGAACCAAAGAGTCCAAATCCGGCAAATCGTTTTAAGAAAACAAATTTTTAGAAAAGAAGTGCCAAACATGGACTGCTTTGCCAGATACAGAGTTGCCACCTAAATATTTTATTTTTGGAAAATTTAGGAAACCCTGACTCGTTTGCCTAAGGCCACGTGTCCGTCATCATCAAAGTTGCCTCGGCTCGGGAACTTGAGTACGATTGGGGAAGGTCACTTCGTGAGCACCGCCGCTCGCCCGATCAAAGATCGGCCTTTACTAACCATGATATCTAGTTTTGAAAACATTGTGTGCTCTTATTCCGGTTATTAGCCTAGATTTACTATGTGATGCGCACAGCATACAAGTATAGACTGGATCGACTAAATTGGAACAAAATACTTCATGTTTGTTTATTTGAAAATGGTTTGATGGTGCTACTCGCAAGTAGGCTAAGACGTGGATTTGCCACCCTCGGGTGGGCTTAGAAAACATGTTTTTGCCACTATCTAGTGGGCTTAAAACAAACAGTTGATGATTTGTTCCAATCTAAACAACCCAACCTTCACCCACAGGCATTCAAGCAGTTATATCACATAAGCAGTTAGCCTCATGGAAAGCATGCTATTCATGGCAGTCACTCACACGCAAGCAAGGATGCTAAAGTATAAAACTCACCGAGTACTCCAAGCCAAAACAGAAACCGATTAAAAATCCATGCATGATCCTAAGTATACAGAAATGCCTAATGCAACACATGCAAAAATGCAACTATAGCAGGCCCGGCTATTCTAAACATGGCATATGAGATGCAACAGCTATCAAGTGTTCAACTTGGAATTGAAATACAAATGCAGTTAGTATGATGCGCCGAGCCCGGTGCATGCAAGACAGATGAATGAATGCAAATATGCTATCATACTGTATGCTAATTGAAACATGCCCTAATCTAACCATCATAAGCAGGTAAATAAAAAGGGAAGAAAGACGTGGGGTTAGAAGACATACATCACACACACGCACACTTATTACAATTATGCCCTTGCGCAGAGGGTTCGAATAAGATAATACAGTCCCAAATAATAATTACAGTCCGAATAAATACAAAATCCTAATTTAATTAACAAATTAACTAGGAAAGCTATAAACTAGCATGCAAGCTAGGGACTGTCTCGACTCTGCTTCGGATGATGAATAATGCATGTTTGAGCTGCTTTGCGCGGAAATTCACTGCGATGCCCCAACTAGCCTTCGTTTTGCAATAATTTTTGGAAAGTGCGTCAAGCTCCGGAAGACTGCTGATTCTTGATTTGCTGCAACAGAGAGCAGGAAAGAGGCATGGCAATTTATTTTCACAAATGTATGCATGTCTCGATTCTCGTGCCACCAATTACGCATCTCGATGCATGATGGCTGAGGAGTTGAATTGCACAACTCAATATGAAATGAATGCACAGGAAAACATAACAAAACCTAACTCCATCATGGATAATTCGGAGTGTCGGCGACTGAGATTTGAGACACGTTCCGTTACTCGAAGTATGAAACGCCCCTCGTTTCCCATGCTCGGGCTAACTCCTATCCCCAACACAATGCAATATACATGACATGCATGAAATGCAACTAAGATACAACCTAACATGCAACATGCTATGAAATGGCATACACGATGCACGAGGTAACATGGCATACACAATGCGCTAACATACAACCTAGCATACACAATGCTATGGAATGAAATGGCATACACAATGCAATATGGGCTTACACCAATGTGAGTGGACCTCAGCCACACTCACATAAGAGGCCATTAGATGAAAATGAGACACTCGAGATGCGTGCACACGTGTACGCAAACCGAGGACCGACCCTAAGACACCAAATGCCACTCTAACAAGACATGGCAAGGCATGGAATATGGCATACTAGCATGCAAATTTTAGTAACAAAATATGATGCAAAATAGCCCCAAAACATGAAAACATGGCATCCGATACATGGAATGAGACCCGAAACATGAAATTAGGTACATGGAATGACCTATGGCTATGCAATGCATGCATTATTTGAATATGAAGTGTAAAGACAGAATCAAGAAAGCCCCAAAACAAGCATATTTACAGTTTTAAGCAAGGCCAAAAAGTGAACAAAAATGGGGCTAAGCTAGCATGCAAAAATGGGCCCAAAAGAGAGATAATGAAGCAAGTAGCAGCTGCTGGCCCTAAACAGCTACAATGTTGAAGAGGGACCCAAAATATGATATTTTACAGTTTATGACAAGCCACAAAAATATACACAAGTATGGATAAACTATGATGCAAGAAATGGGCCAAAAGGGAGATAAAGAAGGAAGTGATGGCTTCCGGCCCCAAAAAGATGAGGACCCTTGAACAATATTGAAGAGGGGCCCAAAATATGACTTTTTACAGTTTATGATCAAACCCAAAACAGTGCACAAGCATGCTTGAAATACTATGCAAAATAAGGCCTAAAAAAGAGGTTTAAACACAAAGTATAAAAAGAATGCCTCAAACAGTAAAAGACCCTTAATGAAACATAAAGAGGGGGTCAAAATAAGGTCATTTATAGTTCGGACCAGAGCCCAAAAACAGAAGCACAAGAGGCTAACAAATCATGCAAAAATAAGACCAAAAGAGGGATATAAAGGAAAGTGGAAAATGGAAGC
Organism: Camellia lanceoleosa; assembly: GCA_025200525.1. Classification (NCBI taxonomy): domain Eukaryota; kingdom Viridiplantae; phylum Streptophyta; class Magnoliopsida; order Ericales; family Theaceae; genus Camellia; species Camellia lanceoleosa. The sequence continues at coordinate 43,265,561 of CM045760.1, forward strand.
CTCAAACAGTGATGAGCCCTTCAAAAATGTTGAAGAAGGGCTCAAAATAAGCTACTTTACAGTTTATAACAGAGCTCAAAACAGTTTATACATAGGCCAAAAATACTACACAAGAAATAGGCATACAAGAGAGGTAAAGAAGCAAGTGCAAAAAAGAAGTCTCAAAAAGTAAGAGGCCCTTAAACAAACATAAAAAAGAGCTCAAAAAAATGCTATTTTCAGTTAGGGTCGGAGCCCAAAAGTGTAAGCAAGAATGGCTAAGAAAGCATGCAAAAATGAACTCAAAAGAGGGAAAAAATGACTCACCCTTGTAGACCAATCTTTGACAACCTCTTGGCACAAGAAATGGTGCTCCTAAGCTCTGGAAAGCAGCTCCAAGTGGCTGGAATGGAGGTGGTGGTGTAGAAATGGTGTAGGAACTTAAGGGTTTTGAGGGTTAGGATGTAGAGAGGGAGAGATGCAACATATGAGGCTCAAAGCAAAAATTTCTAACCTCTCAAAACCAACTGGGAGTGCTTGTTATATAGACAAAAAATGGTGGAAAAGAGGGGGAAAAATGGGGGGGAAAACAATTCAAGTTTCCCTCCAAAAGGCCAAACCCTCGGAATAAGGCCTAGAGGAAAACAAAATTCACTTTTAGGACACACTTGGGGAGGGGGTTATGGCCGGCTAGCTAAAAAGGGCAAAAAAGTCATTTTACCAGCTAGGTGGCCGGCCTGCTAGGTTTTCTGGCCGGCCTGCTACTTTCAGGACAAAAAAAATGGACTGCCGGAAAGAAATGTGGCCGGTGGGTGATTGGGAAGTCCAATGGTGGCCATTCAAGTGTCTAAATTGAAGCCCCGGAAGTTATCTTTCCAATGGCACAAACCTTGCATTAAAAGTCTTCCTGTGGAAAAAGTTATGCCAGTTTCCATGAAGCCGCACAGATTCGATCCCAACCGGAGTGATGCCCTACTTCAATCAACCATATCTCCCCTATCCGGAATTGGATTTAGGAGATTCTTAAGTAAAAAATGAGGCCTCGGGAGTAAGCTTTCCAACGGTGGTGGCCTCATGGCTTGATTCCACGTATGTGAATGAATAGGTCCGATTCGGCGAGGGCTGTTCAATTCTGTCTTAACGATTCATGCCCATTTTCTTCCCCAACTGGATTTCTTCCCTCTTCTCCTCTTTTCTTCAACTTCAAACCCCTAAGTAAGGTATTTTGAAAAAAATTTCAAAGATTTCATCTCTCTTTCATTCATTTCCACTTTGTCCTTGCTCGGTTTACCGAAAAGCGCAACTTTTAACAAAATACGAGCGTCAGAACATCATAGGAACTTTATTTCAAAAATGTTTTGAAAGAGAGAGTTTTAAGACTAAAATCTTTTGATCAAGATTGTTTTGGTCCAGAACAGGGGTATGAAGTTGAGATTTGACTCTCTCTTTGCCGAAGGAATTGCACATTTCCCCTGTACACCTTTCTACACCAAGTAAACCATCAGTCACGTCCAAGTCTTAAAGGTAGTCAAAAATGGGGTGTCTACAGTTGCCCCTCTTTGACAGAACTCGGAAGTCAAGAAGTGACGGGAGTGAATGTCAAAGCCCAGAGACGACCCATTTTTGACAAGGTCGAAGACTTGGACAAACAAACAAAATATAGATAAATAAATGGTTGTGCCCGTAGGCTGCCTACGTATCCCCTTGCAAGGAATCAAACCAGCGTAGTTCAGGGGCAGGATGCAAAATGATATGCAGGAAGATTTTGATGATTGGACTTATACGCTACGCGAAGCCGATTTGAAAATTGGACTTATACGCTACGCGAAGCCGGTTTGAAAATTGGACTTATATGCTACGTGAAGCCGGTTTGAAAATTGGACTTACACGCTACGCGAAGCCGATTTGAAAATTGGACTTATACGCTACGCGAAGTCGGTTTAATAATTGGACTTATACGCTACGCGAAGCCGGTTTGAAAATTGGACTTATACGCTACGCGAAGCCGGTTTGATAATTGGACTTATACGCTACGCGAAGCCGGTTTAATAATTGGACTTATATGCTACACGAAGCCGGTTTGAAAATTGGACTTATACGCTATGCGAAGCCGGTTTGATAATTGGACTTATACGCTACGCGAAGCCGGTTATCACTCATGATCATGCAAAGAGAGCTGTAATGAAGCAATTATGCAAAATAAATGCAACATTTTAAACGAATGCTAGGCAAGCAAGTAAACTCGAACCAAACTATACCTCATGCAGAAAAGATGTAAGAAAATTATGGAATCTTCACAAACATATGCGATAGATACACAAAGGTGAACGAAGTGTGTGATTGATGCACGAAGCGAGCGTGTGTGATAGATACACAAAGCGAACGTGTGATAGATACACAAAGTGAAGTGAGTGTGATGGATACACTATATGAATCAAAGTGTGATGGATACACTAGGTGAGTGTGTGATAGATACACAAAGCGAGCGCGTGATAGATACACAAAGTGAAGCGAGTGTGATGGATACACTAAAGGTGAACACGAAATGTGATAGATGCACTAAGTGAACAAGTGTGATGGATACACTAAAAGTGAACACAAAGTGTGATAGATGCACTATGTGAACAGAGTGTGATTGATACACTAAAAGCGAACACAAAGTGTGATAGATGCACTAAGTGAACAAGTGTGATGGATACACTAAAAGCAAACACAAAGTGTGATAGATGCACTATGTGAACAGAGTGTGATTGATACACTAAAAACGAACACAAAGTGTGATAGATGCACTAAGTGAACAAAATGTGATTGAAACACTAAAAGCGAACACAAAGTGTGATAGATGCACTATGTGAATAGAGTATGATAGATACACTAAAAGCGAACACAAAGTGTGATAGATGCACTATGTGAACAGAGTATGATAGATACACTAAAAGCGAACACAAAGTGTGATAGATGCACTAAGTGAACACAGTGTGATTGATACACTAAAAGCGAACACAAAGTGTGATAGATGCATTATGTGAACAGAGTATGATAGATATACTGAATGTGAACACGAAGTGTGATAGATGCACTCAGTGAACAAGTATGATTGATATACTAAAGGTGAACACGAAGTGTGATAGATGCACTTGGTGAACAAGTGTGATTAATACACTAAAAGTGAACACAAAGTGTGATAGATGCACTATGTGAACAGAGTATGATAGATATACTAAATGTAAACACGAAGTGTGATAGATACACTCAGTGAACAAGTATGATTGATATACTAAAGGTGAACACGAAGTGTGATAAATGCACTTGGTGAACAAGTGTGATTGATACACTAAAAGTGAATACAAAGTGTAATAGATGCACTATGTGAACAGAGTATGATAGATATACTGAATGTGAACACGAAGCGTGATAGATGCACTCAGTGAACAAGTATGATTGATATACTAAAGGTGAACACGAAGTGTGATAGATGCACTTAGTGAACAAGTGTGATGGATACACTAAATGAATGATCTTAAACGGAACTTCTCTGAATGAACCGTACATACAATATCGTGCATGACTGAGAAAGAAACTTGATAGGTACAATGCATTACAATGCATGATGCTTACAGAAAGCAATAAATGGACAAAGTGGTGCTTTAGAAAGCACCTTATGAGGTGAGTGGCGGTGAACCGCTCTTCTCCGACAGGGATCTCCCCTTGTGCTCTTCGAACACTTTACCTTCAACTCACAGTACAAAGGCTCTGGAATGCTGGCAAGGGTTCTACACGTAGAACACTTTGGATGCTATCTTTCTTCATGATCATTTTCACAACTTTCCCTATTCTCCAACGGGGTGACAGACTAGGTTGGTTCAGTATCCAGAATTGAGGTGCATACATGCTGTCGCAACCTATAGGGCTTCCATACAGATTTCAAACTGGGGATACACCCCTGGGTATTTAAACCAGACTTTATTATCGGAAATCCCAAACCTTTGCGTTCTAGGCCACGGCCATTCGAACTCTAGTTTCCACCGTCGCAGTTGGTCTCTTACGAACTCATTGTGAACACAGCCGAGATGACCCTGGCAAGGAATTGGTACTCAGAGAGAGCATTCTGGCTTGAGGTAGACTTGATCTTGAGCTTGAGGTAGAGGCACACTCATACTTCGAAGCATTGACAAGGCCTAACAAGGTGCATACGGAATGCGATCTCGGAGCTTACTAAAGTTGAAACAAACTCAGATGCCCGACATTTTCCTCTTTTGCTTTTGCTTTGCAGTTCGGAACCATTATAGCTTCAGATAGGTCCTGGTTCTACTGTTCTCACATGACCTGGGTTGAACCCTGCAGTTTTATGAAAGAACAAATTCTGTTTTGCACAAATGTGGAAGCGGAGACTAAGACTCGAGCACAAAACGATTTTATTTTTGAAATTGAGAGATGATTTTTCGACCAGGTATTGAGCCTATCACTGAACACAGCAAAACGACTCAACAAGGAAATAAAAGGCACACAACCTAGACACATCGAGTAATACTCGAAACGACTCAAAACAAGAATCGAGACAAAACAAAAAAGACACGACACGCAGACGTGCACAGGGAGCCTGTTTCACCGAGTAGTGTTTCCCACCCTTTCTCATTTGTGATTCTCACATCACTCTGGCACTCAGTCTCTTGTTTTTTGAAAAAGCCCTTTTCTCACTTTTTCTCTCATCGCGTATCTCTCTATTCTTCAATCTCTCATTTTTCAATCCCTCCCCTGGGTGGTTGATGGATAAACAGGAAGTTGCGGGCTCTTGTCCCTAGCATGCTGCTAGATTCTCTTTCTTCTGTTCACAGCTAGTGAATTCCTCCCATAGAAGAGTTGCGCTACGACTGGATGTGTAGCAAATCTGCAGCTAACATCGGTTGATGATGCTTTGCTGGGGAGTTTGGACGTGATAAGATCTGTCGAGATGATGGAGTGGAATATCTTGCCCAATTCCAGTTCGTGCTTCGCACTTGGCTTGATACCTCTTTGCTTGGAGGGTGAGAGAGCTTTCAGCCCTTTGTTGTGCCCTTTTCTGGTGAATACGGTGTCTTTTCCGGCAAGTAGAGTGCCCTTTCTAGCAAGTATTTTGACAACGGGGAAAAGACAGAACACCTGACTCAACTGTGCCCCTAGTTCTTTATTTTGACCATTTTTTTTGTTTTGATTTTTCTACTAAAACAATTTTGACCAATATGAGAGTTAGATTAACACGCATGTTTAATTTTTTGACTTGAAATCATGCAAGTCAGGCCATGAGCACTAAAAATTTTCCTTTTTGGGTCTAAAAAAATGGTCCAGTTTCGGAAAATGAAATAATTTTCGAAAAAATTAGTCAACCTCAGTAAAAATTCTCAAAAACTATTTTTGCAAATGGCCACTTGCTCAACGAACATGAAACATACTCTTGAGATGCACAACCTCAGATCTGAAGGAAAATTGCCCCTTGCTTGAAGAGAGCTGCATGGCAACAGAAAGTTGCCCCTTGTTTGAACGGCACCGCGGCGCATTGAATGGCAACGGAAAGTTGCCCCTTGTTTGAATGGCACCGCAGCGCATTGTAGTCAGTCCTTGGAGCGATGATTACAACCGAACTCTCGGATACAGAGAAGGCAAAGATGATAAAAAACCATTACATGGACACAATCGAATTTGAAGTGTTTTATGGCTGGACTTCAGAATGAAGTTGCCTACATATCTCAAAGATGGGAATCAAGCCTTACGTAGTTCGGAGTTAAGGTACACTCGGGTATTAACCTCTCCTTTTATGCTCTAACTTTTGCCAAGGCGCCCATTGCAGGTTTTCAACTTTGCGAGTTTTGTTTTTCTTTTCTTTTCATTCCTTTCTTTCTTTTTTTTGTTTTTGTTTTTTGTTCTTTTCTTTGCATTTTTCTTTTTTTTTTTTTTTTTTGTTCTTTTCTCATTTTCTTCTTTTTTTTTTTTGTTCTTTTTCTTCTTGCTCTAACTTTTGCCTGGGTCGCCCTTCCGGGTTTTCGGCCCAGCGAGCCTTTCAAAGGGTAAAAGTGTAGCTTTGTTCATGCCAAATGGTTTTGAGATCCTGAAGTCATCTGAATCCAGGAAAATGACTGCTGTATTGATTCGCAGAAGGATCCATCTTCGGCTCTTTGAGCACACCGGACATTTTTGTCCCTAGTTCGAGGGGTGCTTCTGATTTAGCTTCGCAAGCTTCTTCTGATGAGGTCTGATCTTCTTGATCTAACTTTGGTACCTCTTGTTCGAGGGCTGCTTCAAATCTGGCCACACAGGCCTCACATGGTGGTTGACCGTTGAACATTCTGAATGTGAGTTCAAGGTTTGAAAGCAAGGGGTCGAGTCTCGAGGCTGAGAGCGATCCTAAGCTGCACAATCTCAAGAGCGATTCCACACATGTCTTTACAGGACCGCGCAAAACATTTTTTGAAAGTTTTTAAGAAAGCGACAAAATCGCTCGCGCTGAAGACAGTGTAGAACCAATCTGGATCAAAGCTAGGGTCCTTCTCAGTACTCACACTAACAAGCATGATCTCAATCATTAAGGGCTTAGCACGCCTCTCTTTCTCTCAGTTTGATCAAAGTTTTGCAAATCCCGAGGAATTCCTCCCTCTTTGTTTTCACCGCAGTGTTCAAAAAGTTTTGAAAAACTCAGGTCATTATAATGACTTCAAGGCACAAGAGAACATGTGGAATGCGCTGCCATTTCATTCAAATCCTGGCACAACTAGCACATGGCAGAAGCAAATGCGAGAGCGTGAAAATCACTGTTGTTTCGTTCATAACTGTTGGCACAACTGGCTCCCTGGCAGAAACAGACTCAAAAGAAAACGAAGAGACAAACGCAAAACAAAATGGTGATGCCCGAGATAACACCCCCGGAATCACCCGACCTTTTGTACAACAGGACTGACTCGATACAACAAGACGGACCCTTAATCAAAAAGACTGACTCAAGCCAAAGAGACAGACTCAAAACAAAATTACAGAACTGACTCAACACCCAAGTCAGAAACTTCAAAACTAGCATTGCAAATGCTCAAAACAGTGCGTGCCATTCCTACGTCTAGAGTAAACTGAGTGCCGCCCGCAGGTGGTTCATCCCCCAATCACATAGTCACATTATCCCCCACAGGTTCACTAGTCGAGTGCCGATAGACTTTGTTGGACTAGCGTGGGGATGACCCTGTTGTCAAACAGATCATGTACATCATGGCGCAGACGAAAGCAACTATCAGTGTCATGACTGGTTTGTTGATGGTACGCACAGTACTTAGTATGGTCATGTTTTGGAGGGAGAGGATCAGGTAAAGGTCGTTGTTCCAATGGTTTCAGATGTCCTTTCCAGATTAAGACCTCTAGAACTTTTGACAAAGGCATATAGAGTGGGGTGAAAACCCTCTTGACTCGGGGTGGGTATTTGGTTTTCTGTGAGCTACTTCCAGACGCACCGGTGAATAGAGTGGCCCTTTTTGATGTAGTGATGGTGACCATGCCCACTTCAGAAGATCTTGCAGTTGCATCACCGCTGGTGGTCGCATTCGAACTACGGGAAAACGCCCGCCTAGGTTGCTCTTTCTCCTGGTCAATAAGGCCCTGCTTCATGGCATCCTCGATCTGTACTCCCATCTCATGCAAATCTGAAAAGGAAGGGAAGGGGAGCACAATCATTTTCTGCATTAGTTTGGGCTGGAGGTTGTGCACAACCATCCATATTTGATCCTTATCCGTTGGCCTAATGGTCATCATTGAGGCCTTGGCCCTCTAGCGGGTTACAAAGTCAGAGAAGCCCTCTTTTGGCTCTTGCCTGGTCGTCTCAAGATCATGGGTTGTGATCTCGATCTGGGTATTGTATAAATATTGTGCGACGAAGGCCTCGGCCATCTCCTCCTAGCTTCGTTTCACTGAATCCTCCAATTTGGTGTACCAGATGGCCATAATACCCGACAGGGTCCTGCCAAAAAAGGAGAGCTTCTGTAATCTTGTCAAGCCCATCGGGCGCAGAACATCTGAAAACAAACTCAGGTGGACCATGGGATCTCCTGACCCGTCAAAATGGTCGATGTGAGGCATCTTGAACCTGTTCGGCAGTGTCACAACTGCATCGGTGTACCCGTCGTCAATGTCCGGGATAGATTTTACCCCATGGGATTTCTTGAACAACTTCTCAAGCTTGCTCAATTTCAATGCTGTAGGGTCGACCTCAAACTCGAAGGGTGAGTCCGGTAGATTGGTAGGTGCTTTGGATAGTTGGGGTAAAATTGGGGGCGGAACAGGCCCTACCGAAATGTCCGTACCTTCCTGGACATTTGGCGTCTCCCAGTCTTTGGAGCTCTCCGGGGAGAACTTGTTGTGAAGCAGACGCGCCACTTTCTTTCATTGCGACTGGTGATAAGCTCGGCCTTTGAGCCATGATTCTGACTTCTTTCTTGGAAAATTCCACTTGGCGGACAGCGTCTTGCTGTATGAGTTTCATAGTTTCCTGCATTTGACGCATCATTGCCTCCATCCCTGATGTATTCTGCTGATCCATCTAACTGATTGGTAGATCTATCTCTATGGCAACAATTGAGACCTCAGTCCAACTGTTCACTAGTTGGGTGGATAAGGGCCACTGATTTGGTAACTGCCGAACTGGTGATCTGTGCTTGACTGGCCCTTTTACCCTGTTTCTAGCGAAGGAACACTAATTTGCCCTTAAATTGAATCTCTGACCTAACAAAGTCTATCAGCACTAGTCCAATGTACCCGGGGGATATCGGAGCCTTCTGAAGCTATGGTTCCAAGACTACCTAGCAAAAGAGAAAATGGACAGCATTTCAGCTCAATTTTGCCAAAACAGATAACAGGATGATTGCGCCCTCTACTGAATTTTGCCCCAAAATTCAGCCTGTAAATTGTTACCCTTAGGTAAACTGAATCCCAAAATACTGAACTGGCGCCCGCAGGCCTGATGCCCAAACTCGCAAACTGATACATGCATTCCTGTAGAGACGCACTCTAAAAGCACATAACAAGCAAATGAGAGCCAAAACACCCCTATGTTGGGGTAGGGTTTCCCTGTCCTATTTTGTTAGGAGCTAGGGTTTTATTACGCACGCAGCGGTTTCAAACAACCTATATCGGGTAAGCAACCTGTCCTAATTTGGAATGGTCACTATGGATTCCGAATATGCACTAGGTCGAATGGTTAAAAGGGTGCCCCGGTAAAATCGAGGTTTGTGTTCCCATACTGGCAGAGCCCATAACCGGTCAGCCTTATGGTCATGCCTTGACAAGACAAGTTCCGGCAAACCGTTCAGAAATAGCAGATGGCAAACACGGTGTCCTAGGCGCACCAATGCAAATGCAATGCAAAGAAACACACAAGTATAGTCAAAACCAGATATCATAAGTTCGAGTCAAGTTCTCTAAATCCCCAACAGAGTTGCCAGAAACTGTAACAAGCCCGTGGGGGGGCCTCGCTACAGCTCGGACTCGATTTTGTCACGGTTCTTAATCTGAACCAAAGAGTCCAAATCCGGCAAATCGTTTTGAGAAAACAGATTTTTAGAAAAAAAGTGCCAAACATAGACTGCTTTGCCAGATACAGAGTCGCCACCTAAATATTTTATTTTTGGGAAATTTATGAAACCCTGACTCATTTGCCTAAGGCCACGTGTCCGTCATCACCAAAATTGCCTCGGCTCGGGAACTTGGGTACGATTAGGGAAGGTCACTTCGTGAGCACCCCCGCTCGCCCAATCAAAGATCGGCCTCTACTAACCATGATATCTAGTTTTGAAAACATTGTGTGCTCTTATTTCGGTTATTAGCCTAGATTTACTATGTGATGCGCACAGCATACAAGTATAGACTGGATCGCCTGAATTGGAACAAAACACTTCATGTTTGTTTATTTAAAAATGGTTTGATGGTGCTACTCGCAAGTAGGCTAAGACGTGGATTTGCCACCCTCGGGTGGGCTTAGAAAACATGTTTTTGCCACTATCTAGTGGGCTTAAAACAAACAGTTGATGATTTGTTCCAATCTAAACAACCCAACCTTCACTCACAGGCATTCAAGTAGTTATCACATAAGCAGTTAGCCTTAGGGTAAGCATGCTATTCATGGCAGTCACTCACACGCATGCAAGGATGCTAAAGCATAAAACTCACCGAGTACTCCAAGCCAAAACAGAAATCGATTAGAAATCTATGCATGATCCTAAGTATACAGAAATGCCTAATGCAACACATGCAAAAATGCAACTATAGCAGGGCCGGCTATTCTGAACATGGCATATGAGATGCAACAGCTATCAAGTGTTCAACTTGGAATTGAAATACAAATGCAGTTAGTATGATGCGCCGAGCCCGGTGCATGCAAGACAGATAAATGAATGCAAACATGCTATCATACTATATGCTAACTGAAACATGCCCTAATCTAACCATCATAAGCAGGTAAATAAAAAGGGAAGAAAGATGTGGAGCTGGAAGACATACATCACACACACGCACACTTATTACAATTATGCCCTCGCGCAGAGGGTCCGAATAAAATAATACAGTCCCAAATAAATAATTACAGTCCGAATAAATACAAAATCCTAATTTAATTAACAAATTAACTAGGAAAGCTATAAACTAGCATGCAAGCTAGAGACTGTCTCGACTCTACTCCGGATGATGAATGATGCATGTTTGAGCTGCTTTGCGCAGAAATCCACTGCGATGCCCTAATTAGCCTCCATTTTGCAATAATTTTTGGAAAGCGCGCCAAGCCCCGGAAGACTGCTGGTTCTTGATTTGCTGCAACAGAGAGCAGGAAAGGGGCATGGCAATGTATTTTCACAAATATATGCATGCCCCGATTCTCGTGCCACCAATCACGCATCTCGATGCATGATGGCCGAGGAGTCAAATTGCACAACTCAATATGAAATGAATGCACAAGAAAACACAACAAAACCTAACTCCATCATGGATAATCCAGAGTGTCGGCAACTGGGATTTGAGACACGTTCCGTCACTTAAAGTATGAAACGCCCCTCGTTTCCCGTGCTCGGGCTAACTCCTATCCCCAACACAATGCAATATACATGACATGCATGAAATGCAACTAAGATACAACTTAACATGCAACATGCTATGAAATGGCATATACGATGCACGAGGTAACATGGCATACACAATGCGCTAACATACAACCTAGCATACACAATGCTATGGAATGAAATGGCATACACAATGCAATATGGGCTTACACCAACGTGAGTGGACCTCAGCCACACTCACATAAGAGGCCATTAGATGAAAATGAGACACTCGAGATGCGTGCACACGTGCACGCAAATCGAGGACCGACCCTAAGGCACCAAATGCCACTCTAACAAGACATGGCAAGGCATGGAATATGGCATACTAGCATGCAAATTTTAGTAGCAAAATATGACGCAAAACAACCCCAAAACATGGAAACATGGCATCCGATACATGGAATGAGACCCGAAACATGAAATTAGGTACATGGAATGACCTATGGCTATGCAATGCATGCATTATTTGAACATGAAGTGTGAAGACAGAATTAAGAAAGCCCCCAAAAAAGCATATTTACAGTTTTAAGTAAGGCCAAACAGTGAACACAAATGAGGCTAAGCTAGCATGCAAAAATGGTCCCGAAAGAGAGATAATGAAGCAAGTAGCAGCTGCTGGCGCTAAACAGCTACAATGTTGAAGAGGGACCCAAAATATGATATTTTACAGTTTATGACAAGCCACAAAAATATACACAAGTATGGCTAAACTATGATGCAAGAAATAGGCCAAAAGGGAGACAAAGAAGGAAGTGATGGCTTCCGGCCCCAAACAGATGAGGGCCCTTCAACAATGTTGAAGAGGGGCCAAAAATATGACTTTTTACAGTTTATGATCAAACCCAAAACAGTGCACAAGCATGCTTGAAATACTATGTAAAATAAGGCCTAAAAAAGAGGTTTAAACACAAAGTATAAAAAGGATGCCTCAAAAAGTAAAAGACCCTTAATGAAACATGAAGAGGGGATCAAAATAAGTCCATTTATAGTTTGGACCAGAGCCCAAAAACAGAAGCACAAGAGGCTAACAAATCATGCAAAAATAAGGCCAAAAAAGGGATATAAAGGAAAGTGGAAAATGAAAGCCTCAAACAGTGATGAACCCTTCAACAATGTTGAAGAAGGGCTCAAAATAAGCTACTTTACAGTTTATAACAGAGCTCAAAACAGTTTATACATAGGCCAAAAATACTACACAAGAAATAGGCATACAAGAGAGGTAAAGAAGCAAGTGCAAAAAAGAAGTCTCAAACAGTGAGAGGCCCTTAAACAAACATAAAAAAGAGCTCAAAAAAATTCTATTTTCAGTTAGGGTCGGAGCCCAAAAGTGTAAGCAAGAATGGCTAAGAAAGTATGCAAAAATGAACTCAAAAGAGGGGAAAAATGACTCACCCTTGTAAACCAATCTTTGACAACCTCTTGGCACAAGAAATGGTGATCCTAAGCTCTGGAAAGCAGCTCCAAGTGGCTGGAATGGAGGTGGTGGTGTGGTGCTAGGTGGTGGTGTAGAAATGGTGTAGGAACTTAAGGGTTTTGAGGGTTAGGATGTAGAGAGGGAGAGATGCAACATATGAGGCTCAAAGCAAAAATTTCTAACCTCTCAAAACCAACTGGGAGTGCTGGTTATATAGACAAAAAAGGGTGGAAAAGAGAGGGAAAAATGGGGGGGGGGGAAACAATTCAAGTTTCCCCCCAAAAGGCCAAACCCTCGGACATAAGGCCTAGAAGAAAACAAAATTCACTTTTAGGACACACTTGGGGAGGGGGCTATGGCCGGATAGCTAAAAAGGGCAAAAAAGTCATTTCACCAGCTAGGTGGCCGGCCTGCAAGGTTTTCTGGCCGGCCTGCTACTTTCAGGACAAAAAAAATGGGCTTTCAGAAAGAAATGTGTCCGGTGGGTGATTGGGAAGTCCAATGGTGGCCATTCAAGTGTCTAAATTGAAGCCCCGGAAGTTAGCTTTCCAATGGCACAAACCTTCTATTAAAATTCTTCCTGTGGAAAAAGTTATGCCAGTTTCCATGAAGCCGCACAGATTCGGTCCTAACCGGAGTGATGCCCTACTTCAATCAACCATATCTCCCCTATTCGGAATTGGATTTAGGAGATTCTTGAGTGAAAAATGAGGCCTCGGGAGTAAGCTTTCCAACGGTGGTGGCCTCATGGCTTGATTCCACGTATGTGAATGAATATGCCCGATTCGGCGAGGACTGTTCAATTCTCTCTTAACGATTCATGCCCATTTTCTTCCCCAACTGGATTTCTTCCCTCTTCTCCTCTTTTCTTCAACTTCAAACCCCTAAGTAAGGCATTTTGAAATATTTTTCAAAGATTTCATCTCTCTTTCATTCATTTCCACTTTGTCCTTGCTCGGTTTACCGAAAAGCGCAACTTTTAACAAAATGCGAGCGTCAGAACATCGTAGGAACTTTATTTCAAAAACGTTTTGAAAGAGAGGGTTTTAAGACTAAAATCTTTTGATCAAGATTGTTTTGGTCCAGAACAGGGGTATGAAGTTGAGATTTGACTCTCTCTTTGCCAAAGGAATTGCACCTTTCCCCTGCACACCTTTCTCCACCAAGTAAACCATCAGTCACGTCCAAGTCTTAAAGGTAGTCAAAAATGGGGTGTCTACAGGGTGGCCTAGGCCTGGTCTTGGGCTTGGTTGGGCTTGATCAGTTTTTTATATTTTTAAAAAAAATTTCTACTAAAATTTTATTATTTTTCACTAAAAAAGACATTGGACATCAGGTGGGCCGAATTTCAAAATGATGGGTCAAGCCCAGGCCTAGAGGCTCAAGCTGGGCTCAAACTCGAGCCTAAACGGGCCAGGCCACCCATGGGCAGCGAGCCATTTTTACACTCCTACACACAACCCCCCCTCTCTCTCTCTCTCTCCTCTTGATTTTAAACTCTCTTTGCCCATTTCTCTCTCCATTTCTTTGTTCCCATTTCTCGCTTCGACCACTCAAACTGTCGTGCTCCGACAGCTCAGTTGCCATTGTTCACTCCAACCGTCAAGTATTGAAAGATTTCATCGAAAGATTTCATTGTGTTGGGTTTGTGTATTTTTTATTTTTTGATTAGATATGTGTTTGGGTTTGTGTTTCTAAAACACAAATCCAAACACGTACGTAATCAACAAACTTTAGTTACGCTTGCGCTCAGGGATGGAACTAGGATTTTATTATCGGAGGAGCCAAAAGAACAATAATTTTTTCACCATATACACAAATACACATGTATATAGAATATGATATATAAATTGTATATATACATAAATAAATAAATAATTATATACCATAGAAGCAATCTCTAATAGCACTATAAAAAATTAAGATTTTAGAGACCAAAATTTAGGGACAAAATTATTTTTTAAGAAACAAATATTTTTGTTGCAAAAGTATCGTTATTATATTTTAGTAACGAAATTTAGACATTAGTGATAAATTATTATTCTTTTGAGACTAATTTTTTTGTCTTAAAAACTAAACTATTTTGAGACCGAATTATTTTGTCCTTAAAAGTCTATTTATTAGTGTGATTTTTAAAATATTGTCACTAAAAGCCTCTTCTTGACTTTTCGAGACGACTTTTTAGTTACTATTATCACGACGATAAAAATTGATCCATAAATGTCTTTTGTAACAAATTTTCACTTTTAGAGATCAAAAAATTTGCTCTATACAACTCTTATATGTTGTAGTATAGTATGAAAAAGTTTTTTTTGTGCAAAATAGAAAGAGAATGTAAGATGGAAGAAGAATGAGATCTATATTTTTTATACCGAAGAGCCATTTTATGTATAAAATGGTATATATTTTTAAAATACTATGATAAACAATATTTTTCACAAAAACAGGGGGGCCATGACCCCATGACCCCCTATAGTTTTTCCCTGTTTATGCTCCGTCTATTAGGGCAAAAAATATTTCAAATGGAAAATATTTTCTATGATTTTTTTTTAAGAAAATGTTTTATGTTTTTTTTTTTTTTTCTAATGTTTGGTGGTGGTCATGGTGCTGAGGTGGTGGCGGAGGTGATTGTGATAGCGATAGTGATGGTGATGGTGGTGTGGGGGTGGAGGTAAGAGTGACAGTGGTAGTGTGTTGACATTGGTAAGATTTTAGTCTGAAAAACATTTTTCAAAGTAAAAAATATTATGTACTTGTTTTCTGTTGGTCATGAAAAATATTTTCTGCTGACTTTTGTTTTTCATTATACTAAACATTAGAAAATACAAAAAAAAATATTTTTTTTCCAAACAAACAGAGCGTTATACATATAGTTTGATTCAAGACCAACCATTCCAATTTATTCTCTAACTTCTTTCACTTTAATTTGAATTAAATGATGCGTTTGTTTTGATAGAAATTATTTTTCAAAATATGTTGTCCTCATTTTCAAAAAATGAAATAACAAAAAAAAATTTTCATACTCAATGAAAAATAAGTTTGTTCGACAAAACTTTTTTTTTTTTTAAAAGGTCAAACACCTTTCTACTTTTAAAAGTGAAAAATGTTATCCAAACTCAATGTTGCCATGTTACCACAACCCATTACCGCAACCACCTTCTCCATCACTTCACCACCACCTTCTATCACCTCATCATCATTGATAACACTATAATTAATACATTAGTTTTATAGTTGCAACTACATATATGAAAATACTTTCTATAAAAAATAATTATTATTATTATTTTCATAAAAAATGCTTTCTATTAAAAACGTATTTCCTTGCCAAAGCAAGTAAATCAAAAGTGCCTAGGAACCCATACCATCATGAGTTCAATCTTATTGTGAACAATATATATTTTTTATTGGTGTAAAATAATAGAACTTATCATTTTATATAGAATTAATCTATTTTGAAAATATGTTTGTATTTTTGAATCAATCATATTTTATATATTATTCACTCATTAAAAAAAATATGTGAATAAATTCATTTTTTGCTTTCTTATGTGCGGTGTTGGGATGATCTCTTATGTCATGCTCCGAATTTACACGGTCCAACCCACGTGAATAAATCCACAACCGATAAACAAAAACAACAATAAAATATATCAAAGCAACATCTCTCATATGAATGAATGCTATAGAGTCATACAGTAAATGAGTTCTTCCGATTCATACATCCTATATACAACATCTAGGTGGTATGAATGTTCATTATATTAAACATACAACGATGTTAGTCATCAAGTTAAAATGCCCATAGGCTTACATTATATATAAAAGGGTGTAACCTTTACAAGAATGACACATGGCCTAATAAAGCAAGTAAATAGCCCATGGCCTACAAATACAAGAACCACCCTATACGGTTCCGAACGCAACTTTACGTCACTGTCCACATCTACACATATACACCTGAAAAACATTTTTAGCCACATAGGATGAGCATAAAGCCCAATAGAGATACTACAACACAATGTATGAATCTTAACGAAGTCATAAGGTGAATGCATATGCAATGTCCTTGTAAAATAATTCCACATTTCCATCTCAAAACAATACAATGCCAGATTATATATTAATTCATGAAATAATCTCTTAACATTAGTAACAGGGCGGTGAATATAACACACTTTAAATTTCTAACCAAATACAACCTTTCACGGAAATTTCGTCTGTAGGAAACTGTAAACCGGCACCCATGTAAACGTAGGTTATACAAGCACTACTATTGCCATTTCACAAAAAATTCGTCCACAGGAATCGGCACCCATGTATATGCCCGGTTTTTAGGACTTTCACCATGAACACACAGGCCAACTTAATTTGAAGGAACCACATCACTTACTCAGATTCACCAAGGTATTCACCATTTTCTCTCAAAACAATTCATTTTCAATGATTAAGTGTGTAACAATGCTCAATTCGAAATGGATGAGAAATTAGTTTCAATTTACTAAATTTTCATGCAATTTCTACAACAATCAAAACTATCCTCCACTGATAGCCCAAAATAGATATTTCTAATCAATAGTGTTACCTGAAAGACAACCTAAGAGGGGGGTGAGTTAGGTTTTTACAAATAAAATAATAACTCCCTAATAAAAATTATGACTAGCACAATAGATAAATATAGTTAATGAAATAAAAATAATTAAAACAAGTGTTCTACCAACTATGTCAATTAATAATTTTAGCACAATAAAAAGATGAAATATAGTTATGGCAATTTAAATAAAATAAAGGGATAAGGGAGAGAGAGACAAACAAATTTATAGTGGTTCGGCTTCAACTCGACCTATGTCCTCTCCTCAAGCTTCACTTGAGATTTTCCACTATTCTCTAGCTTCACAGGGTACTAGCAACCTTTTCACATATGGAGCAATCATCCATGGATTTTACACAGACTTTCTAAGTCCAAAAAACACTGAGAGTACTACACTCTTACAGAATTGAAAAGAATGTGCTTTTGCTTTCATAGAAAGCTACAAGAATTATCTCTTAAAGATAGATATAAAAATGAGACTCTGATTTTTCTGTAATCCTTACACAGGAAAGATAGGCTTAAAACTATACGACTTAATGTATAATTTCTAAGAGAGGATGTAAACAAAAATTGAAGAACACTTCTCAGAAAATTTTTCAGAGAATAGATGTGAGTAATTATAGATCAAAAATATTTTCTGATTTTTTTGGTTGTAACTTATTTACATTAGAGGCTTTGGTATATACAATGAAACTTATAGCCGTTTATAGTCGTTGTATTCATTTGAATTTATAGCCGTTTATAGATGTTGTATTCATTTGAATATCTTTCACTCTATCATTACTAATTTGAATATCTTTCATTCCATCATTACTAATTTAAATATCTTCTACTCGAACTTTTTGGCCTGCTGATGTGCTGGGCTGTTTGAACCTTTGTTTTGAGCGGTTTGAACCTCTGATTTAATCAAATATTAAATGTATTCCAACAACATTTAGGATAAAAGTTTTAGGTAAGAAATAATGGGATAGAATAAATTTTGATTCTATTTTTCTCTTTCAAATAAATTAAAACATAAAATCATCAAAATAAATGTTGATTCTATTTTTCTCTTTCAAATAAATCATCAAAATAATTTTTATTTTTCTTTTTCTTTTCCAAATAAATTAAAAACATAATTAAATGAATTATCAAAATAAATAAGTCTAATAATCTCTCCCTTTTTTATGATGGCACACAATGATATTTTGATTTGATTTGGGAGTAAGAAAAGCTCCCCCTCAAGTCATCCTCCCTGAATTCATTTCTAAATACATAAGTTAGCACATGTGTTAATAAATAAGCTTTAATTAGAGACATGATATAAGATTAAGTTATCAAACTATAAATATATAACATCAGATTAGTTTGAAAATAATACCATAATACATAACATCATAATATATAACATCATAATACATAACATCATAGCATCATAAGTTTTTGAAAATAATACCATAATACATAACATCATAATATATAACATCATAATACATAACATCATAGCATACATCATAACATCATAAATTTTCTCCCCCTGTGACATTATCAAAAAGAAATCATGGCTCAGAATCTAGATGAGGAGGAGGAGGAGGAGGAAAATGATAGTGATAAATGGCATCTATACAATTCAAAACATATATATACGATTCGCGCGCCTCTTTTTTTCGTCGAAAATCGCGTCGGACACGCGTCCTCGCTTTTGCGTCAACTAACTGACAAAAGTGAGACGGGTCAATCAACTGCCTCGGCGTGCTCTCCCTCTTGTCTTCTTCTCCTCCGTCTTCTTCTTAATCACTCTCTTCTCTTTCTTCTTTCTCATTCGCTTCCATCTCTTTCTTTTTCTACGTGAGAGAGATAAAACAGAGAGACTGAGCAGAGCAGAAAGGCTGCCAAAAATGAACCTCCTGTCGATTACATCTCTCTCTTCTACTTCATGGCCTTGTCCCGTCCCCTTACTCTCTTTCCGGACCTGAATGATCCCGTAAGCACTGCTGGGCCGAGTGCCCCGGCTCCTACTCTTTCCAACCTTCCTATGATGTCGATTGAGCAAATAATGGTAACTTAATCAGACATTGAAGCTAATCATTTCACACTAACATCCTGTATAGAGACGATGACTGTAGTCATAAAATTGGCTCACCGACTACAGAACAGGACGAGTGAGCTCCACTAGGTTAATGCCGAACTCTCGCTGCTCCAGTGCATGTACAAGGATGCGTAAGCAGAGATTTGCGCACTGAAGGCCAAAAATAAAGAGCGTAAATGGAAGATCACCTCCATGGCCCGATTTGGAGCAATGTCGTTCTTAGCCTTTGATAGTCAGCGGGGAGTCGTCGCTCTCGACGAAAGCACGGAGGCAGGGCCTTCAAGGGCTGCCCAAGGTGATAAAAAGATGAAGAAAACGATGGAAGAGGCGAGTAAGTGAGATCGGTGTATGGCCGTAAAAAAAATGAAAGGTTTCTTTTTTAATGTAAATATATTTATTGTGATCAGCGTATGGCCGTAAAAAAAATGAAGAGTTCTCTTTTTTTACGTAAATATTTGTATTTTGATTTGTTTTTATGTTTAAGTACTGAAAAATGAAATTAGAAAGCAGAAAATAAAAAAAATAAAAAAGAAAATTGAGCCCAAACAAAAAATAATAATGAGAAAAAAAAAATTAAAAAAAAAAGAAATTAAGCCTAATAGCAAAATAAAAAAATAAAATAAAATAAATTAAAATAATACAAGCAGAAATTAAATTTAATGGGACGTTGGTGTTGTTGGAATGGTAATGCAAAAAAAAAAAAAAAAAATACCATGAGGGTTAAAAAAAAATCAATGTATGCAAAGTTCATTTTACCTCAAGATGCAGAACCCAAAAAAAATTACACAGTTAAAAATAGCAAACTGTTAAGGAGAATAAATATATGAAGGACTTGAGAACATTCAACTGATATAAATGTTTCCATATCAATGTAGCAATACACATATATCATTTTAACAAAAATTCAAGTTTTACAGTCATAACAAAACTTTTTAAGTAGAAATCGACATTCCAGGCTCGCCACAAATAAAATTGAAGCGATCCTCGCTTAGGGGTTTTGTGAAAATATCCGCCAATTACTTGTCGATGTTTACAAATTCAAGTAGAATATCCCCTTTTTGAACATGATTTTTAAAAAATGATGTCGAAATTCAATATGTTTTGTTCGTAAGTGTTGAACTGGATTTTTGTTTAAATTGATGGCACTAGTGTTATCACATTTAATAAGGATATGATCATAATACAATTCAAAGTCCTCCAATTGTTGTTTCATCCAAAGTATTTGGGCACAACAATTTCCGGAAGCTATATATTCAGCTTCGGCCGTTGATAAAGAAACAAAATTTTGCTTTTTGCTAAACCAAGATACTAATGAGTTACCAAGAAAGTCACAAGTGCCATGGGTGCTTTTTCTATCAAGTTTGCATCCGGCAAAGTCGGCATCCAAGTAACTAATTAAATCAAATGCAACACTTCTAGGATAAAACAGTCCAAAATTTTGAGTGCCAACAAGATATCTAAAAATTCTTTTAACAGCATTAAGATGTGATTCCTTATGATTTGATTGATATCTAGCACACATACAAACATTAAACATAATATCGGGTCTACTTGCGATTAAATAAAGAAGTGAGTCGATCATACCTCGATATTTTTTTTGATCAATGGACTTACCTTTTTCATCCTTGTCTAGCTTAATGGATGTGCTCATAGGTGTTCTAGCTATTTTTAAGTCATACATACCAAACTTTTTGAGTAGTTCTATTGTGTACTTAGCTTGGTTAATAAAAATTCCTTCCTTACATTGTTTGATTTGAAGCACAAGGAAATAATTTAACTTCCCCATCATGCTTATCTCAAACTCACCTTGCATACACTTAGCAAATTCCTTACATAAGATTTCATTAGTAGCACCAAATATAATGTCATCTACATATATTTGCACAATAAGTAAATCATCATTTTTAGTTTTAACAAAAAGTGTTGTGTCAATCGTTTATTTTCAATCAAAAATTTACTTAATCGTTCATACCATGCACGAGGTGCTTGTTTTAAACCATATAAAGTTTTTGATAGTTTGAAAACATGATTTGGAAAAGTATAATCTTCAAAACCTGGAGGTTGTTTAACATAAACTTCCTCATTTATAAAACCATTAAGAAAGACACTTTTTACATCCATTTGATAAAGTTTGAAATTTCTAAAACATGCAAATACAAGTAACATGTGAATGGCTTCTAATCTACCAACCGGAGCAAAGGTTTCATCGAAATCAATACCATCTTCTTCATTGTATCCTTGTGCAAAAAGTCTAGCCTTATTTCTTATAATTGTGCAAGATTTATCAAGCTTGTTTCAAAAGATCCATTTGGTACCGATAATGGTATGATCTTTAAATTTTGGCACAAGTTCTCACACTTTGTTTCTCTCAAATTGGTTAAGCTCTTCATGCATAACTATCATTCAATGTTCATCGAATTCGGCTTCTTGAAAGTTTTTAGGCTCAATCTGTGAGAGAAAAGCCTAGTTACTACAAATGTTTCTAAGAGCGAGTTTCAATACCTTTTGTAGGGTCACCTAGGATTAAATCCTTAGGGTGATTATGAACAAACTTCCATTCTCTTGGTAAATCATCATTGTTTCCTCTTTCTTCTTAAGGTGGGAGAATAGGTTGTTCAATCTCTTTGTTTAACTTACACGGTTGGTTCTCTTCTTTGTAGATACTTGAATTTTCCACATTTGGTTCCAAATCTATATTATCACTAACAATTTACTTTTGAGCAGAGATGTTAGTTTCATCAAATGCCACATGTATAGATTCTTCCACAACAAGAGTTCTTTTATTAAAAACACGATAAGCTTTGCTAGTTAAGGAATAGCCAAGAAAAATTACTTTATCAAATTTTGAATCTAATTTACTTAAGTTATCTTTACCATTATTATGCACAAAACATTTACAACAAAAAACATGTAAGTGACTAATGTTGGGCTTTCTATCATGCCAAATTTCATAAGGAGTCTTTTTGAGAATAGGTTTAATTAATGCACGATTTAAAATATAACATGCAGTGTGAACGGCTTCGACCCAAAAATATTTAGGAAGATTATTTTCACAAAGCATTGTTTTACTCATCTCTTCTAAAGTTCTATTCTTCCTTTCTACTACACCATTTTGTTGAGGGGTTCTAGGTGCTAAAAAATTATGTCCAATACCATGCTCATCACAAAACAATTCAAATTTCTCATTTTCAAGTTTTTTACCATGGTCAGTTCGAATATTAGTAATAAGAAAACATTTTTCATTTTGAATTCTATAACAGAGTTTCGTGAAAAAAGAAAAGGTTTCATCTTTGTGTGCTAAAAACATAACCCATATAAATCTTGAATAATTATCAACAATAACAAGACAATAATGTTTACCACCTAGACTAAATGTCTTTGAGGGACCAAATAAATTCATATGCAGTAGTTATAAATGTCTAGTTGTGGAAATATGAGATTTTGATTTAAACGATGTTTTAGTTTGTTTTCCTTGTTAACAAACACTACAAAGATAATCTTTTTCAAATTTAAGTTTTGGAAGTCCAATGACCAAATCCATTCTCAAAAGTTTAGTAATTAAATCCATATGAGTATGACTAAGTCTTCTATGCCATAACCCACTATTTTCATTATTAACATATAGACATTTAACATCACTAGCATAGAGATCACTGAGATGAAAAATATAAACATTATCGTGAAGATTACTAACAAATAAAGCTTTATGATAATTTGTGCTTTCAATTGTGCAATGTGATTTATCAAAAATAACTCGATTACATTTATCACATAATTGTCTAATACTAAGTAGATTATACTTAAGTCCATCAACAAGTAAAACATTTTCAATAGAAAAGTTCAGAGAAATACCGATGTTACCAATACCGATGATTTTTCCTTTCTTGTTGTCTCCAAAAGTAACAAAGCCTCTATCTTTAGATGACAGTGTAGTAAAGAAGGATTTATCTTTAGTCATGTGTCTGGAACATCCACTATTAGAGTACCACTTCCCTTCTTTAGCTTTGGACTTAAAGCAAACCTACAAGATGACAATTAAGTGTTGATTTTTGGTATCCATCGTTTCTTAGGTCCTTCTTGGTTAATTTTGTTAGATCCCTTAATAATCTAAATTTTTTTAACTTCCATGTTCATATTCTTTTTGAATGGACAATAAGATATATAATGGCCTTTCTTTCTACAATAATGACAAGTAATATGAGGGTGTGTCATGAGGTGTGCCTTTTCAAAAATTGTATTGAGATTCTTTTGTTTCTTAATAGGGTCATATCCAATACCCGTTTTATCAAAAACACATCTTTGATTTCCAAGAAGCATGTTGAGTTTATCTCTATCTTTTACAAAATTTTCAAGTGTTTTTGTTAAATCATCAACATTGTTTTTTAAAGTAGTTTTCTCATTAAAGATAGTATTGAAATCATTTTTCAAAACAATTTTTTCTTTCTTTAATTCTTCTACATTAATAGATAAAGATGTAATAGATTTCTTCAACACATTATTTTTGGTACAAACTTTTCTAAATTCATCTTGTAGTTCATGAAATACACTTTCAAGTTCTTCATAAAGAGTAGTTACCTCATCTTGAGTAGAGTCTTCATCTTCAAGAGCCATGAGACACAAGTTGGTTACTTCATTTTCAATTTCATCACTTGAGCTTTCATCTTCACTTTTTCCCCAACTTGCTACCATGGCCTTCTTGTTTCTTTTATAGTCTTTTCCAAAATTTTTTAATTTTGGACAATCCATCTTCATATGTCCAGGATTTTTGCACTCATAGCAAATAATATGTTCTTTCTTGTTATCTTTGTTGTACTCTTTCTTGAAAGGTCTTCTTTCTCCGTAATTATTTTTCTTGAAGTGTTTTTTGAGATTTCTACTAAACATGGCATAGCTTTCATCATCGCTGGAGTTTTCATGTTCTTCTTCATTTGATGAGACTTTGAATGCAATTCCACTTTTCTTTTTGTTTTCAACATCCTTATGTCCTTTTATGGTGATCTCATAAGTCATAAGGGAACCCATAAAGCTCATCCAATCTAAATGTAGAGAGATTTTTGGCTTCTATAATGGTTGTAACCTTTGCTTCCCAATTCTTTGGTAAACACCTAAGAATTTTCCTCACCAACTCACTGTTAGTATAAGTTTTGCCAACAGATTTTAAAGAGTTTACAATTTCAGTAAATTTAGTAAACATACTTGAAATAGATTCATCAGAGTTCATTTTAAACAATTCATAACTATGAACAAGCATATTAATACAAGATTCCTTCACTTGGTTTGTACCTTCATACATTACCTCAAGTTTGTCCCAAATTTCTTTTGCTCAATCACAATTTGAAATTCTATTATACTCCTTAGAGTCTAATCCACAAATAAGAGTGAGTTTGGCTTTAGTATTGACTTGCAATAATTTATGATCCCTCTCATCACATTCATCTTCAGTTTTAGGTATACTAATATTGTCTACTAATTTGGTAGGAATTTTTGAACCTTTGGTGACAATAATCCACATGGCATAATCAGTGGTTTGTAGGTATAGAGTCATCTTATCCTTCCAATGACTATAGTTGTTTCCGTCAAACAATGGTGGCCTATTTGTGACTTGTCCTTCAGCTAAGGTTGCCATGGATCGAAACTTCCAGATAGTTAAATCTAAAACAAGAGTCTAGGCTCTGATACCAATTGTTACTTAAAAGACAATCTAAGAGGGGGAGTGAATTAGGTTTTTACAAATAAAATAATAATTCCCTAATAAAAATTATGACTAGTACAATATATAAATATAGTTAATGAAATAAAAATAATTAAAACAAGTGTTCTAACAACTATGTCAATTAATGATTTTAGCACAATAAAAATATGAAATATAGCTATGACAATTTAAATAAAATAAAGAGATAAGGGAGAGAGAGACAAACAAATTTATAGAGGTTCAGCTTCAACTCGACCTACGTCCACTCCTCAAGCTTCATTTGAGATTTTCCACTATTCTCTAGCTTCACACGGTGTTAGCAACCTTTTTACATATGGAGTAATCCTCCACGGATTTTACACAAACTTTCTAAGTTCAAAAAATACTAAGAGTACTATACTCTTACATGATTGAAAAGAATGTGCTTTTGCTTTCACAGAAAGCTACAAGAATTTTCTCTCAAAGATAGATATAAAAATGAAACTCTGATTTTTTTGTAATCCTCACACAGGAAAGATGGGCTTAAAACTATACGACTTAATGTATAATTTCTGAGAGAGGATGTAAACAAAAATTGAAGAACACTTCTTAAAAAAAATTTCAGAGAAAAGATGTGAGTGATTATAGATCAAAAATATTTTCTGATTTTTTTTTATTGTAGCTTGTTTACACTAGAGGCTTTGGTATATATAATAAAACTTATAGCCGTTTATAGCCATTGTATTCATTTGAATTTATAGCTGTTGTATTCATTTTAATATCTTCCACTCATTCATTACTAATTTGAATATCTTCCACTTGAACCTTTTGGCATGTTGCTGTGTTGGGTTGTTTGAACCTTTTGGCATGCTATTGTGCTGGGCTGTTTGAACCTTTGTTTTGAGCTTTTTGAAACTCTGATTTAATCAAATATTAAATACATTCTAACAACATTTAAGATAAAAGTTTTAGGTAATAAATAATGAGACAAAATAAATTTTGATTCTATTTTTCTCTTTCAAATAAATTAAAACATAAAATCATCAAAATAAATGTTGATTCTATTTTTCTCTTTCAAATAAATCATCAAAATAAATTTTGATTTTATTTTTCTCTTCCAAATAAATTAAAAACATAATTAAATAAATCATCAAAATAAATAAGTCTAACAAATAGAAAGTTTCAATAACAATAAATATATTTTCATCATTTTCAATATGTGAGCGATATTGCATATCCAACTCCACCATCATCATTAATATCCACATTCTTCCCAGTCTTACAAAACCAACATCATTTTTCATTTTTTTCCAACACAAGCCAAAACCCATTGTTTTAGAACAAAACCTTATTTTCGTTCAAAATTACTTTTGAATAAAGGAAAACCATCATTTCAACATATCTCAACCACCAATACAAAATCATAACCTTATTCAAGAACTCATTTGAAAAATCTCTCTTTTACATTTCAAATCCAAACCCTACATTTAACCCAAAACACCCAAATCCATAGATCTTTTGAAATAACAAATAATTAGGGTAAAAATCATACCAAATGTCTAGAAATCCCTATCTCAAGTGATGAAGAGAGAAAAACTCAGAAAACTCAAAGTCGATGAAACCACCAAACTCTTGGATCAAAAGAAAGCCCTTGACGAGATCTACAATCTTTCACAAAGGACCAAGGTGTAAAGATGTCTTTAACTGAGTAGATCTAGAGATTTATGAGAGAAAAGTTGAGTTTCAAAGAGAGAGAGAGAGAGAGAGAGAGAGATATTTCATAGTTTAAAGGAAGAAAGAGAGAAAGAAAAAGAAATGAGTGTTTGGGTCTATTTATAGTAGTAGAATAATATCCCAAAAGTTAATGAAAAGAATAATTCAGAAACCCCCAAAAGTAGGGCCCAAAATCAAACCAAAATTTTTGAAAATAACTCACAGGGGTCAACCCTCAAGACAGTGGTGTTGACCCTCAAGAAGAAAAACTGAGACACTAATGTATGCTGTAGGCAAAGGTTGACCCTAGGAACCCCTGATGTCGACTCTATAAAACTAGTAGCAAAACCCAGGGCATAACAACAGATAAGGGTCGACCCTAGAACCCGTGTTGTCGACCCTATAAACCAGTGGAGACACCAAGAGTAAGGCAACAAGATGGTGTCGACCTCTAGGAAGGCTAGTGTTGACACCGGAACAAAATTTTCAAGTTTCCAAAGAACTTTTCAACGAAAACAAACCCAAACGAACAATCCTAACAAGTCTAAATCGAATTGTACTCCTCCAAAACCAAGATATAACAACTCTAAAGACTCCCAAAATCAAAATAAAGGAATTAAATACACTCTCCAATAGTTTAAAAGATACAAGTGCTACATCTTAGATTAAGATTGAATAAATTGTACCGTTTGACAAAAACAAATAATAACAATTTTAACGTCCGACAAAAACTAGTAATAATAATTTTCCCCAATCAAAGGCCAGGTAGAACTACATATATATAAGGTTTGGTTGTTATCAAATTGTCATATCAATTTGAGAGAGTATTTGGGCATAATAGAATCATTTTGAAACAGATTTTGGTTATTTGAATCATATGTTTTTTAGAACTCATTGAATAGAGTATTTATGTAAGAAATAAAAATGATTTGACATTAGTAACTATATGTTTGAATTATATTTATTTTTAAAAAAATGGATGACAAAAGGACTAGTTGAATAGAATATTAATGTAAGAAATAAAAATAATTTGAAATTAGTAACTATATGTTTGAATAATATTTATTTTTAAAAAATAGATGACAAATATAATTTTAAGAATAAACATCTATTTTTTGTAATACAAATTTAATTTAAACATATAGATACCAATATCGGATTATCTTATTTTTTGCAAACATATTCTACTCAATAAATTTTAAAAAATAAACAGTTTAAATCATTGAAATTAGTTCCAGAATAAATCAATAAATCAAAATACTCTCTCAAGTTGAGATAATTAACGTGAAAGAAACCCATTCCATATATGTTGTATGTACTATTTTGTTAGATTAGACTCTATTTTTCTTTTTTTCTTTTTTTTTTAATTTTTTGTTTCTATTTTTTTTGGACCAATAAGGACTTGGCACGTGAGGAGCTTCTCATGACCTTCCTCTTTTTTTTTTCCTATGTTTTTCAAGACCAATTACATTTCAATTTTCAAATGTTGTTCTTCCACTTTCACTTCAATTGTTATCCTTCCACTTTCACTTTAATTATCATAGGCATGTGGGCCTAGAATATTAGAATATATATCACTAAAAAATTATAGAAAAAATCAACAAAAGAGCTTAATTGAATTCCAAACCACACCTAAAAAAAAAAAGAAAAAAAAAAGAAAAAGAAAAAAAGAATTCCAAACCACAACTATTGGTATGGAGAAGAGAAGTTGCTAAACGACAGATACAGTGAGTAATGAGTTGTACAGACTGAAAGTAGAGAAGTTCGACTAATGTCACCATCACAAAGGTATCAATATTTATTTATTTATTATTTATTATTTATTTTTGTGTGCGTAAAGAGTCGAATTAATAATTTTACGTTACAAAGGTGTCGTTTGATAACACTTATGTTTTTAATTTTTTATTTATATTTATAAAAATTTTAAAAACTCAAATTAAAATTTATTTGATAAAATTGTTAATTTATAAATAAGTGGTCTCAATTTATAAATTTAGCCAAAAAATAAAAACACAAAAAATATGTTTTCATTTTGAGTTTTCAATTTTTTTTTTAACCATCCAACACTAGCTACCACTCGCCACCATTTTTTACCACCGTCTTCCGCCGCCACCACCACCAATCACCTACCCCTCACTACCACCTGCCACCACTACCACTCACCACCCACTTGTCACCACCACCTACCAGCTAGCCACCACCACCACCCACCCCTCGCCACTACCACCACCACTACCACCCACCACCACTAGCCACCACACCCACCACCACCACCATTGCCACACCCACCTGCCACCCACTGCCACCACCTTCCACCCACCACCGCCACCCACCTGCCACCCACCTGCCACCACCACCCGCCACCACCACCCGCCACCACCACCCACCACCCGCCATCGTCACCCACCACCACCACCACCCGCCACCACCCGCCACCCACTTGCCACCACTTACCATTTCTCACTCTTTTTTATTTTTTTAAATATTTTATCAATTATCAAACGTCTTTGTAGTTTATGTTTTTCTAAAAATAAACAAAAACTAGTTTATAAAATTTTTATAAATATAAACTGAAAACGTAAACGTTACCAAACACACCAACAACAATTTGGCACGTAGCAAAGCTTCCAATGGAAAGTTTGGTGACCTCCCTCCCTCTAATCTCATTATTAAAGTAATCTGGAAAGATCATATAACATTGCTTATGAAATAATATGAACCAATGGTATAACATAAAATTTTGCCCTTGAAGTATGATAATTTACCATTGTTAAGAAGTTTGGAAATAAGGAATAATCCGATTAATATAAGGAAAATTTACCTATCCATCTTGAGGAATGATAATTTGTTTAGTCTTAAGAATTTTCGTATAGACCAATTAATTTAATTGATTTTGAAAAGATAAATTTAATATATTATTTAAAAATTAAATTTATGATTATACCCTTATTTCTATTATGTTTCATTTTTTTTTTCTTTTGTACTAGAATGGTAAGATACACAATTTATGTGAATCAAATTTTAGATGAATTTTTATATGAAAATCTTTTTTATTTGGAAAACAATTCAAAAGAAGTACAAAATTAACTTGAAATATGCGATTCTTCAAACATTCTAAAAGGATGTGAGATTCTTCAAATTTTTAAAAGGAGTACAAAAATTCCTTAGTAAATTCTGGATAAATATATAATTTCAAACTGTAACATTCCAATGTAATACTCAAACGTAACACTCCAATATAACATTTTAAAAAAATTCTTAGTGTATTATTTCCAAACATAACACTCCAATATAACACTAAAAAAAAACTCCTTAAATGTAACACACAAAAAAAATCCCTTTGTGTACTTTTCTCTAACGTAACACTTCAATATAACACTAAAAAAAAGATATGGGATTCTTCAAACCATTCTAAAAGGATGTAGGATTCTTCAAACCATTCCAAAAAGATTACTAAAATTCCTTAGTAAGTTTTGAACAAATGTATAATTTCAAATTGTGAGTATTACGTTTAAGAAAAGTACACTAAGTAGTTTTTTAGTATTTGTGTGTGTTATGTTTGAAATTACATTGATTGGAGTGTTACGTTTGAGTATACTATGAAATTTTTTTTTTTTGTGTTACATTGGAATGTTACGTTTGAGAAAAATACATTAAGATGTTTTTTGTATGTTACAATGGAATGTTACATTGAAAAAAGTATAGTAAAGAGTTTTTTTAGAATGTTACGTTGTTAGGTTTGTGAAAAGTACATCAAGAAATTTTTTAGTATTTTTGTGTGTGTTATATTGGAGTGTTACGTTTCAGAAAAATATACTAAGGAGTTTTTTTGAGTACTGCATTGGAGTATTATGTTATTAGAGTGTTACGTTGTAGTGTTATATTTTTGTTTGTAATGTCAGATTTATTCCCGAAGGAGGAAAAATCTAAAATTTTTAGTGTGGATTACCCAAATGTGTAATTTTATATTTGGAGAAACTCATTTTTATCCCTAAAAAATTAATCTAAAACATATAAGTGATTATCCTTTTGTGTAATTTTCATTTTAATGGGACCTTTAAGTTTATAAGAAAAGAGAGAGGACCAAGGGCTGGTTTGGGAACTTTAAAAAAAGTCAAAAAGTCAAAAAGCTAAAAAGTTACCAAAAAAGTTAAAAAGTTATCACTATTTACCAAAAAAAATATAAAAAAAATTAATATACAAATATTAAAATACAAATCAACTTTTTGGCCCATCAACGTACTGACGTCAAAGCAACTACAGTGAAATGGAAAAAAAAAGTAAATTACATATGTATATTCACTAAGTTGGATAGTAAAGTTGAGCTCGTGGGAGCCCACCATGGGTCCCATTTTGATAATCCAAACCGTTCAATATATAAAACTCGTCTAGTACTATATGCCTATAAAAAATCACATCTATCGGATATCGCTAACTACATGATCAAATCAGTTTTGTATAAGAAATGGATGGTGTTATAGTTAAAAGTTGACAAAAAACCTAACACGATTAGATAACTATCGATATCCAATCAACATGATTTTTTACAAGCATATACTCGACGAGTTCTAAACATTGAACGGTTTCGATTAGAAAAAGAGGACCCGTGGTGGGCCCCCACAGGCTGAACAACACCGTCAAATCAAAGTCCGAAAAGAAGGCAATCTTTTCCCATCTACTCACGCAGTCGACTGCACTGCCAACCCGTACGGCCTACTTCACTATCTTCTCCTACACACTTATTTATAAAATTTTTTAATACACATTTTTTCATAAAAAGTTAAAAAGTTAATCCAAACATTCATATTTTGTCCTCAACTTTTTAGTCTAAAAAGATAAAAAGTACACTTATTTAGGACACCCCAAATAACCCCTAAATAGTTTACAAGATTATATTTTGAGATTTATTAGTGTTTCACCCTTAATATAAATTGTAATTTTTTAATTGTCAAAATATAAAAAAATACACAATTTCGGAAAAATTAAGGAAAAAATTTCAGGATTTGAACCTTACAGTAAAATAAATTTTGAATTTTATCAATTTAAAACCTAAGCTTTTAATTTATTTCCAACTTAAACCATTAGTCTGTGTTTATTAATTAAAATAAATAAAAAAAGATATTTTAATCATTAAAAATAATATAAAAAGTATTTTAAACATTTTATATTACAGTTTAATGACTAAAAATATTTTTTCTATCGATTTTACTTGACAAAAGAAAGTGAATGACTTATATTGAAAATAAATCAAAATATTAAAATTTATATTAATAAAACTAAAAATTAAAAATTTATTATGTTACCAGACTAAAATTTTGAGGATTTTATACCAGACTAAAATTTTGAGGATTTTATTTATTTATTTTTAAAATTATTAATAATTCTTCGTTTCCTCGTAGCTTTAACTTACACTTGAAGGATAGACTTTTTTGCCTTCTGGTCTTTTACAAACCAAAAGCTGTGTCTCCGTTTCCTATTTTTTTCTCAGGCGAAGAGCCTCCCTTCATCTGGTGAGCTTAGCATTGTCTTCTTGAGTTGAAAGACTTGAAAGGGTTTAGGCTTTCCTCACTTGTACACTTAAAACCAAAATGCCCCTCTTGGTGCTTCTGTGACCATTGAAGAAGAAGCAGCTCTCTTGAAGTTTAGTTCACTTGGAGGACTTCTCAATTTTTTTTGGGTAAAACTCAATCCTCTCATCTCATCTCATCTCTTTTGATTTTTTGGTAAAAATTGAAGGGTAGGATTTTCTAAAGTAAACACGTTTAGGGTGTTCTTAATTTTAAAAGCATTTTTTTGTTATTTTGTTCTTGCATGAGGAATTTAAAAAAATAATGAAAATGGGATGCTTGATGCTACCACTTGTTAGATGCAATGCCTAGGGTATTTTATCTTGAAAGTCTATTACTCAAAATTAATTTATCCGACAATATCCTACAGCGATCCTACTATAGCATTGATTTGGATCATCTTGGCAATATAGAATTGTATGATCCTATGATCTGGGTTGTGATTTTGATAACCATGATGTAAAATGAAAATTTTGAAGTATTAGGTGTTCTATGCCATGTCATTGAAATGTATAATTTTTCTAAACATTTTGATAGGTTTGGGCTTTATTTTTAAAGCCATGTACCTTTGAAACTTTATTTTTGATAAATTTTGTGAAGTATTTGATTTATGCTTAGAGGAGTAAGTTCACATGATTAATATGCTTTGAATGATATTTTAAAGTTTCGTTGTCAAAGATGGGAGATTGGATGTCCAGTAAGTGACATTTTTATTGAAAATAATGAAGTATATGAATTAGAGCTTGTCTATGTGCTCACATGCTTTATAAACCAAACCAAGGTTGGCTACATGAATCCTTCTATGTGCTCACATGCTTTATGATTTTCTAAAATGATTTTGGAAGTGAAGGCTTAGGTTAGGCTTTATTTTAATGAATATGCAACCTTAGAAAAAAATGGGGGATATATTAAAGTTTATGTTTTGTTGGGAAAAGATGAATTTTTTAATGAAATTTTATAGTCGGAAACACTGTCAACATGTTCAGATGATTGTCAAATAAAATGGAATTTGAATCAAGAATAAGATTAATAAGTTTTGAAACAGGAATGAATTCCCTTGACTGTATTATGGGTCATTGAACCCTAGTGTAATCATGGACTTCCTTAGTTGGTTTGATTTTTAGGTACTGACTTACCTTCTTTTAGTAAATCTCATCAGGTTTAGAAATCCTGAGTGTGACATAATATAATATAATTAACAATGCAAAAATAGCATATGCTACTAAAAGGACTATCAGTTACAGAAAAGGATAACAAATAGTTTGACCCTCCTGAAATAAAGTTTATTACTGGAACTCTAACCCCAAAGATAACTGTTGCACATAGATCTCAAGGTGCTCAGATAGAGAATGATGCTTTGATTTTAAAAAAAAAGAAAAAAGAAAAAAGAAAATAAGATGACAACCTTCCTAACTAAAATTTCATAAAAATAAACCAAACAATAAATTATATATCATCAATTTTTAAACATGAGACGGCTACAAAACCCAAATTGCATTCACATATGTCAAATATAGCTATTATCATCTTTTGCATTAAAAATGGAAACTTGATTTTTATCAATTCTGAAAAGGGGCAAAACAACTGGAATGGAGAGAATTTCATAGTTGTACACATTTTAGCTGATGTGGCATTTACTTAATGGTAAAACATAAACAAAGGCCATGTTTGTTTGGGCGGATTAGATTAGGTTGAATTAGCATTCCCATGACTAATAGTCCTAAGACTACGAATCCCTTTGGATTAGATATCCTATCCTTTGTTTGGATTGAGTTAGGATTATAAGGAGGGACTAATAGTCCAGACTTTGGCTTAATCCTTCAATTTATATCCCACCCCCCTCTATGGGATTGAATAGTCCATTATATATGGGATGCCATATCCAGATGGATTGTTAGTCCGTACTTCAATGGTTTAACCAAACATCGGATTAATGATTTTATTAGAATATTAGTCCAATCCTAAACTCATGTCCACCTAAACAAACATAACCAAAGGGTTTAAGGGATGAGTCTGATTTTCTTCACAAGCTCAGAGTGTGAACAATACATATTTTTTGATTGGTGCAAAATAGTGGAATCTTGATGAAAATCAATTCTGAAAATTCTTTTGTTAGTAGTTGGTAGCTAGAGTTAGTTAGTTGCAGTCTAGAATGATATGTAACAAGTATTAATAGGTATATAATTTATTCAGCTATGCAAGCCCAACAGAGGAAAATAACTTGAAGTGAGTTCATATTTTTCATCTTCTTTGTCACAAATAAAAACTCGTTCATACCCACAATTTTCTATAACAAATTTATGCACAAAACTTCTCTTCCTAACTGCTTACAATTCTTGTCGCATCATCACATCGGCAAAGAACCTAACAAAGGGTATCAGAGCATTGAAGGTCCTACAAAACAAAACAGCTAAGGTGATCATCTTAGCAGCAAAAGTCCAAAAAATGGCAGGAAGTTCCAGCATTACAACCTTCAAATATTCACCGGCCAGACTACCTATTTTTGAAGGAGAAAATTACCATTTTTGGAGCACTCAAATGAGAACCTTTTTCATCTCAGAAGATCTGTGGGATTTGGTTGAAAATAGCTATGAAAGCTTTCAAAGCCAAGAAGAATATTCAGTATGGTCAGAGGCATGGAAGGAGAAGTTGAAAGAACATAAGATGAAAGATGCCAAAGCCTTGTACTACATTCAACAAGCAATCACAAAAACAATTGCTCCGAGGATAATGGCTGCAACAAAATCTAAAGAAGCATGAGAGATTTTGAAGAATGAGTTTCAAGGATCGGAGAAGGCGATTGTTGCCAAATGGCAAACTCTTTGGAGAGAATTTGACAATTTGATGATGGAGGAAGGTGAGTCCATTGAAATTTTCTTTTCAAGAGTTTTTACCGTCATTAATCAATTGAAGGGTTGTGGTGGTATAATACGAGATAAGAGCGCAGTAGAAAAAGTCTTGAGAAGCCTTCCTGATAAATACGAGCATGTGGTGGTTGGCATAAAAGAATCAACAAATTTATCAACTCTTACTTTATATGAACTAATGGGTTCCCTTCAAGTGGATGATGCTGCCTAACTAAAGGTGAGGAAATGTGTGTTGAGAGTACGAGACTCTTATTTTGCTGTGACTCTGTATGTAAGCCAAGGGCTGTATGTGTATGGGTTTGAATAACTGTTTTGTGTAATCAGACTCAAGCCTTGGAAACTTGTAAACCCTTTGCGGTATTTATTTGTTTATTTAGTTGTTGTTGAATTAATGTATTGTTGCATGAAGAACTATTGTATCATGTAATGTAAGTTTGGAGATTTATATTCGGCTTTTCTTGAAAGAGCCATGATTGTTGTATTATCGTTTGGGCTAGAAATTTGGGGCGTTACAAAATCTCTCTTTTACATTTCGAATCCAAACCCTACGTTTAACCCAAAACACCCAAATCCATAGATCTTTTGAAATAACAAATAATTAGGGTAAAAATCATACCAAAGGTCTAGAAATCCCTATCTCAAATGATGAAAAGGGAAAAACTCAGAAAACTCAAAGTTGATGAAACCACCAAACTCTTGGATCAAAAGAAAGCCCTTGACGAGATTTATAATCTTTCACAAAGGACTAAGGTGTAAAGATGTCTTTAACTGAGTAGATCTAGAGATTTATAAGAGAAAGTTGAGTTTCAAAGAGCGAGATAGAGAGATATTTCACAGTTTAGAGGAAGAAAAAGAGAGAGAGAGAAAAAGAAATGAAATGAAATGAGTGTTTGGGTCTATTTATAGTAGTAGAATAATATTCCAAAAGTCAATGAAAAGAATAATTCAAAAACCCCCAAAAGTATGGCCCAAAATCAAACCAAATTTTTTGAAAATAACTCACAAAGGTCGACTCTCAAGACAGTGGTGTTGACCCTCAAAAAGAAAAGCTGAGACACTAATGTATGCTGCAGACAAGGGTTGACCCTAGGAACCCTTGATGTCGACTCTATAAACTAGTAGCAAAACCTAGGACACAACAACAGATAAGGGTTGACCTTAGAACCCGTGGTGTCGATCCTATAAATCAGTAGAGACACCAAGAGTAAGGCAACAAGATGGTGTCGACCTCTAGGAAGGCTAGTGTCGACACTAGAACAGAATTTCCAAGTTCCCAAAGAACTTTTCAATAAAAACAAACGTGAACGAACAATTCTAACAAGTCTAAATTGAATTGCACTCTTCCAAAACCAAGATATAACAACTCCAAAGACTTCCAAAATGAAAATAAAGGAATTAAATACACCTTCTAATAGTTTAAAGAATACAAGTGTTACATCTTAGATTAAGATTGAATAAATTGTACCGTCTGACAAAAACTAATAATAATAATTTTCCCCAATTAAGGGCCGTGTAGAACTACTTTTATATAAGGTTTGGTTATTATCAAATTGTCATATCAATTTGAGAGAGTATTTGGGCATAATAGAATCATTTTGAAACAGATTTTGGTTATTTGAATCGTATGTTTTTTAAGACTCGTTGAATAGAATATTTATGCAAGAAATAAAAATGATTTGACATTAGTAACTACATGTTTAAATTATATTTATGTTTTAAAAAAAGAATGACAAAAGGACTAGTTGAATAGAATATTTATGTAAGAAATAAAAATAATTTGACATTAGTAACTCTATATTTGAATTATATTTATTTTAAAAAAATAGATGACAAATATAATTTTAAAAATAGACATCTATTTTTTGTAATATAAATTTGATTCAAACATATAGATATCGATATCTGATTATCTTATTTTTTACAAGCATATCCTATTCAATAAATTTTAAAAAATGAACAGTTTAAATCACTGAAATCGATTTCAGAATGAATCAATAAATCAAAATACTCTTTCAAATTGAGATAATCAACATGAAAGAAACCCATCCCATATATATTGTATACAATCGCGATTGGGACCTCGAATCCGAGGTCTCCCGAATCCCCCGAAACCATGAAACGACGTCGTTTCATGGTTTTAATTTTTTTTTTTCCCAGCAGACGGAGACGAAGACGGGGGAGGGGGAGGGGGAGGAGAGGAAGAGAAGGAGGTGGAGGGGAGGGGAGGGGACGGGGCCAATAAACTCGGGGATGAGGCAAGGCGGGCCCAGGCGCGAGCCGAGGCTGACAGCGAGCCGAGGCTGAGACAGCGGCAGGCGATGATCGGGCGATGCGGCAGGCGTCAGCAGTGACGATCGGACGGCGAGACGACGCCTCTCTCCCTCCCTCTCTCTCTCTCTCTCCCTCCCTCTTCCTCTGCGTCAAAAATGGCAGAAAAGAAGGAAAAAAAAAAAAAAAAAGCCTAAGCCCAAAACGACGTCGTTTTGGGCTTAGGGGGATTCGGGGGATCCCAGATTCGAGGTCCAAAACATTTTTCTATTGTATATCCTATTTTGTTAGACTCTATTTTTCTTTTTCTCTGTTTTTTTTTTTAAAATTTTTTGTTTCTATTTTTTTTGGACCAATAAGGACTTGGCACGTGAGGAGCTTCTCACGACCATATTTTTTTTTTCCCTAGCTTTTTCAAGACCAATTACATTTGAATTTTCAATTGTTGTTCTTCCACTTTCACTTCAATTGTTGTCCTTCCACTTTCACTTTAATTATCATAGGCGTGTGGGCCTAGAATATTAGAATATATATCACTAAAAACATTATAGAAAAAATCAACAAAAGAGCTTAATTGAATTCCAAACCACACCTATTGGTAATGGAGAAGAGAAGTTGCTAAACGACAGATTTGGTAAGTAATAAGTTGTACAGGCTGAAATTAGAGAGGTGCGGCTAATGTCACCATCACAAAGGTATCAATATTTATTTATTGGTATCAATATTTATTTATTTATTATTTATTTTTGTGTGCGTAAAGAGTCGAATTAATAATTTTACGTTACAAAGTGATGCACTACATTTATTTTTTAAAATTTTCTTCTTATTCTTATTTTTCCGTTCTCAAATTTTTTGGACCAACAATAATTTGGCACGTGGCAAAGCTTTTTATGGAAAGTTTGGTGACCTTCCTTCCTCTTTTCTCATTA
Source organism: Camellia lanceoleosa (assembly GCA_025200525.1). Lineage (NCBI taxonomy): Eukaryota > Viridiplantae > Streptophyta > Magnoliopsida > Ericales > Theaceae > Camellia > Camellia lanceoleosa. The sequence continues at coordinate 43,303,724 of CM045760.1, forward strand.
TTAAAATAATCTCGAAAAATCATATAACATTATTTATGTAATATGGCATAACATAAAATTTTGTCCTTAAAATATGATAATTTACCATTATTAAGTAGTTTGGAAATAAGGAATAATCTGATTAATATAAGGAAAATTTATCTATAAATTTCATTTTAAAGAATGGTAATCTATTTAGTCTCAAGATTTTTTCTATAGACCAATTAATCTTATTGATTTTGAAAAAGTAGATTAATATATCATTTAAAAATTTTGTACTAGAATGGTAAGATACATAATTTATAAAAATCAAATTTTAGATGAATTTTTATATGAAAGTCTTTTTATTTGGAAAACATTTCAAAAGAAGTACAAAATTAACTTGAAATATGCGATTCTTCAAACATTCTAAAAGGATGTGATATTCTTCAAACTTTTAAAAGGAGTACAAAAATTTCCTAATAAATTTTGGACAAATGTATAATTTCAAACTGTAACATTCTAATGTAATACTCAAACATAACATTTCAATGTAACACTCTAAAAAAATCCTTAGTATATTATTTTCAAACGTAATACTCCAATATAATACTAAAAAAAAACTCCTTAAATGTAACACAAAAAAAATTCATTGGTATACTTTTCTCAAACGTAACATTCCAATATAATACTAAAAAAAAGGATATGGGATTTTTCAAACCATTCTAAAAAAATGCGAGATTCTTCAAACCATTCCAAAAAAATTATTAAAATTCCTTAGTAAGTTTTGAACAAATGTATAATTTCAAATTGTGAGTGTTACGTATAAGAAAAGTACACTAAGTAGTTTTTTAGTATTTTTGTATGTAAATTGGAATGTGTTATGTTGGAAGGTTATGTTTGGAATTACATTGATTAGAGTGTTACGTTTGAGTATAAGAAATTTTTTTTTTTTTTGTGTTATATTAAAATGTTACGTTTGAAAAAAGTACACGAAGAAATTTTTTGTGTTACAATAGAATGTTACATTGAAAAAAGTACACTAGGCCTCGTTTGGAAACATTTTTTTTTAAGTAACTTTTTGACTTTTTGGCTAAAATGTGATGTAAAAAAAACTAGTATGTTTGGGATAAATTTTTTACTTTTTACGAAAAGATGTACAAAAAATAGAGAGAAAAGTGAATCTTTAACTTTTTGGTATGAATTGTTAGCTTTTTGATTTTTTAGTAACTTTTTGACTTTTTGACTAAAAGAGCACTTGCCAAACGAGGCCTAAGGAATTTTTTTAGAATGTTACGTTGTTAAGTTCGTGAAAAATACATTGAGAAATGTTTTAGTATTTTTGTGTGTTATTGGAGTGTTACGTTTAGACAAATGCATTAAGAATTTTTTGTGTGTTACATTGGAATGTTACGGTTGAAAAAAATATACTAATGAGTTTTTTTTGAGTATTGCATTGGAGTGTTATGTTATTAGAGTGTTATATTATAGTGTTATGTTTTTATTTGTAATGTCAAATTTATTCCCGAAGGAGGAAAAATCCAAAATCTTTATAGTGTGGATTGCCCAAATAGGTAATTTCATATTTGGAAAAACTCATTTTTATCCCTTAAAAATTAATCTCAAACATATAAGTGACTATTCTTTTGTGTAATTTTCATTTTAATAGGTTTTTGAGTTTATAAGAAAAAAGAGAGGACTAAACAATTCAGAAGATTATATTTTGGGATTTATTGGTGTTTCATCCTTAATATAAATTGTAATTTTTTAATTGTCAAAATATAAAAAAAATACAATTTTGGAAAAATTAAGGAATTTTTTTAGGATTTGAACCTTACAGGAAAATAAATGAATCTTGAATTTTGAATTTTATCAATTTAAAACCTAAGCTTTTAATTTATTTCTAACTTAAACCATTGGTCTATTTTTATTAATTAAAATCAATAAAAAAAAGATATTTTAATCATTAAAATTAATAAAAAGAGTATTTTAAACATTTTTTATTACAATTTAATGATTAAAATATCTTTTCTGGCGATTTTACTTGACAAAAGAAGGCAGATGATTTATATTGAAAATAAATCAAAATATTAAAATTTAAATTAATAAAACTAAAAATTAAAAATTTATTTATGTTACCTGACTAAAATTTGGAGGATTTTATTTATTTATTTTTAAAATTATTTATAATTCTTCGTTTCCTCTTAGCTTTTATTTATAATTCTTCGTTTCCTCTTAGCTTTAACTTACGCTTGAAGGATAGACTTTTTGGCCTTTTGGTCTTTTACAAACCAAAGCTGGGTCTCTGTTTCCTATTTTTTTCTCAGGCGAAGAGCCTCCCTTCATCAGGTGAGCTTAGCATTGTCTTCTTGAGTTGAAAGACTTGAAAGGGTTTAGGCTTTCCTCACATGTACACTTCAAACCCAAATGCCTCTCTTGGTGCTTCTGTGACCATTGAAGAAGAAGCAGCTCTCTTGATGTCTACTTCACTTGGAGGACTTCTCAATTTCTTGGGTAAAACTCAATCCTCTCATCTTATCTCTTTGATTTTGTAGTAAAAATTAAAGGGTAGGATTTTCTAAAGTAAACAAGTTTAGGGTGTTCTTAATTTTAGAAGCATTTTTTGTTATTTTGTTCTTGGATGAGGAATTAAAAAAAATAATGAAAATGGGATGCTTGATGCCACCACTTGTTAGATGCAATGCCTAGGGTGTTTTATCTTGAAAGTCTATGAAAAAAGGAGTACTCAAAATTAATTTATCCCACAATATCCTACAGCGATCCTACTATAGCACTGATTTGGATCATTTTGACAATATAGAATTGTATGATCCTATGATCTGGATTGCGATTTTGATAATCATGATGTAAAATGAAAATTTTGAAGGATTAGGTGTTCTATGCCATGTTATTGAAATGTATAATTTTTCTAAACATTTTGATAGGTTCGGCTTTATTTTTAAAGCCATGTACCTTTGAAACTTTATTTTAGATGAATTTTGTAAAGTATTTGATTTATGCTTAGAGGAGTAAGTTCACATGATTAATATGCTTTGAATGATATTTTAAAGTTTAGTTGTCAAAGATGGGAGATTGGATATCCAGGAAGTGACATTTTTATTGAAAATAATGAAGTATATGAATTAGAGCTTGTCTATGTGCTCACATGCTTTATAAACCAAACCAAACCAAACCAAGTCTTAAGTCCTATCAAATGAGATCGGCTACATGAATCTTTCTATGTGCTCACATGCTTTATAATTTTCTAAAATGATTTTGAAAGTGAATGCTTAGGTTAGGCTTTATTTTAATGAATATGCAACCTTAAAAAAAAATGGAGGATATATTAAAGTTTATGTTTTGTTTGGGAAAAGATGAATAATTTAATGAAATTTTATAGTTGGAAACACTGTCAACATGTCCAGATGATTGTCAAATAAAATGGAATTTGAATCAAGATTAAAATTAACAAGTTTTGAAACTGGAATAAATTAATTCCCTTGACTGTATTCTGGGTCATTGAACCCTAGTGTAATCATAGACTTCTTTAGTTGGTTTGCTTTTTAGGTACTGACTTACCTTCTTTTAGTTCATCTCATCAGGTTTAGAAATCCTGGGTGTGACATAATATAATATAATTATCAATGCAAAATAGCATATGCTACTAAAAGGACTATCAGTCGCAGAAAAGGATAACAAATAGTTTGACCCTCCTGAAATAAAGTTTATTACTGGAACTTTGACCACACAGATAACTGTTGCACATAGTTCTCAAGGTGCTTAGATAGAGAATGATGCTTTGATTTTAAAAAAAAGAAAAAAGAAAATAAGATGACAACCTTCCTAACTAAAATTTCATAAAAATAAACCAAACAATAAATTATATATCATCAATTTTTAAATATGAGACGGCTACAAAACCCAAATTGCATTCACGTGTCAAATATAACTATTGTCGTCTCTTGGATTAAAAATGGAAACTTGATTTTTATCAATTCTGAAAAGGGGCAAAACAACTGGAACGGAGAGAATTTCATAGCTGTACACATTTTAGCTGATGTGACATTTACTCAATGGTAAAACATAAACAAAGGGTTTAAGGGATGAGTCTGATTTTTTTCACAAGCTCAGAGAGTGAACAATAGATATTTTTTTATTGGTGCAAAATAGTGGAATCTTGATGAAAATCAATTCTGAAAATTCTTTTGTTAGTATTTGGTAGCTAGAGTTAATTAGTTGCAGTCTAGAATGATATGTAACAAGTATTAATAGGTATATAATTTATTCAGCTATGCAAGCCCAACAGAGGAAAATAACTTGAAGTGAGTACATATTTTTCATCTTTTTTGTCACAAATAAAAACTCATTCATACCCACAATTTTCTGTAACAAATTTATGCACAAAACTTCTCTTCCCTAACTGTTCTGAATTCTTGCTGCATCATCACACTGTGCAGCAACCTAACAGTGGTATCAGAGCATTGAAGGTCCTACAAAACAAAACAGCTAAGGTGATCATCTTAGCAGCAAAAGTCCAAAAAATGGCAGGAAGTTCCAGCATTACAACCTTCAATTATTCACCAGCCGGACTACCCATTTTTGAAGGAGAAAATTACCATTTTTGGAGCACTCAAATGAGAACCTTTTTCATCTCAGAAGATCTGTGGGATTTGGTTGAAAATGGCTATGAAAGCTCTCAAAGCCAAGAAGAATATTCAGCATGGTCAGGGGCACGGAAGGAGAAGTTGAAAGAACATAAGATGAAAGATGCCAAAGCCTTGTACTACATTCAACAAGCAATCACAAAGACAATTGCTCCGAGGATAATGGATGCAACAAAATCTAAAGAAGCATGGGAGATTTTGAAGAATGAGTTTCAAGGATCGGGGAAGGCGATTGTTGCCAAACGTCATACTCTTTGGAGAGAATTTGACAATTTGATGATGGAGGAAGGTGAGTCCATCGAAGTTTTCTTTTCAAGAGTTTTTACCATCATTAATCAATTGAAGGGTTGTGGTGGTATAATACGAGATAAGAGAGCAGTAGAAAAAGTCTTGAGAAGCCTTCCCATTAAATACGATCATGTGGTGGCTGGCATAAAAGAATCAACAAATTTATCAACTCTTACTTTGCATGAACTAATGGGTTCCCTTCAAGTGGATGAAGAAAGAATGAATAGATTTTCTGATCAGCCCTTTGAGCAAGCTTTTCTTTCTTCCAGCATTACAACCTTCAATTATTCACCAGCCGCAGTACCCATTTTTGAAGGAGAAAATTACCATTTTTGGAGCACTCAAATGAGAACCTTTTTCATCTCAAAAGATCTGTGGGATTTGGTTGAAAATAGCTACGAAAGCCCTCAAAGCCAAGAAGAATATTCAACATGGTCAGAGGCACGGAAGGAGAAGTTGAAAGAACATAAGATGAAAGATGCCAAAGCCTTGTACTACATTCAACAAGCAATCACAAAGACAATTGCTCCGAAAATAATGGCTGCAACAAAATCTAAAGAAGCATGGGAGATTTTGAATAATGAGTTTCAAGGATCGGGGAAGGCGATTGTTGCCAAACGTCAAACTCTTTGGAGAGAATTTGACAATTTGATGATGGAGGAAGGTGAGTCCATCGAAATTTTCTTTTCAAGAGTTTTTACCGTCATTAATCAATTGAAGGGTTGTGGTGGTATAATACGAGATAAGAGAGCAGTAGAAAAAGTCTTGAGAAGCCTTCCCATTAAATACGATTGTGTGGTGGCTGGCATAAAAGAATCAACAAATTTATCAACTCTTACTTTGCATGAACTAATGGGTTCCCTTCAAGTGGATGAAGAAAGAATGGATAGATTTTCTCATCACTTATTGGAGCAATCTTTTCAAACAAAGATGAATATGTCAGAGAAAACGGATGGAGGAAACAAGAAACAAAATCAAGGCGGTCAATTTCAGAGAGGCCGATCTAATCGTGGCCACGGAAGAGGAGGAAAAGTGCACACTCAACGGACTGCAAGAGATATATCACAATCTGAATCTTGCTGCAAATTTTGCAAGAATACTAATCATGGAAGCATGGACTGCTCTTTCAAAAAACCGACAAGATTCAAGAATAATAACCATCTTGAAAAAGATAGTTGGTTTCGTAATAAGGATGAAGCTAACTTTTCAGAAAAGGGTGAATCTTCAAACCAACAGTTCTATCCTTACATGAACAGTCAACAAGAACCACAAGACACGCGGGATATTGACAGCAGATGCTGCAACCATATGATGGGAAACAAGAGCAGCTTTGTTAGCTTGGATGATGGGAAGTTTCAGAACATTAAAGGAAAGAGCACCATTGCTGTGCAAACAAAGGGAGGTAACACCAAGCTAATCCATGAGTTCGTTATGTTCATGGTTAAACTCAAAATCTATTAAGTGTGGGCCAATTGATACAAAAAAGGATATTTGGTGAAATTTGATGAAGATGAATGCGCTTTACTTGATAAGAAGAATAATAAGAAAATTGCTCAAATAAATATGGTCACCAATAAAGTGGTTACTCTCACAATGCCAGTAAAGGAAAGCTATGCTGAAGACATGGATCAATCCATGGCATGGCATTTGAGATATAGTCTTTTGTCAATTTGTCTACAAAACCAACCCAACCTGCCTATGTCTATATGAAAAAAATTTCCTTGCACTTGCTCACAAACAATCTCTCCCTAACCTTAATACCATTAATCAGATGATACATGCCCCTTATTTTAATTGCATATTTTTTTTTTTCTTAATTTGATTCTTTTGTATATTAATTTGTGAAGTATGATTTCGACTAACATCATGCATTAATTAATATATTTGTTGTGTTGGGATTTGGAATAAATAATGTATTATTTTTTTTGTTGAAATTTGAAAAAAGAAAAAGAAAAGAAGAAGAAGGTTGTATGTTCAAACCTAAATTGACCCACACACACCTCTACTCAAGAGTCACATAATCATGTAAAGTTTCAAGTGATTTTGACTCTTGGGGCGTTGGCACAATGTCGAGGGAGTTTCTTTTCCCACACCCTTTTTTTTGTTAGTTGACATCATTGTTTAGTTCACACACAATTTTGGCTTTTTTATTTTTTTTTCCCACACCATTTAATCCCCATATTCTCATCTTCAACCTAGCCTAACCCTTTCCCCTTTGCCACCGGTGTAGCCCCCTCGTGTAGCCCCCTTGCTTGTGCAGCCCCCTCCTTTCCCCGTTGCCCACTGCCTTCTTTTCATTTATTAGGGGCTATTGAAGCGAGTGGCGGTGGTGGGGAGCTGGCGGAATCATGATTGTGTGGTGTGGCGATGGCAATAGCAATGGCTAGGGTTTTGTAGTGGCAAGGGGTGGCGGCTAGTGATGGTGGGTTAGGAGGGAAGGTCTGTGTATTTTGTCCTTGATGATAATTTGTTTGTGGGACACAATTGTAAATTAAAAACATAAAAAAATGGTGTGAACTAAGAGAATGATAGTGTGTAGAAGCTCCTCAATGTGAGGGACCACCAAATAACTTCTCTAGCAACAGACCTTTTATCCGGGAAGTTTCCCGAAAGGTACAAAGATGTTGGCCATCCAACCATCTTAAACCCACTTGGATGGAGTTAATACAAATGGCTTAATATGCATAATTAATGCTGGACAATCCAAATCCAAATGCCAATCAAGCCGAGCTTATCAATTTCTTAGTATATATGATCAATTTACTATTCTATTATGAATTTTTTAATAAAATATTTTGATTTTTGAAAACTAATTCGATACTTCATTTTTTGGTCAAATTTTAGGAGATCATAGTGCCAACTTTGCATACTTTTACCAAGGCAAATGCATGTCCAGCCAAACTTGTAGAATTTGAAGTTGTTAATATATATGTTAGGATCTTCTTACAATATATTTCATGGCGAACTTAATTACATTTGTTTTGTATCTTTAAAACAGCCATGGAAGCATCAACTTCTTCTGAGGTTAACTTTCAGATTCCAGCCAGTTCTGGCATACCACTTTCTGTTCCATCTGTAGTTGAAGGTGAATCAGCCATCTCAGGGTTTACAAGGTAAGTTAGTACAAAAATATTGGGTTAGGAAGTATTCTTATGTGGGTTTTATTTATTTATGTTTACAACTTATCTACGAAATGCAAAAGAATATTCATAAATGTTCTTTCTCCACTTATTAATCTGCATGTGTCGTGCTCGGTATTTCATTTTTATACCGAGTGCAGATAAAGAGGGATGCATTGCTTGAAAATCCTTCTTGTATCCCTCACTAGCATGAAGCTTAATATCAATATGCGAGAAAGTGCTAGGGCATTCCCTATAAGTAGGGCTACAAAAAAACCAAGCAGTTCATGAATGGCTCGAGGCTGGGTTGTTTAAGACGATTTGTGTACTTGGCTTACCTTTCAATGAGGTTAGGCCATGTATATATATTGAAGCAAGATTACAAATTAGGAAATAAGAAAATTACATTGATTGAAGCAAGAATTCTGTGATTGTATAATCACAGATTTTATTCTAACTAATACTATAAATCATAACTAATACGATAAATAAATAATTCTATTCCAACAGTCTCCCTCAAGCTGGCTTAAAGATATTAATCAAATCCAGCTTGACAATGGATGACTAAAGCAAAGAAGGTCCTGCAGACTTAGTGAACATATATGCAGTTTGCTTTGAAGAAAACAAAGGATGGAGTAAAATAGCTTGTTCGAACCTTCTCCCGATGAAATGAACTTCCACCTAACTGTGTTTAGTTCGCTTGTGAAGAACTGAATTGGAAGCAAGCATGATCGCAAACTTGTTATCACAAAACAACTGGGAAGAGTCTTTCTCTCAAAAGCCCAATTCTGAAAGTATAGATCGAAGTCATAGAAGTTCACAAGTACCCTAAGCCATAACTTGATACTCAGCCTCAGCTGACGATTTGGAAACAACTGCGTGCTTCTTACTTTTCCATGATAAAAGATGGTTACCATAGTAAGTACAGAAGGCTGAGCGTCTATTAGCCTTTGACCTAGCATAATCAGCATCCGTGAAACAAGAGAATCTAGTTTGGGTACCAATTGAGAAAAATAATCCCAAACTTGGACAAGTCTTGAGATATTGCAAAATGTGATAAACTGCATCAAGATGAGTAGTACGCTGTGCATGCATAAACTGACTCTCTACACTCACTGCAAATGCCAAGTTTGGTATCGTATTAGTCAAGTATATTAGACCACCCACCAAATGCTGATATATAGCTGGATCAAGAAGTAGATCCCTAGATTTAGCCGAGATCTTAAGGTTTAGTTCCATAAGAGTAGAGGTAGGTTTACAACCTAGCATGCTAGTGTCCTGAAGAACATCCAGAGTATATTTTCGTTGGGACAAAGATATCCTCGATGTGACCGTGCAACCTCGATACCCGAAAAATATTTGAGAGGACCCAAATCCTTAATGTCAAATGTTTTTCCCAGCTCCTAAGTGATCCTAGAACCATCATCCCTAGTAAGAATGATATCGTCCACATCTATGAAGCATGGACACGGGACACAATGATTTAAAAAAAATGGGTACACACGGCAGGGGACACAAAAAATATATATATTTTTAAATATATATTTACTATATAGATTAATATTATGTTACTAAACAATTAAAATTAAAAAAACTAACATTAAGTTAATGTGAGTGGGACCTGCATAATGCAATTTTTTAAAGTATGTGGACCACTATGCAATTATTTAATTTGAATGGAGTGGGCACACCCAAATGAGACAACATAATAATAATAATAATTCCTCTTTTTCCCTTATTATAATAATAATAATAATAAATTTTTTTTTTTTCTCTTTTTGTATGTGGGTTGTGCTCCCTTGGTGCCTATTTTCAAAATATGAGAAGACGAGAGGAGAGGAGAGAGATGAGAGGTGAGCCCTAGAAGACGAGAAGACGCAAGCCCTAAAAGACAAGAAGAGAACCCGATGGTGAAGAAGAGAGAGTAGCATAGTGAGAGAGATGAGAGGTGAGAGAGCAGCACATCGAGAGAGAGAGAGAGATAGGAGGCGAGAGAGAAAAGGGGACGAACCTAACCGATAAACTAGCTTCTTCTTCTGACATGTCTGACCGATGAACCAAGTACATAGCTTTTTCTTCTTCTTCTTCTTCTTCTTTTTCTTCTTCACTTTTTGTTTTGATTTTGAGATTTAGGCATGTCCCTGATGTGTCCTTTACAAAAAAAATAATGAAATTAAAGGGACACACCAAATGGCGTGTCCCCAGTGTGTCCCTGTGTCCGACACTGCCACGGCACCTATTTAGCCGTGTCTGTGCTTCATAGGTCCACATAAACTAATAGAATAGTACAACAACCATTGGGCTAAGGACGAATAAAACATGTATGATCAAAATGACACTAAAGAAAATTCATCGAAAGAACCACAAAACTAAATTGATTGAACTAAGCTCGAGGAAATTGCTTGAGACCATAAAGAGACTTGCGCAGGCGACACACCCTTCCCTACAAACTTCCTCTCAGATTGAAAATTGGGTGGAAGATCCATGTAGATGCTTTCAAGCAAGTCACCATGAAGAAGGGCATTCTTGATATCCAACTGAGAGAGAGGCCACGAGTGAGGGGTTGCCACGAATGAGCTGTTGCCAAAGAAACCACAAGATTCATAGAGGTCAGTTTGGCAATTGGAGCGAAAGTAGCACCAAAGTCCTGAGTAGGTACCTGAGTAAAACCTTTGGCAACAAGATGAGTCTTATAGCGATCCACAGACCCATCTGAAAGACATTTCACATTAAACACCCACTTGCAGCCCATCGTTTTGGCACTTGGAGGTAATGGCACAAGAACCCAAGCAGTGTTGTGAAAAGCGCACCTAGGCTCAAGGCGCAACGAAGCGCAGGGAATGCGCTTGAAGGGGCCCAAGGCGAGGTGCATTGGATGAGTCGCGTGCCTTGGACGCGCCTTGGACAGGCGTCGAAATACACAAAGCGCGAGCCTAAGAGGGGCTTTTTTTTTTGTGTGTGTGTGTGTTTCTGATGCTGATCTAACCGCTGTGATCTGCGTTTGGAAGGCTCCAACCATATAGGATTATAACTCAAACAATACAACTCAAATTCCTTATCTATCGAAGAAATCTATGTCGTCTCTTCCTCTAGGCTCCTCTCTCGACTTCGACTTCGACTTCGATTCAAGTCAGTGCTGCTTATTCTTCTTCTTTTTCTCCTCCTCCTCTTCTTCTTTGTTGGTTTCTTCTGGGTGTTTCGAATCGATTTGATTTGATTTGTTTTTTTTTTTTTTTGGTTGTTGTTGTTGTCTCTTTCTTCTTCACTAGTTGCTGGGTGAATTGTTTTTCCTCTTCTCCTCCTCCTCCTATCCTTTCTTCTTCGTTGCTATATGTTTTTTTTTTTTTCCTTGCTTTGTCAACTAGTTCTATTTTTTATTTCCTCTTTTTCGACTTCGACTCTCTCTCTCTCTCTCTTTCCTTTTTCTTCTTCTTCTTTGCTCTCTTTTCCCTCGCCCCCTTCTTGTTTGCTCTCTGTTCTTCTTCTTCTTCTTTGCTATCTTTGTTGGGATGGCTTCTCTTATGTTTGTCTTGTTTTTTTTTTTTAATTTATTTTTATTTTTTTATTTTAGAAATTTTTTTTTACAAATAATTAATTCATCACATCACATCACATTATACTGAAATATGCACTTTTATGACTTTGAGAATTATTCTATAATTTGCTTTAGTTACTTTTTTTTCTTCAAAAAAAAAAAAAAAAAATTGTCTTAGTACTATGAATCAATCATTAGTTTATGTTAATTTATCTATTTTTTACTAAGACTGTACGCCTTGCTTCAATAAAGCCCGTGTCTCGCCTTGCGCCTAGGCCCCAAGAGACCTTTAGCGCCTTGAGCCTTTAAAATTATTGAATCCAAGTCTCATTTTGTTTCAAGGTCGCCATTTCAGTTTGCATAGTCTCAACCTAATGGGGATTCTGAAGAGCCTCAGAGATTGAGTGAGGAATGGAGGTCGACTCAAGCTTCCCAAGAAAAGAACGGTAAGAATCTACAAGACCAACAAAAGACAAAAACTTGAAAATGGTATGGTTAGTACTGCTAAGCCAACCATAACAATCAGGGGGAAGACAAATACGAGGGGGATACCGAGGAGGTGAAGGAGGGGGTGGAGAATCAGGAACTGGGGAGAAGCATTACCTGAAGGCTAAATCTTGAGGCGAAGGGGAAATTAGAGGTGACGGAGCATGCAGACGGCAAGAATAAGTCTTGAGGGGAGGAGCAAGAGGAGTGGTAGACCTGACAGGCGATATAGTTGAATGGGGACTCGGAGTGGCAGAGTAAAAAATGGAACAGGACAGATAGAGGAAGACATGTCACCAACTGGATCAGTGGAAGGAGAAGCCTGCATAAGAGAGTTAGTACCAAAAAAAAGAATGATCTTCACAAAAAGTAACATCCATAGAATGATGGAAACGATGATCAACCAGTCCATGACACTGATAACCCTTGGAAAAGGTGAAGTACCCAAGAAATATGCACCAAATAGTTTTATCATCTAACTTAGTACGGGAAGGGCTGCGATTTTGGACAAAACAAGTGCAACCAAACACGAGGCAAGATTGAAAATAAAGTGCAATCGGATTTAAGGACTTTACTTCAGAACTCGACTGAAAGTCGGTTAATGTGATACACAACAATGAGAACAACAATGTGCCAATAGGATTTGGGAACATGCATGCCACAAAGAAGACACCGAACTATTGACATGATATAAAGGTTCTTTCTTTCAACAACCCCGTTTTGCTTAGGGGTGTAGGCACAAATGAGTTGTTGCAGAATACCAAGCTGAGTAAGGTGGGGGCAAAAAGAATCAAAGATGTATTCCCCACCATTATCAAATCGAATACTCTGGACAATTTTGTGAAACTAGGTTTTAATTAGAGGTGTTCACGGGTTAGTTCAGGTCTGTGTCGGGTGATTCGGTTTGTTGAACATCCATAGTTTTAATCATTTGAAGAAATTGTGTAAATAAGGAAAAACATCATATTTCTTTTTAAGTAAATAAACCCATGTACAACAAGAATAATTATCAATAAATGTCACTAGTAACGATGCCCTGAAAAAGTAATAACAAGCGAAGGGCCCATATATCAGAATGAATCAAATCAAACATACTAGGAGCACAAGATATAAGAGGTATATAACTAGTACGAGTATGCTTGGGGAGTTCACAAACCACACAGTGAAATTTAAATTTATGATGTTTGCAACTTTTATTTTAAGAGTAAGATAACAAACATAAGTACTGAAAATTGGCATGTCTGAGGTGAGCATGCCACAACTCTAAAGTTTGAAAAGAAAAAAAACATAAGACGACTCAGGTAAAATAGAGGCTTGCAAACTTGAAGTAGGGGGTGGTTCTCCAAAGTAATAAAGTCCGTCGTGCTCATAGCGCCTGTCAAAAATCCTCTTTGAACTCAGGTCATGTAATAAGCAATGAGTAGGTAAGAAAATAACAGTATAATTAAGAGACTTGGCAAGATGACTAACAGATAGTAAATTATAAGCAAACTTTGGAATATGAAGAACAAAAGACAAATTGATAATAGGAGATAAAGATACATCACTCTTTTGACTAACATGAGAAGTAGACCCATCAGCCAGACACAGATTTGGTAACACTATGAGCTGGAGAAGAAAAAACAGACAACTTACCAGTTATATGATCATTGACTTTAGAATCTATAACCCAAGTGGGGGTAGACCAAACATGAAAGGCAGTAGTACCTGTGGCCGAGGTAGCAGTGGAGGTAGATGGTCCAGATGAGTGAGCGGTAAGTGAGCCCAGCTGATCTTGAAGATGACTAATCTGCTAAGAAACACAGACACTTCTAAGAGAGTGACGTATCCGTGTCGGACACCAACACTCTTTGCACACTTTCCCGACACGTGTCCGACACTCTCAAAATGTGTCTTATTTTTTTTAATTTCTTTTAAAGATTTGGACACACTTTGGACATTTGAAGGACACACGTGTCTGTCGATTAGACACATGTGAAACTAATTATAAGTTTAAATAAAACAACTTAAGATACAATAATAAAATAAAAATCATATAAATTTATGGGAATTAGTGTCATATTGCATTTATTATTATTTTTGAATGATATATTCATAATATAATATAATATAATAAATATATAAAATTATATATTTCATGTGTGTTCCTCGTGTGTCGTATCTTGCATTTTTTGAAAATTAATGTGTCGGCGTGTTCGTGTCGTATCTGTGTCATGTCGCGTGTTCGTGTCCGTGTCCGTGTTTGTGCTTCTTAGCTAATCTGAGATTGAAACTGATGCAAGTCCAGTAGGCTAGAGGAGACAGTTGAGCTAGTAGTATCAACAATAGTGGCAGTACAAGGGTGTTTTCGAGCAAAACATTGCTTCAACTCGGGATGAATTTTGAAGCAACGAGCCTTAACATGCCTAGTCTCGCCACAGTGATGGCAAGTAACCTTTCCAGTCAGAGGGCAAGAGGCATAATGAGCAGCAAGAGCTATCTGATTAGTGGAAGACTCAAGGACTAGAGATGATGGTTGAACCAATGGCGATGACGCTTTTCGCTATCAAGAATAGCAAATGCCTCATATAATGACTACATAGGAGATGTATTTAAAATTTGAATCCAAAGAGACTCAAACTTAGGGTTTAAACCCATCAAAAACTGGATAATCATTCAAAGGCTCGTATTGTGGTAATTCCTCCCACTGTGACTAAAGATAACTAAAGAACTCAGAAACTGAAAGACCCAAAGCCTCTTAGGATGCATGAGAAATATCTCGATAAAACTCAAAAATTCAAGAGTCATGTTGAGCGTGGGCATACATCTGAGAGTGAGCACTCCAAAGCTGAGGGACTATATTGTAATACATGAACATATTATAGATACGTTACTCCATAGAATTAAAAATCCAGCCCAATAGAGTACAATTGTCAATATCCCATTGAGCTTGTTTGTAAGATTTCTGAAAGCTTTTCTGTATATTCCATTGTATCAAAGATTACAATCAGACCTTAGATTATATAGCCCTAAATCTTAAACCAAAAAGGAAAATATAAATACAATTATAATTATGTCTCTAACAGGACTCTAACATAATTATGCCTCTAATAGGACTCTAATTTGTACAAAACACACAATAATATATTCTATATTCTCACACCCCCGCTCAAACTCAAGGTGTTTTAGCAGAAAACACTGAGAGTTTGCTAAGAAGAAACTAAAACCGAGCGGTAGTGTAAGTCTTGGTGAAGAAGTCCGCAAGTTGCAAAGCCGAAGGGATGAAAGGAAGCGAGATAGAGGCAGACTGCAAATGCTGGGGAACAAAGTGACAATCAATCTCAATATGTTTCGTCTGCTCATGAAAGATAGTATTGTGGGCAATCTAAATAGCACTGCGGTTGTCACAATAGAGAGATGTCGGAGAAGACTGAGAGACACCAAAATCAGACGAGAGACAAGGAAGCCAAACAATCTCAGCAGTGGCATGAGCCATAGCACGATACTCAGTTTCGGCAGTAGAGCAAGCAACGACTGATTGTTTCTTACTTTTCCAAGAGATCAAGGAATCTCCAAGAAACATACAGAAACCAGACGTAGACTTACGATCAGTAACATCACCGGCCCAATCAGAGTCAGCATAAGCCACCAAGTCCAAAGAGGAAGTAGAGCCCTGAAAGATGGTACCCCTGAGATAGCGAAGAACGCGAATCAAAGCAGCCCAATGGGTAGAGCGAGGAGCAGAAATGAACTGACTAACCACATGAACAGCACAAGTAAGATCAGGGCGAGTGACAGTCAAATAAACTGAACAACCCACAAGCTCGCGATATAAAGTGGGATCATCCAGAGGGACACCATCAATAGAGTTAAGCTTCACATTAAGCTCAATAGGTGTATCAGAAACCTTAGTATCAGTGAGACCAGCACGATGAATGACTTCATTAGCATACTTGGCTTGAGACAAAAAATAGCCTTTGGGAGAAGAAGCAACCTCAATACTAAGAAAATACCGTAATGGATCCAGATCCTTCATTTCGAAGGTGCGGAAGAGATGCTGCTTGACCTCGGAGATAGCAGAAGAGTCCGAGCCAGTGATAATCATATCATCCACATAGAGTAAGAGAGCAACAAAACCAGCCGAGGTATGTCGTAGAAATAAAGCAGAGTCAGAAGTAGAAGGATGAAACCCGAGCTCGGTAACAGCAGTTTGAAATCGATCATACCAAGCACGAGGAGACTACTTTAGACCATACAGAGCACGCCGAAGACGACAAACTTGACCAGAGGGATGGTGAAGGTCAGGGAGAGGACGCATGTAAACCTCCTCAGTGAGATGGCCATTAAGAAAAGCATTCTTAACATCCATCTGATAAAGAGGCCAAGAACGAACAGCAGCAACAGAGATCAAAGTACGGACAGTAGTCATTTTGGCAATAGGAGCAAATGTCTCCTCATAATCAATACCATACTCTTGAGAGAAACCTTTGGCAACTAGACGAGCTTTGTAACGCTCAAGAGAACCATCAGAATGAGTCTTGACTTTGTAGACCCATTTGCAACCAACCAGGTTCTTATCAGCAGGCAAAGGAACCAACTCCCAAGTATTATTTTTTTGTAAAGCAGACAACTCATCCTCCATAGCTTGAACCCAATGAGGATCCTGATAGGCCTTCTTGTAAGACTGAGGTTCTACAAAAGAGTGAATAGTAGACAAAAAGGTATGATAAGAAGTAGAAAAACAAGTATTAGACTAACCCAACCTGTTTGGAGGATGACGTGCTCGAGAAGGATATCGGTGTGCAGTAGGATCAGAGTCATTAGAAGCAGAGGGAGCAACAGCAGGGGCAGAGACAATCGGTAGAGAAGGAGCCTTGCGAAGAGAATAAACTAACAACGGAGGAGGAGAAGAAACCGAGGGAAGAGAAGAAGCCAAAGAAGGAGAAGCAGCTAGAGGTATAGGAGGAGAAGATGGAACAAGCTTAGGGGGAACAGTGGAGATGTACTCATTAGATGAGACCTCAGAAGGAAACGGGTCAATGTGAACCAAATCCTCTTTGGAAACTGGAGCAGTGAGAGGGGGAAGCTGGAAGTAAGATAGACGTTCAAGAAAGGCACATGACGGGAGACATAAAGACGACGGGAAACAGGGTCGTAACACCGATAACCTTTTTGAGTAGGACTATAACCCAAAAAGACACAGAGGACAGACCGAGCACTAAGTTTGGTCCTATCTTTGCGGGGAAGAAGAACAAAACAGGCAGATCCAAACACACGAAGGAGGGAATAGTTAGGAATTTGGGAGAACAAAGCCTCATAAGGAGACCGACCAGAAAGAAGGGGAGTAGGCATGCGGTTAATAAAAAAAGCAGCAGTAAAAACTGCCTCCCCCTAGAATGGAGCCGGAACTGAGGCAGAGAGAAGAAGAGACCTAGCGGTCTCAAGAAGATGACGGTGTTTACGCTCGGCTCGACCATTTTGGGTAGGTGTATCTGTACAGGAAGTTTGGTGAATGGTACCCAAATTGGCCAAATACTCACAAAACTCGTTTTTAAAATATTCCCCACCCAAGTCAGACCTAACACTTTAATTGTAGACCCAAACTGAGTAGTAATCATAGACTGAAAAGTACGGTATATCTGATAAAAATCGGACTTATGAGTCATAAGATAAACTCAAGTGTAACGGGTGCAGTCCTTAACAAATGACACATAGTATGCAGAACTCCCTTTGGTGAGAACAGGAGAAGGGCCCCAAACATCAGTATGAACTAAAGAAAACAGCGTATCAGATATAGAAGTACTTTTACGAAAAGGTAAGGCTGTTATTTTGGCAAGTTTACACCCCCGACATTCAGTAAGTTCACTGGGAGAAACTTTACCCAAAATACCTGACTGAGTTAAAGACCATAAGCGATCAGCGGACAAATGCCCTAATCGATAATGCCATAAGTAGAAAGGACTAGACAAAGAATCTAACTGAAAAGAGAAAAAGGTAGTCAAAGAGGTTGCTATAGGCAGATGCAAGCTCTCCACTACATAGAGGTCTCCAATTCTACGGCTAGTCCCAATCTGCTGCTTAGACATTCGATCCTGTACAGAACAGATAGCAGAAGAAAAGATAACATCAAAACCAGCGGCATCAAGTTGACTGATAGATAATAAACTGACAGATAGCTGAGGAACATAAAGGACAGATGGAATAGAGACAGTAGACATAGCAGACGGTAGGATAGACCCAACAGATACAACAGACATACCAGATCCATTAGCAGCATTGATAGTAATAGGAAAGGGAGGAGGAGTACAATTTTGAAGTAAGGAGAGATGGGGAGTCATATGATGAGAAGTACCAGAGTCAAAAATCCAAATAGATGAAGAAATACCTGAAGAAGAACCAAGCAAACCTGAATGAAGAGAGGAAACAATGGAGGCAAATGGGGATGGTTAGGAGGTAGACAATATATGCTGAAGCTGACTAATCTGAGCAGTTAAGGAAGCCAAGTTAGGATCAGGAGTTGGAGCGGATGTAGTGTATGCAGCGGGAGAAGCCCAGAATTGATTCTGAGACTGCTGAAAAGATGTGGCAGACAGACATTTCTTCTTGGGACAACGGTACTTCCAATGGCCTTTCTGATGGCAGAAAGCACACTCATCAGAAGCCAGGGACATCACAGTAATCAAAAAACTGAGAGGTTCAAGTATAATCAAACAAAATAGCCAAACCAAGCGTTTAAGTGTAATACTCAAAATCTGAGGGGGCAAATTGTAAATAAAAGCTTTTTCAGGTCAACTAACAACAAACCAGAACCAAAGATAGAGGAATCGTAAACAGCAACAGAGGGAGAGAATAAGCAGATGAGTCAAAATGACTTGATGGGTCGCGAGTATTAGATGTGACGAACACAGAGGGGCTAATTGCGAGACACAAGAATGCAGAGCTTTAATCACGTACGGCAGAGTCGAACACAGGGGGACTGATCGCAAACCAGATGGGTGAGTCATGAGCCAGATGGGTGAGTCGTGAGTTGCAATTCCGGCTCTGGTTGGGTCTCGACTCCGGCGAAGACAGGTGCTAAATGTGATTCTAATACAATCGTATTAGATTCAGTGCTGGACCACTCACAAGAGAGGTCGAACCAAAGAGACCAGAACTGGAGTCGATAATTGATGGGACTAGGGTTTTGTACAAGGCTCTGATACCATGTAAGATTTCTGAAAGCTTTTTTGTATATTCCATTGTATCAAAGATTACAATCAGACCTTAGATTATATAGCCCTAAATTCTAAACCAAAAAGGAAAATACAAATACAATTATAATTATGTCTCTAACAGGATTCTAACACAATCATGCCTCTAATAGGACTCTAATTTGTACAAAACATACAATAATATATTCTATATTCTCACAATTTAGGCTCTTTGTCAGGTGGTTGTTTCTTAGTCTCTAGAAGCCAACTAGATTTGTCTTTAACCCCAAGGTAGAGACGGAGAGAACGACTCCAAGTAGCAAAATTCTTCGCGTTGAGCACCACGCTTGTAATACGATGGGTAGAAGCAGGTAATGTGATAGAAACATTGAAACCAGGGGCAACGATAGAAGCAACTGTGGTAATATGCCCCCCAATGGTTGCGGATTTCTCAGAAGTCTCAGTCATGATGCGTAGCAGGAAAAGGAAAGTACCCACAAAAATACAGCCAAAGAAATGGCTAATACAAATCAAATGAAACAGCCAGAGCCACCTGAAGAATGCTACCGAACACACCAGTAACCCCAAAACTTAGAAAATAATTAACATGTGCTTACCACATCAGCACACGGCCCTAAAACAGGGCAAAACACAAGACATCACACCTAAAAGGGTTGCAAGAGGTCCGAACACCACCCTAGGTCGTTCGAACAACACGTAAAAGGCCTTGGATGGCCTGGTCGGTGGCTGGGTCACAGCCTGGTGAGGCCAACTGGGCCTGTAGAGGCTGCTGACATGAAGAGAAGGTGGTGCTGGCTGGATGGGGGCTGCCGACAGTGATGGTTTGTGGTTGGGTGGTGCTGACAGGGAGAGAGATGAGGGTAGGGAAGGATGGGCTAGGGTTTGGCTTTGACACCAAGATGATTTGTGTAATTGGTTTACCTTTCAATGATGTTAGGCCATGTATATATATTGAAAAAAGATTACAAATTAGGAAATGAGAAATTACATTGATTTGAGGCAAGAAATCCGCGATTGTATAATCACGGATTTTATTCTAACTAATATCATAAATAAATAATTCCAACAGTTTAAAGGTCATTTGAATATGGTTCGTTTGCTAAATGAATGAATTTGAGGAGAATTTTTAGGTTTGTTTATTAATCGAGTAGAGCTCAAGTAGCCCAAAGCTTGCCTCATGTAGGCTTGTGAACACAAAGTTATATAAATTAATATTCATTTTTAATAGTACTTTTTCATTAATTTAATTTATTTCTATATTTATGTTTGGAGTTTTTGCAAATTTACATATTTGATTAATAAAACTTGACAACAATATGAGCATTAATTATATTTTGCACATAATCTTCTCTTTTTTCTCTTAAATTGCATGTTAATTTAAGTTTTAATTTTTTTTTTAAGCTGGAGCTTGACCTCAGCTATTTTAAGTAATTGAGTTGACTCCAGCTGAGCTTGATTTTAGAAAGATGAGTCAGGTTTAAGCTTGACAAATTTTCAACAAGCTGAGCTCTAACATCCCAAAGCTTGGCTTAATCTGTTTGTAGCCTCACTTGTTTGTAACTCGTTGCTCTTGCCTTTAAGCATTTCACAAAATGGGCAAGGGGCACTGTGTCAGCGTTCAGGTGCTGTAAAATGTAGGCAATGTCTTTACGTTTTACTAAACAAGTGCGGGTAAATAAATTAGTCCAGGATTGTAGGTATAGATTAGCAATGTGGAATATACGAATACTAATAAATAAAACTATGAAATTAGTAAATATTATTAGAAAAAAACAATGCCCAATTAGCACACATTAATTTGTGTTTGGGAGGGGAAAGATACCTAATCTTGGGCCCCAAGACTTGAATCCATAACTTCAAGGTTATTAAGCCAAGTCTTAACTATTGAACCAATGGTCGCCCCTTTAAATTAGTAAATATTATAATGAGAAGAAAAGTTAGTATAGGATGTTTACAAGAAACTAAATTGTAACGATGTCGGAGAAAAAGTTAATGAAGTAGAAATTATTGTGTATAAAATTTACCATACTGGAAAGGATAGACAGAGAAATGATGTAGTAATAATTGTAACGAACCATCTTAAAGATAAGGTAGTAACAATTACAAGAATAGGAGACAAAACAATGGAAATTAAACTCGTAATTTGGGAAAGTATAATTTATGTGATTAGCGCCTATGCACCCATTGAAGTAATATATTTCTAATACAATTTTGGGAATAACTGGATGAGTTAATGCAACAAATATCTGTACAGGAGTAGATAATTGTGAGTGGATATTTCAATAGTCATGTAGGTAAGTAAGAGCACAAGAAGGTCCATGGTAGATATGGTTTTGGTAACCGAAACAAGACCGTAGAGGGCATCTTAGATTTCGCAGTAGTATTTGATTTTATAGTAACCAGCACATTCTATAAAAAGAGAGAACACTTATTAACTTTTTAAAATGGGTCAAATAAGAGTCGAATAGATTATTTTCTTATAAGAAAAACATACCACCCACTTAATATGTAAAGCTTGTAGGGTTATCCCTGAAGTGACTTTAACGTCACAACATAGCCTAATAGATATATACCTTAATGAGCAAAATTGAAAAATAAAATATATTAAAAACCCACAAACTAAATGGTGAAATCTAAAAATTGAGGAATTAGAATTATTTAAGGATAAAATGTTTAAAAAAGCAATGTAAAGTTTGGAAGGTGATATTCTTAAATTTTGCTTGACCATCCTTCACGGAGTAATCCTTAAATTTTGCTTTATCCTTGACCCAAAATGGCACTCATTTTAATAAGCTGTGGAATGAGATCCCAATTGGGTTGTGTATCCTTGAAGATAAGCTTGATCCTAATATTTGGAATTGTCCACAAAATTGCAAATGGAATCACTTCCCATATAACACTAACCTTTTTGTAACACCAGCTCCTTGCCACCAAGATAACAAATGATCTGACGGACCTAGGAAGCCACACCATTCCCACCAATCAATATATGCCACCCAAATCTTCGAGGTTCTATAACAAAGGAGAAGAATATGATCAACAGTTCCGAGTTCACTCCCACAAAAATGGCAAAGACCTGAGCTTGGGCCATTAATTACTCCAATTTTCAGCAACAATTCCTCCATTTATCTCTACCATTCTATGCTATACCGTGTGAGGGGCAATATTACCCCCAAATCGAAGACATGATACTCCTCTTTGGCCCAAGCGAATCATCAAACCAATTATAAAGAGAATGAACTGAAAAAAGACTTGAGGAGTCAGCTTTCCACTCCAACCTGTCTTGTCTGCTTGCACTGAACAACAGCATTTGAGACAGTTGATTCTGAAAAACCACAAACTCCACCTCTTCCCAAGGTCTTAAAGCTCTTCTAAAAAATACTTCCCTTTCCTATCCATTATTCCATCCTTCCACAGAAGACTTCACAGACTCATTCTTGTGAAGATAGAGACTGAATAATCTATGGAATTCCTCTAATCTTTCAATGAATTAGACCCAGTCCATTTGATCATTCCAAAAAGACATCACACTACCATCATCCAAAGAAAACTCAATATTTGACACACAGAAATTAAACAAAGTAGGGCACCTACCTTCCATTGCAATGATATCTTTCCAGAGCCTGGATCAATTGTATGAAGACGCACCCAAAAAAAAAGGCAGTTTGTTTTCAGAGTGACTGATTTGCTGCGGATAATTCTCCTCCAAAGAGCATTCCTTTCGGTGTCCAATCTCCTCCACCATTTCATCAAAAGACATCATTTGTTTATTTCTTGTAACACTTCCCAATCCGCCAACCTCCAACCTCTTTATTTCTTGTAACACTTCCCCGTTTGTGGTATACAAATAGGATCATCATAGCATTATTTCCCTTTTTTAATACAAAGTGTTACAATATAGCAAAGGGAGAGAAACAAAGTATTGCAACATTCCAAAGAGAGTGAAATAGAAGAGTTATGGAGAGAATAGAATATCAGTACATGATCTGGGCTTTCTTCTAGTTGCACTCTAGTGTCATGATTTAGAGTTGTTGTCTTCTTTGTTATGCATTGTCTGTTTGGTCCCGGGGTGTTTCTGTTGTTGCTATTTTGACTCTGTTGTGTTGCTTTTGGTGGGTTCTCTTTTGTTGTTTTTGGTTGGATCCTCTCCAGCCGTTTTTTTGTTCTTGGGTGGTGCTTGCATATGATAGGGCTTTCTATCCTGTGCCAACCTAGTTTTGATGGAATTGTTTAGCTTTGATGATTTTTGCACTCCCCCTTTGGTTTTCATCAATAAAGTGCTCTTTTTTGCTCTAAAAAAAAAGAATAAAAAAATTTCTTCAATAGTTCTTGTATTTTACATATACAACTTTCTATACATTCAGAGAATATAAGAAATGTTTTGGAGTGTGGTTTTGTTTTGCACTAGTTTATTTGGGTTCCCTTGCCTAGTTCGGATATGGATGCTTCTGATCTTAATCATATCTATGATATACACCGTGTGCAGTTCTTTTCAATCTGAAGCTGGATCAAAAGTCGGTTCACTTCCATTGATTTCGAGCCCCAATGGTCTAGGAAAGCTGCAATCTGTTGAAGGAATGACTATTCAAAAATCTTTTGAATTGATGGACAATGTCAAACCCATTCAGGTGCCTTATTCTGCTTATAATCAGTGTTTTGAAACATTTGTTCTTCTCTTGCACTTGGACAAGATCCATTTCCCACTTGGGATTGCAGTAACGCTTGGATCACGTCCTAAAAAGCATTATGCTTTCAATGATGAGTAGAAATTAATGATATGAGGTACACTCATAACCAAGGTTTTAAATAGCACAACCAAGGTAGTGGATGACGCAGCTGTAAAAAATTTAAAATCATCCGCTGTGGAAAGAACTGCATAGCAGTGAACCGGTCTGACTTGTCGTCTCTGAATTGGTCACAAATCAGCTACAAAGTAATACATAATACATATCACTAACCGGTTGACATGCATGTGATTTTTATTCCCTCTGGTATACTGGAGTGTATCGGTATTAAAGGCCAAAAGAAAAATTCATATAAGCCAGTATTGGTATATATCATTCGATATTTAAAATCATGCTCACAACATGTTCCAAAGTGATCATTGTTGAATCCCTTTGAATCATTTATATGACCAACATGCCTATCTTTTTCTTGAGAAAAAAAAGTATGATTTGAGTTTGAATAGAAAGAATAAAAGACCCTCAATCAATCACACACAAAGAACATAAGGAATATTATTTGATAATCTTTTGAATTATTTAATTACATGACAAGGAGCTTAAAGTTTTAAGCGGTTATTGTCATGAACATATTTTTCATCAATTTATGTCCTCTAAATCTATTCGGCCCACTTTGTATGTAGAATGTGGTCAAGGCGTTAGCAACTAATGATGAGCTGCGGAATGCTTTTCTAAAGGTTAAGGAAGTACAGGAATTCACGCGGCGGCTAAATACAGGTTTACAAATGCATTTATTTATTAATGAAATTTAAAAATATTAGTAATGTTAAGAAATCATTGTTTTGTTTGGTTATAATTCTTAGAAATTATTTTTAAATGGGTTTTCATTTGTCTTTATTGATTTTTTTTTTTTTCATATTTCAGTCAAAATTTTTATTTCATTTTATAGATACATCAACATTAGACGCATCTAAAAAGTAATAGAAGTTTAACTAAAATATGAAAAAAAAAAAAAATCACTAAAAACAAACGAAAATCTGAACAAAAATGCACGTAGATTTTTGTTTGAATTTTCATTTATTTTTAGTAATTTTTTTTAATGTTTTAGCCAATTTGTTTACCTTTTAACGCATTTTGATTAGGTGTATATAAAAAAGTACAAAGAATTGATTAAAATATTAAAAATATCACTAAAAATAATGAAAACTCATTTAAAAACAATTTTTGAAAAATTATCTAACCGCACAGACATCATATTTTCTTATCACAATTGGTTTACCGTCGTATTTGTCAACATTGTATTAGTTTAATAGATTCCACCACTCATATTTATTATCAATGTAGTATTAGCACATGAGCTATTAAGCAAAACATGGTTACAAAAATAAAGTTATCATAGTATTATTGTTAAAATAATTGTATGTTTTTTATAATACTAATTTTATAAAGGCCGTTCAACCATTTTAATTTTATTAAATATTAATTACATTAACAATTTTCATAAGGGATCCGAACGGTTTTTTTACGTGTTGGCTGTCGGCTACTTAACACACAACCCTCCTCCTTAACCTGGGTTTGGGACTGGCGGAGTTGTTAACAACCCCGACAGAGAAGAATGATTTATGTAGCTGACCCCATTTGATGGGACTCAAGGTTTGGTTTGGTATTAATCACATTAACAAAACCTAGGTTGATCGATAGACCTTTACTATATATATCATGCTAAGATGAATTTTTGCTTTGATTATATTTTGCTTTCTTAAGTTTGGTTCATTGGTCTCGTATATTCTTCTCTGGAAAAGTGATATGATTACATTGGTCTTACCGTTTTGAGTGCAACTTGCCTTCTCCTATACCCCTTCTACCTATTGTTAAAAAAAATATGTAAAATATCATGGGCCGGAACATAATGAAGGGCTTATTTATCTTTATTTTTTCATTAGTATGTATGAATGTTTCTTAAAAATTTGTAAAATATCAGTGACCATGAGTATAATTTGGCCTAAAAATTGTAACAATTCAAAATTTTAATTATCTTTTAATTCTGTATGGTCATGTTTGATTCACAAGACTAATAGTGAAGTATTAATAATCCTATTAAATTAGTGTGGTATTTACTATCTAATTGGATTAATATCCATTGGATTAATAATCCCACCCTTATCCCATTACTAATAATCCTACAAATTTGTTGGATTAATTATCCATTGGATTAATAATCCTAAACCAAAATGTTAAAGCAAATATAGGATAATTGGGCCCACGGATTAATAATCCCAATCCCATGCCCTAATTCACCCAATCAAACATGCCATATAATTATTATTCAATTATGAATGAAGAAAATAGAATTTTTTTTTTATAATTATATATGTGGTTTTATAATTAGGATAAGATGTAATTTTGCAAATAGTGTAATTATTTTATATATTTGGGGTCAAAATGTAATAAAATATAAAGGAAAGAAAGGTGTCAACGTTGTGTGGGCAAGGTGTCGTGGTAGTGTGATGTGGTCAACAAGTGACTCTCTGTTTTGTTTTGCACCGTGGGTAATGTTATATGTTATGTATAATATTGTATATATATGATTTCTGAAATATAATTCTATTATCTGAAGTGGACATGAGCAACTTATCTGTTTTATTTTAAATGTTTATCATCTGATCAATTTTAACCTATGTAGTTGTCCATGGTGAATTTATGACCCTGATGCTCTCGGTATAATAGTCCTCACTCTATAATATGCTTATAAATTATTTATCAATTTTCAGGAGAAAATGATTAGAGAGGGAGGTGCACGGCTTGTTTGGGGAATGGTACTATGGAATAGACGCAGTGTATTTTTGTGTACAAGCTTATTTCTTTATTTTGTAAACGTCGGCCTAACTGCCTTTTTGTTATAAATAAATAGAAGCTCTGATGTATATTTTGATACCTTTATGTAAATAATTATTTCCGCATTTGTTTGTTAATCTATTTAGTTCTACAATCAGCCTTGATGACCACGGTTACTGGTCAGCCACGATGCATGACTCTGGGGTACAGGAGCAGATCATGACAAAAATTATATGCATGTAGACTGAAAAGTGTGATGGTCCACATCCAAAATGAATCTAGTACACATCTAAATTTTTGTTTGTAAGTATTTTTTGGGCTATGTAATATTATTGTTACAAAAATATCATTAAAAAAGGTGGTGAATATATTATCTCATCTCTTCAGGTGCCAACAATGTAGTGACAAATCTAAGCAGCAACCCACAGATGCACAACTTCTCTAGTCAGCAACTGTCACCAGGTCTTTCTAACTTCATTGTATTTCCTATGATTTCAACTATTGATCCATTGATACATATTGATTTTTTTTTGTTTCTCGACGTTCATACATTAAAATATATCAATTGATACGTATAGATTTTTCAATATTAATACATTTCAGTCTATATATGGTGGTAATAAAAATTAGGACAAAATCTAATTTGCTCCTTTGTGATTTCGCCTGTAGTACTCTACCACCTTCTTGTTCAAAAATAGCCAAAAATCTCCCCTACGGTTTTGTACTATAGTCAAATGGTTACATTTTTCATCCAGAAATTGTCTTGCACCAATTTTAAACTGAAATTCAAATAATGTTGTAAAATGACATTTTTACCATGTGTTTGCATAACGAAAATTTTGCCCCTATTGTCGTCGTCTTCTTCTCTATATAGTACAAACTCTAATGCTAATAACAAGCCCTGCATTGTTGCCCCTATTCCCTCTCTAGCCCTAGCTTTGACTTCCTCTTTAATGTTGAAAAATTTAGAAATCCCCTAGATATTAATTTGTGATTATGAATCAATCTTAATGAGTAAATAGCAATCCCAATTAAACAATCAAAGACAAATCAACACAGCGATTTAACGTGAAAAAATCACAATTGGAGCGCCTTCAATTGTGATAAAAAATCACGGGCAAAAGTTACAAAATAATCCACTAAGAAGACATAAATGAATTACACAAGTATACTCTCAATTACTTAGCGAATCTATGCCCGAATCGACCCCTATGAGCCTCTTCCAGCCCCGTCTTCACCTCGGAATTGTCTTGTCCAATGTTGGATCCACAACGCCGATGTCAAATCACGACGATGAGCCACTCCGGAATCTACCAAAGTTTTAGGCCCGAATTCCACGGAATCCATCGAAGAACAACACTCTCTTTTGTATTGAACGAAACAAACAATCCTTTGATGTATACTTTTTAAACTAGATTTAAATTCAAACAAACATCAAAGAAACTAACAAAGAAGCTCCAGATATAAATCTTAATATCCAAGAAGAAGATCTGAAAGCAGTAACCCTAAAAACAGATTAAACCACATATTTATAGAAAACTAATCCGCGATCTTCGCTCAAGAGCAAGAATGGTTGCTCGAGCCTAGGAAAGTTCTCTCCAGCGTAAAATCCCAACTCCCAGTACTTTTGCAGATAGGTCAAACTTCTGGAACCAAACATTCTCTGCTTGAGCACACAAACGGCCACTCGAGCCGATAAGCAACTTCAAATGCATTTTTGCATTTTTCTTCCGGGGCGCTGCCCCGGACCCACCAAGGAGCGCTGCTTCCTGGACTCTCGTGAGCTGACTGGGTAGCTCGATCTTCGACATAGTCAGCGAAGTAGCAAACAAGAAAGAATTAACTTCTGAAACAACTCTCTGCAAGGCACAATTCGGGTTGGATTCGCATATAAAACTCAAAGCCTCACTGACTAGAAAGCATAGATACGGATACGAGATATGGATACGACACGATACGGATACGGCGATACAACAAAACCTAAAAAAATAAGATACTGGTACGGCTAGCATACGTTTGTGAAAAATATATTTTTTAAAATTATTAATAGTGAGTTACACATAAACTAAAGAACGTTGAGAAACCACAATGTAATTTTATAATGCAAAATACTAACCTTTAAGAATTTTGTATTAATTTAAGCTAGTAGCTTGTTTACTTTTAAAATTTTTAATAGGTCTTGCAATATTTCATTTCAATATCAAGTTTAATATATTTATATTACAATAATAGAACAATTCACAACTTGTCGCTATGCTTTTTTCTTTGACACTAGTGAAAAATATTGTATCCAAGTTTACTTGCTTATTTATTTATTGATATTTAATTTTACTATTGTTATATTCTCTTGTTAATTCTTACTTTCTATGCAGTTATAAGGGATATGGATGAAATAATTAGGATACACCAATTTGATAAATTCTATTATTTAACTCACTATACTCTTCTTATCGAAGAACTTAACAAAGTATTAGAAAAATATTCTTATATTTATACTTGTAATTATATTATATTATATTATTATGCAAGAAATGGTACAATTCTAATTTCATAAAACAAGTGAACATGACTTGGAGTATTCGATACTCCAAAATTAATGAAAAAATAATTAAGTATCCGATACTTTTAATAAGTATCCGATACGTGTCCGAAGAGTATCGGTATCTGATACGGATACATCACCCTATTTGAAGTATCCGTGCTTCATAGCGCACTGAAACAAAAGATCGAATATAATTACAACTGAAATGAGTTTTGTCAAACGGGATTGCTAAGAATAAAAACCTAACAAATGTGTTTGCATAATGACATTTTTATTTTTTTGACAATTTTTTAAGTAATTTTTGGGCTATGTAATATTACTTGTTGCAAAAATATTTTAAAAAAAGCTAGTGAATATATTATCTCACCTCTTGAGATGATAAAAATGTTGTGCCCAAGGCCTAAAAACAAACACAAAACAAGCAATCAAACAAAAACATACAAGTTTTTCGTGATTAGGCAAATTGCCTACGTCCACGGGTGCGAATTCTAATTTCAAGAGAACAAACAAATACAACAATGGAGGAGGAGGAGACTTTCAAACTCAGTTCACATTCACTCACACTTTTCTTACACTTGCTTGCTCTCTGATGCTCTTGCTTGCTCTGATTTTTCCACTATACTAACACTTACATTTATAAACCAATTCTTAAGGACAAAAGGGTACTTTTCCATGGCATTAACTTGCCAACTTGTTTGCACGTTTTATTTGCAGACCAACAGTGCAATATATCTGCAAGATTCTGGAAGTGCAAATTCCTTGCAAGCCTTCTAGAATCTGAGCCAACCCACTGAGTTGACTTTATGAGCCACTCAATGAATCAACTCAACAAAAAAAAAGCAGTGGCAATACCAGGCAGCAATCCGCTGGCGCACAACAACTTCTCATTGTCTTTTGTATTACCATTTTAAATATGTATTGCATCGGGTGATATATAGATTTTTTATTTTTCCATGATACATTCTAGTATGTTGATTGATGCGTACAGGGTTTTTAATTTCCAATATATTGGTGGCAATAAAAATTATATGCATTGATTGGTTTGCGATTTGTATTGTTTCACAGACAATTCACAACTTGATTTATAGCCAATACAACTGACTTGGTTGTCAGAAATCCCTTTTAGGGAATTGATGATTTCAAAAAATGTCTAATTGCATCATCCAATCTCAATATGTATTACTCGATACTCCTCATTCTGCTATTTAAAATCTTGATTCCTATTGTGATTTTGTAAGTGACTGAAGGTTGCTTCTTGCAAGGCCAAACCACAGAATGAGAAGGTTGTCTTCTAACATTTTATGAGAGAAACAATTGTAAATTACAAAGAGTCTGAAAATTCCCCCATGATGAAGTTTATTCAAATATTTTAACTGATAAAAAAATTAAATGGTATAGTTCATTTGTTCATAACTTGGAGTTAAAAGCATGATTATTGCTTTTCAAGTGGATGTTTCTGCATTTCTTTTTTTTATTTTATTTGCGAAAGTCAATTATTAGTTAGATTAAATTCTGGGGAGAGTTGAACCTTCGACCACTCCCTTACAAACACTTGAGTGGCAATGGCTTGTTTCTCCCGATAGTGTTGATCAAGTAACAAAAATTTATTTTCTGGTACATCCTTACGGATTGGATTAGTTTTTTGAGAGGGTGTTCTTAATTCTCGCATCTCTTTGATACTTTTGGTGTAATGCTTTATAACATTTTCTATTATTATTATTACTGTTTTTAGGATTGTTATATACTATATGAAGCATAAATATGGATATTAACACAACCACATGACAAAATTTAGAAAATTAAGATTCGGGTATGGTATGTTGAAACAAAAATTATATGTTTAAGATTATAATATACATGAGTTCAAAAAATACTGTGAAATCATTATATCAGAATTAGATATTAGTTTAAGAGCTAATAGTGGTCACTTTTTGTTTTTTTAATAGATGAATTACTTGGATAAAGTCTGAAAAAGTAGAGTATTATTTTAATTCCACTATCTTCTTCTTCAATAAGAAATAAGAAAATATTATAAAACTATTCTTGTATTTATTTCAACCATCATTCTTTAATAGCATGCAAAAATTATTACAATTTTAATTTCATAATAATTTGGATATGTGACATAAAGTGCCTTAAAAGTATCTAATACTTCTCAAAATTAACATTTAAGTATCCGATACGTATTGGCGAGTATCCGATACGGGTACTATAATATGACCACTTTTTAAGAGCATCCATACTTTGTAGGCTACATATCTCCAATTATGTCTCCAATCATAAATATCCACAAAAAGAAGCGATATAATATGGAGATTTAAAAAAAAAATATATATATATATATATTACAATTTTCTTTTTCTTTTTTATGCAGCTCAGAAGGAAAGTTTAAAGGCAGGCATATGGGAAAAGATCTTACTAGAATTCAAAAAAAATTGGAAAACAATAGTCATGGCATTCAAGTTCTTACTCGGTAAATATTACAATGTAGATGAAGAATTCAAAGGAAAATATCAACCAACAAACAAAGATTATACTTCTTCTGTGGATCTTCAAGTGGCATGTATATCCTCGGCAATGTGCTGATGTTGGCTATACAACTGCTTCGTCTTCTTCGATAAATAATGCATAAAAATTTTACATAATGAGATATGAAAGTGAAACTTTCTTTTTGCACTTTTCTCTATTACTAGTGGTTGGGCATGTGCGTTACATGTGCCAAATGATTTTTCATCAACTATTAATATTGTAATTATGCATGTCATTTAAATTGATATGTCATATGTATATAAAGTATATAGACTTGTATGGGTAAATTAGTCTATATCCAAAATATAATTAAGTAAAAATGAATACATACTTGGCTGAAGAATTTAAATGATAAATGAAAAATTTTATAAACATAAATGTTAATTTATAGCTAGATTGTTGAGATCACAATATTATCTTAAACAATAAACAATAAACAATAAGTAGGTCATTTAAATATATAGTATTATACAAATATTTTTCTATCAAATTCCCATTTCAATTTTTCATAATCTGTACCCTATAATACAATGGAAAATTTAGTCAAAACCCCTTCATTGGACCCTTGTTTTGTGAAAAGGACAACCCAATTTATTTTGCTTCATAAACACTCTAAGGAGGAGGTGCATAATTGAGTAAGGACAGAGTAAAATTTCTTTTTTTTTTCCTTGGACAATATTGCCCATGTATACATATATATCTCATTGAATTCTTTTGACGAGGAACATTTTTATTTTATTTTATACAAGTTTAAAAATCTTGTGTATATGTATTTTTAGTTGGTTCATCTAAAATGTACTTTTTTTTTTTGTAATAGTAAAATGTTACTGTGAACCATAATAATATTTATTGTGAATTAAAGTAACATGTTACTGTCAAACAAAATAACATGTTATTGTTTACGTCAATTTCGACGATATTTATTTATTTTATTTTTTAAGAATTTCATAATCAACATCGATATTGTTTGATGATCTTGATGAGAGGATTTTAAAAATACTAATTTTATTAAAAATCGACATCTAGATCAAAAGTTATATTATTTTAAAGTTTAAAATATTAAATTACTCACTAAGTATATTTTAGTAATAGTGGTATACATGTTATACTTTTTAAGGAAAACATTTTGTATTTATCCTTAATACATTAAAGTTTTATTATGAGGGGTTTTTAACCAAATCCCCCTAATACAATTGAATGTATGAAATTAATTGCGTGATTATACAATTTTGTTTAATAGTTCATCTCATAATACGAATTCATTGAACTCACTATCGCATATTATTTGCATACTATTGATATAAGAATGTATTAATATCAATATGTAATATATTTTTGTACATTAAGAGTTGTTGAGGTTCGTTTGCCACGAATATCTTGCACGATGAAAAATATAACATTAGTCATTAGTATATTTTCATTTATATAGAAAACGTAGAATATTTTTTTATTTATTTATTAAGAAAATGGAACGATATTGTAGTTTAATATTTCGATCGATATAAGAATTTCATAGTTATTTTCAAGATATTTATAGATCTATTCTTATAAGTGTTTGCAGGTTCACTTTTATGAAACTGTCAAGTACATAATTTATTATGACATTTGTAAGTAATCAGCATATAACAAATATTGATTGAAACTTTTTATTTAATATATTTACTTTTTATATCATTGAGTTGCTGCGATAATATTTGGGCATCATTTGATTTTTTTCCTTATAGTTTGACTAAAATGTGTGCATGAGGTACATGGTTTTTCTTGAATTTCACAATAGATAGAACAATTCTTGCTTCAGCTTATCTAACTTTGCTTGAAGAGCATGTTGTAATAGATCTTCTGTAATTTTTGCTTCACTATCTTCTTATTTTTCTTCTTGTTCACCATTATAACTTATTGTAATAAAAATATTTTGATGAGTAAGAGTTTGAGACAATATCATATTGTTATAAATTTCAAAATCTATTTTTCCTCAATAATATGATTTTTTTTTTGTGAGGGAAAAAAAAGTACAATTATTGCCGTGATGGAGGTGTTTTGCAAAGTCTTGGTCTGTCATTGAAGTGTTCGTTGTGGACATTTATTTGTATGATATATATATATTTGTATATATGTCTTAGTAAAATCGCAGCTAAAAATAATATTTTTGATAATTTTTTTTTGCATATGTCGCTCAAAATTGATAATTAGTGACTTTTTTTTTTAATCAAAATTTGTATAAATTGTCGCTAAAAGTTACAATTATTAACTTTTTTAGTGACAATTTTCAAATTGTCGCTGAAAGTTAAAAATTAGTGACTTTTTTGTGACAATTTTTTTAAATTGTTGCTAAAACTTATAATTAGTAACATTTTTTGTGACAATTTTTCAAATTGTCGCTTAAAATTAACAATTAGTGACATTTTTTAATAGTGTTTGATAAAAATGCTATTAATTATCATATATGACCAATTGGATAATAAGCTCACCTATTGGGACGTACACATAAGTCTCCCTAGTTATTGTTAGAGTTTTTTTATCCTTACATTGCTATCTATGATTTCATTGTAAATGATTTTCTAATACAAATCAAAGACAATTAATTTTTATTTTCTATCAGTTTTTCTATTTTAGGAGTATATGTAACTTCATTTTTATTTTCTGCATTTTATTTACTCACACCTTTATTTTGAAGCAATAAGAGTACAGGTAATTCAATGTTACTTTACTTGTAATTCAATTGTTCACTCCATCATTGTACTTATAATTAAAGAAGTGCAGGAATTCATGCGGCAGCTAAAGACAGGTTCACAAATGCATTTATTTTTTTGACGAAATTTAAAATATTAGCAATGGTAAGAATTTATTGTTTTGTTTGGTTATAATTCTCAGAAATTATTTTTAAATAGATTTTCATTTGTCTTTATTGAATTTTTTTATCATATTTTCATCAAATTTTTTTTTTAATTTTTAATTTTATAGTTATATCAACATTAGATGCATCTAAAAAATAATATAAGTCTAACTAAAATATGAAAAAAAAAATTCACTAAAAACAAACGAAAATCCAAACAAAAATATGCATAGATTTTTGTTTGAACTTTCGTCTATTTTTAGTTATTTTTCTTTAATGTTTTAGTCAATTTGTTTTACTTTTTAATGCATTTTGATTAGTTGCATCTAAAAAATACAAAGAATTGATTAAAATATTTTTTTTAAAAAAATCACTAAAAAAAAATGAAAACTCATTTAAAAACAGTTTTTGAAAAATCATCTAATCACACAGACATCATATTTTCTTATCACAATTGGTTTACCATCTTATTTGTCAACATTGTATTAGTTTAATGGATTCCACCACTCAAATTATTACCAATGTAGTATTAGCACATGAGCTATGAAGCAAAACATGGTTACAAAAATATAGTCATCATAGTATTATGATGACTATGGTGATATGTTCAAATGATGTATTTTGAAGCAACTCCTTGCAATTACTTCCAGTAAACAATTGTAAGTTATTTAATTGTTAAATTGTTGGTATATTTTGTGTGCATATTATTCCAATTTAAAATCTGTGTTTCTGTTTTTATTCTACCTTCCTTTTATGCGTTGCTTCCCCTTTTGGTATCAAAGCCAAGTTATTGTTGTCCATGATGTTGAGCTATTGTTCCCTTATTTCTGCTTAATCAATTCATGTTAAATTCTGGTTCTTTGGTTATCCACGTTTCTTATCTCTTATTCACTTATCTCTGTTGTCCATTGTAGACACTCCATTTTTGACCGCCCTTAAGATTTGGGCGCTACTGATAGTTTACTGGGTGGTGAAAGATGTGCAGGGCAAATGTTCAATTTCTTTGGCAAGAAGAGAGTCAAATCCCAACTTCACACCCCTTTTGGACCAAAGCCTTTTTGATTGAAATGGTTTTTAGACCTTAAAATTATCTCTTTCAAAATATTTTTGAAAAAAGAGTTCCTATGATGTCCCGACGCTCGCATTTTGTTAAATGTTGCGCCTTTCAGTAAACCAAGTAAGGACAAAGTGGAAATGAATGAGAGAGAGGTGAACTCTTTGAAAAATCTTTCAAAACACCTTACTTAGGGGTTTGGAGTTGAAGAAAATTGGAGATGAGAGAAGAAACCCAGTTGGGGAAGGAGTTGGGCATGAATCGTTAAGAGAGAGTCGAGCAGTCCTTGCTCAATTAGGCCTATCCATTTGTACACTTGGAGTTCAGCTATGAGGCCACGACCATTGGAAAGAAGACTTCCGGCGCTTCATTTTTCATTCAAGAATCTCCTCGAGCCGAGTCCGGATGGGAGAGATATGGTTATTGGAAGTTAGGCATCAATCCGGTTGGACCGAAACTGAGCAGTCTTCACTAAAAGAGGGATATCTCTTAGCACACTTGGAATTTTGATGCAAGGCTGCCACCATTGGAATGCTTACTTTCGGGCTTCATTCTGGACACAAGAATGACCTAAAAAGGCATCCAGATGAAGGAGTTAGGCTTTCTTCAAGTCAGGTGCTGGCCTCTATGGGAGTGTGCCGACCATGAATGGCCAATGCCGACCCTATGCCGTCCAAAAGTGACCCCCTGCCGGCCAACAATGATAAGGTGCCGGTCATTGATGCCAGAAAGCAGATTTTAATAGATATTTTGCTCCAGCTTGCTCCAGCTGTCTTTTTTGAGATATTTTTGACCCAAACCTCTCTTTTTGCTATATATGGAGGCCTTATCTATTATTTTGAGGGGTTAGAACAATTTGGCAAAGGTTTGGGAGCCTCTCTCTCTAGAACTCTCTCTCTAGAACTCTCTCTCCCTATTTTAGGCTTGAAAGTGGGAAATCTCTACATATTTGCATACAACCTCTTGACCAAATACCTTCATCTTGGAGCTGAGGTCCTTGGAGGTCCTAAAGGAGGATTAAAGCTTGGTTTAGTGCCTCTTTTGTGCCTAGTGTGTGCTTTGCTTCAAATGTATACAACTTACCCCATTTAAGCTTGTCTTGCACTATTGTTTTGCCACCATTTCAAACTGTTTTTGGCTTGGTTTTGAATTGAAGAAAGGTCTAATTTTCAGTCTTAAAAATGTTGGTTTAAGCCTTGTTTGGTTAGGGGGTTGTCTCTCCCTTTTGTTCCTTAGCTTGTATAGCTATTGAGCCATCTTCCAAGGCCTTTCAAAACAACTTTTTGGTGCCCTTTTAACCACTGAAATCTAGAGGATTTTCAGTGGTAAAAACCCTATTTTGAGGGCTCAAAAAGGAGGGGGTGGTCCCCTCTCCTTTTGTCTTGCTTACATGTCTTATTGGCCTATCAAATGAGTATGTATCTCTATACTTTTGGGGCTTAGTTCAGGCACTTTTTTTTTGACTTTTAGGACCTGCCTTAACTCTATCCATGGCTGGTTTGGTCACCTCTTGAGTGGCTCATACACTTGTAGTGTAAATCTCATAAACTAGATTTGTATGCTTCCTCAAGTAGCATGTCATTCTAGCTTGATTTGAGTCCATTCCAGCATGTTTTTAGTGATGTTTTGCCATGTCATACCTCTGATTAGGTTTGGTTTGGTTAGCCCTTGCATGCCTCATGCACTTGTAGTGCAATTCCATTAAATAGCCTAACATACATCATGCTTTAACATGTCATTCTAGCATGCTTTAGGATTAACTTCAAGAAGCTTTTGTCCATGTTTTAACATGCTTTAGCTCTAATTTTGGTTGTTTTGGTCATGCATGACTTGCCTTGTATAGCTATGGTTCATTCTAGCTTGTTAGCTTTGTGCATTGAGTCCATTAGCATGTATTACTTGAACTATTTTCATGATTTGGCATCATGAGAAATATGATTTCAGTCCATGTTTCATGGTCACACACTTGCATCTTTCACCTATTCAATGCATTGGAGGGTTTCTCCCTTTATGCCTTAACATGAACCATTGCATATGCCTTTATGCCTAAGCTTGCTAGCTATCATTTCAACGTGTTTTTGGGGGTTATTTTGCCATGATATAACTCTGATTTTTGTTGCTTAAGTCATGCAATGTTTGGTTGTAATAGGTGTAGTGCAACACCCCTTTGTTAGCCTTGCATGCCCATGTTTTGGGTCCTTTGTTCTAGCTTGTGTTGGCTAGGTTCAAGCTTGTTTTTGGTCTTGTATTGACCTGCCTTGGGACTGTTTTGGTTGCCCTTGGCCCTTTGGGGCTCGCTTTGTGTGGCCATGGTGTAAGTCCCTTTGCCAACCTTGAGCTTTGAGCCTTTTGATATGCTATACTTGCTTTGTTTGGTTGATTTGGCATCACTCCTAACGTCATTTCAGAGCACATAGTGTTGTCACACTTGCATGCTTACACTCCTTAAGTGTTCTCGAGAGTCATCCTCTTTATGCCTTAATTCTTGCGCCAATTGGTATGCATGCTTGTATGTGCATTTTATGCCATTGATTCATCATTTTGGCCACTGATTTGGGCGTGGCTGAGGTTTGCCCATCTTAGTTTAAGTCCATTTTGCATGTTGTTGCATGCTTGTTACATTGCATGTTGTTGCATGCTTGCTTTTGCATGTTGTTGCATGCTTGGTACATTGCATGTTGTTGCATGCTAGTTGCATTATATAACATTAGCATGTTGTTTGCATGTCATGTTGTTTGCATGTTTTGCATTGTGTTCAGTTATATGTCGTATTGAACGTGAGGAAGATTGGCTTATTTCATACTTGAAGTGATGAAATGGGCCAATCTCCCTTGGTCTCTATTGCCTTTAATTTCTCATGATAAGGAGATGGTCTTGGTATCTTGTTTGTCATGCATTTATTGAATTTGCACATGTTGGATCTTTGGCCATCATGTATTGAGATGCATGATTGATGGTCTTGGATTCAATGATGCCCCTTCCATTGATGTTTTGAAGTGATAGGGAGTGGCATAGTGCATACATACCCTTGGGAGACCCTCCCTTTCCTTTATTTTGTGCTTTGTTGCAGTTTGGTGTCACAGTACACCAGTGGCCGGCAGTGCCACACAGATGGCCGGCACCCTTGCATCCTTGGCCGGCAGTGCCTACTCTTGGCTAGTAGGTGGCCGGCAGCATCTCCTCATGGCTGGCAGGCCACTGGTGCATTCCCTAGCATGGATTTAGTAAGATCCTGCAACAATTTCTCAAGGACACCCTGCAAACAGAGCCTCAAGAGAGCAACTGGAGAGCTTTTCGGGGCGGCAACTGAGAGCATGCATCTTCTAACTTCAAGCAGAGCTAAGGCAACATTGTTTATTGCTTTTCTTTTTAGTTAGCATGAATTTGTAATTAATTAATTAATTTGTTAATTAGTTAAGTGATGTAATAATTAGTAAGTAGATTGCTTATTAATTCAATTTGGTTTGTAATAGTCTAATTAGTTTAATTAGATTAGTTGATTAGCCTAGTTTAATTAGCATAGCTAGTTAGCATATTCATTCGGACCCTCCGTCGAGAGGGCGAATTTTGTAATAAGTGTGCGTGAGTGTGTGAATGTCTTCCAACTCCACGTCTTTCTCCCTTTTACTTAACTGCTTTTGATGGTTAGTCTTAGGGCATGTTTCAATTAGTATACTTATGCTTCGCACGTTTGCATTCATTCATCTGTCTTGCATGTACCAGGCTCGGTGCATCATACTAACTGCATTGTATTTCAATTCCTATTTGAATACATGTATCAATTGTTGCATTTCACATGCCATTTTAGAATAGCCGAGCATATTTTAGTCGCATTCTTGCATGTGTTGCATTAGGCATCTCAGCATAGTTAGGATCCATTCATGATTTCTAATTAGCTTCTTTCTTTGGCTCGGAGTACACTGTGAGTATTTATGCTTTACAATCTTGCATGAGTGTGAGTGTTGCCATGATAGCATGCTTGCCATGAGGCTAATTGCTTATTTGCTATAGCTGCCTGAATGCCTGTGGGTGGAGGTTGGATTACTTGAATTGGAACAATTCATCAAAATGTGTGTTTTAAGCCCATTTGAGGTGGCAAAATCGTGTTTTCTAAGTCCACTTGAGAATGGCAAATCCACGTCTTAGCCTACTTGTGAGTAGCACCTTCAAACCATTTTCAAACAAACATGAGATGTTTTGTTCCAACTTAGGCGATCTAGTCTATACTTGTATGCTGTGCGCATCACATAGTAATTCTAGGCTAATAAACCCGAATAAGAACGCATGTGTTTTCAAAAACAAGATATCATGTTAGTAAAGGCCGATCTTTGATCGGGCGAGCGAGGGTGCTCATTGCATGACCTTCCCCTCTCGTACCCAAGTTCCTGAGCTGAGGCAACTTTGGTAATGACGGACACGTGGCCTTAGGCACGAGTCAGGGTTTCTTAAATTTTTCAAAAATAAAACATTTAGGTGGCGACTCTGTATCTGGCAAAGCAGTCCATGTTTGGCACTTCTTTATAAAATTAGTTTTCCAAAACGATTTGCCGGATTTGGACTCTTTGGTGATTTATCGGTCTTGCATTGCACTTTGCGAGATTAGATTTAGAAATGTGACATTGAGTCCGAACTGTAGTAGTAAGCCCAATGAACAAAACGGATTTCGCGCCCATTCGTAGCGCGGAGCTGGGACATTCGGGCACGTTTACATCCACCTTGTTAGTAAGCACCCAACATTCATCCCAGTCTAGGGTAAGTCCTTTGGTTAGGTAGTGATAGACATAAGGGTTTCCTGGAGAGGGTATGTGCGAAAACATGGTATGTGAAAGCATGATAAGTAATAATAGAATTTAAGAAATTGAATCCCATTCACAAAATTAAAACAATGAATTGATTATTCAGAAGTAACTCTTTAGTTAGCTCTAGATCATCTTC
Organism: Camellia lanceoleosa; assembly: GCA_025200525.1. Lineage (NCBI taxonomy): Eukaryota > Viridiplantae > Streptophyta > Magnoliopsida > Ericales > Theaceae > Camellia > Camellia lanceoleosa. Next base: position 43,344,374 of record CM045760.1, read on the forward strand.
TACAATCTTAGCTCCTATTCCAAATATGGAATTAGTCATTAATGAGGAAGAAATTGAATTACAGAATACTAATCAAATTGATTTAAGTTGGAATATTCCCAAAATACCAATTAAAGAAATATACAAAACAACATTTTTACAATCATCTTTCAAAGTAAATCTTTATGTTAAAACACTTGAACAAGTTTATGCTTTAACTAAATTTAGAGAAACCTGCCAATTATTCTCTGCTGAAACTATTAGGCATCATTTAGCCACTGGTCACAACTTTATTTACTTAGGATTAATTCAAGTAGGAATCAAACCATTAACTCAACAAGGTAAAAACTCATCTACTCTTCTTTGCTTAAGAGATGCTCGATTTATTGATTATAATGATAGTATTATAGGAATGATGGAATCTGGCCTTCACAAAGCGCCAGTTTATTTTAATTGCTTTCCTGATTTTACTCTTAGTCTACAAGATCCTCATATCTTAAAAGCTTTAACCCTCAATATTCAAATATCTGGTTCAGCTGCTAATATGATTGAAAAAGTTCACAATCTTGCTTTAACTTATCGTGTCCATTATAAATTAATGAAAACTAATTTAAATGTTCAAGCTTTACACAAAAGTCCAAAAGATAAAACATTACTTATCCAAAGTAGTACAAATGAAGCTAATATTACAGCCCCTAATATGCTTACATGGAAAGATATTACATTACCTGATGAATGGATAACCTCTAATGAAAATTATAATCTTAATCCACATACACACCAAGATGAAATTAAAGAAATTCAACAATTCATAGATGGATCGGTTCCTATTAAATTTAATAGAACAAAAAGTCAATCTTCTAGACATAGTACATCTAGTATCCCTACTACTGAAGCTGATGAAGATGAAATATTTGCTACACCTTTGTTTCAAAAAAATAGTCATATTAATCTTGGTCAATCTTCTAACACACATACTAAATTAAAAGGCATAGATAATTCCTCTACTGCTCAAATTAGTAAACTTGTTTATGAAGAAGATACTGAATCTCACCAATCACCTACTCAAACTGACTTTGAGGTAGTTACCCCTGTTAATCCACAACTATTTACTCTTAGTAAACCATTTACTCCCAATTTGGCTAAACTACATGATGAATACAAATCCAAAACAAATAAATCCAAACGACATGCTTATTATAAACAATATGATGGTAAATAGCAAACTAAAATTACCTACAAATGGTATAAATTTATGACAGATATTAATATTAAAATTAAATTCTTTGATTATTTAGAAAATTATTATCAAAAAATCAATGTTGTTACTAAAACAAAATGGAAAACATCTGCTACTACATCTGCCACTGCTAGTCACCCTCCTTTAGAAAATATAATTATAGATCATAAAGGCACTCCTGTCCCTGCGTCTCCTTTCAAACTCACTGGAGATGAGTCAATTGATGTTAAAAATGAAGTCAAAAAAGTAATTGAACAAAATAATTATACAAATCAATGCTTAAAAACTATTGGTAAACAATTAGACAAAATTGAAACAACTTTTGATGATTATTCAACTAGTCACACATCTACTAGTAAGTCCTTGGATAAACCTTTAATTAATCTTCCCAATTCTAGGAAACGATTAAGTCTTACTACTCATGATAATACTACTGTTGAATCTATTGAAAAATTATTCAGTAAATTAGCACCCTCTTCCTCTGCTAAAGATACTAAAGAAATCAAAGTATTAACACAACAACCCTTTGATGAAAATATTCATAGTGAATCTGACACATCCAATGATGAAATTAATCACTTAGTCCACCAATTTCAAGATACTACTCCTAATAGAATTACTCACAAATCTAAAGTAATACCAACCACAACTACAAAAAATTGGTATAATCGACCTACTCCTCCAGGCTTACAATTTGAAGATACTAATGTTAATAATCAATTCTCTGTTTCTGCTAAAAAGTTATATGAATGGAACATAGATGGTCTTAGTGAACATCAAATCTTAACCAAATTGAATCATTTATCTATGGTTGCAAATATTTATTTAACTAACTATCCTGATTATACTCAACCCGAAATTGTTATCTTAATCACTAATGGATTTACTGGAATGCTCAAATCTTGGTGGGATAAATATCTCACATCTGATCAAAGATAATCTATTCAATATTCTGTTCAAATGAATGATAATGGTTTTCCTATTTTTGATGATGATAAAGAATCTAGTATTCCTGATGGTATTAACACATTAATTTACACCATAGTCAAACATTTTATTGGAACACCCACCAATATTTATTCAAGAATTCATGATCAACTTAATAATTTAACCTGCCCTACTCTTAGTGATTTTCGATGGTATAAAGATGTATTCACATCTCGAGTCATGTTTAGAGATGACTGTACTAAATCATTTTGGAAAGAAAAATTCATTAATGGATTACCTAGTCTTTTTGCTCATAAGATTAGAGATGTCCTTAGTCAACCCACTGGTGTTATAGAATATGATAACCTTACTTATGGTGATATAATCAGTACTATCCAAAAAGAAGGATTAAGAATGTGCATTGATTTAAAACTTAGTCAAAAAGCTGCTAAAGATAAACACAAAGCTAAATATGAATTAGGTAATTTCTGTGAACAATATGGTTTACCTCCTGTTGCACCTTCCCGAAGAAAACATACTAAACATAAGTCTTCTTATAAATATTCCAACAAATATAAAAAGAAATATTCACCTTCTAAATCTACGGATAAATTTTATACTAAACCCAAAAAGAAATATTATAAGAAATCTCACCCCAAGTCAAAATCTACTAAAGACATTACCTGTTACAACTGTGATAAAAAGGGTCATTATTCAAATAAATGTAAAGTCAAAGAAAAACTTAATCAACTCCAAATTAGTGAAGAAAATCAAAAAAAGAATATTTGATATATTTAAATTGGATAATTCTCCTTTTCAATCTAATCAATCATCTGATGAATCTACTCTTGTTGATAATAGTTCTAGTTACCATACTCCTAGTGATGATTCTCATAATAATATTGAATTAGGATGTAATGATACTTGTTGTAAGAAACTGCTCTTATTGAATTAATTGCTGAAATAGAAAATCCTGAACTTAAACAACAATTTATGGATAAATTAAAATCTTTACTTATCAACAAAGATAACAAACCTAAACAAGATAAACCCATAATTAGTCTTAATAAAACTTTAGAAAGATTTAAAAAAGAAAAACATAAAGAAGTAACTTTACAAGATTTACAAAATGAAATTAATCAAATTAAACTTACTCTCAAAGAATTAAAAGATAAAGATAAATTCTTAGAAGAAGAAATTTCTGTACTAAAAATTAATAAAAGTCTTGATGAATTTCGAAATAGTCAAAAATCATCTTCGAAAGCTACAACTGAATCTGAATATGAATCTGGTTCTGAAACAGCCCCTGATAAAGTTATTTTTAGATCTGACGAAAATAATCGTCTTAATTTAATCACCCGTATTCATATCCATAAATGGCATTCAAAAGTCACTCTTGTTATTAATGATTTTGAAAATGAAGTTATCGCATTAATAGATACTGGTGCTGATTTAAATTGTATTCAAGAAGGTTTAATCCTTACTAAATATTTTCATAAAACTACTAAACAATTAAGCTTTGCTAATGGTAGTCAAATGCATATCCAATATAAATTACCCAAAGTTCATATCTGTCAAAATAATGTTTATTTTAAAACATCCTTTGTTTTAGTCAAAAACTTAATTGATAAAATTATTTTACGAACTCCTTTTATATTTTTGTTATATCCATTTACTACTACTAATCATGGTATAACCACGCATGCATTTGGTCACAAAGTCACATTTAGCTTTTTATCTCCTCCTGAAGTTAAAGAATATTCAATATCCCAATCTATTGATCGATTAACAAAACAACTTAAATTTCTTAGAGAAGAAGCTAAATATAAAAGAATTGAAACTCAATTAACTAATACTACTTTACAATCTAAAATTAAACAATTTAATCAAAAACTTGAGTCAAATGTTTGTTCAACTTTACCTAGTGCTTTCTGGCATAGGAAAAAACATGTTGTCACATTACCTTATATTAAAAATTTTAATGAAAAACAAATACCAACTAAATCTCGACCTATTTAAATGAATAATGAATTAGTTGAAATGTGTAAAAAAGAAATTAATGAATTATTAAAAAATAAAATCATTAGTCCAAGTAAATCACCTTGGTCTTAATAAAAATGTTGAATTAGAATGTGGTGTCCCTCGCCTTGTCATCAATTACAAACCATTAAACAAAGTTTTAGAATGGATTAAGTATCCAATCCCTAATAAAAAAGATTTAATTAAAAAACTTAGTCAATCTGCCATCTTTAGTAAATTTGATTTAAAAAGTGGATTCTGGCAAATCCAAATTCATCCTAAAGATAGGTATAAAACTGCTTTCACTATACTCTTTGGTCATTATGAATGGAATGTGATGTCCTTTGGACTAAAAAATACTCCTAGTGAATTTCAAAATATCATGAATGACATATTCAACCTTTTTAGTCATTTCTCCATTGTTAACATTGATGACATCCTGATCTTTTCCAAGTCAATAGAAGAACATTGGAAACATCTCCATACTTTCTTTCAAATTATTAAACATAATAGTCTAGTCATCTCTGCTCCTAAGATTAAACTCTTCCAAACTAAGGTTAGATTTTTAGGTTATGATATTTACCAGAGTACTATTCTCCCTATTAGTTGGTCAATTGAATTTGCTTCCAAATTCCCTGTTGAAATTCTTGATAAAACTCAGTTACAAAGGTTTTTAGGATCCTTAAATTACATTGTTGAATTCTACAAAGACCTTAGGAAAACTTGTCAACCACTTTTTGATTGGTTGAAAGATAGTCCTCCTCTATAGTCTTCTACTCATATTGCTATTGTTCAACAAGTCAAGAAATATGTCAAGACTTTGCCCTGTCTTGGTATTCCTACTGAAGATTCTTTCAAAATTATTTAAACTGATGCTTCTGATATTGGTTATGGTGATATTCTTCTTCAACAGATTACCCCTAAGTCATCTAAACAAATTGTTCGTTTTTATTCTGGTGTCTGGAATAAAACACAACTCAACTATAGTACCATTAAAAAAGAACTTTTGTCTATTGTTTTATGTATTAGTAAATTTCAAGATGATATTTTAAATCAAACATTTTTATTACGTGTTGATTGCAAAAGTGCTAAATATATTTTAGAAAAAGATGTTCAAAATATTGCTAGTAAACAGATTTTTGCTCGTTAGCAATCTATTTTAAGTATTTTTGATTTTAATATTGAATATATACCTGGTAGCCAAAATTCTATTCCTGACTTCCTTACTCGAGAATTTTTACAGGGGGGATAGGGATGTCCACTCCTTTTATCTCTTACCATAAGTCACAGATTACCCATTACAAAACCCTTATTCACCACACTCCTTACATAATTGCTCAACTCAAATTAGCCAAAAAGATTACTCAATGTGCTCAATATATTCAATTTCACCAAATCCAAGCCTGTTACTTGTCGATTACTATAATTGCTTGGATTATCATCAAGCTTATTTGGATCTCCTCAGTGGATGCTAATCTTTGTTTCTATTTAACAGATGTCTCGACCAAGGCCTCTTTCCAAAGCCCTGGTTCCAAATAGTCAACCTTACCATTCTTCTCATCAACCTCTTGTTGTTCCACCTATTGAAATGGTCAATTGTTACCAAGTTCTTGGTAATATTCCTAAACCTAGTTACACTTCTGCTCTTGTTTCAAATCCTTTTGCTTCTTCTAGTCAAACACTTACACCATATCCACCCAATCCAGTCAAAACTGCTAAATCAAATTATGTTCAATTTTACTCAGTTAATCAGTTCTTCAAAGAACCTGTTCATAAGAACATCAATGATGTTCTTGGTTTAACCCAGAATTACTTCCCTCCAGGATGGCATTTTGTTCCTCTCCATCCTGATAAGTCAATTTCCTTCTATAAGGATATCCTGTTTCACCACAAGTCAATTCTTATTAAACCCATTCGCGATAAAGTTCTCCCTAATAAAATTGTTTATCATTCTCTCTATATTCACAACATTGTATCTCTCGATGAATGGGGTACTCCTTACCTTCTTCGAGATTTACCTGGTCACTCCATCTAGGGGTGTGCATAATACCGCCGAAACCGCCAAACCGCCAAAACCGCACCGAGCCGCACCGCTAAGGCCAATTCGTTATTATTTGCTAATCGAACCGCCGGTTTTTGGTAAGAAAAATGGAAAATTCTAGTGACACTTTTATCAATCCGCCGGTTTCTATTTTTCTTCCAAACCGCACCGACCCGCACCGCTATTAAATCATGTTTTATAAGATTCTAAAAATTCTTTTTTACTTAAGTTTGCTTGTTGTTCTATACCTTAGAATATAGTATTACATTACTGCTTGAGGGGAATTCAAGATGTCAATAATCCAAAATAAAGTTGGATTCCAATTCACTTTTCAATCTCTCTTTTTTTTTTTTTTTTTTTTTTTTTTTTTTTTTTTTCTGGCCATGTTGCAAACTTGTATCAGCTCACTTTTCAATCTAAATACTTTTTAACAGTAAACATTTTCAATATATTGTAAACCCTGAATGATATTAATTTTTTGTATTGTATTTGATCATTGTAGCTTCCACAGATGCTTGTAATGAACTGAGGGCATAGTCGTTGATATTATCATGTTGTTGCTATACTTGCTGCATTAGAAGAAAGCTTCGCAAGATGCTTAACATCACGGTATCTCTCATCTTTTTTTTACTCTTTGATTTAAGTTTTATAATTTTAATTATATTTTTTATAAACCGCCAATCCGCCCGAACCGCCAGGACAAATCTGCCATTATTTGCCAACCAAACCGCCGGTTTTTGATAAGGAAAATGGCAAATTCTAGTGACACTTTTATCAATCCGCCACCCGCCATACGGTTTCTATTTTTCTCTCAAATCGCACCGACCCGCACCGCGCACACCCCTAACTCCATCCAATATAGTTATTATGACTATACATGGTTCAAAGTCCTTTTGTATCAAAATGAGTCATATAGTCACTCCTGGTTCTTCCAGTTTGATCACCAGTTCAAATCAATTATTCCTACATGGTTCCTCAGATGGTGGTCTCTTCACGGTGCAATACCTGAGATCCTTCCACCAGATTTGATGGAACAAGTCAACTATTTTTCAACTGTTTACAAACGTAGTCAACATCAACAACAATTTCTATGGTTGCTTATTTTTATGTCCAAATACAAAGTTTCCTAGATATTTAAATGGCAATATGGAATTGACAATTCAAACATAGTCACCTGGCAACACTTTGTTAAATGGTGGGATAACTTCAAAGTTTCCCGTATTATTGAACAAGTTCAACTTGAATTCCCCATTAATGTTCATGCTCTAACTCCTGCAATGGTCAAAGCTCAGCAGAACCCAACTGCTTCAGTCACTCAAGGAAGCCCACTTCCTCCAGTCAATCTTGGAAGCCCTAATGATCCACCATCTAGCTCTTCCAAGCCCAAGTCATCTAAGTCCAAAGCTGCTGCTCCGCCAGCCTAGTCAAAGCCCAAATTTGATAGATCCAAGTCCGCTCAGTCAAAGCCCAAGGTTAAACCTAGATCATCTAGTGATCAATTGCTTCAAATGGCCCGTCTCCTGATGGATCAGGCCCAGGCCCAATTAAAAGGTGAACCCTTTGATGATGAGCCTCCTGCACCGGCCTAAAAGTCTAGTTCATCTAGCTCATCCAATTCAACTGCACAGCCAACCAGCTATGATCCATATGCGGCCCATTTCCAAGATGCTCAAGACCCATATGCATAGCTACTAGTCAACTCTGATCAACCAATAAACATTGGATTCAATATATATGCATTATAGCTTCACTTTCTACTCAATTTTTGAGAAAAGCTGCTATTTTACATATATATTGCTTTCCATCAATCACATGCCACCGAAAGTAATGAATAGTAAAAAGTCAACTTTACTGTTCACTATTCATCAATCATCCTACTCAACAACAGTCAAAAGCTTCAATCAACTTTAGTCAATCAGCCGAAAGTAGCAAATAGCACCCATGTGCTCCATCATGCTCTTCCAGCTACCAGTTCACAAGGCTCACAGTCAATGGTATTGCTTATATATTAGTCATTTTGCTCAATTGTAAATCAGAGTTTGAGTGTTAGGATTCTGAGTAAGAACCAACCCCTTTCTCTGCCATTCAACCTGTTTCGTAATTTATGTTCAAATGATGTATTTTGAAGCAACTCCTTGCAGTTACTTCCAGTAAACAATTGTAAGTTATTTAATTATTAAATTGTTGGTATATTTTGTGTGCATATTATTCCAATTTAAAATAATTATATATTTAAAATAATACTAATTTTATAAAGGACGTTCAACCATTTTAATTTTATTAAATATTAATCACATTTACAAAACCTAGGTTGATGGATAGACCTTTACTATATATATCATGCTAAGATGAATTTTTTGCTTTGATTATATTTTTGCTTTCTTAAGTTTAGCTCATTGGTCTCATATATTCTTCTCTAAAAAAGTGATATGATTACATTGGTCTTACCGTTTTGCGTGCAACTTGCCTTCTCCTATACCCCTTCTACCTATTGTTAAAAAAAGAATAAATTATAAATACACTCCTTGAGATTTATTTAAATTTTAAATTATTTCTTGTAGTTTTAGAAATTACATTATGTCCCATAAAATTTCTAATTTCATAACAAATATGTCATTTTGTTAATAAATCATCAAGTTAATTAACAGTTTTTAATAATGTTAAAATTTTATTTCAATTAATAATTTAGATAATTTTATTATTGTATAAGTGAACAGTTAGAAATTTTACTTTTTCAATTAATTCTATTAAATAAAAATTTTTGACAGGGAGGTATTTGTAATTTTTCAAACCACAGGGGGCAATTCATATTTTCAGCAAATTTCAGGGGGTGTATTTGTAATTTATCCTTAAAAAAAATATGTAAAACATAATGGACCAGAACATAATTAAGGGCTTATTTATCATTATTTCTTCGTTAGTATGTATGAATGTTTCTTAAAAATATGTGAAACATCAGTGACCATAGGTATATTTTGGCCTAAAAATTGTAACAATCTAAAATTTTAATTATCTTTTAATTCCGTATAAGTATTATTCAATTATGAATGAAGAAAATAGATTTTTTTTTTATAATTATATATGTGGTTTTATAATTAGGATAAAAATAATTTTGCAAATAGTGTAATTATTATATATATATGGGGTCAAAATGTAATAAAATAAAAAGGAAAGAAATGTGGCAACAGTGTTTGGGCAAGGTGTCATGTGGTAGTATGATGTGGTCAACAAGTGACTCTCTGTTTTGTTCTGCACCGTGGGTAATGTTATATGTTCCATATGATATTGTATATATTCGATTTCTAAATATAATTCTATTATTTGAAGTGGACATGAGCAACATATCTGTTTTGCTTTAAATGTTTATCATCTTAACAATTTTAAACTAAGTAGTTGGTCATGGTGATTTTATGACCCTGATTCTCTCGATATAATACTCCTCACTCTGTAATATGCTTATAAGTTTATCAATTTTCAGGAAATAATGATTAAAAAGGGAGGTGCACGGCCTGTTTGGGGAACGAGATTATGGAATAGACACATAGTGTATTTTTGTGTACAAGTTTAATTCTTTATTTTGTAAACGTTGGCCTAATGGCCTTTTTGTTATAAATAAATAGAAGCTCTCATGTATATTTTGGTACTTTTATGTAAATAATTATTTCTGCATTTGTTTGTTAATGTGTTTAGTTCTACAATCGGCTTTGGATAGCCACGGTTACTGGTTGGCCACGATGCTTGACTCTTGGGTACAGAGAGCGGGTCATGACAAAAATTATATGCATGTAGACTAGAAAAGTGTGATGGTCCACATCCAAAATGAATCTAGTACACATCTACAATTTTTGTTTGTAAGTATTTTTTTGGCTATGTAATATTATTGTTATTGTAGTGTTCCCAGTTTTTCCACTTCGCTGAGTATGTCAGGGATCGAGCTGTCCGGTCAGCTCTCGGGGGTCCAGGGGGTAGTGCCCCTTGGTGGGTCAAGCGCCTGGATCGAGCCTGCCACTGGTCAGGCGAATCGGCGGTCCTAGGCGAGGGGTTGAGGGGCAGCGCCCTCGAAACAAAAATACAAAATGCATTAGAAGTTGCTTGTCCGCTTGAGCGGCCGTTTATGTGTTCAAGCGGAGAATGTTTGGTTCCAGAAGTTTGACCTGTCTGCAAAAGTACCGGGAAAGTGTATTTGACGCTTGAGCGGGGCTTTCCACGCTCGAGTGGACCATGTTATATCAGTTCGTGAATATGATATTTCAGATCACTTTTGTATCTCTCTCTCTCTCTCTAAAAACCGTTTCCTCTCCCTTCTCTCTACATTTCTCTATGCCAAATTGGATCAAAACCTTGATTTCTCATGATCCATTAGAATTCGGCCATAAGTTCTTCATCAAAGTTAGTTAACTTCTCGAGGGTTTCGTTGTGTGTGGTGAAGATCGAGTTTTATTTTGGGTGTTTTATCTCATTTCTTCTTCAAAACTTGAGGTAGGGATTTTCTTAGAGTTACATATATATTTTTGTAAGATCTATATAATTTTCGAAATCATCTTTCGATAGCTTTGAAAATTGATTGTTGATTCAAGAAGTTGAGCGATTTTGAAAGTGAGTTTGTCTCTTGTTCTTTTAAAATGGTCTTATGGGTTTTGATCTTCGTTGATTGAAGAAAAGATGATTTTGGAAAGTTTTCTTTCAAAAGATTTGAGTTGTATAGTTTTGGTGAGAAAACCTAGAATTTGGGGCTTTTTTTAAAAGAGACTGAAAATTCATGAATGATATTGTTATATTTATTTTGTGTGTCAAAATTTTATATTTATATAAATGATGAATTTCAGGAAATATGAGAATTGTTGTTCACTTTGGAAATTATTGTTCAAAACGTTGAAATAGTCTTGAAATGACTAATTGTTAAGGATACTTGACAAGAGGGAATTGTGTTATTCCTTGGATGATGAATTGGAATAAAAGTATTTATATTCGGTTCAACCACCCGGTATCCGACCCACTGGCCGACTAATCCGGATTCGGGGAGCAGTTCTGGATTTAAGGCTCAAGTCCCCTCCCAATGGGCGTTGCGGGGAATCGAACCGTGGTCCGTCCTTCCAAGCCGAGCTCCAATCACCACTCGGCCAACAACCCATTGGTAAAAGTATTTATATTCATCTTATGTTTTTGGCATAACAATTCATTTGATTACATTAAACTTTGAAAGTTGATTTGAAAACTTGCATTGAGAAAAGAATGTTGAGAAACAAGTGTTCATGAAATGGTTTTGGGGTAAATATGTTGGTAAGTCTTGATAGGTGGTGTAGATGATATTGAATAAGTTGGTCTGAGAGTCCGAGGTGAAAAACCGAAAACTAGCGCGGATAGGTGTCGAGCCTTCCGGTTAATACCGGTAAAAATGACAATTTGGTAGTACTTGTATAGTCTACTTGCAAACACCGACCTAGGGATTACCAGAGTCGTATTTACCGTCTTTGAAATAAATTGTTAAGTTTTGAACAATTGAAATTTCATGATATCATTGAGTATGATGGTTTTCCAAAGATAAAAATGTGATTTATGTTCAAAAAGGGCATAGCATGGCATGTGCATTTCATCTCTTGAGACTTGTATAAAATGTATATACTTTGTTAAGAATTTCCTACTGGGCTTTATGTTCACCCTATGGGATTTTTGTGCAAGAAAAGATGAGGTGATCCCACCCAACTAGGGGCGTGGAAGTATGTGTGTTGGGAGTACAATGCTCTCATTTTGCTGTGATTCTGTATGTAAGCCAAGGGCTGTGTTTGTGTGGGTTTGAATAACCGTTTTGTGTAACCAGGCTCAAGCTTTAGAAACTTGTAAACCCTTGGGGGTATTTATTTGTTTATTTACTTGTTGTTGGATTAATGTATTGTTGCATGAAGAACTATTGTATCATGTAATGTAAGTTTGGAGATTTATATTCGGTTTTCCTTGAAAGAGCCATGATTGTTGTCTTATCATTTGGGCTAGAAATTTGGAGTGTTACAACTTGGTATTAGAGCTATCGAGTTTGAATACTTGGACCTCGTGAGAAGTGGTTGTTTAACCACAATGTGTTCATTTAGCATGCTTAGGAAGTGTTATGCATGCATGTTGTGACTATGTGATAACATGCTTATGTGACTAAATAGGTATGGGATTGGACTTTTGGAATGTTGTTTGCGCCTGTTAAATTCCTTGAGGTCTTATTAGAAGGGTACTTGATCAATACTCATTCTACTAAGAATTTTTGGTTTTTCGTGGAATGAATCTCATCATAAAAGAGTAGTCCGTATGTGTTTACATGACTAAGTGCTTATGTGGAGTGAAATTGAATTGTGTATATGGTAGAGAAATATATAGAATTGTTGTAGTCGAACATGTGAGTCAAGTTACGAGCACATATGAGTTAATGTGCTAAATTATTTCTCTCGTGTCCTTTATTAGGATGTCAAGAAGGGGTCAAGTCCGTGGTGGTAGAAGCGGGAGGCGTGGTAGGGCTCGCCGAGGTGTGCATGAAGTACCGGTCCATAGGGTTCTAGTGCAAGAAGAAGGGTTCGGCCAAGCTAATATGGCCGAGCAAGCAGGCCAAGCTAATGTGGCCGAGCAGGTGGGACAAGCGGGTCAAACCGCAATGGGGGCCCTAGCTCGAGAAATGGCAGGGGCTTTAAGAGAGTCTATGAACTTGTTGAGGGTGGAGAATCAAGCCCGAGAGAACACTGCGGAGTCAAGGGCGAGTTTTCTTACTAGAGAGTTCTTGCGGGCCGAACCAGATGAGTTCCATGGTGATCTTGAGCCCAAGAAAGCGGATGAGTGGCTTGAACAAACTGTGAAATAATTTGAGATGCTTCACATCGTAGATAGTGAACTAAGAGTGACTTTAGCAAGTTACTACCTTAAGGGAGACGGGTTAATGGTGGAAATATGCCAAGGGTAGAGTGGAGCCGACATGGGAAGCCTTTGCGGTTGCTTTCCAAGATAAGTACATACCTCCCACTGCTAGGGAGAGATTGAGGCAAGATTTTAAAGACCTCAAACAACTCGACATGCCCGTGGCCGAGTTTGAGGCAGTCTTCTCTAGTTTGTCCAGATTTGCACTAGAGTTGGTGGCAACGGAAGAGCGTCGTTGCATTGAATTTGAAAAGAAATTGAAAACAAAAATTGTGTTCAAGCTTGTCAGAAATATGATTCCGGGAATATGACCGTCTTGTGAAGACGGAGACATGTGTAGAAATTTCCATACAAGCCGAGGAGGAGAGGCTTCGGAGTTCAAGGTCTAGGGGCCAAGAGTTTCAAAGAGACTATAGACAAAACAAGAAGAGCAGGAACACCTATCCATCCCAGTCCTAACCACAGTAGTTTAGATCTACTTTTCCTTTGCCTAGTGCGGGTCCGGGAAAAAGTGCATCGAGTAGCTTCTCGTGTTTCAAGTGTGGCCAACCGGTTCACAAAGCCTTCTCATGCCCACAGAAGGGAGGAGGGCAGTTAATAGTACCACCACCTAACCGATCTCATAGTCAGTCTCAGAATAAAGGTCAAGGGTTTAATTGTTATCAGTGTGGTTAGCCGGGGCATATGAAGAGAACTTGCCCACAGTTGGGAGGCGCATCTGGCACATCAGGGTCGAGGCAGACTCAGAGCCACCAGCAGGCTCAATCAGTCCAAGCTTCGCGAGTTAATCAAGGAGCCGCTTCGGCTCAGTCAGTACAATAGGTCTATGCTCCGAGAGGGGAGCAAGTCAATCAGGGGCCACACGGGCTCGTGTATGCTGTTACCGTGCCAGAGCAATTACCAGAATCCTCAGTTGTGAGAGGTATTTTTGTTGTATGTAATTCTTTGGCTAATGTATTAATAGACACGGGTGTGTCTCATTCATTTATATCTACTGCATTTGCTTTTGCATTGGGGTTAAAGGTAGCACGGTTAGTGCCTCAACTCAAAGTAGAGTCACCTGTTGGGGGTACAGTTGATTTAGACTGGGGTTGTTGTGATTGTGAAATAGAAGTTGCCGGGCGTCGACTTCCGTCTGCTTTTGTGTTGCTAGATATGTCGAGTTTTGATGTCATTTTAGGCATGGACTGGTTGTGTTCTTATCAAGTTGTGATTGATTGTTACCATCAGAGAGTTACAGTGTGCACTTTGGGTGGTGATTGTTTCTATTTTTTGGGGAACCGAGTTGATAGAGCCTTGTTGCCAGTTGTTGACCCTCGTAGTAGGAGCAAGCTTAGTGGCCTTCTTGAAACTCTCTTGGATAGTGAGTGTGACGGGGTTCGTATTGAGTTACAAAGGGTAGTTTGTGAATACCCGGATGTTTTTCCGGAAGATTTTACTAGTTTACCACCTCACCGAGAGATCGAGTTCTCCATTGAATTAGTGCCTAGCATGCACCGATTTCCATGTTATCGTATAGATTTGCACCCGCTGAATTGCATGAGTTGAAGATTCAACTCCAAGAACTTTTAGACAAGGGCTTCATTCGCCCTAGTACATCACCTTTGGGAGCGCCGGTTCTCTTTGCAAAGAAGAAGGATGGGTCATTGCGGTTGTGTATTGATTATCGCAAGTTGAATAGAGTTACAGTTAAGAACAAGTACCCTCTACCCAGAATAGATGATTTGTTTGACCAACTTAGAGGGTCTCGTTGCTTCTCAAAAATAGATTTGAGGTCGGGGTACTATCAGTTGAGAGTCCGGGAGGAGGACATTCAGAAGACGACCTTTCATACTCGTTATGGCCACTATGAATTAATTGTAATGCCTTTTGGGTTGACCAATGCACCGGCTTCCTTTATGGATTTGATGAACAGAATTTTTCGGAAATACTTGAACCGTTTTGCGGTCGTCTTTGTGGACAACATCTTGATTTATTCAACCTTTGAAGAGGAACACGAGACTCACTTGCAGGTAGTGCTGGGTTTACTTAGTGAGCACCAATTGTATGCCAAATTTGAAAAATGCGAGTTTTGGTTAACAGAGGTGAAGTTTTTGGAACATGTAGTGTCTAGAGATGTAACGCCCCAAATTTCTAGCCCAAATGATAATATAACAATCATGGCTCTTTCAAGGAAAACTGAATATAAATCTCTAAATTTACATTACATGATACAATAGTTCTTCATGCAACAATACATTAATCCAACAACAAGTAAATAAACAAATAAATACCCCCAAGGGTTTACAAGTTTCCAAGGCTTAAGTCTGGTTACACAAAACGGTTATTCAAACCCACACACATATAGCCTTTGGCTTACACACAGAGTCACAGCAAAATGAGAGTCTCGTACTCTCAACACACATGTCCTCACCTTTAGTTAGGCGGCATCACCACATCTTTTCTTGCACAAAAATCCCGTAGGGTGAGTATAAAGCCTAGTGGGGAATCCTTCACAAAGTATATACATTTTATACAAGTCTCAAGAGATGAAATGCACATGCCATGCTGTAGACACCCTATTTTTGACCGCCCTTAAGACTTGGGTGCCACTGATTGCTTACTTGATGGTGCAAGTTATCTTATGCAAAGGTTCGATTTCTTCGGCAGGGAGAGCGTCAAATCCCAAACCTCACACCCCTTTTTGGACCAAAGCCTTTTGACCAAAATTTTAGACATTAAAACCCTCTCTTTCAAAATATTTTTGAAAAAAGTCCCTACGATGTTCTAAGGCTCGCATTTCGTTAAACGTTGTGATTTTCGGTAAACTGAGCAAGGACAAAGTGGAAATGAATGAAAGAGAGGTGAAATCTTTGAAATTTTTTTTAAAACATCTTGTTTAGAGGTTTGGGGTTGAAGAAAGGTGGAAGAGAGGGAAGAAACCTAGTTGGGGATGAAGTTAGGAATGAACCGTTAAGAGAAAGTCGAGCAACCCTCGCTAAATCAGGCCTATTGTTTTGTACACTTGGATTTTAGCTATGAGGCCACCACCATTGGAAAGAAGACTTCCGAGGCTTCATTTTACACTAAAAAATCTCCTAAATCCGAGTCCAGATGAGGGAGATATGGCTGGTTGAAGTTAGGCATCAATCCGATTGAGCTGGAAATGAGCAGTCTTCACTAAAATAGGTATATCTTTTTGCACACTTGGAAGTTTTATGTGAGGCTATCACCATTGGAAATCTTACTTCCGGGGCTTCAATTTAGATACAAGAATGACCTGTAAAGGAGTACATATGAAGAAGATATGCCCATTTGAAGTTGGGCTTGGAAGTATATTTTGGCCGACAATACACACTTCTGGCCGATCGGCCACTAATGAAAAAAGCTCAAATTTTGTAGATATTTTCATCCAACTGTCTCCCACAATGTGCCAGCTGTCCTGTTTTAGACCGCCTGAACGTCCTCCGCGCGCCCCCTTTTCAGAGAGGGCGCGAATTAGGTCCTTGCTATTACAGTTTGGACTCCTGTCACGGTTCTGAATCTAATCTCACAAAGTACAATGTAAGACTGATAAATCACCAAAGAGTCCAATCCGGCAAATCATTTTGGAAAATCAAATTTTGAATCAAAAATGCCAAACTGGATTGCTTTGCCAGATTACAGAGTCGCCACCTAAATATTTTGTTTTGGGAAATTTAGGAAACCTTGACTCGTGCCAAAGGCCACGTGTCTGTCATCACCAAAGTTGCCTCGGCTCGGGAATTTGGGTACAAGAGGGGAAGGTCTTGAAATGAGCACTCCCGCTCACCCGATCAAAGGATCGGCCTCTATTAAGCATGATATGTTGTTTTGAAAACACATGTGTTTCTTATTTCAATTATTAGCTAACTTTACTATGTGATATGCATATCATACAAGTATAGACTAAATCACTCAAATTGGAACAAAACATCTCATGTTTGTTTTTGAAAATGGTTTGAATTTGCCACCCTCAAGTGGGCTTAGAAATGCGTATTTTGCCACCAAACAAGGTGGGCTTAAAACATGATGATTTGTCACTCCAAGTGGGCTTAAAACTTACATTTCGATGAATTGTTCCAATTCAAGTAATGAAGCCTTCATCCACAGGCATTCATGCAGTTTATCACTTAAGCAAATAGCCTTATGGCAAGCATGCTAAACATAGCAATCACTTACACTCATGCAAGGATGCTAAAGCATAAACACTTACAGTGTACTCCGAGCCAAAACAGAAGCTAGTTAGAAATCAATGCATGATCCTAACTATACAAGATGCCTAATGCAACACATGTAATAATGCAACTAAATAGGTTCGGCTACCTAAGATGGCATATGAATGCAACACTTTTGATACACGTATTCAAATAGGTATTGAAATATGATGTAGTTTGAATGATGCACCGAGCCAGGTGCATGCAAGACAGATGAATAAATGCAAACATGTAAGCATAAGGTATGCTAATTAAAAAATGCCCTAAAACTAACCATCGAAAGCGGTTAAATAAAAGGGAGAAAGATGTGGGGCTGGAAGACATTCACACAAACACGCACACTTATTACAACATTGCCTCGCGAAGGAGGGTCCAAATGAATAAGCTAAGCTAATCTAACTAATCTAATTAAGCTAATTAGATTAATTATTACACAACTAAATTGAATAATAAGCAATCTACTTACTAATTATTACATTACTTAACTAATTAACAAATTAGCTAATTAAATTACAAACACAAATCCTAACTAAACATGTAAAGTTGTAACCAATGTTGCCTCAGATCTGTTGGACATTAGGAGATGCATGCCTCGGCTCCCGTCCCGAAAAGCTCTCCAAATGCTCTTTAGAGGCTCTGTTTGCAGGGTGTCTTCAAGGACTTACTGCTGAAACTTACCAAACCAAAGCTGGGGAGTGCACCAGTGGCCTGCCGGCCATGAAGAGCTGCTGTCGGCCACTTGCCAGCTAAAGATAGGCCTCTGCCGGCCAACAATGCAATGGTGCCGACCATCAATGTGGCACTGCCGGCCATTGGTGTGCTGTGACACCAAACTGCAACAGAGCACAAAATAGAGGAAAATGGAGGGTCTCTCGAGAACATGTATGTACTATTCCACTCTATATCACCTCAAGACATCAAGGGAGAGGCACCATTGGATCCAAAACCATCAATCAAGCATGCAATGCATGATGACCAAAGATCCAACTTGCACACATTTCAATACATGCCATGCAAACAAAACTCTAAATCCACTACCTCATCATGGATGATCAAAGGCAATGGAGACAAAAGGGATTGGTTCACTTTCATCACTTTGAGTATGAAGTGGACTAATCCACCTTGTGTTCAACATAACGTCCGGTTGAACACCATGCAATGCAAATAACATGCTATGCAAACAACATGCTAATCTTGACATGTTAAGGTGGCATGCACAAGACTATCATGTAAGCAATGCATGCAAGACATGTTAATGAGCCAAGAGTACTAAAGCAAGTGAAGAACATTACACATAAGGCATGCACTATCAATCACAAAGGCCTAAACCAACCCTAGACAGACCTCAAGCATGCCAAAACAATGGCCAAAAAGAGTTGAAATGATAGCATGAAAGGCAAGAAATGCATGCTCATGCATTGACTCATGAACAAGGCACAAGGCACAACCCTCAAACACAATGAAGGAGTGATATATGTGAGGGTGTGACTACACTATATGCACTGAAATTACATGCTAAATGGTGCCATACCATACAAACATCACATGCATAACATGTCAAAGGCCTCAAAACTCAAAGCTAGTCAACGTCCTTTACACTACAACCATACTAAGCAATGCTCAAATGACCTTGACCATTCAAAATAGACCTAAGGTAGGTCAAAACAGTAGCAAAAACATGCTAGGCTTGCAGCATAGATGGCAAGAAAGGTATGCTCATGTATTGGCTCACAAACAAGGCATCAAAGCACAACTCTCAAACACATTGAAAGAGTGATACATATGAGAATATGACAGTGAAACATGCTCTAAAATCACATATCAGATGATGCCAAATCAAGCAAACAACTCAAGCAAAGCATGCTAGAGGACTCAAAACACAAAGCTATTAAAGGCATTTGCACTATAGCTATACAAAACATGAGCCAAAGGACCAAGACCACTTCAAACAGAGTTTAAGCATGTTAAATAAAGGCCAAAAACTTGCTGGAGTAGAGTCAACACATGCTAGATTAATGGGCTAAAGTAGCAAGCATGCAAAGCTAGTGAGCACGGTTACACTACAAGTGTAAAGAGCAAGCAACCAATGATCAAATGTCATGACCCAAACCCGCCCCTGTAGGTTTAGCATCGTAACCAGCTAGTAATCCTTGGATTACCAAAGGCCTCTTGACAGATTAGCATATAGTAAGGGCTGCGAAAGCAAATATACAAAATATAAATGGTTCAATGAGCTGTGATGGGACAGAATAATTTAAAACTTGTATGAACATAAGAGTGACTACCAAAAGATGCAGTATTTACATATTCCTCCCATAAGGGTAATATAGGAAAACCAACCCAACTTAACAAAACAAACAAAGTTTAATATAATCACAAAAAAAGCCACAAAACAAGGCTTCGTCCGGAACCTCCTCGGGAGGCGCAAAGGTTGGCTAAAAAAAACTGAAACGAAGGCCGTCAACTCTGGCCCTGATCACGTGCTGGCTCACCTACATACATAATATAAACAGTGAGCAGAAGCCCAGTGAATAATAATGGAGTAAATGGGTTTTAATGAATGAGTCCATACAGATTCATAAATCATGTTTTGTTTTCGTAATAAATTCATATTCATATTCTTGTCCAGATCATATACAGAAGTCATAAGTCTTGCTTAAGCATACGTGGTACATCCATTAGCGCTAACAGAGCAAATAAAGAACAGATGCAGACACATGGTGGTTATGAATAACCAGTTCCATAAAGGAACCTCCGGATCCGGGTAACGGAGAATATCCCGGATAATAAATATGCTGAGCCCCATGACAGAGCCTTCGGTACGGGTAATAAAGTGCAGACATATTAAGTTCCATGATGGAATCTCCGATACTGGGTAATAGCTAACAAATATCACATGATGCTAAAGATGCCACTAATACATTATTAGAAATTAGACAATCATTCATTGTACAGAACATATCATTTCAGGAAACAGATCTTAATTCATCACACAAAAAATAAGTAAGGTTGAACGTAGCTTTACTAAGTTATTACTCATAGTTGGCTTTGAGGCAGACAGATGGAGCAGACTGGTCAAACGGTATACGACATGTGACCTACATGACACATAACAGATACACACCTGAAACACACGTTCAAATTGTACATAACTTATTTCGTTTGTTCTTAGTGCATTTCTAGCCTTAAATCCTCATCATGGAGTCTTAAACATGGCCTAGGAATGCCTAGGATGGAATGAGGATGCAAAAATGCATTGGAAAACATTTTTCAAAACTTGCTGAAAATAAGGTCCACGCTCGAGCGTGGCTTTCCTCGTTCGAGCAGACATGCAGACAATGAAGCTCTGCTCGAGCATGACTTTCCCCGCTCGAGCGGACTGCAAACTTTTGAAAAAATACTGGTTGCATGTTTTTCACGCTCGACGGACGCTTGATCCCCGTTCGAGCATGAGACTCAGACCCTCGCCCGAGTGCGGATTCCCTCGCTCGAGCAGACTGCAAAACACATGAACTTCTGGGTATATGCATTTCACGCTCGAGCGTGACTCTCGACGCTCGAGTGGAAGTGCATGTACTCAGAGTGAACGCTCGAGCGTGAAGTCCCCTGGTCGAGCGTGGATCAAATTTCTGGAATTTCCAAATTTGATCACCAAGCTCAAAATCAACCTCAAATGCATCAAACTCAATTTTCTGGGCCCAAAACATTGGAAAACACTTAGAAACTCATAAAACAACATGTTTAAAGCATTATTTCAAGAAATCGTGGCCCAAAAGGATACAAATTGTGCAAAATTCAACTTGAACTCTATGAATGTTCCAAGGCATAACATACATGAACTCTCTTGTATTCAACCTCTTTAAAACATGATCAAACTAGGCAAATTGTTAGAAAACATGATGAATTCTCAAAACATAGATGAAATGAATACATGCATGGAAGAAGTCTTTGAATTCATGCTCAAAATGTGAAGAAATGCACATGCATGCACATCATTGAACTAAGGCTCTCCAAAACATGATCAAATGCTACTAAATAACATGAAACTCATTGTTTTCCCAAAATTAAAGTGAACTCAACACATGCATGAAGGAACTTTTGAAAATCAATCTTCAAAATGCTATGAAACATGCATGGAATGACTAACAATTGCTTAGCTCTAACCCAATTCTTGCATGAGTTTGACATTTCACTTGAATCTTAGTAGAATCAAATTCAATTATACAATTAAAAGCTTGATCCCTTACCTAGAGTCCACAATTCCCTTAATTTTAGCCAAATCCAACAATCAACCACCAAAACCTTCTAACTCTTGATCCTTCCTAGCAATTCTCTCCTATCCTCTTAGAATTGAACCCAAGCTTCTTCCTCTCTCTCTCTCATTTGGGGCTTAAAGGTGAGGAGAAGTGGAGTGCCAAATAGAATTAGTGGGGTTACATGGTTTATTTGGTGGTGGTGGACTAAATTGAATCAAATGAGCATTGATTTAATCTAATTTAATCGTTCTGAACCGAATTTTAATTAAACCTACCATAAAATTCTATAAATCCTAATTAGCACATAAATCAAGTCAATTTCTGATTCGGACGCCGATAAGGCCTCTAATTCGCAAACCGAAACTAGAACGTGAACAGATTTTCCTACACCTAACAGATATAAACACAATAATGCAACACACACATGTAGTTTAATTCAGAATTTCACCTTAATTACTAATTAGGCATGATTAATCATGGATTAACGTTAATCAGAGGTCGGGGTTGTTACATCAAACAAGCCAAAAACAGAGTTATGGCAAGTCTAAAAAGTCACAAAATCATACTTGAACAAAGCCATAAAGAAGTAGAAACACATGCTCATTTGGTGAGCCATCAACATATGCAAACAAGACAAGATGGGACCTCAAAACCACTTTTCCACCAAAAGGCCAAAAAGAGATTGTTTGAATAGCCTTAAAAGGTGGTATAAAAGCTTAGCAAATAAGCAACCAAAAAGGGTAGACCACCCCTAACCCCAACAAGGGCTTAAACCAACATTTTTAACACTTAAAAATAAAGCTTTTTTTAGTTAACAACCAAGCCTAAAACAGCATGCAAAGGTGGCTAAGATGGTATACAAAAATAAGCTTAAAAAGGGAATATGCTCACCCTTGTAGCACAGTAGTAAAACAGCAATCTCTGAGCCAAGAATCAACCTTCAACAGCCTAAATGAGACCCTCAAGCACCTCAGCAACAAGGTAGTGGTGTTTGGCTAAGAGGTTGTGTGCAAAAATGAAGAGAAAACACACTTTCAAGCAATATAAAGAGAGAGAGAGAGAGAGAGAGAGAGAGAGAGAGTCAATTTTTGTCCCTCAAATTTTAGAACCCTCAGCAAGGGGGAGGGACCTCCCCTTATATAAGCAATGCAAGCAAAAGCTTGCTTGACAAGCTTAAAGCTTGTTACAACCCCTCTATACATGTGTATGGAGGATGGCTTCAATGCCCAACAGTTGGCTCAAAAATATCTAAAATATATCTGTTGAAATAAGGGTGGCCGGTCGACTATCAGTGGTGGCCGGCAGTGCCTCATTGATGGCTGGCATGCCTAAATGCATGGCCGGCAGTGCATCACAAGAAGCATGTTGAAAAGACCAACACATGGTCCAAAAATGGGGCAGAAAGGATACAGGGTTTGGAAAGCTCAAACCCGTGACATTTCGCCACGAAATTTGAGTACTTGACGAGCAATCAAACTTGTCACCGGATGTACCTGCAAGATCATCCAAGTCTTGAGGATGATTAAAAATAGGGTGTCTACACCTGTATTGATATTTTCGACCTGAAGCCATATTTTTCTATATATAGAGGCCATTCTCTATTGTTTTCAAGGTTAGAAAAATTTTGGGAGCCTCTCTCTCTAGAATCCTCTCTCTCTTGAGCTTTTGTGCTTAGAAGCTTGCATACTTCAAACTTTAACCTATCAACCCTTAACCAAAGTGGTTCACCTTTGGGCTGAGGTTGCTTGAAGCGCTCTTGGAGCCTCCTTTGAGCTCTAGAAGGTGGTTTAAGCTCAGATTTGTGCCTATTTTGTGTTGTGCTTCAAGAGGTATCAGACTTACGTTTAAAACTTGTTTTGTATAACTTGTTTTGCCATCTTTTTGTATTTTTTTTGGCCTAGTTTTTAACTACAAAAACCTCTGTTTTTATGACCTAAAAATGGTGGTTTAAGCCCCTTCTGAGTTAGGGGGTGGTTCATCATTCTTGCTTCGTAGCTTGTTTAGTTTTTTGTGCTATTTCTTATCACTTTAAAACCAAACTTTTTGGCCCTTTAAATCACTGAAATTCAGAGTTATTTTAATGGTAAAAACTTGGTTTTGAAGTCCAAAATTGGAGTGGGTAGCCTCCACTCCTTGTGTCTTGTTTGCAAGCCTAGATAGCTTAACATGTGAGCATGATTTTTTAGCATTTTGTACCTTAATCTCAGCATTTTAGTCACTGCTTTGACTGGTTTTAGCTCTATTTTGAGCTGGTTTGGTCCTTTGAGGCTTGTATTACATGGTTGTAGTGTAAAGAGGTTTCACTAGCTTAATGTTTTAGGCTTTTTTAATATGTTTTGCATGAGTTGCTTGCATATTTTAGTGTCTTTTTGCACTCCATTTCAACACTGAAATCTCTACAGTCTCCCTTTATTCTTCACTCTTTCATTTGTTTTGAAAGTGGCTTTGAACCCCTTGTTGGCTTGAGTGTGAAATTGAGACACTCATGCTTAATGGTTTTAATCCTCTTTTGAGGGTTTCTACTAACCAACGACATGAGGTCTCTTTCATGCTTAAGGCACTTGTGGTTTAAGCCCCTTTTCCATTAGAAGACACTCACCTTTTGGACTAATCAATTAAAGAATGGATTGGTAATCTACAATGGGTAAATAAAACATGACAACTAAAAGAGATAAGATAAGCATCTTTCATGTTGCATTGCATGTGTTTGGATCGGATGTTAATTCGGACACGAGGCAAATGGGACATTTCATACTCAAAGTGATGAAATGTGCCATTTTCCTTGGTCACCATTAGCCTTGATCATGCATGGTAGGGTGGTGGTCTTTTGAGTCTTGTTTTGCACTCATTAAGCTTGTACAAGCTTGGTTCTTTGGCCATCATGCATGAAAATTGCTTGGTTGATGGCTTGAGAGCCAAGGGTTACACTCCTTTGAGCTTGTGTGATGATAAGGAGGGTAGCAGTACATACACTCCTTGAGAATACACTACTTTGCCCCTGTTTGCTCTCTGTTGCAGCAAAAAAGAAGTTCAGGGAAGGGGCAGCCGACCGGCCACCAGTAGTAGCCGACAGCCACCATTGGTAGCCGATCGGCCTTCAATGAAAAATTGCACAAGTGTGCTCCTGAAGAGGATCAGAGGCATTCTGGAAGTTGATAGCACTGTTGGTGTTCAAGCATATGCAAACAGAGACTGCAATGGCAAGGTAGTGGCATTTTCCGGAAGAGAAGCTGAGCAAGCATGCATCCCTCGCCCCTCGAGGCCATTTAATTGTTTTGCTTAATTAGTTAGTTGTAGCTAATTCTTTCATACAAGTGTTGTAATTATTTAATTAGCTTAGATAGTTAATTAGTTTAATTGCTTTAATTAGCTTAGCATAGCTAGTTATTCAATTTTGGTTTGTAATAATTAATTACTAGAATAGTTAATTAGTTTTGGCTTGTAATAGTTAGCTTAATTAGCGTAGCTAGTTAGCTTATTCATTTGGACCCTCCTTCGCGAGGGCATAATGTTGTAATAAGTGTGCGTACATGTGTGTATGTCTTCCAACCCCACATTTTTCTCCCTTTTATTTAATCGCTTTTGATGGTTAGATTAGGGACATTTTCAATTAGCATATCTTATGCTTTCATGTTTGCATCAATTCATTTTGTCTTGCATGCACCGAGGCTCGGCGCATCATTTAAACTGCATTGCAATTTCAATACTTCTTTGAATACGTGTTTTGAAGCATGCTATCAAAGTGTTGCAAATATCATGATTAGGTAGCCGAGCCTACTAGTTGCATTATTGCATGTGTTGCATTTGACATATTGTATAGTTAGGATCATGCATTTTTCTAGCTAGTTTTTGTTTTGGCTTGGAGTACTCGGTGAGTCTTTACGCTTTAGCATCCTTGCATGAATGTGATTGCCATATTGCCATGTTTTGCATGCTTGCCATGAGGCTATGTGCTTAAATGCTAAACTGCATGAATGCCTATGGATGAAGGCTTTGTTGCTTGAATTGGAACAGTTCAACAAATGTGTGTTTTAAACCCACTTTGCGAAGTGGCAAATCATGTTTTAAGCCCATCATGTTTGATGGCAAATCCGCGTTTTAGCCCACTTGAGGGTGGCAAATTCAAACAATTTTCGAAAACAAACATGAGTTGAAATGTTCCAATTCTTGCGATTTTAGTCTGTACTTGCTTGTGCGTGTCACATAGTAAAGCTAGTTTAATAACCGGAATAAGAAAACATAATATTTATAAAATGACATATCATGATTAGTAAAGGCTGATCTTTGATCGGGCGAGCATGGGTGTTCATTTCAGGACTTTCCCCTCTCGTACCCAAGTTCCCGAGTCGAGACAACTTTAGTGATGACAAACATGTGGCCTTTGGCACAAGTCAGGGTTTTCTAAATTTTCCTAAAATAAAATAATTAGATGACGACTCTGTATTTGGCAAAGCAGTCCAATTTTGGCATTATTTGATTTAAAATCGATTTTTCAAAAAGGTTTGCCGGATTTGGACTCTTTGGTGATTATCAGTTTCACATTGCACTTTGTGAGACTAGATTCAGAACCACAGGTAGAGTCCAAACTGTGAGGCCTTTCTTTTCAAACCCTTTCCAAAAGGCGGGGATGCGGAAAAAGGCGAGTCCACACATGCTATGCCCTTTTTGAAGATAAATCACATTTTTATCTTTTGAAAACCATCATGCTCAATGATGTCATGCAATTTCAATTGTTCAAAACTTAACAATTTATTTCAAGAGCGGTAAATACGATTTTGGTAATCCCTAGGTCGGTGTCTGCAAGTAGACTATACAAGTACTACCAAATTGTGATTTTTACTGGTATTAACCAGAAGACTCAATACCTATCCGTGCAGGTTTTCGATCTTTCACCCCGGACTCTCAGGCCAACTTATTCAATATCATCTACACCACCTATCAAGACTTACCAACGTATTTACCCCAAAACCATTTCATAAAAACTTGTTTCTCTACATTCTTTTCTCAATGCAAATTTTCAAATCAACTTTCAAAGTTTAATGTAATCAAATGAATTGTTATGCCAATAACACAAGATGAATATAAATACTTTTATTCCAATTCATCATCCACACAATTCCCTCTTCTCAAGTATTCTTAACAATTAGTCATTTCAAGACTATTCCAACGTTTTGAACAATAATTTGCAAAATGAATAACAATTCTCATATTCCCTGAAATTCATCACTTATATAAATATAAATAAGAAATTTTCCAAACATCCATTTATTTTGACACACAAAATAAATATAACAATATCATTCATGGATTTTTAGTCTCCGTAAAAAAAAATTCCCAAATTCTAGGTTTTCTCACCAAAACTATACAACTCAAATCTTTTGAAAGAAAACTTTTCAAAATCATCTTTTCTTCAATCAACAAAGATCAAAACCCATAAGATCGTTTTAAAAGAACAAGTGACAAACCCATTTTCAAAATTGCTCAACTTTTTGAATCAACAATCAATTTTCAAAGCTATCGAATGATGATTTCGAAACTCATATAGATCTTGAAAAAACATATATATAACTCTAAGAAAATCCCTACCTCAAGTTTTGAAGAAGAAATGAGATGAAACCCCCAAAATTAATCGGTTAAAACTTGATCTTCACACTTTTAAGCCCTCGAGAAGTTAACCAACTTTGATGAAGAACCTATGGCAGAACTCTAATGGATCATGAGAAATCAAGGTTTTAATCCAATTTGGCATAGGGAAAAGTAGAGAGAAGGGAGAGAAAATGTTTTTAGAGAGATATACAAAAGTGATATGAAATATCAAATTTACGAACTAATATAACATGGTCCACTAAAGCGTGGAAAGCCCCGCTCAAGCGTCGAATATACCTTCCTAGTACTTTTGTAGACAGGTCAAACTTCTAGAACCAAACATTCTCCGCTCGAGCGCATAAATGGCCGCTCGATCCCTGACCTGCCCAGTTGAAGTGGCAAAACATGAAAAAAGGATCGAAATCGGGATTGCTACAACCTTCCCCCCTTAAAGAATTTTATCCCCGAAATTTCAAATCAAACTACCCAAACAAAGGGGTTTCTAGGGATCAAAGCCACGCTATTTCATTTTCAAATCACAATACTAACTCTCAACCAAATTCCACCATTTCCACCATGGTTATC
This sequence comes from Camellia lanceoleosa, assembly GCA_025200525.1. Classification (NCBI taxonomy): domain Eukaryota; kingdom Viridiplantae; phylum Streptophyta; class Magnoliopsida; order Ericales; family Theaceae; genus Camellia; species Camellia lanceoleosa. Next base: position 43,372,112 of record CM045760.1, read on the forward strand.
TCATTAACAACAACCTCCCAAATATGCATAAACATGAAATTTCCTAAAAAGTAATGGCAACTCTCAACAACCTTATGCTTAAAACAACAACACACATATCAACATGTGGTTAACAACTTTAAATACGTTTCCCTCAACACTAGGGAATATTACAAAGAAAAGCAACTTAAGCATTTTCAAACAAATCCGGATATTTGGAGCGAACTTTCGCATCCCATTCCTACATTGCTTCTTCAACCCCATGGTGTCTCCATAACACCTTTACCAACGATATAGTTTTGCCCCATAGCACTTGCTCTCGGGTATCTAATATTTGAACCGATCGTTCTTCGTAAGAGGCATCCTCATCTACCTCCAAGTCAACCCAATCAAGAACATGAGAAAGGTCGGGTTCATACTTCCTAAGCATAGATACATGAAATACATTGTGAGCTCCCAAAAGTTGTGGCAGTAAAGGTAACCGGTATGCTAGTTCCCAAATTCGCTCTAAGATCTCAAAAGGCCCAATGAACCTCGGAGATAATTTACCACTCTTACCAAATCTCATCAAACCTCGCCTTGGTGAGATTTTTAGAAACACATGGTCACCAACTTCAAAAGATAAAAGTCGTCTCCTTTTATCGGCATAACTCTTTTGTCGGCTTTGGGTCGTAGCTAACCTCTTCCGAATGAGAACAACTCTCTCTGTTGTCTCTCTAACAATTTTCGGACCCAGTAACGGTGCGTCACCCACTTCGGCCCAACAAACCGGTGATCTACAAGGTCGGCCATACAAGACCTCAAATGGTGTCATTCCAATACTAGCTTGGTAACTATTGTTGTAAGCAAACTCAATCAATGGTAAGTGCCTTTTCCAAGGCTCCTTAAAATCAAGGACACAAGCTCTAAGCATGTCCACCAAAATCTGAATGGTACGTTCCGACTGTCCATCGGTTTGAGGATGATAAGCGGTGCTAAGAGTCAACTTAGTTCCCAACGCCTCTTGAAGGCTTTGCCATAACCGGGTAGCAAAACGAGGATCCCTATCCGACACAATAGTCACAGGGACTCCATGAAGTCGAACTATCTCTCTAATGTACAACTCTGCCAAGCGTTCAACTGAGTCGCTGGTGCACATTGGAATGAAATGTGTAGACTTAGTCAACCTATCAACAACCACCCAAATGGCATCATTGCCTCGTTGTGTTCTAGTAAGCCCAACTACAAAACCCATGGTAACACGCTCCCATTTCCACTCAGCTATCAGTAAGGGTTATAACAAACCCGCTGGTCTTTGGTGTTTGGCCTTCACTTGTTGACAAGTAAGGCACTTCGATACAAATAAAGTGACATCTCGTTTCATACCCCTCCACCAAAACCGACGACTAAGATCATGATACATTTTAGTGCCTTCCGGGTGTACCGCAAGGCGTGAGTGATGGAACTCTCGAAGTACTTCCTCTCTATAAGATTCTGGTACAAACAAATGGTCTAGGTAACATATACTCAGATCCGAGTGAACGTTCAAACCTTTCTCTTCCTTCCCATTGGAAATCTTAACACGGATTGATTCCATATCACGGTCTCCTCGTTGTGCCTCTATGACCTTACTAACCAAGGTAGGTTGAGCATTCAAAGTAAACAAGGTAGCACTCTCCCTGGACTCACCCAAGTGCAAATCAAACTTGCCAATAACATCTAGCATATCCCATTCCCGAATGGCCACACTTGCCAAACTACTCACAGATTTTTGACTCAAAGCATCAGCCACCACATTGGCTTTTCTCGGATGATAGTGTAACTCAAAGTCATAATCCTCCATAAATTCCATCCACCTCCATTGTCGTAAATTCAAGTTTTTTGAGAAAACAAATACTTTAGACTTTTATGATCAGAGAAAACCTCAAACTTCTCATCATACAAGTAATGTCTCCAAATTTTTAAGGCAAAAATCACCGCCGCTAATTCTAAATCATGGGTGGGGTAATTCTTTTTGTGAGTTTTCAATTGTCATGATCCGTAGGCCACAACTTTTCCCTCTTGCTTTTTTTTTGTAATATTCCCTAGTGTTGAGGAAAATGTATTTAAAGTTGTTAACCACATGTTGATATGTGCGTTGTTGTTTTAAACATAAGGTTGTTGAGAGTTGCCATTACTTTTTAGGAAATTTCATGTTTATGCATATTTGGGAGGTTGTTGTTAATGAGATAACCATGGTGGAAATGGTGGAATTTGGTTGAGAGTTAGTATTGTGATTTGAAAATGAAATAGCGTGATTTTGATTGCTAGAAACCCTTTGTTTGGGTAGTTTGATTTGAAATTTTGGGGACAAAATTCTTTAAGGGGGGAAGGTTGTAGCGATCCCAATTTTGCCACTTCACTGAGTATATCGGGGATTGAGCTACTTGGTCACCGCGGGGTCCAGGCGGCGCCCTTGGCGGAATCAAGCGCATACTGCGAGGATCGAGCTACAGTCACTCGAGGTCCGAGGATAGCGCCTTAGCGACTCGTGAGGCGTGCCTTGGCGGGGTTGAAGGGTAGTGCCCTCAAAACAAAAATGCAAAATGCATTAAAAGTTGCTTGTCTGCTCGAGCGGCCGTTTATGCGCTCGAGCGGAGAATATTCGGTTCTAGAAGTTTGACCTGTCTGCAAAAGTACTGGGAAAGTGTATTTGACGCTCGAGCGGGGCTTTCCAACCTCGAGCGGACCATGTTATATCAGTTCGTGAATATGATATTTCAGATCACTTTTGTATATCTCTCTCTAAAAATCTTTTCCTCTCTCTTCTCTCTATATTTCCCTACGCCAAATTGGATCAAAAACTTGATTTCTCAAGATCCATTAGAGTTCTGCCATAAGTTCTTCATCAAAGTTGGTTAACTTCTCGAGGGCTTCGTTGTGTGCGGTGAAGATCGAGTTTGATTTTGGAGGTTTCATCTCATTTCTTCTTCAAAACTTGAGGTAGGGATTTTCTTAGAGTTATATATATATTTTTGTAAGATTTATATGATTTTCGAAATCATCTTTCGATAGCTTTGAAAATTGATTGTTGATTCAAGAAGTTGAGCGATTTTGAAAGTGGGTTTGTCTCTTGTTCTTTTAAAATGATCTTATGGGTTTTGATCTTTGTTGATTGAAGAAAAGATGATTTTGGAAAGTTTTCTTTCAAAAGATTTGAGTTGTATAGTTTTGATTAAAAAAACCTAGAATTTGGAGATTTTTTTAAAAGAGACTGAAAATCCATGAATGATATTGTTATATTTATTTTGTGTGTCAAAATAAATGGATGTTTGGAAAATTTCTTATTTATATTTATATAAATGATGAATTTCAGGGGATATGAGAATTGTTGTTCATTTTGGAAATTATTGTTCAAAACATTGAAATAGTCTTGAAATAACTAATTGTTAAGGATATTTGAGAAGAGGGAATTGTGTTATTCTTTGAATGATGAATTGGAATAAAAGTATTTATATTCGTCTTGTGTTATTGGCATAACAATTCATTTGAATGCATTAAACTTTGAAAGTTGATTTGAAAACTTGCATTGAGAAAAGAATGTTAAGAAATAAGTTTTCATGAAATGGTTTTGGGGTAAATACGTTGGTAAGTCTTGATAGGTGGTGTAGATGATATTGAATAAGTTGGCCTGAGAGTCCGGGGTGAAAGACCGAAAACCTGCACGGATAGGTGTCGAGCCTTCCGGTTAATACCGGTAAAAATGACAATTTGGTAGTACTTGTATAGTCTACTTGCAGAAACCGACCTAGGGATTTCCAGAGTCATATTTACCGCCTTTGAAATAAATTGTTAAGTTTTGAACAATTGAAATTGCATGATATCATTGAGTATGATGGTTTTCGAAAGATGAAAACGTGATTTATGTTCAAAAAGGGCATAGCATGGCATGTGCATTTCATCTCTTGAGACTTGTATAAAATGTATATACTTTGTTAAGAATTTCCTACTGGGTTTTATGCTCACCCTACGAGATTTTTGTGCAGAAAAAGATGTGGTGATCCCACCTAACTAGGGGCGTGGAAGTACGTGTATTGGGAGTACAACGCTCTCATTTTGTTGGGATTCTGTGTGTAAACCAAGGGCTGTGTTTGTGTGGGTTTGAATAACCATTTTGTGTAACTAGGCTCAAGCCTTGGAAACTTGTAAACCCTTGGGGGTATTTATTTGTTTATTTACTTGTTGTTGGATTAATGTGTTGTTGCATGAAGAACTATTGTATCATGTAATGTAAGTTTGGAGATTTATATTCCGTTTTCCTTGAAATAGCCATGATTGTTGTCTTATCATTTGGGCTAAAAACTTGGGGCATTACGGTTACAAAAATATCATTAAAAAAGGTAGTGAATATGTTATCTCATCTCTTCAGGTGCCAACAATATAGTCACAAATCTAAGCGGCAACCCGTAGGTGCACAACGTCTCTAGTCAGAAACTGTCACCAGGTCTTTCTAACTTCATTGTATTTCCTATGATTTTAATTATTGATCGGTTGACACATTGATTTTTTTTTGTTTTTGTTTTTTGTTTCTCGACATTGATACATTCAAATATATCAATTGATATGTATAAATTTTTCAATATTGATACATTTCAGTCTATATATGGTGGTAATAAAAATTAGGAGAATAATTTGCTCCTTTCTGATTTGGCCCGTACTCTACCATTTTATCATTCAAAAATAGCCAATATTCTCCCATATGGGTTTGTACTATAGTGAAATGATTATAATTCTCAGAAGTTATTTTTAAATAAGTTTTCATTTGTCTTTATTGAATTTTTTTCATACTTTAGTCAATTTTTTTTTATTAGATGCATCTAAAAAGTAAAAAAATTTAACTAAAATATGAAAGGAAAAAAATTACTAAAAACAAACGAAAATTCAAACAAAAACACACAAAGATTTTTGTTTGAATTTTCATCTATTTTAGTGATTTATTTAATGTTTTAGCCAATTTGTTTTACTTTTTAATGACTTTTGATTAAGTGCATCCAAAAGTACAAAAATTGATTAAAATATTAAAAAAAAGCGCTAAAAAAAAAATTGAAAACTCATCCAAAAACAGTTTTTGAAAAACCATCTAACCGAACAGACACCATATATATATATATATATATATTTTTTTATCACAATGGGTTTACCATATTATTTGTCAACATTGTATTAGTTTAATGAATGCCACAACTCATACTTATTACCAATAGGGGTGAGCATGGTCCGGATTAGGAGAAAACCAGGACCAATCTATTATCTACGGTTCTTAAAAAATTAGAACCAATCCAATCCATTTAAATCGTGAAACCAATTCGAACCAATCTGTTTAAATACGGATTGGATCGGTTTAGGACCACGGATTCACATAATTAAATAACAAAAAAAAAAATATATAGAACATTTAAAGCAAACAACATCCTGTATGAAATGATCAGCAGTAGTAGTAAACATTACATTTCCCTTTCCACAAATCCTAAGCAAACAACAGAGATAAATTAGTTTTAGACAACAACAAACAAGCAAGGAAGTAACAATGATTTTCTGTGCATTTTCTTATCTTTTCCACTAAGTAAATTCATGAACCATTTTTTTAAAAATTCTTTTCTGGGACTTCCATATTCCCATTTTCTTAACATTCCAAACCCTGTTTGAAGGTTCCAACAACTTTTCAACTACAATACTCTAATTTTCAAGAAATTGAAGGCCTACAGGATAAACTGTTCGACATATGGCAATTGATCTAGAGAGAGAGAGAGAGAGCTTACAACAATGACAGGATCTGTGAGGCTGACTTGAGAGAAGAAAAGAGAAATCCAATCAGCAAAGGAGTATAAGCTGGGTGTACTTCCATTGTAACAGAGAGGATTAACATCCAAGAAAAATACCTTCATCTCCTTCTTCTTCTATTGACTCTCATTTGGTACTGGGAGAGAGAGGGAAGGAGCTCATCGAGAGAGAGAGACAACATCTACAGCTACAAATTTGATCTGAGATGAATGATCTAAGATGACTGGGTCTGAGAACAAATGAACAAAAATAGTGTCACCGAGAGAGAGAGAGAGAGAGAGAGAGAGATGAGAGTGAGAGAACACTAAGAGAGAGACAAGCAACTCACCGAGAGAGACAGACAAACAGCTCACCGATCTGATTTGAGATGGATGAGAGTGTGAGAGAGAACTCAATCTGAGATGAGAAAGAGAAAAGAGAGAGGGAGAGAGAGCACTGATAGAGAGATAAGAGTGAGAGACAGTGAGTGAGTGAGGCGTGAATTAGGTTACACTTTAGCTTTTATATGAAACAAGAAATTATATTGTGTGGGAGGGTATATGGTATAAATATAGACTATTTCTAGACTATCCGGATTGGTTCTAATCCAGAACTGTGAGGTTCAATCCGGAACCGATCCGTGGCTTACAGATTTTGAAATTTCCAATTCGGAACCGAACAACGGATTCAAAAAACCAATCCAAACCTATCGGATTGGACTGGACCGGATCGGATTACGGATTTTACAAATTTCTTGCTCAGCCCTACCAATATAGTATTAGCACATGAAATGTTAAGCAAAATATGGTTACAAAAATATAATCATCATAATATTATTATTAAAATGATTGAACATTTTTTATAATACTAATTTTATAAAGGACATTCAATCATTTTAATTTTATTAAATATTAATCACATTTACAAAACCTAGGATGATCGATAGACCTTTGCTATATATATCATGTTATGATGAATTGCTTTGATTATATTTTGCTTTCTTAAGTTTGGCTCATTGGTCTCGTACATTCTTCTCTAGAAAATTTGCCTTCTCCTATATCCCTTCTACCTATTGTTAAAAGAAATATGTAAAACATCATGGACCAGAACATAATGAAGGGCTTATTTGTCTTTATTTCTTCATTAATATGCATGAATGATGTTGCTTGAAATTAAAAATAAATAGAGAAAGAAAAAAAGAAAAAGCTATATTGTCCTTTCTTACAAAAATAAATAGAGAGGGAAAAGAAGAAAAAGCTATATTGTCCTTTCTTATTGTCTAGATTAACGTTACCCTTAACATAATTTTTATTATAATTTGTTTATTGTTTGATGTGGTAGACTCATATGATAATCACAATATATTAAATAGTATATATAAAGGCAAAATTCAATTCACTTTTTCTCTTTGTGGTTTGAGACTGGAGTAATTTACTCTATGTAGTTCAAATATAGGCAGAGAATTTTTCTATCATGCTTATCATATATTATTGGGACTATTTGTTACAATTTAAATGAATTTATTATAATTTATTTTAATTTGAAAGTACTATTTACTGCAACTACTTGCGGCTTATTAAACTTAAATAAGTTGTTAAAAAAAATGATTATGTGAAAGTTAAGAGAGAGATACTTAAGTTAAGAGAGAGATACTTAAAGAAGATTAAAATTACATTTGAAATTCCTTTTAAATATAAGTTAGATATGATGGATTAGATATGACTAAATTTCTTTTTTGACTTTCTATATAAAGATTTTTAAATTTCAAAATTATAGACATAATTTGATGGGCCAATATTTTGATGCCATGTGTGTTTTTGTAACATTTAAATTAAAAAAAAAAATCAAGAAATTTAGATTGATGATTTGAAACTCATTTGAGTCTTTCAGATAAAATGTCTATTTGCTGTAATATATACTATCTATCTATTTATATCTATATATCTATTTGTCTATATATTATATAAGCAAAAGGGATTCTTAGAAAGAAGAGCTAAGAGAGCTCTAAGTGCTCAATCCAAATTTCTTGATTTTTCAATTTTAAAAAATAATTAATAAATCACACACTAACACTTTCTTTTTTAAACAAAAATGTATTTTTTATTCTTAAAATCATTCATTCCTTACCATCAAACAAGGGGAAGGAGTTTCCAATTGCGAAAAAATAATTAATAAGTCACACACTCTAAAAAGGAGTTTTTCAATTAAATAATAATAATAATAATAAATCACACACTCAAAAATATTTCATCTTAAAATATTTTTTATTAAAATATTTTGAATTCTTCATCAGAAAGCATAAAATAATTTATATAATTAAATTTTGCAACAAGTTTTTTTTTTTTATTTTTCTCTTCACTATGGCCATTACCACTCAACGTATATATCAAATCTCATTATTTTCATACACAGTAAACGTTAATTAGTTCATAATTAAATTCATGGAGTTTTATATTAAACCCTTAAATTATGCTACCATGATTACCATTTCAAATTACTTCCTTAATTTATGTTTACCGTACCAAATTTATTTTCAAAATTGCTTCCCTAGGATTGCATTAATGCATGATTTTGACACATTCATACATACACATATAGAAAATAATTAATTCTTTAACTTAAAATTTAAACATTATTGATTCTTTAACATGGTTTAGGCTTCTCTCCTGTCCTCCGTCGGATAAGAGAGGTGTTGTTGGGCTTTGTGGGTTCACTTTTGGGCCCCATTTTGATAATATGATCATTCATATTTTAGAATTTGTCGAGTACATCATCCCTGTAAAAAATCAAGTCGATCAGATAACGACAACCATGTGTTTGTATTAGTTTTGTATAAAAAAAAAATAGATGGTGAGAAAATAAACGGTTCATACAAAATTGATCTAAACACGTGATTTCCGTTATCTGAGCGACTTAATTTTTTACAGGGATGATGTACTTTGCTAGACCCAAGGTTATTCACATTTCAATTTTATTTGATTTTGATTATTGACAAATATCTTGAACTTATTTAATTATTCAACGTTTTCAAAATATTCTCATGCCTTTGGTCTTCTATGATTCTAATGAATGTATGCCTCTAAATTATCATATTCTTATAAATGTTGGCACCTCAAAACAATAGGATTAGTACAAGTGTGCACAATGTTATTCTTGCTTAAAATAGGTCAAAGGGTCGACGCCAAGATATGATAGGGTTAACACCAAAATATAGTGAACAAAACTTAAGCTATGCAACAACAAAGGGTCGAAACCAAGACATGATAGGGTCGACAGCAAAAACTAGTGAGAAAAGTTTAAGCCTTCTAACAGCAAAAGGTCAACACCAAGACATGATAGGGTCCCAAAAAAATAGTGAGCAAAGTTTAAGCATTTGAAACAGCAAAAGGTTGACACCAAGACATGACAGGGTCAACACCAAAAGACAGATAATAAAGTTTAAGTCTTTCAGCAGTAGAGGGTCGATACCCAATTAAGTGAGGGTCGACACCAAGAACTTATGGCAGTCAAGGCAGAAAATAAAAGAAAGCAAAGAGTCAACAACACATCTGCAGGTGTTGACCCTTAAATTTGGGTTTCAAAACCTAGCCGCCATTTCTGACTTCTGAGCAGACTTTTCTGACATCACTAAGGAGATAAATCTTATTCTATTTCAAAAGAGTTGTGGGCAACCACCTTTGACTTAGTGGAGAAACGATATTCTTATCTACACCATTCCCAAATTAGAAAAAGCAAAAAGCATGGAGACATATCTTATCTCCACATACCTAGATTTAAATTCTAAGTATGGGCATCACATGTGATGACCGGTATGTAATTCACCTTGTTCTCTTGAGTTATGTTGGATTTACTTTCGTTAGAATGTTGGGTTTTAAGTGTGGTCCTGTCAACCGTTGGGTTCGTTGTTTGTTTTGAAAACTTCCTCCCAAAAAATCTATCATTCGTATTTATTTCGATCCCGAGTATTTCACTTGTTTCGAAGAGTGCGAGATCGGGTTCGGAGTGTCTAGAGTTGAGCCAAGGATTTTCTAGGCTGGAGGGCCAGGGTCGCACGTGCGAGAGAGGGGCCGCACGTGGGGAAAACAGGAGAGGCTTGAGAGTATACTGCAATAAATACAGGTGCAAGAGTGCAAGTGCGGGAGAAGGGCCGTACGTGCAGGGATGAAGGCCGCACGTACGAGAGGCACGCTGCGCACATGCGGGAATGGGTGCCGCACGTGGGATGGTAGTTGGATCCGAAATTTTTTCCTTTTTTTCTGTCTTTGGGTTGAGTGTATCTCACATTTTACATCTCTCTCTCTCTCTCTCTCTCTCTCTCTCTAAAAATGTCGTTTTCTCTTCATTCTCTCTAAAAACCTTCACCAAACATAAAAAACTCTTGATCTCTTCCAATCCATTGGGATTTTGATCCTATATCCTTTACGAATCTTGGAGAGCTAAGCGAGGGCTTCGTTGTGTGCGGTGAAGATTGAGTTGTGATACTGTTGATTTTGGGGGTTTCATCTCATTTCTTCTTTAAAACTTGAGGCAAGGATTTTCTTAGAGTTATATATATATATATATATATTTGCAAGATCTAGATGATTTTTGAAATCCTCCTTTGATAATTTTTGAAATTTGATTGTTAGCTTAAGAAGATGAGTGACTTTGAAAGTGGGTTTACCCCTTATTCCTTTTTTAATAATCACTTGAGGGTTTTGAACTATATTGATTGAAGAAAGACGTTTTTGGGTGAGATTCTTTCAAATGTTTTGGAGGTGTATGGTTGTGGTGAGAAAACCTAGAAATTGGGGGTTTTTAAAAGATCTTGAGAATCCATGGATGTCATGGCCATGTTTCTTTTGTGGGCCAAAATGAATGAATGTTTTGGAAAATTTCTTATTTATATTTATATAAATGATAAGTTTCATGAAATATGAGAATTGTGATTTTGGAAGTTGTTCAAAATATTGATATAGTCTTGAAATGACTAAATTGTTGAGAATGCTCGAAATGTGGGAAATGTGTTATCCTTTGGATTTATTGGAAGAAAAGTATATATATATATATATATATTCATCTTGTGAAATTGCATTGAAAAGAGGATTGAGAATTGTGATCACAATGATAATATTGTGTGGAAGAATTGAACATGGAAGAAATGTTGCGTTACATTAATAATTGTTACATTGGCATATCAATTCATTTGATTATGTTAAGCTTTGAATTTAAATTTGAAAACTTTTGCATTGAGAAAAGAATGTTTTGAAATAAGTTTTTATGGAATAGTTTTGGGGTAAATATGTTGGCAAGTCCGGATAGGAGGTGCAGATGAAATTGATTAAGTTGGCTTGAGTATCCAGGGTGAAAGACCGAAAACACGCGCAGAGGAGGTACCACTTCCCTTCAGGTGAGAGACCGGAAAAGTGGGGTTTTGGTAGTGCTAGTTATGCCTGTGGACACCAACCTAGGGATTACTAGTGTCGTATTTACCGCCCCCTTGAATTAAATTGATAAATTTTGAATAGTTGGAATTGTAAGATATCATTGAGCGTGATGGTTTTCAAAGATGAAGATATGATTTATTTTCAAAAAGGCATAGCATGGCACGTGCATTTCATCTCTTGAGACCTGTATAAAATGTATATACTTAGTTAAGAATTTCCTACTAGGCTTTATGCTCACCCTACGAGATTTTTGTGCAGGAAAAGATGCGGTGATTTTGCCTAACTAAGGGTGTGGAAATGTATGTTGAGAGTACAATGTTTTCATTTTGCTGTGACACTGTTTGTATGCCAAGGGCTATATTTGTGTGGGTCCGAGTAACCATTTTGTGTAACTAGACTTAAGTCTTAGAAATTGTAAACCCTTGAGGGTGTTTGTTTATTTGGTTTTGGATTGAATGTTCTATATGCTATAGATTCATGTATTAGAAATCATCGAATGTATAATCGCATGAGGATCTATTTGTATGAATCTCATGATCATGTAATGCAAGTGTGGAGAATTTATTCCGGTTTTACCTCAAGGAGCCGTGATTGTTGTATTATTATTATGCTGAAAATTTAGGGCGTTACATCACATCTTTTGAGGAGGCTCCACCTTCAAAGGCTTGATGATAGCCTGTACACACCTATGCTCTGCTTCAATAGCTAGAAAGCACACCCATGCTTTTCTCTAACGGCTAGAAGACTTTGAAGTCTATAAATGCTGTATTTCTCCAAATCTAAAGACACAAGAGCTTTGAGTATTCAAGTATTATCCCTAATCAATCTCTGCTACACATTAGACTTGTACTTTTACTTTCACATTTGAGTTTATTTTAAGTGTATCTCAAAATTCCCTATGCTGTCTGATTGCTCGAGCAGTCTGCGCGTATATCAGTTCATAAAAGTCACCTTTTAGATCACTTTTTCATTTCTGTCTCTCTCTCTAAATATTTCAAAAAACCTAGATCTACTCTTTCTCTCTCTCTCTCTCTCTCTCTCTCTCTCTCTCTCTCTAAAACTTGTCTTTAAACCTTAGATACACCATCATCTGTTGATTTCTCCACCATTGTCCTTTGGAGAAAAAGGTAGAGCGCACCTAGAGCTTCGTTTTAATCTGAAAAGTTCGTGTTTTCGTCAACGTTGAGTTTTGGGGCTTTTGGGCTTTCTCCTCTTCAGGGGTTGAGGTAGGAATTTTCTTAACGGTGTGCATGTTGTTTAGCTTCATTATACGTTATTTTTGTTAGTTATGGGTTTTCAAAAAGATGGATTTGGATATATATTTATTAATGTACAAATTTGGAGAAAAATACTTGTTTTCGTTTATGGTTTGGGATTGGTAACCTTGTGGTTGTTGTGTTATGTATTTTGAAGAAAATATTTGGTTTTAATGGATTTTCAAAGGTTAATAAAAAATTAGGGTTTTGGATGCTTTTATGGAAATAGGATGAAATTAGAATGGTTGTGGGATTTTGGTTGAAATGAGGTTTGGTTGAGAAAAGTTTTGGAATTATTAGAAAATACCGAGTATTATTTACTCTTTTGAAATGGTGGTTTTGTTGGAAACGATATGAACAGTTTTGAGAAAATTGTGTTTTTTGGTGGAGATTCACAAGACTTGTGAGGAGTGTGAATGTTATTTTGGGAATCATGAGATTTTGTATAAATCATTGGGATTTCGATTTGGTTATGATTTTGATTTATTATCATTGTTGTTATCTTTTAATTAGAGATAATTGTTGTTGGTAACTGGTGGAGAGTTTTATTTGTTGTTATAGAAACTGCACGTGGATTAGGAAATGGAAACATTTGCAAATCATACATTGCATTGTGCATATCATGGTTTTGTAACTGGAGATTTGAATGTTTCGGGAAATATATTATTGTTTTGAAATGTATGTATTGTATTATTGAAAGGGTAAATAAAATGGTGAAACTATGAGAGGGTGTTAAAGTAGAATTAAGTCGGCTTGTGTGTCCTTAGTGTAAGACCTAAAACCCGCGTAGTAGGTGCCGAGCCTTCCGGTTAATACCAATAAAAATGACATAGTAACTTGTATAGTTACTATTATGAATACTAGCCCTGTAACACACCGAAGTAATTAATAATAGTACCCTTTCACAATAATTACCAATTAATAATACATTTTAGAAAATAATATCTTTACATTCATATGATCCAGGTGTATAAAAGATGGCACATGTAATTATACATTCATAAGCTCTAACCTTGAATTTATAGCATGTATCATAAGCAAAAGATATGAAATAAGAGTTAAACTGATTAATGTATGCCTTAATGGCTACAACTTTTAAAGTCGATACTTGGTTACAACAAAAGTGACTTTGAAACTCAATACAGATAAAGTCCTATGCTTGTACAAAATAAATACAACAAAAACAAAACAAGAAGCTCTCGGCTCCAAGTCCTCCCAAGCTATGGCCTTGGCAGAGGTATATTATCACCACTTGAAAATGGTTTTCGACAGAGGGTGAGCCAAAGCCTAGTAAAGATACTCTAACACAGTATTTGAATTTTAACAAAGTTATAAGGTGAATTTATATGCAATGCTCATGCCAAAACATTTTATATCTCTTTCCACAAAAAAACCACGTAATGCCATGTTTATATCACAATTCATGAAATCATTTCCTTTACAGTAGAAAGTAGGAAAGTGGATACAACACTGGGAATCTCTAGGATGTGTCTACAAGTAGGCTACAAGCACTACCAATTGTCATTTTTACTTATATTAACCGGAAAGCTCGACACCTATCCGCGCGGGTTTCTGGACTTTCACCAAGAACATACAGGCTAACATAATTCCACAACTACACCCCTACCAAAATTCACCAAGGTATTCACCCATTTTTCTCAAAACAAAGTACATTTCAATGTGTTAAATATGTAACGATGCTTAATGCAAATGGATGAGAATTTAGTTTCAATTCACCTAATTCTCATGCAATTTCTACAACAATCATAGCTATCCTCCACCAATAGCCTAAAACATATATCTCTAAACATATAGATAATTTCCAATAAAGGCATACTTTCCAAAATTTCAAGATAGGAGTGATAATTTATATCCAACTCCACCATCATCCTCCTTATCGTCCCAATTTCATAAAACCAACAACAATCCCATTTTCTCTTTACAAAATGAAATATTCACAATTTAGGGAAAAATCTCATTTTCTTTATAAATCAATTCCAAGGTTAAAATCCACCAATTTATCACAACTCAACCACATTTACAAACCTATATTCATATTCAAGAACCCATTTGGAAAACCCTTCTTTTGATTTCAAACCAAAACCCTAGCTTTATTCCAAAAATTTCCAATATCAAGATTTCTTTAAAAGGAAAATCACCAAGTTTAAAATCATACTAAAGTGTGGATAAGTCCCTATCTCAAAGCTTGAAGACAAGGGAGAGAGAGAATAAATTTCAATAGAGTTGAAAATGGACTTTGCTCCAATGAAATGGAAGCTCTAGGTGAGCTCTACCTTTTTAACAAAGGGACTATGATGTAAAGATCAATAGATTGAGAGTATTTAGAGGTTGAAGATGAGTTTTAGAGAGAGGGGGTCTAGATTTAGGGTTTTGAAATGTTTAGAGAGAGAGATATTAAAAAGTGACTTTTAAAGACTGATATACGTGCAGACCGCTTGAGCGACCAGACACAAAAAAAAGAGACACTGCTCGAGTGAACAAAGTACCACTCGAGTGAAGAATGCCACCCTTCTAGTACTTTTGCAGGCCTGCAAAAGAACTGAGAGTTCTAAAACACCGCTCGAGCTCAAGAAGGACCATTCGAGCCAAGACTACTTAAGTGCAAGAAATACCACTCGAGCGAAGAATGCCATACTCCTTGTAGTTTTGCAGACCTACAAAAATACTAGAAGTTCTCAAAGTTCGCTCGAGCACAAGAAAGTTCGCTCGAGTGAACAAGCCAAAATCTGGGTAGCAACAGTTTTGAAAAACTAACTCCCAACTTGTTTAAAATACAACCAAGACATTCTAATAACCAAACTCAACAAGGAATAAGACGAAAGAAGACATGAATAACCATCAAGCCAAGAAATCGTGGATCCAAAACAATGAACGGGTCGGGTTTAAACCAGAATCGCTATAAGACCTACAGATTTATTCATTATATTTACCACTTGAATGTTTTGAAAGAATATTGTTGATTTGGAACGATCTTTTGGAAATCTCGCATTGCATTGTTTCAAAGAGGGAAAAATGAATGTTTTATCATGACATTTCATGTGCATACATCTTATGACAATGTTAAGCATCATACATGTTATTAAGTTTATTTCTACTGGGCTTTATGCTCACCTTACGAGGAAAAGCACTTTTAAGTGAATTGGAGTGCCTCCGCCAAGGTGATGACTTGGGAGGGTCTTGGAGCTTGAGGCTCATATTCATCAATTTCTTGGTTATTGTTGTAAATTAAACCAGGGGCTTCTTTGTATTGAGCTGTGGCTCATTTGCTGTAATCGGGCAAGGCCTTGGAAATTTGTCACCTTTAAGGCATTAACTTGTAATAATTTAGTTTTATTTATTTTGGATTTAATTCATGTTGTAGAACCAAAAGAATGTACTAAGGTATGTATTGGAAATGATGTTGTATAATCATATTGATGTTGTGTTCATCATGTTTGTAATATTATGCAGGAGTAGATTGTTTACTTAGTTTTGGGGCGTTACAGTCTTTACAATTTATGAGTGAGAAAAAATAAATAAGTAAAATTTTGTATTGTATTACTTGTGTATATAATGTATATTTAATATGATCTAACGATCTAAATTGTTTTAATATCATCTAATGGCTAATAATTATTTGTATATTCAATATTTATATATTTAATTTGGCTTTCGAGTTGCTCGAGTTGTTTGATATCTTTGCCTAAACCCGCCCAAATTTAATTCAGACTTTAAATTTTTGTCAAAACCTGTACCAAGTTTAAAAATATTTTGTCCAATCTCTAAAAAATTTCGGGCTGAGCTCGAGTTGCTCGGGTTGAACCCACCCAAGTTGTACCCCTAGCTACTATGGTCTTTGATTTCAATGTTTTATTGATTAGTGGATGTTTGGGATTTACTTATTTTTGATTTATTAACTTTTTACATAAAGATGTGAAGAAAAATAGAAAAATAATGTGACAACTTGTAACAAACAAGCTGCTTATATAGCAACTTTCCAAACTTTTACTAAATGAAATGGAATAATATGATAATTTTTTTTAAATATTCATTTTATGTTTTATTCACTCAAAAAATAATAAAAAATTGCATTATAAAAGAAATAATAATTATTCTATAAAAGATAAAAGAATAATCATTTCGTTCCCTTGCACCTCATTCTATTGCATCTCATTCCATTCCGCTACCTGAATTTTTTTTCCAAAAATAAGATTAATTTCTTACAAAATAAAATAAAATAAATGATAGAAATTTTTATTTCTATTATAAGATACAATTATGGAATAAATAGATGAGCTAAAGATTTAGGTCAAATGAGTGGACATTTTTTTTATTAAGTTTGATTAGGATGGGATAATCGAATGATGATATAAACCATCAATGATCATGTGCTATTACCGTTACACTTTCATTTGATTAGATTTTTATTAAATTATTTTTAGACCCATGCAAGGCACGAACTATTATTGTGATAAATTTAAATTTTCAAAATGCAAATCTTCAAACAAATTATTTTTTTTGGTTCGATTTTTTAAAAATTATTTTTAGACTGAATTTCATTTGTTTAATAAATTTTTTCATACTTTATTCATTTTTTTTTCAACTTTTTAAATTCAGATACACCTAAAAAATAAAATTAATGGACTAAACTATTAAAAAAAAAATCACTAAAAACAAATGAGAACAAAGGCATGTGTACATTTTTGTTTTGAATTTTTATTTATTTTAAATGATTTTTTAAAAAATATTTTAATTAATTTTTTTTTAACTTTTTAAATGTATCACTTGCACATGACATTTTAAATGGAATACCTTAAATGATATTATCAATCTATTTAGTTTGATTTAAAAAAAAGTATTTATGAGTTTTTAAATTTTTAATTAACATATTCCATATTTAAAAAGAAAAAATGTAAGGTACTTTTGGTTGAGGTTTAAATTGACCAAAAAAAAAAAAAAAAACATAAAGACAAAAAAAAGCTAAAGAAAAAAGAAAAAATGAAGAGAATTAAGTGCTAGATATTAAAATAATATGAAATAATAGTTGAGGGGTTGAAATATAATTTGTCAAAATTTATATTAAATAGATAAATACATAGATGGGAAGGCATTGCTGGGCCCAACTCACATGGGCAATTCCAAAACACACCTTATAATGGCCCTGTTTGGTAGAGCTGTGGGAAAGTACTTATACCTTATACATTAACAGCTTATAACTTATAACTATGAACATAAGCTGATTTATGAGTTATAAATTAAGCTTCTCCTGCTCCACTCAAAGAATAAGTTGATTTCTGACTTACAAAAAGCTATAAGCTGTATTGTTAAGTTAAACCAAACACATCAAAATAGTTTAAATTAAGCTGAAATTAAACTGTACCAAATAGGGCCAATAACAGCCAAAAAAAGTGAAGCAGTAACGACAACTATGGGCAAATGTAGAAGAAGCAGGTCAAATACAAGCCATGGTAACCAAAGAGCCTCTTATATATAGATATGTGGGGTTTGTATGTGATAGAGATAAGGGTAAGTATCCGTCCAGTCATTTTTTTTTTGGGGGTAAAGTCCAGTCAAGTTGAGCTCACATTAGATAGTAAGTAATTTTAAATTAAATAAATTATTCAATACTTTCTCTCTTATCACTTTGTCTTCTAAAAGTCTACCACAAAAAGTGGTAAATTTTATAATTTAGACTAATAACTATTTATTTAAAATACTATCTAAATTTATTCTAAGAATATTAAATAATTTCTCATTAATTTGATATCGGACCTAATCTAGTTACCTTAAATTGCCTACTTAACTTGACATATATGGCCTATTAAATTGTTTTTGGTCTTAAAGTATATTAAATGAGTCTGAGGTTTTTAATAAGTGTTCAGCTTATCTCATGTCGAGATTAGGGTTGGTTTGGGATGTCCTAAAAAAGTGCACTTTTTTACTTATTGGTGGGTTTGGGTTGGATTTGATGTGATGTGTTAGAGAGGTGATGTGATTTAAATAAGATGATGTGACTTAAATAAGATAGTGACTTTTTGACTTATTTAGTACATGCCAAACTATTGGACTGTTCAGTCTGGCCCATAGGCCCATTTTTGGGTTCTGTTTCAATAATTCGAACTGTTCAATGTACAGAACTCGTCGAGTACTATATTTCTGTAAAAAATCACGTTGATCGGACATTGATAGCTATTTCAATGGATCAGAATTCTGTCAACTGTTTATTTTTTCACCATTTATTTTTTTTA
Organism: Camellia lanceoleosa; assembly: GCA_025200525.1. Taxonomy (NCBI): domain Eukaryota; kingdom Viridiplantae; phylum Streptophyta; class Magnoliopsida; order Ericales; family Theaceae; genus Camellia; species Camellia lanceoleosa. The sequence goes on from CM045760.1 coordinate 43,390,799, forward strand.
ATACAAATCTGATCCGGTCAAATAGCTATCGATATCCGATCAACGTGATGTTTTACAAGAATATAGCACTCGACGAGTTTTATATATTGAACGGTTCAGATTATCGAAATAGGGTCCAAAAATGAGCCTATAGGTCGGATTAAACGATCCAATCTTGATCTCAAACATGAGACAAGCTGGACCCTTTTAATAATTATTTGAATATTTGGACAATATTTTGACCTTTTTACTTATGTTTGAATTTCCCATAAAAAAAAAAAAAACTTACGTTTGAATTTAAGCTCTAAACAAAACATTTATATATTTTTTATTATTTTTTTTATTAGTTCTAGAGTTTATTCAATTTGTGTGCACATTTTTTCCCCCTTAATTGTAACGGGTGAGCTCTACAAGTTGATAAGGCTGTACCAAGTCAATTTTACAAAACTTGTCAATTAAATTTTAGCTAAGCGTTTACTGTTAAACATTTATTTCAATTATAGAACGTGGGTTCAAGTAAAGCTGATGTAACATTGCTATATCAACTTTATGTTAATATTTCCTCTATAAAAAAAAAAAAAAACTTTATCTTAATATTTATTTCAATTATAAAACGTGGATTCAAGTAAGCTGATGTAACTTTACTATATCAACTTTACGTAATATATTGTTAATAGATTTTTAAGTAGTTATACAAAAGTCTCATATATATTCAATTTTAGTAACACTTAAAAGGTGGTCGCTTTCTGCCTCTAAGTTTAAACAAAATTTAAGACGCTAAATGAGGGGTAGGTATTATGTTGTGTTATTTCAAAATTATCTCAATATTAATTAAATGTATTTATTTTTATGTTATGATATGGTGTCATTTCGGTTCATATCTATTTACTTTGTCATTAATTCACTAATTTTGTGTATTATTATAGTTGTGTCGAAAATTCTCATTCTTTTTTAAAATTAATTTTAGCTCTTATAGCATTGGTAGACCCAAAATATAAGGATTTGACTCAACTAATTTAAGTTCACAATTTAAATTACAGGCCCTATATAAATTATAAATGCTTAATTAGCAATTTTGAATCTAAAAATACAATAAAAGCAACATTTAACTAATATTTTGTCGTAGTTGGCTCAAATTTTTTTTTTTGTATTATAAATTCTATTTTATTTAATATTTTTTTTATACATTGGGTGATTTTTTTTTATTATCTAGATTTTGATAAATCATAAAGCAATAAGACTCAATTTGTCGTTTTCTTTCTTCTTCTTCTTTTTTTTTTTTTTGTTTTGTTTTGTTTTTTGTTCATGTAAAGATTCTTCATGTCTTGATTTATGTAAATAAATTAAGTATATAATTTTAGTGATTATATATGCAGCAGGTATTAACAAATAAAAATATTGCAAGTATTTATTATTTTTTGTAAACATTTTTAATTTTTAATTTTTTAATTTTATATAATTATATACAAAGAGCCTAATTTTGTAAGTTCTCCTATGTTAGGTTTTTATTCTTGACAATCTCGTTTGACAAAATCCTTTAAGTTGTAATTTTGTCCAACTTTTATTTCGGTGAGGCTATGAGTTTTTAGATGCGAATTCAACCCAAATTGTGCTTTACAGAGATGTTTCAAAAGTTAATTCTTTCATGTTTGCCGCGTCACTGACTATGTCGGGGATCGAGTTGCCTGGTCAGCTCGCATGGGTCCAGGGGGCAGCGCCTTTGAAGCAAAAGGCAAAATTGCAGTCGAAGTTGTTTGTCTACTTGAGCAGCCATTCTTGTGCTTAAGCGGAGATCGCAACCTTTCAAAAGTTTCACTTGCCTGCAAAAGTACTGGGAGTTGTTTTTTTCCGTTCGAGTGGCCACTCCTATGCTTGAGCGACCATTTTTGCGCTCGAGCGGAGATCGCGGATTTGTTTTCTATAAATATGTGTTTCAGTCCGATTTTAGGATACGATTTTCAGATCTTCTTTTTGGGTATTAGGGTTTTCATCTGGGGCTTCTTTGCTTGTTTCCTTTGATATCTTTGAGAGTTTATATAATGAATTGAGTAGGTTATATCAAAGGGTTTATTTATTTTATTTTATTCACAAAAGAGAGATTTGTTATTAGGTGAATTCTATGGAATTTAGGCCTGAAGTTTTGGTGGATTCTGGAGTGGCTCATTGTCATGGATTCGACATCGGCGTTGTGGATTTAACGTTGGGTAAGATAATTCCAAGATGAAGACGGGGCTGGAAGAGGCATATAGGGTCGGTTCGATTTGGGCGTGGATTCACTAGGTAATTGAGAGTACACTTGTGTAATTCTTTTTTGTCATCTTAGTGAATTGTTTTGTGACTTTTGCCCGTGATTTTTTTTTTCACAATTGGAGGTGCTCCAATTGTGATTTTTTCATGCTAAAATCGTTGTGTCAATTTGTCTTGATTGGTTGATTGGGATTGTTATTTACTGGTTAAAATTGATACATAATCACAAATCAATATTTAGGGGATTTCTAGATTTTTCAATTGGTATCAGAGCAGGTCGCTCTATTTAAAAAAAAAAAAAATCATTTAGAGCGAAATCTTGTTTGATTTGTGATAATGGATTCAATTCGTGAGGGAAATTCTATGGTTCGACCACCCCTACTTGACGGATCCAATTATTCTTTTTGGAAAGCTCAGATGAGATCGTTTTTAAAATCTATTGATGAAAAAGTTTGGCAATTTGTTATGTGTGGATGGACCGAACCGATAATTACCGTTGATGGAGTAACCTTTCCCAAACCAATTGATAAGTGGGATACAATCGATTACCAAAATAGTAGCTGTAATATTAAAATTATCAATTCACTTTTTTGCGCCGTCACACCTAAAGAGTTTAGTCGTATTTGCAATTGTGAAGTCGCAAAAGAGGCTTGGGATATCTTACAAACTATTCATGAGGGCACTCATTCGGGTAAACACTCAAAACTTCAAAGGCTCACATCTAGTTTCGAAAACCTTTTAATGAAAAACAGTGAGACCTTTGATGAATTTTATGCGAAGTTGAGTGACATTGTAAATTCCAGCTACAATTTAGGTGAAAAAAATATCGGAATCCAAGATTGTAGGAAAAATTTTGAGGTCCTTGCCCGATTGCTTCTAACCAAAAGTTACGGCTATTGAGGAGGCTCAAGATGTTGACAACCTCAAGCTGGATAATTTGATTGGAAATCTCCAAACTTATGAGGCACGTAGAAATTTAAAAAAGAAACAAAATGATGATATTGCTTTAAGTAGTGCTCATAGAGTTGGAAAGGATTCTGATGAGGATTGTGAGATTGATTCCAAGATTACAGATGCTTTTGTAAACAATTTAAAAAGTCTTTTCTGAAAAAGAATCCTAATCATTTGGAATCAACTCATAAATCCAAAGGCAAAGATAAACTCAAAATTAATTCTATAACAAAGAAGGAGAAAGGAAAGATACAAGGGAACTCTAAAAGAGTCCAAAGCTATGAATGCCAAGGATTTGGCCACTTTGCTCAAAAATGCCCTAATCGTTTGAGGAAGAAGAAAGCCTTCGCTATCACTTGGGATGATAAATCCGAGTCCGATAAAGATGAAAGTGACAACGAAGCACAAGGTGAAGAGGGGCATGAACAATTCCTTACTTTCATGACGGTTTTCGAAATTGAAGGACAAATAGAGTATTCGGAGAGGCTGGTTAAGAATGTCACTAATGATGAATCCTTGGGGAGTAATGATGAAGAGCTTGAGCACGCTTATGAAAAATTGTATAAAGAATCTCTTAACTTATCCAAATTGAATGACAAACTCACTACGAAACTCAAAGCATATGAAAGTGAGAATGTCAAATTAAAGAAGGAGATTTCCAAGGCTAGAATGATGCCATTAAGATTTCTAGTGATCAACAAGCTCTTTGTGTGAAACTCTTGACTTGTAAGATAAAGAGGAATGAGCTACAGCAAGACTATGCAATGTATGATGAAAAGATTGAAACTCTCGAGATGTCTCAAGTTGCCTTGGAAGAACTAATGATCAAGAAAGAGGAAGAGCTCAAGTGTGCTATGGCTACTATTGGTTTTTGGAACAAAGGATCAAAGACTTTAGACAATATCATTGGGTTTCAAAAAATGTGTTATGACAAGAGTGGCATTAGCTTTGGTGATAACAAAGAGCAAAAATGGAGTGCATCTACATCTCATGATACAAGAACTCAAGAAAATGGAGAACAAAAAATTCAACATGAGGATGGACTTCTCAAACTTCCTAGAGTTGGTAAGGCTAAAGAAAAGAAGATACACTCTATTTTTATTTGTCATCATTGTGGTATGTATGGTTATATTCGCCCTTATTGTTATGACTTGCATGGGAGAATGTCTCATAGAGATGGAAGAAATTCCAACATCTTGTGGGGTAGAAGACACTTTATTGGTGGTAATGAGGTAAATGGTCATATTATAACCATCCAGGTTTTCTCCCGACCTTTATTGTGTTCCGGATTCGGGTTTCGTGGTTGTATGTTGTTGTCTATGTCTTGTTTCCTCCCTTTAATTCTTTGAATTTAAGTTTTAGGTCTTGTTGGGCGTGTTTGGAATAGGTTGGTTGTCTTTTGGTGCAAATGGTTACTGCTCAGGTTTTGGCTTTCTCACTCGAGCGAGCCTTGGGTATTTGCTTCTTTGCTCGAGCAAGGGTTCTTGCGCTCGAGCGAGGATTGAAAGTCCTCAGGTTTTTTTTCTTAGATGCAGTTTTCGCTCGAGCGAGACGTATGATCTTTGTTTCTACGCTCGAGCGAGAACCCTTGCGCTCGAGCATGTGTCTGCATTGGTGGCAGACCTGAAGCTTTGCATTGTGCGCTCGAGTGACGCTTCTTACGCTCGAGCGAGGCCACTTGTTGTGTCTGGTCGCTCGAGCGACAACTCCTTCACTCGAGCGAGCCTCGCATATATCAATTCGCAATAGCATGATTTTATGTCACTTTTTGGACCTTGTCTTCACTTAAAACCCTAATCCGACTGTCTCTCTCTCTAAAATACCCTTTCTCTCTTCAAATACTCTATGATTTAGCGTTTTTCCACCCCACTCCCTTTGTTAAAAAGCTAGAGTTTGGTGTGGGCTTCTTCTTGATCCGAAAAAGTTTAAGTTTGGAGCATCTTCAAGTTTCTCCTTCTTTCTCTTTGAGCTTCTCCATTTGAGGTAGGGATGTTCTACTCTTTATTATGAGTTTTAACCTAGATGTGTGTCATCTTTGCATAAATGGTGGAGTTGAGAAGTTTGGGTGAAGTTAGGGTTTGGGATTGAATTTGTGAAAAAGGGGTTTTCTAATTTGGACTCCATATGTGTATCTGAGGTCTTGAAAATGGGGTTATTTGTATATAATGGGTGAAATTTAGCATTGGGTGCAATATTTGGGAGAGGGAGAAAAATGCCTTAGTTTGAATTAAATAAACTATTTTGTATAAATAATAAAATCAATGTGGAAATATGAAATTGATTTGGGAATTACGAAATTGGGGGAATATGTGATTAAATGGTGTAGTTGGATTGATAAATCACTCACCTATGGAAAATTTGATAAATTATTTGTTGATAGATTTATTTATCTGTTTAGAAATATCTGTTTTGGGCTATCGGTGGAGGATAGCTGTGATTGTTGTAGAAAATGCATGAGGATTAGGAAAAATTGAAACTAATCAATTGAATTATGTTACTGAATATGACGGTTTGAGTAAACCATTGAATATGTGAATTGATGAGTCATTGTATATGACAACGTGTTTAAATACATTATATATGTATCATTGTTTGGGAGGAGATAGGGGATGGAATCCATTGAGAATTAAGTTGGCCGGAGTGTCCAGGGTGAAAGTCTCAAAATCTATTTATTTATGAATGCCGATTCCCTCGAACGTAGTTCCGTAAAATGGCAAGAAATAGAAGTGTTGGATTGATGAATGCATTGAATTGTGAACCATTGAGTTGAAATCTCATTTCAGTTGTTTTGATAATTATGAACTTAGGAAATGGATTTACCCAAAATGGATGATTGGAAATGAATTGAGATATGGTTATGTAAATTGAATGGTTATGGAAATAATATGTATCGGTTAAGAAATATCCCACATTTATCTGATGCTTATGTCTTAGTTATTTCTCATATATTGTGTAGCATATCTCTACTGGGCTTTGGCTCACCCTACTTGGGACACCATTTTCAGGTACATGTGACATGCCGCCCCCAAGGGTATAGCTTGAGGGGTTTAGGGGTTGAAGGCTCCATTTTTGCTATTAAGCCGAGGGCTTTACTTGTTTAGACACTAGACTCTTCTTTTGTTGTAATCAAGTGATAACTTGAAAAGATATAAGCCTGTAGGGCATTTATTTTGTTGTTATCCATTAGAGTTATATGCTATAGTTTCAGGAAGAATATTTATGAAAGTGTAATGCATGTAATATTATTTGTAATACAGACCCTGATGAATGAAAATGCAACATTTCTATTATGCTTATGGATCTTATGAATGGTTGAATTGTATGATATTTTGAGGGCGTTACAATTTAGTATCAAAGTGTACCGGGTTTGAATATTTTGGGTACGTGGAAAGTGGTTAGTACCACAATGGGTTTGTCTCGCTTGTTTGAGACTTATGTATGATGTTATGTGCTTATATGATAACATGCTTACATAACTATATGGGTATGAGACTTAGTTTCTAGGATGTTGATCGGGTCCATGGGTTTCTGGGAATCCTGTTGGAAAGGCACTCAATCACTGCCGTTTCTAACTAGAACTTTAGCGACGCCACAGGACGGTCATTATCTGGAAATGAAATTCGTATGTGTTTATATGATTATGTGCTTATGTAGAGTGAATTATAGTTGTCCATTGCATTAGGACGCGAATGAGATAGCTTCGACACATTTGTGAATGTGCTAATCCCTTTGTTACCTTTATTAGGATGTCAGGATGAGGTCGTGGTGGTAGGTGTAGTAGGCTTAGGAGGCATGAGATGCCTATACTGGATGAGATTCCGGCACAGGAGGAAGGAGTTGGTCAGGCCAATGTTGCCAAACCGGTTGGTCAGCAAGCCATGGGTGCCTTAGCTCGTGAAATGGCCGGAGCATTAAGGGAATCTATGGACATTCTCAGGGCTGTGAATTAAGTCCAGGCCCAAGTAGCTATGGCAGGGCCGTCTTTTCTGAAGAGGGAGTTCTTCTGGTTGAATCCAAATGAATTTTTGGGTGATCCTAAGGAGCCACTGAAGACTGATGAGTGGCTTGAGCAGATGACAAAGACGTTTGAGATGCTCGACATCGAAAACGGAGGTTTGAGGGTGACCTTGGCGTCATTCCAGCTGAAGGGAGACGCGGGTCAGTGGTGGAAGTATTCACGGGGGCGCATTGGTGGGACTTGGGAGGCCTTTGTTGAAGCTTTCCAAGACAAGTTCTTGTCTGCTACAGTGAGGAAAAAGCTGAGGGATCAGTTTTCTCAGCTCAAACAGTTGAACACACTAGTGGCTGAGTTTGAGGCCACCTTTACTAGCTTGTCTAGGTTTGCATCGAAGTTAGTGGCGACTGAGGAACGCCATTATCTGGAGTTCGAGAAGAAACTGAGGACCGGACTCATGTTCAGAGTTGCTGGGTCCATGATTAGAGACTATGGGTGCCTTGTGGAGGCTGCCGCCCATCTTGAGACCATCATGCATGCAGAGGAGGAGAGGATGAGGGGCTCTAGGAGGAGTCAGGATGGCCAGGGAGACGGTAAAAAGCAGAGGGGTTCTAACCCTCCGCAGTCCCAGGGAGTGCATTCGAGATCTACCTTTCCAATACCGAGTTCAAGTTCTGGGAGAGGTGGTCAGGGAGACGTCCCTTGTTACAGGTGTGGTCAGTTGGGTCATAAGTCTCCAGCTTGCCTACAGAGGGGAGGAGGGCAGCGAGCAACTCCATCTTCGACTCGTTCTTAGGGCCAGAGTCAGGGCAGAGGCCAGCTGCTCACTTGTTATCAATGTGGGCAGGAAGGGCACTTGAAGAGGTTTTTCCCGCAGTTGGGTGGCACACCGGTGCGTCTGGTTTGAGGCAGACACAGAGTCACCAGCTAACGCAGTCAGCACAGGCCTCGAGGGCCAATCAGGGAGCCTCTTCAGCTTAGTCAGTGCAGCAGTCTTATGCTCCGAGAGGTGAGCTGGTAGATCAGAGACCTACGGGGCGTGTGTATGCTGTTACCGCGCCAAATCTTGTACCGGCTCCATCAGTAGTGAGAGGTACCTTTTTGTTTTGTAACTCGGTTGCTAATGTGTTGATTGATACGGGTGCATCCCATTCCTTTATATCTTCTGCTTTTGCATCAGTTTTGGGGTTGGAGTTGGCACAGTTAGCATCTCTTTTATGTGTTGTATCTCCTATTGGGGTTGAGATGATTTTGAAACAGGGGTGTCAGGGTTGTGATATAGAGGTCGCCGATTGTCGACTTCCCTTTTTCTTTTGTATTGATGGATATGACTGGTTTTGATGTTATTTTGGGTATGGACTGGTTATCGTCATACCGGGCTGTTATAGATTGCTACCGTCAGAGGGTTACTGTATGTACCTTGAGCGGCGATTGTTTTCATTTCTTGGGGGATCGGGTTGGTAGAGTTTTATCACTGGTGCATGATCTGCGCAGGCGGAATGAGCTTAGTTACATTCTTGCTAGCTTTATGAGTAGTGAGTGTGATGAGGTCTAGAGTGAGTTGCCAAGAGTGGTTTGTGAGTACTCGGATGTCTTTCTCGAGGATCTTATTAGTTTACCACCTCACTGAGAGATCGAGTTCTCTATTGATCTAGTGCCTGGCACGACACCGATTTCCATGGCACCATATCGCTTTGCCCCAGCTGAGTTGAGAGAGTTGAAGGTTTAGCTCTAGGAATTACTAGATAAGGGTTTTATTCGCCCTAGTACTTCGCCTTGGGGAGCACCGGCCCTCTTTGCTAAGAAGAAAGATGGGGCCTTGAGACTTTGCATTGGTTATCGAAAATTGAACCGAGTTACAGTTAAGAACAAGTACCCTATGCCTCGTATAGATGATCTGTTTGACCAGCTGAAAGGATCTCGTTGTTTCTCTAAGATAGATTTGAGATCGGGCTACCATCAGTTGAGAGTCAAAGAAGAGGATATCCCGAAGACGGCATTCTGTACGCGGTATGGCCATTATGAGTTTCTGGTGATGCCTTTTGGGCTAACCAATGCCCTAGCTGTGTTTATGGACTTGATGAATCAAATCTTTCGAGAGTTCTTAGACCGTTTTGTGGTCGTCTTTGTGGATGACATTTTTTATTTACTCACCATCTGAGGAGGAGCACGAGGAACACTTGCAAGTGGTGCTTGAGTTTCTTAGAGCCCATAAGCTGTATGCCAAGTTCGGGAAGTGTGAGTTTTGGTTGAAAGAAGTGAAGTTTCTAGGCCATGTAGTTTCCGAGGAAAGGGTGACTGTAGATTCATCCAAAATTGAGGCAATGCAAGATTGGGTACAGCCTAAGAATGCCTTTGAGATCCGTAGTTTTCTGGGATTGGCTGGGTATTACCGTCGGTTTGTGAAAGATTTCTCCAGACTAGCTTCGCCTTTGACTAGATTGACGCGGAAAGGGGTCAAATTTGTGTGGAGTGAGACTTGTGAAAAGTCGTTCCAAGAACTTAAAGTTAGACTTACCACTGCTCCAGTCTTGATTATTCCGGAGAGGGGTTTGGCTTATTCAGTGTATTGTGATATGCCTCACGAGAAGGTTTGGGTTGTATATTGATGTAAGAGGGAAAAGTAGTAGCTTATGGCTCGCGGCAGTTGAAAACACATGAGAGAAACTACCCCACTCACGATTTAGAGTTAGCAGCTGTAATTTTTGCCTTGAAGATTTGGAGGCACTATTTGTATGGTGAGAGATTTGAGGTATTTTCTAATCATAAGAGTTTGAAGTATCTGTTTACACAGAAGGACTTAAATTTGAGACAGAGAAGATGGATGGAGTTCATAGAGGATTATGACTTCGAGTTACACTATCATCCAGGAAAGGCCAATGTTGTGGCCGATACCCTAAGTAGGAAGTCCATCAGTAGTGTAGCTTGTATAGCTATCTGGGAATGGGAGATGTTGGGTGCCCTTAGTGAATTTGACTTGCGTCTGGGCGAGTCTATTGAGTCCGCAGCCTTGCTTTCTGTAGTTGCACAATCTACACTTGTGAACCGAGTGTTAGAAGCACAAAAGGGTGACTTTAAGTTAGAATCTCTCCGGGAGAAGATCTCTAGTGAGAAGGTAGAGAAGGGTTTGATTGTGTATTCTAACCTGAGTGTGAGATACTGAGACCACTTGTTTGTACCGGAGTCTTGCCGAGAGGAAGTACTCCGAGAGTTTCACCATTCACGCCTTGCGGTGCATCCGAGAGGCATAAAGATGTATCATGATCTGAGTTGCTAGTTTTGGTGGAGGGGTATGAAGAAGGATGTGGCAGTATTTGTATCGAGGTGCCATACTTGCCAGCAAGTGAAGGCTGATCATCAGAGGCCAGCGGATTTGTTGCAACCCTTGCCTATTGTTGAATGGAAGTGGAAGTGGGAGCATGTCACGATGGACTTCATTGTGGGTTTTCTGAGGACTCAACGGAGTAGTGATGCCATTTGGGTAGTAGTTGACCGGTTGACCAAGTCGGCGCACTTTATTCCTATGTGCGTAGGAGATTTGGTAGGTTACCTTGCTGACTTGCACATTCGGGACATAGTGAGGTTGCACGGGGTCCTAGTGACGATTGTCTCATATAGAGACCTGCGTTTCACTGCTCGGTTGTGGCAGAGTTTGCAGAGTGCCTTGGGCACTAGATTGACTTTTAGCACGGCTTACCATCCTCAGACTGACGGGCAGTCCGAGCATACTATTTAGATCCTTGAGGATATGCTTAGAGGCTGTGTCCTTGATTTTTAGGGGTCGTGGGAGAGATACTTACCCTTAGTGGAGTTTGCCTACAATAACAGTTTCCTATTGAGTATTGGCATGGCACCGTTTGAGGCCTTGTATGGCCGACCGTGTAGATCTCCAGTGTGTTGGGTTGATGTGGGTGATGCACCTTTGTTAGGTCTAGAGTTGGTTCTGGAAACGACGGAGAATGTGACACTTATCCGTAAGAGGTTGGTTACAGCCCAAAGTCGCCAAAAACGTTATACCGACCGTAGGAGGAGACTTTTGTCATTCGAGGTGGGTGATCACGTCTTTTTAAAAATATCACCTAGACGGGGTTTGATGAGGTTTGGGAAGAGTGGGAAGTTGTCCCCTCGGTTTATTGGCCCTTTTGAGATCCTTGAGCGGATTGGGGAGGTTGCCTATCGTTTAGCGTTGTCGCCGCAACTTTCTGGAGTGCATGACGTGTTTCATGTTAGTATGCTTCGGAAGTATGAGCCGGATCCATCACATGTGTTGGATTGGACCGACTTAGAAGTCGATAATGATGCTTCATATAAGGAGAGATCGGTGAGTGTCTTGGATAGACAAGACCAAGTCTTGCGAGGCAAGACGATTCCCTTGGTCAAAGTATTGTGGAAACATCACGAGGTTGAGGAAGCAACTTGGGAACGTGAAATGGAGGTCAGAGAGAAATATCCGGACCTATTTGTTGGTGTCTGAGTATAAGTTGAGATTTTAGTTTTGTTTAAGAACTATAAAAACATTGTATATGTTTTGAGATTGTAACACATTGTGAATGTTGAGTATGTTTCGGAAACACGAGTTAAATTTTAACATTGCATATAAATGTAAACTTGTTATAAACATTGAATATGTTTTGGAAACATAAGATGTATGTGTTGAAATTTGTTAAATCTCGGAATATGCATATTGGTAATATATGTTGAGCTGTACATGTTGTGGATTTGTTCTCTTGTGAAGAGATGGAACGACCGATGGGTGGGTCATGATAGTGAATATTGAATTGTAATCACGTTGGGAATTGAATAACCATAATTTTGAAAATTGTGTAAAATTTCGGGGACGAAATTCTTTAAGGGGGGGAGGTTATAGCGATCTAGGTTTTACCCGACCTTTATTGTGTTCCGGATTTGGGTTCCGTGGTTGTATGTTGTTGTCTATGTCTGGTTTCCTCCCTTTAATTCTTTGAATTTGAGTTTTGGGTCTTGTTGGGCGTGTTTGGAACAGGTTGGTTGTCTTTTGGTGCAAATGGTTACTGCCTAGGTTTTAGCTTCTTTGCTCGAGCGAGCCTTGGGTATTTGCTTCTTTGCTCGAGTGAGGGTTCTTATGCTTGAGCGAGGATTGAGAGTCCTCAAGTTTTTTTTCTTAGACGCAGCTTTTGCTTGAGCGAGAACTTTTGCGCTTGAGCGAGACGTATGTTCTTTGTTCCTTCGCTCGAGCTAGAACTCTTGCGCTCGAGCGTGCGTCTGCGTTGGTGGCAGACCTGAAGCTTTGCATTGTGAGCTTAAGTGACACTTCTTGTGCTCGAGTGAGGCCATTTGTTGTGTCTGGTCGCTCAAGTGCCAACTCCTTCGCTCGAGCGAGCCTCACATATATCAGTTTGCAGCAGTGTGATTTTATATCACTTTTTGGACCTTTTCTTCACTCAAAACCCTAATCTGGCTGCCTCTCTTTCTAAAATACCCTTTCTCTCTTCAAATACTCCATGATTTAGGGTTTTTCCACCATACTCCCTTTGTTAAAAAGCTAGAGTTTGGCGTGGGCTTCCTCTTGATCCGAAAAAGTTCAAGTTTGGAGCATCTTCAAGTTTATCCTTCTTCCTCTTTGAGCTTCTCCATTTGAGGTAGGGATGTTCTACTCTTTATTATGAGTTTTAACCTAGATGTGTGTCATCTTTGCATAAATGGTGGAGTTGGGAAGTTTGAGTGAAGTTAGGGTTTGGGATTAAATTTGTGAAAGAGGGGTTTTCTACTTTGGACTCTATATGTGTATCTGAGGTCTTGAAAATGGGGTTATTTGGGTATAATGGGTGAAATTTAGCTTTGGGTGCAATATTTGGGAAAGGGGGAAAAATGCCATAGTTTGAATTAAATAATCTATTTTATATAAATAATGAAATCAATGTGGAAATATGAAATTAGTTTGGGAATTATGAAATTGGGGAAATATGTGATTAAATGGTGTAGTTGGATTGATAAATCACTCACCTATGGAAAATTTGATAAATTATCTGTTGATAGATTTATTTATCTGTTTAGAAATATCTGTTTTGAGCTATCGGTGGAGGATAGCTGTGATTGTTGTAGAAAATGCATGAGGAATAGGAAAAATTGAAACTAATCAATTGAATTATCTTACTGAATATGACGGTTTGAGTAAACCATTGAATATGTGAATTGATAAGTCATTGTATATGACAACGTGTTTAAATACATTATATATGTATTATTGTTTTGGAGGAGATAGGTGATGTACTCTATTGTTTGGGAGGAGATAGGGGATGGAATCCATTGAGAATTAAGTTGGCCGGAGTGTCCAAGGTAAAAGTCCCGAAATCTATTTATTTATGGATGTTGGTTCCCTCGGACGTAGTTCCGTAAAATGGCAAGAAATAGAAATGTTGGATTGATGAATGCATTGAATTGTGAACCATTGAGTTGAAATCTCATTTCGGTTGTTTTGATAATTATGAACTTGGGAAATGGATTTACCCAAAATGGATGATTGGAAATGAATTGAGATATGGTTATGTAAATTTAATGGTCATGGAAATAATATGTGTCGGTTAAGAAATATCCCACATTTATCTGATGCTTATGTCTTAGTTATTTCTCATATATTGTGTAGCATATCTCTACTGGGCTTTGGCTCACCCTACCATGTGACATGCCGCCTCTAAGGGTATAGCTTGAGGGATTTAGGGGCTGAAGGCTCCATTTTTGCTATTTCCTTTTGTATTGGATGTCTTCCTTTTAAGCCGAGGGCTTTACTTGTTTAGATATTAGACTCTTCTTTTGTTGTAATCAAGTGATAACTTGGAAAGATGTAAGCCTGTAGGGCATTTATTTTGTTGTTATCCATTAGAGTTACATGCTATAGTTTCAGGAAGAATATTTATGAAAGTGTAATGCATGTAATATCTTTTGTACCTGATGAATGAAAATGCAACATTTCTATTATGCTTATGGATCTTATGAATGGTTGATTTGTATGATATTTTGAGGGCGTTACACATATTAAACCTCATTATTTTGATTTGCTTGAGACCAAACATGGAGTGAGTTTGCATTTGCCTAGACTTAGGAATAGGAAGTTAGAAACCACGTTGAGATGGCTTCCCATTAAAGGGGAAGGGAACCACAACGTCAAGACATCACCCAAGAACCGCAATTCTCACAACTTTGTTCATACTAAAGCGGTTTGGGTGAGAAAACTTGACTTCTGTTAGGTTGTTTATTTGTTTGTTTGTTTGTTTGTTTGTTTTTTTTTTTTTTTTGGGTCATTTAACATGTGGTATCATTTAGTGTGTGCTTGTTCATTTTTTTTTTTTGTCTTGTTTTGTTTTAGAAAGAAAAAAAATCCAAAAAGATTTTCTTAGTATGGTTTTGCAAGCTTGAAATTTTTGAGAAGTTCTTGTTGTATATTGGAATTGATGAGAATATCCATTACATGTTAATATGTGTGTGCTTTCTGTGGTCATTACTCATTTCGGAGTGTATGTTCTTTGATTAGTATGTCTCATTCTGTACACACTCTTGGATTAGCAAATATCGGAGTCTTTCGCCTTAGTGATCATTTTTCTCTATGGACTTCTGGCATTGTATCTTTTGCTTTTCTATGAGTGATGTTGAGTCTCTTAACTACCTTCCATCTTTTTGTATCTCCACGGCTTTCCTCTCAGTTCTTTGCAACTAAGGCATGAGGAAAAGGCTATCTCAGAGTCACCAACCAAGCTATCCTTATTGTATCCATGCGTCTCTAGTTCGGTTTCCATACTCTTGAGCCTTTTAGCCGCCAATGAGTGTGCAAAAGAAAGAATAAAATGTGCAAAAGAAAGAAAAAGAAAAAAATGTGCAAAAGAAAGAAAGAAAAAAGGAAAAAGAAAAGATTCATTAATTGAGGGGGAGCCTCCGCTTTTACTCAATAAATATCCCTTGATTCCTAGTGGTTTGACTTTCCTTTGTTGTGCTTAGATTCTCTTGCCAGAGGTCCAGCTTTCAGATCGCTACTAGGATTTGAATCTAGTGTTTGTCGAATTCCAAGGGTTACACAAACACTTTTATCATGAGATCTATGCTTTTCACATAATACATCACTTTTTTTTTTATGAGGAATCTTCTAGAGGCTATGCACATTATGTTTTCAAGTAATTGTGTTTCTTGGATAATCTTGTGTATTTTAAGATACAAATTTAAAATTCCTTACTTGCTTCACTATATTTTTTTCTTCTTCTTGTTCATTGTTTTTAGTACAGTGTTTGTGGTTGCTTTTAGTGAGTGGGAGTTTGGTTTATCATTGCAAGAGTTTGTTAGTATGAACACTTTGATTTGTTTGGTAAGGGAGATTGGCTTTCGTTGTTTCGCATATTGCTATGCACTGCTTCTTTATTATTTTCTTCTTGCATGTTACTACTAATTACATCATCATATCCTTACTTGTGTGATTTATGCTTTTACTATAATTGATTGAGCTTTCTTTGACAATTTATGACAAAAAGGGGGATAAAGTTTGAGGGTGCATGTGTCTTAGGATTTTCATCTATTCATGCTACATGTTCTTAAAATCTCCAATTTACATCTATTCATATTTCCATCTCATGCTTCAAGATAATCTTGTCATATGTCTATTGCTTTTTTATATACTCTTGTGGCACTAATAATTGTTTTGGAGATTGTGGCACTAATAGTGGTTTTGCAGATCATGACTTTGAGAAAGAAGTTTGCTTTGCTGGTTGTAATGGGTTGGAGTGATTAGGATTTTGTTTGTTAAGTGTGTTTTGTTATGGCATTGCCAAAGGGAGAGATTGTTAGGTTTTTATTCTTGGCAATCCCGTTTGACAAAACTCCTTTTAGTCGTAATTTTGTTCAACTTTTATTTCAATGAGGCTATGAGTTTTTAGATGCGAATCCAACTTGAATTGTGCTTTGCAAAGATGTTTCAGAAGTTAATTCTTTCATATTTGCCACTTCGCTGACTATGTCGGGGATCGAGCTGCCCAATCAGCTCGCAGGGGTCGAGGGGGCAGCGCCCCTTAGCGGGTTTGGGGCAGTGCCCAAGCGAGGTCGAGGGGCAGTGCCCTCGAAGCAAAAGGCAAAATTACAGTCGAAGTTGTTTGTCCGCTCGTATGGCCATTCCTGCGCTCGAGTGGAGATCGCGACCCTTTAGAAGTTTCACTCACCTACAAAAGTATGGGAATTGTTTTTTTCCGTTCGAACGGCCATTCTTGTGCTCGAGCGTAGATCCGCTCGAGCGGCAATTCTTGCGCTCGAGCGGAGATTGCAGATCTGTTTTCTATAAATATGTGTTTCAGTCTGATTTTAGGATACGGTTTCTAGATCTTCTTTTTGGGTATTAGGATTTTCATCTAGGCCTTCTTTGCTTGTTTCCTTTGATATCTTTGAGAGTTTATATTATGAATTGAGTAGGTTATATCAAAGGGTTTGTTTATTTTGTTTTATTCACAAAAGAGAGATTTTTTTTTCGGTGGATTTCTTGGAATTTGAACCTGAAGTTTTGGTGGATTCTGGAGTGGCTCATTGTCGTGAATTCGACATCGACGTTGTGGATTCAACGTTGGACAAGACAATTCCGAGATGAAGATGGGGCTGGAAGAGGCACATAAGGGTTGGTTCAATTTGGGCGTGGATTTGTTAGGTAATTGAGAGTACACTTGTGTAATTTCTTTTTGTCTTCTTAGTGGATTGTTTTTGTGACTTTTGTCCGTGATTTTTTTATCACAATTGGAGGCACTCCAATTGTAATTTTTTCACGTTAAAATCGTTGTGTTAATTTATCTTGATTGGTTGATTGAGATTATTATGTATTGATTAAAATTAATATATAATTACAAATCAATATTTAGGAAATTTTTAGATAACCTACAACTCCGAATTATTCAAAGCCGGCCTTGTTTGCCACGTCAAGTTTGCGTAAACTTGTTAATAAAATATTAAGTAAACGTTTACCGTTATATAGGCCCTATTTGACTCTCTCTCTAAAAACCTCTCTCTCTTTCAAAAACCTCCTCCCCGGGCCTTTCTTTTGGGCCGGCCGGCCGCCGCCTTTGGCTATGGCGGTCGGCTGGGCTAGCATCTGCCGTTAATAAACTTGAGTCTCCCGATATCTTTCCACCCGGGGTGTTTGGTGTGCTGCGGTGTGTGTCTCTCGGTGGTGATTCCGGAGCAGCGGTGTGTTTTAGCTATTTTGTTGGGGGTTTTTGGTTGTGTTGCTACCAGCAGGGGTCGCCCAGATCTACACTCGGCGCTATATGCGGCAGAGCTTGAGGGGTGAACTTGGTTCACTTCTTTGGAGAAGGAGTGATGCTTGGTTTGGGCGGAAACTTGGGTGTCGAGTCTTCTCGAAGCTGTCTGGTTTCATTAAATGCGCTCTATTCGTGTGAGAGTTGGAGGGTGTTAGAAGACGATCTGGAGGAGGAAGAAGACCTGGTGGGTCGGGTTTTAGATCTGCAGTGGTGCTATAGTGGTGCTCAATTGGGTTTCCGGTGGTGGTGGTGTGAGAGGTGGATGTTGGCGGTGAGTAGCAAAGTGTGGGCGTGGCGGTATTTTCTGTCGGCGGTGGGTGTTTGGATCGGCGATGAACAAGTAGTGCTGTCGGGAGATGTTCAGGTGGCGTGGGTGTTGTTCTGCAGTGGTGCTATAGTGGTGCTCCAAATGGGTTTCCGTGGTGGTGGTACGGGCCGTGAGAGGTGGGTGTTGGTGGTGAATTAGCATGTGGGCATGGGTAGGGTGTTTTCTGTCGGCGATGGGTGTTTTAAGAAGGTGGTGTTCGGCGGTGGGTGTTGAGCGGTGTTTTCAAGATGGTGATGTTCGGCGGTGGCTATGGAGTTTCTCAGAGGCGTGCCTAGAGGTGGCGTGGGCGGCAGATTAGAGTGGGGAGGTCGAGTAGCAGAGTGGGTAGCAGATTCGAGTGGGTGTTGGAAGTTGTAGCTGCAGAGAAGTGGTTCAGTGTTTTTAGTTTTTTTTTTCTTTTTTTTTTTTTTTTGGGTGCTGGGTTAGTTTATTTTATTAGTTTTGGGTGTTTTGGTGGGTTGAATATGTGGGACTCTTGTATTTTAAATTATCTAGTTAAGTTCTTCTTAGCTGTTTTGGTTAAAAAAAAAAATTTTCGAGAGGCTTAGGGGTTGGTTGTCTGGATGCGAGTAGCAGTAGTAGGGGTATTTTCATACTTCCGAATCTCTCTCGATGCATGTCGTCTTCCTGTACCTTTAATTTCATATTGTTTAAATGAAATTTTTCTTTGCTGATCAAAAAAAAGTAAACGTTTACCGTTAATATTTATTTCAATTGTAGAAGGTGGGTCATTCAAGTATATTTATATATCTGCTAAAAAAAAAAAAAAAAAAAAAAAAGAAAAAAAAAAAGAAAAAAAGTACATTTATATAACATTGCTATATCAACTTTAAGTAAATTTGTTAGAAGACTTTTAAATAAGTGTAGTTTTATTCATATAAAAACCTTATATACAATGATACGGCTCATTTATGATTATTCATTATACGTTAAAATATTCATCACTTTAGTTTAAAATTATAAAAATACCATTATGATATCAATTTTTTTTTATAAAATATATATATATATATGTATATTATTTTTCTTCTCAAGTCTTTTTATGCCCAAAGGTATTACAAATGAAGTCTGTAATAAAATAGAAGTGTAATGGTCAACTCCCATTGCTTTCAAGTTTCTTCAACTACGCAACAAACTTTTGCTGAGGTGTTTTCAGAAATAATCAATGGTATTTTCATTAAGGATAAATTACACTTTGCATTTCTACATTTTGTATCAAATCTTATTTTAGTCGATACATATAAAATCATAACAGTCAATCCTTTATATTTTTGGTCAAATCTCACTTTGACTCTTACATATGAAATCATGATAGTTAATTCATGTACTTTTGGTCAAATCTCACTTTGATCTTTACACAAGTGTTAATATCCTCATATTACTCCATTCTTTAAGTCTTTAACAGAATGTGACAATAATGTAATTACGAAATGAGAGTAAGAGAATAAAATTATCTCTATTTCCCACCAATACTCACTTTGTCCTATATGATAAGTACGTAAAAGTTATATATATATATATATATATATTTGTATGCTGAAAATTGGAACCAAGAGGTAAAATAACCTTTTGAAATAAAAAAATGTAGCAGAGAAATCAAAGAGAAAAAGATGAATAAATACAAAACTATGTTATAGTGAAAAACAGAATTTTGTGATTTCAATTTATGCAAATCTCTAGTTCATCTTTTTAATCGTTCATAATTTATGTTTTGTTTTAACCTAATACAATCATAATTTGATATACATTTTGGGACAAAGTATGTATTGATAGAAAACGGAGATGATTTTCCTCTCTTACCCTCATTTCGTAGTCACATTCTTGTTACATGACTGGATTCTGTTAAAAATTTAAACAATAGAGTAACAAAAGAGAGACATTGACACTTGTATAGAGAACAAAGTAAGATTTTATAAAAAATGCAAGGGATTGACTGTCAAGATTTCATGTGTAGGGACCAAAGTAATATTTGGCTAGAAGTGCATAGGTTAACTATCATAATTTTTTATGTAATGGCCAAAGTAAGATTTGATACAAAGTGCAGAGATGCAAAAATGTCATTTCCATTCTTGATTTGATGATCATGCTTATCATATATATTATGGGGACTATTTGTTACCATTTAAATGAGTTTATTATAATTTATTTTAATTTAAGAGTAATGTTTAGTGCAATTACTTATGGCTTATTAAACTTAAATAAGTTTTTTTTTTAAAAAAATGATTATGTGAAAGTTAAGAGAGAGATACTTAAATAAGATTAAAATTCACTACTACAAAAATAGTTAGAAATCACACTTTGACCAAAAAAAATATCTCACTTTTATTGGAAGTGTGATAAAAAAAATTAGATTGATATTTTAATCACACTTAATTTGATTGAGTGTGATAATATTTATTTTTTATGTCACTTTTCAATTAAGTGTGATTATATATATATTTTTTTAATCACACATTCTAGTTAAAGTGTGATTATATATACACTACTACTTTTTAATCACACTTTTTAAATAAGTGTGATTAAATATATATTTTTTAATCACATATTCTAATTAAAATGTGATTATTTATATATTTTTTAATCACACCTTCTAATTAAAGTGTGATTATATATACACTACTATTTTTTAATCACACTTTTTAAAGAAGTGTGATTATATATATATATTAATCACATATTCTAATTAAAGTGTGATTATTTATATATTTTTTAATCACACATTCTAATTAAAGTGTGATTATATATATTACTACTTTTTAATCACACTTTTTAAATAAGTGTGTGTGTATATATATATATATATATTTAATCACACTCCACTATAAGAAAAAGTATCTTTGGCTACTAAAAAAGCACATTTGGTCGCTGAAAGTATAGATTTTGGCGACTAAAAATCTATTTGGTTGCCCATGTATGGCTTTTACCAACTAAAAAAATTTTAGTAGCCAAAAGTAAGGCTTTTTGGTGACTAAACAAAAATTAGTAGTCAAAAGTGAGGTATTAGGTGACTAAAAAGATGTTTGGTTGCCAAAAGTGAGGCTTTTACTGACTAAAAAAATTTTAGTAGCGAAAAGTGAGATTTTTTGGTGACTAAAAAAATTTAGTAGCCAAAACTGAGGCATTGGGTGACTAAAAAGATGTTTAGTAGCCAAAAGTGAGACTTTTTGGCGACTAAAAAGAAGTTTAGTCGCCAAAAGTGATAATTTTAGCCCGGAAATTAAATTTTTTAACGACTAAAAAATAATTAGTAGCTAGAAGTATAGAATTGACAACTAAAATTATGTTTAGTCGCCCAAAGTGGTCCTTTTTTTTTCCTAGTAAATAATTTATTTTTACATAAATTATGTTCAATAAAAAATAATTATCTTTATATATATATATATACTTTTATATTAATACGGGTCTATGTACTATATAAATAATATATGTTGCATATACAATTATATGGTGTTATAGAGGTGTAGTAGAAAGAGTGTGTTGTATAAAGTTTATGGTGTGAGAGGGTTGATGGTTCGAATCTCCACAAGAGCAAATGAGAAGCTAGTGAGTGTAAATTTTTTTTTTTTCACGAATGAGCTTTTGGTGACTAAAAGGTTTGATCTAAATGTTATTAATCACGCTCAAAAGGTGTGATTAAAAATGACCTATTTTAATCACACTCCCAAAGATCACACTTTAATAAAACTTAAAAAGTGTGATTAAATAACATACATCACATAAAAAAAGTGTGATATTTATCTATTTTTGTAGTAGTGATTACATTTGAAATTCCTTTTAAATATAAATTATACTAGCCTATCACCCGTGCTATGCACGGGATAATTATAGATATTTATATTTGTTTTAAATTTTTTTAATATATAAATTATGTTTTTTAAGATTTTTTATAAAAATAATTTAACAATCTTATCACTAATCATAGTGTATGAGAGAAGTTGAAAATGGTACTGCATTAACTATACACAGATTGTATCTATAATTATTTGTATGAGGAGATTTTAAATGCTGATCAGAGAATTTTGACTAAATCAATAAATACAGGCATGTGAAAAGACAGGTAGATTGAAAAAAGTTAATAAATGTTGATCAGAGGATTTTGATCAAATCAATAAATGCTAAGTTTTTTTTTTTTTAAAAAAAATTTAGAAAATTTAGATTGGGATATTGAAGCTCCCACAGGTCTTGGGGTTAAAAACCCCCCTTTTACTTAATGTATAGTACTAGTATATCACCCGTGTTATGCACGGATTGTATTTACAATTATTTATATATGTGAGTTGTGATTTTTAAATATATATATATTTTTAAATGTCTTCTTTTTTTCCTTTTTTATATTATATTAAAGTTTAATATTTTGATAATAATCATATGTGTTAGACTTTTCAAGGAATTAAATGTGTTTTTATTATTATTATATTATATTAAAGTTTAATATTTTGATAATAATCGTATGTGTTGGACTTTTCAAGAAAATTTTTTTATGCTTATTTTTAATACATTAAAGTGTTATTATAAGGGATAATAATAATATGTGTTAGGACTTTTCAAGGTATTCATATGTGTTGGATTTCAAAGAATTTTTTTTATACTTGTTCTTAATGCATTAAAGTATTATTATGAGGGTAAGACTTGGGAGTCGAGAGAAGTTAATAAATGTTAAGATTTTTTTTTTAAAATCAAAAAATCAGGAAATTTAGATTGGAAGATTGGAACTCCCACAAGGCTTGGGCTTAAAAACTCCATTTTGCATAATATATAGTACTAGCCTATCACCCGTGCTATGCACGGAATAATTATAGATATTTATATTTGTTTTAGATTTTTTTTTAATATATAAATTTTGTTTTTTAAGATTTTTTATAAAAATAATTTAAAAATTTTATCACTAACCATAATGTATGAGAGAAGTTGAAAAGGGTATTGCAGTAATTATACATAGATTGTATCTATAATTATTTGTATGAGAAAATTTTAAATGCTGATCATGAAATTTTGACCAAATCAATAAATGCAAGCATGTAAAAAGACATGTGGATTAAAAAAAGTTAATAAATATTGATCAGGAGATTTTGACTAAATTAATAAATGCTGATTTTTTTATTTTTTTTAATAAAAAATTTAGAAAATTCAGATTGGAATATTGAAACTCCCACAGGGCTTAGGGTTAAAAACTCCCTTTTGCTTAATATGATGGATTAGGTATGACTAAATTTCTTTTTTGCTTTCTATATAAAGATTTTTTAAATTTCAAAATTATAGACATAATTTGATGGGCCTATATTTTGATGCCATTTGTGTTTCTTTAACATTTAAATTTTTAGAAAAATCAAGAAATTTAGATTGATGATTTGATACTCAGTTGGGGCTTTCAAATAAAAGGTCTATTTGCTATAATATATACTATCTATCTATCTATCTATTTATATTATTATATAAGCAAAATGTTATTGTCTCATTGAGACTTAAAGTTTTATTATAATTTTCTAAATTTTTTGAATTTTGAAATATAAAAATATATTTGTAATTTTCAATCAGTTCTTTTCATTTTATTGATATTTCTCTTATTATTCTATTAAATACTCAAATAATCAACATGGTAAGTTTTAAATTTTTGTCATGTTATGAATGTGACAAAAAACTGCGATAATTTAATTTTACCCATCTATTTAAAATTTTGAAATTTAAATTTTTTTATATAGAAAGTCAAAAAAGAAAAGAAAAATATAAACATATTTAATTTGAAATTTTAAAAATTTAAATATTTTAAAATAAAATTTCAAATATAACTTTAATCTTATATAATTTGAAAATTTAAAAAGATTTTTTAAAAATATTTATATAGAAAATATTTAAAAAAATTCAAACATATTTAATTCATAATTAATTTGAAATTTAAAATTTTTTAAAAAGAAATTTAAAATATAACTTTAGTCTTGCATAATTTTAAAATATTTATTTAAAGATATTAATAAAAAAATTTATTTTAAAAATTAAAAGATACATGTGGCATATAAAAATTAAGGAGTCAAAAATATTTACAAAAAATTTATTATTTGAAAAATATTTATTAATATAAGAATTATTAGGCTTGAATCGTGATAATTATCTAATGACATGATTTTGAGCTAAAAATTAGCATAAAAATCAATTCGAACATAGTTTCTAGGAGACTTGGGGTGCTGTCATAGCATCTTGCTATGACATACCCGTTAAAATTTGTCTAGATTTTATTTTAATAATCTGAGCCGTTTATATTATAGAATTCGTCGAATATATCATCCATATAAAAAGTGAGATTAATCAGACAATCGTAACCTATGATTAGACCCATAATTATTTTGAAAAAAATTTATCAAACCTATGCTAACCTTCTATTTTTTAAAATTTTTTTATACATAAATCTGGTCTTGTTGTGGCAATATAAAAAAATTAAGGTTTTAGAGACCAAAATTTAGGGATGAAATTATTTTTTAGGGACCAAATATTTTCGTTGTGAAATTGTAGTTATTATATATATATATATATATATTTTTTTTGCAATGAAAATTGGATATTAGTGATGAATTATTATCCTTTGGGGTTCAAATTTTTTGTTTTAAAAAATAAACCTTTTTGAGACCAAATTATTTTGTCTTTAAAAATGGATCTATTAGTGACATTTTTAAAATTTTGTCGTGAAAAGTCTTATTTTTTATTTTTCAGAACAACTTTTTAGCGGCTATCCTCACGACGATAGAAATTGGTCCATAAATATCTTTTGCAACAAATTTTTTACTTTTTTTTTTTGGTCTCTTAAACTCTTATGTGTTGTAGTGTGGGTTATATATCTCTAATTAACTTAATATTTTACATAGATGATTTATTCAACAAACTCTACAATATGAACGGTTTGAATCATTAAAATATATTTGAAAAAATACTCTCACAAGCTCACAACATGGTGTTGTGCCTTGTAAGCACAACATCCATCCCAGTTCCAATTTTTAGGTTATTGTTGGGGGATTTACGTGTATGTCATAATAGGTGAATTTATTGTTCAGTATGTCCAATGATAAATAATGACATTTTTTTTAATCAAACACTATTAACCAACATTACTAATTATTAATTTTTAGCTACAGTTTGAAAATTGTCACTAATTATAAGTTTTAGTGACAGTTTAAAAAAATCGTTACAAAAAAAGTTATTAATTTTCAACTTTCAGTGATAGTTTGAAAAATTCATTACAAGAAAACGTTACTAATTATAAGCTTTAGGGATAATTTATACAAATCGTGACAAAAAAAGTAATTAATTGTCAATTTTTAGTGACATATGTAAAAAATTGTCACAAAAGATTATTTTTAGCGATGATTTTATTATGACTTATTTTCAATAGGACTTGATTAGAATTAAATCTAACTATTAGGACTTATTTATAGTTTATCCTTATTTTTAATGTTTGATTCAATATTGGCACTTTTAAACAGACTCATATCCGTCACAATATAACACATCATGATATAATTTAAATATAAAGTTTAAATTTATTATTACCAAATGCTTTTATTAAAAGGTGGTGGGTTTGGTAGTTTATAAATTTTGTTGGTAGATCAAATCACTAGGAAACATATTGTTTATTCTTCATTTTTGAAATTTCTCCGTGATATTTCATCTCGTTTTTTTGTCAGTTTTAATTTTCTCTAGACATGTTATTTGTGATTGGAGTAGTGATGTAATTTTTCTGGATATATTTATGATTTATAAATTTCTTTGGATTAGATTTATGGATTGAGAAAATTAATTGCAATTTGTGGAATAGTTAGCAAATAAGATTCTCTGTATTTTTTTTTTATTTGAATAAGTTTTTGTTTTTGTTATTTTGAAAGTTAATTTAAGTTTATAAGGTTAGTTTGTAATATGTGTATGATTTGTAATTTTTTTTGAATTATATATTGTGAATTGAACAAGTTCTTCAATATTGTAGTTATTTTAACCAAGAGAAATTTCTCTGTTAGATATTTTATTTTGTCAAGTTTGTAAAATTTTCTATTGTGTAGTTTTCTCTGGACATGTTAGTTTATGAGCTAGACATTTTCTATTTTGAAATTCTTTGTGTTTTTTTTATGTGATTTCTAAATTTTTCTGAATTCCACACACGCATAAGACAGTACTAAGTAAGTGTGCAATGATCAGAGAAATTTCATATCTCACAGCACTAAGTAAGAGCAAGTGGCCATTGAAATTCCATGCACACATGAACAAACACAAACTCAAATAAATTTCATATCTCAAGGGAGTTGTAATGTGGCCAGTGAAATTCAAATGCACAAGAAAATATTAAGTAAATGTGTAATGGCCAAAGAAAATAAGCATGACAGAGAATTTTAGTCCATGTTTTTAGCTAGAGAAAATCAACTGAATTCAATTTTCTTTGGCCGTCACACAAAGATAAATTTAACCTAGGTTTTAAGCAAAGAAAATCAACGGAACAATGGGTAATGCTGTTACAAATTTCACTACAATAACAAAAAAATTTAGCTCAGGTTTTTTGCCAGAAAAAATAAACTAAACAAGAGGTGATGCTTTCACAAATTCTCTAAAATGACAAAGAAATTTCAGTTTTATAAATTTCTCTGGCCATCACACAGAGAAATTTAACCCAGATTTTTCTCTATCAATCGTGGAGAGAGAATGATGCTTTGGTCCAATAAACATGATACAGACCTAAGCTACTGTGAATTTTTTGATGTCCTTTATCCTCTAAAATCATAATATTAGGGACATTAAAAAAAGTTCCCCTTAAATCTTACTCAATTTCATGGCTAAATTTGTTGATTTTGGGTTTTTTTTTTAAAAAAAAATACATAACCCCTACAGAATAATCATTGGTAAAACATTACATAATTACAATCATATCAAATCTACTAGCTATCAAAATCTTTAAAAAATAATTAAAGCATCTATATATTGAGTTTGGTTTTTGAATTTAAAAAAATTTAAAATACCTATTGGGTAACAAAATTTTTCATTTTTTTTTTTGAGATACCCAGAACTCCCTCAAGGCAGGACCCTTAGGATCCACCCTTACAAGCCAAACTGGGAGAAGCTAACCGATCCATGTAAACCGTCGAACTTCCACTTGAATAGTAGGGGGTTCGAACCCTGATCAGTAAAAAAAATGAGCATACTTCTTTACCAATTAGGATGGCCCCTTGGCGGTACAAAATTTGTTAGTTGGATCTAGAAAAAGTAATGAATTTTAAGAACTTTGTAAAATCGGATAAGATATTAAATTATTTTTTTGTTAAACTCTTACTTTTTCATAATTTTATAAAACTCTTAAAATTATATATAAAATGTTTATTTACGGAGAAAAATGATAAAAACTATCAATTTTTTTCTTTGTAAGTAATATATTATTTTATTCCATGTATAGCGGGTCACATAGTAGTAGATAGATTATCAAAATTTGACAAAATACTCAGTTTTCCTCTTGCCAAATTTGTAATGCTAAATTTTCTACCAAATTTGATATAAAATTTAACAATTGTCAAAATCTGGTAACAAATTGTTTTCTCCATCTCTCTGGTGAGGGGGCTATATATCATTTTCACAATTGAAGTAGAATCGTCAAATATAACATTTTGATATTTTAGCATACCAAAGTGAGAATCAAGTTGCTTTAAAGCATGGTTATATATATATAACCGTGCTAGGGAGCTCGAAAACGAGCTCCCCCGAATCCCCCTAATTTCCTCCTTTTTTTTATTTTTATTTTTATTTTTATTTTTATTTTTATTTTTTATAGCGGAAGAAGCAAGAAGAAGACGAAGAGGGGGAGGGGGAGGGGGAAGAAGGACTGGAGGGGGCCTAAAAAATGGGCTGAGGCGGAGGCGGAGGCGGGCGACGAGCGACGGGCAGACGAGCTCGGCTGGGCGACGAGCGACGAGCGACGAGCTCGGCTAGGCCGACGAGCTCTTTCTCTCCCTCTTCCCTCTCCCTCTCTTTCTCTCCCTCTTCCTCTGCTCTGCGTTCAAAAATGACAGAAAAAAAGAAAAAAAAAAAAAGAAAAAAAAACCTAAAGCCCAAAACGACGTCGTTTTGGACTTTAAGGGGATTCGGGGGCGAAATCCTCGAGCTACCAATCTTTATTCATATATATATTGGAACTCAGCTCGAGTTATGTCAGCTACAATTTTTAATTTTACACTCCAATAATCAGACACAAAATTTCAATTTGACTCGGCTTGGGCGGCTTTCCACCCCTCTGGTCACAGTTCTCTCTCTCTCTCTCTCTCTAAGGAAAAAAAAAAAAAACCCTATTCTCTTAATATATTATTTGTGCTATGCACAATTATAAATAAATAATTAAAAATTAATTTTTAAATTAAAATAATAATATAAAATTTATTTAAATTATGTAGTAAAAATAATTTATAATTAATTAGATTTTATTCATGTTTATTGGAGTTATACATAAGAAAAGATTTTTATTTTAATATCATTAATTATGCACTATAAATTTTTAATAAAAAATTACATATCATAATATAATTGGTAAAAATACAAATTACAACTTTTGTAGGGACTTTTTCCATGTTGACGACTTTCCATTGCCAACAACTTTTTTGGTGAGTTGCCGACAGCGATTGATGACATTAGTATGTGAGAATAGAGAGAGAAAATAGAGAAGAAAAAAGTACAAAGTCAAAAGTAAAAGGAAAAAAAAATCATTTCAAACAATAATATCTTATTCTCATTGATTTCAAAAATTGTGTCCTTATAATAAAAAAATCAACCATTAGATCTCATGTGATATAAGCTCATAAAAATAGATTTTCACCAATTTTCTTTTTTTTTTTTTGGTATCAAATTTGATTATTCAATGTTGTGACATTTTATATTTCACTAATACATTGATACAATACATGAAAAAAACATGAGACTATTGTATTAGAGTAATGTTACACTTAATACTTTTAATATACCACTCTATGTATTAACACTGCACTGATCAATACAGTGTTGACATATAAAGTGGTTACTAGCTGATCAAAAAAATATATAAACTGGTTATTAAGAAGTATAATATAAAAAAAATAAAAAGTAATAAATGTGAATTACTTGTATTAACACAAAAATACGCATGCTTTGATTAATAAATTTGATACAAAAATTTAGTCATCACAATATTATACTCTTTCCCATTGTTGCACGACATGACGACATGTTTTTGGCCATCCACTCATCCAATTGTCATCTTTATGTGTATATATATATGTTGTGTTCTTGTTATTTCATAGTGAATTTCATCAACATTTTCTTTAGAGTTAAACTAGCCATGGCACTCATCCAACTTCCTTCCTATATTCTTCAACCTCCTTCTCAAGCCGAAGTGACACCAGCCATTTCTAGCCTTCAAAGGTAACTCAGTGCAGAAAAAAGACAAAATTGTTTAGGAAAAATCATTTTCTGAGTTTGTATACGCTTAGTTTTCTGTTGCCCACTTATCTACGAAATGCATAAACATATATGCATCAACATATATATATATATATATATTTTTAATGCAATTTGTACTTTATACTTCATGGATATGTTTGCTTGCATTAGATTTCATGGGATAATATTCATTGACATTTTATTATATTATTCTGGAGATTATTAATTTTTTAGAATTACGTTTCTTCGATTAAAATTTCAAGTTCAAAATCTCTCAAGTACAAACCTGGCTTTAATTGAGCCCTTGTCAATAGACGGTGGGATTGGTCTCTTGGATTTACTGGTTTATTGGGTCGATAACAAGTTAAAAATTAAATAATAAAAAAATATGTATCTTAGGGTTCATTTAGGAAGTAAGTTGACTTTTTGACTTTTTTGTGTTTCTGGCTATTTTAGCCTGTGTTTAAAAAATCTCGCTTAGGAAGGATTTTTGGCCCTTTTTTTTTTTTTGTTTTTTTTGTTTTTTTTTTTTGTGAGATGAAGAATGTAACGATTATGAGTTGGATATAATATTTTGTCTTATTGGGCTAAAAAGCATATTTTGGGGGTGTTTGGGAACAACCTTTTTTAGTTTTTTTGGCCAAAATAACACTAAAAGACAAAATAGGCTAAAATAGCCAATAACACAAAATGTCACATCAAAATCATAATCAATTCATTTTTTCTCTTACAAATATCACATCTAACTATAAAAAATTTCAATCATCTTCTTAAATACAAAAATTTTAGCCTATCAAAATAGCCAAAAATTAAAATAACTTACTAAAATAGTAATTTCCCAAACATCCACTTAGATTAATTTCTATCTCACGTTTGAATGGTCTCTGAATTAAGAGAGGATTAGTAAAATCATCATGTGACAAGAATGTTGATATGGATTATACTTTTAGAATTATGTAGTAGTGACATATTTGCATATTATGATAAAAATGATGGGTATTATGTTTAATAAAAGCATCATAATAAGCCACATATTTCTACATAATAAAGAAATATATATGTATATATATTTATTTATATATCATTCAATGACTATAATTCAAGGGTTTTTTGATTTTTAAAATCCCAAATCGGGACAGTCTTTAATCCTCCTACTTTGTATCACCTCTCGTGAGATTCAACCATCTTCCATATAAAGATATGTACCGTCTCGAATAACTATTAATTTGGAGATTCCTTTGTATGTAAACATGAATTTGAAATTGGTCAAGATACATAATCCAATCATATGCTCTAATCTCCAAACAAACACAACTTTAATCTAAAATTAAAATAATTTATGATTCAATAATAAAATTATGTAATTTTATGGAGATATATATATATATTATCAGAGTACCAGAAATGTTTATGTTTAAGTGTAGTTTAGTTTTGTTTTACAACGGTTTATTTGATTGGATTGCTCATATACGTCCCATTCCATACAGCCATGTGAAAGGTAAAGCTGGATCAGAAGATGGTTCACGTCCACTGGTTTCCTTCACTGATGAAAGTGGACAACCTACTCCAATTTCTTATGATGATATTTATCGATACATGGATGAAAGCGAAGATGCTCAGGTGTCTTATTTTTTATTTTAACAGTATTAGGTGTGAAATATAATTTTATTTTATTCATATTTTATTTTATTTTATTTTTAAATTTCTCACCAAATTTATGAACCAAACACAACTTTAATTTTATTGTATTTTTCTAACTAATGTTTTGTAATGAATTTTTTAAAAATGTTTTAAGCAAATTTTTTACTTTTTAAATGCACCTAATCTAGATCTACCAAAAAGTAAAATATTTTTTAAAAAATATTTTAAAAAATCAATAAATATACAAGAATACTAAAATTTACTAAATTTTAGTTTCTTTTTTTTTTTTGGTGGTATTTAGTGAATGTTTTAAAGATTTTTTTACAAATATTATACTTTTTAATTGTATTTATATTAAGTGTATCTAAAAACTAAAAAAATTATTTAAAATATTAAAATAAAATTCAATGAAAAAATAAAACACAGAAAACAAAAAAACTTCATTTAAAAAAAATGAAATTTAAACAATTGAAACCAAAATTTAAGTAATTTATCTAAACTTCTCCTTAATCTCTCTTTTTTGTATCTCACCCCCACTTGAGATTCAGTAGTCTTCCACTAAAGACTTTTTTTTTTTTTAATCAGCAAAAGAAAATAAACTTTATTGATGAAGAGGAAAAACTAATACATCAATAAATGAAAAAGAAGATGAGTGCAAACAACATCATAGCGAGCCAAATCAATCCCAACTAAGTTGGCACCAATAAGACCGCCCAATCATATGCTAGCACACCATCAAGAGTTGGTGAGGAACCAACCACAAATATCCAAAACCACCTCACCAGACAAACCAAAACTAGAAAACAATCCCAATCCTCACAATCATGCAACATGTACACTACATAGCACCATTCAGCATCAGACCTGCAGCAGCAACAGCTCAACAGACCATTCAACATCAGACCTCCATATCAGCAGCAGCTTTACCTTTGGCTATGCTATATC
The DNA here is from genome assembly GCA_025200525.1 of Camellia lanceoleosa. Taxonomy (NCBI): domain Eukaryota; kingdom Viridiplantae; phylum Streptophyta; class Magnoliopsida; order Ericales; family Theaceae; genus Camellia; species Camellia lanceoleosa. The sequence continues at coordinate 43,422,525 of CM045760.1, forward strand.
AGCAGCAACTTTACCTTTAAGTATGCTATATCAGCAGCAAAAACACACCCCTTCCCCTGCACCACAACATCAGATCTGCACTTATATGGTGTGCACCCCTTCCCCTGAACATCACATTCAGCAAACCTCAAAGCAATATGTACACCAACATCAGCCCTGAACACCATTTAGCAGGCCTGAGCACCATCCAGTAGACCTAAGCACAACAGCAAAAACATGCTATATTCAGCAGACTTGAGCACCAACATCAGACCATTCAGCAGACCATAACACCATTCAGCAGCAGCTCAACAGACTATTCAGCATCAGACCTCCATATCAGCAGCAGCTTTACCTTTGACTATGCTATATCAGCAGCAAAAACACACCCCTTCCCCTGTATCACAGCATCAGACCTGCACTTATATGGTGTGCACCCCTTCCCCTGAACACCACATTCAGCAGACCTTAAAGCAACAACATGTACACCAACATCAGCCCTGAACACCATTTAGCAGGCCTGAGCACCATCCAGTAGATCCTGAGCACCAGCATCCGACCTGCACTTATATGGAGAGCACCTCTTCCCCTGCCTCAAAGCAATAACATATAGCAGCTTGTCATACAACAGCATCTAGCATCATGCCTCCTATACCAGACAACCTCTCACCTGCTTCAAGTTTGCCACAATATCATGCACTGAGAAATTGATCCCCTTAACATTTGACTTGACCCATAAGGCAATTCTAACATTTAAAAGCTCCACCATCTCTGCAAAATCAGCCTTGCCATTATTAAATAAACAATCATTTCTTAATTTCTACAAAGACCAAAACATGGCCAAAGGGACAACCTTCCAAATTTCTAACTCCTTCTTTTCCAATTTCATACTAGACCATCATTGCAGCAACACTTTCACAGAACCTGAAGTTGCCCACTTTACCTCCCACCAATTTACCAAGACAGACCATATTCTCCACACTATTGGACATAACATCACATGATTAATTGTTTCCATCTCTTTCTTGCAGAACACACATAGAAGACTATCATTGACAGACCGGACTCCAATCCTATTCATGAAGTCTTTTGTCTTCAATCTCCCCTTCCAAGCTAACCAACTTAAAAACTGAGCCTTTGGAGGTGCTGAATGTAACGCCCTCAAAATAAACCCATAAATCATACATTCAAGACATCCATAAACTTAAGAGAATAAAGCATAATCCTATTTATCAGAGTATTCATTACAAAAGTATTACATGTTGACATCAAAAGTAAATGCCCTACGGGCTTACAACTTTCCAAGCCAACACTTGGTTACAAAAAGATAGTACTAACTCAAAACACAAAATAAGCCCTTGGCTTGATTTACATGTAATACACAAAATAATCACAAAAAGGAAGCCGTCAGCTTCTACAACCTCCCAAGCTACATCCTTGGAGGCGGCATATCACCTGTACCTGAAAATGATGTCCTATATAGGGTGAGCCAACACCCAGTAGAGATATGCTAAACATAATATGAGCAATAACTAAAACATTAGCATTTGATAAATATTTAACTCATACAAACTAACATACAACACAATCCAATTCCATGACAGATATGTCCATATTTCATTCCACTTTCCTTTACTTATCAAATTTTCAATTCATAACATGGCTCAGAACCTGGCCAATAATTTAATGAGACTACGACTCATATTAAAGCACTTCCCTTTTTAAATGGGATAACAACTCATATCAAAACACTTCCATACTTTACAATAGATATACATATTTGCTGTATTAATGTCATATTAAAATACTTCCATACTTCACAATAGATACATATATTTGTTGTATTAATGGAGTCCATCCCCTATCTCCTCCCAAATAATATCCGGTTTAGGAGTCCATCCCCTATCTCCTCCCAAACCGTGGAGTACATCCCCTATCTCCTCCCACACAATACAATGTATATAAACACTTATCATATACAATGATTAATCAATACACATATTCGATGTATCATTCCAACCGTCATATTCAATGACATATTTAATGTGATTAGTTTCAATTTTCCCTAATCAACATACAGTGTTTACAACAGTCAAGACTATTCTCCACCGATAGCCCAAAGCAATTATTTCTAAACAAATAATAAATGCATCAATAGATAAATTGTCAATATTTCCAAAGGTGAGTGATTAACTTATTCAACTCCACCATTCATTCTCATAACTCCTTAATTTCATTATTTCCAACTCAATTTCATCTTTTCATAACTTTCCAAATTAATTGTACAAATTAATTCATAACAACAAATTAGGGCTTTCCTTCCCCTTTTCTCAACATTGACCCAAAGGCTCAAATATTTTCATTAAACATCAATGACCTCATTTTAAGACCCAAAATATATATGTATGAGTTAAAAGAACAAAACCCCGCTTTATACATATTTTGAAACCCTAACCTCCAAAATTACCCAACTTCAACATTACATCAAAATGATTACAAGTTTATGTCAAAGACCATAAATATGAGTAGTTATCCCTACCTCAAATGGAGAGACCAAATGGAGAAGATGAAGGATTTTGAAGGTGCTCCAAACCCAATAATTTTCGGATCAAAAGCAAGAGCAAGCCAAACCCTACACTTTATATAAAGGGACCAAGGTAGAAGATCACTTGATCTAGATGATTTTGTAGAGAGAAGTTGAAGTCTAGAGTGAGAGGCTCTCAAGTTTGGGTTTTGAAAAGTAAGAGAGAGAGAGAGAGAGAAAGCCGAAAAAGTGATCCAAAAAGTGATTTCACGGACTGATATACAAACAAGTACGCTTGAGCGTGGAACGCCCCACTCGAGCGTCAGACGCAAACTTACGCTCGAGTGTCAAAAGCGCCGCTCGAGTGCTGGATGCACACTTCTAGAAGTTTTGTAGTCGATGGTCCCCGCTCGAGCGTGAAAGTGGACGCTCGAGCGTTCGATGACCTGCAGAACAAAATACTGGGAGATGAATAATCACGCTCGAGCGTCAAAATGCCCACTCGAGCGGAGAAGCAAAAACAAAGGGCCCGCTCGAACGTCAAAAGCCCCGCTCGAGCGTGAAGGCCAAAATCTGGGCATCAACTTTTGGTTTCTAAACACAACCAACCTGCCCAACACAACCAAAGACTCAAATATATAAAGAGTAGAGGATAGAAATGAGAATAATACAACGACCAACATCCATGGAACCGAGTCCGGAACACAATTAAACAATGAAAGGAAAACCGGGTCGCTATACTGAATTTCTCCACAGAAACTTTGAAATGCTAAACATGGGCCCACCAAGAGACTGCATCTTTTTCCAAACTGAAGCCACAGAAAAAACACCTGAAGTATTAGCCAACCACAAACATGAATCCTCAGTCAGCTGATTAAGGTTTGGTGCCTCTGACAAAAATACATTAAACCTTTTAACTTCCTCCTTCTCCCAAGCTAAAAGTGGTCTTCTAAATGCTAACTTCCAATCACTGTCAAGCCCTTTTCGATGATAAAAAAAACTTCAAGGAGCCTTCCTTCTCAATTGATAGCCTAAATAACCTAGGAAATTCATTCATGAGCCTTGTGTTGTTAAACCACCTATCTGAACAAAAATGAATTCTTTCCCTATTTCCCAAGGCAATTTTAAAGTTTTGTGCAAAAAACTCCTCCACTACACTATGAGATGAGCCTAAAGATACAATATCCTTCCATACCTTAGAGCCCATGGCATCAGTCACTGGTTCTGGAGTCCACCTACCCCCAAAACCACCAAATCTGCAGCAGACCACCTGTTTCCATAATGATTTATGCTCTCTTCCATACCTCCACCACCATTTTAACATTAAACGCACATTAACGTCGCTCAGCCTTCTCACACCTAACCCCCCTTGAGCTGCACTTTGACACACCTCCTGCCATTTAACTGAGTGAATTTTCTTTTTAATGTCAGAACCTTTCCATAAAAAATTAGATTGAATCCTATCTATTGTTTTAGTAACACCAAGCTAAAAGGTTTGGTGCCTCTGACAAAAATACATTAAACCTTTTAACTTCCTCCTTCTCCCAAGCTAAAAGTGGTCTTCTAAATGCTAACTTCCAATCACTGTGAATGTCACACTCCCAATTTTCATGCCCAAATGATAATACATTCACTTCAAATCAAAATAACATAAAACAAATAAATACCCTCATGGGTTTACAAGTTTCCAAGGCTTGAGCCTGGCTACACAAAATGGTTATTCAAACCCATACATACAAAGCCCTTGGCTTACAATACAGAGTCATGCAAAATGAGAGCATTGTACTCCCAACACACATACTTCCACGCCTCTAGTTGGGTGGAATCACCACATCTTTTCCTGCACAAAAATCCCGTAGGGTGAGCATAAAGCCCAGTAGAAAATTCTTAACAAAGTATATACATTTTACACAAGTCTCAAGAGACGAAATGCACATGTCATGCTATGCCCTTTTTGAAGATAATTTACATATTTATCCTTTGAAAACCATCATGCTCAATGATGTCATGCAATTTCAATTGTTCAAAACTTAACAATTTATTTCAAGGGCGGTAAATACGTCTCTGGTAATCCTTAGGCCGGTGTTTGCAAGTAGACTATACAAGTACTACCAAATTGTCATTTTTACCAATCGCAACTGGAAAAATCAACAATCACCTATCCGCGCGGATTTTTCGGTCTTTCACCCCGGACCCACAGGCCAACTTATTCTACGCCACCTGTCAAGACTTACCATCATTATTTACCCCAAAACCATTTCATGAAAACTTATTTCTCAACATTCTTTTCTCAATGCAAGTTTTCAAATCAAACATCAAAGTGTAATGTAATGAAATGAAATGATATGCCAATACCATGTTAAAAATGCAATGCAATATTTCTTTCACTTTCAATACTCCCACACAATATTCCCATTGTGATCAAAATTCTCATCTCAATGCAATTTCACAAGATGAATAAATACTTTTATTTCAATTCATCAAAGGAATAACATAATTCCCACATTTCAAATAATCTTAACAATTTAGTCATCTCAAGACTATATTAATACTTTTAAACAACAATGCCCAAAATTTCAACAATTCTCATATTCCATGAAAATATCATTTATATGTAAATAAATAAACAATTCTCAGATATCATTTATTTTGGCACACAAAATAAATATAACAACATATTCTAAAAATTTTCAACATCTTTGTTAAAAATTCCCAACTTCTAGATTTTCTCATCAAAAGCCATTCATCTTCAAATATTTGAGAAGATCTCACCAAAAACATCTTTCTTTCATCAACATAGTTCAAAAACATAAATTTCTATTTTTAGAAATAAGAAAGTAAACCCACTTTCGAAAATCAATCATCTTCTTGAATCAAAAATTCATTTTTATCAAAACAAATCAAAAGATGATTTCTAAAATCATTTAGATCTTGCAAAAATATATATATAACTCAAAGAAAATCTCTACCTCAAGCCAAGAAGAGGAAGCAAGCCAAAAATCCAAATTTTCGATTTTGTCGAATTTTGATCTCCACCGATCAAAACGTTGCTCTCGCCAAACTCTTCACTTTGGCATGAATGCCATCTCCTTTATTTGCATCATAAATGCAATTTCTTCATGACAATTAACATCATCTGGTAAAGCAATGCACTCCCACCACCTTCTCTTGTAAATAATCAATAAAGCTTATTGATGTTTTGAACAGTAACAATTCTTCCCCAACTAAGGGATACAATATAGTTCACAATTTCTAGTGAGCTCACTCTGTGAAGAAGGAACCCGTTAACTGTTTTGTTAAAAATCGGCTTTTGATGCATGGTTAGTAAAATATGGTCCTTCTAAACAATCTACTATAGTTCTGGCAAACAAGACCAACTGTAGGAGTATAGGCTATAGGTGCATATTCCGCAATATTAGCAATTAATACCTTATAGTACATTGTCTCATTTCCATCATGCAATCTGTTAAGTATCCGCCACATGGCTGAAGCATTTGGATCAGATGGTCCGTTCCTAGCATTCAATTCAAACCTCTTCAGGTCTTCCATGAAGCACTTAATTTGTTGCTCAAGGGACATAATATATGGAGACAAAAGTCCACGAAGATCAAGACAATCTCGTTCTATCATGGAGAATGCTGTTCCCTTGTTGAACCAGGGATCGTGAAGAATATCGAGACTACGCTCGTGGACAATGGAAAAACGATGGCCTTCGGTAGTGGTGAAAGATTTTGTGATTTAGTAGTGAGGTTATCCCAGTCATCCACTTTGATCCATTCTTGTTTCGGTTGAATCTATCTTTGCAAGTGTGTAGTCTTGCATCTTTTCACAGAGCCGATCCAGAAGTTCAACAACTCTCAGTTCATTGACTATCTTTCACAGTGGACAGCCCATCCAGGAGTTCACCAACTCTCAGCTCTCTGAGTCTAACTGTCATTGATCACTTTTCCTTTACGCTGACCTTTAGAGTCCAGTCGATGCCTCATATGCAAATGATTTCTTGGTTTTTCATTGGAAAGTCCAAGCTCTATCTCTTCTGCAACGGTGTTGCAGGCAGAACATTTATCATCAATGCAAGAAGCGACTGAGAAAATGGCCAGAATTGTGAATATGCACAACACCGATTTTCTTATCTTCCTTTTTTTTTTATTTTTATTTGTGATCCTCCTCCAACGATCCTCTCTCTCCCTTTCTCACTCTCTCTCTCTCTCCAAATAATATTCTCCATCGAGTATATCTCTCTCTAAAGCTGTGAATGTCTATTTCTCACCTAAAATTTCCTTCAAGTGGGTGATATCATTTTATTCACTTTAATCATTCTTGACCACTAACTAAGAGCCACCACCGAGTATATAAATATATCTTACTTTCTCTTTAGTCATTCATTCTCTACCTTGCTTTTGAATAAAAGACCAGAGAAAGAGAGTAGAATGATTCTATATTTTGTTTTCTAATAGACCCACCGAAAGTGTAAAAATAAACAGCCCACGTGCATACTTTGTTTCCCTCAATTCTTGCACATCACTTGACTCTCTCTATTATCTTTAAATAAATAATAACCCAATTGCCATCCTACAGAAAACATCATGCTATAATATATAACACCCATAATTCATCATCATATATTCTATTTTCCACCAAACCCATCTGACTATCTTTTTAATTGGCAAAAATAATATATATATATATATATATTGGGTCATTACAACCTACCCTCCTTACACTGTGTTTGGTTGGGGGATTTGGGGAGGAATTTGGAAAGGGAAAGGGAAAAGGTGTGTGAAACTATGTGAAATGTAGGTATATTTTTTTTCACATTTCACCTACTTTTTCCATTTCCCTTTCCAAATCCCTCCTCAAATTCCTCAACCAAACACAGCATTAAGGAAATTTCGTCCTCGAAATTAAGCTCAAGTAATGTAATACATTCTACAGTTGCCCACAAACTCACTCTGATAATTACCAATGTATCAACAAAATTTCTTTGACTACTACATGAGTCTCAACGAGTCACACCAGTAACGAACCAAACCATTACTTTTGCACAACAATTGATTATAAAATCTGTACTAGTATAAACCATTAAATGATTTTTTTTTTTTTTTTTTTTCACATTGATAACCCAAAGCAACAAAATAGGATCTCATTTCCCCAAGCGTAGCCAAAAATTTTGACAAAACGACTCCTCAGAATATCACGACACCATACCTTATTGGTGATAACCCAACTTCAACGAACTATCTCTATCGCCTAATGCACAATGCATCCAATAATAACTCTTCAAAAGCACCAACCACCAACTCAAATAGTGGCCATCAACCGTCACAAAACAGATGATACCTTACCAACACTATTCTTCATCACACTAATATTATGATAACCCAATAGATCAAACACAAATTAAGCATATGCCGTTACCACGACGGAATATTCCGTTAGCTGACGTCATCGCGCGTAAGCAAAACACGCAAAATAAAAAAAAAAAAATACGAATGCAGGGATACGGGGTTTCGAACCCCTGACTTCAAGCTCAGACCACAGCCCAAACCACTAAGCTAAACCACTGAGCCAAGCTACTCTTGTGATTAAATATTCAAACAAATATATATATGTATGAGACACATATACATCAAAACAAAACAAAATAGAAGAAATACTCATTGCGGGGTTCGAACCCTTAACCTCGGGCTCAACCTCTCCATCTTTAGACGCCGAACCAGACCATTCAACCGAGTCACTCTTGTGACACGATTAGTCGAATAAATGTATATAAGACATAAATATACAATATATATATGTATACAACTTTCCCGCTTCTCTCTCTTCCTTCGAGAACTGCGTCTGACACGCGGTTTGCCTTTGCGTCGATTGGCCGACAAAAGTAAACTTCATCGATTACCGCTCACCTCGACTCTCTCTCCATCTTGTCTTCTTCTCTTCTGTATTATTCTGAATCGGAATTTTTCCTTCTTCTACTTATTCCTTCATTTCCCCTTCTTCTTCATCACTCTCTTCCATCTCCCTCTTCATCAATCTCTTCTGTTTTCTCTTCCTCATCGAGAGAAAAGAGAGACTGAACGGAGGAGAAGAGTTGTCTCAAAACTCAGTTTGTTCTCTGTTATTTTTACGACTCTCCTTTCTTGCTCTTTACATCTCTCACCATACATGGCCTCATCTCGCCCCCTCACTCTCTTTCCGGACTTCAATGATCCGAGTTCCTCTGGACCAAGTGTCCCTGTTCCTACCCTTCCTAACCTTTCTGGACCGAGTGCCCCTGTTCCCATTCTTCCTAACCTTCGTGGACCGAGTGCCCCTGTTCCCATTCTTCCTAGATTTCCTATGATATCAGTTGAGCAAATCATGGCTGCTCAATCTAATATTGAAGCCAACCACTTCACACTAAGCTCTTGCATGGAAACCGTGACTGCGGTTACCAAATTATCTCACCAGTTACAGAATAGAACCATTAAAGTACAAAAGCTAAACTCCCAACTTTCTCTGCTCCAGAGCATGTACAAGGATGCACGAGCAGAGATTTGCGCCCTAAAGGCAGAGAACAAAGAGTTGAAGCGAAAGACCACCGTCATGACCCGACTCGGAGCACCTTCGTACTTCACCTTTAACAACCAGCAGGGAGTCATATCCCTCGGTGGTCCTGCACATACTGAGGCAGAGCCTTCAAAGGTCAACCAGCAGGGAGTCAAATCCCCCGGCGGTCCTGCACGTACTGAGGCAGAGCCTTCAAAGGTCTCCCGAAGCGACAAAAAAAAGGAAGGGCTCGGCGGGAGAGCCGAATAAGTGAAATCGGCATGTGGCTGTTATCCAAAACAAGATCCTTTTTCTTTTTTTCTTTTTTGGTTGTTGTTGTTGTTGCCTCTGTAATCAGGGATGTCATCCCTTGACTTCAATAAAATCAGCTTTGCTCTTTGCTCTTTTTTTTCACACAACTATGGCATAACAAGCATAATACTTTGAGCTCGAAAACAATTTCGTTCGACTAAATTTGAGAATGATTAAATCTTGAACTTCCATACAGACCTGAGTCAAAATCATGGCTTAACGAAAGAAAAATGAAACAAAACGATCCGAACATACCTATAACAAAACGAAGGATCAATATAAGAGATCCACCACTCTTACTCCACAAATACTAAACAATCTCCATTTCTATTTCATGAATCACACCATCACGACATACACCAATGTTAACCCAAAACATTCTTATATACCTTCCATCTTCACAATTTCAACTCATACCTAAGAGGAACTGTAAAAGTTAACATCGGAGTCCATCCCCTATGTATTATTATAACCGTCATATTCAATGACAAAACCCGGATGATTAGTTTCAGTTTTCCCTAATCAACACACAAAGTCTACAACAAACGAGACTAACCTCAAGGTGACCGATGTCAACCCAAAACCCGATACCAACGAGCTGGCTAATCAACTCAATAACCTCCACACTCAGTAGTCTACACACTGATGTGCCACTCAAACCACTAACCCCAGATACGGAGTTCCCTACACAAACCCCAAATTTTGGAATCGCACCGGATCTCCTCAAATTAAACCGCATCAACCTTGCATCTAAGGGAATCACCATTTCCCTCCCCATAGTTACATAGCAAGCCTGCTCATCTCCTCGACCGAAGACCGACATGGTCAACCTCAATCACAACAACCCAATCACGAAGGACAATTTTGACCAACGCTATTCTCGTTACTCTAAAACACAAACACTCACAAACCATACCCCACAATTGATAACCAACCACAATACAAACACTACCCCTATACAACCGATGGGGTCACCACGGACTCACTAACTAGCAAAGCCCAAAACACGAACCAACATACAGCTACCATTCCCGCTAAATACTCAAATTACCACCATACTAATTACCCTAGAGCACTTACTTTAGAATTACAATATCCTCACAAAGGAATCTTAAAATTTCCTCTAAGAGCATTGGTTGCTAACACAACTCCACAACATTCATCATATCATGTCCTTCAGCACTCATTTATTGCACTTGAAAACATCAACAACTAACTTTGAGGCAATGGACTTCACCAATCTCAAAGGCACATAGAGCCCGCCTGCATGTTCTAAAATATCGACTCACGAGTCAATGTTGTTACTACTAATAATCCCATTAAATGGCATAACTCAAATCAAATTTAATCTCATTCCCATCTATCTCAAAATTATTTATCTCATTTGCCCTCTTAGGATTTACTGCAAAATTATAAATAAAACAAACTCTCTAAGAAACACATTTCTTACTTCACGCTATAATTTCTATCATGCTAAGACCACGTTTATTCCCAAACGCATACAAAATAATTGGCCTCGGGCCCATCACTAACTTCACAAATAGTCCATCAAGCGAGTGAAACAATCCGATTATAACTAACTTCGTCAATCCCATGAAAATTTAGAACTAGTTTTACGAGTTCTAATGTCAACAATCCAAAGCGTATTATCTTAGATAAGAGACAGAATTTAGCTCAGAAGTAGGTACTTCACACTAGTCCTAACACATTGCATATGGCTTAAACATAAACCTACACATGTATCTACATCACATAAGGCAAACCATATAAGCACATAGTCACATAATCACATACAGATTTTCTTTCTAGATAATGATTGTCCCATGATGTTGCTAGAGTTCCAATTAGAAAAAGCGGTGATCAAGTGCTCTTCCGACTGGACTTCCAGGAACTCACAGACCCAATCAACATCTCAGAAATCAAACCCCATACCCATATAATCACATAAGCATGTTATCACATAGTCCCAAAATGCATAACACTTCCTAAGCATACTAAATGAACCCATTGTGGTTAAACAACCACTTCCCACGAGCTCCAAGTATTCAAACCCGGTAGCTCTGATACCAAGTTGTCACACCCCCAATTTTCATGCCAAATGATAATACATTCACTTCAAATCAAAATAACATAAAACAAATAAATACCCTCATGGGTTTACAAGTTTCCAAGGCTTGAGTCTGGCTACACAAAATGGTTATTCAAACCCATACATACAAAGCCCTTGGCTTACAATACAGAGTCACGCAAAATGAGAGCATTGTACTCCCAACACATACTTCCACGCCTCTAGTTGAGTGGAATCACCACATCTTTTCTTGCACAAAAATCCCGTAGGGTGAGCATAAAGCCTAGTAGAAAATTCTTAACAAAATATATATATTTTATACAAGTCTCAAGAGATGAAATGCACATGCCATGCTATGCCCTTTTTGAAGATAATTTACATATTTATCCTTTGAAAACCATCATGCTCAGTGATGTCATGCAATTTCAATTGTTCAAAACTTAACAATTTATTTCAAGGGCGGTAAATACGTCTCTGGTAATCCCTAGGCCGGTGTGTACAAGTAGACTATACAAGTACTACCAAATTGTCATTTTTACCAATCGCAACTGGAAAAATCAACAATCACCTATCCGCGCAGATTTTTCGGTCTTTCACCCCGGACCCACAGGCCAACTTATTCTACGCCACCTGTCAAGACTTACCATCATTATTTACCCCAAAACCATTTCATGAAAACTTATTTCTCAACATTCTTTTCTCAATGCAAGTTTTCAAATCAAACATCAAAGTGTAATGTAATGAAATGAAATGATATGCCAATACCATGTTAAAAATGCAATGCAATATTTCTTTCACTTTCAATACTCCCACACAATATTCCCATTGTGATCAAAATTCTCATCTCAATTCAATTTCACAAGATGAATAAATACTTTTATTTCAATTCATCAAAGGAATAACATAATTCCCACATTTCAAATAATCTTAACAATTTAGTCATCTCAAGACTATATTAATACTTTTAAACAACAATGCCCAAAATTTCAACAATTCTCATATTCCATGAAAATATCATTTATATGTAAATAAATAAACAATTTTTAGATATGATTTCTTTTGGTACACAAAATAAATATAACAACATATTCTAAAAATTTTCAACATCTTTGTTAAAAATTCCCAACTTCTAGATTTTCTCATCAAAAGCCATTCATCTTCAAATATTTGAGAAGATCTCACCAAAAACATCTTTCTTTCATCAACATAGTTCAAAAACATAAATTTCTATTTTTAGAAATAAGAAAGTAAACCCACTTTCGAAAATCAATCATCTTCTTGAATCAAAAATTCATTTTTATCAAAACAAATCAAAAGATGATTTCTAAAATCATTTAGATCTTGCAAATATATATATATATATAACTCAAAGAAAATCTCTACCTCAAGCCAAGAAGAGGAAGCAAGCCAAAAATCCAAATTTTCGATTTTGTCGAATTTTGATCTCCACCGATCAAAATGTTGCTCTCGCCAAACTCTTCACTTTGGCATGAATGCCATCTCCTTTATTTGCATCCTAAATGCAATTTCTTCATGACAATTAACATCATCTGGTAAAGCAATGCACTCCCACCACCTTCTCTTGTAAATAATCAATAAAGCTTATTGATGTTTTGAACAGTAACAATTCTTCCCCAACTAAGGGATACAATATAGTTCACAATTTCTAGTGAGCTTACTCTGTGAAGAAGGAACCCGTTAACTGTTTTGTTAAAAACCGGCCTTTGATGCATGGTAGTAAAATATGGTCCTTCTAAACAATCTACTATAGTTCTGGCAAACAAGACCAACTGTAGGAGTATAGGCTATAGGTGCATATTCCGCAATATTAGCAATTAATACCTTATAGTACATTGTCTCATTTCCATCTTGCAATCTTTTAAGTATCCGCCACATGGCTGAAGCACTTGGATCAGATGGTCCGTCCCTAGCATTCAATTCAAACCTCTTCAGGTCTTCCATGAAGCGCTTAATTTGTTGCTCAAGGGACATAATATATGGAGGCAGAAGTCCATGAAGCTCAAGACAATCTCATTCTGTCATAGAGAATGCTGTTCCCTTGTTGAACCAGGGATCGTGAAGAATATCGAGACTACGCTCGTGGACAATGGAAAGACGATGGCCTTCGATAGTGGTGAAAGATTTTGTGATTTAGTAGTGAGGTTATCCCAGTCATCCACTTTGATCCATTCTTGTTTCAGTTGAATCTATCTTTGCAAGTGTGTAGTCTTGCATCTTTTCACAGAGCCCATCCAGCAGTTCAACAACTCTCAGCTCACTGACTATCTTTCACAGTGGACAGCCCATCCAGGAGTTCACCAACTCTCAGCTCTCTAAGTCTAGCTGTCATCGATCACTTTTCCTTTACGCTAACCTTTAGAGTCCAGTCGATGCCTCATATCCAAATGATTTCTTGGTTTTTCATTGGAAAGTCCAAGCTCTATCTCTTCTGCAACGGCGTTGCATGCAGAACATTTATCATCAATGCAAGAAGCGACTGAGAAAATGGCCAGAATTGTGAATATGCACAACACCGATTTTCTTATCTGCCTTTTTTTTATTTATTTGTGATCCTCCTCCAACGATCCTCTCTCTCCCTTTCTCACACTCTCTCTCTCTCCAAATAATATTCTCCACCGAGTATATCTCTCTCTAAAGCTGTGAATGTCTATTTCTCTCCTAAAATTTCTTTCAAGTGGGTGATATCATTTCATTCACTTTAATCATTCTTGACCACTAACTAAGAGCCACCACCGAGTATATAAATATATCTTACTTTCTCTTTAGTCATTCATTCTCCACCTTGCTTTTGAATAAAAGACCAGAGAAAGAGAGTAGAATGATTCTATATTTTGTTTTCTAATAGACCCACCGAAAGTGTAAAAATAAACAGCCCACGTGCATACTTTGTTTCCCTCAATTCTTGCACATCACTTGACTCTCTCTATTATCTTTAAATAAATAATAACCCAATTTCCATCCTACTAAAAACATCATGCTATAATATATAACACCCATAATTCATCATCATATATTCTATTTTCCACCAAACCCATCTGACTATCTTTTTGTTTGGCAAAAATAATATATATATATATATATATATTGGGTCATTACAGTCAAGCCCTTTTCGATGATAAAAAAACATCAAGGAGCCTTCCTTCTCAATTGATTGCCTAAATAACCTAGGAAATTCATTCCTGAGCCTTGTGTTGTTAAACCACCTATCCGACCAAAAATGAATTCTTTCCCCATTTCCCAAGGCAATTTTAAAGTTTTGTGCAAAAAACTCCTCCACTACACTATGAGATGAGCCTAAAGATACAATATCCTTCCATACCTTAGAGCCCATGGCATCAGTCACTGGTTCTAGAGTCCACCTACCCCCAAAACCACCAAATCTGCAGCAGACCACCTGTTTCCATAATGATTTATGCTCTCTTCTATACCTCCACCACCATTTTAACATTAAACGCACATTAACATCGCTCAGCCTTCTCACACCTAACCCCCCTTGAGCTACACTTTGACACACCTCCTGCCATTTAACTGAGTGAATTTTCTTTTTAATGTCAGAACCTTTCCATAAAAAATTAGATTGAATCCTATCTATTGTTTTAGCAACACCAACAGGCATTTTAAAGATGGATAGGAAATACATAGGCAGACTTGACAATATGGACTTAATTAGAGTCAATCTACCTGCAAAAGACAAGTATCTCCTCTTCCAAGATGCTAATTTCTTCTTAAACTTTTCCACCACAGGTTTCCAAGTACTGCTTCTCCTTGGATTTGCCCCTAAAGGTAAAACAAGATATGTAAGAGGTAATTTCTGACTTAGGCAATTAAGTTTTATAGCAAATTCCTTAGATAACCCCTCTTCCACACCAATGCCACTAACCATACTCTTATGGAAATTAATCTTTAGGCCTGACACCACTTCAAAACACCATAGAATTCTTTTGATCATAATGAGTTTATCCCATGTGGCTTCACAAAAAATAACGGTGTCATCTGCAAATTGTAAATGAAAAATTTGTAACCCTTGATGACCCACTAAAGCACCTTTAATCATCCCCTTTTGTTTTGCTCTCTCCAAAAGGATATTCAAGCCTTCAGCCACTATATTAAATAGGAAAGGTGATAGTGGATCACCTTGCCTCAACCCCTTTTGAGGAGAAAATTCTACAGTGGGTGACCCATTTACAAGCACTGAAATCCTTGGCGTAGAGGTACACTCCTTTATCCACCCCATCCATCTTTGACCAAACCCAAAATTGTGCATCATTGCTAGCAGATACTCCTAATTAACTGAGTCATAGGCTTTCTCAAAATCCAATTTAAGAATGAGTCCTTTTTGTTTTGACTTTTTCCACAAATCCACCACTTCATTTGTAATTAAAACTCTATTAAGAATGCATCTGCCACCAAGAAAGGCAGTTTGAACTTCTCCTATGAGTTTAGGCAGCACCTGATTGAGTCTTCTAGATAAAACTTTAGCCACCACTTTATAAATAGAGCTAACCAAGCTAATAGGTCTATACTCAGACAAGGCTGTGGGGATCTCCTTTTTAGGGATCAAAGAAATAAAATAGCTATTTACACCCCGAGCCATCTTCCCATTACTGTAAAACTCTTCAAACAACTTGATAAACTCTCCTTTCATTATGGACCAACATTTTTGAATGCAAAACAAATTGAAGCCATCTGGACTAGGCGCCTTATTTCCGTCACAATCTTGTATAGCTGCCCAAATTTCTGTTTCACTAAACTATGCCTCTAGGACTCCCTCAAAATCTGTAGGACTTATAGTTAGGAAGGGACCTTCCAACTTAGGCCTACAATTCCAACTTTCAGTATACACTCTAATGAAGTGATTCCCCACTTCTTGTCTTATCCTACTTGGATCTTCCACTACAACAACATTTACTTTCACTGAATCTAAGAAATTTTTCCTCTGCCTACAGCTTGCCATCAAGTGGAATAGTCTAGTATTCTTATCACCATTTTGGGCCCATGACATTCTAGACTTCTGCAGCCACAATCTCTCCTTGCTTCTGCTGAGATGCCACACTTGAGTTCTAACCTCCCTTCTTCTTTGCACTTCAGATTCCACCAAGGATCTTGATTCATCTTTCAAGTCCCATTCATGAAGTTCCTTTGCAGCCTTTTTCAGTTGATCATCAATATTACCAAATACCTCCATGTTCCACCTTCTCAGATGTGCTCTCAAAATTCTCAATTTATGTATGAGTCTGAAACTTGCCCAACCCAAAAGCTGAGCCCCCTTCCAGACCTTTTTAACTTCATTCTTGAATTGAGGGTGAGATGTCCAGGCATTGATAAACCTAAAAGGTTTTGACCCCCAATCCCTCTCATCCTCCATCAGTAGTACTCGGCAATGATCAGAAATATCTCTGGCTAATCACCATTGTTTAAATTTATACCTCTCCAGCCACGTAGGGTCGAGAAAAAACCTATCGATCATACTCCACCTATCCCCTTCCATTGCATTACACCATGTGAATAATCTTCCTTGCATAGGTAAATCAGTCATCTCCAGGATTTCTATAAAATTATTAAAATCTTTCATACCCCTCTCCCTCCTTAAACACCCCTTCCTTTCACTCATAAATTGAATCTCATTAAAATCACCTCCCAGGCACCAAGCATTGGGATAAGCAGGTTTCAGATTAACAAGACACTCCCATAACTTCCTCCTCTTTAATATATCATTCGGAGCATATATATTACATATAACGCAAGGAAAAGATTGAGAAGATATACCTGAAAGGAGTATAAAATTCCTTGAACTGCAGCTATCAATCAACTGAAAAACTTTGGTATTCCAAATGCAAAGAAGGCCACCAGCCGTTCCTTCTGCATTAACCTCCATATAACCCATATCCTCCATTGGCCATAAGGATTTTACAAAATTAACATCAACACTGGCTCGTTTTGTCTCCTAAAGCAGCAAAACATCGATTTTCCTATCGCTCACCAAAACTTTAATTTTACTCATTTTTTCAGGTCTTTTGAGACCCCTAACATTCCATGTCATGATCTTCATAAGAACTATCAACGTAGCCTCCACTCTCCTCCTTGCTCCGACACCTTAAACCATCCCACCCTCCCTTTCCACTCGTCCCAAATCTTTTTCTTCTAGCTCAATTAGTCTTTCTACTACTTCGTCTTCCTTCCCTTCACAATTCAGCCCTAATTCTTTCCCCACCGCAATCGTAGCTTGAGCTTCGGAAAGCAACTGTCTTATTCTTCTGGAATTACTACTTTGAGCCACGGATAGGGAAGTAGCAGCTGCTACCGCTCTAAGGATCACCCCACTTTTTAAGTAGTTACTGAATAAAATCCCTTTCTGGTTTGACTGGGCACCCTTCTTTCTTTTTCCTTACCTTTGTTCAACTCCTTTCATCTTTAAATCAATCTCCCTTCTTGTTCTATCAGTAGCCTTCTGCGATGGGCCATCCCTCTCTTGTTTGTCTTTCTGGGCTGAGTTACCTTTTACATATATAGGCTGGGATTGGGCTACACACTTGCTCAAATTCAAACTGGCCTGCCATCTTGGCCCATTATTGATATGCTGAACTTGAGCTCCATTTAGTACAGCTTCTAAATTGATATTGGGCCTACCACCCTCCATCCCACTCAAACTATGCATAAACCCATAAGTGCACACATGGTCATCAACTCCTTCAACAGTCCTAAGCACCTCTTTTCTTGAGCCAACTATCTATTCCACTCATTCTTCAAAAAGACAGTCCCCAACGTTTGTTTTCCCTATATGTAGACACCCCATTTTTGACCGTCCTCAAGACTTGGACGTCACCGTTTGAGCACTCGGCGATCATCCATGTTTGTGTTCGTTTTGAGTTCCCGGAGGTCTCGGCTACGCGCCTTGCCTCAAGATCTCTCAACTCGACTGTTTTGTGTTTGGTTTTGTACCAAACACTTGTGTTTTGCCTTTGAGGGGGCAGGGAATGGCTTGTTGGCCATCCCCACACATCACCGGCCATGGCTTGAGGCCACCGGCTGTGTTTTGTTTCTACCGGCCAAATGTTTGGCCGGCCGGTACTATAGATGGTCGACCGGCCATCTTTTTTGGTCAAATTGCATTTTTGGCTGGCCGACTACTGTGCATCTGCTTTTGCAGATATTTTTATGCTAGCTGTGCTAGCTGGCATACACTTTGCTCCCCTCCATACATGTGTATGGAGGGATCTCCCTCTTGTTAGCTTGCCTTGGAAGCTTTACAAGATTGGATTGTCTATAAGAGGAGGTCTCTTCTCCCTCTATTAGGTTAGACAACATTTCCAAAGGAGCTCTGAGTTTTAGGGTTAGGGTTTACATATCCTCCATCTCTATACCTCCCTCTCTTTTGTGTTTTGTGTGTGTTTTGTCTTACTTTTGTGCACAAACACCCACCATCACACCTTCTCTTGGAGCTGAGGCACTAGAGGGCTGTTCTTGGTGTTCTTGAGTGGTTTTGAGCTCAAAGAAGCAGTTGGACCATCATTTGTGAAGAGGGTCTACAAGGGTAACATTCTTGCTCTTTTTACCCCATTTTTGCATAGCTTTTTTGACTACCTTCCAACTGTTTTTAGACTTGGTGTATAACATATAAAAGTCTTGTTTTTTCCTACTCTAAATATTTGTTTAAGAGTGTTTTGAGCTTTGAGATTATTTGACCCCTCTTAAGCCTTGTTAGGCTTCTTTTTTGTGTTATTTTGGTGAGCTCTGGGACCACCTTGTTTGGGCCTCCTCATTACTAAAATCTTAAGGGATTTCAGTGGCGAGGATGGTGCCTTGAGGTCCCAAGAAGGAGAGGGCCACCCCCTCTCCTTGTTGTCCTTGAAAAGGGCCATTTTAGCCTCTTGAGAGAGCATCTTGTTTAAGTGTATGTTGGCCATGTCTTAACTGATTTTTGTGCTTATTATGTCATAATATAGCTCTGGTTTTACTTGGTTTAGGTACACCATGCTTGCTTAGCATACATGCCTTGTAATGCCATGTTTTGGCCTTAACATGCTTTAAGTGTTGACCCTTGTTCTAGCATGATTTTGGCCAAGCTTTGTGAAGCTTTTGTGTATGTTTTAGTGTGCCTTAGCTCTGTTTACAGTTGCTCTAGTCATGCTTAACATATTTTGTATAGTCTCTTGCGTTCTAGCTTGTAGGCCTTGAATGTGTGATGTTATGAGCATGCTTTGCTTGCTTTAATTAGTTGGTTTGGCATCTCTATTTTATGCAATTTCAAAGTTTTGTATGCTTGCCATATGTCCATGATCATCTCCTTTAAGTGTGCTTAAAAGTTGCCTTTTGATGCTTAGGAATTGGGTCATGCATGCATGCATGCTTGTATGTGCATTTGGTCCCCATTTTCATAGTTTATGGCCACTGTTTTAGGCTTGTTTGAGGGCTGCCTAAATTAGTCTAAGTCCATCCTTCGTGTGTTATAGCATGCTTGTCATTAACATGATTGTTATATGCCTTGTATGTTTGCTTGCATACTTGCATGCCCACATTGCATCTTGTATGCTTGTCACTAGTATAGTGGCTGCATGCTTGTTTGCCTTGCATGATTATTTGTTTAGGTTACATGCCTAAATATACATTGCATGTCCATGCTGCATACTAGTTCACATGTCTAGGATGCATTGTGCATCTTTCACCTCTTGATCAAGCCATGATAGAGGTTGAAAGCCCCTTTGTTTGATTATGTGCATTGCATTCCATTTGAAATCAAAATGTACACTTGGTTTCCTTGGGTCATCACACATTGAAATGCGCGATTGGTGGTCCGAGAACCGAGAACCATGTCTCTTTGAGTCATAAACATGATAAGGGATGTGGTGGTGCACACTTTTGCTTGAAATGCATTGCCATGCTATGTTTTGTTTTCTACTGCTGTCAAAAACAGATTCTGTAGGAAGTTTTGGCTTGTTGGCTACACACAGTGCCGACTGACCAACAATTGGTGGCCGATGGCTCAATCAGTGGCCGGTGAGCATTCCTCATGGCCGGCGACCATTTCCCTTAGCCGGTGGTGTTCCACAGCACTCAGAGAAGCAACCCTGGGACTTGTACAGTCTTCAGAGGAGGATAATAGTCAAAGCAGAGGCAACTTGTGCATGGTAGTGGCTTTCCGAGCGGAGCTGAGCACGCATTGCATTGAGCCCTCTTCCCGAGGCTGTTTACTATTTAATTAGATTGGTTAATTTTCTTAACTAGTTTAATTTGTCTGTAATATTTTAATTAGCTTGATAGTTAGTTAAATTGTATTATTCTTTTGGTCCCTCCGAGCGAGGGCAAATTTGTAATAAGTGTGGGTGCGTGTGTGCATATCTTCCAACCCCCACTTCTTTCTCCCTTTTACTTACCTGCTTTTGATGGTTAGTATTAGCACATGTTTAATTTAGCATACCTTATGCTATGCATGCGTGCATCATTCATCAGTATTGCATGCACCGGGCTCGGCGCATCATACTAACTGCATGATATTTTAAAATCTAACTTGAATACGTGCTACTTGTCGCATCCCATATGCCATTCTAGGATTAGCCGAGCCTATTCTAGTGACATTCTGTATGTGTTGCATTAGCCACTTAACATGGACTTGGATCATGCATGATTGCTAACATGTTCTTTGTTTTGGCTCGGAGTACGATGTAAGTATTTATGCTTTAGCATCTCGCATGAGTGTGAATGTTAACATGACAGCATGCTTACCATGTGGCTAGATGCTTATGTGATTTAAATTGCCTGAATGCCTGTAGGTGAAGGTTGGATTGTTTGAGTTGGAATAACTCGCTGAAATCCGTGTTTTAGCCTACTTGCGAGTAGCAAATCTCAAAGCGTTTTCCAAACAAACGGATATGCAATGCTTCGTTCCAAATTAGGCGATCTAGTCTATAATTTTGTGTTGTGCGCATCACATAGTAATTCTAGCTAATTAACCGGATTAAGAACACATAACGTTTTCAAAATCGGATATCATAGTTAGTAGAGGCCGATCTTCGGATCGGGTGAGAGGGGGTGCTCATAGCTGGCCTTCCTCAATCGTATCCAAGTTCCCGAGCTGAGGCAACTTTGGTGATGACGGACACGTGGCCTTAGGCAAACGAGTCAGGGTTTCCTAAATTCCCCCATAAAAAAATATTTAGGTGGCGACTCTGTATTTGGCAAAGCAGTCCATGTTTGGCACTTCTTTCAAAAAAATCTGTTTTTCTCAAAACGATTTGCCGGATTTGGACTCTTTGGTTCAGATTTAGAACCGTGACAATTTGAATCTTGAACTGTAGTAGACCCACAAGCGAACAGAACGGGGGGAGTCATCCTCCCGGGGCGTTCGGGGATGTCTACACTATAACACTGCCAATTTCTTTGGCAACTGAACAGGACACATAATTGTTGCCTTCAAGCATGCTATTTGACACCCTTTCCACTGTGTGATTGCCATTACTTGACACCTCGTTACTTTTTTCCACATCCACATCGTTGTCCTCCTTTGTAGTTGAACCACCTTTATCTTTATCCTGACCTTGTTCTCCATTATCAGGGGCCTCAGTATGTGCAGCACCAACTTGTCATCTGCTTTTGGATAAATAATCGACCTCAGCTTGCATATTAAATTCCAATACTTCATTTTTCTGGCAGCTATAATCATTATTACAATGGCAGATATTGACTAATGACTCTTCATACACTTGCACTTGATAGGACCTCACATTTCCTACTAAATTAATCACCGTATTTATGGGCTTCATAAGCTTTGTGATGATCTTGACTTTGCCAAACAGAAAGTGCTTACCCCCAAGTGTATCCTCATGGTATTGAACTACTTCACCCTATACAGTACCAATATCTCTGAAGGTTTTAGATTCCAAAGATTGAGAGGGACACCCACGCAAGTAATCCAGACACATCTCTCTTGGTCCATACAAAGTCTTTCGTCCCACACAAAGACTTGATCACTCCACTCATAGATCCACTCCCCCATTCGAGCTCTTTCTTCCTTCATCTGTTGGTGGGATCTAAATGATAAAATTACTAACTTTTCTCCTCCTTGTCGAACTTCAACACCCTTTACATTTTTGTTCTGCATCTCCTTTTTAAAATCAAGAAAAGAGAAAAATTCTTTGAGCTTCACCAACAAGCTGTCATACAGCCACCCATTACTAGCCTCAACAGCTCTGACAGAGACTTTTTGTTTTTCTATTTTTCCGCCATTATGACCTCCTGTTTGAACAACATCCGCATATGACTTACCTTTATTTCCCATCATACGTTGAATGGGATTCCATTGCTTCTTCTGCGGCATATCTACCTCTCTTATATTAGTTAACATCTGTCTATGTTGATCAGGTTTACTGTACTCCGCCATTTTCACCTTCAAGGCCCTATTATCACACCATAAGCCATCAGCTTTTTACATAGCCACCTCTGCAGCCACCTTACAATTGTATCTCACAAAACCAAATCTTGTTCTTGTTGTTTTCCTCCTTTTCATTGGTATGAAGACATCCTTAACAACCCCAAACTTGCTGAAAAGCTTAAACAGATCTCTAGGAGTCATAGACTCCGGGACTTCATCTACAAAAAGAATGACCAACTCGTTCTTCCTTAATCGACCAGCTTGATTACTTATCTTTCTTCTTCTCAGAACCGGATTCCACCATCTTCTCTCCATTTCCCCTATACCTTTTTTTCCAAGTAGTTGTTTTGTGTGGCTGTTGATGTCTCCTCCCCTCAAGTATTACAGGTGATTAATAAATTCACTAAAGACTATTATGGAGTGGAAAATATTATTTTTTTAATCAAACATCAAATTAAATATTTTATTAAATTATTAATTCAATCTCGAGTCTACGTTAGGTTCTGACAAATAAACATGGCCTCATAAGTTATCCCTTCAAATTTATATTCCAAGAAAGTCTCACATTGTTTAAAGACAATAAGTGAGGAATTTTTTTTTTCGAAATACATATAAACCTTAGCCCTTTACAAAATTGAATTTTCCTTAGTATCTTGTGATATATTCATTTTAAAATTTTTAAAAAAATTATTATTGATTTTATGTATAATAATTTGTTTTATTAATCACTTTGCTTTTCATTTAAGGCCCTGTTTGAGATTCACTAGTGTAATTGATTTTTTTGACTTTTTATAAAAAAAAACGTGTAAAATAATAGAGAATGATATGATAACTTGTAGTAACTTTTAGACTTCTTAGTTAAAAACTCAACTCGGCAAGTAGATTACAAATCTCATTGCGAAATTCGTGCTCCTCTAGCTGATATTTCTCAATCAATTCGCATATGGTTTCCACCCTATGATCATCATCAATAAGGTTTGTGCTTCCTACTTTGATGAATGCCATCGATGCCAGGTGTAGACACCCCATTTTTGACCGACCTTAAGACTCAGACGTTATCGATTGAGCGCTCGATGATCGCGCATGTTTGTGCTCGTTTCGAGTTTCCGGAGTTTTCGGCTGAGTGCCTTGCTTCCGGGCCTCTGAACTCTTTGTGTTTTGGCTTGGCTCGTGGACCATGCCTTTTTGTCCTTGCCTGGAGGGAGAGAGAGGTCTGTAGGCCACTTTTTGTAGTTGTAGACTACTTTCCCCTCTTGTAGGCTAGTTTCCGGTTTCCAGAGCCTTCGGCCGAGCACCTTGTCTCGGGACCTCTTAACTTTCTCCTCTTGGCCTGGTTTTTGGACCATGCCTTGTTGCCTTTGCCTAGAGGGAAATAGAGGTCTGTAGACCACTTTTTGTGGCCGTAGACCACCTTTCCCTCTCGTAGACCTTTTTTTGTGCCCGTAGACTAGTTTTCGGGGCTTCCGGCTGAGTGCCTCGCCTTGCGGACTCTTATCTTGCTTCCTTTTTGGTTTGGTTTTGAACTAAACCTTGTTTTCCCTTGTCTGAAGGGTGGAATAGGGGTGTAGACCAGTTTCTCCCCCTGTAGACCACTTTTCTTCCCTACCAGCCAGTTCTCTGGTCGGCCAGCTAGGGTGGGTGGTCGGCAGCCATGCCACCACCTTTCTCTCTCTGTGCTGACCACCTCTCCTCCCTTGCCGACCACTTTTTGTCCCTGCAGACCACTTTTTTTGGTCGGTCGACCAGTGGAAGTGGTTGGTCGACCACTTCAATTGGTCGGCACCTTTCTTGCATTTTCTGCAGATATTTATCTTGCCAACTGTTGGGCATAGAAAGCATCCTCCATACACTCTGGAGGGATTGCTTGAAGCCTTTAGCTTGTATAACAAGCTTAAGGCATGGATTTCTATAAGAGGGAGCCTCCTCCCTCTTGTCTCAGGTTTAGAAATTGGCATAAAGCTATACATATACTTCTATCTCTATAGTTCTTCTTTTCTCTCTATATTTGTGCTTAAAAGTGCCATTTCTTCACACTTTTGTACACAAACACCAAGTGAAATACCTTTGCTTTGGAGCTGAGGCACCTTGAAGTTGGTTTTGGGGTTTTTGGATTGTTTTTGGTCCAAAAAAAGTTGCTGGAGTGGCTTCTTTGAAGTTGTTCTTCAAGGGTGAGTTTCTAGCCCCTTAAAGCTTTGTTTTTGATTAAGTCTTTGGCCCTATTTGCATAATGTTTTAGGCCTAACTTTCAACTGCAAAAAGTTCTGATTTTAAGTGTTTAAAGTGTTTGTTTGAGGCTTCTTTGGTGTTGGGGGTGGCCAACCCTCTTTTTGTGCCTTGTTTGGCTTTGTTTTGTGCCATCCTTTTAAGCTATTGGGACCACCTTCTCTTGGCCTTTTCACCACTGAAACTCAGAGGAATTTCAATGGTGGAAAGGTAGTTTTGAGGTCCCAAATAGGAGGGGGTCATCCCCTCTCCTTGTATCTTGGTTGCTTGCCATATTGGCCTTATGTTTGAGCATATTTTTCTAGCATGTGTTGGCTTGTTCTCAACTTGTTTTTGGTGTCAATTTGACATGGCATACCTCTGTTTTAGCTTGGTTGAGTTACCCCTTGCATGCTTCATACACTTGTAGTGTAATCCTTGCAAACTAGCCTTGTATGCTTAAGGTTTTAGCTCATCTTTCTAGCATGTATTGGTTCCATTTCAGCATGTTTTTGGTCATTATTGAACATGCCTTAACTCTAATTTTGGTTAGTAGAGTCACCTCTCTCTTGGTTCTTACACTTGTAGTGTAATTCCCTTTATTAGCCTAGTATGCTCCATGCCTCATGCCTCTAATTCTAACATGTGTTGGCTATGTTCAAGCATGTTTCTAGCTTTGTTTTGGCATGCTCTAGGATTGCTTTAGGTGTTCTTGGCCTTTTGGGGCTTGCTTTGTATAGCTATAGTGCAAGTGCCTATGCTAGTTGCAAGCTTTGAGCCTCCTAGCATGCTTCATTTATGACATGTGCATGATTTGACATCATTTCATATAGCATTGCCATGTTCTCACTTCTTTCACTCTTTGAGTGCTTTTAAGGGTTATCCCTTTGTGCCTCACTTATGGCCTAACTTGTATGCATGCATGCCTAGGCTTTTGAGCTCCCATCTCAGCATGTTTTGGTCTTTGTTTTGACCTAATTGAGCTCTGTCTATAATCGGTTCAATCATTTGTGCCATGTATTGCATGCCTCTTGTGTAGTCCCTTTTGGCAGCCTTGTGCCTTAGGCCTTCTAGCATGCTATGCTTGTGTTGTTTGGATGATTTGGCATCGTTTCACACCTGATTTCAGAGTATATGGTGTTGTCACACTTCCATGTTTATCACTTCTTAATCATGTTTGAGAGTTGTGCTCTTATGCTTAGTTGATGGGCCAATGCATGAGCATGCATTATCTTGTTTTTCATGCCATCATTTCAGAGTATTTTAGCCACTATTTTGGCGTGCATGAGGTTTTTTTAGGGTTGGTTTGGTCTATTGAGAATTGCATTGCATAGCCCTTGTGTTGCATCCTTCACTAGCTTTCATGCTTAAGGACTCTAACTTGACATGCTCATGTTGCATTGCATTATGTTTGGAATGTTGTTACATTGCATTGTGTTTGGATTGGGTGTTAATCCAAACACGAGAATCAAGGGGCGTTTCATACTTGAATTGATGAAACGTGCCTCATTTCTTGGTCGCCGGCGCTCTTGATCATGCATGATAGAGTTTAAGGCCCTTATGTGTTATTTGTGCATTCATTGACATTGAATTATGCAAACTTGGCTTCTCGGCCATCGCGCATTGCGATGCTCGGTTGGTGGCCCGAGAGTCGAGAATCGTACTCCCTTGAGGTTGAGAACTGATGGGGAGGGTGGTTGTGCCTACATACCTTGCAAATAGACTGCTGTGCCTCTTCTTGTTCTCTGTTGCAGTAAATTGGAGCTTGGCAGCAATCTCTGGTCAGCAGACCAGAAAAAGTAGCTGGCCGACCACTTTTTCTGGTCTACAGCATGTTTAGGTGGTCTACAGGTGGTCTACACAATCCTTTTCTGGTCGGCAACTCTCCTGGAGGTCTCCATGTTGGAGTAGAAGCTATCTGGAGGTTTGTGCAGTGTTCTGAAATCAAATGCAAACAGAGGCAAGTTGGGGCATAGTAATGGATTTCCAAGCGAGGTGATCGTGCATGCATGCACTTCTCACCCCGAGGCTCCTTTTAACTGTTTTGCTTACCTAGTTAGCTATTTGGTTCTTTATTTAAGTAGTTGATGCACTTAACTATTCATTTGTGTTTGTAATTAGTTAGCTTGTTAGTTAATTAGCTTCGTTTTGTAATAATTAGTTTAATTAGCTTAGATTAGCTAGTTAGCGTATTTTTCGGACCCTCCGTCGAGAGGGCAAATGTTGTAATAAGTGTGCGTGTGTGTAATGTATGTCTTCCAACCCCATTTCTTTCTTCCTTTTATTTACTAGCTTTTGATGGTTAGTCTAGGGCATATTTCAATTAGCATACCTTATGCTTTGCATACGTGCATCATTCATTTGTCTTGCATGCACCGGGCTCGGCGCATCATACAAACTGCATTGTACTTCAATACCAATTTGAATACATGTTATCAAGTTGCATTCACATGACATCTTAGAATAGCCGAGCCTATCTTAGTTGCATTTTTGCATGTGTTGCATTAGGCATCTTAACATAAGCTAGGATCATGCATGATTTCTAACATAGTTTTTGTTTTAGCTCGGAGTACACTGTGAGTGTTTATGCTTTAGCATCCTTGCATGAGTGTAAGTGATTGCCATGATAGCATGCTTGCCATGACGCTATTTGCTTAAGTGATTTAACTGCATGAATGCCTGTGGATGAAGGCTTCATTGCTTGAATTGGGACAATTCATCAAATGCGAGTTTTAAGCCCACTTGAGGGTGGCAAATCATCATATTTTAAAGCCCACTTAAGGGTGGCAAATCTGCACTTTAGCCTACTTGCGAGTAGCATCTTCAAGCCATTTTCGAAAAACAAACATGAGATGTTTTGTCTCAAATCAAGCGATTTAGTCTATACTTGTGTGTTGTACGCATCACATAGTAAGTTAGCTAATAATCAAACAAAAACACATGTGTTTTCAAAAACAGCATATCATGTTTAGTAGAGGCCGATCTTTGATCGGGCGAGTGGGGGTGCTCATTTCAGGACATTCCCCTCTCGTACCCAAGTTCCCGAGCCGAGGCAACTTTGGTGATGACGGACACGTGGCTTTAGGCACAAGTCAGGGTTTCCTAAATTTCCCAAAAACAAAATATTTAGGTGGCGACTCTGAAATCTGGCAAAGCACTCCATGTTTGGTGCTTTTTGATTAAAATTGATTTTCCAAAATGATTTGCCAGATTTGGACTCTTTCGTGATTTATCAGTCTTACACTGCATTTTGTGAGATTAGATTCAGAACCATGACAGGAGTCCGAATTATAGTAGTAGGACGACCAATTCGCGCTCTTTCCGAAATGGGGGGCATGGAGGAAGTTCGGGCGGTCTACAGTTTCTGGCGAATCTGCTGGGGATTTAGAGAACTTGACTCGAACTCATGATATGTTGTTTTGTTTACTTATGTGTTTTTGTTTGTATTGTATTTGCATTGGTGCGCCTAGGACACCGTGTTTGCCGTTTGCTATTCCTAAACGGTTTGTTAGAGGCTTGCTTGGAAAAGCGTACTATAAGGCAGACCGGTTACGGGCTCTGCCACGATGGGAACACAAACCTCGATTTTTACCGAGGCACCCTTTTTGACCATTCAACCTAGTTGCATATCAGAAACTGTAGTGACCATTCCAAACTAGGATATGTTGCTTACCCGATTGTAGGTTGTTTGAAACCGCTGCGTGCACAGTGAAACCCTAGCTCCTGACAAGATAGGACAGGGAAACCCTATCCCATCATAGGGGTGTTTTGGCTTTTACTTGCTTGATATGTGCTGTCAGAGTGTGTCTCTACAGGTTGTATGTATCAGTTTGCAAGTCTGGGTATCAGGTTTGAGGGCATCAGTATTTGGGGGAATTAGTTTTACATGAGGGTATCAGATTTGAGGTAGTGATTTGGGAACAGTGATCAGTGTTTGAGAACAGTGTGTTCGGCTTACAAATGCCAACTATGTGTTGTCTTAATTTAACCTGAAGTGCTGTCTGTTTTTCTGCTTATTGTTTCTTTATTATGCTTTATTTATCTTTTTGCAAGGTAGTTTAGCATCATTGCTTCCGACCAGGCAGATATTCCCCTAGCACTCTGGACCAGAGGTTGAAGACTTCATCGATCCGAGGATCTAGTTGACAGACAAACAGTGTTCTTTTCATTACCCCCGGTTACTAGACAGAGGTCAGTTAGGTGCAGTTCATTAGTACAGAGGTTACCAGATCAGTGGTCCTTATCCATTCCGCCAGTGAGTAGTCGGGCTAAGGTTTCCGTTTCTACCGCAGAGGGAGATATACCTGTTGTTCAGTCAGATCAGCACCTTATGGCAAGCATGGAGGACATGATGCGTCAGCTCCAAGAGACTATGCAAGCCATGCAGCGGGATCTTTGCCCGACAGTAGTTTGCAGCGTCGGCGGTTGTGGCTCAGCATGAGCCGATCGCTAGACTTCAGCAACAACAACAACCACAACAAGCCGGAGCATCTGCTTCGCATCCACCCCCGCCCCTACCTAGAGTTCCAACACTCGGGGAGACTGCAAACGTCTAGGAAAATACGGACGTCCTAACGGGGCCAGTTCCACCCTCAATCCTACCTCAGCTGTCCAAAGCACCGACTAATCTAATGGATTCACCGTTTGAATTTGAGGTGGATCCAACAACGCTGAAAGTGAGCAAGTTAGAAAAGCTGTTCAAAAAAGCTCAAGGCGTTAATTCCATTCCGGACATAGAGGATGGATACACTGATTTAGCGGTGACTTTGCCAGACCGGTTCAAGATGCTGCATATAGACCGTTTTGACGGTTCTGGGGATCCCATGGTGCACCTGCGATTGTTCTCAGATATCCTAAGGCCAATGGGCCTTTCCAGATTGCAAAAGCTTTCCTTCTTCGGTCGGACCCTGTCGGGTGTTGCGGCTATTTAGTACACAAAGCTGGAGGACTCTGTCAAGAGAAGTTGGGAAGAAATGGCTGAGGCCTTCATTGCCCAGTACTCATATAACACACAGATCGATATCACAACTCGTGATCTCAAGACAACGAGACAAGAGCCAAAAGAGGGCTTCTCTGACTTTGTAACCCGTTGGAGAGCCAAAGCTTCTATGATGACCACCAGGCCGGTCAAGGACCAAATACGGATGGTTGTGTGCAACCTCCAACCCAAGATGATGCAAAAGATGATCGTCTTACCCCTTTCCACCTTTGCGGATTTACATGAGATCGGGGTACAGATTGAGGACGCCATGAAGCAGGGTCTGATTGACCACGAGAGAGAGCAGCCCAAGAGGGCATTTACCTGCAGTTCGAATGCAGGCACGAGTAGTACTGCAACTACCAAAACTTCCGATGTAGGCATGGTCACCACTACCACTCTAAAAACACTTACAGCTACACCCTTCACCGGTGCGTCCGGAACTAGCTCACAAACAGCCAGACATCTATCTCGAGGCCAGAGAACCTTTACTCCACTGTACATGTTTTTGTCAACGGCCCTGAGGGTCCTGATCAAAAAGGGGCCTGATCAAAAAGGGGCATCTGAAGTCCTTGGAGCCGCGGCCATTACCAGACAAACTTCCTTCCTCCCATAACGCGTCCAAATACTGTGCCTTTCACCAACAGCATGGTCACGACACCGACCAGTGCTATAGACTGGGTCATGAGATCTAGGATCTTATTGACAATAAGGTGATTGCGCCTCCAGAGAAGCCAAATGTCACCACTAACCCACTCCAACCACATAACCAAGCTCTACCACCCAAACACATCAACCTAATCCAAACTGCGGCCATTCCATATGACCCAAGCATATATATCACTCCCTTCCACTTACCCAAGCCTAAGGTGTTCATCACAGACAGCACGAACTTGTGCATGTTGAGCATCTCCCAAACCCAACCCGAACCGGTGGTGGTGACTATTGAAGACAGAACCGGGATGACTTTGGAGGCAGATGGGAATGATGATTCAGAGCCTGAGGGGTCTGCGAGCTTTGCGTACAACCCGAGTGGTTATATCACATCAACAGGCCAGGCTAAGCCGAGGGTAGAGTTGTCGGTTGGGGCAGAGATCAGTGTGGTTCGGCAAGATGGACCGAGTCAGGGGCTAGATGACCTAGCAGAGTTGGAAGAGGACATTACAAATCTGCAGTTCTTGAAGAGCAGGACTCAGGGGATGTGGACATTAATTGGTTCGACTTGGATAGATTCACAGAGAATACTGGGTGACTCAGCGACGAGCAAGATGTTGTTGAGGCACTTCAGCCAGAACGGAGGCAATCAGAAGTTGGGATATCAGCAGTGGCTGGAATGGCCAAGAATCAGGAGGGATCCCCGGAGAGCACCGGTGTTAAGAATTTTGCTCAAGATTCAGGCAGTTTGAGTACTGATGAATCTTTGACCGGCAAGCTTTGAGCGAGAAAAGATCGAGGATCTTGAGAGGGCTAGGAAGGCCAAAGCCCCTGCGGGGATAGAATGTGCTGTGAGCACAAGAACAGTTATAATGAAACCGGACAGCTGTCTGTCGGTTGCCGACGGGATGTGATGGGAAGACGACGACTTACGTCTTGCCCACACTGACGAAGATTGGGGGCAGAACCAACCGGATGACACCTGGTATGTTGAGGAGGTTGACCATATGACCAGGAGTGGGCGGTATTTCAAGCCCCCACACTTGGATCAACCGAAGGCGTCCGGGAAGGACAAAGAAGCAGAAAGGCAGAAAGAAAAGCTGCTCGAGGAGGAGGCTGTACTAAAACAGCTTAAGAAAATTCAAGCAGACATCTCTATCTGGGGACTGTTTATGGCCTCAAGAGTTCACAGACAGGCTGTCCTTTCTGCCATGGACAAGGTGAAACTTTCAATCGATACAACTCCTGAGCAGTTGGTAGGGTTGGTTTTCTCGGGAGGAGCTTCCCTGACCTTGACCTTCACTGACAAGGAACTGCTGCCTGAGGGCTCAGATCATAACAAACCACTCTACATCTCTGTGGAGTGTAGAGAGAAATGGATACCGGTGGTCCTTGTTGACACAAGATCTGCTATCAACGTGTGTCTGTCGAGAACGGCATATGCTATCGGGTTGAAGCCCACGGATTTTGTGCCTACGGCCCAGGTGATACGGGCCTATGATAATACCAGCCGAGAGCTGATGGGGACCGTACAGATTCGGACTCAGGTTGGTTCGGGCCAACAGGATATTGATTTTCATGTCTTGGATGTTCTTGCCACCTTCAATCTACTCTTAGGGCGGCCATGGCTGCACCAGGTAAGGGCTGTCTCTTTCACCATACACCAAATGCTGAAGTACCCCACGGGAAGGGGGTGGAAATCATTTTTGGGAATTCTTAAATCCATCCGCCGCCAGAGGTTTCTACACTAGTTCTGGAGATTGAGCATGGCATGGAGGATGTGTTTTTGTCAAGATTCACCCTAGCTGAGGCTTGGGTTGTACAGAATATTCTAGTTGTTGATGAGGGGCTATACGTCAGCGCACAGTCTGTCTACCTTATGAACAAGCTTCAGCACATGCCCGGGATGGGATTAAGGCGATGTGGCCGGAAGGGCATTGCAACATCGGCCAAAGTGCCACATAACCCACATACCTTTGGCTTAGGTTATCTGCCTACCAAAGAAGATTGGGTAAGGAAAGGAAGAGAGATGGCCGGAAGAGCCAGGGCAAAGCAAGCCAGGAAGCCTTATGAGTTGGTGCACCGGCCTATCCAGGGGACCCTGAATGGACGTTTTGTTCGGGAGGAGGGAGACTTCCCATTTTGCGGCTTGCCGGAGCCATGGCTAAATGTAAAAAGGCGGCGCTTGCCAGGGTTTGAGATTTTATTTGACTTGCAATTGTCCGGGGATGATGTTGTCGAGGAGCAGACAGACCCACCAGCTGAGGCTGAGTACTGCAAGGAAGAGGATTCTGAGAGCACATAAATTGAGATGGGGGTAGCACTGGCTTGTCTACTCTCAGATTCTCATATCGTACCAGAGTGCTTGAGGGATAACTGCTCAGTTTCCATAATCGGGAATGAAGTGGCTATGGGCCCATCTTCAAAAATTCTGGATGCATCCATCGCACCCTCCCTCGTCTAGCAATATGAGGAGGGCTTTTTATCGGCGACACCAGTCGACTAGTGAGCCTAATCGATTCCACTGAGTGCGTGAGTCGGAATCAAGTTCCAGCTCGTCTGAGTCTGAGTCCAGTATTCTTGGGGTTGATAACCCGGATGCCACTGTCCTGTCCATGTCATTTTTTTCTTTTTCCTTTGAGTCTGTTGTAACAGAAGAATCAGGAAGATTGGATGTTATTAATGAGAATGGTATGGCTATGGCTTCCGAGTACTTTTCTGTGCCTTTAATTTATTGCATTAATAAGGATTTTCAAAATTTTGATGAAAACAATGAGGAAGAAATCCCTCTAGTTTTGCAATATTTGCTTGATCAAGAGTATGAGAGGTTTGTAAAACCCTTGCTTGATGAAATCACCACAATTAATGTTGGTGCTGAGAAGGACCTGTGGCTGGTCCAGATCGGATCCACGTTGTCTTCGGAGAAGGGCGAGCGCTTAGTCGCTTTATTAAAAGATTTCAAAGATGTTTTCGCGTGGTCCTATGAAGACATGCCTGGAATCGATCCTGAGATTGTACAGCACTGGATCCCTCTTGACCCAGAGGCCCGACCTGTTAAGCAGAAGCTCTGAAGGATTCGCCCGGACTGGGCTTTGAAGATCAAAGAAGAGGTCACTAAGCAGATTGACGTAGGGTTCCTGTTGGTATCTAAATACCCTACTTGGTTGGCCAATATAGTTCCGGTGCCGAAGAAGGATGGCAGAATTCGGGTATGTGTGGACTTCAGGGATTTGAACAAAGCCAGTCCGAAGGACGACTTTCTTCTACCGTATATCGACGAATTAGTGGACTTCACTGTTGGGCATGCGCTGCTCTCGTTCATGGATGGGTTTTCAGGCTACAATCAGATTTTGATCGCACCCGAAGACCGAGAGAATACTGCTTTTACCACCTTGTGGGGAACCTATTGTTATAGGGTGATGCCATTTGGACTGAAGAATGTTGGGGCTACGTATCAACGGGCTGCGACCACAATTTTGCACGATATGATCCATAAAGAGGTTGAGGTGTACGTGGACGACATGATTGTCAAGTCCAAAGAAAGAGAGGGCCACTACACCGCCTTGCAGAAATTCTTCCAACGGATCAGAGAGTATCGGTTGCGGTTGAATCCTCAGAAATGTACATTTGGTATTACAGCAGGGAAAATGTTGGGGTTCTTAATCACACAAAGGGGTATCGAGGTCAATCCTTCCAAAATCAAGGCCATCTTAGAAACGTCACCACCGAGGACTGAAAAGGAGGTGTGCGGTTTTTTGGGTAAAGTGCAATTCATAAGACGATTTATTGCAAAATTAACCTTGACTTGTGAACCACTGTTTGGTCTCCTGAAGAAAGGAAAGAAATTCCAATGGGACAACCGATGCCAAGTTGCTTTCGAGCAGATCAAGCAATATTTACAGAACCCACCTGTGTTGTGACGCCTGAGCCGGGGAAACCGTTGATTCTGTACCTATCAGTGACTGAAACGACAATGGGCTGCATGCTTGCATAAGAGTCTGAGGACAAAGTGGAGAAGGCTATCTACTACCTAAGCAAGAAAATGCTGGATTACGAGACCCGCTACACTCCGCTCGAGAAGGCTTGTCTGGCCTTGGTATGGGCTACCAGGAAGCTGAGGCACTACCTGTTAGCTCACTCTGTAATACTGGTTTCGAGATTAGACCCCATCAAATATCTCTTTGAGAAACCAGTACTTACAGGTAGGCTAGCCCGTTGGTTGCTTCTGCTTTCCGAATTTGATCTGAAGTACATGACGCGCAAGTCAGTGAAAGGAAGAACAGTAGCGGAGTTCCTAGCTGACCACCTAGTTGAAGAGGATGAAGCAGTTGAGTATCTGTTCCTAGATGAGGCCATTCTACATGTCGAAGAAGAGACTTGGACGATGTACTTTGACGGAGCGTCAAACCAATACGGGTATGGGATAGGGGTGTTGCTGATAGCACCCGACAATTCCCGTATACCTCTAGCATTCAAACTCCGGTTCAAAGTGTCGAACAATGAGGCAGAATATGAGGCATGTATTGCTGAACTAGAAGCCGCCCTGGAACTAGGGGCAAAATAGTTGGATGTCATCGGGGACTCGAACCTTATTGTATCTCAAGCTAAAGAAGATTGGAAAGTTAAAGAAGAAAAGATCAGAATCTATCACCAAACTTGGACGTTCTGATTCCTCGGTTTGAGAAACTGAATTTCGCTTATCTGTTAAAAGAGAACAATAGGTTCGCTGATTCATTTAGCAACTCTATCTTCTATGATAGACATCCCTTTCGGAGTCCGAATGCGTCCAATCATCGTTGAACAGAAATTCGTGCCGGCCTATGAGCTGATTATTGCCATAGATGAGGTACAAGATAAGAATCCCTGGTATTACGACATCTGGAACTTCTTGGAAAAGGAAGCTTATCCACTAGGGGCAAATGCCAAAGACAAGAGGGCAATTTGAAGAATGACTGCTCAGTTCATCGTCTGCGGGGGTAAAATGTATAAGAGGGGTCATCTCAGGATGCATAAGCTATGCGTTGATGCTGAAGAATCCAAGCACCTGATGGAGGCCATCCATGGAGGAGAGTGCGGAGCACACATGAGCGGGGTGATGCTAGCCAGGAAGATCCTTAGACAGGGTTATTACTAGTTAGCCACGGAGGAGGATTGTATTGGCTTTGTCCAGCGATGCCACAAATTTCAGATCCATGCAAACTGTATGAACATTCTTCCGTCGAAGCTGTATAACATGACTTCGCCATGGCCGTTTTCAGTCTGGGGGATTGATGTAATTGGGGCTATCACTCCGAAAGGATCCAACGAGCATGAGTATATTCTGGTAGTGATAAACTACTTCACGAAGTGGGTTGAGGCCCAATCTTACGCAGTGTTGAAAGTATCGCATGTTGCTAAGTTCATCAGAAACAACATTATCTGTCATTATGGGGTCCCGAATGAGATTATTTCGGATAATGGCTCCCACTTCAAGAAAGAGGTGATCGACTTGTTGGAGAAGTACAACGTGGCTTTTCATAAGTCATCTACATATCAGCCGCAAACCAACGGAGCAATTGAGGCCGTCAACAAGAACATCAAGCACATTCTGCAGAAGATGGTGGAAACCTACAGGGACTAGCCAGATAAGCTGCCATTTGCTCTATAGGGCTACCAGACTTCAATTCGAACTTCTACCGGGCAACTCCGTATGCCTTGGTCTATGGGATAGAGGCTGTTCTGCCTATTGAAGTTGAGGTTTCGTCATTACGGGTATTGGCTAAGTATCAGATAGCTGAGGTAGATTGGCAACAAAGCAGGTTTGAAGAACTCATGCTCTTTGATGAAAGAAGGCTGAAAGTACTATATCACGTCCAGGGTTATCAACGAAGAAAGGCTTTCAACAAGAAGGTTAAGTCTAGGAATTTCAAAGAGGGGGATCTAGTGCTCAAAGACAACAGCGCTCCCATCTACGACCCTTGGGGCAAGTTCAGATCCAATTGGACTGGCCCTTATATCATCAAGTCTATCTGGTCGAGCGGAGCTGTCGTTCTAATGGACCTAGATGGCCTAGAGTTCTCCCAGCCGATCAACATGGACAAGTTGAAGAAATACTATCCCTGAGTGGCTCGCTAGGCCGAAAACCCGAAAGGGTGACCTAGGCAAAAGTTAAAGCACAGAAAATTTGAAATAATAAAAACTGAGGTCGCAAGGTTGAAATCCCAAAAAGGGCGACCTTGGCAAAAGTTAGAGCGCAAAAGGAGAGAGTTAATACACGAGTGAACCTGAGCCGAACTACGTAAGGCTTGATTCCCATCTTCGGGATACGTAGGCAACTTTATTCTAAAGTCCAACCACAAACACTTCCAAATCAACTTTGTCCATGTGATCATGTTGGTCATCTTTGTCTATTCTACATTCAAGAGCTCAGTTGTGATCTCCAGTGCAGTGCTATTCAAACTAGGGGCAACTTTCCAGTTGTTGGGATCCGGGGTTGTACATCTCAGTGATAGATTTCGGGCGTGTCCAGTTTTGATTCATATCGAAAATGGTTTTGAAAAGTTTTAATAAAAGTTGATTTTGTTCAAATTAATCTTTTTACGACTTAGACCATTTTTGGACCAAACGAAAAATTTTCAGTACCCACAACCTTCAATTACATTGATTTCAGTACAAAGTTCTCCTACTCTTGAATAGAAATTGAAGTTGCTTTTTATTACATTCATAAAGAAAACTTGAAAGTACTAATTAAAGCAAATAAATTCGGGGCATAGTCAGGTGTTCCTGCGTCCCCTCCCAGAGCTTGTGGAAGCTTTTGATGCCAAAGTAGGCCTAATCTGCGCCTCTTCATCAAGCCAAACTATGCACTCATCAGAGAGGGTGCAACTGAAAGTGGAAGTGGGGACCAAAAGCTCTCTCGTCCTCTATACTATGGCATACCGAGCTAGTTCTGCGCCTCGGACTGGAAATGCAACAAGGTACTCTATCCCCTCTTCTGGGCAAGTCTGATCATGGCCAAATTGGCATCGGATTCGAAATGGGAAGTAAAAGACGCAATGTGTCAGGCCGATCAACTGAATACCGAGATAGCGAGACATGCTGTAGCTCATCGCTGGCAGATTGAGCCAAGGGCAGCACCAAACAATGTTGGCAGCGGATAGACTTCACATCCATTCGCACCACCATCCCTCATCAGGGGCATCGACTAGACGTCGCCGGAAAAAATAGCCGCGAGCTGAATATGCTGGGCATGAGTCCACAACCTTCAACTTATCTATCAACTATATCTGGGGAGGGATGAAAAATGAGAGATTAAAGAATAAAAAGGTGTACGTGGAGAGAAAAGTGAGAAAAAGGTTTTGAGAGAAAAACCGAGCCTGAGGGCCGAGTGATGTGAGAAATATATGTGAGATGGGATGGGAAACATTACCTACAGCAGTAGTGGACTCCCTGCGAATCTAGTCGTATCCGGCGATGGAAAGCATCCAAACCCATCAATGTCTCAACTAGCGTCATGGCAATACAGCTCTTGCCCTCTTTTAAGCCTTAGGCAACCTCAATCAAACGGACGCTAGACCCAATGGAGCCTGGGGCAAGCAAGAAATGGGACAACATGCACAAGCAAAGCGTATGTCGCCGAAAACCCTGCCAGTGATGGTCGCTACGGTCACCGGCATCAGAAAACCGATGAATCAGGCTCGAGATGTCCAGTTCTCCATCGTGAATCAAAGACCGAGTGTCATGCAAAGTGAGCCTGCACATCCATCCTAAGGCTTGGATGTGGCCGAAGCGGAATTGGGGCAAGATCTCTTCATCGCGTTCGGACTCCATCAAAGCTTGGAAGTCTTCAAAAGTGGGACACATTTCTTGTCCGCCAAAGCTAAAAACATGAGTTACCGGATTCCAACACCTTGCCGCGGCATGGAGGAACGGAAAACGCAGCGGGGTGCGGCTCAGCGTGAATAATGCATTTATTCTGAAGCCCCAAAAATTTAGCTTTTTTGAGCCATCCAAGTTAGCAATCCAATTTGTGAGATTTTGGACAAGAAATGCCTCTATTTGGTGCAAAAATTGAGTTAGAATGAGAGAATCACGAAGCTGGAACCTTTATGGAGGATAAGGCACTATTTAGAGGACAAGTG
Organism: Camellia lanceoleosa; assembly: GCA_025200525.1. Taxonomy (NCBI): domain Eukaryota; kingdom Viridiplantae; phylum Streptophyta; class Magnoliopsida; order Ericales; family Theaceae; genus Camellia; species Camellia lanceoleosa. The sequence goes on from CM045760.1 coordinate 43,461,276, forward strand.
GCAAAAATCTGGAGGTCCGCAGCCTCACTGGTAAGCTGACCACTTTTTTTGGTCGACCAACCACATTTTCTAGTCTGCAGACCACAAAACTGGTTGGCAAGCTATTTGATGGTCGGCAATGAGCAAAAAGTGGTCTACAGCCGCTTCTTGTCTCCAGCAGAGGGTCCTTAGCCTTCCTATGTGCTGAGAATGCTGAAGGTCTAAGTTTATTTCTGCTTCGGATACGTCATGTCGCTTTGTTTATCCAAGATGCATTTGCTTATCGAGTTGTTAAGTTTTGTTTATCGAGTTGTTACTCTTTGGTTATCGAGTTGTTGCTCTTTGATTATCGAGTTGTCACAGTTTGTTTATCGAGTTGTTGCTCTTTGCTTATCGAGTTGTTCTAATTCGTTTATCGAATTGTTCTTTAAGTTGTTTTTTTTTGTTACGTTGGTTCACTACCTGACTTGGCAATACACGATGTTCAATTTCCACCAAATCTCATTTTTGTGTAAAATGATGCGATGCGATGCGTAGAATACAAATGCAACACTTTTTGAACAAAAAGTCGTTTTCATTCCATCATGTTTTCTTTTTACAACATGGTACAAGTTTTGAGGAAAGTAAAACTGCCTAACGCTGTACAATGTGCTATAACTACTAGCAAAAAGAAAACAAAGCAAAACATCTGAGTTGGTGTTGTTTGGCTCAAGATCAAGAGGCCCTCTTCACCCTTTTCGGCTGAGCAACCTCTGCACCATCGCCATCAGCACCTCCGTCTGAACCAGAGCCATCATCCTCAGAATCCTCCTCGGCGTTGTCTCCGCCCTCAGAACCTGAACCAGTGTCATCACCTCTGCCTGCGGATGTCTCCGACTGAGGGTGTGCTGACTCCTCTTCCTAGCTGGGCTCGTCGTCATGTTTGGCAGGTGCTCTACGTCTCTCCCGGCCGCGTGTCAGGATCCCTTTCCCTGCTACTCGAGATGGCCCGGGTGGCCCGGGTTGTAGAGGTGTGACCTGAAAAGGTAGTTTGAATACATCTGCCAGAGTATGTATATCAGATGCAAGTATAGTACATAGAGTGAGTGCATGCAGATGTAGTATGTGAATGTGATGTATCGGGTGTGCTCTATACATACAGTGAATCAATGTAGTGAAATGTTCAGCTTTCGTATGTCATCAGAAGTATGATAAATGTAATGAAATTGAAAAGTATCGGAATGCCGTAGGCGTACAGTATTGTCTCCCTCTGCAAGACCATACCCTCGAGTGAGGCCATCGCCTCGAGCAACCCCTGAACATATCCTTTGGGAGGCTGCAGATGCAAGTTCAAGTCATCAGTGAATGAATGAATGCCTAAATATCTGAATGATAGATGAAAGCTATGGAGCATACCGATGCTGAGTTAGGGACACTGACATATCGATGATCTGGCAATGCAGGCTCTAGCGGAATCTAGTATGGTGTCTCATACCGCTAGCCTGTCAGCTCGGTTGGAGGATCTGGCCACCCAGTACACTGCCAAGTGGAGGGTATCTTCCTAGTCCTACCTGTCGATGTGCTAGCCCTACTAGTCAAAGGGATGTCTGTAGCTCGGGCGCAGCTTGATGAAGGAATGTCAGCAGCTCTCCTCATGAGGGTACGAACACCTGTCAGCGGGGCATCAGGTGTGTGTGAAGGTATGTCGTGTACTCCCCCTCCTCCAGGAAAAGGACTGCGTCAGCACCCTGCATAAGGTCGCTAACATCTCGGGGAGTGAGACTCTCTGTGGTCCGCATATCTGATAGAGGCGGTGAAGGGATCTCCTGAGCGGGATTACCCAGTGTCTAGCGCATGAAGCACTCCTTGAGAAACCAGGCTCTACCGATTGGTCCCTCAAACAAAATCCGGTATCGGGAGGTGCCCCATGCCCTAGCAAACTGGAATCGAGAAAATCCTGGCATCGCCACCCAAGGCTGCCAGGTGATCTGTAGGTAGCAAGTGCATAAATTGATTAGTTGTCATAAATATGCAAGATGAACCGAAGCTGAAAGCATGAAGAACTGAGAGTTCTGAATTACCTCTGTCGCTTGTACTATGTCAAAATATTGCTTGAGATATGGCAGAGTCTCTCGGGGTCTAGGCTGGTATCGACCCTCAAACCTATGTGAATACGGAACCATGAGTGGTGCCTCGACCTCCGGATCGGGGGTGAGCGCGGGGAAATATGCGCATATCCACAGCTGTGAAAAGAAAGACAGTGGCCATCAGAATACAGAATGTATAGAAAATGCAGAATGCAGAGTGCAGAATGTAGAGCGCAGAATGTAATGTATGCAATATGCGGAGTGTGCAGTGTACAGGTAATGTAGAGCAAAAATGAAAATCAAGAGGGCAGAATGTACCTCCCAGGCTCTCCAATAGCCTCTTACTATGTTCCCGCGTCCGCAGGAGGTCGCGCTCATATAGCAGTAAAGGGTAGTAAGGCCAGCGCCGCCCCAATCGAAGTGCCGAACCAGTGATAGGTCTAGTAGAGCATTGAGAAGATATAACTTGACCGTGTTCCCCCTGTCGGAGAACAATGTGGTCCCGAGAAGGAACATCAGGAATCCCCGAGCGTACTGCCCTGTGGCCTCAATAGTCTCAGGCACAGTCCGTTTGTACTGCTCTGTGAACCAGGTGTATCTAACCATGCCTGATGATCGGTAGATCGACAGATGGGCTCCAAGTAGACAATTCCAGGCTGCCTCCCACTCACCCATATCTAAATCATATGGGATCGGCCGACCTCCCACGTCGAGGCCCGTCAGCATTGTAAAGTCGTACGGGGTCATCGTCATGTCCCCAGTAGCTGAAAAATGGAAGGAGTTGGTGGTGTCCCACCATCTCTTTACTAATGTGCCCAGGAGGGTCCTACTCATCAGAAAATGCGACAACCCCGTGCAAAATGGGCCAAACCCTGCCTCATCAACGATCTGTCGAACACCGTCTGGTAGCTCCATATACCACTCCCTCACAATAATCGATCCATATCCCTTGGTAAAACAGGAAGCTACTTGTGTTCAGAATGAGTAGAAATACAGTATGAGTTGTGTTCAGAATGAGCAGAATGCTATGTGCAAGTTGTGTTCAGAATAAGCATAATGCTATTTGTGAGCCGTGTGCAGAATGAACAGAATGCTGTGTGTAGGCTGTGTGCAGAATAAGCAGAATGCTATGTGTGAGCCATGTGCAGAATGAATGGAATGCTGTGTGTGAGTTGTGTTCAAGATGGACAGAAGTGCTGTGTATGTAAATGTGTTCAGAACAAGCAGACAAAATGCATAGCGAAAGCATGAAGTGTGCAAGAAATGCAAAATACATCGCAGAAAATGTAAAAGTGCAGTACGCACCTTGCGCGCGTGGTGAGACAGGTGAGACTCCGGCTCTTGTAGCAGCAAGTCCGCGGGTGCTCGTCGCGCAAAATCCGTGAAATGATGAAAAGTGCTCGGTGGTAGTACGTGTTCCTGAGGGTGGTACCTCTCTGGGTCGAAAGGCCGATTCCTGGGCAGCAATGACATGATGTCAGGCTCGTCCTCTACTCGCGGAGAACCCCCATCGTGTGGGATGTGGTCAGCCATTTGAAAAAAGGTGCAAAACGAGCAAAAATGAACGAAAGAGCTAAAATTGCCAAAAGTCAACAAAAGTCAACTCTCGGGAAGAGAAAAAGTCAAAGAAAGTCAAAGCCCAGGAAAAGGTGCTAAACTTCGAGAGAAACATATCTCAAGTGGTGAAAATGGAGAAAGAAGCTCCGAAAACAAATTATGATCGATTCAAAGTGAAGGAAATAGAAAGATTTTAGTGATTCAACTTCGCGTGGGGCGTTGGAAAACGCGTGCAAAGCCCGGATCTAAGAGGGAAAAGGGTCTAGGAAGGAGGAGGAGTGGATTTCGGCCTTGTGTTTGTGAGCAAATATGTTTTGCAGTTGTGTACTTAAAGGGCCAAACCTCAAAAGACCAGACTGCCCCAATTTTGCTAAATTGGTCGACCGACCAGTTTTTCTAGTCGACCGACCACTTAGGTGGTCTACAAGTGGTCTGCAGCTGGTCTGGGTGGTCAGCAACCTTCCTGGGTGGTCTTCAGGGTCCCATTGTCCTCCCTGAGTGTTTTCAGACTGGTTGGAGTCCTTGGCTCTCGAGAAAGGGCAAGAAAAGTTCACTATTTTCGACTCGAAATGTCTCGCAAGAACTTCAATTCATGTCTTCGATGCACGGCTCATCGTCACTTGTCAAGAGCAAGGTGTATCCTTTTTAAGTATGTTGTGACCCCTCCGAGAGGTAAATCGGAGGTTGCGTTTGAATTGGTCTCGTTAAGGCTTTTATTTCCTTATTCGGCATTTTGCTTCAAACACGCTATTGAAGTTGCACTGAAAATGCATTGTTATGCACACTCTACTCGCATTGTTATGCACATCTCTCTTGCATTGTTATGCACATTTCAATCACATTGTTATGCACACCTCTCTCGCATTGTTATGCACGTTTCAGTCGCATTGTTATGCACACTCTAGTTACATTGTTATGCATTATTCTACCTGCATTGTTATGCACTCTTCACTTGTGTTGTCACGCTTGTTTTACTTGCATTGTTATGCACCTTTTCATTTGCGTTGTCACGCACGTTCTACTCACATTGTTATGCACTCTTTACTTGCGTTGTCACGCACATTCTACTTGCATTGTTATGCACCTTTTCACTTGCGTTGTCACGCATATTCTACTTGCATTGTCATGCACTCTTCACTTGCGTTGTCACGCACGTTTTACTTGCATTGTTATGCACCTTTTCACTTGCGTTGTCACGCACATTCTACTTGCATTGTTATACACTCTTCACTTGCGTTGTCACGCATGTTCTACTTGCATTGTTATGCACATTTTCACTTGCGTTGTCACGCATGTTTTACTTGTATTGTTATGCACGCTACTTGCATTGTTATGCATCTTTTCACTTGCATTGTCACGCACGTTCTACTTGTATTACTATGCACTTTTCACTTGCATTGTTATGCACCCCTTTCACTTGCATTGTATATGCACGCGTTTATCTCGTATTAGAATTGTATCTTGATATAGTGTTGATCATATGTTCCTATTACATTGTACTTGTCAAAATCTCTCTTTTGTGCAGACACAATATTGTATGTACGGTTCATTTGACGTTGGTGAAACTAGACGATATTGTATGTACGGTTCATTCAAGAGAAATTCTGGTTCAGTTTGATTGCTACCCTTCTCCACTTGCGTTTGACATGCGTTTGGATGTACCTTTCTCCTTTCGTGTTTGATACGCGTTTGGATGACTGCACTTTCTTGCACTGTCCTTCTCCTTTTGCGTTTGATATGCTAGAAGGTGTTTCGTTTGAGACTTTGGGTGTTCCCGATAGTCGCTTTTAGTCTTTCCTGCGTGAGCCGTAGTTAATATTGTATAATTCTCTTACATCCTTTCTATTGGAATGTGTGAAACTATTGTTTCTTATTCGCTTGCTTAAACTGTTGTATTTATTTTGCATAAATGCTTCATTACAGCCCTCTTTGCATAATCATAAGTTATGTTCTGCATTGTGCACGTCATTTGCATCTTACCCTTGCCTGCGGGCGCATTTCTTTGTTATCTTGCCTGTTTGTCTAAGTCTTCGGCCTTGTCAAAAATGGGTCGTCTCTGGGCTTTGACATTCACTCCCGTCACTTCTTGACTTTCGAGTTCTCTCAAAGAGGGGCAACTGTAGACACCCCATTTTTGACCGACCTTAAGACTCAAACGTCATCGATTGAGCGCTCGATGATCGCGCATGTTTGTGCTCGTTTCGAGTTTTCGGAGTTTTCGGCTAAGTGCCTTACCTCCGAGCCTCTAAACTCTTTGTGTTTTGGCTTAGTTCGTGGACCATGCCTTGTTGTCCTTGCCTGGAGGAAGAGAAAGGTCTGTAGGCCATTTTTTGTAGTCGTAGACTACTTTTCCCTCTTGTAGGCTAGTTTCCGGTTTCCGAAGCCTTCAGCCGAGCGCTTTGTCACGGGACCTCTTAAGTTTCTCCTCTTGGCTTGGTTTTTGGACCATGCCTTGTTGCCTTTGCCTAGAGGGAAACAGAGGTCTGTAGACAACTTTTTGTGGCCATAGACCACCTTTCCCTCTCGTAGACCTTTTTTTGTGCCCGTAGACAAGTTTTCGGGGCTTCTGGCTGAGTGACTCGCCTTGCGGACTCTTGTCTTGCTTCCTTTTTGGTTTGGTTTTGAACTAAACCTTGTTTTCCCTTGTCTGGAGGGTGGAATAGGGGTGTAGACCAGTTTCTCCCCTTGTAAACCACTTTTCTTACTTGCTAGCCAGTTCTTTGGTCGGCCAGCTAGGGTGGGTAGTCTGTGGACCACCTAAAGTGGTCGGCAGCCATGCCACCACATTTCTCTCTCTGTACAGACCACCTCTCCCCCCTTGCCGACCACTTTTTGTCCCTACAGACCACTTTTTCTGGTCGGTCGACCAGTGGGAGTGGTCAGTGGACCACTTTAATTGGTCGGCACCTTTCCTGTATTTTCTGCAGATATTTATCTTGCCAGCTGTTGGGCACAGAAAGCATCTTCCATACACTATGGAGGTATTGCTTGAAGCCTTTAGCTTGTCTAACAAGCTTAAGGCATGGATTTCTATAAGAAGGAGCCTCCTCCCTCTTGTCTCAGGTTCAGAAATTGGCATAGAGCTATACATATACTTCTATCTCTATAGTTCTTCCTTTCTCTCTATATTTGTGCTTAAAAGTGCCATTTCTTCACACTTTTGCACACAAACACCTAGTGAAACACCTTTGCTTTGGAGCTGAGGCACCTTGAAGCTGGTTTTGGGGTTTTTGGATTGTTTTTGGTCCAAAAAAAGCTGCTGGAGTTGTTGCTTTGAAGTTGTTCTTCAAGGGTGAGTTTCTAGCCCCTTAAAGCTTTGTTTTTGATTAAGTCTTCGGCCCTATTTGCATAATATTTTAGGCCTAACTTTCAACTGCAAAAAGTTCTGATTTTAAGTGCTTAAAGTGTTTGTTTGAGGCTTCTTTGGTGTTAGGGGTGGTCTACCCTCTTTTTGTGCCTTGTCTGGCTTTGTTTTGTGCCATCCTTTTAAGCTATTGGGACCACCTTCTCTTGGCCTTTTCACCACTGAAACTCAGAGGAATTTCAATGGTGGAAAGGTAGTTTTGAGGTCCCAAATAGGAGGGGGTCATCCCCTCTCCTTGTATCTTGGTTGCTTGCCTTATTGGCCTCATGTTTGAGCATATTTTTCTAGCATGTGTTGGCTTTTTCTCAACTTGTTTTTGGTGTTATTTTGACATGGCATACCTCTGTTTTAGCTTGGTTGAGTTACCCCTTGCATGCTTCATACACTTGTAGTGTAATCCTTGCAAACTAGCCTTGTATGCTTAAGGTTTTAGCTCACCTTTCTAGCATGTATTGGTTCCATTTCAGCATGTTTTTGGTCATTATTTAACATGCCTTAACTCTGATTTTGGTTAGTAGAGTCACCTCTTGCTTGGTTCTTACACTTGTAGTGTAATTCCCTTTATTAGCCTAGTATGCTCCATGCCTCATGCCTCATGCCTCATGCCTCATGCCTCTAATTCTAACATGTGTTGGCTATGTTCAAGCATGTTTCTAGCTTTGTTTTGGCATGCTCTAGGACTGTTTTAGGTGTTCTTGGCCTTTTGGGGCTTGCTTTGTATAGCTATAGTGCAAGTGCCTATTCTAGTTGCAAGCTTTGAGCCTCCTAGCATGCTTCATTTGTGACATGTGCATGATTTGACATCATTTCATATAGCATTGCCATGTTCTCACTTCTTTCACTCTTTGAGTACTTTTAAGGGTTATCCCTTTGTGCCTCACTTATGGCCTAACTTGTATGCATGTATGCCTAGGCTTTTGAGCTCCCATCTCAGCATGTTTTGGTCTTTGTTTTGACCTAATTGAGCTCTATCTATAATCGGTTCAATCATTTGTGCCATGTATTGCATGCCTCTTGTGTAGTCCCTTTTGGTAGCCTTGTGCCTTAGGCCTTCTAGCATGCTATGCTTGTGTTGTTTGGATGATTTGGCATCGTTCAACACCTGATTTCAGAGCATATGGTGTTATCACACTTCCATGTTTGTCACTTCTTAATCATGTTTGAGAGTTGTGCTCTTATGCTTAGTTGATGGGCCAATGCATGAGCATGCATTATCTTGTTTTTCATGCCATCATTTCGGAGTATTTTGGCCACTGTTTTGGCGTGCATGAGGTTTGTTTAGGGTTGGTTTGGTCCATTGAGCATTGCATTGCATATCCCTTGTGTTGCATCCTTCACTAGCTTTCATGCTTAAGGACTCTAACTTGACATGCTCATGTTGCATTGCATTATGTTTGGAATGTTGTTACATTGCATTGTGTTTGGATTGGGTGTTAATCCAAACACGAGAATCGAGGGGCGTTTCATACTTGAAGTGATGAAACGTGCCTCATTTCTCGGTCACCGACGCTCTTGATCATGCATGATAGAGTTTAAGGCCCTTATGTGTTATTTATGCATTCATTGACATTGAATTGTGCAAACTTGGCTTCTCGGCCATCATGCATTGCGATGCTCGGTTGGTGGTCCGAGAGTCGAGAACTGCACTCCCTTGAGCTTGAGAAATGATAGGGAGGGTGGTTGTGCCTACATACCTTGCAAATACACTGTTGTGCCCCTTCTTGTTCTCTGTTGCAGCAAATTGGAGCTTGGTAGAAATTTCTGGTCGGCAGACCAGAAAAAGTAGCTGGCAGACCACTTTTTCTGGTCTGCAGCATGTTTAGGTGGTCTACAGGTGGTTTACACCACCCTTTTCCAGTCGGCAACCCTCCTGGGGGTCTCCATGTTGGAGTAGAAGCTATCTGGAGGTTTGTGCAGTGTTCTGAAATCAAATGCAAACAGAGGCAAGTTGGGGCATAGTAATGGATTTCCAAGCGAGGCGATCGAGCATGCATGCACTTCTCGCTCCAAGGCTCTTTTTAACTGCTTTGCTTAGCTAGTTAGCTATTTGGTTCTGTACTTAAGTAGTTGATGCACTTAACTATTCATTTGTGTTTGTAATTAGTTAACTTGTTAGTTAATTAGCTTCGTTTTGTAATAATTAGTTTAATTAGCTTAAATTAGCTAGTTAGCTTATTATTCGGACCCTCCGTCAAGAGGGCAAATGTTGTAATAAGTGTGTGTGTGTGTGTGATGTATGTCTTCCAACCCCATTTCTTTCTCCCTTTTATTTACCAGCTTTTGATGGTTAGTTTAGGGCATATTTCAATTAGCATACCTTATGCTTTGCATGCGTGCATCATTCAGTTGTCTTGCATGCACCGGGCTCAGCGCATCATACAAACTGCATTGTACTTCAATACCAATTTGAATACATGTTATCAAGTTGCATTCACATGACATCTTAGAATAGCCGAGCCTATCTTAGTTGCATTTTTGCATGTATTGCATTAGGCATCTTAACATAAGCTAGGATCATGCATGATTTCTAACATAGCTTTTGTTTTGGCTCGGAGTACACTGTGAGTGTTTATGCTTTAGCATCCTTGCATGAGTGTAAGTGATTGCCATGATAGCATGTTTGCCATGACGCTATTTGCTTAAATGATTTAACTGCATGAATGCCTGTGGATGAAGGCTTAATTGCTTGAATTGGGACAATTCATCAAATGCGAGTTTTAAACCCACTTGAGGGTGGCAAATCATCATATTTTAAAGCCTACTTGAGGGTGGAAAATCCACGCTTTAACTTACTTGCGAATGGCATCTTCAAACCATTTTTGAAAAACAAACATGAGATGTTTTGTTCTAAATTGAGCGATTTAGTCTATACTTGTGTGTTGTGCGCATCACATAGTAAGTTAGCTAATAATCAAACAAAAATACATGTTTTTTCAAAAACAACATATCATGTTTAGTAGAGGCCGATCTTTGATTGGGCAAGCGAGGGTGCTCATTTCAGGACCTTCCCCTCTCGTACCTAAGTTCCTGAGCCGAGGCAACTTTGGTGATGACGGACACATGGCCTTAGGCACAAATCAGGGTTTCCTAAATTTCTCAAAAATAAAATATTTAGGTGGCGACTCTGAAATCTGGCAAAGCAGTCCATGTTTGGCACTTTTTGATTAAAATCGATTTTTCAAAACGATTTGCCTGATTTGGACTCTTTGGTAATTTATCAGTCTTACATTGTACTTTGTGAGATTAGATTCAGAACCATGACAGGAATCCGAACTGTAGTAGTAGGACGACCAATTCGTGCCCTCTCCGAAAGGGGGGCGCGCGGAGGAAGTTCAGGCAGTCTACACCAGGCCAGTCAATGCTCTAATATCACTTGACGCAACGAAATACACAAGAATTAGATATCGTTCCAGTAGGCGAAAATAGCTCTCGAATCTATGAGAAAAACAAAACATTGAATCCATAAGAAAAATTAAATATTTGAATATTATTGAATAAAACTTGTCTTTTGCCTTAAGGTTTAGATAACTATTTATAATAAATTAATACTTGGAGACCAAACAATGTTCAACACCCAAAAATCTAAAATTAGGAAATAATTATTCAGCCCAATTCTTGACAAGAAAAAAACTTAAAATTAGGAAAACAAAATAAATTCAAATTAAGAAACCTAATAATTCTAAAATATTTATCATAAATTACAAAAAGACTAGTTAAATATAATATTAAAATAATTAAAATATAAATATAAAAAATTATACATTTCTTTTTCAAAAGTTTTATTAAAATATAAGAGCACTTTTTCATAAATTTCCTTTTCCCTACTTATGTTCCATTTAATCCACATTATTTTCTTATATTCCAAGAAGTCATATGAGTGACATAGTTACCAAAATAACCCTAATAATATTCACATTTACAGTATGAATATTCTGTGATGTGAATGTTCACATCATCAATGTGAATGTTCACATGTTAGTGTGAATATTCACATTATAAAATATGAATGTTCACATCACCAAATTGCTAACTGTTCAAAAAATATTTGTAAAGGATGTTCAAATAATAGTACTTATTGGAATTCAAGAATATCTTATGGATTAAATGAGATACAAACACTTAAAAAAAACACTTAAAAATTTTTTTTTCTAATAAATCTTCCTCAAATATATATTTACCTCCATTATGTTCAAATTCTGTGTTGGTCACGTAATCAAGGATCTCCTAAAGTTTACACATTATAATAATTATTATTATTTATTATTGTTATTATTTTTCTTTGCATGCAGGAAATGATCAGAGAAACGGTCAATAAGAAAATTGCTTCGGACCCCCACTGGGGGTCGACCGATGAGGTGGCGATCAGGATTGGCCAAAAAACAGCTTTTTTTTTTTTTTTTTTGGAAGTTTCAACGATGGGGCGCGACTTTGAAATCTGTAGCGCTATTGCGGTCAATAATAAGGCTATGTGGGAGGCGTTTTGCGGAGTTCCCGCCATTATGAATGCTTTGAAATCGATGATGGGAGGTTTGCATAAATAAAGCTATTTATTGTCTTTTCTCCTCATTTATTTTTTAATATTTTGATAATTTGTTAATATTATAGTCGACCTCTTAAAAAATAAAAAGAACAAATTACTCCCTGAAAGATGTTTGAAAATGCAATTAGCTCCTCCAAGGAAAAAATTTCACCAAATTGCTTCGGCAAAAAATGTTCAAAACCACTATTTTTGAAACATGTTTAAAAGTACATTTTTGTATCATAAAAGATTAATTAGCTTAAGAGAACATCACTATAGTTAAATTAAATTTCCAGGCAATTTGCTCTAATTGATCACTTTTGAACATTTTTTAAGAGTCAGCTTGTTCCAATTAATTATTTGGGGGACTACACTTTTAAACATTTTTCTAGAAATATATTGTCAATTTTTTATTTTTTATTTTTAACTGGCGCTATGAAAAAATAAAAAGATTTGAAGTTATGAATATCAATGAACTCCGATTATTGCAATGCTCAGGCTACTCTTTTTTAGCTTCTAGGGTCTATTTCTTAGTACAAGATCCCTCTAAAACATTATGTAACTTTATTGCATTGAAATTGTTAAGATTATTGGAGAGAGAGAGACAGAGAGAGAGAGAGTCTCTGTATATTGAATAATTGACTATTACAAGGGGTGACCTATATATAGGACTTATATAGAGTTTTAATCAAGAAACCATGAGAATAAAGAAACATATAGAAATATGAAAGCATAACAAATATAGAAAGTAATATATTATAGATATGCTTTAACAGCCCCCTAAACTCAATTAGGAAAACTAACTTGAGTTTGGAAGAACAACACAAAAATAAATGAGAGTTTGCTGCTAGGGCAAATGAAAGAGTCTACTAGGGGCGATTGAGAAGAGTCTGCTGCTAGGGTAAATGATAAAGGCATGGTAAGGAACTTAGGATGCAACTGATGTGATGGGCCTTGAGAGGAATTTGAATATGAACAAATGTTGAACCAGTATACGTGATATACACGTAACTTATGACGTGGTACTGAATAGTGATATATGAAATAGCGCGCCATGGGTGCGGCTTACGAAAGGATGCACCAAGGGGCGGCTTAAATGGTGAGTCAAGGAGTAGGTTAGATGGTTCACATAGTGTATCACTATGCTCACCATGTGTAACATGCCCGGGGGGTACCCGCGCTCGTTAAATAGTTTGGACTCCCGGAATCTCTTTGATCTCAAGTCTCACGAGTGCAATGTGAAACGTAGACGAGAGTCCAGATTTGGCAAATTTTATTGAAAATCCATTTTATTGCAATTTTGTCAAAAATGGACTGCGTCATCAGATCTCAGAGTCCCCACCTAATATTTTGGGAAATTAGGAAACCTATGACTCAGTGCCAAGGCCACTGTTCGTTGTAACCAAGGATACTTGGCTCGGAACCTTAGGTATGAGAGGGGAAGGTCAATAATGAGCACCCCCACTCACCCAATCAAAAGACCGGCCTCTACTAAACCATGATATGAATTTTTTATTTTCTTTATATGTTCATGTTCTGATTATTTTAGTAAATCCTAAAATTTACTATGTGAAGCATACAAGTATAGACTCATTTGCTCAAATTGAAACAGTTCGATTTCATGTTTGTTTTGCAAAAAAAGGTTTGAATTTGCCACCTCAAGTGGGCTTAAAGTTTGTGAATTTGCCACTGTAAAGTGGGCTTAAAACGTACATTCATCGAATCATTCCAATTCAAACAACAAGCCTTCATCCACAGGCATTCAAACAGTTATATCAAGTTAGCAATTAGCCTCATGGTAGGATGCTAAACATAATAAGAAAATTACACACAAATGGGATGCTAAAGCATAAAAACTCACAAAGATATCGACGTCCCTCGAACAGCTACAAAACAAAGTTAGTGAAATATGCATGATCCTATATACAGAATCCTAGTGCAATACATACACAAGAATGCTTCTAAAGATCCGACTTCTAGAATATGACATGTGAATCATCTCAACATGAGGTAGTGCATAGAATCATATAAGAATTGATTAAGTCACAAAGATGCAAATTTAGCCGGATCAAGATGCATGAAACATGGATGCAAAGCATGGATATGCATGGCATGTCAAATATATACATATGCACAGTTAGGGAAAGTGATAAAAGAATGGGATAGAAAGAAGCAGGGTGGGGGATTATTACAATACTTTAAATATTACAAATCCGAATGAGAGAGAGAGAGAGGAAGAAATAATAAAATAAAATAAAATCTCACAAAATACTCAAAATAAAAAATAAAATTTATTAACTAGCAAAGATCTATGTGTCTTCAATCCAGCAGGCCATGTAAACTCATCTTCAATGAAGGTCCTGCCACTTCATCTCCGTTTAATCAAATGGAGCCAGCCCAAAATAACTCAGCTTGCAAGCCCAAAGATATGAGTTCACTTTGATCTACTAAGCAACTATTAAGAACATAGCAGAATTGGCCCAATTCCGCAACAACCCAGAAGGCCATGGGTCCACCAACCATGCATCCTTTCCACCAACTTATTGTATCTTACTGGAAAAGACAGGCCATCATTATTTTCATCCCGCTATGCACTCCACTCCTGGAATACCAAACATGATACCTTCTAGGTAGAAGTTGATGTTCCAAAAGCACATTCCAAAACTGTTCCGAAGTCCTGTAACAAGGCCCAGCGCCCAAGAGAGAGAGAGAACTGTGCTGTCTTTCATTTTGAGAGAGCTGTGTATGTTCTTTCAGTGTGAGAGAGCTGGGTTTGGTCATTGGTTTGGGGAGAGAGCAACACCCCAAAACCGAGAGAGAGAGAGGCTTGTATATATGTGTTTTTAACCCAAAAATCAAGAGAGCTCTCTCCTCCTCCTCAATCCATTTTCTCTCTAAACCCGTGTGTGTGTGTGCTGTATCTCTCTAAACCGTGCGTGTCAGTGGTGTGTTGGATGTAATGCCGTGTGTAGTGTGTGTTGGGTGTGTGTGGTGTGTGTGTCTCTTTATGCATGTGAATGGTCTGTGTGTATGAATGATGTGTTGGTGCGCTGTGCCATGGTGCTGTGAGTCTGAGTGGAGTGAATCATGTGTGTTAAGTGGTGAATGGGCTGTCGTGTGTGCATGTGTATACATGTGCCTCAGTTTGCTGGGTGTGTCATGTGTCTGTTGAGTGCATATACGTGCATGAGTGTATTCAGGTGTGTGTTCTGGTGTGTGTGGTGTATCTATCCATGCGTGCCCAGCTTTGTGTGTGGGTTTGCCGTGTGTGGTGAGAGTGGTGGGTATCTGCTGTGAGTGCTGTGTGTGAGAGGTGTATGGTGACTGGGTGTGTGCATGGGTGAGTAGCATGTGTGAGAGCCGTGGGTGGGAGAGAGGTGTGTGTTAGCTAGGTTGCCGTGTGTGCATGGGTGGTGTGAGAGGTGTCGTGTGTATCCTCTTCCTCTCCATGTGTGCTGGGTTTGTGTGTCTGCTGCTAGGTGCGTGTGTGAGCCGCTGTGTGTGAGCTGTTGGATTTGTGTTGTGGTTCTCCTTCCCTAACCCGTGTGTCTCTCTCCTCCTCCTCTTCTCCTCTGCCGTGAGTCAGTGTGTTATAGAGAGAGAAGAGAAAGCCCATGCATGTGTGCATCGTGTGCATGGGTGTGTGTTAGTGTGAATGTGAGAGGAGAGTCAGTCGGCTCAGTGTGTCATGTGTGCATGTGCGTGCATGTGGGTGTTGTGGTGTAGCCGTGGTCTGTATGTGCTGTGTGTGAATGGGAGTTGTGGTGTAGCCGTCGTCTCCTCCCTCTCTCTACCCGTGTGTATTGATTGTAGAGAGAGAGGGAGAGAGATGGCAGTGTGCATGTGTTGGGTCTGTGTCATGAAAGAGAGGAATGTTAGAGAGAGAAGAAGAGAGAATAGAGTCATCCCCCTCCCCTCCTCTAAACCGTGTGTGCCTGCCTCGTGTATGTTGAGTGTGTGCCACGTGTATGCATGTGTGTTAGCTTTTGTTTTATTAATCCCCACCCAGAGAGATATAATGCAAATGTGCGTTGTCCCTTATCAAAAATCATATCATCCATTTTAAAACTCCTCTACCACCTCCCTCTTTTTTCAAAAGAATATTTTGCACCACCGCCCCATGATATTTCTTTTTTGTTATTTTTTATTTTTTTTTTATCGTCATTTTTTTTGTTTATAAAATATTTATCAATTTAAATAAAACACACCTAAACATATATACACATACATAAAATTATACAAAAATATATAAAATATTAGTATTATAAAATAATTTGACCAAAATAGTTGAGGTTTGGGATTAAAGCTTCACTTTGATTTTTCTGCTGAGGGTGGTCAAAATAAAATGCCCAAGTCTTAGGGCCGGTCAAAATGAGGTGTCTACACCATGATATAGGGATACTATCTTCCGCAAACTCATATATTTTAAGATAGAAACTTATCTGAGGTTGAAAGGAAGAGAACTAAGAGAGAGTGTGGAAGCACAAAAAAATTTTAAAAAAATGAATTTTGATTCGAATTCAGATCTATATTGAAAGAGCGGAAGATTGAGATTTGACACCCGTAGCAGAGATGGTGGTTGATTGGTTGTTGGAGATTGGGATTAACACAGGTATGTGTTGAAACTCCAACAGGCAACGAAGGCAAGGCTATCAATTAGCCGCCTGCTTGTGAACTAGAAAGATAGGCCAGATCTTATAGCTCTGATACCATGTTAAAATAATTGTATAGAGAGAGAGAGAGAGAGAGAGAGAGAGAGAGAGAGAGAAGTGAATCTCTATATATTAAATAATGTTGTATATTATATTGTTGTATTGAACTATTATAAGAGGTGATCTATATATAGGACTTATATAGTGTTAATCAAGAAACACTGAGAATAAGGAAACATATAGAAATATGAATTTAACGTCCCAAAGTAATTACAATAAACCTCTCGCAATAATAATAAATAACAACAATATATATATACATGATTCTTTGAGGACAAACACCCTTTTTTTCATATGGTTCCGTTTTACAAAAGGTAGCACATGCAATTATACATTCACAAGTCATAACCCTGAATCTATAGCATGTGATACAAGTTAAAGACATAAAAAAGTAGTTAAAACAATTAAGAAATGCCCTAAAAGCTTACAACTTTTCAAGATGGCACTTGTTTACAACAAAAGTGAGTTTAAACTCAATACAAATAAAGCCATGGGCTTGTATAAAATTAGATACAACAATTAAACAAAATGAAGCTCTTGCTCCAAGGCCTCCCAAGCTATTGCCTTGGTGAAGGCATATCATCAGCATCTGAAAATGGTTTTTCCCACATAGGGTGCGCCAAAACCCAGTAGAAATAATCCAATACAGTATATGAATCTTAATAAAGCTATAAGGTGAATGCATATTCAATGCTCATGCCAAAACGTTTTATATCTCTTTCAAAACCATACAATGCCGGGTTATAATACAATTCATAAATCATTTCCTTTTATATAGAAAACAAGACTGTGAATCTTTAGGTACGTGTTTGCAAGTATATTATACTAATACTATCAATTTGTCATTTTTACTGGTATTAACCGGAAGGCTTGACACCCATCCGTGCAGGTTTTTGGTCTTTCACCAAGGACATACATGCCAACTTAACAACGTAACCACACTCCTACCCAGGTTCATCAATTATTCACCTCTTTTTCTCAAAATAATAAACATTTTTAATGTGTCAAATATGCAACAATGCTCAATGCAATGGATGAGAAAATAATTTCAATTCTCCTAATTCGCATGCAATTTCTACAACAATCATAACTATCATCCACCGATAGCCCAAAATAGATATCTCCAAACAGATAAATAAATTCTATAAAGATAAACTTTTCAAATTTCAAGATCTGAGTGATAATACATATCCAACTCCACCATCCTCATCAATATCAATCCAATTCCACGTTTCCAACATCAATTCCATTATTTATATGATTCAACATTTGAGATATTTAGGACAAAACCTCATTTTTTTTTTTTTTTTTTTTTTTATAAATCAATCCCAAGGATAAAAAACACATCATTTTATCTTAACACATCCTCATTTACAATCCCATAACTATTTCCAAGAATCCATTTGAAAACCTCTCTTTGATTTTTAACCAAAAATCTTAGATTTGTTTCAAAAATCCCCAAATCACAATAAATCACAATATTGTTTAGAAATAGTAAATAACTAAGTAAAACTCATAGAAAGTGCGAAGAATCCCTACCTCAAGCTTGGAAGACAAGAGAGAGAGAGAGAGAGAGAGAGAGAGAGAGTGGAGAAAACCCAAAGACGCCGAAAATTTACTTTGTCTCGATTAGAACAAAGCCCTTGTCAAGTTCTACCTTTTTAACAAAGGGACACAGGTGAAAAGATTGGTGGATCTAGGTGTGTTAGAGTGAAATAGATGAGTTTTAGAGAGAGAGAGAGAGAGAGAGAGAGAGAGAGAGAGAGATATGATAAAGTGACTCAAAAAAGTGACTTTACGAACTGATATACGCGCAGATCGCTCGAGCGCAAGAAGTGTCACTCGAGTGACCAAACACAACAAGTTGGACCGCTCGAGTGAAGGATTTTGTCACTCGAGCAAATAATACAAACTCCCAGAAGTTTGGCAGACAGAAGACTACCACTCGAGCTCAAGAAGTATCACTTGAGCGAACATCGTTCGAGAAGTTACGCTCACGCGAAAAATGCCAACTCCTAGTATCTCTGCAAGCTTGCAAAAGTATTTAGAGTTCTCAAAGACTGCTCGAGCGCAAGAAGTGTCGTTCGAGCGATCGAGCCAAAATTTGGGCAGAAACCATTTTGAAAAACTAACTCCCAACCTGTTCCAAATGCAACAAACACACTCCAATAACCAAATTCAAGCAGTAAGGAGAAACAAGACACGAACAACCATATACAACAATGATACTCGGATCCAGAACATTAAATGGGTCCGGTCTAAACCAAAATCGCTATAATGAAAATGTAACAAATATGGAAAGTAATATATTCTAGATATGCTTTAATAGAAATATACTATGACTATGCTATAGATCTCCTTTGTTTAGTGGATTATCTTGGATCAAGGGGTAAGAGTTGTTATATTTTGTTGATAATAATAATCGAACAATTATGTTCATAGAACTAGAAGGTCGTGAGATAGTTCGGTCTATATCCGGTGTGGACGTTAGAGCATTAAGAGGACCTTTGCGCTCAAAATACCTCCTAAGCCCCAACCCACCTTGTTTGTGTGTAGGAACAACTAGCAAGAAGCAGCTGATAGAAAACTTTGCGGAACATAAACTAAAAATCATTAAGGATTCAATTCCATACATGAAAACTATATGAATGTCTACTATACAAAATAAGTGTATATATACCTTGATCCATGATAGTATGAAATCCTCTTTTAAGAAGGAGAAACCTTGAATAGAAGATCTTGATCTTCAAGTTCTTTACTTGTCTAAGATCTTCAAACCACTTCTTTCTCTCTAGGCGATGGAAGTCTTCTTGTGGTGACAACTTGAGTTTTGTGATGGAGAGTGTGGTTTGGAACCTTACACTATTTATACTAGTATTCTTCTCATCAAAGAATCTATTCATTCAATGAACTTTATTAAATAAATTAATGTATCTTTTACATTCATGATACGTAATATATTTTCTATATTAATGAACTCATTAGATAGATTAATGTATCTTCTACATTCATAATAGATACATAATGTATCTCTAAGATTCATTCATAATGATTCTATCACATTCAATGCATTGACACTATCTCCATTAGTCTTCTATACATTATGTATACATAGGTGCATTCATCAATAATTAGTCACCATCTAATTGATGTACATGTATCTTGTTTAATGACACTACAAGAAAAATCACCTTTGGCGACTAGATTTTAGTCGCCAAAAGTCTACTTTTAGTCGCCAAAAACCTTGTTTTTAGTTTCCCCGACTAAATTTTTTAGCCGCCGGTTTTGTCGCGAAAACATAGTCGCCGGAGGTTTTGGCGACCAAAAAGGTTTTAGTCGGCAAAAACACAGGTCTTTAGCGACCAAAGTTTTGGTCGCCAATAGTCAATTCCACTTTTTAAAATTATACATTTAGCGACTAATGTTTTAGTCGCCAATAGTCAATGAACGCCGACCAAACTGTTTAGTCGCTAAAAGAAACACTTTTGGCGACCAATAGTTTTAGTCGCCAAAGGTTGTTTAGTGGAAAAAAAAAACTAACTTTTCTGCTTTTTTTGAGATTCGAACCACGGACCTTCTACCTTCTACACCTTTAGCAACACACTCCCTCCACCATGCCACCACAACACCACATTAATATATATGTAATATATATTATTTATATAGTGTATTGACCCATATTAATATAAAACTATATATATAAATATAATTATTTTTATTCAATATAATTTATGTAAAAAATAAATTATTTACTTAAAAAAAATTGAGGCGACTTTTGGCGACTAAATCTATTTTTTGGTCGCCCATTCTATAATTTTGGGCTACTAATTATTTTTTAGTCGCTAAAAAAATAAGTTCCGCCTAAAAGTAACCACTTTTGGCGACTAAACTTGTTTTTAGTCGCCAAAAACCTCCACTTTTGGCTACTAAACTGAATTTTAGTTGCCAAAAAGCTTCACTTTTGGCTGCAAAATTTATTTTTGTTGGTAAAACACGTATAATCGGCGACCAAACTATTTTTTAGTCGCCAAAAACCTTCACTTTTGGCTACTAAAAAGCCTTTAGTCGCTAAAACCCATATAATCGGCGACTAAATTGATTTTTAGTCACCAATAACTATACATGTGGCTACTAAACTGTTTTAGTCACCAAAAGTCTTCACTTTTGGCTACTAATTCCATTTTAGTCGCCAATTGTGCTACTTTCAGCGACGAAAAATTGAATTTTAGTCGCCAAAACTGATTTTTCTTGTAGTGTGAGATGAATCTAGTATAATGATGCATATGCCACATTATGTCATGACCCGCTTCCCGTACCCAACGGTTAAGTATCGTGATAGCCTGTAACTGAGGTTAGCTCCGGCCAATTCTTAAACAAATTAATAAACACGAGCGGAAACAATATTTAAGTGAGGGTACCAAAATAATCATCGGAGCTTCTATTTTTATTACAAAATTTATTGACAAAAAAAGCTGATAATTACATATACAAATATCATAAAGTATTGTGTGTGTCTATTTCGCAACCCGACTTTCCAAAAGCTATTTATGAATTGCATTGTTTCCTAAAAATTGGTAAACAACTATAAGCACATGGCAAAGTGAGAAATATTATGCCAAGAGTATAAGGGACGCAAAATAACCATGGATAGTTATGTAATTAAAATATTTAAGATAACTTAGTCTAAACAAATAATCATTTAAGTAGCAAAACTGAGATTATGTAAATAAATAACCATAACCACGGTATATAACAGAACAGAACAGAGGTCATATGAGTGACAGTCAGAATAGATGTACGGATTCAATAGGTGGCTCGTACGGATTATAGAGGTGGCTCCCACAATAGTGTAGCACTTATCTCCGTATAACACTTTGCTCTGCACAGAACAGAGGTAAATAGATCCATGACAATAGAGGGCCACAAGGTGACCAAACAGAGGCCAATGGTTATTTAAGTCCCCCAAGGCATGGGACTCCCGTGGTAGTACTTACAAAACATAATTGTATATAAAGTCATAGTCAAATAATCATTAAAAGTTAAACAAACATATCCATGTGTTTCATTTTAAGCAAATAGGGTTCAGAAAATAATTCACGTAATTAGAATATTAATATAATTTATAATAATTTATAAAACATAACTTGTATAAAATAAATTATGGTAAGTCAAAACATACGTAAAATATATTATGGTGACTAAAGGTATAATATAACTCACCTTAAAATTAACACCTCATTTTTTTCTTTCAACTACCAAAGACCCTTTTCACTTCTAATATTTTCTTCCCCTTCATTTCCTTAAGTTTTCATTTTTTTCCCTTTCTTTTTGTTTTCCCTCCTGAGCAACTCCCCCTCCTTTATATAGAAAGAGTACCGTGGGTATTAAGTCACACGGCTGCCACGTGTCGCATTCCCATTAATATGTCATTAATTCAAGTTTATCTCTAATCTATTTAATAGATAAGCTTAACTTAGTTATTTATTTATATTTTGACCCATAAATTATTAATAATTATGTTATTTTACAAAATTATAAATAATAGTACAAAATAAATCGTATATTTTCCTAATTATGATTAAATAATATTAATATAAATTTGACAAAATAATTAAAATTTTGAATTGTTACACATTAAGTCATATTTAGAAAAAATTCTTATAGTAGCCAGCTAACTGCTCGACCTTTCTTCGATGTGTTTTGAACCCCAAACTCATCCAACGTTAACACCTGTAGAGACTTATATTATAGAGTAAATGTATTAGAATTCCTTAGGTGTCGTTTGGTAACACTTACGTTTTCAGTTTTCTGTTTATATTTACAAAAATTTTAAAAACGCAAATAAAAACTTGTTTGGTAAAATTTTTTATTTATAAATCAGTGGTCTCAGTTTATAAATTTGGCCAAAAAATGAAAACACAAAAAATGTGTTTCCGTTTTTTTTCTTTTTTTTTTTACTACCCAAAACTAGCCACCACCCGCCACCATTTTCCACCACCGTCTTCCGCCACCACCACCCACCCACCAGCCACCAGCCATCACCCACTTCCCATCCACTTGCCGCCACCACCCACCACTCGCCGCCACCACCCACCACTCGCCGCCACCACCCACCCCTCACCGCCACCACCACCACCACCCACCTGCCATCCATCCGCCATTACCATCCACCGCCCGCCACCTACTTGCCACCACCACTCACCACCCACCTGCCACCACCATCCACCCACCACCACTAGCCACCTGCCACCCACCCGCCACCACCACCCACCACAACCACCATCACCCACCACCCATCCGCTACCCACCTGCCACCACCACCCACCACCCACCACTACCACCACCACCACCCACTTACTACCACCTACCACCCACGCACCCACCGCCACCACCACCTGCTACCTACCCGCCACCACCCACGCACCCACCGCCACTACCACCTGCTCCCTACCCGCCGCCACCCACCACCACCCGCCATCAGCCACCCACCACCACCGCCTACTCGCACCTATCCACCCAACCATCACCACCACCCGCCACCACCCACCACCACCCGCCATCCGCCACCCACCGCCACCACCCCCCACCACCACCACCACCCCCACCCACTCGCTACCACCCACCACCCTTACCCACCCACCCACCCTCACCACCCGCCACCTACTTGCTACCACCCACCACCACCCACCTACCACCACCACTCACCACCCGCCACCACCACTACTACCGCTCATTCGCTACCACCCACCACCACCGCCACCACCCACCCACCCACCACCATCCACCCGCCACCACCACTACTACCGCCATTCGCTACCACCCGCCACCACCCACCCACCCACCACCATCCACCCGCCACCACCCGCCATCCGCCACCCACCTGCCACCATCACTCACCACCACCACCACCACCACCACCACCACCCACTCACCCACCCACCCACCACCACCACCCACTCACCCACCCACCCACCACCACCACCCACCCGCCACCACCCACCACCACTAGCTACCCACCACCGACTGTCACCACTTTCCACCACCGTCTTCCGCCGCCACTTACCACTATTTGCCATTTCTCACTCTTTTTTATATTTAAAAATTTTTTAAAATATTTTGTCAATTACAAAACGCGTTTGTAGTTTATGTTTTTCTAAAAATAAACAAAAACTAGTTTATAAAATTTTTGTAAATATAAATTGAAAGTGTAAACGTTACCAAACACACCCTTAGACTTTGGTTTTTTTTTTTTTTTTTTCTTCATTAAGCTCCTAACTAATTTTTTTATTCAAATAAGTTATCCAATTTTCTAAATTGATCCAATTTATCCCTTCTATTACATTTTGTTCATTTTTTCATGAATTTGAGATTACTTTTATTAATTTATTTTTTTCTTCTTTTTATAAAAAATTAAAACAATTAATTTTCAAAATGATCCATAATATCTTATGGGGTAATTGCACACCAATGGGATTTTAAAAAATATACTACATATATATAAAAATAATTATAATTATAATTATTAATTTTCTTATTAATTTATAACTATTTTTATAAAATTACACTGATTTGATATTTCTCAAGATCTTATCCATCGTTCAAGTAATAGTACAAATACTAATCACATGATGGTACATCAGATGGTTTCAATAGAGGAAAGACAAAAGTCAGCAACATTTTAACCAACAACAGCCACGACAATCTCCCTCCAAATTCTGGTAAGGTTTGGCAATTGATTTAATTATTTTTTTTATTCAAACAATCGATTTACCGGTTCAAAAAAAAAAACAATTGAATTAATTTTTATTACTCTTTCAGTCTTAAAATATTAGTCTCTTCTGAGAATTTATTTATTTTTTAAGTATAATTATACTTCAAAATATTAAAAACAACGCTACCTAACTTTTGACATAATATATAAAGTGATTGTCCCGAGATTTGAACCTATAATCTTAAAGTTATTAGGTCAAGATTTTACCATTGAAATAATGGTTTAACTTTTCAAAATTATCCTTTGATAGTACAATTATTACATTTCAAAAATATTAATGTTATATTGTTTTTGGTTGAGAGATTTGAATAGAGAAAGAGAAAAGGTAGGTGGAATGTGAATAAAATATACATACATTTCATCTAATTTCATACACATTTCCTAAATCCTCCTCAAATCCTCTAATCAAGCACAGCGTTAATGAATTTAAAAGGGGAAAATAGGCAATTCATGTTATTTTAGTTATTAATTTTTGAGAAAAAACTAATATTTTAAAATAATGAAAAATAGAATAAAAGATTAATATTTTGGGATGGACAAAGTAAATTTTTTTTTTTTTTGAATTAAAAAAGGTAATGTGTTAGATAATTGCTAAAAAAATATTTAGGATTGTTTGGAATTTGCTTATTTACTTTTTTAACTTAAAAAAAAAAAAAAGAGGGTAGAGAAGTGATATGCCCCAACAAATTTGTTTGTTTGTAGAACACTAGTTTTGGTTTAGGCTAATGGGTGGGAGCTCGAAAAGCTCCACCCCGAATCCCCCGAATTGCCTTTTTAGGCAATTTTTTTTTTTTTTTTTTTTTGACTTGTGTTTTTTTTTTCTTGCCTGAAATGGAAATTGTGTGCATTGTGTGCACACAATTTCGAGCTACCAAACAAAACCCGTTTAGGCTAATTTTTTTAAAAAAAGAATCAGAAAAAACAAAAAAATTAACTTTTAACCTACGTCCCAAAACAAGCCTTTGCACTATTGTGTTACCAATTTGTGACATATGCTACAATTTTTTGAATGTACTAGAGAAGCCAAAGCTGCGGTGGGAACATATCCTTTCAACTTTGTCCGCAATGGGGGAAGCCATATGGAAGTTCATAAAAGGAAACATTGAAGCAATAATGAAAGATAATGGGCATCCAACCATTGAAGACCTGAAAGATTCGGGGCATCAATTAAAATCTCTGTTAGTGTCATTTTTCACTTCCATTGCGGCGATGTTTGGTGTGTTACTGGACCGCCTCGCCAAGCAGGCAACAATGATATGAGCATACAAATCATATAGAGAATTGGAGGCCAAGAAAGTGCGTGGATGGACAACATTTTACAAGGTTTAGATTTATTGGAGTTCTCACTTTTCAAAAATCCTACCTATTACTTTGCTATTGTTGTTGTTGTTGTGTTTTTTTTTTTTTTAATGTTTGTTTATGTGTGCAGTATCGGTATTTCTAAATCAATAAAGGTTGAGACCCCCTTTGGGGGTCACCCCCTTCACCCCCTTTGCATTTGATTGGCTAAATTTTTTTTTTTTTTTTTTGATCTCCCAATCCCCAACCCCACGTGTGTGTGGGGGTGGTGGGGGTGGGACTTTTAAAAGGGTATGAATCATTGTTCCAATTTTGATGGTGTGTAATGTTAACTTATGATGCACGTTTGAAAATGACACTACGTCAAAATTGGGCTTTAGCGGCGGTTTTTTACCGCCGTTAAAGCCTTTAACGGCGGTTTCGTTACCGCCGTTTATGCGTGTGTCGGAAAAAGTAAAACCGTCGTAAAAAGGCAAATTACCGTCGTTAAAAGTCGACCAAAAACGGCGGTTTTATAGGACCAAAAATGGCGGTTTTTTACCGCCGTAAATAGGTTCGAATTTTTCAAAAATAATTCTTTCTTCTTGCACTCCCCAAGTTTTGAACCCAAGACCTCTCATCCACCCACACCAACCACTTTGCCACAGCCACTCTTCATGAAATATATTACCTAAATAAATATTTAAACATTACTTTTACTTTATTGTAGATGGTTTCGCCGGAGCTCGCCGGAGTGTCGCCGGAGCACGCCGGAGTTTCGCCGGAGCTCCGCCGGCAAAGACCGCCGGCATTAACGGCGGTAATGGTTGGGCATTAGCGGCGGTTTTTTACCGCCGTTAAAAGTGGGCATTAACGGCGGTTCGTTACCGCCGTTAAAAGTGGATTTCATTACTGTCGTTAAAGACACTTTTAGTGACGGTTTTTTTAACGGCGGTAACGAAACCGCCGTTAAAAAAACCGCCGTTAATGCTGATTTTTGGCGTAGTGTGATATATATAATAAATTGATACTTATTATTGTAGATGTTTGAGATTTTTTTATTTGATGGTTATCTTTTTTTTTTTACTTATTTTTGTCTTTAGTCAATTTTTTTTTTTTTTTTTTTCAAAAAAAAATTAGACTTCTAAATTGACCAATATGCTAATACATTTCAATAAATGGCATAGAACACCTATTACTCCAAAAATTTCATTTTACATTATGGTATCACACAATTCTAAATTGTCAAAACAATTCAAATTGGTGTGATTGTAGAATCGCAAGTGTGATCTTTTGGGATAATGTAAGATTTATATTTTTATCTTATTTTAATAGAAAGTTGAATTTTATAATTCTCGATTCAATCCTACAATTCAATTCACGAGACTCTCTCATAGATCTTACCTAAAATTTAAATTTTAACAATCATCTAATACAAATAAAATTAAAATCCTATATGGGATGTTTGGGATAAAAAAAAATACTTTAACAATCACAATTCCCAAAACTTTTTTCACAACGTTTGTGTAAAAAAATTTAATTAGTAATTTACTAAAACTGATTTAACTTTTTTTAGTGTACATATATTATCCCTTGAACAAAATTTCTGATTTAACCCTTGCTGCCATGATCAATTCTCGAGTTGCTCCCATACATGTGACCCACTATCAGACAGCAATACATTTAAGACATGATTTCATAATCTTCTTTTGGGTAAATTATACTTTGCAATTCTTGTATTTTGTATCAAATTTTATTTTGATCTCTATACATGAAATCATAACAGCCAATTCATGTACTTTTAATCAAATTTCACTTTGATCCTTACACATAAAAACCATGACAGCCAACCCCTGCACTTCTGGTCAAGTGTCAATATCATCATTTTGTTATTCTACTATACAAGTCTTTATCAGAAGTCAATAATGTAACAAGCATATGACTATAAAATGATGACAAACAAGTAAAATCACCCAAATTTTTTTGTTTATACACATTTTGTCCCAAAATTTACATCGAATTTTGACTGTATTTCGTTAAAATAATACGCAAATTATAAACGATTAAAGAGAAAAACTAGGGTTTTGCAAAAATTAAAATCACGAAACTCTATTTTTCACAATAACACAGTTTTTTGTCTATCTCTCTTCGTTTCTCTTCGATTTCTCAACTGCCTTTTTTTTTTATTATTTCAAAGCTCTATTTTCTTGTCACATGTGTATCATGTGAGACAAAGTACATACTGGTGGGAAATTGGGATGATTTTTCTCTTTTGCTCTTATTTCGTAGTTCCATGCTTATTACATGATTGGATTCTGTTAAAGATTTAAATGATGGAGTTACAGAAAGGGAAAATTGACACTTAACTAAAAGTGCAGGGGTTGATTGTCATGATCTTATGTGTAGGGACTAAAGTGATATTTGACCAAAAATGTAGGGGTTGATTGTTACAATTTCATGTGTAAGGACCAAAGTCAGATTTGGTGTAAAATGTATGAGTGCAAAATATAATTTACCCTATTCTTTTCTACCACGCGTAGAATATTTGAAAGAAATTACAAATTATAATTTTAAAAAATCTTACTTTTTTTTTTTAAATGTCAAATAAGCTTAAAAAACTAAATATATTATAATTAAAAATTGCAATCAAATACCATTTGTGACTTATGTGTCCTTTAATAACTAGACATTAAATTCTTACATAAATCAAAAAATAATAAATACGATGAATAGATTACAAACAAAATCAGATGAGCACATGAACACATAATACATCGAACTTGTGTGATAATTTTAGCCAATTCTCGTATTCCGCTAATAATTTTTGAGACAATTGTAATTCTATGGATTAATTTTTGATATTTAATTGATTTTATTTTTTATATGCATACTTTTCTTTAAAAGTCTTATAAAATAAATAGTTTAAATTATTAAAAAAAAAAAAGGATTCAAAATGAGTTAAATTTCCTAACTGAAAAGAAGTCGCTCCCTCTAACCTAAAGATAATCACTTGATGACCACTAATAACTTTCTCTACAAAAGACCTTCCTATCAGGAAGTTTGCACAAGTCAAAAAGATGTTACATGGCCTCATCAGGTACAACGAATTTGGGGTTGGTTGATCCATCAAACTTAATGAAACAATAGTTGGTAGACTGAGAGAGAGAGAGAGAATAAATTGAGTGTATTTATGTATTAAACAGGAAATCATGCACTAAGGAAACAACATTATTAAAGCTAGTTGGTATTTTACAGCTAATATATACAATCCACTGACATCTCCCTGCAAACTCAAGGAGGGTAAGCATCAACCAACTTGAGTTTGGAAACGAGATCATTGAAGTGACTAGGAGGATGAGCCTTAGTGAAAATATCAGCAGGCTGATCTGCAAAAGCAATAGGGAGAAGAAGAACAGTGCCACGTGTTACATGCTGTCAAATGAAATGACAATCAATCTTCATATGCTTGGTGCGATCATGGAAAACATCATTGTGAGTAATCTGAATGGCACTCTAATTGTCACAATAGAAAGAGGTAGCACTAGAAGAAGAAACACCCATATCAGTAAGGCGCCATCGAAGCCAGAGAAGTTCCTGGGTAGTGTCAGCAAGAGCTCGGTATTCAGCTTTGGTAGTAGAGCGAGGAGTGAGGGATTGTTTCTTGCTGCGCTAAGTAAGAAGAGAATCTCTGAAGAAGAAACAGAAACCCGTGGTGGAGCGTCGATCAGTAGGATCTCCAGCCTAACCAGCAGGATCCCCAGCCTAATCAGCATCAGAAAAGGCACATAGGTCAAAAGAGGAAGAAGCAGAGTAGTGAAGTCCATGGAACAGAGTGCCTTTGAGGTAGCAAAGTATGCGGAGTAGAGTAGTATAATGTGGAGTACGAGCAGCCGACATGTACTGACTAACAAGATGAACAGCATAGGCAATGTCAGGATGAGTCACAGTGAGATAGACGAGACTACCAACTAACTGGCAATAAAGAGTAGTATCAGAGAGAAGATCTCCATCGAGAGGAGTAAGACGAATCTGAGGATCAATTGGAGTAGAGTTAGTTTTGCAATCGGTAAGACCAACACGTGCCAGAAGATCGGATGCATATTTGGCCTGGGACAAATAGTAACCAGTGGAATTATGGGAGATTTCAAGCCCTAAGAAGTAATTAAGAGTACCAAGGTCCTTTATCTCAAACTGATGGTGGAGAAAATGTTTGAGGTGAATAATACCAGTTGCATCATCACCAGTGATAATCATATCATCCACATAAAGAAGAAGAATGGTGGTACCATGAGTAGTAGTCCGAACAAATAAGGCAGAGTCATAGGAGCTAGAAGTGAACCCGAAGTCATGAATGGTGGAACTGAACTTAGCAAACCAAGCTTGGGGGGCTTGCTTGAGACCATAGAGGGCACGCTGTGGTTTGCAAATCTTATGAGTTTGATAAGTAGACCTAGGGGAAGGTTGCATGTAGACCTCCTCAAGAATATTACCATTAAGGAAAGCATTTTTGACATCCATCTGAAAGAGCTCCTGGTGGCGAGCAGCAGCAACAGCAAGCAAATTGCGAACAGAGGTAAGCCGAGCAACAGGGGAGAAGGTCTCCTCATAATCAATGCCATATTCCTGGTTAAAACCCTTGGCAACAAGACGAGCTTTCTAGCTCTTAATAGAGCCATCAGAATGAGTCTTGATTTTGTATACCCATTTGCAGCCAATCACAGTCTTGCCACAAGAAAGATCAATAACATCCCAAGTATGAGTTTCGTACAAAGCCTGGAGTTCATCAGTCATAGCTTGCTTCCAAAGAGGATTAGTACAAGCCTCACGATAGGAGGTACGTTCATAAGTAGAGAAGGTAGTAGACTGTAGATACCCCATTTTTGACCGACCTTAAGACTCAGACGTCATCGATTGAATGTTCGGTGATGGTGCATGTTGTGCTCGTTCTAAGGTTTCGGAGTTTCGACTGAGAGCCTTACCCCCGGACCTCGAGACCCTTTTGTGCTTTGCCTCGGTTTGCGAACCAGGTCTTCTTTTCTCTTCCCGAAGGGAGGGGTAAGTCTCGTAGACCATCTCTCAGTGGCCGTAGGCTACTTTTCGTAATCGTAGGCCATTGTTCCCGTTTGGAGACCAGTTTTTGGTTTTCGGAGCCGTCGGCCGCGCGCTTCAGTTCGGGACCACTTAACATTCTCCGTTTGGCGTGGTTTTTGGCACACACCTTACTTCCTCTCTCTAGAGGGACACTGTGTCCCGGGAGACCACTTTTGTGGTCGCATGTCACTTTCGATGCTTGACAGCCCATTTTCGGGGCACCCGGCTGTGCGTTTTGACCCCCGAACTCTCGTTTTGCATCTGTCTTGGTTCATTTTTGGCATGGACCTTGTTTTCATTGTTTGGGAGGTGGTACAAGGGTGGGAGACCACCTTTTCTCCTTGGAGACCACCTTTCTCCCGCCAGCCGGTTTTCTTGTCAGGAAGCTGGTCTCCTTGGTCTTTGAGCCACATTTACTAATCTCTCACCATACCACTAGGTTGCATTTAGTTGGGAGACCACCAAATGGGGTTGCCGACCACCTGAACCTTTTGAACTGGTCGGTCAACCAGGGGAAGTGGTCGGCCGACCATCTGAACTGGTCGGCATGCCTCCCCCAGTCTTGTCTCTGTGAGTTGTTGCCAGCTGGAAAGCACAGACTGTATCCTTCATACACGTGTATGGAGGATCTTGAGCCTTGGTTTTTAGCTTCTTGAAGAAGCTTTGGCCGTGTATCTCTATAAGAGAGGCCTTCCTCTTCCTTGGCACAGGTTCTAAAAATTTTGTTAAGGCAAAATATATATCTCTCTATATCTCTTCATTTTACGTTCAAGAAGGGTGTTGTTCTTGACCTATTTCACCACACCTCATAGCCATACACCCCCACCAGTGATCTGAGGTTCTTGGAGGGCATTCTTGGAGGTTGAAGAGCTGGTTTTTGGTCCAAAAACCTGCTGGTTTTGCTGAGCATCAAGGGTAACACCTTTTCTCTCTTTTTAAGCATTATTTTGATCCTTCTCTTAGCCTCATTTGCATGCTTATTTGAGCTTTTTTGTCAACTAAAAAAAGGTTCATATTTAAGTAATTTTCAGGTTTGTTTAAGGCTCTTTTGGTGTTGGGGGTCATCTACCCTCTTGCATGCTCTATTTAGCCTTGTTTTGTGCCATGCCATAAGGCATTCGAGCTAGTCTTTTCTTGGCCTTCGTACCACTAAAATCCAATGGATTTTCAGTGGTGAGAATGTGGCATTGAGGGCCCAAATCAGAGAGGGGTGACCCTCTCTCTTGTTGTCTTGTTTACTAGCATTTTTGGCCTACCAAAGGAGCATATGTTTATACCATTTGGAGGCCTAGTTCAGGCACTTTTTGGTGACTTATAAGACCTGCCTAGGCTCTGACCATGGCTGGTTTGGTCCCCTTTTGCTTGCTTCTTGCATGTGTAGAGTAATCCCTTTCATGGCTTATCAAAGGAGCATGCCATTCTTGCATGCATTGGTCATGTTTCAGTGGGTTTTTAGTCATTCTTTGGCATATCATAGCTCTTTCTTTGTCTGGTTTAGTGGCCTCTTGAATGCTTCACATGCTTGTAGTGTAAACCATGCTCACTAGCTTACATTGCATGTTGTTTTGGCCATTGATTCTAACATATTTTGGCCATACTTCAAACTGATTTTGTTCATATTTTGGGCTGCCTTAGCTCTGTTTTGAGGCCTCTTGGTTGAAAAATGCTAGCCATGCATACTTGTTGTGTAATAGCATTGACTAGCTTTGAGTTTGGAGGTCCCTTGCATGCTTAACTTGAGCTATTTACATGTTTTGGCATCATTGAGTATGATATTTCAGAGCTTATAGGGGTGCTACACTTCCATATTTTCCATGCTTTAAGTGCTCTTTAGAGTTGTGCATTTATGCCCTATTTGCGAGCCATTGCATGAGCTTCACTTTTGTGCCTTTCAAGCCATCATCCCAACCCATTTTGCTACTATTTTGGACCTGCATAGGGTATGTTTGGGGTTGGTTTCATCATTTGAGCATCGCTTTGCATACCTATAGTGTAATGCACTTCACTAGTTTCGGTACTTGAGCCTTTCAACATGCATTGTGTGAGTTGTTTGCATGATTCGGAGCCATTTTGTATGTCATTTCAGAGCTGGAACATGTGTCATTGTATGCCATATTTCATCCTTTCAATGCTTTTGTAGAGTTGCATTTTGCGCCCTTGGGCGTAGGTCCTTGCATTGTGTATGCTAGCATGAGTTTTGGAGTCTTGTTTTCATCATGTTTGGCCACTGATTTGGGTGTAGCTGAGGCCCATTCATTTTGGTTTAAGTCCATTTTTGCATTGAGTATGCCATTGTATTCCATAGCATTGAGTATGCCACATTGTCGCATGATTGATCATTGCATTGTGCATGCCTTGTTCATCTCATTGTGTATGTTAGTTCTTAGGTGCATTGTGTATGCTAAGTGTCATGAGCATTGTACATGCCATGTAGTTTTAGCATTGTGCATGCTAGGTGCATGTTTACATGTTCATCTTTTGCATGTTTGCATGGCTAAGTGGCATTGCATCAGGATTTCCTGTTAGAGTTGCATTGGTGCATGCCATGTTTGTTGCATTGTGTTTGGGATAGGAGTTAGCCCAAACACGGAAAACGAGGGACGTTTCATACTCGAAGTGATGAAACGTGCCTCGATTCCCGATCGCCGACACTCTTGACTACATATGATGGAGTTTAGGCATTTATGTGTTCATATGTGCATTCATTCTATATTAAGTTGTCCAATTCGATTCCTCGGCCATCATGCATCGAAATGCGTGATTGGTGGCCCGAGGGTCGAGAGCCATATTCCCTTAAGTTCATAGCATGATAGGGAGGGTGGTCGTGCACACATTGTCTTGTAAATTCCTTGCCATGCACCTTTGCTGTCCTCTCTTGCGGCAAAAGCAGTGCGAGGAAGGATGGCGGTTGGCCACATTCGATGCCGGTAGGCTAACAATATCCGATTAATGGCCCCCTTACAGTCGATGACCATATTTCCATGGCCGGTGGTCATATCATTTGGCCGGTGGCATCACACAATGCTTAGGGAGTGTTTCAGAAGCAGCTTTGGGACTTGTGCAATTTTCAGAGGCGTAAAATAGTGCAAATAGAGGCAACATGTGGCATGGCAACGGGTTTCCGGGCAAGGCGAATTGAGCATGCATCATCCAACCATTTCGAGGCAGAGCTGCGGCAGCCTCTTTAATTTCATACTTATATTGCTTTGAAATTAATTTGTTAGTTTATTATGGGTTTTGTAATATTTAATTAGCTAGGGTAGTTGATTAATTATTCAGTTTGTATTATTTATTCGGACCCTCCGTCGAGACGGCCAACTGTTGTAATAAGTGTGCGTATGTGTGATGCATGTCTTCCAACCCCACGTCTTTCTTCCTTTTTTTACCAGCTTACGATGGTTAGTTTTAGGGCATGTTTCAATTAGCATCCTTATGTTTCGCATGTTTGCATTCATCTGTCTTGCATGCACCGGGCTCGGCGCATCATACTAACTATATTGTATTTCAATTTCGAGTTGAATACATGTTATCTGTAGCATCTCATATGCCATCCTAGAATAGCCGAGCCTATCTTAGTTGCATTCTGCATGTGTTGCATTAGCCATCTTAACATGAACTAGGATCGTGCATTGATTACTGACTAGTTTCTGTTTTGGCTTGGAGTACTTGGTGAGTGTTTATGCTTTAGCATCCTCGCATGCGTGTGAGTGACTGCCATGATAGCATGCTTACCATGAGACTATGTGCTTATGTGATATAACTGCCTGAATGCTTGTGGGTGAACGTTAGGTTGCTTGAATTAGAATAATTCGTCGGAACCCGCGTTTTAGCCTACTTGCGAGTAGCAAACTTCAATCCATTTTCAAAACAAACGGATATGTGTTGCTTTGTTCCAACTTAGGCAATCTAGTCCATACTTGTATGCTGTGTGCATCACATAGTAATTCTAGGTTAATAACCGGAATAAGAGCACATGTGTTTTCAAAAACAAGATATCATGCTTAGTAGTGGCCGATCTTTGATCGGGCGAGTGGGGGTGCTCATGAAATGACCTTCTCCAATCGTACCCAAGTTCCCGAGCCGAGACAACTTTGGTAAGGACGGACACGTGGCCTTAGGCATGAGTCAGGGTTTCCTAAATTTCTCCAAATAAAATATTTAGGTGGCGACTCTATATCTTGTAAAGCAATCCATGTTTGGCACTTCTTTCTAAAATCAGTTTTTTTTCAAAACAAGTTGCCAGATTTGGACTCTTTGGTGATTTATCGATCTTGCATTGCACTTTGTGAGATTAGATTCAGAACTGTGACATTGAGTCCGAACTGTAGTAAGCCCAATGAACAAAACGGGATTTTCCCGGGACGTTCGGGCACGTCTACAGTTTCTGGCGACTCCGCTGGGGATTTAGAGAATTTGACTCGAACTCATGATGTCTTGTTTTAATTACACTTATGTGTTTCTTTGCATTGCTTTTGCATTGGTGCGCCTAAGACACCGTGTTTGTCGTATGCTATTCCTGAACGGTTTGCCAGAGGCTTGTTTCGAGAAGCGTGCCATAAGGCTGACTGGTTGCGAGCTCTGCCACGATGGGAACACAAACCCCGGTTTTACCGGGCCACCCTTTTTTTGACCATTCGACCTAGTGCATATTCAGAATCCATAGTGACCATTCCAAACTAGGACATGTTGCTACCCGATTATAGGTTGTTTGAAACCACTGTATGCGTAGTGAAACCCTAGCTCCTGACAAAATAGGACAGGGAAACCCTACCCCAACATAGGGGTGTTTTGGCTCTCACTTGTTTGCTATGTGCTTTTAGAGTGTGCCTCTACAGGAATGCATGTTTCAGTTTGCAAGTCTGAATATCAGGCCTGAGGGCATCAGTATTTTGGGGAAAATCAGTTTTTCCTGAGAGAATCAGTTTTACCTGAGGATATCAGTTTATTAGTAGAGTTTTGGGCAGAATTCAATAGAGAGCACAGTCATTCAGCTATGCTTATACCTGTTCTAGTGAAATCATGCTGAGATGTTGTCTGTTTTCTCTTTTGCAGGGGTAGTCGTGGAACTATAGCTTCAGAAGGCTCCAATATCCCCCGGTACATTGGGCTTGTGCTGATAGACTTTGTTAGGTCAGAGATTCAGTTCAAGGGCAAATCAGTGTTCCTTCACTAGAGGCAGGGTAAAAAGGCCAGTCAAGCACAGATCATCAGTTCAACAGTCTTCGGATCAGCAGTCATTATCCATCTCACCTGTGTGCAGTTGGATTGAGATATCTGCTTTTACCACAGAGACAGATATACCGATAGATCAGTTAGTTCAGGGCAGTATGGCAGGAATGGAGGAGATGATGCGTCAACTCCAAGAAAGTATGAAAACCACGCAGTAGGACGTTGTTCGTCAAGCTGAATTTGCCAAACAACAGGCCGAGGTCATGGCTCAACAGGCAGAGTTAATTGCCAGGCTACAACAGCAAACCGGAGCATCTGCTTCACACCCGGTTCCTCCCCCACCAAGAGTCCCAATACCTGGGGAGACGGCAAATGTCCAGAATGTCCAGGAGGATACAGACATCCCAACGGGGCCACCTTCGCCCCCAATTCTACCTCAACTATCCAAGGCACCCACGCCTATCAATCTACTGGACTCCCCCTTTGAGTTCGAGGTGGACCCCACGGCATTAAAAGTGAGCAAGCTTGAAAAGCTGTTCAAGAAATCTCAAGGTGTGAAGTCCATTTCGGACATTGAGGATGGGTACACCGACTTGGCCGTGACGCTGCCGGACCAGTTCAAGATGCCACATATCGACCGCTTTGATGGTTCTGGAGACCCAATGGTGCACCTCCACCTATTTTCTGATATCCTGAGGCAAATGGGCTTGACTACAATCCAGAAGTTGTCATTATTTGGCCGAACCATGTCTGGAATAGCTGCAATCTGGTATGCGAAATTGGAGAACTCTGTGAAACAGAACTGGGAAGAGATGGCTGAGGCCTTCATTGCTCAATACTCCTATAATACACAGATTGAGGTCACAACTTGTGATCTTGAAGTCATTCGCCAAGAGCCAAAGGAGAGCTTCTCCAATTTTATGACCCGCTTGAGGGCTAAAGCCTCGATAATGACCATCAGGCCCGTTGACAAAGATCAGATTCGGATGGTTGTGCGCAACCTCCAGCCCAAGCTTATGCAAAAAATGATCGTTCTCTCCCTACCCACCTTTACAGATTTACATGAGATTGGGGTGCAAATCGAGGACGCTATGAGACAAGGCCTCATTGACCAGGAGAAGGAGCAGCCCAGGAGGGTGTTTTCCCGCAGTTCGAATGCAACCACCAGTGGTGATGCAGCTGCAAGATCTTCTGAAGTGGGCATGGTCACCACCACCACATCAAAAATAGCTACCCCATTCACCAGTGTGCCCAGAAGTAGCTCACAAAAAACCAAATATCCACCTCGAGTCAAGAGGGTTTTTACCCCACTTTATATGCCTTTGTCAAAGGCTCTAGAGGTCTTACTCCGGAAAGGACATCTGAAACCGTTGGAACAACGGCCTCTACCCGATCCTCTCCCTCCAAAGCATGGTCATGACACTGACAGTTGCTTTCGTCTGCGCCATGATGTACAGGATTTGTTTGCCAACAGGGTCATCGCCGCACCAGTCTTGCAAAGTCTATCAGCACTTGATCAGTGAACCTATGGGGGATAATGTGACTATGTGATCGGGGGATGAACCACCTGCGGGCGGCACTCAGTTTACTCCGGATGTGGTGTATGGCACGCACTGTTTTGAGCATTTGTGAATGCTAGTTTTTGTACTTTCTGACTGGGGTATTGAGTCAGTTTGGTTATGTCGTTTAGAGTTTGTCCCGTTGTATAGAGTCAGTCTTTTCATACTGAGTCAGTTGGGCCTGTCTTGTTGTATCGAGTCAGTCTTGTTTTGTTAAAGTCAGGTGATTTCGGGGGTGTTACCTCGGACATCACTATTTTGTTTTGTGTTTTTCTTTTTCTCTCTCTTTTGAGTCTGTTTATGTCGTGGAGCCAGTTACACCAGAAGACCTAAATGAAACAGCTGTGATTTTCATACTTTTGTGTTTGTTTCTGCCTTGAGCCAATTGTGCCAGCAAGTTTCAATGAAACGGCAGTGCTTTTCACCTACTTCTTCTGTGCCTTTAAGTCATTACATTGACCTAAGTTTTTCAAAACTTTTTGAACATTGTGTTGAAAACAAAGAGGAAGGAATTCCTCAAGTTTTGCAAAAATTGATCAATTGAGAGAAAGAGAGGCATGCTAAGCCCTTAATGAGTGAAATCATGTTTGTTAATGTGAGTACTGAGAAGGACCCTGGCTTGATCCAGATTGGTTCTACACTGTCTTCAGCGCGAGCGATTTGTCGCTTTCTTAAAAAATTTCAAAAAAATGTTTTGCGCGGTCCTGCGAAGACCTGTGTGGAATCGCTCTTGAGATTGTGCAGCCTAAGATCATTCTCAGCCTCAAGACTCGACCCCTTTTGCTTTCAAACCTTGAACTTGGAGTCAGAATGTTCAACCGTCAAACACAATGTGAAGCCTGTGTGGCCAGATTTGAAGCAGCCCATGAACTAGGGACAAGGAGGTTAGAAATAATCAAAAGAAAGCTTGCAAAGCCGGATAAGAAGCACCCCTTGAACTAGGAGCAAAAAATGTCAGATGTGCTCGAAGAGTCAAAAATGGGGTCATTGCTCAACCTAATGAAGATCGGCAAGAACGCCAAATCCCAGAAGGGAGGAAAGAAGAAAGTATTACTGAAGGACAACCAAGTTCCTATCCACAACACTAGGGGCAAATTCACCCTCCATTGGATGAACTTCTATATCATCAGTGAACAACAGCCATTCTCTTGGATTCAGATGGCTCTGAGATCTCAAACCATTCAACATGGACAAAGCTAAATTTTTACCATTGAGAGGCTCGCTAGGCCGAAAACCCGGAAGAGCGACCCAGGAAAAAGTTAGAGCAAGAAAAAGAAGAAAAAGAACAAAAAAAAAAAAAAAAGCAAAAAAAAAAAAAAGAAAAGGAGAAAAATGAAGAAAATGAAAAGAAAAGATGAAAAAGAAAAAAGAAGAAAAGAAATGAAAAGAATTGAAAAGAAAAGAAGAAGAAAGCTCGCAAGGTTGAAAACCCAGAAAGGGCGGCCTTGGCAAAAGTTAGAGCGCAAAGGGAGAGGTTAATACCCGAGTGTACCTTAACCCCCGAACTACGTAAGGCTTGATTTCCATCTTTGAGATACGTAGGCAACTTCATTATGAAGTCCAACCGTAAAACACTTCAAATTTGACTATGTGCATGTGATGGTTCTGGTCATCTTTGTCTTCTCTGTATCTAAGAATTTGGTTGTAATTGTCACTGTGAGGACTGGTTGCCACGTGCTGCAGCGCTATTCAGATGAGGGGCAAATTTTCGTTGCCATGCAATGTTACGGTGCTATTCAGACTAGGGGCAACTTTCAGTGGCCATGCAGTGTTGTTCAGACAAGAGGCAATTTTTCATTGTTATGGATCTGAGGTTGTGCATCTCAAGAGTAGGTTCCGTGCTTGTTGAGCAGTGGCCATTTGCAAAAATAGTTTTTGAGAATTTTTAATGAGGTTGACTAAAATTATTCCATTTTTCTAAAACTGGACCAATTCTTGGACCCAAAAAGGGAAAATTTTAAGTGCTCATAACCTGACTTGCATGATTTCAAATCAGAAAATCGAACAAGCATATTAATCTAACTCTCATTTTGGTTAAAATTGTTTTAGCAGAACGTCAAAAAACAAAAAATGGTCAAAATAATGAACTAGGGGCACAGTTAAGTCAGGTGTTCTGTCTTTTCCCCATTGTCAACATACTTGCTAGAAAGGGCACCGTATCTGCCAGAAAAGGGGACAACAGAAATTAACAGCAAAATGCCGAAAGTTCTTTCATCCTCCAAGCAGCGAGGTATCAAGCTAAGTGCGAAGCACCAACTAGAATGGAGTAGGATATTCCATTCCCTCATCTGGACAAATCTAATCACGTCCAAACTCCCCAGTAGAGCATCGTTAACCAATGTCAATTGTAGATTTTTGCACATCCAGCCGCATTGCAACCCCTCTGTGGGGAAAATTCATTGTTGTAAGCAGAAGAAAGAAGAATCTAGCTGAATGCTAGGGGCACGAGCCCACAACTTCCTGTTTATCCATCAACCATCCAGGGGAGGGATAAAAAAAAAATGAGAGATTGAAGACTAAAGAGATGTGCGCTGAGAGAAAAAGTGAGAAAAGGGCTTTTTCAGAAAAACAGAGCCTGAGGGCCGAGTGATGTGAGAATCACAAATACGAAAAGGACGGGAAACAATACCCAGAGAAACTGGCTCCTCATTAACTGAGAGGTCTCTCGCCT
This sequence comes from Camellia lanceoleosa, assembly GCA_025200525.1. Lineage (NCBI taxonomy): Eukaryota > Viridiplantae > Streptophyta > Magnoliopsida > Ericales > Theaceae > Camellia > Camellia lanceoleosa. The sequence continues at coordinate 43,501,012 of CM045760.1, forward strand.
TTGGAATACGTCTGAGTGTCGTATCTTTTATTTTGTTTGTCTTGATTCTTGCTTTGAGTTGTTTCGAGTGTTTCTCGATGTGTTTAGGTTGTTTACCTTTTTGCTTTCCGTTGTTGAGTCGTAGTGTGCTACGGTCAGTTGTAGGCTCAATACCCAGTTGAGAACTCCTTTCTCATTTCAATTTAAAAAATAAATCGTTTTGTGCTCAGAGTGTTGTGCCATTCTCCACATTTGTGCAAAACAAGAATCCGTTCTTTCATAAACCGCAGGGTCCAACCCAGGTCATGTCAGAACAAGTGGAACCAGGACCTATCTGAAGCTATGGGTTCCGGATTGCGAAGCAAAGGAAAATTTGGAAAATTCGGAGCATCTGAGTGTGTTTCAACTTATGCAAGTTCCCTCTTTACATCCCGTGTGTTCAAAATGAACAGAATACTGTGTTATGAGCTGTGTGTTCAGAATAAGCTGTGAGCAGAATAATTTGAATGCTGTGTGCAGTACACAGAATGTATAGAGAATACAGAATACTGAGTGCAGAATGTTGTGTGCAGTATACAGAATGTATAGAGAATACATAATGCCAAGTGCAGAGAGCTGAGTGCGAAATATACAAAAAATGCAGAATGCTGAGTGTAGAATGTAAAATACATGATGTAATGTGTGCCATGTGCAGTGTACAGATAATCGAAAGCAGAACTGTAAATCAAGAGGGTAGAATGTACCTCTCAGGCTCGCCCGTAGCCCCCAACTGTGGTCCCCCACTCACGGGAGGTCGCGCTCATGCAACAGTAAACGGTAGCAAGAGCAGCGCCACCCCAATCAAAGAGCTGGACCCATGATAGGTCCACCAGAGCACTGAGCAGATAAAGCCCAACTGTGTTCCCCCTGTCGGAGAACAGTGTGGTCCCGAAGAGGAACATCAAAAATCCCCGAGCATACTAATGTGTGGCCTCAATGGTCTGGAGCATAGTCCTCCTGTACTGCTTGGAGAACCACGTGTACCTGACCCTGCCTGATGATCTGTCGATCGGTGGACGGGCTCCAAGCAAATAAATCCAAGCTGCCTCTCACTCGCCTATATCTGCATCATATAGGATCGGTCCGCCTTCTACATTAAGGCCCGTCAGCATGGAAAAATCAAATGGGGTCATCGTCATGTCTCCGGTAGCTGAAAAATGGAAGGAGTTGGCAATGTCCCACCATCTCTCTGCAAGTGCACCAAGGAGGGTCCTGCTCGCTAGATGATGTGACAATCCCGTACAGAATGGGCCAAACCCTGCCTCGTCCACAATGTGACAGACAGTATTCGGGAGCTCCGCGTACCACTCCCTCGCAAGGATAAATCCATAACCCCGTGTGAAACGGGAGGACACCTGCATTCAGAATGAATAGATGTATTTAGTTCGAATGAAAATGTATGAGTTGCGTGTTCAGAATCAAATGTATGGGCTGCATGCAGATGAAAATTTTTGAGCTGCGTGTTCAAAATTTCAAAATCTCAAAAGATGTGAGTTGTGTGTTCACCAGATGTGAGCTGCGTGTTCACCACAAAAATTTGAGCTATGTGTTCAAAATTTCAAAAGATGTGAGCTGCGTGTTCAAAATTTCAAAATTTTGAGCCGTGTGTTCAAAATTTCAAAAGATTTGAGCTGCGTGTTCAAAATTTCAAAAATTTGAGCTGCGTCTTCAAAATTTCAAAAGATATAAGCTGCGTGTTCACCAAATGTGAGCTACGTGTTCCCCACAAAAATTTGAGCTGCGTGTTCAAAATTTCAAAAATTTGAGCTGTGCGTTCAAAATTTCAAAAGACTTAAGCTGCGTGTTCAAAATTTCAAAAATTTGAGTTGTGTTCAAAATTTCAAAAAATGTGAGTTGCGTGTTCACCAAAATTTGAGCTGCGTGTTCAAAATTTCAAAAGATGTGAGCTGTGTGTTCACCACAAAAGTTTGAGCTGTGTGTTCACCACCAAAGTTTGCGCTGTGTGTTCAAATTTCAAAAGATGTGAGGTGCGTGTTCACCAAAATTTGAGCTGCGTGTTCAAAAATTCAAAAAGTTTGAGCTGTGTGGTCAAAATACAAAACTGTACTGTGTTATGAGCCGTGTGCCGATCAAAGCAGAATGCTGTGTTATGGACCGTGTGTTCAGATTGAGCAGCGTTGTGAGCCATGTGGAAACTAGCAGAATACTGTGTTATGAACTGCGTGTTCAGAGTGAACAGTGTCCTATGTTATGAGTTGTATGCCAATAAGACCAAATACTGTATTATGAACTGCGTGTTTAGATTGAACAGTGTGCTATGTTATGAACCGTGTGCCTGAAAAATGAGCTGTGTGCCCGAAAAATGAGTTGTGTGCCTGAAAAAATGAGCCGTGTGCCCTAAAATGAGCCGTGTGCCCGAAAAATGAGCAGTGTGCCCGAAAAAGTGAGCCGTGTGCCCGAAAAATGAGCTGTGTGCCCGAAAAAGTGAGCCGTGTGCCCGAAAAATGAGCTGTGTGCCCGAAAAAGTGAGCCGTGTGCCCGAAAATGAGCTGTGTGCCCGAAAAGTGAGCCGTGTGCCCGAAAATAAGCTGTGTGCCAGAAGAATGAGCTGTGTGCCCAAATGTGCTGTGTGTCCCAAATGAGCTGTGTGCTGCAAATGTGTTGTGTGCCCAAATGAGCTGTGTACCCAAATGTGTCGTGTACCCAAGTGAACTGTGTGCCAAATTAACGGAATATTGTGTTGTAAGCTATGTGCCAAGTCAACATCACATTCTAAATAAATTGCGTGCCAAATCAGTATTGTGCTATGTGCTAGCCGTATGCCAGAATGAGCAGAAGTACTGTGCATATGAATGTGTTCAGAACGAACAAATATAATACATAGCAAAAGCATGAAGTGTGCAAGAAATGCAAAATACATCATTATGCACACCTTTCTCGCACTGTTATGCACATTTTAAGCGCATTGTTATGCACACTATTCGTCGCATTATCACGCACGTCTATCTTGTATTGTTATGCATCTTACTTGTATTGTGCATGCATTTTATCACGCTATTTTGCGCATCGCACTGTTTTGTACAGTTTACACTCGCGCTCTCTTGCACATCGCACTGTCTTGTACAGATTGTATTTTTGTATCATTCGCACTGTCTTGTGTGCTCCCTGGTCCAGGAGACCTTAAATCCTCCGGTCTAGGAGACCTTAAATCCTCTAAAGGTGCAATTCCTTTGGTGTTTGTCGTGCCCGAACGACTTCCGGTGGTCTGGTATAGCCACCTTTGTGTTCTTGTGAGTTCCTAGGAGACCAACTGAGACGGTGGAAACTAGAGTTCGAATGGCTCATGCCTAGAACACAAAGGTTCGGGATTTCCGAGACTAAAGTCTGGTTTAAATACTCAGGGGTATATACTCGGCTTGAAATCTGTATGGTAGACCCATAGATGGAGATAGCATGTGTATGCGCTTCAATTCTGGATACTAAACCAACCTAGTCTGTCACCCTGTTGGAGAATAGGGAAAGCTGCGACCATAGTCAAGGAGAAAAGTAGTACCTGCAGTTCAACCGAAAAGAAGGGGAAGGTCCCCAGCAGCATAAGGTAGGTCATTGCCAATTGCCCATGTAAAGTACCTTCGCTTCCTAACTACTACATCATCTAGTATGTCTATTACATTGCATCGTACATAGCATTTATCGCATGCATTCACTGCATATCCATTGTATTACTTGCGCATTTCCATGTTAAGCTTAGTCTGGCATGTGCCCATACTTTTCGCGTTAAAGCATGGTTATGTGATTATGTGTACGCGCCTACACCACTAAGGGAATTGTGGTTTGAGGGTGACGGCATCATTTCTGTGTTAGACGTGGTTTGTTTTGTGTCTATGCCTTTTCTAGGCAAAATATGGTTTGGCCGCGCGCCTTTTTCACTTCATCCATTGCACCCATTGCATCCATTGCATCATATTTTAGTTTGTCGCATTCAGCATGTAGAATCACGATCTTTCCTCAGCAGATCATTCCTCACTTATATCATGCCACCCAATTACTTGTACTTTGTGGTCTCTCTGCGAAACACATAGTTTTGCATGTGCTCGCACCCCTTTCACGATTGAAACACGTTTCTGTTATGTATAAGCATCCATGCTGAGTTGTGGCCAGTACTGGGATGTAGGCACTTAGCTTGTGTTAGGCGTCGTTCAGCTCGTGCCCACTGTCTTTTCTGTGTTAAAAGTAGTTTGATTTTGCATCTCCATCCCTTTATGATATTTGTGTGGTTTTGTACTGCTTGTGGTTTGATTATCTCAAGTATATTGCATATCAATTGCATTGCTTAGTTACATTGTATATCATTTACACTGTTTTGTTATATAGTGCATTGCATCATTTGTGCTATCTTGCGCACTTTATCTGCACTTGCTAGTGCATTGCATCATTTGCACTATTTTGTGCACTTCACCTGCACTTGTTAGTGCATTGCATTGCTATGCACGTCTCGTCGCATTGTTATGCACCCCTTTTCGCATTGTTATGCGTCACGCTTAGGTCGCATTGTCATGCACCTGCACTTTGCTTGCGTTGTTACACACTTGTCACTTGCATTGCCATGCGTGTCTCTAACGATATTGTACTTGTTGAGTTCCTTTCTTTTATAGGAATGATATTGTATGTACGGTTCATTCAAGAGAAGTTCCGGTTCAGTTTGAACATACCTTTTCTCCTCTCGTATGCGGTGCGTTAGGACATCTTCTGTTTCGAACACTCGGATGTGTTCCGGTGTTCATTTATACATTTTCTCCTTTTGCATGTGGTGCGTTAGGACGTCTTTGGTTTCGAGCACTCAGATGCATTCTGGTGTCCATTTGTTCGCTTTCTCCTTTTGTGTTTGATACATTGAGAGTTGTTTCGTTTGAGACTCCAGGTGTTCTCGGTAATCGCTTTTAGCCTTCTCCGTGTGTGTAGACGTCCCCGAACGCCCCGGGAGGGTTACTCCCCCCGTTCTGTTCATATGGGCTTACTACAGTTCGGACTCGATTTGTCACGGTTCTTAATCTTGAACCAAAGAGTCCAAATCTGGCAAATCGTTTTGAGGAAAACAGAATTTTAGAAAAGAAGTGCCAAACATGGACTGCTTTGCCAGATACAGAGTCGCCACCTAAATATTTTATTTTTGGGAAATTTAGGAAACCCTGACTCGGTGCCAAAGGCCACGTGTCCGTCATCACCAAAGTTGCCTCGGCTCGGGAACTTGGATACGGTTGGGGAAGGTCACTTCGTGAGCACCCCCACTCGCCCGGTCAAAGACCGGCCTCTACTAACCATGATATCTTATTTTGAAAACATTGTGCGTTCTTATTCCAGTTATTAGCCTAGGTTACTATGTGATGCTCGCAGCAAACAAGTATAGACTGAGTCGCCTGAATTGGAACTAAACATTTCATGTTCGTTCGTTTGAAAATGGTTTGATGGTGCTACCCGCAGGTAGGCTAAGACGTGGATTTGCCACCCTCGGGTTGGCTTAGAAAAACGTGATTTTGCCACTATCTAGTGGGCTTAAAACAAACATTTGATGAATTGTCCCAATTCAAGTAACTCAACCTCCACCCACAGGCATTCAAGGCAGTTATATTACATAAGCATTTAGCCTCATGGTAAGCATGCTATTCATGGCAGTCACTCACACGCATGCAAGGATGCTAAAGCATAATACTTACCGAGTACTCCAAGCCAAAACAGAAGCTTATTAGAAATCATGCATGATCCTAAATGTACAGAAATGCCTAATGCAACACATGCAAAGATGCAACTATAGCAGGCTCGGCTGTCCTAAACATGGCATATGGAATGCTACAACTATCACGTATTCAATTTGGAATTGAAATACAAATGCAGTTTGTATGATGCGCTGAGCCCGGTGCATGTAAAACAGATGAATGATGCAAACATGCTGTCATACTGTATGCTAATTGAAACATGCCCTATATCTAACCATCATAAGCAGGTAAATAAAAGGGAAGAAAGACGTGGGGTTGGAAGACATACATCACACTCACCCACACTTATTACAATTATGCCCTCGCACAGAGGGTCCGAATAAATAATACAGTCTCGAATGAAAGAATAATACAGTCCGAATATTATACAAATCCCTAATTAATTAACAAATTAAAGAAGAAAAATTGTAAACTGGCATGCAAGCCAGGGACTGCCTTGACTCCGCTCCAGATAATGAAGTGATGCATGTTTGAGCTTCCTTGTGCAGAAATCCACTGGGATGCCCAAATTAGCCTCTGTTTGCAATGTTCCTCGAAATACGTGCCGGACTCTGAAAAGTTGCTGATTCTTCATTTTTGCTGCAACAGAGAGCAGGAAAGGGGCATGGCAATGTATTTCACAAATTTATGCATGCCTCGATCCTCGTGCCACCAATCACGCATCTCGATGCATGATGGCCGAGGAACCAAAATGCACAATTCAATATAGATGAATGCACATGGAAATACAACTAGACCTAACTCCATCATGGATAATCGAGTGTTTGGGTGGGGGAATTGAGACGTTCGTCACTTTCGTCTAACGCACATTGTTTCCCGTGCCCAGGCTAACTCATATCCCGAACACAATGCAATATGCATGATATGTATGAAATGCAAGTAAGATACAATCCTAACATACACAATGCTATGAAAATGAGATGTCTCGGAATGCGTGCACACGGGCACGCAAACCGAGGAAATGATCCTAAGGCATAAAATGGCATACGCAATGCAATTGGACTTACACTAACATGAGTGGACCTCAGCCACACTCACATAAGAGGCCGTCGGATAAAAGTGAAGTGCCTCGAAATGCGTGCACACGGGCACGCAAATCGAGGCAATGGCATACGGAATGCAATGATGCTAAAATGGCATACAAGATGCAAAATGGACTTACACTAACATGAGTGAGCCTCAGCCACACTCACATAAGAGGCCGATGGATGAAAAATGAGATGCCTCGAAATGCGTGCACACGGGCATGCAAACCGAGGCAATGGCATACGGAATGCAATGATGCAGAAAATGATATGCAAACATGCCAATGGAATTTCAGCACTGAAATATGGGGGAAAACAGTCCCGAAAGATGGCGAAATGACACCAAATGCAAGGAATGGTCCCAAAATGTGAATTTAGGCACCCGAAATGGCCTATAGCTACGCAATGCATGCACAATATGGACATGGAATGAAAATACAGTAGAAAGGAAGCCCCAAAACAAGCATTTTATAGTCTAAAACATGGCCAAACAGCAAGCATAGATAGGGCAACAATGGCATACAAAAATGGCTCCACAAGGGAGGCTATGAAGCAAGTGATACATGCAATGCCCAAACAGAAAAATACCCTTCTACAACACTGAAGAGGGACTAAAAATATGCACATTTTCAGTAGATGAAAACCCTCAAATCAGTAGGCAAACATGCTCAAAATGCAATGCAAGATTAAAGCCAACAAGAGGCTATAACATGAAGTATACAAAGCATTCACCAAAAAGTGAAAGACCTTTAATAAGACATTCCAAGAAGGTAAAAATATGACCATTTTCAGTTCTGATCATGGCCGAAAACAGAAGCTAGATAAGCCTAAAAAAGCGTGCAAAAATGGGGGCCAAAGAGGGGTATAACATGAAGTAGGCCAAATATACATCAAACAGACAAAGACCCTTAATGAGATATTCCAAGGGGGTCAAAATATGGCCATTTTCAGTTCTGATGATGGCCCAAAAACAGAAGCAAGACAAGCCAACAAAGCATGCAAAAATGGGGGCCAAAGAGGGGTATAATGGTAAGTACAACATGGAGGCCCCAAACAGTGTTGATCCCTTCTACAATGTTGTAGAGGGGCTCAAAATAAGCCCACTCACAGTTCATGACACACTCCAAAAAAATTTACATATAGGCCAAACAAATCATGCAAATTTACGGTAAATATGAGGGATTATGAAGTAAGTGCAAAATAGGGGGCTCAAAAAGGGTTGAGCCCTTCTTGAATGTTGAATAGGGGCTCAAAATAGGCCCATTTACAGTTTACATTATGCTCGAAAACAGATCACACATAGGCTAGAAACTTCATGCAAAATAATGGCATTCAAGATGGTATTGAAGCAAGTATCAAATGGAGGGCTCAAACAGGGTTGGGCCCTTGAAAAAACATGAAGAATGGCTCAAGAGAGGCCTAGTTTCAGTTAGGGTCGGAGCCTAAAACAGTAAGAAAATAGGCCTAAGAGATGAGGCAAGAAAATGCTACTAAATAGGGAAATGGCAACTTACCCTTGAAGACCACTTCTTTTCTACCTCTTGGCTTGAGGAATGTTGCTTCTAAGCCTCTGAAAAACCTCTCCTTGCTTCTGGAAATGGAGTGGTGATGGTGGTGCTTGATGATGATGAAGAAATGGTACCAAAACTTGAGAGTTTGAGAGGAAAATGGATAGATATGTGTATGTATCCTCAAAGCAAGTGTTCTAAGCCTTCAAGGAGAGCCAAAGCTGCTGTATGGATGCCAGGAAGGAGGAGCAAGTGAGGGAAAATGTGTAGAGGCTTGGGATTAAGTTCCCTTGTCCCTCAAAAGTCCCCCGAAATCAGATCTTTTGGGGGAAAAAGTTACACAGCTGTAGGGCACACATCCCAAGGAGCATGGCCGGCCTGCTACCTTTCTTGCAGGTGGCCGGCCGGCTACCCCCTATGGCCGGCAGGCCAAGGGGAAAAATGGTCATGTTGAATTAATGGCCGGCCACCAGATATTGGTGTCCTTCCATGTCTTCTCATCACAACCCTGTGGTTCAAATTTGGCAACTCTAAAATAGGAGAGAGAATAGGCCATTTTAAAGAGGGGTTCAAAAGGGTCAATAACAATTACTGGCCGGCCATGTGATATTAGGGTCCTTCCATGTGTGTACAACACAAATAGGTGGTTTTGGCTTGAAGAAAATGCTCCTAGGGTGGTCAACATTGGCTCAGAAGTGAGAAAAACGGGCGTCGGAGGGCGCCGGAGGAGCATAACTGGTTGCTGAGACAATTGCTGGCCTCCCACCCTTTAGTGACCTTCCTGGTGATAAAACAGAGGTACCTGCCAAAAATAAACAAAAACCGATGCAAAACGAATGCTCGGGGGCCAAAACACGCAGTTCGGGGTCCCGAAAATAGGCTGTTAAGCACCGAAAGTGGCATTCGGCCACGAAGTGGGTCTCTAAGACCCTAGTGTCCCTCGAAAGGGAGTAAATAAGATGTATGCGAAAAACCGGAGGAATCGGAGATGGTCAGACGGTCCCGAACCCAACCGGCACGACGGCTCAAAATCGGGAAGACTCGAAATGGGCAAAATGGCCTACGGCCACGAAATGTAGCCCACGGCCACTGAGAGATGGTCTACGGGACCTCTCCCTCCCTTCAGGAAGAGAAATAGAGAAAACCGAATCTGGTTCGCAAACCGAGGCAAGGCATAGAAGAGGGTTCGGAAGTCCGGAGGCAGGGCTCACGGCCGCGACTCTGAGACTTCTGAACGAGCACAAAATGCAACATCACCGAGCGCTCAACCGGTGACGTCTGAGTCTTAAGGTCGGCCAAAAATGGAGGGAGAGGTCTCGTAGACCATCTCTTAGTGGCCGTAGGCTACTTTTCGTGGTCGTAGGCCACTATTCCCGTTTGGAGACCAGTTTCCAATTTTCGGAGCCGTCGGCCGCGTGCCTCGGTTCGGGACCGCTTAACATTCTCCATTTGGCATGGTTTTTTGCACACACCTTGCTTCCTCTCTCTAGAGGGACACTGTGTCCCGGGAGACCACCTTTGTGGTCGTACGCCACTTTCGATGCTTGACAGCTTGTTTTCGGGGCACCCAGCTGCGCGTTTTGACACCCGAACCCTCGTTTTGCATCCGTCTTGGTTCATTCTTGGCATGGACCTTGTTTTCATTGTTTGGGAGGTGGTAAAAGGGTGGGAGACCACATTTTCTCCTTGGAGACCACCTTTTTCCCGCCAATCGGTTTTCTTGTCAGGAAGCCGGTCTCCTTGGTCTTTGAGCCATATTGGCTGATCTCCCACTATACCACTAGCTTGCATTCAGTTGGGAGACCACCAAATGGGGCTGCCGACCACCTGAACCTTTTGAACTGGTCGGCTGACCAGGGGAAGTAGTCGGCCGACCACCTGAACTGGTTGGCCTGCCTCCCCCAATCTTGTCTCTGTGAGTTGTTGCCAGCTGGAAGGCAGAGACTGTATCCTCCATACACGTGTATGGAGGATCTTGAGCCTTGGGTTTTAGCTTCTTGAAGAAGCTTTGGCCTTGTATCTCTAAAAGGGAGGCCCTCCTCTTCCTTGGCATAGATTCTAAAAATTTTGTTAAGGCAAAATATATATATATCTCTCTATATCTCTTCATTTTAGGTTCAAGAAGGGTGTTGTTCTTGACCTATTTCACCACACCTCATAGCCATACACCCCCACCACTGATCTGAGGTTCTTGGAGGGCATTCTTGGAGGTTGAAGAGCTGGTTTTTGGTCCAAAAACCTACTGGTTTTGTTGAGCATCAAGGGTAACTCCTTTTTCCTCTTTTTAAGCATTATTTTGATCCTTCTCTTAGCCTCATTTGCATGCTTATTTGAGATTTTTTGTCAACTGAAAAAGGTTCATATTTAAGTGATTTTCATGTTTGTTTAAGGCTCTTTTGGTGTTGGGGGTCATCTACCCTCTTGTATGCTCTATTTAGCCTTGTTTTGTGCCATGCCATAAGGCATTCGAGCTAGTCTTTGCTTGGCCTTCCTACCACTAAAATCCAATGGATTTTCTGTGGTGAGAATGTGGCTTTGAGGGCCCAAATCAGAGAGGGGTGACCCTCTCTCTTGTTGTCTTGTTTACTAGCATTTTTGGCCTACCAAAGGAGCATATGTTTATGCCATTTGGGGGCCTAGTTCAGGCACTTTTTGGTGACTTATAGGACCTGCCTAGGCTCTAACCATGGCTGGTTTGGTCCCCTTTTGCTTGCTTCTTGCATGTGCAGAGTAATCCCTTTCGTGGCTTATCAAAGGAGCATGTCATTCATGCATGCATTGGTCATGTTTCAGTGGGTTTTTGGTCATTCTTTGGCATATCATAACTCTTTCTTTGGCTGGTTTAGTGGCCTCTTGAATACTTCACATGCTTGTAGTGTAAACCATGCTTACTAGCTTACATTGCATGTTGTTTTGGCCATTGATTCTAACATATTTTGGCCATACTTCAAACTGATTTTGTACATATTTTGGGCTGCCTTAGCTCTGTTTTGAGGCCCCTTGGTCAAAAAATGCTAGCCATGCATACTTGTTGTGTAATAGCATTGACTAGATTTGAGTTTGGAGGTCCCTTGCATGCTTAACTTGAGCTATTTACATGTTTTGGCATCATTGAGTATGATATTTTAGAGCTTATAGGGGTGCTACACTTCCATATTTTCCATGCTTTAAGTGCTCTTTAGAGTTGTGCATTTATGCCCTATTTGCGAGCCATTGCATGAGCTTCACTTTTGTGGCTTTCAAGCCATCATCCCAACCCATTTTGCTACTGTTTTGGACCTGCATAGGATATGTTTGGGGTTGGTTTCATCATTTGAGCATCGCTTTGCATAACTATAGTGTAATGCACTTCGCTAGTTTCGGTACTTGAGCCTTTCAACATGCATTGTGTGAGTTGTTTGCATGATTCGGAGCCATTTTGTATGCCATTTTAGAGCTGGAACATGTGTCATTGTATGCCATATTTCATCCTTTCAATGCTTTTGTAGAGTTGCATTTTGCGCCCTTGGGCTGAGGTCCTTGCATTGTGTATGCTAGCATGAGTTTTGGAGTCTTGTTTTCATCATGTTTGGCCACTGATTTGGGTGTAGCTAAGGCCCATTCATTTTGGTTTAAGTCCATTTTTGCATTGAGTATGCCATTGTATTCCATAGCATTGAGTATGCCACATTGTCGCATGATTGATCATTGCATTGTGCATGCCTTGTTCATCTCATTATGTATGTTAGTTCTTAGGTGCATTGTGCATGCCATGTAGTTTTAGCATTGTGCATGCTAGGTGCATGTTTGCATGTTCATCCTTTGCATGTTTGCATGGCTAAGTGGCATTGCATTAGGATTGCCTGCTAGAGTTGCATTGATGCATGCCATGTTTGTTGCATTGTGTTTTGGATAGGATTTAGCCCAAACATGGGAAATGAGGGACGTTTCATACTCGAAGTGATGAAACATGCCTCGATTCCCGATCGCTGACACTCTTGACTACACATGATGGAGTTTAGGCATTTATGTGTTCATATGTGCATTCATTCTATATTAAGTTATGCAATTCGGTTCCTCGGCCATCATGCATCGAAATGCGTGATTGGTGGCCCGAGGGTCGAGAGCCATACTCTCTTGAGTTCATAGCATGATAGGGAGGGTGGTCGTGCACACATTGTCTTGTAAATTCCTTGCCATGCAATGTCTGTCCGCTGCTGTAGCAAAAACAGAATTCTGCAGGAAGGGATGGCCGGTTGGCCACATTCAGTGCCAGCCGGCTAACAATATCCAGCCGATGGGCCCACTTCTGGTCGATGACCATATTTTCATGGCCGGTGGACCTATCATTTGGCCGGTGGCATCACATAATGCTTAGGGAGTGTTTCAGAAGCAACTTTGGGACTTGTGCAATTTTTAGAGGCGTAAAACAGTGCAAACAGAGGCAACATGTGGCATGGCAATGGGTTTCCGGGCAAGGCGAATCGAGCATGCATCATCCAACCATTTCGAGCCGGAGTTGCGGCAGCCTCTTTAATTTCATACTTATATTGTTTTGAAATTAATTTGTTAGTTAATTAAGGGTTTTGTAATATTTAATTAGCTAGGGTAGTTGATTAATTATTCGGTTTGTATTATTTATTCGGACCCTCCGTCGAGAGGGCCAACTGTTGTAATAAGTGTGCGTATGTGTGATGCATGTCTTCCAACCCCACATCTTTCTCCCTTTTATTTACCAGCTTACGATGGTTAGTTTTAGGGCATGTTTCAATTAACATCCTTATGCTTCACATGTTTGCATTCATCTGTCTTGCATGCACCGGGCTCGGCGCATCATATTAACTGCATTGTATTTCAATTCCGAGTTGAGTACATGTTATCTGTAGCATCTCATATGCCATCTTTGAATAGCCGAGCCAATCTTAGTTGCATTCTACATGTGTTGCATTAGCCATCTTAACATGAACTAGGATCATGCATTGATTACTGACTAGTTTCTGTTTTGGCTTGGAGTACTCGGTGAGTGTTTATGCTTTAGCGTTCTCGCATATGTGTGAGTGACTGCCATGATAGCATGCTTACCATGAGACTATGTGCTTATGTGATATAACTGCCTGAATGCCTGTGGGTGAAGGTTGGGTTGCTTGAATTGGAATAATTCGTCGGAACCCGTGTTTTAGCCTACTTGCGAGTAGCAAACTTTAATCCATTTTCAAAACAAACGGATAAGCGATGCTTTGTTCCAACTTAGGCAATCTAGTCTATACTTGTATGTTGTGCGCATCACATAGTAATTCTAGGTTAATAACCGGAATAAGAGCACATATGTTTTCAAAAACAAGATATCATGCTTAGTAGTGGCCGATCTTTGATCGGGTGAGCGGGGGTGCTCATGAAATGACCTTCCCCAATCGTACCCAAGTTCTCGAGCCGAGGCAACTTTGGTGATGATGGACACGTGGCCTTAGGCACGAGTCAGGGTTTCCTAAATTCCCCCAAAATAAAATATTTAGGTGGCGACTCTGTATCTGGCAAAGCAATCCATGTTTGGCACTTCTTTCTAAAATCAATTTTTTTTCAAAACGATTTGCCGGATTTGGACTCTTTGGTGATTTATCGATCTTGCATTGCACTTTGTGAGATTAGATTCAGAACCGTGACATTGAGTCCGAACTGTAGTAAGCCCAATGAACAAAATAGGATTTTCTCGGGACGTTCGGTCGCGTCTACACAAACCCAACAATATAATCACGAAAATGAATAGGTAGTTGAGTTACCTAGTGTGGACAACCCGTAGGAGGATCTGTGGGGGGAAGGGCTGGTGGAGAATGAGGAGACAGACTAGAAGGCGCAATGAGAGGTGGACCACCATGGAGAGCAGTCTGGATGGGATCAGGGGTCAACAAGGGCGTCTCGATGAAGGAGGAACCTGTATCAAAGTCATTAGAGAAGAGATCTATGGAAGGATTAGTAAACATGACGGAAGTGGAGAGTGCTTGTAAGTGAAAGGAGGATAGGGAGAAAAACATTTTGTGCTCCCAGAAAACTACATGTCGGGAGATACGAAGACGCTTAGAGAGAGGATCCCAACAGCGAAAGCCTTTGTGTTCAATCCCATACCCAAGAAAGCAGCAAAGACGAGAACGAGGTTCAAGCTTGGTGTGTTCATGGGATTGAAGCAGAACAAAGTAGGTAGAACCAAAAACTTGAAGATTGGTATATGGAGGGGGAGTGCCATGCAGATGTTCAAAGGGAGTTTGATTATTAATGACAGGGGTAGGGACACAATTGATAGTGTACACAGCAGTAAGGGCATCTTCCCCCTAAAAGTTTTCAGGGCAAGAAGAAGAGAGAACGAGAGCGCGAGTAATGTCAAGAATATGCCAATGTTTTTGTTTAGTACGGCCATTTTGTTGGGATGTGCTAGCACAGGAACGATGAGGCTGAGTACTATGACTCTGAAGAAAGAAAAGGAAATTTGTATCCCGATATTCCATAACATTGTTAGAGCAAAAAAGTTTAATGGTCTTTGAAAATTGGGTGTCGACTTTTTTGGCAAAGCTATAATAAAAAAAGCGTTTAAGTTCAGACCGAGTTTTCATGAGAAAAAGCCAAGTAAACTGAGAAAAATCATCAATAAAAACAACAAAATAACAAGATCTCCCTATGGTAGTAGTAGGGGAGGGGCACTAAATATCCGAATGTATGAGATCAAAAGGTACATGGGAAACAAAAGTACTTTTATTAAATGATAAAACAGGTTGTTTTGCAAGTTGACAAGGTATACAATCAAAAGTCTCTATAAGTACATGACCCAATTGACCACTAGAAACCAAAGACTTTAAGCGACTAACAGAAATATGCCCTAAGCGACAATGCCAAAGATGAAAAAGAGACAAAGAGGAAGCAGATGCAAGAGCAGCGATCTGGGAGGAGTCAGGAATATGAAGGAAAATGAGTTCATAGAGACGTCCATGCTTACGGCCGATCCCAATAGTCTGTCCCGTCTGAGGGTCCTCCACCAAACAACCATTAGTAGAAAATGTGACAGTTAGACCAAGATTACATAATTGACCAATAGAGATAAGGTTTAAGGTTAGAGCAGGGATATGATAAACTTGAGGTAAAGATAAATGAGATGTGGAAACAATACCAACATGACTGACAGACATGAGAGAACCATCAGCAGTATGAATAGGGAATATGAGTAGAGGGAGAGATAGAAAAGAAGATTGTAAAGCTAGAAGTCATATGATTACAACAGGCGGAGTCAAAATACCAAGAAGAGTTACCTCGAGTCACAGACAAAGCAGTAGGATGAGGTGTACCAGAAGTAGAGAGAAGCTGTTTGAACATGGCCTCAATATTAGTTCGCGAAAAAATAGGGGTAGACGAAGTAGGAGACTCAGAGAAATACTCAGAGGTAGCATCAGCAATGCGATGAGCATGAAAAGAATGATTCTTGGGACAATAAGAGCTCCTCTTGGAAGAGCCACCGCGAGAGGAGTAGTTAGTGGAAGATGACCGTGATGGATTGCGAAAACAATCCTACTGTAGATGACCAGGACCAAGTTTGTTGCAGTATCGGCAGGATCTGACAGGGCAATGAATCAGAAGATGAGTAGAAGGAAGGCCTCAATTCTAATAATAGATGCAGGCAGTGGACCACTGGGTCGGTAAGGGCCGTGACTGAGGAGTGGCAAGATTAGAGTCCACATGATGAGTCTAGAGAGTACCAAGACGAGTTTCCTCAAATAACAGCTCAGAAATAGCCTGTTCAAGAGTGGGCAACAGAAGGCGATGAAGAAGAGAGGCACGCACGGGCTCAAAATAGGGAGTGAGAGCCATGAGAAATTGAACCAACTGTTGCTAACGGTGAAGTTAATACTGATGGGCAAGACCAGTAGTCTGGTATCGTTCTTTCAAAAAATCTCAAATGTCTTTAGTAGGAGTGGTAACAAAGTCAAGCTGAAAATAACCAAACTAAAGACTAATAGAGGGAACAGAGGTATTCCGAAGCCAAGTAATGATCTGGTAGTTCTTACTGTCCCAATCATCGAGTCGGTCTTTATATGTAGCAGCAGTTTCATCGACTTCTTTCACCGGTTGGGTCACATCCCCGGTGATAATGTGCCAGAGCTTCTTTTCTTTGAGGAAAGAAGAGATGGCTTAGGCCCACAGAACATAGTTGGAACCATTAAGAAGAATAGAAATCGGATGGGAGGCATCATGGTGATCCATGAGTAGGGCTAAATAAATAGGAACAGACCTGTAGGAGCAAAATTAGGTAAAACAGAGTGTACCAGTAAGTCCGAAAGGTCAAAAATAGTTGAGAAAGGGGTTGTTGTGCAGAGATGACGTCAATAGAGGGTGAAATGATGTCAGCAGTGCACAATAGCAGATTGAAGTGTGGCGCACAATAGTAAGAGGGGCGTGCGACGCACCATAGCACACGTCGACACGGGGAAGCAGAATGGCACGTCGCGACACACGGGAAGCGTAATGGCGCCTGCAGGTGCATAGCAAGGCGGCGGCGCACAGCGCAAGCGCAGGGCAGACGTCAGATGTTGACGTGAGCAAGCAATGGAGGAGCATGCGAAGGCGCGTGTGCGAGTGACGGCAGAAGTTGAGACGCGCCGAACACAAAAGTGGCGCGTGATGGTGTTTCTGGTGACGGGGGTCGTGCCGTTGGAATCATGAGGTGATTCCGAACAGGTTGGTGTAGTGCCACTATGAACGGGACTAAGCACCAAAAACAGAAAATGCCAGAAGTGTAGAACCGTGCTTTGATACTATGAAACAATAGTTGGTAGAGAGAGAGAGAGAGAGAATAAATTGAGTGTATTGATGTATTGAATGTATGTTCACAATGTTTCAGATGACTCTCCTTTATAGAGGAGAGAGTTGGTACAAAAGGGCCAAAAGGGGTCGAAAGAAGAAACAAGAAAGCATGCACTAAGGAAACAACATTATTAAAGCTAGTTGGTATTTTACAGCTAATATAGACAATCCACTAACACTTAAAAATACCTAGCTTCCCTATAATAATAATAATAATAATAATAATAATAATAATAATAATAAATTACAAAAAAATCTTAAAATTTGAGTCTTATAATAAAATAAAGTTTTAATTTTATCAATTTAAATCTTAATGTTTCAATTTATTTTTAATCTAAATTAGCTGTTTATTTTTGTTAAGTAAAATAGATGAAAAAGTAGTATCTTAGTCATTAAAATCAATGTAAGTGTATCGAAAATGTATAAAAGTTGTCTAAAATGTTCTTTTTCATTAAGTTTAATGACTAAAATTTTAATTTTTTTATCAATTTTATTTAATAAAAATAGACAAATAATTTAGATTGCAAACAATCAAATATTAAGATTTAAATTGATAAAATTAAAAATTTGAGATTTATCTTATTATAAAAATCAAATATGGGGATTTTTTTATTTATTTATAAATTTCTCAAAAAAGAAAATTTATTGATGTCCAATTGATAAAATCAAAAAGACACAATCATGTCCCTAAAACAGAAGTTTTTTTTTCAATTTACTTAACTGGATCATATTGTTGGGTTTCAGTAAATCTACCATGGGTTTCAACTCGATAATCTAAATAATTCATTTTATATGATTTTTCAATAAGATAATGCCACGTCTCCAAAATATTACAGTCAAACCAATCCTTATTGCCAAGGGATAATAGAGATAATATGCCTTCATTCATTAAAGTTCGTATTACAAAGGATAACAGATGAGTATACATTCATATATGTTCATTCTGAATCTATAGCATGTAATACCAGTTATTGATCAACAAAATAAATGCCTTGCGAGCTTACATCTTTCCAAGACATCGCTTGGTTACAACAAAAGAGAGAGTCATAAGCTCTGTACACATAAAGCCCTAGGCTTGTACGAACATTAAATACAAAATAACAAAAAGGGCCTTCAGCCCTTAGGTCCTCCCAAGCTACGTCCTTGGAGGAAGCATGTCACCAGTACTTGAAAATGGTTTCCCAAGTAAGGTGAGCCAAAGCCCAGTAAAAACAATCTAACACAATATAAGAGAATTAACGGGATATGAGTATGATGCACATTTTCATTGTCCTACAACAATATCTTTATAACTTTCTCCAAAACCATGTTATTTCGAACTCGCATTTCGATTCATTCACTTCTATTTGCCATTTTACGAAAATTTCATTCGCGGGAGTTGGCACCCATGTATATAAATGCTTTTCGAGAATTTCACCATGGACACACAGGCCAATTTAATTCAACGGAGTTCATCCGCTTTCTTCTCCTCAAAACATGGAGTACATTCCATTTCTCCTCCCCAATATCATACATATACAATGTATATCATTCAGAATCATATTCAATGATAATGGTTAAAAGATTAGTTTCAATTCGCCTAATCCATATGCAATGTCTACAACAATCATGACTATCCTCCACCGATAGCACAGAGCAGTTATCTCTAAATAGATATACAATCCCCATAACAGATAAATCATCAAATTTTCATAAGTGAGTGATTAAGCAAATCCAACAACACCATTTATGTATACATCCTCTCAATTTTACATTTTTCATACCAATTTCATTATTTATACAAAATAATTATTCAAGATAATTTAGGGCAAGCTTCCCATTTTCCTAATATTAACCCAAAGGTCAAAATCAACCATTTTGACACAAGATAACCTCATATCCAAACCCCATAATCATTTATACAACTCCCACATAGAAACCCCTCTTTTCAAACTTAAACCCAAACCCTAGGTTTGCTCAAAACACTCCCAAATCTGACCTTTTCATACAACCTATAACCAAGTTAAAACCCATATTAAAGTGTAGAGAGTCCCTACCTCAATTTTAGAAGACCAATGGAGCAAGCACGAGACTCCAACGACGCCGAAACCAAATTTCAATGGGACCAAAGTGAAACTCCCAAGATGCTCTACCCTTTTTCCAAAGTTACTAGGGTGGAGAGATCAACAGATCTAGGAGAAAAAGTAGAGAGAGAGAGAGAGAGAGAGAGAGTATTTTAGAGAGAGAGAGAGTGTGTTTTACTTTAGGGTTTTTGGCAGAAAAGATATGAAAATGTGATGTAAAAAGTCATTTTTGCCATCTAATATACGTATAGTCCGCTCGAGCGCGAGAGTTGATGCTCGAGTGTCAGACGCAACAAGTTGTTCCACTCAAGCGCAAGAGTGACCCGCTCAAGCTCAAAATACACACATTCAATACTTTTGCAGATGACAAACAAATCGCTCAAGCTAAAGAAGGGCCGCTCGAGTGCCCATCCGCTCGAGCGTAGGGAACACCACTTGAGCGTAGAAAACACTCGTCTAGCACTTTTGCAGACGTGTAAAGTATTGAGAGTTTGCAAATCCCGCTCGAGCACAAGAAGGGCCGCTCGAGCGGAGGACCAAAAATCTGGGCAACACAAGGTTTGAAAACCAAGCAACCAACCTATTTCAAACACACTCAACACGTCCAAATAACCAAATTTAAGGAGGAATAAAAAGAAAAGACAATGGACAACATTCAGAAACCATAAACCCAAGTCCGGACTACAACAAGTGTCGGGTCAAAACCAGAATCGCTATAACCTTCCCCCCTTAAAGAATTTCGTCCCCAAAATTTTAAATCAAGTTTTAAAACACAATTAAAACTAATTATGACAATGATAATCATTCAATTCCATCACCATGACCCATTCACCGGTCATCCCTTCTTACCAACTCGATACATAAGTTCTAGTATCAAGCGTGCCAATTACAATTCTCAAAACATTTACAATGTTTAAATCAAACCCAAATTCTTTTTCCAAACTTTACTCGATATATATACAATGCACACAATAATATTCCATATTCTTAAAACATATAAAACGCTTATATTGAATTCATGTTTCCAAACTCCCATAATATATACAATGTTCTCATAATTTAAAACATATACAATGGTATTACATTTCATTAACATAATTAAAATCTCAATACACGCTCAGGCATCAACAAACAAGTCCGGACATTTCTCTTAGACTTCCAATTCATGCTCCCAAGTCACTTCCTCGACCTCGTGATGTTTTCATAATACTTTTACTAAAGGAATTATCTTGCCTCGCAAGACTTGGTCTCGGGTATTCAAGACTCTCATTAGTCTCTTCTCATATAAGACATCCTCGTCTACCTCTAAGTCGGTCCAATCCAATACATGTGATGGATCGGCTCATACTTTCGAAGCATGCTAATATGAAACACATCATGGACTCCGGAAAGTTGTGGCAGCAATGCCAAACGGTAAGCTACCTCTCTAATCCGTTCAAGGATCTCAAAAGTCTCGATGAATCGAGGGGACAACTTTCCACTCTTTCTGAACCTCATCAAACCCATCATAGGTGATATTTTTAAGAACACATGATCCCCCACCTCAAAAGACAAGGGTCTTCTCCTACGGTCGGCATAACTTTTCTGACGACTCTAGGCCGTAATCAACCTCTCCTGGACCAACTATGGGCCCAACATAGGTGCATCATCCACCTCAGCCCAACACACTAGAGATCTACATGGTCGACCATACAAGGCCTCAAACGGTGCCATGCCAATACTCGACTGGAAGCTATTATTATGAACAAAATCTACCAAGGGCAAGTGCTTCTCCCACAAACCCTTAAAATCAAGGACACACCCCCGAAGCATATCCTCTAAAATCTGAATAGTACGTTTTGACTGCCTGTCAGTCTGAGGATGATACGCTGTGCTAAAAATTAGTCTAGTGCCCAAGGCAACCTATAAGCTTTACCACAATCGAGTTGTATAATGCAGATCTTTATCTGATACAATCATTACTAGGATCTCGTGCAACCTCACTATGTCCTAAATATACAAGTCGGCAAGGAAATCTACTGAGTCACTCACACGCATAGGTATAAAGTGTGCCGACTTGGTCAACTGGTCAACTACCACCCAAATGGCATCACTAATCCATTGAGTTCTGGGAAGACCCACAACGAAATTCGTCGTAGCATGCTCCCATTTCCACTCAGCTATAGGCAAGGGTTGCAACAAATCTGCTGACCTCTGATGTTCGACCTTCACTTGTTGACAAGTAAGGCACCTCGATACAAACACCGCCACATCTTTCTTTATACCCCTCCACCAAAACTGGCGACCAAGGCTGTGATACATTTTTGTGCCTCCTGGATGCACCGCAAGGCACGAATGGTGGAACTCTTGGAGTACTTCCTCTTGGCAAGACTCCGGTACAAACAAGTGGTCATGGTATCTCACATTCTGGTCGGGATACACATTCAGGTCCATCTTTACCTTCCTATTGGAGATCTTCTCCTAGAAGGATTCCCCCTCAAGGTCACCCTTTTATGCTTCTATCACTCGATTCACAAGTGTTGGTTGTGCAATTATCGTGAATAAGGTTGCAGACTCAACGGACTCGCCCAGATGCAAGTTAAACTCCCCAAGAGCACCCAACATCTCTCATTCCCGGATGGCAATACAAGCTATGTTGTTAATAGCTTTCCTACTCAATGCATCAGCTACAATATTAGCCTTCCCCGGATGATAATGCAGCTCGAAGTCAGAATCCTCTATGAACTCCATCTACCTCCTCTGCCTCAAATTCAAGTTCTTCTGTGTAAACAGATACTTCAAACTCTTATGATCTGAAAATATCTCAAATTTCTCACCATACATATAGTGCCTCCAAATCTTTAAGGCAAAGATCACCGCTGCTAACTCCAAGTCGTAAGTAGGGTAATTCCTCTCATGTGTTTTCAACTATTGTGAGCCATATGCTACTACCTTCTCCCCTTGTATCAAAACACAACCCAAACCTTCCCGTGAGGCATCACAATATACCGAATAACCTAAACCCCTCTCCAAAATAATCAAAACATAAGCATAGTCAGTTTAACTTTAAGTTCTTGAAATGATTTCTCGTAGGTCTCACTCCACACAAACTTAACTCATTTCCTCATTAATCTAGTCAAAGGTGAGGCTAGTCTAGAAAAATCCTTTACGAATCGGCGATAATATCCGGCCAACCCCAAGAAACTATGGATCTCGAAAGCATTCTTAGATTATTCCCAATCTTGAACTACCTTTATCTTGGATGATTCTATAGTCACCCATTTCCCAGATACCACATGGCCTAAGAACTTAACCTTTTTCAGCCAGAACTCACATTTCCCAAACTTAGCATACAACTCTAAGTAACTCAAGTACTACCCGCAAGTGTTCCTCGTGTTTCTTCTCAGAGGTGAGTAGATCAGGATGTCGTCCACAAAGATGACTACAAATTGGTCTAGGAACTCACAGAAAATCTAGTTCATCAAATCCATAAATACAACTGGTGCATTGGTTAGCCCAAAAGGCATCACTATGAACTCGTAATGGCCATACCACGTACGAAATGCCGTCTTTGGGATGTCCTTCTCCCTCACTCTTAACTAATGATAACCCGATCTCAGATCTATCTTAGAGAAACAACAAGACCCCTTCAACTGATCAAACAAATCATCTATATGAGGCATTGGGTACTTGTTCTTAATAGTTAGCCGATTCAACTTTCAATAATTAATACAAAGTCGCAATGCTCCATCTTTCTTTTTAGCAAAAAGAGCTGGTCTCCAAGGCAAAGTACTAGGGAGGATGAAACCCTTATCTAACAATTCCTAGAGTTGAACCTTCAACTCACTCAACTCAGCAGGTGCGAACCGATACGGTGCCATGGAAACTGGTGCCATGCCAGACACTAGATCAATAGAGAACTCGATCTTTCAGTGAGGTGGTAAACTAATAAGATCATCGGGAAAGACATCTGGGTATTCACAAACTACCCTCGGCAGCTCAACCTGGGCTTCATCACACTCACTACTCACAAAGCTAGCAAGAAGACAACTAAGCTCACTTCGCCCACGCGGATCATACATCGGTGATAAGACTCTACCAACCCGGTCCCCCAAGAAATGAAAATAATCCATGTTCAAGGTACATATAGTAACCCTCTGACAGTAGCAATCTATAACAGCCCGGTATGAAGACAACCAGTCCATACCTGTAGACACCCCATTTTTTACCGTCCTCAAGACTTGGATGTCATCGTTTGAACACTCGATGATTTTGTACGCTCTGTTCATTTTGAGTGCCTAAAGTTCTCGGCTGAGTGCCTTGTCTTTGAGCCTCTAAACTTGTCTGTTTTGTGCTTGGTTGAGGACCAAGAGCTTGTTGTTTCAAGTCTGGAGGAGAGGGTGGCCTGTCGGCCATCCCCATAGTCCATCGGCCATGGCTTGTGCCTGCCGGCCATCAGTGGTGGCCGGTCGGCCACATTGATGGCCGGTCAGCCATTGGTGATGGCCGACAACCATTTTTTTCCTTTTTTAGATATTTGTTTGCTAGCTGTGCCAGCTATTGTTTGCTGAAGTGAATCTCCATACACATGTATAGAGAGATGAATACAAGCTTGAATCTTGTTTTTCTATATATAGGGGGTGTCCTCCCCCATTTTGGAGGGTTAGACATTTTGGATCAAATTTCTCTCTCTCTCTCTCTCTCTCTCTTCTTGTTTTGTGCTTTGTAGTTAGTTTTCTCTATACCTTTGCACACTAGCTCTTAACCAAACTTGACCACCTTGGAGCTGAGGTCCCTTGGAGCCTAGTTTGAGCTCTTGGAAGGAGGTTTGAGCCTGAAATTGTGACTGTTTTCTGTTGTGCTTCAAGAGGTATAAGACTTACCTTGTAGGCTTTGTTTTTTGCCATCTTTTTATACTGTTTTTGGCCTGGTTCTCAACTACAAAAAAACTCTGATTTTTTAGCCTTAACATGACGGTGTGAGGTCATTTTGTGTAAAGGGGTAGTCCACCCTTCTTATTGCTTTATTGTGTAAGCTTTTGTACCATCTTTTAGCATATTCACATCAAACTTTTTGGCCTTTAAACCACTAAAATTCAGAGTTATTTCAGTGGCAAAAAATTAGTTTTCAAGTCCAAAATTGGAGGGGGAAGCCTTCCCTCCTTGTGCTTTGTTTGCAAGCCTAGATAGCTTAACATGTGAGCTTGATTTTCTAGCATTTTGTACCTTCATCTCAGCATGTTTTTGCTACTGTTTTGACTAGTTTTAGCTCTGTTTTGAGATGGTTTGGTCCTTTGAGGCTTGTGTTGTGTGGTTGTAATGTAAAGAGGCTTCACTAGCTTAATGTTTTAGGCTTTTAAACATGAATTGCATAAGTTGCTTACATGTTTTAGTATCTTTTTACACTCTGAAATCTCTGCAATCTTCCTCTATTCTTCACTCCTTCATTTATTTTGAAAGGGGCTTTGAACCCATTGTTGGCTTAAGTGTGAAATTGAGACACTTATGCTTAATGGTTTTAATCCTCTTTTGAGGGTTTCTACTGGCCAACGACATGAGGTCTGTGGAGAAGTGGTTTGGAAATACTCTTCAGATCTCGGGAGACGCTAGTGATCCTCAGCTAGTCACCTGAAAAGATACAAACACTCCGGTCGGGGGTGCCGAAATTGGCACTCCGACGGACAAGTTAGTTCAGACACTCAAGATAGCTTGTTTACTAAGTTCAGTGAAGTGTTTCTTACATATCTTTCTAAATCTGTGGTTCTTGTATTTATACTTGCTTTCTGGGCCTCGGGGCCCAAGCCTACTTTTATCCCATTCCTCTTTTATTCATTCGGAGCTACTGACCTCCGTCTATTCGGCTTTCCTAACGTATTCGGCGTCCTAGTCACGTAATACGAAGCCGAATAGTACCTAATTTCTGGGGTACACATCTTCCAACTCTTCTACTTATTCGGCTCCCACAATTGCCCCCCAAGCACTTTACCGACGACAGTTGGCTGGAGTGCTTGGTTTTGGATCTCGAAAAGTCAAAGCCAAAATTTGGCGGTTGGCCTCATTATTATGCAGATATCTCAGTGCACCCCTTTCAGTTGTCGTGTCGACTTCCCACCCCCTCACGTGTGTCTATTTATTGCGATTTAAAATTTTGACGTCCTTTCAAGTATGTATTTTATGATGCTCGTCGTTGGATTGCCTTTTGAATCGTCCCTACAACTCTCTTTTCCTGTATTCTCTTCGTCCTTTGTAAGTTCTTTCCTCCCTTGCTTCAAAGACTCTAGTTTATTCCTTCCTTGGCATATTCTCATAAACTGTAGGGTATGGCGAAACATTTAAAAGACCTCCTCTCGTCAGATCGAATTGCTGGCTTTAAACGCCATTTCTCCATTCCTGATGATGTCCGTTTGTCGCTTGTGGCAGACGGCACTCTTGATATGGAGAGGGAGGACGAAACCACGATTGTCTTTCCTCTTTTGTCAATTGCAGAGGGTGGAGTCTGTTTCCCCCTTCACCCGTTTCTTAGGGTTGTGCTTCGCCATTGGGGTTTGATCCCTTCCCAACCTAATGTGAATTTCTTTAGAATCATAATGGGGGTTATAGCGCTCAACCGTCGCCTGAGAATTAACCTTGGCATTCCAGCCATCCGGCATTGTTATGCCTTGGCTAAGTCTTCTGGTCGGCACGGGCGTCTCTTCCTTAGGGCCAAGGATATTGACCATTAGCTGATTACTATGCTTTCCAGTTCTGGAAAACGAGTTGATGATGTTATGGTCATTGTCCAGGGTAAATGGGAATTTGGCGAAGGGGAGGATCACGTCGACCCTATTCCTAGACGGAGGCACGAGCCAGGTGGCTGATTGCTTTCTTGCTTTTATTATTTGTTCGTTTTTGTTATAAAGCCTCTTCTTTGAATTGTTACGGCTTGGCTTGTGCAGGGAGCAATTTGAAGAAAGTTCTGTCTTCAACTGACGGCGCCGTTCTTTCGGATATCAAAGTCGCGCTCAAATATTTCAGCCGTCGAAGTCTTTAGAAACAAGGGAGGGCGGCCCACATTCTGCTTCGTTACGAGCCGACATATACGACCTTCTCGGCGGCAGAAAATATCCCGATTCCAGAGGGTGAAGATTCTCTTATCGCTCTTATTTTGTCCGACTTCAAAAACTTGAGGCAGGTTGGTTTTGAAGGGTCCGATTCGGAGCGGGATGTAACTAATGTTACTGAATCAGATCAGTCTGAAACCGAGTCTGACGAGGTATTGAATTTGGCCGATCCCCCATCCACTTCGGGCCAAGGGGATCTTTCACTTGACGGCATTTTTCACGGCTTAGAGGATATTCCCGCCAGAGACCCCGAAGACATGGCCGGGTTAAGCCTAACAAAACTTGCCAGGAAGGTGAATGCGGAGAGGTTAGCCGCGCGGCGAAGAGCGGAGGCCCTTTCGTCTGAAGTACCACCCGCCACCGAATCTCAATTCTCCCTGCCTATTAGCGAATCAGAGTCCTTGCGCGTCATTGAGGTGGAGACGGCAGAAAATCGGAATGCCTAATCTACTTTGATCATGCAGGCCGGCCAAGAAGTTGAGGCAGAGAAACGCCCTGCCGAGTTGGAGGCCGGCTCGAAAGAACATGGAGGGAAACGTCCTAGGTTAGAGGGATCGGATGTGATCATTCCTTTTGTTATTTAGCCGATGATAAGAAACATGCCGGTTTCTTCTGATGCTTCGGCGCTTAAAGATCTAGAAGTCGCATTCAGCTTGGCCACGTCCGTGTCGTTGCCGTTTGACAAAGAGGCTTTTTGGGTGGAAACGGATCTGAATACGACAGCACTAGCCGCCCAATCGGCACTTTTGGTACGTATTCGAGCTTAGCTTAATCCAAATACTATTGAAGTTATGGATTTGAATTCTTGTTTTGTAGACCGTCGGATGGATAGCCGATATGGGCCGTCGCCATCGCGACGTCGTCAAACAAATTGGCCATTTATGCAAGGAAGTTGAAGGCCAGAGGAGAAAGGCCGAGGTCGAGGCTTTGAGGGCGAACAAGGAAGCCTCAAGGGTCGACGCCGAGATGGAGAGGGCTCGTAGCACAGATCAATTGAGATCGGATGCCGAGAAGAAAGCAGACACGAGCGAAGATGCACTCCAATTTGCTCAAAAGGCGATCTCCAAACTGGAGGCTGAGTTGGCTGAAATGAAGGCGATGAAGAAAGCAGCCGACTCGGAGTCTTCCAAAGTATTTGAGGCCGGGAAAAATGCTAGACTCGCCGAGTACGTGGACCAAGTCCCCAAGTTTGAAAATCGGGGATTCAAACATGGCTAGCCCAAAGCCCTTGCTGCTGCTAACGCTTCATTGATTATGCCAATTCCATATGAGCAAGTGGATGTTGAGCCATTGGAGTCTGATTCCGACTGACATAGTTTTAGGATGTCGAATGTATTTTTACAATTTTTAATTTAGTATTTTTCATCTGTTGCTACAGTCATAGCTTTTTGTTTAGTAACTTGAATATATAAAATTTCATGAGTTGTGCTCAATTATTTTTACAGTTTTTAATTTAGTATTTTTCATCAGTTGTGCTCAATTGGCTAAGGAAAATGTTGATGAATGAGTAGAATATGAAGCTGAATGGGCCTAACTTGTGGACTGACTGAGGCACAGGTTGATCGACGCTTGCGCTTGAAAACATGGCCGATCAGATTAATAAATCTGCCCTTGCCTGAGCCAGGGCACGAGCTTGGGAAGCTGAATGGGCCTCACTCGTGGGCTGGCTAAGGCACAGGTTGATCGGCGCTTGCCCTTGAAAACATAGCCGACCAGATTAATAACCGCCTTAGCTTGCTTGAGCCAGTCGAATGGGCCTAACTCATGGGCTGGCTGAGGCACAGGTTGATCGGCGCTTGCCCTTGAAAACATGGCCGACCAGATTAATAAATCTGCCCTTGCCTGAGCTAGGGCGCGAGCTTGGGAACCCGAATGGGCCTGACTCGTGGGCTGGCTGAGGCACAGGTTGATCGGCACTTGCGCTTGAAAACATGGCCGACCAGATTAATAAATCTGCCCTTGCCTGAGCCAGGTCATGAGCTTGGGAAGCCGAATCGGCCTGACTCATGGGCACGACAATTATCATCCGACTATTAACGTTTGGGATTACTGACGTTGCCTCAGGAGAGCTACAAACATTGAAGGATAAATGGGACATGTGTGCACCAGAGGCCCTAAATATTTCCATTCAGGCAACTTGGGAGGGACGAAGATCGACTAAATCAGACGCCGCAATGAGTCGTAGTAGCGAGCCTACGCGTACAGGAAGAAGGACATCCAAGGATCGGGAAACACAGCAGCCCCTTAGTCATCGAAGCAGATCGCCTCGAAAGGACAGGCAACAACGGGGAAATTCTCTGCACCCGTAATCGAAAATTGAGCTTGATGCGACGCCACGACCGTTGAGTTTTGCGGTTTCTGTGAGGAATAGACCAATGACGGAGGCAGATTCTATCATTAAAGACCCATATGTGGCAGTTGAGTTCTCTCGACAGATATTCTCGCCGGAAGTCCAACAATCAATGGTCGAACGTCGAGATTTCGAAGTATTTCGAGACGGCATATATGGGGCCGTAAAAGGACTATATACTGCTTACGAAGTCGGCATGCGTCTGCGGGAAGCGCAACGTGAGAGCGAGAAAAAGGATGAAAGGAATCGTAGTCTAGAGATTTGCGTAGAAAAGGCTGAGCGTGAGCTTCGGGAGCTGAAGAATGTTCAAACGAGCGCGTCGATGGCGGCCGGTCAATCTAAATTGGTTGTTGCGGAGAGAGTAACCCAACGGACCTCGGGTTATGAAAAGGGGTTTCAGGACGGCCTGAAGGTCGGGATAGAGAAGACCAAACAAGACCTTGCTGAGGAGGTCTGTCGATGTGAAAATCGTGGATTCAAGCACGGCTGGATTAAGGCCCTTCAAAGCGAAGCTGCTCTCGAAGCCGTGGGCATTGATTCGGCCTCGCCCCTGTATCATCGCCACTGCTTTCCTTATTCCGATTTCGAAATTGAGAAGAGCGACAATAAGGGTGCCGAATGAATAGACTTAACGCTGAATAAATAGAATTTCTTTTATTTTCAACGTTTGTATTTGGTCTTGAAATGTTATGTGCTCAATTAATCGTATTATTTCAACTTACTGGCAAGTTTTGTGTTGTCGTGGCGTAAATGTTTAGACATGCATTGGCCGGCTTGAATTAAGAACGATTCTTAGTGAATATTTATTCGGCCAATGAAGTGGTCCGAATGCGTCTCTCAAAAAGGCCAATCGTGATATCCACGAAGGGCGCTCCGAATCCGGAATCTTAATCGGCCCTAAGGTGTCGTGCACCAAAAGGGGCTCCGAATCCGGAGGCTTTATTTTAGCCAATCGTGATATCCACAAAGGGCGCTCCAAATCCGGAGTCTTAATCGGCCCTAAGGTGTCATGTACCAAAAGGGGCTCCGAATCCGGAGGATTTATTTTAGCCATTCGTGATATCCATGAAGGGCGCTCTGAATTCGGAGTCTTAATCGGCCCTAAGATGTTGTGTACCAAAAGGGTTTCCAAATCCGGAGGCTTTATTTTGGCCAATCGTGATATCCACAAAGGGCGCTTCGAATCCGGAGACAGCTCCGAATCTGGAGGCTTTATTTTGGCCAATCGTGATATCCACGAAGGGCGCTCCAAATCTGGAGTCTTAATCGGCCCTAAGGTGTCGTGCACCAAAAGAGGCTCCGAATTTGGAGGCTTTATTTTGGCCAATCGTGATATCCACAAAGGGCGCTCCGAATTCGGAATCTTAATCGGCCCTAAGGTGTCGTGCACCAAAAGGGGCTCCGAATCCAGGGGCTTTATTTTAGCCAATCGTGATATCCACGAAGGGCGCTCCGAATTCGGAGTCTTAATCGGTCCTAAGGTGTCATGCACCAAAAGGGACTCCGAATCCGGAGGCTTTATTTTGGCCAATCGTGATATCCACGAAGGGCGCTCTGAATCAAGAGTCTTAATCGGCCCTAAGATGTCGTGCACCTAAAGGGTCTCCGAATCTGGAGGCTTTATTTTGGCCAATCGTGATATCCACGAAGGGCGCTCCAAATCCGGAGACGGCTCCGAATCCAGAGGCTTTATTTTGGCCAATCGTGATATCCATGAAGGGTGCTCCGAATCCGGAGTCTTAATCGGCCCTAAGGTGTCGTGCACCGAAAGAGGCTCCGAATCTGGAGGCTTTATTTTGGCCAATCGTGATATCCACGAAGGGCGCTCCGAATCCGGAATCTTAATCGACCCTAAGGTGTCATGCACCAAAAGGGGCTCCGAATCCGAAGGCTTTATTTTGGCCAATCGTGATATCCACGAACAGCGCTCTGAATCCGGAGTCTTAATCAGCCCTAAGGTGTCATGCACCAAAAGGGGCTCTGAATCTGGAGGCTTTATTTTGGCCAATCGTGATATCCACGAAGGGCGCTCCAAATCTGGAGTCTTAATCGGCCCTAAGGTGTCATGCACCAAAAAGGGGCTCCAAATCCGAGGACTTTATTTTGGCCAATCGTGATATCCACGAAGGGCACTCTGAATCTGGAGACTTTATTTTGGCCTTAGAAGGCTTGAAAAAAAGAGAAACTTTGTATTGCAATGGTGGAATATGTACAAGTATCAAGCCCACAAGTCGAGTCAATGATAGAATTTACGTAAATGTGTTGAATTCCAAGGTCGTGGCAGGCTTCTTCCTGATATGTCTGAGAGCCGATATGCCCCTGTTCCTGTGATGGATTCTATCTGATAGGGGCCGTCCCAGTTTGAACCCAATTTTCCATCGGCCGGTCTCCGACCGATTGGAAGTACCTTCTTTAGGACAAGCTCTCCTGGGGTGTATCAGCGCAACTGAACTCACTGATTGTATGACTTGGCGAGCTGCTGCTGATACCGTGCCATGGATGCCAAGGCGCGGTCTCTTCGTTCTTCGATTAGAATCAAATCTAGGGCAAGCATCATGTCATTTCGACCCATATCAAAAACTTGCGATTTCAGAGTTGGGAGGCCGACTTCCAGGGGTAAGATTGCCTGGGTTCCAAAGCATAGAGCAAACGGCGTTTCTCCAGTGGATCTCCTCGGCGTAGTACGATGAGCCCACAATACACTCGGCAATTCTTCGACCCATTTGCCTTTAGCTTTTTCCAGCCTCTTTTTGATGTCGTCCAAGATGGACTTATTAGAGGCTTCGGCCTGACCATTGCTTTGGGGGTAGGCCGGTGTCAAGAAGTAAGGCCGAATGCCATATTTGCTGCATAACTCTCGATATATGCCACAATCGAACTGGGTGCCATTTTCTGAGATGAGAGCTCTCAGAATGCCGAAACGTGTTATGATGTTTCTCCATACAAAGCGTTTAATGTCGGCATCTCGTATATGTGTTAAAGCCTCCGCCTCGACCCATTTTGTGAAATAATATGTCACGACGATTAAGAATAGCTTGTTCCCTGGGGCCCTGGGCAATGGTCCTACGATATCAAGTCCCCACTGAGCAAACAGCCAAGGGCTGGTGATAGAGTTCAACTCTTCAGTAGGCAGATGGGTTAATGGGGAGAACTTTTGGCACTGTTCACATTTTCTTACATAACTCGCCGCATCAGCTCTCATTGTCGGCCAATAATATCCCTGCGTTATAGCTCGATGGGCCAGGGAGCGTCCGCCAGAATGGGCACCGCAACAGCCCTCATGTATCTCTGTCAGAAGCTCCTCCACTTTGTCGGGGTGCACGCATTCCAAATATAGACCAGAGAGGGACTTTTTGTAAAGCCTTCATTGCGGATCCAGATGGTATCGCAGGGCTTTATTTCGCAGCTTGTGTGCTTCTTTTTTGTCCTCTGGGAGTTGTTCAGAAGAGAGGAATGCAACAATGGGGTCCATCCAGCTTGGAGCGGATTCTATAACGTTGACATGGATTTCCTCCGAAGGGCCAATACTCGGCTCCGGGACGAAACCTACTTCGATGGTCCGTTTGATCTCAGAATTGATGGCGGAGGCTAGGCACGCCAAGGCATCCGCGTGTGTGTTCTGGTCGCGTGTTATTTGGTTCAGTTCGTGATAGTCAAATTTTGCCAGCAAGGAATTGGCCGTTTTCATGTAGGCCGCCATACGGTCGTTTCTTGCCGCATACTCCCCCTTTAGCTAATTGATTACCAATTTTGAATCACAAAACACAAGCAGATGTCGCGCGCCGAGAAGGTGCGCATTCCGCAGACCGGCTAGAAGGGCTTCGTACTCACTTCGTTATTTGATGCTTCGAACCCAAGGTTGACGGCCTGCTCAATTATTGCGCCGTCTGGAGACATGATTACAACTCCGGTGCCACTGCCCCTTTGGTTAGATGATCCATCACAGTATAATTGCCAAATATCCCTGACATAAATTCTCCAGTTCGGCTTTGGTAGAACTTCAGCCTTTGGTCGAACTTCATCAGATTTGAGGTTGGCAAGCTTGCTGGTGGATTCGGCAACAAAGTCGGCCAACACCTGTCCCTTGATTCCAGTTTTAGGTAAAAACCGAATGTCGTATTGGCCGAGTTCAAGAGCCCATTTTGAAACACGTCCTGATGCTTCTGCACTCCGTAGTACTAATCGTAGGGGATAATCTGTTAGCACCCCAATGCTATGTCCCTGGAAGTAATGCATCAGTTTTCTTGCCGCCATGACTAGGGCTAAGATGAGTTTTTTCAGTGGAAGGTAGCGTGTCTCGGCGTCAACCATTGCCTTGCTCACATAATACACTGGTCGTTGCTCCCCCTCCTTCTCTTTTAACAGTACGGCGCTGACAGCCCTATCGAAAACTGCCAGATATAGGATGAGCGGGTCACCAGCGACGGGTGTTGTCAAGAGAGGTACTGAGTGGAGGTAGGTTTTGAGTCCGTTGAAGGCTGATTCGCATTCGGCGGAACATTCAAAAGCCTTACCCTGCCGTAGTGTCTGAAAGAATTGTTAGCAGTAATCTGTAGACCGGCTGATGAACCTATTGAGTGCAGCGGCCATCCCCATCAACTTTTGGGCTTCTTTTACTGAACGGAGGGAGCCGAGTTCCAAGATTGTTGTGACCTGCCTCGGGTTGGCTTCAATTCCTCGGTGATTGACGATGTAACCCAGGAATTTGCTAGAGCCGATTCCGAACGCACAGTTGGAAGCGTTCAGTTTCATTCTGTATTTGCGTAAGATGCTGAATGTCTTTTCTAGATCGGCTATATGATTATGTTCTTTTTTGGACTTGACCACCATATCGTCGATGTATACTTCCATAGTGTGGCCGAGTTGCTCTTTGAACATGGCGGTGACCAATCTTTGGTAGGTTGCCCCTGCATTCTTCAGCCCAAAAGGCATAACTTTGTAGCAATAGGTTCCTTTTGGGGTGAGGAAGGTAGTTTTGTCCTGGTTATCTGGATGCATAGCGATTTTATGGTAGCCTCTGTAAGCATCAAGGAAGCTCATGCGTTGATGACGTGTCGTCGCATCGACAAGTTGGTCGATTCTAGGTAGAGGAAAACAGTCTTTGGAGCAAGCTTTGTTCAGATCTGTGAAGTCGACGCACACTCGCCAAGTCCCATTTTTCTTCTTCACCACCACTGTATTGGAGAGCCACGTAGGGTAAGTGACTTCTCTAATTGCCCCGGCATCAAGCAGTCTGTTTACCTTCTCAACAATGGCGGCAGTGTGCTCCGCGGCTGACCGTCAGCCTTTCTGAATGATCGGCTTACATTTCAGATCGACATTCAGATGGTGCTGTGAAACTGACGGGTCTATTCCCAGCATTTCGTACTGAGTCCACGCAAAGACGTCAAGGTTGTTGAGCAAGAAAGAAATCAGCTACTGCCTGTCGGCCTGATTTAGAGAGGCGTAGATCATGAAGAACTTTTCTGGGCTTCCATCAATGTCAACTCGGTCTAAATCTTCTGTGGCCTTGTCATTTGGATACTGCCCAACGTCATCTAGGATCTCGCGATTCAGCACCTTAATGGAATTTACTTGCAGTTCCTTTGGCGTTCTGGCGGCAAAGAGATAACATGCTTATGCCGATTTCTGGGATCCGCGGATTTGCTCAATGCCGTGTTCTGTTGGAAAACGTAGCAATTGATGATAGGTGCTTGAGATGGCCTGCAATGTATGCAACCATGATCACCCCATGATGAGATTGTACGGCGATGACAGCCTGACGACTAAGAATTCCACGTCCACTGTTCTGGAACCTACTCGAACGGGTAAGCTGATCTTTCCCAACGGGTACTCTGGAGTGGCATTGAAGCCGAATAGTGGATAAGGAGCCGGAGTCAAGTCTAACTCGTTGAATCTGAGTTTGGTGAAGGCTTTATAATACATAACCTTCGAGGTACTACCCTGGTCGATAAGAACGCGTTCGATGGTGAACCGGTTTACGCGCAGCTCAACAATCAACGGATCGATGTGAGGGAGTGTTACACCGATCAAATCAAAATCGTCGAAGGTGATACTTGGCGTTTCTCGGGGCCGCTTTGCTGGCGTGAATTGCTATTGGGAGCCTGGATGTGATTGTATCGCATACACGGCCGGGGCTACTGGCAGGTTGTATATCATGTGGACGGTGTCAAGCGGAAATGCATCATTCGGACGGGCAGGTATTTCAACCACACTCCTCTGAACGCATTGGTGGAGACGTTCGTCCTTTGCCAACTCCTCAAGATGATCTGTTGAGGCATAGCGGCCGCCAGTTTCTTGCTGTCGGGCCTGAGATCGTCGATCATCTGCCCGCGGGGGTCGCTCAGAAGCCTAGCGCACCGTTTGTTTGGATTTTGCTATTTCCAAGGCCAGATCGCGACAAAGGCGTTCGTTTTCAGCGATGATGTTGTCCAACCTCTATTTGGTTTGCCTAGCTTGTGCCATGGTTGCTTGTGTTGTTGCTTGCGCTCGGTTTGAAGATGAGCAGAGGTCCAAGGCAAGTCTTGCTGCAATGGTTTTTGGTCCAAGCGAGTTTGCTGGAATGAGGTCACCTCTCTATGCAGTCTCGTCAGTGGCTATCGAAGGATCTTCAGTTACGCCTACCATGGATGTATTTGAGTATTCCCACAGACGGCGCCAATTGTGGAGAAGTGGTTTGGAAATACTCTTCAGATCCCGGGAGACGTTAGTGATCCTCAGCTAGTCACCAGAAAAGATACAAACACTCCGGTCGGGGGTGCCGGAATTAGCACTCCGACGGACAAGTTAGTTCAGACACTCAAGATAGCTTGTTTACTAAGTTTAGTGAAGTGTTTCTTACATACCTTTCTAAATCTGTGGTTCTTGTATTTATACTTGCTTTCTGGGCCTCGGGGCCCGAGCCTACTTTTATCCCATTCCCCTTTTATTCATTCGGAGCTACTAACCTCCGTGTATTTGGCTTTCCTAATGTATTCGGCGTCCTAGTCACACAATACGAAGCTAAATAGTATCTAATTTCTGGGGTACGCATCTTTCGACTCTTCTACTTATTCGGCTCCCACGAGGTCTCTTTCATGCTCAAGACACTTGTGGTTTAAGCCCTCTTTCTATTAGAGGACGCTCACCTTTTGGACTAATCAATTAAAGAATAGATTGGTAATTTAAAATGAGTAAATAAAACATGACAAGTAAAAGAGGCAAGATAAGCATATTTCATGTTGCATTGCATGTGTTCGGATCAGACGTTAATTCGAACACGAGAAAAATGGGATGTTTCATACTCAAAGTGATGGAACGTGCCACTTTTCTTAGTCACCATCACCCTTGATCATACATGATAAGGTTGTGGTTTTGTTGAGTCTTATTTTGCACTCATTAAACTTGTACAAGCTTGGTTCTTTGGCCATTATGCATGAAAATGCTTAGTTGATGGTTTGAAGGCCAAGAGCTACACTCCTTTGAGCTTGTATGATGATAAGGGGGTAGCAGTACATACACTCCTTAAGAATACGCTGTTTTGCCTCTGTTTGTTCTCTGTTGTAGCAAAAAAGGAAAGTTCAGGGAAGGGGTGGCTGACCGGCCACCAGTAGTGGCCGACCGGCCACCAATGGTAGCCGACAGCCACCATTGGTAGCTGACCGGCCAGAAATGAAATTTTGTACAAGCGTGTTCATGAGTTGGAGTAGAGGTGTTCTGGAAGTTGGCAGCACTGCTGGTGTTCAAGGGAGTGCAAGCAGAGGCATCCGATGGCAAGGTGGTAGATTTTCGAGAGGAAACCAACCGAGCATGCCTGCGTCCCTCGCCCTCGAGGCTATTTACTTGTTTTGTTTAATTAGTTAGTAGTAGCTAATTCATTCATTCAAGTGTTGTAATTATTTAATTAGCTTAGATAGTTAATTAGTTTAATTGCTTTAATTAGCTTAGCATAGCTAGTTATTCAATTCGGTTTGTAATAATTAGTTAACTAGAATAGTTAATTAGTTTTGGTTTGTAATAGTTAGCTTAATTAGCATAACTAGTTAGCTTATTCATTCGAACCCTCCTTCACGAGGGCATAATGTTGTAATAAGTGTATGTGCGTGTGTGTGTGTCTTCCAACCCCACGTCTTTCTCCCTTTCATTTATCCACTTTCGACGGTTAGATTAGGGACATTTTCAATTAGCATACCTTATGCTTGCATGTTTGCATCCATTCATTTTGTCTTGCATGCACCGAGGCTTGGCGCATCATTCAAAGTGCATTGTCATTTCAATACACTTCTTTGAATACGTGTTTGACCGCATGTCGTTCAAATCAATCATATGTCATATTAGTAGCCGAGCCTATTAATGCATTTTCTAACTAGCTTTTGTTTTGGCTTGGAGTACTCGATAAGCTTTTACTCTTTAGCATCCTTGCATGAGTGTGATTGCCATATTGCTATGTTTCGCATGCTTGCCATGAGGCTATGTGTTTAAATGCTAAACTGCATGAATGCTTGTGGATAAATCCTTGTTGTTTGAATTGGAACGATTCAACAAATGTGAGTTTTTTTTAAGCCCACTTTGTGAAGTGGCAAATCATGTTTTAAGCCCACTTGAGGGTGGCAAATCCAAACCATTTCTGAAAACAAACATGAGTTGAATTGTTCTAATTCTTGCGATTTAGTCTATACTTGCTTGTGCGCATCACGTAGTAAAGTTAGCTAATAATTAGAACAAGAACACATAATGTTTATAAAAGCACATATCATGATTAGTAGAGGTCGATCTTTAATCGAACGAGCGGGGGTGCTCATTTCAGGACCTTCCCCTCTTGTACCTAAGTTCTCGAGCAGAGGCAACTTTTGTGATGACGGATACATGGCCTTTGACACGAGTCAGGGTTCCTAAATTTCCTAAAAAATAAAATATTTAGGTGGCGACTCTATAATCTGGCAAAATAGTCCAATTTTGACATTATTTGATTTAAAATCGATTTTCCAAAATGATTTTCCAGATTGGACTCTGTAGTGTTTATCAATTTCACATTGCACTTGTGAGATTAGATTTAGAACCACGGGAGTCCGAACTGTGAGGCCTTCTTTTCAACCATTTCCGAAAGGCGGGGGTGCGGAAAAAGGCGAGCCCACAATACCCAATATAACATCAAAACAAGACATATCCACCAATACAAATGAAAAGAGAAGTCAGCGATTGGCAACCTCTATATCACAACCCCGACACCTTTTCTTTAGAACCATCTCACTCCTAATAAGTGACACCACACAAATAGAAGATGCTAACTGAGCCAATTCTAATCCCAAAACCGATGCAAATGCAGATGAGATAAATGAATGGGATGCACCTGTATGAATTAACACATTAGCAACTGAATTGCAAAACAAGAAAGTACCTCTCACAACAGAAGGCCTTGGTAGTAGATATGGCGTGGTAACAGCATACAAACGCCTTGGGGGCCTCTAATCTACCTGTTCACCCCTCAGAGGATAGGACTGATGCACTGACTGAGTCAAAAAGGCTCCCTGATTGGCCCTCGAGGCCTGTACTGATCGAGCTGGCTGGTGGCTCTGTCTCTGCCTCAAACCAGATGCACCAGGTGTGCCACCAAACTGTGGGCAAAAACTCTTCATGTGCCCCGCCTGCCCACACTAATAACAAGTGAGTGGCTGTCCTCTTCCCTAACTCTGGCTCTGAGAACGACCTGAAGACTGTGCAAGTCGTTACCCTCCCCATCTCAGCAGGCAAGCCAGAAACTTGTGGCCCAACTGACCACATTTTAAACAAGTGAAATTCCCCCTAACCACCTCTCCCAGAACCCGAACTTGGTACTGGAAAGGTATACCTCAACTATGCTCCCTGGGACTGCTGGAGATTAGAACCTCTATGCCTCTTACTGTCCCCTTGGGTGTCCTGGCTCCTCCTAGAGTCCCTTATCCTCTCCTCCTCCAACTGTATCACGGTCTCTAGATGAGCCGCCGCCTTCACAAGGCATCTGTAATCCCTAATCATCGAATCAGCCACCTTAAACATTAGCCTGGTCCTCAACCTCTTCTCTAACTCCAAGCAACGGCGTTCCTCAGTCACCACTAGCTCGGGTGCAAACCTAGACAAGCTAGTAAAGGTGGCTTCAAACTTTACCATATGTGTGTTCAACTGCACTAACTTAGTGAGCTGGTCTCTCAACTTCTCTCTAACCGTGAGTGGCAGAAACTTCTGTTGGAAGGCATCGACAAAGGCCTCCCAAGTCCCTTCAATACGCCCCCGCTCATACTTCCATCATTGACGCGTGTCCCCCTTCAACTGGAAGGACTCCAAGGTCACTTTCAAACCTCCGTCTTTGATGCCGAGCATCTCAAACGTCTTCACCATTTGCTCTAGCTACTCATCCTCTTTTAGTGGCTCCTTGGGATCCCCTAAAAACTCATCCGGATTCGATTGGAAGAACTTCCACTTTAGAAAAGATGGCCCTAACTCAGCTAGTTGGGCCTGGACTTGATTCTTAGCCTTGAGAATATCCATGGATTCCCTCAATGCTCTGGCCACCATGCCTACCACTGTGTCCACGTCCTGACATCCTAATAAAGATAACAAAAGAAATTAGCATATTTACAAATGTGCCGAAACTAACTCACTCGCATCCTAATACGATGGACAACAGTAATTCACTCCACATAAGCACGTATTCACATAAACACATATAAATTTCATCTCCGGATAATGACCGTCCCGCGGCGTTGCTAGAGTTCTAATTAGAAACAGTAGTGATCAAGTGCTCTTCTAACAGGACGTCTAGGAACCCGTGGACTCAATCGACATCCTAGAAATTTAATTCTATACCCATATAATCACATAAGCATGTTATCATATAAACACATATCGTCCATACTTACGTCTCTAGCAAGCGCGACAAATCTATTGTGGTACTAACCACTTCCCACGTACCCAAAGTATACAAACCCGGTACGCTCTGATACCAAGTTGTCATGTCCCGAAAATATTACAGTCAAACCAATCCTTAAAGCCAAGGGATAATAGAGATAATATGCTTTCATTCATCAAAGTTCGTATTACAAAGGATAACACATGCAGTATATATTCATAAATGCTCATCCTAAATCTATAGCATGTAATACCAGTTATCGATCAACAAAATAAATGCCTTGCGGGCTTACATCTGTCTAAGACATCGCTTGGTTACAACAAAAGAGAGTCATAAGCTTTGTACACATAAAGCCCTAGGCTTGTACGGACATTAAATACAAAATAACAAAAAGAGCCATCAACTCCTAGGTCCTTCCAAACTACGTCCTTAGAAGAAGCATGCCACCAGTACAAGAAAATGGTTTCCCAAGTAGGGTGAGCCAAAGCCCAGTAGGAACAATCTAACACAATATATGAGAATTAACGGGATATGAGTATGATGCACATTTTCATTGTCCTATAACAATATCTTTATAACCTTTTCCAAAACCATGTTATACCAAACTCGCATTTCAATTCATTCACTCCTATTTGCCATTTTACGGAAATTGCGTCTGCGGGAGTCAGCACCCATGTATGCAAATGGTTTTTGGGACTTTTACTCTGGACACACAGCCCAACTTAGTTCAACAGAGTCCATCCGCTTTCTTCTCCTCAAAACATGGAGTACATTCCCTTTCTCCTCTCCAATATCATACATATACAATGTGTATCATTTAGAATCATATTCAATGATAATGGTTAAAGGATTAGTTTCAATTCGCCTAATACACATGCAATGTCTACAACAATCATGACTATCCTCCACCGATAGCCCAAAGTAGTTATCTCTAAACAGATATAGAATCCCTATAACAGATAAATCATCAAATTTCCATAGGTGAGTGATTAAGCAAATCCAACAACACTATTCATGTATACATCCTCTTAATTTCACATTTTTCATACCAATTTCATTATTTATACAAAATAATTATTCAAGATATTTTAGGGCAAGCTTTCCATTTTCCTAATATTAACCCAAAGGTCAAAATCAACCATTTTGACACAAGAAAACCTCATACCCAAACCCCATAATCATTTATACAACTCCCACATAGAAACTCCTCTTTTCAAACTTGAACCCAAACCCTAGGTTTGCTCAAAACACCCCCAAATCTCACTATTTTCATGCAATAACCTATAACCAAGTTAAAACCCATATTAAAGTATAGAGAGTTCCTACCTCAAGTTTAGAAGACTAATAGAGCAAGCACGAGACTCCAATGACGCCGAAGCCAAATTTCAATCGGACCAAAGTGAAGCTCCCAAGATGCTCTACCATTTTTCCAAACATACTAGGGCGAAGGGATCAACAGATCTAGGAGAAAAAGTAGAGAGAGAGTTGAGCGCGAGAGTTGACGCTCGATCGTCAAATACAACAAGTTGTTCCACTCGAGCGCAAGAGTGACCCGCTCAAGCGCAGAATACACATATCCAGTACTTTTACAAAAGACAGACAAACTGCTTGAGCGCAAGAAGGGTCGCTCGAGCGTCTACCCGCTCGAGCGTAGGTGTAGACACCCCATTTTTGACCGCCCTCAAGACTTGGGCGCTACTGATGGTTTACTTGTTGGAGAAAGGTGTGCAGTGCACAGGTTCAGTTTCATCGGCAAAGAGAGAGGCAAATCTCAACTTCATACCCCATTGTGGACCAAAATTATTTTTGATGGTTTTTATATCTTAAAACCCTCTCTTTCAAAACATTTTTGAAATAAAATTCCCACGATGTTCCGACGCTCGCATTTCGGTAAATGTTGCGGTTTTCGGTAAACCGAGCAAGGACAAAGGGGAGATGAATGAAAGAGAGATGAAATCTATGAAAAATCTTTCAAAACACCTTACTTAGGGGTTTGAAGTTGAAGAAAAGAGGAGAAGAGGGGAGAAAACTAGTTTGGGAGTGGTTCAGCATGAATCCGGGAAGGAGAAAAGTCTGCGCGGCTTCCCCGAAACGGGTATAACTCTTTGTACAAGAGGAATTAAAATATGGGGCCACCACCATTGTAAACCTTACTTCCGGGGCTTCATTTTGCACTCAAGAATCTCCTAAGTCCAAATCCGGGAGGAGGAGATATGGTTGGTTGAAGTCCGGTTGGATCGAATCTGCGCGGCTTTACGGAAACTGGCATAACTTTTTGCACAGGAGGAATTTTAATGCAAGGTTTGCGCCATTGGAAAGCTAACTTCCGGGGCTTCAATCTGGACATCCACCGGCACTTTTGACCTTACCGATTTCCGACCGGGACAAAAGATATCCGACCGGCACAAAATATTGCCGGCCGGCCAAAAGTGCCCAGAACTCAGATTTTTGACAGATATTTTGCTATACACTGTGGCAGATATTTTTAATTGGATATTTTGACCAAAAGATATTATTTTGACATATAAAGGGCCTTATATCTCATATGCTTAAGGTGAGAACAAAAAAAAAACAATGTTTTGGGAGCTTCTCACTCTAGATTTCTCTCTCTC
Organism: Camellia lanceoleosa; assembly: GCA_025200525.1. NCBI lineage: Eukaryota > Viridiplantae > Streptophyta > Magnoliopsida > Ericales > Theaceae > Camellia > Camellia lanceoleosa. Next base: position 43,543,085 of record CM045760.1, read on the forward strand.
TCTACTCTAAACCTCTCAAATCCTTGGCCATTTCTTCACCAATCCATAGCACCACCATCACCACTCCATTTCCAGCAACAAGAAGAGGTTCTTAGAGGCTTAGAAGCAACATTTCTCAAGTCAAGAAGCAAGGAAAGAAAGGTCTTCAAGGGTAAGTCTCAATCCCTCTCTTTTACACCATTTTCTTGTCTCTTTTCTTAACCCTACTTGATCACTGTATTGAGCTCCGACCAATACTGAAAGTGGTCTTCTTTTGAGCTATTCTTGATGTTTGTTTAAGGGCTCAACCCTGTTTGAGCCCTCTATCTTACACTTCCTTCAATATCCTCTTATATGCCATTATTTTGCATTGAATATTTGGCCTATGTGTGATCTGATTTGGAGCATCTCATGAACTGATATTGTATCTATTTTGAGCCCCTCTTCAACATTGAAGAAGGGCTCAACCTTGTTTTCATGCTCCATATGCCACTTTCTTTGAATCCATGTTTAGCCCTTGTTTTTTTGCATGCTTTTTCTAGCCTATGAGTGATCTGTTTTCGAGCATGTAATAAACTGTGAGTGGGCCTATTTTGATCCCCTCTTCAACATTTAAGAAGGGCTCAACCATGTTTGGCTTCTCTATCATGCACTTGCTTCATAATCTATCATATTTACCGTAAAATTGCATGCTATTTTTAGCTTATTTAAATTTGTTTTTGGAGCATGCCTTAAACTGTGAGTAGGCTTATTTATGTCCCTCTACAACATTGTAGAAGGGATCAACTTCATTGGGGGTCTCCATGTTATACTTGTCATTATACCCCTCTTTGGCCCTTATTTTGCATGCTTTGTTAGGCCTATTTTGCTTCTGTTTTCGGCCATGATCAGGTCTGAAAATATCCATATTTTGGCCTTCTTGTCACGTTTTGTTAAGGGTCCAAGGCTGTTTGATGAATGTAAAGCATACTTCATGTTCTAGCCTTTGTTGGCTTCATTCTTGCATGACATTTTTAGCAAGTTTTCATACTGATTTGAGGGTTGTCATAAACTGTAAATGTGCATATTTTTGGTCCCTCATCAGTGTTGTAGAAGGAAATTTTTCAGTTTGAGCATCGCATACATCACTTGCTTCAATACCCCTCTCTTGGCCCCCATTTTTGCATGCCATTGTTGTCCTATCTATGCTCACTATTTTGCCATGTTTTGTATTGTAAAAAATGCTATTTTTGGGCTGCCTTGCTACTGTTTTGCATGTCATGTACCAATTATGCACGTTTAGTATGGCTGTAGGCCATTTCGGGTGCTTAATATCGCATTTCGGGACCGTTCCGTGCATTTGGTGTCATTTCCCCACCTTTCGGGACTGTTTTGCATCATTAGTGAGTGTTGAAATTCCATTTGCATGTTTGCATATCATTTCCATGCCATTTCATGCCTTAGGGCCATTTTCTCGGTTTGCATGCCCGTGTGCACGCATTTCGAGGCAACTCATTTTCATCTAACGGCCTCTTATGTGGGTGTGGCTGAGGCTCTCTCATGTTAGTGTAAGTCCATATTGCACTGCGTATGCCATTTCCTCAGTTTGCGTGCTCGTGTGCACGTATTTTGAGGGATCTCATTTTCATCTCATGGCCGCTGATTTTGGCATGCTTGCAAGTTATCCATGTTAGTTTAAGTCCATCGTTGCATGTTGTTGCATGCCATGTTTGTTTACATGTTTAGGTTGCGAGCCTAGCATACATTGCTCATTTACATGTTCATGTTGCATACTTAGCCGCCATGCCTAGGTTGCATTTCATTGAGCATGCATCCCTTGCCTCTTGACCAATCATGATAGGGGTTGGGGCCCCTTTGATTTGTTTTGTGCTTGCATTCCATTTGATATCAAAGTTGCTAACTTGGCTTTCGGGCCATCATGCATTGAAATGCATGATTGATGGCCCGGGGGTCGAGGGCCATGCTCCCTTGAGCCCATTGCATGATAGGGAGTGTGTCCATGCACACATTTGCTTGAAATTCCATGCCATACACTGCTTGCCCTCTGTTGCTGTCAATTGCAGGTTCTGCAGCAATTTTTGGCCGATCAAGACCGACCGGCAAAGAATGACTGGCCGATAGCATAATATGTAGCCGGTGATCATATCCTTCGGCCGGTGGTGTTTCTCTTCAGCCGGTGGTGCTCCTCAGTGTTCAGAGAGGCCTCCTTCAGACTTGTGCAAATTTTCAGAGGAGCATGGCAGTGTAAACAGAGGCAACAGTGCTATGGCAATGGGTTTCCGGGCAAGATGGATCGAGCACGCATCATTCACGCATCCCGAGGGGGGCTGTGGCCACCTTTCTTTTGTTATTAATTTATTAATTAATTAGAGGGTCTGTAATAATTAATTTAGTATTCGCATTGTATTATTCTTTTGGTCCCTCCGAGCGAGGGCGAATTTGTAATAAGTGTGTGTGAGTGGGTGTATGTCTTCCAACCCCCATTTCTTTCTCCCTTTTATTTACCCGCTTTCGATGATAGATTAGGGCATACTTATTTTAGCATACCTCATGCAATGCATGCGTGCATCCATGCATTTGTTTACATGCACCGGGCTCGGCACATCATGCAAACTGCATCGTACTTTCAATTCCAAATTGAATACGTGATAGTTGTTGCATCTCATGTGCCATGTTTAGGGTTAGCCGAGCCTGTTTAGATTACACCCCTGTATGCGACGCATTAGCCATTTGACATGAACTAGGTCATGCATGTTTGCTAACCGGGTTATTGTTTTTGGCACGGAGTACAATGTAAGTATTTATGCTTTAGCATATCGCATGCGTGTGAATGTTTCCATGACAGTATGCTTGCCATGCGGCTAAATGCTTACATGATAAACTGTTTGAATGCCTGTGGGTGGAGGTTGGATTGCCTGAGTTGGGACAACTCATTGAAATCCGTATTTGTGCCTACTTGCGTGTAGCAAAATCTAACACGTTTTTGAGACAAAGCGGATATGCAATGTTTATTCCCAAATTAGGCGATCTAGTCTATACTTGTTTCTTTCAAGGCATAACATAGTAATTCTAGGCAAATAATGGGAATAAGAACATGTAATGTTTTCAAAAATGGATATCACGGTTAGTAGAGGCCGGTCTTGGGACCGGGCGAAAGGGGGTGCTCATAGCTGACCTTCCCCGATCGTACCCAAGCTCCCGTGCCAAGACCACTTTGGTGATGACGGGCACGTGGCCTTGACCGAGTCGGGTTTCCTAAATTTCCCATTTTAAAAAATATTTAGGTGGCGACTCAGACCGCAAAGCAGTCCATGTTTGGCACTACTTTTTCAAAAATCTGTTTTCTCAAACGATTTGCCGGATTTGGTCTATTTGGTTCAGATTTAGTACCGCGACACAAAATTGGGTCCGAATCAGAGCCGAGGTCCTCATGGACGTGCTCGATTTCATGCATCTGCTGGGATTTTAGAGAGCTTGACTCGAACTCGTGATATCTGCTTTGACTATACTTATGTGTTTCTTTGCATTGCATGTGCATTGGTGCGCCTAGGACACAAGTGTTTGCCATCTGCTATTCTGAGTGGTTTCTGGAGGCTTGTCTTGTCAAGGCATGACCATAAGGTCGACTTCATGGCTCTGCCAAGATGGGAACACAAACTCCGGTTTCTGGGGCACCCTTGACCATTCGACCTAGTGCATATTCGAATCCATAGTGACCATTCCAAACTAGGACAAAGTTGCTTTCCGATATTAGGTTGTTTGAAACCGTTGCGTGTAGTGAAACCCTAGCTCGACAAAATAGGACAGGAAACCCTACCTCAACATAGGGGTGTATTGGCTCTCATTTACTTGCTATGTGCTTTTAGAGTGTATCTCTCAGGAATGCATATACTAGTTTGCAAGTCCGGCATCCGATCTGGGCACCAAGATAAGATATTTTGAGAATCAGTTATATCTGCGGGTATCAGATTCAGATTTGGGGCAGTGATTTTGGGGAACAGTGATCAGTAATAGAATACAGTTGTTCAGCTTTGCTCGTATCCGTTCCAGTGAATTTGAGCTGAGATGCTGTCTGTTTTCTCTTTTGCTAGGTAGTCCTGGAATCATAGCTTCAGAAGGCTCCACTATCCCCCGGGTACATTGGATTTGTGCTGATAGACTTTGTCAGGTTAGAGACTCAGTTCAAGGGTAATCAGGGCCAGAGAAGGCTAATCGGGCACGGACCATCAGTATAACAGCTACCAGATCAGCGATCTTTGAGCAGTCGGTTTGAGATCTCCGAGCCTACTGCAGATACAGATATACCAATTGCTCAGTTAGATCAGGACAATATGTCAAGTCTGGAAGAGATGGTGCGCCAACTCCAGGATAGTATGAAAGCCATGCAAAGAAGACGCCGTCTGTCGGCGTAATCCGCCAAGCAACAAAGTGGTCATAGCCCAACAGTGCAGAGACAATTGCCGCCGAGCAAAGAAACCGAGGCGTCTGCTTCACAACAAGTTCCTCCACTACCGGGGTTCAGACACCGAAATGCCGATGTCCAGCAGATACGGACATTCCAACGGGCTAGCTCCGCCTGGTTCTACCCCAACTATCCAAGACACCCATCAACCTACTGACCCTCTCTTTGAGTTCAAGACGGACCCCACAAAGATTGAAAGTTAACAAGCTTGAGAAATTGTTCAAAAAGTCTCGGGGCCCACTCTATTCTCGATATAGAGGATGGTTATACCGACTGGTGGTGACATTACCGGATCGGTTCAAGATGCCGATATCGATCGCTTTGACTCCTGAGACCCAATGGTACACCTCTACTTTTTCGATATCCCGAGACTAATGGGTTTGACCACGCCCGTAAATTGTCACTATTCAAATGACCTGCTCGATAGCCGCAACTGGCATGCAAAATTGGAGAACTCAGGAAACATAATTGGGAAGAGATGGCCGAGGCTTTCAAGAATCAAGATTCTACAACACACGATTGAGGTCACAACCCGTGATCTTGAAGTCACTCGCCAAGAGCCAAAAGAGGGTTTTTCAATTTGTGACGAGATGGAGAGCAAAGGCCTCGATGATGGCCGCAAGGCCTTCCGACAAAGACCAGATAAGGATGGTTGCGCAACCTCCAACCCAGATTGATGCAAAAATGATTGTTCTCCCTTCCCTTTTTTTCAGATTTACATGAGATGGGGTTCAAATCGAGGATGCCATGCCATCCGACAAGGGATCTTTGCTTGGTAAGATAATGAGCCTTTGAAGAAGAATGTTGCTCGCAGCCCAATGCTACTCTTACCGATGGTAGCAATTGCGAAATGCTCAAGTAGACACTATCACCACTTCCTCAATGGCCAAAAACCAACCACTTCAACTCGCCCCAAGCCCGAAAATTCCATCCTCTTTACATGAGTCTCTCTCAAGCTTTGAAAAGTCATGAGAAGAAGGGCACCTAGAACTTCTAGAACCCCAACCCTTCCAAACCCTCTTCCACCAAGATATGACCCATAAATATCACCTATCATCGCTAAAGACGGTCATGATACGAACCGTTGCATCCGCCTCCGTCATAAGATTCAAGATCTTATTGACGAAAAGACCCTAGCTCCACCAAAAGGACCTCAGGTTAGTACTGACTCGTCACCCCTACATCTCAACCTCATCCATTTATTGGCCGTCCCTTACGACCCCAGCATGTACATCACCCCGGCCCATCTACCCAAGCCTGCGGTGTTCATTCCAGAGAGCCTGGACTTGTGTATGATGGATGCATCTAAACCCCAATCATCTCAAACCCATGAACCCACTACTTCTGAGCTGATGAGAATGATCGAAGATCTTCAGAGAACTGTGGCAGATCTAACCTTTGGGGTTTTAGCCCCATCATCAACCACGTCACGTACCAGGGAGTTCATGTCTAAAGGCTCCCCAACCTTGGGACAGGCTGCATTGGAAGAAGGCCAATCCCTTAGCAAAGTGGAGGCCAGTGATAAGAACAAGGTAGGGGCAAGCATTAGTCCCCATGAACACCTTCGGTGGGATATCGAGGCTCTGAAAGCTGAAGGACTGAACAAAGAGCAAGCCCTTGTGGTTGTTGTAGAGGCTATGGATGACACTTTCGCCGTTCAGAGTGAGAGCAGTTTGAATCAAGGGGTGAGCCGGGAGAAGGGCCTTTATACCAGGAATGTTCCTTTCAACTCTAGTCCCGTTCTCGGAAGAGACCAGCAAACCCAGTCAGCACCTGTCAATCCCTTTGCCGGTGCATCCAGCAAAAAGCCACAAACCTCAAAATACCCACCTCGGGGCCAGAGGGTGTTTACCCCACTGTACATGTCACTATCAGCGGCCTTGAGGGTCCTGATAAAAAAGGGACATCTGAAGCCCCTGGAGCCGCGGCCCCTACCAGAAAAACTCCCTCCTACCCATAATCCGGCCAAGTATTGTGCCTTCCATCAACAAGTTGGCCACGTCACTAATAAATGTTTCCGTCTTTGCCATGAAATACAAGATCTGATTGACAATAAGGTCATCGTCGCACCGGCCCCTGCAAAGTCTATAAATCCATGGATCAACAAACTTGGGGATAGTACAAGTATGTGATCGGGACAAACCACCGCGGGCAAAGTTTCGATTTCGCCAGATGTGGTATGGCACGACCGCTTTTGAGAATTTACGAATGCTGGTTTTTGTATGTTCTGGCTTGGGTCTTGAGTCTTCACATTTTTGCTTTAAGCCTGTCTCTTTGTCTTGAGTCAGTCTTTTTGATTAAGGGTCTGTCTTGTTGTATCGAGTCAGTCCTGTTTTGTTAGAGTCGGGTGATTTCGGGGGAGTTACCTCGGACATTACTTGCTTGTCTTGCGTCTGTCTTTTCATTTTGTTCTGAGTCTGTTTCTGCTAGGGAGCCAGTTGCGCCAACGGATCTTGAATGAAACAGCAGTGATTTTTCACACTCTCGTGTTTGCTTCTGCCGTGTGCCAGTTGTGCCAGAAATTCTAAATGAGATGGCAGTATTTGACTAAGAACTCTGTCTTTTCTGTGCCTTGAAATTATTGCATTGACCTAAGTTTTTTCAAAACCTTTTTGAACACTGCGGTGAAAACGAAGAGGAAGGAATTCCTTGGGATTTGCAAAAATTTGATCAATTGAGAGAAAGAGAGGCGTGCTAAGCCCTTAATGAATGAAATCATGCTTGTTAGTGTGAGTACTGAGAAGGACCCTAGCTTGATCCAGATTGGTCCCACACTGTCTTCAGCACGAGCAATTTGTCGCTTTCTTAAAAACTTTCAAAAAATGTTTTGCACGGTCTTGCGAAGACATGTGTGGAATCGCTTTTGAGATTGTGCAGCTTAGGATCGCTCTCGGCCTCGAGACTCAACCCCTTTGCTTTCAAACCTTGAACTTGGATTCAGAACGTTCGACGGTCGACCACAATGTAAGGCCTGTGTGGTCAGATTTGAAGCAGCCCTTGAGCAAGAGGCGTCAAAGTCAGATCAAGAAGGTCAGACCTCATCCGAAGAAGCTTGCAAAGCTAGAACAGAAGCACCCCTCGAACTACGAAAAAAAATATATATATATATCCGATGCGCTCGAAGAGCCAAAGGTGAATTTTTCTGCAAATCAATACAACAGCCACTCTCCTGGATACAGAGGGCTTCAATCTCAAAACCATTTGGCATGGACTTGTTACACTTTTACCCTTTGAGAGGCTCGCTGGGCCGAAAACCTGGAAGGGCGACCTAGGCAAAAGTTAGAGCAAGAGAAAAATACAAAAAAAAAAGAAGAAAAGAAAAAAGAAAAATACAAGAAGAAAAGAAAAAATGCAAAAAAGAAGAGAAGAAAAAAAAAAGAATGAAAAGACAAAAAAGAGAAAACAAAAAGAGAGAAGAACAAAGCTCGCAAGGTTGAAAACCTGCAATAGGCGCCTTGGCAAAAGTTAGAGCATAAAAAGGAAAGGTTAAATACCCGAGTGTACCTTAACCCCGAACTACGTAAGGCTTGATTCCCATGTTTGGGATACGTAGGCAACTTCATTCAAGTCCACCGTAGAAACAATTCAAATTCGATTGTGTCCATGCGATTTACGGTCATCTTTGTCTCCTCTCAGATCCGAGAGTCTAGTTGTATTCGCCGCTCGAGGATCGACTACAAGTACGCTGCGATGCTATCCAAACAAGGGGCAACTTTCCGTTGCCATTCAAAACGTCGCGGTGTCACTTCAAACAAGGGGCAACTTTCCGTTGCCATGCAGTGTCCTTCAGACAAGGGGCAATTTTCCATTGCTTATGGATCCGAGGTTGTGCATCTCAAGAGTAGGTTCCGTGCTTGTTGAGCAGTGACCGTTTGCAAAAACAGTTTTTGGAAATTTTTACTGAGGTTGACTAATTTTCTCAAAAATTGTTCCATCTTTTCCAAAAACTGGACCATTTCTTGGACCCAAAAAAGGAAAATTTTCAGTGCTCATAACCTAACTTGCATGATTTTGAATCAGAAAATCGAACAAGCATGCTAATCTAACTCTCACATTGGTCAAAATTGTTTTAGTAGAAAGCCAAAAAAAAAACAAAAAATGGTCAAAATGATGAATTAGGGGCACAGTACAGTCAGGCTTCCTGTCTTTTCCCCGTTGTCAATGCATTCGCCAGAAAGGGCACCATACTTGCCAAGAAGGGCACTCCACCTGCCGGAAGAAGGCACAACTGAAGTTAACAACAAATGGCTGAAAGCTTTTTCATCATCCAAGCAACAAGGTATCAAGCCAAGTGCAAAGCACGAACTGGACTGGGGCAAGATATTTCACTCCATCATCTGGACAGAACCATGTCCAAACTCCCCGGCAGAGCATCGTCGACCGATGTCAACCGCAGATTCGCTATACACCCAGTTGTAGCATAACCCCTCTGTGGGGGAAGTTCACTGTTGTGAGCAGAAGAAAGAGAATCTAGCAGAATGCTAGGGGCAAGAGCCCGCAACTTCTTGTCTACCCACCAACCACCCAGGGGAGGGATAAAAAATGAGAGATTAAAGAATAGAGAGATGTGCGTTGAGAGAAAAAGTGAGAAAAGGGCTTTTTCATGAAAAATAGAGCTTGAGGGCCGAGTGATGTGAGAATCACAAATGAGAAAAGGGAGGGAAATAATACCCGGAGAAACAGGCTCCCTGTGCATGTCTGAGTGTCGTGTCTTTTTTTGTTTTATCTCGATTCTTGTTTTGAGTCGTCTCGAGTGTTACTCGATGTGTTTAGGTTGTTTACCTATTATTTTCCGTTGTTGGGTCGTCTTTGCTGTGTTCAGTCGTAGGCTCAATACCCGGTTAAGAACTCATTTCTTAATTTCAAAAAGAAAATAAAATCATTTTGTGCTCAGAGTGCTGTGCCATTCCCCACATTTGTGCAAAACAAAATTTTGTTCTTTCAAAAACCGCAGGGTTCAACCCGGGTCAAGTGTGGACTGTAAAACAAGGACCTATCTGAAGCTATGTAGATTTTGATCGCAAAGCAAAAGAAAAGAGGGAAAATCGAAGCACCTGAGTGTGTTTCACCTTCAGCAAATTCCGTGATTGTACTCCGGATGTACCTCTTCAGGGCCTTGCCAATGCTCTGAAGTATGAGTGTGCCCCTACCTCAAGCGCAAGATCAAGCCTGCTTCAAAGTTATGCACCCTTCCATCCGCATTGTTATGCACTCTTCCACTGGTATTGTCATGCACACCTTACTTGCATTTATTTGCATCTTGAGTTATCTTCTATTGTTTATCCTTTTACGCTAAGCAGCGTTTGGGATTGTTGTCTTCCAGGACTTTCTCAGGTTGCGCCGGGCACGCGCCTGATAGTTTGTTGGACCTCCTCTCACGATTTCAGCGTGGTTTGAGTGTCCCGTTCCTTACGCGATTTCAGCGTGTTTGGAATTTATCCCGAGTTGCGTTGTAGACGCACTGGGCGGTTTGTTGGACCTCCTCTCACGATTTCAGCGTGGTTTGAGTGTCCTGCTCTTACGCGATTTCAGCGTGTTTGAATTTATCCCGAGTTGCGTTGTAGACGACTGGCGGTTTGTTGACCTCCTCTCACGATTTCAGCGTGGTTTGAGTGTCCCGTTCCTTACGCGATTTCAGCGTGTTTGGAATTTATCCCGAGTTGCGTTGTAGACGCACTGGGCGGTTTGTTGGACCTCCTCTCACGATTTCAGCGTGGTTTGAGTGTCCCGTTCCTTACGCGATTTCAGCGTGTTTGGAATTTTTCCCGAGTTGCGTTGTAGACGCGCTGGATGGGGTTGTTTTTGGACCTCCTCTCACGATTTCAGCGTGGTTTGAGTGTCCCGTTCCTTACGCGATTTCAGCGTGTTTGGAATTTACTTTAAGTTGCGTGGAACGCGCTCCTGATTGATTTTCTTTGTTCTTCCTCCACTCACGAGTCCAGCGTGGTTGGAGTGTGTTCACCCTTTGCACCTTTACTAGCATAGCATTTCATTCGCTTACCTTATGACCTTAATTGCACTTGTTAGTACATTGCATTGTTTTATATACAAACCGGCTTCAGAGCGTAAGCCCAATTTTCAAACCGGCCAAGCAACAGAGATAAGTCCAATTATCAAAGTTTTCTGCATATCCTTTGCATCCCGCCTGTAACTACGTTGGTTTGATTCCTTGCAAAGGATACGAGGCACTCAAGGGCACAACCATTTATTCATCTGTATTTTGTTTGTCCAAGTCTTCGGCCTTTTCAAAAATGGGTCGTCTCTAGGCTTTGACATTCACTCCCGTCATTGTTGTGACTTTCGAGTTCTGTCAAAGAGGGGCAACTGTAGACACCCCATTTTTGACCGCCCTCAAGACTTGGGCGCTACTAATGGTTTACTTGTTGGAGAAAGGTGTGCAGTGCACAGGTTCAGTTTCATCGGCAAAGAGAGAGGCAAATCTCAACTTCATACCCCATTGTGGACCAAAATTATTTTTGATGGTTTTTATATCTTAAAATCCTCTCTTTCAAAACATTTTTGAAATAAAATTCCCACGATGTTCCGACGCTCGCATTTCGGTAAATGTTATGCTTTCGCAAACCGAGCAAGGACAAAGGGGAGATGAATGAAAGAGAGATGAAATCTATGAAAAATCTTTCAAAACACCTTACTTAGGGGTTTGAAGTTGAAGAAAAGAGGAGAAGAGGGGAGAAAACTAGTTTGGGAGTGGTTCAAAGATGAATCCTGAAGGAGAAAAGTCTGCGCGGCTTCCCCGAAACGGGTATAACTCTTTGTACAAGAGGAATTAAAATATGGGGCCACCACCATTGGAAACCTTACTTCCGGGGCTTCATTTTTCACTCAAGAATCTCCTAAGTCCAAATCCGGGGGGAGGAGATATGGTTGGTTGAAGTCCGGTTGGATCGAATCTGCGCGGCTTTACGGAAACTGGCATAACTTTTTGCACAAGAGGAATTTTAATGTAAGGTTTGCTCCATTGGAAAGATAACTTCCGGGGCTTTAATCTGGACATCCACCGGAACTTTTGACCTTACCGATTGACGACCGGCACAAAAGATATCCGATCGGCACAAAATATTGCCGGCCGGCCAAAAGTGCCCAGAACTCAGATTTTTGACAGATATTTTGCTATACACTGTGGCAGATATTTTTAATTGGATATTTCGACCAAAAGATATTATTTTGACATATAAAGGGCCTTATATCTCATATGCTTAAGGTGAGAACAAAAAAAAGGAAAGTTTTGGGAGCTTCTCACTCTAGATTTCTCTCTCTCTCTACTCTAAACCTCTCAAATCCTTGGCCATTTCTTCACCAATCCATAGCACCACCATCACCACTCCATTTCCAGCAACAAGAAGAGGTTCTTAGAGGCTTAGAAGCAACATTTCTCAAGTCAAGAAGCAAGGAAAGAAAGGTCTTCAAGGGTAAGTCTCAATCCCTCTCTTTTACACCATTTTCTTGTCTCTTTTCTTAACCCTACTTGCTCACTGTATTGAGCTCCGACAAATACTTAAAGTGGTCTTATTTTGAGCTATTCTTGATGTTTGTTTCAGGTCTCAACCCTGTTTGAGCCCTCTATCTTACACTTCCTTCAATATCCTCTTATATGCCATTATTTTGCATTGAATATTTGGCCTATGTGTGATCTGATTTGGAGCATCTCATGAACTGATATTGTATCTATTTTGAGCCCCTCTTCAACATTGAAGAAGGGTTCAACCTTGTTTTCATGCTCCATATGCCACTTGCTTTGAATCCATGTTTAGCCCTTGTTTTTTTGCATGCTTTTTCTAGCCTATGAGTGATCTGTTTTCGAGCATGTAATAAACTGTGAGTGGGCCTATTTTGAGCCCCTCTTCAACATTTAAGAAGGGCTCAACCATGTTTGGCTTCTCTATCATGCACTTGCTTCATAATCTATCATATTTACCGTAAAATTGCATGCTATTTTTAGCTTATTTAAATTTGTTTTTGGAGCATGCCTTAAACTGTGAGTAGGATTATTTTATATCCCTCTAAAACATTGTAGAAGGGATAAACGTCATTGGGGGTCTCCATGTTATACTTGTCATTATACCCCTCTTTGGCCCTTATTTTGCATGCTTTGTTAGGCCTATTTTGCTTCTGTTTTCGGCCATGATCAGGTCTGAAAATATCCATATTTTGGCCTTCTTGTCATGTTTTGTTAAGGGTCCAAGGCTGTTTGATGAGTGTAAAGCATACTTCATGTTCTAGCCTTTGTTGGCTTCATTCTTGCATGACATTTTTAGCAAGTTTTCATACTGATTTGAGGGTTGTCATAAACTGTAAATGTGCATATTTTTGGTCCCTCATCAGTGTTGTAGAAGGAAATTTTTCAGTTTGAGCATCGTATACATCACTTGCTTCAATACCCCTCTCTTGGCCCCCATTTTTGCATGCCATTGTTGTCCTATCTATGCTCACTATTTTGCCATGTTTTGTATTGTAAAAAATGCTATTTTTGGGCTGCCTTGCTACTGTTTTGCATGTCATGTACCAATTATGCACGTTTAGTATGGCTGTAGGCCATTTCGGGTGCTTAATATCGCATTTCGGGACCGTTCCGTGCATTTGGTGTCATTTCCCCACCTTTCGGGACTGTTTTGCATCATTAGTGAGTGTTGAAATTCCATTTGCATGTTTGCATATCATTTCCATGCCATTTCATGCCTTAGGGCCATTTTCTCGGCTTGCGTGCCCGTGTGCACGCATTTCGAGGCATCTCATTTTCATCTAACGGCCTCTTATGTGGGTGTGGCTGAGGCTCTCTCATGTTAGTGTAAGCCCATATTGCATTGCGTATGCCATTTCCTCGGTTTATGCGTGTGCAGCACGATTTTGAGGCATCTCATTTTCATCTCATGGCCGCTGATTTTGGCATGCTTGCGAGTTATCCATGTTAGTTTAAGTCCATCGTTGCATGTTGTTGCATGCCATGTTTGTTTACATGTTTAGGTTGCGAGCCTAGCATACATTGCTCATTTGCATGTTCATGTTGCATACTTAGCCGCCATGCCTAGGTTGCATTTCATTGAGCATGCATCCCTTGCCTCTTGACCAATCATGATAGGGGTTGGGGCCCTTTGATTTGTTTTGTGCTTGCATTCCATTTGATATCAAAGTTGCTAACTTGGCTTTCGGGCCATCATGCATTGAAATGCGTGATTGATGGCCCGGGGGTCGAGGGCCATGCTCCCTTGAGTCCATTGCATGATAGGGAGTGTGTCCATGCACACATTTGCTTGAAATTCCATGCCATACACTGCTTGCCCTCTGTTGCTGTCAATTGCAGGTTCTGCAGCAATTTTTGGCCGGCAACCTTTGTTAAGTGCCGACCAAGCAAGAATGATCGGCGATAGCATAATATGTAGCCGGTGATCATATCCTTCGGCCGGTGGTGTTTCTCTTCAGCCGGTGGTGCTCCTCAGTGTTCAGAGAGGCCTCCTTCAGACTTGTGCAAATTTTCAGAGGAGCATGGCAGTGTAAACAGAGGCAACAGTGCTATGGCAATGGGTTTCCGGGCAAAATGGATCGAGCACGCATCATTCACGCATCCCGAGGCGGGGCTGTGGCCACCTTTCTTTTGTTATTAATTTATTAATTAATTAGAGGGTCTGTAATAATTAATTTAGTATTCGCATTGTATTATTCTTTTGGTCCCTCCGAGCGAGGGTGAATTTGTAATAAGTGTGTGTGAGTGGGTGTATGTCTTCCAACCCCCATTTCTTTCTCCCTTTTATTTACCCGCTTTCGATGGTAGATTAGGGCATACTTATTTTAGCATACCTCATGCAATGCATGCGTGCATCCATGCATTTGTTTACATGCACCGGGCTCGGCACATCATGCAAACTGCATCGTACTTTCAATTCCAAATTGAATACGTGATAGTTGTTGCATCTCATGTGCCATGTTTAGGGTTAGCCGAGCATGTTTAGATTACACCCCTGTATGCGACGCATTAGCCATTTGACATGAACTAGGTCATGCATGTTTGCTAACCGGGTTATTGTTTTTGGCACGGAGTACAATGTAAGTATTTATGCTTTAGCATATCGCATGCGTGTGAATGTTTCCATGACAGTATGCTTGCCATGCGGCTAAATGCTTACATGATAAACTGTTTGAATGCCTGTGGGTGGAGGTTGGATTGCCTGAGTTGGGACAACTCATTGAAATCCGTATTTTAGCCTACTTGCGAGTAGCAAAATCTAACACGTTTTTCGAGACAAAACGGATATGCAATGTTTATTCCCAAATTAGGCGATCTAGTCTATACTTGTTTGCTGCGCGCATAACATAGTAATTCTAGGCTAATAATTGGAATAAGAACATGTAATGTTTTCAAAAATGGATATCACGGTTAGTAGAGGCCGGTCTTCGGACCGGGCGAAAGGGGGTGCTCATAGCTGACCTTCCCCGATCGTACCCAAGCTCCCGAGCCAAGACCACTTTGGTGATGACGGACACGTGGCCTTCGGCACCGAGTCAGGGTTTCCTAAATTTCCCATTTTAAAAAAAATATTTAGGTGGCGACTCTGTAATCTGGCAAAGCAGTCCATGTTTGGCACTACTTTTTCAAAAATCTGTTTTCTCAAACGATTTGCCGGATTTGAACTCTTTGGTTCAGATTTAGAACCGCGACACAAAATTGAGTCCGAACTGTAACCGAGGTCCCTCGCGGACGTGCTACAGTAGGGAAAGCCACTCGAGCGTAGAAAACACTCGTCCAGCACTTTTCCAGACGTACAAAGTGCTGAGAGTTTGCAAATCCCGCTCAAGCGTAAGAAAGGCCGATCGAACGGAAGACCAAAAATCTAGGCAACACAAGGTTTGAAAACCAAGCAACCAACTTATTTCAAACACGCTCAACACATCTAAATAACCAAATTTAAGGAGGAATAAAGAGAAATGACAATGGACAACATTCAGAAACCATAAACCTAAGTCCGGACTACCACAAGTGTCGGGTCAAAACCAGAATCGCTATAAACAATCTATATAAAATTAAATCAACAAATAACGATACTCACATAATTAAATCACATTTATCTTTTAAAAAATTATTATCAAAATCATTTATGCTGTGTATTTTATTAATAACAAATTCCATATATGATCAAATTTGATTTTTTAGATTAATTTTTTGTTTAGGAATCAAAAGTTTGGTATCTGAAACCTTTATATAAAGTCAAGCTTATTAATTTCTTAGTTGTTTAAACACACATATATATAGATACCAGTTTACACATGCCCATGCATAGCATGGGCTATTATTATAGTATGTTTAAGTTTTGTATTTTGATAATTTTTTAAAAATTAAAATATTGTTATATGAAATTGAATAGAATAAATCATTAGATATATGATGGAATTATGTTGTATGATATGTATATTTTTGATTTGTTATACACCCAATGATGTCGACACCAATTCTATTACCATATCATTTTAGATGAATTTATGAGTTTTTAACATTTCTTCTGAATTTATATATAAAAAAAAATTATGAGCTTTTTTAGTAAATCCACTCTCTAAGAGTCTTATTCCATCAAACCCATAGTGTGGTGTCATTTCGGTTCATATCCATTTGTTTTGTCGTTAATTCACTAATTTTGTGTATTATTGTAGTTGTGTTGAAAACTTTCATTCTTACTCTAAATTAATTTTTGCTCTTATAGCATTGGTAGACCCAAAATATAAGGATTTGACTCAACTAATTTAAGTTCATGACAATTTAAATTAAAGGCTCCATATAAATTATAAATGCTTAATTAGTAATTTTGAATCTGAAAATACAATAAAAGTAACATTTAACTAATATTTTGTCCTAGTTGGTTCAAATTTTATTTTGTATTATAAATTTATATTTTATTTAATATTTTTTATACATTGGTGATTTTTTTTTTTTATCTAGATTTTGATAAATCATAAAGCAATAAGACTCTTCTTCTTCTTCTTTTTGTTTTGTTTTTTTTTCATGTAAATATTCTTCATGCCTTGATTTATGTAAATAAATTAAGTATATAATTTTTTACACGTTGGTGATTTTTTTTTTTAATCTAGATTTTGATAAATCATAAAGCAATAAGACTCAATTTATCTTCTTTTCTTTTTTTTTGTTCATGTAAAGATTCTTCATGTCTTGATTTATGTAAATAAATTAAGTATATAATTATTGTGATTATATATGTGGCAGGTATTAACAAATAAAAATATTGCAAGTATTTATTATTTTATCTAAACATTTTTTCATTTTGCATTATTTTTTTTATATAATTATATACAAAGAACCTAATTTTGTTAGTTCGCCTAGAACCCAAATTATTTTAGGCCGGCGCTGTTTGCCACGCCAAGTTTGCGTAAACTTGTTAAGAAAATATTAAGTAAGGGTTCACCGTTAATATTTATTTCAATTGTAGAAGGTGGGTTCAAGTACATTATGTAACATTGCTATATCAATTTTACGTAAATTTGTTTGTAGACTTTTAAATAAATGTAGTTTTATTCATATAAAAACATCATATGTCTCATTTATAATTATTCATTATATATATTAAAATATTCATCATTTTAGTTTACAATTATAAAAATATCATTATGACGTCAATTTTGAATAAAAATTATATATGTATATTATTTTTCTTCTAAAGTCTTTTTATGCCCAAAGGTATTACAAATGAAGTCTGTAATAAAATATAACTGTATTGGTCAACTCGCATTGCTTTCAAGTTTGTTCAACTACGCAACAAACATCCGCTGAAGTTTTTTCAGGGGAGAACTTGTCACAGTAACAATAATCAATGGTATATCATTACAATAAAAATATATTTTAGTGACATTATACTAGTGACATGTTTTTAAAAAATGTCACAAAAAGAATATTTAGTGGCATTTTTTAAAAAAATGTCATAGAGCCACAAACATACAAAACTCTAGTGGCATTTCAATCAAAAAAAGTGTCACTTCATTACAACAAAAATGTCACTACAACAAATTTACACTTTAGTGACACCACACTAGTGGCATGTTTTTAGAAAATGCCACAAAAATAAAAATTGGCATTAAATGTTTTAGAAAAATGTCACAGAACCACAAACATATAATGCTCTAGTGGCATTTCAATAAATAAATGTCACATCAATTTTATGAAATTTTATAAAATAATGATACAAAAAATTATGTTCATGACATTTACCAATAAATGTCACTAAACTTTAGTAGCAATGGCATTTTTAAAAAAATGTCAGGACACTAGGTAGGTGCAAATTACTTTTTATGGCACTTAGGTAAAAAGTATCATAAACAAATATTTTATAGCATTTTGAGAAATATCACTAAGCCAAAAACTTTCCAAGCTTATAATGGTATTTTTGAAAAAACAAAAAATGCCAATATATTTTCTAAATTTTTAAAATGCAATAAATGATTAAAAATAAATAAACTAAACTCAATATACACTACAGGAAAAAGCACATTTCGCGACTAAATTTCCTAACAAAAAAAAAATTTGGTAGCTGAAAGTATAGCTTTCAGCGACCAAAACAGCATTAATAGCCAAAAGCCTACAATTGGCGACTAAAACTAAGTTTGGTCGCTGATTATATGGGTTTTAGTGATTAAAAAAATTTTAGTAGCCAAAAGTAAAACTTTTTGGTGACTAAAAAAATTTTAGTAGCCAAAAGTCTACAATTGGCGACTAAAAAATAAGTTTAGTTGCCAAAAGTGGTCATTTTTAGCGCGGCATAACTAAAATCCTAAGGCGGGAATTAAATTTTGGTAGTTGAAAGTGCATCTTCGGCGACCAAATCTAATTTTGGTCAGCAAAAGTTAAGTTTTTTAACAACTAAAAAACAATTAGTAGCCAAAAGTATAGAATTGGAGACTAAAAAATATTTTTAGTCGCCAAAACTGGTCTTTTTTTATTTTGCTAGTAAATAGTTTATTTTACATAAATTATGTTCAATAAAATAATTATGTTTATACATATACTTTTATATTAATATGGATGTATATACTATATAAATAATATATGTTGCATATATAATCATTTGGTGCTATAGAGGTGTAGTGGGAAGAGTGTGGTGTATAAGGTTTATGGTGCGGGAGGTTGGCGGTTCAAGTCTCCGCAAGAGCGGATCAAATTGTTCTACAAC
Source organism: Camellia lanceoleosa (assembly GCA_025200525.1). Classification (NCBI taxonomy): domain Eukaryota; kingdom Viridiplantae; phylum Streptophyta; class Magnoliopsida; order Ericales; family Theaceae; genus Camellia; species Camellia lanceoleosa. Next base: position 43,561,709 of record CM045760.1, read on the forward strand.
GAATTATCGTCACGAATGGCACTTGATAGTGTCACGAATAGTGCCTACCATGACACTAAAGTGTCACTGAAAGGTTTTAGTCTTGATGGTGTAATGACATTTATAAGTGTCACTAATTCTTTTTTTTAATGGCGCTTGATAGTGCCACAAATAATATCTACCATGACATCAAAATGTCATTGAAAGTTTTTAGCCATGATGGTGTAGTGGCACTTGTAAGTATCTACCATGGCACTAGTATCTACCGTGGCACGGATACAAATGGCACTTGTCCAAAATGCCACAAGGCTAAAAAATGACATTAAACCAATAGTTTTGTGGCACTTTGAAATGTCACTAAACTAAGAAAATGTTGTAGTGTATTCATTAAGGAAAATTATACTTTGTATCTCTGCATTTTGTATTAAATCTTATTTTAGTTGATACATATGAAATTATAACAGTTAATTCTTTATTTTTTTAGTCAAATCTCACTTTGACTCCTACACATGAAATCGTGACAGTTAATTCTTACACTTTTGGTCAAGTCCTACTTGGATCCCTACACAAGTGTTAATGTCCTCCTATTACTCATTTCTTTAAATCTTTAACAGAATGTGACAAGAATGTGATTTTGAAATGAGGGTAAGAGAATAAAATTATTTTTATTTCCCACCAATACTCACTTTGTCCTACGTGATAAGTATGTAAAAGTTTTATATATATATATATATATATATGTTCGTATATTGAAAATTGGTACCAAGAGGTAAATAAACATTTTGAAATAAAAAAGGTAGCTGAGAAATCGAAGAGCAAAAGATGAATAGATAGAACACTATGTTATAGTAAAAAACATAATTTCGTGATTTCAATTTATGCAAAATACTAGTTCATCTTTTTAATCGTTCACAATTTATGTTTTGTTTTAGCCTAATACAATTATAATTTGATATACATTTTGGGACAAAGTATGTATTGATAGAAAACGGAGATGATTTTCTTTTTTTTACCCTCATTTTGTAGTTACATTCTTGTTACATGACTAGATTCTGTTAAAAATTTAAACAATAGAGTAACAAAATAGAGACATTGACATTGGTGTAGAGAACAAAGTGTAATTTGATAAAAAAAATAAAAAATAAATGTAAGGGATTGATTGTAACGATTTCATGTGTAGAGACCAAAGTAATATTTGACAAGAACTGCATGGGTTAACTATCATGATTTTTGTAACGCCCCAAAAAAAATACATAATGATAACATAACATCCATAACTCCTTATGATGAACCGAAGTAATTTTCCCAACACTTACATTACATGATTATGAGATGGGTTCAAAATAGTTCCACATGCAAATATATATTCAATGATTTCGAGCACCTGAATCTATAGCATGTAGTACATTCAGTCAAAAAATAGATAAATAAAAAAATGCCCTCAAAGGCTTACAAATTCTAAGGGCCACTACAAAAAAATTTATTTTTTGCGATGGCAAAACGCCGTCGCAAATACACCGCGCGCCGTCTCAAAAGCTTTTTGCGACGGTAAAATATCTTTTTGCGACGGCAAGTGAGGGTCGCAACAAAGGGGGTTGCAAAAGGGCTTTAGAGACGGCAAGTGTCGTCGCCATTGTTTTAGCGACAGGAAAATTTCTTATTTGCAACGGCAGATTACTGTCGCCAATAATGGATGGAAATCTTGGGTTTTTTGCGACGGCACAGTCTTGCCGTTGGTAAAAAGAGGTTTTTGCGACGGCAAAAATCCCGTCGCTAAAAAGTGTCGTCGCCGTTGACTATAGTCGACGGCAACCAGAGCCGTCGCTAATAACTATTCTCGACGGCAATTATACCGTCGCTATAGCCTTTTTTCTATTAAATTCCATACATTTTGCGACAATATGGGGCCATCGCAAAAAGTGTGGTATAATTTCTTTTTTGCGACGGGGTGTTCTGCCGTCTCAAAAAATAAATAAATAAAAAACCCTGGTTTAAAATTATTTAAAATATAAAAATCACTTGTATTAAATGAAAAATAACTAAAAAAAATCCAAAAATTACATAATAATATAAATACATACATAACAAAAAGTTGACAAATGATGAAAATTCACAATGTTGTTCCATTCATAACAATACATAAATAAAAATTCATAACAATAAAAATTATGCCACTACATAATGTCACATAATACATACATAATGTTGTTCACAAATTTAAATAACATAAATTAAAATCAAAAGCAAAACAAAAAGTTTTCGTCTTGATTCTTTTGTGGATTACAAAAACAGAAGTTCGTCATAATCTTTACACGCCCGTATTCCACAAGAAGCAAACTGCTACTCAGGAAATATCTGAAAAAAACAAATTAAAAATAATTAATTACAATATAATGGTGTTAATATTTTAATTACAGAAAAATATAAAAAAAATTAACTACTATACAATTAGAAAGATAGTTTAGTAAATAATTTTGACTAGACCGAAATCCGACTCTAACTCCCAAACCGGGAACCCAATTCGAGCCCCATCTTCTCCCACAAGTCTCTCCTGCCTAGGAGGTCGTGTGTACCAAGTTTCGTCCTAAACCGACGTGGTTTGGTGATTTTGGGGCATTAACTCCTCGAATTCAAGTTTCTTAAGGAACTAATTTGCCTAAAGTGAAATCCGGCTCTAACTCCCAAACCGGGAACCCAATTCGAGCCCTGTCTTCCCCCACAAGTCTCTCGTGCCTAGGAGGTCGTGTGTGCCAAGTTTCGTCCTAAACCGACGCCGTTTGGTGATTTTGGGGCATTAAATCCTCGAATTCAAGATTCTTAAGGAACTAGTTTGCCTAAAGTGAAATCCGGCTCTAACTCCCAAATAGGGAATCTGATTCGAGCCCCGTCTTCTCCCACAAGTCTCTCGTTCCTAGGAGGTCGTGTGTGCCAAGTTTCGTCCTAAACCGACGCGGTTTGGTGATTTTGGGGCATTAACTCCTCGAATTCAAGTTTGTTAAGGAACTAGTTTGCCTAAAATGAAATCCGGCTCTAACTCCCAAACCGGGAACCCGATTCGAGCCCCATCTTCTCCCACAAGTCTCTCGTGCCTAGGAGGTCGTGTGTGCCAAGTTTCGTCCTAAACCGACGCCGTTTGGTGATTTTGGGGCATTAACTCCTCGAATTCAAGTTTCTTAAGGAACTAGTTTGCCTAAAGTGAAATCCGGCTCTAACTCCCAAACCAGGAACCCGATTCGAGCTCCGTCTTCTCCCACAAGTCTCTCGTGCCTAGGCGGTCATGTGTGCCAAGTTTTGTCCTAAACCGACGCCGTTTGGTGATTTTGGGGCAATAACTCCTCGAATTCAAGTTTCTTAAGGAACTAGTTTGCTTACAGTGAAATCCGGCTCTAACTCCCAAACCGGGAACCCGATTCTAGCCCCGTCTTCTCCCACAACTCTCTCGTACCTAGGCGGTCGTGTGTGCCAAGTTTCGTGCTAAACCAACGCCGTTTGGTGATTTTGGGGCATTAACTACTCAAATTCAAATTTTTTAAGGAACTAGTTTGCATAAAGTGAAATCCGACTTTAACTCCCAAACCGGGAACCCGATTCGAGCCCCGTCTTCTTCCACAACTCTCTCCTGCCTAGGAGGTCGTGTGTGCCAAGTTTCGTGCTAAACCGACGCGGTTTGGTGATTTTATGGCATTAACTCCTCGAATTCAAGTTTCTTAAGGAACTAGTTTGCCTAAAGTGAAATCCGGCTCTAACTCCCAAACCGGGAACCCGATTCGATGCCCTGTCTTCTTCCACAAGTCTCTCGTGCCTAGGAGGTCGTGTGTGCCAAGTTTCGTTCTAAACCGACGTGGTTTGGTGATTTTGGGGCATTAACTCCTCGAATTCAAGTTTCTTAAGGAACTAGTTTGTCTAAAGTGAAATCCGGCTCTAACTCCCAAACCGGGAACCCGATTCGAGCCCCGTCTTCTCCCACAAGTCACTCGTGCCTAGGAGGTCGTGCGTGCCAAGTTTCGTGCTAAACCGACGCGGTTTGGTAATTTTAGGGCTTTAACTCCTCGAATTCAAGTTTCTTAAAGAACTAATTTGCCTAAAGTGAAATCCAGCTTTAACTTCCAAACCGGGAACCCGATTCGAGCCCCGTCTTCTTCCACAAGTCTCTCGTGCCTAGGAGGTCGTGTGTGCCAAGTTTCGTGCTAAACCGACATGGTTTGGTGATTTTGGGACATTAACTCTTCGAATTCAAGTTTCTTAAGGAACTAATTTGCCTAAAGTGAAATCCGGCTCTAACTCCCAAACCGGGAAACCGATTTGAGCCCCGTCTTCTCCCACAAGTCTCTCGTGCCTAGGAGGTCATGTGTTCCATGTTTTGTGCTAAACCACCGCGGTGTGGTGATTTTGGGGCATTAACTCCTCGAATTCAAGTTTCTTAAGGAACTAGTTTGTCTAAAGTGAAATCCGGCTCTAACTCCCAAACTGGGAACTCGATTCGAGCCTCGTCTTCTCCCACAAGTCACTCGTGCCTAGGAGGTCGTGCGTGCCAAGTTTCGTGCTAAACCAACGCGGTTTGGTAATTTTAGGGCTTTAACTCCTCGAATTCAAGTTTCTTAAGGAACTAATTTGCCTAAAGTGAAATCCGGCTCTAACTCCCAAACCGGGAACCCGATTCGAGCCCCGTCTTCTCCCACAAGTCTCTCGTGCCTAGAAGGTCGTGTGTGCCAAGTTTCGTGCTAAACCGACGCGGTTTGGTGATTTTGGGGCATTAACTCCTCGAATTTAAGTTTCTTAAGGAACTAATTTGCCTAAAATGAAATCCGGCTCTAATTCCGAAACCAGGAATTCGATTCGAGCCCTGTCTTCTCCCACAAGTCTCTCGTGCCTAGGAGGTCGTGTGTGCCATGTTTCGTACTAAACCGACGCGGTTTGGTGATTTTGGGGCATTAACTCCTCGAATTTAAGTTTCTTAAGGAACTAGTTTGCCTAAAGTGAAATCCGGCTCTAACTCCCAAACCGGGAACCCGATTCGAGCCCCGTCTTCTCCCACAAGTCTCTCATGCCTCGGTGGTCGTGTGTGCCAAGTTTCGTACTAAATCCGGCTCTAACTAGTCCTGTCTTCTCCCACAAGTCTCTTAACTTAGAATATAAAGAATGCAAAGATACATTTTAGCTTAGAATGCATAGATACATTTTATACCTGATCTTCTGGTGGTGGTGTATATGGATTCTCGTCTTCTGTAGATTCCCTAATTGCCCGGTGGCCACTCGATGCATCAGGAACCTATGTTAGTCAATGCATAATGTGTTAATCATATTCGAATTTTATACATAATCTTGAGTGAAAATTGAACTATCAAACAATTTAATTTATATGGAACCTGTCTGTTGGGATCCACACTCGCCCCCTGTGACACAAGGGCCATCATCTCAGCTCTCATCTGCTGTAAATGTGTAGAGAACTCTGCTCGCAGCTCCTCCCTCAACTCATCCCTTAGCTCTGCACGAACCTGCTGCGTGATCTGATCAATAGTCGATGGCTGGGGTGTTGACTGTGATGGCCCAGCACCATCTTTATACACCGCTCTCCGAGGCACAATTCTCCCGTATGTGCGACAATATCCATGTCCATCATGACCTATCAACTCATGGAAAATGGCATTCCTAGCCTCCAAAGTCCGACCATCCTCAGGTAGCATAAAGAGTTGACGATTAAACTCATCCTGTATTGAATAAGACATACAAGTATATACCAAATCAAGATGGTTGACACACAAAAAATAAACTTTAAATACAATCAAAGGTGTTTGGAAACTACCAAGGTCTGGATAACCTCTGCGTCATCTACTCTACGTGTCATAAGCCAAACATTCATCTTATCAGTAGACTTCCCCTTACTAGTCATCTACATTTTTTTTAGAAATATGAAAATTAGAATCCAAATAATTTGCAAATATACAATGTTTATTTATATACAAAAATAAAACAATAAACTGTAAACCTCATGTCGTATCTGAGAGAAAGTAGTACGTCCTGTGGTATGAGCTATGCTGTGAGCTCGCCAATTTTTAGCGTTCCTACTTGCAATTTTCTATAACAGGTTCAACAAATGTAAGTATGTAAATATGATTTGTATGTTTACATATCATAAATATAACTTATTTGTATACCTCAGCATCGGAAGTACGCCAATACTCCACAAGTTGTTCCCACTGGCTTGGCACAATGTTCATAGGAACATCATCCTTCAGATTAGGATCAGAACTTCTAGGCTTGAAATACTTAGCCTTAAGCTTGTTCTTGTGATCCTTCCATATGCTGTTGCAGTTTTTCATGCAGATTGGCTTGTACTCCTCTGGACATATATTCAAATTGTCCTATAAAACACAATTTCAAAGTTTAAGGCTAAGTATAACACAAATTTGGAATTCGAATTTGTGGACAAAAATATACTTTTACCTTCACATCCTTCCAGATAGCATCAACAATATCATCAGGCACATTGTTCCAGTCAAGAAAAGTAAGAGGAACAATGTTACCATTCCGCACAATAATGCCAAGTTGAGTAGTTAACTTGGCCACGTTATCCCCTATTGGGTAGTAATTTCCATCAAATTGTATGTCCAGCTTTTTACTAGTACCCCACTCTTTAATACCCTTGGCACATCCTCTACCACACCTAGTCGAGGTTGATGAAGAACTAACATGACCTGCGAGATACAATAACAATAAACAATATGCAATGGTAATAAACAAATGCAAATTTAAATAATGTGAATACAAATCATATCAAATAAACCTAAGGTGGGCTGTGAAGAAGTCGAAGGGTCTGCAAAATACAATGAGAATAAACAAGTTATATATAATGAGCATAAATAAATGTATGTGTAAATAATTTTCATACAAATCAAAGCAAAATTTATATACTTGCGGATGGCTCATAAGCTGATGATGATAGTTGTTGTGGTGCAACTGATGGTGGACGCACCGATAGTAGGCGTGGAGGCTGAGTACATGGTAGCTGCTGTGGTGCCACTGATGGTGGTCGATACGGTGGTACTAATGGCCCCTCAGATGGTGGTGTCACTAATGGCCCCTCCGATGCTGGCCAATGTGATGCCTCATCTGATGGTGGTGCTACTGATGTCCTATTATGTAGCACATCAGACATCATGCGCCGGGGATGATCAGGCTTCCTCTTCCTTCCCATAATAATCTGCAAGCAATATAACATTAATTGACATTAGAAACATAGACAATGGTTTGTCATCAACTATAATATGACATTAATTGAACTAATACAATTACAAAGACAAAGTAAATTAAGAAATTGATGATTAACTACAACCTTGGCCTTAATTGAATTACTAATGTTGATTAAATATCAGCCTATTTGAACATCAACTGTTTCCCCTTCTGCGGCTTCCCTCACCCAACCAACTTCTTCATCACGAAGCATTATATTTTCTTCCAATTGTTGGCTCATGTATGGCTCGATTTGTGGATCAGTCGAACTCATATCAAATAAACCTCTTTGAGACATCTTCACCACGACTTGCCAGTCTGGTTGTAACGGGTCTGCAACATACCAAACTTGCTCTGCTTGGGACGCCAAGATGAAAGGTTCATTGGTAATTCGATCATCTCGGTACAACAAATGATTGAAGTTCACCAACGTGAAATTGAAGACATCTTCTTTCTTTCCGTGAATGTTGTCAATCCAATCACACTTAAACAACACATGTTTCTTCTCATTGGAATATCGAATCTCAACAATATCTGTCAATTGTCCATAATAGTACACAGACCCCCGACGAGGATTCTTGTCTTTTCGACTAGCATAACTTATGGTATCTGCCTTCAAAGCTACACCACAATTTTGTGTGGCTCGACGATCATCCATGGCCTTTACTCGATACCGAAACCTATTCAGTATATACCCGTTGAACCTCCTTGCCAAGTTATGAGGACCATTTGCCAATAGAATAATCTCTTCAGAAAATATGACATCAGTAGTCCTTCGCAAAGTTTGGACCTATTTAACACGAAAATGTAAAATTTAAAATGTAGATCGACTTAAGTAACTAGAATCTATAGAGTTAAATACATACATATTCCTTCAACCAAATGTGAAAAGTTTCAAAATGTTTACGCCGAAGTTGATGATTGTCGACACGAGGCATTTTGAGCTTAAGTACTTCAAGGTGTTTGCTATGTAGATTGAAATTTTAGCAATACAAAAAAATTAGTTGAAAATTCAATAAAACATAATAAAATATTGAGTGAGTGACTTAACCTACTTTATGAATGGTTGAACCGCGCTTGTATTGAATAAGATGTACCGATGAGCTTGTACCTAAGAAGTATTATCAAGATAAAAGCTTGTGTTTTCACCAATAGCATGACCCAAATTATCAGCACCACTATAGTTCCTCACGGGTCAACTAGATTTGGTTTCCACATCATTGAGATATTGTGCACAAAAATTCATGCATTCTTCCATAAGATATCCTTTAGCAATTGATCCTTCAGGATGAGCTCTATTACGCACGTATTGCTTCAAAGTAAGAAGATATCTCTCAATTGGATACATCCATCGAAACTTAATCGCTCCACCTAATAAGGCTCCATTATATCAAAAAAACTCAGAGGAAATATTTTCTCTAGATGACAAAGTGTTATAGCGATACGATCTTGAATATATTGCAAATCCGTCACACGATTCACTTTCGAACACAATTGTCTAAAGAAATTGCTCAATTCAATCAAGGGTTCAATTACATTCTTCGGTAACGATCTTCGAATAGCCAATAGAATAAGTTGTTGCATCAGAATATGACTATCGTGGCTCTTAAGACCCCCAATGTTTCTATCATGTAAGCGCACACGACGTGATATATTGGATGAATACCCGCTGGGAACTCTTACTTCCTTCAACACTTTCAAGAACAAATCTTTCTCATCCTTGGTCATCGTGAATTGTGCTGGTGGTAAATAGGCTTTATTCGACCCTCTTAACTGTAAATATAGGGGTTTTTTAATATTCATATCTTGTAAATCACGCCGAGCATTAACACCATCCTTTGATTTTCTTGCAACCCCTAATATTGTCCACAACACATTGTCACAAACATTCTTCTCTATATGCATCACATCGAGGTTGTGTCTTATTAGATTGTGCTCCCAATATGGCAATTCATAAAAGATACTCTTTTTCTTCCAACTATGGATGCGATGTCCGGCTTTCTCCTTCTCTACCTATCTCTTATGCCTCTCCTTAAGGTCATCCCTCTTGTATTGGGTTAAAATATCCTCAGATTCTAATTGTAGCAACATCTCAGTTCCAGACAACAATTTTGGTTTGAGTCTGACTTCTCGACTACCATCAAATGATACTTTATCCTTCCGGAATTTATGGCCAGTAGGTAAAAATCTGCGATGACCCAAGTATGATTGTTTCCTACTATGCTTCAACCAACACGATGTAGTTTCCTTATTGCAACAAGGACATGCATATTCGCCTTTAGTGCTCCATCCTGACAAGTTTGCGTATGCAGGAAAATCACTAATTGTCCACAGTAAAGTTGCATGCATTTGAAACATTTGATTTGTTGATGCATCAAATGTTGACACACCCTCATTCCATAGTTCTTTCAACTCCTCAATCAACGGTTGCATATACACATCAATCTTGTCACCAGGTCCTTTCGGGCCGTCAATAAGCATGGATAAACTTAGAAATGGTTGCTTCATGCACATCCATGGCGGCAAGTTGTATGGAACGAGCACAACAGGCCAAGTGCTATGAACTATGTTCATCATCCTGAATGGGTTAAAACCATCAGATGCTAAGCCAAGCCTTACACTTCGGCAATCATTACTAAAGTCAATATTCCGATGGTCAAAATCTTTCCATGTAAGGGAGTTAGCAGGATGCCTGAAGACACCATCATCAGTTCGTTCCTCTGCATGCCATCTCATGAACTTGGCCGTTTTGGATGACATAAACAACCTCTGCAACCTTGGCTTTAAAGGAAAATACCTCATCTGTTTTGCAGCTATTTGTTTGCCACCTTTGTTAGGACCATTTGAACCACCATCACCATTTGATTTCCATCTAGAACTGTTGCATATGACACATTTATCAAGATTGGCATCCTCGTTTCGAAACAACATGCAACTGTTGGGACATGCATCCCATGTCTCATACGTGAAGCCCAAATCTGTTGTGACCTTTTGAGCTTTATAATATGAGTCTGGGAGGTTCACACCCAACGGGAACGCCTCATTCAATAACTCAAGCAACATGTCAATAGACTTGTCTGTCCACTGATTAAGCACCTTCAAATGTAGAAGTCGAACAATGAATGACAAAGATGTGAACTTCTGACAACCCGGATACAATTCACTTTGTGCATCTTGAAGAAGTTTGAAATACTTTGTAGTCTCTGCATTTGGACCGAGCTAGGGTTCAGATGCATGGGGATCAGGCTCCTGTGGTTCATCACCCTCAACACTTGTACCGGCATGTGGATTTCCCATAACCCCTTGTATCATTCCAATCATATCATCCCCAATGTCTAAATTAGCTAATGTTTCATTCTCTCGATTACTATGCAGAGATACGTAAGATTCCCCATGATTAATCCAATGTTTGTATTTTTTTTAAAAAAAACATTCAAAATCAGATGCTCCCGTACACTCTCTCGTACAAAATAGTATCGATTCTCACACTTCCTATACGGACAACTGATCATCGAACCTTCAACCGTATTGGTGTAGGCAAACACAAGGAATTCATCAATCCCATTAATGTATTCGCTTGACATCCTATTTGGCAAATCAATCCAACTCTTATCCATTATCTGTACACATCCACAAAAATATCTCATCAAAGTAACTCTAAATATAATACCTACGTATTCATGTACCATGATACCTATCCGTCCAATTTCTCTCAAATAAGTAGGTGGTCTTATCCCAGTTAGTTATTTATCGATTTGATGGGAGAACATAAAACATGAAATACTTATACAACAACACGTGAGATCAATTAATTGAATAAAAAAATGATATAATTTCATACTTTCTGAGTCATAACTAAAATAAATAAATAAATCATAACCAAACACCACATGAGGCACAACCAAAGATCTTATAAGTCTTAACTAAAATAATATCATAATTAACGAAGATAATTCATCATAACTAAAGAAAAAAAAAATGACATAACTAATGATGCATATGATAAATGGATGTGTATGGATTTTGCAAATACGTATATATATTTTTAGTCAATAATTAACTTTTAAATTACAACCTAACGAAGCCTAAGATTAGAAAAGTTGGGTTATTAGCTTTCTACCCTTTTAGTTTCTTACCATTGATGGGAAATGGCCACATAATATTGTAAATTAGTTTAGGGTATTTTAGTCAATTCAATTTATTTTGGGAAATTTGCAACCCAACAAAGCAAAATTATGTCCCCATCTCGAAAAAAAAAAGTTGGGATTAAAAAAATACAAAAAAAAAAAAAAGTTAAATAAATCAGTTATTTAAAATGTCATATTTAAATAATAATCATTTCATTTTTTTTTCTCAAAAAAAAGTCAAAAAAATTAAAAATTTATTCCCAAACGAAATTAATTTTGCCAAGTTAAATTAATAAAAAAAAAAACACTAAAAAATCAGGTTAAAAAAAATTCATCTATTTACCAAACGAAAGCTAATTTTTAAATCAGGTTAAAAAATTTCCCAAACGAAATTTTTTTCAAAATTTATTTTCTTACTTATTAAATTTACGAATATACATAACTTCATCTATTTTTTTAAAAAAAATACATAACTTCAGTAAATTTTGATGAAGAAAAAAGAAAAAAAGAAAAAAAAAATACATAACTTCAATAACTTCATCTATTAAATTTACGAAAATACATAACTTCGAAATTTATATCTATCCTTTTCAAAAAAAGAAAAAAAATGTTGATGAAGTTATGTATAGATTTTTGCAGTAAATTTTTTTCAACCAAATTTACAAATAATAATATCATAATTATATGTATAGATTTACGAATATACATAACTTCATCAACAGATTTATTTATTTTACTTCATCTACAGATTTACGAATATACATTCATATATATATCTATACATTCATATATATATATATATATATACAGAGAGAGAGAGAGAGTGTGTAACAACCCTCGCACTGCTTTGATCTTGCTCATGTGCATTTTATATGGTTTTGCTTTGATAAGCTTGCATTTTGAATCTTGACTTGTCTTGCATAAGTGTCACTTGGATGTTATGTCTCTTGGTGAGAGTGTGTGTTTCAGCCGAAGTCATCTTGAGCCTAGATCACCCCTTTGATACTCTTACCCTTAGGATCACCTTAGAATTTCTTTGTCGACCTCCACCTTTGTCCTAACATATTGGCCGAGATGATTATCATTTGGGCCGAGGTGTGTATCGCCAAGGCCGAGATGTGTATTATTTGGGCCGAGATGTTAACCTTGTGCCGAAGTGATCTTGGCCTGGAGTGGTATGACATAGACCGAGGTGTGGCACATCTAGGCCAAGGTGTGGCACAGCTTAGTCAAGTGTTGTTCTTCCTAGCCGAGATCATTGTTCTTTTACTCGCCGAAGTCTTGTTGTTAGCCGATGTCATTACTCGCCGGAGTCCCTTGCTGCCTAGCTTCTTGAACACGCTTTGTCAGAGTCTTGTCTTTTCAATCAGTCACCTTTTTAAGTTGAACCAACCAACTGCTGCCACGTGTCCGAGCTGAGTGTTATGTTAGCCGGCAAATCTAGAAATGTCTCATTTTGTATCATATCTTGTTCTTGAGAGAGAGAAGCTCTAGGAAGAGTTCTAGAGAGAGAAGGTAGATAGCAAGCTTGATCCTTGGTGTTTGATCCGTTGGGTTTGTGATTTGAGGTTAGAATCTTCACCTCCTTTTGTTATTCTTGATGATAACCTAGCTGCATTGCATGATTGATTCTGTTTTTGCATGTCATGCTTTGACTTAAAGTTGGTTTTGGAAAGAGAATATGAACGTTCATGTGTTCTTGAGAAAAGCCTTGATTTGATCCGAAAGCTTGCATTGAAATCCATGCTTTTGTGTTTGTTTCACCAAGATCTTCTAGTATGGGTGCCCAGGTCCATGTTTTCTAACTCATAGCATGAAAACTCAGATTTTGTAAATGATAAGTTATGATCCTTGCATTCATATTTTCATGTTCTTCATGATCATGTTCTTGATGTTCCTGAGCAGAGGGAAAACCTAGGTTTTTCCCGACTTCATTTGCCCTTGAATGTGGCCTCGGAACCTCACCTCGGCGAAGAGGTGTGGAACCTCGGCTTAGACCTGGTTAGGTGCCCAGCATGTTTTCCGAAATAAGAAACAGTGTTTGTTTTGATTTGACTTAGTCTTGGAGCATGCCGAGATCATTTGCATGCATGTGAAACTTGTTTGAAAGTGTATTCAGTGAACTTGCCATGTATTTGTAGGACTTGGACTTGCCTTGACCCCGACGTCCGCAGAACTATGTGAGTGGCATTCTTAATAAAGCTATGTGCAATGTTTTGATAAAAGTCTTGTTTTGCCTTGTTTTGAAAAGTATTTGTAAGCATGAATGATTATCCCTATTTTGTATGCCAAGTATTATATCTTGTTTTGATGACACTCTTGGAAGTCCGTACGTGCTAGGGGACTATAAGCACTTGTAGCACAAAGTTTGGGAGTCCGTATGTGCCAGGGGACTTTAAGCATTTGTGGCACTAGTCCGTACGTGCTAGGGGACTATAAGCACTTGTAGCACAAAGTTTGGAAGTCCGTACGTGCTAGGGGACTATAAGCGTTTGTAGCACATTCTTGTCTTGCCTTGCCACTGACGGTTTTACCGCGTGGGTTGTTGTCCGGAATGTTATCTCTTGTATTATATTGATGTTAATGAGCATCTCTTGAAGCTTGAAAGATTTGAAAGACAACTTGATTTATACTATGTATTGTTTTGTTAAAAGACCTCGGATATCATTCATGTAAACCCTTTATTGTTTATGCCATCCACTGAGTATCCAAGCTCACCCTCTCTATATATATGTAGGTGATGAGCGGAATGGAGACGCCTAGACTTGTTTGCCGATGTGTTTGCCGACGTGTTTTGTATTTTGTTTTGCAACATCTTGAAGATCATGCTTCTTTGTTATTTCCTTGTGTTTTGTAATTAATGGCCGAGAAGCCTGTTAGTCAGGATGTAATTTTTGGTACTCCATTTTGTTGTATATAAAAGCCATTTTGAGATGAATGTCATTCCATTTAACTTAAGCACTGCTCTTATGGACTACTTGTTTCTTTTATTTATTGCTTCCGCATTTGTAAGCCCCATATATTTACTCTGATTTGTGTGTGAATTCTTGTAAGAGGCCTTTGGTAACCTCGGGTCACTGGCCATCTCGGCGCCGACCTTCTAGGGGCGGGTTGGGGTCGTGACAAATTGGTATCAGAGCACAAGTTCCATGTAATACGCTGTTCACACACTTTGAGTCCTAAAGAGCATAGGATTTCCCTTAGAAAGATGCTAGGATTGCATCATATTGCTTGCTATTTGACAGTATGTGCATCATCTCGGCATAATTGCTTGTTGCTTGCATACATACTTTGTTGCTCATTTTGTTTTAAAGTCACACTTTGCATACTCATGGCATTATGAGGAGAGGAAGACCACCAGTTGGCCGAGGTCAATCGGAAGACAGATTGGACCGATTAGAAAGACTAGTTGAAGGTTTAACTCGAGAGTTGAGACAAGTTAGACAACAGAATGCTAGTGCTACAACTACCCAGGCCGAACAGACTAATGGCCGACATGCAGTTCTGCCTCCACCTCCTCCACCCCCAGTACCCCAAGTACCCTTACAGCCAGCCTTGTATGGAGAGGGAACCCTGACTTTGATTAAGGAGTTCAAGAAGATGAACCTGCCGAGATTCCATGGAGGCATAGAGCCGATGAAAGCCGAAGCGTGGGTTTTGGGAATGGAGAAACTGTTTGAGATCTTTCCCAGCACAGACACTCAGAAAGTGGCATTGGCCGCATTTACATTAGATGATGATGCTAGAAGATGGTGGATGATGACTCGAGAAGAAAATCCCGACTTAACGTGGGCCAAATTTTTGGAGCTATTCTACAACAAGCATTTCCCTATCAGTGTTCGAGACCGCAAGACCACGGAGTTCCAGACTTTGACACAGGGAAACAAGACAGTGGCAGAATACGACCGTGCCTTCACCGAATTGGCGAGGTATGCGCCTCATATGGTCAGTGATGAATATAGGAAAGCTAGGAAATTTGAAAGCGGATTGCGTGGACCAATACAAGATAGAGTTAACATGCTTAATATGCCGACTTATGCTGGAGTTTTGGACAAGGCCATTCTTGCAGAAGCTAATTTGAACCGATATCAGAATACGGGAGAGAACCAGAGGAAGAGGCAGAGTTACGATAACCGCCGAGTTCCGTTTAACACCAAGAAGAAAGCAAATGTGGGCAGCTCAAGCGACCCCAACCAGGAAGGTAACACTAGGCCGATGTGTACTAGTTGTGGGAAGTCGCATTCCGGGGTTTGCCGTTGGGCGTCAGGCGCTTGTTTTGAATGTGGAGAAATGGGTCATCGTGTGAAAGACTGTCCGAAGTCAAGGACTGATGATGGTAAGAAGAATGGGAGCACCTCGGGCTCTGCACAAGGAAGCAACATCAGGAGGACACAGATGAGACAAGGCAGGGTTTTCGCGCTAGTACCAGGAGACACCGAGAATGCTGAGACAGTAGTGTCAGGTATACTCCCAATCTGCTCTCAAGATGCATACATATTGATTGATTCGGGTTCTACGCATTCATTCGTATCTGCTAAGTTTGCTGAGAAGTTGAATAGACCACAGGAACCTCTTGATTATATGTTATATGTATCTGCTCCATCTGGGAGAACTATGACTGTTGCATCTATTTATAGGGAGTGTGTTGTCGTGATTAAGGGTGTAGAATTGTTAGTTGACTTGATGCCATTAAGCATGACTCACTTTGATGTTATATTAGGAATGGATTGGTTAGTGATGAATCATGCATCTATTGACTGTGTTTCTAAGAGTGTTACCTTGAAACCCCCAAGCCAAGCCGAGGTCATTTTCCAGGGTAGAGGTGTAGTGTCCCCACCTTACCTGATTTCGTCCATTAAGGCCTGTAAGCTAATTCAGAAGGGGTGCAATGGCTATTTGTGTAGTATACTGAGTGATCAGAATGGGAATGCTAAGTTAGCCGAAGTCCCAGTTGTTAGTGAATTCCCCGATGTCTTTCCAGATGAATTGCCTGGCCACTTAGTCGATAGAGAAATAGAGTTTACTGTGGACATCATGTCAGGAACACAGCCGATTTCCAAAACACCTTATAGAATGGCCCCAGCCGAACTTAAGGAATTGAAAGTACAGTTACAGGAATTATTGGATAAGGGTTTTGTTAGGCCGAGCACTTCACCATGGGGAGCACCAGTCTTGTTCGTTAAGAAAAAGGATGGCACACTTCGTCTTTGCATTGACTACAGAGAACTTAACAAGGTAACCATTAAGAATAAGTACCCATTGCCTAGGATTGATGATTTGCTAGATCAACTTCAAGGAGCACGAGTCTTTTCCAAGATTGACCTTAGGTCGGGTTACCATCAGCTTAAGGTTAAAGCCGAGGATGTAGAGAAGACAGCTTTCTGAACCAGATATGGTCACTACGAATTTCTGGTAATGCCTTTTGGAGTGACTAACGCACCGGCAGCATTCATGGATTTGATGAACAGAGTCTTCAAGCCGTATCTAGACGAATTTGTGGTTGTTTTTATTGACGACATATTAATCTACTCCAAGAGTACAGCCGAGCATGAGAGTCATCTGAGACTTGCCCTACAGACCTTGAGGGACAAGAAGTTGTATGCTAAATTGAGTAAGTGTGAGTTTTGGCTTTCCAGCATTTCATTTTTGGGGCATGTGATTGATGAAGAGGGTATCTCTGTTGATCCCAGCAAGATTGAAGCTGTGGTAAATTGGCCGACGCCGACCAACGTGTCCGAGGTTCGTAGTTTTCTGGGTTTGGCAGGTTATTACAGAAAGTTTGTAAAGGACTTTTCAAGGATTGCAGTGCCATTGACACAGTTAACTCAAAAGGGAGTGACCTATGAATGGACCGAAGATAGAGAATCAGCCTTCCAAGAGTTGAAGACCAGATTAGTTACAGCACCAGTTCTTGTACTTCCATCAGGTAATGAAGAATTTCAGATTTATAGCGATGCATCACATAAGGGTTTGGGTTGTGTATTAATGCAAGGAGGTAAGGTTATAGCATATGCATCTCGCCAGTTGAAACCTCACGAGAAGAATTATCCTACCCATGATTTAGAGCTAGCAGCCGTGGTGTTCGCTTTGAAGATTTGGCGTCACTATGTGTATGGAGCTTCTTGCCAAGTTTTCACGGATCACAAGAGTTTGAAGTACTTATTTACTCAGAAGGAATTGAATTTGAGGCAGAGAAGATGGCTGGAATTATTGAAGGACTACGACATTCAGATTCAGTACCATCCAGGCAAAGCCAACTCCGTAGCCGATGCATTGAGCAGGAAGACAATGGGAAGTTTGGCGTGTCTAGCCATGATCTCAGCGGAGCCGACCATCATTGAAGAAGTGAAAGCAAGGCAGATGGAGGATAAGTTCCTAAAGAAGGTAGCCGACGAGATTGACACCAGGCCGAGGTTAGGTTACACCTTTGAGAATGGAGTGCTTAAGTTCGAAGGGAGGTTATGCGTAGCCGACGTCCCTGAATTGAAAGGAAAGATCCTGCAAGAATCTCATGGTTCCAGAATTGCTGTCCATCCAGGAAACACTAAGATGTATCATGATGTAAAGCAGACTTTTTGGTGGCCAAACATGAAGAAAGAGATAGCCGAGTTCGTATCCCAATGCCTGCAATGTCAACAAGTGAAAGCAGAACATCAAAGACCAGCAGGACTTCTTCAACCCTTGCCGATCCCTGAATGGAAGTGGGAGCATATTTCCATGGATTTTGTAATTGGTTTGCCGAGGACATCAAAGGGAATGGATTCAATTTGGGTTATTGTTGACAGATTAACCAAGTCAGCACACTTCTTGCATGTTCAAACTACATTCAATGCTGACCGATTAGCTGTACTGTATATGAATGAGATTGTGAGACTTCATGGTGTGCCGATGTCTATTGTTTCAGACCGAGATCCGAAGTTTGTTTCCAGATTTTGGCAGAGTCTACAAACAGCCTTGGGAACCGAGTTGAGGTTTAGCACAACTTTTCACCCGCAGACCGATGGGCAAACAGAAAGGACGATTCAGACACTTGAGGATATGCTCAGACTATGTGTACTAGATTTCCAAGGAAGTTGGGGAGCACATTTACCATTAGTGGAATTCGCTTACAACAACAGTTATCAAGCTAGCATTGGCATGGCACCGTACGAAGCTTTGTATGGAAGGAAGTGCAGATCGCCGATATGTTGGACTGAAGTAGGAGAAAAAGTTTTGATCGGCCCCGAACTGATTCAAGTGACAACCGAGAAGATTAAGCTTATTCGACAGAGAGTCAAAACTGCCCAGAGTCGGCAGAAGAGCTACGCCGACCAGAGGAGAAGAGAATTGGAGTTCGAAGTTGGAGACCATGTATTCCTGAAGATTTCGCCGATGAAAGGAGTTTCCAGATTTGGGAAGAAGGGTAAGTTAGCACCTCGTTACATCGGGCCATTTGAAATTCTTGAGAAGATTAACACGACTACTTACAGACTTGCTTTACCACCAGAATTGAGTCAAGTGCACAATGTGTTCCATATTTCGATGTTCAGGAAGTATATCCGAGACCCACTGCATGTGATTAATCATTTTGGGATTGTGGTAAATGAAGATTTGGGTTATGAGGAGAAGCCGATGAGAATTCTTGACAGACAAGTGAAACAGTTGAGGAACAAATCTATAGCAATGGTGAAAATTGAATGGAAGGAACATTATGGCAAGGATGCCACATGGGAAATGGAAGAAGAAATGAGGATTCGACATCCAGAACTGTTTTTGCATCAAGGTAACTCAAGTTTGGGGACCAAACTTCTTTAAGGGGGGAAGGATGTAACAACCCTCGCACTGCTTTGATCTTGCTCATGTGCATTTTATATGGTTTTGCTTTGATAAGCTTGCATTTTGAATCTTGACTTGTCTTGCATAAGTGTCACTTGGATGTTACGTCTCTTGGTGAGAGTGTGTGTTTCAGCCGAAGTCATCTTGAGCCTAGATCACCCCTTTGATACTCTTACCCTTAGGATCACCTTAGAATTTCTTTGTCGACCTCCACCTTTGTCCTAACATATTGGCCGAGATGATTATCATTTGGGCCGAGGTGTGTATCGCCAAGGCCGAGATGTGTATTATTTGGGCCGAGATGTTAACCTTGTGCCGAAGTGATCTTGGCCTGGAGTGGTATGACATAGACCGAGGTGTGGCACATCTAGGCCAAGGTGTGGCACAGCTTAGTCAAGTGTTGTTCTTCCTAGCCGAGATCATTGTTCTTTTACTCGCCGAAGTCTTGTTGTTAGCCGATGTCATTACTCGCCGGAGTCCCTTGCTGCCTAGCTTCTTGAACACGCTTTGTCAGAGTCTTGTCTTTTCAATCAGTCACCTTTTTAAGTTCAACGAACCAATCACGCCACGTGTCCGAGCTGAGTGTTATGTTAGCCGGCAAATCTAGAAATGTCTCATTTTGTATCATATCTTGTTCTTGAGAGAGAGAAGCTCTAGGAAGAGTTCTAGAGAGAGAAGGTAGATAGCAAGCTTGATCCTTGGTGTTTGATCCGTTGGGTTTGTGATTTGAGGTTAGAATCTTCACCTCCTTTTGTTATTCTTGATGATCACCTAGCTGCATTGCATGATTGATTCTGTTTTTGCATGTCATGCTTTGACTTAAAGTTGGTTTTGGAAAGAGAATATGAACGTTCATGTGTTCTTGAGAAAAGCCTTGATTTGATCCGAAAGCTTGCATTGAAATCCATGCTTTTGTGTTTGTTTCACCAAGATCTTCTAGTATGGGTGCCCAGGTCCATGTTTTCTAACTCATGGCATGAAAACTCAGATTTTGTAAATGATAAGTTATGATCCTTGCATTCATATTTTCATGTTCTTCATGATCATGTTCTTGATGTTCCTGAGCAGAGGGAAAACCTAGGTTTTTCCCGACTTCATTTGCCCTTGAATGTGGCCTCGGAACCTCACCTCGGCGAAGAGGTGTGGAACCTCGGCTTAGACCTGGTTAGGTGCCCAGCATGTTTTCCGAAATAAGAAACAGTGTTTGTTTTGATTTGACTTAGTCTTGGAGCATGCCGAGATCATTTGCATGCATGTGAAACTTGTTTGAAAGTGTATTCAGTGAACTTGCCATGTATTTGTAGGACTTGGACTTGCCTTGACCCCGACGTCCGCAGAACTATGTGAGTGGCATTCTTAATAAAGCTATGTGCAATGTTTTGATAAAAGTCTTGTTTTGCCTTGTTTTGAAAAGTATTTGTAAGCATGAATGATTATCCCTATTTTGTATGCCAAGTATTATATCTTGTTTTGATGACACTCTTGGAAGTCCGTACGTGCTAGGGGACTATAAGCACTTGTAGCACAAAGTTTGGGAGTCCGTATGTGCCAGGGGACTTTAAGCATTTGTGGCACTAGTCCGTACGTGCTAGGGGACTATAAGCACTTGTAGCACAAAGTTTGGAAGTCCGTACGTGCTAGGGGACTATAAGCGTTTGTAGCACATTCTTGTCTTGCCTTGCCACTGACGGTTTTACCGCGTGGGTTGTTATCCGGAATGTTATCTCTTGTATTATATTGATGTTAATGAGCATCTCTTGAAGCTTGAAAGATTTGAAAGACAACTTGATTTATACTATGTATTGTTTTGTTAAAAGACCTCGGATATCATTCATGTAAACCCTTTATTGTTTATGCCATCCACTGAGTATCCAAGCTCACCCTCTCTATATATATGTAGGTGATGAGCAGGACGGCGGAGACGCCTAGACTTGTTTGCCGATGTGTTTGCCGACGTGTTTTGTATTTTGTTTTGCAACATCTTGAAGATCATGCTTCTTTGTTATTTCCTTGTGTTTTGTAATTAATGGCCGAGAAGCCTGTTAGTCAGGATGTAATTTTTGGTACTCCATTTTGTTGTATATAAAAGCCATTTTGAGATGAATGTCATTCCATTTAACTTAAGCACTGCTCTTATGGACTACTTGTTTCTTTTATTTATTGCTTCCGCATTTGTAAGCCCCATATATTTACTCTGATTTGTGTGTGAATTCTTGTAAGAGGCCTTTGGTAACCTCGGGTCACTGGCCATCTCGGCGCCGACCTTCTAGGGGCGGGTTGGGGTCGTGACAGAGAGAGAGAGAGAGAGAGAGAGAGAGAGAGAGAGAGAGACAGATTCGTCGCCGGACCACCGCTACCCATTGTCATCGCCGCCGCACCGCCGCACCACCGCTAGAGAGAGCCGTTCGCCTTCGTAGCTCGTTTGAGGAATTTGGGGGAAAAAATGTTTCGAACATTTAGGGATTTGGCTGAAATGATCGAGCGGCAAGATGAAAGGAAAGGGCGGGGGCAATTTTTTTTAAAAAAACTTTTTGCAACGGTTCGTTTTACACCGTCGCCGATGGTTACTAATTACATCATAAAACGGCGCCGTTTTAATTAAGCCTTTTTTGCGACGAAAGTTTGCCGTCGCAAATAGGCACTGTTTGCGATAGCAAACATATGCCATCTCAAAACTAACTTTTTTTGCAACGGTAAAAAACGTCGTCGCCAATACTTCCGCATTTACTACCTATCCGCGTGGTTTTATTACCGATGGGACAAACGCCGTCGCTAAAACCTTTATTTGCGACGGTGTAAGTTGCCATCGTAAAAAACCATTTTTTGCGACGGGAGGCGCACCGTCGCTAATGTTTCTGTGTTTTTTACTCCATTTTCTTGTAGTGGGCTAAGCCTGGTTACACAAAAGATGGTTTCTCGAACCCATGCATGTATAGCCCTTGGCTTGCAAAAATACAATCACAACAAAATAGAGCCATACGCTCTCAACACACACATCCATGCCCTAATTTGGCAGGATTGCCACATCCTTTCCTGCACCAAAATCTCATAGCGGTGAGCACAAGGCCCAGTAGGAATTTCTTAACAAAGTATATACATTTTATACAAACTTTACAAAATGAAATGCGCATACCATGCTATACTTTTTTGCAAGAAAACCACATTTTCATCATTTGAAAACCATCATGCTCAATGATAACTTAAGATCTCAACAATTTGAAATTTATCAACTTAGTTCAAGGGGCGGTAAATATGACACGGGTAATCCCTAGGTTGGTGTCTGCAAGTAGGCATAACTAACACTACCAAATCTCCACTTTATTGGTAGCTAACCGGAAAGCACGTGGTACCTACTCTGCGCATGTTTTCAGTCTTTCATCCTGGATACTCAGGCCAACTTAATCACTTTCATCTACACCTCCTAGTCGGACTTACCAACATATTTACTCCATAACTTTTCAATAAGTTTTATTTCACAACATTGCTTTCTCAATGCAAATGTTTTCAAATCTCGACTCAAAATTTGTAACTACACAATAATAGAAATGTCAATGCAATATACATCAAGGTAAGATAATAATCTTCCATTAACAATACTTTCTGCATAATTTCTCCATTTCGATCACAAATTCCATTCCCCTTTCCAATGCAATTTCAACATATATCACATATGAATATATATATATATATATATATATCCAAGTGTAGCAACATTTCCACACCTCATGTGTTCTCAACAATTTGCCATTTCATGACTATGTATGTATATACACTTAACAATAAATTCCAATATATATATATATATCCACTAATTCCCAAATACCAAGAAAATTGTCATTTTGAATACAATAATATAAGATTTCCACTCATTCATTCATTTGGCATAAGGAAATTCCATAGATTCCCAACATCTTTCAAAACCCCCAATTTCTAGGTTTTTTTTTTTTTCAAATCTAGACATTTTCTCATCTCTTGGGAGTTTCTCAACAAAAACATATTTATTCAATCAATGTGATTCAAACCCTTAAGAAAATCATTTAAAGAAAACAAGATATGAACCCATTTTCAAAATCATCAACATTCTTGAGTCAAAACTCAAATTTTTCAATGCCACCAAAGGAAATCTCGAAATTAACATAAACTTGCAAATATATATATATATATATATAACTCTAAGAAAAATCTCTACCTCAATTTTTTGGAGGAAAAAGAGATGAAAGCCCTAAAATCAACGGTGATGAAACCCGATCTTCACCGCTCACAACGAAGCCCTCGATTAGTTCTCCAACTTTGATGAAGAAATTTGGGTCAAAAATCCAATGGATCTAAAGAAATCAAGGTTTTGATCTTGTTTGGTGTAGGAATGTAGAGAGAATGAGGAGAAAATGGTTTGTAGAGAGAGTGATATACAAAAAGTGATATACACACAGCCCAAGAAGAGGGAAAACTAGAATTTTTCAGACTGACTCCGTCGTGCGGGCGTGCCTTCGCGACGCAAAGACTTCACCACGCGTCGGCGCCTCCCCCACACCTCTTTCTACACCTTCTTCCGCACGTGCCTTTTATGCAGTAGGCAACCCAAAATTTCCCCTGTTTTCCGTACGTGTAGCCTTACCTCCTGCACGTGCGGCCCCCATCCCGCACGTGCAGCTCTGCCCTTCCAGCCGGGAAACTCTTCAACTCAACATAAGCCACTCCGGACCTAACCTCACACCTTCCGAAACATGAGAAACTCGACACAGAAATAAATAAAGCAAGGACTTGAAATAAGTTTCCAAATACAACAAACCCAAACTATTAACAAGACTTCCGGTTAAACCCGACACTCTAGTAATGGCAAACTCAAGGTTAAACAAAGAGAAATGAGGCGAATAACACTCTGTCATCACAATTTTTTATGTAATGGCTAAAGTAAGATTTGATACAAAGTGCAAAAATGCAAAAATGTCATTTCTATTCTTGATTTGATGATCATGCTTATCATATATTATGGGGACTATTTGTTACAATTTAAATGAGTTTATTATAATTTATTTTAATTTAAGAGTACTATTTAGTGCAACTACTTATGGCTTATTAAACTTAAATAAGTTGGAAAAAAAAAAAAAAACATGATTATGTGAAAGTTAAGAGAGAGATACTTAAATAAGATTAAATTACATTTGAAATTCCTTTTAAATATAAGTTATATATGATGGATTAGATATGACTAAATTGCTTTTTTGCTTTCTATATAAAGGTTTTTTAAATTTCAAAATTATAGACATAATTTGATGGGCCAATATTTTGATGCCATGTGTGTTTCTCTAACATTAAAATTTTTAGAAAAATCAAGAAATTTAGATTGATGATTTGAAGCTCATTGGAGTCTTTCAAATAAAAGGTCTATTTGCTATAATATATACTATCTATCTATCTATCTATCTATATTATTACATAAGCAAAACTGTTATTGTCTTGTTGAGACATAAAGTTTTAATATAATTTTCTAATTTTTTTTTTGAATTTTTAAATATGAAAATATATTTTTAATTTTCATATGGGTTCTCTTTATTTTATTGATATTTCTCTTATCATTCTATTAAATACTCAAATAATCAACAAGGTAAGTTTTTAATTTTTGTCATGTTATAAATGTGACAAAAAAATTGCAATAATTTAATTTGACCCATCTATTTAAAATTTTGAAATTTAAATTTTTTTATATAGAAAGTCAAAAAAATAAAAGAAAAATATAAACATATTTAATTTGAAATTTAAATGTTTTAAAATAAAATTTCAAGCTTACCTTGAATCTTTTATAATTTGAAAATTTTAAAATATATTTTAAAAATCTTTATGTAGAAAATATTTTTAAAAAATCAAACTTATTTAATTCATATTTAATTTGAAATTTAAAATGTTTTAAAAAGAAATTCAAAATATAAATTTAGTCTTACATAATTTTAAAATTTTAAAATATTTATTTAAATATATTAATAAAAAAACTTTATTTTTAAAAATTAAAAAATACATGTGGCATATAAAAATTAAGGAGTCAAAAATATTTACAACAAATTTATCATTTAAAAAATATTTATTAATTTAAGAATTAATTAGGCATGAATCATGACAATTATCTAATGACATGATTTTGAGCTAAAAATTAGCATAAAAATCAAGGGTCCTGTTATGGTGTGCAACCCTTAGGGTTGCACACCATATGCAACCAACACAAAAGGCATAAGTGGAAGGTATAAACATGAAACAGGACAGCAAACACAAAAGGCGTAAGTGTAAGGTGTAAGTTGCACATTTAAGAAAAGTCCAAAAATCAATTCCAACATAGTTTCTAGGAGACTTGGGGTGCTGTCATAGCATCTCGCTGTGACATACCGGTTAAAATTTGTCAGGATTTTATTTTGGTGATTTGAATCGTTTATGTTATAGAATTCATCGATTATATCATTCATATATAAAATGAGGTTAATCGGACAATCGTCACCCATGATTGGACCATAATTATTTTTTAAAAAATTGTCAAAATTATACTTACCTTCTATTTTTTATTTTTTATTTTTTTTATACATAAATCTGGTCTTGTTATGGCACTACAAAAAATTAAGGTTTCAGAATTTAGGGATAAAATTATTTTTTAGGGACAAAATAGTTTTGTAGCAAAATGTGTCGTTATTATATTTTTTTGCAACGAAAATTGGATATTAGTTATGAATTATTATCTTTTTGACATCAATTTTTTGGTCTAAAAAATAAACATTTTTTAGACCAAATTATTTTGTCCCTAAAAATGGATTTGTTAGTGACATTTTTAAAATAAAAGCTTTATTTTTTATTTTTCAGACCAATCTTTTAGTGACTATCTTCACGACGATACAAATTGATCCATAAATATCTTCTGTAATAAAATTTTCACCTTTTTTTTTTTTTTTTGTCTCTTAAACTCTTACGTCATGTAGTGTGGGTTATATATGTCTAATTAACTTAATGTTTAACATAGATGATCTACTCAACAAAACTCTACAATATGAACGGTTCGAATCATCAAAATATATTTGAAAAATGCTCTCACAAGCTCACAACACGATGTTGTGCCTCCAGTTCCAGTTTTTAGGTTATTGTTGGGAGACTTATGTGTAGGTTCTAATAGTTGAACTTATTGTCCAATAGGTCTTATGATAATTAATGACTTTATTTATTTATTTATTTTTTATCAGACACTATTAACAAACTTTACTAATTGTTAACTTTCAGTTATAATTTGAAAAGTGTCAAAAAAATGTCACTAATTATAAGTTTTAGTGACAGTTTAAAAAAAATATCACAAAAAAGTCACTAATTTTCAACTTTCAGTGACAGTTTAAGAAATTCCTCACAAGAAAATGTCACTAATTGTAAGTTTTAGCCACAATTTATAAAAATCATGATAAAAAAGTCACTAATTGTCAATTTTTAACGATATACAAAAAATCGTTATAAAAAATTATTTTTAGCTACGATTTTACTAAGATTTATTTTCAATAAGATTTGATGAAAATTAAGTCCAACTATTAAGATTTATTTGTAATTTATCCTTATTTTAATGTTTGATTCAATATTGGCACTTTTGAACTGACTTATATCTGGCACAACATAACACATTATGATATGATTTAAATATAAACTTTAAATTTATTATTACCAAATGCTTTTATTAAAAGGTGGTGGGTTTGGTAGTTTGTGAATTTTGTTGATAGATCAAATCACTATTGTTTATTCTTCATTTTTGAAATTTCTCTATGATAATTCATCCCGTTTCTGTCAGTTTTAATTTTCTCCAGACATGTTATTTGTGATTGGAGTAGTGATGTAATTTTTTGGATATATTTATGATTTGTAAATTTCTTTGGATTAGATTTATGGATTGAGAAAATTAATTGCAATTTGTGGAATAGTTAGCAAATAAGATTTTCTCTGTATTTGTTTTATTTGAATATGTTTTTGTTTTTGTGATTTTGAAAGTTAATTTAAGTTTATAAGGTTAGTTCGTAATATGTGTATGATTCGTAAATTTTTTTTAATTATATATTGTGAATTGAACAAGTTCTTCAATTGTAGTTATTTTAATAGAGAGAAGTTTCTCTATTAGATATTTTATTTTGTTAAGTTGTAAAATTTTCTGTTGTGTAATTTTCTCTGGACATGTTATTTTGTGAGCTAGACATTTTTTTATTTTGAAATTCTCTGTGTTTTTTTTTTTTTATGTGATTTCTAAATTTTTCTAAATTCCATACATGTACAAGATAGTATTAAATAAGTGTGTAATGGCCAGAGAAATTTCATATCTCAAGAGTATGTGGCTAGTGAAATTCTATACACACATGAACAAATACAAACTCAGATAAATTTCATATCTCAAGGGAGTTGTAATGTGGCCAATGAAATTCAAATACATAAGAAAGTATTAAGTATGTAATGGCTAGAAAAAATAAGCATGACAGAGAATTTCAACCCATGTTTTTAGCTGGAGAAAATCAACGGAATTCAAATTTCGTTGGCCATCATAGAAAGATAAATTTAATCTAGGTTTTTAAGCAAAGAAAATTAACTGAACAATGGGTAATGCTATTACAAATTTCATTACAATGACAAAAAAATTTAGCTCAAGTTTTTTGCTAGAAAAAATAAACTGAACAAGGGGTGATGCTTTCACAAATTCTCTAAAATGACAAGGAAATATCAATTTTACAAATTTCTCTGGCCATCACACAGAGAAATTTAGTCCAATTTTTTCTCTATCAATCGTGGAGAGAGAATGACGCGAGGAAATTTTGGTCCAATAAACATGATACAGACCTAATGTGACGATCGGGTCTTGTTTTCTTTCTTTTTCTTTCATTTTCACTCCGTCCTCTTCTCCCTCTCATTGGGTTTGAAACGTTCGAAAGTTATTCCTAAATAAAGTCCTTGTTCTTGTTTTATTCGTGTTGAAGTTCCTTTATTTCTGGGGAGTGTGAGGTCAAGTTTGGAGCGCCTGGGAATCGAGTCCAAAAATTCTGCGCTGGAAACCAAGGGCCGTACGTACGGGAGAAGAACCGCACATGCGGGGAGTGAGGCCGCACGTACAGAATTCAGGGTTAGTTTGGCATAGCACACTGCTTAAATTGCAAATGCAGGGCTGAGTGCGGATTGGAGGGCCACACGTGTGGGGATCAGTGCCGCACGTGCAAGAAGGAGGCTCCGCACGTGCGGGGGCACGTGCCGCACGTGCAGGGCGGGGACAGTCCGAAAACTCTGTTTTTTTATCTCATTTTGGCCGAAACTATATCACTTTCTAACCTTTCCCTCTCACTCGAAAAGCCATTTTTGCTCCTCCTCCTCTCTAGAAAACCTCCTTAACTACTTAAACTCTTTGATTCTTGCAACCCATTGGGTTTAGATCATCATCATCCTTTTCTAGCATTGAAGATCAATCTAGGACTTCTTTTGGTGTGGTAGAGGTTGAAAAGTCTCCCATCAAAGCTAGGGTTTCATTTTATTTCTTCATCAAACCTTAAGGTAGGGACTTCTTGAGTTATATATACAAGTTTTCTACAATGTTGTTGATTTAAGAGTTTTTCTTGAAATTTGTGATGTTGATTTTGATTTTGCTCTCTATGTAGAAAGAGTTTTGAAGAAATGGGTTTAAATCTCAACCCCTTTTCAATCCATGAGGATGATCTTTTATAAAACTCTAAAAAGGGAATTTTGGTGGTGTTAGGTTTTTATTCTTGGCAACCCCATTTGACAAAACTCCTTTCAGATGTATTTATTTTCGCTTTTTTATTTCAGTGAGGCTATGAGTTTATTAGATGCAAATCCAAACCCGAATCGAGCCATACAGAGAAGTTTGTGATGTTAATGCTTTCAAGATTGCCACTTCGCGGCCGAAGCAAAATGCAAAATTGCATTCAAAATTGCATGTCTGCCATTGGTCGCTCGAGCCAAGAAGTGCTCGCTCGAGCGAAAGTTTGCTCGCTCGATCCAAGGATTTCTCGCTCGAGCCAAGGATTGCGTCCATACAAAAACCTGAAAGAGTGTATTCCTCGCTCGAGCCAAGGATCCGTCGCTCGAGCCAAGGCACTAGTAGAAATCATGAAAATTACTCTCCTCGCTCGAGCCAGGAAATCTTCGCTCGAGCGAGCCTCAGAATCCGGATTTCTCAAGGAGTTTGTTTTCTTCCCAATCTTGGATTACTTTTGGTTCTCTATAAATACTTGGTTTTCTCCCAAAACTAAGTAATTGATTGAAGTCCTCCAGATCTTCTTTTTGGTTCTTAAAGGTTTATATCTGGGAATATTTTGTTATTTTTCTTTGATGTTTTATTGAGTATTCAACTCATGGTTTAAAGAGAGTACATCAAAGGTTTGTTTGTTATACACAAAAGAGAGAGTTGTTCTTCAGTTGTGAATTACGAATTTCAAGAATTCGAGCCTGAAGCTTTGGAGGGAATCCGGAGTGGCTCATCAGAAAGGCAATTCCGTGCTGAAGATGGGGTTGGAAGAGGCACATAGAGGTTGGTTCAATTAGGCGTTGTGAATTCGCTAGATAATTGAGAGTGATACCTGTGTAATTCCTTTATATCTTCTTAGTGGATTGTTCTTGTGGCAGTTGCCCGTGGTTTTTTAATCACAATTGGAAGGTGTCCAATTGTGGTTTTTCCACGAAAAATCTTTGTGTCTCTTTCTCTTGATTGTTTGATTGGGATTGTTATATTTTGCTTATTATTGATACATAATCACAAATCAACATCTAGGGTTTCTAGATTTTTTCAGGTGGGATTTCATCAAGGAAATGGGAAATGTTTGATTTTGATGTAAAACCCTAGAAATTTTGGAATTTTGGAAAATAAGATAATGCCTATGAAAATTTCTATTGTCTTGTGTCAAGAGGATGGATGAGAGTAGATTTCATTACATGTTTAGCAAAATAGCAATCTATGTAATATATGAGAAAGGAGATGTATTGCAACATATTTGTTAAAACACTTGAACATGTATTGTTGGGAAGTGGTGAATGGTTGTGTACCATGAAATGTGAGAATTGTAAAATCTAGGGAATTAATGTTGAAAACCTCGCATGTAGTCTTGAAAATGCTAACTTGTTATGAGTTGTGCATGGTGAGAGATTGTTGTTACTATGAATTGATGGAATATTGTCAATTGTGAAATCACATTGAAAAGAAGAAACAAGAAATGAAATTATTTGACATTGTTGTAGAAATATCTGAAAATGGAGAAAATGTTGTGAGTTGTTAAGTGTTGCATCATATTCTCACTTGATTTATTACCATTATTGTGCATCTTGAAATGAGTTGGAAATCATTTACTTAGAGAAAGATTTATGTTGTAATGAGAACTATGGAAATATGTTATGGGGTAAATACGTTGGTAAGTCCAGTTAGGAGGTGTAAATGAATTTGATAAGTTGGCCTGAGTGTCTATGGTGAAAGATCAGAAACCCGCGCGGATAGGTGTCGAGCCTTCCGGTTAATATCAGTAAAAATGACAACTTGGTAGTATTTGTAGAGTCCACTTGCAGACACTAGCCTAGGGATTACCAGTGTCGTATTTACCGCCCCCTATTGATAAAAAGAATGGGAAGTTTCGAAATTTATGAGACTGCATAAGATTATTGAAAACATGGTGATTTTCAAGTTGTACATTAAAATGAAATTCTTTTTTTTTTTTTATATATATTTATAATGGCATGGCATGGCATCACCTTAGCATATGATGTTGAGAAATTTGCATAACTGTATATACTTTGTGAGAATTCTCTATTGTGTTTTATACTCACCCTTATGGGACTTTGGTGCAGGTAAAGATGTAGCGATCCCGTCGAGCTGAGGGCATGGATATGTGTTGGTGAAGAGTAGACTACTCTTTTCTTTTGTTGTAAATTTTTGTAAAGCCAAGGGCTAACCTGTATGGGTCCGAGAGACCATTTTGTGTAACCAGGCTCGTGCCTTGGAATTTGTATGCCCTTGAGGGCCTTTATTCATTTTGGTTTAATAATTTCACATGCTATAGATTCATGCACTAGCTTTTGATGAATGTATACTCGCATGTGAGATTTCTTTTATATAAGCATTTGAAGTTATATAATAGAATATGGGGATTACGACCGTCTGGTAAATTGTGCATCAGGACTGTTATTGATAGATTGTGGGTTGATGTATTATATTTGTGTTGGTTAAATTTCGGGGCGTTACACCTAAGGTACTATGAATTTTTTGATGTCCATTATCCTCTAAAATCATAATATTAGGGACATTAAAAAAAAGTTCCTCTTAAATCTTGCTCAATTTCATGGGTAAATTTGTTGATTTGGACTTTTAAAAAATAAATAGATAACACCTACAAGACAATCATTGGTAAAACATTACATAATTACAATCATATCAAATCTACTAGCTATCAAAATCTTTAAAAAAAATAAATAAAAAATTAAAGCATCTATACATTGAGTTCAAATTTTGAATTTAAAAAAATTCAAAATACCTATTGGGTAACAAAATTTGTTAGTTGGATCTAGAAAAAGTAAAGAAATTTATGAACTTTGTAAAATCAGAAAAGATATTAAATTATTTTTTTTGTTAAACTCTTACTTTTTTATAATTTTATCAAACTCTGAAAATTATATATAAAATGTTTATTTACAGAGAAAAAATGATAAAAACAATCAATTATTTCTTTGTAAGAGCATCTCCAATGCTTACTCAAATTTTTCACCAAATCTGAGTCAAAAAGTATCCATTTCATCAAATTTGATAACAGATGCTCCAACGATTCACCAAATTCTCAAACTTGTCCCGGGACAACCGGGTGGTCGACCGGCCGGTTGACCGGTTTGCCCAAATTTTTTTTTTTTTTTGAATTTTTTGAACCTTTTTTTTGAACTTTTTGAACTTTTTTCGGGACGACCAGGTGGTCGACCGGTTAGGCAAAAAAAATTTTTTTTTTTTTTTTTGAATTTTTCGAATTTTTTGCTAAACTGTTTGAACCTTTTACGGGTTGACCGGTTGGTCAACCGGGCGGGCAACCGGTTGGTCGACCGGGTCCTCCTCTCCAACGGTCCGTAACAGTGTTTTGGTGAATTTATTTCTTCCTCGTCGATCTGATGAAAGATTTGGTGAAATCTCATTTTGGTGCCAGCTTTGGTGAACGGTTGGAGCCATGAACAGTATCATTTTCATCAAAATTCAAATTTGATATCAGATTTGGTAAAGCGTTGGAGATGGTCTAAGTAATGTATTATTTCATCTCATGCATAGAACGGATCACATATTAGTAGATAGATTATCAAAATTTGACAAAATGCTCAGTTTTCCTCTTGCCAAATTTTAGCAATGCTAAATTTTCTACCAAATTTGATATAAATTTTAACAATTGTCAAAATCTGGTAATAAATTGTTTTCTCTATCTCTCTGGGGAGGGGGCTAAATATCGTTTTCACACTACGCCAAAATTGGGCTTTAGCGGCGGTTTTTTACCACCATTAAAGGCTGTAAAACTGTCATTAAAGCCTTTAACGGCGGTTTTAACGGCGGTTTCGTTACCGCCGTTTATGCGCGTGTCGGAAAAAGTAAAACCGTCGTAAAAAGGCAAATTACCGTCGTTAAAAGTCGACCAAAAACGGCGGTTTTATAGGACCAAAAACGGCGGTTTTTACCGTAAATAGAATAGGTTCGAATTTTTCAAAAATAATTCTTTCTTCTTGCACTCCCCAAGTTTTGAACCCAAGACCTCTCATCCACCCACACCAACCACTTTGCCACAGCCACTCTTCATGCAATATATTACCTAAATAAATATTTAAACATTACTTTTACTTTGTTGTAGATGGTTTCGCCGGAGCACGCCAGAGTGTCGCCGGAGCACGCCGGAGTTTCGCCGGAACTCCGCCGGCAAAGACCGCCGGCATTAACGACGGTAATGGTTGGGCATTAGCGGCGGTTTTTTACCGCCGTTAAAAGTGGGCATTAACGGCGGTTCGTTACCGCCGTTAAAAGTGGATTTCATTACTGTCGTTAAAGACACTTTTAGTGACGGTTTTTTTAACGGTGGTAACGAAACCGCCGTTAAAAGTACTATTAACGGCGGTAACGAAAACCGCCGTTAATAATACTTTTAACGGCGATTTTTGTTACCGCCGTTAAAAAAACCGCCGTTAATGCTGATTTTTGACGTAGTGTCACAATTAAAGTAGAATCGTCAAATATAACATTTTGATATTTTAGCATACCAAAGTGAGAATCAAGTTGCTTTAAAGCATGGTTATGTATATATTGGTACTCAGCTCGAGTTATGTCAGCTACAATTTTTCGTTTTAAACTCTAATAATCAGACACAAAATTTCAATCTGACTCGGCTTGGGCGGCTTTCCACCCCTCTGGTCACATTTCTCTCTCTTTTTTTATTTTTTATATTTTTAAGGAAATAAAAAAACTATTCTCTTAATATATTACCCGTGTTATGCATATGTATAAATAAATAATCAAAAATTAATTTCTGAATTAAAATAATAGTATAAAATTTATTTAAATTATTTAGTAAAAATAATTTATAATCAATTAAATTTTATTTATTTTTATTAAAGTTATACATAACAGAATATTTTTTATTCTGATGTCATTAATTATATATTATAAATTCTTAATAAAAAATTACATGTAATTGGTAAAAATACAAATTACAACTTTTGTAGTGACTTTTCCATGTTGACGACTTTCCATTGCGAACAACTTTTTTGGTGGGTTGCCGACCGCGATTGATGATATATGTGAGAATAGAGAGAGAAAATGGAGAAGAAAGTACAAAGTCAAAAGGAAAAGAAAAAAAAAATCATTTCAAACAATAATTTTTAATTCTCATTGATTTCATTAATTGTGTCCTTGTAATCAAAAAATCAATCATGAGATGTAATGTGATTTTCAGCAATTTTCAACAATATTCACGGCTACAAATATAGTTAAAGATCACACTTTGATAAAAAAAAAAAAGAAATTTCACTTTTATTAAAAGTGTGATAAAAAAAATTAAATTAATATTTTAATCATACTTAATTTGATTGAGTGTGATAATATTTATTTTTTATGTCACTTTTTCAATTAAGTGTGATTATATATATATTTTTTTAATCACACCTTCTAATTAAAGTGTAATTATATATATACTATTACTTTTTAATTACACTTTTTAATTAAGCGTGATTATATATATATATTTTAATCACACATTCTAATTAAAGTGTGATTATTTATATATTTTTTAATCACACTTTCTAATTAAAATGTGATTATATATACACTATTACTTTTTATCACACTTTTTAAATGAGTGTGATTATATATATATTTTTTAATCACACATTCTAATTAAAGTGTGATTATTTATATATATCTTTAATCACACATTCTAATTAAAGTATGATTATATATACATTATTACTTTTTAATCACACTTTTTAAATAAGTGTGATTATATATATATTTTTTAATCACACCTTCTAATTAAAATGTGATTATACATACACTACTACTTTTTAATCACACTTTTTAAATGAGTGTGATTATATATATTTTTTAATTACACATTCTAATTAAAGTGTGGTTATATATACACTACTACTTTTTAATCACACTTTTTAAATGAGTGTGATTATATATATTTTTTAATCACACATTCTAATTAAAGTGTGATTATTTATACATTTTTTAATCACACCTTCTAATTAAAATGTGATTATATATACATTACTATTTTTTAATCACACTTCCTAAATAGGTGTGATTGAATAAATTATTTCAAATTGATTTTTATATAAAATATACAATTCCCAAATTTTTAATCACACTTAATCTGATTGAGTGTGATAATATTTATTTTTTATGTCACTTTCTAATTAAGTGTGATTATATATATATTTTTTAATCACACTTTCTAATTAAAGTGTGATTATATATATATATATATAGGGTAAATTACACTGACACCCCCTGAGGTTTATGTTTATTATAGTTTCCCCCTCACGTTTTGAAAATTACATCTCCCTCCTTGAGGTTTAAAGTTTCATTACAGATTCCCGCCTCAGCAATTTAATTTTTTTAAATGCCAATTTTGCCCTCACTAGGTAAATTATATTGATGCCCCTCACATTTTAGAAATTACAATCCCCTCCCTAAGGTTTAAAGTAGCATTACCAATTGCTCCCTCGATTAGTATTAGTTGGAAAAAAAATTCATTGAAAAAAAAATTAATTGGAAAAAAAAAATTAATTGAAAAAAAAATGTGTTAGTAAAATTTTTAAATTTCTGTTTAAAAACCAATATAAACTCATTTTTTGAATTTACGTTTTTTCCTCAAATTTACAAACTGAGACAACCATTTATAAATCAAAAAAATTATCAAAAAAGTTTTTATGACAGTTTTTTAAATTTTTGTAAATATAAATTGAAAACTGAAAACGAAATGGTTACCAAACAGGCTTTAGATGGTAAAAATATCGTAAAATTAACAAATAATCAAATAAGTTACCAATATAAGAAATGATTTATCAAAATATTCTTAGGCTATGTATGGTTTGATTTTTAGAAAAAAAAAATTAAAAATTAATTTGGTTAAGAAATAAAAAATAAAAATAATTATCATTTTTATATAATTTTTATCTTTCGAGTGGTTAGAAATTAATTTTTACAAATTAAATTGAAACAGCCATACGTATGTACATAATCTGCCCAAAAATTAAAATGATAATTATTTTTTATTTTTTTATTTCTTAACCAAATTAATTTTTAATTTTAAAAAAAAATTCTAAAAATCAAACCATATATAGCTTAAGAATCTTTTGATAAGTCATTTCTTATGTTGGTAACTTATTTAATTATTTGTTAATTTTACTACATTTTTACCATCTAAAGCCTGTTTGCTAAGGTGCCGTTTGATAACACTTACGTTTTCAATTTTCTATTTATATTTACAAAAATTTTAAAAACTTAAATAAAAACTTGTTTGGTAAATTTTTAATTTATAAATCTCAGTTTATAAATTTGGCCAAAAAATGTAAACTCAAAAAATGTGTTTCTGTTTTGAGTTTTGAGTTTTGAGTTTTTTTTTTTACCACCCAACACTAGCCACCACCCGCCACCATTTTCCATCACCGTTTTCCGCCACCACCACCCGCCCCCTACCACCACTTGCTACCACTACTCACCACCCACCTGCTACCACCACCCATCACCCGCCACCACCACCCACCTGTCACCCACCACCACCACTCACCTGCTACCCACTCGCCACTACCACCCACCCCTCGCCACCACCACCACCACCACCCACCAGTCATCCACCCGCCACTACCATCCACCACCTGCCACTACCACCCGCCATCACTACCCGTCACCACCACTCACCACCCGCCACCCCCCTGCCACTACCATCCACCACCAGCCACCTACCACCACCAACCACCAGCCACCAGCCACCCACTCGCCCCCACCACCCACCACCACCCGCCACCCATCTACCCCCACCACCACCCGCCATCCATTTGCCACTATCACCGCCATCTACCACCACCACCCACCACCTCCATCCGCCATCACACCCACCCACCCACTCACCACCCGCCGTCACCCACCCACCACCACTACTACCACTGCCACTTACTCGCCACGCCACCACCGCCACACGCCATCCGCCATCCACTTGCTACCACTACCCACCACTCGCCACCACTACCCACTCACTACCACCTACTACCGTCACCCACCCACTCACTATCACCACCCGCCACCTACTCGCCACCACCACCCACTACCACCCGCCACTACCACCTACCACCTACCACTACCACCACCCACCACCCGCCACCGTCACCCCCCCACCACCATCACCCATCCAACCACCCACCACCACCCACCACTCGTTGCCACCACCACCACCACCACCCACCACCCGCAACCATCACTCACCCACCCACCACCACCACCACCCACTCGCTGCCACCACCCACTACCCACCACCCACCGTCACCACTTTCCACTACCGTTTTCCGTCGCCACTTGCCACCACTTGTTATTTCTCACTCTTTTTTATATTTTTAATTTTTTTAAAACATTTTGTCAATTACCAAACGCGTTTGTAGTTTATGTTTTTTTAAAAATAAACAAAAACCAGATAAAATTTTTGTAAATATAAACTGAAAACGTAAACGTTACCAAATAGACCCTTACATTTCATTTTCAGTTTTCAATTTATATTTATAAAAATTTTAAAAATTGTCATAAAAACTTGTTTGACAATTTTTTATTTATTTATAAATGGTTGTCTCAATTTGTAAATTTAAGGAAAAAATATAAATTCAAAAAATAAGTTTACATTGGTTTTTAAACAGAAATTTAAAAATTTTACTAGCAAAATTTTTTTTCAATTAATTTTTTTTCCAATTAATTTTTTTTTCAATGAATCTTTTTTTCCAACTAATACTAACGAATGGGGCAATGATACTTTAAACCTTAGGGAGGGGATTGTAGTTTCTAAAATGTGAGATGTGTCAATATAATTTACCAGTGAGGGCAAAATTAGTATTTTAAAAAATCAAATTGCTGAGGGAAATCTGTAATGAAACTTTAAACCTCCAGGAGGGAGATGTAATTTCCAAAACGTGAGGGGGGAATTGTAATAAATATAAACCTCAGGGGATGTCAGTGTAATTTACCTATATATATATTTTTAATCACACCTTCTAATTAAAGTGTAATTATATATACACTACTACAATAATAATTATTTTTGTTCACACTTTTTAAATAAATGTGGTTATATATATATATATATATATTTTAATCACACTCCATAAATATTTCAATTTGATTTTTACATAAAATATACTAAACGGTTCGCGCCTTTATTCTACCCATGCCCATGAGCGAGAGAGACGACTCTTCCATTCCCCAACAAGATCGAATTTCACAAACGCACATGTCTCTTCCCCTTCTCCTTGCTTCGCTTTCAAACGAAGCCTGCTTTCACAAATTCAACCACCATTGAAGTTACTCACAGCTCCGAACCACCATTGAAGTAAATCAAATTTGTCTTTTGAAATCAGGTGAGTTCTCTATTTTTTATGCCCCTTCTATGTGTATATATTTATGATTATGATTATTATTAGTGGAATTTTATAGATATAGGTTTTCATTGTGAATGAGGGTCTTCGGGTGGTAATGATACGTGTCTGTAAATCAAAGTTGAAAATTGTAAGGTTTTTGTTAATGGTTGGTGGGCTTTACAGGAGGTGGGTATATGTTAGTTGCTTTGTAGAATATGCAACTCCATTACACTAGTGACTATACATATATATATATATATGTAAATATATGTATAATATATTTAATTGACACAAACAGAACAATATCTGGGAAAATATTGTTTATATTACTTCTCTATTTCCTTTAATTTGGTTACAATACTTCATATGTAATATGATTGGCTTTTGGCACTACTACACTAATTGGCCAATCACTGATTGTTGCCTTAAAGTTTCCAAATGTTACTTGGATTGTAAAATGTGCGATTTGTTATTAACATATAATGAACATTGGATCTAACCAAACACATTCTGCAGCAGAATGTTTAAAGAAATTTGACATGGTACATACCGAATTCATATCCTGAATAACAAAATTTAACATGTGTACATTGGAAAAATGATCTACTTTTCTTTTATGAAGTAATTTGCAGATTAGCTAGAGTCCAAGTTGGTTTCTCTATTCATTTCATTCCTTTTGACTTGCTTCGTATTTTGAAGCATTGCTTACAAGTAGAAATCCTTAATCTCCATAGTGATGTGGTTGTTTAATATTCTCTTTTGAGCAGAAATTAGACAATATCTCCTAGAGAAAGCACCCCTATCCAGTTTATTTTTCTTTTATTATATTTCCTTCTCTTATTGAAATTCTTATTCTTCTCAATTTCTCTCATAATCGGCTTTTCTCTTCCCATCTAGATAACAAGCTTAATGGATGGTGTTGTTTTTATAACATTCCTTTCTCAAATGAAATTGGAATTCATCGTTTGTTTCTTTCCATTCACTCGGTTCTCTTTTGTTTCATCAATGTTGTCTGTGATCTAGGGCCTAAGTTCAGTCCCAAAGGTGTAGTTGATGGACAACATGTGGATATAATGTCTATATATGTTGTAATGTTACATATCTTGGGATTGTAATATAATGTATCTACTTGAAGATTAGACAACCCTAGCAATGTTAGTGGAGTACCAGACATGCTTATATTTTAAATCCCATTTTCAATGCAATTTCAACGAGGCAAACATCCCTGTTCCTTAACCTAAATACTGGATTGCTTAGGAATCTATTTCATAAATTACATTAATCAGATGATAAATTACATTTGAATTTCAAGCTTCACAAGGCTAAAATACACATTTGCTTTTAGAAAACGGGTCGTACCTAGTGCATAAATCTGTAGAGTCTGAGAGAGATAGTAGATAGACAGTCTTCTTTCCATTGATGATTATACAAAATCAAAACTAGGCAATCCCAACCATAACTTGAATGCCTCGGCCGCTTTCTTCCTCTCACTCCTCCGGTCTTGCCTCGCTCTTGAGGCATGCTTGTTTGTAAACATCCTCAAATGCATCTCCGCCAATGTAGTGCTTTTGCTATTGCTGCTCTGCTGCTGCTGTTGTGCTACAAGCTGCAATTTGCTCAAACTTCTATCTTAAAAACTTTAATTTGAAATTTTTTGCCTATGCTTTTCCATTCAAATTCAACTTCAAGTTCATAAAAGCGTATTCTATTTGATTCAAAGTAAGGACATCAAATCGAATTTTAACTCCATTCAAAGAAATGATCAAGTTCCATTATTATTACATAAAATTCTTTGCGTGATAATAATTAATTTGTCGTTCCTTGCTTTTCTATTTCCTTTGGTATGAATTTTTCCTTATAAGTTACTAAAAAATAAATTCCCCCCCCCCCTCCCTCCCTCCCTCCCAAAAAAAATTCTCTCACAAATTTGTCCACTTTTTCATAAGAAAAATAAATAAATAAATAGGAACAGAGTGTTTAGAACTGATATTTTTCTATAGTTGAACTCTGTGTACCTAGAAATGTTGTTTATTTTCAAGAATTGTCAATCAGCTGCTAATATTCAAAGCTTAAAAGGCCACATTTGAGGAATTCAAAAAATTTACAATATGAAATTGGCCTGAAGTTGGGAACTCTTTTGTGTTTTCCTTTAATTTATCCATATGTTTACAGTTATGTATGGATCATAATATATGTACGTACATTATGTAATGTTCAGCCTTAAATCATTCATTTTTCAAATTACATTTACTCATCGTTTGCAGATTTTGCCTTCAAGTTCATATTTTTCCTTCAAGTTCCAGCCAATGCCTTTTGTTGTTTGCTCTCCAGATTTTTGTGTACATAATTCCACTTATGTTATGTTCTCCAAATGATCTTTTGATAAACTATAACCAGCTGTTTTTTTTTTTTTTTTATATAAATATTTTAGATTTCATTTTTGAAAACATCATGTTTGGAAAGATAGGCAATAAGATAGCCCAACAAAGAAAAAGAAATGACAAAAGGAAATCAATCATACGCTCGATTTTTCTTCTTCTCTTTGTAGCACATCTTGCCATTGCCTCTGTTCTGTGCCATCATCTCCATGTCAACCTTGGCTGTTGTGGCTTTTATAGCCCTTGATAAAAGTAGTTGTTCCTTAAACTGGATATTGCTAATGCTAGTGTACGTTTTAGGATCAGACAACCTAGATTCTGGCATAGGTATACTATTGCTTTTCATTGCGGTGTCTGCAGACTTGGTATCGCTTCTTTGGTCGATTCTGCAATTTTTCCAATGAAGCTCATCAAAAGCTAAAACAACCTAAGAAAAAAATCTTAATGGAAAGAAGTAATAATATCCATCTACAGATTTGAAAACCCATCTACGGCCTGTTTGAATGGTGGCTCAATAATAGCACACGCAAAAAAAAAAAAAAAAGAGCTGATATAAAAAGTTACAATCAATACATATTTCAATCTCAGAGATGCCTCCTTCCCACTCATCTCTTGTGCATGCACACTCTAAATAAGCAATCTTGAATCTAGTAAGTGCAACTTCTGGATATAGTGCTTTGTAGATCATGTGCACATTGATGTGTGTAAACCACACATAAGTTGATGACAAGTAGTGAAATCTGTAGGTATGTTTTCAATACCCCCTCTTTCCACATTCAAGCTGAGTTCCTATGCCTTCATTAGACTCAAAGAACTGATGCTTCGTATAAGCTAAATAGATGCAAGGCAAAATTCTAGTTCTAAGTTGGAATGTAAGCTCTTCCTTTCTGGGAAATCTTTATATTGTGAACCTCAATCTTAAGAGTTTGGCATGCATGGTTGTTTAGTTTTTTTTCATTAAGGAAGTCCAATGATCCAAGTTAAACGCTACTGCAGAATTTTGTTGTCATTTGTGAACCAACAATCAATTGATATGTCTATAACACTACTGACATCAATGATTCTTTTGATAGTTTCTTTCCTTGTCTTTTCAAAGAATTCTAAAAGATTTTTCACTTATGAATTTTAATAGTGGAGAAAAATTCCATTAAAGTGCTAACTAAATGACAATATGATATATATAGTAAAGTATATATGGACAATGCTACTTCATATATATGAGATTGTCTACCAAATTTCCAAATTCTAAATAATTATGAACTTTCTTTAGTTGCACTAACACTAACCTATGCCATGGAAACATCGTTATGTTTGGGGGATAGGATTGCACTAGCAGTCCCACTAGCACCCAACAAGAAATGGCTCATCTGTTCTTCACCAAATTCTCTTAATCTATCAAGCTCTGGCATAACAACCTTGCCAAGATCTGGTCTGTCTTTCTGCCTTAACTCTGCCCATTGGACTGCTATCTTTGCAAAACATAAGGCCTCTTTGATAGGCCAATCTGGGACAGTAGGGTCTAACATCTCAACAAATGTTCCTTTCTGAAAAATCTAGAAACCTCCTAGATGTTGATTTGTGATTATGTATCAATTTTAAGTAGAACATAGCAATCCCAATCAAACAATCAAGAGAAAGAGACACAAAGATTTTACGTGGAAAAACCACAATTGGACACCTTCCAATTGTGATAAAAAAAACCATAGGCAACAGCCACAAGAACAATCCACTAAGAAGATATAAAGGAATTACACAGGTATCACTCTCAATTATCTAGCGAATTCACAACGCCTAATTGAACCAACCTCTATGTGCCTCTTCCAACCCCATCTTCAGCACGGAATTGTCTTTCTGATGAGCCACTCCGGATTCCCTCCAAAGCTTCAGGCTCGAATTCTTCAGAATTCACAACTGAAGAACAACTCTCTCTTTTGTGTATAACAAACAAACCTTTGATGTACTCTCTTTAAACCATAAGTTAAATACTCAATAAAACATCAAAGAAAAATAACAAAATATCCCCAGATATAAACCTTTAACAACCAAAAAGAAGATCTGGAGGACTTCAATCAATTACTTAGTTTTGGGAGAGAACCAAGTATTTATAGAGAACCAAAAGTAATCCCAGATTGGGAAGAAAACAAACTCCTTAAGAAATCCGAATTCTGAGGCTCGCTCGAGTGAAGCTTTCCTGGCTCGAGCGAGGAGAGTAATTTTCATGATTTCTACTAGTGCCTTGGCTCGAGCGACGGATCCTTGGCTCTAGCGACCGATCACTTCTTTCAGGTTTTTGTATGAACGCAATCCTTCGCTCGAGCGAGCATTCCTTGGATCGAGCGAGCAAACCTTCGCTCGAGCGAGCTCTTCTTGGCTCGAGCGAGCTTTTCTTGGCTCGAGCGACCAATGGCAGACATGCAATTTTGAATGCAATTTTGCATTTTGCTTCGGCCGCGAGCTGACCCCCGTAATAATCAGCGAAGTGGCAATCTTGAAAGCATTAACATCACAAACTTCTCTGCATGGCTCGATTCGGGTTTGGATTTGCATCTAATAAACTCATAACCTCACTGAAATAAATGATGAAAATAAATACATCTGAAAGGAGTTTTGTCAAACGGTGTTGCCAAGAATAAAAACCTAACACTTTCTCTATAGACCGTCCAACTTGGTGAGCCAAGCCCATAGCTAGCTTTGCTATTATCAGTTGTAGAAGCATGATCCCCAGTGAATATACATCAGATTTAATACCAAGCATTCCAGTTTGTTGATACTCTGGATCAATGTAGCAAAAGGTTCCAGCAGTTGATGTCATTCGATACTGTGTTACATCGTCAGCTACAGAGGGAGGAACAAGCCTAGCTAATCCAACATCACTAATCTTACTAACGTAGTTGTGATCTAACAAAATATTGCCAGGTTTGAGGTCACGGTGCACCAATGGCTCTGGCTTGGTCTGGTGGAGAAATAGCATGCCTGTGGCAATCTCTGCTGTAATTTGAAACCTAAGTCGCCAAGACAAAGAAGGGATGTTCCCCCGTCTGAAGATATGGTCTTCTAAACTACCATTAGCCATGTACTCATAGACTAGACAACCATATTCTGGACAAGCTCCTAGGAGTAGTACCATGTTGGGATGTCGCATGCAGCTTAGTACTTCAACCTACAATATTAATATTAATTTAATTTGACAAGGAAAAAGAAAGATCACATTAATTCTAAAGTAGAGCTTGTTGCTTGATTTTCCACTCATTAATTTAAGACGTGTTTGGATTTCTATCATGAAAGTACCTGATCAATTTTATTTTGGAGTTCATTTTAGGTATAAATTACTAAGTTTTGTTTTTCCTATCATCACCTCTTGTTGAAATTGCTCTCTCCCTTGAGCAGCGTCTGGACGTAAAACCTTTACTACAACAGGTGTATGATCAAGATAACATTTAAAAACTGGGCCATAACCTCCTTCCCCAATCTTGCGAGATTCATCAAAAAAATCTGTTGCTACTTCAATCTCCTCAATAGTGTATTTCCTATACCTAACATCATTTGGGACCAATCTATCTAATACATTCTTCTTATACTCTGCCTTTTTTTATGTCAGCCCTCTTCATCTAGATATAAAACTTCAGTAAACAACAGGTTAAACAATAGGGACATTCAGATATTTTTTAGATAAACTGGTGTGAGTAA
Source organism: Camellia lanceoleosa (assembly GCA_025200525.1). Classification (NCBI taxonomy): domain Eukaryota; kingdom Viridiplantae; phylum Streptophyta; class Magnoliopsida; order Ericales; family Theaceae; genus Camellia; species Camellia lanceoleosa. The sequence continues at coordinate 43,606,050 of CM045760.1, forward strand.
GGAAGGGTACTCCAACAAACAGAAAAAAAAAATCATTAATGATAATAACTCCAAAAACCCAAGTAATTAAGCAGTGCAAGTAGCTTGTAATATACATGAGCTATTAATTTTACAGATTCTCAGTCCAGTTCAGTTCTCATTAATTCTTTATCTCCAGTTTAATTTAATTGTTGTTGACATGGAATTACAGAAAGAATTTGTTTGCACTATTTAATTACTTGCATATATTTTACGTATTTATGCATGTATATATATTATATAAATATATCTATGAAAGTTTCAGCATGATAAAGATAAACACTTAACAACATTAGCATACTAAAAGACACCAAGGCATGACAAACACATACATATATATTAACCGACTATTAAGTATCCTTCCAGGATGGATAATGGAAGCAGCTTGTCATTAACATCTTAAATATACTATTAATTTTTAAGTAGAAGGCAACTATTGGTTTCAAATCCCCAAATGCAACCAATTGAGAGTTTCCCCTCAAGAACAACACTCAACCCTCATTTGGTTTCTCCCCAACACTCAACCCTCAAGAAATTACTCTTCGCTCAAATTTATAATGGTAGATAGAAGACCATTACACACGTAGTTGTTACTACTGCTGCAGAGCTGCTCTGCTGCTGCTGCAGAGTAGTTTTTGCTGCTGCTACAAGTTACTGCTGCTTCCAGTTGCTGCTGCTACCAGTTGCTGCCTCTTTTGGGAAGCAAACCACCTAAGTGAGTTAGGCAGCCCACTTTGAGCCCTGGGGCATTTCCTAGCAGTGTTTAAAGCCTGCACCTTTCCTAGTAGTGTTAGGCAGCCTATTTTGTGTAGATTGTTTAGACCTTGTGGACTTATTTTTTTTTTTTTCTTTTTTTGACTTTGCAATTATTCATAGATTAGATAAAGGTTATGTGGCCCCGTATAAACATTCCTGTTCTATAGTTGTTAAAAATAAGATTCAAATCCCCAAATGCAACCAATTGAGAGTTTCCACTCTCTCTCACATCTTAAATCCAACAAATTTATTATCTTTCTTTTATTTTTAAGTTTTTTCAATTTGTCTTCAAAGCATCCTTAAAATAAGGATTTGTTCTCACACACCCCTCCCCCTCCCAGCTAAACCATAGAGAGCAGACCTTTGCTGGTATCACTTGCATAGTGTATGACATTTGACCATAAAACAGGACCACAATCTGTTTTGATTACATTATAAAAGAATAACTTAATCTCAAAATTAACATCATGGTTAATTCAAATTGCTCATTCATTGTTTCCATGTACTTCAAAATGCATGATACTAGTTCCCACAGTAATCAATACATTACTGCATTTTCAAATGATTGAAAAGTAATATATTTTACCAGTAAGGCAAACTGAAAGCATTTCTGAAAGTGTTAAGTAGGCAGTCTCATGGAGACACAAACAAGAAAAAATGAAAACTTGATTGTTTCTTCTCTTGCAGCCATATGATCTCCCTGATCATTGAGTTACCTCCTGCGTTGCTCTCGTATATGAATTATGCTAGTTTTTGTCCTTTCATTTTTTATTTTTCTGTCAAAAAGACGAACTTCGTTACATAGGGGTAGGAATTGAAACCTGGGTAAAGGCCCAATCACCGGGTTATCTAAATGCTCTTGAATTATATATACACTAGTTGAAACTCTTAAATTAATGTAATGGTACACACATTCCATATTATGTTCACAGAATATTAATTGTTCATATCTTGTTCCCTTAAAGTACATTCACCATTAAGAAGAAAGTTATAAAAAAAAAAAAAAAAGTCCAAATACCATATGGATGTTCCCATCTACTAATACATTTCAGTTTTAGATAAGGATAAATTACACTAAATTCAAACATAAATGGATAGTAATGCACTTCAAATAAGGATTTGTTTTGGTTTGTTAATGCCTTTGCTATTGCTGCTGCTACTGTTGCAGCACTTAGTTGCTACTACTATTGCTGCACTTAGTTCTTCTTTTTTTGGGTGAATAAGTCTAGCTAGCAGACTGGCTGCCTCCATAACCAAGATCAGAGGCACACACAAAAGAAGCCAATTAATGCTATGTTTTTCCATAGCTGCCACATACACCAATATACAAGAAACCAAGAGTTTGAGAAAATAAAATGACCCCAAGCACAACCCACAAGGGATTAGGTACAAGCCTTAGAACATGAGCATAAAACCAGTTGGAATTCAACTCCATACTTCCTATCCAATTGTGTAGCACCAACAAAATAAAATAAAAAGACAACTGTCAAGCATACTCCATTCATTGAATTGGCGCAGATTGCAACCTGGTTCAAGTTTGCATTCCCCATAACTTTATACTTCCAAGTTTCAGCATGACTTGTTAGGACCACCCACACAGATTCAACCAAATGAAATCAAAGAGTAATAACAATGAGAAAATCCTCCAATGCAACAAACAATTTAGGTCTTCCTTCACTTGACCCACAATGAAAAATCTCTATAATAAGAACCAGCCATAAGTACCTGCAGTAAACAGTTAGAAAGTTTTTGAAACTAGTTCACTCAACTCGCAGCTTACAACACTCACTCAATATATAAGGGCACACCATCTCTCAACCCACCATCCCTATATAGAAACCAAATTGGCATCCTGCATAGCAACATGTAAGTTAAAAACATTTAAAACAGTAAACCTCACCATATGGCTCACATCACTTGACCCTCTTGTATGTTCTCACCAGCACTCAACCCTCATTTGGTTTTACCCCAACACTCAACCCTCAAGAAATTACCCTCCACTCAAATTTATAATGGTAGCTGGAAGAACATTAAGCACTTAGTTGTTACTACTGTGAGAGTCAGATTCTTTCTGCCTTTCTTGTTGTAAAGTAGTTTTTCTTTGCTCTTGCAAATTCTCTTCTTGCCGATCCTTTGCTTCTTTTGGTAGGCAAACCACCTAAGCGAGTTAGGCAGCCCACTTTGAGCCCTGAGGCATTTCCTAGTAGTGTTTAAAGCCTGCACCTCTCCTCTTGGATATGAAACATTCAATACAAATGATAGTATTGAATAATGAATGCCTAGATTGTTTAGACCTCGTGGAATTATTATTTTTTTTTTCTTTTTTTGACTTTGCAACTATTCATAGATCAGATAAATTATTTGTTATAAGATCCTGCATTTTTTTTGTTTCCAAGTTTTATATAAATTATTTGTTATCAGATAAATTATTGTTTTATATTCTAATTTCTTTGTTGATATAGGTATTCAAAAATACATTTAAAATGGACAAATCTTGGATGTTCAAGGATAGAAGATCAAAAGAATATGAGAACGGAGTTGAACAATTTCTTAATTTTGCTATAATTCATGCAAGTGATCTTCAATCAATACGTTGTCCTTGTAGAGTTTGTGGGAACTTGAGAAGCCAACCTATTCAAGAGATTAGAAATCATCTCTTTTTCAATGGTATTGACCAAAGTTATACCACATGGATATGGCATGGAGAAGCAGTCACCAGTGAGGCATCACCATGTTTAAATGAACAAGATTTTTCCCAACAACAATTTGACACATCTCCCATAGACAATGTAGCTGAAACAATAGAAATGGTTCAAGATGCATACGATCATTGCACGGCTGATCCTAAAGTGTTTAAGAAATTACTCGAAGATGCAGAAAAACCATTGTATCCGGGTTACACAAAGTTTACCAAGTTATCTGCATTGGTTAAACTATATAACTTCAAAACTACGAATAGCCTATCTCACACTAGGTTTTCAGATCTACTGGCGTTGTTGAGTGATATGCTGCCAATGAACAATGAAATACCATCATCCATGTATGAGGCTAGGAAGACGTTTGCTGCATTGGGAATGGGATATGAGAAAATAAATACATGTCCATATGATTGCATACTCTATAGAAAGGAGTACAAAGATGCAACTTCATGTCCTACATGTGGTACATCAAGATGGAAGTTAAAGAAGAATTCCATTAAAATAAGAAAGGATGTGCCTGCAAAAGTTTTATGGTATTTTCCACCTATCCCAAGGTTTCGAAGGATGTTCCAATCAGCAAAAATAGCGAAGGATTTGACATGGCATGCTCATGAAAGAGATTCTAATGGTACAATGTGTCACCCTACAGATTCTCCATCATGGAAGTTAGTAGACCATAAGTGGCCAGATTTCGCTGCAGAGCCAAGAAACCTTCGATTAGCTATTTCTGTAGATGGAATAAATCCACACAGTTCCCTTAGCAGTAGGTATAGTTGTTGGCCAGTTATAATGATTACCTATAATCTTCCACCATGGTTATGTATGAAAAGGAAATTTATGATGTTATCATTGCTAATATCAGGTCCACAACAACCTGGTAATGACATTGATGTTTACTTGGCACCACTAATTGATGATTTGAAAATGTTGTGGGAGGTAGGTGTTGAAGCTTATGACGCTTATAAAGAAGAACACTTCAAGCTGAAGGCTATATTGTTGTGGACAATTAATGACTTTCCAGCATTAGGCAATTTGAGCGGTTGTACTGTAAAGGGATATTATACATGTCCAATTTGTAGTGAAGGAACATGTTCTCACAGATTAAAATATGGTAAGAAGAACACATATGCTGGCCACAGAAAATTTCTTCCACGCTACCATCCATATCGGAGGCAAAAAAAGGCTTTTAATGGTGAGCAAGAGTTTGGATTAGCTCCAATTCCATTAACTGGGGAGGAGATATTAAATAAGGTTGAAAGGCTTGTAACCATATGGGGAAAGAAAAATAAAAAAGCATTAGATGTTGGTGGGACAAAATGTTGGAAGAAGAAATCATTATTCTTTGATCTTGAATATTGGAAATACTTATATGTTAGACATAATTTGGATGTCATGCATATTGAGAAGAATGTGTGTGAGAGCCTCATTGGTACGTTACTCAATATTCCAGGAAAAACAAAGGATGGAATTAATTCTCGCCTTGATTTTGTAGAAATGGGTTTGCGTGAAGAATTGGCACCATAAATTGGGGAGAAGCGAACATACTTGCCTCCAGCATGTTACACATTGTTTAAGGAGGAGAAAAAAAGAGTATGTACAACATTATTGGAATTAAAGGTTCCAGAAGGATACTCTTCAAATCTAGGAAGTCGTGTATCAATGCAAGATTTGAAACTTTATGGTCTAAAATCACATGATTGTCATGTATTGATGCAACAATTACTACCTGTGGCAATACGATCTGTGTTACCTAAGCATGTGAGACATGCTATTATTAGGTTATGTTTCTTTTTCAATGCTATTTGTAGCAAAGTGGTGGATGTGGGAAAATTAGATGAGATTCAAAAAGATCTTGTGGTCACATTATGTTTGCTTGAAAAGTACTTCCCACCTTCGTTCTTTGATATCATGGTGCATTTGACAGTGCATCTTGTTAGAGAAGTTCGACTTTGTGGACCAGTTCACTTTAGATGGATGTACCAATTTGAGAGGTTCATGAAGATTTTAAAGGGTTATGTTCATAATCATAATTGTCCTGAAGGTTGCATTGCTGAAAGTTATATTGTAGAAGAAGCTGTTGAGTTTTGCGCAGAGTACTTATCTGGAGTGGATGCAATCGGGATTCCTTCTAATAGGAACATGACAGTTGATGATGATATAGAAATTGGAAGGCCTTTATCAAGTGGTTATGTTGTTACTGTTGATCGTAATGAATGGGAGCAAGCACATCGTTATGTGTTAGAAAATACAAGTGACATTCAACCATGCATTAAGTAAGAATATTTCATGTGCATTTTTTTACAATTGTATTCTCACAAGTTAGAGATTTATTTCATAATATATTGCTTTATTCATGATTTGATAGAGAGCATATGGCTTGGTTGAAGCTAAAATATCATCGTCAATCACAAAGTCAAAAATGGTTACAAATTGAGCATAATAAAACATTTATGTATTGGCTTCGTGAAAAGGTATTGCGGTAATTTAACATTTATCTTTTTCTAATACCGAATATTATTAAGAAAAAAATTAGCTAACTATTCAACCATATACAGGTCTCAAAGGAATTAAGTGGCCAAAATAATATCTCAAATAACTTGAAGTGGATAGCACAAGGACCTCGATTGGATGTTATAAAATTCCCTGGCTATATCATCAATGGTTGTCGTTATCACACAAAAGATCGGGATAACTCATGAGTCAGCCAAAACAGTGGAATTAGTTTAGTAGCAACAACAATGCAAGTGACAGGTTATAAGGATAAGAACCCAGTGTTTACGGATGAGTTACTATGGAGTTATTACTGAGATATGGCAACTTGACTACAATATGTTCAAGATTCCGGTATTTAAGTGTGATTAGGTTGACAACACAAAGGGAATTAGAGTGGATGAGTTGGGTTTCACATTAGTTGAGTTAGGGAGGATAGGCCATAAAGACAATCCCTTCATTTTGGCTTCCCAAGCTAAGAAAGTTTTTATGTACAAGATCAACTTGATCCGAGATGGTCAGTTGTGCTAGAACCTCCTCAAAAACAATATTCTTGTGAAAAGGATGATGAGTTCAATGATTTTTGTATAGAGCATCATGGCTTTACAAAAGTTTTGCCAGAAGTTGAATCATTAGATATGGTTGATGATTCTTTGTCATCTTACATGCGAGGAGATTGTGAGGGAACTTGGCTCGATAATCCATGATGGAAAAAAAAATGTCTTTGTAAGAATGTATGTCTAAGTGTTGTACTTTCATGTTAAAATGTTTGACTTATATATATTCATTTTCTTCATGTCTTTATATTTAATTGTCTAACTATTTAACCTTTTTTCTTAAATTTCTTTTTATTTTATTCACAGGATGGATACTTCTCATGTCCTACCTACTGATGAAGAGGATGCATGGTTACCAGCAACAGAACCAAAATCTAATAAAAGAAAAGGCAGAGGTTCGACAACATTACCAGATGTCATAAAGGATAGGAGTTCTGGTGTACGAAAAGCCATTGACTATAACGAGAATGGTCAATTGATTGGAAACAATTCAATCAAATGTTCAAGCTATCATGGGGTGTTGGCTCGCACAATGGTTCCGATATGCTATAAAGACTGGTTTGAGGTGCCAGGTAAACTGAAAGAAAAATTATGGAATTGTGTGGAGGTATGTAAGACATTTAAACTTGTATTTAAGTGCAATCAAAATTTGAATTTTATAACATTATATTTTTTCACTACTCAGTTAACATACAAAGTGGATGAAAGAAGTAAGAAAAAAGTGTTATCTTCAATTTGTTCAGAATGGAGGACATTCAAGAAAGAACTTACCAAGTACATACGTGAAAACAAGTTCAATCCTGAGATCATATCAAACCCACCAGCAATTTATGGATTCGTTGAACAAAGACATTGGGACTCATTTCTTGAAGGGCGAAAATCAGAAGAGTTTGAGGTAAAAATAATCAAACTTTAGTTATTTAAAATGTGAGCATTAATTGCTAGACCCATCAAACTTTGTATAGTTATGTAATAACAGTGGCATGCCCCTTGTAATCTTGTAAATTTTCTATTTTATTTTATGACTTATTCACCCAAAAAAAATATTAAATGCTATACATTTGGATTAACATTATGTGTTACATTTTTAAAGATTTTGAGCCAGGTTCAGAAATGGGGACGAAGTCAAAATAAGTATAACCATAGAATCAGTCGAAAGGGCTATGCTCGCTTTCAAGAAGACTATGTAAGTGGTTATGAATTTTATAATTTAATAACAATTTTGATATGATTATTTTGAAAAATTGATATATGTTTGATTGATAGAAACGTATGACCGGATCTACTGAAGATTTGGACAGAAGCATTCTATGGAAAAAGGCTCGTCAAAATAAAAATGGAGAATATGATGACAAGATAATTATGGAACAAGCTGCGAGAATTGTAAGACATTTGTGTGTACTGATTGCATTTATTTTATACTACCTTAACTGTTCATCTTTCTTATATAGTAATGTAATATTGTAGGATGAGTTGACCAAACAAAAAAGTGATGGGAGTTTAAAGACTGAAGGATGCAATGACATTCTTACTATGGCATTGGGTACTCCTGAATCTTCTAGTCGAGTAAGGGGGGTAGGAAATCCTGTCACATGTAGCACCTACTTTCACTTGCCTAGACGTGGGAATCAGTCACATTGGGAGAAGAAATGTAATGATCTTGAGGCAGTGATGGTACAATTGCAAGCTAGGCTTAGTGCAGTGGAACAACAAATACCACATACACCAGAATTTGAACATGTTAGTTCAAATGCCTTGAGAAGTGGTTATGAAGGAAATTTTCAGCGTGATTTTCTCTCAACAGAAAACAGAGTGAGAACTAAGGATGACATTCCACCCCAAGCTCTTACCCAAAAGATTATAAAGGTGTGTAGCATTTAGAACACCTAAAGTTGTTATATTTTCTAATACTGTTAGTGATTTTATTAGTGTTTTTGTTGTTATCTGTGTGTTTGTTATAGGGCAAATGTTCAAACACGTTGAAAAGTGGTGGTAGAGGCAATTTTCAGGATGATTCTATTTTACCAAAAAATAGAGTGAGAAGTAAGGACAACATTCCACCTCAAGATCCTAAACAAAATAAGATAAAGGTGTGTAGTTTTTATATATTGATGTTATAATTTATAATATCATTAGTGATATTCTTAGAAGTTCCATTGTTAACTTTGTGTTATAGGGCAAATCGTGTAAACTTGCGGTAGGTTCTATTGAAAATATTGTTGCACATGGCACGGTGTATGAGAGAATTGAACCCAATGAAGCCATTCATACAGTGCCATTAGGAGAATCCAATGTACGGGTGTCTATTGAAGTTGTTATTCAAAAAGATGCCCCTCTTCTTATACCTATCTCAGATGATATGCTTATTATTGGAGAAGCAGTGGGATTTTTTGTTGCTTGGCCCAAAAATCTTGTATTGGTCGGTGATGAGGTAAAATATTCAAACTTAGAAACTTTATTACACTTTCTTAAAATTAAAGTTGACTTATATTTGTTTATTTTGAAAATTTTAAACTTAGGGAGTTTCAATTAATGTTGAATGTGGAAAATATCAAGAGTCCATTCAATCTTTTTTTCATTAGTCGAGCATATCAAGTATGACGAAGCCATAGACATTCCACTAGAGAAAGACATATTTGGGGTGGAGATCAATATCCAACTTCAAAAAGTAGACATGGAGTACATATGTCATGTGAAAGAATTATCTGTTACATGTATCATGTTGTACATAAGGTAAGGAAAATTTGCTACATCAATAGCTATTTCTGCAGATTTTATGAATTACGAATTTAATTAACATTTGTTTTTTTTATTAGTCATCTCCATCAAGTGTTGAAGGTTTCCAATTGGAGGAAACAATTTGTATTTGTCAACCCTTGTATCGTTAGTGGAAAACTATGGATGGGGAGAAATCAAAATCAGTGTTGCTTGCAAGAAGATTAGAGGAGGCTATGCTAGAGCAATTGATTTTAATTCCTTATAATATTGGGTAATTATCTAAAAGTATTTATTTCATGTGTTCAAATAATAAACTTATTAAGCTCATACTTGTGACTTGTTCAATTATAGGTACCATTGGATATTGTTAGTCATTAATCTAACATTGATGATTGTGTACTTGCTTGATCCGATTAATTCTAAAATAAACACAAGCCTTGAAATTGTAATAAACACGTAAGTTTGGCTAGTTCGTACATTTTTAAGCAATTTGAGTTTGCCTAAAAATATTTTGACTTTTGAAATTTCTTTCATAAAGTGCTTTGAAAATGTATGAAACTACCCAAAGGAGGAGGAGGAGGACCAATCCAGTTTGGAAAGTAGTTCAGGTAATCAATATTATTTTCACTAATTTTATCATAGTTATATTTATGCTAATAGTTGTTCAGCTTGATCATAGCACTTTATATGTAGTTTCTAATAATAATGAAAATACTTTCATGTAGTCCCCGCAACAACCTACAAATGTGGAATGTGGGTTTTATGTAATGAGGTATATGAAAGACCTCGTTAGAGATCAAAGCATCCTAAGAAAACAAAATGTGAGATAAATTCTAAAATTTTATTACTATTATATTCATGATACTTGTACATCTTCTTCATGGTCTAATTGTTTCTAAATATCTCTTGTAGTTCAATGGAAAAAAGACTTACATAGAAACCGAACTTGATGAAGTGCGAGTTGAATGGATTAATTTCGTACTAAAGAATATGAGTTGAAATCCAACATGTAAGTATGATATAACTTCCGTTCTTTAAATTGCTAATAAACAATTTTTTTAGTTGGTAAGGAATATATAATCACTTCAAGAACATAACAAATTTCATAAAATGTGTAAATTTTACTTCATACAAAAGCATTTGTACAATGGAAGATAGTAAACTCAAGTACATCTTAGGAAAACTCACAACCTTCACAAAATATCACTCTTACACTCAAGAATTTGAGATTGCTTCACACTAGATCAATCTTGTATATCACTCTTGTATTGCATGATACCCAATACAATGAATATAAGGATGAACCCAATTTGAAATATGATAAATAAATATTTTGTAATTTTTTTATTTTGCCTTTGGCATCATTTGATTTTCACTAATAGCAATTAGAAATAGACAAAGTTGGGTAGGTAATAGGTTACAAGCCAAATGTTGACTATCCTAGATACATTGTTCTCAATAAGAGTACAAAGTCAATTTAGAGTTATCTTTAAATATAGCTTCTAATTTGTGATTCTAAAATTGAAATAATCTGAGATGGTAGCTTGAGACTCTCCATGAAAAGTTATTTATTGAGTGATGGTAAGCGTATATTTATTCTTGCATAAGTGAACTATGTACATATTATGGAACAGCTAAAATCAACTCGATTTATTGGGTGCTATGATCATAAATCTCCAATTTCTTTGGTTTGGAAGGCTAAGTTACAAAACATGCTTCTGAACATCACAGTTTTCAGAAATTATATGTTCACCATAATGAATAAATAATTTTTTTTTTAATGATTTTTCAAATATCATATGGTGGTTTTCTATGTTTTTTGAAGATAGCATGTCCTTAAACATTTAATAGAAATTATATCTTCAGTGTTTATTGTTATCTTTCTTGAAAAGTGTGATTAGCGTTATGACGGTTATCCATTTTATTTTTTATTTTTTGATTATCAAAAGAAAATTTTATTGATGAAAAGACCATGAAAAGCACAACACGTGATACAACAAAAAAAAAAAAGAGTACATATTGCATCATAGCAAAACCTTTTCATTTTAACTAGGTTAGCATGAAAGGCAAGCCCAATCAGATGCACTTTGCTATGATGCAATATGCGCTTCTCTCTTTTCTATGACTGTTATACATGATAGTGTATTCATGACTTTGCTTTGTGTATGGACAAATTACCATGAGTTAATTTTGGTTAAGTTGAAAACAAATTTGGGTCATGGTAATTATATAACTATTCCAGACTTTCCCTCTTTTAAACTTGTTCTTTTTTGTGCTATTTTCTTCTTTTCTCTTTCATCATTTCATCTCTTTCTTCTCTTTCTATCCACTCTCTACTTATATTTTTTCTTATCTGAAAACAGATACACCAGTACATAATTGTTAAAATCTTGGTGGAATTGCTCAACACTCAAATACTGGAACTGTGGGGAATTGTTCATATGTTTAGTCTTTTGGAGTTGACCCATCTTGACTTGGTATATTAATTGATTTTCTTTCTCTACCTTGGTTTGAGCTTTAATTTTTGTTGGGATTTAGTTTAGTTTACTCTCTCTGTTGATGTGTTGCTACAATAATTTTTTGACAAAATTTTTTCAAGGCTATGATTTACTAATATGTGTTTATATATACTGTTCAATCATGCTCCATATGTATATTTCATATTTATATATGGTAATGCAAACATTTTATACTAGTAATAATCAAATTCGTTATTTCTTTCTATTGATGCAGGGGATGAAGAGTCAGTGTGATGAGAAAATGTTCGATTTTGTTTTTTGTAAGACAAGAACAGTCTTTACAAAAATAGTACGTTTTTTCATATGCTTCTAGCGGTTTCTAAATTAATTTGTTTTTTTATTTTTCAGGTCAGAAATTTCTTGGAGAGATGCAAAATATGGTCAAAGAATTCAAGAACTTAGTTTTTTCAAGTTTTTTATTTTTTAATATATGTAATCACAATTAAAAACTTTTTATTAATTTCTTTATACATACTTTTGAACATTTAACTTTCATTTATGAAATATATGACGTTATTCCATTCAATATATGGTTGTGATTCAAAATATAGTATATAATGTGTATTATATTCTTCAAATGCGCGTACAAAAATAATATTGATTGTTATTCAAATATGTCGAATTCTTTTTTTTTAATCACAGGTTTTATTAGTTATTAATCACACTTAAAAGATGTGATCTAAATGTTATTAATCAATATTTTTAATCACACTTAAAAGATGTGATCTAAATGTTTTTAATCACACTTAAAAGGTGTGATCTAAATATTTTTAATCACAGTTAAAAGATGATCTAAATGTTTTTAATCACACTTAAAAGATGTGATCTAAATTTTTTTAATCACACTTAGAAGGTGTGATCGAAATTTTTTTAATCACACTTAATAGGTGTGATCTAAATGTTTTTAATCACAATTAGAAAGTGTGATCGAAATTTTTTTAATCACACTTAAAAGGTGTGATATAAATGTTTTTAATCACACTTACAAGGTGTGATTGTGATAGAATTTTTTTTAATTACACTTAAAAAGTGTGATCTAAATATTTTTAATCACACTTAAAAGGTGTGATGAAATCATTTTTTAATAACACTTAAAAAGTGTGATTAAAAATGACCATTTTTAATCACACTCCCAAAGACCACACTTTAATAAAACTTAAAAGGTGTGATTAAAAAACATACATCACACAAAAAAAGTGTGATCTTTATCTGTATTTGTAGTTGTTTTTTTTTTTTTTTTTGGTATCAAATTTGATTATTCAATGTTGTGACATTTTATATTTCACTAATACATTGATACAATACATTAAAAAAAATGTTAATTTCCAATGTACCCATAAAAAAAAAAAAAAAAATACATTAAAAAAATGTGAGAATGTTGTATTAGAGTAATGCTACACTTAATTCTTTTAATATATCACTTCATGTGTTAGCACTGCATTAATCACTACAGACATATAAAGTGGTTACTAGCTGATAAAAATAAAAAATAAAAAATTTAGTCATCACAATATTATACTCTTTCCCAGAGGAAAGTCCATTGTCGCACGACATGACGACATTTTTTTGGCCATCCACTCATCCAATTGTCATCTTTATGTGTATATATATACGTTATGTTCTAGTTATTTCATAGTGAATTTCATCAACATTTTCTTTAGAGTTAAACTGGCCATGGCACTGATCCAACTTCCTTCCTGTATTCTCCAACCTCCTTCTCAAGCCGAAGTGACACCAGCCATTTCTAGCCTTCGAAGGTAACTTAGTGCAAAAAAAAAGACAATTGTTTAGGAAAAATCATTTTCTGAGTTTGTATACGTTTAGTTTTCTGCTGCCCACTTATCTACGAAATGCATAAACATATATGCATCAATATATATATATATTTTTCTTTTAATGCAATTTGTACTTTATACTTCATGGATATGTTTGCTTGCATTAAATTTCATGGGATAATATTCATTGATATTTTATTATATTATTCTGGAGAATATTAACTTTTTAGAATTACGGTTCTTCGGTTAAAATTTCAAGCTCAAAATCTCAAACACAAACCTGGCTTTAATTGAGCCCTTGTTAATAGACGGTAGGATTGGTCTCCTGGATTTTCCGGTCTATTGGGCCTGATAACAAGTTAAAAATTAAATAATAAAAAAAATGTGTCTTAGATTAATTTCTATCTCAAGTTTGAATGGTTTCTGAATTAAGAGAGGATTAGCAAAATAATATCCTGTCACAAGAATTTTTATATAGATTATACTTTTAGAATTATGTAGTAGTGACATATTTGCATATTTTGATAACAATGATGGGTATTATGTTTAATAAAAGCATCATAATAAGCCACATATTTTTACATAATAAAGAAATATATATATATATATATATATGTCACTATTCAATAACTATAATTTAAGGGCATTTTGATTTTTAAAACCCCAAATCGAAACAGTCTTTAATCCTACCATTTTGCATCCACGTCTCGTGAGTTTCAACTATCTTTCATATAAAGATATGTACTGTCTTGAATAACTGTTAATTTGGAGATTCCTTTAGTATCTAAACATGAATTCGAAATTGGCCAAGATATATAATCCAATCACATGCTCTAATCTCCAAACAAGCACAACTTTAGTCTAAAATTAAAATAATTTATGATTCAATAATAAAATTATGCAATTTTATGGATATATATATTATATATTATCAGAGTACAAGAAATGTTTATGTTTAAGTGCGGTTTAGTTTTGTTTTACAATAGTTGATTTGATTGGATTGCTCATATATGTCCCATTTCATACAGCCATGTGAAAGTTAAAGCTGGATCAGAAGATGGTTCACGTCCACTGTTTTCCTTCACCGATGAAAGTCGACAATCTACTCCAATTTCTTACAATGATATTTATCAATGCATGGAGGGAAGCCCAGCTGCTCAGGTGTCTTATTTTCTTTAAGGCCATGTTTGTTTGGGTGGACATGAGCTTGGGATTGGAGTAATAGTCCAATAAAATTATTAATCCGATATTTGGTTAAACAATTAAAGTACGGACTAATTATTTTAAACTTGACTATTAGTTAAGATAGGATACATAATCCAACGAATTCATAGTCCTAGGACTATTAGTCATGGGAATGTTAATCCAGTCCGCCCAAACAAACATGGCCTAACAGTATTAGGTGTGAAATATAATTATATTTTATTCATCTTTTATTTATTTATTTATCTTTTTAAATCTCTCATCAAACTTATGAATCAAATACAATCTTAATTTATTGTATTTTTATGACTAATGTTTTGTAACACTCAATACTGCTTTCACTCGGCCAAGGTCCATATCTCACTTCGGATTGGATTAACTTTTGACTCATGTCCTAAAGGATATTTGTAAGGCCATTAGTTGAATGGTTGACGAGTACTGTTTTACCCTACGAAGATATGATTTTCTTTGGGGTCCTAAATTCAAAAAATTATACAATAAATTCTTTAGTTGTTGTATTTAAAAAAATACTGGAATTATATTTGTTTGAATAGACTGAATTAAATGAGATTAGCATTTCTACTTTCTTAGGACTATTAGTATGCGAATCCTCAATTTATATCATAGCTACTATTTGGATTGATCCAGATTATTATTATTATTATTTGATAAATAAAGATAGCTATTATTAAAAAAGTGTCAGGATGATGCAAAAAATATAAAAACTACGGCCCGCATCAAGCAAAAACTAAGAAAAATTTAAAACTCATATTATCCACAAAATCTATAACGACCAACACATTCGGATTCACCGATTTCGTAACCCAATTGTGAAGAATCAAAAAGAGTCTATTCTCCAACCAAGTCATCGAATGAGATGTCCCCTGAAAAGTACACCTATTATGCTCCAACCAAATCAACTGCATTAAGCACTGGGCAGCAAGCAACCACACCTTCCATCAACGCTTCCCAACTCTCGCCCCCTTCTAACTCTGAAAAACACCCACAACCAACTATAGTTGGCTTTTCATGCTCCTCGGAGGGGTTTAGTCTCCTTGGATATGATATGCCTACAATTCGGACTCTTGTGATTCTGAATCTGATTTCACAAGTGCAATGTGAAACAGAAAAACACAAATGAGAGTCCAAATCCAACAAATCTTAGAAAATCCATTAATCGTCAGAGATGTCAGAAATGAACTGCATTGCCAGATTTCAGTGTCGCCACGTAAATATTTTTGAAAAATTTAGGAAACCCGTGACTCATGCTAAAGGCCACTTGTCCGTCATAACTAAAGTGTCTCGGCTTGGGAACTTAGGTATGAAAGAGGAAGGTCATGAATTGAGCACCCCTCTCACCCGATCAAAGATCGGTATCTACTAATTATGATGTGAATTTTGTCAAT
Organism: Camellia lanceoleosa; assembly: GCA_025200525.1. NCBI lineage: Eukaryota > Viridiplantae > Streptophyta > Magnoliopsida > Ericales > Theaceae > Camellia > Camellia lanceoleosa. Next base: position 43,622,191 of record CM045760.1, read on the forward strand.
ATTATATGCTCTTGTTCCGATTTTATTAATATGCTAACTTACTATATGAGGCACATAAGTATAGAATGTTTCGCTTGTTTTGAAAATGACTTTGATTTCATGCGATTTTCAAAAGGGTTTTGAGTGCACACAACTCAAAAGGAAATTAATGAGTTCATACATACATTTGATCAAAAGCATCCCCAATGCAAGTAAAACAACCTTCATCCACCGGCATTCAAATAGTTTATTTCAAGTAAGCACGTAGCCTCATGGTAATATGCTAAGCATGGCAACAAGTACATACATGAATATAGTAAAGCAAAAATGCTCACCTAGTACTCCGAGGTAAGCCAAAGAAAAAAAAAATGATTAGAAAAAAATGCATGACCCTAACAATGCACATGACTAATGCAACACATACGAAATGCAACTATTAGATTTGGCTACTCACATGATATATGGATCCACTCAAACCATGTGATAACGCACGTATTCAAGTAAGAAATAATCAATGATATTTCAAGCATGATGAATTGAACCTTGTGTATGAAAAAATGGATACAAATCATAGCAATGATATGAAACGAAAACATGATACTATATGTAACCATGATAAGCATATAAATAAAAGAAAGAAAGAAACGAGAGTTAGAAGACATACAAATATTACAAATTTGCCTTTGCACAAAAGGGTCCGAATGGCCTAATGAAACGAATTAACTAATTATTACACGTCCAAATGAAAGCAACTAATTAATTACAAATACCAATCTAAAGGAATTAAACAAAAGACGGGGAATCGCACGCGCACACCCAAGAACATCCTCCAGAAACGTCTCTCTGCTCACTGCCAGAAGTTGCTCTATTTACAATTTGAAAATAGCTTTGTTTTGGCCTCAAGATCTACTATGTTTTGCCAACAACAGACTGCTGTTTGCACACTCTAAATCCTGACCGGCCCATAATGATGCTCGGCTAGCTCTAATGAAATACGGCCACGTCTATTTTGCTTTGCTGAACAGAGTAGTCGATCGGTCTACTGAACTAGTCGGCCGTATAAGATTGTGGCTAGTCAGCCACTGTTTTTGGAGAATACCCTGTGTAGACACCCCATTTTTGACCGGTCTTAAGACTCAGACGTCACCGATTGAGTGCTCGGTGATGTTGCATACTGTGCCTTGTCTCGGTTTGCGAACCAGACTCGATTTTCTCTGTTTTCTTTCCAGAGGGGAGGGAGTGGTCCCGTAGACTATCTCCCAGTGGCCGTGAGCTATATTTCGTGGCCGCAGGCCATTTTGCCCATTTCGGAGCCCGGTTCCCGGTTTTCGGGACCGTCAGGCCGTGTGCCTTGGTTCGGGACCGCCCAACCATCTCCGATTCCTCCGATTTTTGGTAAGTGCCTCTGTTTTATCATTATGAGGAACACTGGGGCCTCTGATACCCACTTCGTGGCCGAACGCCACTTTCGGTGCTTAACGGCCGGTTTTCGGGCCCCGAACCTCGCGGTTTGGGCCCTGAGCATTCATTTTGCATCGGTTTTTATTCAAATTTGGTAAGTGCCTCTGTTTTATCATTATGAGGAACACTGGGGCCTCTGATACCCACTTCGTGGCCGAACGCCACTTTCGGTGCCTGCGGCCCGTTTTCGGGTCGGGATCCCGAACCGCGCGGTTTTGGTCCCCGAGCTTTCGTTTTGCATTAGTTTTTGTTCAATTTTGGTAGGTACCTCTGTTTTAGCACCAGGAAGATCACTGGAGGGTGGGAGGCCAGCAATTGTCTCAAAGAACCGCTTATTCGCTTGGTCAAAAGTGGTTCAGCATGAATCCGGGAAGGAGAAAAGTCTGCGCGGCTTCACCGAAACAAGCGTAACTCTTTGCACAAGAGGAATTAAAATATGAGGCCACCACCATTGGCAAGATTACTTCCGGGGCTTCATTTTTCATTCAAGAATCTCCTAAGTCCAAATCCGGGGGGAGGAGATATGGTTGGTTGAAGTCCGGTTGGACTGAATCTGCGCGGCTTTACGGAAACTGGCATAAATTTTTCTACAGGAGGAATTTTGATGCAAGGTTTGCGGCATTGGAAAGCTAACTTCCGGGGCTTTAATTTGGACACTTGAATGGACATTTTTGGACTTCCCTAGAACCCACCAGCCAGTGGTCTTCTCGGCAGTTTTTTTTTTTTTATCTAGCTGGCCAGCCACCCCTTTTGGGAAATGACGATTTTGCCCCTATGAGTTGGCCGGCCCTATTCCTCTCTTTGAGTGTATTCCAGATATGCATTAGTTGTCCTCAAAATATCTAGATTTGGGGAAAGATCTTTAGAGCAAAATATCTAGATTTGGAAAAAATCTTTAGAGGGAATGCTTGGGTGTATTTTTCACTCCCTTTTGCCCTCCTTTTTGACCCCTTTCTTGGCTATAAAAACCAGGGGCCACCAGCTGGTTTAAGGGTTAAAAAAAAAAATCCTTTGAGCCTTGCATATACATCTCCTCCATTCCTCTCTTCTAAAAAGCTTCAAACATCCAAGTCTTGGCACCATTTTGTCCATCAACACCTAGCATCACCATCACCATACCATTTCCAGCAGCAAGGAAGGTTTTTTAGAGGCTAAGAAGCAACAAATTTGGTCCAAGAAGCAACAAAAGAAGTGGTCTTCAAGGGTGAGTCCCTTTTCCCTCTTTTTTAGCACCTTTTTGTATCATTTTTATACCCTATTTGATTGTGGTTTTGGGCTCCGACCCCTACTGGTTTTAGGCTTATTTTGAGCCCCTCTTCAACATTGAAGAAGGGCTCAACCATGTTTGGTAACTCTATCATGCACTTGTTTCATAATCTCTCATATTTTCCGTAATTTTGCATGCTTTGTTAAGCCTTTCTTTGTTCTGTTTTTGGCCATGCTCAGGCCTGAAAATAGTCTTAAAATGATCCCCTCTACATGTTTTGTTAAGGGTCTTAGGTTGTTTGGTGCTTCCATGCATGACCTCTCTTTATAGCCCCTATTTGGTTCATTATTTTGCATGCTTTGTTAGGCTTGCTTAACTTCTGTTTCCGGCCTTCATCAGGCTTAGAAAGTATCTTATTTTGGCCCATTATTCATGTTTTGTTAGGGGTCTTAGGCCATTTGGTAATTTATTTTGGTACTTCATGTTATACCCCCTATTTGGTTCATTATTTTGCATGCTTTGTTAAGCTTGCTTAACTTCTGTTTCCGGCCTTCGTCAGGCTTGAAAAGAGCCTTGTTTTGGCTTTCTCTTCATGTTTTGTTAAGGGTCCTAGGCCATTTGATGCATGCTTTTGGTACTTCATGTTGTACTCCATCTTTGGTTCATTATTTTGCATGCTTTGTTAGGCTTGCTTGGCTTCTGTTTTCAGCCTTCATCAGGCTTAGAAAGTGTCTTAAAATGACCCATTCTTCATGTTTTGTTAAGGGTCCAAGGTTTTTTGATGCATGATTTTGGTACCTCATGTTATAGCCTTTGTTGGCTCATAATTTTGCATGCTATGTTTAGCCTATTTACATACTGAATTGGGGGATTTCATCTCTTGTAAATGTGCATATTTTTGGCCCCTATTTAATGTTGTAGAACTGTGTTTTTCAGTTTGAGCATTGTAGATACCACTTGTTTTGTAATTCTCCTCTTTTCCCCCATTTTTGCAAGCTATTTTTACCATACTTGTGGTTGTTATTTATCCATGATTTGTACTGGAAAAATGCTAGTTTAGGGGCTGCCTTGCTACTGTTTTACATGCTATGTCCATATTGTGCACGTTTAGTAGGGCTGTAGGCCATTTCGGGTGCTTTACATTGCATTTCGAGCATCGGGTGTAATTTTGCTATAATTCGGGGGCTGTTTTGCATCATTTTAGCTACTGAAATTTGCATTTTTTGTATGCCATATGCCACGTCTTGTTTGCATGCCGTTTTTGTGCCTTAGGGCCATGCCTCGATTTCGAGGCAATTTCATTTTCATCCGACAGCAGCCTATGCGAGTGTGGCTGAGGCCCTCTCATGTCGACGTAAGCCCATCATTGCATTCCGGACGCCATTTTATGCATTCCTCGGTTTGTGTGCCCACGGGCACACATTTCGAGGCACCTCGTTTTTATCATTCCGGCAGCTTATGTGAGTGCGGCTGAGGTCCTCTCATGTTAGTGTAAGCCCAATTTGTTATTTCATGCCTGTATGTCACCGCCTCGGTTTACGTGCCCGTGGGCACACATTTCGAGGCACTTCATTTTCATTCCGGCAACTTATGTGAGTGCGGCTGAGGCTCTCTCACATTAGTGTAAGCCCAATTTGCATTTTCCATATCATTTGCATTGCGTATGCCACCGCCTCGGTTTGCGTGCCCGTGTGCACGCGTTTCGAGGCACTTCATTTTTATCTCACGGCATCTTATGTGGGTGTGGCTGAGGCTCTCTCATGTTAGTGTAAGCCCAATTTGCATTCTGTATGCCATTTTTAGTTCTCACATTCAATGCCTTTTCTGCTTATGCGTGTCTGTGGCACGATTTCTAGATATCCCCTTTTAGTCTCCTTTTATATCATATTTTATGTCATCTCATGCTTGTATGCCATTTTTCGCTTTACGTGCGGGTAAGCACGCATTTCGAGACATCTCATTTTCATAGCATTGTGTATGTTAGGATTGCATATTAGCTACGTTTCATGCATATCATGCATATTGCATCGTGTTCGGGATAGGAGTTAGCCCGGGCACGGGAAACGAGGCACGTTTCGTACTCCGAGTAACGGAACGGGTCTCAATTCCCAAGTCACCGACGCTCCGGATTACCCATGATGGAGTTAGGTTTTGTTGTAGCATTCACATGCATTCATCTGATATTAAGTTGTGCAATTCGGTTCCTCGGCCATCATGCATCGATGTGCGTGATTGGTGGCACGAGGATCGAGGCATGCATATATTTTGTGAAATACATTGCCATGCCCCTTTCCTGCTCTCTGTTGCAGCAAAATGAAGAATCAGCAACTTCCCGGAGTCTGGCACGCATTTCGAGAAACATCGCAAACAGAGGCTAACTGGGGCATCCCGGTGGATTTTCGCGCGAAGCAGCTCAACATGCATCATATCATTATCCGGAGTCAAGGCAGCCCCTGGCTTGCATGCCAGTTTATAGCTTTCCTAGATTAATCAGTTGATTAATTAGAAATCTGTATTTATTTATTTCGGACTGTAATATTTGGTCTCAGATATTTATTCTACTCCGCGAGGGCATAATTGTAATAAGTGTGCGTGAGTGTGATGTATGTCTTCAATCCCACGCCTTTCGTCCTTTTATTTATCCGCTTACGTTGGTTAGATTAGGGCATATTTCAATTAGCATACAGTATGATAGCATGTTTGCATCATTCATCTGTTTTGCATGCACCGGGCTCGGCGCATCATACAAACTGCATTTGTATTTCAATTCTAAATTGAATACATGTTAGCTGTAACATCATCATATGCCATGTTTAGAATAGCCGAGCCTGCTATAGTTTGCATCTTTGCATGTGTCGCATTAGGCATTGCTGTATATTTAGGATCACGCATGATTTCTAATGAGCTTCTATTTTAGCTTGGAGTACTCGGTGAGTTTTTATGCTTTAGCATCCTTGCATGCGTGTGAGTGTTGCCATGAAAGCATGCTTACCATGAGGCTAAATGCTTATGTGATATAACTGCACTTGAATGCCTGTGGGTGAAGGTTGAGTTATCCGAATTGGGACAATTCATCAAAATGCTTGTTTTAAGCCCACTAGATAGTGGCAAAATCATGTTTTTTCTAAGCCCACCCGAGGGTGGCAAATCCACGTCTTAGCCTACTTGCGAGTAGCACCATCAAACCATTTTCAAACAAACAAGCATGAAATGTTTTGTTCCAACTCAGGCGACTCGATTTATACTTGTATGTCAGGCGCATCACATAGTAACCTAGGCTAATAACCTAATAAGAACGCACAAAGTTTTCAAAAACAGATATCATGGTTAGTAGAGGCGGTCTTTGATCGGCGAAGCGGGTGCTCACGATGTGACCTTCCCCAATCGTACCCAAGTTCCCGAGCCAACTTTGGTGATGACGGACACGTGGCCTTTGGCACCGAGTTAGGGTTTCCTAAATTTCCCATTTAAAAAATATTTAGGTGGCGACTCTGTTATCTGGCAAAGCAGTCTATGTTTGGTACTTCTTTTCAAAAAATCTGTTTTTTTTCAAAAACGATTTGCCAGAGTTGGACTCTTTGGTTCAGATTTAGAACCGCAACAAAATCGAGTCCGAACTGTAGCGAGGTCCCTCGCGGGCTTGTTACAGTTTCTGGCGACTCTGCTGGGGATTTAGAGAACTTGACTCGAACTCATGATATCTGGTTTTGACTACGCTTGTGTGTTTCTTTGCATTGCATTTGCATTGGTGCGCCTAGGACACCGTGTTTGCCATATGCCATTCTACGAGCGATTTGGGAGGCTTGTCTTGTCAAGGCATGTCCATAAGGCCGACGGCCTGGGCTCGACAAAGATGGGAACACAAACCCCGGTTTTACCGGCACCCTTTGACCATTCGACCTAGTGCATATTCGGATCCATAGTGACCATTCCAAACTAGGACAAAGTTGCTTACCCATTTATAGGTTGTTTGAAACATTGCGTGCGTAGTGAAACCCTAGTTCCCGACAAAATAGGACAGAAACCCTACCCCAACATAGGGGTGTTTTGGCTCTCACTTATCTGTTATGTGCTTGCTAGGGTGTGCCTCTACAGGGAATGCATGTATCAGTTTATGAGTTTGGGCATCAGTTCATGGGCACCAATTCAAGATTTTGGGTATCGAAGCTGCGGGCATCAAGATTTGGTGGAATCGGGCCACTGAGGGTATCACCACAGCGTAATTTTGGGGCAGAATTCAGGAGAGGGCACACTCATTCAACTATGCTCACATCTGTTCAGGTGAAATCAGGCTGAGATGCTGTCTGTTTTCTCTTTTGCTAGGTAGTCTGGGAACCATAGCTTCACAGGGCTCCAATATCCCCCGGGTACACCGAACTTGTGTTGATAGACTTTGTCGGGTCAGAGATTCAGTTGAAGGGCAATCAGTGTTCCTTTACCAGAGGCAAGGTGAAAAGGCCAGTCAGACACAAACCATCAAGATGCTGTGACTACCAAATTTCAGTGGTCTTTGAACAGTCGGGTTGAGGTTTCCGAGCCTACTGCAGACACACATATACCGGTCGCTCAGTCGAATCAGGACAATATGTCGAGTCTGGAAGAAATGGTGCGCCAACTCCAAGATAGTATGAAAGCCATGCAACAAGACGCTGTCCGTCAAGCAGAATTCACCAAGCAACAGGCTGTGGTCATATCCCAACAGGCAGAGACAATTGCTAGGTTAGAACAGCAAACCGAAGCATCCGCTTCACAACAAGTTCCTCCCCCAGCAGGAGCTCCAGCACCTGGGAAGATGCCAAATGTCCAGGAAGGTACGGACATTCCGATAGGGCCGGCTCCACCTTCGATTCTACCGCAACTATCCAAGGCACCTACGCCTATCAATGTACCGGACTCTCCCTTTGAGTTCGAAGCAGACTCCATAGCACTGAAGCTGAGTAAGTTGGAAAAAATGTTTAAGAAATCCCAAGGAGTCAAGTCTATTCCCGACATCGAGGATGGGTATACAGACGCAGCTGTGACGCTGCCAGATCGGTTCAAGATGCCTCATATTGATCGATTTGATGGGTCCGGGGACCCCATGGTACACTTGAGACTGTTTTCAGATATCCTAAGGCCAATGGGCCTCAAGAGTTTTCGGTTGTCATTATTTGGCCGGACCCTGTCAGGTGTGGCATCCGCATGGTATGCCAAGCTAGAAGATGACGTCAAGAGAAATTGGGACGAAATGGCTGAGGCCTTCATCGCAAAGACTCATACAACACAGATTGAGATTACGACCGTGATCTCGAGACAACTAGGCAAGAGCCTAAGGAGAGTTTTTCGAGTTCAGAACTGGATGGAGGGCCAACGCATCGATGATGACCTTGAGGCCTACGGACAAAGACCAGATTCGGATGATTGTGCGCAATCTACAGCCGAAGTTAATGCAAAAGATGATAGTAGTCCCCTTTCCTACTTTTTCTCACTTACATGAGATGGGAGTACAGACGAGGATGCTATGAAGCAGGCCTCATTGACCAAGAGAAGGAGCACCTAGGCGGGCATTTTCCCAGCTTGAATCGACCACCGATGGCGATGTGGCCACAAGATCTTCCGAGGTGGGCATGGTCACCACCACCACATCAAAAAGGGCTACCCCATTCAGGTGCGTCCGAAGTAGCTCATGAAACCAAATATCCGCCTCGAGTCAAGAGGGTTTTCACCCCACTTTACATGCCTTTGTCAAAGGCTCTAGAGGTCTTAATCCGAAGGGACATCTCAAACCGTTGGAACAATGTTTACCCGATCCTATCCTCGCAAAGCATGACCGGACTAAATCAGGCCTACCATCAACAAACCGGTCATGAGACCGATAGCTGCTTTCGTCTGCGCCATGATGTACAAGATTTGTTTGACAACAACGTCATCGCCGCACCAGTCTCACAAGGTCTATCGACACTGGATCGATGAATGTGGGAGATAATGTTATGTGAACGGGGGATGAACCACCTGCGGGCGGCGCTCGATCAACTCCAGACGTGGGAATGGCACGCACTGTTCTGAGCAATGTGCAAATACCAGTTTTTGCATTCTGACTTGGGTATTGGGTCTGTTTTGTTGTTTTGTTTTGAGTCTGTCTTTTGTTTTGAGTCAGTCTCTTTTGTTTTGGGTCTATCTTGTTGTATCGAGTCAGTCCTGTTGTATAGGAGTCGGGTGATTCCGGGGGTGTTACCTCGGGCGTCACCATTTTGTTTCGCGTTTGCCTTTTTGTCTTGTTTTGAGTCTGTTTCTGCCAGGGAGCCAGTTATGCCAACAGATTTTGAATGAAATGGCAGTGCATTCCACCTGCTCTCTTGTGCCTTGAGGTAATTGTATTGACCTAAGTTTTTCAAAACCTTTTTGAACACTGCGGTGAAAACAAAGAGGGAGGAATTCCTCGGGATTTGCAAAACTTTTATCAAATGAGAGAAAGAGAGGCATACTAAGCCCTTAATGAATGAAATCATGCTTGTTAGTGTGAGTACTGAGAAGGACCCTGGCTTTGATCCAGATTGATCCTACACTGTCTTCAGCGCGAGCGATTTGTCGCTTTCTTAAAAACTTTCAAAAAAGGGTTTTGCGCGGTCCTGCAAAGACATGTGTGGAATCGCTCTTGAGATTGTGCAGCTTAGGATCGCTCTCAGCCTCGAGACTCGACCCCCCTTGGTTTTCAAACCTTGAACTGGCATTCAGAATGTTCAACGGTCGACCACGATGTAAGGCCTGTGTGGCCAGATTTGAAGCAGCCCTCGAACAAGAGGCACCAAAGTCAGATCAAGAAGGTCAAACCTCATCAGAAGAAGCTTGCAAAGCTAGATCAGAAGCACCCCTTGAACTAGGGGCAAAAAATATCCGATGTGCTCGAAGAACCAAAAGTGGATCCTTCTGCTAATCAATACAACAGCCACTCTCTTGGGTACAGAGGGCTCCAATCTCAAAACCATTTGGCATGGACTTGTTACACTTTTACCCTTCGAGAGGCTCGCTGGGCCGAAAACCCGAAAGGGCGACCCAGGCAAAAGTTAGAGCGAGACAAGAAAAATATATATACAAAAATACAAAAAGAAAAAAAAATGCAAAGATACAAAAAATGCAAAAAAGAAGAGAAAAAAAAGAGAAAAGAATAGAAAAAAAAAAGAAAAGAAAGAAAAAAAAAGCTCGCAAGGTCGAAAACCTGCAACAGGCGCCTTGGCAAAAGTTAAAGCATAAAAAGGAGAGGTTAAATACCCGAGTGTACCTTAACCCCGAACTACGTAAGGCTTGATTCCCATATTTGGGATACGTAGGCAACTTCATTCTGAAGTCCAGCCGTAAAACAATTCAAATTCGATTGTGTCCATGTAATGGTTTTGATCATCTCCGCCTTCTCTGTATCCGAGAGTTCGGTTGTAATCATCACTCTGAGGATTGACTACAACGCGCCGCGGTGCTATCCAAACAAGGGGCAACTTTCCGTTGCCATTCAGTGTGCTGCGGCGCCAGTCAAACAAGGGGCAACTTTCCGTTGCCATTCAATGCGCCGCGGTGCCGTTCAAACAAGGGGCAACTTTCCGTTGCCATGCAGCTCTCTTCAAGCACGGGGCAGTTTTCCCTTGGATCCGAGGTTGTGCATCTCAGGAGTAGGTTTCATGCTCGTTGAGCAAGTGGTCGTTTGCAAAAATAGTTTTTGAGAATTTTTACTGAGGTTGATTAATTTTCTTGAAATTGTTCCATCTTTTCCAAAAATTGGACCATTTCTTGGACCCGAAAAAGGAAAATTTTCAGTGCTCATGGCCTGACTTGCATGATTTCAAATCAAAAACTGAACAAGCATGTTAATCTAACTCTCATTTTTTGTCAAAATTGTTTTAATAGAAAGCCAAAAACATAAAAATGGTCGAAATGATGCACTAGGGGCACAGTTGAGTCAGGCTTCCTGTCTTTTCCCTGTTGTCAATGCATTTACCAAAAAAAGGGCACTCTACCTGCCAGAAGAGGGCACCACTGAAGCTAACCGCAAAAGGGCTGAAAGCTCTCCCATCCTCCAAGCAGCGAGGTATCGAGCCAAGTGCGAAGCACGAACTGGAATAGGGCAAGATATTCCACTCCCTCATCTGGACAGATCTTATCACGTCCAAACTCCCCAGCAAAGCATCATCAACCAATGCTAGCCGCAGATTTGCTACACACCCAGTTGTAGCACAACCCCTCTGTGGGAGGAACTCACTAGCTGTGTGCAGAAGAAGAATCTGGTAGAATACCAGGGGCGAGAGCCTTCAACTTGCTGTTTATCCATCAACCACCCAGGGGAGGGATTGAAAAATGAGAGATTGAAGAATAGAGAGATGTGCGTTTAGAGAAAAAGTGAGAAAAGGGCTTTTTCAGAAAAACAGAGCTTAAGGGTCGAGTGATATGAGAACCACAAATGAGAAAGGGTGGGAAACACTACCCGGTGAAACAGGCTCCCTGTGCACATCTGAGTGTCGTATCTTTTGTTTTATCTCGATTCTTATTTTGAGTCGTTTTGAGTGTTACTCGATGTGTCTAGGTTGTGTGCCTTTTATTTCCTTGTTAAGTCGTTTGGCTGTGGTCAATTGTAGGCTCAATACCCGGCTGAGAATCCTTTTCTCATTTTCAAAATAAAATCATTTTGTGCTATGAGTGCCTTTCCGTTCTCCACATTTGTGCAAAACAGAATTTCTTCTTTCAGAAAATCGCAGGGTTCAACTCAGGTCATATGAGAACAGTAGAACCAGGACCTATCTGAAGCTATAATGGTTCTGGACTGCAAAGCAAAAGCAAAAGAGGAAAATATCGGGCATCTGAGTTTGTTCCAACTTCAGTAAGTTCCGAGACTATATTCCGTGTGTACCTCTTCAAGTCTTGCCAATGCTCTGAAGTATGAGTGTGCCTCTACCTCAAGCTCGAGATCAAGTCTACTTCAAGCCAGAATGGTGATCAGAAATGCTCTCTCTAAATACCGGCCCCTGCCAGATGCATCTTGGCCGTGTTTGCGATGAGTTCCTAGGAGACCAACTGCGACGGTGGAAATTAGAGTTCGAATGGCTGTTGCCTAGAACGCAAAGGTTCGGGATTTCCGAGACTAAAGTCTGGTTTAAATACCCAGAGGTGTGCCCTCGGCTTGAAATCTGTATGGAATCCCCATAGGTTGAGATAGCGTGTATGCACCTCAATTCTGGATACTGAACCAACCTAGTCTGTCACCCCGTTGGAGAATAGGGAAAGTTGTGAATATGATCAGGAAGAAAGGCAGCATCCAAAGTATTCTACGTGTAGAACCCTTGTCAGCATTCCAGAGCCTTTGTACTATGAGTTGAAGGTAAGTGTTCGAAGAGCACGAGGGGAGATCCCCGTCAGAGTAGAGCGGTTCACCGCCACTCACCTTATGAGATGCTTTCTAAAAGCGCCGCTTTGTCCATTTATTGCTTTCTTTAAGCATCATGCATTGTAATGCATTGTACCTATCAAGTTTCATTCTCAGTCATGCACGATATTGTATGTACGGTTCATTCAAAGAAGTTCCGTTTGAGATCATCCACTTAGTGTATCCATCACACTTCATTCACTTTGTGTACCTATCACACACATTTATTTGCTTCATTCAGTGTATCTAACACACTTTATTTTCCTTAGTGTATCGATCACACACATTCTCATTTAGTGTATCAATCACACATATATCTCTTTGTGTATCTATCACACCATTCTTCTCTTCATATCACATGTTCACTTTAGTGTATCCATCACACCTCACTTACTTTCGTTTGCTTCATGTATCTCTCACATGTTTACTTAGTGTATCAATCACACTCCCGTCATTTCGTGTATCAATTACACTCTCTTCACTTAGTGTATCAACCACACTTCTTTCATTCTGTGTATCTATCACACACATTCTCATTCTCTGTATCTATCACACGCATACTCATTTTGTATCTATCACGCACATATTCACTTCAATTACTTTAGTGCATCTATCACACTTCGCGTTCACCTTTAGTGTATCAATCACACTCTGTTCACATAGTGCATCTATCACACTTTGTGTTCACTTTTAGTATATCCATCATACTTTGTTCACTAAGTGCATCTATCACACTTCGTGTTCACCTTTAGTATATCAATCATACTTTGTTCACTAAGTGCATCTATCACACTTCGTGTTCACCTTTAGTATATCAATCATACTCTGTTCACTAAGTGCATCTATCACACTTCGTGTTCACCTTTAGTATATCAATCATACTCTGTTCACTAAGTGCATCTATCACACTTCGTGTTCACCTTTAGTATATCAATCATACTCTGTTCACTAAGTGCATCTATCACACTTCGTGTTCACCTTTAGTATATCAATCATACTCTATTCACTAAGTGCATCTATCACACTTCGTGTTCACCTTTAGTATATCAATCATACTTTGTTCACTAAGTGCATCTATCACACTTCGTGTTCACATTCAGTATATCCATCATACTCTGTTCACATAGTGCATCTATCACACTTTGTGTTCACATTTAGTATATCCATCATACTTTGTTCACTAAGTGCATCTATCACACTTTGTGCTCGCTTTTAGTATATCAATCATACTCTATTCACATAGTGCATCTATCACACTTTGTGTTCACATTTAGTGTATCCATCACACTTTGCTCACTTCACCCTTTGTATATCAATTACACTTTGCTCAAATAGTGTATCTATCACACACTCGCTTTGCCTACTTTGTGTATCAATCACACACGCTCACACTTGTTTTGCTTTGTGTATCAATCACACATGCCCTCTGTGTGTATCCACCACACACATTCGCTTAGTGTATCCATCACACTCATTCGCTTAGTGTATTAATCACACTTTATTCGTATAGTGTATCCATCACACTCTCTTCACTTTTGTGTATCTATCACACATGTTTGTCCACTTAGTGTATCCATCGCACTTCGTTCAGTTTTGTGTATCTGTCGCACATGTTCATGAAGAATCCCCAATTTTCAAACCGGCTTCGCGTAGCGAATAAGTCCAATTTTCAAACCGGCTTCGCGTAGCGTGTAAGTCCAATTGTCAAAATCTTCCCGCATATCTTTTGCATTTTGCCCCTGCCTGCGGGCACGCCTGCGGGCACACATATCTTTGTTTATCTTGTATGATTGTCTAAGTCTTCGGCCTTGTCAAAAATGGGTCGTCTCTAGGCTTTGACATTCACTCCCGTCACTTCTTGACTTCCGAGTTCTGTCAAAGAGGGGCAACTGTAGACACCCTATTTTTGACCGGCCTTAAGACTCAGACGTCACCGATTGAGTGCTCGGTGATGTTGCATACTGTGCCTAGTCTCGGTTTACGAACCAGACTCGGTTTTCTCTGTTTTCTTTCTAGAGGGGAGGGAGTGGTCCCGTAGACTATCTCCCAGTGGCCGTGAGCTATATTTCGTGGCCGCAGGCCATTTTGCCCATTTCGAGTCTTGCCTCGATTTTCGGGACCGTCAGGCCGTGTGCCTTGGTTCGGGACCGCCCAACCATCTCCGATTCCTCCAGTTTTTGGTAAGTGCCTCTGTTTTATCATTATGAGGAACACTGGGGCCTCTGATACCCACTTCGTGGCCGAACGCCACTTTCGGTGCTTAACGGCCGGTTTTCGGGCCCCGAACCTCGCGGTTTGGGCCCCGAGCATTTATTTTGCATCGGTTTTTATTCAAATTTGGTAAGTGCCTCTGTTTTATCATTATAAGGAACACTGGGGCCTCTGATACCCACTTTGTGGCCGAACGCCACTTTCGGTGCCTGCGGCCCGTTTTCGGGTCGGGATCCCGAACTGCGCGGTTTTGGTCCCCGAGCTTTCGTTTTGCGTTAGTTTTTGTTCAATTTTGGCAGGTACCTCTATTTTAGCACCAGGAAGATCACTGGAGGGTGGGAGGCCAGCAATTGTCTCAAAGAACGATTATGTGCTTGGTCAAAAGTGGTTCAGCATGAATCCGGGAAGGAGAAAAGTCTGCGCGGCTTCACCGAAACAAGCGTAACTCTTTGCACAAGAGGAATTAAAATATGAGGCCACCACCATTGGCAAGCTTACTTCCGGGGCTTCATTTTTCATTCAAGAATCTCCTAAGTCCAAATCCGGGGGGAGGAGATATGGTTGGTTGAAGTCCGGTTGGACTGAATCTGCGCGCTTCTGAACGGCATAACTTTTTCTACAGGAGGAATTTTGATGCAAGGTTTGCGGCATTGGAAAGCTAACTTCCGGGCTTCAATTTGGACACTTGAATGGACATTTTTGGACTTCCCTAGAACCCACCAGCCAGTGGTCTTCTCGTCAGTTTTTTTTTTTTTTTTTTATCTAGCTGGCCAGCCACCCCTTTTGTGAAATGACTATTTTGCCCCTATGAGTTGGCCGGCCCTATTCCTCTCTTTGAGTGTATTCTAGATATGCATTAGTTGCCCTCAAAATATCTAGATTTGGGGAAAGATCTTTAGAGCAAAATATCTAGATTTGGAAAAAATCTTTAGAGGGAATGCTTGGGTGTATTTTCCACTCCCTTTTGCCCTTCTTTTTGACCCCTTTCTTGGCTATAAAAACCAGGGGCCACCAGCTGGTTTAAGGGTTAAAAAAAAAATCCTTTGAGCCTTGCATATACATCTCCTTCATTCCTCTCTTCTAAAAAGCTTCAAACATCCAAGTCTTGGCACCATTTTGTTCATCAACACCTAGCATCACCATCACCATACCATTTCCAGCAGCAAGGAAGGTTTTTCAGAGGCTAAGAAGCAACAAATTTGGTCCAAGAAGCAACAAAAGAAGTGGTCTTCAAGGGTGAGTCCCTTTTCCCTCTTTTTTAGCACCTTTTTTTATCATTTTTCTACCCTATTTGCTTGTGGTTTTGGGCTCCTACCCCTACTGGTTTTAGGCTTATTTTGAGCCCCTCTTCAACATTGAAGAAGGGCTCAACCATGTTTGGTAACTCTATCATGCACTTGTTTCATAATCTCTCATATTTTCCGTAATTTTGCATGCTTTGTTAAGCCTTTCTTTGTTCTGTTTTTGGCCATGCTCAGGCCTGAAAATAGTCTTAAAATGATCCCCCTCTACATGTTTTGTTAAGGGTCTTAGGTTGTTTGGTGCTTCCATGCATGACCTCTCTTTATAGCCCCTATTTGGTTCATTATTTTGCATGCTTTGTTAGGCTTGCTTAACTTCTGTTTCCGGCCTTCATCAGGCTTAGAAAGTATCTTATTTTGGCCCATTATTCATGTTTTGTTAAGGGTCTTAGGCCATTTGGTAATTTCTTTTGGTACTTCATGTTATACCCCCTATTTGGTTCATTATTTTGCATGCTTTGTTAGGCTTGCTTAACTTCTGTTTCCGGCCTTCATCAGGCTTAGAAAGTGTCTTATTTTGGCCCATTATTCATGTTTTGTTAAGGGTCTTAGGCCATTTGATAATTTCTTTTGGTACTTCATGTTATACCCCCTATTTGGTTCATTATTTTGCATGCTTTGTTAGGCTTGCTTAACTTCTGTTTCCGGCCTTCGTCAGGCTTGAAAAGAGCCTTGTTTTTGGCTTTCTCTTCATGTTTTGTTAAGGGTATTAGGCCATTTGATGAATGATTTTGGTACTTCATGTTGTACTCCATCTTTGGTTCATTATTTTGCATGCTTTGTTAGGCTTGCTTGGCTTCTGTTTTCAGCCTCATCAGGCTTAGAAAGTGTCTTAAAATGACCCATTCTTCATGTTTTGTTAAGGGTCCGAGGTTTTTTGATGCATGCTTTTGGTACCTCATGTTATAGCCTTTGTTGGCTCATTATTTTGCATGCTATGTTTAGCCTATTTACATACTGAATTGGGGGATGTCATCTCTTGTAAATGTTCATATTTTTGGCCCCTATTTAATGTTGTAGAACTGTGTTTTTTAGTTTTAGCATTTTAGATACCACTTGTTTTGTAATTCTCCTCTTTTCCCCCATTTTTGCAAGCTATTTTTACCATACTTGTGGTTGTTATTTATCCATGATTTGTACTGTAAAAATGCTAGTTTAGGGGCTGCCTTGCTACTGTTTTACATGCTATGTCCATATTGTGCACGTTTAGTAGGGCTGTAGGCCATTTCGGGTGCTTTACATTGCATTTCGGGCATCGGGTGTAATTTTGCTATAATTCGGGGGCTGTTTTGCATCATTTTAGCTGCTGAAATTTACATTTTTCGTATGCCATATGCCACGTCTTGTTTGCATGCCATTTTTGTGCCTTAGGGCCATGCCTCGGTTTACGTGCCCGTGGGCACGCATTTCGAGGCAGCTCATTTTCATCCGACAGCAGCCTATGCGAGTGTGGCTGAGGCCCTCTCATGTCGGCGTAAGCCCATCATTGCATTCCGGACGCCATTTTATGCATTCCTCGGTTTGCGTGCCCACGGGCACACATTTCGGGGCACCTCATTTTTATCATTCCGGCAGCTTATGTGAGTGCGGCTGAGGTCCTCTCATGTTAGTGTAAGCCCAATTTGTTATTTCATGCCTGTATGTCACCGCCTCGGTTTACGTGCCCGTGGGCACACATTTCGAGGCACTTCATTTTCATTCCGGCAGCTTATGTGAGTGCGGCTGAGGCTCTCTCACATTAGTGTAAGCCCAATTTGCATTTTTCATATCATTTGCATTGCGTATGCCACCGCCTCGGTTTGCGTGCCCGTGTGCACGCGTTTCGAGGCACTTCATTTTTACCTCACGGCATCTTATGTGGGTGTGGCTGAGGCTCTCTCATGTTAGTGTAAGCCCAATTTGCATTCTGTATGCCATTTTTAGTTCTGCTGCATTCCGTATGCCTTTTCCTCGGTTTGCGTGCCCGTGGGCACGCATTTCGAGATATCCCATTTTAGTCTCATTGTATATCATATTTCATGTCATCTCATGCTTGTATGCCATTTTCTCAGTTTACGTGCCCGTGGGCACGCATTTCGAGACATCTCATTTTCATAGCATTGTGTATGTTAGGATTGCATATTAGCTACGTTTCATGCATATCATGCATATTGCATCGTGTTCGGGATAGGAGTTAGCCCGGGCACGGGAAACGAGGCACGTTTCGTACTCCGAGTGATGGAACGGGTCTCAATTCCCAAGTCACCGACGCTCCGGATTACCCATGATAGAGTTAGGTTTTGTTGTAGCATTCACATGCATTCATCTGATATTAAGTTGTGCAATTCGGTTCCTCGGCCATCATGCATCGATGTGCGTGATTGGTGGCACGAGGATCGAGGCATGCATATATTTTGTGAAATACATTGCCATGCCCCTTTCCTGCTCTCTGTTGCAGCAAAATGAAGAATCAGCAACTTCCTGGAGTCTGGCACGCATTTCGAGAAACATCGCAAACAGAGGCTAACTGGGGCATCCCGGTGGATTTTCGCGCGAAGCAGCTCAACATGCATCATATCATTATCCGGAGCGGAGTCAAGGCAGCCCCTGGCTTGCATACCAGTTTATAGCTTTCCTAGATTAATCTGTTAATTAATTAGAAATCTGTATTTATTTATTTCGGACTGTAATATTTCGGGTCTGTATTATTTATTCGGACCCTCTGCGCGAGGGCATAATTGTAATAAGTGTGCGTGAGTGTGATGTATGTCTTCCAATCCCACGTCTTTCGTCCCTTTTATTTATCCGCTTACGTTGGTTAGATTAGGGCATATTTCAATTAGCATACAGTATGATAGCATGTTTGCATCATTCATCTGTTTTGCATGCACCGGGCTCGGCGCATCATACAAACTGCATTTGTATTTCAATTCTAAATTGAATACATGTTAGCTGTAACATCATCATATGCCATGTTTAGAATAGCCGAGCCTGCTATAGTTTGCATCTTTGCATGTGTCGCATTAGGCATTGCTGTATATTTAGGATCACGCATGATTTCTAATGAGCTTCTATTTTAGCTTGGAGTACTCGGTGAGTTTTTATGCTTTAGCATCCTTGCATGCGTGTGAGTGTTGCCATGAAAGCATGCTTACCATGAGGCTAAATGCTTATGTGATATAACTGCACTTGAATGCCTGTGGGTGAAGGTTGAGTTATCCGAATTGGGACAATTCATCAAATGCTTGTTTTAAGCCCACTAGATAGTGGCAAAATCATGTTTTTTCTAAGCCCACCCGAGGGTGGCAAATCCACGTCTTAGCCTACTTGCGAGTAGCACCATCAAACCATTTTCAAACAAACAAGCATGAAATGTTTTGTTCCAACTCAGGCGACTCAGTCTATACTTGTATGTTGTGCGCATCACATAGTAACCTAGGCTAATAACCGGAATAAGAACGCACAAAGTTTTCAAAAACAGATATCATGATTAGTAGAGGCCGGTCTTTGACCGGGCGAGCGGGGGTGCTCACGATGTGACCTTCCCCAATCATACCCAAATTCCCGAGCCAACTTTGGTGATGACGGACACGTGGCCTTTGGCACCGAGTTAGGGTTTCCTAAATTTCCCATTTAAAAAATATTTAGGTGGCGACTCTGTTATCTGGCAAAGCAGTCCATGTTTGGTACTTCTTTTCAAAAAATCTGTTTTTCTTTAAAAACGATTTGCCAGAGTTGGACTCTTTGGTTCAGATTTAGAACCGCAACAAAATCGAGTCCGAACTGTAGCGAGGTCCCTCGCGGGCTTGTTACACCCTGCTGCAGTAGAATTGGAACAGAGGAAGACAGAGTGTTTCCAGAAAATGTTTATCCTCTCTGTCCTTCTCTATCATGAAGGTGATTAAGGAAGGAGTAGATTTGATTCTCAAATCATCAATCATTGCAAATTTGTTGCATGATGATCTTAGAAACGATAGGACAAGAGCTCAATAAATGAAACAAAAGATAAACAATATATCCTCCCTATCATGTAGTTACCTCAAGTGAGGGGGTAGACTTGCTTCATGAATCATTGAACATCACTGAAATAGTATGCGATGATTCAAGGCGCAATAGGTTCAGTATAACGCCTAACTAAACCTAACTAAATTATATTATCTTTTTACCTTTTCTTATTCCAATTTTATTAGCCCTTTTTACTCTACCTTTCTATTCTCTTATATTTTCTTCCTTTTTGTCCAAAGATGATGATTATGTCTACTAAGTCCAAAACAACAAAAAATAGCAAGCATGACTTGACTCGAGAAATGAGCTTTTCGAGCACTTTTCTATGGGGGGAAATTATAAAGGAAGAATCAAACTTATTTACAAGAGATAATAAATTCAGAGGCAAACTCAAAATGAGCGATAACAACCCTAAATTCAAACTCGATAATGAGCTATAATGACTCTTTCCTTTATGATTTACAAAGGTCTAAATGAAAAATTAGTCCCTTAGAAGTAAATACACTGGCGATAAAAGGAGGTATCAAACAAGAGATTGTGCTTAGCATAAGAGAGATGTAATGCCCTGGTAATGAATCTCCGAGGAGATTAAACCATTTAGCATGAGAGGTTTTTTTCTTATGTCTTGAGCGGCAATCTTTTGTTTGATACAATTCTTAATCAAAAGAAATAAAGAAAGGATGGAGATTACAAAGTGCTAATGAAATGGCGGATGGTTACAATGGTGTGAATATGTACATAAAAGCTATAAAAATGAAAGAAAAGGCTATCAACTCAAATGGATTGGAAGCTTATGGCTTATACACCAAATCCATGAGGACTTACAACAACACAAGCATAATATTCAAAGCAAAAATTAAACAAACACACTAAACAACCCCTAAACTCCAAAAAAATAGTGTCCAAAACCAAAAGAAACAAAGTAGAAAAAGGCAAAGCAACAAGCTATGAAACATGGCCTAAGGAAGGGTGGCTAACCCCTCCTCTTTTTGTGACTTTTCAATCACATTTTTAAGCTTAAAGTAGCTTTGAAATCAGTATGGTAAGGCAAAGAAAAGAAAGCTCAAAGATTACCCCTTTAAAGAGAGGATGTTCTTCTTGGTTGACAAACCACAAGCTTAACACTCTCTAGGATATAAAATTATCTTCAAGAACCTCAGCAAAAGCTTCAAGTCTAAGCTTAGAAGTTGTATGTATAGTGTATGTATGGTGTATGTATAGTGTATGTATATTGCAAGAGAAGAAGGAAGTGTGTTGGACAAGTTATGGCTCTTGGCAAAATTTTCTAACCCCAAACCATGAGGGAGGTCTTTTATTTATAGAAAAAAGGCTTCTACGTTGGAAATATCTACAAAGAGACAGCTGGTCCAACCATGTGCATGGGAGCAGCTACAACTGTTACAAAATATTTGCTACACTAAACATGGCTGGCCGGCTATAAAGATGTACGGTTGGCCCAAAAAGTGGCATACCTAGTCCAATTTTGGTCTTGTTGCCACTGAGAGCTACCGGGCCTAAATACCTATGGCCAGGTCCTAAATACACACGGCCGGGTCTCAATTTGAAAAGAGGATTTTTTTAAGGGTCTAAAACATTTTGGTCAAAATGAGGTGTAAGGTTTGGATTTGAGCTCAAACCTGTTCTTTTGTTGAAAATTTGAACGATCACATAGTATAATATTTCATCATCGAGTGTTCAAGGTGAGGTGCCCAAGTCTTAAGGGCGGTCAAAATGTAGTGTCTCCAGTTGCCCTTCTTTGACGGAGCTCGAAGTCATGAAATGACGTGAGTAAATGTCGAAGCCCAAAGAAGACCCATTTGACAAGGCCGTAAGACTTGGGCAAACAAATGCAGTTAGTTGAACCCAAGGGTTGCCTACGTATCCCTTTGCGAGGAATCAAACTAGCGTAGTTCAAGGGTAGTACATAAATGATATTCAATGCAATGCAATAATATAATCAAACCACAAGCAGTGCCTACCACACAAATATCATAAAGGAATGGAGATGCAAATCAAACTATGTCTTAACACAGAAAAGGTGCCGACACCCTCAAACCATAATTTATGTGGAATAGGTGCGTACACATGCAGAACTATGCCTTTTGCAAAAAGGTACAAGTAATTGGGTGGTATGATATATGTAAGGAATGATCTGCTGGGTAATGATCTACTGGGGAATAACAATGTAATGTTATGATAATGATCCTAAACACATTTATGCGAAGAAGATGAATGCAACAAGATGAAGTACGATTGAATGGATGCAATGGATAAAACGAATAAAATGGATAGAGTAACATACTCCAACCATACTGGAATCGTGAGAGAGGGAAGAATAAGTAAGGAATGACACACTCTAACCACGCTAAAATCGTGAGAAGAAAAAGAGACTCCAACCACGCTCGAATCGTGAGAGGAGGAAGAACAAGTGAGGAACGACACACTCTAACCATGCTAAAATCGTGAGAAGAGGAAAAGACTCCAACCACGCTAGAAGCATGAGAAGAGGAAAAGAAAAAAAAAAAAAAAAAAAAAAAAAACCGCTCAAGGTCGTGTTCCTGCACGCCCTAAGATACTCCAACCACAATGAAATCATGAGAAGGGGAAATGAAAAAACCGCTTAGGGTCATGTTCCTGCACACCATGAGATACTCTAACCCCGCTAAAATCGTAAGAAAAAGAAAAGCAAAAATTGCTCAGGGTCATGTTCCTGCATGCCCTAAGATATTCTAACCATGCTAAAATCGGGAGAAGAGGAAAAGAAAAAACTACTCAGGGTCATGTTCTTGTAAGTCTTGAGATACTCTAACCACGCTGAAATCATGAAAAGAGGTCCTAAACCGCTTAGGGTCATGTCTTGCATGCCTTGCGATAAAAACTACTTGAGAACACGTCTCACGTGTCTTGAGAAAACCGCTCAAGGTTGGATTCTGGCATGCCTTGAGATACTTTAACCACCCTGAAATCGTGAGAAGAGATCTTGAGAAAACCGTTCAGGGTCGTATTCCTACACGCCCTGAGGTAAAAACTGCTCGAGAATGTGTCTCACGTGTCTTGAGAAAACTGCTCAGGGTTGCGTTCCTACATACCCTAAGATACTCCAACCACGCTAAAATCGTGAGAAGAGGAAGAGACTCCAACTATGCTGGAATCGTGAGATCAGGAAGAACACTTTAACCACGTTGAAATCTTGAGAAGAGGTCCTGAATCACTTAGGGTCTTGTTCCTGCACACTGTGAGATAAAAACTGCTTAAGAACATGTCTCGCTCGTCCGGAGAAAACCGCTTAAGAACATGCTCCCACATGTTTTGAGAAAAGCCAGGGGGACAATGATCCTAAAATGCATTTCAACGAAAAATGATAAATGATACAAGATAACACATGATGAAAATGAATGTAATAAGTGCGATGATATGATACATGTGACATGCAATGTAGTGAATGATGTTTAGAGAATGCAATAAACAAACAAAGCGGCACTTTAGAAAGCACCTCATGGATGAGTGGCAATGAACCGCTCTACTCTGACGGGGATCTCCCATTCCTTCAACTCACAGTTAAAAAGTCCTCAAATGTTGACAATGGGTAAAATTTGCATGCGAAAACCATGGATGTCGCTTTTCTCCCTAATCATACTTACAACTTTCCCTATTCTCTAACGAGGTGACAGACTAGATTGATTCAGTATCCATAATTAAAGCGCATAAAAGCTACCTTAAACTATGGGGGCTGCCATACATATTTCAAGTCGAGAATACACCCTTGGGTATTTAAACCAGACTTTAGTCTCAGAAATTCCGAACCTTTGTGTTCTAGACGTCGTCATTCAAACTCTAGTTTCCACCATCGCAGTTGGTCTTCTAGGAACTCATTGCCAACACAGCCAAGACGTCTTTGGTGGGGATTGGTGTTTAGGGAGAGCACTTTTGATCCGACTCAGCTGACTTGGTCTCAAGGTCGAGGTACACTTATACTCCGGAGAAATGACAAGGCCTGAGAAGGTGCATTCGGAATGCAATTTCGGAATTCTCAAAAGTTGAAACAAACTCAGATGCCCCGATTTTTCCCTTTCTCTTTTGCTTTTGTAGTTCAGAACCTATGTAACTTCAGATAGGTCCCTTGTTCTGTTGTTCTCTCTCTTAATTGGGGTTGGACCCTACAGCTTTTGAAAGAAAGAATTATGTTTTGTATATCATGTTGGGAATAACACGGCAATCGAGCACAAAGCGATTTGTTTTTGAAATGGAAACTGAGAATGAGTTCTTAACCGGGTATTAAGCCTATGACTGACCAAAATCAAAATGACTCAAAATAAGAATCAAAACAAACAAAACGACAGACACAACACTTGGATGTTTTCTTTTGGCGAGAGACCTCTCAATTCACGCGGAGCTTGCTTCTCCAGGTATTGTTTCCCACTCTTTCTTATTTAAGGTTCTCACATCACTTTGGCACTCAATCTCTTTTTCTCTACATAAAAAAAAAAAAAAAAACCCTTTCCTTACTTTTTCTCTCAGCGCACATCTCTCCATTCTTTAATCTCTCTTATTTTTTTATCCCTTCCTAAGTGTGGTTGATGGACAAGTTGAAAGTTGTGGACCCTTGCCCCTAGTACTCTGCTAGATTCTATTTTCTTCGCTCGCAGCTAGTGAGTTTTCCCACAGAGGGGTTGTGGTGTGACTGGCTAGAAGTGCAACAAATCTACAACTAACATTACTTGGCGATGCCCTTGGCTTAACTTGATTGAGATGAGTTACAGCATGTCCTACCAGCCAGGTATACAATTGATTGG
The DNA here is from genome assembly GCA_025200525.1 of Camellia lanceoleosa. NCBI lineage: Eukaryota > Viridiplantae > Streptophyta > Magnoliopsida > Ericales > Theaceae > Camellia > Camellia lanceoleosa. Next base: position 43,646,512 of record CM045760.1, read on the forward strand.
TCTCACATATTGCGTTTTCTACTTCCCATCCTGGACTTCCCATTCTGGTTCAATTGGCAATTTCGGTGTGATCAGACCTGTCCAAATGAGGGCGTCAAACATCCATCTTCATTTCTAGTTCGTGCTTCGCACTTCACTCGATACCTCACTGCTCGGAGGAGGAAAGAGTTATGGTCCCTTGCGGCTAGCTTCAGTTGTGCCCTATTTGGCGAATGCGTCGACAATGGGAAAAAGACAACAAAAAAAAAAAAACCCGACTCGACTGTGCCCTTAGTTCATTATTTTGACCATTTTTTGTTTTTGTTTTTTGGCTTACTGCTAAAATAATTTTGACTAACATAAGAGTTTAGATCAACATGCTTATTCAACTTTCTGTTTTGAAATCATGTAAGTTAGGCTATGAGCATTGAAAATTTTCCTTTTTTTGGGTCTAAGAAATAGTCTAGTTTTGGAAAAATTGAATAATTTACGAAAAAATTAGTCAACTACACTAAAAATCTTCAAAACTATTTGTAATAGCACCCGTGGGGCCTCTATGCTACAGTTCGGACTCCCTTTTTGTGTGTGTGTTGCGGTTCTAAATCTGAACCAAAGAGTCTAACCCTAGCAAATCGTTTTGAAGAAAAACAGATTTTTTGAAAAGTAGTGCCAAACATGGACTGCTTTGCCAGATTACAGAGTCGCCACCTAAATATTTTAAAGTGGGAAATTTAGGAAACCCTGACTCGGTGCCGAAGGCCACATGTCCGTCATCACCAAAGTGGTCTTGGCTCGGGAGCTTGGGTACGATCGGGGAAGGTCAGCTATGAGCACCTTTCGCCTTGTCAAGACCGGCCTCTACTAACCGTGATATCCGATTTTGAAAACATTACATGTTCTTATTCCAATTATTAACCTAGAATTACTATGTTATGCGCGCAGCAAACAAGTATAGACTAGATCGCCTAATTTGGAAATAAACATTGCATATCCGCTCGTTTTGAAAATGCTTTGGAATTTGCTACTCGCAAGTAGGCTAAAATACGGATTTCAATGAGTTATTCCAACTCAGGAAATCCAACCTCCACCCACAGGCATTCAAACAGTTTATCTCACATAAGCACTTAGCCACATGGTAAGCATACTGTCATGGCAACATTCACACGCATGTGGTATGCTAAAGCGTAAAATACTTACATTGTACTCCGTGCCAAAACAATAAACTAGTTAGCAAGCATGCATGTCCTAGTTCATGTTAAGTGGCTAATGCAACACAGGCGTAGATGCAATCTAGAGTAGGCTCGGCTAACCCTAAACATGGCATGTGAAATGCGCGAGTAGCACGTATTCAATTTGGAATTGAAAATTGCTATGCAGTTTGTATGATGTACCGAGCCCGGTGCATGTAAACAAAATGCATGAATGCACGCATGCATTGCATAAGGTATGCTAAGATAAACGTGCCCTAATCTACCATTGAAAGCAGGTAAATAAAAGGGAGAAAGAAATGGGGGTTGGAAGACATACACCCACTCACCCACACTTATTACAATTATGCCCTCGCTCGGAGGGACCAAAAGAATATACAAAACTGAATAACTAATTAACTGCGCAAGCTAATTAATTATTACAAATCAACTAAATTAATTAAATAAAATAATTAATCTATTTGAACAGTAAATCGCCTCGGGATGAGGGCCAAATGCAGCGCGCGCTCGGGATTGGCTCGAAATCGCACTGCCATGCATGATTTGCCTATGTTTCCTCTGCTCTCCTCCTCAGAAAACTGCCAAAACTTCAGGAACACTTCCTTGGGCACTGGGGATCGCCACCGGCTGGGGTAGAACACCACCGGCTGAAGGATGTGGCCACCGGCACTAAATTCATCCATCGGCTGCCAGTAGACTGCCGGTCGGCACTAAACAGTGCCAGTCGGCACAAAGTGCCTGCAGAACCTACAACTCACAGCAGCAGAGGACACAACTTGCATGGCAATGTAATTCAAAGCATGTATGCACCAAACACACTCCTTATCATGTTTTTGACTCAAAGGAAGATGTGCCTCGGTTCTTGGACCACCAATCACGCATTCCGATGCATGATGGCCCAAAGAACCAAGAGTGCAATTTTGATTTCAAATGCATGTAATGCAAACAAACAAACAAGGGTGCTAAACCTCTATCACACTCACTTCAAGAGGCTTAGCATGCGTGTCAATGCAATAAAGCCCTAAGCATGTTACCTAGGCATGCAACATGGTAATGCAATGCAAGGATGCTAGCATGAAAACACACATACAAAACAAGCATGCAAACTAATCAATGAGGCGAACTTAAACATGGATTAGGCAGCTCCAAATAGGCCTAAAACCAATGGCCAAGATGCTAAGTCATGAGGGCCAAACACACATGCACACATGCACAAGTTAAAGCACCAACACTTGAGCATAACAAACAACCCTTAAGCACACTTAAAGGGGTACAACAATGGACTACTAGCATGCACATAAAGCTCTGAAAATCATGTTAAACATGGTGCCAAACCAAGCAACAAAGTACACAAAGCATGCACACATAGGTCCAATATTCAAAGCAAGTCAATGGGGCATTGAACTATACTTATACAAAACAAATATGGCATGCATTAAACAACTAAAAACAGGTTTTTAGTATGTCAAAACAGAGCCAAAAGGCTACTTAGATAGCATCTAAGAGGCTCGAAATCAAAGGCATGCAAAATGGCCAAAACATGGGGGCATTCAACACATGCTTTTAAAGAACTAAAGGAGTAACCAAGGCAAGCATACAAGCATACCAAAGGGTCTGAAATGACATGACAAATGGTTCCAAACCATTGAAAAGATAAGATCAATGCATACTACACATGTACCTACTTGAAGCATACAAACTATAATGCAAAGGGGCTATATTAGGCATGCTAAGATTGACCCAAACGACTATGGACAGAGCTAAATCATGGCAAAATAAGCACCAAATCTTCACAAATGCAAGCCTAAAACATGCTAGAAACTAAGGCACACAACCTAGGCATGTTAAGGGACAAAAGGGGCATTACAAAGCAACCATGCAAAACATGCAAGGAGTACTAAAACCAACTGAAAAACATGTTATATCATGGCAATATAAGCATGAAAAACAAACCAAACATGCTCAACACACAACCAAACAGGGTGCTCCATAAGGAAGCAAAACTTGCCCTTTTCAAGGACATCAAGGAGAGGGGGTGGTCCTCTCCTTTTGGAGACTTTATGGCACCATCTCCACCACTGAAATCCCTCAAGATTTCAGTGGTGGAGAGGCCCAAGCACCAAAGTCTCGGAGCTCTCACAAAATGGCCTAAAATGGGCCCTTTTCAAGGCCTAAAGGGGGTCAAACTTCCCCAAAGTACAAAACACTCTTGATAAACAATAAAGAGGGTTAAAAATCAAAACTTTTATGTGTTAATCACTAAGCACAAAAACAACTCTAAGCTAGGCAAAAATGGAGTACAAAAATGGGGTAAATAAAGCAAGTTTCTTACCCTTGAAGCTTTTCTTCACAAATGTTGAAGTTGTTGGTTCCTTGAGCTCCAAACTAGTCAAGAACACTAAGAACAAGCCCTTGGACCCTCAACAACCAAAGGAAGGTGAAACACTAGGTGCTTGTGTGCAATAGCATGAACTAAAGCACCTAGTGTACAAAATAAGCAAGGAAAAGAGAGATAGGATAGATATAGGATTTCTAACCTAAAACCAGAGCTTCTTCTCTGTCTAAAATGTCTAACCCTCTAATTTTTCTAACCCTTGAGCCAAGAGAAGAGCCTTCTCTTGTATAGGCACAAAACTTACAAGTTAAGGCAATCAAAGGGCTCATCCCTCCATACACGTGTATGGAGGGGAAACAAAAGGCATACAGCTGTCTGAAAATATCTCAGAAAGCAGCTGTAAAGTGGTCAGCAGGGCAAAATGGTCATTTTGCCAAAAATAGTGCCGACCGACACAAAATAGTGCCGACCGGCACAATATGGTGCCGGTGGCAACACCAGCCAGTTGGTGGCCTCTAGCCACAGCCGGTGGTGTGTGGGGATGCCTCACAAAGCATTCCCTGCCCCTCTAAGGCAAAGCACAAGTGTTTGGTGCAAAACCAAACACAAAACAGTCAAGTTCGGAGGTCCTGAGGCAAGGCGCGTGAGCCGAGAACTCCGGGAACTCCAAATGAACGCAAACATGGATAATCACCGAGTGTTCAAGCGGTGACGTCCAACTCTTGAGGACGGTCAAAAATGGGGTGTCTACACTATTTTTGCAACTGGCCACTACCCGATCAACATGGAATTAACTATGCACAACCTCGAATCCGAACTTAATATGTCTTGTAGCTGGATCTTTTAATAGAATAGGACAACCAAATTTGAACAACGATGAGCCAATTGTACGTGGATGGGATAGTCGAGTTGAATAAGAATAAGCCAACCAACATAGATGAGACAGGCAATCTGAAAATGGTTCGAACTTAAGGATGAAGTTGCCTACGTATCCCAAAGATAGGAATCAGGCCTTATGTAGTTCCGGGGTTTAAGGTGCACTCGAGTATTAACTCTCTCCTTTTACGCTCTAACTTTTGCCAAAGCCGCTCTTTCGGGTTTTCAACCTTGCGAGCTCTATTTTTTCTTTTCATTTTTCTTTCTTCTTTTTCCTTTTTTTTTCCCTTTGTTTTGATTTCTCTTTTATTTTTGTTCTTTTTTTCTTGCTCTAACTTTTGCTTGGGTCATCCTTTTGGGTTTTCAGCCCAACGAGCCTCTCAAGGATGGAGAAGTTTAACTTGTCCATGTTGATTGGTTGTGAGATCTCTAAGCCATCTAAATCCGTGAGAATGGTTACTGTTTCTGATCAAATAGTCTTGATGATGTAAGGACCCATCCAGCTGGGTTTGAATTTGGCCCTAGTGTTGTGGATAGGAACTTGATTGTCCTTCAGCAATAAATTTTCTTATCTCAAGTTTTGGGATTTGACATTTTTGCCGATCTCCATTGGCTTAAGAAATGACCCATCTTTGAATCTTCGAGCACATCTGACCTTTTTTGCCCCTAGTTCAAGGGATACTTCTCATCCAGCTATGCAAGCTTCCTTCAATCACATCTGACCTTATTGCCCCTAGTTCAAGAGATGCTTCCAATTCGGCCACTCAAGCCTCATATTGTGATTGATCATTGAACATTCTGAGTCAAGGTTTGAAAGCTAAACGGTCAAGTCTCAAGGCCGAGAGTGATCCTATGTTGTACAATCACAAGATCAGGTCCAAGCATATTTTCGTAAGACCACGCAAAAACATTTTTGAAATCTTTTAATAAAACAACTCGTCGCTCATGCTCCTTGGAAGACAATGTAGAACCAATCTAGACCAAGCCAGGATCCTTCTCAGTACTCACATTAACAGATATGATCTCATTCATCAAGGGTTTAGCACGCCTCTTTTCCTTTTAGTCTATTAAATTTTGCAAATCCCGAGAAATTCCTCCCTCTTTGTTTTCATCATAGTTTTGGAAAACTCTGGTTAATACAATGATATAAAGGCATAGAGAAGTAGGTGAAAATTACTGCAGTTCCATTCAGAATTTCTGACTCAATTGGCTCAATGACAAAAACAAACTCAAAAGAAAGAGTGAAAAAGATAAGCACAAAACAAGACAGTGATGTCCGAGGTAACACCCCCGAAATCACCAAACTCTAACGCAACAAGACTGACTCAACACCCAGTTCAGAAAGTAAAATTCTCAAGTTACCAGAATCAGTGCGTGCCATCCACTATGTCTAGAGTAAAATGAGCACTATCAATAGGTGGTTCATTCCCGATCACAGAACTAGTCACATTATCCCCCAAGTTCATTGATCCCGTGCCGATAGACTTTGTAGGACTTGGTGAGGCGATGACCTTGTTGTCAATCAAGTCTTGTACTTCATGGCGAAGACGAAAACAATGGTTAGTGTCATGGCCAAGTTGCTGATAGAAGACACAATACTTGGCAACATCATGCCTGGCTGGAAGGTGATTAGGGAGAAGTCGAGAGTCAAGGGGTTTGAAATGGCCTTGTCCTATGAGGATTTAGAGAGCTTTGGACAATGTCATGTAAATGGGATTAAAGGTGTGGCTACCAGTCTCGGAAGTAGTGACAGAAGGGTCGGCAGGTGTTGACTGGGTTTGGAGACCTCCTTCTACAGGTGTAGGATTGAAGCCGAAACGGGTGTTTCTAGTACGACATCCCTTTTCATGGCTTACCTCCTGATTCAAAATGTCCCCAACCTGAGTGACAAAAGTGTCATGTACAATCTTTGCCACAACTGCAAGCACTTGCTACTTGTTCAACCTTTTGACCTTCAAAGTCTCAATAGCCCACCGAAGATACGCATAAGGATCAGAATTTATCCCGGCCTTGTTCTTGCCACTCGCTTCAGCTTTGTCAAGGGATTGGGTGGCTATATCAGAGCGAGGCCCATTTGTTGTTGACATGTCATCACCCAAACTCGAGATAACTTCAGGTTAGCCCTTTCCAACTATAGCTCGCCCCAAGAGTGGGGAGCTTTTTGATGTGAAATCTCTGGCATGTGATGTGGTTGATGATGGAGCCAAGATCCCAAAGGCTAAATCTACCACAATTCTCTGAAAATCTTCAATCATGCTCATCAGCTCAAAAGTAGTGGGTTCGACCATTGGTGTCTGTGGTGTATTTGATGGGATTTGAGATGATTAGGGTTCAAGTGCATCCATCATACACAAGTCCATGCTTTCTGGAATGAACACCTCAGGCTTGGGTAAATAGGCTGGGGTGATATATATGCTAGGGTTGTAGGTGAATGGCAGTGTATAGATTAGGTTGAGGTGGAGAGGTAATGGGTTAGGGGTAGCATGAATTCGTTTTGGTGGAGCTATGATCTCTTCGTCAATAAGATCCTAAATCTTTTGATGGAAGCGGATGCAACGGTTTGTATCATGACCATGTTGTTGATGATAGGCACAGTATTTGGTGGGGTCATGTCTTGGCAGAAGAGGACTTGGGAGGGGTCGGGTTCTAGGAGCTCTAGGTGCCCTTTTTCTAGTAATATTTTCAAAGCTTAAGAGAGAACCATGTAAAGAGGATAGAAATTTCGGGCTTAGGGCCGAGTTGAAGTGATTGGTTTTAGGCTATTATCAGCAAAAGGGTTTTTGATGGAACTAGTGACAATGTTTACTTCTGAGCATTTCACAGCTGTGCTACCATTGGTAGTAACATTGGAACTGCAAACAACATTCTTCCTCATAGGCTCATTACCTTCCACAATGATCCCTTTTCTGATGGCATCCTCGATTTGAACCCCAATTTCATGGAGGTCCTTAAAGTTGAATAGTGGAAAGACTATCATTTTTTGTAATAGCCTTTCATGTAGGTTTTTGTCAATTATATGAACTTGCTTTTTCTCTGGAGGCTTGTTTGCCATCATAGCCGCCATTGCCCTCCATCTCGTAACAAACTTTGAAAAAGCCCTCATTCGGTTCCTGACGTATTGCCTCAAGATCATGAGCTGTGACCTCAATTTGCGTGTTATAGGAATATTGGGCAACAAAAGATTCAGCCAACTTCTCCTAGCTCTGTTTCATAGAGTCCTCTAATTTAGCATACCAGATGGCAGCTATACCAGACATGGTCCTACTGAATAGTGACAACTTCTGAATTTTAGTCAAACCCATTAGTCATAGGATATCAAAAAACAGACGCAGATGTACCATTGGGTCTCCAGAGCCATCGAAGCAGTCAATATGAGACATCTTGAACTGCTTCGGTAAAGTAACAGCGGACTCAGTATACCCGTCCTTAATATCCGGAATAGAGTTAACCCCTTACGCATTTTTGAACAGTTTTTCAAGTTTGTTGACTTTGAGTAGTGTAGCACTTGTGTCCTTTAAACTATTGAAGAGTGTATTTAATTCCTTTATTTTCATTTTAGGAGTCTTTGGAGTTATTGTATTTTGGTTTTGGAAGAGTACGATTCGATTTAAACTTGTTGGGATTGTTCGTTCGCACTTATTTACGTTGAAAAGTTCTTTGGGAACTTGGAAAATCTGTTCTCGTGTCGACACTAGCCTTCCTGAGGGTCGACACTACCTTGTTGCCCTATTCTTAGTGTCTTTGTTAGTTGTTAGGGTTGACACCAAGGGCTCTAAGGGTCGACCCTTCTCTTGCTATTTTGTTCTGGTTGCATTCTGAAATAAAGGGTTGACACCACTGGTTCCAAGGGTTGACCCTTGTCTTCTGCACATATTAATGTCTCAGTTTTTTTTCCTGAAAGGTCAACACCATTGTCTGAAGGGTCGACCCCTATGAGTGAATTTCTAGATTTTTGTTTCAATTTTGAGCTCTACTTTTTGGGGGTTTGACTTATTTTTTTCTTTAACTTTAGGGCTATTATTCCACCACTATAAATAGGTCCCAAACATACTTTCCTCATTCACTTTTTCTTTGTTTCTCTCTTTTTTTCCTCTTTACACCGTGAATCCCTCTCTCTCTCTCTCTCTCTCTCTCTCTCTCTCTCTCTCTTAGAAACTCAACTTTTTAACTTAGATCTCTAGATCTACTCACGTAGAGGCATTTTTTCACCTTGGTCCTTTGAGAAAGATTGTAGATCTTGTCTAGGGCTTCCTTTTGATCCAAGAGCTTCACGGTTTCTTCGACATTGGTTTTCTTTGAGTTCTCTTTGCTTCAAGAGGTAGGATCTATTTCTTAAACTCAATATAAGTTTGGTAGCATATTTGTGACCTATTTTATTATTCATATTTGGCAGTCATTGGGTATGATCTTTACCCTACTTATTTGTTATTTCAAAGATTTATGGATTTGGGTGCTTTGGATTAAACTTTGGGTTTGGATTTGAAATGTAAAAAGGAGATTTTCAAATGAGTTCTTGAAACAAGTGATGATTTTGTATTGGTGTTAAGATATGTTGAAATGGTGGCCTTCCTTTATTCAAGAGTGATTTTGAAAAGAAAATGAGGTTTTGTTCTAAAACCATGGGTTTTGGCTTGTGTTGGAAAATAATGAAAAATGATGTTGGTTTTGTAAAAGATGGGAATAATATGGTTATGGGATTTTGGATATGTTTGTTGTTACTCTTTTGAAAAATATATCTATATTAATATCTTTTGATTATTGCATTAGAGATAATTGTTTTGGCTATCGGTGGAGGATAGGATTGCATGTGTTAGAAATTACATGTGAATTAGGAAATTTGAAATCATTCATATCATGGAGTATGTAATGGATTTTGGAAATGGAAACTGTATGTTTTGAAAAGAGATAATGGAAATTCTTACATTATGTGTTGGAACATTTGCATTGCTTTAGAAAAACAATATTTCAAGTTACATGTATTGTACTATTGAAAAGGGTAAATAAAATGGTGAATCTGGGAATGAGTGTTGTTATATCAAATAAGTTGACTTGTGTGTCTAGGGTAAAAGACCGAAAACCACACGTATACATGGATGCTGATCCTGCGGACAAAATATCCGTAAAATGGCAATAGTAGCACTTGTATAGCCTACGTTTACATGGGTGTCGATTTATGGTTTCTCGCGAACGAAATATCCATGAAAGGTTGTGTTTGTTTTGGAGATTCACCCATTTATTTACGATTATGTTGTTTTGGAACAGGATGTTTGGAAAATGGTTTTAACAATGTGTTTGTGGTTGTTTAGCAATGTATTCGCATTTGATTTAGCAATGTATTTGCTGGTTGGTATTGAGATACCAGGATTGATTTTCAGAAAGAAATTTTATATCAAACAGATGATTTGAACTCGGAAAACATTTTGATTAAACATAAGGTTTTGGTAATTGGAAAGAAAGTATTTTGTTGAGAAATCAAATGGATTTGAAAATGCATTTGGGCATGTTGTATATATGTATTGCATCATGATCATTTATGCTAGTGGAGCATGTTTAGTTTTTGAAATATTTTCTACTAGGCTTTATGCTCACCCTACATGGCTGAAAATGTTTTTCAAGTGTACATATGTGGATGTGGACTGTGATGTAAAGTTGTGTTCAGAACCGTGTAGGGTGGTTCTGTTAGTTATAGACCAAGGGCCCTTTATTGTATTTATTGGCCGTGTGCTATTCTTTTAAGGGTTACACCCTTGTGTATGATGTAAGCCTCAGGGCATTTAATTTAATTTATAACATCTATCCATGTTAAGTAACAGAACATTCATTCGACTTAGATCTTATATCTAGGAATGTATAAAATTGGATATACACATCTATTGTGTGACTATATAATATTCATTTTCATGAGAGTTGTTATCTATTGTTCATCGTTGAGTGGTTTATTTAGGTGAGTCGGACCTTGTAAATCTGGGGAATGACAAGCAAGGTCGTGTCAAACTCGAACTTAAAAGGTGCCTCAGTCTAGTGAGCTGGAGCTCTAGACATTTGAACTGGGATTGGATATGCCTGGATGGGAAGAATAGGAACACCCTCGGTCGGTAGATCCTGAGCTGTATTGGCAGTGGTGCTTGGCATAGGAATAGCCACGTTAGGTGCATGAGAAGCATAAGCTATAGCCGACTGCTATTGTTGTTGTTGCAACTTATTTGTGACCTCAGCTTGACAGCCCAAGTCAATTGGAGCGAATCGACTGATTACTGCAGACAGATTAGTAAGTGCTCTAGATCTGATGATGAATTCCAAAAGTAAGTGATTGTGCTTGGGGTGAGCTAAGCTAAGTACAGGTGATTGCTGAAATAACGGAACTGGTGACCCCTGCTTGGCCTTCCTTCGCCTTGCAACTAGTTACAATGAAGCAAACACTGGCTATCTCTGAACTAAATCTCTGACTGTACAAAGTCTATCGACACGAGTCTAGAGCACCTGGGGGATATCAAAGCCTTCTGAAGCCATGGTTCTAGGACTACCTAGCAAAAGAGAAAACAGACAACACCTCAGCCCAATTTCACTAGAACAGATATGATCACAGCTGAATTGTACTCCCCACTAAATTCTCCCCCTTCCCCCCCCCCCCACAAACTGATATAACTGAACCCCTGATATGAAACACCCCTGTTCCGATCCACTGCACAGCACATACCAAGTAAAGAGAGCCAAAACACCCCTATGAGGGGGTAGGGTTACCCTGTCCCATCTTTGGCATGAGCTAGAGTTTCACTACTTCAAGCAAGTAGTTTCACAAAATCCCGCATAAGGGCAAGCATCCTGTCCTATATTGGAACAGTCACTAGAGCATACTATATGCACTAGGCCAATTAGTCCAAAAGGGTACCTCAGCAAGATTACCTAATATACCTTTCACACCTACCACCGAGAAGTGAAAGGAGGATCAAGCGGTATGACAGTAATCCAGATCCAAGGGTTGTGTTTTTAACATGGCAGAGCCCACGACCGGCTAACCTTTTGGCAAGCTTTTTAGGCAAGCCGTCCAGGAATAGCAGATGAAAAACACAGTGACTTAAGAGCACCATGCAAATGCAATGCAAAGAGCATATATATGTAGATAAAATTTCACATCATGAAGTCCGAGTCAAGTTTTCTAAATCCCCAACAGAGTTGCCAAAAACTGTAGCTAGCTTTTTGTGCTCCTCGGAAGGGTTTAGTCTTCTCGGATATGATATGCCTACAATTCGAACTCTCGTGGTTTTGAATTTGATTTCACAAGTGCAATGTGAAATAGAAAAACCACAAATGAGAGTCCAAATCCGCCAAATCTTAGAAAATCCATTAATCATCAAAGATGCTAGAAATGGACTATATTGTCAGATTTCAGAGTCGCTACCTAAATATTTTTGAAAAATTTAGGAAACTCGTGAATCGTGCCAAAGGCCACTTGTCCATCATAACCAAAATGTCTCGGCTCGGAAACTTAGGTATGAAAGGGAAAGGTCATGAATTGAGCACCCCTCTCATCCAATCAAAGATTGGCCTCTACTAATCATGATGTGAATTTTGTCAACATTATATGCTCTTGTTCTGATTTTATTAATATGCTAACTTACTATGTGAAGCACATAAGTATAGACTGTTTCGCTTGCTTTGGAAATGACTTTGATTTTATGCGATTTTCAAAAGGGTTTTGAGTGCACACAACTCAAAAGGAAAGTAATGAGTTCATACATACATTTGATCAAAATCATCCCCAATGCACATAAAACAACCTTCATCCTCCGGCTTTCAAACAACTTATTTCAAGTAAGCACGTAGCCTCATGGTAATATGCTAAGCATGGTAGCAAGTACATACATGAATATGCTACAGCAAAAATACTCACTTAGTACTCCGAGGTAAGTCGAAGAAAAAGAAAATGATTAGAAAAAAATGCATGACCCTAACAATGCACATGACTAATGCAACACATACAAAATGCTACAATCAAATTCGGTTACTAACATGATATATGGATCCACTCAAACCATGCGGTTACACACGTATTCAAGTAATAAATAATCAATGATATTTCAAGCATGATGAACCAAACCTTGTGTATGCAAAAATGGATACAAATCATGGCAATGATATGAAATAAAAACATGATACTATATGCAACCACGGTAAGCATATAAATAAAAGGGAGAAAGAAATTAATGTTAGAAGACATTCAAATATTACAAATTTGCCCTCACATAAGAGGGTCCGAAGCCTAATCAACTAATTATTATAACACCAAATGAATTAACTAATTATTACACATCTAAATGAAAGCAACTAATTAATCACAAATACTAGTCTAAATGAATTAAATGAAAGGCAGGGAATCGCACGCGCACATCCAAGAACATCCTCTGGAAACCTTTCTTTGCTCACTGCCTGAAGCTACTCTGTATACAATCTAAAAATAGCTTTATTTTCACCTCAAGATCTGTTTTGTTTTGCCAACAACAGACTACTATTTGCAAACTCTGAAGCTCGGCCGGCCCATAATGACACTAGTCGGCTGTATAAGATTATGGCCAGCTGGCCACTATTTTTGGAGACTACCCTGTTGCAGTATAACAGGAATAGAGAAGGACTGTGTGTTTCCAGGATATGCCTATCCTCTCTGCCCTTCCCTATCATGAAGATGTTCAAGAAAGGAGTAGATTCGATTCTCAAATCATCAATCATTGCAAATTTGTTGCATGATGATCTTAGAAACGATAGAACAAGAGCTCAATAAATGAAACAAAAGATAAACAATATCTCGTCCCTATCATGAAGCTACCTTAAAGAAGGGGGTAGACTTGCTTCATGAATCATTGAACATCACTGAAATTGTATGCGATGATTCAAGACGCAATAGGTTCAGTATAATGTCCGACTAAACCTAACCAAATTTTATTATCTTTGACCCTTTTTTACTCCAATTTTATTAGCCCTTTTTACTTTACTTTTCCATTTTCTTATCTTTTCTTCCTTTTTGTCAAAGATGATGATTACGTCCACTAAGTCCAAAACAATAAAAAATAGCAAGCATGACTTGACCCGAGAAATGAGCTTTTCAAGCCCTTTTCTACGAGGAAAATTATAAAGGAAGAAACAAACTTATTTACAAGAGACAATGAATTCGGAGTCAAACTCGAAATGAGCGATAATGACTCCAAATCCAAACTCGATAATGAGCTATAATGACTCTTTCCTTTATGATTTCCAAAGGTCTACATGAAAAATTAGTCCCTTAGAAGTAAATGCACCGGCGATAAAAGGAGGTATCAAACAAGAGATTGTGCTTAGCATAAGAGAGATGTAATGCCCTGGTAATGAACCTCCGAGGAGATTAAACCATTTAGCATGAGAGGTCTCTTTCTTATGCCTTGAGCGGCAATCTTTTGTTTGATACAACTCTTAATCAAAAGAAATAAAGAAATGAGGAAGATTGCAGAGTGCTAATGAAAAGATGGATGGTTACAATGGTGTGAATATGTACATTAAAGCTATAAAAATGAAAGAAAAGGCTATCAACTCAAATGGATTGGAAGCTTATGGCCTATACACCAAATCTATGAAGACTTACAGCAACACATGTATAATATTCAAAGCATAAATTAAATAAACACACTAAACAGCCCTTAAACTCCAAAAAAACAGTGGCCAAAACCGAAAGAAACAAAGTAGAAAAAGGCAAAACAACAAGCTATAGAATAAGGTCTAAGGAATGGTGGCTAACCCCTCCTCTTTTTGTGACTTTTCAATCACATTTTTAAGCTTAAAGTAGCTCTGAAATCAGTATGGTAAGGCAAAGAAAAGAAAGCTCAAAGATTACCCCTTTAAAGAGAGGATGTTCTTCTTGGTTGACAAACCACAAGCTTAACACTCTTTAGGATCTGAAATTATCTTTAAAAACCTCAGCAAAAGCTTCAAGTCTAAGCTTAGAAGGTGTATGTATATTTCTAGAGAAGAGGGAAGTGTGTTGGACAAGTTATGGCTCTTGAAAAAATTTTCTAATCTCAAACCATGAGGGGGGTCTTGTATTTGTAGAAAAAAGGCTTCTCACGTCGGAAATATTTGCAAAGAGACAACTGGTCCAAGCATGTGCATGGGAGCAGCTACAGTTGTCACAAAATATCTACTACGCTGGCTAGCCATGAGGATGTACAGTCGGCCCAAAAAGTGGAATTTTGGTCTTGTAGCCATTAAGAGTCGGCCAACCCCAAATACCCACGATCAAGTCCTAAATACACACGGCCGGGTCTCAATTTGAAAAGAGGATTTTTTAAGGGTCTAAAATATTTTGGTCAAAATGGGTATAAGGTTTGGGTTTGAAGCTTAAAACTGAATTCTTTTGTTGAAGCTTTGAACGATCACACAGTATAATATTTCATTATCGAGAGTTCAGAGCGACGCACCCAAGTCATAAGGGCGGTCAAAATGGGGTGTCTACACAAGCCCGGTTGAACCCAAACCAACCCAAACAAACCGACAAGAAGTGACCAAAGCCTAGTCGCTGTAGATCAATGAAGAAGCAAATGATCTGCTGACTCAACATCGCCACAATACATACAACAATAATTAACCAAAATGTGCCAACGTCGAATTAGATTGTCAATAGTCAATATACGCTCTAAAGTTGTTGTCCATACAAAGAAAGTAACCTTAGAAGGAGACCTTGTGACCCAAACACTCTGCCAAGGAAACATCACCACTACCCCTCCCATATGAGATTAATAAAATCCTATTCATTTTGTTTGGTTCTAATTGTCAAAATTCAATTTTTTGAAAATTGAATATATTGTTTTCCCTTTTTTTTTTTTCAATAATTTTTTTTAATATTTTAAGCAAATTTTTTTTTTTACTTTTTGGATGCACCTAACCAAGATCTACCAAAAACGTAAAATATTTTTAAAAAATCAATAAATACATAAGTATATGAAAATGTACTGAATTTTAGTTTATATATATATATTTGGTATTTAGTGAATTTTTTAAAGATTTTTTTACAAGTATTATACTTTTTAATTGTATTTATGTTAAGTGTATTTAAAAACTAAAAAAATTATTTAAAATATTAAAATAAAATTCAATGAAAAAAAAAATCAAAAAATCCAATTTTGACAATTGAAACCAAAATTTAAGTAATTTATCTAAACTCCTCCTTAATATCTCCCATCCCCACTTAGGATTCAATAGTCTTCCACTAAAGACTATTATGTCCAAGTGGGAAATATTATTTTTTAATCAAACATCAAATTATACATTTTATTAAATTATTGGTTCAATCACGAGTCTATGTAAGGTTCTGACAAATAAACACGGCCTCATAAATTATGCCTTCAAATTTATGTTCCAAGAAATTCTCACGTTATTTATGTTAAGAGTTTATTTTAATTATTGTTATTTCTTTGAATAAGTCTATGTTGTCTTGTTCTTCTGGGAGTCAGTTGTAGAGTCCTAAGTTTTAGGAGTATTCTATTATCTTGGAAGTCTGTTAGTCATGGATCAAGATTAGTTCCATATTACCTGCTAAGTTTGTTTTGTATATTCTATTTAAAGTTACTTTCAGTCAATGAATAAACAGAGAAGTTCAGCAACATTCTTCCTTCAATTGCTTTTTGTTTTTCTCACATTTTGGTATTAGAGCCACCAAGAAATTCTCCTTGGAAGCAACAGTCTTCTTACTATTAGTAGCAATCATTCATGGCTAACAAGGTAGTCGATAACTATGTCCAGCCAGCTATTCCTCGCTTCGATGGTCACTATGATCACTGGAGCATGTTGATGGAGAATTTTCTAAGATCTAAAGAATATTGGACTCTCGTGGCAACCGGTTTTGTGGAACCAGAAACTGGAGCAGTTTTGTCAGAAGCACAGTAGAAGAGACTCGATAAACAAAGGCTAAAGGATCTCAAGGTGAAAAATTACTTATTTCAGGCAATTGATCGTACAATTCTGGAGGCCATTCTCCGGAAAGAAAATTCCAAGCAGATATGGGACTCAATGAAGAAGAAATATCAAGGCACATCGAAGGTCAAGCGCTCTCAACTCCAAGCACTTCGCCGAGAATTTGAGACCATTCAAATGAAATCTAGTGAGAGTGTTTCAGATTATTTTTCAAGGACAATGGCGATTGCAAATAAGATGCGGATCCATGGTGACCAGATACAAGATGTTATCATCGTGGAAAAGATTCTTCGCTCCATAACTACGAAATTTGATTACATAGTCTGTTCAATTGAGGAGTCCAAGGACATTGATAAACTATCAGTTGATGAGTTGCAGAGTTCGTTGCAGGTCCATGAGTAAAAACTCAACCGTAGTACCACTGAGGAGCAAGCCTTGAAGGTCTCAACCAATGGTGAATCTTCAGCAGCAAGAGGATCCGGTCGAGATAGAGGACGAGGCTGCAGTTGAGGCAGGGAAAGAGAAAGTCGTGATGGCAAACCCATAAATAACAAAGAGGACAACCACACTCCAAATTCAAGAAGTAGAGGTAGGGAGCATTACAATCAACAGTCAACTAATCATGAAGCAAAATGGGACAAATCAAATATTCAGTGCTACCACAAGTATGGACATTATAAGTCTGAATGTCATACTAATTTACACAAAGAAAAAGGGAAAAAAGTCCAATTTTGTAGAGAGAGAAGAAGAAGCCACTCTTCTAATGGCCTGTCATACCATGGAAGAGAATCAATAGAATTTATGGTATCTAGACACAGGTTGCAGTAATCATATGTGTGGAAGTAAGTCAATTTTTACAAACTTGGATGAATCTTTTTGAACCTCTGTAAAGTTTGGTGACAATTCTATAATTTCGGTTATGGGAAAATGTGATATTCACATTCAAACTAGAGATAATTTTACTCAGATTATTTCTAGTGTTTTTTATGTGCCAGAATTGAAAAGCAACTTGCTTAGTGTGGATCAACTTCAAGAGAAGGGTTACACATTCACAATCAAAGATGGTGTCTGTTTAATTAATGATCCCGAAAGAGGTGCAATTGCTCATGTCAAGATGACTACAAATCGAATGTTTCCATTACATATCAAGTATGATACTCAGTCTTGCTTCTCTGCCAACGTGAAAGACTCAACATGGCTATGGCATCTTCGCTATGGTCATCTGAATTTTAATGGGTTAAAGACCTTATATGAGAAAGAGATGGTAATAGGCATTCCAAAAATTGATCCTCCTAAGGAAATCTGTGAAGAGTGTGTTGTTGGTAAGCAACATCGTAATCACTTTCCAAAATGGAATGCATGGAGAGCTATAAAAACACTGGAGCTGGTCCATTCTGATATTTGCGGGCCCATAAATCCGACATCCAATGGTTATAAGAGGTATTTTATTACATTCATTGACGATTATAGTCGGAAAACATGGGTGTATTTTTTTGCAGCAAAAATCTGAAGCTTTCTCAGCATTTAAAAGTTACAAGGCCCTAGTTGAGAAACAAGTTGGGAGAGCTATTCAAATTCTTCGAACCGATCGTGGTGGAGAATACAATTCACGAGAATTTGCAAATTTTTGTGAGGAACATGGAATCAAAAGGCAACTTACAGCAACCTATACACCACAACAAAATGGTGTGTCTGAGAGGAAAAATCGTACAATCTTAAACATGGTGGGAAGTATGTTGGCAAGGAGAAGTGTTCCAAAGAGTTTTTGGCCTGAAACAATCAATTGGGGAGTTCACATATTGAATAGAAGTCCCACACCAGCTGTCCGAAACATGACACCCGAAGAAGCATGGGCTGGGCGTAGACCATTCGTTGATCATTTCAAAATTTTCGGATGTATAGCATAGGCTCACATTCCTAATGAAAAGAGGAAGAAGCTTGATGACAAAGCAGAAAAATGTATTTTTCTTGGTGTTAATGAATATTCAAAGGCCTATAAGTTGTATAATCCCATCACCAAGAAGATTGTTGTCAGCCGGGATGTGGTGTTTGACGAAGAAAGGTCATGGACGTGGGTTGTTGATGACTCAGAGCAGCAGCAGATTCCAACAAATTTTGATGGAAATAATGAAGAAAGTAATCAGCCTTCAGATGATAATAGGCAGCAACATCAGACTCCATCCCCACCAATCCACAAAGTCTAGGAACAACAATATTTGGTGATATGCTCCCATCAAATTCAGCAGGAGAACATCCTGATGCTCCAACCGGATCGGGATCTCAACGCACTAAAAGAAGGCCAGCATGGATGCAAGATTATGAGGTAAGTGGATTTGATCAAACAATTGATCCACTCATGCACTTTGCTCTATTTGCAAATTGTGATCCTGTAATATTTCAAGATGCTATCAAAGAAACAAAGTGGCAGAAAGCCATGGATGTGGAAATCAATGCCATAGAGAAGAATGACACATGGGAGTTGATAGATTTTCCAAAAGTTTATAAGTTAAAGAAGGCATCATATGGATTGAAATGCACTCAGAGCTTGGTACAGTCGTATAGATGCTTATTTTGCTAGAGAAGGCTTTCATAAATGTCCATATAAGCATACATTTTTTACAAAGCTTGGAGAAAGTGGAAAAATTCTTATTGTATGCTTATATGTGGATGACCTGATTTACACAAGTAATGATAATGCAATGTTTGATAGTTTTAAACAATCTATGATGACTGAGTTTGATATGACAAATTTGGGGTTGATGCACTACTTTCTCGGCATCGAAGTAGTACAGTCATCAGCTGGGATTTTTGTTTCTCAGAAGAAATATGTCCAAGAAGTCTTGAACAGGTTTCATATGAAGGATTGCAATTCAGTTGGAACCCCAACAGCACCTGATTTGAAGCTAGAAAAGAAGTCAGATAGAAATAAGGTAAATGCCACTCTTTATAAGCAAATTGTGGGAAGTCTAATGCATTTGACTTCATCTAGGCCTGATATAATACATGCTATCATCCTAATCAGTCGCTATATGGAGAATGCAACAGAGCTTCATCTCTTAGCAGCAAAAAGAATATTTCATTACTTGCAAGGTACAAAGGATTTTGGTATTTTCTATAAAATGGGAGCACAATCTGGTCTATTTGGTTACACTGATAGTGATTATGCGGGGGATCCTGATGATAGAAGAAGCACTTCAGGTCACGTGTTTATGATAGGGACAGGGGTTGTTTCATGGTCATCCAAAAAACAGTAAATTGTGACTCTATCAACAACTGAAGCTGAATTTGTTGCAGCAGTATCATGTTCATGTCAAGCTATTTGGCTAAGAAGGTTAATTGAAGCACTCCACTACCAATAGCAAGGTCCAACATTGATTTATTGTGATAATGTTTCTGCAATCAAGCTTTCCAAAAATCCAATTTTACATGGGAGGAGCAAGCATATAGATGTGAGATATCATTTCTTGCGTGATCTCTGTAAGGATGGTATCATTGATTTAATTTTCTGTAGAAGTGAAGATCAAGCTGCAGATATTTTCACCAAGCCTCTTAAGCTACCCGTGTTTGTGAAGTTGAGGCAAATGTTGGGAATTTGTTCGTTGAAGGATGTTGTTTGAGGGAAGAGGAGTCCACTGTCATGCAGAAGCTGAAGCTTATTTTCTCTAAACTGATGTCTAAAAGATACTCAGTTTAAGAGAGGGTGTTAAGAGTTTATTTTAATTATTGTTATTTCTTTCAATAAATCTACGCTGTCCTATTCTTCTGGGAGTCAGTTGTAGTGTCCTAAGTTTTAGGAGTATTATATTATCTTAGAAGTCTGTTAGTCATGGATCAAGCTTAGTTCCATATTATTTGCTAAGTTTGTTTTGTATATTCTATTTAAAGTTGCTTTTAGTCAATGAATAAACAGAGAAGTTCAGCAACATTGTTCTTTCAATTGCTTTCTATTTTTCTCACAATTTAAAGACAATAAGTGAGGAATTATTTATTATTGTTATTATTATTTTTCTTTGCATGTAGGAAATGATTAGAGAAACGTTAAAAAATGAATGTTTGTGGGAAGCTTTTTGCGAAGTTCCCGCCGTTTTGAATTTTTTGACATGGATGATGGCAGGTTTGCATAAACAAAGCTATTTATTGTCTTTTCTCCTCATTTATTTTTTAATTTTTTGATACTTTGTTAATATTATAATTGACCTCTTAAAAAATAAAAAGAACAAATTACTCCCTGACAGATGTTTGAAAATGCAATTAGTCGAAGAAAAACATTTCACCAAATTGCTTGGGCAAAAAATGTTTAAAACCACTTTTTTTTTTTTTTTTAAACATGTTTAAAAGTACATTTTTGTCTCATAAAAGATTAATTAGCTCAAGAGAACATCACTATAGTTAAATTAAATTTCCAAGCAATTTCCTCTAATTGATCACTTTTGAACACTTTTTAAAAGTCAATTTGTTCCAATTAATTATTGGGGGGGCTAACTGCACTTTTAAACATTTTTCTAGAAGTATATTGTCGATTTCTTTTTTATTTTTTTATTTTTAACTGGCACTATGAAAAAACTATGGAAAAAATAAGAAGATTTGAAGTTAGGAATATCAATGAACCCTGATAATTGCATTGCTCAGGCAACTCTTTTTTAGCTTCTAGGGTCTATTTCTTAGTACAAGATCCCTCTAAAACACTACGTAACATTATTGCATTGAAATTGTTAAGATAATTGTATAAAGAGAGATAGTGAGAAAAGAGAATATCTATATATTGAATAATGTTGTATATTATATTGTTGTATTGAACTATTACCAGAGCTGATCTATATATATGACTTACATAGAGTGATAATCAAGAAACTATGAGAATATGGAAACATATAGAAATATGAAAACTTATCGAATATGGAAAGTAATATATTCTAGTTTTGCTTTAACAACCCCCAAACTCAAATAGGTAAACTAACTTGAGTTAGGAAGAACAAAAAAAATTAAATAAGAGTTTGATGCTAGGGCAAACGAAAGAGTCTGCTAGGGGCGATTTAGAAGGGGCGATTTAGAAGAGTCTGCTGCTAGGGGCCAACGAAAAGGCCTACTATGGGCAATAAAGAAGAGTTTGCTGCTAGGTCAAATGAAAGGGGCCTACTAGGGGCCCGAGGAGGCAACTAATGTGATGGGCCTTGAGAGGCACTTGAATAGGAACAGATGTTGAACTAGCAAACATGACGCACATGTAACTTATGATGTGGTACTGAACAGTGATATATGAAAGAGTGTGCCATGGGCGCGGCTTATGAAAGGGTGCGCCAGGGGACAGCTTGGATCGTTTTCATGGTGTATCACCATGTTGAGCATAATATAGAGATACTACCCCCTTCAAACTCAAATAGGTTTTAAGATAGAAACCAATTTGAGGTTGAAAGGGAGAGAACTAAGAGAGAGTGAGGATGCACAAATAAATAAATAAATTTTGATATGGATTCAGATCTATACTGAAGGAGCAGAAGATTGAGATTTGACACTCGTGGCGGAGATGGTGGTTGATTAGTTGTTGAAGATTGGGATTAACACAGGTTTGTGTTGAAACTCCAATGGGCAATGAAGGTAAGATTGCTAATTGGCTGCCTGTCAATGAACCAGAAAGATAGGCCAGATCTTATAATTCTGATACTATGTTAAAATAATTGTATAGAGAGAGAGAGAAGAGAAAAGAGAAAAAAGAATCTCTATATATTAAATAATGTTGTATATTATATTACTGTATTGAACTATTACAAGAGGTGGCCTATATATAGGACTTATATAGAGTGTTAATTAAGAAACCCTGAGAATAAAGAAACATATAGAAATATGAAAATCTGACAAATATGAAAAAGTAATATATTCTAGATATACTTTAACAGAAATATACTATGACTATGCTATAGATCTCCCTTACTCAGTGGATTATCTTGGAGCAAGAGGTAAGAGTTGTTATATTTTGCCGATAAGAATAATGGAACAATTCTGTTTGTAGAACTAGAAGGTTGTGAGATAGTTCAGTCCATATCCGGTGTGGATGTTAGAGCATTGGGAGGACCTTTGTTTAGGAACAACTACCAAGAAGCAGCCAGCTGGCTACCCCTTTCCACTCGACCTTCTTCTATGTGTTTTGAACCCCAAACTCATCCAACACGATGGAGACTTATATTATAGAGTAAATATTTTAGAACTCCTTAAACTTTGATTTTTTTTTTCCCCTTCATTAAGCTCCTAACTAATTTTTTTTATTCAAATAAGTTATCCAATTTTCTACATTGATCCAATAGTTTGTTCATTTTTTTTTCATGAATTGAGATTAATTTTATTAATTTATTTTTGGAGCATTTACATACAAGTCTTAATTTATGAACTTATACTCCATTAAGTCTTAACTAAGATGTTTTGGACCTTCAAGTCCCATTAAATTTTTAATAGTCGGAATTGTCCTTTAAACAATCATTGTTCATCATTTATAATCATCTATAAATGAACATGATAATTTGACATTTATTTTGATTTTCAAAACTTTAAAACATCAACTTTCAAATTGAAAAAACTAAAAAAAAAAAAGGAAAAAAATAATTTTTATTTGAAAAAATTGAATTTTTTTTTGTGCAAAATTAAAAATTTTGTGCCTATAAAGAAGCATGATGATGAAATATTGATGTGCAAAACTGAAAAAAAAAATGAAAAAATTAATAATGTTTTCAGTTTTAAAACTGGAAAACACTGATAATGTTCTTAATTTTATTAATAATTGAATCAAACTAATAAGTTGAAGGGCAAAAACGTTTAATCTCATTCTCTGTTTTTTTTTTCCCAGTTAGTGAAACAATTATCTGGAACATTACTATGCAAAATTGATAATGTTCTTAGTTTTAAAATTTAGAAAAAAACTGATAATATTCTCAGTTTTATTAAATAAGACTTATTGATTCGAAAATTATTAGATAGAACCTGAGCTACCATAACATTTGTAAATAGAATTTTAAAGTAATTAACTCTTTATTTTTTTTACAAAAAAATTAATTGAAATAATTAGCTCTCAAAATGATCCATAATATCTTATGGGTTAATTACACACCAATGGGATTTTAAAAAATATACTATATATTTATAAATAAAAAAAATTATAATTATAATTATTAATTTTTCTTATTAATTTATAACTGTTTTTCTAAAATTAGATTGATTTGACATTTCTCCATATCTTATCCATCGTTCATATACAAATACTAATCACATGATGGTACATTAGATGGTTTGAACAGCGCAATGACAACAGTAAGCAACATGTTCCCTTCAAATTCTGGTAAGGTTTGGCAATTGATTTAATTATTTTTTTTATTCAAACACTTGATTTAATTTTTATTACTCTTTTGGTCTTAAAATATTTAGTTTCTTTTGAGAATTTAATTTTTTTTAAGTATAATTATTATACTTCAAAATATTAAAAATAATGTCACCTAACTTTTGACAAAATATACAAAATAATTATTCCAAGACTTAAATCCATAACCTTAATGTTATTAGGTTAAGATTTTACCATTGATCAAATGATTTAACTTTTCAAAATTATCCTTTAATGGTACATCAGATGGTTTGAACAGCGCAAGGACAACAGTCAACAGCAAGTTCCTTTCAAATTCTGGTAAAGTTTGGCAATTGATTTAATTATTTTTTTTATTCAAACAAATAGATTTAATTTTTATTACTCTTTCGGTCTTAAAATATTAGTTTCTTTTGAGAATTTAATTTTTTTTAAGTATAATTATTATACTTCAAAATATTAAAAACAACGTCACCTAACTTTTAACATAATATATAAAGTAGTTGTCCCAAAATTTAAACCCATAATCTTAAAGTTTTTAAGCTAAAATTTAACCATTGGTCTAATGATTTAACTTTTCAAAATTATCCTTTAATGGTACATCAGATGGTTTGAACAGTGCAATGACAACAGTCAGCAACATGCTCCCTTCAAATTCTGGTAAGGTTTGGCAATTGATTTAATTATTATTTTTATTCAAACAATTGATTTAATTTTTATTACTCTTTCGGTCCTAAAATATTAGTTTCTTTTGAGAATTTAATATTTTTAAGTATAATTATTATACTTCAAAATATTAAAAACGACGCCACCTAATTTTTGGCATAAGGCACAAAATAGTTGTCTCAAGACTTAAATCCATAACCTTAAAGTTATATTAGGCCAAGATTTTACCATTGATCTAATGGTTTAACTTTTCAAAATTATCCTTTAAAAGTACAATTATTATACTTCAAAAATATTAATAATACGTTGTGTTTGGTTGGGAAATTTGCAAAGAGAAATGAAAAAAATAGGTGAAATGTGAACAAAATATATCAATATTTCACTTAATTTCACACACCTTTTTCCTTTTTCCTTTCAAATTTCTTCTCAAATCCTCCAACTAAACACAACTTTAATGAATTTAAAAGGGTAAAATAGGAAATCATGTTATTTTAGTTCTTGATTTTTGAAAAAGAACTAATATTTTGGAACAATGAAAAATAGAATGAGAGATTAATATTTTGGGACAGAGAGTGAATTTTTTTTTATTTTTTGAATTAAAAAAGGTAATGTGTTGTATAATTGCTAAAGAAATATTTAGGATTGTTTGGGATTTGCATATTTGTGCACTTTTTAACTTGTTTTTTATATATAAAAAAAAATAGAAATGTGATATGATCTAAATGAGTACACTTAATGCATTCCCAAATATCTTAACTTTTTTCTTTTAAAAAAAGTTTTACAAATTTTTTCTACTTTACTAACATGCAAATTAGTATGGAAATTTTGAAATTTAAAACAAAATCCATGACAACGGTAAAATTGGCATGGCTCGTGAATTAATTTGTTTGTTTGTATAACACTAATTCTGTACTATCGTGTTACCAATTTGTGACATATGCCACAATTTTTTGTATGTACTAGAGAAGCCAAAGGCAGAGAAGCCAGAGAAAGAGAAGCCAAAGAAGCCAAAGCAAGAGTGGTGGGAATATATCTTTTCAACTTTGTCAGGCATGGGGGAAGCCATATGGAAGTTCATAAAGAAAATGTTTGAGCGAATTCACAGTGGTGAAGTCATGAAGCAAATGTTTGAGCAACAATTCAAATGTCTGTTAGTGTCATTTTTCACTTCCATTGTGGCGATGTTTGGTGTGTTACTGGACCGCCTCGTCAAGCAGGCAACAATGATATGAGCATACAAATCATATATAGAGAATTGCAGGCAAACAAAGTGCGTGTGTTGGGATATATCTCTTTATTGGAGTTTGAGACCCAATTGATTTGTTAAAAGAATTCTAATTTTGTTTGGTTTGGGTATAATATACTTTATATATATTATATCTAATTTTAAGAGACCTAATTCAGTTTGGTAACAACTAAGGGTTTAATAAAAAAAAATCCTAGATTCGCAATATATACATATATATTGTTTGGTGTGTGCCGTAGGTGAGCAGCAGCAGTGGCTAATTAATTTTGGTAAAAGTAGGACTTGGGTAATCAATTGTTAAGAATAAAGGATTGGCCGCAAGTTGATTCATATTTTTTGGTGATATTTTTTGGTGAGATAGTGCCTGTGGAAAAATCAAGGGTAAACTACCAATAGGTCCTACTTTTAAGACTTATTACCCATTAAGTCCTGTTGATAAATTTATTAAGTGATAAAGATAAATTTATCAGTCTTTTATTTTTATGAATAAATTTATAGTGATAAATTTATCAATCTCTTTGTTTTTATGAATAAATTTATAGTGATAAATTTATCAATCTCTTATTTTTATAGTGTTAAATTTATTAGTTAGGACATGTAGGTAAATAAGTCTAGTTAATAGAACCTACACATAAGTATCCCAAAAATCAATTCAGTGGGTTAATTGGTTAAGGTGTGGATCTTCGGCTAGTTGCTCTGTTTCGGCTGATTTGGGTTGTTATTTTGGATCTTCTACAATTCTGGTTTTGAAGATTTTGGTTCATCTATTTGGTGAGGTCTTTCCTCTTGTTTATTTGTGATTATTTGGAATTCACCTAAGGGTGATTTTGTGAGACCATTCGTGTCTCGTTTGTAATCGTTTGGAAACTTATTTGGTTGATAATGGAATTGGATTTCGATCCCGTGGACGTACCTTACATTGAGGGACCACGAAAATTCTTGTGTTGCCTTTGATTTAATTTTTTCACATTAGTTTTTATTCCCATTGATTGATTTAGTTGTGGAAATCATTGATTTTCCCTAATAACTGGTATCAGAGCTTACGGTTTATTTGGGTTTAATTATTTGTGTAAATCAATGGAGGGGAATGTGGGTCGTATGTCTAGCTTCAATGGAAGCAATTGGGTAATTTGGAAAACTAAAATGGAGAACCTATTATTTTGTAAAGATTTGTATGGGCCTATTGAGGGTGACAGTGGCAAACCCGAATGTATGAAAG
The DNA here is from genome assembly GCA_025200525.1 of Camellia lanceoleosa. Taxonomy (NCBI): domain Eukaryota; kingdom Viridiplantae; phylum Streptophyta; class Magnoliopsida; order Ericales; family Theaceae; genus Camellia; species Camellia lanceoleosa. Next base: position 43,673,317 of record CM045760.1, read on the forward strand.
ATGATGAGTGGAAGAGGTTTAATCGAAAAGCCATTGGTGTTATCCGTCAATGGATTGATGACAGTGTGTTTCATCACGTTGCTACTGAATTTTCGGCACATGATTTATGGAAAAAATTAGAAGGCCTTTATGATAGGAAATCAGCCACAAATAAAGCTTTTCTGTTTCGTAAGTCGGTTAATTTAAAATATAAAGAGGGCAACCCTATTCCGGAACATCTGAATGAAATAAAGAGTATTGTTAACCAACTTGCTTCTATGAAAATTATTTTTGATGCTATTTAGTTCTTTGCCCAAAAGTTGGGAGACTTTGGTTGTGACAGTTAATGATTCGACACCCGATGGAGTTGTCACAATAGACCAAGTCACTAGTAGCTTGTTGAATGAAGAAACTAGAAGAAAATCAGCGGGTTCCTCTCATTCGGAAGCATTCGTTGTGATAGGCCGAAGCAAAACAAGGGGAAGGAGTAAGACTCCTCATGGTCGTGATCAAAGCCGTGACAAATCAAAAGATGGTTATTTTTCAAAGAAAGACATTAAGTGCTATTATTGCCATGAGAAAGGGCACATGAAGCGAGAATGCCGAAAGCTCAAGAACAAGGAGAAAAGGCGTGACAAAAGTGTGGATAAGAAGTAAGAAAACACAACAGCAGTTACTACCGATGATCTCATGGTCGTTTGTGAAGATGATTGTATCAATTTTGTGGGCCAAGAGAGCAATTGGGTGATTGATTCTGGTGCTTCTTTTCATGTGACTTCTCAAGTTGATTTCTTCACTACCTACACCAAAGGAGATTATGGTTTTGTTTGAATGGGTAATGAAGGTTTGTCCAAGATTATTGGCATTGGTGATGTTTGCTTGGAAACAAATTTGAGTTGCAAGTTATTGCTTAAAGATGTGAGGCATGTTCCGACATTCGCCTCAATTTGATCTCTACTAGGAAGCTAAATGATGAAGGCTTCAACAACAAATCTGGTAATGGAATATGGAAGCTCACAAAGGGTTCTTTGGTGGTGACTAAGTGCAAGAAGACTAATACACTTTATTCGATGCAAGGAAAAATTTGTAAAGGTGTTGTCAATGCACTTCAAGATGATACTTCTACCGAATTGTGGCACATGCGACTTGGCCATATGAGTGAAAAGTGGCTACAGGTTTTGTTCAAAAAAAGAGCTTTTACCTGGTTTGAAAGGTACACATCTTAAAACTTGTATTCATTATTTGGCGAGTAAACAACATCGAGTTTCTTTTCAGAAAAAATGTTACTTCTAGAAAGAAAATGTTTTGGAGTTGATTCATTCGGATGTTTGTGGTCCTTTGAAAGTTAGAACACATAGTGGTGTACTTTATTTTGTTACTTTTATTGATGATTATTCAAGGAAAGTTTGGGTTTTTTTACTAAAAACTAAAGATCAAGTTCTAAAAGTATTTAAGCATTTTCAGGCCATGGTTGAAAGAGAAACAGGGCAAAAATTGAAGTGCATCCGATTAGACAATGACGGTGAATACATTGGGCCATTTGATGAGTATAGTCGCAGCCAAGGTATTCGGCACCAAAAGACAGTTAAGAAGACTCCTCAACAAAATGGCATTACCGAGAGAATGAACCGCACCATTGGGGAAAGAATAAGGTGTTTGCTTTCACAAGCTAAATTGCCAAGATCCTTTTGGGGTGAGGCAATAAAGACAGCGGTTGACATAATCAATTTATCTCCTTCTTATCCTTTGAATGGTGATGTTCCAGAAAGAGTTTGGACCGGTAAAGATATGTCTTATGAGCACTTGAAAGTGTTTGGTTGTCGAGCTTTTGTTCACATTCCAAAGGATAAGAGGTCTAAGCTTGATAGTAAGTCAAGACAATGTATTTTTCTTGGCTATGGAGGTGATGAATTTGAGTATAGATTATGGGATCCGATTGACAAGAAGGTCATTCGAAGCCGTGATGTTGTGTTTCTTGAAGACCAAACAATTTAAGACTCTGGCAAAGGTGATCAACCGGAGCCAAAAACTAGTGATCTCATTGACATGGATCCATCTCCTTCATCTTCAATTGATGATGAAAATGGGAGAGATGTGCAGCCATCTATTGAAGAAGTGGAGGATGATACTAATCCTAATGAAGTTGAGCTAGAAATTGAGGAAGAGCATCCAACTCAAGAACCGCCATCACAACTTGAGTTGAGGAAATCTATAAGGAACCGGCAACCTTCGAAAAAGTATCCTCCCAATGAATTTGTGTTGATTTCTGATCAAAGGGAGGCCGAGAGCTACCAAGAAGCAATTTAACATGCAAAGAAAGGTGATTGGAAAAAGGCCATGGAAGAGGAGATGAATTCCTTACTTGAAAATCACACCTATGATTTAGTGAAGTTACCTAAGGGGAGGAAAATTTTGAAAAATAAGTGGATCTTCAAATTGAAAAATGATGGCAAGAATCTAAGGTACAAGGCACGTCTTGTTGTGAAAGGCTTTGGGCAAAAGAAATGTATTGATTTTGATGAATTTTTCTCGCCAGTTATGAAGATGTCTTCTATTCGGGTTGTATTTGGCATGGCTGGAAGTATGAACCTTGAAGTTGAACAACTTGATGTGAAGACCGCATTTCTTCATGGTGACCTTGAAGAAAAAATTTACATGGAGCAACTGGAAGGTTTTGTAGAGAAAGGGAAAAAGAAATTTGTTTGCAGATTGAAGAAAAATTTGTATGGTCTCAAGCAAGCTCCGTGGCAATAGTACAAAAAATTTGACTCTTTCATGATGAATAATGGTTTTTCTAAAACCACTTCAGACCATTGTGTGTTTGTGAAAAATTTCCCGGATGACAAATTTATTATTCTTTTTCTTTATGTTGATGACATGTTAATTGTGGGTCAATATTCTAGCATGATTAACAGGTTGAAATTGGAGTTGAGCAAGTCTTTTGCTATGAAAGATTTAGGACCGGCAAAGCAAATACTTAGTATGAAAATTATTCGTGATCGCAAAGAGGAGCTGATTTGGTTGTCTCAAGAAAGCTACATTGAGAAAGTTCTTAAGAGGTTCAGCATGGATAAAACAAAGCCGGTTGGTTGTCCACTTGCAGGTCACTTCAAGGTTAGTTCGAATCAATGTCCTACAAGTGAGAAAGACAAGGAAGAGATGTTGAAAATTCCTTATACTTCAGCAGTTGGTTCTTTGATGTACGCCATGGTTTGTACAAGGCTGGATATTGCTCACGCCGTTGGTGTGGTGAGTCTGTTTCTCTCTAATCTGGGTAAAGAACATTGGGCAGCGGTAAAATGGATTTTAAGATATCTTCGAGGGATTTCGAATGTGTGTTTGTGTTTTGGGAATGGTAAGCCGATGCTTGATGGGTTCACAGATTCTGACATGGCCGACGATATTGATTCTAGGAAATCTACTTTGGGGTATTTGATTACTTTTGCAGGGGGGGCTGTGGCATGGCAATCTAAATTACAAAAATGTGTTGCTCTCTCAACTACCGAAGCTGAATTTATTGCTATTACGGAAGCTTGCAAAGAAGAGTTATGGTTGAAGAAATTTTTGCAAGAGTTGGGTTTAAAACAAGAAAGGTATGTGCTTTATTGTGATAGTCAAAGTACTATTCACTTGAGTAAAAATTCTACTTTTCATTTGAGATCAAAACACATTGATGCGAGATACCATTGGATTCGTGATATGTTAGATTCGAAACTGTTACAACTTGAAAATGTTCACATGGATGATAATATTTCAGATATGTTGACTAAGACTTTGTCAAGGGACAAACATTTAAAGTGTCGAACTTTGGCGAGTATGGTTGATGTCTCCACCTAAGTCGATAGGGGGAGAATTGTTAGGATATATCTCCTTATTGGAGTTTGAGACCCAATTGGTTTGTTAAAAGAATTCTAATTTGATTTGGTTTGGTTTGGGTATAATATACTTTATATATATATATATTATATCTAATTTTAAGAGACCTAATTCAGTTTGGTAACAACTAGGGGTTTGATAAAAAAAAACCCTAGATTCACAATATATACATATATATTGTTTGGTGTGTGCCGTAGGTGAGCAGCAGCAGTGGCTAATTAATTTTGGTAAAAGTAGGACTTGGGTAATCAATTCGGAAGAATAAAGGATTGGCAACAAGTTGATTCATATTTTTTGGTGAGATAGTGCCTGTGGAAAAATCAATTCAGTGGGTTAATTGGTTAAGGTGTGGATCTTCGGCTAGTTGCTCTGTTTCGACTGATTTGGATTGTTATTTTGGATCTTCTACAATTCTGGTTTTGAAGATTTTGGTTCAACTATTTGGTGAGGTCTTTCCTCTTGTTTATTTGTGATTATTTGGAATTCACCTAAGGGTGATTTTGTGAGACCATTCGTGTCTCATTTGTAATTGTTTGGAAACTTATTTAGTTGATAGTGGAATCGGATTTTGATCCCGTGGACGTACCTTACATTGAGGGAACCACGTAAAATTCTTGTGTTGCCTTTGATTTAATTTTTCTGCATTAATTTTTATTCCCATTGATTGATTTACTTATGGAAATCATTGATTTTCCCTAACATGGACAACATTTTACAAGGTCTAGATTTATTGGAGTTCTCACTTTTCAAAAATCCTAGCTATTACTTTGTTATCCTTCTTGTTGTTTTTGTTTTTGTTTTATGTTTGATTATGTGTTTAGTTTTAGTATTTCTAAATTTGATGGTGTGTGACGTTAACTTATAATGCACGTTTGAAAATGATATATATAATAAATTGATACTTATTATATTGTAGATGTTTGAGATTATTTTTTATTTGATGGTAATTTTTTTACATATTTTCTTCTTTAGTCAACTTTTTTTTTAATTTTTTTTTTTTAAACTTCTAGATTCACCAATATCCTTATACATTTCAATAAATAGCATACAACACCTATTACTCCAAAATTTTCATTTTACACCATGGTATCACAGAATTCGAAATTGTCAAAACAATTCAAATTTGTGTTATTGTAAAATCGCAAGTAAGATCGTATGGGACAGTGTAAGATTTACATTTTTACCTCATTTTAATAGAAAATTGAATCTTACAATTCTCGATTCGATCTTACTATTCAATCCACGAGACTTTCTTATCGATCTTACGTAAAATTTTGATTTTAACCATCATATAATACAAGATTATTAAATCGAAATCGTAAGTGGGATCTTTTGGATATAAAAAAATACTTTAACAATCACAATTCCAAAAACCTTTTTCACAACGTTTGTATAAAAAAATTTAATTAGTAATTTACTAAAACTAATTTAACTTTTGTTTTAGCATACATATCTTATCCCTTGAACACAATTTCTGATTTAACCCTTACTACTATGATCAATTCTTGAGTTGTTCCGATACATATGACCCATTCTTAGCAATACATTTATGACATGATTTCATAATCTTCTTTGGGTAAATTATACTTTGCATTTCTTGCATTTTGTATTAGATTTTATTTTGATCCCTATACACGAAATTTTGGCAGTTAATTCCTATACTTCTAATCAAATTTCACTTTAATCCCTAACTGTAGCGATCCCGATTTTGACCTAAAAGCAAAAATGCAAAATGCATTCGAAATTGCTTACGGGAAAGTGTATTTCAAGTTCGAGTGGACCATGTTATATCAGTCCATAAGGGGAGATTTCAGATCACTTTTTCAATTCTCTCTCTCTCTCTAAAACTCTCCAAAATTTCCAGATCTAGAGCTTCTTTCCCTAAAAGTCATCTTCTCTCTTTGATTCCTTCAAATCCGTTGGAAGTTAGACCGAAGTTCTTCATCAAAGTTGTGTAACTTCTTGAAAGCTTCGTTGTGTGCGGTGGAGATCGAGTTTCGACACCGTAAATTTTGAGGTTTCATCTCATTTCTTCTTCAAAACTTGAGGTAAGGATTTTCTTAGAGTTATATATATATATATATTTTTGCAAGATCTATATGATTTTCGAAATCATCTTTCGATAGCTTTAAAAAATGATTGTTGATTCAAGAAGTTGAACAATTTTGAAAGTGGGTTTGTCTCTCGTTTTTTTAAAATGATCTTATGGGTTTTGATTTTCGTTGATTGAAGAAAATATAATTTTGGAAAGTTTTCTTTCAAAAGATTTGAGTCGTATAGTTTTGGTGAGAAAACCTAGAATTTGGAAAAAAAATTTAGAGACTGAAAATCCGTGAATGATATTATTATATTTATTTTGTGCATCAAAATAAATTGATGTTTGAAAATTTTCTTATTTATATTTATATAAATGATGAATTTTAGGGATTATGAGAATTATTGTTCATTTTGGAAATTATTGTTCAAAACGTTAAAATAGTCTTGAAATGACTAATTGTTGAGCATACTTAAGAAGAGAGAATTGTGTTATTCCTTGGATGGTGAATTGGAATAACAGTATTTATATTCATCTTGTGTTATTGGCATATCAATTTATTTGATTACATTAAACTTTGAAAGTTGATTTGAAAACTTGCATTTGAGAAAAGAATGTAGAGAAATAAGTTTTCATGGAATGGTTTTGGGGTAAATACGTTGGTAAGTCTTGATAGGTGGTGTAGATGGTATTGAATAAGTTAGACTGAGAGTCCGGGGTGAAAAACCGAAAACCCGCGCGGATAGGTGTTGAGCCTTCCAGTTAATACCGGTAAAAATGACAAATTTGTAGTACTTGTATAGTCTACTTGCAGACACCAACTTAGAGATTACCAGAGTCATATTTACCGCTTTTGAAATGAATTGTTAAGTTTTGAAGAAATGAAATTGGATGACATCATTAAGCATGATGGTTTTCAAAGATAAATATGTGATTTTCTTTCAAAAGGGCATAGCATGGCATATGCATTTCATCTCTTAAGGATTGTATAAAATGTATATACTTTGTTAAGGATTTCCTACTGGGTTTTATGCTCACCCTACGAGATTTTTGTGCAAGAAAAGATGTGGTGATGCCGCCTAACTAAAGGTGAGGAAATGTGTATTGAGAGTACGAGACGCTCATTTTGCTGTGACTCTGTATGTAAGCCAAGGGCTGTATGTGTGTAGCTTTGAATAACTGTTTTGTGTAACCAGGCTCAAGCTTTGGAAACTTGTAAACCCTTTGGAGTATTTATTTGTTTATTTACTTGTTGTTGGATTAATGTGTTGTTGCATGAAGAACTATTGTATCATGTAATGTAAGTTTGGAGATTTATATTCAGTTTTCCTTGAAAGAATCATGATTGTTATATTATTATTTGGGCTAGAAATTTGGGGCGTTACACTAACCATGAAATTTTGACAGTCAATTCCTATACTTCTAATCAAATTTCACTTTGATCCCTTTAATGAAATTTTGACAGTCAATTCCTATACTTCTGATCAAATTTCAATTTGATCCCTACATATAAAATCATGGCAGTTAACCTTCTAGACTTCTGATCAAGTGTCAATATCATCCTTTTATTATTCTACTGTAGAATTTATCGAAAGTCAGTAATGTAACAAGGATATGACTATAAAATGACGACAAAAGAGTAAAATAATCACCCAAATTTTTCGTCTATACACATTTCATCCCAAAATTTACCTTGAATTTTGACTGTATTCAATTAAAACAAAACGCAGATTATGAATGATTAAAGAGAAGAACTAGGATTTCATAAAAATTGAAATCACAAAATTCTATTTTTCACAGTAGTATAGTCTTTTGTCCATTTCTCTTCGATTTCTCAGTTGCCTTTTTTTTTTATTTCAAAGCTCTATTTTCTTATCTATTTGTCCCAATTTTTAGAATATGAACATATATATATATATATTGTTATATAACTGTCAGATGCGTATCATGTGAGACAAAGTGTATATTGGTGAGAAATAGGGATGATTTTTCTCTTTTGCTCTTATTTTGTAATTAAATGCTTGTTACATGACTGGATTCTGTTAAAGACTTAAACAATGGAGTTACAAAAGGGGAAAATTGACACTTAACTAAAGTATAGAGGTTGATTGTCATGATTTTATGTGTAGAGACCAAAGTGAGATTTGACCAAAAATGTAAGGGGTTGACTGTCACGATTTTATGTGTAGGAATCAAAGTGAAATTTGGTGCAAAGTGTGGGAGTGTAAAGTATAATTTACCATATTCTTTTCTACCATATCATCCATCGCATAGAATATTTGAACGAAATTACAAATTATAATTTTAAAAAATCCTACTTTTTTTTTTAATTTCAAATAAGCTTAAAAAATTAAATATATTATAATTAAAAATTACAATCAAATACCATTGAGTTATGCTAGGGACTCCAAATAAATTACTAAATTTTTTAGCAAACCTTTCACATGGATGTGGGGTCCACACACATGTGATTTGTGTGGGTCCTATACGTATACCTATGTGAGAGGTTTGGTAAAAAATTTAATAATTTATTTGCGGTCCATAGAATTTTCCAATACAATTCGTGACTGTCCTTCAATAACTTTTGACATTAAATTCTTACATAACTCAAAAAATAATAAATACGATGAACAGATTACAAATAACATCAGATAAGCACATGAACACATAATACATCGAACTTATGTGATAATTTTAGGCAATTCTCGTATTTTGCTGATAATTTTTGAGACAATTGTAATTCGATGGAGTAATTTTCGATATCTAATCGATTTAAATTTTGATATGCATACTATTCTTTAAAAGTCTTATAAAATAAATAGTTTAAATTATAAAAAAAAAAAAAAAGATTCAAAACGAGTTAAATTTCCTAACTGAAAAGAATTCGGTCCCTCTAACCTAAAGATAATCACTTTCTCTACAAAAGACCTTCCTATCAGTAAGTTTGCACAAGTCAAAAAGATGTTACTTGCAAGGCATTGACAAGGCCATCCAATGCTCTTAAACCAACTTGATTATATATATAATTAATGAGAATGATTAATCTACATAATGAAGTTTTTTTTTTTCAAAAAAATATATATATATACATACACAATGAATGCTGAACAATTCAAATGACGTTTGGACATCACCTCACCAGGTACAAAGAACTTGGGGTTGATCCATCAAACTTAAAAATACCTAGCTCCAACCCCCCCCCCCCCCCCCAAAAAAAAATATATAAAAAAAATTCTTAAAATATGAGTCTTATAATAAAATAATTTTTAAATTTTATCAGTTTAAATCTTAATGTTTTGATTTATTTTCAAACTAAATCACCTGTCTATTTTCGTTAAATAAAATTGCGAACAAGTAGTATTTTAGTCATTAAACTAAGTGTATCAAAAATGTATAAAAGTTGTCTAAAATATTCTTTTTCATTGAGTTTAATGACTAAAATATTAATTTTTTTATCGGTTTTACTTAATGAATATAGACAAATAATTTAGATTGCAAACAATCAAATATTAAGATTTAAATTGATAAAATTAAAAAAATAAGATTTATCTTATTATAAAAATCAAATCTAGAGATTTTTTTTAAATAAATTTCTCAAAAAAGAAAATTTATTGATGTCCAATTGATAAAATCAATAAGACACAATCCTGTCCCAAAAAAGGAGATTTTTTTTCAATGGGCTTAACTGGATCATATTGTTGGATTTTAGTAAATCTACCATTGGTTTTAACTCGATAATCTAAATAATTTATTTTATATGGTTTTTCAATAAGATAACATATACAAAATTAAATGGACAAATAATGATAGTTATATAATTAAATCACATTTATCTTGTAACGTCCCCAAAATTATACAATAAATACAATTCATGAGCAGAAAGATAATAGAAATAATATGCTTTCATTCATCGAGGTTCGTACACAAAAGATAACACATTCGATATACATTCACAAACTGTTCATCCTGAATCTACAGCATGCGTTACAATGATAAGAGAACTGAAAACTAAACAGGTAATCATATGCCTTATAGATTACTCAAAAAATTGAAATCCTTGAAGCAGATACTCAGAATATGGAATAAGGAGGTGTATGGTAATGTGTCACTTAAATTGAAAGCTGCAGAAGAGGAGCGCATAATCTTGATCTTAAGGTTGAAACCAGAGACCTTAATCAGTCTAAGGCAGTTAGAAGAAGGGTAGTTAGAGAGGAGGTTTGGAGGTTGAATAGGATGGTTGAATGGATGTGGTTACAAAACTCAAGGTTGAGCTAGACATTGAAGGGGGATAGAAATACCAGATTCTTCCATGTGATGGCCAGGAGCAGACAAAGCAGAAATGAGTTAGCATTCATTATAGTAGGGGATTCAGTGGTGGAGGAACCTTATAGTGTGAGGAGAGAAGTATTTGAGCATTTTAGGAAACATTATGCAGAGGAGTGGGTGGGTACGCCTAAGTTAGGTGGCATGTTCAAATCAGTCCACAACAGTCCTCAGGTTGAAATGCTTGAAGCAGAGTTTTCAGAGGAAGAGATTAAGGCAGCTGTGAAGAATTGTGATGGTAATAAGGCTCCTAGGCCTGATGGGTTCAACATGCTATGTTTTCAAAAATTCTGAAAGGTGATGAAAGGGGATGTGATTAATTTTATGAAGGATTTCCATAGAAATGGTAGATTGGTGAAGGGATTGAATAACTCTTTTATTACTCTGGTTCCTAAAAAGGAGAACCCTATGGGATTATCTGACTATAGGCTTATTAGCCTTGTTGGTTCAGTGTATAAAATTTTAACCAAGGTACTGTCAATAAGGATAAAAGCAATGCTTCCTAGTGTTATCAGTGAAACCCAATCAGCTTTTCTCGGGGGGAGAAATATCCTTGATGGTGTACTTATTGCAAATGAAGTGGTGGATGGGTGAAAGAAGTCTAAGAAAAAGGGTGTGATAATTAAACTTGACTTTGAGAAGGCTTATGACTCAGTAAATTGAGGATTTCTGCACTCAATGCTTCTGAATTTTGGGTTTGGTTTAAGATGGTCAGAATGGATTATGGAGTGTGTCACCACAGCTCGTGTTTCTGTCCTTGTCAATGGTTCTCCTACTAATGAGTTTTGTCCACAGAGGGGTCTTAGACAAGGAGATCCATTGTCTCCATTCTTATTTAACTTGGTGGCTAAGGGTTTGAATGTGTTATTAAATAGGGCATACCAGTTGGGTATTATTAAATGGGTGAAAATAGGGGTTGGGGGTATGGTGTTGTCTCATTTGTAATTTGCTGATGATTCCTTACTATTGTGTGAAGCTGAAGAGGAGGTTAGAAACCTAAAGAGGATATTAAGGAGCTTTGAGATTATGTCTAGATTGAGAATTAATTACCATAAAAGTCAGGTTTGTGAAGTGGGTGTTGCTGATGGTTATTTGGTCAAATTTGCTGATATACTAAACTGTAAGACCAAGAAGTTGCCTGTGCAGTATTTACGGCTGCCCTTAGGGGCTAATCCCAGTTGTAAAGCAACATGGAAACCAGTGGTGGAGAAAGTGAGAAGCAGATTAGCTAGCTGGAAAAGGAAACTTTTATCCCATGCTAGTAGACTCACTTTAATTAAATATGTTCTTACATCTTTGCCGGTGTTTTATATGTCTTTGTTTAAAATGCCGGATGGGGTAGCTAGAATATTAGAGAGATTGCAAGCCTCATTTCTCTGGGGAGGATCAGAAGTAAGAAGAAATGTGCATATGGTCAAATGAGAGGAACTGACTAAAAGCTTGGAACAAAGGGGTTTGGGGCTGAGAAGAGTGAAGGTGGTAAATTCTTGTTTACTAATCAAATGGTGGTGGAGATTTGGGTATGAAAAGGAAGCATTGTGGAGAAGAGTTATTTGTAGTAAATATAAAGTGGACTTCAGGGATTGGATTCATTCCACTTCTACCACTAGTAGTATGTCTAGTGTATGAAAAGGTATAATTACCATCGCAGAGTCAAACAACACCCTCTTGGAGTATTACATGAATAACTTTCAGCTTAAGATTGGGGATGGGAATAATGTTAGATTCTGGGTGGACAAATGATGGAATAGGACAAGTCTTAGAGAGGAATTTCCGGGTCTGTATGGTTTGGTGGTGAATAAAGAGGAATCACTTAGATCAATGCATGACCAAAAGGTTGCTGAAGGAAATTGGGTGTGTCAGTTCAGAAAAAGGTTGTATGAGTGGGAGGTTAGTGAGGTTTTCAAACTTAGAAACTTCCTTGCAGCAGCACCAAGTCCTGTACCAGATCAAACAGATTGTCCAGTGTGGAATGTGACATCCTCTGGGGTGTTCTCTGTCTGCTCTGCTTATACAGGTTTGTTGGCTTCAGCAGGCCCTTTGTTAAGGTCTACTAAATTAGTGTGGATTCATTACATGCCACCAAAAGTTCAATTCTTTACTTGGCTAGCTTGGCGAAATAGAATTAAGACTACAGTTTACTTACAAAGAATTGGTATCCTTCACAGTTCTGCTTCAACTTTGTGTGTCTTCTGTAATGCTGACTTCGAAACTGTGAATCATGTGTTGGTTTCCTGCCCATTCGTTTGGAAGGTGTGGTCTACAATGCTATTTTGGTGGGATGTTGTGGGGGCTTTACCTGAATCTGTCGAAGGAATTCTATTATGGTGGGAAGGACAATGTTTTAGGAGTCAAGAAAGGAAGATTTGGAGAGGAGTGCCTCTGGTTGTGCTGTGGTCTCTCTGGCAACACAAGAATGCTATAGTGTTTAATGCATCTGCTCCAAACTTGGCAGAGCTGTGTGAAATGATTAAGGTGAGAATTGCATTATGGCTGAAACCAAGGTATTCTAAACACCACTTTTCAGTGCAGGATTTCTGGTTAATCTTAGGCAAGTGAGATGTTGCATTAGAGGGAGGAGTATGTAACTCTTTTTGTCTAGTTCTATCTTGCTGCTGTGCTTGTCTCTTTCTTTTTCTTTTTGGTTTGTATCTCTCCAACCATAAGGTGGCTCTGCCTTGTTGCTGTGTCTTTTTTCTTCCTCTTCTATTGGTTCTGTCTTGTTGTTGTGTTTATCTTCTTCCTCATGTTGCTGTGTTGCTTTCTTCCTCTTCTTTTGCTTCATTGGACTTTGTTGATGTTTTCCTTGGTATCTTCTCTGTTTGTTGATCATTAATAAAGGTTTCTTTGGCTGTTTCCAAAAAAAAAAAAAAAAAAAAGAAAAAAAAAGAAACATATACCCTATAGGCTTACATCTTTCCAAGTTATTGCTTGGTTACAATAAAATGAGCCTAACTCAATACAGTTAAAGCCCTTGGCTATACAAAAAAATACACAAATGAAAAAAACTCTTGCTCCCAAATGTCCCTCCAAACTATTGCCTTGATGGAGGCATATCACCAACACCTGAAAATAATTTTTCCCAAATAGGATGAGCTAAAGCCAAGTAGGAATAATCTAATACAGTATATGAGATTTAACAAAGACATAAGTACAATGTGCATATACAATGCCTGTGACAAAATATTCACATTTTATATAATCATAAAGTACCAAGTTCATATCTTAATTCATTTTCCTTCGATTCATTTTAATTCATGAGCCAATTTTATTATCTTTCAACAATCCAACTAAAACTACAACTCAGTGGTTTTCCAAGTAATACAATTACTACACAAGCACTTCAATCTACCAGTTTACGGAAATTTCGTCCGCGGGATCGGCACCCATGTATACGCGCGGTTTCAGGACTTTCACTCAGGACACTCAGGCTAACTTAATTTCAATAGAGTCCATCCCTTATCTCCTCCCAAATATGGAGTACATCCTCTTTCTCCTCCCAAACATCATACATATACAATGTATTTAAAATATAGTCATATTCAATGACATCCAACAATAGATTAGTTTTAATTTACCTAATCCTTATGCAATTTCTACAACAATCATGGCTATCCTCCATCGATAGCCTAATACAGTTATTTCTAAACAGATATTCAATCTCAAGACAGATAATTTATTCAAAATTTCAAACGGTGAAAGGTAATATATATCTAACTCCACCATCTATTTCAATATTCAACCAATTTCATATTTACAACACCAATTTCATTTATTTATACAAAATAAATATTTAAATCATTTTAGGGCAAACTCCATTTTTTTTTCCAAATATCAACCCAATGCCAAATTCAACCATTTTGTAACCATACCATCTTATATTTAACCTCATAACCATTTTCACAACATACACTTAGAAACTCCTCTTTTGATTTTACAATTCAAACCCTAGGTTTGTCCATAATATACCCAAAGGCCACTATTGTTACACATTCATCAAATAACTAAGTTAAAAACTATATAAAAGTGTAGAAATCCCACCCTAAAGCTTAGAAGACCAAAATAACGAAGGAGAAACTTCAAAGACATTGAAACCAACTTCTACTCAAATCAAAACGGAGCATGTGAGACACTCTACCTTTTTCTCAAAGGCCCTAAGGTAGAAATCCCAATGGATCTAGGTGAAATAGTAGAAAGAAGATGAGTTTTAGAGAGAGAAACTCAAGATCTAACTTTTTGGAAAGTTTTAGAGAGAGAGAGAGAGAAAGGAATGAAAAAGTGATGAAAAATGCCATTTTCGCGATCTGTTATATACGCAGTCCGCTCGAGCGTGGAAAGTGACGCTCGAGAGTCAGACACATAGTTCCGCTCGAGCACAGAATGCACACTTTCAGAAGTTTTGTAAATGAAGGACATCATTCGAGCTCAAGATTGGACACTCGAGCATCCACCCACTCGAGCGTAAGAAATGCCGCTCGAGCGTAGAATACACTCTTTCAGTATTTGCAAAGACTGTAAAAATACTGAGAGTTTGCGAAGCCCGCTCGAACGCAAGAATAGCCGCTTGCGCTCGAGCAGAGGAGAAAAAATTGCAAAGCCTGCTCGAGCGGAGGAGGAAAAATCTGAGCAACAAAGTTTTGGAAAAACAAGTAACAAACATGTTCCAAACACACAACTACAATCCAATAACCAAATTTAAGGGGGATTAAGGGGAAAAATGACAATGAATGACATTCAGAAACTATAAGCCCGAGTTCGGAATGCAATAAGAGTCAGGTCAAAACCGGAATTGCCATATATCTTTTAAAAAATCATTATCAAAATCATTTCTACTGTGTATTTTATTAATAATAAATTCCATATACGATTAAATTCGATTTTTTACATGAATATTCTGTTTAGGAATCAAAAGTTTGGTATCTAAGACCTTTATATAAAGTCAAGCTTATCAATTTCTTAGTCATTTAAACACTCACACATATTCATAGATATATAATCAATTTGCTATTTTATTATGAATTTTATAATAAAATATTTTCATTTTTAAACTTAATATAAGGGGTGACTTTTATGTAGGTTCTTGCTACTATTTCATGGTAAATTTCATTACATTTTGTTTTGTAAAACAGCCAAGGAAGCATCAACTTCTTCTTCTTCTGAGGTTAACTTTCAGATTTCAGCCAATTGTGTCATACCGTTTGACTTTGTTCCATTTGAGCATGAAGTCGAATCAGTCATCTAAGGTTTAGCAAGGCAAAATTAGGAGTATAAAAAAAAAATTAGGATCACTATCAATAGGTCATAATAGTTAAAATTAATTCCCTTCAAGTGTTATTAAAAATAAGTTTTAGTAAAATCGTTGTTAAAAATATTTTTTTGTGATGATTTTTTTCATATGTTACTAAATATTGACAGTTAGTCACTTTTTTTGTCATAGTTTTTATAAATTATTTCTAAAACTTACAATTAGTGAACCTTTTCTGTGACAAAATATTCAAACTATCGTTGAAAGTTAAAAATTAGAGACATTTTTTGTGACGTTTTTTTTTTAAACTATCACTAAAATTTATAATTAGTAACTTTTTTGTGACAATTTTTAAATTGTCGTTGAAAATTAATAATTAGTGAGAGTTTTTAATAGTGTTTGATGAAAAATGCCATTAAATATCATAGAATTTATTGTACAATAAATTCATCTATTAGGACTTACACGTAAATCTCTCTAAAAAATATTGGATTGGAAATAATTGATTTATTATATTTTTATTTTTAGTTTTTTTTTTTTTTACAACTTTATCCATATGAAATGAAAAAAAAAATATTGGAAAAATTACTTGTCAGTTGTACTACCAAGAAATTATTACAGATTCATGAACAATTTATAATTTTAATTATTAATATGTATAAACTTATTTTAAATTTTTTTTAAAAAAAATATACCCTCATAGACATCTCTTAACTTGATTCCAAACCTAAATAAAAAGAATTGTGTCATGTAATCTATCTATCACTACGTAAAAATTCTCATTAGCAATTTTAGAATATAGGAACAAGAGCATATAAAATTTTAAAATTAATAGATACTATGATAAGAAGAAAAGTTAATATAGCATTTTTAAAAGAAATTAAGTGAATAGGTGAAAAAATTACATAAATTAAAAAAAATACTATGTATAAAATTCAAAGAAAATTATTAAAAAAAAAAATGCAAGATGTGAATTTTGTAACAAAATAAACTTTACGGTTCAAAAATGATAATGATATGATAATGATGTGACATGTCACACAGTTATTTCATTCTGAAGACGGTTCAGAAATTGATTCATTTCTGTTGATTTCAAGTCTTGATGGTTCAGAAAACTTGCAATCTGTTGAAGGAATGACTTTTCAGGAAGCCTTTCACTTGATGATGGATGCTGTCAAACCCATTAAGGTGCCTTATTTTTACTTTATAATTAGTGCTTTGAAATGTTTTGAATTTCCAGACGGATTTGGGGATGCTGTTAGCACAGCCAAAGCATAAAAAACGGTGCCGTTTTGACGTATGCACAGTATTTAAAAATATTTTTTGTCTGGAAAGTTATGAGCACGGGACCTCCTCAGTAGTGGCCCACTATTAAACCGCTACACTATCAAGCTTTCTACTAAGGTATATGCATCTTATTTATTATCTTTATTGAAGTATAATTATAAATAGGAAAATGTTTGGTAATTCAAAATTTTGTGATTTAAATGGCTCAAATTTGTTAAAACGACATCGTTTTACACTCAAAATCTGTCAAAACGACGTCGTTTTAAGTTATTTGAGCCATTTAAACCACAAAATTTTGAACTACCTAACATTGTTGTTATAAATATATTAATGTCAAACCTTGTAAAAACTGTTGTGCGGCAGCAACAAAAACACATCTTTTATGATCTTATAATTTATTTTATTTTTATTTCTTTTTATAGTCAAACTCTTAGGGTGTGTTTGGTAACGTTTACATTTTCAGTTTATATTTACAAAAAATTTATAAATTTGTTTTTGTTTATTTTTAAAAAAACATAAACTACAAATGCGTTTGATAATTAACAAAATGTTTAAAAAAAATTTAAAAAATAAAAAAGAGTGAGAAATGGCAAGTGACGGCGGAAGACGGTGATAGAAAGTGGTAACGGTGGGTGGTGGGTAGCTGGTGGTATGGGTGGTGGCGGATGGGTGGTGGTGGGTGGGTGACGGTGGCGAGTGGTGGGTAGTAGCGAGTGGGTGGTGGTGGCGGGTGGTGGTGAGTGGTGGCGGGTGGGTGGTAGGTGACGGTAGCGGGTGGTGGGTGACGGTGGCGGGTAGTGGGTGGTAACGAGTTGGTGGTGGTGGTGGTGGCAGGTGGGTGGCGGATGACAGGTGGTGGTTGGTGGTGACGGGTGGGTGGTGGTGGTGGGTAGATGGGTGACGATGGCTGGTGGTAGCGAGTGGGTGGTGGTGGCAAGTAAGTGGCAAATGGCGGGTGGGTGGTGGTGACGGGTTGTGATACCCATGTTCGGTATTATGTTAAATGGTCCCTAATACGTATGTGATTATATGTCTTGATATGATTTTGTGTGCCATTATATGGATATATGTGATTTTGGAACTCTCTCTGTTCACCGTAGGAATATCTGTTTGAATAATCTGCTTCGGAAATTAAATTGAGGGCCTTATCGGCCACAGAACCCGAAATTGATTACGCCATTATGATTAGCATAACTTTTAGAGCTTACAGTGAAATTTAATTGAAAATTGATTCTGGTCAATTTAAATTGATTAAATTGATGAATTAAGTGCCCTATTATTTTATGTTAGAATAATGTGTTAGTGGGGTATGATGTATGGAGGCACTACACTCTCCTTAACTCATTTTGAGCTCAAAAATCTAAGGATACAATTGTAAGAGAGTGATGGCCGGCCTTAGTGAGAGAAAGGGAGAGAAATTGTGCATTTTGGCTTAAAGCTTGGGAATTTTGGGGATTTAGCTCAAGAATTGACTAGAGCTTAGAAGATCAAAACTTCTAGGTGAGTAATTCTTGGATTATAGTTCGTAATTTTGCGTATTCAAGCGAATTTGGTGATCAAGAGTAAGATTGAAATGAAATTGTGTTGGAATTGTTGAATTGAAGCTTAATATGTGCATGCATGTAAGAAATTACTTTGAAATTACATGTTTGAGCACAAATGTGTGTAATCCATGTGAAAGGTTAAAGGAAACTCATGTTTTGATCACCATTTGAGTTATCTAAGTTGAGAATGTGGCTAATTCATCACATGCATGTACAATTTGAGAAGATATGAGCTTGAATGCATGAATTTGTTATGTTGGTATTGAGTTTGACATATTTTGGGCCATGCTTGTAGATAAATCAAGAAATTGAGCTTCATAATGTTATAATCTTGCATTGGAGCCATATTGGTATGATTATATTTGAGATTTAAGCCATTGCATGCAAGTAATGTAGCTGGAAAATCGAATTGGAGCTCAAGAACATAATCTGGGAAACCCAGAATTTTGATGTCCGCTCGAGCGGGGATTTCGAGCGCCCAGTATTTTGTTCTTGCAGGCATGGTGTCTGCTCGAGCGAGGAATTTCACGCTCGAGTGGGGATCATGGAGGATGAACTTCCGCTCGAGCGTCCTATCTCATGTTCGAGCGTAAAAATGATGCATCCAGTACTTTTTGTAGACATAGAGTCCGCTCGAACGGGTAAGTTCACGCTCGAGTGGGGAGCCATGTTAAGAAGCCTTCCACTCGAGCGCCATTTTGGACGATCGAGCGTAAATTTCACTTATCCAGTACTTTTGCAGGCCTTAAGGGTCCGCTCGAGGCGGGGAAGTTTACGCTCGAGCGGAGACCCTATTTTCTGAAATTCTGTTTTTGCATTCTGAGTTATGTTTTCCGTTCTCTTTCACTTGTAAGCACTTTTAGGCATATGTTAAGCATTGTAAGTGAGTTAATGAGATAAGAATAAAGCCTAAAGAGGAATATGTGAATTAAAGAACGGATTGAACTGTTAGTGACCCTTTTGTGTTCGTGAAATGTGTAGGGTCAAGCTCCAGGGCAAATCCACAAGCCGACCACTGTGAGTAATATCGATATTTGAAAGCTTATCAATGTCCAATTGTGTATTCCCTTATGAGCTTTATGAGTTGTTAATTGGGATTGTGGACAAAAGTCTAACATGAATGAATGATTGGACCGAAGGTCGTTTTGATAATAATAATAATGGACCAAAGGTCGTTTTGATAGAAATGAATGGATCGAAGGTCGTTTTGATAGAAATGAACAGACCGAAGATCGTTTTGACATATATGAATGAACCAAAGGTCATTTTGACTTATATGAGTGGGTCGAAGGCCGTTTTGACATGAATTATTGGACCGAAGGCTGTTTTGACATGAATGATCGGGCCGAAGGCCGTTTTGACATGACTGAGGGGGCCGAAGGCCGTTTTGACATAAATGAGTGGGCCGAAGGCCGTTTTGACATGAATGGAAATCCGAATGGGCCAAAGGTCAGAATGCTGAAACTACAAGTCACTTGATTTGAAATTTGTATAGTTATATATCTGTTAAATAGAAATATGCATTTGGGCTCGAGGCCGTTTGGAACCTGTTGTTCTACATTGTTATGTAACTTCTCTATTTGATATTATTCGCTGGGTTATCGCTCACGTTCATTCATGTGTTTGTAGGTGAGCCAAGAGAAGTCCAAACCCAGCCCCAGTGAAGTCTGCCAAGAACAACAAGAGTTTTGAAAAGTCAGCCTTGTGTCTCACGCACGAGACCCATCCTTGCTATTTTGTTATGCATTTACGTTTTGTCTTGTTGGCGAGGACTTTGTGTATATTTGTATATAGTCTGTTATGGGTTGGCTCAGTTTAGATGATCCTGTCTGTAAAGAAATTAATGCTTCTGTACCTTTGATGTGGGTTATTGACGTGTATGAGTATGGTTTGTTTGATGTGCACATAAGCACGGCTCTATGGACAAATTTTTAAATTTTTGCTTCCGTTTGGCCCCTTTACTCTGATGAGTTATGTCTATTTTGGTCTGAGGCCGTAGGTAATCACAGGATTACTGGCCGGTTATGTCCTTAACCCATCGGGGCAGGTAAGGGTCATGACAGAGTGGTATCAGAGCACGAGTTAATAACCTACACACTTGTCCAAAAAGAGTAATAAGCGTCTAGATAAGATCTAGGATGCATTCATGTGATAAATATGAATTTGGAAACGTTGATTATATGCTTAAATGTTGATATGAACAACTATGTGTTGTAAGTTGTGAATTACTTGCACTGCAAATTACCTGAATATGTATGCTTTTTGTTACATGCATACTTGTGTATATTATGTATATAGCATAATGCAAGTTTAATCAGATAATGAGAACCAGAAGAGATGAAATAGAAGAATCCTCAACTGCCAGAATGGACAGAATGGAAAGACTGATACAGGAAATGGTAGAAGCTTTGAGACAGAAACAGGAGTGACAACAGCAGTGGCAGCAATCACACCCGCTACCTCCACCTCCGGCACCACCCGTGTCAGATAATCAAAATGATGACCGGATTATAGCTCTCACTAAGGAATTCAAGAAAATGAAACCACCACAGTTCCACGAGGGACTAGATCCATTGAAAGCCGAAGCGTGGGTCCTCGGCATTGAGAAACTATTTGAAGTGTTCCCCTGTTCAGAGGCTCAGAAAGTGCTTCTAGCCACTTTTATGCTAGAAGACGAAGCGAGAAGATGGTGGATGTTGATGCGAGAAAATCATAAGGATGTGAACTGGGTGAAATTCTTAGAAATATTCTATGACAAATACTTCCCGCAGTGTGTCCGGGATAAGAAAGTGGCAGAATTCATGGAATTCAAGCAAGATAGCGTGACAGTGGCTGAGTATGAGACCAAGTTCACTAAGTTGGCCAGGTTTGCACCACATGTAATTGACACAGATTATAAGAAGGCAAGACATTTCGAAGGTGGACTCCGCAGTGATATCCTAGAGAGGGTGAATGTCCTAAAGCTGGAGACTTACATTGGGGTACCTGACAGGGCCATCATATCAGAGGCTAATATAGCTAGACAAGCTAAGCCAGTAACTGAATGGAAGGGTAATAAAAGGTAGGGCTTCTTTTCGAAGAAGAAATTTCTGAAAAAACAAAATACAGGCTCCTCAACTACTTCAAGTTCTTCCCGAGACACAGCTCCCATGTGCAACATTTGTAGCAGAAGGCACCGTGGAGTCTGTTACTGTGCATCAGGAGCCTGTTTTAAGTGTGGAAAACAATGACATATGGCCCAAGAGTGTAATCAGAATGGGGGAAAGATAGCAGCTAGTTCCACTGCATCAATTCCAAAGCCGGGAAATACTTTGAGATCTGCTACTACTGGGGATACAGTGAGGCAGGGGAGAGTTTTTGCACTTGTTCCGGGCGATACATGGAATGCCAATGCTGTTGTCTCAGGTACTATTTCAATATGTAAGCAAGATGCCTTTGTATTAATTGATTCTGGATCAACACACTCATTTGTGACATATACATTTGCATCTAGACTAAATAGACCCCTAGAGTTATTACCATATTTGTTATGTGTGTCTGCTCCATCGGGGGAATCTGTGTTATGTGACTATATATATCGGTTTTGTGACATGTGCATCGAGGATGCTACCCTATATGTAGATTTGTTGCCCTTGAACTTTAGACATTTCGATGAAATTTTGGGCATGGATTGGTTGACCAAGTATTGTGCCACCATAGATTGTGTGACTAAAAGGGTTATATTTAAACCACCAGAACAAAAAGAAATTATGTTTGTGGGCAATGGAGTAGTGCCTCCACCTTATTTGATATTTGCAATGAAAGCATG
The DNA here is from genome assembly GCA_025200525.1 of Camellia lanceoleosa. NCBI lineage: Eukaryota > Viridiplantae > Streptophyta > Magnoliopsida > Ericales > Theaceae > Camellia > Camellia lanceoleosa. The sequence goes on from CM045760.1 coordinate 43,695,414, forward strand.
TAAACTGATCAGGAAAGGGTGCCAGGGTTATTTGTGCTATGTGTTGACTGAACAACCTGTGAATGTTGAATTGAATGATATTCCTATTGTTAGAGAATTTTCGGATGTGTTTCCGAATGAATTACCAGGGGAATTAGTAGACATGGAGATAGAGTTTACTATTAAGACTGTGTCGGGCACCCAGCCTATTTCTAAAACTCCCTACATAATGGCTACTGTTGAAATGAAGGAGTTGAAAGAACAATTGCAAGATCTGCTTGATAAGGGGTTTATCCGACCTAGCACCTCGCCTTGGGGTGGACCAGTACTGTTTGTGAAAAAGAATGATGGTACCTTGCGTCTGTGCATCGACTATCGGGAATTGAATAAGGTAACAGTAAAGAACAAATACCCCCTACCCCGTATTGATGATTTATTTGACCAGTTGCAAGGATCACAGGTGTTTTCTAGGATTGATTTGAGATTCGGGTATCACCAGCTGAAGGTTAAGGCAGAGGATGTTGAGAAAACCGCATTCAGAACGAAGTATGGTCATTTTGAGTTTCTTGTCATGCCATTTGGAGTGACTAATGCCCCGGCAGCATTTATGGACTTGATGAATAGAATTTTTAAAACCTACCTTGATGAGTTTGTTGTAGTCTTCATCGATGATATTTTGATATATTCCAAAAATAGACTTGAACATGAACATCACTTGAGAACTGTTTTACAAATACTTAGGGAAAGAAAATTATTTGCTAAACTAAAGAAATGTGAGTTTTGGTTGGATGAGGTTGTTTTCTTAGGGCATGTGATCAACAAGGAAGGAATTTCGGTGGACCTACAGAAAATAGAGGCAATTGTGAATTGGCCTACACCGACTAATGTGACAGAAGTTCGCAGCTTTATGGGCTTAGCTGGGTACTACAGGAGGTTTGTGAAGGATTTTTCGAAATTAGCCGTGCCTCTTACCCAATTGACACGTAAAGGGTAGCCTTTTGAGTGGAATGAAGAAAGGGAATCAGTCTTTCATTAATTGAAGACGAGATTGACTACTGCACCAATTTTGACACTACCTTCAGGTACGAAAAATTTTGTAATTTTCAGTGATGCATCTTATAAGGGTTTGGGTTGTATGTTAATGCAGAACGGAAAGGTTATTGCTTACGCCTCTCAACAGTTGAGGCCACATGAGAAGAATTATCCAACACATGACCTAGAATTGGCCGCAGTTGTTTTTTCTTTGAAAATCTGGCGGCATTATTTGTATGGGGCAAAGTGTGAAGTCTACACGGATCATAAGAGCCTGAAATACTTCTTCATGCAGAAAGAGTTGAATATGCGTAAGAGAAGATGGCTAGAACTGATAAAAGACTACGATCTAGAGATTCAGTATCACCCCGGGAAAAGCTAATATAGTGGCTGATGCTTTGAGCAGAAAATCAACAGGGAGTGTGGCTTGTTTACTTACTGAACAAAGGGAGATTTTGCAAGACTTTGAGAAGTCTGAAATTGAAGTAGTAATAGGTGGACGGGGCGGACTGATAGCCGCTATTACAGCCGAGCCGACAATTGTTGATGAAATCAAGTAGAAACAGAAAGAGGATGAGTTCCTCAGAAGGGTGATTGATGAGTTTGAGACAAGTCCAAAAGTAGAATTTAGCATTGGAAATGAAATGTTGAAATTCTGGAACCGAATATGTGTCCCTAATATCCCGGAACTGAAAAAGAGGATTTTAGATGAAGCCCACAGATCCGTATTTGCTATACATCCAGGTAATAATAAAAATGTATCGGGATTTGAAACAGACCTATTGGTGGCCTAAAATGAAGAAAGAGATTGCGAAATATGTGTCCAAGTGCCTTCAGTGTCAGCAAGTTAAGGCTAAACATCAGAAACCAGGCGGTCTACTTCGACCTCTCCCTATTCTCGAGTGGAAGTGGAAACATGTGACCATGGATTTCGTCGTTGGCCTACCTCGGACTCCTCGAGGTATGGATTCTATTTGGGTTGTAGTTGATAGACTGACTAAATCTACACATTTTCTGCCTGTCAAAACTACATTTACTGCTTATAGATTGGCTACCATTTATGTTGAGGAGATTGTCCGTTTACACGGAGTTTCGGTATTTATTGTATCGGATAGAGATCCGAAATTTGTGTCTAGATTGTGGAAGAGTTTGCAGGAAGCTATGGGAACAGAACTGAGGTTCAGTACTGCATTTCACCCACAGACAGATGGGCAATCAGAACGAACGATTCAAACCTTGGAAGATATGCTTCGCATGTGTGCTTTGGATTTTCAAGGGAGTTGGGAAGATTATTTGCTGCTTGCAGAGTTTGCTTATAATAATAGCTTCCACTCCAGCATCGGTATGGCACCATACGAGGCTTTATATGGTAGGAGGTGTAGATCACCTATCTGTTGGACAGAGGTCGGGGATAGAGCTTTGCTTGGGCCAGAAATTGTGCAAGATATTTCTGAGAAAGTCAAGACTATTCGTCAAAGGCTCAAAACAGCTCAGGACCGACAAAAGAATTATGCAGACGTTCGGAGAAGACCTCTTGAGTATGAGGTCGGTGACCATGTGTTCATCTGTGTTTCTCCGATGAAAGGCCAAATCAGATTTGAGAAAAATGGCAAGTTGTCGCGCTGTTACGTTGGGCCGTTTCAAATTTTGGAGAGGCTTGGTCCAGTTGCTTATAGAGTGGCTTTACCACCGGGATTCGAGCAAATCCATAATGTGTTTCATGTGTCGATGTTGAGGGGTTACCTCCGAGACCCGTTTCATGTAATTGATTATCACCGGGTTGTTATTGATGAAAATATGGAATATGCTGAATGGCCGGAACGAATCGTTGATCGGCAAGTGAAACAGTTGAGAAGCAAGTCCATTCCAATGGTGAAAGTGGAATGGAAAGAGCACTATGGGATGGATGCCACGTGGGAAAAAGAGGAGGAAATGCGACTACACTATCCACATTTGTTTCCCAATGAAGGTAACTTAAGTTTGGAGGACCAAACTTCCTAAAGGGGGGAAGACTGTGATACTCCTGTTCGGTATTATGTTAAATGGTCCCTAATACGTATGTGATTATATGTCTTGATATGATTTTGTGTGCCATTATATGGATATATGTGATTTTGGAACTCTATCTGTTCACCGTAGGAATATCTGTTTGAATAATCTGCTTCGAAAATTAAATTGAGGGCCTTATCGGCCACAGAACCCGAAATTGATTACGCCATTGTGATTGGCATAATTTTTAGAGCCTACGGTGAAATTTAATTGAAAATTGATTCAGGTGAATTTAAATTGATTAAATTGATGAATTAAGTGCCTTATTATTTTATGTTAGAATAATGTGTTAGTGGGGCATGATGTATGAAGGCACTACACTCTCCTTAACTCATTTTGAGCTCAAAAATCTGAGGATACAATTGTGAGAGAGTGAAGGCCGGCCTTAGTGAGAGAAAGGAAGAGAAATTGTGCATTTTGGCTTAAAGCTTGGGAATTTTGGGGATTTAGCTCAAGAATTGACTAGAGCTTAGAAGATCAAAGCTTCTAGGTGAGTAATTCTTGGATTATAGTTCGTAATTTTGCGTATTCAAGCGAATTTGGTGATCAAGAGTAAGATTGAAATGAAATTGTGTTGGAATTGTTGAATTGAAGCTTAATATGTGCATGCATGTAAGAAATTACTTTGAAATTGCATGTTTGAGCACAAATGTGTGTAATCCATGTGAAATGTTAAAGGAAACTCATGTTTTGATCACCATTTGACTTATCCAAGTTGAGAGTTTGGCTAATTCATCACATGCATGTACAATTTGAGAAGATATGAGCTTGAATGCATGAATTTGTTATGTTGGTGTTAAGTTTGACATATTTTGGGCCGTGCTTGTAGATAAATCAAGAAATTGAGCTTCATAATGTTATAATCTTGCATTGGAGCCATGTTGGTATGATTATATTTGAGATTTGAGCCATTCCATGCAAGTAATGTAGCTGGAAAATCAAATTGGAGCTCAAGAACATAATCTGGGAAACCCAGAATTTTGATGTCCGCTCGAGCGGGGATTTCGAGCCCCCAGTATTTTGTTCTTGCAGGCATGGTGTCCGCTCGAGCGGGGAATTTCACGCTCGAGTGGAGATCATGGAGGATGAACTTCCGCTCGAGCGTCCTATCTCGCGTTCGAGCGTAAAAATGATGCATCCAGTACTTTTTGCAGACATAGAGTCCGCTCGAACGGGTAAGTTCACGCTCGAGCGGGGAGCCATGTTAAGAGGCCTTCTGCTCGAGCGCCATTTTGGACGATCGAGCGTAAATTTCACCTATCCAGTACTTTTGCAGGCCTTAAGGGTCCGCTCGAGCGGGGAAGTTTACGCTCGAGCGGGGACCCTGTTTTCTGAAATTCCGTTTTTGCATTCTGAGTTATGTTTTCCGTTCTCTTTCACTTGTAAGCACTCTTAGGCATATGTTAAGCATTGTAAGTGAGTTAATGAGATAAGAATAAAGCCTAAAGAGGAATATGTGAATTAAAGAACGGATTGAACTGTTAGTGACTCTTTTGTGTTCATGAAATATTTAGGGTCAAGCTCTAGGGCAAATCCACGAGCCGACCACTGTGAGTAATATTGATGTTTGAAAGCTTATCAATGTCCAATTGTGTATTCCCTTATGAGCTTTATGAGTTGCTAATTGGGATTATGGACAAAAGTCTGACATGAATGAATGATTGTATCGAAGGTCGTTTTGATAATAATAATAATGGACCAAAGGTCGTTTTGATAGAAATGAATGGATCAAAGGTCGTTTTGATAGAAATGAACGGACCGAATGTCGTTTTGACATATATAAATGGACCAAAGGTCGTTTTAACTTATATGAGTGGGCCAAAGGCCGTTTTGACATGAATGATCGGGCCGAAGGTTGTTTTGACATGAATGATCGGGTCGAAGGCCGTTTTGACATGACTGAGTGGGTCGAAGGCCGTTTTGACATAAATGATCGGGCCAAAGGCCGTTTTGACATAAATGAGTGAGCCGAAGGCCGTTTTGACATGAATAGAAATCTGAATGGGCCAAAGGCCAGAATGCTGAAACTACAAGTCACTTGATTTGAAATTCGTATAGTTATATATCTGTTAAATAGAAATATGCATTTGGGCCCGAGGCCGTTTGGAACCTGTTGTTCTACATTGTTATGTAACTTCTCTATTTGATATTATTCGCTGGGCTATCACTCACACTCATTCATGTGTTTGTAGGTGAGCCAAGAGAAGTCTAAACCCAGCTCCAGTGAAGTCTGTCAAGAACAACAAGAGTTTTGAAAAGTCAGCCTTGTGTCTCACGCACGAGACCCATCCTTGCTATTTTGTTATGCATTTACGTTTTGTCTTGTTGGCGAGGACTTTGTGTATATTTGTATATAGTCGGTTATGGGTTGGCTCAGTTTAGATGATCCTGTCTGTAAAGAAATTGATGCTTCTGTACCTTTGATGTGGGTTATTGACGTGTATGAGTATGGTTTGTTTGATGTGCACATAAGCGCGGCTCTATGGACAAAGTTTTAAATTTTTGCTTCCGTTTGGCCCCTTTACTCTGATGAGTTATGTCTATTTTGGTCTGAGGCCGTACGTAATCACAGGATTACTAGCCGATTATGTCCTTAACCCATAGGGGCGGGTAAGGGTCATGACACGGGTGGTGGTGGTGGTGGGTAGGTGGGTGACGGTGGCGGGTGGTAGGTGGTAGCGAGTGGGTGGTGGTGGTGGTGGTGGTGGTGGTGGTGGCGGGTGATGGGTGGTAATGGCAGGTAGGTGGCAGATGGTCGGTGAGTGGGTGGTGGGTGGTGATGGTGGGTGATGGGTGGTAACGAGTGGATGGCGGTGGCGGTGTTGGTGGCCGGTGGTGGTGGCAGGTGGGTGGCGGATGACGGGTGATGGTGGTGGGGGATGCGACGGTGGCAGGTGGTAGGTGGTAGCAAATGGGTTGTGATGGTAGACGAGTGGGTGGTGGTGGCAGGCGGGTGGGTGGTGGGTAATAGTGGTGGGTGGTGGTGGCGGGTGGGTGGTGGTGGCAGGTAGGTGGCAGGTGATGGTGATGGTGGTGGTGGTGGTGGTGGCAGTGGGTGGTGGGTGGTGGTGGCGGGTGGTGGTGGCAGGTGGGTGGTGAGTGGTGGTGGCAGGTGGTGGTGGCGGGTGGTGGCAGAAGACGGTGGCGGAAAATGGTAACGGGTAGTGGCAAGTGTTGGGTGGTAAAAAAAAAAAAAAACTCAAAACTCAAAATGGAAACACATTTTTTGTGCTTTCATTTTTTTGGCCAAATTTATAAACTGAGACCACTGATTTATAAATTAAAAATTTTTCCAAACAAGTTTTTATTTGAGTTTTTTAAAATTTTGTAAATAAAAAAACAGAAAACTGAAAACGTAAGTGTTACCAAATGGCACCTTAACTATTAATGTCTCAAAAACCCTAAAAGCTTATTTCCGTTGGCCAATTAGCCATCTACCTTTGCCGGAGACTTTTCATTACATTCGTCAGAGACTCTCCATCACCTACACCATGCTATCCAGGTTTGTACGAATACAACATATTTTCTCTAATGTTAGGAGGTTTCAAGAGAAAATATATAATTTTCTTCACTTTTATGATTGTGGTTGGTTGATTTTTTTTCCCTTGTAGAATGTTAGCAGTTTTATTTTTCTTTTATTTTTTTATTTATTATTTTTTTTTCTTTTTCAATCTTGAGAACTGTTGATTTGATTGGGATACTAGATTATCATCTGTCGATAACAATCAAAAGTAGAATATAGCGATTCTAGTTTGCACCCACCCGGTTGATGTTTTGGATCTGGGTTTCATTGTCTTATATAGCTATTCTTGCCTTGTTTCCCTTTATTTCTCTTTGAGTTTGGCTATTAGGATGTGTTGATTGCATTTAGAACAGGTTGGTAGCTTGTTTTTCAAATTGTTACTGCCCAGAATTTTGCTTCTTCGCTTAAGCGACACTTCTTGCGCTCGAGCGATCTTTGCGAACTTCCAATATTTTTGCAGGTCTGCAGAAATACTGGGAGTTAACATTTTTCGCTCGAGCGGTCTTTCTTGCGCTCGAGTCGTGTTGGTTTGAGCGACCCTTCTTGAGTTCGAGTGATGGTCTTTTTTCTGTAAAACTTCTGAGAGTTGGCATTCTTCGCTCGAGCGAAGCTTCTTGTTCGCTTGAGCGGTGCAACTTATTGTGTCTAATCGCTTAAGCAACACTTCTTGTGCTCGAGTGATCTGTATGTATATCAGTTCGTAAAAAGCCATTTTTGACTCACTTTTTCATTTCTCTACCTCTAAACATTCTAAAAACCCTAGATCTATACTCTCTCTCTCTCTCTCTCTCTCTCTCTCTCTCTCTAAAACTCTACTTCTCTCTACAAATACACCTAGATATGTTGAGTTCTTCACCCGTATCCGTTTGTTAAAAATGCAAAGCATGTCGTGGGCTTTCTTTTGATCCAAATGATGTTGGGTTTGGGCGTTGTCGAAGTTCTTTCACTCTTTCTCTCATCTTCTAAGCTTGAGGTAGGGATTCTCCACACTTTCTTATAATTTTTAACTTAGTTATTTGTGTTTTGAAACAATATTATGATTTGGGGGAATTTTGAACAAATCTAGGTTTTTGGTTTAAAAATCAAAAGAGAGGTTTTCAAATAGATTCTTAAAATTGGTTGTGGGATTGGAAATAAGATTAAATTGTGATAAAATGGTTGGTTTTAATACTTGCAATTGATTTAGGAAGAAAATTGGATTTTTGCCCTAAATATCTCAAATGTTGATTTTGTATAAATAATTGGAATTGTTGTTGAAAATGTGAAATTCGGTTGATATTGATGAGGATGGTAGAATTGGATATGTATTACCACTCATATCTTGGAATTTTGAAAGTTTATCTTTATGGTAATTAATTATCTGTTTAGAAATATTTATTTTGGGCTATCGGTGGAGGATAACTATGATTGTTGTAGAAATTGCATGAGAATTAGGAGAATTAAAATTAATTTATCATCCTTTTTGCATTAAGCATTGTTGCATACTTACTACATTGAAAATGTGAATTGTTTTGAGAGAAAAAAATGAGTGAATCTGGGAAGTGAGTGTTGTCTTGTTGAAATGAGTTGGCTTGTGAGTCCATGGTGAAAGTTTTAAAAATCGCGCGTTTACATGGGTGTTAATCTTGCGGACAATTTTTTTGTGAAATACCAATAGTAGTGCTTGTATAGCCAAGGTTTACATAGGTGCTGGTCTACGATTTCCTACGAACGAAATTTTCGTGAAAGGTTGTATTTGGTTTGACATTCCCAGGAGAATGTGATTCACTACCCTATTTTTTATTGTAAAAGAAATGATTTCATAATATTGATAAACCTAGCATTGCATGGTTTGGGAAAGTGAGATAAAATGTTTTGGTACAAGCATTGCATATGCATATTACCTTATATCTTTGTTAAGATTCATATATTGCGTTGAATTATTTCTACTGGGCTTTGACAAACCTTATGTCACTATTAGGAAAGTGTTTTTTTGCAAGTAATGTTTTTGCGACCAATTGTTTGACTGTCGCAAAAAATAATATTTGCAAAAGCAAACTCGAGACTAATTTTTTCTTTTATTTATTTTTCCCTCTTTTTATACATATGCTCTAATTTCCTTCACGACTATTTACAAACAGAGGTATCTCCGTCTCTCTCGCTCTTGCTCACACTCTTTAACCTGTTCAATCGCCCCTGATCATAGAAGCAATTTTGATCAGAGATCTCCGACTATATATCACTGTTTCCCTGAATTTTCTCTCTCTAACTCTGTTTAATCACCCCGATCTTCTCCATCTCCACCCTGGTGAGTTCCTTGAACTATTTTCTAATCTATTTTGCTTCATTAGGGCTCATTTTCAAGGTTTATATACGTTGTATATACATATATATATACATGCATTTATGTTTATGTTGATGCAGTTTGAGTTGGTGTGTTTTGCTGGTTGATCTGTGATCTCCATGGTTTGTGAATACTTTCTATGATTTGCTTTAATTTCTCAGCTCATAGATATAATTTCGATTGATTTTTACAGTTGATCTCTGAATGTCGTGTTGATTTCGATTCGTATGATGGTCTAACTTTGATTTGTTTGGTTTTATAGACTGATTTTATTCGTATGATTTGTTTTGTGTTTTGGTAAAGAAGCTGATTAGGGTCTACGTAAAGATGTCTATCGTTTTGAATTTTAAAATCTCTCTCTCTCTCTCTCTCTCTCTCTCTCGCTTCCATATTTGAATTTGGATTTCAAATTTCAATAACTTCAGTTCCAATCCTTTATTTTTCTCTTTGTTGTTTCTGGTATTATAATGTTTAGAGTCTAAATGCTTGAACATGAGCTTATGTGTTTCACTTCCTTTATCAATATACTTGCACATCTTTGTGTGACATGTTCCTTCTTCTTCTTTTTTTTTTTTTTTTTTTGGATCAAACAGCTCAATTCACTACAAAGTTTTGTTCAGCAGCTCCATTCATTTTATGCAATTGTATGGCTTTATGATCACTGTATTGTTCAGCAATCTTTCATACCACTCACTGCAATACTAATTTAACCATTTCTCTTGGTGTGCTCTTAATTATTTTGGCACTTAATGGAGTCCAACAAGCACTATACAAGCCATACTTACTATGCCCCATATTCATTTTTCCTCTCATACTCTACTTATATAGTTTAATTTCTCTCTTCCCATGTCAATCTTGGTTTTTAATTTTGTTGTTTTTCCTTTGTGATGGTAGTTTTAAATTCTTAATTGGTAAGACTTTTGTTTTATTTTTTTTTTAATTTTAATTTTTAATAATAAATTTATCTTATAATTTTTGTTTGCAGTAGTTTTTTATTTTGTGTCACCTGTATGTTTACTTTTTAGTTGATGTTTTGAGACCATTTCAGTTTCTATGGGCTACATGTTTGTTATACTTCATCTTTTGTGTTTAGTCCTACAGGGTTGTCTCTTACGTATTGAAGTAATAGAAAGAAAAAGCAACAACTAATACTGCTATAGTATCTCAATTTTCACTCCTCCAAATTTTTTTGCAGATCATTTAAGTTGGAAAGTGCTTTGGCGTCTCACACAAAGGCCAAGCATAGTGCTGGACAATACATGGATTTAAAGAGAGAGTTTATGAGTTCTGATTAGAAAATCTATGCTCAGTTTATTAGGTAATTTTTATAACACTAAACTTTACTGACTAGTAACTTTTTATATTGTGAGTATTAATGTCAATTTGGTATGAATATAAAATTGTGGAAATGTTCTTTCTTCGAAGAATGGTTAATTTTTTTATTTTAAGTAGATGGCCTTAGTTAACAAGAAATATTCAAGAAACTTTACTGAATAAGTTTGATGATTAGTCACATAATCAGTTTCAACCACCTTCTTTTTTTTTTCTTTGGTGGAAACAAGCAGATTTTTTAGGAAACAACTAGAAAATTAAAGTTTTACAAATTGCAAACCACTCAGATTTACAAACAGAAAACCAAATCAGTGCACCAAGTCTTGTTAATATGACCAAAAATCATCTCTAATTCTTTCATCAAATTCAAAATTGATAAATAAAGAGATAAAATTGAGCTCCAATCATTTCGTCAAACTTGTATCAAATCAAGCAAAATTTTCACCAAATCAAGGATGAACCTAATTCTTTACCAAATTTTCAACAGTCATATTTTTACTCAAATTTGATAAAAATCTAAAAAGAGTAAGGACTTGAGTGTTCTATACCAGATCAATCAATCTTTCAATCAAATTTTCACTAAAATTTGATGGAAAAAAGAGAGAATAAGAATTGGAGATGCTATAAAAAAAACACATTTCATACAATTTTGATCGAAGTATCTCACAAAACTCAGTCAGAACAGATCAGTAATCATGTGGTTAGATGGCATTATAACATAAATGAGAATTTGCAGGATGTAGATTGGATAGATAGGCTGGCTTTGCAACATGTTAATCTCTGTGTAGGATATAGATTGTTTAAAATCATGGCTCTCCTAAAAGCCTTTTATCTGATCTCTTCCTAAAGATTATTCCTCTTATTGATCACATTAGAGGTAACCCTATGGCTAAAATAACTTTGGGAGAACATCAAAAAATTGGAGGGTCAAAAAAATAATTTCGAAGTGATACTTGCACAATCTAATCCATGAATCACTTGTATTTCCATCACTTTGAAATTATTTTTCTTTTTCTTCACTTTTTTGATATTCTCCCAATAACTTTAGAAATTCTTTTGAGTGTTTACTATAACTTTAGCAATTCATATAGTTGCATTTTAAGGAAATGCATATTTTGAGTTCCATATAATATATTTTTGTGATACACAGGTAAACAATGTATTATTATATTGGAGGATTGGGTATTAAAATTAGATTGGGAGATCCAAGGATGTGAAGAAAGTGGAAATGGGAGATGTGCAGCTAGACTTTGCTGGCATGGATCATTTTAAATTACTCCTCACTCATATAAGCATTTCTATTCTAAGCATGGATCTTTCTTAAATTTGTATGTATGCTATATTGATTCTAAAATCAAAATTTTACTCCTCAGGTGATTAAACCTAAATATATTGGAGATAGTCCATTAAGTTGAGACCATTGAGATGTGTTATGATATTTGGATCAGTGTTTGGTGGAACAAATGAACTTTTTGTTCCTTTTGAAAAAAATTGGTGTATTGCCTTTGCAGATCAAAGAATATCCAGGGTACAATTTTATTGGTCTAATATTTGGCCCTACAAGTGATACTCAAGAACGGTTAGAGAAGGTAATTTTTCATATAATGACATTATGCCTCAATGCTGTGTTGTTTTAGATTTTTGATTTAATCGATGGCTGATGTATGCTAAATGGAGATTTTATGTTGAATGCTGTCAATTTTTTCATTAACTTTCATTTAAATGTTCAAATCAGGAAACGGGAGCTAAAGTTCGAGTTTATACCAAAGCAGATATAGGAGAGAAGGTAATTGTTTTTTTTAAAAAAAATTACACTGTTTTGATAGTCAGACATAAACCTCTATTTCATTTAACAAGCCCCCCTTCCTCATTTTTGTTTAAAATTTCTTTCTCTTTTCATAATTTGATGCCTTACATCTAAAATGTCTACCCTGAATTATTAATTCTATTATTCATATAATTTGAGTGATGGGACAACCTAATGTTCACCAAGCTCGATTAACCTCTTTCCATCATTTGCCTTATTAACACCCAGGGTGAAATTGCACCATCAGATGGAAATGAAGCTCTTGTTGCTTATGCAGAGTTATACGTTCATATATCTGCTGACACATATGAGAAGGTTGATACTGCAGTTTCCCTAATTGAACTGCTTGTCACCCCAGTTTCGGTAAGTGTCAAGATGCTCAACCTAATTCATAGAACCAAAAAGTGTAGATTTTCTAATCAATTTTCATTTTTGTCGTATTGATGTGATTAGAGGTCAGTGTTGATGAATGAAATTGAAGGTTTTTATTGGAATGTATGTTTGCAATTCGCATATTGTCACGCCCCAAATTTTAATAACTCGGAAACATTAGAAAAGCCTTTAGATTAGGTCCATTTTATTTTATTTTTTTACAAATATCCATTACCCTTGAGTAATAGAAATACAATGATACATGTTCTCTCTCTCTCTTAATGAATATTAAAATGACAACAATGTATGCCAATCTCCTATTGTGCTACAAATAAATAAATACAAATACAAAATCCATTTCCTTTACATCTATTATGAAGTTACACAAAGAGACTCAAGAACTCCATAAATCTTCAATCAAAGAATCCAAACTTTCTTCCTGTAAAAAAGATAAAACAACAACGGGGTGAGCACTAATGCCCAATAGGAATCTCAGAGTTCTCAATCAATAACTAACACACAGATAGAAATGATCATGCATGCAGGGTGATACCATATAGCAGGGTGACATTTTATAATTTCAAAATACCATAAGTAAAGTTCATTTTTCTCAAAAACTATTTAAACACTTTTAAGAAAAACCTTCCGCCATTAAACTCATCCCTTAACTTTGGAAAATCATAGATCCTTGTGAAACAAACATATTTGAGAAACAACATCATTTACAAATTATTAACCAATTCCCAAAATATTTCTTATTTAATTTTCATTTTTAATATTCCTCTTTGTTTTTCTTTCTTCCTTTCTACTCATTATATTTATTTAGAACTCCATGAATTCAAATTCAAGTTTCCTAATTTATTTATAGAACAACACTTATAACTTATCTTTATGGTCATAACCAATGCATTAAGTTTATCATCACCAATCCATAATCCCCTTACCCATTTTTGGTTTCCATTCTTTACAAATAATGTCTATGCACATTTCCTCTTTATATCAAATTACACATCAATTTGCAATTTCACATATTCATCACAAGTCACAAATAACATCATCAACTCAACACATATATCAATACAATCCACCTTTTGCCGACTTACTACGGCGGGACAGGGGGCACCCAATTCATAACACTTTCCACCTTTCGCCGGCTACTATACGGCAGGAAGTGAACTCCCAAAAACCATTTTCTCAAAAGTCATTTTCTTCCAAAAACCATATTTTTCCAAAAACCATTTTTCAACTTTTTAAAACCATCCCCACATTTGTCGGCTACTATACGGTGGGATGTGGGCACCCAATTCATTTTCGAAAACCATCCGTTTTTCCACTTTTGCCAGCTACAATACGGTAAGACTATGTGGACACCCAAAAATCATTTTTCCACTTTCGTCGGCTACTATACGGCGGGACTGTGTGGACATCCAAAAACATTTTTCCATATTTGTCCAGCAATAAGCCTAGACAGGGCAATTGGGCACCTTTAATCCAAAACCACCCCCACATTTGCCGGCTACTATACGGCGGGACGTGGGCCCCCAAAAACCTTTTTCTTCGATTTTTAAAATGATCCCCCATATTTACCGACTATTATACGGATGGTCGTGGGTACCGAAAAATCATTTTTCAACTCCCCGTGCAGGTACCAACACAACACCACCCAACGCAACTCAACCCAAACTCAACACAGCCCAACACAACTCAACCCAAACTCAACACACCCAACACAACTCAACCCAACACAATTCAACATGATTCAAACACAATTCATCATAGTTCAACACAATTCAATTCAATATTATTCAACACACTTAATTCAACATGAACCAACACAACTTAATTCAACAACACTATTTGCCATTTCAACATAATTCAAGATAAATTCTTGAATCTCCTTTCAACATTCCATAACCAAGTTTATGTCATCTATATCATCAACACATCTTTTCCCCCAAAGTCATTTCATATTGTAGCATGATTTACAATGTCCATAATAAGGGTTCAATCGCTAATTTTTAACATAATTTTCAAATACTTCCAAAATTCAATTAAACTTGTATATATACAATTCAATACCTCAATTTCATGATTCTACTTTCAATTTGGGTAAAATCATTAATTATCACTAAGAATCAACTTAGGGTTTTCAAGAAAAATTGAAACTTCTCACACCATTACTTTTAATTGCAATTTTTCCCTTGATTATACACCTAAGGTTCATAATCCACCATATTAACCCAACAATATCAACACTTCAAACCCTAAACCCCCAAATCTCATGATGTACACTATATGCTCAAAAATGGAGATTTTGTATTTATATAATCAAAATACCACAAATCTATCTATTAATGCAAGTATTGAAGGAGAACTAGGACTCCTACCTCAAGAATCGAGCAATAGAGCAAGCTTTGAGAAGAATCCTTCGCAAATCCGAAATCCGATCGGTTGAAAATGTTGAGCTTCAAGCCTTCTTCACTTTTTGGTAGGAGATCTTGGCCAAAACTTTGAGGAATGGAAGATATTTGGGTCAAGAGATCAAGGATTTTCGGACCTAGGGTGAGAGGAAGGAAGAGGGAAAAAGAAAATGTAAAGAATGATCTAGAAACCCACTTTTTAAATTGCTGAATTCGCGCAGTCCGCTTGAGCATCTCTTTTTCCGCTCGAGCGTACCTGCTTCCAGCACAGATTCCAAAACTTCAAACAGGCGTAACTCTCTTATCCGAACTTCGTTCTAGGTCGTTCTTGTGTCTAAATTGAAGCCTCGGAAACAAGCTTTCCAATGGTTTTAGCCTCACACCCAAATTCAAAGTGTGAAAAAAGAAAAGGGCAAAAGAGTGACGGCTGATTGTAGGCAAATTATTCGAATTAAAGTTTTTGGTCCAATCTTACTTTACCATCATGTTACCACCTCAATCAATGTCCCAAAATAAAATAGGGAGGCTCCAAACACAACAATAAAAGGTAAAAAACAATCCCATTAGTCTCAGAAATTCAAACTCAACCAGGTAGACCGCTCGAGCGCCCAGACCAACAAAGTCGTCCACTCGAGCTACCACTCCTACACTCGAGCTAAAATTCACAACTCTCAGAATTTCAGACAGACTGCAAAAATGTTGGGAGCCTCTTAAGTCCGCTCGAGCATCAACTCTCCCGCTTGAGCGGAGAAAAAAATTCTAGATCGTTACACATATCATTGCATCAAAATTCGAGGATAAAACAACCAGACAATGCCGAAGAAGGTTTAAACATAGCTTGACCTATGGCCTGAATGCAAGTTATAAACTGAATATTCCTATATATGAAAGGCATATTATGTAAATCTGGTTACATGAGTTTGTAGAGGCATGTGCTTGTATCATGGTTTATGAATGACATATTATATAAATTTGGATATATTATCTAAATTTTTTAAAGAACTTTGTTAGGTGCATATACTTGAAAGAAATGATGATGCACGATATTTATAATGAAAAATTATTTGTGACAACAAAAAATTCGTTGCTAAAAAGCCATGATTGTACTATTTATAAATGTCATTGAAAATTATTTACGACGGTAACAAAATTATTGCTAAAAATCCTGTTAGTATTTTTTCTTTATTTTTTGTGGCTGCAAGATAACAATTACTATAAGTAGTTTAAGTGGTCGTAAATAATTTGCGACTGTTGTTTTGTTGTCGCAAAAAATATTTGTCACCCCCACATTAACGTCCCCCATTTGTGGTCTCATGGGCTGTCGCAAAAGGTTTTTTGCGATTGTATTTTTATTATTTGCGACGGTTTGTGACGGTCGCAAAAAGTACTTTTTCTAGTAGTGTGTGGGTAAACCATTTTGATGAAGCAAGAGCTTCATTTGTGTGTTTTGTCGTATTTATTTTATACAAGCCTAGGGCTTCAACTATATTGGATTTAAATTCATTTTGTTGTAACCAAGCACTGTCTTGGAAAGCTATAAGCTTTTAGGGCATTTCTTATTTGTCCAACTTTCATTCTATTTCTCTATTATGTAACGTATGCTATGGATTCAGGATAAGGCTTGTGAATGTGTATCTGCATATGTTGCTCTTTTGTACAATCAATTGAAACTAATGGAAGATAATTACTTATTCATGTGTTATTAATTATTAAAATTGTGGATCGTTTCATCATTATTATTTCGGGGCCTGACAACTTGGTATTAGAGCGTATCGAGTTTGAATATTTTGGGTACGTGGGAAGTGGTTATTACCATAATAGATTTATTTCGCTTGATAGAGATATTTGTATGTATGATATGCTTATGTGATAACATATTATGTGATTATATGAGTATGAGATTTAATTTCTAAAATATTGATTGGGTCTACGAGTTTCTAGAAGTTCTGTTAGAAGAGCACTTGATCATTACTATTTCTAATTGGAACTCTGGCAATGTCACAGGACGATCATTACCTAGGAAGGAAATTCGTATGTGTTTATGTGACTACGTGTTTACGTGGAGTGAATTACTATTGTCCATTGCCTTTAGGATGTGAGTGAGTTAGCTTCGGCATATTTGTAAATGTGCTAATCTCTTGTGTTACCTTCATTAGGATGTCAGAACGGAGGCGTGGTGGTAGGCGTGGCAGGCCTAGATAGCAGGAAGTGCTGTTATCGGATGAGATTTCGAAGCAAGAAGAAGGGGTTGGTCAGGCTAATGTGGCCGAACCAGTAAGTCAGCAGGCCATGGGCACTTTAGCCCGTGAAATGGCCGGAGCTTTTGCAGGAATCTATGGACATTCTCAAGGTTGAAAATCAAGTCCAGGCCCAAGTTACTGAAGCAAGGCCGTCATTATCAAAGAGGGAGTTCTTTTGGTCAAATCCGGATGAGTTTTTGGGTGATCTTAAGGAGCCACTAAAGGCAGACGAGTGGCTAGAACAGATGATGAAGACGTTCGAGATGCTTGGCATGAAAGACGACGGGCCAAAGGTGACCTTGACATCTTTCTAGTTAAAGGGAGATGTGGGTCAATGGTGGAAGTTTGTGTATGAGAGCATTGGGGTGGCTTGGGAGGCTTTAGTCAATGTCTTCCAAGACAAGTTCTTGCCTCCTACTGTTAATAAGAAGTTGAGAGAGCAGTTTTTGAACCTTAAGTAGCTTAACACACTGGTGGCCAAATTCAAGGCTACCTTTACTAGCTTGTCGAGGTTTGCACCGGAGTTGGTAGCAACAGAAGACTGTCGTTGCTTGGAGTTCGAGAAGAGGTTGAGGAATAGACTCCTTTTCATGGTGGTCGCGTCCATGATTAGGGATTACGGTTGTCTTGTGGAGGCAGTGGCTCACTTAGAGACCGTGATTCAGACCGAGAAGGAGAGGATGGGGGGCTCTAGGCAGAAGAGTCAGGAGGTTTAGGGGGAGAATTGGGACAGTAAGAGGCAGAGGGGTTTTAACCCACAATAGTCTCAGGCAGCACAGTCAAGATCCATCTTTCTTGTGCCGAGTTTGGGTTCAGGGAGAAATAATCAAGGAGGTTTCACTTGTTTTAGGTGTGGCCAGTTGGGTCACAAATCTCCAGCTTGCCTGCAGAGAGTAGGAGGGCAACAGTTTGCACCGTCTTTGGCTCATCCCTAGAGCCAGAGTCAAGGGAAGGGAGAAGTAATCAGGGAGGTTTCCTGCATTTCATTAACTTGCACATTTATTTTGAAATAATAGGAGTATAGGTTATTTAATGTTACTTTACTTGTAATTCGGTTGTTCACTCAATCATTTTACTTCATATTTTCCATCTCTCTCTTATTCTTTGTCTATTTATTTTTTCTATACTTAACAATTTTAGAATTTTTTTTTCGTTGAGACAAAAGAATCATCAACACATTTGTTTAATAATTGGATTAAATTTAAATATGAAAAGAATTTTTAACTTTTTTTGGCATGCCACATTTATTAAATTTTCCTTCATAGAAAAAATAAGCCAAGCATATATATATATACCCATGATCTTTATTTAAGATTTTATTCAAAAACATCAATGTGCAGTTTAGATTCATTTTATGCATAAATCCTACACCAACTAGATCTTAACCACAATTTTTCTTGCTAGGGTTTTTTTTTTTTTTTTTTTTGATTAGCAAAAGAAAGAGCTTTATGTAAATATTAACATGCATGTAATAATAATAATGCGGAATTGAATTTTGTAGGGTTTTGAATTCAATACAACTCAAAAATAAAACGAACATAACTTTGTTAGCCATAGAATTAGAGAAGTTGAGAAAATACCCTCAATAGTTGAGCCTTTAATTCTTGGCTCATCTTCTCCTCTCTGTCTCTCTTAATCAGGATGACTATAGAACTCAGAGTGATTGAAAAATACTCATCTCATGAAAGGGGAGTCACCTATCCTTGTATAGAGGAGAGAAAAAGGGCCAAATAAACTCTATTAGAAGAATTTCTATCCATCAAGGTTTCCTTCTTATCTTAGAAGAGTAATTATATTAAAATTCTAATTACTGAACTTAATCTCAAATATTGGCTTTATCTAATTGTGGAGTCCAAAAAAAATAAAACATGTAAAGGATATGTAAGCTATTGGGCCACACTAAAAAATAAATCCAACATTGTACCACTTGGCCCATTAAGCCGATTATGATGCAACTATGAGTTTTTTTTCTTCTTCTTCTTCAAAATATGCAATTTATAAAATTTTTGACTAATTGGATTCAACACTAAAAAACTTTGACATGTGATTATGAAATTTTAAAAATAGTCAATAAATTCAAATATATTAGAGACTATAATACTATGATTACTTCAGATCACAAATGTGAGTTATAGCGGATATATAACATTTATGTCATATTTCCTTCTATGCACCACACCATTGATAACTATCACCAACCCTGTCCATTATCAAGATATGTAATTATTTGCCTGAAAAGTCCCTATAATTTGTCTTGTTAAGACATTTCTTGTTTATCAATATTCAAATTAATGTGTATACACACTTTTAGAACAGAAAAAATAGAAACAAAATTATTATTACGCAAATATTGTCAAATAAAAACAAGCACTTAAGATTAACCATATATATCATGGGTTGCTTAAAAGAACCATCCTGATAACATGCTCTTTGTATGTCTTTGGTAACAATCCCTATGTGAATGGATTAGCAATCATAAGAGAGGTGTTTAAGTTTTCAATTAACACTTGTTGTTTCTGGACTATTTCTCTAACAACTAAGTACTTTACTTCCATGTGTTTGGAGCCACTGGAGTACTTTACATTCTTGGAGAATAAAACTGCTACGGTGTTGTCACTATATATATCTTCAGCGGCTTGGAAATTGAGTCAACAACACCAAGTCCTGAGATGAAATTTCGCAACCATAAAGCATGATTTGTAGCCTCAAATCAAGCCACAAACTTAGCCTCCATAGTAGATAAAGCAATACTGGACTGCTTCACACTCTTCCATGAAATTGCCCCACTAGCTAGTAGAAAAACAAAACCTAATGTAGATTTTCTACTATCAAGGCAACTGGAAAAATCTGAGTTTCAGTATCCGATCATTTACAAGTGTTCTGATCTCCTATATGTGAGCATATAGTCCTTTGTTCCTTGAAGATATCTCATAACCTTCTTCACTGCTTTCTAATGTTCCATTCTAGGATTACTTTGGAATCTTCCCAACATTCCAACTGCAAAACTAATATCTAGCCTGGTACATGTATGGGCATGCATCAAGCTTCCGGCTGCTGATGCATATGGAATGTCCTTCATTTGTTTTATTTCCAAGTCATTCCTTGGACACTGTTTTTTACTTCATTTATCACCCTTCATGATAGGTGCATCACTGGCTAAACAAAACTGCATATTGAATCTTTCCAAAACACGATCAATATATTCTTTCTGAGATAGTCCTAGCAATTCTCGAGATCGATCCCTAAAGATCTCTATGCCAATAACATAGTTTGCGTCACCCATATCGACCATTTTAAAATTCTTGGAGAGATATTCCTTGGTTTCATGCAATAAGCCAAGGTCATTACTATCTAACAAAATGTCATCCACATATAGCACCAAAATGATGAACTTACTCCCACTAACCTTCAGATATATGCACTGATCAACTGTATTTTCCTTAAATATGAAGGAGGTAATGGTATCATTAAACCTTAAATACCATTGTCTGGAAGCTTGTTTAAGGCCATATATGGATTTCTTTAATTTGCAAGCTAAATGTTCTTTACCTTTATTTGCAAATCCTTCTGGTTGCTCTATATAAATTTCTTCATTCAAATTCTCATTTAGAAAACCAGTTTTCATATCCATTTGATACAACTCTAAGTCATAATAAGCTACCAATGCTAGGATGATTCTAAGCGAGTCTTTCTTAGATACTGAAGAGAAGGTCTCTTTATAGTCTATGCCTTCTTTTTGAGTAAAATCCTTGGCAACAAGTCTAGCTTTAAATCGTTCGATATTTCCTTTTGCATCGCACTTGGTCTTGAAGACCCATTTATACCCGATCTTTTTACAATTATTAGGCAATTCGACGAGATCCCAAACACCATTTTGTTTCATGGATTTTAACTTTTCATTTATAGCATTGACCCATTTAGTAGAATCATCACTATTCATGGCTTGTGAAAATGAGACTGGATCTTTGTTAATCCCAATATCAAAATCAGATTCCTATAGATACACCATGTAATTATCTGGAATGGCAGACTTTCTTTCCTTCTAAGATCTTCTCAGAATTGCCAGTTGTGGTGGTTCTACAATATTTTCAATGGTGGTATCTTCATGAAGTGGTGAAACATGAGGGGGTAAAGGATTTTCATTATGTTGTTCGTTTTCTTCAGCTTGTGGAATAGTCTGAGGAACAACAATTTTTTGATAATGGTCAAATGTTGGCACATCCACCCTAATTTCCTCGAAATTCACCACTTCTGTTTTCTCACTCCCACTAATTTCACCATTATCTAGGAATCTAGCATTACCGGTCTCCACTATTCTCATACTGTGATTAGGACACTAAAATTTGTACCCTTTAGACTTGTCTAGACAACCAATGAAATATCTAGATATTGTTCTTGAGTCCACATTTTTCTCTTGTGGGTTAAAGATTCTTGCCTCTACTGGACAACCCCAAATATGTAAGGGTCTCAAACTAGGTTTCCTACCGGTCCACAACTCAAAAGGAGTTGTTGGGACAACCTTACTAGGAACCCTATTTAAGATATACATTGCAGTCTTTAAATCTTCACCCCACAGTGAAATGGGTACAATTAAGTAACTTAACATACTCCTAACCATATCTTTAAGTGTACGATTACGCCTTTCTACAACTCCATTCTGCTGTGGCATACCGGGCATTGTATATTGAGCACGAATGCCTTTCTTTTCTAAGAATTTGGCAAATGGGCCAGGATTTTGGTCTGACTCGTCATATATACCATAATACTCACCATCCTTGTCTGATCTCACTATCTTAACCTTTCTATCTAATTGTCTCTCAACTTCAGTTATGTACACCTCAATGATGTCAACAACTTGAGACTTTTCATGAATTAGATACACATATCCATAATATGAGAAATAATCTATAAATGTGATGAAATATTTTTCACCACAAAGACATGGGATGTTGAGTGGCCCGCAAATATCTGTATGAATTATCTCAAGAAGCTCATTACTTCTTGTAGCACCTTTCTTGGTGTGTTTGGTTTGCTTTCTTTTAATGCAATCCACACATATCTCAAAATTAGTGAAGTTTAGGTTTTCCAAAATCTCATCCTTCATCAATTTTTCAATTCTATTTCTAGAGATATGTCCCAACCGTCTATGCCACAAAATTAAGGATTTTTCATTAATTAGACCACTTTTTATACCAATATTCAAATGTAGAGTTACTAATGATTGTGCAAACTTATGATTTAAGGCAATTTTATATAAACCATCACATAAATTACTAGAACCAATCATTATTGAATTAAACATTAAATTAAGTTCTCTATGACTAAATAAAACTGAATATCCAACACGATCTAATTTGGATAACGAAACTAAATTCTTAGAAATTGAAGGAACATAAAAAGTGTCTTCTAGATCCATCTGATGACCCGTCTCTAAGATCAGTCGATAGGTTCCTACAACTACGACTTCAGCTTTGAGACGGTTCCCCATATAGACAAATCTTTCATTTTCCTTCGATTTTCTCGTTAAGAGGTATCCCTACATGGAATTTGTAATATGGGTCATGGCCCCAGAGTCAATCCACCAAGTGTTAGAAGGTATTTCAGCAAGATTTGATTCATAACAAATAAAAGAAAATTTCTTACATTTCTTTTCGAATCAAGCCTTTTGCTTACTGTAGCATTTTTTCACATGTCCCTTCTTGCCACAAAAGTAACACTTGATAGTGAAACCATTCTGAGCTTGATTTTCTTTCCTAGGCCTATTCTTTTTCTTGGGTGGATTTTTCTTTGATTTTACAAAATTATGTTTCTTTTTCTTTATAGCTCCATGAGTTACAGCCAATGCAATTTGACGTCCTTTCTCCCTCAATCTCACTTCCTTCTAAACACACATATTAGTCAGCTTATTCAAACTCCACTTATCTTTATTGGTGTTATAGTGAATTTTGAATGCGCCGAACTGTGATGGAAGTGAGTTGAGAATAAACTGCACGAGGAAAGTTTCATAAACTTACATCTCTAAAGTTTTAAGCTTTACAGCTTTGTCAGCCATATTGAAGATGTGATCCTGAACTCCTCGATTGCCATCATATTTCGTTGTTGTCAATTTAGCCATAACAGTGCCAGTAAGTAGAGGGATGCCCAATGCAAGAGAGTGCAATGAGGTGGGAACTGTCATTGAAATAAGATAGAACATATGATGTCCCAAATTGTATTCTAAGGGTTAGGGTAACGTCACTATAGAGTCCTTTGGTCAATAACCAAGTAAGATCCCAAAAAGGCTAGAGGAGTCAATAAAGCCTCCCTTCTAAGTCCAACCCCCTTAGATAGTAAGCTATCTTTTTGACAAATCTTAAGAGGTATTAACACAAAGTCTCATAAGTAACGCGGAAATAGGCATAAACAATATACATATTAAAGCTTTGAGAACTATAATGATGAACTATTGATATCACATAAGTCTTTTCTTTGGGCAAAACTTAGGTATATCTATTGTCCACTGGTCAAGAATCACTTATGTAAGTCTAAAATAATTTATGCAACTTTTCAGTTAGTCATGTTACCTTTGGATATTCAATTCTAATCTGTCAAATTACATAAATTACATTACTCTACCCAGTTCATAATTATTTGAAAGTAACTCTCCTTCGGGCTAGTTTCAATTTCCTAATTATAACTGCAATTGAGAATATTATTGACCTTAATGTTACCCTTTTAACAATTCTTTTATGTAGTTCTATATTTATAAGTTTTACAAATCTAGGCCACTTTGGCAGCTACTGAATTAGTAAACCTATGAATACGGAACTAACTAACAATATTCTCTATTCATTAATTTGAGTTATTTAATTATCATTAATTCAATCATTATTTTAATGAAATCACTATTTATTATTTCTACAATTTCATTTATGTAATTGCAATTACCAATATAATAATAATAATAACTCTGGATGAACATGAATATATATTTATCAAATTATGCAATATGACAATAATGAATATCTCATATAATGGTCAATAAGAATTACGCCTAATATAAATTAACCACTTCAATATTTAATATTCAATGTCATAAAATTATATCATGATATCAAATTCAAATCGTGAAAATATATAAATATCAACAATAATAGACAATAAGTGTACATAATTAGATAAGGTAAAAACATAATTCTCTAACATAATACAGTCAAATATATATATTTATTTAATAGACCGAACGATTCAACAAATTGCTCTTAATCTATGCACTTTGTCATAATGGCAGGCAATATAAATATTACACTCAATTTAGTGTCATATTATAATGATTATAAAAAATTATTATTGCTAAAATTAATAATAAACCAAAGCATATATATTACACATTTATCATGCAATTTCGGTCCCTCATTATTGGAGCCGATAGCCCTGCTCACCTCTTCAACCTTACTAGGTGAATTGGCTTCATACAATTATGCCTCAGAGGACACATAAAAAAAAAAGCAAGGACCACACTTAGTATCATGAATAATTATAATTATAATATAATAAGAATATTCATAAATATATTATTATCTCAAGGTGTATTGATTCACAAAATTAAGGCTCTGATACCACATGTAAATATTAACATGCATGTAACCATAGTAATAATGCGGAATTGAATTTTGTACACTACAAGAAATTGCATTTTTTGCAACGCAGTGAAATATGTTGCTAAAAGGGAAAACTCGTTGGCAAAAAGTTTTGCCAACACATAGAGCTACGTCGGCAACCCATAGGTAAAAGTGAGTCGGCAAAACTTTTTGCCGACGAAATTATCATTGCGTTGGTAAAAGTAATGCCTTTAGTGACAAACATAATCGTCGATAAAAGGCTTCATCCATCGTCGGCAATTTACCTTGCATCGGTAAAAGTAATTCAAATATGATGATTGTATGGCACTTTTCCCAATACAAATTTTGCATGTGCAAAAAATATACTTTCAGCAACAAAATATGAGTCGGCAAAAGTAAACTTTTGGCGACACATTTACGTTAGTAAATGTTGCAATTTGCCGACGATTTGTTTGTCGAGAAAGCTTTACTTTTAGCAATAACAAATTTACATTGGTAAAAAATACGCTTCTAGCAACACAATATAAGTCGGCAAAAGTAAACTTTTAACAACACATTTACCAGCAAGTTGTTTGTCGAGAAAACTTTACTTTTTGGCAACGACAAATTTGCATCAGCAAAAATAATTAAAAATCATTTATATTTTTTATAAGATTTACAAACTTATAAGAGGCATCCCTCAGGCACAACAAAACTATCAACAACAAAACATAGGAAAACAAAAGCTAAATAAGGCACCAGAGTCTAACAATTAAACAACACTTCCACCAGACTCCAACATTGCTTTTTCTGCCTTTAAAAGGACATTTGTCCTAGGGCTCCTCCCAATTGGAACTACTGGACTGTCTTGTATAGCCATGCAAAAGAATGTAAGTCAAAATTTAGTAACCTGACAAAAGATAGTAAATTCAACAGTTTAAAATGTCCAGCAAATTATAGGTCCTTTTTTTTCCCAAATTAATAAGCAAAAACTATATAACAGAGCATTTTTTTAATGTTGTTTCCCAATTCATAATTACCGCACTACCTTCTTTAGAAGTTCCAACATACACTACATCAAAATAAATGTTTATTCAAGAATCAAAGCAGCAATGCAATAGATTAGACAAAGTAGTGAAAGTTCAAAATCTAGCACATTCAAACTTTACCAACAGTCATTGAACTTAGACAAAACATTCAAGTCCTAACTTGCAGGTGCACACTATCATCTACCAAGTAATGCAGACATGGACACTGAGAGCCAACACAACACAGATACACTAACGCAACATGAACACGCCAATATGACATTTTACAAGAATGGAAACAGTCTAGGTGGGGATGTGGTGGGGATGTCTTGTTTTGAACCTGTACTATGAGCACAGTTCAAGCAGGTTGATCAACCATCCAAACATAATGATTTGGCAGTCAAACTTTGATAAGAGTGTTCAAGGCAATCCAGCATCACCCATAAAATATTAAGAAGCTTCAAAAGGTTTTTGAAGGGAAATTTCATTGCATTTAAAAACCACAATGGAAGTAAAGCTTCCCTCAAGTGGTCACACAGTCGCTTATAGATTTAACCAAGGTAATGGTGTAGAAATCAAATCATAAGTCATCCTTGTACTTTCCACGGATTGATGGTTAAGCCAGCATACCAGGATATTTCCCTAAAGGCACTAATGTGCAAAATCCAGGAGCTTAAGGAGTACCTAGTAAGATTGTAAAATCAAAGCAAGTTTCTCCATCTCATGTTCCATGGCTTGCGACAGAGAGAGGAAATAATAATTTGAAGCATTTCAAGATAAAAGAAGTGTTTAAAAAGAGAGGTAGAAGAAGAGTAGAAAGAGAAAATGAGACGAACAAAAGAAAGGACTGACAAAAATAAGCGAGGTAAAGAAGAAAGGGGGAGAAAGGTCTAAAGCATAAAATACAATTATATTCCTAAAACCTGAGAACTTTATAGTGTTTAAAGTTTAGCAGTGCTTTTGTAGAAAAAGAATCTTAATAAGACTAAAGACTAAGTTCATCAAATGCCACATCATCCTCTCATGGGCCTAGAATCAAATAAGCCTTGACACTTCCGTAATTGTGGTAAGACGCATCAGGTACGGACCTCATCTTAAGTACTTAAAACATACACTTTTGTATAAATAGCAACAAATTTGAATTACCAAGATGCTGGATAAGGAAAGCATAATGTAAGGGTATGAGCACTAAATGCCAATGCTCATCAGTTATTGCCAGATGGAAAAAAAAATACGCACACTGTAAACACGTAAATATCTACCTCATTGTCAAGGATATCAGAATTCATAACACACTTCCAACTATATATAATCATATCATATGATAATCATAGATTATAGGTTGCATTTAATCTTAGGTTATAAATTATAGTACTTTCATGAATTGACATTGGAATGGGAGATGAGTACTAATAACTGATTTGTTTTTATAAGATCACAGTACTTGTACACATACAGTTCAAAATACTATACGATGCACATGGAAAATGTATATCCCAAACCTTTATCAAAGTGAATAAATAGAATACCCTGAATTTAAATATAAAAGAAGTTCATAAATATATGCATGTATACATATATATATATATATATAGAGAGAGAGAGAGAGAGAGACCACAAGTGTAAAATGGAATTAAACCAGCTGCATAATGGACTTACATGCATGCATGATAATCTAACGGGTACACTTCAATAAGCATTGTCGTTCAATGTAGTATTGAAGCATTACCTTCATAACAAAGAGAAAGTAAGAACACAATGTCATATGGGCCGTTCAGGCATATTAAAGCTTCCACATATAATTGATGTTCCATAACAGTATACTTTTGACAATCACAAGTCAACTAAATATACCTTCATGAGATTTATGTGTTTCTTCTTCTAGTTGAAAGAATGTAGAAAACCCATGATGATTGGGTTTGGTTGTGATGAATGAATACAAACAAGGAGATGGGGGGTAGAATAGAGGAAAAAGATTCTAGAAGTTTTATGGGTTAGTTGACAGTGACAATGCAAGGTTTTGAAATGACATGATCATTGTTATGATGATTCTCCCTCTGCACTGTCCAAATCTCCCAATTCAACCTTTGCATTTCACACCACCCACCTGACGATCTTTATTAAAAAACCCAACAAACAAAGTTGCAATTACAAGTGGTTTGTTCCAATCTTTTGAAAGTAATGCAATGAATACAAAATCAATTTGTTATTCATTGTCAGTGACACAGCAAAGATCAAATCAGAAGATAGGGGACTTGGCCCCATGACTAACATCAAGACATTGAGAGTGGGTGTTTGGGAATGACAATGAAGGCAGGCAAATAGTGGTGGTGGAGTTCACCAACAAGATCAAGGAGGCCTACAACTATTGTTTGGGTTACGGTAGATGCTCCGTTAGATTTACTATGGTGCGCAATGGGATTACTTTTATGCATCAGAAGCATGTTTTTAGTTGAATTGCAGTAAGACCATAAGGGAATGGAAGATATTGTGCATTTTCATTGACTTCAATAAGGCTAAAATCACTGTGATGAACTATTAACATATTAACATTTTTTCTGTTATAGACCTTATGGTTATTGACAATCAGTTAGCAAAAGGGAGGGCTCTGCATATTGTAAGTAACAGAACGGGAGTGCCCAATAATGGAGGCCAAAACAATGTGCAGCCTTGGAAAAGGCTACTCTTGGGGACTAATAATAAAAAAACAAAGCAAAAAAACTAGAATGATAAAACTACATGTATGAACAGGTTGTGGTGAGTGCATTAGACTTGGAAACAAAGACTATAGTGAATGAGAGAAAAATTATGGAAAGATGGAAGGATTATATCTAAATGGGGCCTAACTCACCCTACCTCAGCCAAAGTAACTCATTATTTCAATCTTTGAAGGGTAGGGATAAGTTTGCAATTATCAAAGATATCATCTCACATTTAGTTAGTAGGTACTTCGCAAATTTTCATATGCAGAGAATGGTAACAAGAAAATGATAAGAACAACAAATACAACGAAAACAATTATTAGATGAACCTGGCTTGCATGACAACACATGATTGTGATAACAAATATTTTTCTGTCCTACAAAGATTGGCAACCTTTTGGAAAAGTAAGTGTAAGTCCATGAAGATTTCTCATTTTTGCAATAACCCATGGCATGAAATATGTGACAGCATTAATTAGGCCATCTGATAGAAAGGTGAAATGAAATAACTAGTCTTATAAGGTAGAAAATCATGGGCCAGAGGGGGTTATACATTGCGTCTAATATCAATACAAACCAGAACAATGATTATTATAACATTATGGATCAAGCAATGATTGTTTATACATCACGCAAAAAATAAATCTGAGGTCACTAGTTTTAAATGAGTGGATGCTTATATTGAATTTGAATGAATTGCCCCTCTGGTGAAAATGATTCTACACCAACCAAATCACAAAGGGAAATTTTACTTGTAAAAATGCCCCTCTTTTGTCTCTTCACTTTATTTATTTGTTTTCAATTTGCCTATAATTTTCTGTTAACACCCAGATGCCTGTTTCTGTTTTTGTTTTCTAAACTAATATATATATATACACACATATATTTTAGGGAGGAACTGCAATATTTCATGATTTTCAAAAATCATGGACTTTCAAAAGAAGTACTAAATAATATATTTAGAAATGCTTTAAAAATGATAACAAAGCAAGGGACAGAGACATTTCAAGAAATGTTCTCTTACAGAGTACATCAGATCAAAATACAAAATGAGGGCATTGATATATAGATTTTATTCTAAACCTAATTCAATCAAATACCTATAAAACTTACTTCAATTTCACATCAATAGTTAAATCATTTCATATAGCTTATCGACAGTCGCATTTCGAACAGCAAAATCACATGGATATCAAAGACAGATCGAAGAAAACTAGATTAATAAAAAAAAAAAAAACATAGATCCAAAAACGTAAGAGAGAATCGATTTGAGCAAGAGATAAATAGAGAACTATAAGTTTTTTTAGTCAAATCTTCACCTGGTCTCGCACAGCAATAGCAAACAGTGGAAACCCAATGATCAACAAACGTCTATGCGGGTGTGCGATTGTGAGGGGGAGAGAACTAAGAATTGTGAGAGAAGGCCGTGCAAGAGTGAAAATCGGGGAGAGCGATGAGGGGGTTCATTACCTATCTTGGAAAAAAAGAGAGAATTTTGAGAGGGAACATTCCATCGCCTCAACAATTTCTACAGGCAGATCACCAAAAAACTAAACTAAAATAAAATAAAATAATAAAAATAATTTTTAGATTTATTTTTTTGAAAAAATTAAAACTAATTTGAGAACAATAAAAATTAAAAATATATTTTTAAATTTTTAAAAATTATTTATGACCTCCTAAACGATAAAATTATTCAAAAATAATAAGTATTTTTTTTATTTGTTTTACCAATTTTTTAAAAAAAATTTAGAAAAAAAAAATTCTGAAACAAGTTTCTAAAAATAAAATCAAATATATTGAAATTGATAATCTAACCACATTCTTTGGAAAAGTTTAGATTATCTTAAATTAGCCATCTTAACTTAAGAGTGTGTATAGTCTTGATGGGTTCATTTTGTGATCTAATTCAATGATCACTTTAATTTTACAATTCAATAACTAGAATATTTAAAACTCTTTGAAAGTTATAATAAAAATACAAATCACTAAGTCATCTCGTTTCACTAGCAAAACTTTTATCGATAAATAGTGTTATCGTTGCTAAATGTTTAACTCTTTACCCACGTCAACTTGTCATCGCCAAAAGTAAGCACACTAATAGCAACGCTTATTGTGTTGTTAAAAAATAAGCCTCGTAGCTAAAAATTTTGAAATTTTGGCGCCAACAAATAATTTTGGCACTTAGTAAATGTTATACTTTTTTTAGCGATAGTAGAAAATTGTGTCGGTAAATGTCAACTTTTACCAATGAAATTCATCACTGTGTCGCCAAAAATATACTTTTGGCTATGAAAAATTGACATCGTCGCCAAAAGTGTAATTTCTTGTAGTGGTAGGATCTTGAATTCAATACAACTCAAGAATAAAACAAACATACCTTTGTCAGCCATAGAATTAGAGAAGTTGAGAAAATACCCTTAATAGTTGAGCCTTTAATTCTTGGCTCACATTCTTTTCTCTGTCTCTCTTAATTAGGATGACTATAGAACTTAGAGTGATGGAAAAATACTCATCTCATGAAAGGAGAGTCACCCATCCTTATATAGAAGAGAGAAGAGGGCCTGATAAACTCTATCAGAAGAATTCCTATCCATCAAGGTTTCCTTCTTATCTTAGAAGAGTAATTATATTAAAATTCTAATTACTGAACTTAATCTCAAATATTGGCTTTATCTAATTCTGGAGTCCAAAAAAAAAAATAAAACATGTAAAAAATATGTAGTCTATTGGGCTACACCAGAAAATAAATCCAACACTTTATTGATAATAAGGAAAGTACAGAGAGTACACCACAAACACCAATAAAGTGAGGAAGGACAAAATGCATCATAGAAAAAACTAGACGATCCCAACTAGGTTGACTCCGAATAGGAAACACAATTATATGCTAGCTCAACCCCCAGGTTAATGAGGCACTTACCAAGGCAAAAAAAAGGCCAGAAAACCAAAAGAAACAAGAGGGCATCCAAATTGCAATCTAGACCCCAGCAAACAACTACAATCAAGCACCCTAGAAATGACAGAAAACATAGTGCTAAAATAGATCAAATGCAATCCCTCACCTGTATAAGATTGAACACCAAATCATTGACAGAATAATGAACATCTTGTAATGTAGCTTTAAACCAGAATGCAAGTCTTAACTTTATAAGCTCAGTCAAATCAGAACAATTAGGCTGCAATCCATTGAAAATACACTCATTTCTCAGTTTCCAAAGTGACCAAATAACAATAAATGGCAAAGCCTTCCATGTTCTTCTTCCAGTCTTTTGAATTTGCCTCCAGACCACCAATGAAACAACTTATCCACTGAACCTGGTATCACCCATTAGAAACCCCACCACTGCATCATGTTGCAACCCAAACCCTCCAAGAGAATGGGCAAAATAGTAGGACATGGCAGGCTAATTCAGAGTCAGATTTGCAGAAAATGCATTGAATGGAAGCATTATTGTTAAGGATCCCAATTTTCTGGAGGAAATCAGATGTTTTGAGTTGACTGGAATGGGACAGGAAATAAAATGGAATGATAGTTTTGTAGCCTCTAAAAAAGACATTCTCTTAACAGAAAAAATGACCACTCCTCAGAATAAAAATCAAACCAACATGGGTATTCTAAATTTCTATCATAAAATTTAAATTTTACAATTTAGAAACATGAGAAGCGCAACTCAAAAAACAATTAGTCTATAAAGAAAAATCAAATAAAAAGCCCTTCCACTTATGATAAAAAATTAGAATTGTTTTGAAAAGTTACTATTTTAATTAACTTTTTGATTTTTTATACAAAAAATGTGTAAAAAATATATAAATAAAATTAAATTTTTAATAATGATGTTTTGATTATTTGTTATTACCAAAATAGCCCTTAGTATTTAAAGAAAAATCTAAAGCTCTTACACTATTTAGGACTCGTTTAGAAATTAAATATTTTAATTGATTTTTTATTTTTTTATGAAAAATATATAAAATCATAAACAAAATAATGTAACAATTTATAATGACTCTATTTTAATCTATTAACAAACAAGGGCCTAATATGTACAAAAATAATAATTCTAACAAGTGACCAAAAAAAAAAAAAAAAACCAATAATATGGTTTTCCACAATCAATGGCCATGTAAGCCTAGATTTTTGTGGCTCAAATTGGCTCAAATGATGTGGCTTGATGATGTGGAAAATTATTATTTTATATATATATATATATATTGTTTATTTATTATTTATTATTTATTTTTGGGATACTAAACCTAGTTGTTCCTGATAATATATGATTTCTTGAGATATTTTATCAACTCGTTTTCTTGTAATTTCTATATCTTTAGTATTATCGGTATTTAGTTGATTTTGTAACAATTTACACCGTTGGTGACAATTTGCTATTAATATTATTACTTGATTATGATCTAGCAACAGGTTTAGGATATAAAAATGGTGATAAAAACTCATAAAAAGGAAAAAGTTTTAGATGTTTTGATTTTAGGCCCACTATGTTTCCAAAATAAGAACAGTATCTAAAGATTTTGACTGTCACTTGAACGCAGTGCACATAGGGTTCTGGCGTTGGCAAGCTTCCAGTTTATAGAGGTAGCTACCCTCAACCATTCCTTCTTTAGATCAGGTTCATCACAGATCTGTTTCGTTTCCTACCTCAGACTGTAACTTCATAAATTGCTTCTTTGGTTATGCAGGAGACCTAAGATCAACAACTTGACATACAGTAATAACACACTCTTCTAAAAATGATTTTTTTTTATTTATTTATTAAACAAAGATTTACAAGAAAATGGGTGTCTATAGACTATTGGATTGCTAGAATACTGTTTGCTCTAAGAAGCCCAGAGAATCAGATTTCTTTCTTAGTGTCAAGTATACTCTAAGTAATATCTCCCCATTTTCTCTCCCTCAAGGCCTTTACATAGGCACTTTGTGGACTTCAAAGTCTGGATTTCAATCTATTCTATAAATATACAATATTTTATATATTATATTTTATTGTTACTAGAAGACAAATAAAAGACAAACAAGTAGGTGACATGGCTATATGTTGATTTATTTATGAACAAGAGACACCTGGTGGGGTAGTCACATGAGAGAGAGTGTGTAGGTTGCAAGAGAGAGAGAGAGAGAGAGTGCTATGCAAGTATTTGGCCTTTGATAATTTTTTCTAACAAAATTTTAAGAGGGATGATCATCTATATATAGAAAAACATGTGCCTCAGTCGAAAATATCAGTATACATATACATGCACTGTGGGAACAATGCACAAACTGTGGCGGCAAAATATCTGTTTTTGACATAAATGGCCAGCCGTCCACTTCTTTTGGCCGGCTGTCCACTTGTGGGGACACTTGGTTGTAAAAATCTGCCTCTCGGGACATCTGGCTGGCCGGCCAAGTAAGTGTACGGCCGTACACAAAAAGTGGTCGGCTGTACACAAAAATCTGCTTTTAGGTACAACTTCAAACGGGCATATCTCCCTCATTCAGACTCGATTTTAGGTCATTCTTGAGCTAATTGAAGCCCCAAAAGTATACTTTTCAATGGAGGTGGCCTCACATCTAAATTCTAAGTGTGCAAAGAGATATGCCTATTTTAGTGAAAGCTGCTCATTTCTATCCTAACGGATTGATGCCCAACTTTTTCCCCCAACTAGTTTTCTTCCCTCCCCTCCTATTTTCTTTAACTCCAAACCTATAAATAAAATGTTTTTAAAGATTTTTCAAATAGTTCACCTCCCTTTCATTTATTTTCACTTTATCATTACTCGGTTTACCGAAAAGTACAATATTTTAAGCGCAATACGAGTCTCGAAACATCATAGAAACATTTGAAAAAATATTTTGAAAAATGAGGTTTTAAGGTCTAAAATAGTTTTAGTCAAACTGGGGTGTAAGGTTGGGATTTAGAAGCTCTTCTTGTTAAAGAAATCGAACATTTGTACATCATAACTTTCATCATCAAGTGATCAACCAGAGGCGCCCAAGTCTAGGGGGCAGTCAAAAATAGGGCGTCTACAGTTGCCCCTCTTTGACAGAGCTTAAAATCATGAAATGACGTGAGTGATTGTCAAAGCCCGAAGACGACCCATTTTGACAAGGCTGTAAGACTTGGGCAAACAAACAAAATGCAGATGTAGTTGGTTGAACCCGAGGGTTGCCTACGTATCCCGTTGCAAGGAATCAAACCAGCGTAGTTCAGGGGCATGATGTAAATAATATACAGTGCAATGCAATAATATAATCAAACCACAAGCATTGCTTACCACACAAATATCATAAAGGAACGGAGATGTAAATCAAATTACGTTTTATATAGAAAAGACATGGGCACAAGCCAAATGACGCTTAACATAGGTTAAGTGCCTAGACTCTCAATACTAGCACAACACAGCATGGGTGCTTACACATAACAGAACCATGTTTCAACGTGAAAGGGGTGCAAGCATATGCAAAACTATGTCTTTCGTAGAAAGAATACAAACAATTAGGTGGTATGATATAAGTGAGGAATGATCTGCTGGGGAAAGATAATGATCCTAAATGCTGAATGCAACAAGACAAAGTACAATGCAATGGATGCAAGAGATGAAGTGAATAAGGGGCGCAGGCCGAACTACGTCTTACCTAGAAAAGGCATGGACACAAAACAAACCACGTCTAACACAGAAAAGATGTTGACACCCTCAATATTGGCCTCAGCGCAACATGGATACTTACACATGACAGAACCATGTTTCAACGAGGGAAAGGTATAAGCACATGCCAAACTAAACTTAACATGGAAATGATGCATGATGATAAAATGGTATGATGTAATGGATGCGATGGATAATGGAGTAGATGCATAGGGTAACATTTTCCAACCATGCTAGAATCGTGGAAGGAGGAAGAACAAATCCCAAACACGTTGAAATCGTATAAGGAATGGAACACCCAAACCACGCTGAAATCGTGGGAAGAGGTCCTACCGCTCAGGGTCGCATCTCATGCGTCTTGAGATAAATTCCAAACACGCTAAAATGGTGTAAGGAAAAGAACACTCTAACCACGCTGAAATCATGAGAAGAAAAAGAACAAATTCCAAACACGTAGAAATCATGTGAGGAAGGGAACACTTTAACTATGCTGAAATCATGAGAAGAGGTAGTGTGAAGATATGATAGATGCAAAGAGTCATGAGATTGTGCGATAGATGCCCAAAGTACGATGAGATTATACAATAGATGCCCAAAAGGTGACAGTGATTGTGCGACAGATGCACGAAGGTGATGTGATTGTGCAATAGATGCACGAATGTGATGTGATTATGCGATAGATACACAAAGGTAATGGTAGTATACAGTGGATGATGCTTAGAAAATGCAGCAAACAAACAAAGCGGCACCTTAGAAAGCACCTCATGGGATGAGTGGCGATGACCTGCTCTACTCTAATGGGAATCTCCCTCTTCTGTTCTTTGAACTCTTACCTTCAACTCACAATCACAACTTTCCCTATTCTCCAAATGGGGTGACTGACTAGGTTGGTTCAGTATCCAGAGTTGAGGCGTATACAAGCTACCTCAACCTATGGGGCTACCATATAGATTTCAAGTCGAGGATATACCCCTGGGTATTTAAATCAGACATTAGTCTTGGAAATTCCAAACCTTTGTGTTCTAGACATCGCCATTCGAACTCTAGTTTCCACTATCGCAGTTGCTCTCCTAAGAACTCATTGGAAACACAGCAAGACGTCTTTGGTGGGAAATGGTGCTCAGAGAGAGTACTTTTGATCACCATTGTGACTTGAAGCAGGCTTGAGCTTGAGCTTGAAGTCAAGGTACACTCATACTCCGGAGAAAAGACAAGGCCTGAGAAGGTGCATCCGGAATGCAATCTCGGAATTTTCTGAAGTTAAAACACAATAAGATGCTTCAAATTTTCCCTCTTTTCTTTTGCTTTGCAATCCGAAACGTATATCGCTTCAGATAGATCCTTGTTCTATTGCTCCGCCTGTTGATTGAGGTTGGACCCTACAATTTATGAAAGAAAGAATTCTCTTTTATACATCCTGTTGGGAATGGCATGGCACTCTGAGCACAAAGCGATTTATTTTTGAAATTGAAACCAAGAATGAATTCTTAACCAGGTATTGAGCTTACGACTGACCACAGTACACCATGACTCAACAAAGGAAGAACAAAGTAAAAACCCTCTAAATGCATCTACTCACTGAAATCTAAACAACTAAAAACAAGACTCAAAACAAACAAAAACCACAAACACAACACGTAGATGTTTTTCATCGGTGGGAGACCTCTCGATTCACGGGAGGAGCCCATTGCTTCTCCAGGTATTGTTTCCCACCCTTTCTTATCTATGATTCTTACATCACTTTGGCACTCAATCTATTTTTCTCTGAAAAGTCCTTTCCTCACTTTTTCTCTCAGCACACATCTCTCTATTCATTAATCTCGCTTATTTTATTTTATTCTTAATCCCTTCCCAGGTGTGGTTGCTGGATAAGTTGAAAGTTGTGGACCCATGCCCCTAGTACTCTGCTAGATTCTCTTTCTTTCGCTCATAACTAGTGAGCTTTCCCATAGAAGGGGTTATGGTGCGATTGGACGTGCAGTAGATCTGCAACTGACATCAGTTGACATTGCCCTTGGCCAATTTGGATGTGATCAGACCCGTCCAGATGAGGAGGTGGAATACCCTGCTCCATTTCCATTTTGCACTTCGCACTTGGCTTGATACTTCACTGCTTGGAGGACGAGAGAGCGCTTGGCCCCCTGCTGCTAACTTCAATTGTGCGCTTTCTGGTGAGTGCATTGATAATGGGGAAAAGACAGAAAACTTGACTCAACTATGCCCCTAGTTCATTATTTTGATCATTTTTTTTTTTGGCTTTCTGCTAAAACAATTTTAACCAACATGAGAGTTAGATTAACATGCTTGTTTGACTCTCTGCTTTGAAATCATGTAAATCAGGATATGAGCACTGAAAAATTTCCTTTTTGGGTCTAAGAAATGGTCCAGTTTTTTGAAAAAATGGAATAATTTTTAAGAAAATTAGACAACTTAACTAAAAATCCTCAAAACTGTTTTTGCAAATGGCCACTACTCGACCAACGTGGAATTAACTCTTGAGATGCACAACTTCAGATCTGAACGTGAATTGTCTTGCAGCTGAATCTTTTAACGGAATAGGATACTCGATTTTGAACGAAGATGAACCAATTGGATGTGGATAGGATAGCCGAGTTGAACAAGCCAATCAACATGGATTAGACCAGCAAGCTAAAAATGACAGAGTCCGAACTTTAGGATGAAGTCGCCTACATATCCCAAAGATGGGAATCAAGCCTTACGTAGTTCCTGGGCAAGGTGGACTTGGGTATTAACACTCTCTTTTTGCACTCTAACTTTTGCTAAGGCCGCCCTTTCAGATTTTCAACCTTGCGAGCTCCATCTTTTCTTTTCATTTTTGTTTATTCTTCTTTTTTCGTTTCTTTTCTTTTCTTTTCTTTGTTTTCATTTTTTCCATTTTTGTTTGTTTTTTTCTTACTCTAACTTTTGCCTGGGTTGCCCTTTCGGGTTTTCGGCCTAGCGAGCTTTTCAAGGATAGAAAAGTTTAATTGTCTATGTTGATCGATTGTGAGATCTCTAGGCCATCTAAATCCCTGAGAATGGCTGTTGTTCCTAACCAAATGGTCTTGATGATGTAAGCACCCATCCAATTGGGCTTGAACTTGCCCCTAGTGTTGTAGATAGGAGCTTGATTGTCATTCAACAATAAATTTTCTTTTCTTCAATTTTGGGATTTGGCTTTCTTGCTGCTCTCCATTGGTTTGAGAAATGACCCAGTTTTGAATATTCGAGCATATTTGAACTTTTTTTCCCTTAGTTCAAGGGCTGCTTCTCATCCAGCTATGCAAGCTTCATTTGATCATATCTGACCTTATTGCCCCTAGTTCAAGAGTTTCTTCTAATTCGGCGATGCAAGCCTCATATTGCAATTGATCATTTGAACATTCTGCATTAGGATTTCGAAAGCAAAGGGTTGAGTCTTGAGGCCAAGAGTGATCCTATGCTATACAATCTCAAGATTAATTCCAAGCATGCCTTCTTGGGACCACACAAAAATATTTTTGAAATCTTTTAATAAAGCGACTAGTTGCTCGTGCCCCTTTAAAGACAATGTAGAACCAATCTAGATCAAGCCAGAGTCTTTCTCAGTACTCACATTAACAAACATGATCTCATTTATTAAGGGCTTAGCGGGCCTCTCTTCCTCTCAGTTGATCAAATTTTACAAATCCCAAGAAATTCTTTCTTCTTTGTTTTCACCACAGTTTTGGAAATAGTTTTGAAAAACTTTGGTCAATGCAATGATTTAAAGGTATAGAGAAGTAGGTGAAAAGTACTATCGTTTCATTCAAATCTTCTGGCTCAACTGGCTTAATGAGAGAAACAGACTCAAAAGAAATAGTGTAAAAGACAAACAACGGTCAGTGTCATGGCTAGTTTGTTGATGGAAGGCGTAGTACTTGACAGCATTATACTTGGCTGGAAGAGGATAGAGAGAGGCCGAAGGTCAAGGGGTTTGAGATGGCCTTGTCCCACGAGGATATGGAAAGCTTTGGACAAGATCATGAAAAGGGAATTAAAGGTGCAAATACTAGTCCTGCAAGGATGGACGGAGGGGTTGGCAGGTGTCGCCTGTCTTACCTGCTAATTCAAAATACCCGTAACCTAAACGACAAAAGTATCATCTACAGTTTTTGTAACAATTGCAAGCACTTGCTGCTTGTTTAGCCCTTTTGACTTTTAAAGCCTCAATAGCCCACTGAAGATGTACGTGGGGATTGATACTTGCCCTGGCCTTGTTCTTGCCACTTGCTTCAGCTTTGCCAAGGGATTGGGTAACTATATCGGAGCGAGGCCCATTCATTGTTAACATATCATCACCTAGACTTGAGATAGCTTCAGGTTAGCCCTTTTCAATTGCAACTTGCCCCAAGATTGGGGAGCGTTTTGACGTGAAATTCCTAGCATGTGATGTGGTTGATGATGGAACCAAGATCCCAAAGGCTAAATCTACCGCAGTTCTCCGAAGATCTTCAATCATGCTCATCGTCTCAGAAATAGTAGGCTCGGCCATTAGTGTCTGCGGTGTATTTGATGGGGTTTGAGATGATTGGGGTTCAAGTGCGTCCATCATACACAAGTTCATGCTTTCTGGAATGAACACCTTAGGCTTGGGTAAATGGGTTGGGATGATGTACATGCTAGTGTAGACGTCCCCGAACGCCCCGGGAGGGTGAGTCCCATTCTGTTCTTTTTGGGGTTACTACAGTTCAGGACTCAAATGTCACGGTTCTTAATCTGAACCAAAGAGTCCAAATTCGGCAAATCGTTTTGAGAAAAATAGATTTTTTTAGAAAGAAGTGCCAAACATGGACTGCTTCGCCAGATACAGAGTCGCCACCTAAATATTTTATTTTTGGAAAATTTAGGAAACCTTGACTCGTTGCCTAAGGCCACGTGTCCGTCATCACCAAAGTTGCCTCGGCTCGGGAACTTGGGTACGATTGGGGAAGGTCAGCTATGAGCACCCCCTCTCGCCCGATCAAAGATCGGCCTCTACTAACCATGATATCAAGTTTTGAAAACATTGTGTGTTCTTATTCCGGTTATTAGCCTAGATTTACCACGTGACACGCACAGCATACAAGTATAAACTGGATTGCCTGAATTGGAAAAAAACATTTCATGTTTGTTTTTGAAAGATGGTTTGCTACTCGCAAGTAGGCTTAAAATGCAGATTTTGCCACCCTCGGGTGGGCTTAGAAAAGATGGTTTTGCCACTATCTAGTGGGCTTAAAACTCACAGTCAATGCATTACTCCAATTCAGATAACCCAACCTTCACCCACAGGCATTCAGGCAGTTATAACACATAAGCATATAGCCTCATGGTAAGCATGCTATCATGGCAGTCACTCACATGCATGCAAGGATGCTAAAGCGTAAAAACTCACCGAGTACTCCAAGCCAAAACAGAAGCTGATTAGAAATCCATACGTGATCCTAACTATACAGAAATGCCTAATGCAACACATGCAAAAATGCAACTATAGCAGGCTCGGCTATTCTAAACATGGCATATGAAATGCTACAGATAATAAGTATTCAACTTGAAATTGAAATACAAATGCAGTTAGTATGATGCGCCGAGCCCGGTGCATGCAAAACAGATGAATGAATGCAAACATGCTATCCTACTGTATGCTAATTGAAACATGCCCTAATCTAACCATCGTAAGCTGGTAAATAAAAGGGAGAAAGACGTGGGGTTGGAAGACATACATCATACGCACGCACGCTTATTACAACATTGTCCTCGCTCGGAGGGTCTGAATAAATAGTACAGTCCCAAATAAGTAATACAGTCTGAATAAATACAAAATCCTAATTAATTAACAAATTAATCTAGAAAAGTGGTAAATTGGCATGCAAGCCAGGGACTGCCTCAACTCTGCTCCGGATGATGAATGATGCATGGTCGGGTTACCTTGCGCGGAAATCCATTGCGATGCCCTAGTTAGCCTCTATTTGCAATTGTTCTTGGAATGCGTGCCAAGCTCCGGAAGGCTGCTGATTCTTGATTTGCTGCAACAGAGAGCAGGAAAGGGGCATGGCAATGTATTTTCACATATGTATGCTTGACTACTCTTCAAGGAGTGTAGTCCTCGATCCTTGTGCCACCAATCACGCATATCGATGCATGATGGCCGAGGAGTCGATTTGCACAACTCGATATGAAACGAATGCACATGAAAATATAACAATACCTAAACTCCATCATGGATAATCCGGAGTGTCGGTGACTGGGAATTGAGACACGTTCCGTCACTTGGAGTACGAAATGCCCCTCGTTTCCTGTGCTCGGGCTAACTCCTATCCCCAAACACAATGCAAGATGCATGACATGCATGAATGCAACTAAGATATAACCTAACATGCACAATGCTATGAAATAGCATACACGATGCACGAGGTAACATGGCATACACAATGCGCTAACATACAACCTAGCATACACAATGCTATGAAATGAAATGGCATACACAATGCATAATGGACTTACACCAATACGAGTGGACCTCAGCCACACTCACATAAGTGGCCATTAGATGAAAATGAGACACTCGAATGCGTGCACGCGTGCACGCAAACCGAGGACCGAACCTAAGGCACGAATGCCACTCTACCAAAGCATGGTAAGGCATGGAACATGGTATGCAAACATGCAAATTTCAGCATTGAAATATGATGCTAAACAGCCCCGAATCATGAAAACATGGCACCCAATGCATGAGGTGAGACCCGAAACTCAAAACTAGGCACATGGAATGACTTACAGCTATACAAAGCATGCATTATTTGAACATGAAGCATGAAGACAGAGTCAAGGTAGTCCTAAAACATGGACTTTTCCAGTTTAAAGCAAGGCCAAAAAGTGCTAGCAAGGTGGACTAAAGTAGCATGCGATTTTGACTAGCAAACATGGTTTACATGACAAGTGTATGATGCACATGGAATTTCACCAAACCATCGAAAATCAGTGAATAA
This sequence comes from Camellia lanceoleosa, assembly GCA_025200525.1. Taxonomy (NCBI): domain Eukaryota; kingdom Viridiplantae; phylum Streptophyta; class Magnoliopsida; order Ericales; family Theaceae; genus Camellia; species Camellia lanceoleosa. The sequence goes on from CM045760.1 coordinate 43,737,429, forward strand.
AACATATGAAAATAGGCCCAAATAACCACTGATGTGCAACCATGGTATGCAAAAATGATGAGCTCCTTTAGATGGCCATACAAGGAGTTATTAGGCACATACAAGATAGACAAGTGACATGGCATATACAACTCTGAAAATCAAATATGATAGTCCCAAAACTCACCAAATTGGCCCCAAAATCAGTCAACAAAGCATGCAAGATAGGGCCTCTTTGGAGGGCCAAAATGACTACCAAACAAGTCAAGGAGAGAGGGGGTCACCCCCCTCTGATTTGGAAGCTCAAAATAATGGCCAAGCCACTGAAAATCCACTGGATTTCAGTGGCTAGAAGGCCAAACAAAGCATGTAACAAGGGTTAGGATATAAGGCTCAAAATGAGAGGCAACCAAGCATACAAGATAGCATGTGATCTTAAACAAAAATGAAATCTTAATAAAATATGAAGATGATGTCAAAAAAAGCCTCTTTCCAGTTTACAACATGCCTAAAAAATGAATACAAATAGGGCTAATCTATCATGCAAAAATGGCCCTAAAAGTGAGAATAGAAACAATGGACAGAAGCTGGCCCCAAATGGTGAAGAGCCCTTCAATAAAGTTGAAGAGGGGCTCAAAATAAAACACTTTACAGTTTACATCAAGCCACGAAAATAAACACAAGTAAGGTTAAACTAGCATGCAAGAAATGGGCATAAAAGAGGGGTAAAGAGACAAGTGGTAGCTGCTGTCCTCAAACAGAGGAGAGCCCTTCAACAAAGTTGAATAGGGGCTCAAAACAAGCCTCTTTCTAGTTTATAACCAAATCCAAAACAGCTCACAAATAAGCTTAAAATACTATGCAAAAAAAAAAAAAAAAAAAAAAAAAGCCTAAAAGAGAGTTAAAGAGGCAAGTGATAGAAGGAAGCCTCAAACAGAGAAAGACCCTTGATCAAACATGAAAAGGGGCTCAAAATATGATCATTTCTAGTTTGGGTTGGAGCCCAAAAATGCTTGAAAGCAAAGCTTACAAATGAAGCAAGAAAAAACTAGTTTAGGGGAAAAGTGTGCTTACCCTTGAAGAACAATCTTTCCAGCAGCTTTTGGTCCAAAAATCTGAGCTTCCAACCTCTGAGAGACAGCCTCAAGGTGTTTGAATGAGTGATGGAGGTCTTGTGCTATGAGGTATAGTGCAAAAATGCAAAGAAATCCAACTTCCAAGCTCTAACCACAAGCAATATAGAGAGAGAGAAAGCTTTTTGCCCTTAAAAAACTCAGAACCCTCTGAAATGAAGGAGCCCCTTGCTTATATAGAGGAATGCAAAGCTAAAGCTTCTTGAACAAGCTTGGCAAGAGCTTCATCCCTCCATACACGTGTATGGAGGGCAGATATGAGGAATCCAGCTGGCACAAAAGATCTTCCCGGAAACCAAATTGAAATAGAAGTGCTTGAAGCCATCAAGAATGGCAGCGATTACACTTGATGGCAGGTGTTCACAAGTAGCCGGCAGGGGCCAAGCCATGGCCGGCAGTGCCATGCCATGGCCAGCAGTGCACCACAGGGGCCACCCTGAAAGGACCAGGTCAAGGTCCAAAAATGAGACAAAAAGGATACAAGGTTCGGGAAACCCGAACCAATGACGTCCCGCCGTGACAGTTGAATGCTAGGCGAGCAACCGAACCAGCCGTTGGGTGTACCTACAAGCACAACCAAGTCTTGAGGACGGTCAAAATTGGGGTGTCTACAGCTAGGGTTGTAGGTAGATGGTAGTGTATGGATTAAGTTGAGGTGTGAAGGTAATGGGTTAGGGGTGGCCTGAGGTTTTTTTATGGAGCTATGATCTTTTCATCAATAAGACCTGAATTTTATGATGGAGGTGGATGCAACGGTTTGTATCATGACCAGGTTATTGATGATAAGCACAGTGTTTAGCAGGGTCATATCTTGGTAGAAGAGGATTTGGGAGGGGTCAAGGTTCTAGGAGCTCTAGGTGCTCTTTTTCTAGCAACGTCTTCCAGGCTTGAGAGAGACTCATGTAAAAAGGATGGAAATTTTGGGCTTGGGGTCGAGTTGAAGTGGTTAGTTTTTGGCTACTATCAGGAAAATGGTTTTCGATGGGAGCGGTGATAGTGTTTACTTCTGAGCATTTCACAGTTGTGCTACCACTGGTAGTAGCATTGGAATTGCGAACAACATTCTTCCTCATAGGCTCATTACCTTCCATAATGATCCCTTGTCTGATGGCATCCTCGATTTGAACCCCAATTTCATGGAGGTCTTTAAAGTTGAATAGTGGGAGGACTATCATTCTCTGTAATAGCTTTTTATGAAGATTTCTAACATTGATACGGACTTGCTCTTTCTCTGGAGGTCTATTTGCCATCATAACCGCCTTTGCCCTCCATCGAATAACAAACTCTGAGAAGCCCTCCTTTGGTTCCTGACGCGTTGCCTCAAGATCACGAGTTATGACCTCGATCTGCGTCTTGTAAGAATGTTAGGCAACAAAGGATTAGGCCAACTCCTCCCAGCTTTGTTTCACAGAGTCCTCCAATTTCGCATACCAGATGGTAGCTATTCTAGACATGGTTCAGTCGAATAATGACAACTTCTGAACTTGAGTCAAACCCATTGGTCGCAGGATGTTAGAAAACATGCACAGATGCACCATTGGATCTCCAAAGCCATCGAAGCGGTCAATATGTGGCATCTTGAACCGCTCTGACAAAGTAATGGCGGATTCAGTATATCTATCCTCAATATCCGGAATGGAGCTAACCCCTTACTTTTTCTTGAATAGTTTTTCATGTTTGTTGACTTTGAGTAGGGTCGAGTCAAACTCAAACTCAAACTCGCAAGGTGCCTCAACTGGAGCTCTAAACATTTGAACCGAGATTGGATCTGTCTAGACTGGAGGAATAGGAACACCCGGTGGATCTGAGTCAGATAACAGGTTCACAGCATAGGAGTAGCCACGTTAGGTGCATGACAAGCAGAAGCCGTAGTCGGCTGCTGTTGTTGTTGTTGTAATCTATTAGTGACCTCAGTTTGTCGGGTCATATCTTACTGGAGCGAATTTACTGTTTGCTGAAGACGGATCAGTAAATCCTCTAGTCAAAGACTGAGCCATGATAGGAGTAAATTCCCGAGATAAGCTAAACAAAAGTGATCTATTTGGTGAATATCGGAACAGTGGAAATGGTGAACCTTGTCTGGCCCTCATTCGTCTTGCCACCGGCGAAAACGAAGCAAACATTGGCTGCCTCTGAACTAAATTTCTGACTTGACAAAGTCTATCGACACAAGTACAGAGTACTTGGAGGATATCAGAGCCTTCTGAAGCTATGGCTCCAGGACTACCTTGCAAAAGAGAAAATAGACAACCTCAGCCCAATTTCACTAAAACAGATATGATCACAATTGAGTGACTGTACTCCTACTGAATTCTGCTCCCAAAACAGATACCAACTGTGCCACTATTATGAACATTCTTGTACAATTCCACTGTAAAGCACATACCAATTAAAAGAGAGCCAAAACACCCCTATGAGGGGGTAGGGTTACCTTGTCATAGTTTTTGTCATGGACTAGGGTTTCACTACTTCAATCAAGCGGTTTCACGCAATCCTGAATATGGGTGAGCATCTTGTCTTAGTTTGGAACAGTCACTATGGCTTTATTATATGTAGCTAGGCTAAAGGTCAAAGAGGGGTACCTTAGCAAGACTACCTAATATACCTCTCACACCTAACACTGAGAAGTGAAAGGAGGATCAAACGGTACAACGGTAGTCCAGATCCAAGGGTTGTGTTCCCAACATGGCAGAGCCCACGATCGGTCAGCCTTTTGGCAAGATTTTTAGGCGAACCTCCGGAAAACCGTCCAGGAATAGCAGATGGCAAACACAGTGACTTAAGCGCACCAATGCAAATGCAATACAAATAACATATAAGTGTAGATAAAATTTCACATCATGAAGTTCGAGTTAAGTTCTCTAAATTTCCCAGCAGAGTCGCTAGAAACTGTAGCTTGTTTTTCGTGTTTCTTTCGGATACGATTAGCTCTACAATTTGGACTTCCATGGTTCTGAATTTAATTTCACAAGTGCAATGTGAAATGGATAAACACTAATGAGTCTAAATCTAGCAAATATTTTGGAAAATCAATTTTTGAATCAAAATGCCAAAAATGGACTGCATTACCAGATACAAAGTCACCACCTAAATATTTTTGGAAAATTTAGGAAACCCAAGACTCGTGCTAAAGGCCACTTATCCGTCATCACCAAAGTGTCTTGGCTCAGGAACTTAGGTACGAGAGAGGAAGGTCATGAATTGAACACCTCACTCGCTTGATCAAAGATCAACCTCTACTAATCATGATATGATTCTTATTTACTTTATATGCTCTTGTTCCAATTATTACGCTAACTTTACTACGTGATGCATACAAGTATAGACTAATTTGTAAAAATTGGAACATTTTGATTTCATGTTTGTGTTGAAATTTGTTTGAATATGTACCAGTTAAAAAAATTAATCTCATATGTACATTTATCAAATTATTCCAATTTGAGCAATTAGCCTTCATCCATAGGCATTCAAACGGGTATATCACTTAAGCACTTAGCCTCATGGAAAACATGCTCGACGTAGCAACAACCACGTATATGCAATATGTTAAAGCAATAAATGCTTACCTAGTACTCCAAGGTAAGCCAAAAGAAATAAAATAGTTAGAAGCAATGAATGCTCCTAATCAATGCAACTTGACTAATGCAACACATGCAATCTGTGATTTAAATAGACTCGGCTACTAACATGGCATGTGAATCGATTTGATAGCATGCGGTTTGAGTACGTTTTTAAATAAGTAATAAATAACAATGTGAGTTAGAATGATACGCCGAGCCTAATGCATGCAAGACAATGGATGCAAATCATGAGAAATGCTAAATGAGATATGATGCTTTAAATTGTCCATCATAAGCAAATAGATAAAAGGGAGAAAGACGTGAGGTTGGAAGGCATACACACATTATTACATATTTGCCCTCACGCAAGAAGGTTCGAATAACTGAAATTAGCTAAGCTAGTTAACTAAGTATTACAATGCCGAATTTAACTAATTATTCTAGCTAATTAAATAATTACAACAAAAGATTAATTAATTAATTTAATTAATTACAACACCAAGTGAACTAGCTATTCTACAAGTTAACGGGCCCTGACAAAAGAGGGAATGGCTTATGCATGCACATGCTTTTCTCCTTGAGAATGCCTCTGTTTTGCTGCCAAAAGGATTCTGTTTTGTGGTCCAAAAATTGCACTATTCTCATATCAACATTTACTCTGTTTTGTGAGGAAAATGGTACTGCCTGGCTGAAAAAGGTGGCCGACTAGCCAGAAGTGGTGGATGGCCGTACAATAATATTTGGTACTGCCCTGCTGTAATAGACATAAAGCAAAGCACAAACAGAGTATTTTCAGTAGATGTTTGTCCACCATGCCTTTCCTTATCATCAAACAGATCAAAGGAGGGGATAGACTCGGTTTACAAACCATCAATCGATGCAAACTCATTGCATGATGGTCTATAAAGTAAGGGACAAAAGCTTAATAAATGAAGCTAAAAGACCAACAAAATCCCCTCCCTATCATGATATTGATCAAGGGAAGTGGGTGACGTTGACTCTTGAACCGTTTTCATCACTAACAAGTATGAAATGACTTAAGACTCAATGGGTTCAATTAACGTCCGATTGAACCCCAAACCATTTTATTATCTTGTTCCATTTTAGTCTCATTTGAATACCTCTTTTAATTACCTTTCCATTCCTTAAGCCTTTTAGTTCAATAATGAAGATTAAGTCCACCAATGGAAAGAAGTGTCAAACAAAGAGTTGTTTTGTCTTTTTTCTTCTTTACTTCATTTTCATGGATTCCTGCTTTACCCAATCTCTTAGATATTTAATTCTATGGCTCTAAGGGTCACTTGTGGCATCTTTTAATTCTTATAACCATTTTTCATATTTTTTTTCTATATTAACATTTATAAGATATGGTAATTTATGAAAAAATATGGTTAAATGAATTTTATTTCTACCTATTTGATAATAATAATAGGAGTATTCACATAAATAATTTTCTATATATTTCATATTACATATTTCTATGTTACTTAATTTTCTGATCCATTCTTTTTTTCTTTTATCTTCATGTCACTCTTTTCCTACGAATTCTTCTTCAATTTATTTTACAAATATGTTTAACATACCTTCCGGAGTAGTTTATGTTGTTAATTTTTCTTTGTCACTTTCTATTAGATTGTTATGCCAACTTGCTACTATACCCGTAAGGCTATATTCAATATTATTTAGAAAACTTTGCGCGCTCCAACTGTTGCTGCTATGGATATTTCTAGGGGCAAAATCAACATAATTGGATGTTCTTCTAGCAAAAGACCCTCTATTTAGATAACTATAATGTCCTGTTCTTCTTCTATATTCATAATTTCTGGTATCATTTTCTAGTTGTTGTTTGATAAATTTTCTAAAATCAGGATGATTTGGATTAGGTGGGGTAGACGAGCTACTTCCTTCTTGTTTTACTACTGTCATATCCATATCATAAAAGTTATTAGTTTCTTCTTCTAAGACATTATCTTTTTCTTTGTCTTCTAAATTTTCTAGTACATTATTTTCTTTTTCTTTTTCTGCGTCATTATTTCCCATTATTTATTCTAATTCTTCAATGGGAATGTGTTCCATTTCTCCCAAACTAATTAATCCTAATTGTTTATAAATATTTTCTTCTAATTCTATTCTCTCATTATTTATTTCCTTTATTATTTCTTCATCTACCATATCTAATAGTTCAACTATTTGTAATATTATTTTGTATTTTATTTCATTATCATTTTCTTTTTCAACCATTTCTTCTAACTATTTTAAGCTATAGTTACCTAACTCCATTATCTTTTTGTTTTGCAGGTGAGATTAATTCAAAGGGCTCTTCCAGATTACTTCCTTTATATGGATAGGGATATAAGTCTAATTCTTTTTGTTTTTCGTCAAAAAAAGCTACTTTTTTCTGAATTTTGTACAAAATGTCTAATTTCGTTTATTATTTCTAATTGATTAGTTCTAAGTTTTTCATTAATTTCTTTTAATAGCCTAATTAAGGTATTATTTTGTTCTATTATTATTTGTAAAGAAGTATTATTATTTAAATTATCAGATTTTACTTCTTCACTATATTTAAAACTCATGCAAGAGTTATTGACAAGACCGAGAAACAGGGCTTTGAAACAAATTTGAGATGGACCTAATTTAATATTAACTCTTGTAATAATTTCCGTTGATAATCTGCACTTGCCTTTTCTAATGATATTTTATTTTTAATACTACCAATTCTTTGGCTATAATTTATTATAGATAGTCCTGAGGCAATAGTTAAAAGAAAATTTAATTTATTTAACTCATTTTCTAATTCAGAAATATAATTTACACTATCTTTTATTTCAGCTCTAAGTGTTGTAATTAAAATATATAATTATTAATTCTAAGTTTATTTGAAAATATAATTTTTATTTATTATGTATACTTTTTTTGTGTGGTGGGGGGTGTCAATTTATAATTTTATGAAAGTTATAAATGACAAGGATTGCTAAGGTGGCTTTGGTTTGATGAAGTGGATGTTCACATAGATTTTGAGCCCAATTGTGACTTTAATCTCTCGAGCTATACCAATAATTAAGTGTTTTTTATTTTGCATATATTTGTTGGACTCTATCTCCTCTTTTTTTTTTTTTTTTTTTTTTAAGTCTCTTTTTGGACCAATGCACGTGAAAAGCTTCTCATAATTTTGCCTTTCCTTTTTTTTCATTTATTTTATTTTTAAACTTTTTCAAGACCAATTAGAGTTCAACTTTTGTCCACCAACTTTCATTTTATCGAATCAGTAATATTATAAATTTAATTTTAACTACCTAAAAATTATTTAAAATTATCGTATTGTGATTTAGATTTATTCTACTTATAAATCTTATATTATACAAATTTAATTGCAATCATACAATTTTATCTAGGATAAATTTAAAGTAGATAAAATTAGATACATCGAATTATTCTTTATTAATTATTAAAGTGCCTAGGGAACTACCCCTTACCTTGTTGCTCTCTTTCGGCCATCCAAAAGCAACGCCTGTTAGATTCTTTTTATTTTATTTTTATCTTTAGTTTACTTTTTCTCAATTTTTTAATTTAATTTTATTTAATTTTATTTTTTTTGAAACTTTCCAGATTTTTGTACATTAAATGGATGGGAAAAGGGAAACATGACACAAATTTTAAAAAATATATATATATATATAACTAAAGACAAAAAAATTAAACTGCACCTCAAACCACACGGAAAAAAGAAATCACTAAGCAACAAATGTAACGAATAATGGGTTATACATGCTTAAACTACAAAAATGCTACTACAGTCACCATCACAGAGAGTATTCAACCCTTTTTCTAAAGAATTAAATTTGCAATTTCACACTATTATACAACTAATAAGCTAAAGGATGTAAAGCATTTCCAACCCATTAGGCATATAATATTTGTTAGTTAAAATATCTAATATGATTTATTTTTAACTCCAATGTACTATGCATATAATTAAGCACTTTAACTCAACTCACATTCACTAGTTACATCTAACTAGCCTTCAAGGTTAAGCAAAATATATTTAATTATTTAGGATCATTTCTCTCCATCTTTGTTGCTGATGTGGTATTTTATAAAGTTAACAGTATTTGGATAAATAGCTAAAATAAAAAGTATGATTAGAGTAAAAACATAAAACAATTGATAAGCAAAATAAAATGTATACTTTATAGTAATGTTTAGATAGGTAAAATGTCTACTCTCATTTGAGATGCTCAAAATAACATGTTTTGCTAGATTATATTTCTTTTTATTTTATTTTTTTCATTTTTTCTGTTCTCATTTACACTTCGTTTAGATTGTGAGGTGAAGTGAGGTGAGAAAAAAAATGATTGTGGTTTCTCACCTAGATAAGACAAAAAAATAAATTATTATAATTTCTCACCATTATGTTTGGATATATAAAAGAGAAGAGAATGTGATTTCTCACCCATCTTATTTGGATAGAGTATATAAGAAAAACGAAAAGAAAGTATTGTATTTCATTTTACTAGAATAACTTTCTATATTACTAAGGTATGCTTTTTTATAAGGATAATTTTAGTATTTTAGAAAAATTTATTAAACCCAATTCTTTTCTCACCAAATCTCACTAGTTTTACGCTGTGTTTAGTTGAGGGATTTGGAAAGGGAAACGGAAAAGGTGTGTAAAACTATGTGAAATGTATGTATATTTTTTTGGGGTACTTACCAATTAGTCCTGTTAACTAGACTTATTTACTTACAGGTCCTAACTAATAAATTTAACATTATAAAAATAAGAGAGTGATAAATTTATCACTAAAAATTTATTCATAAAACAAAGAGACTGATAAATTTATCACTATAAAATTATTTATAAAAAAAAAAAAGATTGATAAATTTATCTTTATCACTTAATAAATTATATCAAATAGGACTTAATGGGTAATAAGTCTCCAAAGTAGGACCTATTGGGTAATAAGTCTCCAAAGTAGGACCTATTGGTAGTTTACCCTATTTTTTTCACATTTCACCTACCTTTTTCCATTTCCCTTTCTAAATCTCTCCTCAAATCCCTTAACCAAACACAACATTAGTGAAAAACAAAACATAGGTTTGGTGAGAATCCTTTTCTCACCATCTCTCATTGTTTCTTATCATTTCTCACCTACTTTTCCATCCGAACAAGTGAAGGAGTTTCCCACTCATCATTTTTTTCTTCTCTTACCAAACCCCTCCATCCAAATAGAGTATTATTTTTGGACCAATGATGACTTGGCACGTTGCAAAACTCTCCATAGAAATTTTGGTGACCATTCTTCCATGAAAAGCTTTCCAATTTCAAAAAATGATCATTACAACAAATAAGAGTTTTAGAGACTAAATGTTTTGGTCTCTAACAATGAAAATTTTGTTGCAAAAGATATTTAAGAACCAATTTTTATCGTCATAAGGATAGTCGCTAAAAGGTTGTCCCGAACAGTCTAAAATAAGGCTTTTAGCGACAAAATTTTGAAAATGTCACTAATAAATAGACTTTTAGAGACAAAATAATTTGATTTCAAAATGGTTTATTTTTTGAGACAAAAAATTTAGTCCCAAAAGGATAATAATTCATCACTAATGTCTAATTTTGTTGCTAAAAATAAAATAACTGCACTTTTCACAACAAAAATATTTGGTCCATAAAAAATAATTTAGTCCCTAAATTTTGGTTTCTAAAACCTTAATTTTTTGTTGTGAATCATATCACATTGCTTATACAGTGATCTAAATCAATCATGTAATGAAAATTTTTACCATTGAAACATGATAACTCAGGATTGATAGATGATTAAGAAATAAAAATTAACCCACTTAATATAAATTATGATTTTTTTATTTTGTCAAAATATCACATAGGTCTTGTTTGGAAATGATTATTAATAGGTTAAAATAGTTAATAAGATAAAATGTTATATCCAATTCATAATCATTTTACTTTTTCTCTCATAATCATCAAATCAATTGCAAAAATAATAATTATTATTATTATTATCTTCTCAAATACAACTTTTTTAGCCAAGCTAAAATAGCCAAAAAAAATTTTAAAAAATCAACTAAATAACCAACTTCCCAAACAAACAAAGCGTTATACATATAGTTCGGTTCAAGACCAACTATTTCAATTTTTGTTGTCGAACTTCTTTTACTTTAATTTGAATTAAATGATGCGTTTGTTCCAATAGAAATTATTTTCAAAATATATTGTCCTAATTTTCAAAAAACGAAACAATAAAAAATACTTTTTTGGTGGTCAATAAAAAATAAATTTGTTAGACAAAAAATATTTTTAATTTTTAAAAGGTCAAACTCCTTTCTACATTTAAAAGTGAAAAACGTTATCTAACACGTTACCACAACTCACCATCGCAACCACCTCCTCCACCACTGCACCACCACCCTCTACCACCTCATCATCATCACTAACACTATGACTAATATATTAATTTTATAGTTGCAACTAATATATATGAAAATGTTTTCTGTAAAAAATAATAATAATTATTTTTTCATAAAACATGCTTTCCATTCAAAAAGTATTTCCTTAGGGTTGGCAATGGGAGTTAATGGGGTGGATATTAATTCTCCATCCCCATTCTCTTATAATAAAATTTTCTCATTCCCCATGAGTACCACCCTCCCCATTTCTTAATGGGTAGGGATTTTCCCTAACCCACTTTAATCCCCATTTTTATTTTTTATATTTAATGTTAACAATCACTTTTTTTTTTTTTTTCTTTTTTTTCTAAGGTTCACAACAAAAGTTAAATATACCTTCAATCTTTTTTTTTTTCTTTTTTAATATATTTAATGTTAACAACTTCTTTTTTTTTTTTTGAGGTTCACAACAAAAGCTACATATGCCTTCAATCTTTTTTTCTTTCTTTTTTAATATATTTAATGTTAACAACCTTTTTTTTTTTTTAAGGTTCACAATAAAAACTAAATATACATTCAATCTTTTTTCTTTCTTTTTTAATATATTTAATGTTAACAACTTTTTTTTTTTTTAAAGGTTTTAGCTAAATATATCTTCAATCTTTTTACTTTCTTTTTTAATATATTTAATATTAACAACTTATTTTTTTTATTTTTTTTTTATGTTTTTTTAAGGTTCACAACAAAAGTTAAATATACATTCAATCTTAGGGATTGTTTGGGATATCCTAAATAAGTGCATTTTTTGTCATTTAAGATTAAAAAGTTGAGGTTGAAAATATGAGTGTTTGGGTTAATTTTTTTACTTTTTATGGACAAATGTGTAATAAAAAATTGTAAAAATTGATTTGTAGGGAAAAATTAGAATTGGGAGTTGTGTAGCCGTAATTGTTGACTTTTGGTGAATAGTGATAACTTTTTAACTTTTTGAGTAACTTTTTGGCTTTTTAGCTTTTTGGGGTGTTCCCAAACTTAGCCTTATTTTATTTTATTTGCTTCAACAACAAAATCAAATACACATTAATTAATTAATTAATTAAAAAGTTTGTTTTATAATAATTGAATATATAATTTTGAGACAATCAAATAAGTTTTAGTAATTGAAAAAAAATGTGGAAGAACGTGGAAGATTAAAAAAAAAATTACAACCATCTCTCTCTCTCTCTCTCTCTCTCACTCTCACTCTCTCCCCCTACATGTTATAAGAACCTGATTACAATGTTATAAGAGTCTGTTTGAAGAAATAAAATATGAAAGAACCTGTTTAAAGAAAGTGTTATATGACCCATATTAAATTGCATCACTGCATAAACAAAGAATTGTTTGTTGATCTCTTAGTCACGGACATTTTAGATATTAAACCATCTTTCTCTTATACTCATTTTAAGATATCTATGCCTTACCACACCAAATGCATCCTCCATCTTCTTCCTTTAGTCCCCCATGAATTTTGTTGTTTGTTACTTTTAAAAAACAAAAAATGTTTTTTCAATTAAATTTTTACTAATTTCACAACACCATCACCACTATTCTCACCTTTACTGTCACACTACCATTACCATAGCCACTACCATCATCACTGCCGCCATCACCCCACCACTATGTCACAATCTCTACTTTCACTTTCGTTCCATCACCACCACCACCACCAAATATAAAAAAATATATTTTAATTTTTTTTATAAAAAATATTTTTCATTAAAAAATATTTTCTATCTAAATAAATGAAGCATAACATTAGGAAACAAGCTGATTTCAGTTAAATCTATTCATAACTAAGAAAAATTCTTTTATTTTAAAAAAAATTATTAAGTAAGACTTTGTATCCCCTTTTTGTTTGTCCAGCAAATAAATCTTTGTACCCATCCTTTCTAACGAATCACGACTCATGCTTGTTTTGATTCTCTACAATTTCATTATTTTCAAATACATTCATATATATATATATATATATATGTTGTATAAATTGTGTGATAATATAAAACAAATAGATTCATACTCGTTAATTGAAATTTCAGAACAAGCAAACCATTCCGAAAATTACAATACATAACAAAATAAAATAACATAAAAAAGTAAACCGAAACCTGCACTAGACAGTGTCCTTAATTTTTTTAAATAAATTTTAAAAATTCTAGATATGCATAAAATTTGACAAGAATAATGTGACAATGTTAATTAATGTGTATTTGATTTTATTGTTGAGCCAAATAAAATAAAATAAGATTGAATGTATATTTAGCTTTGGTTGTGAATCTTAAAAAAAAAAAAAAAAAAAAAAAAAAAAAAAAAAAAAAAATGGTTGTGAACCTTAAAAAAAAATTTAAAAAAAAAAGAAAAAGAAAAAAGATTGAAAGTATATTTAGCTTTGGTTGTGAATATTAAAAATTTTTTAAAAAAATGGTTGTGAACCTTAAAAATAAAAAAATTAATAAAAAAAAAATTTGGATGTATATTTAGCTTTGGTTGTGGATTTTTTAAAAAAAAAGTTGGTTGTGAACCTGAAAAAAAAATAAATAATAAAAGAAAAAATATTGAATGTATATTTAGTTTTGGTTGTGAATCTTAAAAAAAATATATATATATATATATATATGGGGAAATTAGTGGGTACCTATCCCCAACCCATCCCCTGTGGATATTTAAAGAATATCACTTACTCTATCCAATGGATAAGAAAAAAAGAGAAAAACTCATGTATTTGGATTGGGTCTCCATGAATACCCACAGGGTAGGTTATCCATTGTCATCCCTAAACTTATCATTTTATGTAGAATCAATACATTTTTAAATATATTTGTATTTTAATCAATCATATTTTGTGTATTATTCACTCATTAAAAATATATATATATATATATATGTGTGAATAAATTTATTTTTTGCTTTAGGGTGCTGGGATGATCTCTTAAATTAATCTATAATAAATTTTAACATGTGACAAAATCTAATAATAATAATTTTCCCCAATCAATGGCTATTTAGGCATAGACTACTACATACATAGGATTTGGCTACTATCAAATTGTCATCTTAATTTAAGAGGACGTTTGGACATAATACAACCATTTTGAAATTGATTTTGGTTATTTGAACCGTATATCTTTTACAACTCATTGAATAATATTTATGTAAAAAATCAAATGATTTGACATTGGTAATTATATGTTTGAATTATATCTATTTTTAAAAAAAATAGATAACATATATAATTTTAAGAATACATATTCAATTTTTATAATACAAATTTGATTCAAATATATAGATACTGATATCCGATCATCTTGATTTTTGTATGCATATTCTACTCAACGAGTTTTAAAAAGTAAACAATTCAAATTACTGAAGTTGGTCTCAAAATAGATCAGCAAACCCAAAACATTCTCTCAAATTGAGAAAACCAACATGAAAGAAATCCAACCCATACATTGTATATATTATGTTATTTTGTTGGGCTTTATTTTCCTTTTTTCTTTTTTTTTCTATTTTTTTTTGGACCAATAAGGACTTGGCACGTGAGAAGCTTCTCATGACCTTCCTCCTCTTTTTTTTTCCCTAGCTTTTTCAAGATTCAATTGTTTTTTATTTTATTATTTTATAACGAATTAGATTTAATTGTTGTTCTTCCACTTTCACTTTAATTATTACTAACAAATCACTCGGGTTGTACATGGCATAAAATAATATATTATTATTAAAAATATCACAATTATATTTAATTTTTTTATATTTTGTTCCTCATAAATAAAATTTTATATATAAATTTTAAGGATTTTGTTTTAAATGTTCTTTTACTATAATATATATAGTACAAATAGATTAAAATTGTTATATTGACAATTAATAATTAAAATTATGCTTTCTTATTAAAGAAAAAAAAATGACATAGTCCTAATACTTCACTATTTTAGAATAAAAATATATATATGAATTTTAAAAAATTGTCATATTGGTTTTTGAAAGGAAATAATTAAAGAAATTTTAAAACTTAATGAGTAAGAAAGAATTATCATAACATGTAAAACCGTTAAAATCACAGTTAAACCAGCAAATCATTTAAACAAAAAACGGTTTAGCTTAATCAGTTAGGTCAAAAGACCAACTAGTTTACACAAATTAATTCATTAAAGCTTTAAAATTTTATTTCATTAAAATTTAAACTGTCACTAAATATGAAAAGTAATCTATTAATTTAAGTTTAAAATTGACACAATATAAATTTAAAATTATAATAATATATCCCATGATTTATAAGTTTTCAACACAAATTTAAAATTATCATAGTTATCTCATCATTTTTGTATTAAGGAGCAGTAAGAGTGACGTTGAGATTATCAATATATCTATATATTTTACAAAAGAATACTTTTAAGGAGAGATATTATGAGAGTTTCAAAATATCATACAAAATTATTTTTAAAATCAAAACATATATGTGTAATTGTAAAATAAAAGTTAGCCAATCGGGATTTTCTTAATTGTTTAAAATTAAGAAAATCAAAAATATTAGAATGAGATATTGATCATAAGCCTTCTCACTAAAAATCTCATTTTACTTATATAAATGAGAATATAAGATTCACTTTATATAAGTGAAACAATTCACTTTTTTCTTCTTTTCTTGAAGTGGGATTGTAAAATAAAAATTAAATGGAAACTAGCTAATTAGAATTTTCTTACTTGTTTAAAATTAAGAAAAATTAATAATTTATATAAATTGGAGCATAAAATTCACTTTATATAAGTGAAGCAATTTATTTTTTTTCTTCTTTTCCCGACGTAAGATTGCAAAATAAAAATTAAACAAAAACTAATCAATAAAAATTTTCTTAATTTTTTAAAATTAAAAAAAATTAATAATTTTAAAATAAAAGTTTAGAGCTCCTAAAATGTTTCTTTCTAAAAAGACATTTTCCCTTATATAATACATTGATTGGTAGTGCCTAAGGAATTACGATCACCTTGCCGCTCTCTTTTGGCCATCCAAAAAGCAAAGGCGTGTGGGCATAGAATATTAGAATATATATCACTAAAAAAAAAAAAATGAACTAAAGAGCGGAACTTTTTTTAAAATGTCACTTTTTTAATTGGATTCCAAACCACACCTAGCAAATGAAGAAGAAAAGTTGCTAGACCACATATATAATGAATAATATGTTGTACAGATTGAAATTAGAGAAGTGTTACTAATGTCACCATCACAAAGGGTCACGACCTAATCCCTGGATACTTAGAATTAGAATCGTAATTTATTAATTAATTCTCATTTTACCAAATTAAGTGGTGCAAGCAGAAGTGAAATAAAAGTGAGAAAATAATTAAATAGATAATTAATTTTATGAACTACCCTACTAGTTAAATAAAAAGAAAATTCATTCATCAGTTTTTATTATATTATGATTCGGTGACAGATAATAAAATGAATGAAAGTAAAAAAAAAAAAAAAAGTCGGCAACAAGTTCTGTGTTGGTCCACTACACGAGGTCATAATCATTCCTTATACTTCATCATCTGAAAGGAGTAATAGCTATAAGCACGTAGCAGAGTAAGTGATATTATACGAAGAGCATAAGGTTCAAAAATAACCATTGATAGTTATTTAATGCTAAAATATTAAACAAAACTTACTTTGAATAAACAAATTATCAAAGTGGTAGAAATTGAAATCCAAAAATTATGTAAGCAATTAACCATAACCACGGTACAAAATAGAACAGAACGGAGATTACTGGAGTGACAATCAGAACAGAGGTCAATGCATCCATAACAAACAGAATGTCACAAAGTGACCAATCAGAGGATAATGGTTATTTAAGTCCTCCAAAGCCTAGGACTCCCGTGGTGGTACTTACAAAAAAGAAATATTTATATAATCATTGTCAAATAATTTCTAAAATTTAAACAAACATATTCATGGGTTTCAATTTAAGCAAATGGAGTTCAGAAAATAATTAACGTACTTGAAATTTAAATATAAGTTATAAAACATAACTTGTATAAAATAAATTATGATAATTCAAAACATAAGTAAAATATGTTATGATAACTCAAAGTCTAATATAACTCACCTTAATATTAATTCTTACTATTTCCCTTCTATTTTTAACAGCTTTTCAAGACTGTTCTCTTGCTCCTCATCTTTTTTTCCTTTCGTTCTTTACTGACTTCACAACCCCCCTCCTTTATATATACATGACCCTGGGTGATGAATCACCCTGTAATGATGCCTCTAAGTTGATGACTCACCCCCCTTAAGTGCTAGACAGCATAGATGGCTCAACTTTCATCCCTTCAGCAATTTGCACACCCTCTCAAATTAATTGTTGTGTTTACTTGGCCCCCAAGTAAAATATATTCATCATATTTTTGATAAACCAATGCCAAATTAAATTACATCTTTAGCACGTATAGCTATGTAATTAGATATATTTTATTATTTATTTATTTATTGGTAGTAACGTGGTGTTAATTAAATATTTAAGGTGTCACATTGCTCCCCTCCTAAATAGAAGTTTGTCCTCAAACTTGACGTACCTTGGTTTTCAAAGAGGTGTGGGTATTTGGTCTGCATTTGACTCTCCATTTCCCACATAGCTTCTTCAACTCAATGATTTATCCACAAAACTTTTATATGAGGTATAGTCTTGTTTCGGAGAACCTGATCACGACAATCGAGAATCTGCACCGATTGTTCTTCATAAGAAATGACCTCTTGAACGTTCAGGTTCTCATAATCGATAGCATGCTCTAGATCTCGAACATACCATCGAAGCATTGAAACGTGAAACACATTGTGGACATTGGACAGTTCATGTGGCAGTGTAAGGCGATATGCCACAAGACCAATCCTTCTTAGTATCTCGAATAACCCAATGTAACGTGGGTTTAACTTTTCTCACTTTCCAAATTGGATGACCCCTCTTGTTGGTGAGATCTTTAGGAGAACATGATCTCCTATTTGGAATTCCAATTCATGTCTTCGTTTATCTGCATAACTTTTCTAGCGACTCTAGGTAATGCAAATTCGCTGTTGGATGAGTTGGATTTTATCACTCGTTATTTGCACAATTTAAGGGCCCAATAACTTTATGTTTCCAACTTCTGCCCAACACAGAGGTGGTCGACACCTCCTTCTATGTAGTGCTTCGTATGGTGCCATTCCAATGCTTGTTTGGTAACTATTGTTATAGGCGAATTCCACTAAATGTAGGTGCTCATCCCAAGTACCCTTGAGGTCTAGCATGCAGACATGTAACATATCTTCAAAAGTCTGGATTGTTTTTTCGGATTGTCCATCTGTCATGACCCGAACCCGAACCCGCCCCTATGGATTGAGGTCATAACTGGCCAGTAATCAAGAGATTACCTATGGCTTCAGACCTGATTAAACATATTTCAACAGAGTTAAGAGGCCAAAACGGAAGAAAACCTAAAAGAAATTTGTCCATAAAGTTGTGCTTACATGGCACATCATAACATTTCACATATGTGTATTAATAACCCACACAAAAAGAAGGATCACATATAATTTTGTCCATACAGGAACACTCAAGTCATAGTCAAACCAAAATTTTATATACAAAGGTGATGCGACATATTCACCAAAATAACAAAAGAGTAAACCAAAAGGAACAAAATAGTGTGTCGTGTGTGAGACATTCGGGTTGACTCCACAAAACTTGACTTTCCTCACACACTTCACCGAGGCTGGGTTTGGATATCTCTTTGCTCACCTACATACAGATGACTGAGAGAGTGAGCGAAAGCCCAGTGAATAATATCAAATAAAGAGGATATATGAATGAAATTTGAAACAGATATATCAAACAGTCTTGGGCCCATTCATGTTTCTATCTAGTACATTAAACGGCTTCAAGCCCATGCATATCGAACGGCCTTTAGCCCATTTCATTCTTAATAAACGGCCTCGGGCCCAAATCATTTTTGTCAAATGGCCTTTGGCCCAATCATTCACATCAAACGGCCTTTAGCTCAATCATTCGTGTCAAATGGCCCTTGGCCCAATCATTCATGTCAAACGGCCTTTGGCCCATCGTTCATGTCAAACGGCCTTTGTCCCATTATTCATGTCAAGCGGCCTTATCCAATCATATGGCATAACAAATATTTGTCCACAATTCAAATTATCAAACTTATGAAACTCAAATAAGAGTAAGCAGTTGGAAAAATAGCATACTTCAAAATATCTTCACTAAGATATTACTCACAGTGTTCTGCCGGTGGATTCGTCTTTGTGCTCGGGCCTACACAATCCATAACACATATTGGGTCACAAACAATTCAATTCGTTCTTTAATCTATTTGTTTATCTTAGGTTTTTTTCTTTACCTTTCAGGTTATATACAAAAGCTCAATGCATGCCTAAGAGTGCTTAGAAATGGAAGAGAACAGAAAATGAAACACAAAACAACCTTTTAAAACTTCTAAAACAAGGCTCTCCGCTCGAGCGCATCTTTTGCCGCTCGAGCGGACCCCTTTTGTTTGCAAAACTACTGGTTGCCTTATTTTTGCGCTCGAGCGACTTCGGACGCTCGACCTGAGAGTCAAAACATGTGACTCGACGCTCAAGCGTGACTCTTTCCGCTCGAGCGGACATTAATGTCTACAAAATTTCTAAGACCTAGAATTTCACGCTCGAGCGGCGCTTTCCCCGCTCGAGCGGACCCGACGAATTCTGGAATTTCCAAAACTGAATTTGAAGCTCAATCTTGATGTTCAAAGGCCCAAACTTCATGTTTTTGGTTCAAAAACATGGGAACACATTATATAACATGAGGACATAAGCAATATGAGACCGATTGTTCCAAATCATGATCCATTTCCAAAAATCATTTTGAATCCTCTTCATAAGTTTCAAAACTCATGCATTCAACCTCATACAAGCTCCATATTTTCATTAATCATGCATACATGTTAATTTTTTGACTCCAATTCTATTTTAAATGGCACAAATGATGCTTATAATCATGAAACTCATGAAAATTATGCATGCATGTGAAATTTAGTACTCAATTCTTCATGTCCATCATGCCTCATGCTAGATTATGCAAATTTATGGAAAATTCTAAACATGCATGTACGTATAGACTTCAATCTCATCATAATCAATTCAATTCATGCTCTTGATTACCATTTAATTTTGAATTCACAAAATTACAAACTCAAACTCATGAATTTACTCACCTAAGATTTCCAATCTCCCAAATTCTAGCTAGTTCTTGAGCCTAGCCTCCAAATTCCCAAGCTCTTAGCTCAAATCTCTAATTTGAGCTCCCTCTCTCTCTCTCTCTCTCTCTCTCTCTCTCTCTCTCTACAATCGGCACACACTCTCTCTAGAGTGTAATTTCAGCTAGGATGAGCTCAAATGAAGGAATTGAGTGTATATAGGCTTATTTATAGGCTTGGCTAATCAATTTGATTATGACTAAGTAATGGTGCTCTAGTTTAATCATTCTGAATCTAATTACTTTGATCCGAATCAATTTTCAATTAAATTTCACTGTAGGCTCTAAAAATTACGCTAATCACAATGTCGTAGTCAATTTTAGTTTCTGACGTCTCTACGACCTTTAATTTAAATCCTAAAGCAGAAAATGAAACAGATTTTCCTACGGTGAACAGATAGAAATACAAAAACACATATAATCATGTAATTATCACTCAAAACCATATCAAGCATATAATCATAATTATAATTAAGATCAATTAGCATAACACGGAACAGAGTTATCACAATTTTTCCCCCTTTAAGAAGTTTGGTCCTCCAAACTTATTTTACCTTCGTCTGGAAACAAATGTAGATAGCATAGTCGCATCTCATCATCTTTTTCCCATGTAGCATCCGTCTCATAGTGTTCTTTCCATTGTACTTTCACCATCGGGATGGACTTGCTTTTTAACTGTTTCACCTACCAGTCAATGATTCGTTCCAGTCATTCTGCGTATTCCATATTTTCATCAAGAGCTATCCGGTGATAATCAATTACATGAAACGGATCTCGAAGATAACCCCTTAACATCGACACGTGGAATACATTGTGCATTTGTTTGAATCCCGTTGGCAAGGTGACTCGATAAGCAACTGGGCCAAGCCTTTCCAGAATATGAAATGACCCAATGTAACGGGGCGACAATTTACCTTTCTTTCCAAATCTCAACAGGCTTTTCATTGGAGTCACTCAAACAAATACATGGTTGCCAACCTCATACTCAAGAGGTCTTCTTCGAACATCTGCATAATTGTTTTGTTGACTCTGAGCCGTCTTGAGCCTTTGTTGAATAATTTTGATCTTCTCAGAAGTGTCTTGCACAATTTCAAGCCCAAGTAAGGCCCTATCTCCGACCTCTATCCAACAAATTGGTGATCTACACTTTCTACCATACAAAGCCTCGTATGGTGCCATACCGATGTTAGAGTGGAAGCTGCTATTGTATTCAAACTCTGCTAGTGGCAAATAATCTTCCCAACTCCCTTGAAAATCCAAGGCACACATTCTTAGCATGTCTTCTAAGGTCTGTATTGTCCGTTCTAATTGTCCCTTTGTCTGTGGATGGAACGCAGTGCTGAATCTCAATTCTGTTCCCATAGCTCTTTGCAAACTTTTCCATAATCTAGACACAAATTTCGGATCTCTATCCGAGACGATGGATACCGAAACTCCATGTAGGCGAACAATTTCATCAACATATATAATAGCCAGTCTATAAGCATCAAATGTAGTTCTAACGGGTAAAAAATGTGCAAACTTAGTCAGTCTATCAACTATAACCCAAATAGAATTCATACCTCGAGGAGTTCGATGTAGACCAACAACAAAGTCCATGGTCACATGCTCCCACCTCCATTTCGGAAAGGAAGAGGTTGAAGTAGACCGCCTAGTTTCGGATGTTCAGCTTTAACCTGCTGACATTGAAGACATTTGGATACATATTCTGCAATTTCTTTCTTTATTTTGGGCCACCAATAGCTTTACTTCAAATCCCGATACATTTTGTTATTGCTCGGATGCATAGCAAATGTTGACTTGTGAGCCTCATTTAGAATTCTCTTCTTTAGTTCCGGAACATCTGGGACACACACTCAGTTTCGAAATCTCAACACTTCGCTTTCAATGCTGAACTCTGCTTTCGGACTTGTCTCAAATTCATCAACCACTTTCTTGAGGAACTCATCATCTTTTTGCCTTTGCTTAATTTCAGTAATTATTGTTGGTTCAATTGAAATGGCAGCGATCAACCCGGTTTGTTCATGTAGTACAACTTCAATCTCGGTTCTCTTGAAATCTAGTAAGATTTCTTTCCGTTCAGTAAGCAAGCTAGCTAGCTAAACTTCCCGTCAATTTCCTGCTCAAGGCATCAGCAACTGTATTGGCTTTCCCGGGGTGATACTGAATCAGAAGGTCATAATCTTTTATCAATTCAAGCCATCTTCTCTGTCGCATGTTTAACTCTTTCTGTGTAAAGAAGTACTTTAGGCTTTTGTGATCCATGTAGACTTCGCATTTTGCCCCATACAAGTAGTGCCGCCAAATTTTCAAAGCAAATACAACTGCGGCCAATTCTAAGTCATGTGTTGGGTAGTTCTTTTCAGGTGGCTGTTGACACTCCATTTTTGACTGCCCTTAAGACTTGGACACTACTGATTGCTTACTTAGTGATGTGGGCTATGCTATACAAAGGGTCGATTTCTTTGGCAAGGAGAGCGTCAAATCCAAACCTCACACCCCTTTTTTGGACCAAAACTATTTTGAATATCTTTTAGATCTTGAAACCCTCTCTTTTAAAATAGTTTTTGAAACAAAGTTCCTACGATGTTTCGACGCTCGTATTTTGTTAAATGTTGCGCTTTTCGGTAAACCGAGTAGGGACAAAGTAGAAATGAATGAAGAAGAGGTGAAATCTTCAAAAAAATCTTCAAAAACATCTTGTTTGGGGGTTTGGAGTTAAGAAAAGAGGAGAAGAGGGAAGAAACCAAGTTGGAGAAGAAGATGGGCATGAATTGCTAAGAGAGAGTAGAGCAGCCCTCGCTAAATCAAGCCTATCCTTTTGAATACTTGGATTTCATCTATGAGGCCACCACCGTTGGAAAACTTACTTTCGAGGCTTCATTTTGCACTTAAGAATCTCTTAAAGTCGTGTCCGAATGAGGGAGATATAGCTGGTTGAAATTAGGCATCAATCCGGTTGGACCAAAACTGAGCAGTCTTCACTAAAAGAGGGATATCTCTTATCACACTTTGAATTTTGATGCAAGGCTGCCACCATGGAAATCTTACTTTTGGGGCTTCATTCTGGACACAAGAATGACATGAAAAGGCATCCATATGAAGAAGTTAGGCTTGCTTCAAGTTGGGGACCAGGACTAATTTTTGCTGCAGACCACTAAGGGGGTATGCCAACCACAAATGGAGCATGCCGACCATATGCCAACAAAAAATGATCCTTGCAGACCAGAAAAAGTAGCTAACCGACCGGTTGAAGTGGTCAGTTGACCAGAAATTCCCAAAAAGCCCAGAATTCCCAGATATTTCTTCTCCAGTTGTTGTACACTGCTTCAGATATTTGCAATTTAGATATTTCCGACCCAAAGCTCTTGAATTGCTATATATGGAAGATATATCTCATATTATGCAATTTTTGAAGATTTGGGAGCCCCTCTCTCTAAAAAAAACCTCTCTCTCTCTAGAATTCTCTCTCTCTTTCACTCTTGTGCATACAAGTGGGGAATCACTTCTAGTTTGCATACAAGCCCTTAGCTTTTGCATAACAATCCTTGACCAAATACCTCCACCTTTGGGCTGAGATAACTTTGGACCTTCTTGGAGCTCAAGAAGAGGATTTTAGCTTGGTTTAAGCTTGTTTTGTTGCTCTAAAGTGTGCTTGGCTTCAAGAGGTATAACTCTCCCATTTTGTACTTGTTTTGTACACTTGCTTCACCACCCTTTTCCATTGTTTTTTTTGACTATTTTGGGGCTGGTTTTGGACTGTCAAAAACTCTGTTTTTAGGGTGTATGAATGGTAGTTTAAGGCTTGGTGAGTTAGGGGGTTGTTCTCCCTTTTTGTTCCTTGGCTTGTGAGGCCTTTTGTGCAACTCCTTACCACCTTTAAATAAAAATTTTTGGCCTTTTAAACCACTAAAAATCAGAGGTTTTTCAGTGACAAAAACTATGTTTTAAGGTCCAAGATAGGAGGGGGTGGCCTCCCATCATTGTGCCTTGTTTGCATGAGTAGGTGGCTTAACATGTGAGCATGCTTTTCTATCTTTTTATGGCTTAGTTTCAGCATATTTTTGCCTCTGATTTGGCATGTTTTAAGACTGTTTTGGGTTGCCTTGGTCATATGACTCATGTTTTGCATAGCTATAGTGCAAATGCCTTGACTAGTCTTGAGTTTTGAGGCCCCTACCATGCTATACTTGTAATGTTTGCATGCCTTGGCATCATTTGGTATGGTATTTCAGAGCTTATATCTTTGCCATACTCTCATGTTTATCACTCTTTAATTGTGTTTGAGAGTTATGTCTTCATGCCTTGTCCATGAGCCAATATGTATGCATGCTTGCCTAAGTTTTTGGGCTACCATCTCAGCATGTTTTTGGTGTTATTTTAACATGTTATAACTCTGATTTTTGTTGGTGAAGCCATCTCATGCTTGGTTTTGGTAGGTGTAGTGTAATCATGCTCATTGGCCTTGCATGCATCATGCTTTTGGCCTTTTATTCTAGCATATATTGGCTATGTTCAAGCATGTTTTTTGGCCTTGTTTTGACCTACCTTGGGACTGTTTTGAGTTATCTTGGCCCTTTGGGGCTTGCTTGATATGGCTATGGTGCAAGTGCATTAGCTAGTTTTGAGTTTTGAGGTATCTTGCATGCTTGGCTTGAGGTATTTGTTCGTTATGGCATCATTTGGAATGATATTTTATAGCAACTTAGTGTGGTCACACTTCCATATTTTTCACTCTTTAAGTGCTCTTAAGAGTTGTGCCGTTATGCCTAGTTGATGAGCCATAACATGAGCGTCATTATCTTGCCTTTCATGCTATCATTTTGAAGTGTTTTGGCCACTATCTTGGCATGCATGAGGTCTGTCCATAGTTGGTTTAAGTCCATTGAGCATTGTATTGCATGCCTCTTGATAGATGCTCTTTACTTGCTTTGATACTTTAGCGCATTGTTCATATGTTAGAACCTTGTGTATGCCACATTAACTTTGTTAGATAGGCATGTTGTGTGTGTTGCATTGTGTTTGGATTGGACGTCAAACCAAACATGAGGAATGTGGCACATTTCATACTTGAAGTGATGAAACGCGCCTCATTTTTTGGTCGCCGACCCTCTTGATCATGCATGATAGAGGTAGAGGCTCTTATGTGTTACTTGTGCATTCATTGACATTGAATTGTGCAAACTTGGCTTCTCGGCCATCGTGCATTACGATGCTTGGTTGGTGGTCCGAGAGTCAAGAACTGCACTCCCTTGAGTTTAAGAAATGATAGGGAGGGTGGTTATGCACATATACCTTGCAAATACACTGCTGTGCCCCTTCTTGTTCTCTGTTGCAGCAAATTGGAGCTTGGCAGGATTTTTACGGTGGCAGACTGAAAAATAGTAACCGACCACTTTTTTAGTCTGCAGCATGTTTAGGTGGTCTACAGGTGGTCTACAACACCATTAGGTGGTCGGCAACCCTCCTGGAGGTCTCCATGTTGGAGTAGAAGCTATCTGGAGGTTTGTGCAGTGTTCTGAAATCAAATGCAAATAGAGGCAAGTTGGGGCATAGTAATGGATTTCCAAACGAGGCGACCGAGCATGCATGCACCCCTCGCCTCGAGGACCTTTTCTTACTGCTTTACTTAGCTGCTTTGCTTAGATAGCTAATGCTTTGGTTTTGTACTTAATTAGTTGACGTGCTTAGCTAATCGATTTGTTTTGTAATAATTAGTTAACTTGTTAGTTAATTAGCTTCGTTTTGTAATAATTAGTTTAATTAGCTTAGATTAACTAGGTAGCTTATTATTCGGATCCTCCGTCAAGAGGGCACATTGTTGTAATAAGCGTGCGTGTGTGTGATGTATGTCTTCCAGCCCCATTTCTTTCTCCCTTTTACTTATCAGCTTTCGATGGGTAGTTTAGGGCATATTTTGATTAGCATACCTTATGCTTGCATGCGTGCATCTATTCATCTATCTTGCATGCACTGGGCTCGGCGCATCATACAAACTGCATTGTACTTTAATACACTTCCTTGAATACGTGTATCAAAGTGTTGCATTCATATGCCATCTTAGAATAGCCGAGCCTACTTAGTTGCATTTTTGCATGTGTTGCATTACGCATCTTAACATATCTAGGATCATGTATTGATTACTAACTAGCTTATGTTTTGGCTTGGAGTACACTGTGAGTGTTTACGCTTTAGCATCCTTGCATGTGTGTAAGTGTTGCCATGATAGCATGCTTGCCATGAGGCTATTTGCTTAACTGCTATAACTGTCTAAATGCCTATGGATGAAGGCTTCATTGCTTGAATTGAAACAATTCATCGAAATGTGCATTTTCAGCCCACTTAAGAGTGGCAAATCATGTTTTTCTAAGCCCACTTGAGGGTGGCAAATCCGCGTCTTAGCCTACCTAAGGGTGGCATCTTTCAAACCATTTTCGAAACAAACATGAGATGTTTTGTTCCAATTCTTGCAATTGAGTCTATACTTGTATGCTGTGCGCATCACATAGTAATTCTATACTAATAACCGGAATAAGAACGCATGTGTTTTCAAAAATAACATATCATGTTAGTAAAGGCTGATCTTTGCTCGGACAAGCGGGGGTGTTCATTTCTGGACCTTCTCCTCTCGTACCCAAGTTCCCAAGCCGAGGCAACTTTTGTGATGATGGACACGTGGCCTTAGGCACGAGTCAGGGTTTCCTAAATTTCCCAAAAACAAAATATTTAGGTGGCGACTCTGAAATCTGGCAAAGTAGTCCATGTTTGGTGCTTTT
Organism: Camellia lanceoleosa; assembly: GCA_025200525.1. Lineage (NCBI taxonomy): Eukaryota > Viridiplantae > Streptophyta > Magnoliopsida > Ericales > Theaceae > Camellia > Camellia lanceoleosa. The sequence continues at coordinate 43,764,587 of CM045760.1, forward strand.
GATTAAAATCGATTTTCCAAAACGATTTGCCGGATTTGGACTCTTTGGTGATTTATCAGTCTTACATTGCACTTTGTGAGATTAGATTCAGAACCGTGACAGGAGTCCGAATTGTAGTAGCTAGAACTACAATTCATGCCCTCGCGTGCGGAGCGGAGTTTGGGCGGTCTACAGTGGCCTCAACTGAGAGGCATAAGCAATTACTCGCCCATTCTGCATCAACACATAACCTAGACCCTTATAAGATGCATCACTGAAAATCACAAAGTTTTTCGTACCTGTGGGCAATGTCAACACTGGTGCGGTGGTTAGTCTCGTTTTCAGTTCTTGAAAGGCAGCTTCTCTTTCGTCACTTCATTCATATGGTTTCCCTTTGCATATCAGTTGGGTAAGAGGCACAGCTATTTTTGAAAAATCTTTCACAAACCTTCTGTAGTACCCAGCCAAGCCCATGAAACTGCGGACCTCTGTTACATTCGTCGGTGTAGGCCAATTCACAATTGCCTCTATCTTCTGTGGTTCCACTGAAATCCCATCTCTATAGATGACATGCCCTAAAAAAATAACTTCATCCAACCAAAATTCACATTTGTTTAGTTTGGCAAATAATTTCTTTTCTCTAAGTGTTTGCAAGATAGTGCTCAAGTGGTGTTCAGGTTCAAGTCTACTCTTTGAATATATTAAGATATCATCAATAAAAGCCACAACAAAATCATCAAGGTAAGTCTTCAAGATTCGGTTCATTAGGTCCATAAACGCTGCAGGAGCATTAGTCACCCCAAATGGCATAACAAGATATTCATAATGGCCATACCTTGTCCAAAATGCAATTTTCTCAACATCCTCTACTTTTACTTTTAACTGGTGGTACTCGGATCTCAAATCAATTTTGGAAAACACTTGTGATCCCTACAACTAGTCAAATAAGTCATCAATACGAGGTAAGGGATATTTATTCTTTATCGTTACCTTGTTCAATTCTCGATAGTTAATGGATAGGCGCAAGGTTCCATATTTCTTTTTCACAAATAACACCGGTGCACCCCATAGTGAAGTACTAGGTTGAATAAACCCTTTGTCAAGGAAGTCTTGCAATTGTTCTTTCAATTCTTTCATTTCAGCAGTAACCATTCTGTAGGAAGTTTTAAAAATAGGCTGAGTGTCTGGCATAGCCTCAATAGTAAACTCTATCTCCCTATCTACCAATTCCCCCAGCAACTCATCTGGAAATACATCTGAAAATTCACTAACAATAGGGATACTGTTCAATTTGACATTCACAGATTGTTTAGATAGCACACAACACAAATAACCCTAGCACCCTTTCCTGATCAATTTACGTGCTTTCATTGCAGATATCAAATAAGGTGGAGGCACTACCCCGTTACCCGCAAACACAATTTCTTCCTGTTCCAGAGGTCTAAATACAACTTGTTTCGTTACGCAATTGATGGTAGCACAGTATTTACTCAACCAGTCCATGCCCAGAATTACATCAAAATGTCTAAAGTCCAGGGGTAATAAGTCTACATACAAGGTAGCATTCCCAATACACATATCACAAAATCGGTATATAGATGTATACAACACAGATTCCCCGGATGGAGCAGATACACATAACAAGTATGGCAATGATTCTAGAGGTCTACTCAATCTAGATGCAAATGCATATGTTACGAAAGAATATGTTGATTCGGAGTCAATTAACACAAAAGCATCCTGATTACATATAGAGATAATACTTGAGACAACAGCTTCGACGTTCCGTGTATCGCCTGGAACAAATGCAGAAACTTTTCATTGCCTCACAGTATCTCCAGTGATAGTAGGCTTCGTAGTATTTCCTGGTTTTGGGATCGATGCAGTTGAGCTAGCAGCGAACTTTCCACTGTTCTGATTACAATCCCTAGCCATGTGTCCCATCTTACCACACTTAAAACAGGCCCCTGATATACGGTAACAAACCCCATGGTGCCTTTTTCCACATTAGTTGCATATTGGGGATGTATCTCGGGAAGAATTTGAAGTGTTTGAGGAGCCCGTATTTTGCTTCTTTGAAAACTTCTTCTTTGAAAAGAAGCCCTGTCTTTTACTTCATTTCCAATCAGTTGTTGATTTGGCCTGTCTGGCTATGTTAGCTTCCGATATTATGGCCCGGTCTAGCACTTCAATGTAGGTTTCCAGCTTGAAAACATTCACCTTTTCTAAGATGTCATCTCGAAGCCCTCCTTCAAAATGCCTCACTTTCTTGTAGTCATTATCGACCACATGTGGTGCAAATCTGGCCAATTCAGTAAATTTGGCCTTATACTCAACTACTATCATACTGTTTTGTTTAAGTTCCATGAATTCCGACACTTTCCTGTCATGGACACATTGTGGAAAATATTTGTCGTAGAAAATCTCCAAAAATCGTGCCCAACCAATATCCTTATTGTTTTCACGCATTAACATCCATCATCTTCTTGCCTCATCTTCAAGAGTAAAAATGGCTAGAAGTACCTTCTATGTTTCTAGACAAGGAAACACTTCAAACAGTTTTTCTATGCCGAGGACCCATGCTTTAGCCTTTAGTGGATCCAATCCCCCATGAAACTGTGGCGGTTTTATCTTCTTAAACTCTTTGGTGAGAGCTATTATTCGGTCATCATTTTGAAGGTCTTGGACAGGTGGTACTGGAGGAGGCGGAGGATGTGGTTATTGCCACTGTTGTTGTTGCCTCAATGTTTCTGTCATTTTCTGAATCAATCTTTCCATCTTATCCATGCTGGCAATAGAAGACTCCTCTATTCCATCACCTCTTGTTCTTACCATCTGATTAGACTTGCATTATTCTTTATACAAAATATTCACAAGTATGCATATACTAAAGAGCACACATATTCAAATAGTTCACAATGCAAGTAAATCACAAAACATATAGTACATAATCATTCACTTGAAGCATTTAAGCATGTTCTTGATGCTTTCAAATTCATACATATCACATGAATGCATCCTAGATCTCTTCTAGATGCTTATTGCTCATTAGGACAAGTGTGTGACTTATTAACTCGTGCTCTGATACCACTTTGTTATGACCCGAACCCGCCCCGATGGATTGAGGTCATAACCGGCCAGTAATCAAGAGATTACCTACGGCCTCATACCTAATTAAACATATTTCAACAGAGTTAAAGGGCCAAAACGGAAGCAAACCTAAAAGAAATTTGTCCATAGAGCTGTGCTTACATGGCACATCATAACATTTCACATATGTGTATTAATAACCCACACAAAAGGAAGGATCACATATAATTTTGTCCATACAGGAACACTCAAGTCATAGTCAGTCAAACCAAAATCTTATATACAAAGTTGATGCAACATATTCACCAAGATAACAAAAGAGTAAACCAAAAGGAACAAAGCACTGTCTCGTGCGTGAGACATTCGGGTTGACTCCACAAAACTTGACTTTCCTCACACACTTTACTGAGGCTGGGTTTGGACATCTCTTTGCTCACCAACATACAGATGAATGAGAGAGTGAGCGAAAGCCCAGTGAATAATATCAAATAAAGAGGATACATGAATGAAATTTGAAACAAATATATTAAACGGTCTTGGGCCCATTCATGTTTCTATCTGGTACATTAAACGGCTTCAAGCCCATGCATATCGAATGGCCTCTGGCCCATTTCGTTCTTAATAGACAGCCTCGGGCCCAAATCATTTTTGTCAAACGGCCTTTGGCCCAATCATTCATGTCAAACGGCCTTTGGCCCAATCATTGGTGTCAAACGGCCCTTGGCTTAATCATTCATATCAAACGGCCTTTGGCCCATCATTCATGTCAAACGGCCTTTGGCCCATTATTCATGTCAAGTGGCCTTATCCAATCATATGGCATAACAAATATTTGTCCACAATTCAAATTATCAAACTTATGAAACTCAAATAGGAGTAAGCAGTTGGAAAAATAGCATACTTCAAAATATCTTTACTAAGATATTACTCACAGTGTTCTGCCGGTGGATTCGTCTTTGTGCTCGGCCTTACACAATTCATAGCACATATTGGACAATTCAATTCGTTCTTTAATCTATTTGTTTATCTTAGGCTTCTTTCTTTACCTTTTAGGTCATATACGAAGCTCAATGCATGCCTAAGAGTGCTTAGAAATAGAAGAGAACGGAAAATGAAACACAAAACAACCTTTTAAAATTTCTAAAACAGGGCTCTTAGCTCAAACGCATCTTCTGCCGCTCGAGCGGACCCCTTTTGTCTGCAAAAGTACTAGTTACCTCGTTTTTGCGCTCGAGCGTGACATCGGACGCTCGAGCTAAGAGTCAAAACAAGTGACTTGGCGCTCGAGCGTGACTCTTTCTGCTCGAGCAGACATCAATGTCTACAAAAGTTCTGAGAGCTAGAATTTCACGCTCAAGCGGTGCTTTCCCCGCTCGAGCGGACCCGACGAATTCTGGAATTTCCAGAACTGAATTTGAAGCTCAATCTTGATGTTCAAAGGCCAAAACTTCATGTTTTTGGTTCAAAAACATGGGAACACATTATATAACATGAGGACATAAGCAATATGAGACCGATTGTTCAAAATCATGGTCCATTTCAAAAAATCATTTTGAATCCTCTTCATAAGTTTCAAAACTCATGCATTCAACCTCATACAAGCTCCACATTTTCATCAATCATGCATGCATGTTAATTTTTTGACTCCAATTCTATTTTAAATGGCACAAATGATGCTTATAATCATGAAACTCATGAAAATTATGCATGCATGTGAAATTTAGTGCTCAATTCTTCATGTTCATCATGCCTCATGCTAGATTATGCAAATTTATGGCAAATTCTAAACATGCATGTACATATAGACTTCAATCTCATCATAATCAATTCAATTCATGCTCTTGATTACCATTTAATTTTGAATTCACAAAATTACAAACTCAAACTCATGAATTTACTCACCTAAGACTTCCAATCTCCCAAATTCTAGCTAGTTCTTGAGCCTAGCCTCCGAATTCCCAAGCTCTTAATTTGAGCTCCCTCTCTCTCTACAATCTGCACACACACTCTCTCTCTAGAGTGTAATTTTAGCTAAAATGAGCTCAAAGGAAGGAATTGAGTGTATATAGACCTATTTATAGGCTTGGTTAATCAATTTGATTAGGACTAAGTAATGGTGCTCTAGTTTAATCATTATGAATCTAATTACTTTGATCCGAATCAGTTTTCAATTAAATTTCACCGTAGACTCTAAAAATTACGCTAATCACAATGGCGTAGTCAATTTCAGTTTCTGACATCTCTACAGCCTTTAATTTAAATCCTAAAATCGAAAATCAAACAGATTTTCCTACGGTGAACAGACAGAAATACAAAAACACATATAATCATGTAATTATTACTAAAAACCATATCAAGCATATAATCATAATCATAATCATAATTAAGATTAATTAGCATAACACGAAATAGGGTTATCACACCATCAGTTTGCGGGTGATAAGCAGTGCTAAATTTCAATGTTGTTCCCAAAGCTTCTTGTAATTTGTTCCAAAAGTGAGATACGAAGCAGAGATCTCGGTCAGAGACGATCAAAACTGGGGTACCACGTAATCGAATGATTTCTTTGATGTATAATGTGGTAAACTTATTTAGAGAGTACGTGATTTTGATTGGTAGAAAATGTGCCGACTTCGTCAATTGGTCTACTATAACCCATATTGCATCGTTCTTCCAGAATGACTGTGACAGCTTGACCACGAAGTCCATAGTTGTCATGACCCAAACCTGCCTCTATAGGTTTAGCACCGTAACCGGCCAGTAATCCTAGGATTACCGAAGGCCTCTGAGACAAATTAACATAATATTAGGGGCTAGTAGAAGCAAATAACAAATATACAACGTCCATTGAGCTGTGCAGACTTATATGAGATGGAAAAAATTTTAAACTTTTTATATACATATATACACATCATCCTTACGTCATTATATAAATACAGATTTGACAAAAAGGGACTTGGCCCTATTTACAAAATAGACAAAGACTTGTTTAACCAAACAAGGAAACAAAACTTAAAACTTTAATCACATAGCCAAAACCACTTGACATATCCGGAACCTCCACGGGAGGCACATAGGTTGGCTAACAAAAACAAATCCCAAGCAGATGCCTCTAAGCCTGGTCACGCGCCTAATCACCTACATACATAAATAATACAGTAAGCTAGAGCCCAGTGAATAATAACAGAGTAAAGGGTTTTAATGAATAATTCCATAACAAATTTCAAATGTCATAGCAAATCAGAATCATAATTAGGTAGCAGAACAGAGTCATAGTCTTATTCATATTCAAATTATGTGTGGTACATCCATTAGCATAAACATGTCTCTTTGGTCAAGCATATCAAGTTCCATAAAAGAACCTCCAGTACCGGGTAACATATCTCATACATCGGCCATGGTATTGTTTTCCTCGGGCGAGGGCCTAAGCCACGGTATTATCTCCCGGGCTAGGGCCTCATGACCATAAGCCACAGTATTATGTCCCCTGGGCGAGGGCCTCTGCTAAAGATACCACAAATACGTTTCAAAGAAAATTGGATAATCATTCATTCATACAAAATAAAGCATTTCAGAAAACTTATCATTTCATATCATCAGAAAATAATTAAAGTTAAACACAACTTTACAGAGTTATTACTCGTAGTGGGCTAAGTCGATATAAGGCCTCGGATGCCCACCTATATAATTCACATAACAAAAATACAATAGAAACACCATTCAATATTCATTTCATTTCAATTCAACTCTCTTTATGTGTTTCTAGTTTATTCCACGACTATGTCAGTCCAATTGGTGCCTAAGAATACTTAGAATGTCATGAGGATGCAATTATGCATTTAAAAGAGTTAGTCAAAATGGCTGGAAATAGGATCCTCGCTCGAGTGCCACATTGGTCGCTCGAGCGGACTGTAAAATTTTGAAAAAACTTTTGAGAGCTTGATTTTCACGCTCGAGCAAGACTTTCCTCGCTCGAGTGGCCAGTGCGAATTCTAGAATTTCCAGAATTGTAATTGAAGTTCATATTTGATATTCAAAGCCTCAAAATTTGTATTTTTAGTACACAAATATAGAGAACCATTGTATAATTTAGTAAACACTCTCAATTAGAAATCATTTATTCAAAATCATGCTCCAATTGTCCAAATTTAGTTTTAACTCATTTTCTCCATATCAAACCCAATTTGAAACCCATAAATCTTTTAGACATGGCTTGTCTAAAAATATACAAACTCTTAGATAATTAAGAAAACTTGATTAGTTTAAAACCATTTACATCAAAATTCATTTAATATAAAAATTAAGTTCATTCTTCATATACTCATAATTGTTTCCAAAATTTAGTTCTTGTTTCATTAAGACATGGAATCAATTCTTAGAAATCTTTAATGCATGCACAATTAGTGTATCAAAATTTGTAGAATTTGTTCATGCATGTAGAAATGAACTCAAATTCATGCAAGACTACAAAAATCAAACTCAACATAATGGATTCCAAGTTTAACTTCCATAAATTGAACATAATTCCATTTTCTTCATCATCTTGCTAATTTCCTTTTAATTACATGAAATTGAACCTAATTATCTCTCAATTTCAGCTTTTAGGTGATTTATCTACAAAACTTGAACTTTAATTTCTAAGTGTAATGTAAAGATTCTACAAATATTAAGTATGATTTCATACCTTAAACTTAAATATCAAGAAGTTTAGTTGATTCTCTTGTCATTCTCTTGATCCTCCTAGCTTTTCTTCCCTTAATTTTCTTCTTCTTGGACTGAATTTTACTTCTCTCTCTCTCTCTCTCTCTCTCTCTCTCTCTCTCTCTCTCTCTCTCTCGGTTATTCTCTCTCTCTCTCCACTCATGAATTCACATTTTCTATTACTCCCTTTCCCAGCCAAGCAGAACATATGGAAGAATGCATGTACACTTGTTGACTTAAGGGTTATCAACACACCACACACATGTTCACTCATTGTAACACGTGCACACACTTGCACATTTCTTTGAGCTCCAACACAACGCTTCACATGCACACACACAGATTTCTCTCCACACACACATATTTCTCTGCACACACACACACCCACAATTCTAGTTTGTTCCGTAATTTAATTTATGTCTAGGATTAATTTAATTAAGCATCACTTAATCTTAATAAATTTTGATTAACACAAAATTAGTTAATTATAACTAATCTCAAATCGCACATAGTTTAATTAGTCTAATTGACTTTCATTAGAGCCTAATTAAATATATATAAATTTATCAATCCGAATCAAATTTTTAATCAAACTTCCAAAAGGCTCCAAATATCAAATTAAATTTATTTCCATCCTCAATTTTGGTTCCTTAAATCATTAAGATCTTCAATTTCATATTAAACTTCAAAATCTTTGCCAATAAATTACATACTCAATTCAATACCTCACAAATAAATTTAACTCATAATGACCTTAATTCCCAATTCTCATAACTTAATTAACTCCAATTTGGACTCAATTAATCAAATCTCAATTTTATAAATCCGAATCGAATATTTAATTAAACTCTCATACGGTCCGATACTCGAAATTAAATAATTCAATTCACCATGTGTACTATCTTGAGCCATTTAGGCTTTTAATTTCCAATTCTAAAATAAATCCTTAGTAGATTCACATACAAATCAGCCTTCATAATTTTTCTTAAATCCCAGATTAAATTAAAATCATTGACAATTAAGTTTCAAATATCCTTAATTAATTAAGTTCTAATCATTATACGTAGTGGGGTCGTCACAATAGTATTGTGTTCCCATTTCCACTCAGGAATAGGGAGTGGTTGCAGCATTCGTACAAGTCTCTGATGTTCTGCTTTAACTCATTGACAATGTAGACATTTGGAGATGTGGCTTGCTATGTCTCTTGTCATTTCTGTCCACCAGTAGTGTTCCTTCATGTCGTGGTACATTTTTGTATTGCCAGGGTGGACTACAAACCTCGAGCTATGAGCTTCCACCAATATCTTCTTCTTGAGTACTGGAATGTCGGGTACACAAATTTGATTTTGAAATTTCAACATCCCATTGCTGATAGTGAAGTTAAGATAGGGCGTATTTCTTTGCTCCTCATAATTTTTTCTTTAAAAGTTTATCTTCACATTGGCGTGCTCTAACTTTTTCAATCAACACGGGTTCTACGATTATGTTGGCGAGCAGTCCATTGATCTTGCGTAGAACGAGGGTACATGCCAAACTTCTGGTAATCTTTCGATTCAACATGTCTGCTACCACATTAGCTTTGCTTGGATGGTGATAGATCTCTACATCGTAGTCCTATATAAATTCTAGCCACCGTTGTTGCCTCATATTCAGTTCTTTTTGCATAAACAGATATTTAAGATTCTTGTGATCAGTGTAAATCTCGCAAGTTACACCATAGAGGTAATGTCACTAGATCTTGAAGGCAAAGATCACCGCAGCCAATTCTAGATCATGGATTAGGTAGTTCTTCTCAGTCTTTGGTTGATGTGAGGTATATGTGTAACAACCCTCATACTGATCACTGATTAATGCCGATTACTGCTAAATTAAGACCGATTATGGAAAGTAAATGAACTGACCGAATTACTGAACTGACTAATTGAAATCCAAAACTGAATCGATTAACTGTATCTGTTTAATTGCATGTTTATCTGTTGGAATGTTTAGTTATCTGTTCAGTTTTTAGGTTTAAATTGTAAATTGAAGGCCTTATTGGCGGCCGAACCGGAAATCGATTAGTGATTTGTGATCGCCGTAATTTTTGTGATTTAATGGTGTATTTACCTAAAATGTGATTAGGAATGATTAAATTAGATTAAAATAAGCTAAATTACATGAGTTTGACTTATTTACAATTTGACCACTTAGTGGCCATTATCTACACACCTTGGAGACTCTATCTTGCATTGCACAACACATTTCATCAGCCACTTTTGTCACTCACCACTGAATTGAGAGAGGGAGGAAGTGAGAGACTTGATTTCATTTGAGGATTGGCTTAAGAACTTGAAGAAATTGAAGTGTAGATTGTCAATTGAGCCTCCATACCTCTAATTCAAGACTTAAGGTAGGAATCCATCTCCTTGATTGTGCATTTATGTTAATTCTTGCATGGCTTAGAGCTAAATTGAAGTCTAGAGCCAATTCATGGCTTGTAATGTTGTATTGTAGCTCATTTCATGCATGCATGTGTGTATTGATGAATTTTGAGTTGATTTCATGGCAAATTGTCACATGCAAGTTCATAATTAAGCTTAAGTCCATGTTTTCAACTTGTTTTAAAAAGAATGAGCTCATTAGAGCATGTTTTGAAGTTTTGAAATGGTTTGAATTCATGCATGTTTGCATGTTCTTTATGTTCATGAAAATGGGTTTGAAATTTGGATTTAATTGACTCACTCTTGGGCTTTAAATTCACAAATTGAGCTTTGTAACTTGTTGTATAGTGAGTTTGGATGTTTTTTCCAGAATTTGGGTCCAAGAGGTTGAGTTCTGAGCTTTGGAATACTTGGTTTGAGCTTGGAAGGCAAATTTGGAAATTCCAGAATTTGGCTTCTACGCTCGAGCGAAGGATTCTGCGCTCGAGCGACCATTGTTTCTTCTGAATTCCGCTCGAGCGAGGGAATAGTGGCTCGAGAGTAAATTTCAAGCTCTCAGCATCTTGGTGCTTGTATGACGTCACCTCGTCGGAGGGACCTACGCTCGAGCGAAGAGTTGTGTCTCACGCTCGAGCGAGCATCGAGCGAGCATCGAGCGTAAAATCTGAGCATCCAGCATTTTTCTTTGTAGCCTTGATCGCTCGAGCGACGGAATCCACGCTCGAGCGGGGCTCCTTTGTCTGCATGTCCGCTCGAGCGAGACCCCTATTTTCAGCAAAATTTGTTAAGTGTTCCAAAGTACATCTTTGCATCCTCTTTCCATCCTAGGCATTCCTAGGGCATATTTAAGGCATCTTAAAGAGGATATAGATGTAGAACACACCAAGGCAATCTAGGGATTAAATGATTATCTTTCCCAACTGTATAGCTTAGTGTGTGTTCAATCTGTTAACTGTATAGGGTTGGCATTTCGAGGAGATGCTCTAGTTCACTGTAGCCCAGAACTCTGTGAGTAACAATTGTGTAAAGATATGTTCAAATGATTATTTCTGAACACTGAACTGAACTGTTTACTGAATTGATATTGATTACTGAATGAATGTATGTCCTTTATTTACGAGCATCTTTGTGGCATCCTTAGCACCTCTTGTTTATTATTCTTTATTCTGGAGATCTCTGTCGGTTCCTTCGTCGGAACCATTACTGTTACTGATTGATGGCCATCATTACTGTTCGGTCTTTTAAGACCTACTGTTATTGTCATGCTAATGGATGTACCACATATGACTGTTTACTGTACTGAACTACTGATATACTGAATTAATTGAACTATTTTCATTATCGTAAGGACATTCATTCTAAACCCCTTTACGCTTTATGTTATTCACTGGGCTTTAGCTCACTGCTCATATATATATGTAAGTGTACAGGCACCGGATCAAAGCTAGTGGCGTCGGGGTATCTCCAGTTTTGTCAAGTCAACCTATGTGCCTCACTACGAGGTTCCGAGCCTGCTTTGCTAAGGCTTAGGGGTGTTTTAGCTGTCCCCCTTCTGTACTGTTTTGTCTACTGTATAGACTGTATTTTGTACCGTACTGTACTGTAATGGGGATTAAGTCCCTGGTTCACTGAATGACATGTATGTATATGGACTGTTCTGTAAATATGTATGAAAAATCTTTTGGCACCTGGTATCCTGACTCATTAGACATTGTCTATTTCTTGTATTGGCTTCATAAGCCCACATACTCTGTTTTCTTGTATTATTATTAGCGGGCCTTGGTAATCTAGGATTCTTGGCGATTCTGATGCTAAACCCATAGGGGCGGGTTTGGGTTGTGACAGAGTAGTATCAGAGCGATACTTAGCCACGAGTTATACCGCACACATGTGTCCAAATGAGCTATAGGGTGTCCTAAAAGAGCAATTAGGGCATGACATGAGCATGAAAAGTGTGTGTGGACATGACTTAATCTATGCTACTGTGTTAATCTGTTTAAACTAGTGACTGCTTACATGATGGACTGTTTAAGTATGCAACTGTTTATGTTTATACTTGCTATAACTGTTTATAGTGAAATGGATAATGCAAATGAATTTGAATCCTCATCCACTGAGGCAAGAATGGCACGAATGAAAAGAATGATGGAGCTGATAACTGCTAGACTTGAGCAACAACAGAATTAACAGCCTCCACCTCCTCCTCCGGTACAGCCGGAACCGAATGTGAATGTTAATGACGGGGATATAATTGCTCTCACCCAGAAGTTCAGCAAAATGAAACCGCCATCCTTTCAGGGAGGCCTTGAACCGCTGAAAGCTGAAGCTTGGGTACTTGAGACTGAGAAACTGTTTGAAGTGTTTCCATGCTCGGAGGCACATAAGGTACTGTTGGCCACCTTCACTTTGCAAGAAGAGGCTAGAAGGTGGTGGATGCTGGTCCGTGACACCAATAATGTAATGACTTGGGCTTAGTTTAAGGAGTCCTTCTTCGAGAAGTATTTTCCCCAGTGTGTCCGGAACAGAAAAGTAACTGAATTTGAACAACTGAGACAGGGCACGATGTCCGTTGCTGAATATGAGACAAAGTTTACCGAGCTTGCTAGATATGCTCCACATATGGTGGACACTGACTACAAGAAGGCCAGAAAATTTGAAGGCGGCCTGAATGTTGCAATACTGGACAGAATTAGTGTTTTAAAGCTACCGACTTATGTCGGTGTTCTTGACCGAGCATTGATGGCTGAGTCAAACATCGAAGCTGTGAAACAATCTGAAACGCTGGTATCTGAATGACGTGGTAAAAGACAGAATTTCAAGTTCAAGAAAGGCAAGCATAACTCATCAAATAAGAAACAAAATACGGGGTCAACAATTAGCCCCAGCCAAGGGAGTGGTTCCATACCACCCTGTTCTGTATGTGGTAAGAACCATAAGGGAGTTTGTTATAAAATTTCTGGTGCTTGTTACAGGTGTGGCAAGGTGGGCCACATGGTGAAAGATTGCCCTTCCACTGCTCCGAGCAATAGTAAAGCTGCAGGCAGCGCTGCAGCATCAACTGTAGCACCAAAGCCTAACCCCAAAGCTACCGGGAAGGTGCATATGAGGCAGGGCCGAGTGTTTTCCCTAGTACCGGGAGACGTGCAAAATACTGAAACCGTTGTGTCAGGTATCCTCTCTATTTGTGCTCAAAGTGCATATGTACTGATTGATTCGGGGTCTACACATTCTTATGTGTCACATGCTTTTTCACGGAAATTGAATAGACACTTAGAGCCCATGAATTATCTGTTAGCTGTATCATCACCCGTAGGAGGATCCATGACATGTGCATATATGTATCCTGCTTGCGAAATTATTGTTGGGGATATGCATCTGTTTATTGATTTACTGCCATTGAACATTGATCACTTTGATGTAATATTAGGGATGGACTGGTTACAAAAATATCATGCCACTATTGACTGTGTGACAAAACAAGTTGTTTTCTGCCCACCTGGTTTACCCGAATTTGTATTTAATGGGGTTGGAGTAGCACCTCCTCCGTATTTGATTTCTTCTGTGAAAGCTGTTAAATTGATTAGAAAGGGATGTAAAGGATATCTGTGTTTTGTACTGACTGTGTCTACTAATGATAATGTTAAAACTGATGTGAACTGTATTCCTATAGTCAGAGAATTCCCAGATGTATTTCCAGATGATCTGCCAGGGGATTTGATTGACAGGGAGATTGAGTTCACCGTTGATGTGATTCCGGGTACACAACCTATATCGAAAGCTCCTTACAGAATGGCTCTAACTGAACTGAAAGTGTAACTGCAAGAACTGTTAGACAAGAAGTTTATTAGGCCCAGTACTTCACCATGGGGTGCACCGGTTTTGTTTGTAAAAAAAAAAGACGGCTCACTGAGATTGTGCATTGATTACCGTAAATTGAACAAGGTAACTGTGAAAAATAAATACCCATTACCGCGCATTGATGATTTGTTTGACCAGTTACAGGGTGCCCAATTGTTTTCCAAGATTGATCTTCGATCGAGGTACCATCAACTGAAGGTTAAACCAGAAGACATTGATAAAACTGCTTTTAGAATGAGGTATGGACACTACGAATTTTTAGTTATGCCTTTTGGAGTTACCAATGCACCTGCAGCATTTATGGACCTCATGAATAGAATCTTTAAACCGTACCTTGATGACTTTATTGTTGTATTTATTAATGACTTTTTGTTTTACTCCAAAAGTATAGAAGAACATGAATACCATCTGAGACTTGCCCTGCAGACCCTAAGAGAACAGAAACTGTATGCTAAACTGTCTAAATATGAGTTTTGGCTTGATCATGTTATGTTTTTGGGGCATGTTGTTAGCAAAGATGGAATTTCTGTTGATCTGCAGAAAATTGAAGCTGTAGTGAACTGGCCTAGACCAACAAATGTGATAGAAGTCCGCAGTTTTTTGGGATTGGCTGGATATTATAGAAGATTTGTCAAAGATTTCTCCAAAATTGCGTTACCATTGACTCAACTGACACAGAAAGGGACATCATTTGTTGGGTGACGGAGGAATCAGCATTTCAAGAGTTGAAAACTCGACTTGTGACTGCACCTGTTCTTACACCCTCAGGTACGGATGGTTATACTGTATTTAGTGATGCTTCTCATAAGGGTTTGGGATGTGTTTTAATGCAGAATGGGAAAGTAATTGCTTATGCTTCCTGACAACTGAGACCACATGAAAAGAACTACCCAACCCATGATCTGGGCGGCGGCGATAGTGTTTGCCTTTGAAAATCTGGCGTCACTATTTGTATGGGGCAACATGTGAAGTATATACTGATCACAAGAGTCTGAAGTACTTCTTCACCCAGAAAGAACTAAACATGAGACAACGGAGATGGCTAGAACTGATTAAAGATTATGATCTCCAGATTCTGTATCACCCGGGAAAAGCCAATACCGTTGCCGATGCACTGAGCCGGAAGTCGATTGCAAATTTAGCCTGTTTGCTCACTGGACAGAAAGAGTTGCTTCGTGACCTTGAAAAATCTGAGATTGAAGTTGTCTTGAAAGAACAAGGTGGAACAATAGCTGCTATTTCTGCACAACCGGCACTGATTGAAGAAATTAAGGAGAAACAACAACAGGATGACTTCTTGAAGAAGATCATCGAAGAAAAAGAATCTAAACCGGGACCGGGATTCAAATTTGAAAACAATGTACTGAAATTTCAAGAAAAGGCGTATCTTGAATGACCTTTGAGCGAGAAGAAGAGTTCTGCAAGAGGGCCACAATTCAAAATTTTCTATCTACCCAGGGAATACGAAAATGTATCAAGATTTGAAACGGAACTTTTGGTGGCCGGGAATGAAGAAAGAAATTGCCGACTTTGTGTCAAAATATCTTCACTGCCAACAAGTCAAGGTGGAACATCAACGAGCCGCAGGCTTACTGCAACCCTTATCCATACCGGAGTGGAAATGGAAGCATATCACGATGGATTTTATCGTTGGTTTGCCTCGCTCCAGAAAAGGTATGGATTCAATTTGGGTTATTGTTAATAGACTGACTAAATCTGCTCACTTCTTACCTGTCAAGACAATTTATAATGCGGACAAGTTGGCTATACTCTATATTGATGAAATTATTAGATTGCATGGAGTGCCTGTGTCTATTGTTTCTGACAGGGATTCGAAGTTTACATCGAGGTTTTGGCAAAGCCTCTGATTGCATTAGTCTTGAATTGAGACTGAGTAGTGCCTACCATCCTCAGATATATGGCCAGTCAGAAAGGACCATCCAGACTCTGGAGGATTTACTGAGAATGTGTGTCCTTGATTTTCAGGGAGATTGGGAAAGTCATTTGCCCTTAGTTGAATTTGCCTACAATAATAGCTTTCATTCAAGTATTGGTATGGCGCCTTTCGAGGCATTGTATGGCGGAAAATGTAGATCTCGATCTGCTTTGGGCGAGAAGTTGGAGATGGGCCTTTGCTTGGGCGAGATTGTATATGAAACGATGAAAAAGTGAAACTAATTCAGAGATGAAAGCGCGCAGGAAGCCAGAAAAGTTATGCGGACGTTAGAAGACAAGACAGAGAATATGAAGTGGGTGATCACGTGTTTGTGAAAGTGACACCAATGAAAGACCAGACTCGTTTTGGAGTCAAAGGCAAGTTAGCGCCAAGATACGTCGGGCCGTATGAGGTTATTGAGAAAATCAATCCGGTGGCATATCAAGTTGCGCTCCCTCCTGAAATGGAGCATATGCATAACGTCTTTCACATTTCTATGTTGAGAGATTATCTTCGGGATCCGTTCCATGTGATTGAGCCTACTCGTGTAGTGTTGAGTGATGACTACACTTACAAGGAGCGGCCTATACAGATTGTAAACAGACGGATTAAGAAACTGAGAAACAAAGAGATTCCATTAGTGAAAGTCGACTAGCAAAACCATGGTGGCGTGTATGCCACTTGGGAGAGGGAAGATGACATGGCCAAGAGATATCCTGAACTGTTTCCACTGAACCTTGCTTTCTTCCAGAATGAAGGTAACTCGAGTTTAGAGGACTAAACTCTTTTTAAGGAGGGGAGACTGTAATAACCCTCATACTGATCACTGATTAATGCCGATTACTGCTAAATTAAGACCGATTATGGAAAGTAAATGAACTGACCGAATTACTGAACTGACTGATTGAAATCCGAAACTGAATCGATTAACTGTATCTGTTTAATTGCATGTTTATTTGTTTGAATGTTTAGTTATCTGTTCAGTTTATAGGTTTAAACTGTAAATTGAAGGCCTTATCGGCGGCCGAACCGGAAATCGATTAGTGATTTGTGATCGCCGTAATTTTTGTGATTTAATGGTGTATTTACCTAAAATGTGATTAGGAATGATTAAATTAGATTAAAATAAGCTAAATTGCATGAGTTTGACTTATTTACAATTTGACCACTTAGTGGCCATTATCTACACACCTTGGAGACTCTATCTTGCATTGCACAACACATTTCATCAGCCACTTTTGTCACTCACCACCGAATTGAGAGAGGAAGGAAGTGAGAGACTTGATTTCATTTGAGGATTGGCTTAAGAACTTGAAGAAATTGAAGTGTAGATTGTCAATTGAGCCTTCATACCTCTAATTCAAGACTTAAGGTAGGAATCCATCTCCTTGATTGTGCATTTATGTTAATTCTTGCATGGCTTAGAGCTAAATTGAAGTCTAGAGCCAATTCATGGCTTGTAATGTTTTATTGTAGCTCATTTCATGCATGCATGTGTGTATTGATGAATTTTGAGTTGATTTCATGGCAAATTGTCACATGCAAGTCCATAATTAAGCTTAAGTCCATGTTTTCAACTTGTTTTAAAAAGAATAACTTATTAGAGCATGTTTTGAAGTTTTGAAATGGTTTGAATTCATGTATGTTTGCATGTTCTTCATGTTCATGAAAATGGGTTTAAAATTTGGATTTAATTGACTCACTCTTGGGCTTTAAATTCACAAATTGAGCTTTGTAACTTGTTGTATAGTGAGTTTGGATGTGTTTTCTAGAATTTGGGTCCAAGAGGTTGAGTTTTGAGCTTTGGAATACTTGGTTTGAGCTTGGAAGGCAAATTTGGAAATTCCAGAATTTGGCTTCTACGCTCGAGCGTAGGATTCTATGCTCTAGCGACCATCGTTTCTTCTGAGCTCCGCTCGAGCGAGGGAATGGTGGCTCGAGCGTAAATTTCAAGCTCTCAGCATCTTGGTGCGCGCAGGTGTATGCTCGAGCGGAGGGACCTACGCTCGAGCGAAGAGCTGTGTCTCACGCTCGAGCGAGCATCGAGCGAGCATCGAGCGTAAAATCTGAGCATCCAGCATTTTTACTGTAGCACGCAGTCCGCTCGAGCGACGGAATCCACGCTCGAGCGGGGCTCCTTTGTCTGCATGTCCGCTCGAGCGAAGAAAGCCTCACTCGAGCGAGACCCCTGTTTTCAGCAAAATTTGTTAAGTGTTCCAAAGTACATCTTTGCATCCTCTTTCCATCCTAGGCATTCCTAGGGCATATTTAAGGCATCTTAAAGAGGATATAGATGTAGAACACACCAAGGCAATCTAGGGATTAAATGATTATCTTTCCCAACTGTATAGCTTAGTGTGTGTTCAATCTGTTAACTGTATAGGGTTGGCATTTCGAGGAGACGCTCTAGTTCACTATAGCCCAGAACTCTGTGAGTAACAATTGTATAAAGATATGTTCAAATGATTATTTCAACACCGAATGGTGGCTGTTCTTGAGATATTGATTACTAAATGAATGTATGTCCTTTATTTCTGAACTGTACTGTAGCATCCTTAGCACCTACTGTTTACTATTACTGTTACAGAGATCTCTGTCGGTTCCCTCGTCGGAACCATTACTGTTACTGATTGATGGCCATCATTACTGTTCGGTCTTTTAAGACCTACTGTTATTGTCATGCTAATGGATGTACCACATATGACTATTTACTGTATTGAACTACTGATATACTGAATTAATTGAACTGTTTTCATTACCATAAAGACATTCATTCTAAACCCCTTTACGCTTTATGTTATTCACTGGGCTTTAATTCACTGCTCATATATATATATGTAGGTGTACAGGCACCGGATCAAAGCTAGAGGTGTCGGGGTATCTCCAGTTTTGTCAAGCCAACCTATGTGCCTCACTGCGAGGTTCCGAGCCTGCTTTGCTAAGGCTTAGGGGTGTTTTAAATTTGTCTCCCTTACATCTTTGTTTTGTCTCTTTGTATAGGCGTATTTTGTCTACCGTCTTGTCTTGTAATGGGGATTAAGTCCCTGGTTCACTGAATGACATGTATGTATATGGACTGTTCTGTAAATATGTATGAAAAATCTTTTGGCACACAGACTGTCACAACTTATTGGACATTGTCTATTTACTGTATTGGCTTCCGCCAAGCCCCTGTACTACATTTTCTTGTGTATTCTTTATTAGCGGGCCTTGATAATTTAGGATTACTGGCCGGTTATGGTGCTAAACCTATAGGGGCGGGTTTGGGTCGTGACAATATGCAATGACTGTTTCATTTTGCATAAAAACGCAACCTAAACTATTGTATAAGGCATCACTATAAATTACAAACCTATTCGTTCCCATAGGGAATGCTAGTATAGGAGCTGTCATAAGTCTATTTTTCAACTCTTGGAAGCAACGTTCCTACTTGTTAGTCCATTCAAAGGGTGCATTTTCTGAGTTAGCTGGGTCAAGGGCGATGCTATCTTCAAGAAATCTTGCATGAAGCGTCGATAATAGCCGGCTAGACCCAAGAAGGTTCGAATCTCAAACATGTTAGTAGGTCATGACCAATCCACAATTGATGCAACTTTTTGGGGGTCAACCGAAATGACATCCTTGTTAATGATGTGACTGAGGAAGTGTATACTAGTAATCTAGAATTCGCATTTCTTCAACTTGGCATAAAGTTTGTGATCGCGTAGTGTCTATAGGACTCTTCGCAAGTGGTGTTCATGATCTTCTGGTTGATTTGGAGTATATGAGAATGTCGTCAATGACAAACTCATCAAGATAGGGTTTGAACACCCGATTCATGAGGTCCATAAAGGTTGCTAGAGCATTTGTGACGCCAAATGGCATGACGAGGAACTCGTAACGCCCGTAATGTGTTCTGAATGCAAGTTTTTTGATACTTTCCATTTTGACTTTTAGTTTATGATAGTCGGAACGCAAATCGATTTTCGAGAATACTTGGGCACTTTGAAGTTGATCGAACAAGTCATCGATTCGTGGCAGGGGGTATCGATCCTTGATTGTGACCTTGTTTAATTCTTGATAATTGATACACAATCTCATTGTACCATCCTTCTTCTTTACGAACAGTACTGAAGCTCCCTAGGGTGAGGTACTTGGTCGAATAAAGTCTTTGCCCAGTAGTTTCTGGAGTTGGGTCTTCAATTCTTTCAATTCCATCATTGACATGTGGTAAGGGGCTTTTAATATTGGATAGGTACCAGGTTAAGTTTCAATGGTGAATTTGATTTCCCAGCCAACCAGGGTACCAAGTAAATTTCCAGGAAAGACATCTGAAAATTCTTAAACCAGGGGTATTACATCAAGTGTGGGGGCCTCTAGTTGAGTATCAATCACATAACAGATATAACTACAACAACCCTTTCTTAGAAGTCGTTGGGCTATCATGGAGGATATAACACATGGAGGGGTGGAAACTCCAGTTCCATCAAAGACAAGCTTGAGTTGGTTTGGTAACCGAAGGGAGACCTTTTTGACTTCGCAATTGATAGAGGTGTGATTAGTAGCCAACCAATCCATTTCTAAGATCACATCAAAGTGACCAATGCGGAGGGGAATCAAATATACGTATAATGTTTCATTTTTTAAGGATATAGCACAAGATTTGTACATTTCAGTACCAAGGGCAGAATTACCAGAAGGAAAAGACACAAATAGTATATATCCTAAGGGTTCTGGTGTTGATGCTAACTTGGAAGCAAAGTGTGGTGTAAGAAAAGAATGAGTTGAATCAGAGTCAATGAGGACATGAGTTAAATGACCACAAACAGAAAGTGTACATGACACAATATTCTCGATAACCTCTGGGTTTCCAAGCACCAAGGCGAAAGCTCTTCCTTGGTATTTTTGGTCCTTTTTCACTCCTCCATGTACTGCGGGTTTTGGGGCTGGTTCAGAGGGCCTTGCTACAGGATTAGTAAACTTTGGACAATCTCGTAGCAAGTGGCCAACTTGACCGCATCTAAAGCATGCTCCCGTGCTTTGATGACATTGTCCCCAATGAGCCTTCCCACACGTAGGGCAATTTGGAATGGTGCCACTTCTAGGGTTAGTAGGACCTTGATTGCGTAGATTAGTTGAACCTGTATTTACCTTCTTGGGAGGTGCAGCACCAGATTTTCTATGATCTCTTTCCCAAAATGGCTTCTTTTGACTTGGTTTCCCAGAACGCAAGGCTTTAATTCTTTTTTCGGCAATGCATGCTCAATCCACCACTCCTACATATGTTGGCATCTTCAGAACTTCAATCTTGTTTCTGATGTCATCATCTACGCCAGCTGCGAACTTCCTAGCTTTCTGGGCTTCAGTGGAAATGACATATGTTGCGAATCGGGCTAGTTGAGTGAACTTGCTTTCATATGTGGCCACCGACATTGTTCCTTGTTTTAGATGTATGAATTTCGATGCTTTTTGTTCTCACAGTGAATCCAGAAAGTATTTTTCGCAAAATACGTCCAAGAATCTTGCCGAAGTCACGATTTCTTCTTTTTCCAAGGTAAGAAGCCACCATTCCTGCTTATCATCTTTGAAAGTGAAAGTAGCAAAAGTTACCTTCTGACTTTCTACGCAAGGCAGCGCGCGAAAAATCTTTTCCATGTCCATAACCCAAGGTTTTGCTATCAAAGGGTTTGAACCGCCGGTGAATGTGGTGGGCTTCAGATCCTGGAATTGTTTTATTGTAACCAGCTCTTCTCGCCGTTCTGACATTCTATTGTTTATGTTGGTTTGCAGGGCCTGCAAAAAGTTGGTAACTGTTCTTTTCATAATTTTTTCCATTGACTCAGTTCCACTGACAGATGACCCAGTCTTGTTACTATCATTGGCCATTACTTCAAGGTAAATTTAGTAGAAATAATTTAATGAACACGACATCATATGTATAAAGCATCATATAGATATATATATATATATATAGAACACTTGCTTTCCTTGATACAAATATAGTGTTAGTACCACATTCTTATCCAAAAGTTAAAAGTTATGTTAGTGTCTAATCCTTGAGTACAAAAAATAAGGATTAGAACTAATCATGGTTAGCTCACAAAACAAAGAAAAAACAAAAGGATCCTCCTCTCCAGCATCTAGTTGGATAGCCATGGAAAGTACTGTTGCATGAGAACCTCGAATTCTCATTCCAACTGCACTACCCCGAAACAGACCCATGCTGCATGAACTGTATAAAGAGGGACGGACTGTAGGTATCCCCAAAGCGTTCGATCGACAATCCACCTAGGTGTCTCAATATATGTTAAGTCATTGCTAAAGTCAACATTGTGGACATTAATAATGTCTAGAGAGTTGGGGACATCAGTGAGTACGTAGTCACCGGGGAAAACATTTCCTCTCCTCTCGACCAAAATCTTGGGGCAAAGGGCCAACTATATAGTGAGTGCGGTCAAACCTTGGAGCAAGACCGACCACATGGATAGGTCCGAGATACCGTCCTCACGCATATGCACGGCTCTACCTCCATGATAGGTATGTTATATCATCAGGATTGGCCTGTACATATATTGGCCGTCCTATCAATTGGTTAAGGCCCGGATGTAGTCGCCTTACTATGTCTTTAGAGTCTTACCATCCTTCTGGCGAGGCGGAGGCATAGTGCACTCCTAAGATCCCCTCCAAACACATAGCCTCGTGTTCATTCCAGAATGCCTCACTAAGAATGAACTCGGACATCTCTACATCACCAACATTAGTCATGGTACAAACGTAAGATTCTACAGAGAAGGACTGACGTTGCATGTAAAAGCGATTTATTTCTGTATTATTATTATTATTATTATTATTATTATTATTATTATTATTATTATTATTATTATTATTATTATTTGTTTGGTTGGTTGGTTGAAACCATTGCTCTGATACCGTTTTTGTTATGAACCAACCCCTGGACGCTTAGGATTGGAATCACAACTTATTAAATAATTCTCATTTTACCAAATTAAGTGGCGTAAGCAGAAGTGAAATAAAAAGTGAGAAAATAATTAAAGAGATAATTAATTTTATGAATTACCCTACTAGTTAAATAAAAAGGAAATTCATCCATTGGCTTTTATTATATTATGATTTGGTGACAAACAATAAAACGAAGGAAAGTAAGAAAAGAAAAAAATAAAAAATAAATGTCCGCAACAAGTTCTGTGCTGGTCTACTACATGAGGTTATAATCCTTCCTTATATTTCATCACCTGAAAGGGGTAATAGCTATAAATACATAGCAGAGTGAGAGAAATTATGCCAAGAGCGTAGGACTAAAAAATAAACATGGATAGTTATTTAATGCTAAAACATTAAACATAACTTACTTTGAATAAACAAATTATCTAAGTGACATAAACTGAAATTCAGAAATTATGTAGATAAATAATCATAACCACAGTACAAAACAGAATAGAACAGAGATCGTTGGGGTGAAAATCAGAACAGAAGTCAATGGATCAATGATAAACAGAAGGCCACAAAATAACCAAGGAGAGGCTAATAGTTATTTAAGTTCCTCAAAGCCTAAAACCCCGTGGTTGTACTTACCAAAAATAAATATTTATATAATCTTTGTCAAATAATTTCTAAAATTTAAACAAACATATCCATGGATTTTAATTTAAGCAAATAGAGTTTAGAAAATTATTAACGTATTTGAAATCTAAATATAAGTTATAAAACATAACTTGTATAAAATAAATTATGGTAATTCAAAATATACGTAAAATATATTATAGTAAATCAAGGTATAATATAACTCACCTTGATATTACTTCTTACTGTTTCTCTCATATTTTTGCCGGCTTTTTGAGACTATTCTCTCTTTTTTTATATATATATTTTATTTATTGACTTCATAGCCTTTTCTTATATATACAATGACGAATCAAGATCCCCTCATTGAATTCTCTCATTCACTTCCTACTTGCAAAGCTATTGGGTTTACTTTTGGATCTAATTTTGATGATCTGAACTATTCACATTTTACGATTTATTGAGTATATCATATCTGTAAAAAATCAAGTTGATCAGATATCAAAAACTATATATTCGAATCATCAAACTAAAAACTATTTTTTAAAAAAATTTAATAAATAGTTTTCCGAACACATGCTTTCTGATATTCGATCAACTTGATTTTTTATAGGTATGATATACTCAATAAATCTTAAAATATGAATGGTTCAGATCATTGAAATTGAGCCAAAAATTAAGCCCAATAACTTTGTAAGTAAAGAGTGAAGGCGAGAACTCAAGTAGAGAATCTTGATTCATCATGGGTGATGAATCACCTTGTAATGATGCCTCTAAATTGATGACTCACCCCCTATGTGCTAGATAGCACAGATGCCTCAACTATCATCCTCTAGCATTTGCACACCCTCTCAAATTAATTGTTGTGTTAACTTGGCCTCCAAGTAAAATATATTCATCATATTTTTTGATAAATCAATGTCAAATTAAAAGTTAGTTTGGGATATTTTAAAAAAATATATTTTTTGACTTATTGACTTATATGGATTGGATTTAGGTTGAGTTTGATGTGATGTGTTAGAGAGGTGATGTGATTTAAATAAGATGATATGACTTAAATAGGATAGTGACTTTTTGTATTATTTAATAAATGTCAAACTTGACCTAAATTATATCTTTAGCACGTATAGCTATATAATTAGATATATTATTATTATTTATTTATTTATTAGTAATAACATCATATTAATTAAATATTTAAGATGTTACACAAAAATTATCTTTCTTTTTTTTTTTTTTGGGTAAGGAGTCGAGCTAACTACTTTATGCTAATAATGATATGCTCGACTACATTTATTTTTTTCCCAGTTCTCAATTCTTTTTGGACCACCAACAACTTGGCACGTGGCAAAGCTTCCTATGGAAACTTTGGTGACCTTCCTCCCTTTTTTTCTCATTAGTAATCTCGAAAAATCATAAAACATTACGTATGTAATAATCTGAACCAATGATATAATAGAAAATCATATAACATTACTTATGTAATAATCTGAACAAATGATATAGTAGAAAATTTTGTTCTTAAAATATGATAATTTACCATTGTTAAGTAGTTTGGAAGCAAGGAATAATCCGATTAATATAAATTATAATCTTTTAATTGTCAAAATATCACAAAATACAATTTGGAAAAATTAAGAAAAAAATTTCAAAATTTGAACCTTATAACAAAATAAATTCTAAATTTTTAATTTTATCAATTTGAAACTTAAGTTTTTGATTTATTTTTAATCTAAATTATTTGTCTATTTTTATTAATTAAAATCAATAAAAAAATAGATATTTTAGTTATTGAAATCGATAAAAAGAGTATTTTAGATATTATATATATACAATTTAATGATTAATTTTTTTTTTTTTTTTTATCAATTTTACTTAACAAAAGAAGGGGAATGACTTATATTGAAAACAAAGTAAAATATTAAGATTTAAATTGATAAAACTAAAAAATAAAAATTTATTATGAGTTGTTTTGGAAAGTTAGTTAAAAGTTAACTTTTTGATTTTTTTTTAATTTTTTTCAAAAAAAGTGTAAAAAAATAAAGAGATAATATAACTCAAAATAGATTAAAAATCAAAAATTAATTTTTAACCAAGTTTCTAAATTAGGCCTATGTTAAGACTAAATTTTTGAGGGTTTTTTTTTTTTTTTTTTTTTTTGTAATTATAAATTGTCTCTAAAATTTCTACTAATAAATTCTTTCTTTCCTCGTAGGCTCGTAGCGTTAACTTACACTTGAAGACTACTTTTTAGTCTTTGCTTTTTTGGTCTTTTGACAAACCAAAAGCTGTCTCTCTGTCTACCAAAACGCAGAGAATAAATCTTTTAGGATAACTTACACTTGAAGACTACCTTTTAGGGTACTGTTATGGTGTGCAACTTACGCCTTACACTTTTGTGCATTACGCCTTTTGTTTTCACTTTCCACACTTTTTTTTGTAACAGTGACACATTTTTTGAACCATTGAGGGTTGCACACTTAAGAAAAGTCCTACCTTTTAAGTCTTTGCTTTTCTATTAATTTTTGGTCTTTCCAATAAGTTTTTGTTAAGAATGGTAGCACCAAAACACAAATTATTAAATTCTTTTAGGATAAAAATTCTAACAATATGTATATATATATGTTATGTTCTTGTTATTTCATAGTCAATTTCATCGACATTTTCTTTAGGGTTAAACTAGCCATGTCACTCAGCCAACTTGCTTCCTCTATTCGCCAACCTCCTTCTCAAGCCGAAGTGACACCAGCCATTTCTAGCCTTCGAAGGTAGCTTAGTGCAAAAATAAGATAAAACTGTTTAGGAAAAAATCATTTTCTGAGTTTGTATACGTTTAGTTTTCTGTTGCCCACTTATCTACGAAATGCATCAATTTGTTATTTTTCTCTTTTAATGCAATTTGTGCTTTATACTTCATGGATATGTTTGCCTGCATTAGATTTGATGGGATAATATTAATTGATATTTTATTATATTATTCTGGAGATTATCAATTTTTTAGAATTACATTTCTTCGATTAAAATTTCAAGTTCAAAATCTCTCAAGTACAAACTTACATTTAATTGAGCCCCGGCTAGTAGACAGTGGGATTGGTCTCTCGGATTAACCGCTCTATTATAAAGAGAATCTGAATTTTCTATTTCATTAAAAAGAACAGATCACAGTACAGGTATATTTATATACAATCAATTGTATCACTAGTAACTAGTTAACTCAGGTACAGTTAACATAACAACTTCCTAACTGCTTGTGCATTAATAACAACATGTGCACTAATAGCTCTAACTGATTTGTAACAGATTTTGTAACAGATTTGTGTAGCTCCACTACATAACTCTGCTGTAGAGATAAGCTCAGCTCTGTGGCTTTAACGGCAGCTCAACTGCAACTCTTCTTGGCTTCACTTGCAGCTCATCCCCTGCAGACTGAGACTCATCTTCTGCAGACTTAGGCCGAAATATTGCTATAGTTGTTTGGTGATGTAGATATCTTATCGTGCCCCTCAAGCTGATGGGAGAGGGAAGAACCAGAAGCTTGGACTGAAGATAGGTAAAGCGAGAAGTAGACAGCGGTTTGGTGAAAATATCTGCCACCTGATCAGAAGTTGGAATATGACAAATGTTGAGTTGCTTAGCAGCTACTCGTTCTCGGACATAGTGATAATCCACCTCGATATGTTTAGTACGGGCATGAAAAACAGGATTGGAAGACAGAGATATTGCAGATATATTATCACACCATAAAATAGGAGAAGGAGAAGTAACATGCAAATCAGAGAGAAGCATGCCAAGCCAGCTTAATTCTGCAGCAGTGTGAGCCAAAGCTCTGTATTCAGCTTCGGTTGATGATCTAGCTACAGTAGGCTGCTTTTTAGCAGACCAGGAAACTAAATTTGGACCAAGAAACACACAGAAGCCAGTAGTGGAGCGCCTATCCAGTGAGTTGCCAGCCCAATCAGAATCTGAAAAAGCATGAAGGGTAAGAGGGCCAGGACTAAATTGAAGACCATACCCAAGAGTACCTTTAAGATATCTGAGAAGCCTTTTAACCATAACAAAGTGTTGAACAAGGGGTTGGTGCATAAATTGACAAGCAAAGTTGACTGCAAAGGCAATATCTGGTCTGGTAATGGTGAGGTATTGAAGGCCTTCAACAAGACTTCTATAAAGAGAGGGATTGGAGCAAGGTAACTGATCATTAGGAGAAGAAGAAGGTTTAAGAGCCATGGGAGAAGAGTACGGTTTGCAGTCAGCCATACCAGCCTTCTTAAGCAATTCAGAAGCATACTTATGCTGAGATAAGAAATAGCCCATAGAAGATGAGGACACAGAGATGCCAAGGAAGTAATTAAGCAACCCTAGCTCCTTCATAGCAAAAACACCATGCATTTGAGTAACCAAATCAGTGATATAGGCAGAATCACTTCCAGTTAATAAGATATCATCAACATAAATGAGGAGAATAGTAATGGAGTTGGCTGTTTTCTTGACAAATAATGAGGAATCACAATGACTGGAGATAAAGCCACAGGATAATAAGAAGGAAGAAAAGGTAGAAAACCAAGCCCGGGGAGCCTGTTTAAGACCATAAAGAGCCTTATGCAATTTGCAAACCAAATGAGGATGAGAAGCATCAATGAACCCTTGAGGTTGGTGCATATAGACTTCCTCCTCTAAAACACCATGCAAAAAAAGCATTGGATATATCGAGCTGTCGAATAGACCATTGAAAATGCAGTGCTAAGGATAAAAGAACTCTGACTGTAGGCTGCTTAGCAACAGGGCTAAAAGTCTCATGATAATCAATGCCCTCAGTTTGAAGAAACCCTTTGGCAACAAGCCTAGCCTTATACCTAGCAATGGATCCATCTGAATTTCTTTTGAGTCTATAAACCCATTTGCAGCCAATAGCAAGTTTGTCTGGAGGTAAAGGCACAAGGGACCAAGTGCCTTGTTTTTGTAAGGCTTGAAACTCTTCTAACATAGCTGCCTGCCATTTGGGAAATGTAACAGCAGCTTGAAAAGTATCAGGTTCTGTAGGAGAAGAAGAAGTAGTGAGAAGGCAGCCAGCAGGAAGAAGTTGAGATTTAGACCTGGTAACCATAGGATGAGTATTGGAAGTAAAAGAAGGAAAAGGTAAATCAATGGAGAGTGAAGAAATGGGAATTGGTGGAACACCACCAGACACTGCAACTGGGGCTGGTGCAGAAGCAGAAAGAGAAGGAACATGAAACAAATTATGAAGATGAAAAGAAGTACTTGGTGTAGGAAGTAAACCATTGCCAATGTGATGAATTGGCAGAGTAGAACCATCTCCTATAGTAACATGATCAGAACCTTGATAGGGGTGAAATTGAGTGAAATTGTTAAGATCATTGGTGAAATGAGTTGTTGCTCCAGAATCTAAGAACCAATTGGAATCCGGAACAGATCCAGCATAAGCAGACTGATATTCTGGAATAGAGGCAGCAGAAGTGGTTGAAGAAGAGGCAACATAGGCTTTAGACTGTGCTCCTTTCCCTTGTAAAGAAGAGGAGTTAAAAGTTTGATCCATCCTGTGCCAACAATCCATGGCTGAATGGTTTGATTTTCCACAAATTTGACAGATCAGTCCATGTTGGTCTGAATGATGCAGAAAAGAAGATGATGAAGATGATCTGCCTGCACCTCTGCTTTGTCCTCCACCTCTATAGGTGTTACCTTGTCCTCCACCTCTGTAAGTATTTGAATAAAATCTGCCTGCATTTCCTGAGTTAGGACCTTTAGAACCACCTCTGATGTAACTTCTAGAATTTCCTCTAGCATAAGTTCTGTTAGCAGCATAAGCAAAGGGGAGATCTGATGTATGTGCTTGTTTTAGAAAGCCTTCAATGTGAATGGATTCAGAACATAATAAGGAAGACAAGGCAGTGATAGAGAGAGGTTCAGATCTGGTGCGAATGGATGTTTTAAAGGCATTATATTCATCAGGTAATCCATTCAAAGTAAGTAACACTAGATCTTCATCTTGAATTGGTAAGCCAGCAAGGCTTAATTGATCAGCAATAGTCTTGATCTGACTAAGATATTCCTCCATTGTTGAATTCCTCTTGGTCAGATGACTAAGTTTAGTCTTTAATTGATGAACATGTGATCTAGACAAGGAGGTGAATTGTGCAGCTAAAGTAGTCCACACTTCATGACTAGTGATACAGTGAAGAACAGAGGTGTATATGGATGAAGATAGTGTAGCGAGAAGGCAATCGAGTAAATGTGCATCAACAAAGGATCCGATGCAGATATTCTGGATTGACTACAGCATTACAACTCTCATCAAGAACTGTGGAAGAAGGACAGATCTTAGATCCATCAACAAATCCAAGTAGATTTGTAGCTCGTAAGATGTGTTGAAATTGACTCCTCCATATCAGATAATTTGTAGACTCAAGCTTTATTGGAACAAATGACTTCAGATTAGAAATGAGCAGAGTGAGATTAGAAGGTAAAGAAGAACTGGTAGTTATACCAGATGAAGAAGTTGCATTTGTTGTTGATTTTTCTGGAAGATCTGCCATAGCTGACTCTTGATGAAGATGCACCAGTGATAGAGGGAAGAGAAAACTTTTAATGCTCGCAAGAGCTATACGGCTCTGATACCATAAAGAGAATCTGAATTTTCTATTTCATTAAAAAGAACAGATCACAGTACAAGTATATTTATATACAATCAATTGTATCACTAGTAACTAGTTAACTCAGGTACAGTTAACATAACAACTTCCTAACTGCTTGTGCATTAATAACAACATGTGCACTAATAGCTCTAACTGATTTGTAACAGATTTTGTAACAGATTTGTGTAGCTCCACTACATAACTCTGCTGTAGAGATAAGCTCAGCTCTGTGGCTTTAACGGCAGCTCAACTGCAACTCTTCTTGGCTTCACTTGCAGCTCATCCCCTGCAGACTGAGACTCATCTTCTGCAGACTTAGACTGAGCTGCTGCTATAGTTGTTGCAGCTGATGTAGATATCTTATCATATTAAGCCTGATAGCAAGTTAAAAATTAAATAATAAAAAAAAAATGTATCTTAGATTAATTTCTATCTCACATTTGAATGGTCTCTGAATTAAAAGAGGATTAATAAAATCATATCCTGTCACAAGAAATTTTTTATAGATTATACTTTTAGAATTATGTAGTAGTGACATATTTGCATATTATGATAAAAATGATGGGTATTATGTTTAATATATAAAAGGTTCATAATAAGCCACATATTTCAACATAATAAAGAATATATATATATATATATATATATTTATATCACTACTCAATAATTATAATTCACTACTCAACAATTATAATTCAAGGGTATTTTGATTTTTAAAACCTCAAATTGGGACCTTCTTTAATCCTCCTAGTTTGTATCTCACCTCTCATGAGACTCAATATCTTCCATATGAAGATATATACAGTCTCAAATAACTGTTAATTTGGAAACTGCTTTAATTCGAGGAGACCATTGAGACTAAACCCCTTCAAGAATTAAAGTGACTCAATATCTTCCATATGAAGATATATACAGTCTCAAATAAAAGAAGGGGTTTACTTCCATTGAGTTCTTCTTTATTAAAAATTTGCATTCAAAAGCAAAGTAAAAAGAGTAACTTTACTCTCTCATGTCACAATGAGTTCTCCTTTACTTAAAGAAGCCACTTGCTTCACTTTATCTCACTCAAAGAGCCACTCAGCTCTATACTTTCGGACCACTGTCCTTCCCACTATATTTACTTTTACCTCCACTCATAAAAGAAAAGCCCACTCAGAAATGAAAGCAACAACTACTGCCCAAAAACCCAGAAAGATTGCTTTTCACCACTATAAAATGCCAACTCATTTGTTCAGTAAATCATCAAACCAAATTCCAATGAACGAACCTCCTCAAGTTATTGTATACTTCGGATCAGAAAACGACGGCATTTTTGCCTCACTCCCAGAGGCACTTGCTCAACACAGGGCTGACTCAGCCTTTACTCACAAAAGGATTGAAGACCTCTGTGTCCCCTTTCCTCTTATTCAAGCCCTCATTTTCTGTGAAAATCACTTACCTGCCGACTATATCATCAGTGAAACACTTTTCACTGAAGTCGAAGCTACTTCAAGCCCAGAACAACAAGTTCCAGCAACTCCAGATATTTCAGCTTCTTCCACTTCAAGAAGCTACTCAACTCAACCAGCTCCCAAAGCTCAAAGACATTGTAGCTACTGCAACAGTGTTAAGCACGATAGGCGTACTTGCTCGAAACGCCTAAGATCCAACTCTCGACTCGACTCCATCACCATCAACATCCCAAGAAGATGAACTTTCGGGGAAGAGGAGGAAGAGCCCGTGGAACTTCCACAACAGGGCGAGGACGAGGACGACAGGCCACTCAGCCTGAGCCCTTCATTTCTACTTTTACTCCCGGAGAATCCTCCGCCGACATAAACTTACCATCGGGCACTATCCAAGAGTGGCAACCAATAAATACTAT
Organism: Camellia lanceoleosa; assembly: GCA_025200525.1. Classification (NCBI taxonomy): domain Eukaryota; kingdom Viridiplantae; phylum Streptophyta; class Magnoliopsida; order Ericales; family Theaceae; genus Camellia; species Camellia lanceoleosa. Next base: position 43,796,648 of record CM045760.1, read on the forward strand.
TCCCTTTTCAGGAATTAATGGGGAACAATACTCCTTCATTGATTACACTGGATCAGGACTAGAATTTAACTTGCCAGAAAATGTTCAACTCAGTGAACTTAGCAAATGCATCATTGACAACTTATGGATGTCTATTAAAGAAAAGGACATTCGTAAATCAGTTGCAGTACTCAACGCCCTTTGCCACTACTTAGCCAAAGAAAAGAAGTAGCCAATTTATTTACTTTTCAACAAAGAAAAAGCTGGCGTCTACGCTTCTTGGCCGGAACTTTGCCAGGCAAAGAAAGATATACTCCAACCAAAATATTGCAAAATCGACAACTTAGCCGAAGCCATCTCCACTGCAAACCAATACATGCCACACAGGCCATACTTTATTTCTCAGAAATTGGCCAAGTCAGTTGAAGATTTGGGAAAATCTCCAGCTGAACAACTCCTCCAACACCATGAAAAGTCCAAACTGATTAAAAGAATTTCTGAATTAGAGTCTGAGAATCAAGCACTGCGAGACTCAGTCTTTGGAACAGAAGAAAGCCTACGACACTCATAGCAGCAAACTCTTGCCAGCTCCGTCGTCTCAGGCAAAACTCCAGAAGAAGACCTCCATGCCAAGGTCAATATGTTAGTCCAAGCCCAACGCATGGGACTTCCCTCTGATCTAACTGATCAATTAAAAACAATTATAACTCAGGGAAGAACGATCCATTCAGATCTTCAAGAATTAAAGAAACCACCAGTTTCTTATGACCAATGGATTCAGGACCACTTACAAGACTTCGTTGCCATGACACTCACGCAACAAGTCGAAGGAGCATTTGCAGGAATCAGCACTCAACTGGCCGATCTTACTAAAACAATCAAACAATGCATCATTGAAGATGACGAGCCACAGACTGCAGAACCTGAAGAGGAAGGATTCTCACTTAGCCAGCTTGGACTCCTCGAAGAAAAAATCATTACAAAAATTTGATGTAAAATTTTAATTTTTACTTTTTTACTTTTACTTTTACTTATTCTTAGTGGACACCTGTTATGAGCCACTAAGAATTATTCTTAAGTTTTTATTCTTAGCATATGTAAATAAAGAATTATTCTGCTTTAGACTTTGAAGCAAAGGTCGATGGGGCCCAAAGAGTACCCGCTTTGCTTAAGTTCTAAGCAGATGTATTCTCTATAAATATGTAAGACAATAGAGAGTTAGGGTATGGGCGATCAGTGAAGAAAATATCACAACCCTTCTCTCTCTCTCTCATATCAATGAATTTTGTTTTTTCATTACTAGGCTAAAAGCCCTATAGGGTGACAGAGGCTTGCCTCTTCAGCCAGATAGAGCTTAAGGCTATGTCTCATATATAGTTTTTATTACTAGTTAGTTCTTTCTTTTCATCAAGGCAAAAGTGACAACCGATCAAGCGATCTAAGATGAGCATCTCCCTCATGGACGTAATCCGTTGAAGCAAAAGGCCGAAGTACGCGTTTAAGAGGAAGAGGCCAGGAGAGCCGAAGTACTCGCCGTAGCGGAAGAGGATGAGCTCAAAATGAGGAAGCATGTGGTGGACTCTGCCATCTCGAAGAAGCGCCGATCAGGTATACACAGCCAAGGTATGAAGAGAAAATTCTAATTAGAAAAACTATATAAGCTAGATAGCCTTAATTCTTCTATTAATTGGCAATTACTTTAGGCAACCATCTGTTCACCTTATACTAATTAAAATGAATTTAAACAACAATCCAGAGAACTTACTTCAAGAGAATACTGAATTAATTGACTCAAATATTCAAAAATTGCTAAAACTTTCAGAAGAAAATACCAAACTTTTGACAATGATTTCTAATAAGATAAGAAATATTTTAGATAAATTATTAACTTGCCATAATACTTTAGAACATCAAAGACTTCGGCAATCACTAGATAATTATATTAATACTCTAAACAATTTACTAAGTATGATTAAAAAGAATTTAGATTTAACTTTAAACCTCGAATCACTTAAAATTGAAATAGACTTAGAATGGACTAATCTTATATTTGCTAATGATAATAGCTAATTCTTTAGCTTATATTGGTCTAATTTTAATACTTTTATTAATATTATCAAACATAATTACTTTATGGATAATGATATGTCGACCAATTCCAAGAAACCACTGGTAGAACCAACTCCTGATTGGGGAATTGATACCCCAAACATAAAAATTTACTCTAGATTAACTTGGACTCAATGCCTGCACGATCTATTTTTAGAAAGTGTGGAAGAGTTAGGTGGCTCAGAAGGCTCAACCTGTACTCCTACTAATATATGGAAGGTTAGGGTTACTAAACAGAAAAGCCTCAATTCACAACTTGAAATTTCGCATATTAAATCTCATCTTCAACATCATAGAAGATATTTGCGAAAATTAAACCACCAAACTAAAAAAGATTCTCACGAGGGGTTTACAAAACTTGCTTTATTAAATCAAAATTCCGCCTACTTTCCGTTAACTCTTAAAAAACTTAACAAAATAGAAACGAAAACGGAGGACACGCCCCCCGCCTTGGTATCAGAGCCTATTAGAATTGAAAACTCACTTGAGAGTGCAAGATTACTAGAAGGCCCAACAGGTCAACAATTAGTACCGATTATTAATTTAGATGAGGAAACAGAAAATTATTTACAAACATTTACAAAACCATTGTCAAAAAATAAAGAATATTTAAATAATATTAGGAAATTATTTCCTTCTATCATAAAAGAAAAACTTGAGTCAATACCAACTACATCCGTAACTCATGAATGCCCAGTTACTATACAAGAATCACCACTAGATTTAGATTCGACTGAAGACCCAGATATTTATTATAATTTTTACCAAGACTACTTTAGTCAACATGAATTATCCCAATTGGCATCCAAATTATTTGAAACTTTATAAAGACCAAATAATGGATAAAATAATTGAAATAAATAGAAGCTTGGTAACCTTACCTAAAGAAACTAGAAATTATATTACATATCCAGTTCTATCAGAACAAAACCAAACTATTGGTGAATATTTTGAAACAAAACATCATTAACATGTCATCAGATTTAGATTCAGACATAGAAAGTAATAAAGACAATATTCCTACTATTTATGACAAAATTGATTCAGTAGAACACTTTGTTCTAGACTTAGAGAGAAAAATGCGTTCTTTTGAAGATAAATTTATTCAAGAACAAGAGAAAATATATCGTTTGGAACTGCTTGCTAATCAGCAACAAAATATAAATAAAAGATTAGAAACTATATTGATAAATTTACTAATAACTACTACTTTGATATTTATTGTCCAACTCCTATTTTATGTCTAAGCAAGACGTACAAGGAATATTACTAAACATTTCAGAAATGAAAATAGACTTAAAAACTTCCCTTCAAAATGATACTACACTACATAATGAATTTTTAATTTTAAAAACCGCCATAAATGATATAGGAATAGTCCTTAGAAGAGATATACTTCCAGGAATTACTGTTGTTAACCAAATTCACTCAAAACTTCTCGATATACTAGATAATACTATTAGTATGAAAGGAACTATTTACGATATTCAAAACAAATTAAATTATACTTGGAAACCAGCTGTAACTACACCAATGGAAATAGACCAAAAAATTGATGAAATAAATAAACATCAAAATGAATTTTTAAGCAATTTAAGCAATAAACTATCAATTACAGATATAGGAGAAAAATTAGATAGAAATTATTATTCTATTGAAAAATCTTTAGTACAAACAGAATCTAATCTACAAAAATTTTACTATGAATTAAAAGAAATTTTAGATTTAGAATTATTAACAAAAAACTTTTCTCAACTTAATGACAAACTTTTAGATGTCGAGCATAACTTTGAAAAACTTCAAATTCCTACTCATCAAAAAGATTTTGAAAATATTACAAAAGATTTTGAGTATATAAAAATTTTGATTAAAGATTCTTTCAAAGAAACAGAGCAACTAGACTTGCTTAAAGAAATTTTAAACTTAACTAAGAAAATTAACTTTAATGATGTTAATAAACAATTAAATGAAATTTTTAAAGAAACGTTTAATCAAACTGAATTCTCTTTAAAATTAGCTGAAGGAAGCTATTCGTATAGAAATAAGAGATAGATTAAAAAGAATAGAAGAGAACTTGTTTAAATTTATAACAAGACCACAAGCTAATACTAAATCTTCAAACACTCAGGAACCTTCATCTATACTCCATCAGACACAGATTACTACTGAAACTTTCGTTATCTACTCAGATAAAGACTCTCCAGATAAACAACATTTTATTTTATAAAATGCAAAGACAAAACTTATCTTTTTCTCAAGAACAATATTATAAAGAATTCCTAACTCAAACTGAAGGATTTTTAACAAACAAAAAGAACACTCGAATAATAGATAATACTCAAAGTGCTCTACAAGACCAACAACAAATTGGTCAACTTGATTATTTAATTATAGCCCTTTGCAAACTCTTTGAAAGAATTGATATACTTCAAACTAAAATAGATACTTTATCTATTGAAGTTAAAAATTTTAAAAATAGTAAACCAGGTACTTCCTTACCTACTTCATCATCCACAGGAACTAATATAGGAACAACTTTTCTTGCTTATAATCCTCCAGATAAATAATGACTAATAGAATAATGAGTAGAAATCTCGATTGGTTAGGATTAGCTATAGAACCTTTACCTAATCCACCAACTCAACTTACCAACCCCGATGACCACTCCAGTTATCCTAGAGGTTGCAATTTTACTAGAAAATTAAAAGCAACTGATAATAATGCTTCAGGAACTTTTTCTCATTTATATCACTCTAATAAGCAAGAAACTCATATTTATTTACTTAATACTATCATTGATATGTTAATTAATTTATCCGAGAAATTTAAGAAAGAATTCTCAGATACTCATATCACTTATAAATTAAACCATTTAAAAAACTTAGTAAAAGCTGTTGAACAACTTATAACTCAAGATAACCAAATAAGTCAATTAACTCAACAAATTAAAAATCTACAAAAAGCTAATATAGAGTTAAACCAAAAACTTGAAAGCATAACTCAAACATTAGCAAATCTTCCTTTAAAGAAAGATGTAGAAGAATTAATACAATTACCTAAAAAAGTAGAAGAACAGACTTTACAATTAATTACTCAAATCGGAACTGATTCCGATAATAGACTAGAATATATTAAGAAAATGATTAATCAATTCCATAAAGATTGGTTAGGAGAAGACCCTCAATATTAATGTTACCATTTACAGGTCCTTCTCGCACTATCACTGATTCCGATAATAAACCTTCGCTTTTTCACAAATGGCTAAAAGGAAAAGCCAAAGCCCCATTAGAACTATCGGAAGCAATCGATATTGATGAAAATATAGAAAGCTTTAAACAACTTAAACTTAACAAATTCTCTCCAAATATTTTATACCAACAAGGAAATTGGAATCCTAGATCTATGTTCATTCGAACAAGTACTGAAGAATCTCTTATGGTTGGAGATAATGATAATGTAATTATCCCACTTGTATCTGTGGAAACAATTAGAAAAATTAAAGAACAAAAAGAATATGTTCACTTAGGATTAATAATATTTGGCATAAAAGCTATGCATAGACAAGATTTAGGAACCAAAATACTTGCTATAATATTTGATGATCGATTCCATGAACCAGCAAAAAGCTTACTAGCTCAAATGGAAATCGATATGAATAAAGGTATTGCACTATTTTATTGTGCACCTGATTACTTTCTTCCATCTAAAGATTTAATCCATATCAAATTAGGATTACAAAGTTTAGGGTATGGACCCCTAGAAACTGAAAATATCCAAATTACTATAGGATTGTTAGGAAAAGGAACTCATAATAGTTCCATAAACTATGGTTGTAACATTAAAGATGTTATAGAAGGAATTTCATCTAAAGGATGTACTTTTCTAAAACCTCCACAATTTGATGGAACAGTTTTAGCAGGAAACTCATGGAATATTACAGAATTACTATCACCTACTAACAAAGTTTTAATTCCTAAGAAAGCATCTGTATACACAGATTCGTTAGGACAAACCTCTATAAGATTTAGAGATTATCAAGATTCAAAACCTACTGGTTTTAACTCAGATTTCCAGGTAGAAGAAGATGAATAGAATTTACGAAAAACATGAAATAATTTACGATAAGGCAGACTTTGCCTTTGAAAAATCCAAAATTGGTTTACTCAATAGAAATATATTTTACAAATCATGGATGGAACATGTACCAAAACTCTTTGGACACTCTCCTTTATATACTTATCAACTCCTTAAACAATCTATAGATCTTAATAGATTTGATCATGACTGTAGTCAACTAAGCAAAATGGTATTTAAAGAAAGCACATCAAAAACTTCCAAAATTGATCTCTCTCCAACAACTAGAGCTAAGCTAGATAAACTTTTATGTAATAAAAAATTTTTAAGTGTAAATAGGGGGATGTCGGGGATCGGAGTGGGGCCGGGGTCGGGACCAGGGTGAGGGAATCTATCCTCATTCCCAACCCAAAAATCATTGGGGATCTATTTTTTGATACCAGTCCCGGCCCTATAGGGGATAATTTTCGAAAAAAACCTGACTTATTGGGACGGGACTGTTCAGGTCCCTGTCGGGCCGAGTTCAAATTGTCATCTTTACCCATATATCACAGAGAAATTTGATTCTGAATCCTAACCCCAGCCTAAAAAAAAAAAAAAAAAAGATTTTAAGATAGAAACCTATTTGAGGTTGAAAGGGAGAGAACTAAAAGAAAGTGCAGATTCACAAATAAATAAATGAATTTTGATATGGATTCAGATCTATATTGAAAGAACAAAAGATTGAGATTTGACGCCCGCGGCGGAGATAGTGGTTGATTGGTTGTTGGAGATTGGGATTAACGCAGGCACGTGTTGAAACTCTAACGAGCAACGAAGGTGAGGTTTCCAATCGGCCGCCCGCCGATGAACTAGAAAGATAAGCCAGATCTTATAGTTCTGATACCATGTTAAGATAATTGTATACAGAGAGAGAGAATCTTTATATATTCAATAATGTTGTATATTATGTTGTTGTATTGAACTATTATAAGAGGTGACCTATATATAGGACTTATATAGAGTGTTAATCAAGAAACTGTGAGAATAAGGAGACATATAAAAATATGAAAATCTAAAAAATATGGAAACTAATACATTCTAGATATTTTATCTTGGAGCAAGGGGTAAGAGTTGTTATATTTTGTTGATAATAATAATGGAACAATTCTGTTTGTAGAACTAGAAGGTCTTGAGATAGTTTGGTCCATATCCGATGTGGGCGTTAGAGCATTGAGAGGACCTTTGCGCTCAGAATCTCTTAAGCCCCAAACCACCTTGAGAGGAACAACTACCAAGAAGCAGCCAGCTAACTACCCTATTCCAATCGAATTTTCTTCGATGTGTTGACTCATCCAACACCTGTGGGGTTGTTTGGAATATTTTAAGGGATGGTTTGGGATGATCTAAATAAGTGTACTTTTTGACTTTTTATGAAATATGGGTTGAGTTTGAAGTGATGTGATAGAGAGATAATGTGACTTAAATAAGATGATGTGACTTAAATAGGATATTGACTTTTTGACTTTTTTAGATTATGACAAACAAGGCCTAAATAAGTACACTTTTTGACTTTTTATGAAATATGCCTAAATAAGTGCACTTTTTAACTTTTTATGAAATATGAGTTGAGTTTAAAATGATGTAGTAAAGATGTGATATGACTTAAATAAGATGATATGACTTAAATATGATAGCGACTTTTTGATTTTTTTAGGGGATGACAAACCTAGCCTTATATTATAGAGATATATTGGAACTCCTTAAACTTTGGTATTTTTTTTCTTCATTAAGCTCCTAACTAATTTTTTTTTTTTAATTCAAATAAGTTATCCAATTTTCTAAATTGATCCAATTTATCCCTTCTATTACATTTTGTTCATTTTTTTTTTTCATGAATTTGAGATATATTTATTTTTTACACACCTTTTTATTAAAAAAATTTTAAAAATTAATTAAAATATTTAGTTCTCAAAATGATCCATAATATCTTATGGGGTAATTGCACACCGGGATTTTAAAAAATATACTATATATATATAATTTATAATTATAATTATTAATTTTTCTTATTAATTTATAACTATTTTTATAAAATTACACTGATTTGATATTTCTCCGTGTCATATCCATCGTTCATGTAATAGTATAAATACTAATCACATGATGGAACATTAGGTGGTTTCAACAGAGCAAAGACAGTAATAGTCCCCAACATGTCAATCAACAACAGCCACGACAATCTCCCTTCAAATTCTGGTAAGGTTTGGTAATTGATTTAATTTTTTTTTTTTATTCAAACAATTAATTTAGGCTAAGTTTGGCATGTCTTAAAAAAGACAAAAAATAAAAAAGTTACTATCATATTTAAGTCACATCATCTTATTTAAGTTATATCACCTCTCTAACATATCACTTCAAACGCAATTCAAACCCAACACATATTTTATAAAAAGTCAAAAAGTACACTTATTTAGATCATCCCAAACAACCCCTTAATTTTTATTACTTTTTTTTTTCTTAAAATATTAGTCTCTTAGAATTAATTTTTTTTTTAAATATAATTATTATACTTCAAAATATTAAAAACAACACTACTTCGTTTTTGACATAATGCACAAAGTGATTGTATGAGATTTGAACCTACAATCTTAAAGTTATTAGTCAAGATTTTACCATTGAACTAATGGTTTAACTTTTCAAAATTATCCTTTGATAGTACAATTATTATATTTCAAAAATATTAATGTTCACTACTACAAAAACAGATAAAGATCACACTTTTTTAGTGTAATGTATGTTATTTAATCACACTTTTTAAGTTTTATTAAAGTGTGATCTTTGGGAGTGTGATTAAAAAAGGTTATTTTTAATCACACTTTTTAAGTGTGATTAAAAATATTTAGATCACACATTTTAAGTGTGATTAAAAATATTTTTATCACATCTTTTAAGTGTGATTAAAAGTATTTAGATCACACTTTTTAAGTGTGATTAAAAGTATTTAGATCACACCTTTTAAGTGTGATCTTTGGAAGTGTGATTAAAAATGGTCATTTTTAATCACACTTTTTAAGTGTAATTAATAACATTTAGATCACACCTTTTAAGTGTGATTAAAAATATTTACATCACATCTTTTAAGTGTGATTAATAACATTCACTACTAAAACAAATACTTTTTGTAACCGTCACATGCCGTTGCAAATAATAAAAATACAGTCGCAAAAGACTTTTTGCGACAGCTATTTTGCCGTTGCAAAAAAAAATAAAAAAATAAAAAACACTTTTAGCGACCATTGTTTTACTGTCACAAATAATTATTTATTAAAAAAAATTATATATGAGTTTGCTACAACAAAAAAATCCATTACAAGCACCAACCAATTTTTTGTAAATGAAAAATAACAAAATTAACAAATTAATTAAATTTATAATAGACATTATCCATTAACCATCTTTAAATACACTGTACTACAAAATTCAAGTCTTCAAAAAAAAAAAAAAAAAGAAGAAGAAGAAGAGCAACATAATCTTTAGCTCCCAACATCAACCGCTCGATCGTATCAACTATTCCCTCAACAAAATCTGCAAAAACATATATCAAACTTGACTTGAAAATTTAATGCACTTAAATGTGTTAGTTTAGCTTAAAATAATCAAAATAAAACTATGTCAATGACCTATCTCTATGGCAGATCAATAATTTGTAACAAGAGTTTCAATTACCTTAAGTGCAACTTCAAGCTTAACTATGGGATCACTTAATTATGGCGTTCGGAATTATATAACAATATTGCGGCGAGAGATTTCCCTAAGAACTCCACCATCACCACCTCCTACAACCAAAACCTGCATCAAGTAATTCAATTAAATTTAGCACAAATACCTGACAAACAGAATAATTATAGATTGCATAAACATGAAGAGCAGAAGATAGCTAGCTCTACCAACAATGTTTTCCTCAATCATTGGCAACTTAAATTACAAGTTCTCTTTCTACTTGTAAATATGATGAATTGAGGCTGAAAGTACATAGAAATATTATTTGTTCACAATTTAACAATGAGACAAAAACAAGGTGAGTCTTATATTCAATTCTAGAAATTTGTCATACAATGCCTTCAATCTAATAGAAAGAGTAAATTTTACACATAGAACTCAAATACTATTTTGTCTAAAATTCCCTGAGAAGAGTGTGCAACATAGTGATAATAAAAGAATGGTGCCACACAGCCTTGTCTCTAACGAAAGTCGAACCCTTAACCTCTCATACGTGAGAAGTAGGAAGTTGATGTTGTTGGGTTAGAAGATTGTTTGGCACATATAAAATAATTACTTAGAATGAAGAAATTTTGGAAAGAGGGTGATGAGTTTTTCACCCAATTTAGAGTAATGCCCTGTTTCTAGAAATTAATGCAAGAAATTAGTGAGGTAGAGATGACAAGTAATGTTGATGAGAAAGTGAAATGATGGTTAAATTGAAAAAAACATGAACGATTCAAAATGAAAGTTGTAGTAGAAGAAATTGGGGACATGGATCTGGGTTTATCAGAATTTTTTTTTCCCGAAAGGTCTCTAAAATCATAATCAATGCTTTAGGTTTACCTAGATCCAAAACCTCAAGCCCAAGATAGGGAATGAGAGGCTTTGGTATAACTATAGTTGGATGTCCAGCATAGGCCATCAACAGAGGAAGAGCAGCAATTGATGGCAATAATAATTCCCTGTTCTTCAAAGTCAAAAAGACCTAGTTTAGCATTAACTCTTAATGCAGTAATGCAAAGAGAAAACAGTGCTCTTGAAATAAATGGGCCGATAAATCCAAAAAATATGATTGGAATACTCACACTCTCCAAGGGACATCGAGGACATCATTTACAAATCCAAGCAAAATCATGAAGCAGATGGATGCCAAAGCCGCATTGTACTCAACAAGCCACTGCACATATTAATAATCAACAGTTCAGTCTATCACTAGTTAGAGCAAATAATGTTCTTCACCTAACAATGCAGAAGAAAGAGGGTTGTAATACCCAAAAAAATACAAAGAGAAGACACAATTAAGGAAGAAAAATAGAAGTACAACACTTGTTACAACTTACAACATATGACACAGAAGTGCATAACAAACTCACACATCCTTACAATAAAGTACAATTGACAAGTCCAAAAAGAAAAGATGGTCACCATATACAATAAGGTAAATTACAAAATCATTAAAGTTGGAAGACAATAATTTTTTTTTCCCGAAAGTATATTAAGAAAGCATCAAGAGGGGATGCCACCCAATTCCCAATTCATGGAAAGGAATCTGCCAAAATGGGGTTGTTTTCCAAAACCAATGTACCTTCCCAGTTGCCCTCCTTTGTCGGAGCCCAACGTAGAACTCATCCTTCAACAACTTCTCATTGTTTGTCTACACATCATTCGTTATCGGTAAACACTGGACAATCAAGCAAAAAGACATTGATCCAGATTATATGGTCAAGCTGAGAATTAAACCATGTTATGTAGTTTTTCTTGAAACATAATGGTTGTGAAACTTGCATACACACATTATAATCAAAGAGGTTCATGAATAATTAAGTAAAGGTTTCAAAGAAGGTGAGCATCTACATAGAGAATACTGTATATTATCTGCTAGTGAGGCTTACCACAGAAGGTCTAACTCCTCCAAGTGTCAGTATCTGAGCCAGCTTTCCAACAGGTATCCCCATCCCCTGATAATGATTTAACCTGTTATTAGCTACAAATGCTTTTATACAAGAATTTTCCACAATCGAACTAATACTTGAAAATAGAAATATGTATTGAAATAGCACTGGTAACAAATATCAATATGGAAGTCTTGAAAAAAAAAAAAAAAAAAAAAAAAAAAAAACTGTCTTCACTACAACAAAAAAAAGGTTTTTACGGCGCGCAATGCATGCCGTAAAAACCCTTCTACGACGTGCAGGCACACATCATATTATGACCAGTCATGAAAAGTCATTCACTTTCAATGACATACTTCATACACCGTTAAAAACTATTTAACGACAGATTTTGTGCGTCGTTATTGCTTTTTCTACGACATGCTACAGTACGTCGTTAAAAACTATTTAACGGCAAATTTTGTGCGTCGTTGTTACTTTTTCTACGACTACTTTTGCATTCCATTAATTGGTGAGACAAATAATGACGCTGATTGTGCGCCGTAAAATATGTAATACAACAACTAATTATGCCTGCCGTAGAATATGCATTTAAAAAAAAAAAAAAAAATTCATCGGGTTCTATTTGACCAATTTTGTACAATCTAACAAATGTTACAAACAAGTATCACAAAATATCAATCAACCACCAAAATATTGTTTGAAACATCAAAAAGAAACTATATTCACAAATTATAAACATTTAACAATTGTCTATACATTCAACAATTGTCATAATGAAAAATTAGCAAAAATTCAAGATCTCAATAATCTCAACGTATATGCAAATAAAATCCACATAAAGCAAAACCTTTATTTTTCATACCTCTAATGAAGTTGTCTCTAATGAAGTTACCTCTTTTCCAAACTTTTTACCAGATAACGGAATAAAGTTCAAGGATTGATGAGCATGTCATCACTTCGGCGAGGGAGTTTCTTCGTGATGTCCCTATTTGGTGGATTGAATACAAGGGTTGTCGCAGGAATTGGGATTTATGTGAAAATGACAACCATAAATACGATGCCTAAGATACTCAAGAAGTGATCCTAGGATCCTCTTTGCCTTTCTCATTCTCTTTCTTTATCTTGAATCTAGATTATATGCAAGCATAATTTTAAAATTTAATCACAATTGGCTTAATAAGCCAACTATTTCATTGATTATGCAATCTAATTGTCTAATTCATTAATCGCGATTCTTTCTCAAAATTATAAACTGTTACTCTAGTACCAAAACCTATAATAGATGTCCTCCATAAATTCTCTTTTCTAAATTTTCAGCAATCAATTGATCCCAAATGACTTCAAAAAGAGCCCCTAGATACTGTTTCAGATGGCTATGCACAACCTCATAGCAGCCCCAAATCTACTCAATTAGAACATCAAAACCTTACATCTTCCTTATATTCTTACAAGCCTAAAATCCAAAATATCCACGAACAATTACCTATGTGTCGAGCTAATAATAATCAACCTGAAAAAAACCTCATATCGCTGGCCTGCTGATTCCTTACATGAATTTTGGCACTAGAGCTTGTAGGAGTGTCAATCAATGGTTACGTGTAAGTCGTCCTACATCAAGGAGACATAAGGGAGCCAATCTGCAAGTAAATTTGGTTTCCAGAAGTTTGAAGTTATAAAATTGTAACAGATAATCACACACCACATGTTCATACACAAAGTATATTAAATACAAATATGTAATTTAGACCTGCCATTGGTTTATCATAAAATGGAAAGTTTTGCGTCTGTCTCACTACATTACTGGCAACTGGCACTTCACTAAACACAACCCATGCTTGCCCTCGAAGCTTGGCAGTTTTCAAATCAACAATGTCGAAAATCCTTCCATATTGTGAGAACAAGGCATAAAGAGATCTTTTAACTCGCCATATTGCATCAATTCCATAATTAGTTAATTACGATACAAAGTGTGTATACATATAAACTTATTTCGTAAATTTGTAAAAAGATCATGAAAGTATGATAGTAAAATCCAAGATGAAATCTTGTTGTGCGAAAGGTAACTTCCAAAAAGGAACCATAAACAACACCAACATCTGCGAGAATTCATTTGACCACATGAAAGTTGATGAAATTTTAAAATCGATGAATTATATGACAAAACATATGCCAACCTTGAAACTACATGCATGTAAATGTAATAAAGAAAGTTGCAAAAGATAAAGGGATAGCAGTTATTAAAAGTAAGTAAATTTTACATAGCAGCTAAAGTTTCTAAGCAAGGAAATGAACAAATTAAAAAATGAGAAAAATAACCCCTTGTAGCACTAAGGAAAAAGATTTGCTCCCACAGGAACAATAATAGACTAAAAATTTTGAAAAATGCTATTTCCCTTAAACTAATACTATACCAGAAAGAAACTTCATAACATCATATCACTTATAATTTGTTGTTGTGACTCTAAATTATAATACTGTTAAATAGCGTTACCTATATAAAGCAGTAGCATCCATATCTGCATGTAGAAACATTTCAATTGACAGCATTTGCTCCTTGTGTAATTGGTCAGATGGACTAATGACAGAATTGAGTAAACAAGACAAAATTGGAATGTACCTCGGAATGATCCTTTCAGAAGCAATGTAAGTTAGCAAAATTGATGCACCTCCTATAATCACAAGCCAACTCAATAGTGCCATGATTTTGAAACATAAATATAAGTCCCTAACTTCTTGATGTACTTGCATAGAATGCATTGTGGATGGTATTTCAAATGACTATATAAGCTGACAAAATAATATTTCAGCAATTACCCCGAAAGATATGTCTGAATCACCACTCGTTTCCATGCAAATCCTTTGCAGCCAACTCCTGAGTTGGTGGTTACCGTGATCTATCCTGTCAAAATAGCAAACACTGATTTGTATGAGAATCTACTTCTAACAAAGAAAATGTGCAGGACGCATGAGTCAATGAGTAATGAATCCTAACTAGAGGGGGAAGACATTCATCAGCATGCCGTCTTAGCACCAAAAATTCACCATGAGTGCTGGTATCTGAGGCAGTTAAGGTCTTACAAAAAAAATGCACATGAAAGCGTAGTGGTAGAGATGGCATAGGTTCTTTCTCCACCTTATTCTCATCTTCCTGGCATTAACAACATCAAACTGTTAGGGTTTAATTCTATGTCCATTGCCTTAACATGATCAGAGCAAACTTACTTTTAGAGGAAGCAGGGTCACTTAGGCAAACACCTCATCAGTGTATGGTTCAGCCTATATAGATAAAAATCAGAAAATAGCTATATCAGCAAAGTTAAAACCCAAACAAACAAAACCCTTGACCAACCATTAAAACCTTGAATACAACATCTATAAAATGGATGATAAATTTGATAATACCTTCAATTGGACATTGAGCACACGGTAAAGGATCTTCGATGGAAGATTATACATCGGCATCTCCTAGTCCGCCACCTGATTAGTTAATGCCTCGACCTAACCAAACACCTAGAAAACCCATCATTCTTGAGCTGCAGGAGATTATTGCGAGCAAAGTGAAAGAGACATACTGCACAGAAAAATTTCTCCATTACATATCGTGTGTGATGAGGCAGCTGTTTACTACTTAAAATTGTCAAAATTTATGGGTTCAAAAATTGGGGAAAAGAAAAAAGAAAAGGAAAGCAGTTGAAACAAATATCAAAGAGAAATTCAACACCTCTGTTCTAGTAAAAAATTCATCATAGGTCTCCTCAAGATCATAGAAGCAATCTACATTGTTGGCTGCAAATGGCTTCCAATATATGCAGTTGCCTATCAAAAACAGAGTCTGCAGGATTTAATGAATAGTTTTAATTATATTTCTTTTCCAAACTTTTCACGTAGGTATATTTAAATTACCCCTCCCTCTCGAACCATTGTTGAATGCTAGGGTTTTTACAAAGGTAAATAACAGAATTTTCATTCGATTAATGTAAATGAGTGTGTGTGTATATATATGAAATATGAATGAGTGATGACTGACCAGAGCTCGTGGAAGACGTGACCGCAAATGGAGATGGATTGAAGGTCTTCGACGATGGGTTTGAGATCTTCGTAGCAGATTGAGCATATGGTCTTCGCAAATGTGTTGCCGCATACCATCTCTCTGCCTCTCTCTCTCTCTCTCTCTCCGCTCTTCGTCGGCTGCTGCCGCTCGATCGATCAATAGAGAGGGAGGGGTAAGAACAAACTAGGGTTTTTTGGTTTTGGGCGGGCGGCGGGGAACAGAGCGGGAATGAAAAAAGAACAAAAAAATGGGGGAATGGAAAAAGAGAGGGAGAGGGAAGAAAAAATCAATTTTAAAAAAAAATTAAATAATAAAATAAAGTTATTTAATTTATTTATTTTTTGCGATAAGAGTTGTCATCGCAAAAAAAAAAAATTTTTTGTTAAAATAAATTTTTTTTAAAAAAAATTATTTTATTTTAGTTACTAAGCTTGAAAATTTATTTGTTTCATTTTTTTTTAATGAAAAAAAAATTATTATTATTTTTTATTTGGTAGAAGTAAGGGTAATATTTTAATGAAAAATATTATAATGGTAGTCGTATAGTGGTGAAGTGGCGACCGTGGTAGTAGTGGTGGTAGTGAAATGGCGTTTGCAGTAGTAGTGAAGGTGGTAGAGGAGATGGGTTGTGAGAGAGAGAGAGATAAGTGGGAGACAGATAGAGGAGAGAGAGAGAGAGAGAGAGAGAGAGAGAGACAGAGTGGTGAGGAAGAGAGAGACAAAGTGGTGCTAAAAGTGTATTTTCTTGTAGTGGATCGATAAATCGAGAGGGAGCTCGGTAAATAGAGAAGACGGAAGGGAAATAGTAAGCAACGCGAACACAGTGGGAGAGAGAGAGAGAAAGCGAGAGAGCGACAAATAGACAGACAGGGAGAGAAAAGTGATGAGTGAGAGAGAGAAAGAAAAGAAAGAAAGAAAGATGAAAAATAGGTGAAAAGATATATATATATATATATATAGAGAGAGAGAGAGAAAATAGCCAAAAGAGATAAACGAGAGAGAGAAGAAAGAGATGAGCGAGAGAGCAATAGAGAAAAGAGATAAAGAGAGAAGATAGATGAAAGAGATAGAGAGAAGAGAGATGGACGAGAGACACAGAGAAAAATAGAGAGGTAGATAGAGAAAGAAAAGTGATGAGTGAGAGAGAGAAAGAGAAGAGAGACAGAGAGAAAGAGAGAGACACATAGAGAAAGGGAGAAATAGACAGAGGAGATGGAGTGGTAGTGGTGGAGGAGAGGTAATGGTAGTAGTGGTGGTAGTGGAGTGGTGGCGATAATGGTAATAATGGTAATCGTAGAGGTGGAGTGGCAACAGTGGTAGTAGTGGTGGTAGTGGAATGGCATTTGCAATAGTGGTAAATGTGGTAGAGAAGATAGGTGGTGAGAGGGAGAGATGAGTGAGAGATAGATAGAGAAGAGAGATAGAGAGACAGAGACAAAGTGATGAGCGAGAAAGAGACAAAGTGGTCGTTAAAAGTGCATTTTCTTGTAGTGGATCGATAAGAAAAATGCCCTAGACCCCCAGTGGGAGTGACCCCCACCACCCCCACTGTTTTCTGATTGGTTCAAAAAAATTTATTTATTTATTTTTTTTCACTCTTGCTCTTACAGCCCCCCACGTAGAGGTGGGGGTGCTGGGGGTCACCGCCCACTAGGGGTCCCCAACATGGTTGGATCGATAAATCGAGAGGGAGCTCAATAAATAGAGAAGAGATGAGGGAGAGAGTGAGCAAGGCGAACACAATGATGGAGAAAGAAAGAGACAGACAAACAAACAAACAGGTAGACAAAGAAAGAGAAAAGTGATGAATGAGAGACAGAGACAGAGAGAGAAAGAGATAAAGATAGACAAAGAGAGAAAAAGATAGAGAGAGAGTGAGACGGAAAAAGAGAGAGAAACAAGAGATGAGCAAGAGATAAACAAAAAGAGAGAGAAAGAAAGCGAAAAGAGATTAACGAGAGAGAGACATAGAAAAAAAAAAGAGGGAGAGAAGAGAGATAAACGAGAGAGACAGAGAGATAGAGAGAGAGATAGAGAAAAAAAAAGAGAGAAAACAAAAGATGTTCGAGAGATAGACAAAGAGAGAGAAAGAGAGAGAGAAAAAAAATAGCGAAAAGAGATAAACGAGAGAGAGACAGAGAGAGAAGAGAGATGAGCGAGAGACACAGAGAGAAAGAGAGACAGATAGACAGAGAAGAGTGATGAGTGAGAGAGAGAAAGAGAAGAGAGATAGAGACAGAGATATAAAGAAAGACAGACATATAGACAGACAGAGAAGAGTGATGCGTGAGAGAGAGAAAGAAAAGAGAGACAAAGACACAGAGAGAAAGAGAGAGACAGATAGACAGACAGAGAAGAGTGATGAGTGAGAGAGAGAAAGAGAAGAGAGACAGAGATAGAGATAGAGATAGAGAGACAGGAAGATGAAAAAATAAATGAAAAGAGAAATGTTATATTAAAAGAGTAAGACGACGTCGTTTTTTTCAATTTTTTTTTTATGATAAAAAAATACCATTGCATTTATTTAAACCATTTTGTAACTATATATATGAAGTCTCAAAAAGTCACATTTTTTTGCGACGATAAATTGTGCCGTCTCAAAAAGGCATATTTTTCGCGACGGCAAGTTGTACCGTCTCAAAAAGTCACATTTTTTTTTTTTGCGAGACAGCAAGTCGTACCGTCTCAAAAAGTCATATTTTTTACGACGGCAAATTGTGCCGTCTCAAAATGTCACATTTTTTGCGACGATAAGTTGTGCCGTCTCAAAAGGTCACATTTTTTGCGACGACAAATGTGTCGTCGCAAAAAGTTCCGTCTCATAAGCCCACTTTTCTTGTAGTGTTACTTAAAAAGTGTGATTAAAAAGTAGTACTGTATATATAATCACACATTAATTAAAAAGATGTGATTAAAAAATATATAAATAATCACACTTTAATTAGAATGTGTGATTAAAATATATATATATATATATATAATCACACTTACTTAAAAAGTGTGATTAAAAAATATATAAATAATCACACTTGTTTAAAAAGTGTGATTAAAAAGTAGTAGTGCATATATAATCACACTTTAATTAAAATGTGTGATTAAAAAATATATAAATAATCACACTTTAATTAGAATGTATGATTAAAAAATATATATATAATCACACTTACTTAAAAAGTGTGATTAAAAAGTAGTAGTGTATATACAATCACACTTTAATTAAAAAGGTGTGATTAAAAAATATATAAATAATCACACTTTAATTAGAATGTGTGATTAAAAAATATATATATATAATCACACTTGTTTAAAAAGTGTGATTAAAAAGTAGTAGTGTATATATAATCACACTTTAATTAAAAGGTGTGATTAAAAAATATATAAACAATCACACTTTAATTAGAATGTGTGATTAAAAAATATATATATAATCACACTTGTTTAAAAAGTGTGATTAAAAAGTAGTAGTGTATATATAATCACACTTTTAATTAGAAGGTGTGATTAAAAAATATATATATAATCACATTTAATTGAAAAGTGACATAAAAAATAAATATTATCACACTCAATCAAATTAAGTGTGATTAAAATATCAATATAATTTTTTTTATCACTCTTCCAATAAAAGTGAGATCTTTTTTTTTGTCAAAGTGTGATCTTTAACTATTTTTGTAGTAGTGGTTACATTGTGTTTGGTTGAGGGATTTGAGAAGAGAAAGAGAAAATGTAGGTGAAATGTGAATAAAATATACATACATTTCACTTAATTTCATATACCTTTTCCCTTTTTCTTTTCAAATTCCTTTACAAATCCCCTAACAAAAACACGGGGTTAATGAATTTGAAAAGGCAAAATAGAAAATTCATGTTATTTTAGTTCTTGAATTTTGAAAAAAAAAAAACTACATATTTTTGGAACAATGAAATATATAATAAGATATTAATATTTTGGGACGGACAGAGTAAATTATTTTATTTTTTGAATTAAAAAAAAATAATGTGTTGGATAATTGCTAAAGAAATGTTTAAGATTGTTTGTGATTTGCTTATTTAGTACACTTTTTAACTTTTTATAATATATATATATATATGACCCAATTAATTTGTTTGTTTGTACAACACTAATTTTGGCCTATTTTGGCAACTTGGCTAAAGTTCAATTTTTTGGATTTTTTTTTTTACTTTTTTGTGTCATATTAATTTTCTATTTTTTTATTATATTTTTTCAAAAAAAATCCCAAAAAATCAAAAGGTCAACTTTTGGCTTGTTTCTCAAAGCAAGCCTTTGTACTATTGTGTTACCAATTTGTGATCCATAATGGGAAGAAAATAAAAAATCAACTTTTAGCTTTTTATCTATTTTGGTCACATCAATTCTCACAATTTTTTAGCTTAGCTGTTTGAGAACTTAGTTTTTGGGTTTTTTTTTTTTTTTTTTTTCTTCACTACAAGACAAATATTTTACAAAACCAAAAAAAAAAAAATCCAAACAAAATATCACATCAAACCCTATAATCATTTCACTTTTTCTCTCACAAACATCATGTCCAACCACAAAAAAAAAAACCAACTATCTTCCTAAATAAATTTTTTTTTCTCCAATAATATCCTATAACTAAAAAAATTACAAAAAAACTCACTTCACAAACACCCACAAAATAGACTAAAAAATTCAAAAAGTCAACTTTTTACTAACTTCCCAAGACACTCCTATCTTATGGAATAATGGCACACCAATGAGATTTTAAAATAATTAATTCTCAAAATGATCCATAATATCTTATGGGATAATTGCACATCAATAAGATTTTAAAAAATATACTATATATTTATGAAAAATAATTATAATTATAATTATTAATTTTTTGTTATTAATTTATTACTATTTTTATAAAATTATTTCTCCTTATCTTATCCATCGTTCATGTATTAGTACAAATACTAATCACATGATGGTACATCAGATGGTTTGAACGGAGCAAAGACACCACTAGTCCGGAACAAGTCAATCAACAACAGCCACGACAATCCCCCTTCAAATTCTGGGAAGGTTTTGCAATTGATTTAATTTTTTTTTTAATTCAAATAATTAATTTAACTTTTATTACTCTTTTTGTCCTAAAATAGTAGTCTCTTTTGAGAATTTAATTTTTTTTAAAGTTAACTGTTGAAGAAGAAAAATTGGGTACACCTAACTTTTGGCATAATATATAAGTGCTGTTTGGTAGCGCTGTGGGAAACTGCTTATAGCTTATGCCTAAACAGTTTATAACTTATAACTTTCAGCTTAAGCTGATTTCCAGCTTATTCTTAAAGCATCTCCAGCCCCACTCAAAGAATAAGCTAATTTCTGACTTCCAAAAAACTATAAGCTATAAGCTATAAGTTAAACCAAATACATCAAAATAACTTAAATTAAGCTGAAAGCTGGAATAAACTGATTATAAGTTGTGCCAAACAGGCACATAAAGTTGTTACTTTGAAACTTGAACTCATAATCTTAAAGTTATTAAGCCAAGATTTTACCATTGAACCAATGGTTTAACTTTTCAAAATTATCATTTGGTAGTGCAATTATTATCCTTCAAAAATATTAATGTTACGCTTTATTTGGTTGAGAAATTTGGAAAAAGATTTGGAAAGAAAAGAAAAAAAATGAAACGTGAATAAAAGATGTCTATATTTCATCTAATTTCACATACTTTTTTCTTTTTTCTTTCTAAATTCCTTCCCAAATTCTTCAACTAAACACAAACTTAATGAATTTAAAAGGACAAAATAGAAAATTCATGTTATTTTAATTCTTGATTTTTAAAAAGATATTAATATTTTGGAACAATGGATCAATATTGTGGGATGGAGAGAGTAAATTTTTTTTATTTTTTGAATTAAAAAAGGTAATATGTTGGATAATTGCTAAAGAAATATTTAGGATTGTTTGTAGTTTGCTTATTTAGTGCACTTTTTAACTTTTTACAAAATAATATACAAAAAAATAGAGAGACCCAAATAATTTACGTAGTGTATTCCCAAATATCTTAATTTTTTTCTTTTAAAATAAGTTTTACAAATATTTTCTAATTACTAACATGCAAAGCAGTAACGAAATTTTGAAATTAAAAAGAAAACCCATTACAACAGTATAATAGGCATGGCTCGTGAATTAATTTGTCTGTTTGTACAACACTAATTTTGTATTGTGTTACCAATTTTGACATATGCTACAATTTTTTGACTGTACTAGAGAAGCCAAAGCTGTGGTGGGAACGTATTCTTTCAACTTTGTCAGGAATGGGGGAAGCCATATGGAAGTTCATGAAGCGAATGTTTGGGGGAATTCACAGTGGTATAAAAGGAACCATTGAAGTCATGAAAGATTCCGGGCATCCAACCATTGAAGTCATGAAAGATTCTGGGCATCAATTCAAATTTCTTTTTGTGTCATTTTTCACTTCCATTGTGGCGATGTTTGGTGTGTTACTGGACCGCCTCGCCAAGCAGGCAATAATGATATGAGCATACAAATCACATAGAGAATTGGAGGCAAAGAAAGTGCGTGGATGGACAACATTTTACAAGGTTTACATTTATTGGAGTTCTCACTTTTCAAAAATCCTAGCTATTACTTTGTTATTGTTGTTGTTGTTGTTTTTGTTTTTTTTTTTATTTTTTTTTATTTTTATGTTTGAACATGTTTTTAGTTTATGTACTTTTAAATTTGATGGCATGTAATGTTAACTTATGATGCACTTTGAAAATGATATATGTAATAAATTGACACTTATTATTGTAGATGTTTGAGATTTTTTTATTTGGTGGTTATTTTTTTACTCATTTTTGTCTTTAGTCAATTTTTTTAAAATTAAGGGAAAAAAAAAAATAGACTTCTAGATTCACCAATATTCTTATACATTTCAGTGAATGGCATAGAACACCTATTACTCCAAAATTTTCATTTTACATCATGGTATCACACAATTCTAAATTGTCAAAACAATTCAAATTGGTGTTATTGTAGAATCGCAAATACGATTGTATGGAATAATGTAAGATTTATATTTTTATCTTATTTTAATAGAAAGTTGAATCTGATAATTCTCAATTCGATCCAACAATTCAATCCACGAGACTCTCTCGCCAACGTCACGTAAAATTTCAATTTTAACAATCATCTAATACAAAATTGTTAAAATCGAAATCCAATATGGGATGTTTTGGATATAAAATATACTTTAACAATCACAATTTCCAAAACTTTTTTCACAACGTTTGTCTAAAAAAATTTAATTAGTAATTTACTAAAACTAATTTAACCTTTTCTACATATCTTATCCCTTGAGCAAAATTTATGATTTAACCCTTACTACCATGATCAATTCTCGAGTTACTCCCATACATGTGACCCACTATATTCAATTAAAATAAAACGCAGATTATGAACAATTAAAGAAAAAAATTAGGGTTTTGCAAAAATTGAAATCACAAAACTCTATTTTTCACAATAACACAGTCTTTTGTCTATTTCTCTTCATTTCTCTTTGATTTGAAAACTCTATTTTCTTGTCACGTGTGTATCATGTCAGACAAAGTATGTACTGGTGGGAAATAGGAATGATTTTTCTCTTTTGCTCTTATTTCGTAGTTACATGCTTATTACATGATTGGATTTGGTTAAAGACTTAAACAATGGAGGCACAGAAGGAGAAAATTGACACTTAATTAAAAGTGCATGGCTTGATTGTCCTAATTTTATGTGTAGTGACCAAAATGATATTTGACTAAAAATACAGGGGTTGACTGTCATGATTTCATGTGTAGGGATCAAAGCTAGATTTGGTGCAAAATGTAAGAGTGCAAAATATAATTTACCCAATTCTTTTCTACCATATCATCGATCGCATAGAATATTTGAAAGAAATTACAAATTATAATTTTAAAAAATCTTACTTTTTTTTTTTTAATGTCAAATAAGCTTAAAAGATTAAATATATTATAATTAAAAATTGCAATCAAATACTATTTGTGACTTGTGTGTCCTTCAATAACTTTTGACATTAAATTCTTACATAACTCAAAAACTAATAAATACAATGAACAGATTGCAAATAAAATCAGATGAGCACACATAATACATTGAACCTGTGTGATAGTTTTAGACAATCCTTGTCACGCCCTCAAAAAAATAAACCCATAATAAACAATATTAACATGCATCAATATACAAAAAAATCAGAATATAATTCCATTCATCCGAGTCTTAAGAAATAAAACATCAAAATAAATGCCCTACGGGCTTACATCTTGCCAAGCCAATACTTGGACACAAATCCATGAGTTCTAACTCAAAAACAGATAAAGCCCTAGGCTTGAGTGTTTTACATATAAAAGCAAATAAACTAAAAATAAATCTTCAAGTCCAAATCCTCACAAGCTAAGTCCTTGGAGGTAGTGAACCTTTGAACACGAAAAAAGAGGTTCCCATATAGGGTGAGCCACAGCCCAGTAGAGAAATACTAAACCAGACATAAGAATTAACTAAAGCATCAACATCCGATACATGGTTAGCACAAGGTAATAAATTCCCAATTTTAAGACATAAATGCCTACATTGTCTATGACACATGGTCTATGACACAATTCACCTTCCATTTATACCAACATGGCTCGTAACACGCCAACACCTCAACAAAGATAACAATTCAGGTCAAACCTTTCTTACAACATAATAAACACACACATGCTGGTGTTACATCAATCACAATCAATTTCACTTCCATACTTCCCAACTGATACACATGGTGGTGATGTATCATATCAACAACAATTAAATATAAGCACCCACATAAGTGATGCTACTGGAGTCCATCCCCTATCTCCTCCCAACAAAATCCGGTTTAGAGGTCCATCCCCTATCTTCCCCTAAACCGTGGAGTTCATCCCCTATCTCCTCCAAAACCAAATGCATATGCAACATAAATAATATTTGCCATATACAACACATAATTAATACAAGCAATGTTCTCAGACATTAATTTAACGATCAACATAAATGACTAAATTCCAGATTATACCTAAGCCACATGCAAGGTCTACAACAATCATGGCTATCCTCCACCGATAGCCCAAAACAATTATTTCTAAGCAAGAAATAAATATCACAATATATATAATATCAATTTCACAGATGAGTGATTAAATATTCAACTACACCAACAATTCTCAATTACCCCAAATCTCATGAATTTAACCAATACACACTTCCCCTTTAAATTAATTACATGAATTAATCTATGACACAACCCTAAGGTTTCTCCCAAAATTACCGAACTACTTTCCACATACCAAAACACCAACACTTAGGATTAAAACGTATACAAGGAGTAGGAAATCCCTACCTCAAAGCAATGAACCCAAAAGAAGAAGATGAAGATGTTTGCCCAAATTTCAAAGTGCTCCAAATCCAACAATGCTCAGATTAAATGAAAGCCCTCACTCTCCTCTACCTTTTTAATGAAGGAACTAGGTTAGAAACACACTCTAGATAGATCAAACCCAAGGAAAAGATGAGTTGAGAGAGAAAAGACTCGAAACTAGGGTTTCTGGATCAAAAATTGTGAAAAAGACGTTTTAGAACTGCTGCTGCGTTTAAATACTGGACAGGCTCGCTCGAGCGAAGACATGGTCGCTCGAGCGACCAGACACAAGCAATACTCGCTCGAGCGAAGAAAAGCTCGCTCGAGCCAAGAACTCGATGCTTCAGGTCTGCAACCCAGAAGCACGCTCGAGCGACAGAATGCTCGCTCGAGCGAAGAACTCGAAAACATACAACTCGCTCGCTCGAGCGAAGAAAAGCTCGCTCGAGCGAAGACACCCTCTCGTGTCTATACTAGACGCAATCGCTCGCTCGAGCGAAGAAATCCTGGCTCGAGCCACTAGAGACAAAACTCCACCCTCGCTCGAGCGACCAAACCCTCGCTCGAGCGACCAACTCAAAAACTGGACAGCAAGATTTGGTTTCCGAACCCAACCAACCTGAAACAGACCTGCCCAAAACATCCTATAACTCAAAATGAGAAGTTAAAGAACGACAACAACAATTAAACCATGCTAGGATCTACGGAACCTAAGTCCGGATACAATAATCAAATGGGAACAGACCGGGGTCGCTATAATCCTCGTATTCCGCTAATAATTTTTGAGACAATTGTAATTTGATGGCGTAATTTTTGATATCTAATTGATTTAATTTTTGATATGCATACTTTTCTTTAAAAGTCTTATAAAATAAATATTTTAAATTATATAAAAAAAAAGGGACTCAAAATGAGTTAAATTTCCTAACCGAAAAAAATCCGGTCTCTCTAGCCTAAAGATAATCACTTTCTCTACAAAAGACCTTCCCATCCGAAGTTTGCACAAGTCAGAAAGACGTTACTTGCAAGGCATTGACTAGGCCATCCAATGCTCTTAAACCAACTTGATTATATATATAATTAATGCAATGGTACTACATGTACTAATTAGTGTGTACACTAGTATATTAACTAATGTTATGATATCACTAATGACCCTATTTATTATACAAATTACAAATATTCAAAACCTTTAAAATTATGTCACATCATCTGTTAGTATACTAATATGTACACTAATTAATGCATATAGCATTATTCTAATTAATGAGACTGATTAATCTACAAAATGAAGTTGTTTTTTATTTATTTATTTATTTTTTTTATTTTTATTTTTTACACAACGAATGCTGAACAATTCACATGACGTTTGGACATCGCCTCACCAGGTACAAAGAACTTGGGGTTGATCCATCAAACTTAAAAAAACCTAAAACCTAAAACCCAACACCCCCCCCCCCCCTCCCTAAAAAAAAAAAACCAAATAAATAAATAAATTATAAGAAAAATCTTAAAATATGAGTCTTACAATAAGATAAATTTTAAATTTTACCAGTTTAAATCTTAATATTATGATTTATTTTCAAACGGTGGTTTGAGATGTTCTAAATAAGTATACTTTTTGAATTTTTATAAAAAGATGTGTAAAAAAGTAGAGAGGAGATGTTGATTTATGTGACCCAAAAAAGATAAAAAAAGATAAAAAGATGGACTAAAATAGGTTATGCCAAACCACCCCTAAATCTTCTGTTTATTTTTGTTAAGTAAAATTGACGAAAAAGTAGTATTTTAGTTACTAAACTCAAGTAACTATATAAAAAATGTCTAAAATATTCTTTTTTATTAAGTTTAATGACTAAAATATTAATTTTTTTATCAGTTTTATTTAATGAAAATAGACAAATAGTTTAGATTGCAAACTATCAAATATTAAGATTTAAATTGATAAAATTAAAATTTTGTGATTTATCTTATTATAAAAATCAAATCTGGGGATTTTTTTTTTTTTTTATAAATTTTTCAAAAAAGAAAATTTATTGATGTCCAATTGATAAAATCAATAAGACACAATCATGTCCCAAAAACAGAAGATTTTTTGCAATTGGCTTAACTGGATCATATTGTTGGGTTTCAGCTTGATAATCTAAATAATTCATTCTATATGATTTTTCAATAAGATAATTTATACAAAATTAAATCAACAAATAATGATAGTCACATAATTAAATCATATTTATCTTTTAAAAAATTATTAACAAAATCATTTCTGTTGTGCATGTTATTAATAACAAATTCCATATATGATCAAATTCGATTTTTTAGATGAATATTTTGTTTAGGAATCAAAAGTTCGGTATTTGAAACCTTTATATAAAGTCAAGCTTATCAATTTCTTAGTTGTTTAAACACACATATATATGTTTAAGTTTTGAATTTTAATAATTTTTAAAAAATTAAAATATTATTATATGAAATTGAATAGAATAAATCATTAGATATATGATACAATTATGTGGTATGATATGCATATTTTTTAATTTGTTATACACTCAATGATGTCGACTCCAATTCTATTATCATATCATTTTGAGTGAATTTATGAGTCTTTAACATTTCTTTCGAATTTATATATAAAAAAAAATTATGAGTTTTTTTAGTAAATTCACTCTCTAAAAGTCTTATTCCATCAAACCCTGGTGTTATTTTGGTTCATATCCATTTGCTTTGTCGTTAGTTCACTAATTTTGTGTATTATTATAGTTGTGTTGAAAATTCTCATTCTTACTTTAAATTAATTTTAACTCTTATAGCATTGGTAGACCCAAAATATGAGGATTTGACTCAACTAATTTAAGTTCATGACAATTTAAATTAAAGGCTCCATATAAATTATAGGAAAATGAAAAATCCCCCTAAAAAAACTCCCCCTAATCTCCCTAATTTCCATTTTTGGTAAATTGTTTTTTTTTTTTTTTTTTCTGTTTTCTTTTTTTTTTTTTTTTTACTTGAAAGGGAAATTCGGGGGTTTCGGGGGACCCCCTTTCGGGGGATTTATCAACGCCCTAAATTATAAATGCTTAATTAGTAATTTTGAATCTAAAAATACAATAAAAGTAACATTTAACTAATATTTTGTCGTAGTTGGTGCAAATTTTATTTTGTATTATAAATTTATATTTTATTTAATATTTTTTATACATTGGTGATTTTTTTTTATTATCTAGATTTGGATAAATCATAAAGCAATAAGACTCAATTTATCTTTTTTTTTTTGTTTGTTCATTTAAAGATTCTTCATGTCTTGATTTATGTAAATAAATTAAGTATATAGTTTTTTATACATTGGTGATGTTTTTTTTTTTTTTTATTACCTAGATTTTGATAAATCATCAAGCAATAAGACTCAGTTTATCTTTTTTTTTTTTTTTTTTTTAAAGTTCATGTAAAGATTCTTCATGTCCTGATTTATGTAAATAAATTAAGTATATAATTTTAGTGATTATATATGCAGCAGGTATTAACAAATAAAAATATTGCAAGTATTTATTATTTTATCTAAACATTTTTTCATTTTTCATTTTTTTTATATATAATTGTATATAAACATACATTAATGTGTATTAATTGGGCATTGTTTTTTAATTTATTTATAATTATATGCAAAGAACCTAATTTTGTAAGTTCGCCTAGAACCCCGAATTATTTAAGGCCGGCCCTGTTTCCCACTTCAAGTTTGCGTAAACTTTGTTAATAAAATTATATGCAAAGAAGGCGGGTTCAAGTACATTTATGTAACATTGCTATATCAATTTTACGTGAATTTGTTAGTAGACTTTTAAATAAACGTAGTTTTATTCATATAAAAACATAATATGTCTCATTTATAATTATTCATTATATATAATAAAATATTCATCACTTTAGTTTAAAATTATAAAAATATCATTACGATATCATTTTTGTATAAAAATTATATATATATATATAAATTATTTTCTTCTAAAGTCTTTTTATGCCCAAAGGTATCACAAATGAAGTCTGTAATAAAATAGAAGTGGCGATTGGAGCTTGACTTGGTAGGGAGGACTACGGTTCGATCCCCCGCAACGCCAATTGGGAGGGGACTGGAGCCTAACCATCCAGAACTGATCCCCGGATCCGGATTAGTCGGCCCTAAGGGTCGGATACCGGGTGGTTGGACCGAAAAAAATAAATAAAATAGAAGTGTATTGGTCAACTCCCACTGCTTTCAAGTTTGTTCAACTACGCAACAAACATCCGCTGAAGTTTTTTCAGGGAAGAACTTGTCACGGTAACAATAATCAATGGTATTTTCATTAAGGGTAAATTATACTTTGTATCACTGCGCTTTGTATTAAATCTTATTTTAGTTGATATATATGAAATTATAATAGTCAATTCTTTGCATTTTTAGTCAAATCGCACTTTAACTTCTACACATGAAATTGTGATAGTTAATTCCTGAACTTTTGACCAAATCTCACTTTGATCCCTACAGAAGTGTTAATGTCCTCCTATTACTCAATTCTTTAAATCTTTAACAGAATGTGACAAGAATGTGATTACGAAATAAGAGTAAGAGAATAAAATTATCTTTATTTCCCACTAATACTCACTTTGTCCTACGTGATAAATACGTGAAAGTTATATATATATATATATATATGTTCATATACTGAAAATTGGAACCAAGAGGTAAATAAACCTTTTGAAATAAAAAAGACAGCTGAGAAATCGAAGAGGAAAAGATGAATAGATAGAAAACTATGTTATAGTGAAAAATAGAGTTTTATGATTTCAATTTATGTAAAACTCTAGTTCATCTTTCTAATCGTTTACGATTTATGTTTTGTTTTAGCCTAATACAGTGATAATTTGATATACATTTTGGGACAAAATATGTATTGATAGAAAACGGAGATGATTTTCTTTTTTTACCCCCATTTCGTAGTTACATTCTTGTTATATGACTGGATTTTGTTAAAAATTAAAACAATGGAGTAACAAAATATAGAAAATGACATTGGTGTAGAGAACAAAGTGTGATTTGATAAAAAGAAATGCAAGGGATTGACTATAACGATTTTGTGTGTAGAGACCAAAATAATATTTAACTACAAGTGAATGGGTTAACTATCATGATTTTTTATCTAATGGCCAAAGTAAGATTTGATACAAAGTGCAAAGATGCAAAAATATCATTTCTATTCTTGATTTGATGATCATGCTTATCATATACTATGGGGACTATTTGTTACAATTTAAATGAGTTTATTATAATTTATTTTAATTTAAGAGTACTATTTACGGCTTATTAAACTTAAATAAGTTGGAAAAAAAAATGATGATGTGAAAGTTAAGAAAGGGATAATTTTTTTTTTTGAAACAGCCAAAAGGAAATTTTATTGATAATAATCAAGCAGCAATACATTGACAATCATCAATAAAAAGGGAGGAGCAAAGAGCATCATAACAAGACAGCTCGCTCCTAGGAAGTATGACCATTCATTTGGTAGCACCACCCAAAGTTGGTAAGACACCAACCTAACAGCACAAAAGACACCAACGAAGAAACCAGAAGCACACAGAGATCTATATTAGCCGCCCAGGACAGATTTACTTCCTAAATAGTATCTGATTTGCCTTAAATTGGTCAGGAAGTCCTGGACAATAAAGTGAAAGCCCTTAAATCTCTGGTTCAACCGCAATGCAACTCTGATTTTAATCAAATCACATAGGTCCTCCAATTGAGGTTTAGCAGCTTGAAAAATACACACATTTCGCAGTTTCCACAGAGACCAAAAGACGACTGAGGTAATGACTTTCCAAAGCAATTTTTCTTTCTTGCTAAGCTTAACACCTTCTCACCAGTGAAGAACAGCTTCCACAGATCCTGGTATAGCCCCTTGCACCTCCCACCAATTCAACATTGCAGCCCAAACCCTCCATGTAAATTGACAGTGCAACAGTACATGGTAGTTAGATTCACTCACAGAACAAGAAGCCGCGCTAGAGAGTTTGGGCAGGAAATTAGTGAAAGTGATCAGAAAGCTAGAATAACTCAACGCCCCGTGGGGAATGTTTATGTTAAGAGAACACTTAGGCTGGAATTGGACAATTGCTTGTCGGTTACTGGAGGTATGTGGTAGGAAGATGATGATCTGCATCTTGTCCATACTGATAAGGATTGGGGTGAAGGTATTCCTGACAACACCTGGTATGTGGAGAAAGTCAACCATATGACAAAAAGTGGCCGATATTTCAAACCATTGCATCTGGACCAACCCGAGGCATCCTGGAAGGATAAAGAAGCAGAGAGGCATAAGGAAAAATAGTTAGAAGAAGAAGCCATGTTGAAACAGTTGAAGAAGATTCAAGCAGACATATCTATTTGGGGGTTGCTTATGGCTTCGCGAGTGCATAGACAGGTTGTGCTGTCAGCAATGGATAAAGCCAAGTTGTTGTAATAACCCCGACCCGTGATTAGCTATTAATCGGTATTTAAGGATGCTAGTTAAGTGAATAAGATTAATTATGGGATTAATATGTAAATTGTATCATAATTGGCTTTTATTTGCTACCTATAGTAATATCCGATGAAATTTCACTATAAAATGAAATTGAAAGCCTTATCGGCACCCAAACCCGAAATTGATTATACCATTGTGTTATTTGGAATTTTTAGAACCTTATGGCATATTTAATTTGAAATTGTTTTGGTATGATTAAATTAGATTAAATAAGCTAATTAAAGAGTTGGACTTATTTACCGTTTTGCCACCCGGTGGCCAAATCTATACAAAACACATCCTTGAGCCTTGTTTCATTCAACAAAACATTTCATTAGCCTTGGG
Source organism: Camellia lanceoleosa (assembly GCA_025200525.1). Taxonomy (NCBI): domain Eukaryota; kingdom Viridiplantae; phylum Streptophyta; class Magnoliopsida; order Ericales; family Theaceae; genus Camellia; species Camellia lanceoleosa. The sequence continues at coordinate 43,828,788 of CM045760.1, forward strand.
TGAGTGGGAAATTCTGAGAAAACATTTTAGAGAGAGAGGGAGAGCAATTCTAGAGAGAGAGAAGGAAGAATTCAAAGAAGAATTGGAGATTTAGCTTGCATTTGTCAAGATTGTGCTAAAATAAGTGAGATTGAAGGCTTTAGGTGAGAATTCAACCTTTAATTTGTGAACTTTAGTCATCTAACATGAGATTTCTTCAAGATTATGGGATTAATCATGTAATGGAGCTTAGAATGAGGGATTGTAGCTCAAATCATGCATGCATGCATAAATTTCCATGTTTTGAGTTTGAAATCAAAGGTTTCTTCCATGCATGTGTTAATTTCTCTTACATTTTGGACATTCAACTTATTTTTCATCAAATTACCAAGTTTGATCATGTTTTGGAAGGTTTGAATTGGAAGAAGTTCTTGCATGTTGGTTTCATGGGTCAAATTGAGATTTAAGTTGGATTTTAAAGAAATGACAAGTTTTTGGGCCATGATTTCTTGTTTTAATTCTTAAACCATGTTGTTTTATAAGTCTTCATGTGTTTCCTTCATTTTGGGCCCAGAAAAACGAGTTTTGAAAGGTTGAAAGTCGAATTTGAGCTTGAGGAGGCAATCTGGAAATTCCAGATTTTGCAGGCTCGCTCGAGCGAAGGGGTTCTCGCTCGAGCGACCACTCTAAGATCGTGCACCTCGCTCGAGCGACCAAAAAGTCCGCTCGAGCATAAATTTCATGCTCCCAGAAGTTTTGCAGAATTTACAGATCGCTCGAGCGAGGGAATGTGCGCTCGAGCGACCACTCACATCTTTGCATGTCCGCTCGAGCGAGGAAGTCTACGCTCGAGCGGAGTGTCATTTCTGCATGCTCGCTCGAGCGAGGAAAGCTTCGCTCGAGCGAGGACCAAAAATTCTGAAATTTTGCCTAAGTGTCCCAAGGCATGTTTTGACATCCTCATTGCATCTTAGGTATTCCTAAGCCTTAATTAAGCTATAGTAATGAGGTTATGGGCTAGAAACACACACTAAGAAAAGAATGTAACCAGATAAAGAATGGCAAGTATGTATGTGACTTGAGCATTGTATTAAGAATGAATCACACTAAGAGATTGCAAGGGTGTGTGTGTGTTCTAAGCCATGTGTTAAGAATGAACATGAACCAACATAATGAAAGTTAAGCCTTAATGGCCACATGAATAAGTAATGATAAGACTCGTTGGTGCTATGTATTTTGTGATTGTAGGTCAACGTCCGAGGAAGTGATTGACCATCTACGGAATCACTAGTAACGTTATCGTAAAGATACGTTGATATAAAATTATGTTCCAAATGTGATATATCAAGCTATGATTTCTGAAATGATATATGTTTCTGTGAACGAACATTCCAAGTTTGAAATCTATTATGGCATCCATAGATAGTCCCAAGTCATGGGGGACAGCATGAAAATGCGGGTCCATGACAATTACGAGATCTCGTTAGCCACTTCATTGTGGTGTTTGTTTAATCGGTGTCCGGGACCGGTTACTCTAGTCGGAAGACGTTTTGGATTTGTGTTATGTTCTATGGGATATGCCATTATTATGTTCACATATGAGATGATTATGTTTATGCTATGATCTGTTTGTACGTATAAAATGTTCGGATTTCGTTCACTAACCCCTTTACCTTAATGTTATTCACTGGGCTTTAGCTCACTGTTTGTATATATATATTATAGGTGAGCATTTTGGAGTGCAAGCCCGAAGGTTTTGTGGGGGACTGTGTTTCTGTTGTCAGCCAGCCTTTGTGCCTCACGAGGAGGTTCCCAATGTGTCTTGGGTTTAAGTGTTGCTACATTCTGTTTATGCATTGGGACTTAATTTTAATTATGTTGGCTGTACCTAAGAACCTGTAATGTGTGTGGTATAATATAATGTATGGTTGACCTATGGTTATGTAATTAAAGTTTTAAAATTATTCTGTTTCATGTAAGTCAACACAGCTCATTGGACATTTATATTTATGTATTTGCTTCCGCTAGCCCCTTTTTATATGCCTGTCTGTTTAGAGGCCGTAGGTAATCTAAGGATTACTGGCCGGTTACGATGCTAAACCTATAGGGGCGGGTTTGGGTCGTGACAGTTGTCCATTGAGACCACCCCAAAACAACTGGTGGGATTAGTCTTCCTAGGAGGTGCAGCGCCAACTTTGACCTTTTCAGATAAGGAATTGCCACCGGAAGGCTCGGCACACAACAAGCCCCTATACATATCTGTGGAATGCCGAGAAAAGTGAGTACCAGTTGTATTAGTTGATACCAGGTCAGCAATCAACATCTACCCATGTCGCATAGCCTACGCTATCGACCTGAAACCAGTCGATTTTGTGCCTACGGCCTAGGTGATCTGGGCGTATGACAATACAAGTCGAGAGGTAATGGGAACAGTATTGATTAGAGTACAAGTCGGTCCAGCCTAATAGGACATCGAGTTCCATGTATTGGATGTGCCTGCCACTTTTAATCTATTGCTTTGATGACCTTGGTTGCATCAAGTAAAAGCTGTCTCCTCAACCCTCCACCAGATGTTGAAATACCTCCATGGAAAGGGGGTGGCTATTGTTTTTGGGAATTCTTCTATATATCCCTCGCCAGAGGTCACTACACCTATGCTGGAGATTGTGCATAGTGAAGAGGATGTCTTCATTTTGAGGTTTACCTTGGCTGAGGCTCGGATGGTGCAGACTATCTTGGTTGTTGATGAAAACCTATATGTCAGTGCCCAATCTGTATATCTCATGAATAAGCTGCGACACATGCCCAGAATAGGATTAGAAAGAAGTGACCGGAAGGGCGTTACTGCATTGGCCGACGTGCCACATAACCCGCATGCCTTTGGTCTTGGCTATACGCCCACCAAAGAGGACTGGGTGAGAAAAGGGAAAAAAATGGCCGGGAGAGCCAGAGTAAAGTAAAGCGAGAAGCGCTACAAGTTTGTACACCAACCAATTCGAGGAACCCTGAATGGTTATTTTGTTCGGGAGGGTGAAGACTTCCCATTCTGTGGTTTCCCCGAACCCTGGTTCAACTCTGAGAAGCAGCGGGTTCCTGGCTTTGAGATTTTCTTTGACTTGTAGCTGTAAGAGAGTGACACAGAGGAACAGAATGAACAAACTGCTAAGGCTTCAAAGAGCACAGAAAGTGATTCCAATAACAATGAACTTGAAGTAGGGGCATCATTGGCATGTCTCCTTTTGGATCCTTCGATCGATCTAGAGAGCTTGTAGGATGACCTAACTATTTCCATGATTGGAGACCAACCAGGTGCTAACCCTTCTAGCAGTATTCTAGATACATTTGACGCACCGTCCCTCATTTGGCAGCTGGAGGAGGGCTTTTTGTCCAGGAGTTCTGAGTTGGGTAGTGAGCCAAAATTTGATTCCACAAAATTTGTGGAGTTGGAATCAGATTCCAGTTCCTCTGAGTCGAAGTCCGGTATTCTTGGGGTTGATAACCCAAATGCTGAAGTTTTGTCCAGGTCGTCTTTTTCCTTTTGTTTTGAGTCAGTTGTAACTGAGGAATTGGATGAGCTTGACCTTCGGAATGTGAATACCACTGCAGTTTCTGAGTACTTCTCTGTGTCACTTGTATATTGCATTGATCATGACTTTCAAAATTTTAATGAAAATGATGAAGAATGAATTCCTCTGATTTTGAAACATTTGATTGATCGAGATGAGGAGAGGTTTGTAAAACCCCTCGTTGATGAAATCATTCCAATTAATGTGGGTACTGAGAAGGATCCGCGTCTAGTCCAAATCGGGTCCACGTTGTCTTCAGAGGAGCGCGAGCGCTTAGTCACTTTATTAAAAGATTTTAAACATGTTTTCATGTGGTCCTACGAAGATATGCTTGGAATTGATCCTGAGATTGTACAGCATCGGATCCTTCCTGACCCCGAGGCCCGACCAATCAAGCAGAAGCTTCGGAGAATACGCTCGTATTGGGCTTTGAAGATTAAGGAAGAGGTCATCAAGCAGATAGATGCAAGGTTTTTGCTAGTTTTTGAGTATTTGACTAGGTTGGCCAGCATTGTTCCGGTGCCAAAGAAAGATGGCAGAATTTGGGTGTGTGTGGATTTCAGAGATCTGAACAAAGCTAGTCCGAAGGACGACTTTCCTCTGCCGCACATTGATGAATTGGTGGACTTCACCGTAGGCCATGCGTTGCTCTTCTTCATGGATGGATTTTCTGGGTATAACTAGATTCTGATAGCACTCGAAGACAGAGAGAAAACCGCTTTCACCACGCCGTGGGGAACTTATTGCTACAGGGTAATGCCATTTGGATTGAAGAATGCTGGGGCTACCTATCAATGGGCTGTAATCATAATTCTGCATGATATGATCCACAAAGAGGTCGAGGTGTATGTGGACGGCAGGATTGTCAAGTCCAAAGAAAGAGAGGGCCACTACACTACCTTGAAGAAATTTTTTCAACGGATCAGAGAATATCGGTAGAGGCTGAATCCACAAAAGTGTACTTTTGGTGTGATAGCAGGGAAAATACTGGGTTTATTGATCACACAGAAGGGCATCGAGGTAGACCTTTCCAAAATCAAGGTCATCCTAGAAATGCCACCACCAATGACTGAGTGCGAGGCTTTCTAGGTAAAGTGCAATTCATTAGACAATTTATTTCAAAATTAACCTTGACTTGTGAACCACTATTTGGTCTCTTGAAGAAAGGAAAGAAATTCCAATAGGATGACCGATGTCAATTCACTTTTGAACAGATCAAGTAGTACCTTCAGAACCCACCCATGTTGTCATCGCTAGAGCTGGGGAAGCCGTTGATTTTGTATCTGTCAATAACGGACACAACGATGGGATGCATGCTAGCTCAGGAATCATAAGATAGAGTAGAGAAAACCATTTATTACCTAACTAAAAAGATGCTGGATTATGAGACCCCGTTACACTCCACTCGAGAAGGCTTGTTTGGCCTTGGTATGGGCTACTAGGAAGTTGAGGCACTACCTATTAGCTCACTTTGTAATTCTAGTTTTGAGATTAGATCCTATCAAATATCTTGTCGAGAATCCAGTGCTTACGAGTAGGCTAGCTCGTTGGTTGCTTCTTCTCTCCAAATTTGATTTGAAATATGTCAATCACAAGTCTGTCAAGGGGAGAACGGTGGCTGAGTTCCTGGAAGATCACCCAATGGAAGGAAATGAAGCAGTGGAATATCTATTCCTAGATGAAGTTATTTTGCAAGTCGAGAAAGAGATTTGGACAATGTACTTTGACGGAGCGTCTAACCAATACGGTTATGGGATAGGGGTGTTGCTAATAGCACCCAACAATTCCCATATACCCTTAGCCTTCAAACTACAGTTCAAGGTATCCAACAACGAAGCAAAGTACGAGGCGTGGATCGTTGGTTTGGAAGCTGACCTTGAACTAGGGGCAAAAAGGTTGGATGTCATTAGGGACTCAAACCTGGTTGTGTCTTAAATAAAAGGAGACTAGAAGGTCAAAGAAGAAAATATGAAGATCTATCACCAGACCTTGGACATTCTGATTCCTAGGTTTGAGAAGTTAACCTTCACGCTGTAGACACCCCATTTTTGACCGACCTTAAGACTCAGACGTCACCGATTGAGCGCTCGGTGATGTTGCATACTGTGCTCGTTCAGAAGCCTCAGAGTCGCGGCCGCGCGCCCTGCCTCCGGACTTCCGAACTCTCTTCTGTGCCTTGTCTCGGTTTGCGAACCAGACTCGGTTTCCTCTGTTTTCTTTCCTGAGGGAAGGGAGTGGTCCTGTAGGCTATCTCTCGGTGGCCGTAGGCTACATTTCGTGGCCGTAGGCCATTTTGCCCATTTCGGTTTGGGCCGTCGGAGCCGTGTGCCTCGGCTCGGGACCGCTCAACCATCTCCGATTTCTCCGGTTTTTGGCATGCACCTCTGTTTTATCATTCCGAGCAACACTGGGGCCTCTGATGCCCACTTCGTGGTCGAACACCACTTTCGGTGTTTACAGCTGGTTTTCGGGACCCCGAATCGCGCGGTTTGGACCCCGAGCGTTCATTTCTCATTAGTTTTTGTTCAATTTTGGCAGGTACCTCTGTTTCAACACCAGGAAGATCACTGGGGGGTGGGAGGCCAGCAGTTATCCCAGATAACTAGTTTCGCTCCTCCGGCGTCCGTTTTGCTCACTTCCAGGCCAATGTTGAACACCCTAGGGATATTTTCTTCCAACCAAAGCTACATATTTGTGATCAGGGGACATGGGAGGACCCTAAAAAGTGGTGGTCGGCCAGTAATTGTTACTTTCATTTTTGAGCCTCTCCTTCAAGTGCAATGTTGTGACTCTTGTTCCAGAGTTGCCAAATTCCAACCATGGAGTCTTGTTTTACACATATGGGAGGACCCTAAAAAGTGGTGGTCGACCAGTAATTCCTGTTTTCATTTTTGAGCCTCACCTTCAAGTTGAGTGTTGTCTCTCCTGGTTCACAGTTGCCAATTTTCAACTACATGGTTGTGTTGAGGACACATGGGAGGACCCTAATCTCCTATGGTCGGCCACTAATTCAACATTTCATTTTTTGCCCCTGGCTGGCCGGCCATGGGAGGTGGCTGGCCGGCCATGAGGGGTGGCTGGCCGGCCACTTGCAGCAAAACCACCTGGCCGGCCTGCTTCCTGCTTTTGAGTACTTTATAGCTGTCCGGCTGTTTTTCCAAATATCTTCTGCCTCCGGGGGATATTTTGGAAGGGAAAGCTTGGGTGCATTTCCCTCCCTTTTACACCCCTTTCTTGCCCATTTAAGGGGCTGACCCTCTTCTTTGTCAAGGTTAGAACATTTGATCTTAAGAGCCTCTCTTCCAAAAGCTCCATTTCCATAGCCAAAAATCCTAAAAAGTTTCAAGTCCCTAGCTAATTCCTTCATCAACCCTAAGCCTCACCATCACCACTACCATTCCAGCAGCAAAGGAAGGTTCTTCAAGGGCTAAGAAGCAACAAATTCAAGCCAAGAGGTAGCAAAAGTTGGATCTTCAAGGGTAAGTCTCAAATTCCATCTTTTGTGACATTTTCTTGCTTCCTATTTCTACCCTACTTGCCTACTGTTTTGGGCTCCGAGCCCTACTGATTTTAGGCTCATTTTGAGCCCCTCTACAACATTGTAGAAGGGCTCAACCTTATTTGATGCTTCTATATACCACTTGTTTCAATATCCACCTTGTATATCATAATCTTGCATGCTATTTTTGGCTTATATACATTTGTTTTTTGGGCTCCGACCCCTAATGGTTTTAGGCTTATTTTGAGCCCCTCTACAACATTTTAGAAGGGCTCAACCTCATTTGGTGCTTCCATGCATGACCTATCATTATAGCCTTCTTTTGGTCCATATATTGCATGCTATTTTGAGCATATCTACATACTGATTTTGGGGTTGTCATTCACTGTAAATATGCATATTTTTGGCTCCTCTTTAATGTTGTAGAACTGTGTTTTTCAGTTTGAGCATTGTAGATACCACTTACTTTGTAATTCTCCTTTTTTTTCCCCATTTTTGCATGCTATTTTTGCCATACTTGTGGTTGTTATTTAGCCTTGTTTTGTACTGAAAAGATGCTATTTTTGGGACTGCCTTGCTACTGTTTTTGCTTTCATGTGCCAATTTTGCATGTTTAGCATAGCCGTAGGCCATTTCGGGTACTTAAAATCACATTTCGGGATGATTTCATGCATTGATTGTCATTTCGTATCATTTCGGGGCTGTTTTCCCCTTTATTTAGCTGCTGAAATTTGGTTTGCATGCTTGCATATCATTTCCCATGTCATTTCATGCCTTAGTACATTGCCTCGGTTTGCGTGCCAGTGGGCACGCACTTCGAGGCACCTCTTTTTTATCCGTCGGCAGCTTCTGTGAGTGCGGCTGAGGTCCTCTCATGTTGGCGTAAGCCCAATTTGCATTCCGTATGCCATTTCATCCCATTTTATCATCGCCTCGGTTTGCGTGCCTGTGGGCGCGCATTTCGAGACACTTCGGTTTTATTCGATTTGCGTTTCATCATCGCCTCGGTTTGCGTGCCTGTGGGCGCGCATTTCGAGGCACTTCAGTTTTACCCGATTTCAATTTTATCATCGCCTCGGTTTGCGTGCCTGTGGGCACGCATTTCGAGACACTTCGGTTTTATCCGACTTTCCATTTCATCATCGCCTCGATTTGCGTGCCTGTGGGCGCGCATTTCGAGGCACTTCGATTTTACCCGATTTGCATTTTATCATCGCCTCGGTTTGCGTGCCTGCGTGCACGCTTTTCGAGGCATCTTATTTTCATCTCATTTTCCCAGTATTGTGCATACTAGGTTGTATCGTAGATTGCCTTCATGCATTACCTCGGTTTGCGTGCCCGTGTGCACGCATTTCGAGGTTGCTCATTTTCATGGCATTGTGTATGTTAGGACCGTATATTAGCTGCATTTCATGTATACCATGCATATTGCATCGTGTTCGGGATAGGCGTTAGTCCGGACACGGGAAACGAGGCACGTTTCGTACTCCGAGTGACGGAACGGGTCTCAATTCCCAAGTCGCTGATACTCCGGATTACCCATGATGGAGTTAGGTTTTGTTGTAGCATTTATCTGCATTCATCCTATATTGAGTTGTGCAATTCGGTTCCTCGGCTATCATGCATCGGTATGCGTGATTGGTGGCACGAGGATCGAGGCATGTATATATTTGTGAAAATACATTGCTATGCCCTTTTTCCGCTCTCTGTTACAGCAAAACCGAGGATCAACAACTTTTCGGAGTCCGTGGCATTTAGAAATCGCAAACAGAGGCTAATTGGGGCATCCCAGTGGATTTCCGCGTCGAAGCAGCCCGGCATGCATTATTCATCAGAAGCAAGGCGGTCCCTGGCTTGCATGCCAATTTTTCTCATTTAATTTGTCAATTAAATAGAAATTTGTATATTTATTTGGACTGTATTATTTCGGACTGTATTATTCTTTTATTTCGGACTGTATTATTATTTATTCGGACCCTCTGCGCGAGGGCAATGTTGTAATAAGGGTGTGTGAGTGTGATGTATGTCTTCCAACCCCACGTCTTTCTCCCTTTTATTTACCCGCTTACAATGGTTAGATATAGGGCATATTTCAATTAGCATACAGCATGACAGCATGTTTGCATCATTCATCTGTTTTGCACGCACCGGGCTCGGCGCATCATACAAACTGCATCTGTATTTCAATTCCAAATTGAATACTTGATAGCTGTAGCATTTCACATGTCATATTTAGAATAGCCGAGCCTGCTATAGTTTGCATTTTTGCATGTGTTGCATTAGGCATTTCAGTATACTTAGGATTCATGCATGATTTCTAATCGTTTTCTTGTTTTGGCTTGGAGTACTCGGTAAGTTGTTATGCTTTAGCATACTTGCATGCGTGTGAGTGTTGCCATGATAGCATGCTTGCCATGAGGCTAACTGCTTATGTGATATAACTGCCTTGAATGCCTGTGGGTGAAGGTTGAGTTATTTGAATTGGGACAATGCATTGACTGTTTGTTTTAAGCCCACTAGATAGTGGCAACATCACTGTTTTCTAAGCCCACCGGAGGGTGGCAAATCCGCATTTTAGCCTACCTGCGGGTAGAACCATCACATCATTTTCAATCAAACAAACAAACATGAAATGTTTTGTTCCAATTCAGACGGCCCAGTCTATATTTGTTTGCTGCGAGCATCACATAGTAACCTAGGCTAATAACCAGAATAAGAACTCACAAAGTTTTCAAAAACAGATATCATGGTTAGTAGAGGCCGGTCTTTGACCGGGCGAGAGGGGGTGCTCACGATGTGACCTTCCCTAATCGTACCCAAGTTCCCGAGCCAACTTTGGTGATGACGGACACGTGGCCTTTCGGCACCGAGTCAGGGTTTCCTAAATTTCCCATTTTAAAATATTTAGGTGGCGACTCTGTTATCTGGCAAAGCAGTCCATGTTTGGCACTTCTTTCAAAAAATCTGTTTTCCTTCAAAATGATTTGCCGGATTTGGACTCTTTGGTTCAAGATTGAGAACCGTGACAAAATCGAGTCCGAACTGTAGCGAGGTCCCTCGCGAGTGTTGTTACACACGCATCTACTAAGAGAGAACAACAGGTTCGCTGATGCCTTATCAACTTTATCTTCTATGATAGACATCCCATTTGGAGTTCGGATGCGTCCGATCATCATTAAACAACGATATACGCCGACCTACGAGTTGATCGCCGCAATAGATGAAGTACAAGATCAAAATCCCTGGTATTATGATATCTAGAACTTCTTAGAAAAAGAGGTTTATCCACTAAGGGCAAATGCCAAAGATAAAAGGGCAATTTGGCAGATGGCCGTTCCATTTATCATCTGCGGGGGTAAGTTGTATAAAAGGGGTCATCTGGGAATGCACAAGCTATGTGTTGACGCAGAGGAATCGAAGCGCCTAATGGAGGCCATCCATGGGGGAGAGTGTGGAGCACACATGAGCGGAGTAATGTTAGACCGGAAGATTCTCAGGCAAGGTTACTACTGGTCTACCATGGAGGAGGATTGTATTGGTTTTGTTCGACGATGCCACAAATGCCAAATTCATGCCAATCGCATAAATATCCCGCCGTCAAAGCTGTACAACATGATTTCACCATGGCTTTTCTTAGTCTGGGAAATTGACGTCATTGGGGCAGTTACACCGAAAGGGTCAAATGGACATGAGTACAATATGGTGGCAATTGATTATTTTACGAAGTGGGTGGAAGCTCAGTCTTATGCAGTGTTGAAAGCAACACATGTGGCTAAGTTCATTCGAAACAATATCATTAGTCATTATAGAGTCCTGAATGAGATCATTTCAAATAATGGCTTTCATTTCAAGAAAGAAGTAATCGACTTGTTGGAGAAATGCAACGTGGCTCTTCATAAGTCATCTACATATCGGCCGTAAACCAATGGAGCTGTTGAGGCTACCAACAAAAATATCCAGCACATTTGCAGAAAATAGTTGAGACCTATAGGGACTGGCCAGACAAATTGCCATTTGCTCTTTGGGGTTACAGAACTTTAATCCAGACATCTACTAGGGCAACTCCATACTCTCTAGTTTATGGGATGGAAGTTGTTCTGCCAATCGAAATAGAGGTTCCGTCGCTGCGGGTTATGGTTGAGTGTCAGATAGCAGAGGTGGATTGGCAACATAGCAGGTTTGAAGAACTGATGTTGTTTAATGAGAGAAGGCTGAAAGTACTGTACCATGTTCAGGGTTATCAATGTAGGATTGCTAGGGCTTTTAACAAGAAGGTTAAGTCTCATAATCTTAATTAAGGGGATTTTGTATTGAAAGACAACTGAGCTTCCACCCATGACCCTAGGGGCAAGTTCAGACCCAATTGGATTGATCTTTACATTATCAAAGCTATCTGGTCGGGTGGAGCTGTTATTCTTATAGACCTGAATGGCCTAGAATTTTTCCAATCGATCAACATGGACAAGTTGAAGAAATTTTACCGCTGAGAGGCTTGTTAGGCCGAAAACTCGGAAGGGCAACCTAGGCAAAAGTTAGAGCACAAAAAATTGGAAAAAAATAAAAACTAAGCTTGCAAGGTTGAAAACCCAGAAAGGGCGGCCTTGGCAAAAGTTAGAGCGCAAAAGGAGAGAGTGTAGACACCCCATTTTTGACCGACCTTAAGACTCAGACGTCACCAACTGAGCGCTCGGTGATGTTGCATATTGTGCTCGTTCTGAGGTTTCAGAGTCTCGACTGCGAGCCTTGCCTCCGGACTTCCGGGCTCTTTTATGCTTTGCCTCGGTTTGCGAACCAGGTCCTATTTTCTCTGTTTTCTCTTCCCGAAGGGAGGGAGAGGTCTCGTAGACTATCTCTCAGTGACCGTAGGCTAGGTTTCGTGGTCGTAGGCCATTTTTCTCGGTTGGAGGCCAGTTTTCGATTTTCGGAGCCGTCGGCCATATGCCTCGGTTCGGGACTGCCTAATTACCTCTCTTTGCTCCGATTTTTGGCACACACTTTGTTTCCTCTCCTTAGAGGGACACTGTGGCCCGGGAGACCACCTTCGTGGTCATATGCCACCTCCAGTGCTTAACAGCCTGTTTTCGGGGCCCCGGACCGTGCGTTTTGGCCCCTGAACCCTCGTTTTGCATCAGTTAGGGTTCATTTTTTGTATAGACCCTATTTTCATGGTTATGAAGATGGTAGGATGGTGGGAGGCCACCTTTTTCCCTAAAAAACCAGTTTTATCATTTTCTCTCTCCAAAAGCCGATTTTTTCTCACTTTTGAGCCACAATTTTTGATTTTTCATACCACCATTGTGATCTACACATCTGGGAGGCCACCAATATGGGTAGGCCGACCAGTAATTCTTCCTAATCCTTTTGAACCCCTCTAAAAAGCTGGTTTTTCTCTCTCTTGAACCATATTTTCTGGTTTTTCTCCATACAGCTGTGTTGCACTCACTTGGGAGGCCACCTTTCTAGGGTGGCTGACCAGCAATTCTTGTTGACCCTTTTGACCCCTGGTCGGCCAACCAGGGGAGGTGGCCGGCCGGCCACCTTGGCCTTTTGAACCTAGTCGGCCAGGTTTGTCTCTTCAGGTGCATTCCAGCTGTGACAGCTGTTTTGCACCAGATCCACTGCCCGAGGGTTTGTCCTTGTTTTTGGTCAATTTTAGGTGGTTTTTACCCCCTTTTCTTGGTTTCAAGGTGGTTTGGCCTCTTTGGTCAAGGTTCTTGAGGAAGCTTGACCTTTTTAGTTTAGCTTCCCCAAGAAGCTTGACCCCTTTGGTCAAGCTTCCTTTAGAAGCTTTGAGCCCCCTCTCCTGGCTTCTCCAAGAAGCCTCATCTCTTTCCCTCTATATAAACAACCCTCAACCTCCATTTGCAAGGGTTAGAAAAATCAGCTGGAGAATTTGCATACAATCCTCCATATCTCTCTCATCCAAGCCTCAAAACACCCTTGTTCTTGCACCATTTACACACCAACTCATAACCTACCATCTCCATCATCCATTCCAACACCTTGGAAGTCATTTGCAGAGGTTGAAAGCTCACCAACTTGGTCCAGAAGCTGCTGGAAATCTGCTCTTCAAGGGTGAGTCCCTATTTCCCCTTTTCTTGCCTTATTTTGCATGATTGATTAGCCTTATTTGCAAGCATCTTTGGGCTTCGAACTAAACTGTAAAGTGTCTTATTTTGAGCCTCTCTTCAACTTTGTTGAAGGGCTCTTTGCTATTTGAGGCCATCTACTTCCCCTTACCCTCTATCTCTCTTTTAGAGCTATTTTTGCATCATATTTTAGCCTCACTTGTGAACACTTTTGAGATTTGATATAAACTGGAAAAAATATTTTTTTGACATCCTCTTTAAGTTTGGTAAGGTTCCATTTCTGTTTGGGGTCATCTTCTCCTATGCATGCTTCATTCCTTCATGATTAGGGCTATGCATTAGAGCACTTGCATTGGCCATGGTTTGACCTCTTAGCCACTGAAATCCAGTGGATTTTCAGTGGCTTAGATGCATTTTTGAGGGCCAAAATTAGAGGGGGGTGATCCCCTCTCTCATTGTCTTGTTTGGTGGTCTTTTAGGCCTTCCAAAAGGACCCTATTTTGCATACATTGAAGTCTTATTTTAGGCTTTATTTTGAGGGTTTTGAGGTCTGCCTTGGCTCTTTCCGAGGCCCTTTTGGCAATATTTTATGTCTATAATGCATGTGTAGAGAAATTTCATTCAAGGCCTTTCCAAAAGGCCTTTCTTTGCATGCTTCCGTGACTAATTCCAGGGCCAATTTGGTGAGTTTTAGGGCTGTCATAACCCATTTCTAGAGTTGGTTTGGTCTTGCTAAGTGTCTATCTTGAACGTGCTTAATAACCCCTTGTATAGCCCTCTAAAGGAGCTCATCATTTTGGCATGCATTGGCTGCATTTCAGTGATTATTTGGGCAGATTTTGGCATGATCTGTTCACTAATTTTTTCTGGTTTGATGAGTTCTCATGCGCTTCATATACATGCCATGTAAACCATGTTTGCTAGTCAAAGTTGCATGCTATTTTAGTCCATCATGCTAGCATCTTTTGGTCATGCTTTGAACTAGAAATGTTCATGTTTTGGGACTGCCTTGGCTCTGTCTTTGTACTTTATAGTTAAATAATGCATGCTTTGTATAGCTATAAGTCAATACATATGTCTAGTTTTGAGTTTCGGGGCTCATCTCATGCATCAGGTGCCATGTTTCCATGTTTCGGGACCTTTTAGCATCATGTTTCAGTGCTGGAATTTACATGTTTGAATGCCATGCTTCATTCTTGCCATACCTTGTTAGAGTTGCATGCTGTGCCTTGGGTTCGGTCCTCGGTTTGCGTGCATGTGTGCACGCATTTCGATAGTCTCATTTTCATCTTATGGCTGCTGATGTGGGTGTGGCTAAGGTCCACTCATATTGGTGTAAGCCCACATTGCATTGTGTAGGCCATCTTAGTCTATAGCATTATGTATGCTAGGTTGTATGTTAGAGCATTGTGTATGCCATGTTACATCGAGCATTGTGTATGCCATTTCATAGCATTGTATATGCTAGGTTGCATGTTAGGATTGCATTCATGCATCTCATGCATATGGCATTGTGTTTAGGATAGGAGTGAAACGAGGAATGTTTCGTACTCTGAGTGACGGAACGTGTCTCAATTCCCGGTCACCGACACTCTGGATTAACCATGATGGAGTCTCGATCTTGTTGTGTTTTTATGTGCGTTCATTTCATATTGAGTTGTGCAAATCGACTCCTCGGCCATCATGCATCGAGATGCGTGATTGATGGCACGAGGATCGAGGACTACACTCCCTGAAGAGTAGTCATGCATACATATGTGAAAATACTTTGCCATGCCCCTTTCTTGCTCTTTGTTGCAGCAAATCAGAAATCAGCAGCTTTCTAAAGCCTTGCACAGCATTCCGGCCTTAATTGTAAACAGAGGCTAATCGGGGCATCGCAATGGATTTCCGCGCAAGGCAACTGAAGCATGCATCATTCATCATTTGGAACAGAGCTGAGGCGGTCCATAGATTTGCGTGCTAGTTTACTGCTTTCATAATTAAATTTGTTAATTAATTAGGGTTTTGTACTTATTTGGACTGTATTATTTATTCGGGACTGTATTATTTATTCGGACCCTCCGAGCGAGGGCACAATTGTAATAACTGTGTGTGTGTGTGTGTTGTATGTCTTCCAACCCCACGTCTTTCTCCCTTTTATTTACCAGCTTATGATGGTTAGATTAGGGCATGTTTCAATTAGCATACAGTATGATAGCATGTTTATATTCATTCATCTATTTTGCATGCACCGGGCTCGGTGCATCATACTATCTGCATTGTATTTCAATTCTGAGTTGAGTACGTGTTAGCTGTAGCATTTCACATGCCATCTTTAGAATAGCCGAGCCTATAGTTTGCATTTTGCATGTGTTGCATTGGGCATTTCAGCATAGTTAGGATCATGCATGGATTTCTAACTTAGCTTTTGTTTTGTCTTGGAGTACTCGGTAAGTGTTTATGCTTTAGCATCCTTGCATATGTGTGAGTGACTGCCATGATAGCATGCTTACCGTGAGGCTATATGCTTATGTGATATATCTGCCTGAATGCTTGTGGGTGAAGGTTGGGTTATTTGAATTGGAACAATTCATTAATTGTGAATTTTAAGCCCAATTCAGGCGATCCAGTCTATACTTGTATGCTGCGCGCATCACATAGTAATTATAGGCTAATAACCAGAATAAGAGCACATAATGTTTTCAAAACTAGATATCATGATTAGTAGAGGCCGATCTTTGATCGGGCGAGCGGGGGTGCTCACGAAGTGACCTTCCCCAATCGTACCCAAGTTCCCGAGCCGAGGCAACTTTGGTGATGACGGACACGTGGCCTTAGGTAACGAGTCAAGGTTTCCTAAATTTCCCCAAAATAATTAAATATTTAGGTGGCGACTCTGTATCTGGCAAAGCAGTCTATGTTTGGCACTTCTTTACAAAAAAAAAATCTATTTTCAAAAACAATTTGCTGGATTTGGACTCTTTGGTTCAGATTAAGAACCGTGACAATTTGAGTCCGAACTGTAGTGAGGCCCAAGGGCGCGTCTACAGAGAGTTAATACTCAAGTGAACCCGAACCGAACTATGTAAGGCCTGATTCCCATCTTTGGAATATATAGGCAACTTCATTCTGAAGCTTGGCCCTAAACACCTCCAAATCAACTGTGTCCATGTGATTGATCAAGGCATCTTTGTCTGTTTGTTATTTGAAAGTTCGGTTATGAGCCTTACTCTGAGAAAAGAGCTAACTACAGTGCTGAGCAGTGCTATTTAGACAAGGGGCAATTTTCTATTTTCAGATTCGGGGTTGTACATCTCAAGGATAGATTCCATGTGTGTCAAGTTGTGATCTTCATCGAAAATGGTTTTGAAAAGTTTTGATAAAAGCTAATTTTGTTCAAATTAATCCTTTTACAACTTAGACCATTTTTGGACCAAATGGAAAATTTTCAGTGCTTACAACTTCAATTTCATTGATTTCAATACGAAGTTCTCCAACTCTCGATACAAATCAAAGTTGCTTTTATTACATTCAAAAGAAAACTTGAAAGGCAAGATCAAAGCAATAAAACTTGGGGTATAGATGAATCAGATGTTCCTGTATCCCCCGCTCATGCTTGTGGAAGCCTCTGATGCTAAAGTGGGCCTGGTTTGTGCCTCATCGTTGAGCCAAGTTAGGCACTCGCCAGAAAGTACGCAGTTAAAACTAGGGGTAGGAGCCAGAAGCTCTCTCATTCTCCACGCAGTGGGATATCGAGCCAATTGTGAACCTCAGATTGGAAATGAAGTTGGGTATTCTACCCCTCCTCTGGGCAAATCTGGTCATGTCCAAACTGACGCCTAAACCGAAACGAAAAGTAGAATACACAGTGTGTAAGGCGAATCACCTGAATGTTAGGTTGCCGAGTCATGCTGTAGCTCATCCCGGGTAGATCAAACTAGGGGCAACGCCAAGTAATGTCAGCAGCAAACCTGTTGCACATCCAATGGCACCACCACCCTTCGTTCAGGAAATCAACTAGCCGTTGGTGAAAGAAATAGCTCCATGCTAAATATGCAAGGCAATAATCCACTATCTTCAGCTTGTCCATAAGCCATATCTGGGGAGGGATGAAAGAAAAGAGAGATTAAAAAATAGAGATGTGTATGTTGAGAGAAAAGTGAGAAAAAGGCTTTGAGAGAAAAATAGAGTGTGAGTGCCAAGAGATGTGAGAAACACATATTAGAAAGGGTGGGAAACATTACCTGCAAAAGGCTTTGGTTGTCTCTCGCCGATGAAAGGCATCCAATCCCATCAAGGTCTTAGCTAATGTCAAGCCAATAAAATTCTTGCCCTTTTTCAAGCCTTGTGCCACTTTAATTAGCCAGATGTTAGACCGAAACTAGAGGCAAGGAGGAAGTGTGCTAGCATACACAAACAAAGGGCGTGTTACCAAAAACCCTGCCAAAGGAGATCCCCTCGGTCACCGGCGTTAGAAAATCGATGAATGAAACTGGGGATGTCCAGCTCTCCATTGTGAACTAAGGATCGAGCCTCATGCAGAGTAAGCCCACACATTCGTCCTAAAGCTTGGGCGTGACCGAAACGGGGTTGAGGCAAGATTTCCTCATCACGCCAGGACTCCATTAGTGCTTGAAATTCTTCAATTGTTGGGCATATCTCTTGCCCTTTGAAATTAAAGACGTGCGTAATCGGGTTCCAACATCTGGCCTCGGCATGAAGAAACGGAAAGCAACGAGAAGTTTGGCTCAAAGGGAAAAGGGCATTGAGGCCAAAACCATAGAAATTCACTTTTTCTGAGCCATCTAAAGCAGCTATCTAGTCTTGAAGTCTGTTGACGAATAATATCTCCATTTTGAGAGCAAAATATCAAGAACTTATGTGTTTTCCAGAATAGCAGCATAGGAGTCTTATTTATAGAGTTTGGGAAGCAGCTCAGCATGACACCTGGACAACACTGATCGACATCACACCAATGGCTAGCTGTGCATCAGTGAGGCCCGGCCGGGTCCTGGTGTTGGCCCAGTGCAAGTCTGCTGCAGTGAAGCCTGGCCTTTGTATGGATAAATTGCAATTGTACTTTTGAGTTTTGTTTTGCTTGTATCAAGTCTTTGTCAGCTTTTTCGAGTTGTTTTCATTTTATTTTCCGTTATTGAGTTGTATTTTGTGTTTTGATCGGTTGTAAGTTATTATTTGGTTCATGAATCAATCCGAGAGCAAAGCATTTATTGTTCCGACAAATGCAAAGATCATAGTGTACAAAGAAGCCATTCAACAAAACTTTCTTTTCATAATTGTTAGGCCCAACTCCGATCATTGTCTTATACAACCAAATAAAAGAAAGCTTTTGAAAAATAAAAGGACAATCCGAAGCTAGTTTTATAACTACATAACAAAATGAAAACAAAATCAAAGTAAAATGAAGTCAGCGTCACCGTCAATAGCCCATCATCGCTCTCTTCCTCCTTGGTTGTGGAAGAGGCGCATCACTGGGGTTGTTCGACTGCAAGTCCATCTCCTCTCCCTCATCCTCTGGGGTTGTGGACCCATCAAAAGACTTCTCGGAAGGCCAGCGCTGCCTCACTCGACCTCTCCCCATATTAGCGCCTCCTTGGCCTCTCACTGGGCCCCATTTCCGCCTATTAGCTGCGAAAGGTCCTACAGGCACTGCTGGCACCGTCTTAAGCTGAAAAGGATATCAGATATCAAATAGAGTGACCCGGAGTGTACAGCATGGTAATGACAGTAAGCTACACACAGAATGTACCTCAACCCCATGGGTGATTAAGGCAGTCTACCTCCTCCGTACCATGATGAGTAGTCGATCGATCGTCTGAAAGAGCTCATCACCATATGCCCGAGGAATCTATAAAACAAGGGAAACTGAGAAACAGATATCAGTAATTGAACAATAAATAGTAATGACTGAGAATAAGCTAAAATGCAACATGGACTAGCATGAAAAGAAAGTGTACTTGCTCAATGCCAGGGGCAAACACAAGTCTGTGGTCCCTCTCCTCGATGGGCTCGAGCGGGATCTGCTGAATCACTCCGTCTGGGTGCATGTACATAATCTCAGTAGGGAGCACATGCAATCTAGAAATAGGGGTAGCGGCAGGCGCACCTCTAATAGGCGCATCGCCAACCCCAGTAGCAGGAGTAGTAGAAACCTCTAACATAGCTCGAACCACGCCCAGGGTAAAAGGGGCCATCACCCGAGTGCGCAAGAAAGTCATGAAGTCGTTGGGCTCATAGTGACGATTGCCATCCTTACCTATCATCAAGGGGTCCAGATCAGGACCATCCTGTAAATCATCTACGACCCTCATGCTGGCAGGAGGAGGATGTGGAACATTAGGGTCAGCTACGCCCTGAGTCTGGCGGATAAATCTCTTCCCCAAGTAGTATGCTTAGCCAAAAGGGCCCTCAAACAGGATCCTCAGTGTGAAAGCATGCCAAGCAGCGGTATAGCTTGCCCTCGACATGTGGGAAATGCCTGCCCAAGGGTGCTAGTCGACCTGAGGAAATCAAGATCAAGGTCGAATCGCAGTAGTGTTAGAATCGCAAAGATGCTGGTCGAATCGGCAAAGGTCCGAAAATCAGTCAAAGGTCGAGTGGCAGTGTGGTGAGAAAATCAGTGCAATGTCAGAAGTCAGTGAATGGTAATGTGGTACAGTACAACAGTATAAGAATGATCATATAATGTGAGAAATAGTGCAATACCTGATCTGCTGTAATAGTGTCGAAGAAACGGCACAAATATGGAAAGTTGCGATCCACAAGGCGACACCGCTCGAATCGTGAGTTGTAGTACCGAGAGCGTGGTACGAACAACTCGATCGGCCTCACTAGAATTGGACCCAATGAAGTAAAGTAGGTATAGACCCAAAGCTGCAAATCAAAGACAGATAGATGGCATGAGAAAACAGATCAAATGAGCATGAAATACAACAGTGCATCAGGAAAGGTGAGTGTAGGATGTACCTCCCAAACCCTCCAGTAGCCGCCAAGTGAATCCGCCTTGCGGCAGGAAACGGAGCTCATATAGCAGTATAGGGTGGCTAAACCTGCGCTATCCCAATTGTAATTTGCTACTCGAAGAAAATGTACCAGCGCTCCGAGAATATATAATCCCACGGTATTTTCCCTGTTTGCAAATAGGGTAGTACTGAGAAGATATATGAGGAAGCCGTGAGTGTATTGAGCAACCTCATCTACAGTAATAGGCTGTGTACCGAAGAAATGGTCATAAAACCAACTATAGCACACTATCCCATGGCTAGTAGTGTCCTAATCGCCGAGAAACCGGAGTCATGCATCTCCACTGAGTCATATCTGGATCAAAAGAGACCGGGCTGCCGACCCCAATCTACAGACTGATCAACATCGAGAAATCATATGAGGTCAGTGTCATCTCCCCGGTAGAAGAGAGTGAAATGAGCTGGTGGTGTCCCACCATCTCTCTACTAGGGCCCCGTAAAGCAAAGACTCAGCCCTCATCTCTACGAGTCCAGAGAAAAAGGGCCCAAAGCCAGCAGCATTTACCAAAGTGGAGACCTCCGTGGAGAGCCGCTCGTACCAACGCCAAGGGCAGGAGATAGAGCCGTAGCCGCCTACTCTCATGGCGATCACCTATCAATTGAGAGTTTTATCAGTGTATGTGTAGCATGGGCAAGTGATTTGTTCATCAAGTTTAACATTTCAACATGTCTGTAAAGTAAAATGCAAAGCAAAATAGGGGAGGAGTTGTTTACCATGGAAGCGTTAGCAGAGACATGCTCCATGGGCTCTCGCAGTAAAAACCCTCGAATCTCAAGATGCCGCCAGGAGGTGGCACATGTGTACGTGGCCAGTATGTGGCCGCATCAAAAGGCCTCTCGGTAAGAGGGAGTAATGCAGTGGCTTCCTCTGCCTCTATAAATGCGCCAAGGGTAGCGCCAACACCTATAGCAGGCTCTGGAATGGGAACCTCGTCACTAGCCATGAAAAAAGCGAAGAAAAGTGAAGGAGATGAGTAAAAGTAGGTGAAATCCTAGAGTTTCAAACCCTAAGAGAGAGAAAATGAAGAGGGGATGAAAAAAATCAAGAGAGAATAAGACAAAAATGGGAAAAAATGTGAGGAAGTGAGAGAAAACAAAGAGAAAGCTCAAACTTTAACCAAAACAATTTTCAATCGGTTCAAAATCAAGAGGAAAGCAAGTTGTTTTAGGAAATATTTGTGAGGGTTGTTGTGAAAAGTCAACAAAGAGAGGAAATCTAGAGAGAAGGGTGGTTTAGAGAGAAGGAGGAGGGTTTTTCGACCTAGAGTGAGATAAAAAATGAGTGTTTTGTGTGTTTTAAGAGCCATGGGTGTGGCTTTTGACCAAATTGTCCCTTGTCGCTATCGAAGGTCGGGCTCTTTTCGACACTCCAACAGCATCATCGAGGTTCAAGAGTTTCGGTGATTTAATTTTGTTTTTGTTTTTTTTTATGTGTTTTTATTTTTTTTTATTATTATTTTGTTTTGTTTTGTTTTGTGCATTGCCAATACGTTTGGGTGAATACTTAGATTGCTAATTTATGATCTGTGCATTGCTAATCTGTTTTTATTTCACCATTATTTTAATTTCTGAGTTTTGGTCTCAAATTTTAATTTTGAGTTTTAATTTCTATTTTGATTCTTGAGTTTGCTTAAGTGTTAGTTTTGGTTTGACTCGAATCAGGAGTTGTATGTCAACAAAAAGGAGGAAAATATATATATATATATATAATAGAAACATAAAGAACAAGTGCAAAAATTATATAAAGAGTGAAAAAAAAAGAAAGAGAAAAGAAGAGTTGTTGTTATTATTGTGTGAGCTCATTTGTTTCGTTTGAAGTTTGATTGTTTGAACTGTATTTGTTCAAATGTGTTTGGACTGAATCATGATTCACTTCATTTCATCGTTTCTTATCAGACGATATTATATGTTTGGCTCATTCAGAGGAGTTCCAGCTAAAATCATTCGTGCCTTTCGAATCATATCTTTTTATTCTCCTTCCTCTCGCGTGTAACGCGTTAGAATAAACCCTTCAGTTACCGTTCTTTGGTTAAACATTTGGGTGCATCCTGGTGTTCACACCCTCCTTGTTTTCTTCCGCATGCAACGTGTTAGGATCTTGTTTGACATCTTGGTGTGCTCGATGATTTTGTTACTCCTTTTGGTTAAAAGCATTTGGGTGTATCCCGGTGTTTACGCCACTCCTTTTGGTTAAAAGCATTTGGGTGCGTGCCAGTGTTTACACCACTCCTTTTGGTTAAAAGTATTTGGGTGTGTGCTAGTGTTTACACCACTCCTTTTGGTTAAAAGCATTTGGGTTCGTCCCGGTGTTTACACCACTCCTCTTGGTTAAAAGCACTTGGGTGCGTCCCGATGTTTACACCACTCCTTTTGGTTAAAAGCATTTGGGTGCATCCCGGTGTTTATACCATTCCTCTTGGTTAAGAGCATTCGGGTGTGTCCCGGTGTTTACACCACCTTTTCCCCTCACGCGTGAGACGCATTGGGATTGTTTGTTTTGGTTAAGAGCATTCGGGTGTGTCTCAGAGTTCACACCTCTCTCCGATTAAAACACATTTGGGTGTGTCCCAGTGTTCACGCCGCCCTTTTCTTTCTCTTGTGTGCAACACATTAGGGTTTCGGTTGAGACCTCGGGTGTGCCTGATGGTTGCTCTTCGCTTTTCCTTCGCGTCACATAGTTAAGTTTGCATAATTTTCTTACTTCCTTTCTGCATGAAAGATGGTTTGATTTGTAATTTCCACATGTGCCGTGTTTACTTACTTTTGTGCTTAAGGTTGATAGACCTTGTTTCGGGCTGGTTAAATATGGCATTTTCATTGAATTGCATTTCCATTTAAATGTTTCATTGTACAGCCTCATGGTATGATCATAAGTTATGTTCTTGCATTATGCATATCGCTTGCATCTTGCCTGAAAACTACGCTGGTTTGATTCATTGCAAAGGGATACGTAGGTAGCCTGCGGGCGTAACCATTTTAGCTTATGTCTTGCTTTCTTGTCCAAGTTTTGCGGTCTTGTCAAAATGGGTCGTCTCTGGGCTTTGACATTTACTCCCGTCATTTTATAACTTCAAGCTCTGTCAAAGACGGCAACTGTAGACACCCCATTTTTGACTGCCTGTAAGACTCAAACGATTGGTTCAATGCACTCAATGATGAAAGTTGGTTTTTGAATTCGCAGCGATTCGGAATCAATCAGGCTTCCGAAATGACCTCGTATCTTCCTCATTCACCTTGTTTAAACCCTTGGGTTTCATTTATGGACCATTTCTCACCCTTAGCTGAGTTTGAACCAAAAATACAAGGGAGGCCATCAAGGCCCGGCCGTGCATCCGTGATCGCCGGCTGTGGCTATGAATGGTCGGCGGGCCTTCGATGGCAATAAATACTGTTTTGGGCGGGAGGCCGCCAGCTGTCCATTTTTGAAGATATTTGTCACATTTTCAGCTCAAATTCTATAAAACCGAAGCTCTGGGATTGTTTTGAGGGTTGAACAAATATCTAGAAGAGAGATATACATCGTGAGAGCCTTGACTCCTCCTTCTTCCATTGCAAGGCATCCTTTGAGCTAAGTAGTTTGCTTACACCACCTATACACATCATATACAACCTTGTTTGATCATCCTAAAGCCTTGGTTGATCTTGAGGAAGTGTATTTCAAGTTTGAGAGTGCATTGAAATTTAGTTGGAAACTCTAAGAACAAGCTAGCTTCTTGAAAGGTATAAGCGTGCTTTCTCTTTCCTTGCTTTCATTTCAATTCTTTACTCCATCATTCTTGTTGTTTTGGTTGTTTTTGAGCTTGTTTTAAGTGTTGGAGTTGAGTTTGAAGGGTTACCAAAATGGTAGAATGAGCTTGCTCTATCTACACCTTTATTTCATAACCTAAACTCTTCTCTTTTTCATTCTTTTTCTTTGGTATCCATACTGATTTTCAGAGGTTTAAAAGGGCTAAAAATCATGCTTTGAAGCTCCAAAATGGAGGGATTAGCCACTCCTCCTTATTCTTGTTTGTTAGGTTCAATTCTTATATTTATTGCCTAGCTTTCCACCATTTTTTCATGCATGTTTCACCTCTGATTTGCTTGTATTTGGGACTTTTTTAAGGTTGTCTAAGCTTTTCCACTTGGTTCATACCTTGTTAGATACATTTGAGGCTACATAGTTGGCATACTTGTTGCTTAACATGCTTTCTCGATTCATTTCACATGCTTTGAGGCTGAAATTTGCTAATCAATCAATTAATCCATATCTTTATTCATGAGGATGGTTTCAACCAATTGAGGTTACTCAAGGCATGTAAAGAAGATCAACACTTAATGGCCTAATCTCTTCGGGGATTCATCGTAAACGGTGTAGCCTCCTTCTCATGTTTTAGAAGGACCTCTTGTTTGACGTCACTTCTCGGTTAGAGGACTTTAAACATCACCATGGACAAATGGACTAATGAATGGCAAAGCCTAAAATAATTGGTTTAAAACTTGAATCAACACACTTAAAGAAAATGCCTAGAAAAGCTTGAACTTGGCCAGACGTCATGCCAAGTTCCTTGTGTGAAGGGTTATTAAACACCAATCCATGGTGTTCTTGATGTCCTTGAAGTGTCTCAACTTCCTTTCTGAGTTCATTCCATGACAAAAAGGGAAGGGTGGTCTTTTGCATTACATTTGTTGATTTTTGGTCCAAAATGACATCTGAGATCATCAAGCGATCGTATCGCTCATTGATGGTTTTAGAGTCAATCCCAACCTTCTCTTGAGGCTTTTCTATGACAGAGAATAAAGGAAGGACAAACAGAGCTTGAAAATGCTCTATCTGCACTGATTTCACCTCAGAGCACAAAAATAGAGTTTGCACCAAATCAATCAATGCACGCCCTCTCAGAGGTCCGGATGACCTTGTGTGTGGGCCAATACAAGCAGCTTTTACGTAAATAGAGACAAGGGTGAAGGTGAAACAGAGATGCAGGGGATGAGATAGAGCAGCTTTGAGGCGATATGCATGTAACCTCCATCCATCTTCCTTGGTGCTCATATCGAATGCATTTGATTTTTTAATTGTTTCATTAGTATAATGAATTGTGTTGTAACATTTGATTAGTCTAATTAGTCATAGCTAATTAGTTGATGTTGTAATATTTAATTATCTTAGCCTAATTTACTTTCATTAGCTTAGATAGTTAGTATTCATTTCAAGTGTTGTAATAAATTAGTTAATTAGTTTAGCTATTTATTCAAGTTTTGTAATAATTAGTTAGCTTAATTAGCGTAGCTAGTTAACCCTTATTCATTCGAATCCTCCTTCGCGGGGGCATAATGTTGTAATAAGTGTGCGTACGCGTGTGTATGTCTTCCAACCCCACGTCTTTCTCCATTTTATTTAATCACTTTTGATGGTTAGATTAGGGATCATATTTCAATTAGCATATCGCATGCTTGCATACATTCATCTTGTCTTGCATGCACCGAGGCTCGGTGCATCATTCAAATTGCATTGTCGTTTCAATACTTATTTGAATACGTGTTTAATTACATGTTATCAAATTGATCCATATGCCATATTAGTAACGGAGCCTATTAATTGCATTATTGCATGCGTTGTATTAGACATCCTGTATAGTTAGGATCATATATCTTTCTAAGTAGTTTCTATTTTGGCTTGGAGTACTAGGTGAGTTTTTACACTTTAGCAAACTTGCATAAGTGTGAATATTGCCATGATTAGCATACTTTTCATGAGGTTATGTGCTTAAATGCTAAACAGCATGAATGCCTATGGATGAAGGCTTGTTGTTTGAATTAGAATGATTCAATGAATATGCGTTTGAAGCCCACTTTGTTGAGTGGTAAATCATGTTTTAAGCCCACTATGTTTGGTGGCAAAACCGCATCTTTAAGCCCACTTGAGGTGGCAAATTCAAACTGTTTTCGCAAACAAACATGAGT
This sequence comes from Camellia lanceoleosa, assembly GCA_025200525.1. Classification (NCBI taxonomy): domain Eukaryota; kingdom Viridiplantae; phylum Streptophyta; class Magnoliopsida; order Ericales; family Theaceae; genus Camellia; species Camellia lanceoleosa. Next base: position 43,854,886 of record CM045760.1, read on the forward strand.
TGAATTGTTCCAAATTGAGCAAACTAGTCTTTATTTGCTTGTGCGCGTCACATAGTAAAGTTAGTTTAATAACCGGAACAAGAGCACATAATGTTTATAAAAAAATCATATCATAATTAGTAGAGGCCGATCTTTGATTGGGCGAGCAGGGGGTGCTCATTTCATGACCTTCCCCTCTCGTACCCAAGTTCCCGAGTCGAGACAACTTTGGTGATGATGGACACGTGGCCTTCGGCACGAGTCAAGGTTTCCTAAATTTTCCTGAAATAAAAATATTTAGGTGGCGACTTTGTATCTAGCAAAGCAGTCCAATTTTGGTATTATTTGATTTAAAATCGATTTTCCAAAAAGATTTGTCAGATTTGGACTTTTTGGTGTTTATCAGTTTCACATTGCACTTGTGTAATAACCCCGACCTCCGATTAATGCTAATCCATGATTAGTTATGCTTAACAGTAATTTAAAAGGAATCCGAAATTAATTTGCATATGTATTGTATTATCTTTATGCTTTCTCTGTTTGCCATAAAATGATTTGTTCATGTTCAGACTTCGAACTGCGAATTGAAAGCCTTATCGGCGCCCGATTTTGAAATTGATTAGTATTTCATACTAGTTAGAATATACATGATTTTATGGTAGATTTAATTAAAATTTGATTTGATATGATTAAATTAGATTAAATAATATTAATTTACACTTGTTTGAGTTATTACAAGTTTGCCACTTAGTGGCTTGATTCTAGACAACCTTTATTTTGCTTTATTACATATTGGATGCATCATTTGTTCATCTTCTTGTGACCAAACTAAGAGAAGGAGAGTGTAGGAGAGAACAACTTGATTTCAACTAGGATTTGGCTTGAAGTTAGGAGAATTGAAAAGAATTTGCATATTTGAGCTTCCATACCTAGAATTGTAGACCTAAGGTAGGGAGTTCATTCTTTTAATTATGAATTTAAGTTGTCCTTGCTAGATTCATGGTGAAATTGGTATTTAAAGTCTAGACTTAGCTCAAGGTGTTGTTTTGAGAGTCAACCACTCATGCATGCATAAATTTCCTTGTTTTGAGTTTGAATTCTAAGATTCCTTCCACGCATGTGTTAATTTCACTCACATTATGGTCATTCAACCTGTTTTCCATCAAATTATCAAGTTTGATTATGTTTTGGAGGGTTTGAATTCAAAGAGGTTCTTGCATGTTGAATTAATAGCATATTCATAAAGTTCATGTTGATTTTGCACAAATTGGGTTGCTCTTAGGCCATCATTTCTTGAAATGATTTTTAATACATGTTGTTTTATGAGTTATTATATGTTTCCTCAAATATTGGCGCGGAAAAATGAGTTTTGAAGGAAAGGTTGAGTTTCATGCTTGGAGGTCAATCTGGATTTTCCAGAAATTTGACCCACGTTCGAGCGGGGACTTTCACGCTTGAGCGTGAAACCTGAGTACATGCACTTCCGCTCGAGCGGCGAGAGTCACGCTCGAGCGTGAAATGCGTATACCCAGAAGTTTGTGTGTTTTGAAGTCCGCTCGAGCGGGTCAGGTCATCAGGACATCCCCGAACGTCCCGGGAGGAGAATTCCCCCCCGTTTTGTTCATTTGGGCTCACCACAGTTCAGGACTCAATGCCACAGTCCTGTATCTAATCTCGCAGAGTGCAATGCAAGACCGATGAATCGTCAAAGAGTCCAAATCCGGCAAATCATTTTGGAAAACAGATTTTTTTTTTTTTTTTGTAAAGAAGTGCCAAACGTGGACTGCTTTGCCAGATACAGAGTAGCCACCTAAATATTTATTTTGGGAGAATTTAGGAAACCCTGACTCATTGCCTAAGGCCACGTGTCCGTCATCACCAAAGTTGCCTCAGCTCGGAAACTTGGGTATGATTGGGGAATGTCACTTCGTGAGCACCCCCGTTCGCCCCGATCAAAGATCGGCCTCTACTAACCATGATATCGAGTTTTGAAAACATTATGTACTCTTATTCTGGTTATTAGCCTAGAATTACTATGTGATGCACACAACATACAAATATAGACGGGATCATCTGAGTTGGAACAAAACATTTCATGTTTGTTTATTTGAAAAATGGTTTGAAATTTTGCTACTCGCAAGTAGGCTAAAACACGGGTTTCGATGGATTATTCCAACTCAAGCAACCCAACCTTCACCCACAAGCATTCAGACAGTTATATCACATAAGCAATTAGCCTCATGGCAAGCATGTTGTCATGTTAACACTCACACACATGCACGATGCTAAAGCGTAAACACTCACAGTGTACTCCGAGCCAAAACAAGAAACTAGTTAGTAATCATACATGATCTTAGTTCATGTTACCGATGGCTAATGTATCACATGCAAAATGCAACTAGAATAGGCTCGGCTAATCTAAGAATAGCATGTGAGATGCAACAATTCGATGCACGTATTTAAGCTAGAATTGAAATACAATGCGATTAGCATGATGCGCCGAGCCGGATGCATGCAGTACAAATGAATGATGTAAACATGCGAGTATAAGGTATGCGAATTGAAACATGGCCTAGAACTAACCAACAAAAGCAGGTAAGTAAAAGGGAAAAAGAAGTGGAGGTTGGAAGACATGCATCACACACGCACACTTATTACAACCTTGCCCTCTCTCGGAGGAACCGGAAGAATAGTACAAACCAAATAAATAATTAACTACTCTAAACTACTCTAGCTAATTAATTATTACAGACCACTTAACTAGTTAAGCAAATTAACTAAGCTAATAAAGCGGTCAAGCAGCCTCGGGAAGAGGGATAAATGCACGCATGCTCGGCTCTGCCCGGAAATCCATCACCATGCTCATGCTGCCTCTTTTTGCACTACTTTTCTCCTATGAAGACTGCACAAGTCTCAAAATTGCTTCTGAACTACTCCCTGAGGGTTGTGGGTGGCCACCGACCAAAAAGGAGCACCACCAGCCATGGAATTATGGTCATCGACCAAAAATTGGATCACTGGCCTGATTTTGGTGGCCGGTCGGCACTAAATGTGGTCGGTTGACCATCTCTTCCTGCAAAATGCTGTGTTGCTGCAGCAGAGGACAGACTAGACATGGCAATGCATTTCAAAGCAATGTTTGCACCACCACCCTCCTCATCATGTTTGAGACTCAAAGGAGTATGGTTCTTGACCCTCGGGCCACCAATCACGCATTTCAATGCATGATGGCCCAAGGTACCAAGTGTGCAACTCAATATGGAATGAAATGCACAAAACACACAAAGGGCCCTAACCTCTATCATGGTTGATCAAGAGGTGAGGAATGCACACACTATGCAATGCAACCTAAGCAAGCAAGCAAACATGTAAATAGCTCAAGTGTGCAACAAATCTAATGCAACATGAGCATGTTAACATGCAAGATGCAACATGGACATTCAAGCATGCAAACAAACATGTGACTTCATTCAATCATGTAGCAACATGTGAGGCAAACATGTAACAACATGTTAAGCAACATAAAACCAAAAGAATGCATGCCAAATGCATTACCACTTAGACATGCAACAACATGTTAATAGGCCGAGTATGTAACAACATGCAAGGCAAGCATACAACAACATGCGGGAATGGTCTTAAACTAATATGGACAACTCTCAAATAAGCCCAAATTAGTGGCCAAAATGCTAAAGGAAAAGGGGTAAATGCGCATACACACATGCATGCTAATGGACCCAACACTCAAGCATCAAAGGGCAACTTTTAAGTACACTTAAAAAGGAAGGAAAAACATGCAAATGTGACAACATTACATGCTCTGAAATGGTGCTAAGAGTGATGCCAAATCGCATAAACAAGCCAAGCATGCATGATTAAGGCTTGGGGCTTAAGACTAGGCAAGGGAATTGAACCAATGCTACACAAAACAAAGGGGATATGGCAAGTATGACCCAAAACAGTCCTAAATCATGCTAAAGTGAGCCTAAAACATGCAATGACCAAAGCCAAATCAAGCTAAAACTAAGGGGCAAAATCACGAGGCATGCAAGGCCATCAAAGAGGTGTTACACTACACCTAACACAACCAAACATGGCATGATCTAAGCAACCAAAAACAGAGTTATGGCATGTCAAAATGAGCCCAAAAACCTACTTAGATGGCATCCCAAAGACCTAAGCATGATGGCATACGCAATGACACATTCATGAGGCATAAGCTACTAACACTTTAAGATATTAAAGGAGCAATAAGTGCACATTCATAAGCATGAAATATGGACTAAATTAACATTCTAAGTGATGCCAAACCACTGAAATGATCCAAATAGAGCATGCTAGCAACTTGGACACTCAAAGCTAACAAGCTAGATTACATGGCAGCTATACAAAGCAAGTCATGGATGACCAAAACAATGAAAAAAAGAACTTAAGCATGCTATAACAAGGCTAAGAGCTTCATGAAGTCGGGCCAAAATCATGCTAAAAACACATGTTACAATATGATGCATGTTAAGGCCAAATCATGGGATTACAAGACAAGTGTATGAGGCATACATGGCATGTCTAAACCAACTTAAAACAGTGCTATATCATGGCAAAAAAAAGCCTAATATATACTGAAATGTAGCTAAAACAAGCTAGGCAAACATGCTATAACACAAGCCATTTATGCAAGCATCAAAGACAACATGGAAAGGGGATGACCCTCTCCTATTTGGGACCTCAAAACCACCTCTCCACCACTGAAAATCTTATGGATTTCAGTGGTAGAGAGGTCATGCAAAGACCAAAACAATGGCCAAAATGGATGGCCTAAAACAAGGCCTAACAAGGCCTTGGAGGGGGGAAAAACCCCCAAACCTCAAAGCGACCTTAAACAAAGTTCTAAAGCACACAAAATCAAAACTTTTTTTAGTTTATAGCTAAGCTTAAAAATAGATGCAAGATAGGTTAAAAGCTTGTGCAAAAATGGGAAATAAAAGAGGTAGTTCTCACCCTTGAAGAACACTTCAAGAACAGCAACTCCCGCACCTTTCTTAGATCAAAACCAGCCCAAGAAACCTAACAAAAACTCCTTAGAGCTTCAACAACCAAGGATGGTGTAATGCTAGGTGTTTGTGTGCAAAAGTGTGAACAAAAGTCACTTTAGGTCACAAATACACACACAAATGAGTGAAGTGTGGGAGATATAGAGATAGATAGATACAACTTCTAACCCTAATTTTTCAGAACCCCTGAGGAGGGAAGAGGGCCTCCCCTCTTATAGGAATTCAATTCCTAAGCTTCTTGGAGAAGCTAACATAAGGGAGCAAATCCCTCCATACACGTGTATGAAAGGGGTACAAAGTGGATACCAGCTGTGACAGCTAGCATAAAATATCTGCCAAAAGCAGATGGAAATGGGTCGACCAGCAGAAATGGCTGATCGACCAACAAAAGTGGTCGATCGACCAAATAGAGTGCCGATCGGCCAACACTCTTGGCCGATGACAAGAATAAGGGGCCGGTGGCTTCAAGCCTTGGTCGGTGGGGTGTAGGGATGGCCAACAAGCCACCCTCTTCCCTTAGAAGCAAAAACACAAGTGTTTGGTCCATGACCAAGCACAAAACAGAGAGATCTTGAGGCAAGGCGTGTAGCCAAGACCTCTGAGAACACAAAACGAACACGAGCATGGATGATCACCGAGTGTTCAAACGGTGATGTCCAAGTCTTGAGGACAGTAAAAAATGGGGTGTCCACAGTCACACGCTCGAGCGGGGGTCAAGCGCCCATCGAGTGTGAATTTTATGCATCCAGCACTTTTTCATAAGTTTGCAGTCCGCTCGAGCGGGGAAGTCCAAGCTCGAGCGGAGATTCATTGTCTACATGTCCGCTCGAGCGGGGAAAGCCACGCTCGAGCGTGTACCTTATCCTCAGTAAAATTTGAGAAATGGTTTTCAATGCATGTTTGCATCCTCATTCCATCCTAGGCATTCCTAGGCTATGTTTAAGACCTCATAATGAGGATAAGAGATTAGAAACACACTAAGAGCCAACGAAATAAGTTTTGTACAATTAGAACGTGTGTTTCAAGTGTGCATCTGTTATGTGTTGTGTAGGTCACGTGCCACATACTGTTCTACCAAGTTCACTCCATCTGTTTGTCTCAAGGCCCGCTGTGAGTAATAACTCCGTAAAGTTATGTTTAACTTAAGTATTTTCTGACTGGTATGGTATGATCTATTTTCTGAAATGTTATCTTACGAATTATGAATGAATGTCCAATTTTCTGAAAAGTATTTGTGGCACCCTTAGTTCACGTGGCCCTCGCTCGGGGGTAACAATACCGCGGCCAATCTGCACGTGGCCCTTGCCTGGGGGTAACAATACCATGGCTACTTGCGCGCAAGATATGGACCTTTATGGTCGTTGGTACCAACTATGCATGTGGGTCTTTGGACCAAATTGATCTGATAGCTAATGGGTGTACCACGTATGATCTTATGCAAAATCTGAATATAAAAATGAGTGTGTATCTAAATCTATTTCTGTTTTGAAGTCTGAATATGTTTTGATTTAAATATTGGATCCTAACTTGTGCTGGACATCATTCATAAAACCCCTTTACTCTATTATTATTCACTGGGCTTCCGCTCACAGTTTATATTATGTATGTAGGTGAGCCGGTGGGTGACCAGGGCCAGAGTTGACGGCCTTCTGTTTTGTTTTTGTCAGCCAACTGTTGTGCCTCCTGAGGAGGTTCCGATTGAAGTCTCGTTATGTGGCTGTTTTTGTATTCATGCTAGTTTCTGTGATTGTTTTGTAAAGTCAGGTTTTGAGATGTGCACTTCTGTAAATAGTGGTGTCCTTTGACTGGCGTGCTTATGTATATATATAAGTTTTGAAATCTTCTATCCCATGTACATTATCACAGCTTATTGGACCTTGTCTATTTTGTACTATCGCTTCCGCAGCCCCTTACTATATACTTATCTGTTTAGAGGCCTTTGGTAATCCACAGATTACTAGCCGGTTGCGATGCCTAACCTATAGGGGCGGGTTTGGGTCGTGACAACTTGTGAGGCTAGATTCAAAACCACGGGAGTCCGAACTGTGAGGCCTTCTTTTCAAACCTTTCCGAAAGGCGGGGCGTGAGAAAAAACGAGTCCACAGCTTCCATCAGCTTCCTTCTTCAAATATAGTACGTGCTCATATGGGCATTTTTCAAAACCATTGTCATGAAAATACTGATCAATTCTAGTATGCCATGCATGCGGAGCTTGCTTCAATCCATAAAGTGCTTTTTTCAATTTGTACACTTTGTCCTCATGCCCATTCTGAACATACCCCTAAGGTTGTTCAATATAGATTTCTTCTTTAAGAAAACCATTAAGAAATGCAGATTTCACATCAAGTTGATAAATTTTCCACTTGTGCTGGGTAGCCAAAGAAATCATTAGCCTAATAGTCTCCAATGGGGCAACTGGAGCAAACACCTCTCCATAATCAATTCTAGCTCTCTGCTTGTAACCTTTTGCCACTAATCTTACCTTGTAGCGTTGCACTTCACCTTGTGCATTCCTCTTTGTCTTGTATACTCATTTCACTCCAATGGGTTTGTGCCTCTCTAGTAGAATGGTAAGCTTCCATGTGTCATTTTTCTCAATGGCATGAATTTCCTCATCCATTGCTTTCTTTCATTTATCTTCTTGGATGGCTTCTAAGAAAGTAAGTGGATTACTATCTGCAAGTAGGCAGAACAAATTCAAATCTTCTTCTTCTGTAGCTTCATATATCTCCTACAAATTTGTCATTGGTCTTGGTTGTTTGAAAAAAACTATCATCTGATGATGATGATGATAATGATGATGCATCACTTCTATGAGAAACTGGCGATCTAGGTGTAGGTATTTTATGTAAAGGAGTTTGTGGCTCATCTTGAACTTCTCTTGTGATTTCAACCAGAGCTTTCGATGTTTCATCTTCAAGAATGAGTTCTGTATCTTTAACAACGTCATCTGGATTCCAGTTCCAAGCTTCTTCTTCTTCAAATATCACATTCCTACTCATGATCACCTTTCTGGTAATGGGATTATACAACTTGTATCCCATTGTTTTGTCTTCATATTCGACAAGGATACATTTTTATCATCGAGCTTGGTTCTTCTTGCTACTGGAATCTTGGTGTACACAACACACACAAATATTCTAAGATGGTTGACACTTGGCTTATGTGAACTCCAAGTTTCTTCTGGAGTCATAGAGTGAAGGCTCCTAGTTGGGCATCTATTTAGTAGATACACAACACATGATACGGCTTCAACCCAAAATTGCTTGGGCAATCCTTTTCCTTTTAACATGCTCCTTTCCATATCTAAGATTGTGTGATTCTTCCTTTCAGCAACACCATTCAGCTGTGGCGTATAGGATGGTATTGTTTGATGCTTGATTCCATGCTCTTTGCAATAATTCTCGAAAGCATCTGATGTATACGCTCTACCATGACCTGACCACAATGTCTTAATGTAGTAGCTGCTTTGCTTTTCTACAAAAGCTTTGAATTCTTTGAAGATACTGAACACCTCCGACTTTCTTTTAAGAAAATACACCAATGTCTTCCGACTATAATCATCAATAAAGGTGAGAAAATATCTATTCTGTCTATTTGACATTGGCTTCAATTGACCACACACATCAGTGTGCACTAGCTCCAACGGCTTTGTTGCTCTCCACTTCACTTCTTTGGCAAAGCTAGTTCTGTGATGCTTGCCAAGAATGCAGCTTTCATAGACTTCATTAGTACGAGCAATATGAGGGAGTCCTTTCACCATATTCTTGTTTGACAACAACTTCAAGCTTCTAAAGTTCAGATGTCCAAACCCCAAATGCCATAGCCAGTTATTGTCTTTGATGATGGCACTAAAACACTTCGCAGCATCATGTTGGATGTTCAATGCAAACATCCGATTCTTGGACATCTCACCCGAGCGATCAAATTACCATGATTGTCTTTGATGGTAAGATGACAATGTTTCATGCTGATGTCGTATCCTTTCTCTAGGAGTTGTTCCATACTCAAAATGTTATTCTTCATGGCAGGAACATAAAAAACATTGGAGATGTAATCATGATCTCCATTCTTGAGCTTGATTAGAATATTGCCTCTTTCTTTCACTGGAGTCTTTAAAGAATCACCAAATGAGACTTGTGCTTGTACAGTCCCATCAAGCTCGACGAACAACTCTCTTTTACCACACATGTGATTACAAGCTCCCGAATCTAGATACCAAGCATTGTTTTGGTTTTCAGTATCTCCATGTTGGACAAACAGGACTGTAGGTCCGACTTTGTTTGTTTCCTGCTCGGCAAAATTTACTTTCTCTCCTGCTTTTGTTGTTGCCCTACTTCGGCATTCATTGCTATAATGCCCAAACTTGTGGCAATAGTAGCACTGAACATTGCTTTTGTCAAATCCTAGTCGGTTGTTGTAACTACCTCCTTTTCCTCTTGGAGCAAAATGTGGTTGACTTCTTCCTCCTCTGGTTGGTCCTCTTCCGCCTCTTCCTTGAAAACCAGAACTTCAGTTATTGTAACCACGGCCTCTTTCTCAACTTTTTTGTGATGTCCCCCCTTGCTTATTTCTTTCATCTCTGAAAGACAGCTTTGATTGAAGAGCTTGCTCTAGAGAACTTGATGGAGTCTTCTTGTTGATCCTTTGTTCATGAATCTCAAGTGTGCCCATCAACTCATCGATGGTCATGGCACTGAGATCCTTGGACTCTTCTATTGCTACAACCACATGCTCAAACTTGGGACTGAGTGATCGTAGAATCTTCTCTAGCACTTGAAGAGATTCCATTTTCTCTCCATATCTTCTCATCTAACTAACAATGGTCAATGTTTTGTTGAAGTACTCAGAAATTGACTCATTCTCATTTGTGTGCAGCATCTCGAGTTCTCCATATAACGCCTGGAGTCGAACTCTGATTGTCTTCTCAATTCCACGGTGTGAATTGCGAAGAATACTCAATGCCTCTTTAAAGGTTGTTGCTACTGAAATCTTCTCAAAGCTTGACTCATCAATGCCTTGATAGAGTAGATACAAGGCCTTTTTATCTCTCTTTCTTGAATCTTTTAACGCCGTCTTCTGAGTTTCATTTAAAATTCCTTCATCTTCGAGAGTAGTAGTGTGACAACCCTCACCTCTAATTAGCGTTAAATTATGATTAAGCATGATAAATAATTGATTAAGATGAAATCCTGAATTGATTGTATGAGTGTGTTACTTTAATTGCATTTCTATCTGTTTGTCATTAAATGATCTGTTCATGTTTTGATTTCGAACTGCGAATTGAAAGCCTTATCGGCGACTGATTCAGAAATTGGTTAGTGTTCTATGCTAATTAGGATTTATGGGATTTTATGGTAGGGTTAATTAAAATTCAATTTGGAATGATTAAATTAGAATAAACAATATTAAACTAATTGAACCTAGGTAAATTACACTTGTGCCATTGAGTGGATTAATTCAAGAGCAACCCTTATTACACTTTACATATGTTTGATGCACCACTTTTCATCCATCTTCTAGACCAAACGTGAGAGAGAGGGAATCGGAAGAAAAATTGAGTCATCTAGATTTTGGCTTGAAATTAGAGGAATTGAAGGAGACTTGAGAAATTAGGCTTCTAGACTTGGAGTTGAAGACTTAAGGTAGGAAATTCATCCTTTTAATTGTGAATTTAAGTTGTTACATGCATAGTTCATGGAAAATTGGTGATTAGAGTCAAGAATTAGCTTAAAGTGTTGATTTGAGAGTGAACTCATGCATGCATATCCATATCATTGAGTTTTGAGATCATTTTCATGAGAATTTCCACATGCATGTCCACATTTTGGTTGTACTCTTGAAATTCACCATGACTTTGAGCTCAATCTTGCATTTGATTATGTTTTGGAGCATTGGAATCCATAAGAACTCATGCATGTTATGTTCTTGCATTGTTCTTCAAATTTACATTACAAATTGTGTTCAATTGTCACACTTTTGGGCTTGATTTTATGAAGTGATCTTTAAAACATGTTGTATTATGGGTTTCTAAGTGTTTTCCAGAAAATTAGCCCAGAAAAATCAAATTAAAGCTTTAGAGGTTGAGTTTTGTGCTTGAGGATCAATCTGGAAATTCCAGATTTTTTATCTACGCTCGAGCAGAGGACTTCACGCTCGAGCATACACTCCGAGTACATGCACTCCTGCTTGAGCGTCGAGGGTCACGCTCGAGCATGAAATGCATATGCCCAGAAGTTCATGTGTTTTGCAATCCGCTTGAGCGAGGTAATTTGCGCTCGAGCGAGAGTATGAGTCTCATGCTTGATCGTGGGTCGAGCGTCAATCAAGCGTGAAAAATGTGCAACCAGTACTTTTTCATGAGTTTGCAGTCCGCTCGAACGGGGGAAGTCACGCTCGAGTGGAGCTTTATTGTCTGCATGTTCGCTCGAGCGAGACCCTTGTTTTCAACAAATTTCGAAAAGTGTTTTAAAGTGCAATTTTTGCATCCTCATCCCATCCTAGGCATTCCTAGGCCATGTTTAAGGCATCTTATTGAGGATAATGTTATAAAACCGCACCAAGTCAAGTTAAGGGGCTAAGTGATTAATCCTAAGTGTGTAAATTAGTGTGTGTTCGTTCTGCAACTGTGTAGGGTTGGCACCTGAGGACGCTAACTAGCCTGTTTATAGCCCAGTAATCTGTGAGTAACAATGTTGTAAAGATACGTTCAATTATAATTATTTTTCTGAACGATTGACTGTACTGCTTTCTGAAGTGACCTTGTTTACTGAATGAATGTTTGCCCTATTTGTGAACTGTACTCGTGGCATCCATAGCAACTTACTATTACTACTACTATACTGTTACTGTAATTGCTACTGTTACAGAGATCTCTATCAGTTCCAACGTTTGGAACTACTACTGTTTACTGTTTTGATAGCCATCAACTGACTATTCGGTCTATTAAGACCTATTGTACTGTTCTGCTATTGGATGTACCACGTATGACTGCTATGATCTCTAAATGACTGATATAGCGTGAAATATGAGCCACTCATTGAATAACCGATTTACTAATGCAAGTGACTGTTTTAATTAATGAAAGGACATTCATTATTAACTCCTTTACACAATTGTTATTCACTGGGCTTTAGCTCATTGTTTATATATGCATGTAGGTGGCCAGGCACCGGACCGAAGCTAGGAGCGTCAAGTTAAGCTCTTGTTTTGTCAAGACAACCATTGTGCCTCACTTCGAGGTTCCATGTCCGTTCAAGCCAAGGTAGTTTTGGGGTGTTTCAGATTCACCTTTTTTGTCTCTGTTTTGTAATGAATTTTTTAGACTTTTGACTGTACAGTTATGGCGAAGGGATTGGATCCCTAACCTATATGTTACGCGTATCTGATATGTATATATGTTTATGGTTGATGTGGACTAGTCCATACAAGTCTTTTTTCCACTCAGTTTTTCACAGCTCATTGGACATCTTTTATTTACTTTTTGGTTTCCGCCAGCCCCTTACTCTGTATTACTGTCATTACTGTTAAGCAGGCCTTTGGTAATCACGGATTACTGGCCGGTTACGATACTAAACCCTTAGGGGCGAGTTTGGGTCATGACAAGTAGGCTCGTCATATCTTCGATCCACTAACTCCCACAAATCTGGTGGGGCTAGTAGGACTTGCATTTGAATACTCCAATTTTCATAGTTGTTCTTGCTGAGTTTTGGAAACTGGGGTTGAAAGAAATTGTTTGTGTTGGCCATTAGTTGACTTTAAGAAATCTGCAAATTTTCAGGATATAATTTGCAAATTCTGACCATACAGATGTATTCAGAATATTCCAAATAGTTGGAAAGCACTACTGGATCACCAAAAACGGACTTCAAACAGCTTCGATCTAGCAAAAATAATTGAACGGTTCAAATTGGTTGAATCTAGAACTTCTGAGAAGCACCAGATAATCTCTTCAAATCATATGACGTCAGCGTGACGTTAGCGGTGTGTCGGCATGTCTCTGCTCGGTTTGCAGCTTGGTGGCGCGGCTCCGCTGCAACACGGCTCAGCTTGTGGCTCGACTTAATGGCTCAGCTTGACGTCAGCAATGATGTCAGCTCCTGGATACGGATCTGGATCTGGGCTAGTGGATCAGATCGTACATTGGATGGGTCGGACTCTGCAAATCCAGGCGAAGAAGACGTGTTGATGCGCGCGGGCGTGTTACTGCGCGTGGTGACGGCGTTGATAGCGCATGTGGCGCGTGCGGGCTCTATGGGACTTGGTTTTCAACGTGGTTTTTTGTAGTGTGATTATCTCGATGACACCTACACACTAGTGTGATCAAAAGTGTATTTCAACAACTTTGATTTCTGGGCAAGATTTGAAACGATGCTTTGTTCTACTTTTTTTTTTTTTTTTAATTAAAAAAGAGGCCCTTTTGGTGCTCTGATACCACTGTTGGTGAGAGTAGAGTGCAAACCACTTATGGTGGTTTACAAAACAAATACAGGAGAGAGAATTTATAATCTAAAAATAAATTTATTTCACTCAAATATTTAGAATACACTGAAGAAAGGAAACACACTTTTACTCTCTAACTCTCTTCCTCTCCCACACCTTGAATTCTCAAAATACAATAGCTATATATAGATAAAACTAGTAATGTGAAACCATTAAATGCAAATATAGCTAAGGCTGTGAATTTTAAACGGTTGCAACCATTGTAGAAAAACTTGATTTGAGCCTCCATACTTCTACTCTTAGGCCAATGGAAAGAAGTTTTTATTTTTTTATTTTTTATTATAGGTGAAGTAAGATTATTTCACAACACTCATAAAGTTTACTCATTGTTATTATTTATTATTGTTATTATTTTTCTTTGCATGTAGGAAGTGATCAAGGAAGCAACAAATGATAACAATGTGTGGGACGCGTTTTGCGGACTTCCCACCGTTTTGAATATTTTGAAATCGATGACGGAAGGTTTGCATAAATAAAGCTATTTATTGTCTTTTCTCCTCATTTATTTTTTAATTTTTTGATAATTTTTTAATATTATAATTGACCTCTTAAAAAATAAAAAGAACAAATTACTCCCAAAAGATGTTTGAAAATGCAATTAGCTCCTCCAAGAATTTTTTTTTTTTTTTTACCAAATTGCTTGAGCAAAAAATGTTCAAAACCACTTTTTTTGAAACATGTTTAAAAGTACATTTTTGTCTCATAAACGATTAATTAGCTCAAGAGAACATCATTATAGTTAAATTAAATTTCCAGGCAATTTGCTCCAACTAATCACTTTTGAACATTTTTTAAGAGTCAGTTTGTCCCAATTAATTACTTGGGGAACTGCACTTTTAAACATTTTTCTAGAAGTATATTGTCAATTTCTTATTTTTTTTATTTTTAACTGGCACTGTGAAAAAAATAAGAAGATTTGAAGTTAGGAATATCAATGAACCCCGATTATTGCATTGCTTGTGTTAGCTTCTAGGGTCTATTTTTTAGTACAAGATCCCCCTAAAACACTACGTAACTTTATTGCATTGAAATTGTTAAGATAATTGTATATATATAGAGAGAGAGAATATAATCTTTGTATATTGAATAATGTTATATATTATATTGTTCTATTGAACTATTACAAGATGTGATATATATAACAAACTATGAGAATAAGGAAACATATACAAATATGAAAACATAACAAATATGGAAAGTAATATATTCTAGTTTTTGCTTTAACAGCCCCCCAAACTCAAATAGGTAAACTAACTTGAGTTAAGAAGAACAAAACAAAAATAAATGAGAGTTTGCTGTTAGGGAAAACAAAAGAGTCTGCTAGGGGCAAACAAAAAGGCCTGCTATAGGCAATGAAGAAGAGTTTGCTGTTAGGGTAAATGATAAGGGCCTACTAGGGGCCTTGGGAGGCAACTGATGTGATGGGCCTTGAAAGGCTCTTGAACATGAATGGGTGTTGAACTAAGAGACGTGACACACATGTAACTTATGACATAGTACTAAATAGTGATATATGAAAGAGTGCGCCATGACTGCAGCTTAAGTGGTGCGCCAAGGGGCGGCTTGGATGGTTCACATGATGTATCACCATGCTCACCATGATATAGGGATACTACCCCCTTCAAACTCAAATAGGTTTTAAGATAGAAACCTATTTGAAGTTGAAAGGGAGAGAACTAGGAGAGAGTGCAGACAGATAAAAAATAAATAAATAAATGAATTTTGATCCAAATTCAAATCTATATTGAAGGAGTGGAAGATTGAGATTTAACGCCCACGACAGAGATGGTGGTTGATTGGTTGTTGGAGATTGGGATTAACACAGGTATGTGTTGAAACTCCAACGGGCAACGAAGGCAAGGTTGCCAATTGGTCGCCTGCCTGTGAACCAAAAAGATAAGTCGGATCTTATAGCTCTGATGCCATGTTAAGATAATTGTATATATATATATAGAGAGAGAGAGAGAGGAAAAAAAAAGAATCTCTATATATTAAATAATGTTGTATATTATATTATTGTATTTAACTCTTACAAGATGTGGCATATATATAGTGTCACGACTCAAACTCGCCCTTATAGGTTTAGTAGCATAACCGGCCAGTAATCCTGGGATTACCAAAGGCCTCTGAACATATTAAACAAAATAGAAGGGGCTAGAGGAAGCAAATATCAAAAATATAATCGTCCAATGAGTTGTACTGACTAAAATGGAATAGAAACTTTAAACATTTACATAAATATAACAGAACACCATCATTCTAAGCTCATAATATACATTTAAACTCTCATTCTTCATGTATTCTCATATTTGATGACCTAGGCTCACAATTTAAGAGTTGAATTCTTACCTAAAGTCTCCAAATTCTCTTGTTCTTGCACAACCTTGAGCTTACAAATAATAATCTTCAAGCCTCCCTTCAAATTTCCTTCAATTTCTTTTTTCTCACTCTAGAATGAGAGTTCTCTCTCTCTCTCTCTCTCTCTCTCTACAAAGCCTCTCTAGATTTTTCCACTCAAATGAAACATTCTTGAGCTCAAGAATGAGCTTAAGAGCCCATTTATAGTTGTAATGCTATAATACATTAATTGGAACATTAGGCTTGCCAAACACAACTTAATTAATCAGACTAAATCAATTTTTTAATTAAATTTTCCATAATGTTATGAAAATTCTAATTGTCCATTCAAGTGGTCAATTTCGATTTCTGACGTCATCGGGTCCATCAATTTTAATTTTCAAACAGAAATTCCAACAAATATTTTTTGAATCAAACAGATATTCTTAACTTAATCACATGGCATGTGTCATAATTAAAATTTAACACATAATTAATTACTTATAATTATAATTAGCATTTCAGGGTCGTCATAATCTCCCCACCTTAAAAAGTTTGGTCCTCCAAACTTATGTCACTGTATATCAGATGCAAATCAGATGTCCTAGGTTCACAGTACACAACATTCCATAATTCTCAGTTTAAAACAGTTATTTAATTCAGTGGTCCATCACAATTATTCAAATCAATTAGAGGCCATCAGGTTGTCAAAGTGAATCTATGCATTACTCTCATAAGAATCAATGTGATACCGAAATAGTTAGTCACATAATGTTTATAATTCTCATTTCCCACAAAGTCAATCACATAATACTGTAATACCGAAGCAATCAATCGTAGAACATACTCAATTCATATTCTTCCAAGTAATTTAGGTTCTACAATCAAATAGGTCACTGTTAGTAGTTCTCATAATGTCGAATATGAATTTCAATAACAGAGAAGTAACCATTTTCTAAACAATCAATCTTATAAAATTATAGACAATACCCAATCAATTATTTCTCAATATAACACATGCGCCCCCAACTGGTCAGAGGTGTAAATCTAATTACTGTTCACAATCAATTAAGCTGCCACTAACGGTTCACATACAACTTTCGGACTAGAGTAAATGTTCATATCATATTTGAGTTTCCTCATCTATCTGTTCCCTTAACCAATATAACCCAGTCATTCGTTCATGCGTAATTCATGATTCCTTATAAACGGATTCAATTCAAACACGAGTTTATCAATTCTCAAATCAAATACAAATTCATTAATTTGCATAGTCATCTCGAAATTATAGCATAATGGTTCATGTTGTTTCGGGTCATACCAAAATCGTCTTTCTAGGCATCATGTTTTAAAAAGTCATGGTTTAGATATATACACAATAGTTTATATCGCAGTCAGTCATAGTAGGGCTCCATATCACAGTCAACCATAGTAGGTTCCCATATCCGTTCATTCCCAACATAGTTCAAATTGTCATATATATAATCGTTCATTTGTAATTGCCCAGATACAGTGTAAAGACCAATCAATAGATTCCCATATTCACACAAATTCAAACATTTTCCCCCCACAGCGTAGGTAAATTGTCAAACATAAGGTTTCAAAACATCGCACAAGTATTCATTAATTATAGTTCAAACCCGTCAATTCTAATAGCATTGCGAGCAAAGATACATACATATATGAGTCCAGAATCAATTATCATACAAGCATCCGTTTATAAATTCATAAGCAAAAGTTCATTCTTCATAATTAGCATAGGTTCCCAATTATGAGTTCATGGTTCTAATTATTCAATGAGTTTAGCCAATATATTAACAGTTCATCTCATGCCATGGTTATACGGATTCCCAAATCAATTTTCATACATACATTTTGCATATAATCAAAATAGTACATGTGTCAGTCGTCTCAGGATTTCGGGTGTTTTCGAAACTAGGGTATAAGCCCTTCCTTGTCTAAGATTATTCCCCTTAGAAGCAGCTGCATTTGTTCTTGGTGTCATCACGGATCCAACACCACTAACAATAGGTCTATTATCGTTTGGGTGAGCTTGCAGACAAGATTTGGCCAAGTGTCCCTTCTTTCTACATCTAAAACAGGCTCTAGACAGACGACGACAATTACCCCAATGTTGTTCCCATATTCTCTACATGTAGGTATATCATTGTTCCCATTATTTTCACGACTCATATTGCCAAAAGTTCTTGGATTTGACTTTTCATTCACAGAGGTCATCGAATTACTAGTCATTTTAACTTTCTGTTTCTTTTGTTTCTTACTCTCTCATATGGTTGGCGATGTTGACTTGGACATTTTCAAAGCTGCTATGTTAGCTTTAGACATTAAGGCTCTATCGAGAACGTCTACATACTTTGACAATTTCAAAACACCAACTTTGTCAAGCACATCTAGGTCAAGCCCACTTTCAAATTTTCTAGCCTTTTTGTAGTCAATGTCTATCATATGGGGTGCATATCGGGCTAGTTCAATAAATTTTGCCTCATATTCGGCCATAGTCATGTCACCTTGTTTTAGTTATTCGAATTCGGATACCTTCCTATCTCGGATGCATTGGGAAAAATATTTTTCATCGAAAATTTCTTTAAATCTATCCCATGTCATACCCTCATTATCATTTCGTACTAACATTCACCATCCCCTAGCTTCTTCTGTAAGTGTAAATGTGGCCAACATAACTTTTTGAATGTCAGTACACGGAAACACTTTAGATATCTTTTCAGTTTCAAGTATCCAAGCCTCAGCTTTAAGCGGTTCAATACCCCCCAGAAATTCTGATGGCTTCATTTTATTGTATTTCTATGTCAGAGTTATCATGTCATTATTGATCGACTCAACTTGTACCAAAGATGGCAAATGAGGTAAAGGTGATTGTCTTTGTTGCTGTTGTCTCACAGATTCAGTTAGGGTTTCAACTATTCTTTCTAGCTGATTAATTCTAGCATCGGAAGTTTCAGCTTCATCCACGTTACTTGTTCTTTCCATTTCTCTATATGTAAACCAAAACAATAATAAACATAGGAAATGTTCTCACAAATTTTAGTTTCATTTCAGTTCAAATATGTTTACATAGGTCATATAACTTTCACATTCATATATTCACATTCACATGAATTACACATTCGATATCGAAATCAACATTACATGTTATTCCACATAACTTCTCTGTTCATACTCATAGATTTCATTTCTATTTTCTTATCAAACATGTACAGAAAAATTTACACATACTCACTCATGATAATGCAATGTCCCTATTGCTTTTCTAGGACATCCTATAGCTCATATGAACTCATGTGTGTGGTATAACTCGTACTCTGATACCACTTTGTCACGACCCAAACTCGCCCCTATAGGTTTAGCATTGTAACCAACCAGTAATCCTAGGATTACCAAGGCCTCTGAACATATTAAATAAAATAGAAAGGCCTAGCGGAAGCAAATATCAAAAATATAATCGTCCAAAGAGTTGTGCTGACTTAAATGGAACAGAAACTTTAAACATTCACATACATATAACTTAACATCATCATTCTAAGCTCATAATATGCATTTAAACTCTTATTCTTCATGTATTCTCATATTTGATGACCTAGGTTCACAATTTGGGAGTTGAATTCTTACCTGAAGTCTCCAAATTCTCTTGTTCTTGCACAACCTTGAGCTTACGAATAATAATCTTCAAGTCTTCTTTCAAATTTCCTTCAATTTCTTCTTTCTCACTCTAGAATGAGAGTTCTCTCTCTCTCTCTCTCTCTACAAAGCCTCTCCAAATTTTTCTACTCAAATGAAACATTCTTGAGTTAAAAAACGAGCTTAAGAGCCCATTTATAATTGTAATACTATAATACATTAATTGAAACATTAGGCTTGCCAAACGCAACTTAATTAATTAGACTGAATCAGTTTTTTAATTAAATTTTCCATAATGTTTTGAAAATTCTAATTAGTCCATTCAAATGGTCAATTTCGGTTTCTGACGTCATTTGGTCCATCAATTTTAATTTTTGAATAGAAATTCCAGCAAATATTTTTTTGAATCAAACAAATATTCTTAACTTAATCACATGGCACGTGTCATAATTAAAATTTAACACATAATTAATTACTTATAATCATAATTAGAATTTCGCGTTCGTCACATATAGGACTTATCTGAGTGTTAATTAAGAAACCTTGAGAATAAGGGAACATATAAAAATATGAAAATTTGGCAAATATGAAAAGTAATATATTCTAGATATCTGTAACAAAATATATTCTAGATATACTTAAACAAAAATATTGTATGACTATGCTATAGATCTCCCTATTATCTTGGAGCAAGAGGTAAGAGTTGTTATATTTTGCTGATAATAATAAAGGAACAATTTTGTTCGTAGAACTAGAAGGTTGTGAGATAGTTCGGTCAATATTTGGTGTGGGCATTAGAGCATTAAAGCATTGAGAGGACCTTTGCACTCAAAATACCTCCTAAGCCCCAACCCACTTTGTTTGTGGGCATTAGAGCATTAAAGCATTGAGAGGACCTTTGCACTCAAAATACCTCCTAAGCCCCAACCCACTTTGTTTGTGTACAGGAACAACTACTAAGAGCAGCCAGCTAACTGTCCCTTTCCACACCACCTTTCTTCGATGCGTTTTGAACCCCAAACTCATTTAACACGATAGAGACTTATATTATAGAGTAAATATATTAGAACTCCTTAAACTTTGGTATTTTTTTTCTTCATTAAGCTCCTAACTAATTATTTATTTATTTATTTATTCAAATAAGTTATCCAATTTTCTAAATTGATCCAATTTATCCCTTCTATTACATTTTGCTCATTTTTTTTTCATGAATTGAGATTAATTTTATTAATTTATTTTTTGGGCATTTACAAACAAATCTTGATTTATGAACTTATACTTCATTAAGTCCTAATTAAGATCTTTTGGATTTTCAAGTCTCATTAAAAATTTAATAGTCGAAATTGTCCTTGAAACAATGATTGTTCATCGTTTATGATTATCTATAAAAGAATATGATAATTTGACATTTTTTTTTATTTTCAAAACTTTAAAACATCAATTTCAAATTGAAAAAATTAAAAAAAATTATGTGCAAAAAAAAAAAAAAAAACTAATTTTTTTTGAAAAAATTGAATTATTTTTTTGTACAAAACTAAAAATTTTGTGTTTATAAAGGAGCGTAATGATGGAATATTGATGCATAAAATTGAAGAAAAAGGTAAAAATAAATAAATAAACTGATAATGTTTTCAGTTTTAAAACTGAAAAAATTAATAATGTTCTCAATTTTATTATATAGTTGAATTAAACTAATAAGCAGAAGAACAAAAACGTTTAATCTCATGCTCTTTCTTTTTTTTTTTCTTTCAGTTAGTGAAACAATTATCTACAACATTACTATTTAAAATTGATAATATTTTTAGTTTTAAAAATTGAAAAAAACTGATAATATTCTCAGTTTTATTAAATATGACTTATTGATTCAAAAAAAATTTAAATAGGACCTGAACTACTATAACATTTGTAAATAAGACTTTTAGGTAATTAACTCTTTATTTTTTTGCACGTCTTTTTACAAAAAAATTATAAAATTAATTAAAATAATTAATTCTCAAAATGATCAATAATATCTTATGGGGTAATTGCACACCAATGGAATTTTAAAAAATATACTATATATTTATAATTATATTTATTAATTTTTCTTATTAATTTATAACTTTTTTTCTAACATTAGACTGATTTGATATTTTTCAATATTTTATCCATCGTTCATGTATTTGTACAAATACTAATCACATGATGGTACATCAGATGGTTTCCACAGAGCAAAGACAACACTCAGCAAGCTCGCTTCAAATTCTGGTAAGGTTTGGCAATTAATTTAATTTTTTTTTTTTATTAGTCTCTTTTGAGAATTTAATTTTTTTAAAGTATAATTATTTTACTTCAAAATATTAAAAATAAAGCCACTTAACTTTTGATATAAAGCACAAAGTAATTGTTTCGAGACTTGAACTCATAACCTTAAGGTTATTAAGCAAAGATTTTACCATTGATCTAATGGTTTAACTTTTAAAAATTATTCTTTAATAGTACAATTATTATACTTCAAAAATATTAACGTTACGTTGTGTTTGGATGGAGGATTTGAAAAGAAAGAGGAAAAAGATAAGTGAAATGCAAATAAAATATATCTATATTTCATCTAATTTCACACACCTTTTTTCTTTTTCTTTCTAAATTTCTTCCCAAATCCTACAACCAAACACAATGTTAATGAATTTAAAATGTCAAAATAGGAAATTGATGTTATTTTAGTTCTTGATTTTTGAAAAAATACTAATATTTTGAGATAATAAAAAATAGAATGAGAGAGTAAATTTTTTTTTATTTTTTGAATAAAAAAAAGGTAATGTGTTGGATAATTGCTAAAGAAATATTTAGGATTGTTTGGGATTTGAATATTTAGTGCACAATTTAACTTAAAAAAAAAAAAAAAAAAAAAAAAAGCAGAAATCAGAAATGTCAGATGACCCAAATAAGTACACTTAATGCATTCCCAAATACCTTAACTTTTTTCTTTTAAAGAAAGTTTTACAATTTTTTTCTACTTACTAACATGCAAAGCGGTAAGGAAATTTTGAAATTTAAAACAAAATCCATTACAACAGTATAGAACTGGTTTGGGATGTGAGTTGATTTTTTAATTTTTTGAATTTTTGACTATTTTAGTTTGGGGCTAAAAAACTTCGTTTGGGATAAACTTTTTGACTTTTGTCAGAGAAAAAATAAAATAGTTATGGATTGGATGTGACATTTTATTTTATTTGACTAAACTAACTTATTTTGTTTTATGTGGCTATTTTAGCCCAAGCATTCTTTGTTTCTTTGTGAATTAATTTGTCTCGTGAATTATTTGTTTGTTTGTATAACACTAATTTTATACTATTTTGTTACCAATTTGTGACATGTGCCACAATTTTTTGAATGTACTAGAGAAGCCAAAGCTGCGGTGGGAATATATCTTTTCAATTTTGTCAGGGTGGGGGGAAGCCATATGGAAGTTCATGAAGCAAATGTTTGAGCAAATTCGCAGTGGTATAAAAGGAACCATTAAAGTCATGAAAGATTCTGGGCATCAATTAAAATCTCTTTTTGTGTCATTTTTCACTTCCATTGTGGCGATGTTTGGTGTGTTAGTGGACCGCCTTGCCCAGCAGGCAACAATGATATGAGCAAACAAATCATATATAGAATTGGAGGCAAAGAAAGTGCGTGGATGGACAACATTTTACAAGGTTTAGATTTATTGAAGTTCTCACTTTTCAAAAATCCTAGCTATTATTTTGTTATTGTTGTTGTTGTTTGTTGTTTGTTTTTTTTGTTGTTTTGTTTTGTTTTATGTTTGATTGTGTGTTTAGTTTTAGTATTTCTAAATTTGAGGGTGTGTAATGTTAACTTATGATGCAAATAATATATATAATAAATTGATACTTATTATTGTAGATGTTTGAGATTTTTTTATTTGATGGTTTTTTTTTTTTTTTTTTTTTCCATCTTTAATCAATTTTTTTTTTTTTTCAAATTCTTTCAAAAAAAATTTAGACTTCTAAGTTCACCAATATGCTTATACATTTCAATAAATGGCATAGAAAACCTATTACTCCAAAATTTTCATTTTACATCATGGTATCACACAATTCTAAATTGTCAAAACAATTCAAATTGGTGTTATTGTAGAATCCCAAGTAGGATCGCATGGGATAATATAAGATTTGCATTTTTACCTTATTTTAATAGAAAGTTAAATCTTACAATTCTCGATTCGATACTACAATTCAATCCATGAGATATTCTCACCGATCTTATGTAAAATTTTGATTTTAACAGTCATCTAATACAAGCTTGTTAAAATTAGAACCGCTTGTGAGATCTTTGGAATAAAATAAAAAAAAAAAAATACTTTAACAAGCCCAATTCCCACAACTTTTTTCACAACGTTGTATACAAAAATTTAATTAGTAATTTACTAAAACTAATTTAACTTTATTTTAGTGTACATATCTTATCCTTTGAACAAAATTTCTGATTTAACCCTTACTACCATGATCAATTCTCGAGTTGTTCCCATACATGTGACCCGCTATCACATAGCAATATATTTAAGACATGATTTCATAACCTTCTTTTTGGGTAAATTATACTTTACACCTCTTGTATTTTTTATCAAATTTTATTTTGATTTCTACATATGAAATCATAGCAGTCAATTCCTGCACTTCTAATTAAATTTCACTTTGATCGCTACACATAAAATCATGACAGTTAACCTTCTGCCCTTTTGGTCAAGTGTTAATATCATCCTTCTATTATTCTACTGTAGAAGTTTTTATCAAAAGTCAGTAATGTAACAAGCATATGACTATAAAATGACGACAAAAGAGTAAAATTACCCAAATTTTCCATCTATACACATTTCGTCCCGAAATTTATATTGAATTTTGACTGTATTTGGTTAAAACAAAATGCAGATTATGAACAATTAAAGAGAAGAACTAGTGTTTTGCAAAAATTAGAATCACGAAACTCTATTTTTCATAGTAGTACAGTCTTTTGTCTATTTCTCTTCAATTTCTCAACAACATTTTTTTTATTTCAAAGCTCTATTTTCTTGTCTTCTTGTCCCAATTTTCCGACTATGAATGTGTGTGTGTATATATATATTGTTATATAACTGTCACATGTGTATAAAGTATGTATTGGTGAGAAATGGGAATGATTTTTCTCTTTTGCTCTTATTTCATAATTACATGCTTGTTACATGACTAGATTCTGTTAAAGACTTGAGCAATAGAGTTACAGAAAGGGAAAATTGAAACTTAACTAAAAGTGCATGGGTTGATTGTCACGATTTTATGTGTAGGGACTAAAGTGAAATTTGACCAAAAATGCAAGAAGTTGACAGTCACGATTTTATGTGTAGGGACCAAAGTGAGATTTGTTACAAAGTGTAGAAGTGTAAAGTATAATTTACCATATTCTTTTGTACCATATCATCGATTGCATAGAATATTTGAAAGAAATTAAAAATTATAATTTCAAAAAATCTTACCTTTTTTTAATGTCAAATAAGCTTAAAAAAATTAAATATATTATAATTAAAAATTGCCATCAAATACCATTTGTGACTTGTGTGTCCTTCAATAACTTGACATTAAATTCTTACATAACTCAAAAAATAATAAATATGATGAACAAATTACAAATAAAATCAGATGAGCATAAGAACACATAATACATCGAACCTGTGATAATTTTAGGCAATTCTCGTATTCCGCTAATAATTTTTGAGATAATTGTAATTCAATGGAGTAATTTTTGATATCTAATCAATTTAATTTTGTTAGAAATGGTTTGAAAATTGGTTCGGGGAAAAATGGATTTTTTTTAAACTTTAGTCTAACTTTTAGGTGGGACTCATGCGCCAAAGTTGGCCGGTCTAAGTGATAACGCGTTCTATGTCGTGTTATGATTCACGTAGTATATTTGGTTGCTCAAAACCATTATCGGGTGAATGGGAAATTGATGTCAAAATAGGCTCCATGAAAATGGTGTATTTGGTAAAATTTCCTTGAAGGTTTGAATTAAGGCTTGTCCTACATTGGTTTGGTGGGTAAACTTTTGTGAGTTTACAAGGCTTGAGTTTGCAACTTGGGGAGGGCTCCAAGGGGTACCCAAGTGTAGACACCCCATTTTTTACCATCCTTAAGACTTAGAAGTCATCGTTTGAACACCTAGTGATTGTGCTCGCTCATGTTTGTTTTGAGTCTTTGAAGGTCTCGACTGAGCGCCTTGCCTTGAAGCCTCTCAACTTGTCTGTTTTGTACTTCGTTGTGGACCAGGAGCTTGTTGCTTTGAATCTGGAGGAGATGATGACTTGTCGGCCATCTCCAGTGTCCATAGGCCATGGCTTGTGCCTACCAGCCATCAGTGGTGGTCGATCGGCTACATGTGTGGCCCGTCGGCCACTGCTGATGGCCGACGACCATTTTTCTCCTTTTTCAGATATTTATGTGCCTGCTGTGCTAGCTATTGATCACTGAGTGCATCCTCCATACACGTGTATGGAAAGATGAAGCCAAGCTTTTGGCTTGTTTTTCTATATAAGGGGAGGTCTCTCCTCCATTTTGAGGGTTGAGAAAATTTGTGAGCAAAATTTCACTCTCTCTCTCTCTCTTTAGAATTCTCTCTCTCTTCCTATTTAGTGCTTGAAAGTGAGTTTTCTTTACATATTTGCATACAACCCCTTAACCAAATTAGACTACCTTGGAGCTGAGGTTCTTGGAGGTCTTATTTAAGCTCTCAAAGCTGGTTTTCGCTCAGAAATTGTGCTGTTTGTTGCTGTGCTTCAAGGGTAAAGCTTTACCCTCTTTAAAGCTTTGTTTTAGTTGCTTGTTTGGCCACCTTTGCATGCTAGTTTTAGGCTGGTTTTAACTTCTAAAAAAACTCTGTTTTTAAGGTTTTAAAATGGTGATTTGAACCTTGTTTAGTTAGGGGTGGTTTCCTTTCTTTGCTCTTTGGCTTGTAAAGCCTTTTGAGCCATCTTTCAAAGCTTTTGAAACACCCTTTTCTTGGCCTTTTAACCACTAGATTCTAGGGAAATTTTAGTGGTAAAAAGTTGGTTTTGAGGTCCAAAAGAGGAGGGGGTGGCTTCTCCTCCTTGTGTCTTGTTTGCATGCGTAGTTGGCCTAGCATATGAACATGTTTTCTACCTCCTTATGACTTGATCTCAACATGTTTTAGTCACTGATTTAGCATGCTTTAACTCTGTTTTGGGTGGTCTTGGTCATATGACTCATGCTTTGTATAGCTATAGTGTAATAGGCCTTCACTAGCTTTGTGTTTCAAGGCCTCTAACATGCTTTGCTTGAGTTGATAGCATGCTATGGCATTGTTTTGCATGTGTTTTCAGTACATATATCATTGTCACACTCCCACATATATCACTCCTTCATGGCTTTTGAGAGTTGTGCTTTGTGTCTTGTTTGTGGGCCAACAAGTGAGCATGCTTTTCTTGCCATTTATGCTTCCATTTCAGTATGTTTTAGTCATTTCTTTGACATGATTTAGCTTTGTCCAGAGCTGGTTCAGTCATTTAAGTTTGGTATTGCATGCCTCTAGTGTAGTGCTCTTCACTAGCTTTAATTCTTTTGGCTCTTAGCATGTCTTGCATGTGCTGCTTGCATGATTTAGTGTCTTTAGCATGCCATATCAGCACTGAAAGTCTGCAACCTTCCTCTATTCTTCACTTTTTAATTTGTTTTTGAAAGTGGTCTTGAGCCTCTTGTTGGCTTGAGCATAAAATTGAGGCACTCATACCTAATGGTTTTAAACCTCTCTTGAGGGTTTCTACTAACCAACAGTATGAGACCTCTTTCATGTTCAAGGCACTTATGGCTTAGGCCATCTTTCCAATTAGAGGACTTTCACATTGGACTTAACCGGTTAAAGGACTAATCGGTAATGTAAAATGCGTAAACAAGAATTGGACAAGTAAAACATGAACAAGATAAGCATTCGTGTTGCATTGCATTTGTTTGGATCAGAAACGCAAGAAGTGTGGGATGTTTCATACTCAAAGTAATGAAACGTGTCACATTTCTCGGTCGTCGTCACCCTTGATCATGCATGATAGGGTGGTGGCACTTTGAGTCTTATGTAGGCATTCACTACGCTTGTACAAGCTTGGTTCTTGGCCATCATGCATGAAAATGCTTGATTGGTGACTTGAGAGCCAAGTGCCATTTCCCTTTGAGCGTGAGACATGATAAGGAGGTAGCAGTACACACATTCCTTGAAGAATACACTGCTTTGCCTCTGTTTGCTCTCCATTGCAGCAAAAAAAGAGAATTCCAGGAAAGGGTGGCCGACCGGCCAGTGGCAGTGGCCGACAGCCACCTATGGTAGCCGACCGGCCATCAGTTGAAGAGTTGTTCAAAGTGTTCCTGTCTTGGAGCAAAGGTAGTCTGTTAATTGGTGTAAGGTTCAGAGATCAAAGCAAAGTGCAAACATAGGCATCCAAAGTCAAGGCGGTGGATTTTCGGGAGGAAGCCAACCGAGCATGCATATCTCCCTCGCCCGTGAGGCCACTTTATTGCTTTATTAGCTAGTTATAGCTAGTTAATACATGCATTGTAATTTAATTAGTTTAATCTATTTTGTAATATTTTAATTAGTTTAGCATAGCTAGTTATTCAATTGTGTTGTAATAATTAATTAGCTAGAATAGTTAATTAGTTATTTTGTAATAATTAGCTTAGCTTAGATTAGCTTAGCTTATTTATTCGGACCCTCCTTCGAGAGGGCATAGTGTTGTAATAAGGGTGCATGTGTGTGTGTCCATGTCTTCCAACCCCACGTCTTTCTCCCTTTTACTTAACCGCTTTCGATGGTTAGCATACCTTATGCTTGCATGTTTGCATCATCCATTTGTCTTGCATGTATCGGGCTCGACACATCATTCAAACTGCATTGTATTTCAATACACTTATTTAAATATGTGTTTCAAAGCATGTTATCATGTTGCATTCATATGCCATCTTAGATAACCGAGCCTATTAGTTGCATTATTGCATGTGTTGCATTAGGCATCTTGTATAGTTAGGATCATGCATATTTCTAACTAGCTTTTGTTTTGGCTTGGAGTACACTATAAGTTTTACGCTTTAGCATACTTGCATGAGTATGAGTGTTGCCATGATAGCATGCTTGCCATGAGACTACGTGCTTATTTGTTTAACTGCATGAATGCATGTGGATGAAGGCTTTGTTGTTTGAATTGGGACAATTCATCGAATGTGAGTTTCAAGCCCACTTTGCGAAGCGGCAAATCATCATGTTTTAAGCCCATTTGAGGGTGACAAATCCGCGCTTTAGCCCACTTGAGGGTGGCACTTTCAAACTATTTTCGAAAAACAAACATGAGTTGTTTTGTTCAAATTCTTGCGATTTTAGTCTATACTTGTATGCTGTGTGCGTCATATAGTAAGTTAGCTAACAACCGGGATAAGAACACATGTGTTTATAAAATAACATATCATGCTTAGTAGAGGCCGATCCTTTGATTGGGCGAGCGTCGGTGCTCATTTCAGGACCTTCCCCTCTCGTACCTAAGTTCCCGCCGAGGCAACTTTGGTGATGACGGACACGTGGCTTTTGGCATGAGTCAGGGTTTCCTAAATTTCCCATAAATAAAATATTTAGGTGGCGACTCTGTAATCTGTCAAAGCAGTCCAGTTTTGGCAACATTTGATTCAAAATCTGATTTTCCAAAATGACTTGCCGGATTGGACTCTTTGGTGTTTATCAGTCTCACATTGCACTTTATGAGATTAGATTCAGAACTATGATAGAAGTCCGAACTGTAGAAGACCAATTCATGCCACTCCAAAAGGGGGGGCGCGAAGAAAGTCGAGTCTACACCAAGTTTTGTGGAAGGGTGAGGTTATGGACTAGACCCATTAGACCCAAAACAAACACGCGCGCACCGTTCGGCGCTGGCTGGGCTAGGCTTGGGCGCAGGTACGTGGTGTGAGGTTGGGCTTGTTCGGACCAATCCTTATCTTTTTGGGCCAAAAAGTGTTTGAATTTTATTTTTTCTAAAATTAAAATTCTTACATTTTTCAGAATTTAAAATTCGAATTTAATTCCAAAATACTGTCCAAATTTTTCCTCCACCAAACAGGTTTTTATCTATTTAAATTTAAATTGAACAGATTTAGTATCTGTTCAAAATTCAAACCCAAATAGTGCCTTTCCTGTTTATTCAAACCGAACAGGTCTTGTACCTGTTTAAACAAGTTTGCAACATGTTCATTCAAATCTGAACAACCATTATTCCATCTATAAATAAGCATGTCATGCCTCGAAAATAATCCCAACATAAATAGTACATCAAGCCATATTCATTAATTAAATACAACCATTTTCTATCCTTTACATCATAAATCTCCAAGGTTTATACAAAGGTTCCATATGCGAATAATACATTCAATGATTTAAAAATACATGAATCTATAGCATCTAGAGCGTCAAGTTTCAAGATAAATAAAATGCCCTCACGGCCTACAACTTCCAAGACTTAAGCCCGGTTACACAAAAGTGGTCTCTCGGGCCTATACAAAAATAGCCCTTGGCTAGTAATTAAATCACAACAAAATAGAGCTATGTCCCCTTCACAAATTATCCGCGCCCTCAATTTGGTGGGATCACCACATCTTTACCTGCACCAAAATTCCATAGGTGTGAGCATAAAGCCCAGTAGAGAATTCTCACAAAATATATACAGTTATGCCACTCTCAATGTAAAATGCAAATGTCAATGCCATGCGATACTACTTTAAAGAAAATTTCATTTCATGTTCTTCTTAATGATCACCATGTTTCAATAAAAGTTCGCAATTCAACAATTTCCGCAACTTCCAATTTTTAAATCAATAGGGGCGGTAAATACGACACTGGTAATCCCCTAGGCTGGTGTCTGCAAGTAGATTGTACAAGTACTACCAAATTGTCATTTTTACCGGTATTAACCGGAAGGCTCAACACCTATCCGCACGGGTTTCTGGTCTTTCACTATGAACACTCAGGCCAACTTATCAAATTCATCTACACCTCCTAATCGGACTTACCAACGTATTTACCCCATACACATTTCCTTGACTTAAATTCGCATTTTCTTATTCTCAATGCAAAAGATTTCAAATCTTAGCTCAAAGCTTACAACAAGGTATTGCTGGAGTGCGAATACAACATGTTGAAGTTAAATACAATTCCTGTAATAATCAATTAAATGAAAATGCAATGTGACAATCATCATCATTATATAACATTTCTTCATCATCAATTTTCTCAACAATGATTCATCATAATCAAACCTTCCAAAATGTCTAGCATGTTACCTTTAATTTCATTTCCCACTTCAATAACATTAAACACTTTTCACATCATTTATGGCACTCAACAACTTGCCATCTTATAACTTTACACATACATACATTTATCAATGGATTTTAAAAGAAAGTTTCCACTTTCATACATATATCAAGAAATTGCCATTTGCAAACTACAACATAAAATCAATGCTCATTCACTCTTTTATCACAAGGAAAGAAAGAACTCCATAGGCCTTTCTATGTTTTTTTAAAAGTCCCCCATTTCTAGGATTTTCATCAAAAACCCAACATTTCTCCACTTCATGGTGAAATCCAACCCAAAATCACATTTCTTAAGTCAAATGAAAAGGAAGCCCTCTAGGATTAACAAAGGGTTGAGATTTAAACCCATCTTTTCAAAACTCTCTCTACATTTGGAGCAAAAATCAAACTCAACACAATAACCTCAAGAAAACTTTTAAATCAACACTCATATAGCAAAACATGTATATATAACTCAAGAAATCCCTACCTCAATGTTTGATAAAGGAATAGAGGTGAAACCCTAGCTTTGATAGAAGATTCATCAATTTTCCTACAACACCAAGAGGAGCCGTAGCTTAAATCTTCAAGATTAGTGAGAGATGATGATGATCTAGACCCAAGGGTTGCAAAAATCAAAGAGTTTTAGTGTTTTGAGGAGGTTTTCTAGAGAGAATGAGGAGAAAAATAGGGTTTAGAGTGAGAGAAAGAAGCCCCAAAATGAGGTACAATTCGGCCAAAAAGAGAAATAAAAACAGAGTTTCGAACTGCCTAGTTAGCCGCACGTGCAACGCCCTTCTCCGCACGTGCAGAGCGCCTCTCCCGCACTTGCAGCCCTCATCCCCGCACGTGCGGTGGTCCTGTCGCATCTCAGCCCGTACCTGCCTTTTAGGCAGTATGCAACCACCTGAAGTCCAACCCTTACCGCACGTGCGGCCTCACTTCCCGCACATGTGGCCCCTTCTCGCACGTGTGACCTAAGGCCACCGCATGTGTAGCCCGGGCCCAGTACCCAGAATTTTCTAGTTTAGTCCCCGGGCACTCCAGACTAGACCGCGCCCTGCCCGAAACAGGCAAAAATTAATCACCAAAAGGCAAGAACAAAGTTTTTGTTTGAGGACTAAACTTCCGAACGCTACAACCCAATGAGAATCAAAGGAGAACGGAGCGAATAATTATTCCTGGTCATCACAAGACAGTCCCTTATTTGAATTTTGCACTATAATTTTCGTTCTTGTTTCCTGCTGCTGCTCTCTGCATTTTGCTGCATTAATTTTCTGTGAGAAAGTGTATAAAGACAAAGTGTGTTCGTTGTACAAACAGTTTGTAGTGTTGCTACTGTTTGTTGTTGACTATTTTATCTTGAGAGATAGACGTCCACAATCTGAAAGCACTGTGGAGAGGACGAATCTGTTTTAAGGACAAGATGTTAATCACTGGACTTGATCAAAAAAATTTGTTTGAGAAATTAATAAGGTAAGTAATTAATTTACTTTCAATTTTAATTATTTTCCTTTTTCAGATTCTGATTTTATTTTTGTAACAAAATAAGAATCTATTTTGATTTATTTATTTTTATATACTGTTTTGATTTTTGTAATCAAACAGTCTCTCTTCTCTCTTTAATCCATTCTTCGAATACAGTGAAAATTGTCTAACAAATTTTTGATATGCATACTTTTCTTTAAAAGTCTTATAAAATAAGTAGTTTAAATTATTTATATAAAAAAAAGGGATTCAAAATGATTTAAATTTCCTAACTGAAAAGAATCCGGTTCCTTTAACCTAAAGATAATCACTTTCTGTACAAAAGACCTTCCTATCAGGAAATTTGCACAAGTCAGAAAGATGTTTCTTGCAAGGCATTGACTAGGCCATCCAATGCTCTTAAACCAACTTGATTATATATATAATTAATGAGAATGATTAATCTACATAATGAAGTTTTTTTTAAAAAAAAAAAAAAAAAAAAATCTACACAATGAATGCTGAACAATTCAAATGACATTTGGACACCGCCTCACTAGGTATAAAGAACTTGGGGTTGGTTGATCCATCAAACTTAAAAATACCTAGCTTCCCAAAAAAAATAAAAAATAAATAATAATAAAAAAACATTATAAAAAAAATCTTAAAATTTGAGTCTTGTAATAAAATAAATTTTTAATTTTATCAATTTAAATCTTAATGTTTTGATTTATTTTTAATCTAAATCATCTGTCTATTTTCGTTAAGAAAAATTAACGAAAAAGTAGTATTTTAGTCATTCAACTAAATATAACTGTATCATAAAAGTTGTCTAAAATATTCTTTTTCATTGAGTTTAATGAAACATCTATAACAAAATATTATCCCTCCATAACCTCATACTCAAATTAACAATATATACAACATGTGATCAACTATTTAACACTCCTTTCCTTCAATACTAGGGAACATTACAAATCAAGATAAATTAAACATTCTCAAATAAATCTGGATACTTGGAGCGGACTTCCGCCCCCCTTTCCCATGTTCCTCTTCAACTCCGTGGTGTCTCCATAACACTTTCACTAACAGTATAGTTTTACCCCGTAGCACTTGTTCCCAGGTATCTAAGATTTGAACTGGCCGCTCTTCGGAGGAGGCATCCTCATCTACCTCCAAGTTAACCCAATCTAACACATGAGAAGGGTCGGGTTCGTACTTCCTAAGCATGGACACATGAAACACATTGTGAACTCCCGAAAGTTGTGGCTGTAAAGCTAACCGGTATGCTACCTCTCCAATTCTCTCCAGTATCTCGAAAGGCCCAATAAACCTCGGAGACAACTACCACTCTTACCGAATCTCATTAAATCCCGTCTAGGTAAGATTTTAAGGAACACATGATCACCCACTTCAAAGAACAAAGGTCGTCTCCACTTATCGGTGTAACTTTTCTGTCGGTTTTGGGCCGCGGCTAACCTCTTCCGAATGAGAGCAACTTTCTCGGTGGTCTCCCTAACAATTTCCGGGCCCAACAACGGTGCATCCCCCACCTCAGCCCAACAAACTGGTGATCTACAAGGTTGGCCATACAAGGCCTCAAACGGTGCTCTCTCGATGCTAGTTTGATAACTATTGTTATAGGCAAATTCAATCAACGGTAAGTGCCTCTCCCATGACCCCTTGAAATCTAGGACACAAGCTCTAAGCATGTCCTCTAAAATCTGAATAGTACGCTCCGACTGCCCATCGGTTTGAAGATGGTAAGCAGTGCTAAAGGTCAACTTAGTTCCTAACGTCTCTTGAAGGCTTTGCCACAACCGGGCGGTAAAACGAGGATCTCTATCCGATACAATGGTTACTGGAACCCCATGAAGCCGAACTATCTCTCTAACATACAATTCCGCCAAGTGCTCAATTGAGTTGCTAGTACGCATAGGAATAAAATGTGTGGACTTAGTCAACCTATCAACAATCACCCAAATGGAATCACTACCCCGCTGTGTTCTAGGAAGCCCAACTACGAAATCCATGGTAACGTGTTCTCATTTCCACTCAGTTATCGGTAAGGCTTGTAACAAACCCACTGGTCTCTAATGTTCGGCCTTCACTTGTTGACAAGTAAGGCACTTCAACACAAATGATGCAACATCCCGCTTCATACCCCTTCACCAAAACTGACGGCTAAGATCACGATACATCTTTGTGCCTTCCAGATGTACCGCAAGGCGTGAGTGGTGAAATTCCTGAAGCACTTCCTCCCTACAAGATTCAAATACAAACAAACGGTCTAGGTAATGTACACTTTGAACCGAGTGAATGTTCAAACCCTTCTTTTCCTTCTCATTGGAGATCCTATCCCGAATTAACTGTACTTCACGGTCTCCTTGTTGTGCCTCTACAACTTTGCTAATCAAGATAGGTTGAGCATTCAAAGCAAACAATGTTGCACATTCAAAGCAAACAATGTTGCACCCTCCTTGGACTCTCCCAAATGCAATTCAAACTTGCCGATTTTACTCAACATAACCCACTCCTGGATGGCCACACTCGCCAAACTACTCACGGTTTTTCAACTTAAAGCGTCAGCCACTACATTGGCTTTCCTCGGATGATAGTGTAACTTAAAATCATAGTCCTCCAAAAATTCCATCCACCTCTGTTGACGTAAATTCAAATCTTTTTTGGAAAACAAATATTTCAAGCTCTTATGATCGGAGAAAACCTCAAACTTCTCGCCATACAAATAATGCCTCCAAATCTTCAAGGCAAACACTACTGCGGCTAATTCTAAATCATAGGTAGGGTAATTCTTCTCACAAATTTTTAATTGCCATGAACCGTAGGCTACAACTTTTTCCCCTTGCATCAAAACACAACCAAGTCCATCCCAAGACGCATCACAATAGACGGTGTAACCCAAACCTCTCTCCAGAATGATCAACACCTGTGCTGTAGTCAATCTGGTTTTGAGTTTTTGGAAAGACTTTTCACAAGCCTCACTCCACACAAACTTAACCCTTTTTCTAGTCAACCTAGTCAAAGGCACGGCTAATCTAGAAAAGTCCCTTACAAAATGCCGGTAGTACCCCTCCAATCCCAAGAAACTCTGGATCTTAAAAACATTTCTAGGTTGCTCCCAATCTTGTACAGAATTTGTCTTTAAAGAATCTACAGTTACTCCCTTACTTGATGCTACATGGCCTAAAAACTTCACCTTGGTGAGCCAAAACTCACACCTCTCAAATTTGGCATACAACTAATGTTTTCTAAGCAAGTCAAGCACTACCCTCAAGTGAGCCTCGTGTTCCTCCTCGGAAGTCGAATAAATTAGGATGTCGTCCACAAAGACGACCACAAAATGATCCAAATACTCCCTAAAAATTCGGTTCATCAAATCCATAAAAGGAAGCTGGTGCATTAGTCAACCCAAATGGCATTACAGGGAATTCATAGTGGCCATGACGCGTACGAAAAGCCATTTTCTGGATGTCCTCCTCCCGGACTCTCAACTGATGATACTCCAATCTCAAGTCTATCTTCGAAAAGCAACAACACCCTCTAAGTTGATCAAACAAGTCATCTATTTTGGGTAAAAGGTATTTGTTCTTGACAGTAACTCGATTCAATTTACGGTAGTCAATACACAACCGCAATGACCCATCCTTCTTCTTTGCAAAGAGAGCCGACGCTCCCTAAGGCGACGTACTAGGGCGAATGAAACCCTTGACTAAAAGCTCTTGGAGTTAAATCTTCAACTCATGCAACTTTGCGGGTGCAAATCTATACGACGCCATAGAAATTGGTGTCGTTCCAAGCACTAAGTCGATGGTGAACTCAATCTCCCGGTGGGGTGGCAAACTAGTAAGGTCCTTGGGAAACACATCCGGGTATTTACACACTACCCTTGGCAACTCAACTCGAGTCCCATTACTCTCACTATCCAAGAGAGAAACAAGAAGACCACTAAGCTCGTTCCTACTATGAGGATCAAATACCGGCGATAAGGCCTGATCAACCCTGTCCCCCAGAAAGTAAAAACAATCACCACTCGAGGTGCACACTGTGACCCTCTGACGAAAACAGTCAATCATTGCCCGATACGAAGACAACTAATCCATGCTTAAAATAACATCAAAACTGGACATCCCTAGCATCACAAAAGCAAACGGGAGTCTACTCTCGGCAACCTCTATCTCACAACCATGACATTCCCGATCTAAGTCAATTGTATCCCCAATTGGTGACTCTACTCTCAGTGGAGACGCTAACTATGCAACTTCTAACCCTAATACAGATGCAAATGTAGCAGATATGAATGAATGAGATGCACCCGTATTTATCAATACACTAGCCAAAGAATTACACACAATAAAAATACCTCTCACAACTGAGGATCCTGGCAATGCTCGCGCAGAATAACGATACACGCTACTGTGGCCTCTGATCATTCTGCTCATCCCTCGGAGCGTAGGCTTGCTGGACTGACTAAGCTAAAACGGCTCCCTGATGAACTCAGGAAGTCTGAGCTGAGTGAGCCTGCTAGTGGCTCTGAGTCTGCCTCGACCCTGATGCGTTAGATGTGCCTCCCAACTGCGGGCAAGCTCTCTTTATATGCCCTGACTGACCGCACTGATAGCAAGTAGGCCTCTATCCTCTACTCTGAGACTGACTCTGAGATCGGTTAGGTGGTGGTGGCAACATCTGCTGTCCTCCTCCCTTCTGCAGACATGCAAAGGCCTTGTGACCCGGTTGGCCACACTTGAAACAAGAAAACCCGCTCGGCACACTCTTTCCCGAGCCCGCACTAGGCAAGAGAAAGGTAGATCTAGACTGTTGCGGTTGGGACTGGGATGGGTAGGTATTTCTGCTCTTCTTATTGGGCCTATAGTCTCCCTGCGACCCTTGGTCCTTAGACCTCAAATTCCGAAGCCTCTCCTCCTCGGCCTCCGCTGTAATCTCCACATGTGTGGCCGGCTCCACAAGACGGTCATAATTTCGGATCATGTTCCCAGCAACCTTGAACAGGATCTTGGTTCTAAGCTTCTTCTCAAACTCAATACAACGACGTTCCTCCATCGCTACCAATTCCGATGCAAACCGGGACAAACTAGAAAAGGCCGCTTCGAACTCGGCTACGGACATATTGAGTTGCTTAAGGTCTTGGAACTCCTACCTCAACCTCTCCCTAGCAGTGAGAGGAAGATACTTGTCTTGGAAGGCCACTACAAATGCCTCCCATGTCGGTTCTATCCGGCCCTTAGCATATTTCCACCATTGGCCCGCGTCCTCCTTGTGATAGTAACTCGCAAGAGTCAGTCTAAGCTCACTGTCTTCTATGTAAAGCATCTCGAATGTCTTCACAGTTTGTTCGAGCCATTCATC
The DNA here is from genome assembly GCA_025200525.1 of Camellia lanceoleosa. NCBI lineage: Eukaryota > Viridiplantae > Streptophyta > Magnoliopsida > Ericales > Theaceae > Camellia > Camellia lanceoleosa. The sequence goes on from CM045760.1 coordinate 43,892,621, forward strand.
TACTTTCTTTGGCTTGGGGCCACCATGGAATTCATTCGGTTTGGCCCGCAAAAACTCCCTCGTGAGGAAGCTTGCCCTTGTCTCTACGGCGTTCTCCCTAGCTTGGGTTTCCACCCTAAGTATGTTCATGGACTCCCTCAATGCCCCCGCCATTTCCCGGGCAAGAGCCCCCATTGCGGCTTGGCCCACTTGCCCCGGCACTTCCGCTTGCCCCATTTGCTTGGCCATGTTAGCTTGGCCTAAACCCTCTTCTTGTACCGGAACCTCATGGACCGGTACCTCATGTACACCCCGGCGACCTCGACCACACTTTCCACCCCTACCACCACGTGTTCGAATCCTTCCCAACATCCTAATTGAGAATCAAGGTAAACAATTTAGCACATCAACCCAAATGTGCTCGCAACTTGCTTCACACGTTAGACTATAGCAATTTCATATACCTTATCACACAAATAATTTAATTCACTCCACATAAGCACTTAGTCACATAAACACATACGAATTATCCTTTAGTGATGAGATTTGTCCCATGAAAAACTAAGAATTCTTAGTAGAATGAGTATTGATCAAGTATCCATCTAATAAGACCTCGAGGAATTTAATAAGCGCAAATAACACCCCAAAAGTCCAATCCCATACCCATATAGTCACATAAGCATGTTGTCACACAATCACAAAAAGCTAAACATTTCCTAGTCATGCGAAATGAACCCATTGTGGTAAAACCACCACTTCCCGCAAGCCCCAAGTATTCAAACCCGGTAGCTCTGATACCAAGTTGTCACGCCCCGAAAATAATCCCAACATAAATAATACATCAAGCCACATTCATTAATTAAAAACAACCATTCTCTATCCTTTACATCATAAATCTCCAAGGTTTATACAAAGGTTCCACATGCGAATAATACATTCAATGATTTAAAAATACATGAATCTATAGCATGTAGAGCGTCAAGTTTCAAGATAAATAAAATGCCCTCACGGCCTACAACTTCCAAGACTTAAGCCCGGTTATACAAAAGTGGTCTCTCAGACCCATACAAAAATAGCCCTTGGCTAGCAATTAAATCAAAACAAAATAGAGTTATGTACCTTTCAAAAATTATCTATGCCCTTAATTTGGCGGGATCACCACATCTTTACCTGCACCAAAATTCCATAGGGGTGAGCATAAAGCCCAGTAGAGAATTCACACAAAGTATATACAGTTATGCCACTCTCAATATAAAATGAAAATGTCAATGCCATGCGATACTATTTTAGAAAAAATTTCATTTCATGTTCTTCTTAATGATCACCATGTTTCAATAAAAGTTTGCAATTTAACAATTTCCGAGACTTCCAATTTTTAAATCAATAGGGGCGGTAAATATGACACTGGTAATCCCCTAAGCTGGTGTCTGCAAGTAGACTGTACAAGTACTGCCAAATTGTCATTTTTACCAGTATTAACCGGAAGGCTCAACACCTATCCACACGGGTTTCTGGTCTTTCACTATGAACACTCAGGCCAACTTATCAAATTCATCTACACCTCCTAACCGGACTTACCAACGTATTTACCCCATACACATTTCCGTGACTTAAATTCGAATTTTCTTATTCTCAATGCAAAAGATTTCAAATCTTAGCTCAAAACTTACAACAAGGTAATGCTAAAGTGCCAATACAGCATGTCAAAGTTAAATACAATTCCTATAATAATCAATTAAATGAAAATGCAATGTGACAATCATCATCATTATATAACATTTCTTCATCATCAATTTTCTCAACAATGATTCATCATAATCAAACCTTCCAAAATGTCTAACATGTTACCTTTCATTTCATTTCCCACTTCAATAACATTAAACACTTTTCACATCATTTATGGCACTCAACAACTTGCCATCTTACAACTCTACACATACATACATTTATCAATGGATTTTAAAAGAAAGTTTCCACTTTCATACATATATCAAGAAATTGCCATTTGCAAACTACACCATAAAATCAATGCTCATTCACTCTTTTATCACAAGGAAAGAAAGAACTCCATAAGCCTTTCTACATTTTTTAAAAAATCCCCCATTTTTAGGGCTTTCATAAAAAACCCAACATTTCTCCACTTCATGGTGAAACCCAATCCAAAATCACATTTCTTAAGTCAAATGAAAAGGGAACCCTCTAGGATTAACAAAGGGTTGAGATTTAAACCCATCTTTTCAAAACTCTCTCTACATTTGGAGCAAAAATCAAACTCAACACAATAACCTCAAGAAAACTTTTAAATCAACATTCATATAGCAAAACATGTATATATAACTCTAGAAATCCCTACCTCAATGTTTGATGAAGGAATGGAGGTGAAACCCTAGCTTTGATGGAAGATTCTTCAATTTTCCCACAACACCAAGAGGAGCCCTAGCTTAAACCTTCAAGATTAGTGAGAAATGATGATAATCTAGACCCAAGGGTTGCAAAAATCAAAGAGTTTTAGTGTTTTGAGGAGGTTTTCTAGAGAGAATGAGGAGAAAAATAGAGTTTAGAGTGAGAGAAAGAAGCCCTAAAATGAGATACAATTCGGCCAAAAAGAGGAATAAAAACAGAGTTTGATCGCCCGATTGGCAGACGTCTTGCGCCCATTTCCGCGACGTATGAGCGCCTCTCAGACGTCGCGGTGGTCCTATCAAGACCTCAGACTTGCTTTTTAGGCAGTGTGCAACCACCTGAAGTCCAACCCTCACCGCATGTGCGGCCTCACTCCCTACACGTGCGGCCTCACTCCCCGCACATGCAGCCCTGGCCTAGCAGCCCAGAATTTTTTGGTTCAGTTCCCGGGCACTCCGGACTCGACCGTGCCCTCCCCGAAACAAGCGGAAATTAATCACCAAAAGGCAAGAACAATGTTTTTGTTTGAGGACTAAACTTCCGGACACTACAACCCAATGAGAATCAAAGGAGAATGGAGCGAATAATTATTCCTAGTCACCACAAGGCAGTCCCTCATTTGAATTTTGCACTCTAATTTTTGTTCTTGTTTCCTGCTGTTGCTCTCTACATTTTGCTGCATTAATTTTTTGTGAGAAAGTGTATAAACACAAAATGTGTTCGTTGTACAAACAGTTTGTAGTGCTGCTACTGTTTGTTGTTGATCATTTTATCTTGGGAGATAGACATCCACAATTTGAAAGCACCGTGGAAAGGACGAATTTTTCTTAAGGACACAGTGTTAAACACTGGACTTAATCAAAAAAATTTGTTCGAGAAATTAATAAGGTAAGTAATTAATTTACTTTCAATTTTAATTATTCTTCCTTTTTTTCAGATTCTGATTTTGTTTTTGTAATAAAATAAGAATCTATTTTGATTTATTTATTTTTATATATTGTTTTGATTTTTGTAATCAAACAGATTCTCTTCTCTCTTTAATCCATTCTTCGAATACAGTGAAAATTGTCCAACAAATTTTTGATATGCATACGTTTCTTTAAAAGTCTTATAAATTAAATAGTTTGAATTATAAAAAAAAAAAAAAGGGATTCAAAATGATTTAAATTTCCTAACTGAAAAGAATCCGGTTCCTCTAACCTAAAGACAATCACTTTTTGTACAAAAGACCTTCCTATCAGGAAATTTGCACAAGTCAGAAAGATGTTTCTTGCAAGGCATTGACTAGGCCATCCAATGCTCTTAAACAAACTTGATTATATATATAATTAATGAGAATGATTAATCTACATAATGAAGTTTTTTTTTTTAAAAAAAAATCAACATAATGAATGCTGAACAATTCAAATGACGTTTAGACATCGCCTCACCAGGTACAAAGAACTTGGGGTTGGTTGATCCATCAAACTTAAAAATACTTAGCTTCCCAAAAAAAATAAATAATAAATAATAATAAAAAACATTATAAAAAAAATCTTAAAATTTGAGTCTTGTAATAAAATAAAATTTTAATTTTATCAATTTAAATCTTAATATTTTGATTTATTTTTAATCTAAATCATCTGTCTATTTTCGTTAAGTAAAATTAACGAAAAAGTAATATTTTAGTCATTCAACTAAATATAACTGTATCAAAAATGTATAAAAGTTGTCTAAAATATTCTTTTTCATTGAGTTTAATGACTAAAATATTAATTTTTTTTATCAATTTTATTTAATGAAAATAAACAAATAACTTAGATTGCAAACAATCAAATATTAAGATTTAAATTGATAAAATTAAAAATTTGAGATTTATCTTATTACAAAAATCAAATCTGGAGATTTTTTTTTTTTTTTTGTAAATTTCTCAAAAAAGAAAATTTATTGATGTCCAATTGATAAAATCAATAAGACACAATCCTGTCCAAAAAAGGAGATTTTTTTCAATGGGCTTAACTGGATCATATTGTTGGGGTTTTCAGTAAATCTATTATGCGTTTTAACTTGATAATCTAAATAATTTATTTTATATGGTTTTCCAATAAGATAACTTATACAAAATTAAATCAACCATTAATGATAGTTATATAATTAAATTGCATTTATCTTTTAAAAAAATTATTGTCAAAATCATTTCTATTGTATATTTTATTAATAATAAATTCCATATACGATTAAATTCGATTTTTTACATGAATATCTTTGTTTAGGAATTAAAAGTTTGGTATCTGAAACTATTATATAAAGTCAAGCTTATCAATTTCTTAGTTGTCTAAACACACACACACACATATATATATATATATATATAATCAATTTGCTATTTTATTATGAATTTTATAACAAAATATTTTCATTTTTAAACTTAATATTGTTAGGGAAAATATAAAATTTCCCAGAAGTAAATCTATCAATGAGAATAAAAACTAATGCGGAAAAATTAAATAAAAAACAACACAATGTATTTTACCGCTGCCCAATGTTCTTTACCCGGATTAGAAAGAAAATGACTCACCACACCAATGGCGTGAGCAATATTCGGCCTTGTACAAATCATGGCGTACATCAAAGAACCAACTGCTGAAGCATAAGAAATTTTTAGCATCTCTTCCTTGTCTTTCTCACTTGTAAGACATTGATTTGAACTAAGCTTGAAGTGACCCGCAAGTGAACAACCAACCGGCTTTGCTTTATTCATGTTGAACCTCTCAAAAACTTTCTCAATGTAACTTTCTTGAGACAACCAAATCAGTCCCTCTTTGCGATCATGAACCATTTTCATACCAAGTATTTGCTTTGCCGGCCCCAAATCTTTCATAGCAAAAGACTTGCTCAACTCCAATTTCAACCTGTTAATCAGAGTGTAATCTTGACCAACAATTAACATGTCGTCAACATAAAGCAAAAGAATAATAAATTTATCATCCGGGAAATTTTTCACAAACACACAATGGTCTGAAGTGATTTTAGAAAAACCATTATTCATCATGAAAGAGTCAAATTTTTTGTACCATTGCCGCTGGGCTTGCTTGAGGCCATACAAACTTTTCTTCAATTTGCAAACAAATTTCTCTTTTCCTTTCTCCACAAAACCTTCTGGTTGCTCCATGTAAATTTCTTCTTGAAGATCATCGTGAAGAAATGCGATCTTCACATCAAGTTGTTCAACTTCAAGGTTCATACTTGCAGCCATGCCAAGTACAACCCGAATAAAAGACATCTTCACAACCGCCGAAAAAATCTCATCAAAGTCAATACCTTTCTTTTGCCTAAAACCTTTCACAACAAGACGTGCCTTGTACATCAGATTCTTGCCATCATTTTTCAATTTGAAAACCCACTTATTTTTCATAATTTTCCTCTCTTTAGGCAACTTCACTAAATCATAAGTGTAATTTTCAAGTAAGGAATTCATCTCCTCTTCCATGGCCTTTTTCCAATCATTTTTCTTTGCATGCTCAATTGCTTCTTGGTAGCTCTCAGGCTCCTCTTGATTGGAAATCAACACAAATTCGTTGGGAGGATACTTTCTTGAAGGTTGTCGATCCCTTGTAGATTTCCTCAACTCAAGTTATGGTGGCAGTTCTTGAGTTGGATGCTCTTCCTCAATTTCTGGCTCAACTTCATTAGGATTAGCATCATCCTCTACATCTTCAATGGGTGGCTACACATCTCCCCTGTTTTCATCATCAACTGAAGATGAAGGAGATGGATCCATGTCAATGAGGTCACTAGTTTTTGGCTCCGGTCGATCACTTTTGCCAAAGTCTTCAATTGTTTGGTCTTCAAGAAACATAACATCACGGCTTTGAATGACTTTCCTGTCGACCGGATCCCACAATCTATAACCGAATTCATCACGCCCATAGCCAAGAAAAGTACATTGTCTTGACTTATTATCAAGCTTGGACCTCTCATCTTTTGGAATGTGAACAAAAGCTCGGCAACCAAACACTCTCAAGTGCTCATAAGACACATCTTTACCGGTCCAAACTCTTTCTGGAACATCACCATTCAAAGGATAGGAAGGTGATAGATTGATCACGTCAACCGATGTTTTCATTGCCTTACTCCAAAAGGATCTTGGCAATTTAGTTTGTGAAAGCAAACAACTTGTTCTTTCCACAATGGTGCGGTTCATCCTCTCAGCAACGCCATTTTGTTGAGGAGTCTTCTTAACTATCTTTTGGTGTCGAATACCTTAGTTGCGATAATACTCATCAAATGGCTCAATGTATTCACCATCATTGTCTGATCGGATGCACTTCAATTTCTGCTCTGTTTCTCTTTCAACCATGGCTTGAAAATGCTTAAATATTTCTAGAACTTAGTCTTTAGTTTTTAGTAGAAAAGCCCAAACTTTTCTTGAATAATCATCAATGAAAGTAACAAAATAAAGTGCACCACTACGTGTTCTAACTTTCAAAGGACCACAAATATCCGAATGAATCAACTCCAATACATTTTCTTTTCTAGAAGCAACATTTTTATGAAAAGAAACTCTATGTTGTTTACCCGCCAAAAAATGAACACAAGTTTTAAGATGTATACCTTTCAAACCGGGTAGAAGCTCTTTCTTGAACAAAACTTGCAGCCCCTTTTCACTCATGTGCCCAAGTCGCTTGTGCCACAATTCAGTAGAAGTATTATCTTCAAGTGCATTGACAACACCTTTACAAATTTTTCCTTACATTGAATAAAGTGTATGAGTCTTTTTGCACTTAGCCACCACCAAAGAACCCTTTGTGAGCTTCCATATTCCATCACCAAATTTGTTGTTGAAGCCTTCATCATCTAGCTTCCCAGTAGAGATCAAATTGAGGCGAATGTCGGGAACATGCCTCACATCTTTAAGCAATAACTTGCAACCCAAATTTGCTTCCAAGCAAACATCACTCATACCAATAATCTTGGATAAACTTTCATTACCCATTCGAATAGAACCATAATCTCCTTTAGTATAGGTAGTGAAGAAATCAACTCGAGAAGTCACATGAAAAGAAACACCGGAATCAATCACCCAATTGCTCTCTTGGCTCACAAAATTGATACAATCATCTTCACAAACAACCATGAGATCATCAGTAGTAACTGCCGTTGTGTCTTCTTACTTCTTATCCACACTTTTGTCACGCATTTTCTCTTTATTCTTGAGCTTTCGGCATTCCTGCTTCATGTGCCCTTTCTCATGGCAATAATAGCACTCAATGTCTTTCTTTGAAAACGAACCATCTTTTGATTTGTCACGGCTTTGATCACGACCATGAGAAGTTTTACTCCTTCCCCTTGTTTTGCTCCGGCCTCTCACAACAAATGCTTCCAAATGAGAGGAACTCGTTGATTTTCTTCTAGTTTCTTCATTCAACAAGCTACTAGTGACTTAGTCCATTGTGACAACCCCATCGGGCGCTGAATTACTAACTGTCATAACCAAAGTCTCCCAACTTTCGGGCAAAAAACTAAGTAGCATCAAAACCTGCAACTCATCATCAAAAACAATTTTCATAGAAGCAAGTTGGTTAACAATACTCTTTATTTCATTCAGATGTTCCGGAATAGGGCTGCCCTCTTTATATTTTAAATTAACCAACTTATGAAACAGAAAAGCTTTAGTTATGGCTGATTTCCTATTATAAAGGCCTTCTAATTTTTTCCATAAATCATGTGCTGAAGTTTCTGTGGCAACATGATGAAACACACTGTCATCAATCCATTGACGAATAACAGTAACGGCTTTTCGATTAAGCCTCTTCCAATCATCATCTTTCATACCTTCGGGTTTGCCACTATCACCCTCAATAGGCCCATACAAATCTTTACAAAATAATAAGTCCTCCATTTTAGTTTTCCAAGTTACCCAATTGCTTCCATTGAAGCTAGACATACGACCCACATTCCCCTCCATTGATTTACACAAATAAATAAACCCAAATAAACCGTAAACTCTGATACTAGTTGTTAGGGAAAATATAAGATTTCCCACAAGTAAATCAATCAATGAGAATAAAACTAATGCGGAAAAATTAAATAAAAAACAACACAAGAATTTTTACGTGGTTCCCTCAATGTGAGGTACGTCCACGGGATCGAAATCCGATTCCACTATCAACCAAATAAGTTTCCAAACGATTACAAACGAGACACGAATGGTCTCACAAACCACCCTTAGGTAAATTTCAAATAATCACAAATAAACAAAGAGAAAAGACCTCACTAAATAGATAAATGAAAATCTTCAAAACTAGAGTTGAAAAAAACCCAAAATAATTAACCCAAATCAATCCACACGCTGCCGCTAAATCCAAAATAAACTTCCAAGCTTTAATCAAAATCAAAGCACAAAGCATGAAATCAACTATAGCATCCCGCACAGTCACCGAATAGATTGACCAATGATCTATAGTAGCAGCTACAACACTTTTCTCTTGGGAAAAACAATACCAAAAAAATATGAATTGTGAATCTAGGGTTTTTTTTTTTTTATCAAAACCTTAGTTGTTTTCAAACTGAATTGGGTCTTCACAAAATTAGATATAATATATAAAAATATATTATAACTAAGACCAAACCAAATTAAACTCTTTTAATAAACCAATTAGGTCCCACACTCCAATAAGGAGATATACCCAACAAATATAAGGGATGACTTTTATGTAGGTTCTTGTTACTATTTCATGGTAAATTTCGTTACATTTCGTTTTGTAAAACAGCCATGGAAGCATCAGCTTCTTCTTCTGAGGTTAACTTTTAGATTTCAGCCAATTTTGTCATACCGTTTGACTCTGTTCCATCTGAGGATGAAGTCGAATCAGCCATCTCAGGTTTAGCAAGGTATCTTTGGTCGGAGTATAAAAAAAAATAGGATAACTATCAGTGGCAGAACTAGGAAATTAAATTAGAGGGGGTACTTATTAATTACAATATCAAAAATTTTGATAAAAATATTTCATGCAAGTTTTTACGATTGATTTCGAGAAATATCAAAAATATAATATTATTTGTAACTATTGTATCATGGAGAATACAAAAAAATATGAATATATGTAGTAGCGGAGTTAGGAAACTAAATCAGAAAGGGCACTTCTTGATTACAACTTTATTTTTATTTTTTTTCCATAACCAACAAAAAGAAGATAATAATAATTTTTGAATTAATATTAAGTACAAAAACTTAAAAAAAATTATTACAAAAGTATTTCACATAAAATTTTACAATTAACTTCGAGTAAAATTGAAAAGAAAGTATTGCGTGTAACTAGTGTATCATGAATAATGTAAAAACAATCATATATTTAAGTCTTAAAATAAATTATATAATGGTAAGATAAATTAATTTTTACAAAATTTGAGTAAAAATTTCATATAATAGTGATATCACGTCATTATTAACATATGATATCACCAACCAATAGTAAAGCAACATATGAAGGGTGAACTCTACATGCAAATATAACTAACACTCTTAGTAATTTTTACATATATATAGTAAGATTAATTATATTTGCATATCAATAATGATGGATATTACTTTCATATTGAGATTTTTTTTTATTAAATTTTCATACATAAAAATATAATTTGTTGTATTCACTTCATTTTCAATAAAACAATCACTATTGTTTTCATAAATTTAAAAATGCCGTTGACATTTATTCCAAATATTATTTTTATTTAAAATTTTATTTATATACATATGTAAAAAAAAAAAAAATTCAAAAATCTAGGGAGAGGGGGAGGGGGAGGGGCACGTGACCCCCCTAGGCCTCATGTGGCTTTGCCACTGGATATAAGTCTTAAAATAAATTATATAATGATAAGTTTTTTATACAAAATTTGATTAAAAATTTAATATAATGGTAATATCCCGTCATCATTAATATGTGATATCACCAATTAATAGTAAATAAACATATAGAGAGTGAACCTCACATGTCAAATGTAAGTAAAAATTCAATAAATTTCATATCTTTATAGTGAGATTACTTATACTTGTATATCAATAATAATGACATCACCGTTACAGTAAAAAAATTTCATAAATAATATGGTTTATAGTAGTCTCTCAATTTTTAATTAAAACAACCATTATTGTTCTCATAATTTTTAAAATGTCATTGACATTTCACTCTAATAATATTTTTGTAATTTTTTTTATTTAAAATATTTTCTTTATGTTTGCAAAAAAAAATTTAAAAAAAATTCCAAAATCCAGGGGGGGCATGTGACCCCCTGGGCCTTCACTCCCTCCACCACTGATAACTACCAATAAGTCTTAATAGTTGAACTTAATTCTCATTAAGTGCTATTAAAAATAAGTCTTAGTAAAATCGTTGCTAAAAATATTTTTTTGTGATAATTTTTTGCATGTCGCTAAAAATTGACAATTATTGACTTTTTTTTGTCACGGTTTTTATGAATTATCGCTAAGACTTACAATTAGTGAACCTTTTATGTGACAAAATTTTTAAACTGTCGCTGAAAGTTAAAAATTGGTGACATTTTTTGTGGTAATTTTTAAAATGTCGCTGAAAATTAATACTTAGTGAGCTTTTTAATAGTATTTGATGAAAAATATCATTAATTATCATAGAATTTATTAGACAATAAATCCACCTATTAGGACTTACACGTAGCCTCAGCATCAAAAACGGTGCCGTCTTGACGTAGGCACAGTATTAAAAAATATTTTGTGTCTAGAAAATTTTGAGCATGGGACCTCATGGTAGAGGCCCACTATTAAACCACTATACTATCAAGTTTTCTTGTGAATGTTTGGTATATATATATTATTTATTATCTTATTTGCGTATAATTATAAATATATTAATATCAAACTTCCTAAAAATTGTTGTGCGGCAGCAACAAAAATACATCTTTTATAATCTTACAATTTATTTTATTTTGATTCATTTTTACAGTCAAACTCTTAATTATCGATGTCTCAAAAACCCTAAAAGCTTGTTTATGCCAGCCAACCATCCATCTACCTTCGCCGGAGGCTTTTCATTACATTCGTTAGAGACTCTCCATCATCTTCACCATGCTATCGAGCTTTGTACGAATACAACATATTTTCTCTAATGTTAGGAGGTTTCAAGAAAAAAATATATAATTTTCTTCACTTTTATGATTGTGGTTGGTTGATTTTTTTTCCCTTGTAGAATGTTAGTAATATATATATATATATATATATTTTCAGTCCTGAGAACTGTTGCTTTGATTGGGATACTAGATTACCATCTGTTGATAGCAATCAAAAGTAGAATATAGCGATTCTGGTTTACACTCAACCCAATTGATGTTTTGGATCTAGGTTTCATTATCTTATATAGCTGTTCTTGCCTTGTTTCCCCTTATTTCTCTTTAAGTTTGGCTATTGGGATGTGTTGGTTGTGTTTGGAATATGTTGGTAGCTTGTTTTTCAAACTGTTACTACCTATAATTTTGCTTCTTCGCTCGAGCGACACTTCTTGCGCTCCAGGGGTTTTTGTGAACTTCCAATACTTTTGTAGGTCTGCAGAAATACTAGGAGTTGACATTTAAATTTTTTGCTCGAGCAAGCTTTCTTGCGCTCGAGTAGTGTTGGTTTGAGCGACCCTTCTTGAGCTCTAGCAATGGTCTTCTATCTGTAAAACTTCTGAGAGTTGGTATTCTTCGCTCGAGCGAAGCTTCTTGTGCTCGAGCGGTGTAACTTATTGTGTCTGATTGCCCGAGCGACACTTCTTGCGCTCGAGCAATCTGTGCGTATATATCAGTTTGTAAAAAGTCAAATTTTGACTTACTTTTTCATTTCTCTCTCTCTAAACATTCTAAAAACCGTAGATCTACACACACACACTCTCTCTCTCTCTAAAACTCTGCTTCTCTTTATAAATACATCTAGATCCGTTGAGTTCTTCACCCGTGTCTCTTTGTTATAAAGGTAGAGCACGCTGTGGGCTTCCTTTTGATCCGAACGAAGTTGGGTTTGGGGCGTTGTCGAAGTTCCTTCACTCTTCCTCTCATCTTCTAAGTTTGAGGTAGAAATTCTGCACACTTTCCTATGATTTTTAACTTAATTATTTGTGTTTTGAAACAATAATGTGATTTGGGGGAATTTGGAACAAATCTAGGTTTTTGGTTTAAAAATTAAAAGAGAGGTTTTCAAAGGATTTGGGGTGCCTGCTCAAGGGTGCACTCCAAAGACAAAGAGTATCTTGACCCAATGGGCTTATTTCGATATCCATTTTAATAATCCATATGTTCATATTTTAGAGTACATCGAGTAAAACATACCTGTAAAAAACTAAGTTAATCGGATATGGTTAACCCTTTCATTTACTTACATTTGTATCTTTAAAAATAAATGACATCGTGATTTAAAATATTAAAATTAATACAAATGTGAGTGGATGAAAGGGTTAAAGATATCTGATTAACGCAATTTTTTACAGGTATGTTATATTCGATGGACTCTAAAATGTGAATGATTTGGATTGTCAAAACGGACCCCAAAATAAGTCCATTGGACTGCACAACAGTGCCTGTTGTGCTGGGTGCATAGCAGGCACCCCAACTCCGTTTTCAAATGGATTCTTGAAATTGGTTGTGAGATTAGAAATGAGATTGAATTTTGATAAAATGGTTGGTTTTGATACTTGGAATTGATTTTGGAAGAAAATGGAATTTTTGCCTTAAATATCTCAAATGTTGATTTTGTATAAATAATTGGAACTGTTATTAAAAATGTGAAATTGAGTTGATATTGATGAGGATGGTGGAGTTGGGTGTATATTACTACTCACATCTTAGAATTTAGAAAGTTTATCTTTATGGTAATTAATTGTCTGTTTAGAGATATCATTTTTGGGCTATCAGTGGAGAATAGTTATAATTATTGTAAAAATTGCATGAGAATTAAGAAAATTAAAACTAATTTCTCATCCTTTTTGCTTTGAGCATTGTTGCATACTTACTACATTGAAAATGTGAATTGTTTTGAGAGAAAAAATGGGTGAATTTGGGAAGTGAGTGTTGTCTCGTTGAAATAAGTTGGCTTGTGTGTCTATGGTGAAAGTCTTAAAAACCGTACGTCTACATGGGTGCCGATCCCGTAGACGAAATTTTCTTAAAATGGCATTAGTAGTGCTTGTATAGCCTACGTTTACATGGGTGCTGGTCTACGGTTTCCTACAGACAAAATTTTCATGAAAGTTTGTATTTGGTTTGACATTATCGAGGAGATTGTGATTCACTACCCGGTTTTCTATTGTAAAGGAAATGATTTTATAATTGTGATAAACCTGGCATTGCATGGTTTGGAAAAGTGAGATAAAATGTTTTGGCACGAATATTGGATATGCATATCACCTTTCATCTTTATTAAGATTCATATATTGTGTTGGATTATTTATACTGGGTTTTGGCTCACCCTGTGTGGGAAAACTATTTTGAGGTACTAATGATATGCCTCCGTCAAGGCAATAGCTTAGGAGGACTTGGAAGCAAGAGTTTCATTTTGTGTGCTTTGTTGTATTTATTTTATACAAGCCTAAGGCTTTAACTATCTTGGATTTAAATCCATTTTGTTGTAACCAAGCACCGTCTTGGAAAGCTGTAAGCCTTTAGGGCATTTCTTATTTGTTCAACTTTTATTCTATTTCTCTATTATGTAACATATGCTATAGATTTAGGGTAAGACTTGTGAATGTGTATTCGCATATGTTGCTCTTTTGTACAATCAATTGGAACAAATGGAAGATAATTACTTATTCATGTGTTGTTAATTATTAATATTGTGGATGGTCTCATCATTATTATTTCGGGGCATGGCAACTTGGTATCAAAGCATACCGAGTTTGAATATTTTGGGTACGTGGGAAGTGATTCTTACCACAACGGGTTTTTCTCGCTTGATAGAGATATTTGTGTGTATGGTATGCTTATGTGATTATATGGATATGGGATTTAATTTCTAAAATATTGATTGGGTCTACGAGTTTCTAGAAGTTCTGTTAGAACAACACTTGATCACTACTATTTTTAATTGGAACTCTGGCAATGTCGCGGGATGATCATTATCTAGGAAAGAAATTCGTATGTGTTTATGTGACTACGTGCTTATGTGGAGTGAATTACTGTTGTCTATTGTCTTAGGACACGAGTGAGTTAGCTTCGACAGATTTGTAAATGTGGTATTCTTTTATGTTACCTTCATTAGGATATCAGAACGTGGGCGTGGTGGTAGGCGTGGTAGGCCTAGATAGCAGGAAGTGCCGATTACTGCTAAATTAAGACCGATTATGGAAAGTAAATGAACTGACTGAATTACTGAACTAACTGATTGAAATCCGAAACTGAATCGATTAACTGTATCTGTTTAATTGCATATTTATCTGTTTGAATGTTTAGTTATCTGTTCACGTTTTGTGCTTAAACTGCAAATTGAAGGCCTTATCGGCGGCCGAATCCAAAATTTATTGATGTTCCATGATCCTCATAATTTATGTGATTTTATGGTGTACTTGTCTGAAATGTGATTTGAGATGATTAAATTAGATTAAAATAAGCTAAATTGCATGAATTTGACTTATTTACCAATTTGCCACCCTCAGTGGACCACTTAGAATATTATATTGGGCCTTATTGCATGTTGAACAAAGCTCTTCATCAGACACATTTGGGCATACTACCGAAATAGAGAGAAGAGAGTGAGAGGTTTGGAGTGAATTCAACTTGTTCTTGAGGAAATTGCTTATAGACTTGGAGATTTGGAAGAATAATTGCATATTTGAGCTCCTAAACCTTGAGTACAAGACTTAAGGTAGAAATCCATCTCCTTGATTGTGCATTTATGCTGATTTTTGCATGGCTTAGAGCTAAGTTAAAGTCTAGAGCCAATTTATGGCTTGTAATGTTGTATTGTAGCTCATTTCATGCATGCATGTGTGTATTGATGAATTTTGAGTTGATTTCATGGCAAATTGTCACATGCATGTTCATAATTAAGCTTAAGACCATGTTTTCAACTTGTTTTGAAAAGAATGAGCTCATTAGAGCATGTTTTGAAGCTTTAAAATGGTTTGAATTCATGCATGTTTGCATGTTCTTCATGTTCTTGAAAATGGGTTTGAAATTTGGATTTAATTGACTCACTCTTGGGCTTTAAATTCACAAATTGAGCTTTGTAACTTGTTGAATATTGAGTTTGGATGTGTTTTCTAGAATTTGGGTCCAAGAGGTTGAGTTTTAAGCTTTGGAATACTTGGTTTGAGCTTGGTAGGCAAATCTGGAAATTCCAGAATTTGGCTTTTACGCTCGAGCGAAGGATTCTACGCTCGAGCGACCATCGTTTCTTCTGAGCTCCGCTCAAGCGAGGGAATGGTGGCTTGAGCGTAAATTTCAAGCTCCCAGGCGCGCAGGCGTACGCTTGAGCGAAGGGACCTATGCTCGAGCGGAGAGCTGTGTCTCGCGCTCGAGCGAGCATCGAGCGTAAAATCTGAGCATCCAACATTTTTACTCTAGCACGCAGTCTGCTTGAGTGACGGAATCCACGCTCGAGTGGAGCTCCTTTGTCTGCATGTCCGCTCGAGCGAATAAAGCCTCGCTCGAGCGAGACCCCTGTTTTCAGCAAAATTTGTTAAGTGTTTTCTAAGTACATCTTTGCATTCTCTTTCCATCCTAGGCATTCCTAAGGCATATTTAAGGCATCTTGAAGAGGATATAGATGTAGAACACACCAAGGCAATCTAGGGATTAAATGATTATCTTTCCCAACTGTGAAACTTAGAGTGTGTTCAATCTGTTAACTGTATAGGGTTGGCATTTCGAGGAGACACTCTAGTTCACTGTAGCCCAGAACTCTGTGAGTAACAATTGTGTAAAGATATGTTCAAATGATTATCTTTTGAATTCTAAACTGAATCAAGCATCGAATCGATGTTGATTCTTGAATGAATGTATGTCCTTTATTTCAACTGCATCAGTGGCATCCTTAGCACCTCACATCGTTACGATTCTGAGATCTCTGTCGATTCCTCGTTGGAACCACTATCGCTTACTAATTGATGGCCATCATTATCGTTCGTCTTTTAGACCCATCATATCGTTATGCTAATGGATGTACCACATATGACTGTTTACTGTTCTGAACAACTGAAATACGGATTGAAATGAATTGTTTTCATTACTGTAAGGACATTCATTCTAAACCTCTTTACGCATTATGTTATTCATTGGGCTTTAGCTCATTGCTCATATATATGTAGGTGTACAGGCACCGGATCAAAGCTAGAGGCGTCAGGGTTAATTCCAGTTTTGTCAAGCCAACCAATGTGCCTCACTGCGAGGTTCCGAGCCTACCAAGCTAAGGCTTAGGGGTGTTTTAGTAATTCCCCCTTCCGTACTGTTTTGTAATATTGTATAGACTGTATGTTGCACCGTACTGTACTGTAATAGGGATTAAGTCCCTGTCTCACCGAATGACATGTATGTATATGTACTGTTCTGTAAATATGTATGAAAAGTCTTTTTGCATACAGACTGTCACAGCTCATTGGACATTATTTATTTATTGTATTGGCTTCCGCCAAGCCCTCAGACTAGAATATCAGACATCATAAGCGTGCCTTCGTAATCTCGGATTCATCGCGATTCTGATGTTAAACCCATAGGGGCGGGTTTGGGTCATGACAGTCAGCAGGCCATGGACACTTTAGCCTGTAAAATGGTTGGAACTTTACGGGAATTTATGGACATTCTCAGTGCTGAGAACAAGTCCAGGCCCAAGTTGCTGAAGCAGAGCCGTCATTCTTGAAGAAGGAGTTCTTTTGGTCAAATCCGAATGAGTTTTTGGGTGATCCTAAGGAGCCACTGAAAGCGGACGAGTGGCAAGAACAGATGGTAAAGACGTTTGAGATGCTTGGCATCGAGGACGACGGGCTGAGGGTAACCTTGGTATCTTTTTAGTTAAAGGGAGATGCTGGTCAATGGTGAAAGTTTGCATGTGGGCGTATTAGGGTGACTTGAGAGGTTTTCGTCAACGCCTTCCAGAACAAGTTCTTGCCTCCCACTGTTAGAGAGAAGTTGAGAGAGTAGTTCTTGAAGCTCAAACAGCTTAACACACCGGTGGTCAAGTTCGAGGCTACCGTTACTAGCTTGTTGAGGTTTGCCCTAGAGTTGGTAGCGATGGAGGAACGCCGTTGCTTGGAGTTTGAGAAGAGGTTAAGGACCAGACTTCTTTTCAAGGTGGTCGTATCCATGATTAGGGATTACAGTCGTCTTGTAGAGGCGGTGGCAGCTCACTTAGAGACTGTGATTTAGATCGATGAGGAGAGGATGAGGGGCTCCAGGTAAAGGAGTCAAGAGGTATATGGAGAGAATTGGGACAGTAAGAGGCAGAGGGCTTCTAACCCACAGTAATCTCAGGCAGCACAGTCAAGATCCACCTTTCCTGTGTCGAGTTTGGGTTCAGGGAAAAGTAATTAGGGAGGTTTCACTTGTTTTAGGTGTGACCAGTTTGGTCACAAATCTCCAACTTGTCCTCAGAGAGTATGAGGGAAACAATCTACACCGTCTTCGGCTCGTCCTCAGAGCCAGAGTCAAGGGAAGGGAGAAGTAATCAGGGAGGTTTCCTGCATTTCATTAACTTGCACATTTATTTTGAAATAATAGGAGTACAGGTTATTTAATGTTACTTTACTTGTAATTCGGTTGTTCACTCAATCATTTTACTTCATATTTTCTATCTCTTTCTCTTATCCTTTATCTATTTATTTCTTAGGGTACTTATGTGTAGGTCTGTAGACACCCCATTTTTGACCGACCTTAAGACTCAGACGTCACCGATTGAGCGCTCGGTGATGTTGCATACTGTGCTCGTTCCGAAGTCTCAGAGTCGTGGCCGCGCGCCCTGCCTCCGGACTTCTGAACCCTCTTCTTTACCTTGTCTCGGTTTGCGAACCAGACTCGGTTTTCTCTGTTTTCTTTCCTGAGGGAAGGGAGTGGTCTCAGAGACTATCTCCGGTGGCTCAGATTTCGTGGCCGTGAGGCCATTCCGCCCATTTTCGGAGCTCGGTTTTCGGGACCGTTAGGCCGTGTGCCTCGGCTCGGGACCGCCCAACCATCTCCGAGTTCTCCGGTTTTTGGCTTGCACCACTGTTTTATAGTTCCGAGGAACACTGGGGCCCCTGATGCCCACTTCGTGGCCGAACACCGCTTTCGGTGCTTACAGCCGGTTTTCGGGACCCCGAATCGCGTGGTTTGGGCCCCGAGCATTCATTTCGCATCCGTTTTCTCCGGTTTTTGGCAGAGACCTCTGTTTTAGCTTTCCGAGGAACCCTGGGGCCTCTGATGCCCACTTCGTGGCCGTATGCCACTCCCGGTGCCTGTAGCCGGTTTTCGGGACCCCGAATCGCGCGGTTTGGGCCCCGGGCATTCATTTTGCATTGGTTTTCTCTGATTTTTGGTAGGAACCTCTGTTTTGTCATTCCGAGGGACACTGAAGTTGCAGATATCCACTTCGCTTCCGTATGCCACTTCCGGCACCCGCAGCCCATTTTCGGGATCCCGAATTGCTCGGTTTTGGCCCCGAACGTTCATTTCTCATTAGTTTTTGTTCAAATTTGGCAGGTACCTCTGTTTCAACACCAGGAAGATCACTGGGGGGTGGGAGGCCAGCAATTATCCCAGATAGCCAGTTTCGCTCCTCCGGAGCCCGTTTTTCTCACTTCCGGGCCAATGTTGAACACCCTGGGGGTATTTTCTTCCAACCAAAGCCACATATCTGTGATCAGGGGACATGGGAGGACCCTAAACAAGCATGGTCGGCCAGAAAATTGGAAGTTCATTTTTGGGCCTCTCCTTCAAGTCCAATGTTGTGGCTCCTGCTTCAGTGTTGCCAAATTCCAACCTTGGAACCTTGTTCCACACATCTGGGAGGACACCAAGGGTATATGGTCGGCCAGAAATTGTGCATTTCATTTTTGAGGCTCTCCTTCAAGCTCTATGTTGTGGCTCCTGCTTCAGAGTTGCCAGATTCCGACCTTGGGGCCTTGATCTACACACATGGGAGGACACCACTGCATGGTGGTCAACCAGCAATTTTTGGGTTCATTTTTTGGGGGTGGCCGGCCATGGTATGGTGAGTGGCCGACCAGGTGGGGTGGCCGGCCACCTTGAAAAGTTACCGCCGGCCGGCTTCCTTCTTTCCAAATTTCAAGACAATGTTGTCGGATATTTTTGTTGAAATATCACCCCATCCGGGGGATATTTTGGGAGGGAAAGCTTGGATGCTTCTCTCTCCCCTTTTACACCTTTTCTCCCTTATTTAAAGGAACCAAAAGCTCCTTTGCCTATGTTAGAAAATTTGCTCTCAAGAACCCTTCTCCAAAAGCTTCCATCTCCATAGCCAAAACTCAAGAAAAACCTTCAAGTCTCTAGCTCTTCTCTTCATCAACCCTTAGCTCCACCATCCCCACTACCATTCCAGCAGCAAGGAAGTGTTCTTCAGTGGCTAAGAAGCACCAAATTCAGGCCAAGAGGTAGCAACAATCGAATCTTCAAGGGTAAGTCTCAAAATCTCTTTTTGTAGCATAATTTTGCTTCCTATTTCTACCCTATTTCCTTTCAGTTTTTGGGCCTTCACTCCACTGGTTTTAGGCTTATTTTGAGCCCCTCTACAACTTTGTAGAAGGGCTCAACTTCATTTGGTGCCTCCATGATACACTTGTTTCAATACCTAGCTTGTATGTCACAATCTTGCATGCTATTTTTAGTCTATTTGCATTTGTTTTTGGGGCTCCGACCCCTACTGGTTTTGTGCTTATTTTGAGTCCCTCTACAACATTTTAGAAGGGCTCAACCTTTTTTGGCCATTCTATATACCACCTCCCTTTGAAATCCACTTTAGGCCCTAATTCTTGCATGTTTTGTAGCCTTTTGTGCTTTTGGTTTTAGCTCTTGGTCAGAACTGAAAGGGGTCTTATTTTGACCCCCTCTACATGTTTCATGAAGAAAGTTTTGTTGTTTGATGTATGCTTTGCATGTCTCTTGTTATAACCTCTTTTGAGCTCCATTTTGAATGGAATTATTAGCATGTTTGCATATTGATTTTGGGGTATCCATAAACTGAATATATGCTTATTTTTGGGCCCTCTTCAGTATTGTAGAATAAAGTTTTTTCATTTGAATTTTCTATATACTACTTGCTTCAATATCCCTCTTTTGGCCCCTATTCTTGCATGCTAATGTTGACCTATCCATGCTTATAATTCGGCCATGTTTGTAACTAAAAAATGCCATTTTTTTGGACTGCCTTGCTACTTCTTTTGCTGTCGTGTGTCAATTTTGTATATATAGCATAGCCGTAGGCCATTTCGGGCACTTAAAATTGCATTTCGGGATGATTTCGTGCGTTGATTGTCATTTCACATCATTTCGGGGCTGTTTTCCCCTTTATTTAGTGGCTGAAATTTGGTTTGCATGCTTGCATATCATTTCCCATGTCATTTTATGCCTTAATGCATTGCCTCGGTTTGCGTGCCTGTGGGCACGCACTTCGAGGCACCTCTGTTTTATCCGACGGCCTCCTATGTGAGTGAGCTGAGGCTCTCCCATGTTGGTGTAAGCCCATCGCGGCATTCCGTGTGCCATTTCATTGCATTTCATCATCGCCTCGGTTTGCGTGCCTGTGGGCGCGCGTTTCGAGGCACTTCGGTTGTATCCGATTTTCTCATTTTATCATCGCCTCGGTTTGCGTGCCTGTGGGCGCGCGTTTCGAGGCACTTCGGTTGTATCCGATTTTCTCATTTTATCATCGCCTCGGTTTGCGTGCCTGTGGGCGCGCGTTTCGAGACACTTTGGTTTTATCCGATTTGCACTTCATATCATCGCCTCGGTTTGCGTGCCCGTGGGCACGCACTTCGAGGCACTTCGGTTTTGTCCGATTTGCACTTCATATCATCGCCTCGGTTTGCGTGTCCGTGTACGCGCATTTCGAGGCACTTCGGTTTTACCCGATTCGCATTTCATATCATCGCCTCGATTTGCGTGCCCGTGTGCACGCTTTTCGAGGCGTCTCATTTTCATCTCATTTTCATAGCATTGAGCATGCTAGGCTGTATCTTAGCTGCATTTCATGCATATCATGCATATTGCACGGGAAACGAGGTACATTCCGTACTCCGAGTGACAGAGTGTGTCTCAATTCCCCAGTTACCGACACTCCGGATTACCCATGATGGAGTTCGGTTTTGTTGTAGCATTCACTTACATTCATCCCTACATTGAGTTGTGCAATTCGACTCCTCGGCCATCATGCATCGGTATGCGTGATTGGTGGCACGAGGATCGAGGCATGCACATATTTGTGAAATACATTGCTATGCCCTTTTCCTGCTCTCTGTTACAGCAAAACCGAGGATCAACAACTCTTCGGAGTTCGGCGCGCATTTCGAGAAACACTGCAAACAGAGACTAATTGGGGCATCCCAGTGGATTTCCGCCCGAAGCAGCCCAACAGGCACTATTCATCATCATAGCAAGGCAGCCCCCTGGCCTGGGCGCCGGTTTACTGCTTTCTTAGTTAATTTGTAAATTAATTAGAAATCTGTATATTTATTTCGGACTGTATTATTCTTTTATTTCGGACTGTATATTTATTCGGACCCTCTGTGCGAGGGCAATGTTGTAATAAGGGTGTGTGAGTGTGATGTATGTCTTCCAACCCCCATTTCTTTCTCCCTTTTATTTATCCGCTTACAATGGTTAGATATAGGGCATATTTCAATTAGCATACAGTATGATAGCATGTTTGCATTCATTCATCTGTTTTGCACGCACCGGGCTCGGCGCATCATACAAATTGCATCTGTATTTCAATTCCAAGTTGAGTACTTGATAGCTGTTGCATCTCATATGCCATATTTAGAATAGCCGAGCCTGCTATAGTTGCATTTTGCATGTGTTGCATTAGGCATTACAGTATACTTAGGATCATGCATGATTTCTAACCGGTTCCTATTTTGGCTTGGAGTACTCGGTAAGTTGTTATGCTTTAGCATACTTGTATGCGTGTGAGTGTTGCCATGATAGCATGCTTACCATGAGGCTAAATGCTTATGTGATATAACTGCCTTGAATGCCTGTGGGTGGAGGTTGGGTTATTTGAATTGGGACAATTCATTGACTATTTGTTTTAAGCCCACTAGATAGTGGCAAAATCATGTTTTTACTAAGCCCACCCGAGGGTGGCAAATCCGCATTTTAGCCTACTTGAGGGTAGCACCATCACACCATTTTCAAACAAACAAACATGAAATGTTTTGTTCCAATTCAGACAGCCCAGTCTATACTTGTTTGCTGCGAGCATCACATAGTAACCTAGGCTAATAATCGGAATAAAAACTCACAAAGTTTTCAAAAACAGATATCATGGTTAGTAGAGGCCGGTCTTTGACCGGGCGAGAGGGGGTGCTCACGATGTGACCTTCCCTAATCGTACCCAAGTTCCCGAGCCAACTTTGGTGATGACGGACACGTGGCCTTTCGGCACCGAGTCAGGGTTTCCTAAATTTCCCATTTTAAAATATTTAGGTGGCGACTCTGTTATCTGGCAAAGCAGTCCATGTTTGGCACTTCTTTCAAAAAATCTGTTTTTCTTCAAAACGATTTGCCGGATTTGGACTCTTTGGTTCAAGATTTGGAACCGCAACAAAACCGAGTCCGAACTGTAGCGAGGTCCCTCGCGGGCGTTGTTACAAGGTCCTAATAAGTAGACTTATTGTCTAATAGGTCCTATGGAAAAAATATGTTATAAAAAAAGTCACTAATTGTAAGTTTTAGTGACAATTTATAAAAATTATAACAAAAAAGTTACTAATTGTCAATTTTTAGCGACATATATAAAAAATTGTCACAAAAAATTTATTTTTAGCGACAATTTTACTAAGACTTATTTCCAATAGGATTTGGTGGGAATTAAATCAAACTATCATGATCTATTGGTAGTTTACCCTTATTTTTTCTGTACTTAACGATTTTAGAAGATTTTTTTTTTTTTTTTTTTTGAGGCAAAAAAACAGTCAACACATTTGTTTGATAATTGGCTTAAATTTAAATATGAAAAGATTTTTTAACTTTTTCTGGCACGCCACATTTATTAAATTTTCCTTCGTAGAAAAAATGAGGCATATATATATATATATACCCATGATTTTTATTTAAGATTTTATTCAAAAACATCAATGTGCAGTTTAGAGTCATTTTATGCATAAATCCTACACCAACTAGATCTTAACCACAAATTTTCTTGCTAGGGGGATTTATTTATTTTTTTAATTAGCAAAAGAAAGAGCTTTATTGATAATAAGGAAAGTACAGAGTACACTACCAACATCAATAAAGCGAGGAAGAACAAAAAGTATCATAGTAAAAACTAGACGATCCCAACTAAGATGACACCAAATAGGAAACACAATCATATGCTAGCTCAACCCCTAGGTTGATGAGACAACACTTACCAAGGCCCTCAAAGAAAAAAAAAAAAAAAAAGCCAGAAAACTAAAAAGAAACAATGGGGCATCCAAACTGTAGTCCAGACCCTAGCAGCAAACAATTACAATCGAGGTGCCCAGAAAGGACATAAAACATAGGGCCAAAACAGATCAAATGCAATACCTCACCTGTCTAAGATTGAACATCGGATTATTGACAGAATAATGAATGTCTTGTAATGTAGCTTTAAGCCAAAATGCAAGTCTTTTGAATTTGCCTCCAGACCACCAATGAAACAACTTATCCACTGAACCTGGTATCACCCATTGGAAACCCCACCACAGCATCATGTTGCAGCCCAAAGCCTCCAAGAGAATGGGCAAAATAGTAGGACATGGCAGGCTGATTCAAGGTCAGATTTGCAAAATATGTATTGAATGGAAGCATTGCTGTTGAGGATCTCAATTTTCTGGAGGAAATCAGATGTATTGAGTTGACTGGAATAGGACAGGAAATAAAATGGAATGATAATTTTGTAGCCTCTAAAAACGACGTTCTCTTAACAGAAAAAATGACCATTCCTCATAATAAAAATCAAACCAACATGGGTATTCTAAATTTCTGTCATAAAATTCGAGTAAGCGCCAAATTTTACAACTTAGAAACATGGGAAGCTCAACTCAAAGAAAAATTAGTCTATAAAGAAAAATCAAATAAAAAACCCTTCCACTTATGATAAAAAAGAATTGTTTTGAAAAGTTACTATTTTAATTAATTTTTTGATTTTTTTTTTATAAAAAAGACGTGTAAAAAACATAAAAATAAAAATAATTTTTTAATAATGACTTTTTGATTATTTGCTGTTACCAAAATAGCTCTTAGTATGTAAAGAAAAATCTAAGCTTTTACACTATTTAGGACTCGTTTCGAAATTGAATATTTTAATTGATTTTTTAATTTTTTATGAAAAATATATTCAATCATAAATAATAACTTAATAACTTATAATGACTCAATTTTAATCTATTAACAAACGAGGGCCTAATATGTACAAAAATAATAATTCTAACTAGTGACCTAAAAAAAAAAAAAAAAACCAATAATATGGTTTTCCACAATCCATAGGCATGTAAGCTTAGATAGGAGTGTAAATTTGACCCGACCCGTGTCATGTTTCGCAGGCTCTCGCTAAAATTCGAGTCAGGCCGGTCCATGTGCTAGAAAATTAAGCCCAGGGCTAGGGAGTATTCGGGCCTTGGGCGAGCCTGGACATTTTTTTTTTAGTTTTTTAAATTTTTTCTATCAAAATTTTATTATTTTTCTCTAAAAAAGACACTGGGTCTCAAGTGGGCTGGGCGGGCCAGGCTTCGGGTCGGGTCTTGAGTGGGCCATAAGCGGGTTGATAGGGCTGTGCTCACATGTCGGGTCGGGTCGGGTCAGGCTTTAAAATGACGGCTCAGGCCTAGGGTCTCAGGCTGGGCTCGGGCCTGGTCCATTCTAAACCACAGACGGTTTCAAACCGTCCACGGGCCACAGACAATTTTTACACTCCTAAGCCTAGACTAATAGATATATATTTTTTGTTTTGCATATATTTGTTGGACTATATTTTCTTTGGTTTTTTAGTCTCTTTTGGACCAATGCACGGGGAACAGCTTCTCATAATTCTACCTTCCTCTTTTTTTTCCTAACCATTTTAAGACCAATTAAGGGTTGGTTTGGCAAGGGTTTATTAGATTTTTTTGGCTCAATGAGTCATAAAAGACAGAATAGGCTCATGAGCCACAACAGACAAAACATCTCATTCAATCCTATAATCATTACACTCTTTTCTCACAAAAAAGTCAAAAAAGTCAAAAAGCTAAAAGCTCTTCTCAAACCAAGTTTTTGAGCCTAGGCTCATATAGCCAAAAAAATCAAAAAGCCAAAAAGCTAACTCACTTCCCAAACGGAGGCTAGAGTTCAACTTTTGTCCACCAACTTTCATTTTATCGAATCAGTAATATTATAAATTTAAACTTAATTACTTAAAAATTATTTTAAATTATAATATTATAATTTAGATTTATTCTACTTATAAATTTCACATTGCACAAATTTAATTGCAACTATACAATCTTATTTGAGATAAATTTAAAATAGATAAAATCAGATACATAGAATTATTCTTTATTAATTATTAAATTGTCTGGGAAACTACCCCTGACATTGTTGCTCTCTTTCGGCCATCCAAAAGCAAAGGCGTGTGGGCCTGTTAGATTCTTTTTATTTTATTTTTATCTTTAGTTTACTTTTTCTTAATTTTTTCATTTTTTTTTTTTTAAACTTTCTAGATTTTTGTACACAATTTTTTTTATAAAAAAAATAAATCAAAAAAAAAAAAACTGGATCTCAACCCACACGGTACACAATTTTTTTTTTAAAAAAAATAAACTAAAGACAAAAAAAAAAAAAAAAAAAAAGGAACTGGATCTCAACCCACACGGAAAAAAGAAATCACTAATCAACAAATGTAACGAGTAATGGGTTACACATGCTTAGGGATAACAATGAATAACTTATCTTGGGGTATTTATGGAGATTCAACTTAAATACATAGATTTTTTTTCCTATTTTTCTTATCTATTGGGTAGGGTAAGTGATATTTTTTAAATATCTACAGGGGATGGGTTGGAGATGGGTACCCACTAATTTTTCCATATGTTTTTTTTTTTAAGATTCACAACCAAAACTAAACATACATTCAATCTTTTTTCTTTTATTTATTTATTTATTTTTTCAGGTTCACAACCAACTTTTTTTTTTTTTTTTTTTTTTTAAGATCCACAACCAAAGGTAAATATACATCCAATCTTTTTTTTTATTATTATTTTTTTATTTTTAAGGTTCGCAACCATTTTTTTTTTAATTTTTAAGATTCACAACCAAAACTAAATATACATTCAATCTTTTTATTTATTTATTTATTTTTTTAAAGTTCACAACCATTTTTTTTTTTAAGATTCACAACTAAAACTAAATATACATTCAATCTTATTTTATTTTATTTGGCTTAACAATAAAATCAAATACGCATTAATTAACATTGTCACATTATTCTTGTCAAATTTTATGCATATCTAGAATTTTTAAATTTATTTAAAAAAATTAGGGACACTGTCTAGTGCAGGTTTTGGTTTGCTTTTCTATGTTATTTTATTTTGTTATGTATTGTAATTTTCAAAATGGTTTGCTTGTTCTGAAATTTCAATTACCGAGTATGAATCTATTTGTTTTATGTTATCACACAATTTATACAACATATATATATATATGAATGTATTTGAAAATAAGGAAATTGTAGACAATCGAAACAAACATGAGTCGTGATTGGTTAGAAAACATGGGTACAAAGATTTATTTGCTGAAAAAACAAAAAGGGGATACAAAGTCATACTAAATAATGTTTTTTTAAAATAAAAGATTTTTTCTTAGTTATGAACAGATTTAACTGAAATCAGCTTGTTCCTAATGTTATGCTTCATTTATTTAGATAGAAAATATTTTTTAATGAAAAATATTTTTTTTATAAAAAAAACTAAAAATATATTTTTTTATATTTGGTGGTAGTGGTGATAGAACGAAGGTGAAAGTAGAGATTGTGACATAGTAGTGGGGTGATGGCGGCAGTGCGATAGTGAAAGTGAGAATAATGGTGATGGTGTTGTGAAATTAGTAAAAATTTAATTGAAAAAATATTTTTTGTTTTTTAAAAGTAACAAACAACAAAATTCGTGAGGGACTAAAGGGAGAGGATGGAGGATGGATTGGGTGTGGTAAGGCATAGATATCTTAAAATGAGTAGTTCAGATTTGTTAAAAAGTATAATTAGATTTTGGATAAATTAAAATAAATGGTTCAAATTTGCTAAGAGAAAGATGATTTAATGTCTAAAATGTCCGTGGCTAAGAGATCAACAAACAATTTCTTATTTATGCCTTGATGTAATTTAATATGAGTCTTATAACACTTTCTTCAAACAGGTTCTTTCACATTTTATTTTTTCAAACAAGCTCTTATAACATTGTAAACAGGTTCTTATAACATGTAGGGGAGAGAGTGAGAGAGAGAGAGATGGTTGTAAATTTTTTTTTTAATCTTCAACGTTCTTCAACATTTTTTTTTTCAATTACTAAAACTTATTTGATTGTCTCAAAATTATATATTTGATTATTATAAAACAAACTTTTAATTAATTAATTAATGTGTATTTGATTTTGTTGTTGAATCAAATAAAATAAAATAAGATTGAATGTATATTTAGCTTTTGTTGTGAACCTTAAAAAAAAATAAATAAATAAGTTGTTAACATTAAATATATTAAAAAATAAAGAAAAAAGATTGAAGATATATTTAGCTAAAACCTTAAAAAAAAGAAAAAAAGAAAAGAAAAGAAAAGTTGTTAACATTAAATATATTAAAAAAGAAAAAAAAATTGAAGGTATATTTAGCTTTTGTTGTGAATCTTTAAAAAAAAAAAAAGTTGTTAACATTAAATATATTAAAAAAGAAAGAAAAAAGATCGAAGGTATATTTAGCTTTTGTTGTGAACCTTAAAAAAAAATATATTTAAAAAATTGTTGTTAAACATTAAATATAAAAAATAAAAGTAAAATAAAAATGGGGATTAAAGTGGGCTGGGAAAATCCAAACCCATTAAGAAATGGAGAGGGTGATACCCATGGGGAATGAGGAATGAAGAATGAAAAAAATTTATTATAAGAGAATGGGGATGGGTTTACAGGGTTTCTGTGTAGTTTTCAGGGAATGTAGTTTTGTGATAGTTTGGCTGAAGTTGAACTCAAAATCAAAGTTTTGTTGTGGTTTTGGGGGTAGCAGAGTCAATTGTTAGTAGCTGCAGTTGGGTGGTGAAAATAAAGTTTTGTGATGATTTGATTGAAGCTGCAATGAAGATTGAAGTATTTGTAATTTGTGGTGCTTCAGAAAATCAAGAACCTCAACTATAAGGGCAAGTGGAAAACCCCATGGATTGATAACCCAGGTACAGTCCTGTTGTGAAGAAATTTAACTGGTAACATGGGCAGTGCTAGATGTGTCATTGGTCAATAGTAGAGAAAGTTTTCATGGTTAATGTACAGCCCTGTGTGTCTGAAAACTGTAGATAGTAATGTCATAAAGTAACTTCATTGATCAATGGTAGAGAAAGTTTTCAGAAGATACTGTTAATTTAGATTCTGAAATGACCAACATAGTGGCAATGGCATTGCATGGTTTTTATGGGTTAGGTTTGCACTTTTGAAATTTCTGTGAATTTGTTAATTTTTTAAGTTATGCTTAGCACTAATTGTTTGGGAATGTAAGCTAATGAGGTGGAAATTAAAAATAAAAGGTATGTCGAAGCAACCCGGTTATCAATGGATCACTATCTTTCAAGGCAAATTAGACTTAAGACCGGAGTAATGATTTAGTGACATAGGGAACAAAAAGAGAAATTGGGAGGAGACAAAAAGGAGGTGAGAATCACTCAAAACATTTATACGATGCCCTGAAGGCTGGCTTTGGATAATTCTTCCCACATTTTTATTTATTTATTACAACCTTGTTGTTTTAACGAGGATCTATTTTATTGGAAAATATTTGATATGTAAGAATATCTATGTCATTAACAGGGAAGCTTTTAAGCCTTCTTAACATTTTATAGGCACCAAACTAATGAATTTTATTTTTTCTTGCAGATGGTTTTGGACATAAAAATGTGGATAAAAGGTATGTCGAAGGTATGTCGAAGCAACCCGGTTATGAATGGAACCAATCCCAAATCCATATCTCAAGCTAATGCAATGTCTCATTACTGTCTAGTGAAGGATTTTTGGTACTAATCATATTAGTTCTATGGGTACTGTTATGGTGTGCAACTTACGCCTTACACTTACGCCTTTTCTGTTTGCAGTCCTGTTTTTGTTTTCACATTCCACTTACACTTTTTGTGTAAGTGGCACATGGTGTGCAACCCTCAAGAGTTGCACACTTAAGAAAAGTCCTAGTTTTCTATTATTAAAGTATTGTTATTTCTTCTAATTGGGTCTATGATCTTGCACTTTCTGATTCAAGCTGAGTCTATGAACCTCTGTTGTTATGAAGTAAAAAGGTTGCAATGCTTCATTGTCAGTTTTAGGACTTTGGCCAATTTTATTGATTTTTTTATTTTTTTTGAAAAAGTTGTTCTTGTCATCGGTCTGAAACCCATTTTTCTTTTCTTTTTTTTCCAAAAAGGAAGAAGAAAATGCTGACCCTATTTGTTTTGAACTTTTCTAATCTCGATTGTGTTAATCTTTACCCATTATGTTGTTGTGAAATGTATCAAAGCAACATTTTTGCATAATTTAGCAAAACAACATTTTTCCATTTTTGCATGATTGGAAGGAAGTTAAAAAAGAACAGTGTAGCCCTTGATATTGTTAATTTTGGTGAAGAAGATGAGGGGAAAGCAGAAAAGCTCGAAGCCCTTCTTGCTGCTGTAAACAATAATGATAGCAGTCACATTGTTCATGTTCCTGCTGGTCCAAATGCTCTCTTTGATGTTCTGATAAGGTTGCTTGTCACTCTTTCATCTATGTTTGCTTTGCATTGATATCAAACTTAATTCACATTAGAGCTCCCTGCTGCAACGAAGTCTTCGATTGTCGTCATTGTCACAATGAATCCACGGTATTATGATCAAATTACTCTCTCCCCTGCTACCCTTTGTCAGGTAACTCTCTCTTCCTTCAAATTTTTCCTTCTGATCTTTGCTTTATACATAAACCACACATACAAATTTTTCCTTCTGATCTTTGCTGTTCTGCTCTGCTATGGCTGAGATGCTGCTGCTCTGCTGCTGTAGCTGTGGCTGAGCTGCTGCTGTTGTTGTGAGCTTGAGCAGCTGCTGCTGGAGCTGCTTGAGTTGCTATCTTGGTTGAATGAATCAATTTTTCCTAGCTGGAGCTGCTTGAGTTGCTATCTTAGGCTATCCCAGATAATTTTGCAATTCTCAGAGGTAAATTAAATTGGTTGAATAAATCAATTTTCAATTCTCTAAGCTTATTATTACTATATATTTTTCCTCCGAAAATTTGAAACCAAGCTGCATTGCATATTTCTGCCATGCAAAATAATTAACTATACTTTTGACAGGTGCTTTTTATTTTTGAATCCATCCTCCTGCCTATGGTTTAGTAGGAATTTTGATAACTCTTATCAAATTGGACCTCTGTTATTATTTATTTTGTCTTAATAATTTCTAGTTGGTCTTGTCTTATTGTTGAATGAACATCATATTCATGCATTTGCAGAATCTGGAAATCAACTCTCTATTTCCCTCTCTTGCTCTCTCTATATATACTTTTATTTCAAAAGAACGTATTTTATACCTTAATTTTTGGTCTTGGAATAATTTCCTATGATTTTTTATAATATAATCAATTTTGGTTCTACTTTCATCATGAATATAATAAACTCTTTTGCTGTCTCAAGGTAACTGGTGTTGGAATCAACACAGAATGGGGATTGTTGATGGCAAGTATCTCGGAAGTATTTGAGCATTTAGTTTTTTATGTGATTTATTTAAATTAATTCACCATCAAAAAAATATATAAATGTGTATGTATCATATTTATAATCACCTAATTTCAAATTGAACCCAGTGGGATTCATTTTATGTCTTTACTCATTTCAGCTGTGCTCTAGCAACAATGAATTGTACTTTCCTTCACAAGCTCTGGTCAGGACCCATATGGTGTGGAAGAAGGACAAGAAGAGAATCAGGAGAGTGAGGTGCACCTGCTATTTCCCTTCCCACTGCAGGCATGTTGGTTCTTTCTGCTTCCTTCTTTGTCCCCACATGGGTATGTTTTTGTTCTTTCTCATACTGCTCTGATTATAACAGAGTAAAAGACATGAAATTGCTGCAGCATGAATTAATACAGCATCTCACTTTCTCATTATATGTAAGAGAAATGTTAAAACCCACAATTTAGATTGCTAAATTCACCCATAATGATGTGGGAAGGGAGTGGAGCCTTACATAGTTAAATTTGTTACAAATAAAAAATTGACACCAAGCATGCCATGTCATTGTTGGTCAAATTAGGAGAGAAATCAAGGGGTTGAATCCAGGAATACATAATTGCCAGAATATATACAAGGAATGTACAATCAAAGCCCATGTTTGTTGAATAAAATTGCTAATTAGGGGCTGTCTTCAAGCATATGCAGCTGTATCTCTAACACGCTCCTTCAAGTTTGGACTGTGAATTTTATCTCAGACAACATGACAATCAATTTTAATGTGTTTAGTATATTGAGGGAAGAGATGTCCAAACAGGCCCTAAGTTGTTGATATTTCATAATGCTTGCAATCTATAATACTCTTCCTCCTAAAGTTCAGTTTTGTAGGTGGCTTGCTTGGAAGAATAAGGTCAAAACTGTAGTGTTCTTGCAGAGAATTGGAGTCCTTAATGGCAATGCATCTACACTTTGTGGTTTGTCCAAGAATGAGGAGGAATCATCACTTTACGTACTACAGCATTGTCCCTTTGTTTGGAGGGTGTGTCTGCTATTTTGAGTTGGTGGGGTTCACAATGGGCTATCCGTAGTGTGTGTGTGTGTGTTGGGTGGGGGGAGCCATCCTAACAATAACTTTTTGGTCCTTGTGGAAACTCAGAAATGAATGTATATTTAAGAATGCAGCACCAGAATTGTATATTTTACACTCCAATTTTATTTACTAATTTTAGGATTGATTATCAGGTTGATCTTTTGTATTACATATGTCGAATGGAGGGAATATATTTTGTATTACTAAATTATTGAGGTTGGAATATACTTGGGTCGTATGGAATTTGTATTACATATGTGGAATGGAATGGAATTGGATGTCGAATGGAATTTTTGGCATGTACATTGTCAAATGGTTGATAATATATATTTAGTATTGATGGATTTTATTGTTTATACATTGTATAAGTTGTACTAATAATAGATACAGGTGGTTCAGAAATTATAAAAAAAAAAAAAAAAAAAAAATTCTAATATAGTATTTGGCTACTAACTATTTTGGTAGCCAAAAACTTTTTTCAAATGTTTTGGCCACTAATAATGTAGTAGCAAAATGAATAAAAGTTGGCATCCTTTGGCGACTAAATTCCATGGTCGGCAAATAGTTCAATTAGCGACTAAAACTTTAGTCTCTAAATAGTTCAAATTAGTTTTGTTATAACTTTCGGCAACTAATATTTTGGTTGCCAAAAATATCACTTTTGCCGACTAACCCAACTTTAGTAGCCAAATGTTGACGTTTGGCTACCAATAATTTAGTAGCTAAAAATTACATTTTCGGCGACTATTTTTTTAGTCGCCAAAAGGTAACATTTCCCGACTACACAAATTAGTAGCCAAATGTTGCATTTTCAGCGACCAAACTCGCGTTTAGTCGCTAAAACATTCGCCGACATGGCTTAAGCGACTAAGTTGGTGACAAAAAAATTTAGTCGCTGATTGGTTTTGGCGACTAAAAAAGTGACCTTTGGCGACTAAGATTTTGGTCGGCGAAAGTCTAATTTCTTGTAGTGAGTAGACAAAAATAACTCTTGAAAAATTAAATATTTGAATATTATTGGATAAAAGTTGTCTTTTGCCTTAAGGTTTAGATAGCTATATATAATAAATTAATACTTGGAGACCAAACAATGTTCAACACCCAAAAATCTAAAATTAGGAAATAATTATTTAGCCCAATTCTTGACAAGAAAAAAACTTAAAATTAGGAAAACAAACTAAATTCAAATTAACTAAAATATTTATCATAAATTACAAGAAGACTAGTTAAATATAATATTATAATAATTAAAATAAAAATATAAAAAATTATACAGTTCTTTTCAAAAATTTTATTAAAATATATATTTACCTCCACTATGTTAAAATTTTGTGTCGGTCACGCAATCAGAGAAAGGTTAAATGAGTGTTTGTGGCAGGCTTTTTGCCAAGTTCCCGCCGTTTTGAATTGTTTGAAATTGATGGGAGGCTTGCATAAATAAAGCTATTTATTGTCTTTTCTCCTCATTTATTTTTTCATTTTTTGATAATTTGTTAATATTGTAATTGACCTCTTCAAAAATAAAAAAGGACAAATTACTCCGTGAAAGATGTTTGAAAATGCAATTAGCTCCTCCAAGAAAAAAATTTCCCCATATTGCTTCGGCAAAAAATGTTCAAAACCACTTTTTTTGAAACATGTTTAAAAGTACATTTTTGTCTCATAAAAGATTAATTAGCTCAAGAGAACATCACTAAAGTTATATTAAATTTCCAGGCAATTTGCTCTAATTGATCACTTTTGAACATTTTTTAAGAGCCAGTTTGTTCCACTTAATTATTTGGGGGGCTAACTGCACTTTCAAACATTTTTCTAGAAGTATATTGTC
This sequence comes from Camellia lanceoleosa, assembly GCA_025200525.1. Classification (NCBI taxonomy): domain Eukaryota; kingdom Viridiplantae; phylum Streptophyta; class Magnoliopsida; order Ericales; family Theaceae; genus Camellia; species Camellia lanceoleosa. The sequence goes on from CM045760.1 coordinate 43,926,979, forward strand.
AATTTCTTATTTCTTATTTTTAATTGGCACTATGAAAAAATAAGATGATTTGAAGTTAGGAATATCAATGAACCCAATTATTGCATTGCTCAGGCTACTCCTTTTTAGCTTCTAGGGTCTATTTCTTAGTACAAGATCCCTCTAAAACACTACGTAACTTTATTGCATTGAAATTGTTAAGATAATTATAGAGAGAGAGAGAAGAGAATCTCTGTATATTGAATAATGTTGTATATTATATTGTTATATTGAACTATTACAAGAGATGATTTATATAAGACTTATATAGAGTGTTAATCAAGAAAACATATAGAAATATGAAAACCTAACAAATATGAAAAGTAATATATTCTAGTTTTGCTTTAACAGCCCCTCAAACTCAAGTAGGCAAACTAAATTGAGTTTGGAAGGACAAAACAAAAATAAATGAGAGTTTGCTGCTAGGGAAAATGAAATAGTTAGTTAGGGCGATTGAGAAGAGTCTGCTGCTAGGAACAAACGAAAAGGCTTGCTATGCACTACAACAAAAAAAGGTATTTACGGCGCGCAATGCACTCGTAAAAACCCTTCTACGACATGCAAGCGCGCGTCATATTATAACCAGTCATGGAAAGTTATTCACTTTCAACGACATGTTTCGTACGCCGTTAAAAACTATTTAACGACAGATTTTGTGCGTCGTCGTTACTTTTTCTACGACATGCTAGAGTACGTCGTTAAAAACTATTTAACGACAGATTTTGTGCGTCGTTATTACTTTTTCTACGACTACTTTTGCATGTCATTAATTGGTGAGACAAATAACGACGCTGATTGCGTGCCGTAAAATATGTAATACGTCTTATTATGCCTGCCGTAGAATATATAAATTTAAAAAAAAATAAAAAAAATTTCAGCAAGTTTTATTTGACCAATTTTGTACAATCTAACAAATATTACAAACAAGCATCACAAAACATCAATTAACCACCAAAATATTGTTTGAAACATCAAAAAGAAACTATATCCATAAATTATAAACATTTAACAATTGTCTATACATTTCAAACATTCAAAAACTATATCATTAAGTTCTAAACAGTACAAAAAGTTTAAACCATCCAAAACTATGCATATCTAACTTTCTATTAAGAGATTGTTTAAAACTACCGACAACAGTTCCTATAGCAGTTGCAGCTGTAGCAAATCCACTTGCTCCTATCACAGGGACGAGGGTGCCCAATGTATGTGTTAAGACACCTAACCCTGTTGCATTTATTGTCTGCATGACCAAAAAAACTTCACATAAGTAAAAAAACCAACAACTAAGGGACAAAAATATTTCTTGTGGTATTAAAAAATGATCAAGAAATTTTAAAATATCAACAAAACATTTTCAAAATTAATAAGATAATTCAATGACCCCATAAAAGAAATTTCATAATGAAAAATTAGCAAAAATTCAATATCTCAATAGTTTGCTACTAAATCCAGGCCGTAAAAAGCTCAAGAGAAAAATCAAATTTAAAAAGAGGAAGAGGTGGAATTAATCTACTTCAATGCATCACCTACTTGGGACTTGCATAATTATGTTAAAAGATCTCTATGTATGAGGTTTAGGTTTGTATAGGTTTTATCCATTACCATTGTAAGTTCCAAAATAAAGAGTCTAAGTTAAATTAGAATCTATATTATTTACAAGTTTAAAAAGAACTTTCAATCCATTATAGAAGAAATTTAGATAAGTTTTAGTAGCTTTAGGCGCTTTTTGGGACAATGTGATGTAATTCTACCTGAGTACTTAGTAGCAAATACATAAGATAAGGAACTATAGAAATAATCCCTGAGCTAATCTTTTTCTTCTTCTCTAATTTTTCATTAGTATCTAATTCAATCACAAGCTATTACTAATTCCATTGACTCTTGAACATTATAGCCTACTTCTTGATATTATATGCCTTTTGTCTAATAATTCAACCCTAATTTAGCAACTCATGATTAAATTTCCATTCAATTAGAGTTTGTTTTTTTTTTTCTTTTATGTATCTCACTACAAACAAGTGAATAACACAGATATCAATCATCAAGGATGATAACATGTCTAAAAAAAGAAGAAAAAAAAAAAAGAAGAGACCATCTTTAGATTTTCACCTACCTAGCTAACAAAAAAAAAAAAAAAAATCTAACAATAGACACTTCAAGCCCCCAATGATTTGCTTCAACCTTTCAAATTATTTCAAAGCACCTGAAAAATTCATGTGAATTTCCTGAAAAACTCTTCAGGACCAAAGTCTCTAAAAAGAAATCAAACAACAGAAATCCAAGTTATCCAAACATGTACCCGTGAGATGTAAACAACGTGACCATAGACTGCAAGACACATTTAATCCCTAACAGAAATTGTCAAACCTAATCACATTCAAGTTTTACACAAAGTACTACAGTGAATACATAAGATGGTGGGATTTAATCAATCAACGATGTTGAATAGCCTCTTCTACATTCCACATATCTTCATAGATGCATCATCATGATGCATGTGACAGCCATTTGTTTGTCATTATCAATTCCCAAGTGCTACCAATATAAGTCAAATATTTCTTTTACCCCTTCGAGTTGATTCCACATTATAAATCTAGTTTAGCAGAACTCTTCATATTGCCAAAACAAATGATTGGTTAGAAAATTGAATAAATAAATGCATTAAATTAAGCCATAGATAACTGATAACTTACTCTTGTCTTTTTATTTTTAACTAGTAAGGGGTGCCACATTTTCAATGTTGTTCCATATTCGTACCTAAAAATCGCCACGGCTACTTACTATTGCCTTTGCTGTATCAAGGGCTCTCTTCAAGTCAGACGAGTATACAACAGAGATCTTACACTTCTTGGATAATCGATGAGCTATCCTACATGCCATGATAATAAATCCAAATTCAGAAAACAACACACACAAAGAAAGCACACAAATAAATGTGTTTAAGCTATTATCATGATCAGCCAAAATTTAAGCATGTAAACCAATATATTTTCATGATCAATCAAAATATTCAACTTGCATAAAATTCGTGTAGAATGATTTTGTTCAGATGCTTACAAAAATAGCCATCTTAAATGATTTTTTTTTTTTTTTTTTTGAATAGTAAAATAGGGGTTCTCCTTGGAGGCATCATCTTAAATGAATGTTCGTAAGCATCATTCTTGTTTGGTCTATTTAACATTAAAAGGGAAAAAAAAAGAGCAATAGTTGAGAAATCAAAATTCATAGACTTTGACAAGCTAAGTTTAAGAAAGTGAATCATTCTAAACCCCTGGAAACAGAAATATATACCATAGAAACAATTTTAGTCAGAGTTGGTAGTATTTGTGCCAATACATAAATGTCAATGATCATTGAGATGAACATCAACCAGCAACTAAACACAACTAGAGCTATCTTGGCTACTTAATCAGTAGACAATTAGAGATCCTAGTTATCTAAAATAAAAATAAAAAAAACCTAATCAATTGACTCAAGGACAGAATATCAACATGCATCTACAGCAGTAGTACAACAGCAAACTTTGTTATAGTATGGCAATCAAATAAACCACATAATTATATAGCTGCCCAAACCCCTTATAAAACCACAATATGATATATTTTGATAAGATCTATTTCTAACACAAACATCAGTAGGCTTTAGTTTGTATTCCAAATCATCATCTTTATTATCTTTACCAAGTCATTACTGAACCTTTTAGCAACAAAGAAAACTACATACAAAGCATAAAGATTATTAGCTAGTGGATATTCCAAATAAACTGTAATTTTGCGCCCCCCCCCCCAACCCCCCAACCCAAAAATATATATATATATATTAGGTGAAGAGGGAGGGAGAGAGAGAACAATGGGGACAGCTAAAATGAAACCCAATAGTTTGTATACCCGTCCTAATGCCTCAGCATTTACTTTCTAATGTTTTCAATACTTACTTGATGGACACTATATTATGCCAATGAGTTAAGCTTAGTGCATCAACTCTACATATTTTTATGAGAGGAGTGAAGAATGAAAAAGTAGCATCTTACAATACAAGTGTGTCTTCTTGATGGATGAATATCAATGGAGTGTACAATCCCAGAAGTAATTCCATGAGCCCTGCAACATTATTAATATGAAGAATAGTCTATACATTGTTTGCTACATTGTTTGAAACATCAAAAAGATATGTCAAAAATGTCTTAACAAACAATGAATTTAGTTCGAGGCCATGGAGTGGTTTCCTATTAATTTATGCCTATTAAGAGTAGATTTACCTATATTAGTTTCTCTTCCTTAAAGGCTTCATTCTTTTTTTTTTTTAGGGTTTAGGCAAGGTAAGGAGACTCGAACTTGAGTCTCATTACTGAGGAAACGCGACCTAAGCCAATGGGAAAAGCAACAGAGAAGAAGAAAACAAACCAAAAAAAAAACCAGACTACATCAAAACAGAAGGAAAAACAGAGTAAAATACAGAAGCTACACTGGAGCAGTCCTCAACAAAGCAGACCTCAGAGCTTTGTAGCAGCAAGAAGTCCTCAACAAAGCAGTACTCAAGATAGAGCAAGTTACATACAAAAAATGCAAAACTGAGACCAACACCATTGGTAGCAGAACAGAAAACAAGCAGACACCACTGGTGACAGACCAATCCCACTGAAACAGACCAATCCCACTGGTAGGGTAACGAACCAACAGATACCATTAGTACAAGATATCAGAAAGCTCACTACTGAGCATAGCATCAGAAACCACTACTGAGTATAGCAAATTCACACCCATCAACAGATACCCTAGGGGACTTCCTTAAGGCTTCAAATTTTGGAAATACTAGTGTCTAAAACTTTCAATTTGTATGGAAAATAGAAGCTTAAAAGTAGATTTTTAAACTTTTTGTTAGGACTTCTTTTCAACATATAGAATGTGAAAATTGATTATTAGTTTAATCTAATAAAATATAAATATATTTGTAACGTAAAGAATTAATAAATTGTTATTATTTTCATGTATATATATATATAAAATGTGTCTATTTGCTATCATGTCCTAGATGTGTCCTGACTTTCAAGAAACTAATATGTCAATATATCTTTATCACATCATATAGGCACTATATCCATGCTTCTTAGGGTTGGGTCGAGGTCTACGAGATTACTAAAAAATCAGTGAAATTTTTTTAAATGTGGATTTTTTGATAGAAAAAGGTACTGATACTAATTATATTAATACTTAATTAATAATATAATTATTTTTATAAATTTGAAATTATTTGAGACATTTTATAATTTAAAAGTAAGCCACATGTTTAGGTTAAAAGAAGTTCTAAACTATAAAATACTATGAAATGGGTTAAGTAAGAGGATTGGGGTTTATATGATTTTAAATAAGTTTGGGTTTAGAATTTTGACCTATATATTAAAACAAGTTGATTTTGAATCAAACAAACACTTTGTACTCTGGAAAATCACCCAACCCAACCAATTGCCACCCCCACAAGGATGAAGTTAAGAGCAGTTAGATAACACATGAAGAACATAAAATCAGACTACTTAGAAAGAATTTGAATAACAGTGAAACTATACATAATAACGTATTACTAAATCGATGCTATTTTTGCCATCTTAATTGGGCACTTAGGCTACATGAATGCTAAGTCTAGTGTGAAAAAGTTTGAGCCATTGGTGATCCTATACAGATAAGAATAAATACACATAGAGAAGAAATAGATGAAACTGCCAATATGCACTTGGAAGTGTTTTCAAAGGTCATGTCACACCAAAGAACTGGCTTCTAGCTTCCGAGGAGCTCAAACAAAATTTTCATCCATTAAGGCCTAACCACTGCCTAGCAGGCAATAGAATACATGAAAAGAATTTAGTAGCAAGTTACTTTCAAAAGCATCTTGTATGCGTCTAACAAGCGATTAGCAGCTGGCCTAAACCCATGAAGCTGTGATCCCACCATCATGTGCGTCCAAGGACAAATTTCCTACAGAAAACAAAACATGACAATTATCCAAAATATATTAGCAGTAAATACACACGCAGGAACAAGCCCACATTTTTGTAAACAAAGATGCCAGCATCCCAACATGCCCTGGACGCACACAAACACACACATGCTCCACTTTAACAGAATTATTATGTCAACTAAGATTCTTAAGTATCAAGTACATGTTAAAATCAGCATAAGCTTGCAGAAATGTTGAATTGATAATTTGTCTCAAAAACTTGTAAAGTTTGAGCTGTAACATAAATGGGCATTCCTTCTATGTCCACCGAAAAACATTGGCTTGTCATTACATCACTACAAAAGTGTGCCAAGGATCATGTTCATAGCCATGAAAAATAGAAGTATGCTCTGATTGATGGGGCTTCTAATAGGGTAGACAAATGAGACAACAAAGTTGTAAACAATCCAATGAAAGGAAGGGGCAAGTGCACACCTTGGTGTAAATCATGTTGAAGGATCTTACAATTTCTAAGAAAGATTCCAGATGCCCCCGCAGTTTTGCTTCCACTTCCACATAGTCCTCATCTGGATTATAAACATGCTACAAATCAAAACAAAATAATAAAGGACAATTAAACATATATTTTTCTTGTTTTACATATGTGAAACTAAACAAATAGACAAGCTGATGACAACAATTAAGCATCTGCAACAAGTATAGTTTAAACAAAGCTTTTCTCTTTTTCTCATTTTGCATTTGTCACTATTCATTTAAATTTTTTGAAAAAAAAAATTAAGCATTTTTAACTAGTGCATAAACAAAATCAAATGAGCATAAGGCTTGACCCAATCAATAGGGACTTGAAAGACTCCACTTGTTATCTACATTCAAATCCACCCCACGTCCCCCTCACTGTAAGATAGAATCTATAATGAAGTTGTTCAAAGTAAACCCTCCAAAAAAAAATAATAATAAATAAATAAAATAACTTAGGCTCCATAAATTCAAAGTCTTGATGCAATAACGAAAAGGGAAAAAAAAAAAAACTCCTTTTAACATCTCTATGTAATTGAAAAGCGACATTAAACCTGCAGTCATCATAATTTTAGTAAAGATAGCATGAAATGAAATGGAACAAAAAATGAAACTAATGGATGCATTGGGGATGGGGGGAACGGGAACTATTATAGGTGTTCAGCAGAAGGATGCCCAGTGAAGAAGAGAGTGGAAAGAGACAGAAATGATCCGAGGTACGTCATAACTACTTACGAGGGTGTCCATAACCACCAAGGTCCTTCTTCTACTATTACTACCAAGTTCTGAATTTTCCTCTTCTGTCTTCTCTGTGGAATTTGGAGTAACTTACACAACAACTACAACTACATACCGTCTCAACTACCTACTTAGCATAGGTTAGAGTTCTTCAGATTAAGAGTTTGCTTTGGTTGTATTTTATGTACAAGTAGTAAGTAATACCACCAATTAGCTGTAAGCTATCTTTGATTAGATGAGTTCTATCATTATTCTCCTCTGTAAAAGGGTGCCTGATGATGATAATAACAGGATATGCTCATGCCATCTAGAGAACCTTGCAAACATATCATGCATTCATACATAAGTACAGGTAGTTTTGCACTAGCACCACTCTACTCTACTATACTTGGACCTCTATTGCAGTTCCAACTTTTTTTTCCTTTCTTTTTTTTTTCAAACAAATTTTAGTGAAAATACAAAAAGACTCTCTTTTTGTAAGATTAAAATGACTACAATTAATGCATATTATACATTCATACAAAAATCTTTCTATAAACATGAATTAGTCTAGATAAGAATCTACCTCTAGGTAATGAGATAAACTTCTCAAAACTCTAGAGAGCAAGTTGTTCTGTGTTCAATCAACAAAAAAATATAACTCAATTTACACAAATCTGAGTTCAAAATCACACAGAACAAAATCAAAACATTGATCTTTTTAATGCCCAGAACCAAAGATTCATAACTGATTCAATAATTTTGAAAACAAATGAAGAACAGATTGATGTTTTCAATGCCCAAAAGTAGAATAGAGGAGGACAAGAGATGGATATCTGATATGACGATTTTGAAAACATTTTTTTTTAAATGGGTATGCTTGAAATTGAGGGAGATGAAGTGGGTTTTTGTTTTTTGATGATGGGAAAGGGGTCGAAGACTGGAGGGTTACAGAATCAGGTCGAAGACGACCGACCAAAACTGAACCAAAAGCAACAAAACACAAAGAGAAGAGAAGAGAAGAGATTGTACCGATTGTTGTCGTCGCCGAACCAGGTTGAAGTCTCCAAAGAGAGATTGAAACCACTCCAGATCAAAATGCCCAAAATCTGTCTTCGAACCCTCTCTCTTCTCCCTCTCTTGTTGACTTCGAACCGTCTCTCTTCACCATTTCTATGTTCCTTTATGATTAGAAGTCATTAGAACCCAAACAGTTCTCTCTTCTTGACTTCGAACCGTCTCTTTTCGAACCATCTCTCTTCACCATTTCTATGTTCCTTTATGATTAGAAGTCATTAGAACCCAAACAGTTGTGTATTTTGATTTTTTTTTGTGCATCGAATATGGGGTACTGCACATGATGTTGTGGCCGTTGAAAGAGAGAGAAGCGAAAGAGACTAGGGCAGGACTGGGCTTGGAGTGAGAATGAATTAGGGATTTCAGATACACATCAAGAAGAGAATAGAAGCATGAGACGACGATAGATACCTTTGATTTCAGATACACAATCAAAGAGAAGAGATGAGATGATGCTGGTAACCCTATCAATTGATTCGGCAATCATCATCATCACAGAGAGAGGGATTGAAACACTTGTGATGTTCCATTCTGATTAGAGGAAGGCAAAATAATTTTTTTGGGAAATTTTTTTTTTTTGGGTGATTGGCGCCGCAAAGTTTATTTTGGCGCCTTTTTTTTTTATCATACAATTCACGACATGTATTGTGCGTCGTAAAAAAATAAGGGAAAAACGGAGGAGCTCGAATCCGGGGAGCCCGAATCCCCCGAAAATGCCATTTTGGGTAAAAAAAAAAAATGCAAGGCAAGTGAAAAAAAAAAAAAACAGTTTACTTAAAATGGAAATTAGGGAGATTCGGGGGAGGGGAATTCGAGCTACCAATCAAAATTGAAAAAATAATACTTTTAACGGCAGACGATGTGTGCGTCGTAAAAAGTGCAATACTTTTAACGGCAGGCGTTGTGTACGTCGTGAAAAATATTCACTTTTCACGGCTGGCGTATGTGCGTCGTGTGTAATTGATTTATTAACGGCACGCCATATGCATGCCATAGAAACTTTTATTATATATGGCGTGCATTGCAAGCCGTAAAAAAATCATCGTTATTACCATTCATGGCCTACGAAATAGACACGCCGTGGTTGGAAAAGTATTTACGACATGTAAAAAATGCAAGTCGTAAAAGTGAGAAACTACGACGTGCATTTATTGTATGCCGTTGATGTGGTGCCGTAAAAAGTCAATTTTGTTGTAGTGTGGGCAATGAAGAAGAGTTTGCTGCTAAGGCAAATGATAAGGGCCTACTAGGGGCATTGGGAGGCAACTGATGTGATGGGCCTTGAGAGGCGCTTGCACAAGAATGGATACTGAACTAGCAGACATGATATATACGTAATTTATGACGTGGTACTGAACAGTAATATATGAAAGAGCGCGCTATGGGCGTGGCTTATGAAATGGTGTGCCAAGGGATGACTTAAGTTGTACGTTAGGGGGCAACTTGGATGGTTCACATGGTGTATCACCATGCTCACCATGATATAGGGATATTATCCTCCTCAAACTCAAATAGGTTTTAAGATATAAACCCGTTTGAGGTTGAAAGTGAGAGAACTAAGAGAGAGTGCGGATGCACAAAAAAATAAATAAATAAATGAATTTTGATCCGGATTCAGATCTATATTGAAGGAGCGGAAGATTGAGATTTGACGCCCGAGGCGGAGATAGTGGTTGATTGGTTGTTAGAGATTGGGATTAACACAAGTATGTGTTGAAACTCCAACAGGCAGTGAAAACAAAGTTGCCAATCAACATCCCGCCGGTGAACTAGAAGGATAGGCCGGATGTTATAGTTTTGATACCATGTTAAGATAATTATATATATATATATATATAGAGAGAGAGAGAGAGAGAGAGAGAGAGAGAGAAGAAAATCTCTATATACTAAATAATGTTGTATATTATATTATTATATTAAACTATTACAAGAGGTGACTTATATATGAGACTTATATAGAGTGTTAATTAAGAAAACTTGAGAATAAAGAAACATATAGAAATATGAAAATCTGACAAATATGGAAAAGTAATATATTCTAGATATGCTTTAATAGAAATATACTATGACTATGCTATAGATCTCCCTTATTTAGTGAATTATCTTAGAGTAAGATGTAAGAGTTGTTATATTTTGTTGCTAATAATAATGGAACAATTCTATTAGTAGAACTAGAAGGTCGTGAGGTAATTCAATCCATATTCGGTGTGGGCGTTAGAGCATTAAGAGGACCTTTCCGCTCAAAATACCTCCTAAGCCCCCAACCCACCTTGTTTGTGTACGGGAACAACTACCAAGAAGCAACCAGCTGACTGCCCCCTTCCACTCGACCTTTCTTCGATGTGTTTTGAGCCCCAAACTTATCCAACACGATAGAGACTTATATTATAGAGTAAATATATTAGTATTAGAACTCCTTAAACTTTTGGTATTTTTTTTCTTCATTAAGCTCCTAACTATTTTTTTTTTTAAATTTAAATAAGTTATCCAATTTTCTAAATTGATCCAATTTATCCCTTCTATTACATTTTGTTAATTTTTTTATGAATTTGAGATTAATTTTATTAATTTATTTTTTTTACACATATTTTTATAAAAAAAATAAAAATATAATTAAAATAATTAGTTCTCAAAATGATCCATAATATCCTATGGGGTAATTGCACACCAATGGGATTTTAAAAAATATACTATATATTTATAAAAAAAATATAATTATAATTATGAATTTTTCTTATTAATTTATAACTATTTTTTATAAAATGACACTGATTTGATGTGGAGAAATTTCTCAATATCTTATCCATCGTTCATGTATTAGTACAAATATTAATCACATGATGGTATGTATATCAGATGGTTTCAATAGAGCAAAGACAAAAGTCAGCAACATGTTAATCAACAACAGCTACGACAATACCCCTTCAAATTCTGGTAAGGTTTGGCAATTGATTTAATTATTTTTTTTATTCAAACAATTGATTTAATTTTTATTATTCTTTTGTCCCAAAATATTAGTCTCTTTTGAGAATTTAATTTTTTTTTTAGTATAATTATTGTACTTCAAAATATTAAAAATAATGCCACCTAACTTTTGACATAATGCATAAAATGGTTGTCCCGAGATTTGAACCTATAACCTTAAGGTTTGGGCCAAGATTTTATCATTGAACTAATGGTTTAACTTTTCAAAAATATCCTTTAATAGTACAATTATTATACTTCAAAAATATTAATATTACGTTGTGTTTGGTTGGGAAATTTGAAAACGAAAAGGGAAATATAAATGAAATGTGAATAAAATATACCTACATTTCATTTAATTTCACACATCTTTTTCTTTTTCTTTTCCAAATTTCTTCCTAAATCCTTCAACAGACACAACATTAATGAATTTAAAAGGGCAAAATAGGAAATTTTTGTTATTTTAGTTCTTGATTTTTGAAAAAAGATTAATATTTTAGAATAATAAAAAATAGAATAAGAGATTAATATTTTGGGACGGACAGAGTAAGTTTCTTTTTTTTTTTTTTTGGGTAATGTGTTGGATAATTGCTAAAGAAATATTTAGGATTGTTTGGGATTTGCTTATTTAGTATACTTTTAAAATTTTTATAAAAAATAATAATAATAATAAAAAGAGTAGAGAAGTGATATGATCCAATTAATTTGTTTGTTTGTACAACACTAATTTTGGCCTATTTTGGAAACCTCGCTAAAAGCAAATTTTTTTTTTTTTTGGCTTTTTTACTTTTTTGCGTCATATTATCTTTCTATTTTTTTTACACATTTTTTTTAAAAAGTAAAAGAAAAAAAACTAAAAAATTAGCTTTAACCTACTTTTCAAAACAAACCTTTCTACTATTGTGTTACCAAAACAAACCTTTCTACTATTGTGTTATCAATTTGTGAATGTACTAGAGAAGCCAAAGCTGTGGTGGGAACATATCCTTTCAACTTTGTCAGGAATGGGGGAAGCCATACGGAAGTTCATGATGCAAATGTTTGAGGGAATTCACAGTTGTATAAAAGGAAACATTGAAGTAATAATGAAAGATTATGGGGATCCAACCATTGAAGTCCTGAAAGATTCTGGGCATCAATTAAAATCTCTTGTAGTGTCATTTTTCACTTCCATTGTGGTGATGTTTGGTGTGTTACTGGACCGCCTCGCTAAGCAGGCAACAATGATATGAGCATACAAATCATATAGAGAATTGGAGGCAAAGAAAGTGTGTGGATGGACAACATTTTACAAGGTCTAGATTTATTGGAGTTCTCACTTTTCAAAAATCCGAGCTATTACTTTGTTATTATTGTTGTTGCTTTGTTTTTTTTTTTTTTGTTTTTTTTTATTTTATGTGTGAAGTTCCAATATTTCTAAATTTGATAGTGTGTAATGTTAACTTATGACGCACGTTTGAAAATTATATATATATATATATAATAAATTGATACTTATTATTGTAGATGTTTGAGATTTTTTTATTTGATGGTTATTATTTTTTACTTATTTTTGTCTTTAGTCAAATTTTTTTAAAAAAAATTTAGACTTCTAAATTGACCAATATGCTTATACATTTCAATAAATGGCATTGAACACCTATTACTCCAAAAATTTCATTTTACATTATGGTATCACACAATTCTAAATTGTCAAAACAATTCAAATTGGTGTGATTGTAGAATGACAAGTATGATCTTTTGGGATAATGTAAGATTTATATTTTTACCAATAGGAAGTTAAAATTTAAAATTCTCGATTCAATCCTACAATTCAATGAACGAGACTCTCTCACCGATCTTACCTAAAATTCCAATTTTAACAATCATCTAATACAAATTTGTTAAAATTGAAATCTTATATTGGGATGTTTGGGATAAAAAAAAAAAAAAACACTTTAACAATCACAATTCCCAAAACTTTTTTCACAACGTTTGTGTATAAAAAAAAAAAAAAGTAATTTACTAAAACTAATTTAACTTTTTTAAGTGTACATGTATTATCCCTAGAACAAAATGTCTGATTTAACCCTTACTACCATGATCAATTCTCGAGTTGTTCCCATACATGTGACCCACTATCACATGGCAATACATTTAAGACATGATTTCATAATCTTCTTTTGGGTAAATTATACTTTGTAATCCTTATATTTTGTCTCAAATTTTATTTTGATTTTTACACATGAAATCATAACAGTTAATTCCTGTACTTTTAATCAAATTTTACTTTGATCCTTATACATAAAAACCATGATAGCCAACCCCTACACTTTTGGTCAAGTGTCAATATCATCATTTTGTTATTCTACTATACAAATCTTTATCAGAAGTCAATAATGTAACAAGTATATGACTATAAAATGATGACAAATGAGTAAAATCACCCAAATTTTTTTGTCTATACACATTTCGTCCCAAAATTTACATCAAATTTTAAATGTATTCCGTTAAAATAATATTATGAACAATTAAAGAGAAAAACTAGGGTTTTGCAAAAATTAGAATCACGAAACTCTATTTTTCACAATAACACAGTTTTTTTTGTTTATCTCTCTTTATTTCTCTTCGATTTCTCAACTGCCTTTTTATTTATTTATTTCAAAGCTCTATTTTCTTGTCACATGCGTATCATGTGAGACAAAGTACATACTGGTGGGAAATGGAGATGATTTTTCTCTTTTGCTCTTATTTCGTAGTTACATGCTTATTACATGATTGGATTCTGTTAAAGACTTAAACAATGGAGTTACAGAAAGGAAAAATTGACACTTAACTAAAAGTGCAAGGGCTGATTGTCACGATTTTATGTGAAGGAACCAAAGTGATATTTGACCAAAAATACAGGGGTTGACTGTTACGATTTCATGTGTAGGAACCAAAGTCAAATTTGGTGTAAAATGTAAGAGTGCAAAATATAATTTACCCTATTCTTTTCTACCACGCATAGAATATTTGAAAGAAATTACAAATTATAATTTTAAAAAATCTTACTCTTTTTTTTTTTTTTTAATGTCAAATAAGCTTAAAAAATTAAATATATTATAATTAAAATTGCAATCTGGTGACTTATGTGTCCTTCAATAACTTGACATTAAATTCTTACATAAATCAAAAAATAATAAATACGATGAATAGATTACAAATAAAATTAGATGAGCACATGAACACATAATACATCCAACTTGTGTGATAATTTTAGCCAATTCTCGTATTCCGCTATTAATTTTTAAGACAATTGTAATTCGATAGATTAATTTTTGATATCTAATTGATTTAATTTTTTATATGCATACTTTTCTTTAAAAGTCTTATAAAATAAATAGTTTAAATTATAATTTTTTTTTAAAAAAAGAAGAAGATTCAAAATGAGTTAAATTTCCTAACTGAAAAGAAGCCGGTTCCTCTAACCTAAAGATAATCACTTGATGACCACTAATAACTTTCTCTATAAAAGACCATCCTATCAGGAAGTTTGCACAAGTCAGAAAGATGTTACATCACCTCACCAGGTACAAAGAACTTGTTGGAAATGGTTATAAAATTTTGGGTAAAATCAGAATTTTTGTTTAAGTTTGGTCTAATTTTTAGGTGAGTCCTGTGCATTAATTTACACGGGTCAAAGTAGTAACGCGTTCTATGCCGCGTTATGATTCACGTGGTATATTTGGTTACTCAAAACCATTACCGAGTGAATGGGAAATTGAAGCCAAAGTATGCTCTATGGAAATGGAGTTTTGGTAAAAATTCCTTAAAGGTTTGAATAAGGCTTGTCTCACATTGATTTGGTGGGAGGTTTTGAAAGGGTTTATAAGGCATGGGTTTGGTACTTGGGGTGTGCTCCAAGGGGTACCCAAGTGTTTTAGAGGGAGAGGTTATGGGGAAAATGGGCTAGACCCATTGGAATAAAAAATCACCACACATGCGCACGGCCGTCCGTCCGATCGGGCAAGCTGGCTTGGGCACGGGTGCGTGGTGTGAGGTTGGGTTGGGCTTGTTCGGCCCAATACTAATCTTTTTGGGCCAAAAACATTTGAATTTAATTTTATTTTGTATAAAATAAAATCCAGAATTTTAATTAAACTGGTTTGGTTTTACTGTACATCCAAACAGGGCCCTTCCCGAAATAAACCAGTCTGGTATTATTGCATACCCAAACAGGGCCCTTCCCGTTTTTGTTATCAGTTTGATATATAACCCAACAGATTCAAATCTATTTGAATTCAAAACCAACAGCTTTCATACCTGTTCAATTCAAAACCAAGAGCCACCTTTATATCTATAAATAGACCAGCCTCCCATTTGAATTTTACTCCAATTTTTGTACTCCATCCTCTGCTATAAATCTCTTTGCATTTTGCTGCATTTAATTTCTAAAAGAAAGAGTGTAAATACCTAGCGTATTCGTAAGGCAAACAATTTGTAGTGCTGCTATTGTTTGTAGAAGATCATTTCATCCTGGGAGATAGACGTCCAAACTCTGAAAGCACCGTGGAGATGACGAATCTGTCTTAAGGACACAGTGTCAAACACTGGACTTGATCAGATTATAATTCGAAGAAATTAATCAAGTAAGTTGTTTAATTTATTATTTTGTTTTATTATTTATTTAAATCAGATTTTAATTTTGTTTTTGTAACAAAATAAAATATGTTTTTATTTATTTATTTTTATTTTTATTTCGAGTTTGATTTTTGTAATCAAACAAATTCTCTCATTTTCTTTATTTCTTTAAATTCTAATTATTGTTTTGTACACAATAAAATTAAAATCTTTTAAATACAGTGAAGATTGTCCTACAGAACTTGGGGTTGGTTGATCCATCAAACTTAATGAAACAATAGTTGGTAGAGAGAGAGAGAGAGAGAGAGAGAGAGAGAGAGAGAATAAATTGAGTGTATTGATGTATTAAACGGGAAAGCATGCACTAAGGAAACAACATTATTAAAGCTAGTTGGTATTTTACAGCTAATATATACAATCCACTAACATCTCCTTGCAAACTCAAGGAGGGTAAGCATCAACCAACTTGAGTTTGGAAACGAGATCACTGAAGTGACTAGGAGGATGAGCCTTGGTGAAAATATTAGCAGGTTGATCTGTAGAAGTAATAGGGAGAAGAAGAATAGTGTCACGTGTAACATGTTGTCGAATGAAATGACAATCAATCTCAATATGCTTGGTGCGATCATGGAAAACATCATTGTGAGAAATCTGAATGACACTCTGATTGTCACAATAGAGAGAGGTAGCACTGGAAGAAGAAACACCCATATCAGCAAGGAGCTATCGAAGCCAGAGAAGTTCCTGAGTAGTGTCAGCAAGAACTCGGTATTCAACTTCGGTACTAGAGTGGACAGTGAAGGATTGTTTCTTGCTGCGTCAAGTAAGAAGAGAATCTCCTAAGAAGAAACAAAAACCCGTGGTGGAGGGTCGATCAGTAGGATCCCCAGCCCAATCAGCATTAGAAAAGTCACACTGATCAAGAGAGGAGGAAGCAGAGTAGTGAAGTCCATGGAACATAGTGCCTTTGAGGTAGCGAAGTATACGGAGTAGAGCAGTATAATGTGGAGTGTGAGGAGCCGACATGTACTGACTAATAAGATAAACAACATAGGCAATTTCAGGATGAGTCACAGTGAGATAGATGAGACTATCGAGTAGTTAGCGATAAAGAGTAGCATTAGAGAGAAGATCTCAATCGAGAGAAGTGAGACGAATTTGAGGATTAATTGGAGTAGAGTTAGTTTTGCAATATGTAAGACCAACACGTGCCAGAAGATCGGATGCATATTTGGCTTGGGACAAATAGTAACCAGTGGAATGATGGGAGATTTTAAGCCCTAAGAAGTAGTTAAGAGTACCAAGGTCCTTTATCTCAAACTGACGATGGAGAAAACATTTGAGGCGAAGAATACTAGTTGCATCATCACCAGTGATAATCATATCATCCACATAAAGAAGAAGAAGGGTGGTACCATGAGTAGTAGTCCGAACAAATAAGGCAGAGTCATAGGAGCTAGAGGTGAACCCGAAGTCATGAATGGTGGAATTGAACTTAGCAAACCAAGTTCGGGGGGCTTGCTTGAGACCATAGAGGGCATGTTGTAGTTTGCAAACCTTATGAGTTGGATAAGTAGACCCAGGGGGAGGTTGCATGTAGACCTCCTCAAGAAGATTACCATTAAGGAAAGCATTTTTGACATCCATCTGAAAGAGCTCCCAGTGGCGAGCAGTAGCAACAACAAGCAAACTGCGAACAAAGGTAAGCTGAGAAACAGGGGAGAAGGTCTCCTCATAATCAATGCCATATTCCTGGTTGAAACCCTTGGCAACAAGACGAGCTTTGTAGCACTCAATAGAGCCATCAGAATGAGTCTTGATTTTGTATACCCATTTGTAGCCAATCGCAGTCTTGCCAAGAGGAAGATCAATAGCATCCCAAGTATAAGTTTTGTCCAAAGCCTGGAGTTCATTAGTCATAGCTTGCTGCTAAAGAGGATTAATATAAGCTTCACGATAGGAGGTAGGTTCAAAAGTAGAGAAGGCAGCAGACCCAACAATATAATCACGAAGATGAACAGGTGGTTGAGTTACTCGGTGTGGATAACCCGTGGGAGGATCTGTGGGGGGGAGGGGGGAAAGGGCTAGTAGAGAAGGAGGAGATAGACTAGAAGGCGCAATCAGAGATGAACCATTAGGGAGAGCAGTCTGGACGGGATCAGGGGTCAACAAGGGCGTCTCAATGAAGGAGGAACCTGTATCAAAGTCATTAGAGAAGAGATCTATGGAAGGATTAGTAAACATGACGGAAGTAGAGAGTGTGGGTAAGTGAAAGAAGGATAAGGAGAAAAACATTTTGTGCTCCAAGAAAACTACATGTTGGGAGATACGAAGACGCTTAGAGAGAGGATCCCAACAACGAAAGCCTTTATGTTCAATCCCATACCCAAGAAAGCAGCAAAGACGAGAACGAGGTTCAAGCTTGGTGTGTTCATGGGATTAAAGTAGAACAAACCAAGCAGAGCCAAAAACCCGAAGATTGGTGTATGGAGGGGGGGTGCCATGCAAACGTTCAAAGGGAGTTTGATTATTGATGACAGGGGTAGAAGCCCATTTGATAGTGTACACAGCAGTAAAGGCAACTTCCCCCCAAAAGCTTTTAGGGTAGGAAGAAGAGAGAAGGAGATCGCGAGTAGTGTCAAGAACATGTCGATGTTTCCGTTCAGCACGACAATTTTGTTGGGACGTGCCAGCACAAGAATGATGAGGCTGAGTACCATGACTCTGAAGAAATGAAAGGAAATCTGTATCCCGATATTCCATAGCATTGTCTGAGCGAAAATTTTTAATGGTCTTTGAAAATTGGGTGTGGACTATTTTGGCATAGCTATAATAAAGGTGTTTAAGTTCAGAATTAGTTTTCATGAGAAAAAGCCAAGTAAACTGAGAAAAATCATCAATAAAAACAACAAAATAACGAGATCTCCCTATGGTAGTAGTACGGGAGGGACCTTAAATATCCAAATGTATGAGATCAAAAGATGTATGGGAAACAAAAGTACTTTTATTAAATGATAAAACAGGTTGTTTTGCAAGTTGACAGGGTATACAATCAAAAATATCTGGAAGTAAATGACCCAATTGACCACTAGAAACCAAAGACTTTAAGTGACTAACAAAAATATGCCCTAAGCGACAATGCCAAAGATGAAAAGGAGACACAGACAAAGCAGATGCAGGAGCAGCGATCTGAAGGGAGTCAGGAACATGAAGGTGAATGAGTTCATAGAGACGTCCATGCTTACAGCCGATCCCAATAGTCTGTCCCGTCTGAGGGTCTTGCACCAAACAACCATTAGCAGAAAATGTAACGGTTAGACCAAGCTCACATAATTGACCAATAGAGATAAGATTTAAGGTTAGAGCATGTATATGATAAACTTGAGGTAAAAATAAATGAGATGTGGCAACAGTACCAACATGACTGATAGACACGAGAGAACCATCAGTAGTATGAATGGAGGGAATATGAGTAGTGGGAGAGATGGAAAAGAAGATAGTAGAGCTGGAAGTCATATGATTACAATAGGCGGAGTCAAAATACCAAGAAGAGTTACCTGGAGTCACAGACAAAACAGTAGGATGAGGTGTACCAGAGGTGGAGAGAAGCTATTTGAACATGGCCTTAACATCAGTTTGAGAAAAAACAGGAGCAGACGGAGCAGGAGACTCAGAAAAATCCTCAGAGGCAGCAGTAGTGCGATAAGCAAGAGAAGATTGATTCCCGAGACGATGAGAGCTCCTCTTGGAAGAGCCACCACGAGAGGAGTGGCTAGTAGAAGATGACCATGATGGATTGTGAAAACAATCCTACTGTAGATGACCAGAACCAAGTTTGTTGTAGTATCGGTAGGATTTGACAGGGCAATGAACCAGAAGATGAGTAGAATGAAGGCCTCGGTTCTGACAAATAAATGCAGGCAGTGGATCGCTGGGTCAGTGAGGGCCGTAACTGAGGAGTGGCAAGAATAAAGTCCATATAATGAGTTTGGAAAGTACCAAGATGAGTCTCCTCAGATAACAGCTCAGAAATAGCTTGTTCAAGAGTGGGCAATGGAAGGCGATGAAGAAGAGAGGCATGGATGGGCTCAAAATAGGGAGTGAGAGCCATTAGAAATTGAACCAACCACTGCTGATTATGATATGTAGTGAATAAAACAGCATCTTCAAGGTGAGGCCATGCCGGTTCTGAAAGAGCAAGTTGGTCCCAAACAGAATACATCTGCGAAAGAAAATCATTAATAGACTGACTGGATTCTTGGCGCATGTGGTGAAGTTGACTATGAAGTTGATATTGATAGGCAAGACCGGTAGTCTGGTATCATTCATTCAAAAAATCCCAAATGTCTTTAGCAAGAGTGGTAACAGAGTTAAGCTGAAAACGACCAAACTGAAGATTAATAAAGGGAACAGAGGTATTCTGAAGCCAAGTAATGATCTGGTAGTTCTTACTGTCCCAATCATCGAGTCAGTCTTCATATGTAGTAGCAGTTTCATCGACTTCTTTCATCGGTTGGGTCACATCCACGGTGATAATGTGCCAAAGCTTCTTTCCTTTGAAGAAGGAAGACATGGCTTACGCCCACAGAACATAGTCAGAACCATTAAGAAGAATAGAAATCGGATGGGAGGCATCATGGCGATCCATAATAATAGTGGAGTAGGGCTAAATAAATAGGAACAGACCTGTAGGAGCAAAATTAGGTAAAATAGAGTGTACCAGTGAGTCCGAAAGGTCGAAAATAGCTGGAAAAGGCGTTGCTGTGCAGAGATGATGTCAGCAGAGGGTGAAATGATGTCAACGGTGCACAATAGCAGACTAAAGTATGGCGCACAATAACAGGAGGGGCGTGTGGCGCATCGTAGTAGAACGGTGCGCGCGCGGCACACGAGAGCAGAATGGCACACGTGGGTGCACAGCAGCAGGCGCGACGCACGTAAGCATAGGGCTGACGTCAGATGTTGATGTAAGCAAGCAACAGAGGAGTGCGTGAGGGCGCGTGTGCGAGTGACGGTGGAAGCTGAGATGCGCCAAACACAAAAGTGGCACGTGACGGTGTTTCTGGTGACGGGGGTGGTGCCGTTGGAATCGTGAGGTGATTCCGAGCAGGTTGGTGTAGTGCCACTATGAACGGGACTAAACACCAAAAACAGAAAATACCAAAAGTGTAGAACCGCGCTCTGAAACCATGAACAATAGTTGGTAAAGAGAGAGAGAGAGAGAGAGAGAGAGAGAGAGAGAGAGAGAGAATAAATTGAGTGTATTGATGTATTGAATGTATGTTCACAATGTTTCAGATGACTCTTCTTTATAGAGGAGAGAGTTGGTACAAAGGGGCCAAAAGAAGAAACCGGAAAGCATGTCCTAAGGAAACAATATTATTAAAGCTAGTTGGTATTTTACAGCTAATATATACAATCCACTAATACTTAAAAATACCTAGCTTCCCTATAATAATAATAATAATAATAAATTACAAAAAAATCTTAAAATTTGAGTCTTATAATGATATAAAATTTTAATTTTATCAATTTAAATCTTAATGTTTTGATTTATTTTTAATCTAAATCATCTATCTATTTTTGTTAAGTAAAATTGGCGAACAAGTAATATCTTAGTCATTAAAATCAATGTAAGTGTATCAAAAATGTATAAAAGTTGTCTAAAATGTTCTTTTTCATTTAGTTTAATGACTAAAATATTAATTTTTTTATCAATTTTATTTAATAAAAATAGACAAATAATTTAGATTGCAAACAATCAAAATTAAGATTTAAATTGATAAAATTAAAATTTGAGATTTATCTTATTATAAAAATCAAATTTGGAGATTTTTTTTTATTTACAAATTTCTCAAAAAAGAAAAGTTATTGATGTCCAATTGATAAAATCAGTAAGACACAATCCTGTCCAAAAAACAGAAGATTTTTTTCAATTGGCTTAACTGGATCATATTGTTGGGTTTCAGTAAATCTACCATGGGTTTCAACTCAATAATCTAAATAATTCATTTTATATGATTTTTTAATAAGATAATGTTACGTCCCCAAAATATTACAGTCAAACCAATCCTTAATGCCAAGGGATAATAGAGATAATATGTTTTCATTCATCAGAGTTCGTATTACAAAGGATAACACATGCAGTATACATTCATAAATATTCATCCTGAATCTATGGCATGTAATACCAGTTATTGATCAACAAAATAAATGCTTTGCGGGCTTACGTCTTTCCAAGACATTGCTTGGTTACAACAGAAGAGAGAGTCATAAGTTTTGTAGACATAAAGCCCTAGGTTTGTACGAACATTAAATACAAAATAACAAAAAGAGCCTTCAGCTTCTAGGTCTTTCCAAGCTACGTTTGTGGAAGAAACATGTCACCAGTACTTGAAATGGTTTCCCAAGTAGGGTGAGCCAAAGCCCAGTAGGAACAATCTAACACAATATATAAGAATTAACGGGATATGAGTATGATGCACATTTTCATTGTCCTACAACAATATCTTTATAACTTTTTCAAAACCATGTTATGCCAAACTCGCATTTCAATTCATTCATTTCTATTTGCTATTTTACAGAAATTTCATCCGCGGGAGTCGGCATCCATGTATACAAATGGTTTTCGGGACTTTCACTCTAGACACAAAGGCCAACTTAGTTCAACGGAGTCCATCTCCTGTCTTTTACTCAAAACATGGAGTACATCCCCTTTTTTTCTCCTCAATATCATACATATACAATGTATATCATTCAGAATCATATTCAATGATAATGGTTAAAGAATTATTTTCAATTCACCTAATATACATGCAATGTTTACAACAATTATGACTATCCTCCACCGATAGCTCAAAGCAGTTATCTTTAAACAGATATACAATCCCTATAATAGATAAATCGTCAAATTTCTATAGGTGAGTGATTAAGAAAATCCAACAACACTATTCGGGCATGTTTGATCAGATGGATTAGAGCATGGGATTGAGATTATTAATCCGCGGGTCCAATTATCCTATGTTTGTTTTAACATTTTGGTTTGGGATTATTAATCCAATGGATAATTAATCCAAAAAATTTGTAGGATTATTAGTAATCAAGTAGGGGTGGGATTATTAATCCAATGGATAATTTATCCTATTAATCCAATTGGATAGTGAATACCACACTAATTTTGATAGGATTATTAATACCTCACTATTAGTCTTGTGAATCAAACATGATCTTCATGTATACATTCTCCTAATTTCACATTTTTCATACCGATTTCATTATTTATACAAAATAATTATTCAAGATATTTTACGGTAAGCTTCCTATTTTCTTAATATTAACCCAAAGGTCAAAATCAATCATTTTGACACAAGATAACCTCACACCCAAACCCCATAATCATTTATACAACTCCCACATAGAAACCCCTCTTTTCAAACTTGAACCCAAATCCTAGATTTGCTCAAAACACCTCCAAATCTCACCATTTTCATACAACAACCTATAACTAAGTTAAAACCCATATTAAAGTATAGAGAGTTCCTACCTCAAGTTTAGAAGACCAATGGAGCAAGCACAAGAGTCCAACGATGCCGAAACCAAATTTCAATCGGACCAAAGTGAAGCTCCCAAGATGCTCTACCCTTTTTCCAAAGATACTAGGGCGGAGAGATAACGGATCTAGGAGAAAAAGTAGAGAGAGAGAGAGTACTTTAGAGAGAGAGTGTCTTACTTTAGGGTTTTTGGAAGAAAAGATATGAAAATGTGATGTAAAAAGTCATTTTTGCGATCTGATATACGCACAGTCCGCTCGAGTGCGAGAGTTGATGCTCGAGCGTCAGATACAACAAGTTGTTCCGCTCAAGCGTAAGAGTGACCCACTCGAGCTCAGAATACACACATCCAATACTTTTGCAGATGACAAACAAACCGCTCGAGCACAAGAAGGGCCGTTCTAGCGCCCACCCGCTCGAGCGTAGGGAACGTCGCTCGAGCATAGAAAACACTCATCCAACACTTTTGTAGATGTGCAAAGTACTGAGAGTTTGCAAATCCCGCTTGAGCGCAAGAAAGGCCGCTCGAACGGAGAACCAAAAATCTGGGCAACATAAGGTTTGAAAGCCAAGCAACCAACTTGTTCCAAATACACTCAACACGCCCAAATAACCAAATTGAAGGAGGAATAAAGAGAAAAGACAATGGACAACATTCAAAAACCATAAACCTAAGTCTGGACTACCACAAGTGTCGGGTCAAAACCGAGATCGCTATAACCTTCCCCCTTGAAAGAATTTCGTCCTCGAAATTTCAAATCAAGTTTTAAAACGCAGTTAAAAATAATTATGGCAATGATAATCATTCAATTCTATCACCGTGACCCATTCATCGGTCATCCTTTCTTACCAACTTGATACATAAGTTCTAGTATCAAGCGTGCCAATTACAATTCTCAAAACATTTACAATGTTTAAATCAAACCCAAATTCCTTTTCCAAACTTTACTCAATATATATACAATGCTCCCAAAAGTGATACGACGCACACAATATTCCATATTCTTAAAACATATACAACGCTTATATTGAATTCATGTTTCCAACCTTCCATAAGATATACAATGTTCTCATAATTTAAAACATATACAATGGTATTACATTTCATTAACATAATAAAAATCTCAATACATGCTCAGGCATTAACAAACAAGTCTGAATATTTCTCTCAGACTTCCAATTCACACTTGCAAGTCACTTCCTCGCCCTCGTGATGTTTCCACAATACTTTTACTAAAGGAATTGTCTTGTCTCTCAAGACTTGGTCCTGGGTATCCAAGACTCTCGCCGGTCTCTCCTCATACAAGACATCCTCGTCTACCTCTAAGTCGGTCTAATCCAATACATGCGATGGATCTGACTCATACTTTCGAAGCATGCTAATATGTAAAACACCATGGACTTCGGAAAGTTGTAGTAGCAATGCCAACGGTAAGCTACCTCTCCAATCCATTCAAGGATCTCAAAAGGCCCGATGAATCGCGGGACAACTTCCCACTCTTTCTGAACCTCATCAGACCCCTCCCAGATGATATTTTTAAGAACACATGATCCCCCACCTCAAAAGACAAGGGTCTTCTCTGATAGTCGGCATAACTTTTTTGACGACTTTAGGCCGTAATCAACCTCTTACGGATAAGTGTAACCTTCTCCGTCGTTTTCCGGACTAACTCTGGACCCAACATAGGTGCATCATCCACCTTGGCCCAACACACTGGAGATCTACACGGTCGACCATACAAGGCCTCAAACGGTGCCATGCTAATACTTGACTGGAAGTTATTGTTATAGGCAAAATCTACCAAGGGCAAGTGTTTCTCCCACAAACCCTTAAAATCAAGCACACACCCCCAAAGCATATCTTCTAAAATCTGAATGGTACGCTCTGATTGCCCGTCAGTTTGAGGATGATACGTTGTGCTAAAAATCAATCTAGTACCCAAGGCACCCTGTAAGCTCTGCCACAACCGAACTGTATAACGTGGATCTCTATTCGATACAATCATTACTAGGACCCCGTGCAACCTCACTATGTCTTGAATATACAAGTCGGTAAGGAAATCTACTGAATCACTCACACGCATAGGTATAAACTGCGTCGACTTGGTTAACCAGTCAATTACCATCCAAATGGCATCATTGCCCCATTGAGTTCTAGGAAGACCCACAACGAAATCCATTGTAGCATGCTCCCATTTTCACTCGGCTGTAGGCAAGGGTTGCAACAAACCCACTGACCTCTGATGTTCTGCCTTCACTTGCTGACAAGTAAGACACCTTGATACAAACGCCGCAACATCTTTCTTCATACCCCTCCACCAAAACTGGCGACCAAGGTTATGATACATCTTTGTGCCTCCCAGATGCACCGTAATGCATGAATGGTGGAACTCTCGGAGTACTTCCTCTCGGCAAGACTCCGGTATAAAAAAGTGGTCATGATATCTCACACTCTGGTCGGGATACATATTCAGGTCCTTCTCTACCTTCCTATTGGAGATCTTCTCTCGGAGGGATTCCATCTCAAGGTCACCCCTCTGTGCTTCTATCACTCGATTCACAAGTGTTGGTTGTGCAATTATCGTGAATAAGGCTGCAGACTCAACGGGCTTGCCCAGATGCAAGTCAAACTCTCCAAGAGCACCCAACATCTCTCATTCCTGGATGGCAATACAAGCTACGATGCTAATAGCTTTCCTATTCAATGCATCGGCCACAACATCGGCCTTCCCTAGATGATAATGCAGCTCGAAGTCATAATCCTCTATGAACTCCACTTATTTCCTCTGTCTCAAATTCAAGTCCTTATGTGTAAACTGATACTTCAGACTCTTATGATCTGAAAATACCTCAAATTTCTTACCATACAGATAGTGCCTCCAAATCTTTAAGGCAAAGATCACTGCCGCTAACTCCAAGTCGTAAGTAAGGTAATTCCTCTCATATGTTTTCAACTATCGTGAGCCATAAGATAGTACCTTCCCCCTTGCATCAAAACACAACCCAAACCTTCTCGTGAGGCATCACAATATATCGAATAACCTAAACCCCTCTCCAGAATAATTAAAATAGGAGCATAGTTAGTCTAACTTTAAGTTCTTGAAATGATTTCTCGCAGGTCTCACTCCACACAAACTTAACTCCTTTCTTCGTTAATCTAGTCAAAGGTGAGGCTAGTCTAGAAAAATCCTTTACCAATCGGCGGTAATACCCGGCCAAGCCCAAGAAACTATGGATCTCGAAAGCATTCTTAGGTTGTTCCCAATCTTGAACTGCCTCTATCTTGGATGAGCCTACAGTCACCCCTTCTCCAGATACCTCATGGCCTAAGAACTTAACCTCTTTCAGCTAGAACTCACATTTCCCAAACTTAGCATACAACTTGTGGGCTCTAAGTAACTCAAGTACTACCCACAAGTGTTCCTCATGTTCCTTTTCAGAGGGTGAGTAGATCAGGATGTCATCCACAAAGACGATTACAAAACGGTCTAAGAACTCAAAGAAAATTTGGTTCATCAAATCCATAAATACGACTGGTGCATTGGTTAGCCTAAAAGGCATCACTAGGAACTCGTAATGGCCATACCGTGTACAGAATGCCGTCTTTGGGACGTCCTCCTCCCCCACTCTTAACTGATGATAACCCACTATGGGAACCGAATTTCATTGGATCAATAGGGACAAATAGACGAGTCCAGTCCGGGACATAACCTTTATTCGGCAATGATCCTAGTCAATTGAAGAGCCGAATAAAATAATCGGCATTCCAACTAGTAGAACAAAGGCCAAGTAAAACTACATGTAAAGGATCGAGGATGGGCTTGGCCCTAAGGCCTAAAGAGAATAATATAAATACACAATCATTAGTCAGAGAAAGGTATGTGAGAACTAGTATGCTTAACTTAAGATACAAGCAATCAAGAGAGTATACACTGACTTACCCGTCGAAGTGCTAATTCTGGCACTCCCGATCGAAGTGTTCATTCCTTTTCAGGTGGCAAGCTGAGGATCACGACCGTCCCCCAGGATCGGAAGAGTATTTCCAAACCACCTCCCCACAATTGGCACCGTATGTGGGAATACTCAAATACATCCATGGCGGGCATAATGGAAGACCCTCCGATAATCACTAATAAGACCACATAGAGAGACGACCTCACTCTAACAAACATGCTTGGACCAGAGACTATCACCGCAAGACGCACCTTGAACTTCGCTTCACCCTCAACTTCAGCGCATAAGACAATGCAAGCGATCATGGAGCAAGCAAAGAAAAACGAACAGAGGTTGGAGAACATGATCACTGAGAACAAAAATCTCCGTCAGGATTTGGCCTTGGAAGTGGCGAAGTCCAAACAAGTTGTACGCCAAGATCTGGAACGACCTCAGAGGACAGGTGGTCGACGACCTCGAGCCTGACAACAAGACAGTGACAACGACTCCAATTCATTATCCCCGGAGCCCAGAAAGAAGGGACGACCCGAAATTACCAATTCTTCTGAAGAATGTCCACGTACAAGGCATAAGCAAAGACGAAATGGTTCAGATGAAGAGGACCAGCACGATCCCTTTGTGCGACGGATCGCAAAGGCAGTACTACCCAAGATGTTCAAAGCCCTGTCGTTCACCTTGTATGACGGGAAATCGGATCCCACAGATCATATCTGTCACTATAAGCAAGCCATAACGTTACATGCAGACGACGAAGCTCTCATGTGCAGAATATTTTTGAGCAGTTTGGGACCGTTGGCAGTCAGATGGTATTATAAGTTGGAGCCGGCATCGATTAAGAGTTTCCATCAATTACAAAAATCTTTCAGGGCAAGATTCATCACCAACGAGGCCCAGCCGAAACAAGCCGACTCTCTTTGGGCAATACAAATCTAGCCAGGAGAAACACTAAGAGCGTATTCAACGCGCTATTGGGAGTGCTTCAATCTTGTTGATGACGCTTGCAATGATTCTATGTCTGTCACCGCCTTTAAAATAGGTTTGCATCCTGACAGTGCTCTCCGTAGCTCCCTGATTAGAAGACCTCCCAAAACAGTCTGGTCGTTGATGAAGAAAGTTGAGGAATATTGCAAAGTGGAAGATGATGCCTTACGGGTTTGTAGACACCCCATTTTTGACCGTCCTCAAGACTTGGACGTCACCGCTCAAACACTCGGTGATTATCCATGTTCGTGTTTGTTTGGAGTTCCCGGAGTTCTCGGCTACGTGCCTCGCCTCAGGATCTCCGAACTCGACTGTTTTGTGTTTGGTTTTGCACCAAACACTTGTGTTTTGCCTTGGAAGGGCAGGGAATGCTTTGTGAGGCATCCCCACACACCACCGGCAGTGGCTAGAGGCCACTGGCTGGCTGGTGTTGCCATCGGCACTTTATTGTGCCGACCGGCACTCTTTTGTGCTGACCGGTACTAAGTTTTGTCAAAATGACACTCTTTGCCGGCCGGACACTGTGCAGTTGCTTTTTGAGATATTTTCAGATAGCTGTATAGTTTTGGTTCCCCTCCATACATGTGTATGGAGGGATGACCCTCTTAGTTAGCTTAGCTTGTAAGCTTTGCAAGCTTTGCTTGCCTATAAGAGGACCACTCCTCTTCTTGGCTTAGGGTTACAAAATTTTAGACATTTTAGACAGGCCAAGCTCTGGTTTTTAGGGTTAGGATAGATACAGATCCTATCTCTCTTCTTCTCTCTTGTTTTGTACACTAGGTGTTTGTGTCATACTTTTGCTCACCAACACCTAGTGTTTCACCTTCCTTGAGTTCTTGAAGGTCCAGAGGTTTGTTTTGAAGCTTTGGAGCTGGTTTGGTGCTCAAGGAGGCAATCACATCACCATTGTTGAAGCTGATCATCAAGGGTAAGAAACTACCCCTTTTTCCCCCATTCTTGCATTCCATTTTTGCCTAGTTTAAAACAGTTTTTGTGCTTACTCTATAACACATAAAAGTTCTGTTTTTTAAGCCTCTTCATTGTTTATTAAGAGTGCTTGGTGGTTTGAGCAAGTTTGACCACCCTTAGGCCTTGAAAAGGCCTCCTTTTGTGCCATTTTGTGAGAGATCCGAGACTTTGGTGTTAGGATCTCTTCACCACTGAAATCTTGAGGGATTTTAGTGGTGAAGATGATGCCTTAGAGTCTCAAGAAGGAGAGGACCACCCCCTCTCCTTGATGTCCTTGAAAAGGACAAGATTTGGCTTCTTGAGGGAGCTTGTGCTTAAGTGTGTGTTGAGCATGTTTGGTTTGTTTTTCATGCTTATATTGCCATAATATAACATGTTTTTAAGTTGGTTTAGGTCCCTTATGCATGCTCAGCATAGTTGCCTTGTAATGCCTTTTGATCCTCTAACATGCCTTAGGTTGTGTGCCTTAGCTTCTAGCATGTTTTAGGCTTGCATTTGTGAAGTTTTTGTGCTCATATTTCCATGTTTTAGGTCTGTCTCATGTTGTTTGAGCCAACCATAGCATGTTTAATATAGCCTCTTTGCATTGGGCTTGTTTGCCTTAAGAGCATGAGTGTGTAGCATGCCTTGCTTGCTTCATTTTTGATGGTTTGGAACCATTTAGTATGTTAGTTCAGACCTTTTGGTGTGCTTGTATGCTCACCTTAGTTGCCTCTTTAATGCTTTGAAAGCATGTGTTGCATGCTCCATGTTTTGGCCTTAATGCATGCCTTTGTGCTTAAGCCTCTTAGATGCCATCTAAGTAGCCATTTGGCTTTGTTTCAACATGCTAAAACTTTGTTTTAGGTTGTTCAATGCATGCCATATTTGTTTTGCATAAGTGTAGTTCAATGCTTCCATGACTTGCCTCAAGTGTTGAACCTATGTTGCATGCATTTGTTTATCTTGCTTAACATGATTTGGCATCATTTCATAGCATGATTTTCAGAGCCTAAATTACATGCTAGTTGTCCATGTTTGTGCCTCTTAGATGTGTTTAAGAGTTGCTTAATTATGCTTAAGTGTTGGTGCCTTAACTTATGCATGTGTGAATGTGTGTTTGGCCCTCTTGACTTAGCATTTTGGCCACTGATTTTAGGCCTATTTGGAGCTGCCTAATCCATGTTTAAGACCATCCTTCCATTGGTTTGCATGCTTACCTTGTATGCTTGCTTGAATCCTTTGCATGAACATATTGCATAGTCCATGTTGCATGCCTAGTCGACATGTTTAGGGTTGCATTTGTATTGTGCATGTTTGGCCTCTTGAAGTGAAGTATGATGGAGGTTGAGCACCCTTGTTTGCTTGTTTGCATTGCATGCATTTGAAATCAAAGTTGCATTCTTGGTTCTTAGGGCCATCATGCATGGAAATGCGCGATTGGTGGTCCGAGAATCGAGGCACATGCCCCTTTGAGTCATCAACATGATAAGGAGTGTGTTTGGTGCATACATGCTTTGAATTATATTGCCATGCATGCTGTTGTCCTCTGCTGCTGTGAGTTGCAGGTTCTGCAGGTGTTAAGTGCCGGCCGGCACTATTTAGTGCCGACCGGCAGTCAATTGCCAGCCGATAACTTCATCTAGTGCCGGTGGCCTCCTTCTTCAGCCGGTGGTGCTCTACCCCAGCCGGTGGTACTCCTCAGTGCCCTGAGAGGCACTCCTGGGACTTTAGCAATTTTCAGAGGAGGATAGCAGGGGAAACAGAGGCAATCATGCATGGCAGTGCGATTCCGAGCCAGTTCCGAGCACGCGCTGCATTTGGCCATCATCCCGAGGCGGTTTACTGTTTAATTAGATTAATTAATTTATTTGGTTAATTTAGTTAATTTGTAATAATTAATGAGCTTGCGTAGTTAATTAGTTATTCGGTTTTGTATATTCTTTTTGTCCCTCTGAGTGAGGGCAAAATTGTAATAAGTGTGTGTGAGTGGGTGTATGTCTTCCAACCCCACGTCTTTCTTCCCTTTTATTTACCTGCTTACGATGGTAGATTAGGGCATACTTATTTTAGCATACCTTATGCAATGCATGCGTGCATTCATGCATTTTGTTTACATGCACCGGGCTCGGTACATCATACAAACTACATTGCAATTTTCAATTCCAAATTGAATACGTGCTACTCGCGCATTTCACATGCCATGTTTAGGGTTAGCCGAGCCTACTCTAAATTACATCCTTGCCTGTGTTGCATTAGCCACTTAACATGAACTAGGACATGCATGTTTGCTAACTAGTTTATTGTTTTGGCACGGAGTACGATGTAAGTATTTTACGCTTTAGCATACCACATGCGTGTGAATGTTGCCATGACAGTATGCTTACCATGCGGCTAAATGCTTATGTGAGATAAACTGTTTGAATGCCTGTGGGTGGAGGTTGGGTTGCTTGAGTTGGAACAACTCATTGAAATCCGTATTTTAGCCTACTTACGAGTAGCAAAAACCAACACGTTTTTCAAAACGAACGGATATGCAATGTTTATTTCCAAATTAGGCAATCTAGTCTATACTTGTTTGCTGTGCGCATAACATAGTAATTCTAGACTAATAATTGGAATAAGAGCATGTAAAGTTTTCAAAATCGGATATCACGGTTAGTAGAGGCCGGTCTTCGGACCGGGCGAAAGGGGGTGCTCATAGTTGACCTTCCCCGATCGTACCCAAGCTCCCGAGCCAAGACCACTTTGGTGATGACGGACATGTGGCCTTCGGCACCAAGTCAGGGTTTCCTAATTTTTCCATTTTAAAAATATTTAGGTGGCGACTCTGTAATCTAGCAAAGCAGTCCATGTTTGGCACTACTTTTCAAAAATCTGTTTTCTTAAAACGATTTGCCGGATTTGGACTCTTTGGTTCAGATTTAGAACCGTGACAATCGAGTCCGAACTGTAGTAAACCCAATATGAACGGAACGGGACTTAACCCTCCCGGATGCGTTCGGGGACGTCTACAGGGTTAAAGCCGGAAACGTGGCCAACAAGACAGCCCCTTCTGAAATTGCTCAACCGTTAAATTCTGTACCACCATAGAGCCTTGAACCACGACATCGGGCTAAACGAGACAAGAGACGAGATTCTCGTCGATCAAGCGACCAGTGCCCCCACCGAGCAAATGACCAACTGCAAGTCGATGGCAGGTGCACAAGGCGCTCAAACAAGAAATACACAGAGTTGTCAGAGCCGATCAGTGCGGTTATGTCCAAAGTCCAACACCTTCCGTTCTTCAAATGGTCGTCCAAAATGGTGGGACCTCCCAAAACAAGAAGACGGGATAGGCGGTGCGAGTATCACAAGGATCACGACCATGATACCGAGAGTTGTTACGCATTGAAGGATCACTTGGAGGAATTGGTACAAGATGGTCGGCTACAGCAGTATGTCCACAAAGGCAACTCAACCAAAGCAATAGCCTTACAACAAGATTCACCTCCACTCGGCGTGATCCACATGATATACAGCCTGCCAATGTCATCCGCAGTGCATACGATTCAGTTGAATCCCGACCCTCAAAATCAACTCACTCCAGCTAAGCGGCCCCACGAAGTTGCGAGCATTGCTTTTGATGATTCAGATTTGGCTGGAGTGACACTTCCCTACATCGATCCCTTGGTAATCGAGTTACGCGTAAACCGATTCACCATTGAGCGCGTACTCATTGATCCGGAGAGCACATTGGAAGTTATGTATTACAAGACATTCACCAAACTCGGCTTCTCCGAATTGGATATTTCTCCAGCACTTTATCCACTATTCGGCTTCAACGCCAATCCAGAATACCCATTGGAGAAAATCACACTACCCGTTCGAGTGGGCTCCCAAACAATGGAAGTGGAGTTCTTGGTCGTCAAGCTGCCGTCGCCGTGTAATCTCATCATGGGGCGAAGTTGGTTGCATACTATGCAGGCCGTGCCAAGCACCTATCATCAGCTGCTACACTTCCCGACAGAATGCGGCATTAAGCAAATCCGTGGCTCCCAGAAATTGGCACAAGCATGTTATCTCCTTGTTAGAAAGACGCTAAAAGATTTGTAAGTGAATTCTATTGAGGTTTCGGATTGAGAGAGCCTCGACGATGTTGGGCGGCTCCCAAGTGAAAAGGCCACGGAAGCCCTAGATCAAGTTGAAATCGACGGAAACCCAGACAGGTTCTTCATAGTCGGCGCCTCCCTGAATCAAGCCGATAGACAACAACTAATTTCCTTCCTGCTCGGCAACCTAGATATATTTGCATGGACTCCATATGAGATGTCGGGTGTAGATCCGTCTGTTTTGCAGCACCGTTTAAATGTTGACCTAAATGCAAGCCGATTATTCAAAAAAGCTGGCGGTCAGCTGCAGAGCACACTATCGCCGTTATTGAAGAGGTTGACCGGTTGCTTGATGTTGGGGCAATAAGAGAAGTGACCTACTCTATATGGCTCTCGAATACTGTGGCTGTGAAGAAGAAAAATGGGACTTGGCGAGTCTGCGTTGATTTCATAGACCTAAACAAAGCCTACCCCAAAGATTGTTTTCCTCTCCCCAAGATAGACCAACTTGTAGATGCTATGGCATGTCATCAGCGTATGAGGTTCCTTGATGCGTACAGAGGTTACCATCAAATTGCCATGTATCCGGAGGACCAAGACAAAACTGCATTCCTCACCCCAAGAGGAACCTATTGCTATAAGGTTATGCCTTTTGGACTGAAGAATGCAAAGGCAATTTACCGAAGACTAGTCACCGCCATGTTCAAGGAACAACTCAGCTACACTATGGAAGTTTACATTGACGATATGGTGGTCAAGTCCAAGAAAAAGTAAAATCATATAGCCGATCTGGAAGAGACATTCGGCATTCTATGCAAATATAGAATGAAGCTGAACGCTTCCAAATGTGCGTTTGGGATCGACTCTGGAAAATTCTTGGGTTACATTGTCAACCACCAAGGATTCGAAGCCAACCCATGGTAAATCACAGCAATCCTAGCATTCGGCTCCCTTCGATCAGTTAAGGAGGTTCAGAAGTTAATGGGGATGGCCACCACACTCAACAGGTTCATCAGTCGTTCCACGGACCGCTGCCGATAATTCTTTCATACACTACGGCAGGGCAAGGCTTTTGAATGGTCCATCGAGTGCGAAGCCACTTTTAACAGCCTCAAAACCTACATCCGATCAGTTCCACTCTTGACAACACCTTCGGCAGATGACCCGCTCATTTTGTATCTGGCAGTTTTCGACTGGGCCGTCAGCGCCATACTGATAAAAGAAGAGCTGTGGGAGCAGCGGCCAGTGTATTATGTGAGCAAGGCAATGGTCGACGCCGAAACACGCTACCTTCCATTGGAAAAACTCATTCCGGCCCTCGTTATGGCAGCGAGAAAAGTGATGCATTACTTTCAGGGGCATACCATCGAACGGACCCCCTCCGGTCGGTACTCCGCAGTGCAGAAGCATCAGGGTGCGTTTCAAAGTGGGCTCTTGAACTCGGCCAGTACGATATTCAGTTTCTGCCTAGAACCTCCATCAAGGGACAGGTGCTTGCCGACTTTGTGGCCGAATTCACTGGGGGTCTTACCGACTTCAAGTCTGATGAAACTCGACCTAAGCTGAACTGGAGAATTTATGTTGGGGACATTTGGCAGTTGTACTGTGATGGATCATCCAATCAACGGGACAGCGGAGTCGGAGTAGTAATCATGGCTCCCGACGGTGCAATAATTGAGCATGCCGTCAAATTCTGCTTCGAAGCATCAAATAACGAGGCCGAATACGAAGCCCTTTTGACCGGTTTGCGGAATGCACATCTTCTGGGTGCTCGGCGTTTACTTGTATTTTGTGATTCAAAACTGGTGATCAATCAGCTAAAGGGGAAGTACGTGGCCAAAAATGACCATATGGCAGCTTACATGAAATCGGCTAGCTCCTTGCTGGCAAAGTTTGACCATCATGAATTGAATCAAATAATACGCGATCAGAACACACATGCAGACACCCTGACTTGCCTAGCCTCTGCAATTAACTCAGAGATTAAACGAACCATCGAAGTAGGTTTCATCCCAGAGCCGAGCATTAGCCCTTCGGAGGAAGTTCAGGTCAATGTCATAGAGTCAGGACCGAGTTTGATGGACCTCATTGCTACATTCCTGTCTTCCGAACAACTCCTAGTGGACAAGAAAGAAGCGCACAAGCTACGAAACAAAGCTCTGCGATACTACTTGGATCCGCAAATAAAACTTTATAAAAAATCCCTTTCTGGCCCATATCTAGAATGCGTACATCTGGACAAAGTCGAAGAGCTTCTGATTGAAATACATGAAGTCAGTTGTGGTGTCCATTCTGGCGGGCGCTTTTTGGCCCATCAAGCCATAACACAGGGGTATTATTGGCTGACAATGAGAACTGATGCCGAATGTTATGTGAAAAAATGTGAACAGTGCCAGAAGTTCTTCCCGTTAACCCATCTGCCTGCTGAAGAGTAAAACTCTGTCACCAGTCCTTGGCTGTTCACCCAGTGGGGACTTGATATTGTTGGACCATTGCCGAGGGCCCCAGGGAACAAGCGATACTTGATCATCGCGACAGATTACTTCACAAAATGGGTCGAACCAGAGGCATTAATGCATATTCGAGATGCTGATGTTAAGCGCTTTATATGGAGAAATATCATAACACGATTCGGCATTCCAAGAGCACTTATCTCAGAGAACGGCACCCAGTTTGAATGTGGCGTCTACCGAGAGCTATGCAGCAAGTATGGTATCTGGCCTTACTTTTCCACGCCGGCTTACCGACAAAGCAATGGTCAAGCCGAAGCCTCTAACAAATCCATCTTGGATGGCATCAAGAAGAGGCTGGAGAAAGCTAAAGGCAAATGGGTCGAAGAATTGCCGAGTGTATTGTGGGCTCATCGAACTACGCCGAGGCGATCCATTAGGGAAACGCCGTTTGCTTTATGCTTTGGAACCTAGGTGATCATACCCTTGGAGATCGGCCACCCAACCCTGAAATCACAAGTTTTTGATATGGGCCGAAACGACATGATGCTGGCTTTGGATTTGATTCTGATCGAAGAACAAAGAGGCCGTGCCCTTGCGTCCATGGCACGATACCAGCAACAGCTTACTAAGTCGTACAATCAACGTGTTCAGCTGCGCCGCTACACACTAGGAAAATTGGTCTTAAAGAAAGTACTTCCAATTGCCAGGAAACCGGCTGATGGAAAATTGGGTCCTAATTGGGACGGCCCCTATCAGGTCAATTCGATGGCAGGAGTAGGGGCATATCGGCTCAAAGACATGTCTGGAAGGAGTCTGCCACGGCCTTGGAATTCAACACACTTGTGTAAATTCTATCATTGAACCCAACTTGTGGGGAATGATACTAGTTTTGAATGGTTCACCATGAACACATTCCACTTTTGTAATGCAAAGATTCCCGTTTACTCACTGCGAAATCCAGTTCAAAAGTGTTCCGATAAAAGCCTCCGGATTTGGAGTGCCCTTCGTGGATATCACAATTGGCCAATCAAAGTCTCCGGATTCGGAGCCCCATTGACGCATAACACCTTTGGGCCGATTAAGCCTCCGGATTCGGAGCGTCCTTAGTGGAAATCACGATTGGCCAATCAAAGTCTCCGGATTCAGAGCCCCATCGGCGTATAACGCCTTTGGGCCGATTAAACCTCTGAATTTGGAGCGCCCTTCGTGGATATCACGATTGGCCAATCAAAGTCTCCGGATTCGGAGCCCCATCGGCACATGACGCCTTTGGGCCGATTAAGCCTCCGCATTCAGAACGCCTTTCGTGGATATCACGACCAGCCAAATAAAGTCTCCAGATTCGGAGCCCCATCGGTGCATGACGCCTTTGGGCCAATTAAACCTCTGGATTCGGAGCGAGCTTCGTGCATGACACTTATGGGTCAAATAAGACTCCAAATTCGGAGCGCCCTTCACGACGAAGGTTAAAGCAGACACATATTCAAAGTGGAATGCTCTGTTAAGTTGAGCCGACAAAAACCGCTTACACTTTAAAGCATATAAACATTCAAAATGAAATGCTTAGTTAACTTGGTCCGGCACAACCGCATAAACAAATCAAAACATGCAAACATTCGAAATGAGATGCCTAATTAAGTATGTAAAAATTCAAAATGAAACACAAACATTTAAAATAAAACATTTTATTCAATTAGCCAAATAATTACATAATTTTGCACGCAATCTGCGTTTAAGCATTACAATATCTATTTTTATCCGATATCTCCCTCGTCGTCAATCTTCTCGACTTCGAAGGCAGAAAAGGGGAAATGATCACATTGGTATAGCGGCAACGCTGAATCAACGCCTGCTGCTTGAAGAGCCTCCGCGGCTTGAAATGCCTTGATCTAACCGTGCTTAAATCCACGATTTTCACATCGGCAAACTTCCTCAACAAGCTTTTCCCTAGTCTTCTCTATCTCTACTTTCCGGCCTTCATGGAAGCCTATTTCATAAGCCCTCCCCTTTGCGAACTCTATCGCAAACATGCTCGCCGTATCATGATCGGCAATTGCACTACTGATAAGCCGCTGGGTCATTCTTTCATCCACAACTGGGTTAGCTTGTCAGGTTGGTTGTGTCTGAGCGGTCTTGACCTTCCTTAACTCACGCTCAGCTGCTTCCGCGCGAGCTTCCAAGTTTTGAATGCGTTCATCCTTCTTCTCTATTTCTCGTCGCGCAGCTCGCAGGCGTATACTGATTTCATAGGTGGTGTACAGCCTTTTCACCGCCCTATGAACGCCCTCTCGAA
Source organism: Camellia lanceoleosa (assembly GCA_025200525.1). Taxonomy (NCBI): domain Eukaryota; kingdom Viridiplantae; phylum Streptophyta; class Magnoliopsida; order Ericales; family Theaceae; genus Camellia; species Camellia lanceoleosa. The sequence continues at coordinate 43,965,098 of CM045760.1, forward strand.
ACACCCCGATTTCATAGGCGCTGGACTTCTGGCGGAAAAATCTGTCGTGCAAACTCGACTGCCACGTTTGGATCCCAGATGATGGAATCTGCCTCTGTCATCGGTCTGTTCCCAACGAAAACAAAAAAGCTCAATGGGCGTGGTGGTCCACTGGCCTCACTTCGCAAATAAGGGGAGCTCCCCCGCTAGCGCTTTTCCTTCCGTGGTGACTTGCTTCGTCGATGCGGAGAGTGGCGCCTCTTGTGTTCTGCAGATGCCCTACCTCCCGTACAGGAAGGCTCGCCACCTCAATTCATTGATGAGTCTAGCTTCGCCAGCGTCCTGCCCTCTCCTTTATTATTAAAGAAAAGTCTGGTTGACATTCACACTTTTCCGGCCACGAAGGACGAGCAGAACCGAGTCACTTTATGAAACTTAGATGGAATCTCTCACACCTTTTTAATCACTCAGGAGTGCACCCCACTCTCGAGGCGACCTCATCAATGCGCGCACTCCTGCAACCACCGATATTCGGGATTATTGATTCATTTTGATATTCGGCATTGTTGATTCATTCCTATCTAGAAGAGATATTCGGCGTTGTTGATTCATTCCGAACTGGAACAAGGGTAGGTTCGTGAATCTCAACGACCAAAAGGCTGGCTGAAAGGATCACACACCTGTCCTCCCATGAACTAATGATATTCGGCTTTCGGAGTTCATATATTGGCTGGGGCAAGGGCAGATTTATTAATCTGATCGGCCAAATACCTAAGCCCGATGCTGATCGACGCATGCCGCAGCCACTCCATGAACTAATGATATTCGGCTTTCGGAGTTCGTACATTGGTTGGGGCAAGGGCAGATTTATTAATTTGATTGGCCAAATACCTAAGTCGGATGCCTATCGATTTATGCCGCAGCTACTCCATGAACTAATAATATTTGGCAAGATCACATTTATTAATCTGATCAAATTAATTAGCCCTTAGATATCTAGTTGGAAAGTATACACGAACGTTTATTTACCGCGCAACAGGCAGCAGTAGTTTTACCCAAAATAGCAAAAACAAAACAGTAATCTTCATTGATAACAACAATTAAATACAGGAAATAATGCAAGGCAAGGGAAATTTTCATTCATAAAGTGAATACAGATAGTCATCATTTTATACATGAAGATTACACCAAGTAAATAGATGTCTACTAAGAAAACAAAACATGCTTACAAGAACATACATTGAAAATACCTAACAAAACTAAAGTGACTCCCAAATCAATCATCGGGATCAGACTCAAGCAGCTCAACGTCCACTTACTTGTATGGAATCGATATGGCCAATGTCACTCCAGCGGCAGCAAGGGGTTTGAGCCAGCCGTGTTTGAATCCCCGTTTCTCGAATTTGGGGACCTCTTCTACATAGTTTTCAAGAGCGGCACTCTTCCCAGCCTCGAATGCTTCGGAAGCCTTGAAGTCGGCTTTTTCTTTCGCGGCCTTCGACTCTTCCAATTCGGCCTCTAGCTTGGCAAGCGCCTCCTTGGCTAACTTGAGCGATTCCTCGCTCGCGTTTGTCCTTTCCTCGGCTTCCGATCTGAGCTGGTAAGTAGTCCGCGCCCTTTCCTTCTCAGCTTCGGCCCGTGCACTTTCCATTGTCGCTCTCACCGCCTCGAACTCGGCCCTGCTCCTTTCACCCTCGACTTCCGACTTCAAATGGCCAATTCTTTCAATGGCATCATGCTGGCGGCGGCCCATTTCGGCTATCCTTCCGACCGTCTGCAAAACAAGGAGTTGGGATCGTCACATACCAAGAAATACCGTCTGCAAACCAAACCAAAACAAGGAGTTAGGATCAAGTCGCATACCAGAAGCGCCGACTGGGCGGCTAATACTATTGTTACCAAATCCGACTTTGCCCGAAAGGTTGCCTTGTCAGCCGGTAATGAGACTGAGGCAGCCAAGCTCAACGCCACAGCTGGATCTTTCAAGGCCAACCCTTCAAAGGAGATCGGCATGTTTTTTTTATCTTTGGTTGAACAACAAAAAGAGCAACCACATCCGACTCCTCTAAGCATGGCCGTTTATCAACAAGGTTTTTCTCAGAGCCAGCCTCGCTTTCGGCGGTACGTTTCTCTCCCCAATTTTCTGGAATCGGCCGTCCTTCTGGAATCAGCCGTTCAGCTTCTTTCTCCGTCTCGGCCACATCAATTTGAGTCATTTCTTCTACAATAATAGGTTCGATAGATTCAGTCGGGGCAGGTCCAGAACGAACGGCCTCGGCTCTCCGTTAGGCGGCCATCTGTTCGGCATTTTTCTTTCGAGCCAATTGCGTTAGACTTTTCCCAGCCATACCCTCAGAATAAGCGCCGGGAAGGTCTCCCAAGTTTGTAAAAATATCTTCAAAGAAGATGTCCCCTTGGCCTAATGTGGACGGAGGGTCGGACAAGTTGAGTCCGGCTTCCTTAAAGGCCGAGTTAAGAGCTTCGTCAACCTCCGCTGCCAACTAGTTTGGGTCCTCGGCGATTGGTTCGGCTGCTTGTTCTTATACGTGTTCCGAATTGGATGTTTCTAAACCAATCTGTGTTAAGTTTTTGAAGCTGAGGAAGATAAGGACTGTAAGATGGTTGACACCTCTCGAGATTGGAATGTTGTCTGTCGCCGAAAATGTCGTGTAAGTCGGCTCGTACCGCAGGAGAATGTGGGCCGCCCTCCCTTGTTTTTGAAGGTTTGGATGGCCGACGAACTGTAGTGCGGTTTTAATTTCTACAAGCATAGCGTCGTCATCTGAATCTAACACTCTCTTCAAGTCACTGCCTGTATATACAAAGCGGTTAGATATATATAAGGCCGAATACAGATATGGTAAAAAAAGAAACAAAAGTGATCTAATCGGCCACCTGGTTCGCCTTTTCGTCTTGGCACGGGTTCTAGGCGATCTTCACCCTCGCCGAATTCCCAATTGCCTCAGACAACAACCATTACGTCATCGACACGCTTGCCAGAGCTGGCAAGCATAGTCACTAAGTGATGATCGGTATCCTTGTCTCTAAGAAAGTAGCGTCCTAGCTGGCTAGTAGATTTGGCTACAACATAACAATGCCGAATGGCGGGTATACCTAAATTAATCCTAAGACGCCGGTTTAGCTCTATAATCCCCATTATGATACGAAAAAAAATTCACGTTGGCCTGAGAATGGATTAGACCCCAGTATCGAAGAACTGCCCTCAAAAATAAGTGAAGGGGAAAGCGGACTCCGCCCTCAGCAATTGACCGAAGAGGAAAGACGATTGTGCTCTTATCATCCCTCTTCATATCAGTGGTGCTGTCAGCCAAAAGTGGACGTCATTGGAGATGGAAAAATGGCGTTGAAAGTCAGAGATTCGATCTGCTGAAAGGAGCTCCTTCAGATGTTTTGCCATCCTGGCTAGCCCAAGGATTATGGAAAACTAAAAGCAAACAAGGAAGTGGGATCGGAAGTGAAGGAGAAGAAAACTTATAGGAGACGAAGGGGAAAACGAGAAACAAGAAGTTGTAGAAGCCGCGAAGTGAAGGAGTTGCACTAAAAGGCGAACCAGATATTTTTGAGTATTCAAAACATACATTCGAAGAGACAATTTTAAATCACATTAAATGGAGGCAGTGTACGAAAGGGCGGGAAATCATTATAATGACCAAAAAGCGTGTACGCGTTCTGACACACATTGGGAAGAGGATTAACCGTCGAATTTTTGACTTTCCAATATTGAAGCCAAACACGCCGACTAACTGATGCTAGTGGGGTGTTTGAGGGGCAATTGTGGAAGCCGAATTTCATTGGATCAATAAGGACGAATAGACGAGTCCAGTCCGGGACATAACCCTTATTCAGCATTGATCCTAGTCAATTAAAGAGCCGAATAAAATAATCGGCATTTCAACTAGTAGAACAAAGGCCGAGTAGAAGTACATGTAAAGGATCGAGGATGGGCTTGGCCCTAAGGCCCAAAGAGAATAATATAAATACAGGATCATCAGTCAGAGAAAGGTATGTGAGAACTAGTATGCTTAACTTAAGATACAAGCAATCAAGAGAGTATCTACTGACTTACCCGTCAGAGTGCTAATTCTGGTATCCCCGATCGGAGTGTTCATTCCTTTTCAGGTAGCTAGCTGAGGATCACGAGCATCTCCCAGGTTCGGAAGAGTATTTCCAAACCACCTCCCCACACCCAATCTCAAGTCTATCTTAGAGAAACAACAAGACCCCTTCAACTGATCAAACAGATCATTTATACGAGGCATTGGGTACTTATTCTTAACAGTTACTTGATTCAACTTCCAATAATCAATACAAAGTTGTAACGATCCATCTTTCTTTTTAGCAAAGAGAGCTGGCGCTCTCCAAGGCAAAGTACTAGGGAGGATGAAACCCTTATCTAACAATTCCTAGAGTGAACCTTCAACTCACTTAACTCAGTAGGTGCGAACCAATACGATGCCATAGAAACCGATGTCGTGCCAGACACTAGATCAATAGAGAACTCGATCTCTCGGTGAGGTGGTAAACTAGTAAGATCCTCGGGAAAGACATCTGGGTATTCTCAAACTACCCTTGGCAGCTCAACCTGGGCTTCATTCCACTCACTACTCATGAAACTAGCAAGAAGACAACTGCGTTCACTCCGCCCACGCGGGTCATACAACAGTGATAAGACTCTACCAACCCGGCCCCCCAAGAAATGAAAACAATCTACGTTCAAGGTACATACAGTAACCCTATGACGGTAGTAATCTATAACAGCCCGGTATGAAGACAACCAGTCCATACTCAATATAACATCAAAACAAGACATATCCATCAATACAAATGAAAAGAGAAGTCAGCGATCAGCAACCTCTATATCACAACCCCGACACCTTTTCTTCAGAACCATCTTACCCCTAATGGGTGACACCACACAAATAGGAGATGCTAACTGAGCCAATTCTAATCCCAAAACTGATGTAAATGCAGACGAGATAAATGAATGAGATGCACCTGTATCAATCAACACATTAGCAACTGAATTACAAAACAAGAAAGTACATCTCATAATAGAAGGCTTGGTACTAGATCTAGCGTGGTAACAGCATACACATGCCCTGTAGGCCTCTGATCTACCTGCTCACCCCTCAGAGCATAGGACTGATGCACTGATTGAGCCGAAGAGGCTCCCTGATTGGCCCTCGAGGCCTGTGCTGATTGAGCTAGCTGGTGGCTCTATCTCTGCCTCAAACCAGATGCACCAGGTGTGCCACCCAATTGTGGGCTAAACCTCTTCATGTGCCTCGCCTGCCCACATTGATAACAAGTGGCTGTCCTCTTCCCTAACTCTGCCTCTGAGAACGAATTGAAGACTGTGCAAGTCGCTGCCCTCCCCTTCTCTGCAGGCAAGCCGGAGACTTGTGGCCCAACTGACCACACTTGAAACAAGAGAAATTCCCTCTAACCACCTCTCCCAGAACCCGAACTTGGTACTAGAAAGGTATACCTCGACTGTGTTCCCTAGGACTGCTGGAGATTAGAACCTCTATGCCGCTTACTGTCCCCTTGGGTATCCTGGCTCCTCTTAGAGCCCCTCATCCTCTTCTTCTCCAACTGTATCACGGTCTCCAGATGAGCCCCCGCCTCCACAAGACATCCGTAATCCCTAATCATCGAATCGGTCACCTTAAACATTAGCCCGGTCCTTAACTTATTCTCTAACTCCAAGCAACGACGTTCCTCAGTCGCTACTAGCTTGGGTGCAAACCTAGACAAGCTAGTAAAGGTGGCTTCTAACTCTACCATAGGTGTGTTCAACTGCACTAACTTAGTGAACTGGTCTCTCAACTGCTCCCTAACTGTGAGAGGCAAAAACTTCTCCTGGAAGGCATCAACAAAGGCCTCCCAAGTCCCTTCAATGCGCCCTTGTGCATACTTCCACCATTGACCCACGTCTTCCTTAAACTAGAAGGACACCAAGGTCACTCTCAAACCTCCGTCTTCGATGCAGAGCATCTCAAATGTCTTCACCATCTGCTCTAGTTACTCATCCGCTTTTAGTGGCTCCTTGGGATCCCCCAAAAACTTATTCAGATTTGACCAGAAGAACTTCCGCTTTAGAAAAGATAGCCCTGCTTCAGTTACTTGGGCCTGGACTTGATTCTCAGCCTTGAGAATGTCCATGGATTCCCTCAATGCGCCGACCACCATGCCTATGTCCTGACATCCTAATAAAGGTAACAAAAGAAATTAGCACATTTACAAATGTGCCGAAGTTAACTCACTCGCGTTCTAATACGATGGACAACAGTAATTCACTCTACATAAGCACGTATTCACATAAACACATATGAATTTCGTCTCCGGATAATGACTGTCCTGCGGCGTAGCCAGAGTTTTAATTAGAAACAGTAGTGATCAAGTGCTCTTTTAACAGGATTTCTAAGAACCCGTGGACTCAATCAGCATCCTAGAAATTTAATTCCATACCCATGTAATCACATAAGCATGTTATCATATAAACACATATCGTCCTTACTTAAGTCTCTAACAAGTGCGACAAATCCATTGTGGTACTAATCACTTCCCATGTACCCAAAGTATTCAAACCCGGTACGCTCTAGTACAAAGTTGTCATGTCCCCAAAATATTACAGTCAAACCAATCCTTAATGCCAAGGGATAATAGAGATAATATGCTTTCATTCATCAAAGTTCGTATTAAAAAGGATAACACATGTAATATACATTCATAAATGTTCATCCTGAATCTATAGGATGTAATACCAGTTATCGATCAACAAAATAAATGCCTTGTGAGCTTACATCTTTCTAAGACATCGCTTGGTTACAACAAAAGAGAATCATAAGTTTTGTACACATAAAGCCCTAGGCTTGTACGAACATTAAATACAAAATAACAAAAAGAGCCTTCAGCTCCTAGGTCCTCCCAGGCTACGTTCGTGGAAGAAGCATGCCACCAGTACTTGAAATGGTTTCCCAAGTAGGGTGAGCCAAAGCCCAGTAGGAACAATCTAACACAATATATGAGAATTAACGGGATATGAGTATGATGCACATTTTCATTGTCCTACAACAATATCTTTATAACTTTTTCCAAAACCATGTTATGCCAAACTCGTATTTCAATTCATTTATTTCTATTTGCTATTTTACGAAAATTTCATCCGTGGGAGTCGGCATCCATGTATACAAATGGTTTTCGGGACTTTCACTTTGGACACACAGGTCAACTTAGTTCAACGGAGTCCATCCCCTGTTTTCTCCTCAAAACATGGAGTACACCTCTTTTTTTCTCCTCAATATCATACATATACAATGTATATCATTCAGAATCATATTCAATGATAATGGTTAAAGAATTAGTTTCAATTCACCTAATATACATGCAATGTCTACAACAATTATAACTATCCTCCACCGATAGCTCAAAACAGTTATCTCTAAACAGATATACAATCCCTATAATAATCAAATTTTTATAGGTGAGTAATTAAGCAAATCCAACAACACTATTCATGTATACATTCTTCTAATTTCACATTTTTCATACCGATTTCATTATTTATACAAAATAATTATTCAAGATATTTTATGGCAAGCTTCATATTTTCCTAATATTAACCCAAAGGTCAAAATCAATCATTTTGACACAAGATAACCTCATACCCAAACCCCATAATCATTTATACAACTCCCACATAAAAACCCCTATTTTCAAACTTGAACCCAAATCCTAGGTTTGCTCAAAACACTCCCAAATCTCACCATTTTTATAAAACAACCTATAACCAAGTTAAAACTCATATTAAAGTATAGAGAGTCCTTACCTCAAGTTTAGAAGAGCAATGGAGCAAGCACGAGACTCCAATGACGCCGAAACCAAATTTCAATCGAACCAAAGTGAAGTTCCCAAAATGCTCTACCCTTTTTCCAAAGATACTAGGGTAAAGAGATCAACGAATCTAGGAGAAAAAGTAGAGAAAGAGAGAGAGAGAGAGAGTGTGTGTTTTACTTTAGGGTTTTTGGAAGAAAAGATATGAAAATGTGATGTAAAAAGTCATTTTCGCAATTTGATATACGCACAGTTCGTTCGAGCACGAGAGTTGATGCTCCAGCGTCAGACACAACAAGTTGTTTCGCTCGAGCGCAAGAGTGACCCACTCGAGCTCAGAATACACACATCTAATACTTTTGCAGATGACAGACGCAAGAACGGCCGCTCTAGCGCCCACTTGCTTGAGTGTAGAGAACGTCGCTTGAGCGTAGAAAACAGTCGTGCAGCACTTTTGCAGACGTGCAAAATACTGAGAGTTTGCAAATTCTGCTCGAGCGCAAGAAGGGCCGCTCGAGCGGAGGGCCAAAAATCTAGGCAACACAAGATTTGAAAACCAAACAACTAACCTATTCCAAACATACTCAACACGTCCAAATAATCAAATTTAAGGAGGAATAAAGAGAAAGACAATGGACAACATTTAGAAACCATAAACCTAAGTTCAGACTACCACAATTGTCAGGTGAAAATCAAGATCGCTATAGATAATCTATACAAAATTAAATCAACAAATAACGATAGTCACATAATTAAATCACATTTATCTTTTAAAAAATTATTATCAAAATCATTTATGCTGTGTACTTTATTATTAACAAATTCCATATATGATCAAATTCGGTTTTTTAGATGAATATTTTGTTTAGGAATCAAAAGTTTGGTATCTGACAACTTTACATAAAGTCAAGCTTATCAATTTCTTAGTTGTTTAAACACACACATATGTATATATATATATATATACTAGTTTAGACAGGCCAAGCATGGCACGGGCTATTATTATAATATATTTAAATTTTGTATTTTGATAATTTTTTAAAAATTAAAATATTATTATATAAAATTGAATATGATAAATAATTAGATATATGATAGAATTATATTGTATGATATGTATATTTTTTGATTTGTTATACACCTAATGATGTCGACTCGAATTCTATTATCATATCATTTTTGGTGAATTTATGAGTCTTTAACATTTCTTCGGAATTTATATATATATATATATATATATAAATTATGAGCATTTTTAGTAAATCCACTCTCTAAAAGTCTTATTCCATCAAACCCATAGTGTGGTGTCATTTCGGTTCATATCCATTTGTTTTGTCGTTAATTCACTAATTTTGTGTATTATTGTAGTTGTGTTGAAAACTTTCATTCTTACTCTAAATTAATTTTTGCTCTTATAGCATTGGTAGACCCAAAATATAAGGATTTGACTCAACTAATTTAAGTTCATGACAATTTAAATTAAAGGCTCCATATAAATTGTAAATGCTTAATTAGTAATTTTGAATCTGAAAATACAATAAAAGTAACATTTAACTAATATTTTGTCCTAGTTGGTTCAAATTTTATTTTGTATTATAAATTTATATTTTATTTAATATTTTTTATACATTGGTGATTTATTTTTTTTATCTAGATTTTGATAAATCATAAAGCAATAAGACTCTTCTTCTTCTTCTTTTTGTTTTGTTTTGTTTTGTTTTTTTTTTCATGTAAATATTCTTCATGCCTTGATTTATGTAAATAAATTAAGTATATATTTTTTTACACATTGGTGATTTTTTTTTTAATCTAGATTTTGATAAATCATAAAGCAATAAGACTCAATTTATCTTCTTTTCTTTTTTTTTTGTTCATGTAAAGATTCTTCATGTCTTGATTTATGTAAATAAATTAAGTATATAATTATAGTGATTATATATGTGGCAGGTATTAACAAATAAAAATATTGCATGTATTTATTATTTTATCTAAACATTTTTTCATTTTGCATTATTTTTTTTATATAATTATATACAAAGAACCTAATTTTGTTAGTTCGCCTAGAACCCAAATTATTTTAGGCCGGCGCTGTTTGCCACGCCAAGTTTGCGTAAACTTGTTAAGAAAATATTAAGTAAGGGTTCACCGTTAATATTTATTTCAATTGTAGAAGGTGGGTTCAAGTACATTATGTAACATTGCTATATCAATTTTACGTAAATTTGTTTGTAGACTTTTAAATAAATGTAGTTTTATTCATATAAAAACATCATATGTCTCATTTATAATTATTCATTATATATATTAAAATATTCATCATTTTAGTTTACAATTATAAAAATATCATTATGACGTCAATTTTGAATAAAAATTATATATGTATATTATTTTTCTTCTAAAGTCTTTTTATGCCCAAAGGTATTACAAATGAAGTCTGTAATAAAATATAACTGTATTGGTCAACTCGCATTGCTTTCAAGTTTGTTCAACTACGCAACAAACATCCGCTGAAGTTTTTTCAGGGGAGAACTTGTCACAGTAACAATAATCAATGGTATATCATTACAATAAAAATATATTTTAGTGACATTATACTAGTGACATGTTCTTAAAAAATGTCACAAAAAGAATATTTAGTGGCATTTTTTAGAAAAATGTCATAGAGCCACAAACATACAAAATTCTAGTGGCATTTCAATTAAAAAAAGTGTCACTTCACTACAACAAAAATGTCACTACAACAAATTTATACTTTAGTGACACCACACTAGTGGCATGTTTTTAGAAAATGTCACAAAAATAAAAATTGGCATTAAATGTTTGAGAAAAATGTCACAGAACCACAAACATATAAGGCTCTAGTGACATTTTAATAAAGAAATGTCACATCAATTTTATGAAATTTTATAAAATAATGACACAAAAAATTATGTTCGTGACATTTACCAATAGATGTCACTAAACTTTAATAGCAATGGCATTTTTTAAAAAATGTCAGGACACTAGGTAGGTGCAAATTACTTTTTATGGCACTTAGGTAAAAAGTATCATAAACAAATATTTTATAGCATTTTGAAAAATGTCACTAAGCCAAAAACTTTCCAAGCTTATAATGGTATTTTTGAAAAAAACAAAAAATGCCAATATATTTTCTAAATTTTTAAAATGCAATAAATGATTAAAAATAAATAAACTAAACTCAATATATACTACAGGAAAAAGCACATTTGGCGACTAAATTTCTTAACCAAAAAAAATTTGGTAGCTGAAAGTATAGCTTTCAGCGACCAAAACAGCATTAATAGCCAAAAGCCTACAATTGGCGACTAAAACTAAGTTTGGTCGCTAATTATATGGGTTTTAGTGATTAAAAAAAATTTAGTAGCCAAAAGTAAAGCTTTTTGGTGACTAAAAAAATTTTAGTAGCCAAAAGTCTACAATTGGCTACTAAAAAATAAGTTTAGTCGCCAAAAGTGGTCATTTTTAGCGTGGCATAACTAAAATCCTAAGGCGGGAATTAAATTTTGGTAGTTGAAAGTGCATCTTCAGCGACCAAATCTAATTTTGGTCAGCAAAAGTTAAGTTTTTAGCAACTAAAAAATAATTAGTAGCCAAAAGTATAGAATTGGCGACTAAAAAATATTTTTAGTCGCCAAAATTGGTCTTTTTTTATTTTGCTAGTAAATAGTTTATTTTACATAAATTATGTTCAATAAAATAATTATGTTTATACATATACTTTTATATTAATATGGATGTATATACTATATAAATAATATATGTTGCATATATAATCATGTGGTGCTATAGAGGTGTAGTGGGAAGAGTGTGGTGTATAAGGTTTATGGTGCGGGAGGTTGGCGGTTCAAGTCTCCGCAAGAGCGGATCAGATTGTTCTACAACGAATTATCGTCACGAATGGCACTTGATAGTGTCACAAATAGTGCCTACCATGACACTAAAGTGTCACTGAAAGGTTTTAGTCTTGATGGTGTAATGACATTTATAAGTGTCACTAATTCTTTTTTTTAATGGCGCTTGATAGTGCCACAAATAATATCTACCATGATATCAAAATGTCATTGAAAGTTTTTAGCCATGATGGTGTAGTGGCACTTGCAAGTATCTACCATGGCACTAGTATCTACCGTGGCACGGATACAAATGGCACTTGTCCAAAATGCCACAAGGCTAAAAAATGACATTAAACCAATAGTTTTGTGGCACTTTGAAATGTCACTAAACTAAGAAAATGTTATAGTGTATTCATTAAGGAAAATTATACTTTGTATCTCTGCATTTTGTATTAAATCTTATTTTAGTTGATACATATGAAATTATAACAGTTAATTCTTTATTTTTTTAGTCAAATCTCACTTTGACTCCTACACATGAAATCGTGACAGTTAATTCTTACACTTTTGGTCAAATCCTACTTGGATCCCTACACAAGTGTTAATGTCCTCCTATTACTCATTTCTTTAAATCTTTAACAGAATGTGACAAGAATGTGATTCTGAAATGGGGGTAAGAGAATAAAATTATTTTTATTTCCCACCAATACTCACTTTGTCCTACATGATAAGTACGTAAAAGTTATATATATATGTTCGTATATTGAAAATTGGAACCAAGAGGTAAATAAACCTTTTGAAATAAAAAAGGTAGCTGAGAAATCGAAGAGAAAAAGATGAATAGATAGAACACTATGTTATAGTAAAAAACAGAATTTCGTGATTTCAATTTATGCAAAATACTAATTCATCTTTTTAATCGTTCACAATTTATGTTTTGTTTTAGCCTAATACAATTATAATTTGATATACATTTTGGGACAAAGTATGTATTGATAGAAAACAGAGATGATTTTCTTTTTTTTACCCTCATTTTGTAGTTACATTCTTGTTACATGATTAGATTCTGTTAAAAATTTAAACAATAGAGTAACAAAATAGAGACATTGACATTGGTGTAGAGAACAAAGTGTAATTTGATAAAAAAAAAAAAATGTAAGGGATTGATTGTAACGATTTCATGTGTAGAGACCAAAGTAATATTTGACAAGAACTGCATGGGTTAACTATCATGATTTTTGTAACGCCCCAAAAAAAATACATAATGATAACATAACATCCATAACTCCTTATGATGAACCGAAGTAATTTTCCCAACACTTACATTACATGATTATGAGATGGGTTCAAAATAGTTCCACATGCAAATATATATTCAATGATTTCGAGCACCTGAATCTATAGCATGTAGTACATTCAGTCAAAAAATAAATAAATAAAAAAATGCCCTCAAAGGCTTACAAATTCCAAGGGCCACTACAAAAAAAATTATTTTTTGCGATGGCAAAACGCCATCGCAAATACTCCGCGCGCCGTCTCAAAAGCTTTTTGCGACGGCAAGTGGGGGTCGCAACAAAGGGGGTTGCAAAAGGGCTTTAGCGACGGCAAGTGCCGTCGCCATTGTTTTAGCGACAGGAAAATTTCTTATTTGCAACGGCAGATTTCTGTCGCCGGTTTTTTGCGACGGCACAGTCTTGCCGTCGGTAAAAAGAGGTTTTTGCGACGGCAAAAATCCCGTCGCTAAAAAGTGTCGTCGCCGTTGACTATAGTCGACGGCAACCAGAGCCGTCGCTAATAACTATTCTCGACGGCAATTATACCGTCGCTATAGCCTTTTTTCTATTAAATTTCATACCTTTTGCAACAGTATGGGGCCATCGCAAAAAGTGTGGTATAATTTCTTTTTTGCGACGGGGTGTTCTGCCGTCTCAAAAAACAATTAAAAAAAAACCCTGATTTAAAATTATTAAAAATATAAAAATCACATGTATTAAATGAAAAATAACTAAAAAAAATCCAAAAATTACATAATAATATAAATACATACATAACAAAAAGTTGACAAATGATGAAAATTCATAATGTTGTTCTATTCATAACAATACATAAATAAAAATTCATAACAATAAAAATTATGCCACTACATAATGTCACATAATACATACATAATGTTGTTCACAAATTTAAATAACATAAATCAAAATCAAAAGCAAAACAAAAAGTTTTCATCTTGATTCCTTCGTGGGTTACAAAAACAGAAGTTCGTCATAATCTTTACACGCCCGTATTCCACAAGAAGCAAACTGCTACTCAGAAAATATCTGAAAAAAAAACAAATTAAAAATAATTAATAACAATATAATGGTGTTAATATTTTAATTACAGAAAAATATAAAAAAATTAACTACTATATAATTAGAAAGATAGTTTAGTAAATAATTTTGACTAGACCGAAATCCGACTCTAACTCCCAAACCGGGAACCCAATTCGAGCCCCGTCTTCTCCCACAAGTCTCTCCTGCCTAGGAGGTCGTGTGTGCCAAGTTTCGTCCTAAACCGACGTGGTTTGGTGATTTTGGGGCATTAATTCCTCGAATTTCAAGTTTCTTAAAGAACTAATTTGCCTAAAGTGAAATGAGGGATGCCCAATGCAAGAGAGTGCAATGAGGTGGGAACTGTCATTGAAATAAGATAGAACATATGATGCCCCAAATTGTATTCTAAGGGTTAGGGTAACATCACTAAAGAGTCCTTTGGTCAATAACCAAGTAAGATCCCAAGAAGGCTAGAGGAGTCAATAAAGCCTCCCTTCTAAGTCCAACCACCTTAGATAGTAAGCTATCTTTTTGACAAATCTTAACACAAAGTCTCGTAAGTAACGCGGAAATAGGCATAAACAATATACATATTAAAGCTTTGAGAACTATAATGATGAACTATTGATATGACATAAGTCTTTCCTTTGGACAAAATTTAGATATATCTATTGTCCACTGGTCAAGACTTATGTAAGTCTAAAATAATTTATGCAACTTTTCAGTTAGTCATGTTACCTTTGGATATTCAATTATAATCTGTCAAATTACATAAATTACATTACTCTACCCAGTTCATAATTATTTGAAAGTGACTTTCCTTTGGGCTAGTTTCAATTTCCTAATTATAACTGCAATTGAGAATATTATTGACCTTAATGTTACCCTTTTAATAATTCTTTTATATAGTTCTATATTTATTAGTTTTACAAATCTAGGCCACTTTGGCAGCTACTGAATTAGTAAACCTATGAATACAGAACTAACTAACAATATTCTCTATTCATTAATTTGAGTTATTTAATTATCATTAATTCAATCACTATTTTAATGAAATCACTATTTATTATTTCTACAATTTCATTTATGTAATTGCAATTACCAATATAATAATAATAATAACTCTGGACGAACATGAATATATATTTATCAAATTATGCAATATGACAATCATGAATATCTCATATAATGGTCAATAAGAATTACACCTAATATAAATTAACCACTTCAATATTTAATATTCAATGTCATAAAATTATATCATGATATCAAATTCAAATCGTGAAAATATATAAATATCAACAATAATAGACAATAAGTGTACATAATTAGATAAGGTAAAAACATAATTCTCTAACATAATATAGTCAAATATATATATTTATTTAATAGACCGAACGATTCAACAAATTGCGCTTAATCTATGCATTTTGTCATAATGGCAGGCAATATAAATATTACTCTCAATTTAGTGTCATATTATAATGATTATAAAAAATTATTATTGCTAAAATTAATAATAAACCAAAGCATGCATATTACACGTTTATCATGCAATTTCGGTCCCTCATTATTGGAGCCGATAGCCCTGCTCACCTCTTCAACCTTACTAGGTGAATTGGCTTCATACAATTATGCCTCAGAGGACACATCAAAAAAAAAAAGCAAGGGACCACACTTAGTATCATGAATAATTATAATTATAATATAATAAGAATATTCATAAATATATTATTATCTCAAGGTGTATTGATTCACAAAATTAAAGCTCTAATACCACATGTAAATATTAACATGCATGTAACCATAGTAATAATGCGGAATTGAATTTTGTACACTACAAGAAATTGCATTTTTCGCAACGCAGTGAAATATGTTGCTAAAAGGGAAAACTCGTTGACAAAAAGTTTTGCCAACTCATAGAGCTACGTCGGCAACCCATAGGTAAAAGTGAGTCGGCAAAACTTTTTGCCGACGAAATTATCATTGCGTTGGTAAACTAATGCCTTTAGTGACAAACATAATCGTTGATAAAAGGCTTCATCCATCGTCGACAATTTACCTTGCGTCGGTAAAAGTAATTCAAATATGATGATTGTATGGCACTTTTCCCAATACAAATTTGCATGGGCAAAAAATATACTTTCAGCAACAAAATATGAGTCGGCAAAAGTAAACTTTTGGCGACACATTTACGTTAGTAAATGTTGCAATTTGCCAACGATTTGTTTGTCGAGAAAGCTTTACTTTTAGCAATAACAAATTTACATTGGTAAAAAATATGCTTCTAAATATAAGTCGGCAAAAATAAACTTTTAACAACACATTTACCAGCAAGTTGTTTGTTGAGAAAACTTTATTTTTTGGCAACGACAAATTTGCATCAGCAAAAATAATTGAAAATCATTTATATTTTTTATAAGATTTACAAACTTACAAGAGGCATCCCTCAGGCACAACAAAGCTATCAACAACAAAACATAGGAAAACAAAAGCTAAATAAGGCACCAGAGCCTAACAACTAAACAACACTTCCACCAGACTCCAACATTGCTTTTTCTGTCTTTAAAAGGACATCTATCTTAGGGCTCCTCCCAATTGGAACTACTGGACTGTCCTGTATAGCCATGCAAAAGAATGTAAGTCAAAATTTAGTGACCTGACAAAAGATAGTAAATTCAACAGTTTAAAATGTCCAGCAAATTATAGGTCCTTCTTTTTTTTTTTCCAAATTAATAAGCAAAAACTATATAATAGAGCATTTTTTTAATGTTGTTTCCCAATTCATAATTACCGCACTACCTTCTTTAGAAGTTCCAACATACACTACATCAAAATAAATGTTTATTCAAGAATCAAAGCAGCAATGCAATAGATTAGACAAAGTAGTGAAAGTTCAAAATCTAGCACATTCAAACTTTACCAACAATCATTGAACTTAGACAAAACATTCAAGTCCTAACTTGCAAGTGCACACTATCATCTACCAAGTAATGCAGACATGGACACTGAGAGCCAACACAACACAGATACACTAACGCAACATGAACACGCCAATATGACATTTTAAAAGAATGGAAACAGTCTAGGTGGGGATGTGGTGGGGATGTCTTGTTCTGAACCTGTACTATGAGCACAGTTCAAGCAGCTTGATCAACCATCCAAACATAATGATTTGGCAGTCAAACTTTGATAAGAGTGTTCAAGGCAATCCAGCATCACCCATAAAATATTAAGAAGCTTCAAAAGGTTTTTGAAGGGAAATTTCACTGCATTTAAAAACCACAATGGAAGTAAAGCTTCCCTCAAGTGGTCACACTGTCGCTTATAGATTTAACCAAGGTAATGGTGTAGAAATCAAATCAGAAGTCATCCCTGTCCTTTCCACGGATTGATGGTTAAGCCAGCATACCAGGAACCAATAGCAAAATAGGATATTTCCCTAAAGGCACTAATGTGCAAAATCTAGGAGCTTAAGGAGCACCTAGTAAGATTGTAAAATCAAAGCAAGTTTCTCCATCTCATGTTCCATGGCTGGCGACAGAGAGAGAAAATAATAATTTGAAGCATTTCAAGATAAAAGAAGTGTTTAAAAAGAGAGGTAGAAGAAGAGTAGAAAGAGAAAATGAGACGAACAAAAGAAAAGACTGACAAAAATAAGAGAGGTAAAGAAGAAAGGGGGAGAGAGGTCTAAAGCATACAATACAATTATATTCCTAAAACCTGAGAACTTTATAGTGTTTAAAGTTTAGCAGTGCTTTTGTAGAAAAAGAATCTTAATAAGACTAAAGACTAAGTTTATCAAATGCCACATTATCCTCTCATGGGCCTAGAATCAAATAAGCCTTGACACTTCCGTAATTGTGGTAAGACGCATCAGGTACGGACCTCATCTTAAGTACTTAAAACATACTCTTTTGTATAAATAGCAACAAATTTGAATTACCAAGATGTTGGATAAGGAAAGCATAATGTAAGGGTATGAGCAATAAATGCCAATGCTCATCAGTTATTGCCAGATGGAAAAAAAAATACGCACACTGTAAACACGTAAATATCTACCTCATTGTCAAAGATATCAGAATTCAGAACACACTTCCAACTATATATAATCATATCATATGATAATCATAGATTATAGGTTGCATTTAATCTTAGGTTATAAATTATAGTACTTTCATGAATTGACATTGGAATGGGAGATGAGTACTAATAACTGATTTGTTTTTTTAAGATCACAGTACTTGTACACATACAGTTCAAAATACTATACGATGCACATGGCAAATGTATATCCCAAACCTTTATCAAAGTGAATAAACAGAATACCCTGAATTTAAATATAAAAGAAGTTCATAAATATATGCATGTATACATTTATATATATATATAGAGAGAGAGAGAGACCACAAGTGTAAAATGGAATTAAACCAGCTGCATAATGGACTTACATGCATGCATGATAATCTAACGGGTACACTTCAATAAGCATTGCCGTTTAATGTAGTACTGAAGCATTACCTTCATAACAAAGAGAAAGTAAGAACACAATGTCATATGGGCCGTTCAGGCATATTAAAGCTTCCACATATAATTGATGTTCCATAACAGTATACTTTTGACAATCACAAGTCAACTAAATATACCTTTATGAGATTTATGTGTTTCTTCTTCTAGTTGAAAGAATGTAGAAAACCCATGATGATTGGGTTTGGTTGTGATGAATGAATACAAACAAGGAGATGGGGGGTAGAATTGAGGAAAAAGATTCTAGAAGTTTTATGGGTTAGTTGACAGTGACAATGCAGGGTTTTGAAATGACATGATCATTGTTATGATGATTCTCCTCTACACTGTCCAAATCTTCCAATTCAACCTTTGCATTGCCTCCCGATCACACCACCTACCTCACCATCTTTACTAAAAAACCCAACAAAGAAAGTTGCAATTACAAGTGGTTTGTTCCAATCTTTTGAAAGTAATGCAATGAATACAAAATCAATTTGTTATTCATTGTCAGTGACACAGCAAAGATCAAATCAGAAGATAGGGGACTTGGCCCCATGACTAACATCAAGACATTGAGAGTGGGTGTTTGGGAATGACAATGAAGGCAGGCAAATAGTAGTGGTGGAGTTCACCAACAAGATCAAGGAGGCCTACAACTATTGTTTGGGTTACGGTAGATGCTCCGTTAGATTTAATATGGTGCGCAATGGGATTACTTTTATGCATCAGAAGCATGTTTTTAGTTGAATTGCAGTAAGACCATAAGGGAATGGAAGATATTGTGCATTTTCATCGACTTCAATAAGGCTAAAATCACTGTGATGAACTATTAACATATTAACATTTTTTCTGTTATAGACCTTATGGTTATTGACAGTTAGTTAGCAAAAGGGAGGGCTCTGCATATTGTAAGTAACAGAACGAGAGTGCCCAATAATGGAGGCCAAAACAATGTGCAGCCTTGGAAAAGGCTACTCTTGGGGACTAATAATAAAAAAACAAAGCAAAAAAACTAGAATGATAAAACTGCATGTATGAATAGGTTGTGGTGAGTGCATTAGACTTGGAAACAAAGACTATAGTGAATGAGAGAAAAATTATGGAAAGATGGAAGGATTATATCTGAATGGGGCCTAACTCACCCTACCTCAGCCAAAGTAACTCATTATTTCAATCTTTGAAGGGTAAGGATAAGTTTGCAATTATCAAAGATATCATCTCACATTTAGTTAGTCGGTACTTCGCAAATTTTCATATGCAGAGAATGGTAACAAGAAAATGATAAGAATAACAAATACAACGAAAACAAATATTAGATGAACCTGGCTTGCATGACAACACCTGATTGTGATAACAAATATTTTTCTGTCCTACAAAGATTGGCACCCTTTTAGAAAAGTAAGTGTAAGTCCATGAAGATTTCTCATTTTTGCAATAACCCATGGCATGAAATAATAGTGACAAGCATTCAAGTTGTGACAGCATTAATTAGGCCATCTGATAGAAAGGTGAAATGAAATAACTAGTCTTATAAGGTAGAAAATCATGGGCCAGAGGGGGTTATACATTGCGTCTAATATCAATACAAACCAGAACAATGATTATTATAACATTATGGATCTAGCAATGATTGTTTTATACATCACGCAAAAAATAAATCTGAGGTCACTAGTTTTAAATGAGTGGATGCTTATATTGAATTTGAATGACTTGCCCCTCTGGTGAAACTGATACTACACCAACCAAATCGCAAAGGGAAATTTTACTTGTAAAAATGCCCCTCTTTTGTCTCTTCACTTTATTTATTTGTTTTCAATTTGCCTATAATTTTCTGTTAACACCCAGATGCCTGTTTCTGTTTCTGTTTTTGTTTTCTAAACTAATATATATATACACACATATTTTAGGGAGGAACTGCAATATTTCATGATTTTCAAAAATCATGGACTTTCAAAAGAAGTACTAAATAATATATTTAGAAATGCTTTAAAAATGATCACAAAGCAAGGGACAGAGACATTTCAAGAAATGTTCTCTTACAGAGTACATCAGATCAAAATACAAAATGAGGGCATTGATATATAGATTTTATTCTAAACCTAATTCAATCAAATACCTATAAAACTTACTTCGATTTCACATCAGTAGTTAAATCATTTCATATAGCTTATCGACAGTCGCATTTCGAACAGCAAAATCACATGGATATCAAAGACAGATCGAAGAAAACCAGATTCATAATAAAAAAACATAGATCCAAAAACGTAAGAGAGAATCGATTTGAGCAAGAGATAAATAGAGAACTATAAGTTTTTTTAGTCGAATCTTCACCTGGTCTCGCACAACAATAGCAAACAGTGGAAACCCAATGATCAACAAACGTCTATACGGGTGTGCGATTGTGAGGGGGAGAGAACTAAGAATTGTAAGAGAAGGCCGTGCAAGAGTGAAAATCAGGGAGAGCGATGAGGGGGTTCATTACCTATCTTGGAAAAAAAGAGAGAATTTTGAGAGGGAACATTCCATCGCCTCAACAATTTCTACAGGTAGATCACCAAAAAACTAAAATAAAATAAAATAAAATAATAAAAATAATTTTTAGATTTATTTTTTTGAAAAAATTAAAACTAATTTGAGAACAATAAAAGTTAAAAATATATTTTTAAATTTTTAAAAATTATTTATGACCTCCTAAAAGATAAAATTATTCAAAAATAATAAGTATTTTTTATATTTTTTTGACCATTTTTTTTAAAATTTTTTAGAAAAAAAAAATTCTGAAACAAGTTTTTAAAAATAAAATCAAATATATTGAAATTGATAATCTAACCACATTCTTTGGAAAAGTTTAGATTATCTTAAATTAGCCATCTTAACTTAAGAGTGTGTATAGTCTTGATGGGTTCATTTTGTGATCTAATTCGATGATCACTTTAATTTTACAATTCAATAACTAGAATATTTAAAACTCTTTGAAAGTTATAATAAAAACACAAATCACTAAATCATCTCGTTTCACTAGCAAAACTTTTATCGAT
The DNA here is from genome assembly GCA_025200525.1 of Camellia lanceoleosa. Taxonomy (NCBI): domain Eukaryota; kingdom Viridiplantae; phylum Streptophyta; class Magnoliopsida; order Ericales; family Theaceae; genus Camellia; species Camellia lanceoleosa. The sequence goes on from CM045760.1 coordinate 43,986,650, forward strand.
AAATAGTGTTATCATTGCTAAATGTTTAACTATTTACCCACGTCAACTTGTCATTGCCACAAGTAAGCACACTAATAGCAACGCTTATTGTATTGTTAAAAAATAAGCCTCGTCGCTAAAATTTTTGAAATTTTGGCACTTAGTAAATGTTATACTTTTTTAGCGATAGTAGAAAATTGCGTCAGTAAATGTCAACTTTTACCAATGAAATTCATCATTGTGTCGCCAAAAATATACTTTTGGCTATGAAAAATTGACATCGTCGCCAAAAGTGTAATTTCTTGTAGTGGTAGGATCTTGAATTCAATACAACTCAAGAATAAAACAAACATACCTTTGTTAGGCATAGAATTAGAGAAGTTGAGAAAATACCCCTAATAGTTGAGCCTTTAATTCTTGGCTCACATTCTTTTCTCTGTCTCTCTTAATTAGGATGACTATAGAACTTAGAGTGATGGAAAAATACTCATCTCATGAAAGGGGAGTCACCCATCCTTATATAGAGGAGAGAAGAGGGCCTGATAAACTCTATCAGAAGAATTTCTATCCATCAAGGTTTCCTTCTTATCTTAGAAGAGTAATTATATTAAAATTCTAATTACTGAACTTAATCTCAAATATTGGCTTTATCTAATTGTGGAGTCCAAAAAAATAAATAAATAAAACATGTAAAAAATATGTAGGCTATTGGGCTACACTAGAAAATAAATCCAACACTTTATTGATAATAAGGAAAGTACAGAGAGTACACCACAAACACCAATAAAGCGAGGAAGGACAAAATGCATCATAGAAAAAACTAGACGATCCCAACTAGGTTGACTCTGAATAGGAAACACAATCATATGCTAGGTCAACCCCCAGGTTGATGAGGCACTTACCAAGGCAAAAAAAAAAAAAAAAGGCCAGAAAACCAAAAGAAACAAGAGGGCATCCAAATTGCAATCTAGACCCCAGCAAACAACTACAATCAAGCACCCTAGAAATGACAGAAAACATAGTGCTAAAACAGATCAAATGCAATCCCTCACCTGTATAAGATTGAACACCAAATCATTGACAGAATAATAAGCATCTTGTAATGTAGCTTTAAGCCAGAATGCAAGTCTTAACTTCATATGCTCAGTCAAATCAGAACAATTAGGCTGCAATCCATTGAAAATATACTCATTTCTCAGTTTCCAAAGTGACCAAATAACAATAAATGGCAAAGCCTTCCATGTTCTTCTTTCCAGTCTTTTGAATTTGCCTCCAGACCACCAACGAAACAACTTATCCACTGAACCTGGTATCACCCATTAGAAACCCCACCACTGCATCATGTTGCAGCCTAAACCCTCCAAGAGAATGGGCAAAATAGTAGGACATGGCAGGCTAATTCAGAGTCAGATTTGCAGTAAATGCATTGAATGGAAGCATTATTGTTAAGGATCCCAATTTTCTAGAGGAAATCAGATGTTTTGAGTTGACTAGAATGGGACAGGAAATAAAATGGAATGATAGTTTTGTAGCCTCTAAAAAAGACATTCTCTTAACAGAAAAAATGACCACTCCTCATAATAAAAAGCAAACCAACATGGGTATTCTAAATTTCTATCATAAAATTTAAATTTTACAATTTAGAAACATGAGAAGCTCAACTCAAAAAACAATTAGTCTATAAAGAAAAATCAAATAAAAAGCCCTTCCACTTATGACAAAAATTAGAATTGTTTTGAAAAGTTACTATTTTAATTAACTTTTTGATTTTTTATACAAACAATGTGTAAAAAATATATAAATAAAAATAAATTTTTAATAATGATGTTTTGATTATTTGTTATTACCAAAATAGCCCTTAGTATTTAAAGAAAAATCTAAAGCTCTTACACTATTTAGGACTCGTTTAGAAATTAAATATTTTAATTGATTTTTTATTTTTTTATGAAAAATATATAAAATCATAAACAAAATAATGTAACAATTTATAATGACTCTATTTTAATCTATTAACAAACAAGGGCCTAATATGTACAAAAATAATAATTCTAACAAGTGACCAAAAAAAAAAAAAAAACCAATAATATGGTTTTCCACAATCAATGGCCATGTAAGCCTAGACTACTAGATATATATTTTTTATTCAGTGATTCTTGGTAGTCCTAATTTTTGTGGCTCAAATTGGCTCAAATGATGTGGCTTGATGATGTGGAAAATTATTATTATTATATATATATATTTTTATTTTTGTTTATTTATTTATTTATTATTTATTTATAGGATACTAAACCTAGTTGTTCTTGATAATATATGATTTCTTGAGATATTTTATCAACTCTTTTTCTTGTAATTTCTATATCTTTAGTAGTATCGATATTTAGTTGATTTTGTAACAATTTACACCGTTGGTGACAATTTGCTATTAATATTATTACTTGATTATGATCTAGCAACAGGTCTAGGATATAAAAATGGTGATAAAAACTCATAAAAAGGAAAAAGTTTTAGATGTTTTGATTTTAGGCCCACTATGTTTCCAAAATAAGAACAGTATCTAAAGATTTTGACTATCACTTGAACGTAGTGCACATAGGGTTCTGGCGTTGGCAAGCTTCCAGTTTATAGAGGTAGCTACCCTCAACCATTCCTTCTTTAGATCAGGTTCAACACAGATCTGTTTCGTTTCCTACCTCAGACTGTAACTTCATAAATTGCTTCTTTGGTTATGCAGGAGACCTAAGATCAACAACTTGACATACAGTAATAACACACTCTTCTAAAAATGATTTTTTTTTTTATTTATTGAACAAAGATTTACAAGGAAAGGGGTGTCTGTAGACTATTGGATTGCTAGAATATTGTTTGCTCTAAGAAGCCCAGAGAACCAGATTTCTTTCTTAGTGTCAAGTATACTCTAAGTAATATCTCCCCATTTTCTCTCCCTCAAGGCCTTTACATAGGCACCTTGTGGACTTCAAAGTCTGGATTTCAATCTATTTTATAAATATACAATATTTTATATATTATATTTTATTGTTACTAGAAGACAAATAAAAGACAAACAAGTAGGTGGCATGGCTATATGTTGATTTATTTATGAACAAGAGACACCTGGCGGGGTAGTCACATGAGAGAGAGTGTGTAGGTTGCAAGAGAGAGAGAGAGAGTGCTATGCAAGTATTTGGCCTTTGATAATTTTTTCTAACCAAATTTTAAGAGGGATGATCATCTATATATAGAAAAACATGTGCCTCAGTCGAAAATATCAGTATACATACAGCTGGTGCAGTGCATGCACCTGTGGGAACAACTGGCACAACTGGCGGCAAAATATATGTTTTTGACATTAGTGGCCGGCCGTCCACTTCTTTTGGCCGGCTGTCCACTTGTGGGGACACTTGGTTGTAAAAATCTGCCTCTCGGGACATCTGGCTGGCCGGCCAAGTAAGTGTACGGCCGTACACAAAAAGTGGTCGGCTGTGCACAAAAATATGCTTTTAGGTACGACTTCAAACGGGCATATCTCCCTCATTCAGACTCGGTTTTAGGTCATTCTTGAGCTAATTGAAGCCCCGAAAGTATACTTTTCAATGGAGGTGGCCTCACATCTAAATTCTAAGTGTGCAAAGAGATATGCCTATTTTAGTGAAGGCTGCTCATTTCTATCCTAACGGATTGATGCCCAACTTTTTCCCCCAACTAGTTTTCTTCCCTCCCCTCCTATTTTCTTTAACTCCAAACCTATAAATAAGATGCTTTAAAGATTTTTCAAATAGTTCACCTCCCTTTCATTTATTTTCACTTTATCATTACTCGGTTTACCGAAAAGTACAATATTTTAAGCGAAATACGAGTCTCGAAACATCGTAGAAACATTTGAAAAAATATTTTGAAAAATGGGGTTTTAAGGTCTAAAATAGTTTGTCAAAATGGGGTGTAAGGTTGGGATTTAGAAGCTCTTCTTGTTAAAGAAATCGAACATTTGTACATCATAACTTTCATCATCAAGTGATCAACCAGAGGTGCCCAAGTCTCGGGGGCAGTCAAAAATAGGGCGTCTACAATTGCCCCTCTTTGACAGAGCTTAAAATCATGAAATGACGTGAGTGATTGTCAAAGCCCGAAGACGACCCATTTTGACAAGGCTGTAAGACTTGGGCAAACAAACAAAATGCAGATGTAGTTGGTTGAACCTGAGGGTTGCCTACGTATCCCATTGCAAGGAATCAAACCAGCGTAGTTCGGGGGCATTATGTAAATAATATACAGTGCAATGCAATAATATAATCAAACCACAAGCATTGCTTACCACAGAAATATCATAAAGGAATGGAGATGCAAATCAAACTACGTTTTATATAGAAAAGACATGGGCACAAGCCAAATGACGCCTAACATAGGCTAAGTGCCTAAACCCTCAATACTGGCACAACACAGCATGGGTGCTTACACATAACAGAACCATGTTTCAACGTGAAAGGGGTGCAAGCATATGCAAAACTATGTCTTTCGTAGAAAGAATACAAACAATTAGGTGGTATGATATAAGTGAAAAATGATCTACTGGGGAAAGATAATGATCCTAAATGCTGAATGCAACAAGACAAAGTACAATGCAATGGATGCAAGGGATGAAGTGAATAAGGGGCGCAGGCCGAACTACGTTTTACCTAGAAAAGGCATGGACACAAAACAAACCATGTCTAACACTGAAAAGGTGTTGACACCCTCAATATTGGCCTCAGCGCAACATGGATACTTACACATGACAGAACCATGTTTCAACGAGGGAAAGGTATAAGCACATGCCAAACTAAACTTAACATGGAAATGATACATGATGATAAAATGGTATGATGTAATGGATGCGATGGATAATGGAGTAGATGCATAGGGTAACATTTTCTAACCACGCTAGAATCGTGGAAGGAGGAAGAACAAATCCCAAACACGTTGAAATTGTATAAGGAACGGAACACTCAAACCACGCTGAAATCATGGGAAGAGGTCCTACCGCTAAGGGTTGCATCTCATGCGTCTTGAGATAAATTCCAAACACGCTAAAATGGTGTAAGGAAAAGAACACTCTAACCACGCTGAAATCATGAGAAGAAGAAGAACAAATTCCAAACACGTAGAAATCATGTGAGGAAGGGAACACTCTAACTATGCTGAAATCATGAGAAGAGGTAGTGTGAAGATATGATAGATGCAAAGAGTCATGAGATTGTGCGATAGATGCCCAAAGTACGATGAGATTATACGATAGATGCCCAAAAGGTGACAGTGATTGTGCGATAGATGCATGAATGTGATGTGATTATGCGATAGATACACAAAGGTAATGGTAGTATACAGTGGATGATGCTTAGAAAATGCAGTAAACAAACAAAGCGGCACCTTAGAAAGCACCTCATGGGATGAGTGGCGATGAACCGCTCTACTCTGATGGGAATCTCCATCTTCTGTTCTTTGAACTCTTACCTTCAACTCACAATCACAACTTTCCCTATTCTCCAAATGGGGTGACTGACTAGGTTGGTTCAGTATCCAGAGTTGAGGCGCATACAAGCTACTTCAACCTATGGGGCTGCCATATAGATTTCAAGCCGGGGATACACCCCTGGGTATTTAAATCAGACATTAGTCTTGGAAATTCCAAACCTTTGTGTTCTAGACATCGCCATTCGAACTCTAGTTTCCACTATCGCAGTTGCTCTCCTAAGAACTCATTGGAAACACAGCAAGACGTCTTTGGTAGGAAATGGTGCTCAGGGAGAGTACTTTTGATCACCATTGTGACTTGAAGCAGGCTTGAGCTTGAGCCTGAGCTTGAGCTTGAGCTTGAAGTCAAGGTACACTCATACTCCAGAGAAAAGACAAGGCCTGAGAAGGTGCATCCGGAATGCAATCTCGGAATTTTCTGAAGTTAAAACACAATAAGATGCTTCAAATTTTCCCTCTTTTCTTTTGCTTTGCAGTCTGGAACGTATATAGCTTCAGATAGATCCTTGTTCTATTGCCCCGCATGTTGATTGAGGTTGGACCCTACAATTTATGAAAGAAGGAATTCTCTTTTATACATCCTGTTGGGAATGGCATGGCACTCTGAGCACAAAGCGATTTATTTTTGAAATTGAAACCAAGAATGAATTCTTAACCAGGTATTGAGCTTACGATTGACCACAATACACCATGACTCAACAAAGGAAGAACAAAGTAAAAACGCTCTAAATGCATCTACTCACTAAAATCTAAACAACTAAAAACAAGATTCAAAACGAACAAAAATCACAAACACAACACTTAGATGTTTTCCATTGGTGGGAGACCTCTCGATTCACGGGGGGAGCCCATTGCTTCTCTAGGTATTGTTTCCCACCCTTTCTTATCTATGATTCTCACATCACTTTGGCACTCAATCTATTTTTCTCTGAAAAGCCCTTTCCTCACTTTTTCTCTCAGCACACATCTCTCTATTCATTAATCTCGCTTATTTTATTTTATTTTTAATCCCTTCCCAGGTGTGGTTGCTGGATAAGTTGAAAGTTGTGGACCCATGCCCTTAGTACTCTGCTAGATTCTCTTTCTTTCGCTCATAACTAGTGAGCTTTCCCTCAGAAGGGGTTATGGTGCGATTGGACGTGCAGTAGATCTGCAACTGACATCAGTTGACATTGCTCTTGGCCAATTTCGATGTGATCAGACCCGTCCAGATGAGGAGGTGGAATACCCTGCTCCATTTCCATTTTGCACTTCGCACTTGGCTTGATACTTCACTGCTTGGAGGACGAGAAAGAGCTTGGCCCCCTGCTGCTAACTTCAATTGTGCACTTTCTGGTGAGTGCATTGATAATGGGGAAAAGACAGAAAACTTGACTCAACTATGCCCCTAGTTCATTATTTTGATCATTTTTTTTTGGCTTTCTGCTAAAACAATTTTAACCAACATGAGAGTTAGATTAACATGCTTGTTCGACTTTCTGCTTTGAAATCATGTAAATCAGGATACGAGCACTGAAAAATTTCCTTTTTGGGTCCAAGAAATGGTCCAATTTTTTGAAAAAATGGAATAATTTTCAAGAAAATTAGACAACTTCACTAAAAATCCTCAAAACTGTTTTTGCAAATGGCCACTACTCGACCAACGTGGAATTAACTTTTGAGATGCACAACCTCAAATCTAAACGTGAATTGTCTTTCAACTGAATCTTTTAACGGAATAGGATACTCGATTTTGAACGAAGATGAACCAATTGGACGTGGATAGGATAGCCGAGTTGAACAAGCCAATCAACATGGATTAGACCAACAAGCTGAAAATGACAGAGTCCGAACTTTAGGATGAAGTCGCCTACATATCCCAAAGATGGGAATCAAGCCTTACGTAGTTCCTGGGCAAGGTGGACTTGGGTATTAACACTCTCTTTTTACACTCTAACTTTTGCCAAGGCTACCCTTTCAGATTTTCAACCTTGCGAGCTCCATCTTTTCTTTTCATTTTTCTTTCTTCTTCTTTTTTTGTTTCTTTTCTTTTCTTTTCTTTGTTTTCATTTTTTCCATTTTTGTTTTTTTTTTCTTACTCTAACTTTTGCCTGGGTCGCCCTTCCGGGTTTTCGGCCTAGTGAGCTTCTCAAGGATAGAAAAGTTTAATTGTCTATGTTGATCGATTGTGAGATCTCTAGGCCATCTAAATCCTTGAGAATGGCTGTTGTTCCTAACCAAATAGTCTTGATGATGTAAGCACCCATCCAATTGGGCCTGAACTTGCCCCTAGTGTTGTAGATAGGAGCTTGATTGTCATTCAACAATAAATTTTCTTTTCTTCAATTTTGGGATTTGGCTTTCTTGCCGGTCTCCATTGGTTTGAGAAATGACCCAGTTTTGAATCTTCGAGCATATCTGAATTTTTTTTTCCTTAGTTCAAGGGCTGCTTCTCATCTAGCTATGCAAGCTTCATTTGATCATATCTGACCTTATTGCCCCTAGTTCAAGAGTTTCTTTTAATTCGGCGATGCAAGCCTCGTATTGTAGTTAATCATTTGAACATTTTGCATCAGGATTTCGAAAGCAAAGGGTTGAGTCTTGAGGCCAAGAGTGATCCTATGCTGTACAATCTCAAGATTAATTCCAAGCATGCCTTCGTGGAACCACACAAAAACATTTTTGAAATCTTTTAATCAAGCGACTAGTTGCTCGTGCCCTTTTAAAGACAATGTAAAACCAATCTGGATCAAGCCAGGATCCTTCTCAGTATTCACATTAACAAATATGATCTCATTTATTAAGGGCTTAGCAGGCCTCTCTTCCTCTCAGTTGATCAAATTTTACAAATCCCAAGAAATTCCTTCTTCTTTGTTTTTACCACAATTTTGGAAATAGTTTTGAAAAACTTTGGTCAATGCAATGACTTAAAGGTATAGAGAAGTAGGTGAAAAGTACTATCGTTTCATTCAAATCTTCTGGCTCAACTGGCTTAATGAGAGAAACAGACTCAAAAGAAATAGTGTAAAAGACAAACAACGGTCAGTGTCATGGCTAGTTTGTTGATGGAAGGCGCAGTACTTGACAGCATTATACTTGGCTGGAAGAGGATAGAGAGAGGCTGAAGGTCAAGGGGTTTGAGATGGCCTTGTCCCATGAGGATATGGAAAGCTTTGGACAAGGTCATGAAAAGGGAATTAAAGGTGCAATTACTAGTCCTACAAGGATGGACGAAGGGGTTGGCAGGTGTCGCCTGTCTTACCTGCTAATTCAAAATACCCTTAACCTGAACGACAAAAGTATCATCTACAGTTTTTGTAACAATTGCAAGCACTTGCTGCTTGTTCAGCCCTTTTGACTTTTAAAGCCTCAATAGCCCACTGAAGATGTACGTGGGGATTGATACTTGCCCTGGCCTTGTTCTTGCCACTTGCTTTAGCTTTGCCAAGGCACTGGGTAACTATATCGGAGCGAGGCCCATTCATTGTTAACATATCATCACCTAGACTTGAGATAACTTCAGGTTAGCCCTTTTCAATTGCAGCTTGCCCCAAGATTGGGGAGCGTTTTGACGTGAAATTCCTAGCATGTGATGTGGTTGATGATGGAACCAAGATCCCAAAGGCTAAATCTACCGCAGTTCTCCGAAGATCTTCAATCATGCTCATCGGCTCAGAAATAGTAGACTCGGCCATTAGAGTCTGCGGTGTATTTGATGGGGTTTGAGATGATTGGGGTTCAAGTGCGTCCATCATACACAAGTTCATGCTTTCTGGAATGAACACCTTAGGCTTGGGTAAATGGGTTGGGATGATGTACATGCTAGGGTTGTAGGTAGATGGTAGTGTATGGATTAAGTTGAGGTGTGAAGGTAATGGGTTAGGGGTGGCCTAAGGTTTTTTTATGGAGCTATGATCTCTTCATCAATAAGACCTGAATCTTATGATGGAGGCGGATGCAACGGTTTGTATCATGACCAGGTTATTGATGATAAGCACAGTGTTTAGCCGGGTCATATCTTGGTAGAAGAGGATTTGGGAGGGGTCAAGGTTCTAGGAGCTCTAGGTGCTCTTTTTCTAGCAACGTCTTCAAGGCTTGAGAGAGACTCATGTAAAAAGGATGGAAATTTTGGGCTTGGGGTTGAGTTGAAGTGGTTAGTTTTTGGCTATTATCAGGAAAATGGTTTTCGATGGGAGCGGTGATAGTGTTTACTTCTGAGCATTTCACAGTTGTGTTACCACTGGTAGTAGCATTGGAATCGCGAACAACATTATTCCTCATAGGCTCATTACCTTCCATAATGATCCCTTGTCTGATGGCATCCTCGATTTGAACCCCAATTTCATGGAGGTCTTTAAAGTTGAATAGTGGGAGGACTATCATTTTCTGTAATAGCTTTTTATGAAGATTTCTAACATTGATACGGACTTACTCTTTCTCTGGAGGTCTATTTTCCATCATAACCGCCTTTGCCCTCCATCGAATAACAAACTCTGAGAAGCCCTCCTTTGGTTCCTGACGCGTTGCCTCAAGATCACGAGTTATGACCTCGATCTGCGTCTTGTAAGAATGTTAGGCAACAAAGGATTAGGCCAACTCCTACCAGCTTTGTTTCACAGAGTCCTCCAATTTCGCATACCAGATGGAAGCTATTCCAGACATCGTTCGGTCGAATAATAACAACTTCTGAACTCGAGTCAAACCCATTGGTCGTAGGATGTTAGAAAACATGCACAGATGCACCATTGGATCTCCAAAGCCACCGAAGCGGTCAATATGTGGCATCTTGAACCGCTCTGACAAAGTAATGGCGGATTCAGTATATCTATCCTCAATATCCGGAATGGAGCTAACCCCTTACTTTTTCTTGAATAGTTTTTCAAGTTTGTTGACTTTGAGTAGGGTCGGGTCAAACTCAAACTCAAACTCGCAAGGTGCCTCAACTGGAGCTCTAAACATTTGAACCGAGATTGGATCTGTCTAGACTGGAGGAATAGGAATACCCGGTGGATCCTGAGCTATATTGGCAGCAGTGCCTGGCATAGGAGTAGCCACGTTAGGTGCATGACAAGCAGAAGTCGTAGTCGGCTGTTGTTGTTGTTGTTGTAATCTATTAGTGACCTCAGTTTGTCGGGTCATATCCTGCTGAAGCAAATTTACTGTTCGCTAAAGACGGATCAGTAAATCCTCTAGTCAAAGGCTGAGCCATGATAGGAGTAGATGCCCGGGATAAGCTAAACAAAAGTGATCTATTTGGTGAATGTCGGAACAGTGGAAATGGTGAACCCTATCTGGCCCTCATTCGTCTTGCCACCAGCGAAAGCGAAGCAAACATTGGCTGCCTCTGAACTAAATTTCTAACTTGACAAAGTCTATCGACACAAGTACAAAGTACCTGGGGGATATCAGAGCCTTCTGAAGCTATGGCTCCAGGACTACCTTGCAAAAGAGAAAATAGACAACCTCAACCCAATTTCACTAGAACAGATATGATCATAATTGAGTGACTGTACTCCTACTAAATTCTGCCCCCAAAACAGATACCAACTGTGCCACTATTATGAACATTCTTGTACAATTCCACTGTAAAGCACATACCAATTAAAAGAGAGCCAAAACACCCCTATGAGAGGGTAGGGTTACCTTGTCATAGTTTTTGTCATGGACTAGGGTTTCACTACTTTAATCAAGCAGTTTCACGCAATCCTGAATATGGGTGAGCATCCTGTCTTAGTTTGGAACAGTCACTATGGCTTTACTATATGTAGCTAGGCTAAAGGTCAAAGAGGGGTACCTTAGCAAGACTACCTAATATACCTCTCACACCTAACACTGAGAAGTGAAAGGAGGATCAAACGGTACAACGGTAGTCCAGATCCAAGGGTTGTGTTCCCAACATGGCAGAGCCCACGATTGGTCAGCCTTTTGGCAAGATTTTTAGGCGAGCCTCCGGAAAACCGTCCAGGAATAGCAGATGATAAACACAGTGATTTAAGCGCACCAATGCAAATGCAATACAAATAACATATAAGTGTGGATAAAATTTCACATCATGAAGTTCGAGTTAAGTTCTTTGAATTTCCCAGCAGAGTCGCTAGAAACTGTAGCTTGTTTTTCGTGCTCCTTTCGGATACGATCAGCTCTACAATTTGGACTTCCATGGTTTTGAATTTAATTTCACAAGTGCAATGTGAAATAGATAAACACTAATGAGTCTAAATCTAGCAAATCTTTTGAAAAATCAATTTTGAATCAAATTGCCAAAAATGGACTGCATTACCAGATACAAAGTCACCACCTAAATATTTTTGGAAAATTTAGGAAACCCAAGACTCGTGCTAAAGGTCACTTATCCGTCATCACCAAAGTGTCTTGGCTCAAGAACTTAGGTACGAGAGGGGAAGGTCATGAATTGAGCACCTCACTCGCTCAATCAAAGATCAGCCTCTACTAATCATGATATGATTCTTATTTACTTTATATGCTCTTGTTCCAATTATTATGCGAACTTTACTACGTGATGCATACAAGTATAGACTAATTTGTAAAAATTGGAACATTTTGATTTCATGTTTGTGTTGAAATTTGTTTGAATATGTACCAGTTGAAAAAATTAATCTCATATGTACATTTATCAAATTATTCCAATTTGAGCAATTAGCCTTCATCCATAGGCATTCAAACGGGTATATCACTTAAGCACTTAGCCTCATAAAAAACATGCTCGACGTAGCAACAACCACGTATATGCAATATGTTAAAACAATAAATGCTTACCTAGTACTCCAGGGCAAGCCAAAAGAAATAAAATAGTTAGAAGCAATGAATGCTCCTAATCAATGCAACTTGACTAATGCAACACATACAATATGTGATTTAAATAGACTCGGCTACTAACATGGCATGTGAATCGATTTGATAGCATGCGGTTTGAGTACGTTTTTAAATAAGTAATAAATAACAATGTGAGTTAGAATGATACACCGAGCCTAATGCATGCAAGACAATGGATGCAAATCATGAGAAATGCTAAATGAGATATGATGCTCTAAATTGTGCATCATAAGACGTGAGGTTGGAAGGCGTACACACATTATTACATATTTTCCCTCACGCAAGAAGGTCCGAATAACTGAAATTAGCTAAGCTAGTTAACTAAATATTACAATGCCGAATTTAACTAACTATTCTAGCTAATTAAATAATTACAACAAAAGATTAATTAATTAATTTAATTAATTACAACACCAAGTGAACTAGCTATTCTACAAGTTAACGGGCCCTGACAAAAGAGGGAATGGCTTATGCATGCACATGCTTTTCTCCCCGAGAATGCCTCTGTTTTGCTGCCAAAAGGATTCTGTTTTGTGGTCCAAAAATTGCACTATTCTCATATCAGCATTTACTCTGTTTTGTGAGGAAAATGGTACTGCCTGGCTGAAAAAGGTGGTCGACCAGCCAGAAGTGGTGGATGGTCGTACAATAATATTTGGTACTACCCTGCTGTAATAGACATAAAGCAAAGCACAAACAGAGTATTTTCAGTGGATGTTTGTCCACCATGCCTCTCCTTATCATCAAATAGATCAAAGGAGGGGATAAACTCAGTTTACAAACCATCAATCGATGCAAACTCATTGCATGATGGTCTATAAAGTAAGGGACAAAAGCTTAATAAATAAAGCTAAAAGACCAACAAAATCCCCTCCCTATCATGATATTGATCAAGGGAAGTGGGTGACGTTGACTCTTGAACCGTTTTCATCACTAACAAGTATGAAATGACTTAAGACTCAATGGGTTCAATTAACGTCCGATTGAACCCCAAACCATTTTATTATCTTGTTCCATTTTAGTCTCATTTGAATACCTCTTTTAATTACCTTTCCATTCCTTAAGCCTTTTAATCCAATAATGAAGATTAAGTCCACCAATGGAAAGAAGTGTCAAACAAAGAGTTGTTTTGGGCATGAGAGAGATGTCATGCCGTTGGTAATAAACCTCCGAAGAGATTAAACCATTAAGCAAAACAATCTCTATCTCAACCTTAAACAAACAATCGGTTTGAAACGACTCTCAAACTAAAGAAGAAGCTAAGAAATGAGAGAAGTATAGAGATGATTAGAGATGAACATAAATATGGAAAGCTTGAAATAAATGTTATTAACTCAAATAGGTTGGTGTCTAATGCCTAAAACACCAAACCTATAAGGATCGTTACACTACAAGCATGCAATACAAGCACACTAGTAGTTCTATATCCCATTATTCTTTTGCTAACCGAACTCCTTCCAGATTGTATACTAGAATTATCTATAGAATGTCTTCCTGACGATATGCTTACGTTATCCATTTCATCATTATTTTCTATTGTGCTAGGAGTTTTTATTTTAATATTTCCGGTATTATCGATTTTAACTATACTTTTTCTTTTTGTAATATTTTTAGGATTATTGAAACTTGATATCCATCAATTATCTAACTTGATCTCATGAGGATTTATTCTTTTAGGTGTAATTCCATCTATTGGTATTCCATTCATAAGTTCCAATTTATTTGCTTCTATAATTTTATGTTGCGTTTTAGGATCCATGGTATTATCTAACTTGTATATTATTTTCCAAAATATCCTTAATGGATAGGTGATTTCACGCATATCGATTCCTGCGGTTTTTATTTTTGGAGTTAAGAATTTATTTATGAATCCATCTTTTAAGCTAATATAATATCCTGGTCTGCAATTAAAACCTAATGGTTCTTCACATAGATTACTTTTTATTCCACTGATTATAGATCTTCCAAATTTTGGTTGTCTAATATCACACAAAAATGCATATATATATATATTTATATCTTGTCATTTGTCAAATAACGGTGTTATTTATATTTGTGCACTCTCTATATGCAAATATTTATATTTATTATCTTTATTATTCTTTAATATATTTTCATAATTTATTAAATTTATTTCTCCTATCTCATATTCACAATCCTTAATTTCAATATCTCCTTCCATCCTTTCACATATATATTTACTTTTTAATCTGAATATTGATTTCTAATATATTTCTTTTTTTCGTATTATTGGTAATATCCAATCTTTTTCTATTTTCTTTTCTTGAGAATTTTCTATGACAAATTGTTCTCCTCTCAAATTTTCTATACTTATTTCTTCTGTCATCATAAAATTTGACTCTTCCTCGGTGTCTCTATAGCCTTCGTCTTCTATTTCTATTTCTTCTTTAATTAATTCTATTATTCCTTTATTATTTCCTAAAGCTAATTCTAAAGCTTCTTCTTCTTCTAATTCCACATAATCCATACTTCCTAAGGCTTCTATTATTTTATTATTCTTTTTATTTCTACATTGATTAGCAAAGTGGCCTATTTCTCCACATGCCCAGCATTTACAGGTCTTTTTTTCCTTTTGAACAATAATTATTTTTTCTAAAAAACCTTCTTATTTTGAAATTATAGAGTTTTTAATAATATTTTCCCTCTCTTTGCTTATTAAAACTTTTTATTTTATAAAATGTTTTTTTTTTCTTATTATATGTTTTTCTTCTTAAAGGCTCACATCGCCATGAATTAGATGTTTGTCAGCAATGTAAATATTATTTTTTCATTTTTCTTCTTTACTTCATTTTCATGGATTCCTGCTTTACCCAATCTCTTAGATATTTAATTCTATGGCTCAAAGTGTCACTTGTGGCATCTTCTAATTCTTATAACCATTTTTCATTTTTTTTTTCTATATTAACATTTATAAGATATGGTAATTTATGAAAAAATATGGTTAAATGAATTTTATTTCTACCTATTTGATAATAATAATAGGAGTATTCACGTAAATAATTTTCTATATATTTCATGTTACATATTTTTATGTTACTTAATTTCCTGATCTATTCTTTTTTTCTTTTATCTTCATGCCACTCTTTTCCTACGAATTCTTCTTCAATTTAGTTTACAAATATGTTTAACGTACCTTCCGGAGTAGTTTATGTTGTTAATTTTTCTTTGTCACTTTCTATTAGATTGTCATACCAACTTGTTACTATACCCGTAAGGCTATATTCAATATTATTTAGAAAACTTTGCGCGCTCCAACTGTTGCTGCTATGGATATTTCTAGGGGCAAAATCAACATAATTGGATGTTCCTCTAGCAAAAGACCCTCTATTTAGATAACTATAATGTCCTATTCTTCTTCTATATCATAATTTCTGGTATCATTTTCTAGTTGTTGTTTGATAAATTTTCTAAAATCAGGATGATTTGGATTAGGTGGGGTAGACGAGCTACTTCCTTATTGTTTTACTACTGTCATATCCATATCATAAAAGTTATTAGTTTCTTCTTCTAAGACATTATCTTTTTCTTTGTCTTCTAAATTTTCTAGTACATTATTTTCTTTTTCTTTTTCTTTTTCTGCGTCATTATTTCCCATTATTTATTCTAATTCTTCAATAGGAATGTGTTCCATTTCTCCCAAACTAATTAATCCTAATTGTTTATAGATATCTTCTTCTAATTCTATTCTCTCATTATTTATTTCCTTTATTATTTCTTCATCTACCATATCTAATAGTTCAACTATTTGTAAAATTATTTTGTATTTTATTTCATTATCATTTTCTTTTTCAACCATTTCTTCTAACTATTTTAAGCTATAGTTACCTAACTCCATTATCTTTTTGTTTTGCAGGTGAGATTAATTCAAAGGGCTCTTCCAGATTACTTCCTTTATATAGATAGGGATATAAGTCTAATTCTTTTTGTTTTTCTTCAAAAAAAGCTACTTTTTTTTCCGGATTTTGTACAAAATGTCTAATTTCGTTTATTATTTCTAATTGATTAGTTCTAAGTTTTTCATTAATTTCTTTTAATAGCCTAATTAAGGTATTATTTTGTTCTATTATTATTTGTAAAGAAGTATTATTATTTAAATTATCAGATTTTACTTCTTCACTATATTTAAAACTCATGCAAGATTATTGACAAGACCGAGAAACAGGGCTTTGATACAAATTTGAGATGGACCTAATTTAATATTAACTCTTGTAATAATTTCCATTGATAATCTACACTGGCCTTTTCTAATGATATTTTATTTTTAATACTAGCAATTCTTTGGCTATAATTTATTATAGATAGTCCTGAGGCAATAGTCAAAAGAGAATTTAATTTATTTAACTCATTTTCTAATTCAGCAATATAATTTAAACTATCTTTTATTTCAGCTCTAAGTGTTGTAATTAAAAATATATAATTACTAATTCTAAGTTTATTTGAAAATATAATTTTTATTTACTATGTATACTTTTTGTGTGTGGTGTTGGGGGGGGGGGGGGGGGGGGGGGGAGTCAATTTATAATTTTATGAAAGTTATAAATGACAAGGATTGCTAAGGTGGCTTTGGTTTGATGAAGTGGATGTTCACATAGATTTTGAGCCCAATTGTGACTTTAATCTCTCGAGCTATACCAAGAATTAGTGTTTTTTATTTTGCATATATTTGTTGGACTCTATTTCCTCTCTCTTTTTTTTTTTAAGTCTCTTTTTGGACCAATGCACGTGAAAAGCTTCTCATAATTTTGCCTTCCCTTTTTTTTCATTTATTTTATTTTTGAACTTTTTCAAGACCAATTAGAGTTCAACTTTTGTCCACCAACTTTCATTTTATCGAATCAGTAATATTATAAATTTAATTTTAACTACTTAAAAATTATTTAAAATTATCGTATTGTGATTTAGATTTATTCTACTTATAAATCTTATATTATACAAATTTAATTGCAATCATACAATTTTATTTAGGATAAATTTAAAGTAGATAAAATTAGATACATCGAATTATTCTTTATTAATTATTAAAGTGCCTGGGGAACTACCCCTTACCTTGTTGCTCTCTTTCGGCCATCCAAAAGCAACGCCTGTTAGATTCTTTTTATTTTATTTTTATCTTTAGTTTACTTTTTCTCAATTTTTTAATTTTATTTAATTTAATTTTATTTTTTTTTTGAAACTTTCCAGATTTTTGTACATTAAATGGATGGGAAAAGGGAAACATGACACAAATTTAATATATATATATATATATATAAAACTAAAGACAAAAAAAATTAAACTGCACCTCAAACCACACGGAAAAAAGAAATCACTAAGCAACAAATGTAACGAATAATGGGTTATACATGCTTAAACTACAAAAATGCTACTACAGTCACCATCACAGAGAGTATTCAACCTTTTTTCTAAAGAATTAAATTTGCAATTTCACACTATTATACAACTAATAAGCTAAAGGATGTAAAACATTTCCAACCCATTAGGCATATAATATTTGTTAGTCAAAATATCTAATATGATTTATTTTTTTCAACTTCAACGCACTATGCATATAATTAAGCACTTTAACTCAACTCACATTCACTAGTTATATGTAACTAGCCTTCAAGGTTAAGCAAAATATATTTAATTATTTAGGATCATTTCTCTTCATCTTTGTTGCTGATGTGGTATTTTATAAAGTTAATAGTATTTGGATAAATAGCTAAAATAAAAAGTATGATTAGAGTAAAAACATGAAACAATTGATAAGCAAAATAAAATGTATGCTTTATAGTAATATTTAGATAAGTAAAATGCCTACTCTCATTGGAGATGCTCAAAATAACATGTTTTGCTAGATTATATTTCTTTTTATTTTATTTTTTTCATTTTTTCTGTTCTCATTTACACTTCGTTTAGATTGTGAGGTGAAGTGAGGTGAGAAAAAAAATGATTGTGGTTTCTCACCTAGATAAGACAAAAAAATAAATTATTATAATTTCTCACCATTATGTTTGGATATATAAAAGAGAAGAGAATGTGATTTCTCACCCATCTTATTTGGATAGAGTATATAAGAAAAACGAAAAGAAAGTATTGTATTTCATTTTACTAGAATAACTTTCTATATTACTAAGGTATGTTTTTTTATAAGGATAATTTTAGTATTTTAGAAAAATTTATTAAACCCAATTCTTTTCTCACCAAATCCCACTAGTTTTACGCTGTGTTTAGTTGAGGGATTTGGGGAGGGATTTGGAAAGGGAAACGGAAAATGTGTGTAAAACTATGTGAAATGTATGTATATTTTTTTCACATTTCACCTACCTTTTCCATTTCCCTTTCTAAATCCCTCCTCAAATCCCTTAACCAAACACAACATTAGTGAAAATCAAAACATAGGTTTGGTGAGAATCCTTTTCTCACCATCTCTCATTGTTTCTTATCATTTCTCACCTACTTTTCCATCCAAACAAGTGAAGGAGTTTCCCACTCATCATTTTTTTTTTCTCTTACCAAACCCCTCCATCCAAATAGAGTGTTATTTTTGGACCAATGATGACTTGGCACGTTGCAAAACTCTCCATAGAAATTTTGGTGACCATTCTTCCATGAAAAGCTTTCCAATTTCAAAAAATGATCATTACAACAAATAAGAGTTTTAAAGACTAAATGTTTTGGTCTCTAACAGTGAAAATTTTGTTGCAAAAGATATTTAAGAACCAATTTTTATTGTCATAAGAATAGTCGCTAAAAGGTTGTCCCGAACAGTCTAAAATAAGGCTTTTAGCGACAAAATTTTGAAAATGGCACTAATAAATAGACTTTTAGAGACAAAATAATTTGATTTCAAAATGGTTTATTTTTTGAGACAAAAAATTTAGTCCCAAAAGGATAATAATTCATCACTAATGTCTAATTTTGTTGCTAAAAATAAAATAACTTCACTTTTCACAACAAAAATATTTGGTCCATAAAAAATAATTTAGTCCCTAAATTTTGGTTTCTAAAACCTTAATTTTTTGTTGTGAATCATATCACATTGCTTATACAGTGATCTAAATCAATCATGTAATGAAAATTTTCACCATTGAAACATGATAACTCGGGATTGATAGATGATTAAGAAATAAAAATTAACCCACTTAATATAAATTATGATTTTTTTTATTTTGTCAAAATATCACATAGGTCTTGTTTGGGAATGATTATTAATAGGTTAAAATAGTTAATAAGACAAAATGTTATATCCAATTCATAATCATTTTACTTTTTCTCTCATAATTATCAAATCAATTGCAAAAATAATAATTATTATTATTATTATCTTCTCAAATACAACTTTTTTAGCCAAGCTAAAATAGCCAAAAAAAATTTAAAAAAATCAACTAAATAACCAACTTCCCAAACAAACAAAGCGTTATACATATAGTTCGGTTCAAGACCAACTATTTCAATTTTTGTTGTCGAACTTCTTTTACTTTAATTTGAATTAAATGATGCGTTTGTTCCAATAGAAATTATTTTCAAAATATATTGTCCTAATTTTCAAAAAACGAAACAATAAAAAATACTTTTTTGGTGGTCAATAAAAAATAAATTTGTTAGAAAAAAAATATTTTTAATTTTTAAAAGGTCAAACTCCTTTCTACATTTAAAAGTGAAAAACGTTATCTAACACGTTACCACAACTCACCATCGCAACCACCTCCTCCACCACTGAACCACCACCCTCTACCACCTCATCATCATCACTAAGGGAGTTTGGCATAACCTAAATAAGTCAAAAAGTCATTATCTTATTTAAGTCACATCATTTTATTTAAATCACATTATCTCTCTAACACATCACATCAAATCCAACCCAAACTCAACCCAAACCCACCAATAAGTCAAAAAGTGTACTTTTTTAGGACATCCCAAACCAACCCTAACACTATGACTAATATATTAATTTTATAGTTGCAACTAATATATATGAAAATGTTTTCTGTAAAAAATAATAATTATTATTTTTTCATAAAAAATGCTTTCCATTCAAAAAGTATTTCCTTGCCGAAACAAACAAAAAGAAAGTGCCTCGGAACCTTTACCATCACAAGTTCAATCTTATTCACACAAAGTATGTGTGAACAATATATATTTTTTGATTGGTGTAAGTTAATATAGTACTTATTTAGGGTTGGCAATGGGAGTTAATGGGGTGGATATTAATTCTCCATCCCCATTCTCCTATAATAAAATTTTCTCATTCCCCATGAGTACCACCCTCCCCCATTTCTTAATGGGTATGGATTTTCCCTAACCCACTTTAATCCTCATTTTTATTTTTTATATTTAATGTTAAAAATCACTTTTTTTTTTTCTTTTTTTTCTAAGGTTCACAACAAAAGTTAAATATACCTTCAATCTTTTTTCTTTTCTTTTTTAATATATTTAATGTTAACAACTTCTTTTTTTTTTTTTTGGAAGTTCACAACAAAAGCTATATATGCCTTCAATCTTTTTTTCTTTCTTTTTTAATATATTTAATGTTAACAACCTTTTTTTTTTTAAGGTTCACAATAAAAACTAAATATACTTTCAATCTTTTTTCTTTCTTTTTTAATATATTTAATGCTAACAACTTTTTTTTTTTTTTAAAAGGTTTTAGCTAAATATATCTTCAATCTTTTTTCTTTCTTTTTTAATATGTTTAATGTTAACAACTTATTTATTTTATTTTTTTTTATGTTTTTTTAAGGTTCACAACAAAAGTTAAATATACATTCAATCTTAGGGGTTGTTTGGGGTATCATAAATAAATACATTTTTTGTCATTTAAGATTAAAAAGTTGAGGTTGAAAATATGAGTGTTTGGGTTAACTTTTTTACTTTTTGTGGACAAATGTGTAATAAAAAATTGTAAAAATTGATTTGTAGGGAAAAATTAGAATTGGGAGTTATGTAGCCGTAATTGTTGACTTTTGGTGAATAGTGATAACTTTTTAACTTTTTGAGTAACTTTTTGACTTTTTAGCTTTTTGGGGTGTTCCCAAACTTAGCCTTATTTTATTTTATTTGCTTCAACAACAAAATCAAATACACATTAATTAATTAATTAAAAATTTTGTTTTGTAATAATTGAATATATAATTTTGAGACAATCAAATAAGTTTTAGTAATTGAAAAAAAAATGTGGAAGAACGTGGAAGATTAAAAAAAAAATTACAACCATCTCTCTCTCTCTCTCTCTCTCTCTCTCTCTCACTCTCACTCTCTCCCCCTACATGTTATAAGAACCTGATTACAATGTTATAAGAGCCTGTTTGAAGAAATAAAATATGAAAGAACCTGTTTGAAGAAAGTGTTATAGGACCCATATTAAATTGCATCACTGCATAAACAAGGAATTGTTTGTTGATCTTTTAGTCACGAACATTTTAGATATTAAACCATCTTTCTCTTATATTCATTTTAAGATATCTATGCCTTACCATACCAAATCCATCCTCCATCTTCTTCCTTTAGTCCCCCATGAATTTTGTTGTTTGTTACTTTTAAAAAACAAAAAATGTTTTTTCAATTAAATTTTTACTAATTTCAAAACACCATCACCACTATTCTCACCTTCACTGTCACACTACCATCACCATAGCCACTACCATCATCACTGCCGCCATTACCCCACCACTATGTCACAATCTCTACTTTCACTTTCATTCCATCACCACCACCACCAAATATAAAAAAATATATTTTAATTTTTTTTATAAAAAATATTTTTCATTAAAAAATATTTTCTATCTAAATAAATGAAGCATAACATTAGGAAACAAGCTGATTTCAGTTAAATCTATTCATAACTAAGAAAAATTCTTTTATTTTAAAAAAAATTATTAAGTAAGACTTTGTATTCCCTTTTTGTTTGTCCAGCAAATAAATCTTTGTACCCATCCTTTCTAACCAATCACGACTCATGCTTGTTTTGATTCTCTACAATTTCATTATTTTCAAATACATTCATATATATATATATATATATATGTTGTATAAATTGTGTGATAATATAAAACAAATAGATTCATACTCGTTAATTGAAATTTCAGAACAAGCAAACCATTCCGAAAATTACAATACATAACAAAATAAAATAACATAGAAAAGTAAACCGAAACCTGCACTAGACAATGTCCTTAATTTTTTTAAATAAATTTTAAAAATTCTAGATATGCATAAAATTTGACAAGAATAATGTGACAATGTTAATTAATGTGTATTTGATTTTATTGTTGAGCCAAATAAAATAAAATAAGATTGAATGTATATTTAGCTTTGGTTGTGAATCTTAAAAAAAAAAAAAAATTGGTTGTGAACCTTAAAAAAAAAATTTTAAAAAAAAGAAAAAGAAAAAAGATTGAAAGTATATTTAGCTTTGGTTGTGAATCTTAAAAATTTTTAAAAAAAATGGTTGTGAACCTTAAAAATAAAAAAATTAATAAAAAAAAAAAATTTGGATGTATATTTAGCTTTGGTTGTGGATTTTAAAAAAAAAAAGTTGGTTGTGAACTTGAAAAAAAAATAAATAATAAAAGAAAAAAGATTGAATGTATATTTAGTTTTGGTTGTAAATCTAAAAAAAAAAATTTTTAAAAATAAAATAAAAAAACATATGGGGAAATTAGTGGGTACCTACCCCCAACCCATCCCATGTGGATATTTAAAGAATATCACTTACTCTATCCAATGGATAAGAAAAAAAGAGAAAAACTCATGTATTTGGATTGGGTCTCCATGAATACCCACAGGGTAGGTTATCCATTGTCATCCCTAAACTTATCATTTTATGTAGAATCAATACATTTTTAAATATATTTGTATTTTAATCAATCATATTTTGTGTATTATTCACTCATTAAAATATATATATATATATATATGTGAATAAATTTATTTTTTGCTTTAGGGTGCTGGGATGATCTCTTAAATTAATCTATAATAAATTTTAACATGTGACAAAATCTAATAATAATAATTTTCCCCAATCAATGGCTATTTAGGCATAGACTACTACATACATAGGATTTGGCTACTATCAAATTGTCATCTTAATTTAAGAGGACGTTTGGACATAATACAACTATTTTGAAATTTATTTTGGTTATTTGAACCGTATATCTTTTACAACTCATTGAATAATATTTATGCAAAAAATCAAATGATTTGACATTGGTAATTATATGTTTGAATTATATCTATTTTTTTAAAAATAGATAACATATATAATTTTAAGAATACATATTCAATTTTTATAATACAAATTTGATTCAAATATATAGATACTGATATCCGATCATCTTGATTTTTGTATGTATATTCTACTCAACGAGTTTTAAAAAGTGAACAATTCAAATTACTGAAGTTGGTCTCAAAATAGATCAGCAAACCCAAAACATTCTCTCAAATTGAGAAAACCAACATGAAAGAAATCCAACCCATACATTGTATATATTATGTTATTTTGTTGGGCTTTATTTTCCTTTTTTCTTTTTTTTTTTCTATTTTTTTTTTTGGACCAATAAGGACTTGGCACGTGAGAAGCTTCTCATGACCTTCCTCCCCTTTTTTTTTCCTAGCTTTTTCAAGACTCAATTGTTTTTTATTTTTTTTATTTTATAACGAATTAGATTTAATTGTTGTTCTTCCACTTTCACTTTAATTATTACTAACAAATCACTCGGGTTGTACATGGCATAAAATAATATATTATTATTAAAAATATCACAATTATATTTAATTTTTTTATACTTTGTTCCTCATAAATAAAATTTTATATATAAATTTTAAGGATTTTGTTTTAAATGTTCTTTTACTATAATATATATAGTACAGATAGATTAAAATAGTTATATTGACAATTAATAATTAAAATTATGCTTTCTTATTAAAGAAAAAAAAAATGACATAGTCCTAATACTTCACTATTTTAGAATAAAAATATATATATAAATTTTAAAAAATTGTCATATTGGTTTTTGAAAGGAAATAATTAAAGAAATTTTAAAACTTAATGAGTAAGAAAGAATTATCATAACATGTAAAACCGTTAAAATCACAGTTAAACCAGCAAATCATTTAAACAAAAAACGGTTTAGCTTAATCAGTTAGGTCAAAAGGCCAACTAGTTTACACAAATTAATTCATTAAAGCTTTAAAATTTTATTTCATTAAAATTTAAACTGTCACTAAATATGAAAAGTAATCTATTAATTTAAGTTTAAAATTGACACAATATAAATTTAAAATTATAATAATATATCCCATGATTTATAAGTTTTCAACACAAATTTAAAATTATCATAGTTATCTCATCATTTTTGTATTAAGGAGCAGTAAGAGTGACGTTGAGATTATCAATATATCTATATATTTTATAAAAGAATACTTTTAAGGAGAGATATTATGAGAGTTTCAAAATATCATACAAAATTATTTTTAAAATCAAAACATATATGTGTAATTGTAAAATAAAAGTTAGCCAATCGGGATTTTCTTAATTGTTTAAAATTAAGAAAATCAAAAATATTAGAATGAGATATTAATCATAAGTATTCTCACTAAAAATCTCCTTTTACTTATATAAATGAGAGTATAAGATTCACTTTATATAAGTAAAACAATTCACTTTTTTCTTCTTTTCTTGAAGTGGGATTGTAAAATAAAAATTAAATGGAAACTAGCTAATTAGAATTTTCTTACTTGTTTAAAATTAAGAAAATTTAATAATTTATATAAATTGGAGCATAAAATTCACTTTATATAAGTGAAGCAATTTATTTTTTTTCTTCTTTTCCCTACGTAAGATTGCAAAATAAAAATTAAACAAAAACTAATCAATAAAAATTTTCTTAATTTTTTAAAATTAAAAAAAATTAATAATTTTAAAATAAAAATTTAGAGCTCCTAAAATGTTTCTTTCTAAAAAGACATTTTCCCTTATATATAATACATTGATTGGTAGTGCCTAAGGAATTACGATCACCTTGCCGCTCTCTTTTGGCCATCCAAAAAGCAAAGGCGTGTGGGCATAGAATATTAGAATATATATCACTAAAAAAAAAAAATGAACTAAAGAGCGGAACTTTTTTTAAAATGTCACTTTTTTAATTGGATTCCAAACCACACCTAGCAAATGAAGAAGAAAAGTTGCTAGACCACATATATAATGAATAATATGTTGTACAGATTGAAATTAGAGAAGTGTTACTAATGTCACCATCACAAAGGGTCACGACCTAATCCCTGGATACTTAGAATTAGAATCGTAATTTATTAATTAATTCTCATTTTACCAAATTAAGTGGTGCAAGCAGAAGTGAAATAAAAGTGAAAAAATAATTAAATAGATAATTAATTTTATGAACTACCCTACTAGTTAAATAAAAAGAAAATTCATTCATCAGTTTTTATTATATTATGATTCGGTGACAGATAATAAAACGAATGAAAGTAAAAAAAAAAAAAAAAAAGAAGTCGGCAACAAGTTCTGTGTTGGTCCACTACACGAGGTCATAATCATTCCTTATACTTCATCATCTGAAAGGAGTAATAGCTATAAGCACGTAGCAGAGTAAGTGATATTATACAAAGAGCATAAGGTTCAAAAATAACCATTGATAGTTATTTAATGCTAAAATATTAAACATAACTTACTTTGAATAAACAAATTATCAAAGTGGTAGAAATTGAAATCCAAAAATTATGTAAGCAATTAACCATAACCACGGTACAAAATAGAACAGAACGGAGATTACTGGAGTGACAATCAGAACAGAGGTCAATGCATCTATAACAAACAGAATGTCACAAAGTGACCAATCAGAGGATAATGGTTATTTAAGTCCTCCAAAGCCTAGGACTCCCGTGGTGGTACTTACAAAAAAGAAATATTTATATAATCATTGTCAAATAATTTCTAAAATTTAAACAAACATATTCATGGGTTTCAATTTAAACAAATGGAGTTCAGAAAATAATTAACGTACTTGAAATCTAAATATAAGTTATAAAACATAACTTGTATAAAATCAATTATGATAATTCAAAACATAAGTAAAATATGTTATGATAACTCAAAGTCTAATATAACTCACCTTAATATTAATTCTTACTATTTCCGTTCTATTTTTAACAGCTTTTCAAGACTGTTCTCTTGCTCCTCCTCTTTTTTTCCTTTCGTTCTTTACTGACTTC
This sequence comes from Camellia lanceoleosa, assembly GCA_025200525.1. NCBI lineage: Eukaryota > Viridiplantae > Streptophyta > Magnoliopsida > Ericales > Theaceae > Camellia > Camellia lanceoleosa. Next base: position 44,013,179 of record CM045760.1, read on the forward strand.
ACAGCCCCCCTCCTTTATATATACATGACCCTGGATGATGAATCACCCTGTAATGATGCCTCTAAGTTGATGACTCACCCCCCTTAAGTGCTAGACAGGATAGATGGCTCAACTTTCATCCCTTCAGCAATTTGCACACCCTCTCAAATTAATTGTTGTGTTAACTTGGCCCCCAAGTAAAATATATTCATCATATTTTTGATAAACCAATGCCAAATTAAATTACATCTTTAGCACGTATAGCTATGTAATTAGATATATTTTATTATTTATTTATTTATTGGTAGTAACGTGGTGTTAATTAAATATTTAAGGTGTCACATTGCTCCCCTCCTAAATAGAAGTTTGTCCTCAAACTTGACGTACCTTGGTTTTCAAAGAGGTGTGGGTATTTGGTCTGCATTTGACTCTCCATTTCCCACATAGCTTCTTCAACTCAATGATTTATCCACAAAACTTTTATATGAGGTATAGTCTTGTTTCGGAGAACCTGATCACGACAATCGAGAATTTGCACCGATTGTTCTTCATAAGAAATGACCTCTTGAACTTTCAGGTTCTCATAATCGATAGCATGCTCTAGATCTCGAACATACCATCGAAGCATTGAAACGTGAAACACATTGTGGACATTGGACAGTTCATGTGGCAGTGTAAGGCGATATGCCACAAGATCAATCCTTTCTAGTATCTCGAATAACCCAATGTAACGTGGGTTTAACTTTTCTCGCTTTCCAAATTGGATGACCTCTCTTGTTGGTGAGATCTTTAGGAGAACATGATCTCCTATTTGGAATTCCAATTCATGTCTTCGTTTATCTGCATAATTTTTCTAGCGACTCTAGGTAATGCAAATTCGCTGTTGGATGAGTTGGATTTTATCACTCGTTATTTGCACAATTTAAGGGCCCAATAACTTTATGTTTCCAACTTCTGCCCAACACAGAGGTGGTCGACACCTCCTTCTATGTAGTGCTTCGTATGGTGCCATTCCAATGCTTGTTTGGTAACTATTGTTATAGGCGAATTCCACTAAATGTAGGTGCTCATCCCAAGTACCCTTGAGGTCTAGCATGCAGACATGTAACATATCTTCAAAAGTCTGGATTGTTTTTTCGGATTGTCCATCTGTCATGACCCGAACCCGAACCCGCCCCTATGGATTGAGGTCATAACTGGCCAGTAATCAAGAGATTACCTATGGCTTCAGACCTGATTAAACATATTTCAACAGAGTTAAGAGGCCAAAACGGAAGAAAACCTAAAAGAAATTTGTCCATAAAGTTGTGCTTACATGGCACATCATAACATTTCACATATGTGTATTAATAACCCACACAAAAAGAAGGATCACATATAATTTTGTCCATACAGGAACACTCAAGTCATAGTTAGTCAAACCAAAATTTTATATACAAAGGTGATGCGACATATTCACCAAGATAACAAAAGAGTAAACCAAAAGGAACAAAATAGTGTGTCGTGCGTGAGACATTTGGGTTGACTCCACAAAACTTGACTTTCCTCACACACTTCACCGAGGCTGGGTTTGGATATCTCTTTGCTCACCTACATACAGATGAATGAGAGAGTGAGCGAAAGCCCAGTGAATAATATCAAATAAAGAGGATATATGAATGAAATTTGAAACAGATATATCAAACGGTCTTGGGCCCATTCATGTTTCTATCTAGTACATTAAACGGCTTCAATCCCATGCATATCGAACGGCCTTTAGCCCATTTCATTCTTAATAAACGGCCTCAAGCCCAAATCATTTTTGTCAAATGGCCTTTGGCCCAATCATTCACATCAAACAGCCTTTAGCTCAATCATTCGTGTCAAATGGCCCTTGGCCCAATCATTCATGTCAAACGGCCTTTGGCCCATCGTTCATGTCAAACGGCCTTTGGCCCATTATTCATGTCAAGCGGCCTTATCCAATCATACGGCATAACAAATATTTGTCCACAATTCAAATTATCAAACTTATGAAACTCAAATAAGAGTAAGCAGTTGGAAAAATAGCATACTTCAAAATATCTTCACTAAGATATTACTCACAGTGTTCTGCCGGTGGATTTGTCTTTGTGCTCGGCCCTACACAATCCATAACACATATTGGGTCACAAACAATTCAATTCGTTCTTTAATCTATTTGTTTATCTTAGGCTTTTTTCTTTACCTTTCAGGTTATATACAAAAGCTCAACGCATGCCTAAGAGTGCTTAGAAATGGAAGAGAACAGAAAATAAAACACAAAACAACCTTTTAAAACTTCTAAAACAAGGCTCTCCGCTCGAGCGCATCTTTTGTCGCTCGAGCGGACCCCTTTTGTTTGCAAAACTACTGGTTGCCTTATTTTTGCACTCGAGCGACTTCGGACGCTCGACCTGAGAGTCAAAACATGTGACTCGACGCTCAAGCGTGACTCTTTTCGCTCGAGCGGACATTAATGTCTACAAAATTTCTAAGACCTAGAATTTCATGCTCGAGCGGCGCTTTCCCCGCTCGAGCGGACTCGACGAATTCTGGAATTTCCAGAACTGAATTTGAAGCTCAATCTTGATGTTCAAAGGCCCAAACTTCATGTTTTTGGTTCAAAAACATGGGAACACATTATATAACATGAGGACATAAGCAATATGAGACCGATTGTTCAAAATCATGATCCATTTCCAAAAATCATTTTGAATCCTTTTCATAAGTTTCAAAACTCATGCATTCAACCTCATACAAGCTCCATATTTTCATCAATCATGCATACATGTTAATTTTTTGACTCCAATTCTATTTTAAATGGCACAAATGATGCTTATAATCATGAAACTCATGAAAATTATGCATGCATGTGAAATTTAGTACTCAATTCTTCATGTCCATTATGCCTCATGCTAGATTATGCAAATTTATGGAAAATTCTAAACATGCATGTACGTATAGACTTCAATCTCATCATAATCAATTCAATTCATGCTCTTGATTACCATTTAATTTTGAATTCACAAAATTACAAACTCAAACTCATGAATTTACTCACCTAAGATTTCCAATCTCCCAAATTCTAGCTAGTTCTTGAGCCTAGCCTCAAAATTCCCAAGCTCTTAGCTCAAATCTCTAATTTGAGCTCTCTCTCTCTCTCTCTCTCTCTCTCTCTCTCTCTACAATCGGCACACACACTCTCTAGAGTGTAATTTCAGCTAGGATGAGCTCAAATGAAGGAATTGAGTGTATATAGGCTTATTTATAGGCTTGGCTAATCAATTTGATTAGGACTAAGTAATGGTGCTCTAGTTTAATCATTCTGAATCTAATTACTTTGATCCGAATCAATTTTCAATTAAATTTCACCGTAGGCTCTAAAAATTACGCTAATCACAATGGCGTAGTCAATTTTAGTTTCTGACGTCTCTACGGCCTTTAATTTAAATCCTAAAGCAGAAAATGAAACAGATTTTCCTACGGTGAACAGATAGAAATACAAAAACACATATAATCATGTAATTATCACTCAAAACCATATCAAGCATATAATCATAATTATAATTAAGATCAATTAGCATAACACGGAACAGGGTTATCACAATTTTTCCCCCTTTAAGAAGTTTGGTCCTCCAAACTTATTTTACCTTCGTCTGGAAACAAATGTAGATAGCATAGTCGCATCTCATCCTCTTTTTCCCATGTAGCATCCGTCTCATAGTGTTCTTTCCATTGTACTTTCACCATCGGGATGGACTTGCTTTTTAACTATTTCACCTGCCAGTCAATGATTCGTTCCAGTCATTCTGCGTATTCCATATTTTCATCAAGAGCTATTCGGTGATAATCAATTACATGAAACGGATCTCGAAGATAACCCCTTAACATCGACACGTGGAATACATTGTGCATTTGTTTGAATCCCGTTGGCAAGGCGACTCGATAAGCAACTGGGCCAAGCCTTTCCAGAATATGAAATGACCCAATGTAACGGGGCGACAATTTACCTTTCTTTCCAAACCTCAACAGGCTTTTCATTGGAGTCACTCAAACAAATACATGGTTGCCAACCTCATACTCAAGAGGTCTTCTTCGAACATCTGCATAATTGTTTTGTTGACTCTGAGCCGTCTTGAGCCTTTGTTGAATAATTTTGATCTTCTCAGAAGTGTCTTGCACAATTTCAGGCCCAAGTAAGGCCCTATCTCCGACCTCTATCCAACAAATTGGTGATCTACACTTTCTACCATACAAAGCCTCGTATGGTGCCATACCAATGTTAGAGTGGAAGCTGCTATTGTATTCAAACTCTGCTAGTGGCAAATAATCTTCCCAACTCCCTTGAAAATCCAAGGCACACATTCTTAGCATGTCTTCTAAGGTCTGTATTGTCCGTTCTAATTGTCCCTTTGTCTGTGGATGGAACGCAGTGCTGAATCTCAATTCTATTCCCATAGCTCTTTGCAAACTTTTCCATAATCTAGACACAAATTTCAGATCTCTATCTGAGACGATGGATACCGAAACTCCATGTAGGCGAACAATTTCATCAACATATATAGTAGCCAGTCTATAAGCATCAAATGTAGTTCTAACGGGTAAAAAATGTGCAAACTTAGTCAGTCTATCAACTATAACCCAAATAGAATTCATACCTCGAGGAGTTCGATGTAGACCAACAACAAAGTCCATGGTTACATGCTCCCACCTCCATTTCGGAAAGGAAGAGGTTGAAGTAGACCGCCTAGTTTCGGATGTTCAGCTTTAACCTGCTGACATTGAAGACATTTGGATACATATTCTGCAATTTCTTTCTTTATTTTGGGCCACCAATAGCTTTACTTCAAATCCCGATACATTTTGTTATTGCTCGGATGCATAGCAAATGTTGACTTGTGGGCCTCATTTAGAATTCTCTTCTTTAGTTCCGGAACATCTGGGACACACATTCGGTTTCGAAATCTCAACACTTCGCTTTCAATGCTGAACTCTGCTTTCGGACTTGTCTCAAATTCATCAACCACTTTCTTGATGAACTCATCATCTTTTTGCCTTTGATTAATTTCAGTAATTATTGTTGGTTCAATTGAAATGGCAGCGATCAACCCGGTTTGCTCATGTAGTACAACTTCAATCTCGGTTCTCTTGAAATCTAGTAAGATTTCTTTCCGTTCAGTAAGCAAGCTAGCTAGCTAAATTTCCCGTCGATTTCCTGCTCAAGGCATCAGCAATTGTATTGGCTTTCCCGGGGTGATACTGAATCAGAAGGTCATAATCTTTTATCAATTCAAGCCATCTTCTCTGTCGCATGTTTAACTCTTTCTGTGTAAAGAAGTACTTTAGGCTTTTGTGATCCGTGTAGACTTCGCATTTTGCCCCATACAAGTAGTGCCGCCAAATTTTCAAAGCAAATACAACTGCGGCCAATTCTAAGTCATGTGTTGGGTAGTTCTTTTCAGGTGGCTGTTGACACTCCATTTTTGACTGCCCTTAAGACTTGGACACTACTGATTGCTTACTTAGTGATGTAGGCTATGCTATGCAAAGGGTCGATTTCTTTGGCAAGGAGAGCGTCAAATCCAAACCTCACACCCCTTTTTTGGACCAAAACTATTTTGAATAGATTTTAGATCTTGAAACCCTCTCTTTTAAAATAGTTTTTGAAACAAAGTTCCTACGATGTTTCGACGCTCGTATTTTGTTAAATGTTGCGCTTTTCGGTAAACCGAGTAGGGACAAAGTAGAAATGAATGAAGAAGAGGTGAAATCTTCAAAAAATCTTCAAAAACATCTTGTTTGGGGGTTTGGAGTTAAGAAAAGAGGAGAAGAGGGAAGAAACCAAGTTGGAGAAGAAGATGGGCATGAATTGCTAAGAGAGAGTCGAGCAGCCCTCGCTAAATCAAGCCTATCCTTTTGAATACTTGGATTTCATCTATGAGGCCACCACCGTTGGAAAGCTTACTTTCGAGGCTTCATTTTGCACTTAAGAATCTCCTAAAGTTGTGTTCGGATGAGGGAGATATAGCTGGTTGAAATTAGGCATCAATCCGGTTGGACCAAAACTGAGCAGTCTTCACTAAAAGAGGGATATCTCTTATCACACTTTGAATTTTGATGCAAGGCTGCCACCATGGAAATCTTACTTTTGGGGCTTCATTCTGGACACAAGAATGACATGAAAAGGCATCCAGATGAAGAAGTTAGGCTTGCTTCAAGTTGGGGACTAGGACTAATTTTTGCTGCAGACCACTAAGGGAGTATGCCAACCACAAATGGAGCATGCCGACCATATGCCAACCAAAAATGATCCTTGCAGGCCAGAAAAAGTAGCTAACCGACCGGTTGAAGTGGTCAGTTGACCAGAAATTCCCAAAAAGCCCAGAATTCCCAGATATTTCTTCTCCAGTTGTTGTACACTGCTTCAGATATTTGCAATTTAGATATTTCCGACCCAAAGCTCTTGAATTGCTATATATGGAAGATATATCTCATATTATGCAATTTTTGAAGATTTGGGAGCCCCTCTCTCTAAAAAAAACCTCTCTCTCTCTAGAATTCTGTCACGCCCCACTTTTTATTACACGAAGTCATTACCAATTCCATTAACTTAATTCAATTTCAGAGATAACATGCGGAAATAAACTCATACATTCAATCCGTAGAAGTGATTAACAATACTCTCATTCGTATGCAAAGTGAATATTACATGAGCATTCTAAATAAGATGCCCTCAGGCTTACAACATTAAATAATCAAATGAAAGGTGCAACCCTTTTACACATATGGCATTCCGCCTACAACGAAGAGGCCCCGTGGCCAACAAATAAGTAAATCCAACTCTTGCAGCTCAACACCTTAATACGAAAAAGATTCAACAACGTGGGATGAACATATAGTCCAGTAGGGATCTCAACATGATCCTCAACAATAACAACATTACAGATAGCTATGATCATGCACACTCATTCTCGTACTAGAATAGTAATATGACATTTTATACAAAATATATATATGTATGAACTTTTCTTGAAAACAACTGCTTTCAAACAACGCTACAAGCGATTTATCTTTCCTTATTCCTTTCATTAATTCCCATTCCCATTCTTTTATACATAAGCAATTACTTAGGAAATAAATTCACTAAGACCACTACTATTCTCCAATTTCCACACAAATAACAGATGTGCCTTTCTAGAACATATTTCTAAAATGTTTGATTCTCTTTACACTTCTAAAAGACAAGGGGTAGCAACGGATACATGATTAACACAAGATAATCCATTTACAATTTCATGACACGAATGTCTACATTGCCTATGACACATAGTCTATGGCACAATTCACCTTTCCTTTTATGGCTCAGAACCTGGCCAAATACTTCAACAAGGGTTTCATTTCTTATTAACAATCCTTCCAATTCAACAGGGATAACAAATCAAGTTAAACCTCTCATATAACATAACAAATACACAAGTTGGTATTGTATCAATCACAATCAAATTCACTTCCATACTTCCCAACTGATACACATTTTGGTGATGTATCATATCAAATAGATAAGCATATAAGTCAGTATCTACGCAATAGGCGCATATAAGCGGCAACCACAGGTTCATCCCCTATCTTCCCATAATCATTAACGGTTTAGAGGTACATCCCCATCTTCCCCTAAACCGTGGAGTACATCCCTATCTCCTCCCATACACAAGTAATGCATATAAACACAACGTCATATACACAAACAATCAATGGTGTAATGCATACACAACAATTCAACACAACCGTGTCATCCTCCACCGATGACCAAGGACAAAACCTCTAGATGCAGGTATGTTGTACATCTATTAATAGACTCAATTATCATGAAACCACAAACCCTATAACAAAACTAACATGGCAGTTAAAGATACAACCACCACATATGTGTGTTCAACACTCACATTACAATAATCCAACTCTCATACCTTTTGCCTTCACAAATTCAATTCCCTGGACAATAAGGCCATAACTCATTTTAACCCATTACATTCTTTTCCAAGCCACTCCAATTTAATTATGCAAATTAAGTTATAATCATTAAACTAGGGTTTTCCTCCCTCTTTCTCAATATTGACCTAAAAGGCTCAATTATTAACAACAAACAACAATGATCACATTGATGACCCAAAATACATAAGTATTTGCCCAACGATCACAACCCCTCTATTAATTTATTAAATCAAATAAAATTAGGGTTTTCTCCTTTCAACAACAACATGCTAATTAACACCCCAATTAGCCTAAACCATAACTAATGATAATAAACCCAACTCCAACAAAGTCAACCCAAGGTTCAACCTCATGATTTTTAATAAATCCAACATGATATCTTGTTTTTATGCAATACAAAAACTACCACATGTCTATCTATAGATGGAGTATTGAAAAGAAACAAGGAGAATCCCTACCTCAAAGGAGAACCCAAATGGAGAAGATTGACCCGAAATCCAAGTGCTCCAAATCCACAATTCTTCAGATTAAAATGTAGCCCTCACTCTCCTCTACCTTTTTAATAAAGGATCTAGGTTAGAAACTCACTCTAAGTAGGTCAAACCTAAGAGAAGGTGAGTTGGGGAAAAGAGAACTCGTAACCTAGGGTTTAGAATCTGAAAAGAGGGTGAAAAACTGCCTTAAAAACGCTGAAACACGATTTTATACCCAGCCGCCCCGCTCGAGCGTCAAACTCCCCGCTCGAGCGGACACTCACAGACCCCCGCTCGAGCGGACCAACTCCCGCTCGAGTGTCCATCCCTGAACAAGAAATACTGGATGGGTGTTTTTCCTTTCGGCGCCAAAACTCCGCCGGCGGACAAGTAACAACAAGTCCCCGCTCGAGCGTCAAACTCCCCGCTCGAGCGGACAAGCCAAAAACTGAACATCAACATTTGGTTTCTAAACCCAACCAACCTGCAATCAACCTGCCCAAAACATCCTATAACTCAAGAATAAAGAATTAAAGGACAACCACAACAATAATAAGACAATAGAATCTACGGAACATAAGTCCGAATATGATAATCAAATGGGAAAAGACCGGGGTTGCTATAAATTCTCTCTCTCTTTCACTCTTGTGCATACAAGTGGGGAATCACTTCTAGTTTGCATACAAGCCCTTAGCTTTTGCATAACAATCCTTGACCAAATACCTCCACCTTTGGGCTGAGATAACTTTGGACCTTCTTGGAGCTCAAGAAGAGGATTTTAGCTTGGTTTAAGCTTGTTTTGTTGCTCTAAAGTGTGCTTGGCTTCAAGAGGTATAACTCTCCCATTTTGTACTTGTTTTGTACACTTGCTTCACCACCCTTTTCCATTGTTTTTTTGACTATTTTGGGGCTGGTTTTGGACTGTCAAAAACTCTGTTTTTAGGGTGTATGAATGGTAGTTTAAGGCTTGGTGAGTTAGGGGGTTGTTCTCCCTTTTTGTTCCTTGGCTTGTGAGGCCTTTTGTGCAACTCCTTACCACCTTTAAATCAAAATTTTTGGCCTTTTAAACCACTGAAAATCAGAGGTTTTTCAGTGACAAAAACTATGTTTTAAGGTCCAAGATAGGAGGGGGTGGCCTCCCCTCATTGTGTCTTGTTTGCATGAGTAGGTGGCTTAACATGTGAGCATGCTTTTCTATCTTTTTATGGCTTAGTTTCAGCATATTTTTGCCTCTGATTTGGCATGTTTTAGGACTGTTTTGGGTTGCCTTGGTCATATGACTCATGTTTTGCATAGCTATAGTGCAAATGCCTTGACTAGTCTTGAGTTTTGAGGCCCCTACCATGCTATACTTGTAATGTTTGCATGCCTTGGCATCATTTGGTATGGTATTTCAGAGCTTATATCTTTGTCATACTCTCATGTTTATCACTCTTTAATTGTGTTTGAGAGTTATGTCTTCATGCCTTGTCCATGAGCCAATATGTATGCATGCTTGCCTAAGTTTTTGGGCTACCATCTCAGCATGTTTTTGGTGTTATTTTAACATGTTATAACTCTGATTTTTGTTGGTGAAGCCATCTCATGCTTGGTTTTGGTAGGTGTAGTGTAATCATGCTCATTGGCCTTGCATGCATCATGCTTTTGGCCTTTTATTCTAGCATATATTGGCTATGTTCAAGCATGTTTTTTGGCCTTGTTTTGACCTACCTTGGGACTGTTTTGAGTTATCTTGGCCCTTTGGGGCTTGCTTGATATGGCTATGGTGCAAGTGCATTAGCTAGTTTTGAGTTTTGAGGTATCTTGCATGCTTGGCTTGAGGTATTTGTTCGTTATGGCATCATTTGGAATGATATTTTATAGCAACTTAGTGTGGTCACACTTCCATATTTTTCACTCTTTAAGTGCTCTTAAGAGTTGTGCCGTTATGCCTAGTTGATGAGCCATAACATGAGCGTCATTATCTTGCCTTTCATGCTATCATTTTGAAGTGTTTTGGCCACTATCTTGGCATGCATGAGGTCTGTCCATAGTTGGTTTAAGTCCATTGAGCATTGTATTGCATGCCTCTTGATAGATGCTCTTTACTTGCTTTGATACTTTAGCGCATTGTTCATATGTTAGAACCTTGTGTATGCCACATTAACTTTGTTAGATAGGCATGTTGTGTGTGTTGCATTGTGTTTGGATTGGACGTCAAACCAAACATGAGAAATGTGGCACATTTCATACTTGAAGTGATGAAACGCGCCTCATTTCTTGGTCGCCGACCCTCTTGATCATGCATGATAGAGGTAGAGGCTCTTATGTGTTACTTGTGCATTCATTGACATTGAATTGTGCAAACTTGGCTTCTCGGCCATCGTGCATTACGATGCTTGGTTGGTGGTCCGAGAGTCGAGAACTGCACTCCCTTGAGTTTAAGAAATGATAGGGAGGGTGGTTATGCACATATACCTTGCAAATACACTGCTGTGCCCCTTCTTGTTCTCTGTTGCAGCAAATTGGAGCTTGGCAGGATTTTCTGGTCGGCAGACCAGAAAAAGTAGCTGGCCGACCACTTTTTCTAGTTTGCAGCATGTTTAGGTGGTCTACAACACCATTAGGTGGTCGGCAACCCTCCTGGAGGTCTCCATGTTGGAGTAGAAGCTATCTGGAGGTTTGTGCAGTGTTCTGAAATCAAATGCAAATAGAGGCAAGTTGGGGCATAGTAATGGATTTCCAAACGAGGCGACCGAGCATGCATGCACCCCTCGCCTCGAGGACCTTTTCTTACTACTTTACTTAGCTGCTTTGCTTAGATAGCTAATGCTTTGGTTTTGTACTTAATTAGTTGACGTGCTTAGCTAATCGATTTGTTTTGTAATAATTAGTTAACTTGTTAGTTAATTAGCTTCGTTTTGTAATAATTAGTTTAATTAGCTTAGATTAACTAGTTAGCTTATTATTCGGACCCTCCGTCGAGAGGGCACATTGTTGTAATAAGCGTGCGTGTGTGATGCATGTCTTCCAGCCCCATTTCTTTCTCCCTTTTACTTATCAGCTTTCGATGGGTAATTTAGGGCATATTTTGATTAGCATACCTTATGCTTGCATGCGTGCATCCATTCATCTATCTTGCATGCACTGGGCTCGGCGCATCATACAAACTGCATTGTACTTTAATACACTTCCTTGAATACGTGTATCAAAGTGTTGCATTCATATGCCATCTTAGAATAGCCGAGCCTACTTAGTTGCATTTTTGCATGTGTTGCATTACGCATCTTAACATATCTAGGATCATGTATTGATTACTAACCAGCTTATGTTTTGGCTTGGAGTACACTGTGAGTGTTTACGCTTTAGCATCCTTGCATGTGTGTAAGTGTTGCCATGATAGCATGCTTGCCATGAGGCTATCTGCTTAACTGCTATAACTGTCTAAATGCCTATGGATGAAGGCTTCATTGCTTGAATTGAAACAATTCATCGAAATGTGCATTTTCAGCCCACTTAAGAGTGGCAAATCATGTTTTTCTAAGCCCACTTGAGGGTGGCAAATCCGCGTCTTAGCCTACCTAAGGGTGGCATCTTTCAAACCATTTTCGAAACAAACATGAGATGTTTTGTTCCAATTCTTGCAATTGAGTCTATACTTGTATGCTGTGCGCATCACATAGTAATTCTATACTAATAACCGGAATAAGAACGCATGTGTTTTCAAAAATAACATATCATGTTAGTAGAGGCTGATCTTTGCTCGGACAAGCGGGGGTGCTCATTTCTGGACCTTCTCCTCTCGTACCCAAGTTCCCAAGCCGAGGCAACTTTTGTGATGATGGACACGTGGCCTTAGGCACGAGTCAGGGTTTTCTAAATTTCCCAAAAACAAAATATTTAGGTGGCGACTCTAAAATCTGGCAAAGTAGTCCATGTTTGGTGCTTTTGATTAAAATCGATTTTCCAAAACGATTTGCCGGATTTGGACTCTTTGGTGATTTATCAGTCTTACATTTCACTTTGTGAGATTAGATTCAGAACCGTGACAGGAGTCCGAATTGTAGTAGCTAGAACTACAATTCATGCCCTCGCGTGCGGAGCGGAGTTTGGGTGGTCTACAGTGGCCTCAACTGAGAGGCATAAGCAATTACTCGCCCATTCTGCATCAACACATAACCCAGACCCTTATAAGATGCATCACTGAAAATCACAAAGTTTTTCGTACCTGTGGGCAATGTCAACACTGGTGCGGTGGTTAGTCTCGTTTTCAGTTCTTGAAAGGCAGCTTCTCTTTCGTCACTCCATTCATATGGTTTCCCTTTGCATATCAGTTGGGTAAGAGGCACAGCTATTTTTGAAAAATCTTTCACAAACCTTCTGTAGTACCCAGCCAAGCCCATGAAACTGCAGACCTCTGTTACATTCGTCGGTGTAGGCCAATTCACAATTGCCTCTATCTTTTGTGGTTCCACTGAAATCCCATCTCTATAGATGACATGCCCTAAAAAAATAACTTCATCCAACCAAAATTCACATTTGTTTAGTTTGGCAAATAATTTCTTTTCTCTAAGTGTTTGCAAGATAGTTCTCAAGTGGTGTTCGGGTTCAAGTCTACTCTTTGAATATATTAAGATATCATCAATAAAAGCCACAACAAAATCATCAAGGTAAGTCTTCAAGATTCGGTTCATTAGGTCCATAAACGCTGCAGGAGCATTAGTCACCCCAAATGGCATAACAAGATATTCATAATGGCCATACCTTGTCCAAAATGCAATTTTCTCAACATCCTCTACTTTTACTTTTAACTGGTGGTACTCGGATCTCAAATCAATTTTGGAAAACACTTGTGATCCCTACAACTGGTCAAACAAGTCATCAATACAAGGTAAGGGATATTTATTCTTTATCGTTACCTTGTTCAATTCTCGATAGTTAATGGATAGGCGCAAGGTTCCATATTTCTTTTTCACAAATAACACCGGTGCACCCCATAGTGAAGTACTAGGTCGAATAAACCCTTTGTCAAGGAAGTCTTGCAATTGTTCTTTCAATTCTTTCATTTCAGTAGTAGCCATTCTGTAGGAAGTTTTAAAAATAGGCTGAGTGTCTGGCATAGCCTCAATAGTAAACTCTATCTCCCTATCTACCAATTCCCCCAGCAACTCATCTGGAAATACATCTGAAAATTCACTAACAATAGGGATACTGTTCAATTTGACATTCACAGATTGTTTAGATAGCACACAACACAAATAACCCTAGCACCCTTTCCTGATCAATTTACGTGCTTTCATTGCAGATATCAAATAAGGTGGAGGCACTACCCCGTTACCCGCAAACACAATTTCTTCCTGTTCCAGAGGTCTAAATACAACTTGTTTCGTTACGCAATTGATGGTAGCACAGTATTTACTCAACCAGTCCATGCCCAGAATTACATCAAAATGTCTAAAGTCCAGGGGTAATAAGTCTACATACAAGGTAGCATTCCCAATACACATATCACAAAATCGGTATATAGATGTATACAACACAGATTCCCCGGATGGAGCAGATACACATAACAAGTATGGCAATGATTCTAGAGGTCTACTCAATCTAGATGCAAATGCATATGTTACGAAAGAATATGTTGATTCGGAGTCAATTAACACAAAAGCATCCTGATTACATATAGAGATAATACTTGAGACAACAGCTTCGACGTTCCGTGTATCGCCTGGAACAAATGCAGAAACTTTTCATTGCCTCACAGTATCTCCAGTGATAGTAGGCTTCGTAGTATTTCCTGGTTTTGGGATCGATGCAGTTGAGCTAGCAGCGAACTTTCCACTGTTCTGATTACAATCCCTAGCCATGTGTCCCATCTTACCACACTTAAAACAGGCCCCTGATATACGGTAACAAACCCCATGGTGCCTTTTTCCACATTAGTTGCATATTGGGGATGTATCTCGGGAAGAATTTGAAGTGTTTGAGGAGCCCGTATTTTGCTTCTTTGAAAACTTCTTCTTTGAAAAGAAGCCCTGTCTTTTACTTCATTTCCAATCAGTTGTTGATTTGGCCTGTCTGGCTATGTTAGCTTCCGATATTATGGCCCGGTCTAGCACTTCAATGTAGGTTTCCAGCTTGAAAACATTCACCTTTTCTAAGATGTCATCTCGAAGCCCTCCTTCAAAATGCCTCACTTTCTTGTAGTCATTATCGACCACATGTGGTGCAAATCTGGCCAATTCAGTAAATTTGGCCTTATACTCAACTACTATCATACTGTTTTGTTTAAGTTCCATGAATTCCGACACTTTCCTGTCATGGACACATTGTGGAAAATATTTGTCGTAGAAAATCTCCAAAAATCGTGCCCAACCAATATCCTTATTGTTTTCACGCATTAACATCCATCATCTTCTTGCCTCATCTTCAAGAGTAAAAATGGCTAGAAGTACCTTCTATGTTTCTAGACAAGGAAACACTTCAAACAGTTTTTCTATGCCTAGGACCCATGCTTTAGCCTTTAGTGGATCCAATCCCCCATGAAACTGTGGCGGTTTCATCTTCTTAAACTCTTTGGTGAGAGCTATTATTCGGTCATCATTTTGAAGGTCTTGGACAGGTGGTACTGGAGGAGGCGGAGGATGTGGTTATTGCCATTATTGTTGTTGCCTCAATGTTTCTGTCATTTTCTGAATCAATCTTTCCATCTTATCCATGCTGGCAATAGAAGACTCCTCTATTTCATCACCTCTTGTTCTTACCATCTGATTAGACTTGCATTATTCTTTATACAAAAGATTCACAAGTATGCATATACTAAAGAGCACACATATTCAAATAGTTCACAATGCAAGTAAATCACAAAACATATAGTACATAATCATTCACTTGAAGCATTTAAGCATGTTCTCGATGCTTTCAAATTCATACATATCACATGAATGCATCCTAGATCTCTTCTAGATGCTTATTGCTCATTAGGACAAGTGTGTGAGTTATTAACTCGTGCTCTGATACCACTTTGTTATGACCCGAACCCACCCCGATGGATTGAGGTCATAACTGGCCAGTAATCAAGAGATTACCTATGGCCTCATACCTAATTAAACATATTTCAACAGAGTTAAAGGGCCAAAACGGAAGCAAACCTAAAAGAAATTTGTCCATAGAGCTGTGCTTACATGGCACATCATAACATTTCACATATGTGTATTAATAACCCACGCAAAAGGAAGGATCACATATAATTTTGTCCATACAGGAACACTCAAGTCATAGTCAGTCAAACCAAAATCTTATATACAAAGTTGATGCAACATATTCACCAAGATAACAAAAGAGTAAACCAAAAGGAACAAAGCACTGTCTCGTGCGTGAGACATTCGGGTTGACTCCACAAAACTTGACTTTCCTCACACACTTCACTGAGGCTGGGTTTGGACATCTCTTTGCTCACCTACATACAGATGAATGAGAGAGTGAGCGAAAGCCCAGTGAATAATATCAAATAAAGAGGATACATGAATGAAATTTGAAACAAATATATTAAACGGTCTTGGGCCCATTCATGTTTCTATCTGGTACATTAAACGGCTTCAAGCCCATGCATATCGAATGGCCTCTGGCCCATTTCGTTCTTAATAGACAGCCTCGGGCCCAAATCATTTTTGTCAAACGGCCTTTGGCCCAATCATTCATGTCAAACGGCCTTTGGCCTAATCATTGGTGTCAAACGGCCCTTGGCTTAATCATTCATATCAAACGGCCTTTGGCCCATCATTCATGTCAAACGGCCTTTGGCCCATTATTCATGTCAAGCGGCCTTATCCAATCATATGGCATAACAAATATTTGTCCACAATTCAAATTATCAAACTTATGAAACTCAAATAGGAGTAAGCAGTTGGAAAAATAGCATACTTCAAAATATCTTTACTAAGATATTACTCACAGTGTTCTGTCGGTGGATTCGTCTTTGTGCTCGGCCTTACACAATTCATAGCACATATTGGACAATTCAATTCATTCTTTAATCTATTTGTTTATCTTAGGCTTCTTTCTTTACCTTTTAGGTCATATACAAAGCTCAATGCATGCCTAAGAGTGCCTAGAAATGGAAGAGAACGGAAAATGAAACACAAAACAACCTTTTAAAATTTCTAAAACAGGGCTCTTTGCTCAAACTAATCTTCTGCCGCTCGAGCGGACCCCTTTTGTCTGCAAAAGTACTAGTTACCTCGTTTTTGCGCTCGAGCGTGACTTCGGACGCTCGAGCTGAGAGTCAAAACAGGTGACTTGGCGCTCGAGCGTGACTCTTTCTGCTCGAGCAGACATCAATGTCTACAAAAGTTCTGAGAGCTAGAATTTCACGCTCAAGCGGTGCTTTCCCCGCTCGAGCGGACCCGACGAATTCTGGAATTTCCAGAACTGAATTTGAAGCTCAATCTTGATGTTCAAAGGCCAAAACTTCATGTTTTTGGTTCAAAAACATGGGAACACATTATATAACATGAGGACATAAGCAATATGAGACCGATTGTTCAAAATCATGGTCCATTTCCAAAAATCATTTTGAATCCTCTTCATAAGTTTCAAAACTCATGCATTCAACCTCATACAAGCTCCACATTTTCATCAATCATACATGCATGTTAATTTTTTGACTCCAATTCTATTTTAAATGGCACAAATGATGCTTATAATCATGAAACTCATGAAAATTATATATGCATGTGAAATTTAGTGCTCAATTCTTCACGTTCATCATGCCTCATGCTAGATTATGCAAATTTATGGCAAATTCTAAACATGCATGTACATATAGACTTGAATCTCATCATAATCAATTCAATTCATGCTCTTGATTACCATTTAATTTTGAATTCACAAAATTACAAACTCAAACTCATGAATTTACTCACCTAAGACTTCTAATCTCCCAAATTCTAGCTAGTTCTTGAGCCTAGCCTCCGAATTCCCAAGCTCTTAGCTCAAATCTCTAATTTGAGCTCCCTCTCTCTCTACAATCTGCACACACACTCTCTCTCTAGAGTGTAATTTTAGCTAAAATGAGCTCAAAGGAAGGAATTGAGTGTATATAGACCTATTTATAGGCTTGGCTAATCAATTTGATTAGGACTAAGTAATGGTGCTCTAGTTTAATCATTATGAATCTAATTACTTTGATCCAAATCAGTTTTCAATTAAATTTCACCGTAGACTCTAAAAATTACGCTAATCACAATGGCATAGTCAATTTCAGTTTCTGACATCTCTACAGCCTTTAATTTAAATCCTAAAATCGAAAATCAAACAGATTTTCCTACGGTGAACAGACAGAAATACAAAAACACATATAATCATGTAATTATTACTAAAAACCATATCAAGCATATAATCATAATCATAATCATAATTATGATTAATTAGCATAACACGAAATAGGGTTATCACACCATCAGTTTGCGGATGATAAGCAGTGCTAAATTTCAATGTTGTTCCCAAAGCTTCTTGTAATTTGTTCCAAAAGTGAGATACGAAGCAGAGATCTTGGTCAGAGACGATCAAAACTAGGGTACCACGTAATCGAATGATTTCTTTGATGTATAATGTGGCAAACTTATTTAGAGAGTACGTGATTTTGATTGGTAGAAAATGTGCCGACTTCGTCAATTGGTCTACTATAACCCATATTGCATCGTTCTTCCAGAATGACTGTGACAGCTTGACCACGAAGTCCATAGTTGTCATGACCCAAACCTACCTCTATAAGTTTAGCACCGTAACCGGCCAGTAATCCTAGGATTACCGAAGGCCTCTGAGACAAATTAACATAATATTTGGGGCTAGTAGAAGCAAATAACAAATATACAACGTCCATTTAGCTATGCAGACTTATATGAGATGGAAATTTTTTAAAACTTTTTATATACATATATACACATCATCCTTACGTCATTATATAAACACAGATTAGACAAAAAGGGACTTGGCCCTATTTACAAAATAGACAAAGACTTGTTTAACCAAACAAGGAAACAAAACTTAAAACTTTAATCACATAGCCAAAACCACTTGACATATCCGGAACCTCCACGGGAGGCACATAGGTTGGCTAACAAAAACAAATCCCAAGCAGATGCCTCTAAGCCTGGTCACGCGCCTAATCACCTACATACATAAATAATACAGTAAGCTAGAGCCCAGTGAATAATAACAGAGTAAAGGGTTTTAATGAATAATTCCCATAACAAATTTCAAATGTCATAGCAAATCAGAATCATAATCAGGTAGCAGAACAGAGTCATAGTCTTATTCATATTCAAATTATGTGTGGTACATCCATTAGCATAAACATGTCTCTTTGGTCAAGCATATCAAGTTCCATAAAAGAACCTCTGGTACCGGGTAACATATCTCATACATCGGCCATGGTATTGTTTCCTCCAGGCGAGGGCCTAAGCCACGGTATTATCTCCCGGGCTAGGGCCTCATGACCATAAGCCACAGTATTATGTCCCCTGGGCGAGGGCCTCTGCTAAGGATACCACAAATACGTTTCAAAGAAAATTGGATAATCATTCATTCATACAAAATAAAGCATTTCAGAAAACTTATCATTTCATATCATCAGAAAATAATTAAAGTTAAACACAACTTTACAGAGTTATTACTCGTAGTGGGCTAAGTCGATATAAGGCCTCGGATGCCCACCTATATAATTCACATAACAAAAATACAATAGAAACACCATTCAATATTCATTTCATTTCAATTCAACTCTCTTTATGTGTTTCTAGTTTATTCCACGACTATGTCAGTCCAATTGGTGCCTAAGAATACTTAGAATGTCATGAGGATGCAATTATGCATTTAAAAGAGTTAGTCAAAATGGCTGGAAATAGGATTCTCGCTCGAGCGCCACATTGGTCGCTCGAGCGGACTGTAAAATTTTGAAAAAACTTTTGAGAGCTTGATTTTCACGCTCGAGCAAGACTTTCCTCGCTCGAGCGGCCAGTGCGAATTCTAGAATTTCCAGAATTGTAATTGAAGTTCATATTTGATATTCAAAGCCTCAAAATTTGTATTTTTGGTACACAAATATAGAGAACCATTGTATAATTTAGTAAACACTCTCAATTAGAAATCATTTATTCAAAATCATGCTCCAATTGTCCAAATTTAGTTTTAACTCATTTTCTCCATATCAAACCCAATTTGAAACCCATAAATCTTTTAGACATGGCTTGTCTAAAAATATACAAACTCTTAGATAATTAAGAAAACTTGATTAGTTTAAAACCATTTACATCAAAATTCATTTAATATAAAAATTAAGTTCATTCTTCATATACTCATAATTGTTTCCAAAATTTAGTTCTTGTTTCATTAAGACATGGAATCAATTCTTAGAAATCTT
This sequence comes from Camellia lanceoleosa, assembly GCA_025200525.1. Lineage (NCBI taxonomy): Eukaryota > Viridiplantae > Streptophyta > Magnoliopsida > Ericales > Theaceae > Camellia > Camellia lanceoleosa. The sequence goes on from CM045760.1 coordinate 44,033,021, forward strand.
TAATGCATGGACAATTAGTGTATCAAAATTTGTAGAATTTGTTCATGCATGTAGAAATGAACTCAAATTCATGCAAGACTACAAAAATCAAACTCAACATAATGGATTCCAAGTTTAACTTCCATAAATTGAACATAATTCCATTTTCTTCATCATCTTGCTAATTTCCTTTTAATTACATGAAATTGAACCTAATTATCTCTCAATTTCAGCTTTTAGGTGATTTATCTACAAAACTTGAACTTTAATTTCTAAGTGTAATGTAAAGATTCTACAAATATTAAGTATGATTTCATACCTTAAACTTAAATATCAAGAAGTTTAGTTGATTCTCTTGTCATTCTCTTGATCCTCCTAGCTTTTCTTCCCTTAATTTTCTTCTTCTTGGACTGAATTTTACTTCTCTCTCTCTCTCTCTCTCTCTCTCTCTCTCGGTTATTCTCTCTCTCTCTCCACTCATGAATTCACATTTTCTATTACTCCCTTTCCCAGCCAAGCAGAACATATGGAAGAATGCATGTACACTTGTTGACTTAAGGGTTATCAACACACCACACACATGTTCACTCCTTGTAACACGTGCACACACTTGCACATTCCTTTGAGCTCCAACACAACGCTTCACATGCACACACACAGATTTCTCTCCACACACACATATTTCTCTGCACACACACACACCCACAATTCTAGTTTGTTTCGTAATTTAATTTATGTCTAGGATTAATTTAATTAAGCATCACTTAATCTTAATAAATTTTGATTAACACAAAATTAGTTAATTATAACTAATCTCAAATCGAACATAGTTTAATTAGTCTAATTGACTTTCATTAGAGCCTAATTAAATATATATAAATTTATCAATCCGAATCAAATTTTTAATCAAACTTCCAAAAGGCTCCAAATATCAAATTAAATTTATTTCCATCCTCAATTTTGGTTCCTTAAATCATTAAGATCTTCAATTTCATATTAAACTTCAAAATCTTTGCCAATAAATTACATACTCAATTCAATACCTCACAAATAAATTTAACTCATAATGACCTTAATTCCCAATTCTCATAACTTAATTAACTCCAATTCGGACTCAATTAATCAAATCTCAATTTTATAAATCCGAATCGAATATTTAATTAAACTCTCATACGGTCCGATACTCGAAATTAAATAATTCAATTCACCATGTGTACTATCTTGAGCCATTTAGGCTTTTAATTTCCAATTCTAAAATAAATCCTTAGTAGATTCACATACAAATCAGCCTTCATAATTTTTCTTAAATCCCAGATTAAATTAGAATCATTGACAATTAAGTTTCAAATATCCTTAATTAATTAAGTTCTAATCATTATACGTAGTGGGGTCGTCACAATAGTATTGTGTTCCCATTTCCACTCAGGAATAGGGAGTGGTTGCAGCATTCGTACAAGTCTCTGATGTTCTGCTTTAACTCATTGACAATGTAGACATTTGAAGATGTGGCTTGCTATGTCTCTTGTCATTTCTGTCCACCAGTAGTGTTCCTTCATGTCGTGGTACATTTTTGTATTGCCAGGGTGGACTACAAACCTCGAGCTATGAGCTTCCACCAATATCTTCTTCTTGAGTACTGGAATGTCGGGTACGCAAATTTGATTTTGAAATTTCAACATCCTATTGCTGATAGTGAAGTTAAGATAGGGCGTATTTCTTTGCTCCTCGTAATTTTTTCTTTAAAAGTTTATCTTCACATTGGCGTGCTCTAACTTTTTCAATCAACACGGGTTCTACGATTATGTTGGCGAGCAGTCCATTGATCTTGCATGGAACGAGGGTACATGCCAAACTTCTGGTAATCTTTCGAATCAACATGTCTGCTACCACATTAGCTTTGCTTGGATGGTGATAGATCTCTACATCGTAGTCCTATATAAATTCTAGCCACCGTTGTTGCCTCATATTCAGTTCTTTTTGCATAAACAGATATTTAAGATTCTTGTGATCAGTGTAAATCTCGCAAGTTACACCATAGAGGTAATGTCACTAGATCTTGAAGGCAAAGATCACCGCAGCCAATTCTAGATCATGGATTAGGTAGTTCTTCTCAGTCTTTGGTTGATGTGAGGTATATGTGTAACAACCCTCATACTGATCACTGATTAATGCCGATTACTGCTAAATTAAGACCGATTATGGAAAGTAAATGAACTGACCGAATTACTGAACTGACTAATTGAAATCCAAAACTGAATCGATTAACTGTATCTGTTTAATTGCATGTTTATCTGTTGGAATGTTTAGTTATCTGTTCAGTTTTTAGGTTTAAACTGTAAATTGAAGGCCTTATCGACGGCCGAACCGGAAATCGATTAGTGATTTGTGATCGCCGTAACTTTTGTGATTTAATGGTGTATTTACCTAAAATGTGATTAGGAATGATTAAATTATATTAAAATAAGCTAAATTGCATGAGTTTGACTTATTTACAATTTGACCACTTAGTGGCCATTATCTACACACCTTGGAGACTCTATCTTGCATTGCACAACACATTTCATCAGCCACTTTTGTCACTCACCACCGAATTGAGAGAGGGAGGAAGTGAGAGACTTGATTTCATTTGAGGATTGGCTTAAGAGATTGAAGAAATTGAAGTGTAGATTGTCAATTGAGCCTCCATACCTCTAATTCAAGACTTAAGGTAGGAATCCATCTCCTTGATTGTGCATTTATGTTAATTCTTGCATGGCTTAGAGCTAAATTGAAGTCTAGAGCCAATTCATGGCTTGTAATGTTGTATTGTAGCTCATTTCATGCATGCATGTGTGTATTGATGAATTTTGAGTTGATTTCATGGCAAATTGTCACATGCAAGTTCATAATTAAGCTTAAGTCCATGTTTTCAACTTGTTTTAAAAAGAATAACTCATTAGAGCATGTTTTCAAGTTTTAAAATGGTTTGAATTCATGCATGTTTGCATGTTCTTCATGTTCATGAAAATGGGTTTGAAATTTGGATTTAATTGACTCACTCTTGGGCTTTAAATTCACAAATTGAGCTTTGTAACTTGTTGTATAGTGAGTTTGGATGTGTTTTCCAGAATTTGGGTCCAAGAGGTTGAGTTTTGAGCTTTGGAATACTTGGTTTGAGCTTGGAAGGCAAATTTGAAAATTCCAGAATTTGGCTTCTACGCTCGAGCGAAGGATTCTGCGCTCGAGCGACCATTGTTTCTTCTGAATTCTGCTCGGGCGAGGGAATAGTGGCTCGAGAGTAAATTTCAAGCTCTCAGCATCTTGGTGCGCGCAGGCGTACGCTCGATCGGAGGGACCTACGCTCGAGCGAAGAGTTGTGTCTCACGCTCGAGCGAGCATCGAGCGTAAAATCTGAGCATCCAAAGATTTTTATCAGAGCACGCAATCGCCGACGGAATCCACGCTCGAGCGGGGCTCCTTTGTCTGCATGTCCGCTTGAGCGAAGAAAGCCTCGCTCGAGCGAGACCCCTGTTTTTAGCAAAATTTGTTAAGTGTTCCAAAGTACATCTTTGCATCCTCTTTCCATCCTAGGCATTCCTAGGGCATATTTAAGGCATCTTAAAAAGGATATAGATGTAGAACACACCAAGGCAATCTAGGGATTAAATGATTATCTTTCCCAACTGTATAGCTTAGTGTGTGTTCAATCTGTTAACTGTATAGGGTTGGCATTTCGAGGAGATGCTCTAGTTCATCAGAGCCCGTAACTCGTGAGTAACAATTGTGTAAAGATATGTTCAAATGATTATTTCAACACCGAATCGAATCAAGCATCAATTGATATTGATTACTGAATGAATGTATGTCCTTTATTTCTGAACTGTACTGTGGCATCCTTAGCACCTACTGTTTATTGTTACTGTTACAGAGATCTCTGTCGGTTCCTTCGTCGGAACCATTACTGTTACTGATTGATGGCCATCATTACTGTTCGGTCTTTTAAGACCTACTGTTATTGTCATGCTAATGGATGTACCACATATGATCAAGCATCGCATCAACTACTGATATACTGAATTAATTGAACTATTTTCATTATCGTAAGGACATTCATTCTAAACCCCTTTACGCTTTATGTTATTCACTGGGCTTTAGCTCACTGCTCATATATATATGTAGGTGTACAGGCACCGGATCAAAGCTAGAGGCGTCGGGGTATCTCCAGTTTTGTCAAGCCAACCTACGTGCCTCACTGCGAGGTTCCGAGCCTACTTTGCTAAGGCTTAGGGGTGTGTTAGTTGTCCGCCTTCTGTATTGTTTTGTCTACTGTATAGACTATATTTTGTACCGTACTGTACTGTAATGGGGATTAAGTCCCTGGTTCACTGAATGACATGTATGTATATGGACTGTTCTGTAAATATGTATGAAAAATCTTTTGGCACACAGACTGTCACAGCTCATTAGACATTGTCTATTTACTGTATTGGCTTCCGCCAAGCCCCTCAGATTGCTTTTATCAGATATTATTAAGCAGCCTTCGTAATCTAGGATTACCGCGTTACTGATGCTAAACCCATAGGGGCGGGTTTGGGTCGTGACAGAGTAGTATCAGAGCGATACTTAACCACGAGTTATACCGCACACATGTGTCCAAATGAGCTATAAGGTGTCCTAGAAGAGCAATTAGGGCATGACATAAGCATGAAAAGTGTGTGTGGACATGACTTAATGTATGCTACTGTGTTAATCTGTTTAAACTAGTGACTGCTTACATGATGGACTGTTTAAGTATGCAACTGTTTATGTTTATACTTGCTATAACTCTTTATAGTGAAATGGATAATGCAAATGAATATGAATCCTCATCCACTGAGGCAAGAATGGCACGAATGGAAAGAATGATGGAGCTGATAATTGCTAGACTTGAGCAACAACAGAATTAACAACCTCCACCTCCTCCTCCGGTACAGCCGGAACCGAATGTGAATGTTAATGACGGGGATATAATTGCTCTCACCCAGAAGTTCAGCAAAATGAAACCGCCATCCTTTCAGGGAGGCCTTGAACCGCTGAAAGCTGAAGCTTGGATACTTGAGACTGAGAAACTGTTTGAAGTGTTTCCATGCTCGGAGGCACATAAGGTACTGTTGGCCACCTTCACTTTGCAAGAAGAGGCCAGAAAGTGGTGGATGCTGGTCCGTGACACCAATAATGTAATGACTTGGGCTCAGTTTAAGGAGTCCTTCTTCGAGAAGTATTTTCCCCAGTGTGTCCGGAACAGAAAAGTAACTGAATTTGAACAACTGAGACAGGGCATGATGTCCGTTGCTGAATATGAGACAAAGTTTACCGAGCTTGCTAGATATGCTCCACATATGGTGGACACTGACTACAAGAAGGCCAGAAAATTTGAAGGCGGCCTGAATGTTGCAATACTGGACAGAATTAGTGTTTTAAAGCTACCGACTTATGTCAGTGTTCTTGACCGAGCATTGATGGCTGAGTCAAACATCGAAGCTGTGAAACAATCTGAAACGCCGGTATCTGAATGGCGTGGTAAAAGACAGAATTTCAAGTTCAAGAAAGGCAAGCATAACTCATCAAATAAGAAACAAAATACGGGGTCAATAATTAGCCCCAGCCAAGGGAGTGGTTCCATACCACCCTGTTCTGTATGTGGTAAGAACCATAAGGGAGTTTGTTATAAAATTTCTGGTGCTTGTTACAGGTGTGGCAAGGTGGGCCACATGGTGAAAGATTGCCCTTCCACTGCTCCGAGCAATAGTAAAGCTGCAGGCAGCGCTGCAGCATCAACTGTAGCACCAAAGCCTAACCCCAAAGCTACCGTGAAGGTGCATATGAGGCAGGGCCGAGTGTTTGCCCTAGTACCGGGAGACATGCAAAATACTGAAACCGTTGTGTCAGGTATCCTCTCTATTTGTGCTCAAAGTGCATATGTACTGATTGATTCGGGGTCTACACATTCTTATGTGTCGCATGCTTTTTCACGGAAATTGAATAGACCCTTAGAGCCCATGAATTATCTGTTAGCTGTATCATCACCCGTAGGAGGATCCATGACATGTGCATATATGTATCCTGCTTGCGAAATTATTGTTGGGGATATGCATCTGTTTATTGATTTACTGCCATTGAACATTGATCACTTTGATGTAATATTAGGGATGGACTGGTTACAAAAATATCATGCCACTATTGACTGTGTGACAAAACAAGTTGCTTTCCGCCCACCTGGTTTACCCGAATTTGTATTTAATGGGGTTGGAGTAGTACCTCCTCCGTATTTGATTTCTTCTGTGAAAGCTGTTAAATTGATTAGAAAGGGGTGTAAAGGATATCTGTGTTTTGTACTGACTGTGTCTACTAATGATAATGTTAAAACTGATGTGAACTGTATTCCTATAGTTAGAGAATTCCCAGATGTATTTCCAGATGATCTGCCAGGGGATTTGATTGATAGTGAGATTGAGTTCACCGTTGATGTGATTCCGGGTACACAACCTATATCGAAAGCTCCTTACAGAATGGCTCTAACTGAACTGAAAGAACTGAAAGTGCAACTGCAAGAACTGTTAGACAAGAAGTTTATCAGGCCCAGTACTTCACCGTGGGGTGCACCGGTTTTGTTTGTAAAAAAAAAAGACGGCTCACTGAGATTGTGCATTGATTACCATAAATTGAACAAGGTAACTGTGAAAAATAAATACCCATTACCGCGCATTGATGATTTGTTTGACCAGTTATAGGGTGCCTAATTGTTTTCCAAGATTGATCTTCGATCGGGGTACCATCAACTGAAGGTTAAACCAGAAGACATTGATAAAACTGCTTTTAGAATGAGGTATGGACACTACGAATTTTTAGTTATGCCTTTTGGAGTTACCAATGCACCTGCAGCATTTATGGACCTCATGAATAGAATCTTTAAACCGTACCTTGATGACTTTATTGTTGTATTTATTAATGACTTTTTGTTTTACTCCAAAAGTATAGAAGAACATGAACACCATCTGAGACTTGCCCTGCAGACCCTAAGAGAACAGAAACTGTATGCTAAACTGTCTAAATGTGAGTTTTGGCTTGATCATGTTATGTTTTTGGGGCATGTTGTTAGCAATGATGGAATTTCTGTTGATCCGCAGAAAATTGAAGCTGTAGTGAACTGGCCTAGACCAACAAATGTGACAGAAGTCCGCAGTTTTTTGGGATTGGCTGGATATTATAGAAGATTTGTCAAAGATTTCTCCAAAATTGCATTACCATTGACTCAACTGACACAGAAAGGGACATCATTTGACTGGACTGACCAGAGGGAATCAGCATTTCAAGAGTTGAAAACTCGACTTGTGACTGCACATGTTCTTACACCCTTAGGTACAGATGGTTATACTGTATTTAGTGATGCTTCTCATAAGGGTTTGGGATGTGTTTTAATGCAGAATGGGAAAGTAATTGCTTATGCTTCCTGACAACTGAGACCACATGAAAAGAACTACCCAACCCATGATCTGGAACTGGCGGCAGTAGTGTTTGCACTGAAAATCTGGCGTCACTATTTGTATGGGGCAACATGTGAAGTATATACCGATCACAAGAGTCTGAAGTACTTCTTCACCCAGAAAGAACTAAACATGAGACAACGGAGATGGCTAGAACTGATTGAAGATTATGATCTCCAGATTCTGTATCACCCGGGAAAAGCCAATACCGTTGCTGATGCACTGAGCCGGAAGTCGATTGCAAATTTAGCCTGTTTGCTCACTGGACAGAAAGAGTTGCTTCGTGACCTTGAAAAATCTGAGATTGAAGTTGTCTTGAAAGAACAAGGTGGAACAATAGCTGCTATTTCTGCACAACCGGCACTGATTGAAGAAATTAAGAAGAAACAACAACAAGATGACTTCTTGAAGAAGATCATCGAAGAAAAAGAATCTAAACCGAGATCGGGATTCAAATTTGAAAACAATGTACTGAAATTTCAAGAAAGACTGTGTATACTGAATGACACTGAACTGAGAAGAAGAGTTCTGCAAGAGGGCCACAATTCAAAATTTTCTATCTACCTAGGGAATACGAAAATGTATCAAGATTTGAAACGGAACTTTTGGTGGCCGGGAATGAAGAAAAAAATTGCCGACTTTGTGTCGAAATATCTTCACTGCCAACAAGTCAATGTGGAACATCAGCGACCCGCAGGCTTACTGCAACCCTTATCCATACCGGAGTGGAAATGGAAGCATATCACGATGGATTTTATCGTTGGTTTGCCTCGCTCCAGAAAAGGAATGGATTCAATTTGGGTTATTGTTAATAGACTGACTAAATCTGCTCACTTCTTACCTGTCAAGACAATTTATAATGCGGACAAGTTGGCTATACTCTATATTGATGAAATTGTTAGATTGCATGGAGTGCCTGTGTCTATTGTTTCTGACAGGGATTCGAAGTTTACATCAAGGTTTTGGCAAAGCCTACAGACTGCATTGGGTACTGAATTGAGACTGAGTAGTGCCTACCATCCTCAGATATATGGCCAGTCAGAAAGGACCATCCAGACTCTGGAGGATTTACTGAGAATGTGTGTCCTTGATTTTCAAGGAGATTGGGAAAGTCATTTGCCCTTAGTTGAATGTGCCTACAATAATAGCTTTCATTCAAGTATTGGTATGGCGCCTTTCGAGGCATTGTATGGCAGAAAATGTAGATCTCTGATCTGCTGGACAGAAGTTGGAGATGGGCCTTTGCTTGGGCCCGAGATTGTATATGAAACGACTGAAAAAGTGAAACTAATTCAACAGAGACTGAAAACTGCACAGAGCCGACAGAAAAGTTATGCGGACGTTAGAAGACGAGACAGAGAATATGAAGTGGGTGATCACGTGTTTGTGAAAGTGACACTAATGAAAGGCCAGACTCGTTTTGGAGTCAAAGGCAAGTTAGCGCCAAGATATGTCGGGCCGTATGAGGTTATTGAGAAAATCAATCCGATGGCGTATCAAGTTGCGCTCCCTCCTGAAATGGAGCATATGCATAACGTCTTTCACATTTCTATGTTGAGAGATTATCTTCGGGATCCGTTCCATGTGATTGAGCCTACTCGTGTAGTGTTGAGTGATGACTACACTTACGAGGAGCGGCCTATACAGATTGTAAACAGACGGATTAAGAAACTGAGAAACAAAGAGATTCCGTTAGTGAAAGTCGACTGGCAAAACCATGGTGGTGTGTATGCCACTTGGGAGAGGGAAGATGACATGGCCAAGAGATATCCTGAACTGTTTCCACTGAACCCTGCTTTCTTCCAGAATGAAGGTAACTCGAGTTTAGAGGACTAAACTCTTTTTAAGGAGGGGAGACTGTAATAACCCTCATACTGATCACTGATTAATGCCGATTACTGCTAAATTAAGACCGATTATGGAAAGTAAATGAACCGAATTAATTATCGAATCGATCGATTGAAATCCAAATCAATCGATTAATCAGATTCGCTTAATTGCATGTTTATTTGTTTGAATGTTTAGTTATCTGTTCAGTTTATAGGTTTAAACTGTAAATTGAAGGCCTTATCGGCGGCCGAACCGGAAATCGATTAGTGATTTGTGATCGCCGTAATTTTTGTGATTTAATGGTGTATTTACCTAAAATGTGATTAGGAATGATTAAATTAGATTAAAATAAGCTAAATTGCATGAGTTTGACTTATTTACAATTTGACCACTTAGTGGCCATTATCTACACACCTTGGAGACTCTATCTTGCATTGCACAACACATTTCATCAGCCACTTTTGTCACTCACCACCGAATTGAGAGAGGAAGGAAGTGAGAGACTTGATTTCATTTGAGGATTGGCTTAAGAACTTGAAGAAATTGAAGTGTAGATTGTCAATTGAGCCTTCATACCTCTAATTCAAGACTTAAGGTAGGAATCCATCTCCTTGATTGTGCATTTATGTTAATTCTTGCATGGCTTAGAGCTAAATTGAAGTCTAGAGCCAATTCATGGCTTGTAATGTTTTATTGTAGCTCATTTCATGCATGCATGTGTGTATTGATGAATTTTGAGTTGATTTCATGGCAAATTGTCACATGCAAGTTCATAATTAAGCTTAAGTCCATGTTTTCAACTTGTTTTAAAAAGAATAACTCATTAGAGCATGTTTTGAAGTTCTGAAATGGTTTGAATTCATGTATGTTTGCATGTTCTTCATGTTCATGAAAATGGGTTTGAAATTTGGATTTAATTGACTCACTCTTGGGCTTTAAATTCACAAATTGAGCTTTGTAACTTGTTGTATAGTGAGTTTGGATGTGTTTTCTAGAATTTGGGTCCAAGAGGTTGAGTTTTGAGCTTTGGAATACTTGGTTTGAGCTTGGAAGGCAAATGTGGAAATTCCAGAATTTGGCTTCTACGCTCGAGCGAAGGATTCTATGCTCGAGCGACCATCGTTTCTTCTGAGCTCCGCTCGAGCGAGGGAATGGTGGCTCGAGCGTAAATTTCAAGCTCTCAGCATCTTGGTGCGCGCAGGTGTATGCTCGAGCGGAGGGACCTACGCTCGAGCGAAGAGCTGTGTCTCACGCTCGAGCGAGCATCGAGCGAGCATCGAGCGTAAAATCTGAGCATCCAAAGATTTTTATCAGAGCACGCAACGCCGAGCGACGGAATCCACGCCGAGCGGGCCTTTGTTCGCATGTCCGCCGAAGCGAAAGCCTCACTCGAGCGAGACCCCTGTTTTCAGCAAAATTTGTTAAGTGTTCCAAAGTACATCTTTGCATCCTCTTTCCATCCTAGGCATTCCTAGGGCATATTTAAGGCATCTTAAAGAGGATATAGATGTAGAACACACCAAGGCAATCTAGGGATTAAATGATTATCTTTCCCAACTGTATAGCTTAGTGTGTGTTCAATCTGTTAACTGTATAGGGTTGGCATTTCGAGGAGACGCTCTAGTTCACTATAGCCCAGAACTCTGTGAGTAACAATTGTATAAAGATATGTTCAAATGATTATTTCTGAACGCTGAACTGAACTGTTTACTGAACTGATATTGATTACTAAATGAATGTATGTCCTTTATTTCTGAACTGTACTGTAGCATCCTTAGCACCTACTGTTTACTATTATCATAGAGATCTCGCCGGTTCCTCGTCGGAACCATTATCAAGTATCGATTGATGGCCATCATTACTGTTCGGTCTTTTAAGACCTACTGTTATTGTCATGCTAATGGATGTACCACATATGACTATTTACTGTATTGAACTACTGATATACTGAATTAATTGAACTGTTTTCATTACCATAAGGACATTCATTCTAAACCCCTTTACGCTTTATGTTATTCACTGGGCTTTAACTCACTGCTCATATATATATGTAGGTGTATAGGCACCGGATCAAAGCTAGAGGTGTCGGGGTATCTCCAGTTTTGTCAAGCCAACCTATGTGCCTCACTGCGAGGTTCCGAGCCTGCTTTGCTAAGGCTTAGGGGTGTTTTAGCTGTCTCCCTTCAGATCGCTTTTGTCTCATCAGATAGATCAGATTTTGTACCGCATCAGCATCAGAATGGGGATTAAGTCCCTGGTTCACTGAATGACATGTATGTATATGGACTGTTCTGTAAATATGTATGAAAAATCTTTTGGCACACAGACTGTCACAACTTATTGGACATTGTCTATTTACTGTATTGGCTTCCGCCAAGCCCCTGTACTCTGTTTTACTGTGTTACTGTTAAGCAGGCCTTCGGTAATTTAGGATTACTGGCCGGTTACGGTGCTAAACCTATAGGGGCGGGTTTGGGTCGTGACAATATGCAATGACTGTTTCATTTTGCATAAAAACGCAACCTAAACTATTGTATAAGGCATCACTATAAATTACAAACCTATTCGTTCCCATAGGGAATGCTAGTATAGGAGCTGTCATAAGTCTATTTTTCAACTCTTGGAAGCAACGTTCCTACTTGTTAGTCCATTCAAAGGGTGCATTTTCTGAGTTAGCTGGGTCAAGGGCGATGCTATCTTCAAGAAATCTTGCATGAAGCGTCGATAATAGTCGGCTAGACCCAAGAAGGTTCGAATCTCAAACATGTTAGTAGGTCGTGACCAATCCACAATTGATGTAACTTTTTGGGGGTCAACCGAAATGACATCCTTGTTAATGATGTGACTGAGGAAGTGTATACTAGTAATCTAGAATTCGCATTTCTTCAACTTGGCATAAAGTTTGTGATCGCGTAGTGTCTATAGGACTCTTCGCAAGTGGTGTTCATGATCTTCTGGTTGATTTGGAGTATATGAGAATGTCGTCAATGACAAACTCATCAAGATAGGGTTTGAACACCCGATTCACGAGGTCCATAAAGGCTGCTAGAGCATTTGTGACGCCAAATGGCATGACGAGGAACTCGTAACACCCGTAATGTGTTCTGAATGGAAGTTTTTCGATACTTTCCGTTTTGACTTTTAGTTTATGATAGTCGAAACGCAAATCGATTTTCGAGAATACTTGGGCACTTTGAAGTTGATCGAACAAGTCATCGATTCGTGGCAGGGGGTATCGATCCTTGATTGTGACCTTGTTTAATTCTTGATAATTGATACACAATCTCATTGTACCATCCTTCTTCTTTACGAACAGTACTGAAGCTCCCTAGGGTGAGGTACTTGGTCGAATAAAGTCTTTGCCCAGTAGTTTCTGGAGTTGGGTCTTCAATTCTTTCAATTCCATCATTGACATGTGGTAAGGGGCTTTTAATATTGGATAGGTACCAGGTTAAGTTTCAATGGTGAATTTGATTTCCCAGCCAACCAGGGTACCAAGTAAATTTCCAGGAAAGACATCTGAAAATTCTTAAACCAGGGGTATTACATCAAGTGTGGGGGCCTCTAGTTGAGTATCAATCACATAACAGATATAACTACAACAACCCTTTCTTAGAAGTCGTTGGGCTATCATGGAGGATTTAACACATGGAGGGGTGGAAACTCCAGTTCCATCAAAGACAAGCTTGAGTTGGTTTGGTAACCGAAGGGAGACCTTTTTGACTTCGCAATTGATAGAGGTGTGATTAGTAGCCAACCAATCCATTTCTAAGATCACATCAAAGTGACCAATGCGGAGGGGAATCAAATATACGTATAATGTTTCATTTTTTAAGGATATAGCACAAGATTTGTACATTTCAGTACCAAGGGCAGAATTACCAGAAGGAAAAGACACAAATAGTATATATCCTAAGGGTTCTGGTGTTGATGCTAACTTGGAAGCAAAGTGTGGTGTAAGAAAAGAATGAGTTGAATCAGAGTCAATGAGGACATGAGTTAAATGACCACAAACAGAAAGTGTACATGACACAATATTCTCGATAACCTCTGGGTTTCCAAGCACCAAGGCGAAAGCTCTTCCTTGGTATTTTTGGTCCTTTTTCACTCCTCCATGTACTGCGGGTTTTAGGGCTGGTTCAGAGGGGCTTGCTACAGGATTAGTAAACTTTGGACAATCTCGTAGCAAGTGGCCAACTTGACCGCATCTAAAGCATGCTCCCGTGCTTTGATGACATTGTCCCCAATAAGCCTTCCCACACGTAGGGCAATTTGGAATGGTGCCACTTCTAGGGTTAGTAGGACCTTGATTGCGTAGATTAGTTGAACCTGTATTTACCTTCTTGGGAGGTGCAGCACCAGATTTTCTATGATCTCTTTCCCAAAATCGCTTCTTTTGACTTGGTTTCCCAGAACGCAAGGCTTTAATTCTTTTTTCGGCAATGCATGCTCAATCCACCACTCCTACATATGTTGGCATCTTCAGAACTTCAATCTTGTTTCTGATGTCATCATCTACGCCAGCTGCGAACTTCCTAGCTTTCCGGGCTTCAGTGGAAATGACATATGTTGCGAATCGGGCTAGTTGAGTGAACTTGCTTTCATATGCGGCCACCGACATTGTTCCTTGTTTTAGATGTATGAATTTCGATGCTTTTTGTTCTCACAGTGAATCCAGAAAGTATTTTTTGCAAAATACGTCCAAGAATCTTGCCGAAGTCACGATTTCTTCTTTTTCCAAGGTAAGAAGCCACCATTCCTGCTTATCATCTTTGAAAGTGAAAGTAGCAAAAGTTACCTTCTGACTTTCTACGCAAGGCAGCGTGCGAAAAATCTTTTCCATGTCCATAACCCAAGGTTTTGCTATCAAAGGGTTTGAACCGCCGGTGAATGTGGTGGGCTTCAGATCCTGGAATTGTTTTATTGTAACCAGCTCTTCTCGTCGTTCTGACATTCTATAGTTTATGTTGGTTTGCAGGGCCTGCAAAAAGTTGGTAACTGTTCTTTTCATAATTTTTTCCATTGACTCAGTTCCACTGACAGATGACCCAGTCTTGTTACTATCATTGGCCATTACTTCAAGGTAAATTTAGTAGAAATAATTTAATGAACACGACATCATATGTATAAAGCATCATATAGATATATATATATATATATATAGAACACTTGCTTTCCTTGATACAAATATAGTGTTAGTACTACATTCTTATCCAAAAGTTAAAAGTTATGTTAGTGTCTAATCCTTGAGTACAAAAAATAAGGATTAGAACTAATCATGGTTAGCTCACAAAACAAAGAAAAAACAAAAGGATCCTCCTCTCCAGCATCTAGTCGGATAGCCATGGAAAGTACTGTTGCATGAGAACCTCGAATTCTCATTCTAGCTGCACTACCCCGAAACAGACCCATGCTGCATGAACTGTATAAAGAGGGACGGACTGTAGGTATCCCCAAAGCGTTCGATCGACAATCCACCTAGGTGTCTCAATATATGTTAAGTCATTGCTAAAGTCAACATTGTGGACATTAATAATGTCTAGAGAGTTGGGGACATCAGTGAGTACGTAGTCACCGGGGAAAACATTTCCTCTCCTCTCAGCAAAATGCGGGGGCAAAGGGCCAACTATATAGTGAGTGCGGTCAAACCTTGGAGCAAGACCGACCACGTGGATAGGTCCGAGATACCGTCCTCACGCATATGCACGGCTCTACCTCCATGATAGGTATGTTATATCATCAGGATCGGCCTGTACATATATTGGCCATCCCATCAATTGGTTAAGGCCCGGATGTAGTCGCCTTACTATGTCTTTAGAGTCTTACCATCCTTCTGGCGAGGCGGAGGCATAGTGCACTCCTAAGATCCCCTCCAAACACATAGCCTCGAGTTCATTCCAGAATGCCTCACTAAGAATGAACTCGGACATCTCTACATCACCAACATTAGTCATGGTACAAACGTAAGATTCTACAGAGAAGGACTGACGTTGCATGTAAAAGCGATTTATTTCTGTATTATTATTATTATTATTATTATTATTATTATTATTATTATTTGTTTGGTTGGTTGGTTGAAACCATTGCTCTGATACCGTTTTTGTTATGAACCAACCCCTGGACGCTTAGGATTGGAATCACAACTTATTAAATAATTCTCATTTTACCAAATTAAGTGGCGTAAGCAGAAGTGAAATAAAAAGTGAGAAAATAATTAAAGAGATAATTAATTTTATGAATTACCCTACTAGTTAAATAAAAAGGAAATTCATCCATTGGCTTTTATTATATTATGATTTGGTGACAAACAATAAAACGAAGGAAAGTAAGAAAAGAAAAAAATAAAAAATAAATGTCCGCAACAAGTTCTGTGCTGGTCTACTACATGAGGTCATAATCCTTCCTTATATTTCATCACCTGAAAGGGGTAATAGCTATAAACACATAGCAGAGTGAGAGAAATTATGCCAAGAGCGTAGGACTAAAAAATAAACATGGATAGTTATTTAATGCTAAAACATTAAACATAACTTACTTTGAATAAACAAATTATCTAAGTGACATAAACTGAAATTCAGAAATTATGTAGATAAATAATCATAACCACAGTACAAAACAGAATAGAACAGAGATCGTTGGGGTGAAAATCAGAACAGAAGTCAATGGATCAATGATAAACAGAAGGCCACAAAATAACCAAGGAGAGGCTAATAGTTATTTAAGTTCCTCAAAGCCTAAAACCCCGTGGTTGTACTTACCAAAAATAAATATTTATATAATCTTTGTCAAATAATTTCTAAAATTTAAACAAACATATCCATGGATTTTAATTTAAGCAAATAGAGTTTAGAAAATTATTAACGTATTTGAAATCTAAATATAAGTTATAAAACATAACTTGTATAAAATAAATTATGGTAATTCAAAATATACGTAAAATATATTATAGTAAATCAAGGTATAATATAACTCACCTTGATATTACTTCTTACTGTTTCTCTCATATTTTTGCCGGCTTTTTGAGACTATTCTCTCTTTTTTTATATATATATTTTATTTATTGACTTCATAGCCTTTTCTTATATATACAATGACGAATCAAGATCCCCTCATTGAATTCTCTCATTCACTTCCTACTTGCAAAGCTATTGGGTTTACTTTTGGATCTAATTTTGATGATCTGAACCATTCACATTTTACGATTTATTGAGTATATCATATCTGTAAAAAATCAAGTTGATCAGATATCAAAAACTATATATTCGAATCATCAAACTAAAAATTATTTTTTTAAAAAATTTAATAAATAGTTTTCCGAACACATGCTTTCTGATATTCGATCAACTTGATTTTTTATAAGTATGATATACTCAATAAATTTTAAAATATGAACGGTTCAAATCATTGAAATTGAGCCAAAAATTGAGCCCAATAACTTTGTAAGTAAAAAGTGAAGGAGAGAACTCAAGTAGAGGATCTTGATTCATCATGGGTGATGAATCACCTTGTAATGATGCCTCTAAATTGATGACTCACCCCCTATGTGCTAGATAGCACAGATGCCTCAACTATCATCCTCTAGCATTTGCACACCCTCTCAAATTAATTGTTGTGTTAACTTGGCCTCCAAGTAAAATATATTCATCATATTTTTTGATAAATCAATGTCAAATTAAAAGTTAGTTTGGGATATTTTAAAAAAATATATTTTTTGACTTATTGACTTATATGGATTGGATTTGGGTTGAGTTTGATGTGATGTGTTTGAGAGGTGATGTGATTTAAATAAGATAATATGACTTAAATAGGATAGTGACTTTTTGTATTATTTAGTAGATACCAAACTTGACCTAAATTATATCTTTAACACGTATAGCTATATAATTAGATATATTATTATTATTTATTTATTTATTAGTAATAACATCATATTAATTAAATATTTAAGGTGTTACACAAAAATTATCTTCTTTTTTTTTTTTTTTTTGGGTAAGGAGTCGAGCTAACTACTTTATGCTAATAATGATATGCTCGACTACATTTATTTTTTTCCCAGTTCTCAATTCTTTTTGGACCACCAACAACTTGGCACGTGGCAAAGCTTCCTATGGAAACTTTGGTGACCTTCCTCCCTTTTTTCTCATTAGTAATCTCGAAAAATCATAAAACATTACGTATGTAATAATCTGAACCAATGATATAATAGAAAATCATATAACATTACTTATGTAATAATCTGAACAAATGATATAATAGAAAATTTTGTTCTTAAAATATGATAATTTACCATTGTTAAGTAGTTTGGAAGCAAGGAATAATCCGATTAATATAAATTATAATCTTTTAATTGTCAAAATATCACAAAGTACAATTTGGAAAAATTAAGAAAAAAATTTCAAAATTTGAACCTTATAACAAAATAAATTCTAAATTTTTAATTTTATCAATTTGAAACTTAAGTTTTTGATTTATTTTTAATCTAAATTATTTGTCTATTTTTATTAATTAAAATCAATAAAAAAAATAGATATTTTAGTTATTGAAATCGATAAAAAGAGTATTTTAGATATTATATATATACAATTTAATGATTAATTTTATTTTTTTTTTTTATCAATTTTACTTAACAAAAGAAGGGGAATGACTTATATTGAAAACAAAGTAAAATATTAAGATTTAAATTGATAAAACTAAAAAATAAAAATTTATTATGAGTTGTTTTGGAAAGTTAGCTAAAAGTTAACTTTTTGATTTTTTTTAAATTTTTTTCAAAAAAAGTGTAAAAAAATAAAGAGATAATATAACTCAAAATAGATTAAAAATCAAAAATTAATTTTTAACCAAGTTTCTAAATTAGGCCTATGTTAAGACTAAATTTTTGAGGGGTTTTTTTTTTTTTTTTAATTATAAATTGTCTCTAAAATTTCTACTAATAAGGCCACGTTTGGAAAGACTAAATAAGTGTACTTTTTGATTTTTATTGAATTATGTGTAGAAAAAGTAGAGAGGAGATGTTGATTGATGTGATCCAAAAAAGATAAAAAGATAAAAAGTATGGACTAAAATAGGATAGTCAAACTTGACCTAAATTCTTTCTTTCCTCGTAGGCTCGTAGCGTTAACTTACACTTGAAGACTACTTTTTAGTCTTTGCTTTTTTGGTCTTTTGACAAACCAAAAGCTGTCTCTCTGTCTACCAAAACGCAGAGAATAATATCTTTTAGGATAACTTACACTTGAAGACTACCTTTTAAGTCTTTGCTTTTCTATTAATTTTTGGTCTTTCCAATAAGTTTTTGTTAAGAATGGTACCACCAAAACACAAATTATTAAATTCTTTTAGGATAAAAATTCTAACAATGTGTATATATATATGTTATGTTCTTGTTATTTCATAGTGAATTTCATCGACATTTTCTTTAGGGTTAAACTAGCCATGTCACTCAGCCAACTTGCTTCCTCTATTCGCCAACCTCCTTCTCAAGCCGAAGTGACACCAGCCATTTCTAGCCTTCGAAGGTAACTTAGTGCAAAAATAAGATAAAACTGCTTAGGAAAAAATCATTTTCTGAGTTTGTATACGTTTAGTTTTCTGTTGCCCACTTATCTACGAAATGCATCAATTTGTTATTTTTCTCTTTTAATGCAATTTGTGCTTTATACTTCATGGATATGTTTGCCTGCATTAGATTTGATGGGATAATATTAATTGATATTTTATTATATTATTCTGGAGATTATCAATTTTTTAGAATTACATTTCTTCGATTAAAATTTCAAGTTCAAAATTTCTCAAGTACAAACTTACATTTAATTGAGCCCCGGCTAGTAGACAGTGGGATTGGTCTCTCGGATTAACCGCTCTATTAAGCCTGATAGCAAGTTAAAAATTAAATAATAAAAAAAAAATGTATCTTAGATTAATTTCTATCTCACGTTTGAATGGTCTCTGAATTAAAAGAGGATTAATAAAATCATATCCTATCACAAGAAATTTTTTATAGATTATACTTTTAGAATTATGTAGTAGTGACATATTTGCATATTATGATAAAAATGATGGGTATTATGTTTAATATATAAAAGGTTCATAATAAGCCACATATTTCAACATAATAAAGAAAATATATATATATATATATATATTTATATCACTACTCAATAATTATAATTCACTACTCAACAATTATAATTCAAGGGTATTTTGATTTTTAAAACCTCAAATTGGGACCGTCTTTATTCCTCCTATTTTGTATCTCACCTCTCATGAGACTCAATATATTCCATATGAAGATATATACCGTCTCAAATAACTGTTAATTTGGAAACTCTTTTGTGTCTAAACATGAAATTTGAAATTGGCCAAGATACGTAATCCAATCATATGCTTTAATCTCCAAATAAACACAACTCCAGTCTAAATTTAAAATAATTTATGATTCGATAATAAAATTATACAATTTTATGGAGATATATATATTGTCAGAGTACAAGAAATTAAAAGTATGGTTTAGTTTTGTTTTACAATAGTTGATTTGATTGGATTGCTCATATATGTCCCATTTCCTACAGCCATGTGAAAGGTAAAGCTGGATCAGAAGATGGTTCACGTCCACTGGTTTCCGTCACCGATGAAAGTGGACAATCTTTTCCAATTTCTTATGATGATATTTACCAATGCATGGAGGAAAGCGAAGATGCTCAGGTGTCTGATTTTGTTTAACAGTATTGAGTGTGAAATATAATTATATTTTATTTATTTATTTTTCTAAATTTCTCACTAAATTTATAAATCAAACACAACCTTAATTTTATTATATTTTTCTGACTAATATTTTGTAACACTCAATACTGTTTTCACTCGGCCAAGGTCCATATCTCACTTTGGATTGGATTAACTTTTGAATCATGTCCTAAAGGATATTTGTAGGGCTATTAGTTCAATGGTTAACGAGTATTGTTATACAAACAAACTTTACCCTACGAGCATTTTTGTTTTTGGTCCTAAATTTGAAAATTTGTACAAAAATATTGAAATTATATTCGTTTGAATAGACTGAATTAAATGAGATTAGCATTTCTACTTCCTTAGGACTATTAGTATGGGAATTCTCAATTTATTTCATAGCTATTGTTTGGATTGATTTAAAATTATTATTATTATTATTATTTGATAAATAAAGATAGATATTATTAACAAAGTATCAAGATGAAACAAAAAAAATACAAAAACTACCGTCCACATCAAGCAAAAACTAAAGAAAACTAAAAAGTCAAATCATCCACAAAATCTATAAAGACCAACACATCTGGATTCACCGATTTCGTTACCCAACTGTAAAGAATCAAAAAGAGCTTATTCTCCAACTAAGCCACCGAATGAAATGTCCCCTGAAAAGTACGTCTATTATGCTCCAACCAAATCGACCGCATTAAGCACTGGACAGCAAGCAACCACACCTTCTGTCAATGCCTCCCAACTCTCACCCCTCTCTAATTCTGAAGAACATTTACAATCAAGCCCGCCTAAACCCAAACAAACCAACAAGAAGTGACCAAAGCCTAGTCACTATAGAACAATGAAGAAGCAAATGATCAACCGACTCAGTATTGCTACAACGCATACATCAATAATTAACCAAAATGTGCCGGCGTCGAATCAGATTCTCAATAGTCAATATACACCCTAAAGTTGTTGTCCATACAAAGAAAGCAACCTTAGAAGGAGACGCTGTGACCCAAACACTCTGCCAAGGAAACATCATTGTTACACCTTCCACATGAGATCAATAAAATTCTATTCATCTTGTTTGATTCTAATTTTCTGAATTCAGTTTTTTAAAAATTGAATTTTTTATTTTCCTTATTTTTTTTTGTTTTTCATGAATTTTTTTTAATATTTTAAGCAATTTTTTTTTTAAAACTTTTTAGATGCACCTAACCTAGATATATCAAAAAAGTAAAATATTTGTAAAAAATATTTTTAAAAAATAATAAATACACAAGAATACGAAAATGTACTGAATTTTCGTATTTTTTTAAATATTTTTTGATATTTAGTGAATTTTTTTTAAAAAAATTTACAAATATTATACTTTTTAATTGTATTTATATTAAATGTATCTAAAAACTAAAAAAAATTATTTAAAATATTAAAATAAAATTCAATGAAAATTAAAAAAAAATACTCAAAAAATAAAAACTCATTTTTCAAAAAATTATGTTTAGACAATTGAAATCAAAATTTAATTTATCTAGACTTCTCCTTAATATCTCCTGTTGTATCTCACCCCCACTTCGGGCTTGTTTGGTTTGTTTTTGGGAGAGTTATTTTTGAAAAAAATTTGGGAGAGTTGTTTTAGAAATTTTTTTGGTTTGTTTGGTTGTATATTTTGAGAGAGAAATTTTTTGTGGGAGTTTGGGATGATTTGATATTTTGGAAGAATTGAGTAGATGTATGTGTGTGAGAGAAAAAGTGATTGAGAAGGAGAGAGGAGAGAGAAAAAGTGATTGATTGATGTGTAAGAGAGAGAGTGATTTTGAATTTTTTTTAAGAAAAACTCAAACCAAATAATTTTTGAGAAATTTTTTTTTTTAAATTCATCTCTGAAACTCAAACCAAACAAGCCCATTATGTCCGGGTGAGAAATATTATTTTTTTTAATTAAACATTAAATTATATATTTTATTAAATTATTAATTCAATCTCGAGTCTATGTTAGGTTCTGACACATAAACAAGGCCTCTTAAATTATGCCTTCAAATTTATGTTCCAAGAAAGTCTCACATTATTTAAAGACAGTGAGGAATTGTTTTTCGAAATACATATAAACCGTAGCCCTTTACACAATTGAATTTTTCTTAGTATCTTGTGATATATTCATTTTAAATTTTTTTTTTAAAAAAAATTATCATTGATTTTATGTATAACAATTTGTTTTATTAATCACTTTGCTTTTCATTTAAGGCCCTGTTTGGGATTTACTAGTGTTATTGATTTTTTGACTTTTTATGAAAAAATATATAAAATGATAGAGAATAATGTGATGACTTGCAGTAACTTTTAAACTTTTTAGTTAAAAACTGAACTCAGCAAATAGATTACAAATCTTATTGCAAAATTCGTGCACCTCTAGCCAATATTCCTCAATCGTTTCGCATATGGTTTCCACCCTACGATACTCCGATGAATGCCATCGAGTCAGGCCAGTCAAATCTCTAATATCACTTGATGCAGCAAAATACACAAGGATTAGTTATCGTTTCAGTAGATGAAAATGACTCTCGAATCTATGAGAAAAATAAAATATTAAATCCATAAGAAAAATTAAATATTTTAATATTATCAAATAAAAGTTATCTTTTGCCTTAAAGTCAATGAGCTTCCTGTCTAAGCAACTGTTAATTTTTATTGTACAATCCCACATCAAGAAAAGGAATAAAAATAAATTATTTTACTATATAAACCTTATACTCCCATTTAATTTTGTAGTGTTTTGTATGTTTCGGTTTAAATTTTAAAATTTAAATAAAATTTAAGATGGTTTAAATTTTAAAATTTAAATAAAATTTAAAAGTTTTAATTAATTAATTTTTGTATAAATTGGTTGGTCCTTTGACCTAGCGGATAGGGTGAACCGTTTTCGGTTTGACTGATTCGTTACTTTAGCTGCGATTTTAGCAATTTTATCAAAATATATTAGTTAAATTTGTTTGATTTAAAATAAATTAAAGATTGATCTAATTAAAGATTAAACGGTTAAGATTCGAAATAAACTTCAAGCCCAAACAATTGTTAACTTTTAAACAATTAAGAAAATCTACATTAACTATCTTTCATTTAACTTTTATTTTATAATATCAAATCGAGAAAAGAAAGAAAAAGTGAATTGTTTTACTTACATAAAGTGAATTTTATGCTCTCATTTATCTAAGCAAAATGAGATCTTTAGTGAGAAGCCTCATGATCAATATCTCATACTATTTTTTTTTTAATTTTTTGAATTTTAAACAATTAAGAAAATCCCTATTGGCTAGCTTCTATTTAACTTTTATTTTACAATCTTACATAGAGGTTTTGATTTTAAAAATAATTTTGTATGAGATTTTAAAACTCTCATAATATCTCTACTTAAAAGTACTCTTCTATAAAATATATAGAAATATCGATAATCTCAATGTCACTCTTACTACTTCTTAATATAAAAATAATGAGATAATTATAACAATTTTAAATTTGTGTTTAAAGCTTATAAATTATGAGATAGATTATTATAATTTTAAATTTATATTGTGTCATTTTAAATTTAAATTAATAGATTGTTTTTCATATTTAGTGATAGTTTAAATTTTAATAAAATAAAATTTAAAAATTTTAATTAATTAATTTTGTGTAAATTGTTTGGTCTTTTGACCTAATTGATTAAAATAAATCATTTTTGGTTTGAATGATTTGTTGGTTGAGCCGTGATTTTAATAGTTTTACATGTTACGATGATTCTTTCTTACTCATTAAGTTTTTAAAATTTCTTTAATCATTTCCCTTTCAAAAACTAATATGATAATTTTTTAAAATTCATATATTTTTATTCTAAGATAGTGAAATATTATAACTATGTCATTTTTTTTTTAATAACAAAACATAATTTTAATTATTAATTGTCAATACAACAATTTTCATTTATCTATACTATATATTATAATAAAGGAACATTTGAAATAAAACTCTTAAATTTATATATAAAATTTTATTTACAAGAGATAAAATATAAAATTTAAAAATATTAAATATAATAATTATATTTTTAATAAATAATATATTATTTCATCTTGTAAATAGCATAGGTGATATGTTAGTTATTATTATTTATTATTGTTATTATTTTTCTTTGCATGTAGGAAGTGATCAGCGAAGCGGTAAATGATGAGTGTTTGTGGCAACAATTTTGCGGACTTCCCGCCGTTTCAAATGTTATTAGAAAAAGGATTGAAGGTTTGCATAAATAAAGCTATTTATTGTCTTTTCTCCTCATTTATTTTTTAATTTTTTGATAATTTGTTAATATTATAATTGACCTCTTAAAAAATAAAAAGAACAAATTACTCCCGAAAGATGTTTGAAAAAGCAATTAGCTCCTCCAAGAAAAAAAATTTCACCAAATTGCTTGGGCAAAAAATGTTCAAAACTACTTTTTTTGAAACATGTTTAAAAGTACATTTTTGTCTTATAAAAGATTAATTAGCTCAAGAGAACTTCACTATAGTTAAATTAAATTTCCAGGCAATTTGCTCTAATTGATCACTTTTGAACATTTTTTAAGAGTCAGTTTGTTCCAATTAATTATTTGAGGAATTGCACTTTTAAACATTTTTCTAGAAGTATATTGTCAATTTCTTATTTTTTATTTTTAACTGGTACTATGAAAAAAATAAGAAGATTTGAAGTTAGGAATATTAATGAACCCCG
The DNA here is from genome assembly GCA_025200525.1 of Camellia lanceoleosa. Lineage (NCBI taxonomy): Eukaryota > Viridiplantae > Streptophyta > Magnoliopsida > Ericales > Theaceae > Camellia > Camellia lanceoleosa. Next base: position 44,057,797 of record CM045760.1, read on the forward strand.
ATTATTGCATTGCTTAGGCTACTCTTTTTTAGCTTCTAGGGTCTATTTCTTAGCACAAGATTCCTCAAAACATTACATAACTTTATTGCATTGAAATTGTTAAGATGATTGTATATATATATATATATATAGAGAGAGAGAGAGAGAGAGAGAAGAGAGTCTCTGTATATTGAATAATTGAACTATTACAAGAGGTGACCTATATAGAGGGACGAAACCAGACTTTTGTCCTCCGAGGGGCCAAAACTTGAATAAAAATGTAAGTAATGTTAGAGATTCACAATCTACCCACAATTATATGACAATGAATTGGGCGTTATATGGTTGAATTTGTGACCAAAAAAAATAAAATAAATAACAAGTAATTTGCAATCAAGAGATAAGTCCAAAACAAAAAACGGAAAAGAAAAAACTTAAAATTAAAAGAAGAGAGAAAATAAAAAATATAAGAATAAAAAAATTTACAAAAGACAAAAGAAAGAGAAGAGCACGTGAATTGCTTTAAAGTAAAAAAACAGAATAAAGAAGAGCTGGGGGCAATACACATCACATTTGAAATAGCAGAAGAAGAAAAAAAAAAAAAAGAAAAAAAAAAGAAAAAAAAGAATACACAGGTAGTCAAGCCAAAAGCCTCGGAGGGAGAGGGGGAAGGGGTACGACCCCTTATAGTCTCCACATAGGTCCATCCTTGCCTATATATAGGACTTATATAAAGTGTTAATTAAGAAACCATGAGAATAAAGAAACATATAGAAATATGAAAACCTAACAAATATGGAAAGTAATATATTATAGATATGCCTTAACAGCCCCCAAACTCAATTAGGTAAACTAACTAGAGTTTGGAAAAACAAAACAAAAATAAATGAGAGTTTGCTGCTACGGCAAATGAAAGAGTTTGCCATGGGCAATTGAAAAGAGTCTACTACTAGGGGCAAATAAAAAGGCCTGCTATTGGCAATGAAAAAGAGTTTGCTGCTAGGGTAAATGATAAAGGCCTGGTAGGGTCCTTGGGAGGCAACTGATGTGATGGGCCTTGAGAGGCACTTGAATAAAAATGGATATTGAACCAACAACATACACGTAACTTATGATGTGGTACTAAACAGTGATATATGAAAAAGTGCGCCATGGGTGCTGCTTATGAAAGGATGTACCAAGGGGCGGCTTAACTGGTGCGCCAAGAGGCAGCTTGGATGGTTCACATGGTGCATCACCATGCTTACCATGATATAGGGTACTACCCCCCCTCCCCTCAAAAAAAAAAAAAAAAAAAAAAACTCAAATAGATTTTAAGATAGAAACCTATTTGAGGTTGAAAGGAAGAGAACTAAAAGAAAGTGCAGAAACACAAATAAATAAATGAATTTTGATATGGATTCAGATCTATATTGAAAGAACAGAAGATTGAGATTTGACGCCCGTGGCGGAGATGGTGGTTGATTGGTTGTTGGAGATTGGGATTAACGCAGGCATGTGTTGAAACTCTAACGGGCAACGAAAGCAAGGTTTCCAATCGGTCGCCTGCCGATGAACTAGAAAGATAAGCCAGATCTTATAGTTCTGATACCATGTTAAGATAATTGTATATATATATATATATATATAGAGAGAGAGAGAGAGAGAGAGAGAGAATCTTTATATATTCAATAATGTTGTATATTATATTGTTGTATTGAACTATTATACGAGGTGACCTATATATAGGACTTATATAGGGTTGGTTTGGGAAGTGAGTTGGCTTTTTGGTTTTTTGACTTTTTTGGCTATTTTAGCCCGGGCTAAAAAGCTTGGTTTGGGAAGGACTTTTTGGCTTTTTAGCTTTTTTGACTTTTTTTTGTGAGAGAAGAGTGTAATGATTATGGGTTGGATGTGATGTTTTGTTTTTTGTGGCTAAAATAGCCTATTTTGTCTTTTGTGGCTAAAATAGCCAAAAAAAAAAAAAAAAAAAAGCCTCATATTCTTCTTCCCAAACGGTGCCATAGAGTGTTAATCAAGAAACTGTGAGAATAAGGAGACATAAAAATATGAAAATCTAATAAATATGGAAACTAATACATTCTAGATATGTTATCTTGGAGCAAGGGGTAAGAGTTGTTATATTTTGTTGATAATAATAATGGAACAATTCTGTTTGTAGAACTAGAAGGTCTTGAGATAGTTCGGTCCATATCTGATGTGGGCGTCAGAGCATTGAGAGGACCTTTGCGCTCAAAATATCTCTTAAGCCCCAAACCACCTTGAGAGGAACAACTACCAAGAAGCAGCCAGCTAACTACCCCATTCCAATCGAATTTTCTTCGATGTGTTGACTCATCCAACACCTGTGGGGTTGTTTGGAATATTTTAAGCGATGGTTTGGAATGATCTAAATAAGTGTACTTTTTGACTTTTTATGAAATATGGATTGAGTTTGAAGTGATGTGGTAGAGAGGTAATATGACTTAGATAAGATGATGTGACTTAAATAGGATATTGACTTTTTGACTTTTTTAAATTATGACAAACAAGGCCTAAATAAGTGTACTTTTTGATTTTTTAGAAATATGCCTAAATAAGTGCACTTTTTGACTTTTTATAAAATATGAGTTGAGTTTAAAATGATGTTGTAGAGATGTGATGTGACGTAAATAAGATGATATGACTTAAATATGATAGCGACTTTTTGATTTTTTTAAGGGATAACAAACCTAGCCTTATATTATGGAGATATATTGGAACTCCTTATACTTTGGTATTTTTTTTCTTCATTAAGCTCCTAACTAATTTTTTTTTTTATTCAAATAAGTTATCCAATTTTCTAAAGTGATCCAATTTATCCCTTCTACTACATTTTGTTCATTTTTTTTTCATGAATTTGAGATTAATTTATTTTTTACACACCTTTTTATAAAAACAATTTTAAAAATTAATTAAAATAATTAGTTCTCAAAATGATCAATAATATCTTATGGGGTAATTGCACACCGGGATTTTAAAAAATATACTATATATATATAATTTATAATTATAATTATTAATTTTTCTTATTAATTTATAACTATTTTTATAAAATTACACTGATTTGATATTTCTCTATATCATTTCCATCGTTCATGTAATAGCAAAAATGATTTGTCCCCCTAAAAACAATCCCCATAATCTCCCTAATTTCCTTTTTTGAAAAATTATTTTTTTTTTATTTTTTTTTAATTTTTTTTACTTAAATAGGCAATTGTGGGGATTCGGGACCCCCGGATTCGGGGGCCGAATCACTTCTGCATGTAATAGTATAAATACTAATCACATGATGGAACATTAGGTGGTTTCAACAGAGCAAAGACAGTAATAGTCCGCAACATGTCAATCGACAACAGCCACGACAATCTCCCTTCAAATTCTGGTAAGGTTTGGTAATTGATTTAATTTTTTTTTTATTCAAACAATTAATTTAATTTTTATTACTTTTTTTTTTCTTAAAATATTAGCCTCTTTCGAGAATTTAATTTTTTTTAAATACAATTATTATACTTCAAAATATTAAAAACAACACTACTTTGTTTTTTATATAATGCACAAAGTGATTGTCTGAGATTTAAACCTACAATTTTAAAGTTATTAAGTCAAGATTTTACCATTGAACTAATGGTTTAACTTTTCAAAATTATCCTTTGATAGTATAATTATTATATTTCAAAAATATTAATGTTACATTGTGTTTGGTTGAGGGATTTGAGAAGAAAAAGAGAAAATATAGGTGAAATGTGAATAAAATATATATACATTTCACTTAATTTCATACACCTTTTCCCTTTTTCTTTTCAAATTCCTTTGCAAGTCCTCTAACAAAAACACGGCGTTAATGAATTTGAAAAGGCAAAATAGAAAATTCATATTATTTTAGTTCTTGAATTTTGAAAAAAAAAAACTACATATTTTCGGAACAATGAAAACTATAATAAGATATTAATATTTTGGGACGGACAGAGTAAGTTATTTTATTTTTTAAATTAAAAAAAATAATGTGTTGGATAATTGCTAAAGAAATGTTTAAGATTGTCTGGGATTTGCTACACTTTTTAACTTTTTATAATATATATATATATATAAATAAATAAGTGATATGACCCAATTAATTTGTTTGTTTGTACAACACTAATTTTGGCCTATTTTGGCAACTTGGCTAAAATTCAATTTTTTGGTTTTTTTTTTAACTTTTTTTGTGTCATATTATTTCTCTATTTTTTTATTATATTTTTTCAAAAAAAATCCCAAAAAAGCAAAAGGTCAACTTTTGACTTGTTTCTCAAAGCCAGCCTTTGTACTATTGTGTTACCAATTTGTGATCCATAATGGGAAAATAAAAAATCAACTTTTAACTTTTTACCTATTTTGGTCACATCAGTTCTCACATTTTTTAGCTTAGCTGTTTGAGAACTTGGTTTTTGGGTTTTTTTTTTTTTTTTTTTTTTTTTTTTTTTTTTTGAGAACTTGGTTTTGAGAACTTGGTTTTCACTACAAGCCAAATGTTTTACAAAAAAAAAAAAAAAAAAAAAAAATATCACATCAAACCCTATAATCATTTCACTTTTTCTCTCACAAATATCATGTCCAACCACAAAAAAAATCAACTATCTTCTTAAATAAATTTTTTTTCTCCAATACTATCCTATAACTAAAAAAATTACAAAAAAACTCACTTCACAAACACTCACAAAATAGACTAAAAAAGTTAAAAAGTCAACTTTTTACTAACTTCCCAAGACACTCCTATCTTATGGAATAATTGCACACCAATGACATTTTAAAATAATTAGTTCTCAAAATGATCCATAATATCTTATGGGATAATTGCACATCAATAAGATTTTAAAAAATATACTATATATTTATGAAAAAAAATTATAATTATAATTATTAATTTTTGTTATTAATTTATTACTATTTTTATAAAATTATTTCCCCCTTATCTTATCCATCTTTCATGTATTAGTACAAATTTTTGTTATTAATTTATTACTATTTTTATAAAATGATTTCCCCCTTATCTTATCCATCGTTCATGTATTAGTACAAATACTAATCACATGATGGTACATCAGATAGTTTGAACGGAGCAAAGACAGTACTAGTCCGGAACATGTCAATCAACAACAGCCACGACAATCCCCCTTCAAATTCTGGTAAGGTTTTGCAATTGATTTAATTTTTTTTTTAATTCAAATAATTAATTTAATTTTTATTACTCTTTTTGTCCTAAAATAGTAGTCTCTTTTGAGAATTTAATTTTTTTTAAAGTTAACTGTTATACTTCAAAATATTTAAAAAAGCGCCTAAATAGTACACATTAGTGTGTGGTTAGAAAAAGAAAAATTAGGTACACACCTAACTTTTGACATAATATATAAAGTTGTTACTTTGAAACTTATAATCTTAAAGTTATTAAGCTAAGATTTTACCATTGAACCAATGGTTTAACTTTTCAAAATTATCATTTGATAGTGCAATTATTATCCTTCAAAAATATTAATGTTACACTCTATTTGGTTGAGAAATTTAGAAAAAGATTTGGAAAGAAAAGAAAAAAGATGAAACGTGAATAAAAGATGTCTGTATTTCATCTAATTTCACATACTTTTTTCTTTTTCCTTTCTAAATTCCTTCCCAAATTCTTCAACTAAACACAACCTTAATGAATTTAAAAGGACAAAATAGAAAATTCATGTTATTTTAATTCTTGATTTTTAAAAAGATATTAATATTTTGGAACGATAAAAAATAGAATAATGGATCAATATTGTGGGATGGAGAGAGTACATTTTTTTTTATTTTTTGAATTAAAAAAGGTAATGTGTTGGATAATTGCTAAAGAAATATTTAGGATTGTTTGTAGTTTGCTTATTTAGTGCACTTTTTAACTTTTTACAAAATGATATACAAAAAAATAAAGAGACCCAAATAATTTACGTAGTGTATTCCCAAATATCTTAATTTTTTTCTTTTAAAATAAGTTTTACAAATATTTTCTAATTACTAACATGCAAAGCAGTAACGAAATTTTGAAATTTAAAAGAAAACCCATTACAACAGTATAATAGGCATGGCTCGTGAATTAATTTGTCTGTTTGTACAACACTAATTTTGTATTGTGTTACCAATTTTGACATATGCTACAATTTTTTGACTGTACTAGAGAAGCCAAAGCTGTGGTGGGAACGTATTCTTTCAACTTTGTCAGGAATGGGGGAAGCCATATGGAAGTTCATGAAGCGAATGTTTGGGGGAATTCACAGTGGTATAAAAGGAGCCATTGAAGTCATGAAAGATTCCGGGCATCCAACCATTGAAGTCATGAAAGATTCTGGGCATCAATTAAAATCTCTTTTTGTGTCATTTTTCACTTCCATTGTGGTGATGTTTGGTGTGTTACTGGACCGCCTCGCCAAGCAGGCAATGATGATATGAGCATACAAATCATATAGAGAATTGGAGGCAAAGAAAGTGCGTGGATGGACAACATTTTACAAGGTTTACATTTATTGGAGTTCTCACTTTTCAAAAATCCTAGCTATTACTTTGTTATTGTTGTTGTTGTTGTTTTTGTTTTTTTATTTTTATTTTTTTTTATTTTTATGTTTGAACATGTTTTTAGTTTATGTACTTTTAAATTTGATGGCATGTAATGTTAACTTATGATGCACTTTGAAAATGATATATGTAATAAATTGACACTTATTATTGTAGATGTTTGAGATTTTTTTATTTGGTGGTTATTTTTTTACTCATTTTTGTCTTTAGTCAATTTTTTTAAAATTAAGGGAAAAAAAAAAAAAAAGACTTCTAGATTCACAAATATTCTTATGAATAATGCTTGGGAGCGCGAATCCGCGCCCCCCGAATCCCCCGAAATTTGCAAACGACGAGAGAGAGAGAGAGAGAGAGAGAGAAGAGGGGAGAAGCTCGGAGCTCGTCGCCTTGAGGAGGAGCTCGTCGATCGTCGCCGCCTGCCCCGCCTCCGCCCTCCGCCCCACCGGTCTGTGAGCCCCCTCCAGTCCCTCCTCCTCCTCCTCCTACTCCCCCTCCCCCTCCCCCTCCTCCTCCTCCTCCTCCTCCTCCTCCTCCTCCTCCTCCCTTCTTCTCCCTTCTTCTTCTCCCTCTTCTCCCTTCTTCTGATCTGCAAAAAAAAAAAAAAAATTTCAGACGTCAAAACGACGTCGTTTTTAGATTTAGGGGGATTCGGGGAAGGGAAATTCGAGTTACGTAGCATTACTGTATTCTTATACATTTCAGTGAATGGCATAGAACACCTATTACTCCAAAATTTTCATTTTACATCATGGTATCACACAATTCTAAATTGTCAAAACAATTCAAATTGGTGTTATTGTAGAATCGCAAATACGATTGTATGGAATAATGTAAGATTTATATTTTTATCTTATTTTAATAGAAAGTTGAATCTGATAATTCTCAATTCGATCCAACAATTCAATCCACGAGACTCTCTCGCCAACGTCACGTAAAATTTCAATTTTAACAATCATCTAATACAAAATTGTTAAAATCGAAATCCAATATGGGATGTTTTGGATATAAAATATACTTTAACAATCACAATTTCCAAAACTTTTTTCACAACGTTTGTCTAAAAAAATTTAATTAGTAATTTACTAAAACTAATTTAACCTTTTCTACATATCTTAACCCTTGAGCAAAATTTATGATTTAACCCTTACTACCATGATCAATTCTCGAGTTACTCCCATACATGTGACCCACTATATTCAATTAAAATAAAACGCAGATTATGAACAATTAAAGAGAAAAATTAGGGTTTTGCAAAAATTGAAATCACAAAACTCTATTTTTCACAATAACACAGTCTTTTGTCTATTTCTCTTCATTTCTCTTTGATTTGAAAACTCTATTTTCTTGTCACGTGTGTATCATGTCGGACAAAGTATGTACTGGTGGGAAATAGGGATGATTTTTCTCTTTTGCTCTTATTTCGTAGTTACATGCTTATTATATGATTGGATTTGGTTAAAGACTTAAACAATGGAGGCACAGAAGGAGAAAATTGACACTTAATTAAAAGTGCATGGCTTCATTGTCCTAATTTTATGTGTAGTGACCAAAATGATATTTGACTAAAAATACAGGGGTTGACTGTCATGATTTCATTTGTAGGGATCAAAGCTAGATTTGGTGCAAAATGTAAGAGTGCAAAATATAATTTACCCAATTCTTTTCTACCATATCATCGATCGCATAGAATATTTGAAAGAAATTACAAATTATAATTTTAAAAAATCTTACTTTTTTTTTTTTTTTAATGTCAAATAAGCTAAAAAGATTAAATATATTATAATTAAAAATTGCAATCAAATACTATTTGTGACTTGTGTGTCCTTCAATAACTTTTGACATTAAATTCTTACATAACTCAAAAACTAATAAATACAATGAACAGATTGCAAATAAAATCAGATGAGCACAAATAATACATTGAACCTGTGTGATAGTTTTAGACAATCCTGGTATTCCGCTAATAATTTTTGAGACAATTGTAATTTGATGGCGTAATTTTTGATATCTAATTGATTTAATTTTTGATATGCATACTTTTCTTTAAAAGTCTTATAAAATAAATATTTTAAATTATTAAAAAAAAAAAGGGACTCAAAATGAGTTAAATTTCCTAACCGAAAAAAATCCGGTCTCTCTAGCCTAAAGATAATCACTTTCTCTACAAAAGACCTTCCCATCCGAAGTTTGCACAAGTCAGAAAGACGTTACTTGCAAGGCATTGACTAGGCCATCCAATGCTCTTAAACCAACTTGATTATTTATATAATTAATACAATGGTACTACATGAACTAATTAGTATACACACTAGTATATTAACTAATGTTATGATATTACTAATGACCCTATTTATTATACAAATTATAAATATTCAAAACCTTTAAAATTATGTTACATCATCTGTTAGTATACTAATATATACACTAATTAATACATATAGCATTATTCTAATTAATGAGACTGATTAATCTACATAATGAAGTTTTTTTTTTTTTTTTTTTACACAACGAATGCTGAACAATTCAAATGACGTTTGGACATCGCCTCACCAGGTACAAAGAACTTGGGGTTGATCCATCAAACTTAAAAATACCTAAACACCCCCCCCCCCCCCCAAAGAAAAAAAAACCAAATAAATAAATAAATTATAAGAAAAATCTTAAAATATGAGTCTTACAATAAGATAAATTTTAAATTTTACCAGTTTAAATCTTAATATTATGATTTATTTTCAAACGGTGGTTTGAGATATTCTAAATAAGTGTACTTTTTGACTTTTTATAAAAAGATGTGTAAAAAAGTAGAGAGGAGATGTTGATTTATGTGACCCAAAAAAATAAAAAAGATAAAAAGATGGACTAAAATAGGTTATGCCAAACCACCTCTAAATCTTCTGTTTATTTTTTGTTAAGTAAAATTGACGAAAAAGTAGTATTTTAGTTACTAAACTCAAGTAACTGTATAAAAAATGTCTAAAATATTCTTTTTCATTAAGTTTAATGACTAAAATATTAATTTTTTTATCAGTTTTATTTAATGAAAATAGACAAATAGTTTAGATTGCAAACTGGGGATTTATCTTATTATAAATTGATAAAATATTAAGATTTAAATTGATAAAATTTAAATTTTGATATTTATCTTATTATAAAAATCAAATCTGGGGATTTTTTATTTTTTTTTATAAATTTCTCAAAAAAGAAAATTTATTGATGTCCAATTGATAAAATCAATAAGACACAATCATATCCCAAAAACAGAAGATTTTTTGCAATTGGCTTAACTGGATCATATTGTTGGGTTTCAGCTTGATAATCTAAATAATTCATTCTATATGATTTTTCAATAAGATAATTTATACAAAATTAAATCAACAAATAATGATAGTCACATAATTAAATCATATTTATCTTTTAAAAAATTATTAACAAAATCATTTCTGTTGTGCATGTTATTAATACCAAATTCCATATATGATCAAATTCGATTTTTTAGATGAATATTTTGTTTGGGAATCAAAAGTTCGGTATTTGAAACCTTTATATAAAGTCAAGCTTATCAATTTCTTAGTTGTTTAAACACACATATATATGTTTAAGTTTTGAATTTTAATAATTTTTAAAAAATTAAAATATTATTATATGAAATTGAATAGAATAAATCATTAGATATATGATACAATTATGTGGTATAATATGCATATTTTTTAATTTGTTATACACCTAATGATGTCGACTCCAATTCTATTATCATATCATTTTGGGTGAATTTATGAGTCTTTAACATTTCTTTTGAATTTATATATAAAAAAAAAAAATTATGAGTTTTTTTAGTAAATTCACTCTCTAAAAGTCTTATTCCATCAAACCCTGGTGTTATTTTAGTTCATATCCATTTGCTTTGTCGTTAGTTCACTAATTTTGTGTATTATTATAGTTGTGTTGAAAATTCTTATTCTTACTTTAAATTAATTTTAACTCTTATAGCATTGGTAGACCCAAAATATGAGGATTGGACTCAACTAATTTAAGTTCATGACAATTTAAATTAAAGGCTCCATATAAATTATAAATGCTTAATTAGTAATTTTGAATCTAAAAATACAATAAAAGTAACATTTAACTAATATTTTGTCGTAGTTGGTGCAAATTTTATTTTGTATTATAAATTTATATTTTATTTAATATTTTTTTATACATTGGTGATTTTTTTTATTATCTACATTTGGATAAATCATAAAGCAATAAGACTCAATTTATCTTCTTTTTTTTTTGTTTGTTCATGTAAAGATTCTTCATGTCTTGATTTATGTAAATAAATTAAGTATATAGTTTTTTATACATTGGTGATTTTTTTTATATTTTTTATTACCTAGATTTTGATAAATCATCAAGCAATAAGACTCAATTTTTTTTTTTTTTTTTTTTTTTTTTTTTTTTTTTAAGTTCATGTAAAGATTCTTCATGTCCTGATTTATGTAAATAAATTAAGTATATAATTTTAGTGATTATATATGCAGCAGGTATTAACAAATAAAAATATTGCAAGTATTTATTATTTTATCTAAACATTTTTTCATTTTTCATTTTTTTTATATATAATTATATATAAACATACATTAATGTGTATTAATTGGGCATTGTTTTTTAATTTATTTATAATTATATGCAAAGAACCTAATTTTGTAAGTTCGCCTAGAACCCCGAATTATTTAAGGCCGGCCCTGTTTCCCACTTCAAGTTTGCGTAAACTTTGTTAATAAAATTTGAAGTAAGCGTTTACCGTTAATATTTATTATTTCAATTGTAGAAGGCGGGTTCAAGTACATTTATGTAACATTGCTATATCAAATAAACGTAGTTTTATTCGTATAAAAACATAATATGTCTCATTTATAATTATTCATTATATATAATAAAATATTTATCACTTTAGTTTAAAATTATAAAAATATCATTACGATATCAATTTTGTATAAAAATTATATATATATATATATATATTATTTTCTTCTAAAGTCTTTTTCCGCCCAAAGGTATTACAAATGAAGTCTGTAATAAAATAGAAGTGTATTGGCCAACTCCCGTTGCTTTCAAGTTTGTTCAACTACGCAACAAACATCCGCTGAAGTTTTTTCAGGGAAGAACTTGTCACGGTAACAATAATCAATGGTATTTTCATTAAGGGTAAATTATACTTTGTATCACTGCGCTTTGTATTAAATCTTATTTTAGTTGATATATATGAAATTATAATAGTCAATTCTTTGCATTTTTAGTTAAATCGCACTTTAACTTCTACACATGAAATCGTGATAGTTAATTCCTGCACTTTTGATCAAATCTCACTTTGATCCCTACAGAAGTTTTAATGTCTTCCTATTACTCAATTCTTTAAATCTTTAACAGAATGTGACAAGAATGTGATTACGAAATAAGAGTAAGAGAATAAAATTATCTTTATTTCCCACCAATACTCACTTTGTCCTACGTGATAAATACGTAAAAATTATATATATATATATATGTTCGTATACTGAAAATTGGAACCAAGAGGTAAATAAACCTTTTGAAATAAAAAAGGCAGCTGAGAAATCGAAGAGGAAAAGATGAATAGATAAAAAACTATGTTATAGTGAAAAATAGAGTTTTATGATTTCAATTTATGTAAAACTCTAGTTCATCTTTCTAATCGTTTACGATTTGTGTTTTGTTTTAGCCTAATACAGTGATAATTTGATATACATTTTGGGACAAAATATGTATTGATAGAAAACGGAGATGATTTTCTTTTTTTACCCCCATTTCGTAGTTACATTCTTGTTATATGACTAGATTTTGTTAAAAATTAAAACAATGGAGTAACAAAATATAGAAAATGACATTGGTGTAGAGAACAAAGTGTGATTTGATAAAAAGAAATGCAAGGGATTGACTATAACGATTTTGTGTGTAGAGACCAAAATAATATTTAACTACAAGTGAATGGGTTAACTATCATGATTTTTTATGTAATGGCCAAAGTAAGATTTGATACAAAGTGCAAAGATGCAAAAATATCATTTCTATTCTTGATTTGATGATCATGCTTATCATATACTATGGGGACTATTTGTTACAATTTAAATGAGTTTATTATAATTTATTTTAATTTAAGAGTACTATTTACGGCTTATTAAACTTAAATAAGTTGGAAAAAAAAATGATGATGTGAAAGTTAAGAGAGGGATACTTTTTTTTTTTTGAAACAGCCAAAAGGAAAATTTATTGATAATAATCAAGTAGCAATACATTGACAATCATCAATAAAAAGGGAGGAGCAAAGAGCATCATAACAAGACAACTCGCTCCTAGGAAGTATGACCATTCATTTGGTAGCACCACCCAAAGTTGGTAAGACACCAACCTAACAGCACAAAAGACACCAACGAAGAAACCAGAAGCACACAGAGATCTATATTAGCCGCCCAGGACAAATTTACTCCCTAAATAGTATCTGATTTGCCTTAAATTGGTCAGGAAGTCCTGGACAATAAAGTGAAAGCCCTTAAATCTCTGGTTCAACCGCAATGCAACTCTGATTTTAATCAAATCACATAGGTCCTCCAATTGAGGTTTAGCAGCTTGAAAAATACACTCATTTCGCAGTTTCCACAGAGACCAAAAGACGACTGAGGTAATGACTTTCCAAAGCAATTTTTCTTTCTTGCTAAGCTTAACACCTTCTCACCAGTGAAGAACAGCTTCCACAGATCTTGGTATAGCCCCTTGCACCTCCCACCAATTCAACATTGCAGCCCAAACCCTCCAAGTAAATTGACAGTGCAACAGTACATGGTAGTTAGATTCACTCACAGAACAAGAAGCCGTGCTAGAGAAGTTTGGGCAGGAAATTAGTGAAAGTGATCAGAAAGCTAGAATAGCTCAACGCCCCGTGGGGAATGTTTATGTTAAGAGAACACTTAGGCTGGAACTGGACAATTGCTTGCCGGTTATTGGAGGTATGTGGTAGGAAGATGATGATCTGCATCTTGTTCACACTGATAAGGATTGGGGTGAAGGTATTCCTGACAACACCTGGTATGTGGAGGAAGTCGACCATATGACAAAAAGTGGCCGATATTTCAAACCATTGCATCTGGACCAACCCGAGGCATCCTGGAAGGATAAAGAAGCAGAGAGGCAGAAGGAAAAATAGTTAGAAGAAGAAGCCATGTTGAAACAGTTGAAGAAGATTCAAGCAGACATATCTATTTGGGGGTTGCTTATGGCTTCGCGAGTGCATAGACAGGTTGTGCTGTCAGCAATGGATAAAGCCAAGTTGTCCATTGAGACCACCCCAAAACAACTGGTGGGATTAGTCTTCCTAGGAGGTGCAGCGCCAACTTTGACCTTTTCAGATAAGGAATTGCCACCGGAAGGCTCGACACACAACAAGCCCCTATACATATGTGTGGAATGCCGAGAAAAGTGAGTACTAGTTGTATTAGTTGATACCAGGTCAGCAATCAACGTCTACCCATGTCGCATAGCCTACGCTATCGACCTGAAACCAGTCGATTTTGTGCATACGGCCTAGGTGATCTGGGCGTATGACAATACAAGTCGAGAGGTAATGGGAACAGTATTGATTAGAGTACAAGTCGGTCCAGCCTAATAGGACATCGAGTTCCATGTATTGGATGTGCCTGCCACTTTTAATCTATTGCTTTGATGACCTTGGTTGCATCAAGTAAAAGCTGTCTCCTCAACCCTCCACCAGATGTTGAAATACCTCCATGGAAAGGGGGTGGCTATTGTTTTTGGGAATTCTTCTATATATCCCTCGCCAGAGGTCACTACACCTATGCTGGAGATTGTGCATAGTGAAGAGGATGTCTTCATTTTGAGGTTTACCTTGGCTGAGGCTCGGATGGTGCAGAATATCTTGGTTGTTGATGAGAACCTATATGTCAGTGCCCAATTTGTATATCTCATGAATAAGCTGCGACACATGCCCAGAATAGGATTAGAAAGAAGTGACTGGAAGGGCGTTACTGCATTGGCCGACGTGCCACATAACCCGTATGCCTTTGGTCTTGGCTATACGCCCACCAAAGAGGACTGGGTGAGGAAAGGGAAAAAAATGGCCGGGAGAGCTAGAGCAAAGTAAAGCGAGAAGTGCTACAAGTTTGTACACCAACCAATTCGAGGAACCCTGAATGGTTATTTTGTTCGGGAGGGTAAAGACTTCCCATTCTGTGGTTTCCCCAAACCCTGGTTCAACTCTAAGAAGCAGTGGGTTCCTGGCTTTGAGATTTTCTTTGACTTGCAGCTGTAAGAGAGTGACACAGAGGAACAGAATGAACAAACTGCTAAGGCTTCAAAGAGCACAAAAAGTGATTCTAACAACAATGAACTTGAAGTAGGGGCAGCATTGGCATGTCTCATTTTGGATCCTTCGATCGATCTAGAGAGCTTGTAGGATGACCTAACTATTTCCATCATTGGAGACCAACCGGGTGCTAACCCTTCTAGCAGTATTCTAGATACATTTGACGCACCGTCCCTCATTTGGCAGCTGGAGGAGGGCTTTTTGTCTAGGAGTTCTGAGTTGGGTAGTGAGCCAAAATTTGATTCCACAAAATCTGTGGAGTCGGAATCAGATTCCAGTTCCTCTGAGTCGAAGTCCAGTATTCTTGGGGTTGATAACCCAAATGCCGAAGTTTTGTCCAGGTCGTCTTTTTCCTTTTGTTTTGAGTCAGTTGTAACTGAGGAATTGGATGAGCTTGACCTTCAGAATGTGAATACCACTGTAGTTTCTGAGTACTTCTCTGTGTCACTTGTATATTGCATTGATCATGACTTTCAAAATTTTAATGAAAATGATGAGGAATGAATTCCTCTGGTTTTAAAACATTTGATTGATCGAGATGAGGAGAGGTTTGTAAAACCCCTCGTTGATGAAATCATTCCAATTAATATGGGTACTGAGAAGGATCCGCGTCTGGTCCAAATCGGGTCCACGTTGTCTTCAGAGGAGCGCGAGCGCTTAGTCACTTTATTAAAAGATTTTAAAGATGTTTTCATGTGGTCCTACGAAGATATGCTTGGAATTGATCCTGAGATTGTACAGCATCGGATCCTTCCTGACCCCGAGGCCCAACCAATCAAGCAGAAGCTTCGGAGAATACGCTCGTATTGGGCTTTGAAGATTAAGGAAGTGGTCATCAAGCAGATAGATGCAGGGTTTTTGCTAGTTTCTGAGTATTTGACTAGGTTGGCCAACATTGTTCCGGCGCCAAAGAAAGATGGCAGAATTTGGGTGTGTGTGGATTTCAGAGATCTGAACAAAGCTAGTCCGAAGGACGACTTTCCTCTGCCACACATTGATGAATTGGTGGACTTCACCGTAGGCCATGCGTTGCTCTTCTTCATGGATGGATTTTCTGGGTATAACTAGATTCTGATAGTACTCGAAGACAGAGAGAAAACCGCTTTCACCACGCCGTGGGGAACTTATTGCTACAGGGTAATGCCATTTGGGTTGAAGAATGCTGGGGCTACCTATCAACGAGCTGTAATCATAATTCTGCATGATATGATCCACAAAGAGGTCGAGGTGTATGTGGACGACAGGATTGTCAAGTCCAAAGAAAGAGAGGGCCACTACACTGCCTTGAAGAAATTTTTTCAACGGATCAGAGAATATCGGTAGAGGCTGAATCCACAAAAGTGTACTTTTGGTGTGATAGCAGGGAAAATATTGGGTTTATTGATCACACAGAGGGGCATCGAGGTAGACCCTTCCAAAATCAAGGTCATCCTAGAAATGCCACCACCAATGACTGAAAAGGAAGTGCGAGGCTTTCTAGGTAAAGTGCAATTCATTAGACAATTTATTTCAAAATTAACCTTGACTTGTGAACCACTATTTGGTCTCCTGAAGAAAGGAAAGAAATTCCAATAGGATGACCGATGTCAATTCACTTTTGAACAGATCAAGCAGTACCTTCAGAACCTACCCATGTTGTCGCCGCTAAAGTTGGGGAAGCCGTTGATTTTGTATCTGTCAATAACGGACACAATGATGGGATGCATGCTAGCTCAGGAATCATAAGATAGAGTAGAGAAAACCATTTATTACCTAAGTAAGAAGATGTTGGATTATGAGACCTCGTTACACTCCACTCGAGAAGGCTTGTTTGGCCTTGGTATGGGCTACTAGGAAGTTGAGGCACTACCTATTAGCTCACTTTGTAATTCTAGTTTCAAGATTAGATCCTATCAAATATCTTGTCGAGAATCCAATGCTTACGGGTAGGCTAGCTCGTTGGTTGCTTCTTCTCTCCAAATTTGATTTGAAATATGTCAATCACAAATCTGTCAAGGGGAGAACGGTGGCTGAGTTCCTGGAAGATCACCCAATGGAAGGGAATGAAGCAGTGGAATATCTATTCCTAGATGAAGTTATTTTGCAAGTTGAGGAAGAGATTTGGACAATGTACTTTGACGGAGCGTCTAACCAGTACGGTTATGGGATAGGGGTGTTGCTAATAGCACCCAACAATTCCTATATACCCTTAGCCTTCAAACTACAGTTCAAGGTATCCAACAACGAAGCAGAGTACGAGGCGTGGATCGTTGGTTTGGAAGCTGACCTTGAACTAGGGGCAAAAAGGTTGGACGTCATTGGGGACTCAAACCTGGTTGTGTCTTAAATAAAAGGAGACTAGAAGGTCAAAGAAGAAAATATGAAGATCTATCACCAGACCTTGGACATTCTGATTCCTAGGTTTGAGAAGTTAACCTTCACGCATCTACTAAGAGAGAACAACAGGTTCGCTGACGCCTTATCAACTTTATCTTCTATGATAGACATCCCATTTGGAGTCCGGATGCGTCCGATCATCATTAAACAACGATATACGCCGGCCTACGAGTTGATCGCCGCAATAGATGAAGTACAAGATCAAAATCCCTGGTATTATGATATCTAGAACTTCTTAGAAAAAGAGGTTTATCCACTAAGGGCAAATGTCAAAGATAAAAGGGCAATACGGCAGATGGCCGTTCCATTTATCACCTGCAGGGGTAAGTTGTATAAAAGGGGTCATCTGGGAATGCACAAGCTATGTGTCGACGCAGAGGAATCGAAGCGCCTAATGGAGGCCATCCATGGGGGAGAGTGTGGAGCACACATGAGCGGAGTAATGTTAGACCGGAAGATTCTCAGGCAAGGTTACTACCGGTCTACCATGGAGGAGGATTGTATTGGTTTTGTTCGACGATGCCACAAATGCCAAATTCATGCCAATCGCATAAATATCCCGCCGTCGAAGCTGTACAACATGATTTCACCATGGCCTTTCTTAGTCTGGGAAATTGACGTCATTGGGGCAGTTACACCGAAAGGGTCAAACGGACATGAGTACAATATGGTGGCAATTGATTATTTTACGAAGTGGGTGGAAGCTCAATCTTATGCAGTGTTGAAAGCAACACATGTGGCTAAGTTCATCCGAAACAATATCATTTGTCATTATAGAGTCCTGAATGAGATCATTTCAAATAATGGCTTTCATTTCAAGAAAGAAGTAATCGACTTGTTGGAGAAATGCAACGTGGCTCTTCATAAGTCATCTACATATCGTCCGTAAACCAATCGAGCTGTTGAGGCTACCAACAAAAATATCCAGCATATTTGCAGAAAATAGTTGAGACCTATAGAAACTAGCCAGACAAATTGCCATTTGCTCTTTGGGGTTACAGAACTTTAATTCAGACATCTACTAGGGCAACTCTGTATTCTCTAGTTTATGGGATGGAAGTTGTTCTGCCAATCGAAATAGAGGTTCCGTCGCTGCGGGTTATGGTTGAGTGTCAGATAGCAGAGGCGGATTGGCAACATAGCAGGTTTAAAGAACTGATGTTGTTTAATGAGAGAAGGCTGAAAGTAATGTACCATGTTCAGGGTTATCAATGTAGGATTGCTAGGGCTTTTAACAAGAAGGTTAAGTCTCATAATCTTAATTAAGGGGATTTTGTATTGAAAGACAACCGAGCTTCCACCCATGACCCTAGGGGCAAGTTCAGACCCAATTGGATTGATCTTTACATTATCAAAGCTATCTGGTCGGGTGGAGCTGTTATTCTTATAGACCTGAATGGCCTAGAATTTTTCCAATCGATCAACATGGACAAGTTGAAGAAATTTTACCGCTGAGAGGCTTGTTAGGCCGAAAACCCGGAAGGGCAACCTAGGCAAAAGTTAGAGCACAAAAAATTGGAAAAAAATAAAAACTGAGCTTGAAAGGTTGAAAACCCAGAAAAGGCGGCCTTGGCAAAAGTTAGAGCGCAAAAGGAGAGAGTGTAGACACCTCATTTTTGACCGACCTTAAGACTCAGACGTCACCAACTGAGTGCTCGGTGATGTTGCATATTGTGCTCGTTCTGAGGTTTCAGAGTCTCGGCTGTGAGCCTTGCCTCCGGACTTTCGGGCTCTTTTGTGCTTTACCTCGGTTTGCGAACCAGGTCCTGTTTTCTCTGTTTTCTCTTCCCGAAGGGAGGGAGAGGTCTCGTAGACTATCTCTCAGTGACCGTAAGCTACGTTTCGTGGTCGTAGGCCATTTTTCCCGTTTGGAGGCCAATTTTCGATTTTCGGAGCCGTCGGCCGAGTGCCTCGGTTCGGGACTGCCTAATTACCTCTGTTTGCTCCGGTTTTTGGCACACACTTTGTTTCCTCTCCTTAGAGGGACACTGTGGCCCGGGAGACCACCTTCGTGGTCATACGCCACCTCCGGTGCTTAACAGCCTGTTTTCGGGGCCCCAGACCGCGCGTTTTGGCCCCCGAACCCTCGTTTTGCATCGGTTAGGGTTCATTTTTTGTATAGACCCTATTTTCATGGTTATGAAGATGGTAGGATGGTGGGAGGCCACCTTTTCCCCTAAAAAACTAGTTTTCTCATTTTCTCTCTCCAAAAGTCGATTTTTTCTCACTTTTGAGCCACAATTTCTGATTTTTCATATCACCATTGTGATCTACACACCTGGGAGGCCACCAATATGGGTAGGCCGACCAGTAATTCTTCCTGATCCTTTTGAACCCCTCTAAAAAGCTGGTTTTTCTCTCTCCTGAACCATATTTTCTAGTTTTTCTTTATACAACTGTGTTGCACTCACCTGGGAGGCCACCTTTCTGGGGTGGCTGACCAGCAATTCTTGTTGACCCTTTTGACCCCTGGTCGGCCGACCAGGGGAGGTGGCCGGCCGTCCACCTTGGCATTTTGAACCTGGTCGGCCAGGTTTGTCTCTTCAGGTGCATTCCAGCTGTGACAGCTGTTTTGCACCAGATCCACTGCCCGAGGGTTTGTCCTTGTTTTTGGTCCATTTTAGGTGGTTTTTACCCTCTTTGCTTGGTTTCAAGGTGGTTTGGCCCCTTTGGTCAAGGTTCTTGAGGAAGCTTGACCTTTTTAGTTTAGCTTCCCCAAGAAGCTTGACCCCTTTGGTCAAGCTTCCTTTAGAAGCTTTGAGCCCCCTCTCTTGGCTTCTCCAAGAAGCCTCATCTCTTTCCCTCTATATAAACAACCCTCAACCTCCATTTGCAAGGGTTAGAAAAATTAGCTGGAGCATTTGCATACAATCCTCCATATCTCTCTCATCCAAGCCTCAAAACACCCTTGTTCTTGCACCATTTACACACCAACTCATAACCTACCATCTCCATCATCCATTCCAACACCTTGGAAGTCATTTGCAGAGGTTGAAAGCTCACCAACTTAGTCCAGAAGCTGCTGGAAATCTGCTCTTCAAGGGTGAGTCCCTATTTCCCCTTTTCTTGCCTTATTTTGCATGATTGATTAGCCTTATTTGCAAGCATCTTTGGGCTTCGACCTAAACTGTAAAGTGTCTTATTTTGAGCCTCTCTTCAACTTTTTTGAAGGGCTATTTGCTGTTTGAGGCCATCTACTTCCCCTTACCCTCTATCTCTCTTTTAGGGCTATTTTTGCATCATATTTTAGCCTCACTTGTGAACACTTTTGAGATTTGATATAAACTGGAAAAAATCTTTTTTTGACATCCTCTTTAAGTTTGGTTAAGGTTCCATTTCTGTTTGGGGTCATCTTCTCCTATGCATGCTTCATTCCTTCATGATTAGGGCTATGCATTAGAGCATTTGCATTGGCCATGGTTTGACCTCTTAGCCACCGAAATCCAGTGGATTTTCAGTGGCTTAGATGCATTTTTGAGGGCCAAAATCAGAGGGGGTGATCCCCTCTCTCCTTGTCTTGTTTGGTGGTCTTTTAGGCCTTCCAAAAGGACCCTATTTTGCATACATTGAAGTCTTATTTTAGGCTTTATTTTGAGGGTTTTGAGGTCTTCCTTGGCTCTTTACGAGGCCCTTTTGGTGATATTTTATGTCTATGATGCATGTGTAGAGAAATTCCATTCAAGGCCTTTCCGAAAGGCCTTTCTTTGCATGCTTCCGTGACTAATTCCAAGGCCAATTTAGGGAGTTTTAGGGCTGTCATAATCCATTTCCAGAGTTGGTTTGGTCTTGCTAAGTGTCTATCTTGAACGTGCTTAATAACCCCTTGTATAGCCCTCTCAAGGAGCTCATCATTTTGGCATGCATTGGCTGCATTTCAGTGATTATTTGGGCAGATTTTGGCATGATCTGTTCACTAATTTTTTCTGGTTTGATGAGTTCTCATGCGCTTCATATACATGCCATGTAAACCATGTTTGCTAGTCAAAGTTGCATACTATTTTAGTCCATCATGCTAGCATCTTTTGGTCATGCTTTGAACTAGAAATATTCATGTTTTGGGACTGCCTTGGCTCTGTCTTTGTGCTTTATAGTCAAATAATGCATGCTTTGTATAGCTATAAGCCAATACATATGCCTAGTTTTGAGTTTCGGGGCTCATCTCATGCATCGGGTGCCATGTTTCCATGTTTCGGGACCTTTTAGCATCATGTTTCAGTGCTGGAATTTACATGTTTGAATGCCATGCTTCATTCTTGCCATACCTTGTTAGAGTTGCATGCTGTGCCTTGGGTTCGGTCCTCGGTTTGCGTGCATGTGTGCACGCATTTCGGTAGTCTCATTTTCATCTTATGGCTGCTGATGTGGGTGTGGCTAAGGTCCACTCATATTGGTGTAAGCCCACATTGCATTGTGTAGGCCGTCTTAGTCTATAGCATTATGTATGCTAGGTTGTATGTTAGAGCATTGTGTATGCCATGTTACATCGAGCATTGTGTATGCCATTTCATAGCATTGTGTATGCTAAGTTGCATGTTAGGATTGCATTCATGCATGTCATGCATATGGCATTGTGTTTGGGATAGGAGTTAGCCCGAGCACGGGAAACGAGGAACGTTTCGTACTCCGAGTGACGGAACGTGTCTAAATTCCCGGTCACCGACACTCCGGATTAACCATGATGGAGTCTCGATCTTGTTGTGTTTTCATGTGCGTTCATTTCATATTGAGTCGTGCAAATCGACTCCTCAGCCATCATGCATCGAGATGCGTGATTGATGGCACGAGGATCGAGGACTACACTCCCTGAAGAGTAGTTATGCATACATATGTGAAAATACTTTGCCATGCCCCTTTCTTGCTCTTTGTTGCAGCAAATCAGAAATCAATAGCTTTCTAAAGCCTTGCACAACATTTCGGCCTTAATTGTAAACAGAGGCTAATCGGGGCATCGCAATGGATTTCCACGCAAGGCAACTCAAGCATGCATCATTCATCATTTGGAACAGAGCTGAGGCGGTCCATAGATTTGCGTGCTAGTTTACTGCTTTCCTAGTTAAATTTGTTAATTAATTAGGGTTTTGTACTTATTTGAACTGTATTATTTATTCGGGACTGTATTATTTATTCGGACCCTCCGAGTGAGGGCACAATTGTAATAACTGTGTGTGTGTGTGTTGTATGTCTTCCAACCCCACGTCTTTCTCCCTTTTATTTACCAGCTTATGATGGTTAGATTAGGGCATGTTTCAATTAGCATACAGTATGATAGCATGTTTATATTCATTCATCTATTTTGCATGCACCGGGCTCGGCGCATCATACTATCTGCATTGTATTTCAATTCTGAGTTGAGTACGTGTTAGCTGTAGCATTTCACATGCCATCTTTAGAATAGCCGAGCCTATAGTTTGCATTTTGCATGTGTTGCATTGGGCATTTCAGCATAGTTAGGATCATGCATGAATTTCTAACATAGCTTTTGTTTTGTCTTGGAGTACTCGGTAAGTGTTTATGCTTTAGCATCCTTGCATATGTGTGAGTGACTGCCATGATAGCATGCTTACCGTGAGGATATATGCTTATGTGATATATTTGCCTGAATGCCTGTGGGTGAATGTTGGGTTATTTGAATTGGAACAATTCATTAATTGTGAATTTTAAGCCTAATTCAGGCGATCCAATCTATACTTGTATGCTGCGCGCATCACATAGTAATTCTAGGTTAATAACCAGAATAAGAGCACATAATGTTTTCAAAACTAGATATCATGGTTAGTAGAGGCCGATCTTTGATCGGGCGAGCGGGGGTGCTCACGAAGTGACCTTCTCCAATCATACCCAAGTTCCCGAGCCGAGGCAACTTTGGTGATGACGGACACGTGGCCTTAGGTAACGAGTCAGGGTTTCCTAAATTTCTCCAAAATAATTAAATATTTAGGTGGCGACTCTGTATCTGGCAAAGCAGTCTATGTTTGGCACTTCTTTACAAAAAAAAATCTGTTTTCAAAAACGATTTGCCGGATTTGGACTCTTTGGTTCAGATTAAGAACCGTGACAATTTGAGTCTGAACTGTAGTGAGGCCCAAGGGCGCGTCTACAGCGAGTTAATACTCAAGTGAACCCGAACCGAACTATGTAAGGCCTGATTCCCATCTTTGGAATATATAGGCAACTTCATTCTGAAGCTCGGCCCTAAACACCTCCAAATCAACTGTGTCCATGTGATTAATCAAGGCATCTTTGTCTGTTTGTTATTTGAAAGTTCGGTTATGAGCCTTACTCTGAGAAAAGAGCTAACTACAGTGCTGAGCAGTGCTATTTAGACAAGGGGCAATTTTCTATTTTCAGATTCGGGGTTGTACATCTCAAGGATAGATTCCATGTGTGTCAAGTTGTGATCTTCATTGAAAATGGTTTTGAAAAGTTTTGATAAAAGCTAATTTTGTTCAAATTAATCCTTTTACAACTTAGACCATTTTTGGACCAAATGGAAAATTTTCAGTGCTTACAACTTCAATTTCATTGATTTCAATACGAAGTTCTCCAACTCTCGATACAAATCAAAGTTGCTTTTATTACATTCAAAAGAAAACTTGAAAGGCAAGATCAAAGCAATAAAACTTGGGGTATAGATGAGTCAGGTGTTCCTGTATCCCCCGCTCATGCTTGTGGAAGCCTCTGATGCTAAAGTGGGCCTGGTTTGTGCCTCATCTTTGAGCCAAGTTAGGCACTCGCCAGAAAGTACACAGTTGAAACTAGGGGTAGGAGCCAGAAGCTCTCTCGTCCTCCACGCAGTGGGATATCAAGCCAATTGTGAACCTCAGATTGGAAATGAAGTTGGGTATTCTACCCCTCCTCTGGGCAAATCTGGTCATGTCCAAACTGACGCCTGAACCGGAACGGAAAGTAGAATACACAGTGTGTAAGGCGAATCACCTGAATGCTAGGTTGCCGAGTCATGCTGTAGTTCATCCCGAGTAGATCAAACTAGGGGCAACGCCAAGCAATGTCAGCAGCAAACCTGTTGCACATCCAATGGCACCACCACCCTTCGTTCGGGAAATCAACTAGCCGTTGGTGAAAGAAATAGCTCCGTGCTAAATATGCAGGGCAATAATCCACTATCTTCAGCTTGTCCATAAGCCATATCTGGGGAGGGATGAAAGAAAAGAGAGATTAAAAAATAGAGATGTGTATGTTGAGAGAAAAGTGAGAAAAAGGCTTTGAGAGAAAAATAGAGTGTGAGTGCCAAGAGATGTGAGAAACACATATTAGAAAGGGTGGGAAACATTACCTGCAAAAGGCTTTGATTGTCTCTCGCCGATGAAAGGCATCCAATCCCATCAAGGTCTTAGCTAATGTCAAGCCAATAAAATTCTTGCCCTTTTTCAGGCCTTGTGCCACTTTAATTAGCCAGATGTTAGACCGAAACTAGAGGCAAGGAGGAAGTGTGCTAGCATACACAAACAAAGGGCGTGTTACCAAAAGCCCCGCCAAAGGAGATCCCCTCGGTCACCGGCGTTAGAAAATCGATGAATGAAACTGGGGATGTCCAGCTCTCCATTGTGAACTAAGGATCGAGCCTCATGCAGAGTAAGCCCACACATTCATCCTAAAGCTTGGGCGTGACCGAAACGGGGTTGAGACAAGATTTCCTCATCACGCCAGGACTCCATTAGTGCTTGAAATTCTTCAATTGTTGGGCATATCTCTTGCCCTTTGAAATTAAAGATGTACGTAATCGGGTTCCAACATCTGGCCTCGGCATGAAGAAACGGAAAGCAACGAGAAGTTTGGCTCAAAGGGAAAAGGGCATTGAGGCCAAAACCATAGAAATTCACTTTTTCTGAGCCATCTAAAGCAGCTATCTAGTCTCGAAGTCTGTTGACGAATAATATCTCCATTTTGAGAGCAAAATATCAAGAACTTATGTGTTTTCCAGAATAGCAACATAGGAGTCTTATTTATAGAGTTTGGGAAGCAGCTCAGCATGACACCTGGACAACACTAATCGACATCACACCAATGGCTGGCCGTGCATCAGTGAGGCCCGACCGGGTCCTGGTGTTGGCCCAGTGCAAGTCTGCTGCAGTGAAGCCTGGCCTTTGTATGGATAAATTGCAATTGTACTTTTGAGTTTTGTTTTGCTTGTATCAAGTCTTTGTCAGCTTTTTCGAGTTGTTTTCATTTTATTTTCCGTTATTGAGTTGTATTTTGTGTTTTGATCGGTTGTAAGTTATTATTTGGTTCATGAATCAATCCGAGAGCAAAGCATTTATTGTTCCGACAAATGCAAAGATCATAGTGTACAAAGAAGCCATTCAACAAAACTTTCTTTTCATAATTGTTAGGCCCAACTCCGATCATTGTTTTATACAACCAAATAAAAGAAAGCTTTTGAAAAATAAAAGGACAATCCGAAGCTAGTTTTATAACTACATAACAAAATGAAAACAAAATCAAAGTAAAATGAAGTCAGCATCGCCGTCAATAGCCCATCATCGCTCTCTTCCTCCTTGGTTGTGGAAGAGGTGTATCACTAGGGCTGTTCGACTGCAAGTCCATCTCCTCTCCCTCATCCTCTGGGGTCGTGGACCCATCAAAAGACTTTTCGGAAGGCCAGCGCTGCCTCACTCGACCTCTCCCCATATTAGCGCCTCCTTGGCCTCTCACTGGGCCCCGTTTCCGCCTACTAGCTGCGAAAGGTCCTATAGGCACTGCTGGCACCATCTTAAGCTGAAAAGGATATCAGATATCAAATAGAGTGACCCGGAGTGCACAGCATGGTAATGACAGTAAGCTACACACAGAATGTACTTCAACCCCATGGGTGATTAAGGCAGTCTACCTCCTCCGTACCATGATGAGTAGTCGATCGTTCGTCTGAAAGAGCTCGTCACCGTATGCCCGAGGAATCTATAAAACAAGGGAAACTGAGAAATAGATATCAGTAATTGAACAATAAATAGTAATGGCTGAGAATAAGCTAAAATGCAACATGGACTAGCATGAAAAGAAAGTTTACTTGCTCAATGCCAGGGGCAATCACAAGTCTGTGGTCCCTCTCCTCGATGGGCTCGAGCGGGATCTGCTGAATCACTCCGTCTGGGTGCATGTACATAATCTCAGTAGGGAGCACATGCAATCTAGAAATGGGGGTAGCGGCAGGCGCACCTCTAATAGACGCATCACCAACCCCAGTAGCAGGAGTAGTAGAAACCTCTAACATAGCTCGAACCACGCCCAGGGTAAAAGGGGTCATCACCCGAGTGCGCAAGAAAGTCATGAAGTCGCTGGGCTCATAGTGACGATTGCCATCCTCACCTATTATCAAGGGGTCCAGATCAGGACCATCCTGTAAATCATCTACGACCCTCATGCTGGCAGGAGGAGGATGTGGAACATTAGGGTCAGCTACGCCCTGAGTCTGGCGGATAAATCTCTTCCCCAAGTAGTATGCTTAGCCAAAAGGGCCCTCAAACAGGATCCTCAGTGTGAAAGCATGCCAAGCAGCGGTATAGCTTGCCCTCGACATGTGGGGAATGCCTGCCCAAGGGTGCTAGTCGACCTGAGGAAATCGACTGATGTCGAGAATCGGTGTAGTGTCGAATGGCGATCTGATGTCGAGAATCGATCAAATGTCCGAAAATCGGTCTGATGTCGAGTGGCAGTGTGGTGAGAAAATCAGTGCAATGTCAGAAGTCAGTGCAATGTGAGAATGGTAATGTGGTACAGTACAACAGTACAACAGTATAAGAATGATCATATAATGTGAGAAACAGTGCAATACCTGATCTGCTGTAATAGTGTCGAAGAAACGGCACAAATATGGAAAGTTGCGATCCACAAGGCGACACCGCTCGAATCGTGAGTTGTAGTACCGAGAGCGTGGTACGAACAACTCGATCGGCCTCACTAGAATTGGACCCAATGAAGTAAAGTAGATGTAGACCCAAAGTTGCAAATCAAAGACAGATAGATGGCATGAGAAAACAAATCAAATGAGCATGAAATGCAACAGTGCATCAGGAAAGGTGAGTGTAGGATGTACCTCCCAAACCCTTCAGTAGCCGCCAAGTGAATCCGCCTTGCGGCAGGAAACGGAGCTCATATAGCAGTATAGGGTGGCTAAACCTACGCTATCCCAATTGTAATTTGCTACCCGAAGAAAATGTACCAGCGCTCCGAGAATATATAATCCCACGGTATTTTCCCTATTTGCAAATAGGGTAGTACCGAGAAGATATATGAGGAAGCTGTGAGTATATTGAGCAACCTCATCTACAGTAATCGGCTGTGTGCCGAAGAAATGGTCATAAAACCAACTATAGCACACTATCCCATGGCTAGTAGTGTCCGGAATCGCCTCGAGAAACTGGAGCTGTGCATCTCTCCACTGAGTCATATCTGGATCAAAAGAGACCGGGCTGCCGACCCCAATCTACAGACTGATCAACATCGAGAAATCATATGAGGTCAGTGTCATCTCCCCGGTAGAAGAGAGTGAAATGAGCTGGTGGTGTCCCACCATCTCTCTACTAGGGCCCCATAAAGCAAAGACTCAGCCCTCATCTTTACGAGTCCAGAGAAAAAGGGCCCAAAGCCAACAGCATTTACCAAAGTGGAGACCTCCGTGGAGAGCCGCTCGTACCAACGCCAAGGGCAAGAGATAGAGCCGTAGCCGCCTACTCTCATGGCGATCACCTATCAATTGAGAGTTTTATCAGTGTAGCATGGGCAAGTGATTTGTTCATCAAGTTTAACATTTCAACATGTCTGTAAAGTAAAATGCAAAGCAAAATAGGGGAGGAGTTGTTTACCATGGAAGTGTTGGCAGAGATATGCTCCATGGGCTCTCGCAGTAAAAACCCTCGAATCTCAGGATGCCGCCAGGAGGTGGCACATGTGTACGTGGCCAGTATGTGGCCGCATCAAAAGGCCTCTCGGTAAGAGGGAGTAATGCAGTGGCTTCCTCTGCCTCTATAAATGCGCCAAGGGTAGCGCCAACACCTATAGCAGGCTCTGGAATGGGAACCTCGTCACTAGCCATGAAAAAAGTGAAGAAAAGTGAAGGAGATGAGTAAAAGTAGGTGAAATCCTAGAGTTTCAAACCCTAAGAGAGAGAAAATGAAGAGGGGATGAAAAAAATCAAGAGAGAATAAGACAAAATTGGGAAAAAATGTGAGGAAGTGAGAGAAAACAAAGAGAAAGCTCAAACTTTAACCAAAAAATTTTTCAATCGGTTCAAAATCAAGAGGAAAACAAGTTGTTTTAGGAAATATTTGTGAGGGTTGTTGTGAAAAGTCAACAAAGAGAGGAAATCTAGAGAGAAGGGTGGTTTAGAGAGAAGGAGGAGGGTTTTTCGACCTAGAGTGAGATAAAAAATGAGTGTTTTGTGTGTTTTAAGAGCCATGGGTGTGGCTTTTGACCAAATTGTCCCTTGTCGCTATCGAAGGCTGGCCGGCTCTTTCGACACCCAGTCGTGCATCACTGAGGCCCGGCAGGCCTTCGGTGATTTAATTTTGTTTTTTTGTTGTTGTTTTGTTTGTTAGTTTGTTTGTTTTTTTTTATGTGTTTTTATTTTTTTTATTATTATTTTGTTTTGTTTTGTTTTGTGCATTGCCAATACGTTTGGGTGTATACTTAGATTGCTAATTTATGATCTGTGCATTGCTAATCTATTTTTATTTCACCATTATTTTAATTTCTGAGTTTTGGTCTCAGATTTTAATTTTGAGTTTTAATTTCTGTTTTGATTCTTGAGTTTGCTTAAGTGTTAGTTTTGGTTTGACTCGAATCAGGAGTTGTATGTCAACAAAAAGGAGGAAAATATATATATATATATATATAATAGAAACATAAAGAACAAGTGCAAAAATTATATAAAGAGTGAAAAAAAAGATAGAGAAAAGAAAAGTTGTTGTTATTATTGTGTGAGCTCATTTGTTTCGTTTGAAGTTTGATTGTTTGAACTGTATTTGTTCAAATGTGTTTGGACTGAATCATGATTCACTTCATTTCATCGTTTCTTATCAGACGATATTATATGTTTGGCTCATTCAGAGGAGTTCCAGCTAAAATCATTCGTGCCTTTCGAATCATATCTTTTTATTCTCCTTCCTCTCGCGTGTAACGCGTTAGAATAAACCCTTCAGTTACCGTTCTTCGGTTAAACATTTGGGTGCATTCTGGTGTTCACACCCTCCTTGTTTTCTTCCGCATGCAACGTGTTAGGATCTTGTTTGACATCTTGGTGCGCTCGATGATTTTGTTACTCCTTTTGGTTAAAACCATTTGGGTGTATCCCGGTGTTTACACCACTCCTTTTGGTTAAAAGCATTTGGGTGCGTGCCAGTGTTTACACCACTCCTTTTGGTTAAAAGTATTTGGGTGTGTGCCAGTGTTTACACCACTCCTTTTGGTTAAAAGCATTTGGGTTCGTCTCGGTGTTTACACCACTCCTCTTGGTTAAAAGCACTTGGGTGCGTCCCGGTGTTTACACCACTCCTTTTGGTTAAAAGCATTTGGGTGCGTCCCGGTGTTTATACCATTCCTCTTGGTTAAGAGCATTCGGGTGTGTCCCGGTGTTTACACCACCTTTTCCCCTCGCGCGTGAGACGCATTGGGATTGTTTGTTTTGGTTAAGAGCATTCGGGTGTGTCTCGGAGTTCAAACCTCCCTCCGATTAAAACACATTTGGGTGTGTCCCAGTGTTCACGCCGCCCTTTTCTTTCTCTTCTGTGCAACACATTAGGGTTTAGGTTGAGACCTTGGATGTGCCTGATGGTCGCTCTTCGCTTTTCCTTCGCGTCACGTAGTTAAGTTTGCATAATTTTCTTACTTCCTTTCTGCATGAAAGATGGTTTGATTTGTAATTTCCACGTGTGCCGTGTTTACTTACTTTTGTCCTTAAGGTTGATATACCTTGTTTCGGGCTGGTTAAATATGGCATTTTCATTGAATTGCATTTTCATTTAAATGTTTCATTGTACAGCCTCATGGTATGATCATAAGTTATGTTCTTGCATTATGCATATCGCTTGCATCTTGCCTGAAAACTACGCTGGTTTGATTCCTTGCAAAGGGATACGTAGGTAGCCTGAGGGCGTAACCATTTTAGCTTATGTCTTGCTTTCTTGTCCAAGTTTTGCGGCCTTGTCAAAATGGGTCGTCTCTGGGCTTTGACATTTACTCCCGTCATTTTATAACTTCAAGCACTGTCAAAGACGGCAACTGTAGACACCCCATTTTTGACTGCCTGCAAGACTCAAACGATTGGTTCAATGCACTCAATGATGAAAGTTGGTTTTTGAATTCGCAGCGATTCGGAATCAATCAGGCTTCCGAAATGACCTCGCATCTTCCTTATTCACCTTGTTTAAACCCTTGGGTTTCATTTATGGACCATTTCTCACCCTTAGCTGAGTTTGAACCAAAAATACAAGGGAGGCCATCAAGGCCCGGCCGTGCATCCGTGATTGCCGGCTGTGGCTATGAATGGTCGGCGGGCCTTCGATGGCAATAAATACTGTTTTGGGCGGGAGGCCGCCAGCTGTCCATTTTTGAAGATATTTGTCACATTTTCAGCTCAAATTCTATAAAACCGAAGCTCTGGGATTGTTTTGAGGGTTGAACAAATATCTAGAAGAGAGATATACATCGTGAGAGCCTTGACTCCTCCTTCTTCCATTGCAAGGCATCCTTTGAGCTAACTAGTTTGCTTACACCACCTATACACATCATATACAACCTTGTTTGATCATCCTAAAGCCTTGGTTGATCTTGAGGAAGTGTATTTCAAGTTTGAGAGTGCATTGAAATTTAATTGGAAACTCTAAGAACAAGCTAGCTTCTTGAAAGGTATAAGCGTGCTTTCTCTTTCCTTGCTTTCATTTCAGTTCTTTACTCCATCATTCTTGTTGTTTTGGTTGTTTTTGAGCTTGTTTTAAGTGTTGGAGTTGAGTTTGAAGGGTTACCAAAATGGTAGAATGAGCTTGCTCTATCTACACCTTTATTTCATAACCTAAACTCTTCTCCTTTTCATTCTTTTTCTTTGGTATCCATACTGATTTTCAGAGGTTTAAAAGGGCTAAAAATCATGCTTTGAAGCTCCAAAATGGAGGGATTAGCCACCCCTCCTTATTCTTGTTTGTTAGGTTCAATTCTTATATTTATTGCCTAGCTTTCCACCATCTTTTCATGCATGTTTCACCTCTGATTTGCTTGTATTTGGGACTTTTTTAAGGTTGTCTAAGCTTTTCCATTTAGTTCATACCTTGTTAGATACATTTGAGGCTACATAGTTGGCATACTTTTGCTTAACATGCTTTCTCGGTTCATTTCACATGCTTTGAGGCTGAAATTTGCTAATCAATCAATTAATCCATATCTTTATTCATGAGAATGGTTTCAACCAATTGAGGTTACTCAAGGCATGTAAAGGAGATCAACACTTAATGGCCTAATCTCTTCGGGGATTCATCGTCAACGGTGTAGTCTCCTTCTCATGTTTTAGAAGGACCTCTTGTTTGACGTCACTTCTCGGTTAGAGGACTTTAAACATCACCATGGACAAATGGACTAATGAATGGCAAAGCCTAAAATAATTGGTTTAAAACTTGAATCAACACACTTAAAGAAAATGCCTAGAAAAGCTTGAACTTGGCCAAACGTCATGCCAAGTTCCTTGTGTGAAGGGTTATTAAACACCAATCCATGGTGTTCTTGATGTCCTTGAAGTGTCTCAACTTCCTTTCTGAGTTCATTCCATGACAAAAAGGGAAGGGTGGTATTTTGCATTACATTTGTTGATTTTTGGTCCAAAATGACATCTGAGATCATCAAGCGATCGTATCGCTCATTGATGGTTTTAGAGTCAATCCCAACCTTCTCTTGAGGCTTTTCTATGACAGAGAATAAAGGAAGGACAAACAGAGCTTGAAAATGCTCTATCTGCACTGATTTCACCTCAGAGCACAAAAATAGAGTTTGCACCAAATCAATGCACTGCCGGCCCTCTGTAGGTCCGGATGACCCTTGGTGTGTGGCCAACAGTGCAGTTTTACAGAAACAGAGACAGTGGCTGAAGGTGAAACAGAGACAGTCTGGGACAGATAGAGCAGCTTTGAGGCGATATGCATGTAACCTCCATCCATCTTCCTTGGTGCTCATATCGAATGCATTTGATTTTTTAATTGTTTCATTAGTATAATGAATTGTGTTGTAACATTTGATTAGTCTAATTAGTCATAGCTAATTAGTTGATGTTGTAATATTTAATTATCTTAGCCTAATTTACTTTCATTAGCTTAGATAGTTAGTATTCATTTCAAGTGTTGTAATAAATTAGTTAATTAGTTTAGCTATTTATTCAAGTTTTGTAATAATTAGTTAGCTTAATTAGCGTAGCTAGTTAACCCTTATTCATTCGAATCCTTCTTCGCGGGGGCATAATGTTGTAATAAGTGTGCGTACGCGTGTGTATGTCTTCCAACCCCACGTCTTTCTCCATTTTATTTAATCGCTTTTGATGATTAGATTAGGGATCATATTTCGATTAGCATATTGCATGCTTGCATACATTCATCTTGTCTTGCATGCACCGAGGCTCGGTGCATCATTCAAATTGCATTGTCGTTTCAATACTTATTTGAATACGTGTTTAATTGCATGTTATCAAATTGATCCATATGCCATATTAGTAGCCGAGCCTATTAATTGCATTATTGCATGGGTTGTATTAGACATCCTGTATAGTTAGGATCATATATCTTTCTAAGTAGTTTCTATTTTGGCTTGGAGTGATAGGTAAGTTTTTACACTTTAGCAAACTTGCATAAGTGTGAATATTGCCATGATTAGCATACTTTCCATGAGGTTATGTGCTTAAATGCTAAACAGCATGAATGCCTATGGATGAAGGCTTGTTGTTTGAATTAGAACGATTCAATGAATATGCGTTTGAAGCCCACTTTGTTGAGTGGTAAATCATGCTTTAAGCCCACTATGTTTGGTGGCAAAACCGCATCTTTAAGCCCACTTGAGGTGGCAAATTCAAACTGTTTCGCAAACAAACATGAGTTGAATTGTTCCAAATTGAGCAAACTAGTCTTTACTTGCTTGTGCGCGTCACATAGTAAAGTTAGTTTAATAACCGGAACAAGAGCACATAATGTTTGTAAAAAAATTATATCATAATTAGTAGAGGCCGATCTTTGATTGGGCGAGCAGGGGGTGCTCATTTCATGACCTTCCCCTCTCGTACCCAAGTTCCCGAGTCGAGACAACTTTGGTGATGACGGACACGTGGCCTTCGGCACGAGTCAAGGTTTCCTAAATTTTCCTGAAATAAAAATATTTAGGTGGCGACTTTGTATCTAGCAAAGCAGTCCAATTTTGGTATTATTTGATTTAAAATCGATTTTCTAAAAAGATTTGTCAGATTTGGACTTTTTGGTGTTTATCAGTTTCACATTGCACTTGTGTAATAACCCCGACCTCCGATTAATGCTAATCCATGATTAGTTATGCTTAACAGTAATTTAAAAGGAATCCGAAATTAATTTGCATATGTATTGTATTATCTTTGCGTTTCTATCTGTTTGCCATAAAATGATTTGTTCATGTTCAGACTTCGAACTGCGAATTGAAAGCCTTATCGGCGCCCGATTTTGAAATTGATTAGTATTTCATACTAGTTAGAATATACATGATTTTATGGTAGATTTAATTAAAATTTGATTTGATATGATTAAATTAGATTAAATAATATTAATTTACACTTGTTTGAGTTATTACAAGTTTGCCACTTAGTGGCTTGATTCTAGACAACCTTTATTTTGCTTTATTACATATTGGATGCATCATTTGTTCATCTTCTTGTGACCAAACTGAGAGAAGGAGAGTGTAGGAGAGAACAACTTGATTTCAACTAGGATTTGGCTTGAAGTTAGGAGAATTGAAAAGAATTTGCATATTTGAGCTTCCATACCTAGAATTGTAGACCTAAGGTAGGGAGTTCATTCTTTTAATTATGAATTTAAGTTGTCCTTGCTAGATTCATGGTGAAATTGGTATTTAAAGTCTAGACTTAGCTCAAGGTGTTGTTTTGAGAGTCAACCATGCATGCATGCATAAATTTCCTTGTTTTGAGTTTGAATTCTAAGATTCCTTCCACGCATGTGTTAATTTCACTCACATTATGGTCATTCAACCTGTTTTCCATCAAATTATCAAGTTTGATTATGTTTTGGAGGGTTTGAATTCAAAGAGGTTCTTGCATGTTGAATTAATAGCATATTCATAAAGTTCATGTTGATTTTGCACAAATTGGGTTGCTCTTAGGCCATCATTTCTTGAAATGATTTTTAATACATGTTGTTTTATGAGTTATTATATGTTTCCTCAAATATTGGCCCGGAAAAATGAGTTTTGAAGGAAAGGTTGAGTTTCATGCTTGGAGGTCAATCTGGATTTTCCAGAAATTTGACCCACGTTCGAGCGGGGACTTTCACGCTTGAGCGTGAAACCTGAGTACATGCACTTCCGCTCGAGCGGCGAGAGTCACGCTCGAGCGTGAAATGCGTATACCCAGAAGTTTGTGTGTTTTGAAGTCCGCTCGAGCGGGGGTCTGTGTCACTGTGGACATCCCCGAACGTCCCGGGAGGAGAATTCCCCCCCGTTTTGTTCATTTGGGCTCACCACAGTTCAGGACTCAATGCCACAGTCCTGTATCTAATCTCGCAGAGTGTAATGCATGACCGATGAATCGTCAAAGAGTCCAAATCCGGCAAATCGTTTTGGAAAATAGTTTTTTTTTTTTTTTTTTTTTTTTTTTTTTTTTTTTTTTTTTTGTAAAGAAGTGCCAAACGTGGACTGCTTTGCCAGATGCAGAGTAGCCACCTAAATATTTATTTTGGGGGAATTTAGGAAACCCTGACTCATTGCCTAAGGCCACGTGTCCGTCATCACCAAAGTTGCCTCGGCTCGGGAACTTGGGTATGATTGGGGAAGGTCACTTCGTGAGCACCCCTGTTCGCCCCGATCAAAGATCGGCCTCTACTAACCATGATATCGAGTTTTGAAAACATTATGTACCCTTATTTTGGTTATTAGCCTAGAATTACTATGTGATGCACACATCATACAAATATAGACGGGATCATCTGAGTTGGAACAAAACATTTCATGTTTGTTTATTTGAAAAATGGTTTGAAATTTTGCTACTCGCAAGTAGGCTAAAACACGGGTTTCGATGGATTATTCCAACTCAAGCAACCCAACCTTCACCCACAAGCATTTAGACAGTTATATCACATAAGCAATTAGCCTCATGGCAAGCATGTTGTCATGTTAACACTCACACACATGCACGATGCTAAAGCATAAACACTCACAGTGTACTCCGAGCCAAAACAAGAAACTAGTTAATAATCATACATGATCTTAGTTCATGTTACCGATGGCTAATGTATCACATGCAAAATGCAACTAGAATAGGCTCGGCTAATCTAAGAATGGCATGTGAGATGCAACAATTTGATGCACGTATTTAAACTAGAATTGAAATACAATGCGATTAGCATGATGCGCCGAGCCGGATGCATGCAGTACAAATGAATGATGTAAACATGCGAGCATAAGGTATGCGAATTGAAACATGGCCTAGAACTAACCAACAAAAGCAGGTAAGTAAAAGGGAAAAAGAAGTGGAGGTTGGAAGACATGCATCACACACGCACACTTATTACAACCTTGCCCTCTCTCGGAGGAACAGGAAGAATAGTACAAACCAAATAAATAATTAACTACTCTAAACTACTCTAGCTAATTAATTATTACAGACCACTTAACTAGTTAAGCAAATTAACTAAGCTAATAAAGCGGTAAAGCAGCCTCGGGAAGAGGGATAAATGTACGCATGCTCGGCTCTGCCCGGAAATCCATCACCATGCTCATGCTGCCTCTATTTGCACTGCTTTTCTCCTATGAAGACTGCACAAGTCTCAAAATTTCTTCTGAACTACTCCCTGAGGGTTGTGGGCGGCCACCGACCAAAAAGGAGCACCACGAGCCATGGAATTATGGTCATCGACCAAAAATTGGATCACTGGCCTGATTTTGGTGGCCGGTCGGCACTAAATGTGGTCGGTTGACCATCTCTTCCTGCAAAATGCTATGTTGCTGCAGCAGAGGACAGACTAGACATGGCAATGCATTTCAAAGCAATGTTTGCACCACCACCCTCCTTATCATGTTTGAGACTCAAAGGAGTATGGTTCTCGACCCTCGGGCCAGCAATCACTCATTTCAATGCATGATGGCCCAAGGTGCCAAGTGTGCAACTCAATATGGAATGAAATGCACAAAACACACAAAGGGCCCTAACCTCTATCATGGTTGATCAAGAGGTGAGGAATGCACACACTATGCAATGCAACCTAAGCAAGCAAGCAAACATGTAAATAGCTCAAGTGTGCAACAAATCTAATGCAACATGAGCATGTTAACATGCAAGATGCAACATGGACATTCAAGCATGCAAACAAACATGTGACTTCATTCAATCATGTAGCAACATGTGAAGCAAACATGTAACAACATGTTAAGCAACATAAAACCAAAAGAATGCATGCCAAATGCATTACCACTTAGACATGCAACAACATGTTAATAGGCCGAGTATGTAACAACATGCAAGGCAAGCATACAACAACATGCGGGAATGGTCTTAAACTAATATGGACAACTCTCAAATAAGCCCAAATTAGTGGCCAAAATGCTAAAGGAAAAGGGGTAAATGCGCATACACACATGCATGCTAATGGACCCAACACTCAAGCATCAAAGGGCAACTTTTAAGTACACTTAAAAAGGAAGGAAAAACATGCAAATGTGACAACATTACATGCTCACGAAATGGTGCTAAGAGTGATGCCAAATCGCATAAACAAGCCAAGCATGCATGATTAAGGCTTGGGGCTTAAGACTAGGCAAGGGAATTGAACCAATGCTACACAAAACAAAGGGGATATGGCAAGTATGACCCAAAACAGTCCTAAATCATGCTAAAGTGAGCCTAAAACATGCAATGACCAAAGCCAAATCAAGCTAAAACTAAGGGGCAAAATCACGAGGCATGCAAGGCCATCAAAGAGGTGTTACACTACACCTAACACAACCAAACATGGCATGATCTAAGCAACCAAAAACAGAGTTATGGCATGTCAAAATGAGCCCAAAAACCTACTTAGATGGCATCCCAAAGACCTAAGCATGATGGCATACGCAATGACACATTCATGAGGCATAAGCTACTAACTCTTTAAGATATTAAAGGAGCAATAAGTGCACGTTCATAAGCATGAAATATGGACTAAATTAACATTCTAAGTGATGCCAAACCACTAAAATGATCCAAATAGAGCATGCTAGCAACTTGGACACTCAAAGCTAACAAGCTAGATTACATGGCAGCTATAAAAAGCAAGTCATGGATGACCAAAACAATGAAAAAAAGAACTTAAGCATGCTATAACAAGGCTAAGAGCTTCATGAAGTCGGGCCAAAATCATGCTAAAAACACATGTTACAATATGATGCATGTTAAGGCCAAATCATGGGATTACAAGACAAGTGTATGAGGCATACATGGCATGTCTAAACCAACTTAAAATAGTGCTATATCATGGCAAAAAAAAGCCTAATATATACTGAAATGGAGCTAAAACAAGCTAGGCAAACATGCTATAACACAAGCCATTTATGCAAGCATCAAAGGCAACATGGAAAGGGGATGACCCTCTCCTATTTGGGACCTCAAAACCACCTCTCCACCACTAAAAATATTCTGGATTTTAGTGGTAGAGAGGTCATGCAAAGACCAAAACAATGGCCAAAATGGATGGCCTAAAACAAGGCCTAACAAGGCCTTGGAGGGGGGAAAAAACCCCAAACCTCAAAGCGACCTTAAACAAAGTTCTAAAGCACACAAAATCAAAAAAAAAAAATTAGTTTATAGCTAAGCTTAAAAATAGATGCAAGATAG
This sequence comes from Camellia lanceoleosa, assembly GCA_025200525.1. NCBI lineage: Eukaryota > Viridiplantae > Streptophyta > Magnoliopsida > Ericales > Theaceae > Camellia > Camellia lanceoleosa. The sequence continues at coordinate 44,096,160 of CM045760.1, forward strand.
GTTAAAAGCTTGTGCAAAAATGGAGAATAAAAGAGGTAGTTCTCACCCTTGAAGAACACTTCAAGAACAGCAACTCCAGCACCTTCCTTAGATCAAAACCAGCCCAAGAAACCTAACAACAACTCCTTAGAGCTTCAACAACCAAGGATGGTGTAATGCTAGGTGTTTGTGTGCAAAAGTGTGAACAAAAGTCACTTTAGGTCACAAATACACACACAAATGAGTGAAGAGAGGGAGATATAGAGATAGATAGATACAACTTCTAACCCTAATTTTTCAGAACCCCTGAGGAGGGAAGAGGGCCTCCCCTCTTATAGGAATTCAATTCCTAAGCTTCTTGGAGAAGCTAACAGAAGGGAGCAAATCCCTCCATACACGTGTATGAAAGGGGTGCAAAGTGGATACTAGCTGTGACAGCTAGCATAAAATATCTGCCAAAAGCAGATGGAAAGGGGTCGACCAGCAGAAATGGCCGATTGACCAACAAAAGTGGTCGATCGACCAAATAGAGTGCCGATCGGCCAACACTCTTGGCCGATGACAAGAATAAGGGGCCGGTGGCTTCAAGCCTTGGCCGGTGGGGTGTAGGGATGGCCAACAAGCCACCCTCTTCCCTTAGAAGCAAAAACACAAGTGTTTGGTACATGACCAAGCACAAAACAGAGAGATCTTGAGGCAAGGTGTGTAGCCAAGACCTCTGAGAACTTAAAACGAACACGAGCATGGATGATCACCGAGTGTTCAAACGGTGATGTCCAAGTCTTGAGGACAGTAAAAAATGGGGTGTCCACAGTCACACGCTCGAGCGGGGGTCGAGCACCTATCGAGTGTGAATTTTATGCATCCAACAGTTTTTCATAAGTTTGCAGTTCGCTCGAGCGGGGAAGTCCAAGCTCGAGCGGAGATTCATTGTCTGCATGTTCGCTCGAGTGGGGAAAGCCACGCTCGAGCGTGTACCTTATCCTCAGTAAAATTTGAGAAATGGTTTTCAATGCATGTTTGCATCCTCATTCCATCCTAGGCATTCCTAGGCTATGTTTAAGACCTCATAATGAGGATAAAAGATTAGAAACACACTAAGAGCCAACGAAATAAGTTTTGTGCAATTAGAACATGTATTTCAAGTGTACATCTGTTATGTGTTGTGTAGGTCACGTGCCACGTACCGTTCGACCAAGTTCACTCCATCTGTCTGTCTCAAGGCCCGCTGTGAGTAATAACTCCGTAAAGTTATGTTTAACTTAAGTATTTTCTGACTGGTATGGTATGATCTATTTTCTGAAATACTATCTTACGAATTATGAATGAATGTCCAATTTTCTGAAAAGTATTTGTGGCACCCTTAGTTCACGTGGCCCTCGCTCGGGGGTAACAATACCGCGGCCAATCTGCACGTGGCCCTTGCCTGGGGGTAACAACACCATGGCTACTTGCGTGCAAGATATGGACCTTTATGGTCGTTGGTACCAACTATGCATGTGGGTCTTTGGACCAAATTGATCTGATAGCTAATGGGTATACCACGTATGATCTTATGCAAAATCTGAATATAAACATGAGTGTGTATCTAAATCTATTTCTGTTTTGAAGTCTGAATATGTTTTGATTTAAATATTGGATCCTAACTTGTGCTGGACATCATTCATAAAACCCCTTTACTCTATTATTATTCACTGGGCTTCCGCTCACAGTTTATATTATATATGTAGGTGAGCCGGCGGGTGACCAGGGCCAGAGTTGACGGCCTTCTGTTTTGTTTTTGTCAGCCAACTGTTGTGCCTCTCGAGGAGGTTCTGATTGAAGTCTCGTTATATGGCTGTTTTTGTATTCATGCTAGTTTCTGTGACTGTTTTGTAAAGTCAGGTTTTGAGATGTGCACTTCTGTAAATAGTGGTGTCCTTTGACTGACGTGCTTATGTATATATATAAGTTTTGAAATCTTCTATCCCATGAATGTTATCACAGCTCATTGGACCTTGTCTATTTTGTACTATCGCTTCCGCAGCCCCTTACTATATACTTATCTGTTCAGAGGCCTTTGGTAATCCACAGATTACTGGCTGGTTGCGATGCCTAACCTATAGGGGCGGGTTTGGGTCGTGACAACTTGTGAGGCTAGATTCAAAACCACGGGAGTCCGAACTGTGAGGCCTTCTTTTCAAACCTTTCCGAAAGGCGGGGCGTGAGAAAAAACGAGTCCACAGCTTCCATCAGCTTCCTTCTTCAAATATAGTACGTGCTCATATGGGCATTTTTCAAAACCATTGTCATGAAAATACTGATCAATTCTAGTATGCCATGCATGCGGAGCTTGCTTCAATCCATAAAGTGCTTTCTTCAATTTGTACACTTTGTCCTCATGCCCATTCTGAACATACCCCTAAGGTTGTTCAATAGAGATTTCTTCTTTAAGAAAACCATTAAGAAATGCAGATTTCACATCAAGTTGATAAATTTTCCACTTGTGCTGGGAAGCCAAAGAAATCATTAGCCTAATAGTCTCCAATGGGGCAACTGGAGCAAACACCTCTCCATAATCAATTCTAGCTCTCTGCTTGTAACCTTTTGCCACTAATCTTACCTTGTAGCGTTGCACTTCACCTTGTGCATTCCTCTTTGTCTTGTATACCCATTTCACTCCAATGGGTTTGTGCCTCTCTAGTAGAATGGTAAGCTTCCATGTGTCATTTTTCTCAATGGCATGAATTTCTTCATCCATTGCTTTCTTTCATTTATCTTCTTGGATGGCTTCTAAGAAAGTAAGTGGATTACTATCTGCAAGTAGGCAGAACAAATTCAAATCTTCTTCTTCTGTAGCTTCATATATCTCCTGCAAATTTGTCATTGGTCTTGGTTGTTTGAAAAAAACTATCATCTGATGATGATGATGATAATGATGATGCATCACTTCTGTGAGAAACTGGCGATCTAGGTGTAGGTATTTTATGTGGAGGAGTTTGTGGCTCATCTTGAACTTCTCTTGTGATTTCAACTGGAGCTTTCGATGTTTCATCTTCAAGAATGAGTTCTGTATCTTTAACAACGTCATCTGGATTCCAGTTCCAAGCTTCTTCTTCTTCAAATATCACATCTCTACTCATGATCACCTTTCTAGTAATGGGATTATACAACTTGTATCCCATTGTTTTGTCTCCATATTCGACAAGGATACATTTTTATCATCGAGCTTGGTTCTTCTTGCTACTGGAATCTTGGTGTACGCAACACACACAAATATTCTAAGATGGTTGACACTTGGCTTATGTGAACTCCAAGTTTCTTCTGGAGTCATAGAGTGAAGGCTCCTAGTTGGGCATCTATTTAGTAGATACACAACACATGATACGGCTTCAACCCAAAATTGCTTGGGCAATCCTTTTCCTTTTAACATGCTTCTTTCCATATCTAAGATTGTGTGATTCTTCCTTTCAGCAACACCATTCAGCTGTGGCGTATAGGATGGTATTGTTTGATGCTTGATTCCATGCTCTTTGCAATAATTCTCGAAAGCATCTGATGTATACGCTCTACCTTGATCTGACCACAATGTCTTGATGTAGTAGCTGCTTTGCTTTTCTACAAAAGCTTTGAATTCTTTGAAGATACTGAACACCTCCGACTTTCTTTTAAGAAAATACACCAATGTCTTCCGACTATAATTATCAATGAAGGTGAGAAAATATCTATTCTGTCTATTTGACATTGGCTTCAATGGACCACACACATCAGTGTGCACTAGCTCCAACGGCTTTGTTGCTCTCCACTTCACTTCTTTGGCAAAGCTAGTTCTGTGATGCTTGCCAAGAATGCAGCTTTCATAGACTTCATTAGTATGAGCAATATGAGGAAGTCCTTTCACCATATTCTTGCTTGACAACAACTTCAAGCTTCTAAAGTTCAGATGTCCAAACCTAAAATGCCATAGCTAGTTATTGTCTTTGATAATGGCACTAAAACACTTCGCAGCATCATGTTGGATTTTCAATGCAAACATCCGATTCTTGGACATCTCACCCGAGCGATCAAATTACCATGATTGTCTTTGATGGTAAGATGACAATGTTTCATGCTGATGTCGTATCCTTTCTCTAGGAGTTGTTCCATACTCAAAATGTTATTCTTCATGGCAGGAACATAACAAACATTGGAGATATAATCATGATCTCCATTCTTGAGCTTGATTAGAATATTGCCTCTTTCTTTCACTGGAGTCTTTAAAGAATCACCAAATGAGACTTGTGCTTGTACAGTCCCATCAAGCTCGACGAACAACTCTCTTTTACCACACATGTGATTACATGCTCCCGAATCTAGATACCAAGCATTGTTTTGGTTTTCAGTATCTCCATGGTGGACAAACAGGACTGTAGGTTCGACTTTGTTTGTTTCCTGCTCGGCAAAATTTACTTTCTCTCCTACTTTTGTTGTTGCCCTACTTCGGCATTTATTGCTATAATGCCCAAACTTGTGGCAATAGTAGCACTGAACATTGCTTTTGTCAAATCCTAGTCGGTTGTTGTAACTACCTCATTTTCCTCTTGGAGCAAAATGTGGTTGACTTCTTCCTCCTCTGGTTGGTCCTCTTCCGCCTCTTCCTTGAAAACCAGAACTTCGGTTATTGTAACCACGGCCTCTTTCTCAACTTCTTTGTGATGTCCCCCCTTGCTCATTTCTTTCATCTCTGAAAGACAGTTTTGATTGAAGAGCTTGCTCTAGAGAACTTGATGGAGTCTTCTTGTTGATCCTTTGTTCATGAATCTCAAGTGTGCCCATCAACTCATCGATGGTCATGGCACTGAGATCCTTGGACTCTTCTATTGCTACAACCACATGCTCAAACTTGGGACTGAGTGATCGTAGAATCTTCTCTAGCACTTGAAGAGATTCCATTTTCTCTCCATATCTTCTCATCTAACTAACAATGGTCAATGTTTTGTTGAAGTACTCAGAAATTGACTCATTCTCATTCGTGTGCAGCATCTCGAGTTCGCCATATAATGCCTGGAGTCGAACTCTGATTGTCTTCTCAATTCCACGGTGTGAATTGCGAAGAATACTCCATGCCTCTTTAAAGGTTGTTGCTACTGAAATCTTCTCAAAGCTTGACTCATCAATGCCTTGATAGAGTAGATACAAGGCCTTTTTATCTCTCTTCCTTGAATCTTTTAACGCCGTCTTCTGAGTTTCATTTAAAATTCCTTCATCTTCGAGAGTAGTAGTGTGACAACCCTCACCTCTAATTAGCGTTAAATTATGATTAAGCATGATAAATAATTGATTAAGATGAAATCCTAAATTGATTGCATGAGTGTGTTACTTTAATTGCATTTCTATCTGTTTGTCATTAAATGATCTGTTCATGTTTTGATTTCGAACTGCGAATTGAAAGCCTTATCGGTGACTGATTCAGAAATTGGTTAGTGTTCTATGCTAATTAGGATTTATGGGATTTTATGGTAGGGTTAATTAAAATTCAATTTGGAATGATTAAATTAGAATAAAACAATGTTAAACTAATTGAACCTAGGTAAATTACACTTGTGCCATTGAGTGGATTAATTCAAGACCAACCCTTATTACACTTTACATATGTTTGATGCACCACTTTTCATCCATCTTCTAGACCAAACGTGAGAGAGAGGGAATCGGAAGAAAAATTGAGTCATCTAGATTCTGGCTTGAAATTAGAGGAATTGAAGGAGACTTGAGAAATTAGGCTTCTACACTTGGAGTTGAAGACTTAAGGTAGGAAATTCATCCTCTCAATTGTGAATTTAAGTTGTTACATGCATAGTTCATGGAAAATTGGTGATTAGAGTCAAGAATTAGCTTAAAGTGTTGATTTGAGAGTGAACTCATGCATGCATGTCCATATCATTGAGTTTTGAGATCATTTTCATGAGAATTTCCACATGCATGTCCACATTTTGGTTGTACTCTTGAAATTCACCATGACTTTGGGCTCAATCTTGCATTTGATTATGTTTTGGAGCATTGGAATCCATAAGAACTCATGCATGTTATGTTCTTGCATTGTTCTTCAAGTTTACATTACAAATTGTGTTCAATTGTCACACTTTTGGGCTTGATTTTATGAAGTGATCTTTAAAACATGTTGTATTATGGGTTTCTAAGTGTTTTCCAGAAAATTAGCCCAGAAAAATCAAATTGAAGCTTTAGAGGTTGAGTTTTGTGCTTGAGGATCAATCTGGAAATTCCAGATTTTTGATCTACGCTCAAGCAGAGGACTTCACGCTCGAGCGTACACTCCGAGTACATGCACTCCTGCTTGAGCGTCGAGGGTCACGCTCGAGCGTGAAATGCATATGCCCAGAAGTTCATGTGTTTTGCAATCCGCTTGAGCGAGGTAATTTGCGCTCGAGCGAGAGTATGAGTCTTATGCTCGATCGTGGGTCGAGCGTCAATCAAGCGTGAAAAATGTGCAACCAGTACTTTTTCATGAGTTTGCAGTCCGCTCGAACGGGGGAAGTCACGCTCGAGTGGAGCTTTATTGTCTGCATGTTCGCTCGAGCGAGACCCTTGTTGTCAACAAAATTTGAAAAGTGTTTTAAAGTGCAATTTTTGCATCCTCATCCCATCCTAGGCATTCCTAGGCCATGTTTAAGGCATCTTATTGAGGATAATGTTATAGAACCGCACCAAGTCAAGTTAAGGGGCTAAGTGATTAATCCTAAGTGTGTAAATTAGTGTGTGTTCGTTCTGCAACTGTGTAGGGTTGGCACTCGAGGACGCTGACTAGCCTGTTTATAGCCCAGTAATCTGTGAGTAACAATGTTGTAAAGATACGTTCAATTATAATTATTTTTCTGAACGATTGACTGTACTGCTTTCTGAAGTGACCTTGTTTACTGAATGAATGTTTGCCCTATTTGTGAACTGTACTCGTGGCATCCATAGCAACTTACTATTACTACTACTATACTGTTACTGTAATTGCTACTGTTACAGAGATCTCTGTCAGTTCCAACGTTTGGAACTACTACTGTTTACTGTTTTGATAGCCATCAACTGACTATTCGGTCTATTAAGACCTATTGTACTGTTCTGCTATTGGATGTACCACGTATGACTGCTATGATCTCTAAATGACTGATATAGCGTGAAATATGAGCCACTCATTGAATAACCGATTCACTAATGCAAGTGACTGTTTTAATTAATGAAAGGACATTCATTATTAACTCCTTTACACAATTGTTCTTCACTGGGCTTTAGCTCATTGTTTATATATGCATGTAGGTGGCCAGGCACCGAACCAAAGCTAGGAGCGTCAAGTTAAGCTCTTGTTTTGTCAAGACAACCATTGTGCCTCACTTCGAGGTTCCATGTCCGTTCAAGCCAAGGCAGTTTTGGGGTGTTTCAGATTCACCTTTTTTGTCTCTGTTTTGTAATGAATTTTTTAGACTTTTGACTGTACAATTATGGCGAAGGGATTGGATCCCTAACCTGTATGTTACGCGTATCTGATATGTATATATGTTTATGGTTGATGTGGACTAGTCCATACAAGTCTTTTTTCCACTCAGTTTTTCACAGCTCATTGGACATCTTTTATGTACTTTTTGGTTTCCGCCAAATTTCTTACTCAGACATCACATTATCATAAGGTGCCTTTGGTAATCACGGACATCGGGCGATATTTATACTAAACCCTTAGGGGCGAGTTTGGGTCGTGACAAGTAGGCTCGTCATATCTTCGATCCACTAACTCCCACAAATCTGGTGGGGCTAGTAGGACTTGCATTTGAATTCTCCAATTTTCATAGTTGTTCTTGCTGAGTTTTGGAAACTGGGGTTGAAAGAAATTGTTTGTGTTGGCCATTAGTTGACTTTAAGAAATCTGCAAATTTTCAGGATATAATTTGCAAATTTTGACCATACAGATGTATTCAGAATATTCCAAATAGTTGGAAAGCACTACTGGATCACCAAAAACGGACTTCAAACGGCTTCGATCTAGCAAAAATAATTGAACGGTTCAAATTGGTTGAATCTAGAACTTCTGAGAAGCACCAGATAATCTCTTCAAATCATATGACGTCAGCGTGACGTTAGCGGTGTGTCGGCGTGTCTCTGCTCGGTTTGCAGCTTGGTGGCGCGGCTCCGCTGCAACACGGCTCAGCTTGTGGCTCGACTTAATGGCTCAGCTTGACGTCAGCAATGATGTCAGCTCCTGGATACGGATCTGGATCTGGGCTAGTGGATCAGATCGTACATCGGATGGGTCGGACTCTGCAAATCCAGGCGAAGAAGACGTGTTGATGCGCGTGGGCGCGTTACTGCGCGTGGTGACGGTGTTGATAGCGCATGTGGCGCGTGCGGGCTCTATGGGACTTGGTTTTCAACGTGGTTTTTTGTAGTGTGATTATCTCGATGACACCTACACACTGGTGTGATCAAAAGTGTATTTCAACAATTTTGATTTCTGGGCAAGATTTGAAACGATGCTTTGTTCTACTTTTTTTTTTTTTTTTTTATTATAAAAAAGAGGCCCTTTTGGTGCTCTGATACCACTGTTGGTGAGAGTAGAGTGCAAACCACTTATGGTGGTTTACAAAACAAATACAGGAGAGAGAATTTATAATCTAGAAATAAATTTATTTCACTCAAATATTTAGAATACACTGAAGAAAGGAAACACACTTTTACTCTCTAACTCTCTTCCTCTCCCACACCCTGAATTCTCAAAATATAATAGCTATATATAGATAAAACTAGTAATGTGAAACCATTAAATGCAAATATAGCTAAGGCTGTGAATTTTCAACGGTTGCAACCATTGTAGAAAAACTTGATTTGAGCCTCCATACGTCTACTCTTAGGCCAATGGAAAAAAGTTTTTATTTTTTTATTTTTTTATTTTTTATTATAGGTGAAGCAAGATTACTTCACAACACTCATAAAGTTTACTCATTGTTATTATTTATTATTATTATTATTTTTCTTTGCATGTAGGAAGTGATCAAGGAAGCAACAAATGATAACAATGTGTGGGACGCGTTTTGCGGACTTCCCACCGTTTTGAATATTTTGAAATCGATGATGGAAGGTTTGCATAAATAAAGCTATTTATTGTCTTTTCTCCTCATTTATTTTTTAATTTTTTGATAATTTTTAATATTATAATTGACCTCTTAAAAAATAAAAAGAACAAATTACTCCCAAAAGATGTTTGAAAATGCAATTAGCTCCTCCAAGAATTTTTTTTTTTTTTTTACCAAATTGCTTGAGCAAAAAATGTTCAAAACCACTTTTTTTGAAACATGTTTAAAAGTACATTTTTGTCTCATAAACGATTAATTAGCTCAAGAGAACATCATTATAGTTAAATTAAATTTCCAGGCAATTTGCTCCAACTAATCACTTTTGAACATTTTTTAAGAGTCAGTTTGTCCCAATTAATTACTTAGGGAACTGCACTTTTAAACATTTTTCTAGAAGTGTATTGTCAATTTCTTATTTTTTATTTTTAACTAGCACTGTGAAAAAAATAAGAAGACTTGAAGTTAGGAATATCAATGAACCTCGATTATTGCATTGCTTGTGTTAGCTTCTAGGGTCTATTTTTTAGTACAAGATCCCCCTAAAACACTACGTAACTTTATTGCATTGAAATTGTTAAGATAATTGTATATATATAGAGAGAGAATATAATCTTTGTATATTGAATAATGTTATATATTATATTGTTCTATTGAACTATTACAAGATGTGATATATATAACAAACTATGAGAATAAGGAAACATATACAAATATGAAAACATAACAAATATGGAAAGTAATATATTCTAGTTTTTGCTTTAACAGCCCCCCAAACTCAAATAGGTAAACTAACTTGAGTTAAGAAGAACAAAACAAAAATAAATGAGAGTTTGCTGTTAGGGAAAACAAAAGAGTCTGCTAGGGGCAAACAAAAAGGCCTGCTATAGGCAATGAAGAAGAGTTTGCCGTTAGGGTAAATGATAAGGACCTACTAGGGGCCTTGGAAGGCAACTGATGTGATGGGCCTTGAAAGGCTCTTGAATATGAATGGGTGTTGAACTAACAGACGTGACACACATGTAACTTATGACATAGTACTAAATAGTGATATATGAAAGAGTGCGCCATGATCGCAGCTTAAGTGGTGCGCCAAGGGGCGGCTTGGATGGTTCACATGATGTATCACCATGCTCACCATGATATAGGGATACTACCCCCTTCAAACTCAAATAGGTTTTAAGATCGAAACCTATTTGAGGTTGAAAGGGAGAGAACTAGGAGAGAGTGCAGACAGATAAAAAATAAATAAATAAATAAATGAATTTTGATCCAAATTCAAATCTATATTGAAGGAGTGGAAGATTGAGATTTAACGCCCACGACAGAGATGGTGGTTGATTGGTTGTTGGAGATTGGGATTAACACAGGTATGTGTTGAAACTCCAATGGGCAACGAAGGCAAGGTTGCCAATTAGTCGCCTGCCTGTGAACCAAAAAGATAAGTCGGATCTTATAGCTCTGATACCATGTTAAGATAATTGTATATATATAGAGAGAGAGAGAGAGAGAGGAAGAAAAAAAGAATCTCTATATATTAAATAATGTTGTATATTATATTATTGTATTTAACTATTACAAGATGTGGCATATATATAGTGTCACGACTCAAACTCGCCCTTATAGGTTTAGCAGCATAACCGGCCAGTAATCCTGGGATTACCAAAGGCTTCTGAACATATTAAACAAAATAGAAGGGGCTAGAGGAAGCAAATATCAAAAATATAATCGTCCAATAAGTTGTACTGACTAAAATGGAATAGAAACTTTAAACATTTACATACATATAACAGAACATCATCATTCTAAGCTCATAATATACATTTAAACTCTCATTCTTCATGTATTCTCATATTTGATGACCTACACTCACAATTTAAGAGTTGAATTCTTACCTAAAGTCTCCAAATTCTCTTGTTCTTGCACAACCTTGAGCTTACAAATAATAATCTTCAAGCCTCCCTTCAAATTTCCTTCAATTTCTTTTTTCTCACTCTAGAATGAGAGTTCTCTCTCTCTCTCTCTCTCTCTCTCTCTCTCTACAAAGCCTCTCTAGATTTTTCCACTCAAATGAAACATTCGTGAGCTCAAGAATGAGCTTAAGAGCCCATTTATAGTTGTAATGCTATAATACATTAATTGGAACATTAGGCTTGCCAAACACAACTTAATTAATCAGAATAAATCAATTTTTTAATTAAATTTTCCATAATGTTCTGAAAATTCTAATTGTCCATTCAAGTGGTCAATTTCGATTTCTGACGTCATCGAGTCCATCAATTTTAATTTTCAAACTGAAATTCCAACAAATATTTTTTGAATCAAACAGATATTCTTAACTTAATCACATGGCATGTGTCATAATTAAAATTTAACACATAATTAATTACTTATAATCATAATTAGCATTTCAGGGTCGTCACAATCTCCCCACCTTAAAAAGTTTGGTCCTCCAAACTTATGTCACTGTATATCAGATGCAAATCAGATGTCCTAGGTTCACAGTACACAACATTCCATAATTCTCAGTTTAAAACAGTTATTTAATTCAGTGGTCCATCACAGTTATTCAAATCAATTAGAGGCCATCAGGTTGTCAAAGTGAATCTATGCATTACTCTCATAACAATCAATGTGATACCGAAATAGTTAGTCACATAATGTTTATAATTCTCATTTCCCACAAAGTCAATCACATAATATTGTAATACCGAAGCAATCAATCGTAGAACATACTCAATTCATATTCTTCCAAGTAATTTAGGTTCTACAATCAAATAGGTCACTGTTAGTAGTTCTCATAACGTCGAATCTGAATTTCAATAACAGAGAAGTAACCATTTTCTAAACAATCAATCTTATAAAATTATAGACAATACCCAATCAATTATTTCTCAATATAACACATGCGTCCCCAACTGGTCAGAGGTGTAAATCTAATTACTGTTCACAATCAATTAAGCTGCCACTAACGGTTCACATACAACTTTCGGACTAGAGTAAATGTTCATATCATATTTGAGTTTCCTCATCTATCAGTTCCCTTAACCAATATAACCCAGTCATTCGTTCATGCGTAATTCATGATTCCTTATAAACGGATTCAATTCAAACACGAGTTTATCAATTCTCAAATCAAATACAAATTCATTAATTTGCATAGTCATCTCGAAATTATAGCATAATGGTTCATGTTGTTTCGGGTCATACCAAAATCGTCTTTGTAGGCATCATGTTTTAAAAAGTCATGGTTTAGATATATACACAATAGTTTATATCGCAGTCAGTCATAGTAGGGTTCCATATCACAGTCAACCATAGTAGGTTCCCATATCCGTTCATTCCCAACATAGTTCAAATTGTCATATATATAATCGTTCATTTGTAATTGCCTAGATACAGTGTAAAGACCAATCAATAGATTCCCATATTCACACAAATTCAAACATTTTCCCCCCACAGTGTAGGTAAATTGTCAAACATAAGGTTTCAAAACATCGAACAAGTATTCATTAATTATAGTTCAAACCCGTCAATTCTAATAGCATTGCGAGCAAAGATACATACATATATGAGTCCATAATCAATTATCATACAGGCATCCGTTTATAAATTCATAAGCAAAAGTTCATTCTTCATAATTAGCATAGGTTCCCAATTATGAGTTCATGGTTCTAATTATTCAATGAGTTTAGCCAATATATTAACAGTTCATCTCATGCCATGGTTATACGGATTCCCAAATCAATTTTCATACATACATTTTGCATATAATCAAAATAGTACATGTGTCAGTCGTCTCAGGATTTCGGGTGTTTTCGAAACTAGGGTATAAGCCCTTCCTTGTCTAAGATTATTCCCCTTAGAAGTAGCTGCATTTGTTCTTGGTGTCATCACGGATCCAACACCACTAACAATAGGTCTATTATCGTTTGGGTGAGCTTGCGGACAAGATTTGGCCAAGTGTCCCTTCTTTCTGCATCTAAAACAGGCTCTAGACAGACGACGACAATTACCCTAATGTTGTTCCCACATTCTCTACATGTAGGTATATCATTGTTCCCATTATTTTTCCGACTCATATTGCCAAAAGTTCTTGGATTTGACTTTTCATTCACAGAGGTCATCGAATTACTAGTCATTTCAACTTTCTGTTTCTTTTGTTTCTTACTCTCCCATACGGTTGGCGATGTTGACTTGGACATTTTCAAAGCTGCTATGTTAGCTTTAGACATTAAGGCTCTATCGAGAACATCTACATACTTTGACAATTTCAAAACACCAACTCTGTCAAGCACATCTAGGTCAAGCCCACTTTCAAATTTTCTAGCCTTTTTGTAGTCAATGTCTATCATGTGGGGTGCATATCGGGCTAGTTCAATAAATTTTGCCTCATATTCGGCCATAGTCATGTCACCTTGTTTTAGTTATTCGAATTCGGATACCTTCCTATCTCGGATGCATTGGGAAAAATATTTTTCATCGAAAATTTCTTTAAATCTATCCCATGTCATACCCTCATTATCATTTCGTACTAACATTCACCATCCCCTAGCTTCTTCTGTAAGTGTAAATGTGGCCAACATAACTTTTTGAATGTCAGTACACGGAAACACTTTAGATATCTTTTTAGTTTCAAGTATCCAAGCCTCAGCTTTAAGCGGTTCAATACCCCCCAGAAATTCTGATGGCTTCATTTTATTGTATTTCTACGTCAGAGTTATCATGTCATTATTGATTGACTCAACTTGTACCAGAGACGGCAAAGGAGGTAAAGGTGATTGTCTTTGTTGCTGTTGTCTCACAGATTCAGTTAGGGTTTCAACTATTCTTTCTAGCTGATTAATTCTAGCATCGGAAGTTTCAGCTTCATCCACGTTACTTGTTCTTTCCATTTCTCTATATGTAAACCAAAACAATAATAAACATAGGAAATGTTCTCACAAATTTTAGCTTCATTTCAGTTCAAATATGTTTACATAGGTCATATAACTTTCACATTCATATATTCACATTCACATGAATTACACATTCGATATCGAAATCAACATTACATGTTATTCCACATAACTTCTCTGTTCATACTCATAGATTTCATTTCCATTTTCTTATCAAACATGTACATAAAAATTTACACATACTCACTCATGATAATGCAATGTCCCTATTGCTTTTCTAGGACATCCTATAGCTCATATGAACTCATGTGTGTGGTATAACTCGTACTCTGATACCACTTTGTCACAACCCAAACTCGCCCCTATAGGTTTAGCATCGTAACCAACCAGTAATCCTAGGATTACCAAGGCCTCTGAACATATTAAATAAAATAGAAGGGCCTAGCGGAAGCAAATATCAAAAGTATAATCGTCCCAAGAGTTGTGCTGACTTAAATGGAACAGAAACTTTAAACATTCACATACATATAACTTAACATCATCATTCTAAGCTCATAATATGCATTTAAACTCTTATTCTTCATGTATTCTCATATTTGATGACCTAGGTTCACAATTTGGGAGTTGAATTCTTACCTAAAGTCTCCAAATTCTCTTGTTCTTGCACAACCTTGAGCTTACGAATAATAATCTTCAAGTCTTCTTTCAAATTTCCTTCAATTTCTTCTTTCTCACTCTAGAATGAGAGTTCTCTCTCTCTCTCTCTCTCTACAAAGCCTCGCCAAATTTTTCTACTCAAATGAAACATTCTTGAGTTAAAAAACGAGCTTAAGAGCCCATTTATAATTGTAATACTATAATACATTAATTGAAACATTAGGCTTGCCAAACACAACTTAATTAATTAGACTGAATCAGTTTTTTAATTAAATTTTCCATAATGTTTTGAAAATTCTAATTAGTCCATTCAAATGGTCAATTTCGGTTTATGACGTCATTTGGTCCATCAATTTTAATTTTTGAATAGAAATTCCAGCAAATATTTTTTTGAATCAAACAGATATTCTTAACTTAATCACATGGCACGTGTCATAATTAAAATTTAACACATAATTAATTACTTATAATCATAATTAGAATTTCGCGGTCGTCACATATAGGACTTATATGAGTGTTAATTAAGAAACCTTGAGAATAAGGGAACATATAAAAATATGAAAATTTGGCAAATATGAAAAGTAATATATTCTAGATATCTGTAACAAAATATATTCTATATATACTTAAACAAAAATATTGTATGACTATGCTATAGATCTCCCTATTATCTTGGAGCAAGAGGTAAGAGTTGTTATATTTTGTTGATAATAATAAAGGAACAATTTTGTTCGTAGAACTAGAAGGTTGTGAGATAGTTCGGTCCATATTCGGTGTGGGCGTTAGAGCATTAAAGCATTGAGAGGACCTTTGCACTCAAAATACCTCCTAAGCCCCAACCCACTTTTTTTGTGTACAGGAACAACTACTAAGAGCAGCCAGCTAACTGTCCCTTTCCACACCACCTTTCTTCGATGCGTTTTGAACCCCAAACTCATTTAACACGATAGAGACTTATATTATAGAGTAAATATATTAGAACTCCTTAAACTTTGGTATTTTTTTTCTTCATTAAGCTCCTAACTAATTATTTATTTATTTATTTATTCAAATAAGTTATCCAATTTTCTAAATTGATCCAATTTATCCCTTCTATTACATTTTGCTCATTTTTTTTTTATGAATTGAGATTAATTTTATTAATTTATTTTTTGGGCATTTACAAACAAATCTTGATTTATGAACTTATACTTCATTAAGTCCTAATTAAGATCTTTTGGATTTTCAAATCTCATTAAAATTTTAATAGTCGAAATTGTCCTTGAAACAATGATTGTTCATCGTTTATGATTATCTATAAAGGAATATAATAATTTGACATTTATTTTGATTTTCAAAACTTTAAAACATCAATTTCAAATTGAAAAAATTAAAAAAAAAATTATGTGCAAAAAAAAAAACTAATTTTTTTTTCAAAAATTGAAAAACTGAATTATTTTTTTGTGCAAAATTAAAAATTTTGTGTCTATAAAAGACCGTAATGATGGAATATTGATGCGTAAAATTGAAGAAAAAGGTAAAAATAAATAAATAAACTGATAATATTTTCAGTTTTAAAACTGAAAAAATTAATAATGTTCTCAATTTTATTATATAGTTGAATTAAACTAATAAGCAGAAGAACAAAAACGTTTAATCTCATGCTCTTTCTTTTTTTTTCTTTCAGTTAGTGAAACAATTATCTACAACATTACTATTTAAAATTGATAATATTTTTAGTTTTAAAAATTGAAAAAAACTGATAATATTCTCAGCTTTATTAAATATGACTTATTGATTCAAAAAATTTTGTTAATAGGACCTGAATTACTATAATATTTATAAATAAGACTTTTAGGTAATTAACTCTTTATTTTTTTGCACGTTTTTTTACAAAAAAAAATTATAAAATTAATTAAAATAATTAATTCTCAAAATGATCAATAATATCTTATGGGGTAATTGCACACCAATGGGATTTTAAAAAATATACTATATATTTATTAAAAAAATATACTATATATTTATAATTATATTTATTAATTTTTCTTATTAATTTATAACTATTTTTCTAACATTAGACTGATTTGATATTTTTCAATATTTTATCCATCGTTCATGTATTTGTACAAATACTAATCACATGATGGTACATCAGATGGTTTCGACAGAGCAAAGACAACACTCAGCAAGCTCGCTTCAAATTCTTGTAAGGTTTGGCAATTGATTTAATTTTTTTTTTTTGTTAGTCTCTTTTGATAATTTAATTTTTTTTAAGTATAATTATTTTACTTCAAAATATTAAAAATAAAGCCACTTGACTTTTGATATAAAGCACAAAGTAGTTGTCTCGAGACTTGAACTCATAACTTTAAGGTTATTAAGTAAAGATTTTACCATTGATCTAATGGTTTAACTTTTAAAAATTATTCTTTAATAGTATAATTATTATACTTCAAAAATATTAACGTTACGTTGTGTTTGGATGGAGGATTTGAAAAGGAAAAGAAAAAAGATAAGTGAAATGTAAATAAAATATACTTACTGAGAGGGTAATTTATATCTAAATTGGGCTGTGCTAAGGAAGAGACTTCCTTGGAAATTGGGCCGCGTAATGGACTGAGATAAGGATAGATTTACTTCGGTCCAAGAACTAAACGCATATGGGCCACGGTAGAAAAAACTAGCAAGTGGGTCGCGGTCCAAGTGTTAGTTCGGTTAGTTCGGTCCAAGTGTGGTAAGGACTTTTTCAAGTGTCACCTCGGTCCAAACGTGATTATAAGTTACCAATCGGAGTAGATATAGTTATCTCGGCCATGGCACTTGGAGCCGAGGTAATGGCTTCTCTTGGTGGGCTTCGCTCTGGATAGCGCGGTAGAAGCTTACTCCGGTTAGCCTGGTCCAAGAGAGCCTCGGAGTTAGCTCGGTCATGGAGAGCCTTGGAGTTAGTCCGGTCCAAGAGAGCCTTGGAGTTAGTCCGGTCTAAGAAAGCTTTGCAGTTAGCTCGGTCATATCATTTTGAGCCGAAGTATGATTGAGATTTCTTCATAACCATGCTATTGGTTAGCCCAGTTCGTGCTCGTTGTGGTTAGCACGGTCTCAGACAACTGAGTTGGAATATGTCAAGCCGAGGTACACGCAATGAAAGGAAGAACCAAGCTAGTGGTAGCTCGGTCTAGTCTACAGCTTTAGCATGGTCATGTTATTTCGGTTGTAATGACATCCAACCGTGGTAAAACCATCTCACTTGGTTTAAGCAGTGAGGGGGGTGTTGAAGGATAAGCATTATCTTTCAGGAGTGTGATTCCTAGGAGGACTCTGAATGGAGGAGTAAGAGTCCTACTAGGATTGTGCTACGCGGAATCTATAAAAGCTCACAACATCACCTATGGAGAGGTAACACAACTTTATTTTCCGAATACACAGAGCTTTTGTCTATTTGTCAAACTTACTGACTTAGGCATCGGAGAGGTTTCCGGCATACACCCGCCGGCTAGCTCACGTTTGTATTCTCAGGTGATAAAGTGACGTCGTACGGGGAGGAGCGCAGACTTGATCAACAGGATTATACGAGAAGGTGTATTTCTTTCCCGTACAATTGGCGCCGTCTGTGGGAATTCAGACAAGAACAAAACCTCTTGATCAAGCTTTTCCTCTCTAGAATCAATGGTGCACAATGAAGATTTGCCACAGTCTGCCATTGACGAACAAGCACCAGAAGAGGGTGCGAGGCGCGAAGGTCTACCCTTGATCCCTCCTATGGCGGACTTGGAGCCACAACGGCAAAATCTCAGGAGAGATACAAGAGGGAAAAGGCGGACTAACAGCCCCCGTCACTCTCGTTCACAGAGTCCAGAGAGACAAAGGCGAAGGATTGATCCTCAAGCCTTGGAGGATCGCGTCAAGGAGCAGGACGAATTGATACGACGGATGGCGGTAAACATGAAATCTCTAAAGCGCCAGATGAAGGGAAAATGAGTGGCGACAGGAGAGGGGCTCACAAGCAAGATGCCCCCTCGCCACTCGGAAGGTCGTGGTAGGGATACCACACCCTCGCAAGCAGGGAGTAGAAGCCTCAGGACAGGTGATACCCAATCCAGGTCTTCCAGAACTCGTCACTCCAGGTCTGAGAGGACGAGATCTGAGAGGTCGTACACTGAAGGAAGCACCTATTGGCCCTCATATACACACCAAACAAGATCCAGACAGACGGAGTTGCCCAGATCATCCAACTTACAAACCGTGCTCGAAGAAAAGGCACGATGGAAGGAGAACGCTAGGACACGCGATCCACACAGAGTTTCTGCCTTACAGCAGTTGGCTCCTCGGACGCATGGAAGCGTTGAGGTTGGAATGCCAATACCACGCCCTGTCTATGAGCTGACGGACAAGGCATTAGCGAGGCTGCAGATCTCACCGTTCGTTCTTTCGATTGAAAACGCACCCCTACCATCAGGCTTCCTTCAGCCCAAATTCACTACATATGAGGGAAAGACGGACCCCTACTCATACTTGAGCCACTTTCGCCAGGTCATGGCTGTATACCGGCGAAATGAGGCTTTGATGTGCATCCTCTTCCCATCTAGCCTTGGCAACCTAGGCTTGACTTGGTTTGAAAAACTTCCAGAAGGCAGCATAGCCTCCTAGGCGCAGTTGGCAGAGGCGTTCGTGACAAGGTTTAGAACGAACACCAAAACCCCAGTAGAAATCGATCAGCTACTCTCCATCGACATGGGCGACAAGGAGACGTTGAGGTCCTACAACAGCCGTTATTGGGAGACCTTCAACTAGATAGGAGATTGCCCCACAAATCTCGCCATCGCGCAATACAATAGAGGTCTTCCAGTCGGAAACAGGTTGAGGGACTCAATTACCATGATGCCACCCCTCACGATGGAAGCCTTGATGGAAAGAGTACACCAACATATTCGCGTGGAGGAAGATGGCGCCCGCGCTAAAACAAAATCTGGCACAACCACAATACCAGATAAAATGACTATGGCAAAGGTCAACACGGTAGAACGTCCAAGCAGAAACAGGCAAGGCAAGCGGGACAACGGAGAGGACCAAGGCAAAAGAAGGTTGAGAGTCCACACTGCCATGACCACGGTGTTCAAAAACCAATCTACCAAATTCTCAGCGAGATACGCGATGAACCTTTCGTCCGATGGCCTGCTAAGCTGGGGGAAGCGCAAAAAGACTACGACGAGAGATCGCGGTGCACCTTCCATGATGAACAAGGGCACCGCACTGAAAATGGCACGCAATTAAAGCAGCATTTGGAGAAGTTAGTGGCAGCTGGGCACTTGGACCAATACATAAAAGGAAGAACTTGAGAGCAAGGAGCTATTCGCAGATGTTAGCGAGGCAGCTGAACAGAAGGCAGTGGAAGACTTGGTACAGGAAATGATAGATGTAAAGAACCCAGAGAAGGCAAGCTAGGGCCCAATTGGGATGGACCATACAAAGTGGTTGGTTTAGCTGAAAAGGGGCATGTCACTTAAAGGATGGAGCTATCAAGGCTATCCCCAGACCATGGAACACTGCCAATCTTGAGCTATTTTTTCGATAGGGTACTTGTAATTTACATTTTCCTCAATAAAACAAGTAGTTCCCTTTTCAGTATAGAATATTTTCTTCTGTAGAAGTTGTTTTAGTGAGCTAGGGGCATTGAAAGCAGAGTTGGCAGGAAAAACCAACACTTACCTCTCCTAAGCCGAGATAAGGATCTAGGCTGCAGGAAGTTGGCTGGTTTGACCAACAAAACTTTTTTGCACCATTTAGCCGAGGTAAGGACCTAGGCTAAAGGTGGTTGGCAGGTTTGACCAACAAAACTCTTTTGCACCCTTTAGCCGAAGTAAGGACTTAGGCTAAAGGTGGTTGGCAGGTTTGACCAACAAAACTCTTTTGCACCCTTTAGCCGAGGTAAGGACTTAGGCTAAAGGTGGTTGGCAGGTTTGACCAACAAAACTCTTTTGCACCCTTTAGCCGAGGTAAGGACTTAGGCTAAAGGTGGTTGGCAGGTTTGACCAACAAAACTTTTTTGCACCCTTTAGGCCGAGGTAAGGACCTAGGCTAAAGGTGGTTGGCAGGTTTGACCAACAAACTTTTTTGCACCCTTTAGGCCGAGGTAAGGACCTAGGCTAAAGGTGGTTGGCAGGTGTGACCAAACAAAAAACTTTTATGCACCCTTTAGCCGAGATAAGGTTCTAGGCTAAAGAGTGGTTGGCTGGAAAAACCAACACTTACTTCTCCTCAGCCGAGATAAGGATCTATGCTGAAGAATGGTTGGCTGGAAAAACCAACACTTACTCTTCAGCCGAGCTAAGGATCAAGGCTGAAGAGCGGTTGGCAGGTATGACAAGATAGATTGCAAGGTTAAGACCGAGATGAGTATCTCGGCCAGAGAATGTCATACTTCATTCAAAACATAAGTGGAAAGTAAATGCAAGCCGAACAAGCAGTTGAGAGAACTGAAAATTTCATTCCAAGCAGTTGAGAGAACTGAAGATTTCATTCCAAAAGTGCATTACAAGAAGAGGGGTCGTAGCCCAATTACAAAGAGGTCATTTAAATCGGTGTCCAAATCAACCCTAGCTTCAATTAAAGATAGCTCGGTCATATCAAGCACACTTTGGTCAAGCTCGGTCGAAGGCACCGCATCAGACACAGTAGGCAAAGGTGGGATGGAGACCACAGGAGTTGGAGAGTTGGACTGGCAACCGAGCTGGGCGTTATTGTCAGGCTCTTGGGATACATCCTTTTCCTCAGTATTGAAGAAATTGTTTGCTAAATGGCATTTACATACTCCACCATGGAGCTCGGTATAAAATATGGAGGAGGGTTTAGGAAGACCTTGGTCTCTTGGCTATGACCGAGTTGCGCCACAGCTGCTTCCCACCCACATTTGACGAAGAGGTCTTTGGCAGCCTCACATTGCAGGATATAGCTCACGCAGTATCTCGGTTGAGCGTGCAAAGGTGTGCCTGGCCAACCTAGTCAGTTTGCAAAGTAAAAAGGAAAAAGTATTAAGCACGGATCGTTAGACCGTGCTAAAAGAAACAAAGGTGAAATAAATGGAGTCCTCGCTCGGCTAAGTGGAACGAAGGATTCGTAGCCCGGTTAAAGCTTATTGTGCAGTATTCTTAGTTCGGTTTTGACTAAGTTAGGGAGCTGGTTTAGCCCCAAGTTATAGCTCGGTTGAAGGCATTGAAGATGAAAGCAGCAGCAACGAACACAAGCTTCGCAGATGCAAAGTTGAGGTGGAATAATAGAAACTCAGAAAGTAGAGAGAGGAGAAAAGGTGAACAGAGATATTGTGATCTGGAAACAATAGGGTTTTTGGAAAAACCTTGGTTTTAGGCGAGACGTTTTGACCAGACAGGTTAATAACCGGCGTGAATTTAGCCCGAAAGAAGGCCACAGTTTAGCTCGGTTGAGAGGCTAAAGTTTAGCTTAGCTGGAAACAAGTAATCCCAAATCATGCATGGCAGATGGAATTAAGGGGCAATTGAGAGGGTAATTTCTATCTAAATTGGGCTGAGCTAAGGAGGAGACTTCCTTGGAAATTGGGCCGCGTAATGGACCGAGGTAAGGATAGATTTACTTCGGTCCAAGAACTAAACGCATATGGGCCACGGTAGAAAAAACTAGCAAGTGAGTCGCGGTCCAAGTGTTAGTTCGGTTAGTTCGGTCCAAGTGTGGTAGGGACTTTTTCAAGTGTTACCTCGGTCCAAACGTGATTATAAGTTACCAATCGGAGTAGAGATAGTTATCTCGGCCATGGCACTTGGAGCCGAGGTAATGGCTTCTCTTGGTGGGCTTCGCTCTGGATAGCGCGGTAGAAGCTTACTCCGGTTAGCCCGGTCCAAGAGAGCCTCGGAGTTAGCTCGGTCATGGAGAGCCTTGGAGTTAGTCCGGTCCAAGAGAGCCTTGGAGTTAGTCTGGTCCAAGAAAGCTTTGCAGTTAGCTCAGTCATAACATTTTGAGCCGAAGTATGATTGAGCTTTCCTCATAACCATGCTATTGGTTAGCCCAGTCCGTGCTCGTTGTGGTTAGCACGGTCTCAGACAACTGAGTTGGAATATGTCAAGCCGAGGTACACGCAGTGAAAGAAAGAACCAAGCTAGTGGTAGCTCGGTCTAGTCTGCGGCTTTAGTATGGTCATGTTATTTCGGTTGTAATGACATCCAACCGTGGTAAAACCATCTCACTTGGTTTAAGCAGTGAGGGGGGTGTTGAAGGATAAGCATTATCCTTCAGGAGTGTGATTCCTAGGAGGACTCTGAATGGAGGAGTAAGAGTCCTACTAGGATTGTGCTACGCGGAATCTATAAAAGCTCACAACATCACCTATGAAGAGGTAACACAACTTTGTTTTCCGAATACACAGAGCTTTTGTCTATTTGTCAAGCTTACTGACTTAGGCATCGGAGAGGTTTCCGGCACACACCCGCCGGCTAGCTCACGTTTGTGTTCTCAGGTGATAAAGCGACGTCGTACGGAGGAGCGCAGACTTGATCAACAGGATTATACGAGAAGGTGTATTTCTTTCCCGTACACCTATATTTCATCTAATTTTACACACGTTTTTCCTTTTCCTTTCTAAATTTCTTCACAAATCCTACAACCAAACACAATGTTAATGAATTTAAAAGGTCAAAATAGGAAATTGATGTTATTTTAGTTCTTGATTTTTGAAAAAATACTAATATTTTGAGATAATAAAAAATAAAATGAGAGAGTAAATTTTTTTATTTTTTGAATTAAAAAAAGGTAATGTGTTGGATAATTGCTAAAGAAATATTTAGGATTGTTTGGGATTTGCATATTGTGCACATTTTAACTTTTTATAAATAAATAAATAAAAAAAAAAAAAAAAAAAAACAGAAATGTCATATAACCCAAATAAGTACACTTAATGCATTCCCAAATACCTTAACTTTTTTCTTTTAAAGAAAGTTTTACAATTTTTTTCTACTTACTAACATGCAAAGAGGTAAGGAAATTTTGAAATTTAAAACAAAATCCATTACAACAGTATAGAACTGGTTTGGGATGTGAATTGATTTTTAAAATTTTTGACTTTTTGGCTATTTTAACTTGCGGCTAAAAAACTTAGGCTTCGTTTGGGAAGCCATGGTTTGGGCTTTTTTTTGGCTATTTTAGACACAAAAAACAAAATAGGCTATTTTAGCCATAACAAACAAAACATCACATCCAACCCATAATCATTACATTCTTCTCTCACAAAAAAACTCAAAAAAGCCAAAAAGTCAAAAAGCCCTTCCCAAACCAAGCTTTTAAGCCCAGGCCAAAATGCCAAAAAGTCAACCCGCTTCCCAAACGGGGGCTTAGTTTGGGATAGACTTTTTGACTTTTTTGACTTTTGTCAGAGAAAAAATAAAATAGTTATGGATTAGATGTGACATTTTGTTTTATTTAGCTAAAATAACTTATTTTGTTTTATGTGGCTATTTTAGCCCAAACATTCTTTGTTTGTTTGTGAATTAATTTGTCTCGTGAATTATTTGTTTGTTTGTTTGTATAACACTAATTTTATACTATTGTGTTACCAATTTGTGACATATGCCACAATTTTTTGAATGTACTAGAGAAGCCAAAGCTGCGGTGGGAATATATCTTTTCAACTTTGTCAGGGTGGGGGGAAGCCATATGGAAGTTCATGAAGCAAATGTTTGAGCAAATTCGCAGTGGTATAAAAGGAACCATTAAAGTCATGAAAGATTCTGGGCATCAATTAAAATCTCTTTTTGTGTCATTTTTCACTTCCATTGTGGCGATGTTTGTTGTGTTAGTGGACCGCCTTGCCCAGCAGGCAACAATGATATGAGCAAACAAATCATATATAGAATTGGAGGCAAAGAAAGTGCGTGGATGGACAACATTTTACAAGGTTTAGATTTATTGGAGTTCTCACTTTTCAAAAATCCTAGCTATTATTTTGTTATTGTTGTTGTTGTTTGTTGTTTGTTTTTTTTGTTGTTTTGTTTTGTTTTATGTTTGATTGTGTGTTTAGTTTTAGTATTTCTAAATTTGAGGGCGTGTAATGTTAACTTATGATGCAAATAATATATATAATAAATTGATACTTATTATTGTAGATGTTTGAGATTTTTTTATTTGATGGTTTTTTTTTTTTTTTTTTTTCCATCTTTAATCAATTTTTTTTTTCAAATTCTTTCAAAAAAAATTTAGACTTCTAAGTTCACCAATATGCTTGTACATTTCAATAAATGGCATAGAACACCTATTACTCCAAAATTTTCATTTTACATCATGGTATCACACAACTCTAAATTGTCAAAACAATTCAAATTGGTGTTATTGTAGAATCCCAAGTAGGATCGCATGGGATAATATAAGATTTGCATTTTTACCTTATTTTAATAGAAAGTTAAATCTTACAATTTTCGATTCGATACTACAATTCAATCCATGAGATATTCTCACCGATCTTATGTAAAATTTTGATTTTAACAATCATATTGTTAAAATTGGAACCACATGTGAGATCTTTGGGATTAAAAAAAAAATACTTTAACAAGTACAATTCCCACAACTTTTTTCACAACGTTGTATACAAAAATTTAATTAGTAATTTACTAAAACTAATTTAACTTTATTTTAGTGTACATATCTTATCCTTTGAACAAAATTTCTGATTTAACCCTTACTACCATGATCAATTCTCGAGTTGTTCCCATACATGTGACCCGCTATCACATAGCAATATATTTAAGGCATGATTTCATAACCTTCTTTTTGGGTAAATTATACTTTACACCTCTTGTATTTTTTATCAAATTTTATTTTGATTTCTATATATGAAATCATAGCAGTCAATTCCTGCACTTCTAATTAAATTTCACTTTGATCGCTACACATAAAATCATGACAGTCAACCTTTTGCACTTTTGATCAAGTGTTAATATCATCCTTCTATGATTCTACTGTAGAAGTTTTTATCAAAAGTCAGTAATGTAACAAGCATATGACTATAAAATGACGACAAAAGAGTAAAATTATCCAAATTTTCCATCTATACACATTTCGTCCCAAAATTTATATTGAATTTTGACTGTATTTGGTTAAAACAAAATGCAGATTATGAAAGATTAAAGAGAAGAACTAGTGTTTTGCAAAAATTAGAATCACGAAACTCTATTTTTCATACTGGTACAGTCTTTTGTCTATTTCTCTTCAATTTCTCAACAACATTTTTTTATTTCAAAGCTCTATTTTCTTGTCTTTTTGTCCCAATTTTCCGAATATGAATGTGTGTGTGTATATATATATTGTTATATAATTGTCACATGTGTATCATGTGAGACAAAGTATGTATTGGTGAGAAATGGGGATGATTTTTCTCTTTTGCTCTTATTCATAATTACATGCTTGTTACATGACTAGATTCTATTAAAGACTTGAGCAATAGAGTTACAGAAAGGGAAAATTGAAACTTAACTAAAAGTGCATGGGTTGATTGTCACGATTTTATGTGTAGGGACTAAAGTGAAATTTGACCAAAAATGCAAGAAGTTGACAGTCACGATTTTATGTGTAAGGACCAAAGTGAGATTTGTTACAAAGTGTAGAAGTGTAAAGTATAATTTACCATATTCTTTTGTACCATATCATCGATTGCATAGAATATTTGAAAGAAATTAAAAATTATAATTTCAAAAAATCTTACTTTTTTTTTAATGTCAAATAAGCTTAAAAAATTAAATATATTATAATTAAAAATTGCCATCAAATACCATTTGTGACTTGTGTGTCCTTAAATAACTTGACATTAAATTCTTACATAACTCAAAAAATAATAAATATGATGAACAAATTACAAATAAAATCAGATGAGCATAAGAACACATAACACATCGAACCTGTGATAATTTTAGGCAATTCTCGTATTCCGCTAATAATTTTTGAGATAATTGTAATTCAATGGAGTAATTTTTGATATCTAATCGATTTAATTTTGTTAGAAATGGTTTGAAAATTGGTTCGGGGAAAAATGGATTTTTTTCAAACTTTAGTCTAACTTTTAGGTGGGACCCATGTGCCAAAGTTGGCTAATCTAAGTGATAACGCGTTCTATGTCGTGTTATGATTCACGTAGTATATTTGGTTGCTCAAAAGCATTATCGAGTGAATGAGAAATTAATGCCAAAATAGACTCCATGAAAATGGTGTATTTGGTAAAATTTCCTTGAAGATTTGAATTAAGGCTTGTCCCACATTGGTTTGGTGGGTAAACTTTTGTGGGTTTACAAAGCTTGAGTTTGCAACTTGGGGAGGGCTCCAAGGGGTACCCAAGTGTAGACACCCCATTTTTGACCATCCTTAAGACTTGGAAGTCATCGTTTGAACACTTACTGATTGTGCTCGCTCGTGTTTGTTTTGAGTCTTTGAAGGTCTTGGCTGAGCACCTTGCCTTGGAGCCTCTTAACTTGTCTGTTTTGTACTTCGTTGTGGACCAAGAGCTTGTTGCTTTGAATCTGGAGGAGAGGATGACTTGTCGGCCATCTCTAATGTCCATAGGCCATGGCTTGTGCCTGCCGGCCATCAGTGGTGGCCGATCGGCTACATGTGTGGCCAGTCGGCCACTGCTGATGGCCGACGACCATTTTTCTCCTTTTTTAGATATTTATGTGCCTACTGTGCTAGCTATTGATCACTGAGTGCATCCTCCATACACGTGTATGGAAGGATGAAGCCAAGCTTTTGGCTTGTTTTTCTATATAAAGGGAGGTCTCTCCCCCATTTTGAGGGTTGAGAAAATTTGTGAGCAAAATTTCACTCTCTCTCTCTCTAGAATTCTCTCTCTCTTCCTATTTAGTGCTTGAAAGTGAGTTTTCTTTACATATTTGCATACAACCCCTTAACCAAATTAGACTACCTTGGAGTTGAGGTTCTTGGAGGTCTCATTTAAGCTCTCAAAGCTGGTTTTCGCTTAGAAATTGTGCTGTTTGTTGCTGTGCTTCAAGGGTAAAGCTTTACCCTCTTTAAAGCTTTGTTTTAGTTGCTTGTTTGGCCACCTTTGCATGCTAGTTTTAGGCTGGTTTTAACTTCTAAAAAAACTCTGTTTTTAAGGTTTTAAAATGGTGGTTTGAACCTTGTTTAGTTAGGGGGTGGTTTCCTTTCTTTGCTCTTTGGCTTGTAAAGCCTTTTGAGCCATCTTTCAAAGCTTTTGAAACACCCTTTTCTTGGCCTTTTAACCACTAGATTCCAGGGGAATTTCAGTGGTAAAAAGTTGGTTTTGAGGTCCAAAAAAGGAGGGGATGGCTTCCTCTCCTTGTGTCTTGTTTGCATGCGTAGTTGGCCTAGCATATGAACATGTTTTTCTACCTCCTTATGACTTGATCTCAACATGCTTTAGTCACTGATTTAGCATGCTTTAACTCTGTTTTGGGTGGTCTTGGTCATATGACTCATGCTTTGTATAGCTATAGTGTAATAGCCCTTCACTAGCTTTGTGTTTTAAGGCCTCTAACATGCTTTGCTTGAGTTGATTGCATGCTATGGCATTGTTTTGCATGTGTTTTCAGTACATATATCATTGTCACACTCCCACATATATCACTCCTTCATGGCTTTTGAGAGTTGTGCTTTGTGTCTTGTTTGTGAGCCAACAAGTGAGCATGCTTTTCTTGCCATTTATGCTTCCATTTCAGCATGTTTTAGTCATTGCTTTGACATGATTTAGCTCTGTCCAAAGCTGGTTCGGTCATTTAAGTTTGGTATTGCATGCCTCTAGTGTAGTGCTCTTCACTAGCTTTAATGCTTTTGGCTCTTAGCATGTCTTGCATGTGTTGCTTGCATGGTTTAGTGTCTTTAGCATGCCATATCAGCACTGAAAGTCTGCAACCTCCCTCTATTCTTCACGTTTTAATTTGCTTTTGAAAGTGGTCTTGAGCCTTTTGTTGGCTTGAGCATGAAATTGAGGCACTCATACCTAATGGTTTTAATCCTCTCTTGAGGGTTTCTACTAACCAACAGTATGAGACCTCTTTCATGCTCAAGGCACTTATGGCTTAGGCCATCTTTCCAATTAGAGGACTTTCACATTGGACTTAACCGGTTAAAGGACTAATCGATAATGTAAAATGTGTAAACAAGAATTGGACAAGTAAAACATGAACAAGATAAGCATTCGTGTTGCATTGCATTTGTTTGGATCGGAAACGCAAGAAGTGTGGGATGTTTCATACTCAAAGTAATGAAACGTGTCACATTTCTCGGTCGTTGTCACCTTGATCATGCATGATAGGGTGGTGGCACTTTGAGTCTTATGTGCGCATTCACTAAGCTTGTACAAGTTTGGTTCTTGGCCATCATGCATGAAAATGCTTGATTGGTGACTTGAGAGCCAAGTGCCACCCTTTGAGCTTAAGACATGATAAGGAGGTGGCAGTACATACATTCCTTGAAGAATACACTGCTTTGCCTCTGTTTGCTCTCCATTGCAGCAAAAAAAGAGAATTCCAGGGAAAGGGTGGCCGACCGGCCACCAGTGGTGGCCGACTGGCCAGTGGCAGTGGCCGACAGCCACCTATGGTAGCCGACCGGCCACCTGTTGAAGAGTTGTTCAAAGTGTTCCTGTCTTGGAGCAAAGGCAATCTATTAATTGGTGTAAGGTTCAGAGATCAAAGCAAAGTGCAAACAGAGGCATCCAAAGGCAAGGCGGTGGATTTTCGGGAGGAAGCCAACCGAGCATGCATATCTCCCTCGCCCAAGAGGCCACTTTATTGCTTTATTAGCTAGTTATAGCTAGTTAATACATGCATTGTAATTTAATTAGTTTAATCTATTTTGTAATATTTTAATTAGTTTAGCATAGCTAGTTATTCAATTGTGTTGTAATAATTAATTAGCTAGAATAGTTAATTAGTTATTTTGTAATAATTAGCTTAGCTTAGATTAGCTTAGCTTATTTATTCGGACCCTCCTTCGAGAGGGCATAGTGTTGTAATAAGGGTGCATGTGTGTGTGTCCATGTCTTCCAACCCCACGTTTTTCTCCCTTTTACTTAACCGCTTTTGATGGTTAAATTAGGGTCATTTTTTATTAGCATACCTTATGCTTGCATGTTTGCATCATCCATTTGTCTTGCATGCGCCGGGCTCGGTGCATCATTCAAACTGCATTGTATTTCAATACACTTATTTAAATATGTGTTTCAAAGCATGTTATCAAGTTGTATTCATATGCCATCTTAGATAGCTAAGCCTATTAGTTGCATTATTGCATGTGTTGCATTAGGCATCTTGTATAGTTAGGATCATGCATATTTCTAACTAGCTTTTGTTTTGGCTTGGAGTACACTGTAAGTTTTACGCTTTAGCATACTTGCATGAGTATGAGCGTTGCCATGATAGCATGCTTGCCATGAGGCTACGTGCTTATTTGCTTAACTGCATGAATGCACGTGGATGAAGGCTTTGTTGTTTGAATTGGGACAATTCATCGAATGTGAGTTTCAAGCCCACTTTGCGAAGCGGCAAATCATCACGTTTTAAGCCCATTTGAGGGTGACAAATCTGCGCTTTAGCCCACTTGAGGGTGGCACTTTCAAAATATTTTCGAAAAACAAACATGAGTTGTTTTGTTCCAATTCTTGTGATTTTAGTCTATACTTGTATGCTGTGTGCGTCACATAGTAAGTTAGCTAACAACCGGGATAAGAACACATGTGTTTATAAAATAACATATCATACTTAGTAGAGGCCGATCCTTTGATTGGGCGAGCGGCGGTGCTCATTTCAGGACCTTCCCCTCTCGTACCCAAGTTTCCGCTGAGGCAACTTTGGTGATGATGGACACGTGGCGTTTGGCACGAGTCAGGGTTTCCTAAATTTTCCATAAATAAAATATTTAGGTGGCGACTCTGTAATCTATCAAAGTAGTCCAGTTTTGGCAATATTTGATTCAAAATCTGATTTTCCAAAATGACTTGTCGGATTGGACTCTTTAGTGTTTATCAGTCTCACATTGCACTTTATGAGATTAGATTCAGAACCGTGACAGGAGTCCGAACTGTAGAGTACCAATTCATGCCACTTCGAAAGAGGGGGCGCGAAGAAAGTCGAGTCTACACCAAGTTTTGTGGAAGGGTGAGGTTATGGACTAGACCCATTAGACCCAAAACAAACACGCGCGCGCCGTTCGACGCTGGCTGGGCTGGGCTTGGGCGCAGGTACATGGTGTGAGGTTGGGCTTGTTCGGACCAATGCTTATCTTTTTGGGCCAAAAAGTGTTTGAATTTTATTTTTTCTAAAATTAAAATTCTTACATTTTTCAGTATTTAAAATTCGAATTTAATTCGAAAATACTGTCCAAATTTTTCCTCTACCAAATAGGTTTTTATCTATTTAAATTTAAATTGAACAGATTCAGTATTTGTTCAAAATTCAAACCCAAATAGTGCCTTTCCTGTTTATTCAAACCGAACAGGTCTTGTACCTGTTTAAACAAGTTTGCAACCTGTTCATTCAAATCTGAACAACCATTATTCTATCTATAAATAGGCATGTCATGCCCTGAAAATAATCCCAACATAAATAGTACATGAAGCCACATTCATTAATTAAATACAACCATTTTCCATCCTTTACATCATAAATCTCCAAGGTTTCTACAAAGGTTCCACATGCGACTAATACATTCAATGATTTAAAAATACATGAATCTATAGCACGTAGAGCGTCAAGTTTCAAGATAAATAAAATGCCCTCACGGGCTATAACTTCCAAGACTTAAGCCCGGTTACACAAAAGTGGTCTCTCGGACCTATACAAAAATAGCCCTTGGCTAGTAATTAAATCACAACAAAATATAGCTATGTACCCTTCACAAATTATCCACGCCCTCAATTTGGCGGGATCACCACATTTTTACCTGCACCAAAATTCCATAGGGGTGAGCATAAAGCCCAGTAGAGAATTCTCACAAAATATATACAGTTATGCCACTCTCAATGTAAAATGCAAATGTCAATGCCATGCGATACTATTTTAAAGAAAATTTCATTTCATGTTCTTCTTAATGATCACCATGTTTCAATAAAAGTTTGCAATTCAACAATTTCCGCGACTTCCAATTTTTAAATCAATAGGGGCGGTAAATACGACACTGGTAATCCCCTAGGCTGGTGTCTGCAAGTAGACTGTACAAGTACTACCAAATTGTCATTTTTACCGGTATTAACCGGAAGGCTCGACAGCTATCCACGCGAGTTTTTGGTCTTTCACCATGGACACTCAGGCCAACTTATCAAATTCATCTACACCTCCTAACCGGACTAACCAACGTATTTACCCCATACACATTTCCTTCACTTAAATTCGCATTTTCTTATTCTCAATGCAAAGATTTCAAATCTTAGCTCAAAGCTTACAACAAGGTAATGCTAGAGTGAGAATACAACATGTCGAAGTTAAATACAATTCCTGTGATAATCAATTAAATGAAAATGCAATGTGACAATCATCATCATTATATAACATTTCTTCATCATCAATTTTCTCAACAATGATTCATCATAATCAAACCTTCCAAAATGTCTAGCATGTTACATTTCATTTCATTTCCCACTTCAATAACATTAAACACTTTTCACATCATTTATGGCACTCAACAACTTGTCATCTTATAACTTTACACATACATACATTTATCAATGGATTTTAAAAGAAAGTTTCCACTTTCATACATATATCAAGAAATTGCCATTTGCAAACTACAACATAAAATCAATGCTCATTCACTCTTTTATCACAAGGAAAGAAAGAACTCCATAGGCCTTTCTATATTTTTTTAAAAGTCCCCCATTTCTAGGATTTTCATCAAAAACCCAACATTTCTCCACTTCATGGTGAAATCCAACCCAAAATCACATTTCTTAAGTCAAATGAAAAGGAAGCCCTCTAGGATTAACAAAGGGTTGAGATTTAAACCCATCTTTTCAAAACTCTCTCTACATTTGGAGCAAAAATCAAACTCAACACAATAACCTCAAGAAAACTTTTAAATCAACACTCATATAGCAAAACATGTATATATAACTCAAGAAATCCCTACCTCAATGTTTGATGAAGGAATGGAGGTGAAACCCTAGCTTTGATGGAAGATTCATCAATTTTCCTATAACACCAAGAGGAGCCGTAGCTTAAATCTTCAAGATTAGTGAGAGATGATGATGATCTAGACCCAAGGGTTGCAAAAATCAAAGAGTTTTAGTGTTTTGAGGAGGTTTTCTAGAGAGAAGGAGGAGAAAAATAGGGTTTAGAGTGAAAGAAAGAAGCCCCAAAAATGAGGTACAATTCGGCCAAAAAGAGGAATAAAAACAGAGTTTTGAACTGCCTAGTTAGCCGCACGTGCAACGCCCTTCTCCTCACGTGCAGAGCGCCTCTCCCGCACTTGCAGCCCTCATCCTCGCACGTGCGGTGGTCCTGCCGCATCTCAGCCTGCACCTGCCTTTTAGGCAGTGTCCAACAACCTAAAGTCCAACCCTTACCACACGTGCGGCCTCACTCCCCGCACGTGTGGCCCCTTCTCGCACGTGTGACCTAAGGCCACCGTATATGCAGCCCTGGCCCAGTACCTAGAATTTTCTAGTTCGGTCCCCGGGCACTCCAGACTCGACCGCGCCGTCCCCGAAACAAGCAAAAATTAATCACCAAAAGGCAAGAACAAAGTTTTTGTTTGAGGACTAAACTTCCGAATGCTACAACCCAATGAGAATCAAAGGAGAATGGAGCGAATAATTATTCCTGGTCATCACAAGACAGTCCCTCATTTGAATTTTGCACTCTAATTTTCGTTCTTGTTTCCTGCTGCTACTCTCTGCATTTTGCTGCATTAATTTTCTGTGAGAAAGTGTATAAAGACAAAGTGTGTTCGTTGTACAAACAGTTTGTAGTGTTGCTACTGTTTGTTGTTGACCATTTTATCCTGGGAGATAGACGTCCACAATCTAAAAGCACTGTGGAGAGGATGAATCTATCTTAAGGACACGATGTTAAACACTGGACTTGATCAAAAAAATTTGTTCGAGAAATTAATAAGGTGAGTAATTAATTTACTTTCAATTTTAATTATTTTCCTTTTTCAGATTCTGATTTTATTTTTGTAACAAAATAAGAATCTATTTTGATTTATTTATTTTTATATATTGTTTTGATTTTTGTAATCAAACAGTCTCTCTTCTCTCTTTAATCCACTCTTCGAATACAGTGAAAATTGTCTAACAAATTTTTGATATGCATACTTTTCTTTAAAAGTCTTATAAAATAAGTAGTTTAAATTATATATATAAAAAAAAGGGATTCAAAATGATTTAAATTTCCTAACTGAAAAGAATCTGGTTCCTCTAACCTAAAGATAATCACTTTCTGTACAAAAGACCTTCCTATCAGGAAATTTGCACAAGTCAGAAAGTTGTTTCTTGCAAGGCATTGACTAGGCCATCCAATGCTCTTAAACCAACTTGATAATATATATATATAATTAATGAGAATGATTAATCTACATAATGAAGTTTTTTTTTTTTAAAAAAAAAAAAAAAAAAAATCTACACAATGAATGCTGAACAATTCAAATGACATTTGGACATCGCCTCACTAGGTATAAAGAACTTGGGGTTGGTTGATCCATCAAACTTAAAAATACCTAGCTTCCCAAAAAAAATAAAAAATAAATAATAATAAAAAAACATTATAAAAAAAATCTTAAAATTTGAGTCTTGTAATAAAATAAATTTTTAATTTTATCAATTGAAATCTTAATGTTTTAATTTATTTTTAATCTAAATCATCTGTCTATTTTCGTTAAGAAAAATTAACGAAAAAGTAGTATTTTAGTCATTCAACTAAATATAACTGTATAAAAAATGTATAAAAGTTGTCTAAAATATTCTTTGTCATTGAGTTTAATGAAACATCTATAACAAAATATTATCCCTCCATAACCTCATACTCAAATTAATAATATATACAACAACATGTGATCAACTATTTAACACTCCTTTCCTTCAATACTAGGGAACATTACAAATCAAGATAAATTAAGCATTCTCAAATAAATCTGGATACTTGGAGCGGACTTCCGCCTCCCTTTCCCATGTTGCCTCTTCAACTCCGTGGTGTCTCCACAACACTTTCACTAACAGTATAGCTTTACCCTGTAGCACTTGTTCCCAGGTATCTAAGATTTGAACTGGCCGCTCTTCGTAGGAGGTATCCTCATCTACCTCCAAGTTAACCCAATCTAACACATGAGAAGGGTCGGGTTCGTACTTCCTAAGTATGGACACATGAAACACATTGTGAACTCCCGAAAGTTGTGGCTATAAAGCTAACCGGTATGCCACCTCTCCAATTCTCTCCAGTATCTCAAAAGGCCCAATAAACCTCGGAGACAACTTACCACTCTTACCAAATCTCATTAAACCCCGTCTAGGTGAGATCTTAAGGAACACATGATCACCCACTTCAAAGGACAAAGGTCGTCTCCACTTATCGGTGTAACTTTTCTGTCGACTTTGGGCCGCGGCTAACCTCTCCCGAATGAGAGCAACTTTCTCGGTGGTCTCCCTAACAATTTTCGGGCCCAATAACGGTGCATCCCCCACCTCGACCCAACAAACTGGTGATCTACAAGGTTGGCCATACAAGGCCTCAAACGGTGCTATCTCGATGCTAGTTTGATAATTATTGTTATAGGCGAATTCAATCAACGGTAAGTGCCTCTCCCATGACCCCTTGAAATCTAGGACACAAGCTCTAAGCATGTCCTCTAAAATCTGAATAGTACGCTCCGACTGCCCATCAGTTTGAAGATGGTAAGCGGTGCTAAAGGTCAACTTAGTTCCTAACGTCTCTTGAAGGCTTTGCCACAACCGGGCAGTAAAACGAGGATCTCTATCCGATACAATGGTTACTGGAACCCCATGAAGCCGAACTATCTCTCTAACGTACAATTCTGCCAAGTGCTCAATTGAGTTGCTAGTACGCATAGGAATAAAATGTGTGGACTTAGTCAACCTATCAATAATCACCCAAATGGAATCACTACCTCGCTGTGTTCTAGGAAGCCCAACTTCGAAATCCATGGTAACGTGTTCTCATTTCCACTCGGTTATCGGTAAGGCTTGTAACAAACCCGCTGGTCTCTAATGTTCGGCCTTCACTTGTTGACAAGTAAGGCACTTCAACACAAAGGATGCAATATCCCGCTTCATACCCCTCCACCAAAACTGACAGCTAAGATCACGATACATCTTTGTGCCTTCCGGATGTACCGCAAGGCGTGAGTGGTGAAATTCCTGAAGCACTTCCTCCGTACAAGATTCAAATACAAACAAACGGTCTAGGTAATGTACACTTTGATCCAAGTGAATGTTCAAACCCTTCTTTTCCTTCTCATTAGAGATCCTATCCCGAATTAACTGTACTTCACGGTTTCCTTGTTGTGCCTCTACAACTTTGCTAATCAAGACAGGTTGAGCGTTCAAAGCAAACAATGTTGCACCCTCCTTGGACTCTCCCAAATGCAATTCAAACTTGCCGATTTTACTCAACATAACCCATTCCCGGATGGCCACACTCGCCAAACTACTCACGGTTTTTCAACTTAAGGCATCAGCCACTACATTGGCTTTCCCCGGATGATAGTGTAACTCAAAATCATAGTCCTCCAAAAATTCCATCCACCTCTGTTGATGTAAATTCAAATCTTTTTGGGAAAACAAATATTTCAAGCTCTTATGATCGGAGAAAACCTCAAACTTCTCACCATACAAATAATGCCTCCAAATCTTCAAGGCAAACACTATTGCAGCTAATTCTAAATCATGGGTAGGGTAATTCTTCTCACGAATTTTCAATTGCCGTGAACCATAGGCTACAACTTTTTCCCCTTGCATCAAAACACAACCAAGTCCATCCCGAGACGCATCACAATAGACGGTGTAACCCAAACCTCTCTCTAGAATGATCAACACCTGTGTTGTAGTCAATCTGGTTTTGAGTTTTGGAAAGACTTTTCACAAGCCTCACTCCACACAAACTTAACCCCCTTTCTAGTCAACCTAGTCAAAGGCACGGCTAATCTAGAAAAGTCCCTTACAAAATGCCGGTAGTACCTGTAGACGCGCCCGTGGGCTTCGCTCTACAGTTCGCACTCCCTTTCGTGTCGGTTCTAAATCTGAACCAAAGAGTCCAAATCCGGCAAATCGTTTTGAAGAAAAACAGATTTTTGAAAAAGTAGTGCCAAACATGGACTGCTTTGCCAGATTACAGAGTCGCCACCTAAATATTTTTTGTTAAAATGGGAAATTTAGGAAACCCTGACTCAGTGCCGAAGGCCATATGTCCGTCATCACCAAAGTGGTCTTGGCTCGGGAGCTTGGGTACGATCGGGGAAGGTCAGCTATGAGCACCCCCTTTCGCCCGGTCCGAAGACCGGCCTCTACTAACCGTGATATCCATTTTTGAAAACTTTATGTGTTCTTATTCCGGTTATTTAACCTAGAATTACTATGTGATGCGCACAACACAAAAGTATAAACTAGATCGCCTAACTTGGAAATAAACATTGCATATCCTTTTTATCTCGAAAAACGTGTCAGATTTTGCTACTCGCAAGTAGGCTAAAATACAGATTTCAATGAGTTTTTCCAACTCAAGCAATCCAACCTCCACCCACAAGCATTCAAACAGTTTATCACATAAGCACTTAGCCGCATGGCAGGCATACTGTCATGTTAGCATTCACACGCATGCGACATGCTAAAGTATAAAAACTTACATCGTACTCCGTGCCAAAACCATAAACTAGTTAGCAAACATGCATGTCCTAGTTCATGTTAAATGGCTAATGCGTCGCATACGAGGGTGTAATCTAAACAGGCTCGGCTAACCCTAAACATGGCACATGAGATGTAACAACTACCACGTATTCAATTTGGAATTGAAATACAATGCAGTTTGTATGATGTACCGAGCCCGATGCATGTCAGCAAATGCATGAATGCACACATGCATTGCATAAGGTATGCTAATTTAAATATGCCCTAATCTACCACTGTAAGCAGGTAAATAAAAGGGATAGAAAGAAATGGGGATTGGAAGACATGCACCCACTCACGCACACTTATTACAATTGCGCCCTCACTCGGAGGGACCAAATAATAATACAGACCGAGTAGATAAACGAATAAATAAATTATTACACAATTCTAATTATTAAAATCAAAGCAAATAAATAAATAAATACAATGGGGCCTCAGCCCTGCCTTGGGATGTGCGAATGATGCGTGCTCGATCCGTCTTGCCCGGAAAACCCGTGCCTTTGGTTACATGTTTTCAACGCCTGCCTCTCCAAAAATTCCCAAAGTCTCTGAATACCTCCCAAATGATCCTGAATACCCCTCCGGCCGGGTGAAGAGCTCATCACGCTTGTATTGGCCATCGGCTGTTGTGGTGGTTATCGGCACAAACAAAGTGCCGATCGGCACATTATACTGCCGGTCGGCAGAAAGTTCCTGCAGAGGACAGTTTGACAGCAACAGCAAAAACAGCAGTGCAAGGCATGGTTTTTGGGCATATGTAAGCATGGACATGACCTCCTATCATGCTTTGAGACTCAAGGAGGCAAGGCCCTTGGTTCTTGGGCCATCAATTGTACACTTTGATGCATGATAGCCTAAAGAACCAAAATTGCTATTTTTGATGTAACAATGCATGCAAACAAACAAATGGATTAAGCCCCTATCATGTTAATGTCAAGGGCCCTAACGACATGGGGGATTGAGGTGTGTTTTGTCACTTAAGGCACAAACACCCCTCAACTCCCACACTTGGTTTGACACCCCAAACCAAGCGATGAAATGCAACTATGCAATCATGCAAACATGCAAACATACAAACATGGGGACTAAGATGCTAGCAAATTAGGCATGCAAAATGTTAGAATATGGAAAGCATGGAGGTCATGCAAAGAGGGACCAATTAAGCATAGAACTAGCATGCTCTCAAGGCTTCATTGACCAATCATGCAACAACCATGTAATGAGCATGCAATAATGGACTAAAGCCATAGAGGGCAGCCCTCAAACTCCCCTAAAACAGTGGCAAAACATGCATCAAAACAAGAGCAAGATGCCACACAAGCGTGCAAGCCATAAGGCATAAGGCTAAGGCGCAAAGTGGGGCATTGAACCACCACTTAACAAGACCAAACATGGCACATGTTAGGCAACCAAAACAGGTTTTTATCATGCAAAATGGCACCCAAATCCCCTCATGGCACCTCCCAAAATGCATTAAACATGGAAGCATGCACAATGTTCAATCCTAGACATACGAGAGCACACCCTTATGACATGAAATAGGTTACACATGCATGTATACAAGCATGATTTATGGACTAAAAAATGACCCTAGATGATGCCAAATCATGGGATCAAGACAAGTTAAGCATGCTAGGAGCCAAAACATACAAGGCTTACAAGCCTAGAGTACAAGACAAACATGCTAAACATACCAAACATGGCCAAAACAATGGCTCACAGCCCTTTCACATAGCGAAGAGATGCTAGTATCTTCATGGAATCATGCTAAAACATGTAAGAATCAAGGCCTCAAAACATGGCATACCTTTGAGCATAAAAGAGCATTTTAAAGCAAACATGAGAGGCATGCAAGAGGCCACGGAATCAACCAAAAACAGAGGTTATTCATGACCTAAGACACTCACAAAAGCTCTGAAATGAAGTCAAAACAAGCAAACATGCATGCTAGAGCTTCATACAAGTAAGGCCTACAAACCAAAATGCAAGACAACCAAACCAAGCATGCTATACATGACTAAATCAGCGCCTCACGACCCTCAAACATGGTAATACGATGCTAATACTCTCCTAGAACCATACTACAATATGCAAAGAACATGGCTCAAAAGCATGGCATTCTTTTAAGCATAAAGAAACATTACAAAGCAAGCATGAGATACATGTTAAAGGCTATAAATCTAACCTAAAACAGAGATCAAACATGACCTAAAACACTCAAAGAAAATCTGAAATGAAGCTAAATGCAAGCATGCACACATGCTACCTTTTGGCCAAGAACAAAGGCAAACAAAGGGCCAAGGGGAGAGGGGTGTCCCTCCCCTATTTGAGACTTAAAAACACCTTCCTCACCACTGAAAAACCACTGGTTTTCAGTGGTGAGAAGGCCAAGAACACCAAGCAAAGGAGGTCTTAAGCAAAGGCACCAAAAGTGGCCATATAAGGCCTAATAGGATGGACCTTTACTCAAACCAAAAAAGGACCTTAATGAAGGTTTAAGAACAAGTAAAAACAAGACTTTTTTTATCTTAAACACAAACTCAAAAACACAAAGTAAAGAGGGTAGAAAGAGGTTGCAAGAATGGGGAATATAAAGTGATGTTCTTACCCTTGAAGATCCTTTGAAGAACAAGTGAGGCAGCCTCTCTCTAGTGCTCAAAACCAGTCCAAAACCAACACAAACAACCTCCTAAGTCTCTCAATCTCGAGCTAAGGTATAATGGTGTGTGTAAAGGAGCAAAAATGAGGTAAAACTACACTTTTTGGCCTAAAAACACACACACAAGAGGAGAGAGAGGGAGATCTATGTATCTATGGATGTATATCAGAGATATATGTATAATGCTCTGGTTTTGGCTCTCAAAAGGCTAACCCTTGAGCCAAGAGGAAGAGTTCTCCTCTTATAGGCAAGGAATGCTTAGCCACTAAGCAAACCAAGGGCTCATCCCTCCATACACGTGTATGGAGGGGAGCAAAACACTTTACAGCTGCAAGAAAATATCTGATAAAGCAAGTGCACAGTGCTCGGCCGGCAAAGAGTACCATTTTGGAAAAAAATAGTGCCGGTCGGCACAAAAGAGTGCCGGTCGGCACAATAAAGTGCCGATAGAAGCTTCAGCCAGCCGGTGGCCTCTAGCCCCA
The DNA here is from genome assembly GCA_025200525.1 of Camellia lanceoleosa. Taxonomy (NCBI): domain Eukaryota; kingdom Viridiplantae; phylum Streptophyta; class Magnoliopsida; order Ericales; family Theaceae; genus Camellia; species Camellia lanceoleosa. The sequence goes on from CM045760.1 coordinate 44,136,773, forward strand.
GCCGGTGGTGTGTAGGGATGCCTCATAAGGCATTCCCTGCCCTTTCATGGCAAAACACAAGTGTTTGGTGTAAAACCAAACACAACTGGTCGAGTTCGGAGGTCCTGAGGCAGGGCGCGTGCAGCCGAGAACTCCGGGAACTCCAAACGAACACAAACATGGATAATCACCGAGTGTTCCAACGGTGACGTCCAAGTCTTGAGGACGGTCAAAAATGGGGTGTCTACAGTACCCCTCCAATCCCAAGAAACTCTGGATCTTAAAAACATTTCTAGGTTGCTCCCAATCTTGTACAGAATCTGTCTTTAAAGAATCTACAGTTACTTCCTTACTTGATACTACATGGCCTAAAAACTTCACTTCGGTGAGCCAAAACTCACACTTCTCAAATTTGGCATACAACTAATGTTTTCTAAGCAAGTCAAGCACTACCCTCAAGTGAGCCTCGTGTTCCTCCTCGGAAGTCGAATAAATTAGGATGTCGTCCACAAAGACGACAACAAAATGATCCAAATACTCCCTAAAAATTCGGTTCATCAAATCCATAAAGGAAGCTGGTGCATTAGTCAATTCAAATGGCATTACAGGGAATTCATAGTGGCCATGACGCGTACGAAAAGCCGTTTTCTGGATGTCCTCCTCTCGGACTCTGAACTGATGATACTCCGATCTCAAGTCTATCTTCGAAAACAACAACACCCTCTAAGTTAATCAAACAAGTCATCTATTTTGGGTAAAGGGTATTTGTTCTTGACAGTAACTCGATTCAATTTACGGTAGTCAATACACAACCGCAATGACCCATCTTTCTTCTTTGCAAAGAGAGCCGACGCTCCCCAAGGCGACGTACTAGGGCGAATGAAACCCTTGTCTAAAAGCTCTTGGAGTTGAATCTTCAACTCATGCAACTTTGCGGGTACAAATCTATACGGCGCCATAGAAATTGGTGTCGTTCCAAGCACTAAGTCGATGGTGAACTCAATCTCCTGGTGAGATGGCAAACTAGTAAGGTCCTCAGGAAACACATCCGGGTATTCACACACTACCCTTGGCAACTTAACTCGAGTCCCGTCACTCTCACTATCCAAGAGAGTAACAAGAAGACCACTAAGCTCGTTCCTACTATGAGGATCAAATACCGGCGATAAGGCTTGATCAACCCTGTCCCCCAGAAAGTAAAAAAAAATCACCACTCGAGGTGCACACTGTGACCCTCTGACAAAAACAGTCAATCACTGCCCGATACGAAGACAACCAATCCATGCTTAAAATAACATCAAAACTGGACATCCCTAGTAACACAAAAGCAAATGGGAGTCTACTCTCGGCAACCTCTATCTCACAACCATGACATTCCTGATCTAAGTCAATTATACCCCCAATTGGTGACTCTACTCTCAGTGAAGATGCTAATTATGCGACTTCTAACCCCAATACAGATGCAAATGTAGCAGATATGAATGAATGAGATGCACTCGTATCTATCAATACACTAGCCAAAGAATTACACACAATAAAAATACCTCTCACAACTGAGGATCCTGGCAGCTGCTCTGGCGCGGTAACAGTATACACGCGCCCCTGTGGCCTCTGATCATTCTGCTCATCCCTCGGAGCGTAGGCTTGCTGGACTGACTAAGCTAAAACGGCTCCCTGATGAACTCAGGAAGTCTGAGCTGAGTGAGCCTGCTAGTGGCTCTGAGTCTGCCTCGACCCTGATGCGCTAGATGTGCCTCCCAACTGCGGGCAAGCTCTCTTTATATGCCCTAACTGACCGCACTTATAGCAAGTAGGCCTCTGTCCTCTACTCTGAGACTAACTCTGAGATCGGTTAGGTGGTGGTGGCAACATTTGCTGTCCTCCTCCCTTCTACGGACATGCAAAGGCCTTGTGACCCGGTTGGCCACACTTGAAACAAGAAAACCTGCTCGGCACACTCTTTCCTGAGCCCGCACTAGGCAAGAGAAAGGTAGGTCTAGACTGCTGCGGTTAAGACTGGGATGGGTAGGTATTTCTGCTCTTCTTATTGGGCCTATAGTCTCTCTGCGGCCCTTGGCCCTTAGACCTCAAATTCCGAAGCCTCTCCTCCTCGGCCTCCACTGTAATCTCCACATGTGTGGCCGCCTCCACAAGACGGTCATAATTTCGGATCATGTTCCCAGCAACCTTGAACAGGATCTTGGTTCTAAGCTTCTTCTGGAACTCAATACAACGACGTTCCTCCGTCGCTACCAATTCCGATGCAAACCGGGACAAACTAGAAAAGGCCGCTTCGAACTCGGCCACGGACATATTGAGTTGCTTAAGGTCTTGGAACTCTTGCCTCAACCTCTCCCTAGCAGTGGGAGGAAGATACTTGTCTTGGAAGGCCACTACAAATGCCTTCCATGTCGGTTCTATCCGGCCCTTAGCATATTTCTACCATTGGCCCGCGTCCCCCTTGAGATAGTAACTCGCAAGAGTCAATCTAAGCTCACTGTCTTCTATTTGAAGCATCTCAAATGTCTTCACAGTTTGTTCGAGCCATTCATCTACTTTCTTTGGCTCGGGGCCACCATAGAATTCATACGGTTTGGCCCGCAAAAACTCCCTCGTGAGGAAGCTCGCCCTTGTCTCCACGGCGTTCTCCCTAGCTTGGGTTTCCGCCCTAAGTATGTTCATGGACTCCCTCAATGCCCCCGCCATTTCCCGGGCAAGAGCCCTCATTGCGGCTTGGCCCGTTTGCCCCATTTGCTCGGCCATGTTAGCTTGGCCTAAACCTTCTTCTTGTACCGAAACCTCATGGACCGGTACCTCATGTACACCCCGGCGACCTCGACCACACTTTCCACCCCTACCACCACGTGTTCGAATCCTTCCCGACATCCTAATTGAGAATCAAGGTAAACAATTTAGCACATCAACCCAAATGTGCTCGCAACTTGCTTCACACATTAGACTATAGCAATTTCATATACCTTATCACAAAAATAATTTAATTCACTCCACATAAGCACTTAGTCACATAAACATATACGAATTATCCTTTAGTGATGAGATTTGTCCCATGAAAAACTAAGAATTCTTAGTAGAATGAGTATTGATCAAGTATCCATCTAATAAGACCTCGAGGAATTTAATAAGCGCAAATAACATCCTAAAAGTCCAATCCCATACCCATATAGTCACATAAGCATGTTGTCACACAATCACAAAAAGCTAAACATTTCCTAGTCATGCGAAATGAACCCATTGTGGTAAAACAACCACTTCCCGCGAGCCCCAAGTATTCAAACCCGGTAGCTCTGATACCAAGTTGTCATGTCCCGAAAATAATCCCAACATAAATAATACATCAAGTCACATTCATTAATTAAAAACAACCATTCTCTATCCTTTACATCATAAATCTCCAAGGTTTCTACAAAGGTTCCACATGCAAATAATACATTCAATGATTTAAAAATACAGGAATCTATAGCATGTAGAGCGTCAAGTTTCAAGATAAATAAAATGCCCTCACGGGCTACAACTTCCAAGACTTAAGCCCGGTTACACAAAAGTGGTCTCTCGGACCCGTACAAAAATAGCCCTTGGCTAGTAATTAAATCACAACAAAATAGAGCTATGTATCCTTCACAAATTATCCACGCCCTCAATTTGGCGGGATCACCACATCTTTACCTGTACCAAAATTCCATAGGGGTGAGCATAAAGCCCAGTAGAGAATTCTCACAAAGTATATACAGTTATGCCACTCTCAATGTACAATGAAAATGTCAATGCCATGCGATACTATTTTAGAGAAAATTTTATTTCATGCTCTTCTTAATGATCACCATGTTTCAATAAAAGTTCGCAATTCAACAATTTCCGAGACTTCCAATTTTTAAATCAATAGGGGCGGTAAATACAACATTGGTAATCCCCTAAGCTGTTGTCTAGAAGTAGACTGTACAAGTACTACCAAATTGTCATTTTTACCGATATTAACCGGAAGGCTCGATACCTATCCGCGCGTATTTCTGGTCTTTCACTATGAACACTCAGGCCAACTTATCAAATTCATTTACACCTCCTAACCGGACTTACCAACGTATTTACCCCATACACATTTCCGTGACTTAAATGCGCATTTTCTTATTCTCAATGCAAAAGATTTCAAATCTTAGCTCAAAACTTACAACAAGGTAATGCTAAAGTGCCAATACAGCATGTCAAAGTTAAATACAATTCCTGTAAAAATCAATTAAATGAAAATGCAATGTGACAATCATCATTATTATATAACATTTCTTCATCATTAATTTTCTCAACAATGATTCATCATAATCAAACCTTCCAAAATGTCTAACATGTTACCTTTCATTTCATTTCCCACTTCAATAACATTAAACACTTTTCACATCATTTATGGCACTCAACAACTTGCCATCTTACAACTCTACACATACATACATTTATCAATGGATTTTAAAAGAAAGTTTCCACTTTCATACATATATCAAGAAATTGCCATTTGCAAACCACACCATAAAATCAATGCTCATTCACTCTTTTATCACAAGGAAAGAAAGAACTCCATAGGCCTTTCTACATTTTTTTAAAAATCCCCCATTTTTAGGGCTTTCATAAAAAACCCAACATTTCTCCACTTCATGGTGAAACCCAACCCAAAATCACATTTCTTAAGTCAAATGAAAAGGAAACCCTCTAGGATTAACAAAGGGTTGAGATTTAAACCCATCTTTTCAAAACTCTCTCTACATTTGAAGCAAAAATCAAACTCAACACAATAACCTCAAGAAAACTTTTAAATCAACATTCATATAGCAAAACATGTATATATAACTCTAGAAATCCCTACCTCAATGTTTGATGAAGGAATGGAGGTGAAACCCTAGCTTTGATGGAAGATTCTTCAATTTTCCCACAACACCAAGAGGAGCCCTAGCTTAAACCTTCAAGATTAGTGAGAGATGATGATGATCTAGACCCAAGGGTTGCAAAAATCAAAGAGTTTTAGTGTTTTGAGGAGGTTTTCTAGAGAGAATGAGGAGAAAAATAGAGTTTAGAGTGAGAGAAAGAAGCCCTAAAATGAGATACAATTCGGCCAAAAAGAGGAATAAAAACAGAGTTTCGGACTGCCCAGTTGGCCGCACGTGCTGCGCCCATTTCCGCACGTGCGAAGCATCTCTCCCGCACGTGCGGTGGTCCTACCGCACCTCAGTGCGCACCTGCTTTTTAGGCAGTGTGCAACCACCTGAAGTCCAACCCTCACCGCATGTGCGGCCTCACTCCCTACACGTGCGGCCTCACTCCCCGCACATGCAGCCCTGGCCTAGCAGCCCAGAATTTTCTAGTTCAGTCCTCGGGCACTTCGGACTCGACCGTGCCCTCCCCGAAACAAGCGGAAATTAATCACCAAAAGGCAAGAACAATGTTTTTGTTTGAGAACTAAACTTCCGGACACTACAACCCACTGAGAATCAAAGGAGAATGGAGCGAATAATTATTCCTAGTCACCACAAGGCAGTCCCTCATTTGAATTTTGCACTCTAATTTTCGTTCTTGTTTCCTGTTGTTGCTCTCTGCATTTTGCTGCATTAATTTTTTGTGAGAAAGTGTATAAACACAAAATGTGTTCGTTGTACAAACAGTTTGTAGTGCTGCTACTGTTTGTTGTTGATCATTTTATCATGGGAGATAGACATCCACAATTTGAAAGCACCGTAGAAAGGACGAATTTTTCTTAAGGATACAGTATTAAACACTGGACTTTATCAAAAAAAAATTGTTCGAGAAATTAATAAGGTAAGTAATTAATTTACTTTCAATTTTAATTATTCTTCCTTTTTCAGATTCTGATTTTGTTTTTGTAACAAAATAAGAATCTATTTTGATTTATTCATTTTTATATATTGTTTTGATTTTTGTAATCAAACAGATTCTCTTCTCTCTTTAATCCATTCTTCGAATACAGTGAAAATTGTACAACAAATTTTTAATATGCATATGTTTCTTTAAAAGTCTTATAAATTAAATAGTTTAAATTATAAAAAAAAAAAAAAAAAAGGAATTCAAAATGATTTAAATTTCCTAACCGAAAAGAATCCGGTTCCTCTAACCTAAAGATAATCACTTTCTATACAAAAGACCTTCCTATCAAGAAATTTGCACAAGTCAGAAAGATGTTTCTTGCATGGCATTGACTAGGCCATCCAATGCTCTTAAACCAACTTGATTATATATATAATTAATGAGAATGATTAATCTACATAATGAAGTTTTTTTTTTTTTAAAAAAAATCTACACAATGAATGCTGAACAATTCAAATGACGTTTAGACATCGCCTCACCAGGTACAAAGAACTTGGGGTTGGTTGATCCATCAAACTTAAAAATACTTGGGGATTGTTTGGGATGACCTAAATAAGTATATTTTTTGTCTTTTTATGAAAAGATGTGCAGAAAAAATAGAGAGATGATGTGATGAAAAAAAAATAAAAAGATAAAAAAGTGTGTACTTATTTAGGATAGCCAAACTTGGCCTTAGCTTCCCCAAAAAAATAAAAAATAAATAATAATAAAAAAACATTATAAAAAAAATCTTAAAATTTGAGTCTTGTGATAAAATAAATTTTTAATTTTATCAATTTAAATCTTAATATTTTAATTTATTTTTAATCTAAATCATCTGTCTATTTTCGTTAAGTAAAATTAACGAAAAAGTAATATTTTAGTCATTTAACTTAATATAACTGTATAAAAAATGTATAAAAGTTGTCTAAAATATTCTTTTTCATTGAGTTTAATGACTAAAATATTAATTTTTTTATCAATTTTATTTAATAAAAATAGACAAATAACTTAGATTGCAAACAATCAAATATTAAGATTTAAATTGATAAAATTAAAATTTTGAGATTTATCTTATTACAAAAATCAAATCTGGAGATTTTTTTTTTTTTTTGTAAATTTCTCAAAAAAGAAAATTTATTGATGTCCAATTGATAAAATCAATAAGACACAATCCTGTCCAAAAAAGGAGATTTTTTTCAATGGGCTTAACTGGATCATATTGTTGGGGTTTACAGTAAATCTATCGTGCGTTTTACCTTTGATAATCTAAATAATTTATTTTATATGGTTTTCCAAAAAGATAACTTATACAAAATTAAATCAACAATTAATGACAGTTATATAATTAAATTGCATTTATCTTTTAAAAAAATTATTGTCAAAATCATTTCTATTGTATATTTTATCAATAATAAATTCCATATACGATTAAATTCGATTTTTTACATGAATATCTTTGTTTAGGAATTAAAAGTTTGGTATCTGAAACTATTATATAAAGTCAAGCTTATCAATTTCTTAGTTGTTTAAACACACACACACACACACACACACACACACACACACACACATATATATAATCAATTTGCTATTTTAATATGAATTTTATAATAAAATATTTTCATTTTTAAAATTAATATTGTTAGGGAAAATATAAAATTTTTTACAAGTAAATCAATCAATGAGAATAAAAACTAATGTGAAAAAATTAAATCAAAAACAACACAAAAATTTTTACGTGGTTCCCTCAATTTGAGGTACATCCACGGGATCGAAATCCGATTCCACTATCAACCAAATAAGTTTCCAAACAATTACAAATGAGACACGAATGGTCTCACAAACTACTCTTAGGTGAATTTCAAATAATCACAAATAAACAAAGAGGAAAGACCTCACCAAATAGATGAACGAAAATCTTCAAAACCAGAGTTGAAGAAGACCCAAAATAATTAACCTAAATCAATCCACACACTGCCGCTAAATCCAAAATAAACTTCATAGCTTTAATCATAATCAAAGCACAAAGCATGAAATCAACTATAGCATCTCCCATGGTCACCGAAGAGATTGACCAATGATCTATAGTAGTAGCCACAACACTTTTCTCTTGGGAAAAACAATACCAAAAAAATATGAATGGTGAATTTAGGGTTTTTTTATCAAAACCTTAGTTGTTTCCAAACTGAATTGGGTCTCCACAAAATTAGATATAATATATAAAAATATATTATAACTCATACCAAACCAAATTAAACTCTTTTAATAAACCAATTGGGTCCCACACTCCAATAAAAAGGTATACCCAACAATTCTCCCCCTACCGACTTAGGTGGAGATATCAACCATACCCGCCAAAGTTTGACACTTCAAATGTTTGTCTCTCGACAAAGTCTTTGTCAACATATCCGAAATATTATCATCTGTGTGAACCTTTTCGAGTTGTAACGATTTTGAATCTACACATCACGAATCCAGTGGTATCTCACATCAGTGTGTTTCGATCTTCAAACCCAACTCTTGCAAAAATTTCTTCAACCGTAACTCTTCTTTGCAAGCTTCTATAATGGCAATAAATTCAGTTTCGGTAATTGAGAGAGCAACACCTTTTTGTAATTTAGATTGCCATGCCACAACTCCTCTTGCAAAAGTCATCAAATACCCCGAAGTAGATTTCCTAGAATCAACATCACCGACCATGTCAGAATCTGTAAACCCATCAAGCATTAGCTTACCATCCCCAAAACACAAACACACCTTCGAAGTCCCTCGAAAATACCTTAGAATCCATTTTACCGCTGCCCAATGTTCTTTACCCGGATAAGAAAGAAAATGACTCACTACACCAACGACGTGAGCAATATTCGGCCTTGTACAAACCATGGCGTACATCAAAGAACCAACTGCTGAAGCATAAGGAATTTTTAGCATCTCTTTCTTGTCTTTCTCACTTGTAGGACATTGATTCGAACTAAACTTGAAGTGACCCGCAAGTGAACAACCAACCGGCTTTGCTTTATTCATGTTGAACCTCTCAAGAACTTTCTCAATGTAGCTTTCTTGAGACAACCAAATCAGCCCCTCTTTGCGATCACGAACCATTTTCATACCAAGTATTTGCTTTGCCGGCCCCAAATCTTTCATAGCAAAAAACTTGCTCAACTCCAATTTCAACCTGTTAATCATAGTGTAATCTTAACCCACAATTAACATGTCATCAACATAAAGCAAAAGAATAATAAATTTACCATCCGGAAAATTTTTCACAAACACACAATGGTCCGAAGTGGTTTTAGAAAAACCATTATTCATCATGAAAGAGTCAAATTTTTTGTACCATTGCCGCTGGGCTTGCTTGAGGCCATATAAACTTTTCTTCAATTTGCAAACAAATTTCTCTTTTCCTTTCTCCACAAAACCTTCTGGTTGCTCCATATAAATTTCTTCTTCAAGATCATCGTGAAGAAATGCGGTCTTCACATCAAGTTGTTCAACTTCAAGGTTTATACTTGCAGCCATGCCAAGTACAACCCGAATAGAAGACATCTTCACAACCGGCGAAAAAATCTCATCAAAGTCAATACCTTTCTTTTGCCTAAAACCTTTCACAACAAGACGTGCTTTGTACATCAGATTCTTGCCATCATTTTTCAATTTGAAAACCCACTTATTTTTCATAATTTTCCTCCCTTTAGGCGACTTCACTAAATCATAAGTGTGATTTTCAAGTAAGGAATTCATCTCCTCTTCCATGGCCTTTTTCCAATCACCTTTCTTTGCATGCTCAATTGCTTCTTGGAAGCTCTCAGGCTCCTCTTGATTGGAAATTAACACAAATTCATTGGGAGGATACTTTCTTGAAGGTTGTCGATCCCTTGTAGATTTCCTCAACTCAAGTTGTGGTGGCAGTTCTTGAGTTGGATGCTCTTTCTCAATTTCTAGCTCAACTTCATTAGGATTAACATCATCCTCTACATCTTCAATGGGTGGCTGCACATCTCCCCCATTTTCATCATTAACTGAAGATGAAGGAGATGGATCCATGTCAATGAGGTCACTAGTTTTTAGCTCCGGTTGATCACCTTTGCCAAAGTCTTTAATTGTTTGGTCTTCAAGAAACATAGCATCACGGCTTCGAATGACTTTCCTGTCGACCGGATCTCACAATCTATACCCGAATTCATCACGCCCGTAGCCAAGAAAAGTACATTGTCTTGACTTATTATCAAGCTTGGACCTCTCATCTTTTGGAATGTGAACAAAAGCTCGGTAACCAAACACTCTCAAGTGCTCATAAGACACATCTTTACCGGTCCATACTCTTTCTGGAACATCACCATTCAAAGGATAGGAAGGTGATAGATTGATCACGTCAACTGCTGTCTTCATTGCCTTACTCCAAAAGGATCTTGGCAATTTAGCTTGTGAAAGCAAACACCTTGTTCTTTCCACAATGGTGCGGTTCATCTTCTCAGCAACGCCATTTTGTTGAGGAGTCTTCTTAACTGTCTTTTGGTATCGAATACCTTGGTTGCGACAATACTCATCAAATGGCCCAATGTATTCACCACCATTGTCTAATCGGATACACTTCAATTTCTGCCATGTTTCTCTTTCAACCATGGCTTGAAAATGCTTAAATATTTCTAGAACTTGATCTTTAGTTTTTAGTAGAAAAGCCCAAACTTTCCTTGAATAATCATCAATGAAAGTAACAAAATAAAGTGCACCACTACGTGTTCTAACTTTCAAAGGACCACAAACATCTGAATGAATCAACTCCAACACATTTTCTTTTTTAGAAGCAACATTTTTATGAAAAGAAACTCTATGTTGTTTACCCGCCAAACAATGAACACGAGTTTTAAGATGTGTACCTTTCAAACCGGGTAGAAGCTCTTTCTTGAGCAAAACTTGCAGCGCCTTTTCACTCATGTGTCCAAGTTGCTTGTGCCACAATTCAGTAGAAGTATTATCTTCAAGTGCATTGACAACACCTTTACAAATTTTTCCTTGTATCGAATAAAGTGTATGAGTCTTCTTGCACTTAGCCACCACCAAAGAACCTTTTGTGAGCTTCCATATTCCATCACCAAATTTGTTGTTGTAGCCTTCATCATCTAGCTTCCCAGTAGAGATCAAATTGAGGCGAATGTTAGGAACATGCCTCACATCTTTAAGCAATAACTTGCAATCCAAATTTGTTTCCAAGCAAACATCACCCATGCCAATAATCTTGGATAAACTTTCATTAACCATTCGAACAGAATCATAATCTCTTTTAGTATAGGTAGTGAAGAAATCAACTCGAGAAGTCACATGAAAAGAAGCACCGGAATCAATCACCCAATTGCTCTCTTGGCTCACAAAATTGATACAATCATCTTCACAAACAATCAAGAGATCATCAGTAGTAACTGCCATTGTGTCTTCTTGCTTCTTATCCATACTTTTGTCACGCCTTTTCTCTTTATTCTTGAGCTTTCGGCATTCCCGCTTCATGTGGCATTTCTCATGGCAATAATAGCACTCAATGTCTTTCTTTGAAAAAGAACCATCTTTTGATTTGTCACGGCTTTGATCACGACCATGAGAAGTTTTACTCCTCCCCCTTGTTTTGCTCCGACCTCTCACAACAAATGCTTCCGAATGAGAGGAACTCGTTGATTTTCTTCTAGTTTCTTCATTTAACAAGCTACTAGTGACTTAGTCCATTGTGACAACCCCATCGGGCGCTGAATTACTAACTGTCACAACCAAAGTCTCCTAACTTTTGGGCAAAGAACTAAGTAGCATCAAAGCCTGCAACTCATCATCAAAAACAATTTTCATAGAAGCAAGTTGGTTAACAATACTCTTTATTTCATTCAGATGTTCCGGAATAGGGCTGCCCTCTTTATATTTTAAATTAACCAACTTATGAAACAAAAAAGCTTTAGTTGTGGTTGATTTCCTATTATAAAGGCCTTCTAATTTTTTCCATAAATCATGTGCTGAAGTTTCTGTAGCAACATGATGAAACACGCTGTCATCAATTAATTGACGAATAACACCAACGGCTTTTCGATTAAGCTTCTTCCAATCATCATCTTTCATACCTTCAGGTTTGCCACTATCACCCTCAATAGGCCCATACAAATCTTTACAAAATAATAAGTCCTTCATTTTAGTTTTCCAAGTTACCCAATTGCTTCCATTGAAGCTAGACAGACGAACCACATTCCCCTCCATTGATTTACACAAATAAATAAACTCAAATAAACCGTAAGCTCTAATCCTAGTTGTTAGGGAAAATATAAGATTTTCCACAAGTAAATCAATCAATGAGAATAAAAACTAATGCGGAAAAATTAAATAAAAAACTACACAAAAATTTTTACATGGTTCCCTCAATGTGAGGTACGTCCACGGGATCGAAATCCGATTCCACTATCAACCAAATAAGTTTCCAAACGATTACAAACGAGACACGAATGGTCTCACAAACTACCCTTAGGTGGATTTCAAATAATCACAAATAAACAAAGAGAAAAGACCTCACTAAATAGATGAATAAAAATCTTCAAAACTAGAGTTGAAGAAGACCCAAAATAATTAACCCAAATCAATCCACACGCTGCCGCTAAATCCAAAATAAACTTCCAAGCTTTAATCAAAATCAAAGCACAAAGCATGAAATCAACTATAGCATCTCGCACGATCACCGAATAGATTGACCAATGATCTATAGTAACAGCCACAACACTTTTCTCTTGGGAAAAACAATACCAAAAAAATATGAATTGTGAATCTAGGGTTTTTTTTATCAAAACCTTAGTTGTCTTCAAACTGAATTAAGTCTCCACAAAATTAGATATAATATATAAAAATATATTATAACAAATACCAAACCAAATTAAACTCTTTTAATAAACCAATTAAGTCCCACACTCCAATAAGGAGATATACCCAACAAATATAAGGGATGACTTTTATGTAGGTTCTTGCTACTATTTCATAGTAAATTTCGTTTTGTAAAACAGCCATGGAAGCATCAGCTTCTTCTTCTGAGGTTAACTTTTAGATCTCAGCCAATTTTTTCATACCGTTTGACTCTGTTCCATTTGAGGATGAAGTCGAATCAGCCATCTCAGGTTTAGCAAGGTATATTTGGTCGGAGTATAAAAAAAAAATGGATTATTTACCAATAAATCCTACTTCACAATATGTTATACCAAATAGTCCCACTTTTTATCTTTTAGACCACCTAGTCCTGCTGGTGGGTTTAGTTGGTCCCGTTAATTTGTTTTCCATATTTTGGTGTGGGTGTTTGGACGGTCGTGCCCTTTGGGGTAATGTGGGGATGTCGTTTTGTGGCCTCAGCTTTGTTTTAGGCAACGTTGCCCCTCCGTTTTGTCTAATTCTGATTATACATTCAAAAACTTTTGGAGGTATGGTTTCCGTATTTCAATGTGTGTGCTGACGGCTGTGTGACATTTCGCAGAGGTTCAGAGCATTGCAGTGTATAGGCCGTTCTTTAACTGGTACGTTTATTTGTCTTTTGGGTCGTTCAGCTTTGTTATTCATTGCACGTATTTTACAATGTGGTCTGTCTGTGATTTTCATGGTGTAACGTGTGTGGGTTGTTCCTCGGTTTTGGCCGATCATGGTGTTAATTGCGTCTGTGTGTTAGATGAGTCATTGTTGATGGCGCGTGCTGCGTGACTGGTGTTATTATTTCCTTCCGGTGTTAACACTGGTTCCGAAGTGTCACTTTATCCCGACGGGATGTGCTTTGTTTGAGTGACGTCGGGAAATGGGTTCCACGTGGGGGGGAGTCAAACTTCCGGTTGTGTGTCTTGCCCCGTTTATGGCGTGTTTTTCCATTTTCATCTGTTGTTACTACCCCCCTCATCAATTATTTTTCACATTCGCAGGAGGATGGACGATGCAATTATGCTAATATGTTGTTACGGTAATGTCAATGCCGCTATTAATTTGCAAGTTCCATTTCGATTTGATGACGTCGTCCGTGGTGTGTGTGAAAAGTTCGAAGGGCTCACACCTGCCGATGCTTGTTTTTACTTCAAGATTCCCGGTTACAACAATTTTATATTGCAGAACGATGTTGATGTGGCGAACATGGTGTGCCTCGCACGGTCTTTTCAATTGCAATGCGTTGATGTTCTAATTGAAGTCCGTCGCGCAGGAGTCGGAGATAATGCAAACATCCAATTACAGTCAGCTATCTGTGAGCCGGCAGATGTGTTTGACGAGTCGGACGTGGATGACGAAGAGGATTTACTTGCCAATTTCTGCCCTCATGTTGACAAGGTGTTCTTGTCTGCCCAATGGGCTAACAGGATTCAATGTATTGGCCAAAGTTTTGAAGGTGGAGCAAACGAATTCCGGAGTGTTCTTCGTAAGTACGCTGTCGAATGTGGTTTCCGTTTTAAATATGTAAAAAATGATTCTGTACGAATCACAGCAGTATGCACGATGAGGGAATCGAAGGGATGCATGTGGTCGGTACACGCACGCGTTTTGCATGCTAACGGATTTTTTTACCTTCGCAAATGGAATAAGGATCACATCTGTGGCGTAGCTGTTCGGACCCCGAAAAACCCCAGGGCCGGTTCAGATTTACTGTCCGACGTTATTTCTGAATGGGTACGTGAAAAGCCACTAACGCGCCCCACAGATGTGGTTTACGACCTGAAAAAAGACTATGGCTTGGAGGTTAGCTACCGGGTTGCGTGGTTAGGTGTTGAAAAATCTCGTGGTGAGATGTTTGGTGCACACTCCATTTCGTTCGACCAATTGCGGTGGTACAATGCCGTTGTCACTGAAACCAACCCTGGAAGTTATGTCAACATTGACTGTGACGAACACAACAACCGTTTCCTAAGGTTTTTCATATCATTCAAAGCATGTATTGATGGATTCAACCATTGCCGTCCATTACTATTCTTGGATGGGACTTTTCTGAAGGGAAAATTCAAAGGTCATTTGCTAGCTGCTACTGCAAAGGATGGCAATCAAGGTACTGTTCTAATGTTGACACAAAATTTTTTTATTTGTACAGTTATAAATTCATTTTTCTGTTTATGACACAATGTTCCCATGCACATTCAATCAATCAAATGTTAACTGCTCTCACCAACATACCACCATCATATTTGTAAACTAAACTCACAATATCTCTTTCTAGGTCTTTTCCCTGTAGCCGTCGCGATTGTTGATTCGGAGAACACCGAAAACTGGGCATGGTTCTTGGGACATCTCGCAAATGTTGTCAATAGTCATAGGACCCTTACATTCGTATTTGACCGACATGCAGGCTTATTGGAATCAATACCCATCATTTTCCCCACAGCCCACCACGCATTCTGCCTACAACATCTGCAGCGCAACTTGCAACATAGGTTGCGATATGTCAACACTTCATACCGAGCGGGAATGTTGACTAAATTCCGAGCTTGTGCTTACGCACCTACTGTGTCTTCATTCAACCAATGCGTTGAGGAATTTACCAAATGTGGACGTAAGGTTGTTCCATCGTTCTTAAAAGATTTACCCCTTCAATATTGGGCTAACGCTTACTTCCGGTACGTATTTTAATCTTCCTTCTTGCCATTTTAACTCTTTTAACATTTACATGCCATTTGCCTACGTCCACACTAATATCATAATTTTTCACAAACAGTGGTTCACGGTACGGTGAGATGAGTTCCAATGCCGTTGAATCATTTAACTCATGGATACGGGAAGCAAGACACCTACCAATAACTCAATTGGTTGACAGTATTCGAGTAAAGATTATGCGCCAAATGTTGAAACGCAGAATCAAGTCACACGCGTGGCCTGGAGTTATTTGCCCAAAAATGGAAGCTCGTTTGGTTAAAGCGTACAATAAAGGTAGATCATGGATCGTCAGCCAATCCACTGACACAGTGTTCGAGGTCCACTCTTTCCCATCCGTCATGGTTGACGTTGACAAACGTACATGTTCCTGTTTCAAGTGGCAAATAAATGGATTTCCATGCTCCCATGCAGTTGTTGCTATTCGGAATAGCGGTCTCGACTTGTACGATCTAGTCACTGAATTTTACCATGTCAGTGCTTACCGCAAATCATACCAATAAAACATACAACCCATTCCTACTGTGGAGAAACCATCATTCAATCCTAAGGATTTTGTCATCCAACCACCCACAGTAAAGCGACCACCCGGCCGGCCTAAAAAAAAAAAAGAATTCTTTCCCAAGGCGAAGAAGCGCAACAAATTCGATGCGGCCGGTGTCAACGCATGGGTCACCACAATCGCACAACGTGCAAGGAACCAATTTAGCTTCGAAAACACACAACTATCCGCACTACATACTTTATTTTGTTCGCAACTGCTTGCATCTAAATGAGTGGGTATTCCACATCCACAACCTACACTAGTATGCCAGTCAAGGTTACAACAAACATTTCACAGCTTACAGTTTATTAGCAAAGTGTGAACAATTCATAGTTCATTACCATTAATAATTTTTGAACTTGTTATATTTTACTTTGTTACACCCGCATTGTCATTTTGTCTTACCCCTTTATTCTGAGTATGCCATTAACACTTTATCCTTTGTTTGGTTACGCACAACCACAAGCTAAAACTGTATAGAAGACAAATTTGCACCAAACATTTTACATATTCCAGTCCATAAGTGCGGGTTGATCAATTCAAATCGCGACACCATTACTGCCTTTTCAACTTGTTAATTCACATTTTTACAAACTTTATGACATTCGAAACATTACTGTATTACGTGTATGTTGTTATCGTGTTCAAATAGTAAACATATCACACATACATATTTCGGCACCACGACTTCAACGCGAACAGAATTTTTTGTTAACGACACAATGTCTCAATCACAGAAAAACGCACACCCACACAATGCGACCCTCACCTAACCCACTAAACACACACCACATACAACCACAACCGATACGCATTGTCATACAACCACCAGCGTCTCTTCTACTAAACAATCACACATACCATGCACCAAAAAAACGAAAAACAATTCCCATATCCAAACAAAACAATTTCACTTATCAAATTTTAACCATACATCTAAAAGCAAACATAATTACTGCATAACTATTCTAATTACATTTCAAAAACCAATAATCCAGATTTCACCATAATGATGTCCAGCCAAAAAAACAAAAACCACAAACCCCATTGAGTGTATCATATATTACTTTTCGTTTGCCAACTAACTGTTGACCATGTTCTCGTTCAAACAATGCACCATCACTTCATTCCTTCAGACCACGTGTCGGATCATTCAGAAACGCCTTAACCATGTTTGCACGTAGAATGACGCAATTACTTCCGTGAAGCGAATTTTCCACGTCAGCCCGATGCACATACTGTCGCATAATAGCACATACAAGGACCCCACAATCAAGCCTGCACAAACAAAAAAACAAAATAAACCTCAGCAGCCAAACTGACATTACAAACAACCTCAACCAATACAGTCCCCACAAACATGGTTCAGGCAACAAACTTACGTCCCCGGTTTCTGTTGCGGACATTTTGTCACAGCTTCAAGTGAGCTGTTGAAATTCGCCAGTATGCTTTGCTCATCCAACCCGAATTCACGCAAAGTCTGTTCCATCACATCAGTCACACGTTCTTTCTGTAACAACTCATATAGAAACATCACACAAATTTCAGTAGCCTAACCCAGATAGCAATCTTATTATCACGAAACAAAATACAAAATTTAAACTCAAAAACCATATCAACAAAGTTGCTACACTGTAATGAACATCAGCTCTGTCCCCACGCTGCCTCATCGGATTGTAATGTTTCCAAGTACCTTCTTCCGTATCATACACTACAAGTGTCCAGTGTCCATCATGACACATTGGAAAATGTATGAACCTACAATCGGTAGCCGCAGAAACATTGGTTCGAACAAACTTCTCCCTAGCACGCACGTCTTCGCTTTTTACCAAATCCTACACAGTCAACAAAACATGAGAACACTACAACGACACACAAACGAGATATGTTCACTACAAAACTTCACAACTCACCAAACACACACTGCTAAAAAAATAAGACTTATCAGCCAACTCGTCAGCCCCATACATCTTCACATGCTCGCTTTTCAACAACTCAACATAACCGTCAATCACCTGCCAAAAACCATATACCAATTACAAAAATTTACCCACCAAACACAAAAGCTACGTACATTGTCCCACAAAAGTTCATCCAACAAATATGGAAAAGAAATAATTTGCATTAAAATACAAACACGTCCTCACATTTCCACAAACGGCACTCTGTCGTATGATGTTTTTCACATCAGTAAAGTCCACCACCACACCAGCATCTCTATCTTCCCACATTATCGCCCTACACACACCAACAAACATCAGTCCCCACAACAATAACTTCATTACAACGAGTAATAATAAAACAAAAAAAAAAAAAAACCATGCGTACCGATCACCATGCCTATCATATCCTTGCTTGATTTTACACTTCTCCTCCACCATCATCATCTTCCACACCCGCAACCGGTTGTTTATATCAAAGCCAGACCACTTACTACCCTTCACAACCACAGCGTCCACATCAATAATTCCGCTGTTGCTAACAAAATCATCACTTCTAACCACAACGCCCGCATCTGTGACAGACTTCTTATTACGCCCATTTAAGATGGGGTACTCGAAATCTAGCAATTTCTTTTCCTGCCTAACTTTGTTTTTTATGTTACGAACAAACGATGTTTGCCCCCCAGACACAATTAAGCCATCATCCATATCACACAGATTAACATTCAAAATACCACCAGCACATCTCCCACGTTGCTCACCAACCGAATCAACAACATCGCATTCTATACTCGGTCCCACAGCCTCAGTACACACATACTTGCCCCCCAAACCAGCCCTAATCGGCGGCACATTGTACACAATTTCACCTCCAACTTTAACCCCATCATCATTACCTCCGCATCCGTCACGACGCACCAGCACATCCCGGAAAGCCTGCGTCACAACATGCACATCACAATCAGCGATTTGATCCTCAAGCACCAATAAACTCCTTCGCAACTCGATATTCTCTTTTTTCAACTTCTCCACCTCGTCATTCTTAATTCCCAAAACACACTCAAACCCCCCTACAATGTTTACTGCTTGTGCCTCCAGCTTTCTTTCCAAACCATCAACTTCTCCCTCAAGCAATGCAATCATTCCATCTTTTCTTTTATTCTCCAATTCCAGTATAGCAATTGCATTGACATATTCATCAACTCTACTGCCTTTCACTCCCTCACTGTTATTCACAAATACGGAACTGCGTAACACGTCTGCCGCATTTCTACCCACTAGGGAACCTGCTTTTTGCCCTTCCCACGAACTGCACTCCTCTCGTACAACTCCAAATCCAGATTCCAGGTCATCCGTATGCATCGCATCACATTTCTATGTGTCAATACCTTCACCATCTTCCACAAAAGCATCATCACCCCCAACACAGTCAACCACATCTGCATGAACATCTCCAAACATGACAACATCCGCACCCATCATTTCATGTTCATATTCAAACGACCTAAGTCGGTCCACTTTAACCTACGCAGTCACAAACATATTTCCATCACGAATTACACAAAAAAACTCAATTAAAAAACATTAAAATAACACCCACACCCAACCCACATACCTGAAAATTAACTGGGCCAGACAGATCGACCCCCTGACCTTTGATCAGCAATTTCCCAATGTCCCATTTCATGAATCTGGGAAACATGTTCTCCGTTTGTGGCTCAATTATTGTCGAGTGTTCACATAACCAATACTAAACAAAACAAACAAGAAAAAAAAAAATCAGCCAACTAATATGTCAATCACCCGTGTTCGCCACAACGAATAAATACATTGACCAATCGCATACCAATAACGCAACCATGCAGCCTGTCACCTTCCACGGCATTTGATGGAACTCCTTCACAGTCCCCATCAGTGCTGCCATTATCGCGCCAGTCCAGTCGTACATCCTCACTGTGTTCAAATCGTTCATATAACGAACAAATGCCCAACTGATTGTCTCGCTTGAATTAGAAAAAAATAGTTTGCCACACATGTACAAACCCAAAAGCTTTGCCACATCTTCCTCATCTTGCTTGGTCCGCCCTTTAACAGCTTCAAAGAATAAACTTTTCACAAGTTTCGAAGTTAGCCGAGACGTGTCACGACACCTGCGCTGAATGAAGTCTGTCACTGGTCGTTGACCCGGGGATAAATCCAGCCTCCTCTTCCCGCATTGCAAACCAAAAATCAGTCTCACATCACTACTAGCAAATTTCAGACTTGCCCCTCCAATGTGAAACGCATTATCACGCGCATCATAAGTTTTTATAATTTTAGCAATTAGATCATCACACTTTCTGAATTCATTGTGGTTCAACTTGTTGACGTGGATCGCCTCGATCATAATCCAAAATGGCGTTCGCTTTAACTGGTTCATATGTGCCTCCGTCAGTTTCACAGAACTAACAAGTTTAATTATACCAACAACGTTTGACCTGTAGTTGATCCTCGTGTGTGCCTGCCGCTGTGGGGAGAACTTAACTTTAGTAACATTACGTCCCACCGTATTATGCACAACTTTCGCCTGTTTGAAAAGGATGCATCCCTCCATTTTCACACCTATTTTGTGTGGCTTCGACTCGGATGCTGCCTCAACCCTTCGCTTCTCACACGAACGAGTCCATGGACTACGCACCGTACTTGTCACACCCCAAAATTTGGACAATTAAATATTAACTTAGGATTAAACCCCAATCAATATTCCATCATCCAAATTCTAGGGGTGAAACAAAAAAACTAAACACAAACTAAACCATTCACCATAATTCAATAACTAACCAATACCTCCAACATTAAAGTAACAATAAATACTTCAAAACAACTTAAATAATGTAAGGTTACAACCTATGCCAAATTTTCAAAATACTAAGGTCATAAAAGAAAATAAAAATACATAAACTACTAACAATCATAAACATGAGAAAACAAAAGAAGTCCAATCGACATGTCCTACGATCATAGTTATTTCTTGTCACCACCAAGCCTCTACTAATCCTGCAAAGGAAGCTCAGCTGCGCTCAAACAGAACGCACCCGAGTTGCCAAGAGACAAAACGGGTCAGTATACAGATATACTGGTATGAGTACAAGAATCAACACCCACGTGTCCACCAGACACAAACAAAAATACATTAAATTCTTATTACTAGACAAGACAAATAATTCCAACCGCACCGAGACGAATGAGTAGTTTCTCGAGATACGGTGGCATTTAGTTTTCTTGTCCGTACACAACGAAATATAAATTGATTATAAAATAAACAAAAATAGAAATAGAAATAGAAATATGGTGGGTCAGCCCTGCATAAAAAGTTAGTAAGACCCACCATCCTGCAAAAGAAAATAATGTTAGTATAAATTAATCATAAGTAACTTACTGAAGAAGTATAAAAATGTACTGTTTCATGCTTAAATAATTCGAATTGACGAAACCTTAAAGAACGAAAGTTGTACATAATCAAATTTTATAAAAGACAGCGCGGACGAATTTGACAGAAACTGAACAGGTTAAGAGGAAAGCTTGATCTAAAATTCTAGACGGAATTCAATCGAAAAATCTGAAACTGAAAATGAATAAAAACTGCCCTAAGATGATTTTTTTCGAAAAAGTTCAAAACATGAAAAATGTGCAGAATAATGTTTAACTTCAGTGTGCGCGAAACCAATAAAAATGAGTTCGTTTCGTGGGTTAAAACAGCCTATAAAATCTGCATTACCAAAATGAATCAAACCGACAATAACCAAGGTCATCCGATTATAAGTTCTAATCTATCTTTTTAATAAAAAGCTACAACACAAAAGTTGTCCAAAATCACGTATACATACCTCTACTCAAATTTCATAATTTATTGAGGCCAATTACTATTTTTCAAGATGTACAAATCAATAAACTCATAATTCAATTTTTGTACCTTAACTCCATCAATATAATTCGAACTATACATATAAGTTCATAATTTCTACTTTGTACCTTAACTCAATTAAGACAATTCGAACTAACATACAAGTTCATAATTAATTCTTTGTACCTTGACTCAATTAAGACAATTCGAACTAACATACAAGTTCATAATTAATTCTTTGTACCTTGACTCCATTAAGACAATTCGAACTAACATATAAGTTCATAATTAATTCTTTGTACCTTGACTCCACCACTTCGGCCCTCCCCTTCTGGCCTACACATATATCCCATGTGCCTCCCGTATACCTAACCCACTCCGAAGCCAAACTTGCACGGGGATATCATCCCGAGTTTGACTCACACTCCCCGGATGGTTAGCATATACGTACGCGCGCAAATCAAAGCACTCGTCTACTCATGAGAACGAGGCAACAATATATATAAACATCTCATCGACATCATGAGACAAATATAACAATGCCGGGCATAAGGCATCAAACAACTCTCATAATCCTCACCTTTTTTTTTTTATACACTCTTTCTCACCATCACTCAAATAAAATAACAATCCATGGAGTCATGGTGGAGTTTAAGGAATTTATCTATGGGTTCTAATTAATTTTAGTTTCATATATTCGGGAGTGTGATTATAATCATAAAATAAATACATATAAAAAACCATAAACATTACATATACATCTAACCAAATAATGAAATCAATCCATCATCTACATGCAAATACAAAATCAAACCAACATCAAATAAATAAATACCAACAACAAACCAATCCATCCTCTAACCAATATCTATGGATTCTAAGTTTATTCCAATTTCATATAATTATGAGTGTGATTAAATCCATAAAATAAATACATAAAAAAAACATAAACCTTGCATACACAACTAATTAAAATAATTGAAATCAATCAATCATCTAAAAATCCTAAACTTTACATATACAACTAATCAAAATAATTAAAATCAATCAATCATCTAAAAATCGTAAATCTTACATATACAACTAATAAAAATAATTAAAATTAATTAATCATCTAAAAACCCTAAACTTTATCTACACAACTAATCAAAGTAATTAAAACCAATCACTTATCTAAGAACCCTAAACTTTACATACACTACTAGTCAAAATAATTAAAATCAATCTATCATCTATAACCCTAAATCTTATATCCACAACTAATCAAAATAATTAAAATTAATCTATCATCTTTATGTAAAAACAAAATCAAACTAACATCAAACAAATAAAAATAAATACAACGAATTAAACATAAATCAAGGGAAGTGGGTTTTGTACTTAAAATTATTTTTGAAGATCAAAGAATTACTCAAAGAATTAATAAAGTCACCCAAAATAAAATCCTAAACCGTACATACTCAACTAATTCAAATAATTAAAATCAAACAATCATCCGAAAACTCTAAACCTTACATACACGTCTAATCAAAATAATTTAAAAATTAGTCAATCATCTAAAAATTCTAAACCTTACATACCCAACTAATCAAAATAATTACGATCAATTAATTATCTAAAAATCTTAAACCTTACCTATACATCTAATCAACATAATTAAAATTAATCAATCATCTAAAAATCACAAACCTTACATACCCAACTAATCAAAATAATTACGAACAATTAATTATCTAAAAATCTTAAACCTTACCTATACATTTAATCAACATAATTAAAATTAATCAATCCTCTAAAAATCCCAAACCTTACATCCCCAATCTAATTAAAATTACTACAATCAATTAATCATCTAAAAATCCTAAACCTTACATATACGTCTAATCAACATAATTAAAATTAATCAATCATCTAAAAATTACAAACCTTATATACCCAATTAATCAAAATAATTACGATCAATTAATTATCTAAAAATCTTACACCTTACACGTACCACTAACCAAATTAATTAAAATTAATCACTCATCTAAGAACCCTAAACCTTGCACATATCACTAATCAAATTAATTAAGATTAATCAAACCTCTAAGAACCCTAAACGTTTCACGTGCCACTAATCAAATTAAATAAAATAAATTAATCATCTAAGAACTCTAAATATCGCATATACACTAATCAAAATAATTAGATTAATCAATCATCTAAAAAAAAAATAATAAAATCAATAATCATTTAAACACCCTAAACCTTATATATATCACTAATCAAATTAATTAAAATAAATCAATCATCTGAGAACCCTAAATTTTATATGTTCCACTAATCAAATTAAATAAAATTAATCACTCATCTAAAAACCCTAAACATCTCATAGACACTAATCAAAATAATTAAGTTAATTCATCCTCTACATCCACATACAAAAATATCAAATTACATCAATCTAATAAAATAAATAAATAAATAAACTAACGAATCAAACATAATCAAGGAAAATAGGGTTTGTACTCACAATTATTTTTTGAAGATTGAAGCAAAATCAAGAGAATTAATTGAACCACCAAAATAAACCCAAAACCCTTTCTTTTTTTTCTTTACTTTTCTTTTCTTTTTCTTTTTCTTTCTTTCTCCCCTCTATCTCTCTTTTCTTTGATGCACTCCCAGAATCTCTCTCTCTCTCTCTCTCTCTCTCTCTCTCTCCCTCTCACTCTCACGCGGCTGCCTCTGTTTTCTTTTTTTTCTTTTTTTTTCTTCTCAACTCCTAAACCTAATGGATTATATATCATATTATATATATACATAAAATAATAACCTAATTTCCTATTCTAATCTAATATGATTATTATATAATATTATATAATATAATACACATGATTATAATATATATAAATATAAGATTATATATATATATATATAACACCTTTTTTTTTTTATAACAAACATAAATATTTAAAGATTTAGATTAATTATATATAATTAAATAACACATTAAATTAATTAATCACCACA
Organism: Camellia lanceoleosa; assembly: GCA_025200525.1. Classification (NCBI taxonomy): domain Eukaryota; kingdom Viridiplantae; phylum Streptophyta; class Magnoliopsida; order Ericales; family Theaceae; genus Camellia; species Camellia lanceoleosa. Next base: position 44,161,617 of record CM045760.1, read on the forward strand.
TTAAATTCATTAAATATCACAATAAATTCTCATGTAACCCACACAATTAATAATTACAACATAAAATCCATTAAATATTACATTAACTCTCATGTGACCACACAATTAATAAAGTCAAAAATAAAATAAAATAATAATAACCATAATAATAATAAATAATGACTTAAGAAAATTAGGGTCGCTACAGTACTGCTATCTGTAACACCAGAAATAAACTAATTCATCAACTAATGCAACTACTGCATCAACAAAATAACTCCATACAGCCACCCCCATACAAAAAAAAAAAAAAAAAAAAAAAAAATCATACTGTACAAAACTAAACCAACATCGCACTCCCACTCAACAAATGACCTAATACTATCACACCCTAAAAAATTATGTAACCCAAACACCCACACGAAACTACAACCCATACATAAATCAGCAACATTTAGAAATAAAACCAAAAACAAAACACACCCAAACCACCTACCACAACAAACAACACCTGCATGTTCACAACAATATGTGTCCCCACCAACCAATACCATAACAAATTATAATCTAACCCTACTCCTACTCACACAGAAACAAAAAAAAAAAAAAAAACGTGTCCCACACAAGTAACAAGGACCACACCAATACACAGTCCAAAAAAAACACACACCCCCAAAACCCAAAACGCAACGCATTATAACTCCATCTTTTCATTCAAAATGTTAAAACCACACATACACACAAACACCCAACCCACACAAATAGACCCCTTACTCGAGAATCAGACGTGGTCCCCAGCAAAAAATTTACCCCTCAATCACTTTCTTCAACCACTTAACAAACACACAAGGGAATACAAATCCCAAACCTCAAAAAAGTCTTACGATGGGCCACACCAAGCACCACCGTACCACAAACAAACAAAATCAAAACCTAAAACCCCCACCACACAACACGCAGCACAATAAACCACACAACCAAAAAAACAGACAATTAATAAACACACACCCACACACATGACACTTATTTGACTCATAACCATTACTAAACATAAGGAACGGAATCAACAGGGAAAACACATAAACACAACTAACCACATTACAAAACACAAAGACCAACATCAAAATATACAAACACATACCCATCCCGTCCATGAAAGAACTATGACACAGCACCGTTGAGGGATTAGTAGTCTTAGGTTTCCTTTATCAGCCATTTCTTCCAACGTAACACCGTCCAATCGCCACACAGCTCACTCGTCAAAAGTAGGGTTTCACACAATACATAATGACAAAGCACAACGACTGAATACATATAAATGGACAAATCGGGTCAAAATTTAAACGGGTTGCAGATGTGTGGGCTTGGTCTTAATCCCCAAACACACCAAGACAGCCCAACAATAAAAACCCCTTACAGCCTTTTCCACATTTGTGACGCCCCTTCAGTGTATCACGTGCAACAAACTAGACATTAACCACACACGCACATGGGCTACACACTCGCCTCACCCAATCTTGCATCCCCCCAGTCGCATTCAGTAACGGTCACATGAGGTTATTTACGTCCCTAACAATCTTTTGGGACTAAACGGTTCAAAAGAATTAAAAGGGGATCAATTGGTACATAAAATCTAATTATGGAATTTATTGGTAAATCTCCCAAAAAAAATAGGATAACTACCAGTGGCAGAACTAGGAAATTAAATTAGATGTGGTACTTATTAATTACAATATCAAAAATTTTGACAAAAATATTTCATGCAAGTTTTTACGATTGATTTCGAGAAATATCAAAAATAAAATATTATTTGTAACTATTGTATCATGGAGAATACAAAAAAATATGAATATATGCAGTAGCGGAGTTATGAAACTAAATCAGAAGGGGCACTTCTTGATTACAACTTTAATTTTTTTTTTCCCATAACCAACAAAAAGAAGATAATAATAATTTTTGAATTAATATTAAGTACAAAAAATTAAAAAAAATTATTACAAAAGTATTTCACATAAAATTTTACAATTAACTTCGAGTAAAATTGAAAAGAAAGTATTGTGTGTAACTAGTGTATCATGAATAATGTAAAAACAGTCATATATTTAAGTCTTAAAATAGATTATATAATGGTAAGATAAATTAATTTTTACAAAATTTGAGTAAAAATTTCATATAATAGTGATATCACGTCATTATTGACATATGATATCACCAACCAATAGTAAAGCAACATATGAAGGGTGAACTCTACATGCAAATATAACTAACACTCTTAGTAATTTTTACATATATATAGTAAGATTAATTATATTTTATATTGAGATTTTTTTATTAAATTTTCATACATAAAAATATAATTTGTTGTAGTTACTTCATTTTCAATAAAACAATCACTATTGTTTTCATAAATTTAAAAATGCCCTTGACATTTATTCCAAATATTATTTTTGTTTAAAATTTTATTTATATACATATGTAAAAAAAAAAAAAAAAAAAAAATTCAAAAATCTAGGGGGAGAGGGAGGGGCACGTGACCCACCTAGGCCTCATGTGGCTCCGCCACTGGATATAAGTCTTAAAATAAATTATATAATGATAAGTTTTTTATACAAAATTTGATTAAAAATTTAATATAATGGTAATATCTCGTCATCATTAATATGTGATATCACCAACTAATAGTAAATAAACATATAGAGAGTGAACCTCACATGTCAAATGTAAGTAAAAATCCAATAAATTTCATATCCTTATAATGAGATTACTTATACTTGCATATCAATAATAATGACATCACCGTTACATTCAAAATTTTTCATAAATAATATGGTTTATAGTAGTCTCTCAATTTTCAATTAAAACAACCATTATTGTTCTCATAATTTTTAAAATTTCATTGACATTTCACTCTAATAATATTTTTGTAATTTTTTTTATTTAAAATATTTTCTTTATGTTTGCAAAATTTTTTTAAAAAAAATCCCAAAATCCATGGGGCACGTAACCCCATGGGCCTTCACTCCCTCCACCACTGATAACTACCAATAAGTCTTAATAGTTGAACTTAATTCTCATCAAGTGCTATTAAAAATAAGTCTTAGTAAAATCGTCGCTAAAAATATTTTTTTGTGATAATTTTTTGCATATGTCGTTAAAAATTGACAATTATTGACTTTTTTTTGTCACGGTTTTTATGAATTATTGCTAAAACTTACAATTAGTGAACCTTTTCTGTGACAAAATTTTCAAACTGTCGCTGAAAGTTAAAAATTTGTGACATTTTTTTGTGGTAATTTTTAAAATGTCGCTGAAAATTAATAATTAGTGAGCTTTTTAATAGTATTTGATGAAAAATATCATTAATAATCATAGAATTTATTAGATAATAAATCCATCTATTAGGACTTACACATAAATCCCTCTTAAAAATATTGGATTGGAAATAATTGATTTATTTTATTTTTATTTTTATTTTCATGTGTTTAGTTTCTTTTTACAACTTTATCTATATGAAATGCCAAAAAAAATTCAAAAAATTACTTTCAGTTGTACTACCAAGAAATTATTACAAATTCATGAAAAATTTATAATTTAAATTATTAATATGTATAAACTTATTTGTAATATTTTTTTTTAAATATACCCTACATTGAGAATATTCATATATGTTCTTTGTTGATTTATAACACCACATGTGTTGTGCTAATAGTTTTTTTTTTTTTTAATATCAAAAAAAGAAAAAAAGAAAGATGAAAAAAATTAAACACAAATTAAGAATAATACATCCCCTTCAAGAATCAAGCACAAACAAGAAGCAGTGCCAAACCCAAAGCTGGTGAGTAATATCGACCAGAACATAAGCAGAAAAACCTACTCCAAGCCAACCCCCTCATAGACATCTCCTAACTTGATTCCAAAACCATCTTTTACATAGTTGATTCCAAACCTAAATAAAAAGAATGGTGCCATGTAATCTATCAATCAATACGTAAAAATTCTCATTACAAGAACATATAAAATTTAAAAATTAATATGATAAAAAGAAAAGTTAATAGGGCATTTTTAAAAGAAATTAAATGGATAGGTGAAAAAACTACATTAAAAAAATAGTATGTATAAAATTTAAAGAAAATTATAAAAAAAAAAAATCTCAAGATCAGAACTTTGTACCAAAATAAACTTTACATTTTTAATTTTGTTAATTTAAACAGTATTCAAGAGTGTAGTTAGTTTTGCACTAGTTGATTTGGTTCCCTCCTATTTATCATATCATATGACATGTCACACAGTTATTTCAATCTGAAGATGGATCAGAAGTTGGTTCATTTACATTGGTCTCAAGCCTTGATGGTACCTGCAATCTGTTGAAGGAATGACTTTTCGGGAAGCCTTTCACTTGATGGATGCTGTATTCAGGTGCCTTATTTTTACTTCAAAAATGTTCCGCCCCCAAAATAGTGACTCTCACGACTCCCTTGGCCTTGGCTTGTGATTGGTCAGATTTTATTTTATTTATTTTATTTTTTAACTTCCTCCAATCATCAACCTCTACGTGTATATGAAATAGTGGGAGTTGGTGATTGAGGGGGTCTCTATCAAAGTTGTTTTTACTTTGGGATCTTTTAGGAAGAGGATAAAAACTAGTTTTTAATTTTTTATTTATTTTGGGTTATATTATTTTTCATATTTTTTATTTATAAAAAGACTAAAAAAACTAAAAAATTAACTTTTTATCAATTTCTCAAAACACTCCTTCATAATAAGTCCTTTGAAATGTTTTTGAATTTCCAAACGGATTTGGGAATGCTGTTACTTAGCACAGCCTCAGCATCAAAAACGGTGCCGTCTTGACGTAGGCACAGTATTAAAAATATTTTATGTCTAGAAAATTTTGAGCATGGGACCTCATAGTAGAGGCCCACTATTAAACCACTATACTATCAAGTTTTCTTGTAAATGTTTGGTATATATATATATTATTTTATTATCTTATTTGCGTATAATTATAAATATATTAATATCAAACTTCCTAAAAATTGTTGTGCGGCAGCAACAAAAATACATCTTTTATAATCTTACAATTTATTTTATTTTGATTCCTTTTTACAGTCAAACTGTTAACTATCGATGTCCCAAAAACCCTAAAAGCTTGTTTCTGCCAGCCAACCATCCATCTACCTTCGCCGGAGGCTTTTCATTACATTCGTTAGATACTCTCTATCATCTTCACCAAGCTATCGAGGTTTATACGAATACAACATATTTTCTCTAATGTTAGGAGGTTTCAAGAAAAAAATATATAATTTTCTTCACTTTTATGATTGTGGTTGGTTGATTTTTTTTCCCTTGTAGAATGTTAGTAATTTTTTTTTTTTTTCTTTTTCAGTCCTGAGAACTGGTGCTTTGATTGGGATACTAGATTACCATCTATTGATAGCAATCAAAAGTAGAATATAGTGATTCTGGTTTACACTCAACCCAATTGATGTTTTGGATCTAGGTTTCATTATCTTATATAGTTGTTCTTGCCTTGTTTCCCCATATTTCTCTTTAAGTTTGGCTATTGGGATGTGTTGGTTGTGTTTGGAATATGTTGGTAGCTTGTTTTTCAAACTGTTACTACCCATAATTTTGCTTCTTCGCTCGAGCGGCACTTCTTGCGCTCGAGCGATTTTTGTGAACTTCCAACACTTTTGTAGGTCTGCAGAAATACTAGGAGTTGACATTTAAATTTTTTGCTCGAGCGATCTTTCTTGCGCTCGAGTAGTGTTGGTTTGAGCAACCCTTCTTGAGCTCTAGCAATGGTCTTTTATCTGTAAAACTTCTGAGAGTTGGTATTCTTCGCTCGAGCGAAGCTTCTTGCGCTCGAGCGGTGTAACTTATTGTGTTTGATTGCCCGAGCGACACTTCTTGCGCGTGAGCAATCTGTGCGTATATATCAGTTCGTAAAAAGTCAAATTTTGACTTACTTTTTCATTTCTCTCTCTAAACATTCTAAAAACCGTAGATCTACACATACACACACACTCTCTCTCTCTCTAAAACTCTACTTCTCTTTACAAATACATCTAGATCCATTGAGTTCTTCACCCGTGTCTCTTTGTTATAAAGGTAGAGCACGTCATGGGCTTCCTTTTGATCCGAATGAAGTTGGGTTTGGGGCGTTGTCGAAGTTCCTTCACTCTTCCTCTCATCTTCTAAGTTTGAGGTAGAAATTTTCCACACTTTCTTATGATTTTTAACTTAATTACTTGTGTTTTGAAACAATAATGTGATTTGGGGGAATTTGGAACAAATCTAGGTTTTTGGTTTAAAAATTAAAAGAGAGGTTTTCAAAGGATTTGGGGTGCCTGCTCTGCGGGGTGCCTGTTGTGCACCCAGCACAGCAGGCACTGCTGTGCGGCCCAATGGGCTTATTTCGATATCCATTTTAATAATCCATATGTTCATATTTTAGAGTACATCGAGTAAAACATACCTGTAAAATACTAAGTTAATCAGATATGGTTAACCTTTTCATCCACTTATATTTGTATCTTTAAAAATAAATGACATCGTGATTTAAAATATTAAAATGAATACAAATGTGAGTGGATGAAAGGGTTAAAGATATCTGATTAACGCAATTTTTTACAGGTATGTTCTATTCGATGTACTCTAAAATGTGAATGATTTGGATTATCAAAACGGACCCCAAAATAAGTCCATTGGACTGCACAACAGTGCCTGTTGTGCTGGGTGCACAGCAGGCACCCTAACTCCGTTTTCAAATGGATTCTTGAAATTGGTTGTAAGACTAGAAATGAGATTGAATTTTAATAAAATGGTTGGTTTTGATACTTGGAATTAATTTTGGAAGAAAATGGAATTTTTGCCTTAAATATCTCAAATGTTGATTTTGTATAAATAATTGGAACTGTTATTAAAAATGTGAAATTGAGTTGATATTTATGAGGATGGTGGAGTTTGGTATGTATTACTACTCACATCTTAGAATTTAGAAAGTTTATCTTTATGGTAATTAATTATCTGTTTAGAGATATCTGTTTTGAGCTATCAGTGGAGAATAGCTATAATTATTGTAAAAATTGCATGAGAATTAAGAAAATTAAAACTAATTTCTCATCCTTTTTGCTTTGAGCATTGTTGTATACTTACTACATTGAAAATGTGAATTATTTTGAGAGAAAAAATGGGTGAATCTGGGAAGTGAGTGTTGTCTCATTGAAATAAGTTGGCTTGTGTATCTATGGTGAAAGTCCTAAAAATCGTGCATCTACATGGGTGCCAATCCCGTAGACGAAATTTTCTTAAAATGGCAATAGTAGTACTTGTATAGCCTACGTTTACATGGGTGCTGGTCTACGGTTTCCTATGGACAAAATTTTCATGAAAGTTTGTATTTGGTTTGACATTATCGGGAAGATTGTGATTCACTACCCGGTTTTCTATTGTAAAGGAAATGATTTTATAATTGTGATAAACCTGGCATTGCATGGTTTGGGAAAGTGAGATAAAATGTTTTGGCACGAGTATTGGATATGCATATCACCTTTCATCTTTATTAAGATTCATATATTGTGTTGGATTATTTATACTGGGTTTTGGCTCACTCTGTGTGGGAAAACCATTTTGATGTACTAATGATATGCCTCCGTCAAGGCAATAGCTTGGGAGGACTTGGAAGCAAGAGTTTCATTTTGTGTGCTTTGTTGTATTTATTTTATACAAGCCTAAGGCTTTAACTATCTTGGATTTAAATCCATTTTGTTGTAACCAAGCACTATCTTGGAAAGCTGTAAGCCTTTAGGGCATTTCTTATTTGTTCAACTTTCATTCTATTTCTCTATTATGTAACATATGCTATAGATTTAGGGTAAGGCTTGTGAATGTGTATTCGCATATGTTGCTCTTTTGTACAATCAATTGGAACAAATGGAAGATAATTACTTATTCATGTGTTGTTAATTATTAATATTGTGGATGGTCTCATCATTATTATTTCGGGGCATGGCAACTTGGTATCAGAGCGTACCGGGTTTGAATACTTTGGGTACGTGGGAAGTGATTCTTACCACAATGGGTTTTTCTCGTTTAATAGAGATATTTGTGTATATGGTATGCTTATGTGATTATATGGATATGAGATTTAATTTCTAAAATATTGATTGGGTCTACGAGTTTATAGAAGTTCTGTTAGAACAACACTTGATCACTACTATTTTTAATTGGAACTCTGGCAATGTCGCAGGATGATCATTATCTAGGAAAGAAATTCGTATGTGTTTATGTGACTACGTGCTTATGTGGAGTGAATTACTGTTGTCTATTGTCTCAGGACGCGAGTGAGTTAGCTTCGACAGATTTGTAAATGTGGTAATCTTTTATATTACATTCATTAGGATATCAGGACGTGGGAGTGGTGGTAGGCGTGGTAGGCCTAGATAGCAGGAAGTGCCATTACCGGATGAGATTCCGGTGCAAGAAGAAGGGGTTGGTTAGGCCAATGTGGCCGAACCAGTGGGACAGCAGGCCATGGGCACTTTAGGCTGTGAAATGGTCGGAGCTTTACGGGAATTTATGGACATTCTCAGTGCTGAGAATCAAGTCTAGGCCCAAGTTGCTGAAGCAAGGCCGTCATTCTTGAAGAAGGAGTTCTTTTGGTCAAATTCGAATGAGTTTTTGGGTGATCCTAAGGAGCCACTGAAAGTGGACGAGTGGCAAGAACAGATGGTAAAGACGTTTGAGATGCTTGGCATCGAGAACGACGGGCTGAGGGTAACCTTGGTATCTTTCTAGTTAAAGGGAGATGGTGGTCAATGGTGAAAGTTTGCGCGTGGACGTATTAGGGTGACTTGAGAGGTTTTCGTCAACGCCTTCCAGAACAAGTTCTTGCCTCCCACTGTTAGAGAGAAGTTGAGAGAGTAGTTCTTGAAGCTCAAGCAGCTTAACACACCGGTGGTCAAGTTCGAGGCTACTGTTACTAGCTCGTTGAGGTTTGCCCCAGAGTTGGTAGCGATGAAGGAACGTCGTTGCTTGGAGTTTGAGAAGAGGTTAAGGACCAGACTTCTTTTCAAGGTGGTCGCATCCATGATTAAGGATTACAGTCGTCTTGTAGAGGCAGTGGCAGCTCACTTAGAGACCGTGATTCAGATCGATAAGAAGAGGATGAGGGGCTCCAGGTAGAGGAGTTAAGAGGTTTATGGAGAGAATTGGGACAGAAGAGGCAGAGGGCTTCTAACTCACAGTAATCTCAGGCAGCACAGTCAAGATCCACCTTTCTTGTGTCGAGTTTGGGTTCGGGGAAAAGTAATCAAGGAGGTTTCACTTGTTTTAGGTGTGACCAGTTTGGTCACAAATCTCCAACTTGCCCTCAGAGAGTATGAGGGAAACAATCTGCACCGTCTTCGGCTCGTCCCCAGAGCCAGAGTCAAGGGAATGGAGAAGTAATCAGGGAGGTTTCCTGCATTTCATTAACTTGCACATTTATTTTGAGATAATAGGAGTACAGGTTATTTAATGTTACTTTACTTGTAATTCGGTTGTTCACTCAATCATTTTACTTAATATTTTCTATCTCTTTCTCTTATCCTTTATCTATTTATTTCTTAGGGTACTTACGTGTAGGTCCTAATAAGTAGGCTTATTGTCTAATAGGTCCTATGGAAAAAATGTTATAAAAAAAGTCACTAATTGTAAGTTTTAGTGACAATTTATAAAAATTATAACAAAAAAAAGTTACTAATTGTCAATTTTTAGCGACATAGATAAAAAAATGTCACAAAAAAATTATTTTTAGCGACAATTTTATTAAGACTTATTTTCAATAGGACTTGGTGGGAATTAAATCAAACTATCAGGATCTATTGGTAGTTTACCCTTATTTTTTCTGTACTTAACAATTTTAGAAGATTTTTTTTTTGGGCAAAAGAACAGTCAACACATTTGTTTGATAATTGGCTTAAATTTAAATATGAAAAGATTTTTTAACTTTTTCTGGCACGCCACATTTATTAAATTTTCCTTCGTAGAAAAAATAAGGCATATATATATATATATACACCCATGATTTTTATTTAAGATTTTATTCAAAAACATCAATGTGCAGTTTAGAGTCATTTTATGCATAAATCCTACACCAACTAGATCTTAACCACAATTTTTCTTGCTAGGGGGATTTTTTTTTTTTTAATTAGCAAAAGAGAGTTTTATTGATAATAAGGAAAGTACAGAGTACACTGCAAACATTAATAAAGTAAGGAAGAACAAAAAGTATCATAGTAAAAAATTAGACGATCCCAACTAGGATGACACAAAATAGGAAACACAATCATATGCTAGCTCAACCCCTAGGTTGATGAGACAACACTTACCAAGGCCCTAAAAAAAAAAAAAAAAAAAAAAAAAAGAAGGCCAGAAAACTAAAAAGAAACAATGGGGCATCCAAACTGTAGTCCAGACCCTAGCAGCAAACAATTACAATCGAGCTGCCCAGAAAGGACAGAAAACATAGTGCCAAAACAGATCAAATGCAATACCTCACCTGTCGATTGAACATCGGATTATTGACAGAATAATGAATGTCTTGTAATGTAGCTTTAAGCCAAAATGCAAGTCTTTTGAATTTGCCTCCAGACCACCAATGAAACAACTTATCCACTGAACCTGGTATCACCCATTGGAAACCCCACCACAGCATCATGTTGCAGCCCAAAGCCTCCAAGAGAATGGGCAAAATAGTAGGACATGGCAGGCTGATTCAAGGTCAGATTTGCAAAATATGTATTGAATGGAAGCATTGCTGTTGAGGATCTCAATTTTCTGGAGGAAATCAGATGTATTGAGTTGACTGGAATAGGACAGGAAATAAAATGGAATGATAATTTTGTAGCCTCTAAAAACGACGTTCTCTTAACAGAAAAAATGACCATTCCTCATAATAAAAATCAAACCAACATGGGTATTCTAAATTTCTGTCATAAAATTCGAGTAAGCGCCAAATTTTACAACTTAGAAACATGGGAAGCTCAACTCAAAGAAAAATTAGTCTATAAAGAAAAATCAAATAAAAAACCCTTCCACTTATGATAAAAAAGAATTGTTTTGAAAAGTTACTATTTTAATTAATTTTTTGATTTTTTTTAATAAAAAGACGTGTAAAAAACATAAAAATAAAATAATTTTTTAATAATGACTTTTTGATTATTTGCTGTTACCAAAATAGCTCTTAATATGTAAAGAAAAATCTAAAGCTTTTACACTATTTAGGACTCGTTTCGAAATTGAATATTTTAATTAATTTTTTAATTTTTTATGAAAAATATATACAATCATAAATAAAATAACTTAATAACTTATAATGACTCAATTTTAATCTATTAACAAACGAGGGCCTAATATGTACAAAAATAATAATTCTAACTAGTGACCTAAAAAAAAAAAAAAAAAAAACCAATAATATGGTTTTCCACAATCCATAGGCATGTAAGCCTAGATAGGAGTGTAAATTTGACCCGACCCGTGTCATGTTTCACAGGCTCTCGCTAAAATTTGAGTCAGGCCGGTCCATGTGCTAGAAAATTAAGCCCAGGGTTAGGGAGTATTCGGGCCTTGGGCGGGTCTGGACATTTTTTTTTTAATTTTTTTAATTTTTTCTATCAAAATTTATTATTTTTCTCTAAAATAGACACTGGGTCTCAGGTGGGCTGGGCGGGCCAGGCTTCAGGTCTGGTCTTGAGTGGGCCGTAAGCGGGTTGATGGGGCTTGGCTCATGTGTCGGGTCGGGTCGGGTCGGGTCAGGCTTTAAAATGACAACCCAGGCCTAGGGTCTCAGGTTGGGCTTGGGCCTGGTCCACTGTGAACCACGGACAGTTTCAAACCGTCCACGGACTGCAAACGATTTTTACACTCCTAAGCCTAGACTAATAGATATATATTTTTTGTTTTGCATATATTTGTTGGACTATATTTTCTTTGTTTTTTTAGTCTCTTTTGGACCAATGCACGGGGAAAAGCTTCTCATAATTCTACCTTCATCTTTTTTTTTCCTAACCATTTTAAGACCAATTAGAGTTCAACTTTTGTCCTCCAACTTTCATTTTATCGAATCAGTAATATTATAAATTTAAACTTAATTGCTTAAAAATTATTTTAAATTATAATATTATAATTTAGATTTATTCTACTTATAAATCTCACATTGCACAAATTTAATTGTAACTATACAATCTTATTTGAGATAATTTTAAAATAGATAAAATCAGATACATAGAATTATTCTTTATTAATTATTAAATTGTCACATTGTTGCTCTCTTTCGGCCATCCAAAAGCAAAGGCGTGTGGGCCTGTTAGATTTTTTTTTTTTTTTTTTTTTTAATATCTTTAGTTTACTTTTTCTTAATTTTTTCATTTTTTTTTTAAACTTTCTAGATTTTTGTACACAATTTTTTTTTTTAAAAAAAAAAAAAAAAAAAAAAAGGAACTGGATCTCAACCCACACGGAAAAAAGAAATCACTAATCAACAAATGTAACGAGTAATGGGTTACACATGCTAAAACTACAAAAATGCTACTAAAGTCACCATCACAACACAAAGATTATTCAACCCTTTTTTCTGAAGAATTAAATTGGCAATTTCACACTATTATACAATTAATAAGATAAAGGATGTAATTGGGCCTAGAATAACATGTTTTGCTAGATTACATTTCTTTTATATTTTTTTGAGTTAATCACACAAAAATCCTATTTACAAATGTTATAATAGGTTGGGTCCTATTTAAGATTTTTTAAACCAAAAAGTCATATTTAGTAAAATTGAGAATATTAGCAGTTTTTTTTTTTTTTAAAAAAATTTAAAACTAAGGCCAAGTTTGACATATAGTCAAAAAGTCAAAAAGTTACTCAAAAAGTTAAAAAGTTAACACTATTCACCAAAAGTCAACAATTACGGCTGCACAACTCCCAAATCGAATTTTTCCCTTCAAATCAATTTTTACAATTTTTTATTATACATTTTTCTATAAAAAGTCAAAAAATTAACCCAAACATCCATATTTTCAACCTCTATTTTTTAGTCCAAAAAGACAAAAAGTATACTTATTTAAGACATTCCAAACAACCCCTAAGAACATTATCAGTTTTGCATAGTAATGTTCTAGATAACTGTTTCACTAACTGATAAAAAAATAGAGTATGAAATTAAACGTTTTTACCTTTCTACTTATTGGTTTAATTCAACTATCCAATAAAACCGAGAACATTAATACTTTTTTCTAGTTTTAAAATTGAGAACATTATCAATTTTTTTATTTTTAAAGTTTATTTTTATTTTTATTTTTATTTTTATTTTTTGAGTTTCGCACATTAATGTTTCATCATCATGTTGTTTTATAGACAAAATTTTCAATTTTGCATAAAAAATAATTCAGTTTATTTTATTTTATTTAATTTATGTTTTATCAGCTTCATGTTGACTCCACAACATCCATGTCGAATTAACGACCACGTGCAGCTTCAAACTCCTTTGAATATTCCACACTTGAATCTCCAGAATCCATCGAAGAACAGCACTCTTGTATTGATAAAATCAAATTGACAACCCTTTAATTTAACTTTCACTACTCGAGCGGGGGTGGTGTTTTTGGCTTATAAATTTGCAGTTTGTTCCAAATCTCGGGTACGGCTTCCAGATCATGTTTTTGGATTTTAGGGTTTTCTTCTAGAGGTTATTTGCTAGTTTTCCTTTGATGTCTTTGCGAGTTTATTCATGGATCAAGAGAGTTAAATTAAAGGGTTGTCGATTTGATTTTATCAATACAAGAGTGTTGTTCTTCGGTGGATTCTGGAAATTCAAGTGTGGAATATTCGAAGGAGTTCGAAGCTGCACGTGGTCGTTAATTCGACATGGATGTTGTGGAGTCAACATGAAGCTGATCAATTTTGAGACGAAGGCAGTGGTGAAAGAGATACATATTGTTGAAGACAAATTGATAGAGTTTGGTAATTTGTTTGGTAAATTTATATTCTTTTTTTCTTTCATAATGGATTGATTTGTGGCGTTTCGTCAGTGGTTTTTTAATCACAATTAGAGGTGTTTCAATTGTGGTTTTTGCATGTAAAAATCGGTTTTGTCGATTTATTGATTTTAAAGCAACAATCTAAATCACTTTCGTGCGTGCTAAATGATTTAGATTGTTAGTTTTAATTGTTTGGGAATTGTTGCGATTAATTCTGGTCCGAATCACGAATCACTTAGATTTTTCAGTTGGTATCAGAGCAGGTTACTCTTTGTTTTTATCAAAACTATAGGAGCATGATTTTGTATGTTTTGTGATATGGATTCAATTCCCGAAGGTAACTCGACCTATAGACCTCCGTTATCTGATTGTACACTACAAGAAAACAGAGGAAAAACCACGGAGGAATTAGCGACGGGCACCTCCCGTCGCTAAAAAGGGTTTTTTGCGACGGTACCTTTTCCCGTCGCCAATAATGTCATTTAGCGACGGCACTTTCCCGTCGGCAATAAAAATACGCGGAGGGGTCGAAAATGGGTAAGTATTAGCGACGGCAAAAAAAACCCGTCGCAAAAAACATTTTTTTTGAGAGAGTGGCTCATTTGCGACGGAAACGTGGCTCTTTTGCGACGGAAGTTTGCCGTCGCAAAAAAATATTATCCAAACGGCGCCGTTTTACGAGCTAATGGCTACTATTTGCGACGGTCTACAACCTACCGTCGCAAAAAGTGAAAATAAAATAACCCCGCCTCTTCTACTCGTCTCCGCCGATCCTTCATCCCAAATCCCTAACTTCATCCCCAAATTTCTCAAGCGGGTAGTGGTGTTCGCATGAAAGCAAGCAAGCAAAGGGCGGCGACAAGCGATAGTTCCGGCGACGACTCTCTCTCTACGATGCTCTCTCTCTCTCTCTCTCTCTCTCTCAGTATATATATATATATATATAGATGAATCAGATAAATCATTCCATATATATAGGTAAATCAGATATTATTTTGTCCATATATTCAGATATATATAAATCAGATATAAATCGGTCCATATATATAAATCAGTTAAATCTGTATATATATAAATCTGTATATGTAAACCTATATATATAAATCTGTCCATATATAAATTTATATATAAATCTGTCCATATATATAAATCTGTATATATATAAATCGGTCTATATATATATATATATAAATCTGTCTATATATATAAATCAATTAATCTTAATCTGAAATTTGTTTATTGTATTTAAATCTTAATTTTTTTTTTATAAATCTGTTTATTGTATTTAAAATAATCTTAAATAACTTAATCTTAATGCATCAATCACTTATATTGTATTTAAAATCATAATTTTATGAGTGATTCGTAAAAAAGGGGGATAGAATTTCTTTTCTTTTTTTTTGTGTTTTTGATATCATACACATGCAATGGTTCGATTACAAATTTAAATTGAAAATGTTTAAATAAGTCATAAAAATATTTAAGAGAAAATAAAAAAAATAGAAAAAAAAATAGGATTTTTACCTTAAATAGAAATTTTAGACATTTCATTAATTTTTTTAACCTTAAATAGGATTTAATTAATTTAAACCTTAAATAGGATTTAATTAATTTTTTATTACTTTTTTTCAATCTAAAAAAAATAGGAGTTAATCCTAAATAGGAATTTTAGACATTTCGTTTAGTTTAATAACTAGTTTTTATTTTTATTTTTTTTGTCGGGTTTAGTTGACGAAAATAGGTAAATGGTATAAATTGAAAACCAATCAAAATATTAGGGTTTATTTTTATTTTCACTTATTTATTCTGTTTATTAGGTTTTTTTTTTTTTTTTTTTGTATTTTTTTGCGTTTAATATGACAATTTATTTAGTTGCGGAGAGGAATGCTATCATTTACTTGGTTTATGAGGTATTATAGTTAGAGTTACTTTGGTGAGATATTTTGTGGATGTGGATGTGTAGATGATGGATAAGAGTTGGATTGATTTGCCAAATAGGATGTCGAGTGAATACATTAATGGGATTGATGCATTCCTTGTGTTTGCCTACACCAATAGGGTTGAAGGTTCGATGATCAGTTGTCCATGTAGGAAGTGTGAGAATCGATACTATTTTGTACGAGATGGTGTACGGGAGCATCTGATTTTGAATGGTTTTTTTAAAAAATACAAACATTGGATTAATCATGGGGAATCTTACATATCTCTGCATGGTAATCGAGAGAATGAAACATTAGCTAATTTAGACATTGGAGATGATATGATTGGAATGATACAAGGGGCTATGGGAAATCCACATGCCGGTACAAGTGTTGAGGGTGATGAACCACAGGGGCCTGATCCCCATGCATCTGAACCCCAGCTCGGTCCAAATGTAGAGACTGCAAAGTATTTCAAACTTCTTCAAGATGCACAAAGTGAATTGTATCCGGGTTGTCAGAAGTTCACATCTTTGTCATTCATTGTTCGACTTCTACATTTGAAGGTGCTTAATCAAGGACGCAAGTCTCTGCTGACATGTTGCTTGAGTTATTGAATGAGGCGTTCGCGTTAGGTGTGAAACTCCCGGACTCATATTATAAAGCTCAAAAGGTCACAACAGATTTGGGCTTCACGTATGAGACGTGGGATGCATGTCCCAACAGTTGCATGTTGTTTCGAAACGAGGACGCCAATCTTGATAAATGTGTCATATGCAACAGTTGTAGAAGGAAATCAAATGGTGATGGTGGTTCAAATGGTCCTAACACAGTGGCAAACAAATAGTGCAAAAACAGATGAGGTATTTTCCTTTAAAGTCAAGGTTGCAGAGGTTGTTTATGTCATCTAAGACGCCAAGTTAATGAGATGGCATGCAGAGGAACGAATCGATGATGGTGTCTTCAGCATCCTCCGACTCTTGCATGGAAAGATTTTGACCGTCGGAATATTGACTTTAGTAATGATTGCCGAAGTGTAAGGCTTGGCTTAGCATCTGATGGTTTTAACCCATTCAGGACGATGAACATAGTTCATAGCACTTGGCCTGTTGTGCTCATTCCATACAACTTGCCGCCATGGATGTGCATGAAGCAACCATTTCTAATTTTATCCGTGCTTATTGACGGCCCAAAAGGACCTGGTGACAAGATTGATGTGTATATGCAACCGTTGATTGAGGAGTTGAAAGAACTATGGAATGAGGGTGTGTCAACATTTGATGCATCAATAAATCAAATGTTTCAAATGCATGCAGCTTTACTGTGGACAATTAGTGATTTTCCGTGACACGCAAACTTGTCGATGGAGCACTAAAGGCGAATATGCATGTCCTTGTTGCAATAAGGAAACTACATCGTGTTGTTTGTAGCATAGTAGTTAACAATCATACTTGGGTCATCGCAGATTTTACCATCGCCATAAATTTCGGAAGGATAAAGTATCATTTGATGGTAGTCGGGAAGTCAGACTCAAACCAAAATTGTTGTCTGGAACTGAGATGTTGCTACAATTAGAATCTGAGGGTATTTTAACCCAATACAATAGGGATGACCTTAAGGAGAGGCATAGGAGACAGGTAGAGAAGGAGAAAGTTGGACATCGCACCCATAGTTGGAAGAAAAAGAGTATCTTTTATGAATTGCCATATTGGGAGCACAATCTAATAAGACACAACCTCGATGTGATGCACATAGAGAAGAATGTTTGTGACAATGTGTTGTGGACAATATTAGGGGTTGCAGGAAAATCGAAGGATGGTGTTAATGCTCGGCGTGATTTACAAGATATGAATATTAGAAAACCCCTACATTTGCAGTTAAGAGGGTCGAATAAAGCCTATTTACCACCAGCACAATTCACGATGACCAAGGATGAGAAAGATTTGTTCTTGAAAGTGTTGAAGGAAGTAAGAGTTCCCGACGGGTATTCATCCAATATATCACGTCGTGTGCGCTTACATGATAGAAGCATTGGGGGTCTTAAGAGCCACGATAGTCATATTCTGATGCAACAACTTATTCCATTGGCTATTCGCAGATCGTTACCGAAGAATGTAATTGAACCCTTGATTGAATTGAGCAATTTCTTTAGACAATTGTGTTCGAAAGTGAATCGTGCGACGGATTTGCAATATATTAAAGATCGATCGTCAGTAACACTTTGTCATCTAGAGAAAATATTTCCTCGAGTTTTTTTGATATAATGGAGCACTTGCCTATACATCTAGCTGATGAAGCCTTATTGGGTGGAGCGATTCAGTTTCGATGGATGTATCCAATTGAGAGGTATCTTCTTACTTTGAAGCAATACGTGTGTAATAGAGCTCGCCCTGAAGGATCAATTGCTAAAGGATAACCTTTGGAAGAATGCAGGAATTCTTGTGGACAATACCCCGTTGATGTTGAAACCAAATCTAGTCGACCGCTGAGGAACTATTGTGGTGCTGATAATTTGGGTCATGCTACTGGTGAAAACACAAGCTTTTATCTTGATAATACTTCTTGGGTACAAGCTCATCGGTACATCTTATGCAATACAAGCGGTTCAACCATTCATAAAGTAGGTTAAGTCACTCACTCAATATTTTATTATGCTTTATTGAATTTTCAACTAAATTTTTGGTATGGCTAAAATTTCAATCTACACAAAGAAACACCTTGAAGTACTTAAGCTCAAAATGCCTCGTGTACGATCATCAACTTCGGCGTGAACATTTTGAAACTTTTCACATTTGGTTCAAGGAACATGTATGTATTTAACTCTATAGATTCTAGTTACTTAAATCGATCTACATTTTAAATTTTACATTTTCGTGTTAAATAGGTCCAAACTTTGCGAAGGACTACTGATGTCATACTTTCTGAAGAGATTATTCTATTGGCAAATGGTCCTCATAACTTGGCAAGGAGGTTCAACGGGTATATACTGAATGGGTTTCGGTATCGAGTAAAAGCCATGGATGATCGTCGAGCCACACAAAATTGTGGTGTAGCTTTGAAGGCAGATACCATAAGTTATGCTAGTCGAAAAGACAAGAATCCTCATCTGGGGTCTGTGTACTATTATGGACAATTGACAGATATTGTTGAGATTCGATATTCCAATGAGAAGAAACATGTGTTGTTTAAGTGTGATTGGATTGACAACATTCACAGATATTGTTTAAGTGTCTTCAATTTCACATTGGTGAACTTCAATCATTTGTTGTACCGAGATGATCGAATTACCAATGAACCTTTCATCTTGGCGTCCCAAGCAGAGCAAGTTTGGTATGTTGCAGACCCGTTACAACCAGACTGGCAAGTCGTGGTGAAGATGTCTCAAAGAGGTTTATTTGATATGAGTTCGACTGATCCACAAATCGAGCCATACATGAGCCAACAATTGGAAGAAAATATAATGCTTCGTGATGAAGAAGTTGGTTGGGTGAGGGAAGCCGCAGAAGGGGAAACAGTTGATGTTCAAATAGGCTGATATGTAATCAACATTAGTAATTCAATTAAGGCCAAGGTTGTAGTTAATCATCAATTTCTTAATTTACTTTGTCTTTGTAATTGTATTAGTTCAATTCATGTCATATTATAGTTGATGACAAACCATTGTCTATGTTTCTAATGTCAATTAATGTTATATTGCTTGCAGATTATTATGGGAAGGAATAGGAAGCCTGATCATCCCTGGCGCATGATGTCTGATGTGCTACATAATAGGACATCAGTAGCACCACCATCAGAGGAGGCATCACATCGGCCAGCATCGGAGGGGCCATTAGTGCCACCACCATCTGAGGGGCCATTACCACCGTATCGACCTCCATCAGTGGCACCACAGAAGCTACCATGTACTCAGCCTCCACGCCTACCATCAGTGCGTCCACCATCAGTGGCACCACAGCAGCTATCATCATCAGCTTATGAGTCATCCGCAGGTATATAAATTTGCTTTGATTTGCATGAAAATTATTTACACATACATTTATTTATGCTCATTATATATAACTTGTTTATTCTCATTGTATTTTGCAGACCCTTCGACTTCTTCACAGCCCACATCAGGTTTATTTGATATGATTTGTATTCACATTATTTAAATTTGCATTTGGTTGTTACCATTGCATATTGTTTATTATTATTGTATATCGCAGGTCATGTTAGTTCTTCATCAACCTCGACTAGGCGTGGTAGAGGATGTGCCAAGGGCATTAAAGAGTGGGGTACTGGTAAAAAGCTGGACATACAATTTGATGGAAATTACTGCCCAATAGGGGATAACGTGGCCAAGTTAACTACTCAACTTGGCATTATTGTCCGGAATGGTAACATTGTTCCTCTTACTTTTGTTGACTGGAACAGTGTGCCTGATGATATTGTTGATGCTATCTGGAAGGATGTGAAGGTAAAAGTATATTTTTGTCCACAAATTCGAATTCCAAATTTGTGTTATACTTAGCCTTAAACTTTGTGTTTTATAGGACAATTTGAATATATGTCCAGAGGAGTACAAGCCAATCAAGATGAAAATCGCAACAAGATATGGAAGGATCACAAGAACAAGCTTAAGGCTAAGTATTTCAAGCCTAGAAGCTCGATCCTAATCTGAAGGATGATGTTCCTATGAATGTTGTGCCAAGCCAGTGGGAACAACTTGTGGAGTATTGACGTACTTCTGATGCTGAGGTATACAATTACGTTATATTTATGATATGTAAACATACAAATCAAATTTACATACTTACATTTGTTGAACTTGTTATAGAAAATTGCAAGTAGGAACGCTAAAATCGGCGAGCTCACGATAGCTCATACCACGTATGCATTACTTTCTCTCAGATACGGCATGAGGTTTACATTTTATTGTTTTATTTTTGTATATAAATAAACATTGTATATTTGCAAATTATTTGGATTCTAATTTTCATATTTCTAAAAAAAATTTAGATGACCAGTAAGGGGGAGTCTACTGATAAGATGAATGTTTGGCTTATGACACGTAGAGTAGATGACCCAGAGGTTATCCAGACCTTGGTCGTTTCCAAACACCTTTGATTGTATTTAAAGTTTATTTTTTGTGTGTCAACCATCTTAATTTGGCTTATACTTGTGTGTCTTATTCAATACAGGATGAGTTTAATCGTCAACTCTCTATGCTACCTGAGGATGGTCGGACTATGGAGGCTAAGAATGCCATTTTCCATGAGTTGATAGGTCATGACAGACATGGATATTGTCGCACATACGGGAGAATCGCTCTCGAGAGTGGTGTATAAAGATGGTGCTGGGCCATCACAGTCAACACCCCAGCCATCGACTATTGATCAGATCACGCAGCAAGTTCGGGCTGAGCTAAGGGATGAGTTGTGGCAGGAGATTCGGGCAGAGTTCTCTACACAGCAAAGCAGATGAGAGTGAGATGATGGCCCTTGTGTCAAGCAGTGTGGATCCCAACAGACAGGTTCCATATAAACATCACAATTGTTTGATAGTTCAATTTTCACTCAAGCTTATGTATGAAATTCGAATATGATTAACACATTATGCACTGACTAACAAAGGTTCCTGATGCATCGAGTGGCCACCGGGCATTTAGGGAATCTGCAGAAGACGAGAATCCATATACACCACCACCAGAAGATCAGGTATACAATGTATCTTTGCATTCCAAGCTAAAATGTATCTTTGCATTCTTTACATTCTAAGTTAAGAGACTTGTGGGAGAAGACGAGAGACTTGTGGGAGAAGACGGGGCTCGAATTGGGTTCCCGGTTTGGGAGTTAGAGTCGGATTTCACTTTAGGCAAACTACTTCTTTAAGAAACTTCAATTCGAGGCGTTAACGCCCCAAAATCACCAAACGGCGTCGGTTTAGCACGAAACTTGGCACACACGACCGCCTAGGCACGAGAGACTTGTGGGAGAAGACGGGGCTCGAATCGGGTTCCCGGTTTGGGAGTTAGAGCCGGATTTCACTTTAGGCAAACTACTTCCTTAAGAAACTTGAATTCGAGGAGTTAATGCCCCAAAATCACCAAACGGCGTCGGTTTAGCACGAAACTTGGCACACACGACCGCCTAGGCACGAGAGACTTGTGGGAGAAGACGGGGCTCGAATCGGGTTCCCGGTTTGGGAGTTAGAGCCGGATTTCACTTTAGGCAAACTACTTCCTTAAGAAACTTGAATTCAAGGAGTTAACGCCCCAAAATCACCAAACGGAGTCGGTTTAGCACGAAACTTGGCACACACGACCGCCTAGGCACGAGAGACTTGTGGGAGAAGACGGGCTCAATTGGGTTCGGTTTGGGAGTTAGAGTCGGATTTCACTTTAGGCAAACTACTTTTTAAGAAACTTCAATTCGAGGCGTTAAATCACCAAACGGCGTCGGTTTAGCACCTAAACTTGGCACACACGACCGCCTAGGCACGAGAGACTTGTGGGAGAAGACGGGGCTCGAATCGGGTTCCCGGTTTGGGAGTTAGAGCCGGATTTCACTTTAGGCAAACTACTTCCTTAAGAAACTTGAATTCGAGGAGTTAACGCCCCAAAATCACCAAACGACGTCGGTTTAGCACGAAACTTGGCACACATGACCGCCTAGGCACGAGAGACTTGTGGGAGAAGACGGGGCTCGAATTGGGTTCCCGGTTTGGGAGTTAGAGTCGGATTTCACTTTAGGCAAACTACTTCCTTAAGAAACTTTAATTCGAGCCGTTAATGCCCCAAAATCACCAAACGGCGTCGGTTTAGCACGAAACTTGGCACACACGACCGCCTAGGCACGAGAGACTTGTGGGAGGAGACGGGGCTCGAATCAGATTCCCGGTTTGGGAGTTAGAGCCGGATTTCACTTTAGGCAAACTACTTCCTTAAGAAACTTGAATTCGAGGAGTTAACGCCCCAAAATCACCAAACGGCGTCGGTTTAGCACGAAACTTGGCACACACGACCGCCTAGGCACGAGAGACTTGTGGGAGAAGACGGGGCTCGAATTGGGTTCCCGGTTTGGGAGTTAGAGTCGGATTTCACTTTAGGCAAACTACTTCCTTAAGAAACTTTAATTCGAGCCGTTAATGCCCCAAAATCACCAAACGGCGTCGGTTTAGCACGAAACTTGGCACACACGACCGCCTAGGCACGAGAGACTTGTGGGAGAAGACGGGGCTCGAATCGGGTTCCCGGTTTGGGAGTTAGAGCCGGATTTCACTTTAGGCAAACTACTTCCTTAAGAAACTTGAATTCGAGGAGTTAACGCCCCAAAATCACCAAACGGCGTCGGTTTAGCACGAAACTTGGCACACATGACCGCCTAGGCACGAGAGACTTGTGGGAGAAGACGCGGCTCGAATCGGGTTCCCGGTTTGGGAGTTAGAGCCGGATTTCACTTTAGGCAAACTACTTCCTTAAGAAACTTGAATTCGAGGAGTTAACGCCCCAAAATCACCAAACGGTGTCGGTTTAGCACGAAACTTGGCACACACGACCGCCTAGGCACGAGAGACTTGTGGGAGAAGACGGGGCTCGAATCGGGTTCCCGGTTTGGGAGTTAGAGCCGGATTTCACTTTAGCCAAACTACTTTTTGAAGAAACTTTAATTCGAGGCGTTAACGCCTCCACCAAATCCGGGCGTCGGTTTAGCACCTAAACTTGGCACACACGACCGCCTAGGCATGAGAGACTTGTGGGAGAAGACGGGGCTCGAATCAGATTCCCGGTTTGGGAGTTAGAGCCGGATTTTTGTCCAGTCAAAATTATTTACTAAACAATCTTTCTAATTATATAGTAGTCAATTTTTTTTATATTTTTCTATAATTAAAATATTAACACCATTATATGGTTTTTAATTATGTTTATCTTGTTTTTTTCAGATATTTCCTGAGTAGCAGTTGGCTTCTTTTGGAATGCAGGCGTATCAAGATTATGACCAATTTTTGTTTTTGTAACCCACGAATGAATGAAGACGAAAACTTTTAGTTTTGATTTTGATTTATGTTATTTAAATTTGTGAGCAACATTATGTATGTATTATGGGATGTTATGTAGTGGCATAATTTTTATTGTTATGAATTTTTATTTATGTATTGTTATGAATGGAACAATATTATTAATTTTCATTATTTGTCAACTTTTGTTTATGTATGTATTTATATTATTCTATAATTTTTGGATTTTTTTATAGTTATTTTTTATTTAATACAGGTTATTTTAATTTTTTTAATAATTTTTCAGCAGGTTTTTTTTGTTTTTTTTTGTTGTTGTTTTTGAGACGGGATAAGAACCCGTCGCAAAAACCAAATATAGGCTTTTGCGACGGCACCAAATATAGTCACAAAAGCTGTGCCATTTGAATGTAGAAGACACCTTTAGCGACGGTAACCTTTGCCGTCGCCAATACTTATATGATGTCAGAGTTTTAGCGACGGGATGGTTGCCGTCTCAAAACCTCACTTTTAGCGACGGTAAATACGTGCTGTCGCGAAAATTGATATTTTTCCCATTATTGGCGACGAGAAAAATGCCGTCGCAAAAAAGAGACCTTACCGTCGCAGAAACTAATGGCGACGGTACGTACCGTCGCTAAAGCTCTTTTGTAACCCCCTTTGTCGCGACCCCTCATTACCGTCGCAAAAAGGAAACTTACCGTCGCAAAAGGCATTAGCGGCGGGGTCCGGGAACATTTGCGACGGCTCGGTACCGTCGCAAAAAACGCCTTTTTTTGTAGTGGTATAAATTATTCTTACTTGATGCTACAAAATATTACAAACACTGCATGCCTCATTCAAAAAAAAAAGTTTGAAACTTTATAATATTATAATCACTGCATGACTCATCTACATATTACAATTACAGCATGCCTCATCCACATAAAGTATTACAATCTGTGATTCTTACAATATAAAAATAATTCACACTACCAAAACTATGAACAGAGCAGCAGTAAAGATTGTATGCATCTGTATTATTACATCTATATCTGTTTTAAAAAGAAAAATCGACCAGCATATATCATCTTTTTATTTATTATTTTTAAAGTTAGATTTAAAAATCAAAAAATATAGATAAATAATACATTTATTTTTTTCAATTTAAAAAATATATTCAAGTTGAAAAATATTTTTCAACAAAATATATTTAACAGAATATTTAAACTCTTTTTCAATTGAAAACACAAATAGAATATCCAAATAAATTGAAAACACAAAATTTTACAAATTACTAAGGGTGCTTGCGATTTGGCGATTCGGTTGTTGCCAAAGGAACTTCGAATCCGCCATCCATCCAAAACTAGGTGGATTGAAAAAAATCAATCCACAACCGCTCGCTTGTTATCACGCATCCGTCTAAAATGGGGCAGATCGGTTCCGTTATGTTGGTTTGGGTTGATCGGTGCAAAAGAAAGCGAATAACTTATATTGAAAACAAACCAAAATATTAAGATTTAAATTGATAAAATTAAAAATTAAAAATTTATTATGGATTGTTTTGGAAAATTGGTTAAAAGTTGACTTTTTGATTTTTTTTTTTTAAATATGTAAAAAAATAAAGAGATAATATAACCCAAAATAAGTGAAAAATCGAAAATTAATTTTTAACCAAATTTTCAAATTAGGGTTATGTTCAGACTAAGGTCAAGTTTGAGAAGACTAAATAAATACACTTTTTGACTTTTTTTGAATTATGTGTAGAAAAAATAAAGAGGAGATACTGATTGATGTGACCCAAAAAAGATAAAAAAATAAAAAGTATAGACTTATTTTGGGATGCCAAACTTGATCTAAATTTTTGACAATTTTTTTTTTTAGTAATTATAAATTGTCTCTAAATACTAATAAATTCTTCCTTTCCTCGTAGGCTCGTAGCGTTAACTTACACTTGAAGACTACTTTTTATGTCTTTGCTTTTTTGTCTTTTACAAACCAAATGCTGTCTCTCTTTTTCCTATTTCTTGTCTTTTACAAACTATTTGAGATGTGGGTTGATTTATGATATTTTGATTTTTTGATTATTTTAATTTGAGGTTAACAAGTTTTGTTTGGAATCGATTTTTTTGATTTTTATAAAAGAAAAGTAAAATAATTATGATTTGTATGTGACATTTTATCTTATTAATTTTTTAACTTATTTTGTCCTTTGTGACTAAAATAGTTAAAAAGTCAAGCTTTTTGACATGCCAAATGAATGCTAAGTTTTTGTTAAGAAAGGTATTACCAAAACACACATTATTAAATTTTTTGTAGGATAAAATTCTAACAATGTGTATATATATATATGTTATGTTCTTGTTATTTCATAGTGAATTTCATCAACATTTTCTTTAGGGTTAAACTAGCCATTGCACTCAACCAACTTCCTGCCTATGTTCTCCAACCTCCTTCTCAAGCCGAAGTGACACCAGCCATTTCTAGCCTTCGAAGGTAACTATAGTGCAAAACAAAGATAAAATTGTTTAGGAAAAAATCATTTTCTGAGTTTGTATACGTTTAGTTTTCTGTTGCCCACTTATCTACGAAATGCATATACATATATCCATCAATTTATTATTTTTTTCTTTTAATGCAACTTGTAGTTTATACTTCATGGGATAATATTCATTGATATTTTATTATATTATTATGGAGATTATTAATTTTTTAGAATTACATTTCTTCAATTAAAATTTCAAGTTTAAAACCTCTCAAGTACAAACTTGGCTTTAATTGAGCCTCTGCCAGTAGACGGTGGAATTGGTCTCCTGAATTTACCAGTTTATTAGGCCTGATAACAAGTTAAAAATTAAATAATAAAAAAAATGTATCTTAGATTAATTTCTATCTTACGTTTGAATGGTCTATGAATTAATAGAGGATTAGTAAAATCAAATCCTGTCAGAAGAATTTTTATATAGAATATACTTTTAGAATTATGTAGTAGTGACATATTTGCATATTATGATAAAAATTATGGGCATTATGTTTAATGAAAGGATCATAATAAGGCACATATTTCTACATAATAAAGAAATATATATATATATATATCACTATTCAATACCAATAATTCAAGGGTATTTTGATTTTTAAAACCCCAAATTGGGATAGTCTTTAATCCTCCTATTTTGTATCTCACATCTTGTGAGATTCAACTATCTTCCATATAAAGATATGTACCGTCTTGAATAACTGTTAACTTGGAGACTTCTTTGTATCTAAACATGAAATTTGAAATTGGCCAAGATACATAGTCCAATCATATGCTCTAATCTACAAACAAACACAACTTTAGTTCAAAATTAAAATAATTTATGATTCAATAATAAAATTATGCAATTTTATGGAGATATATATATTATCAGAGTACAAGAAATGTTTATGTTTAAGTGTGGTTTAGTTTTGTTTTACAATAGTGAGAGGGTAATTTATATGCAAATTGGGCCGAGCTGCACAATGGGCCGGTATGGGCCACAGTATGAAACGCTGAGTAAAAAGGGCCATTGAGTTAGTCCAGTCCCTAAGTACCTGTTGGTTATCTCGGTCGTAGAGAGCACTAAGGTTAGTTCGGTCGACAAGTTGCCATACTCAGGAGCTTAGACCGGTCAAGGCATAAGCACGGCTAGTTCGGTCGAACCTAGCTAGATGTTGGCACGGTTCAAGCAACACCATAGCTAGCACGGTTTGAACAAAAAGAGCCAAGGATTAAAGGAGCAAAGGGCAGAACCGTGCTAAAGTTAGTACGGTCTACTCTACGGCTCAGCATGACCATGTTTATTTCAGTCTATTGGTAGTTCGGTCATGGTAAAACCATCTCACTTGGTTTAAGCAATGAGGGGGGTGTTAAATGATAAGCATTATCCTTCAGGAATATGAATCCTAGGAGGACTCTGCATGGAGCAGAAGTCCTACTAGGATTGTGCCACACGAAACCTATAAAAGCTCATAACTATCACCTATGGAGAGGTAACACAACTTTGTTTTCTGAATACATAGAGCTTTTGTCTATTTGTCAAGCTTACTGACTTAGGCATCGGAGAGATTTCCGGCACACACCCGCCGGCTAGCTTACGTTTGTGTTTTCAGGTGGTAAAACAACGACGTACGGAGGAGCGCAGACTTGATCAACAGGATTATACGAGAAGGTTTATTTCTTTCTCGTACAATTGGCGCCGTCTGTGGGAATTTCAGACAAGAACAAACCTCTTGATCAAGCTTTTCCTCTTGAGAATCAATGGCGCACAACGAAGAATTACCACAGTCCGCCATTGACGGACAAACTCCAGAAGGGGGTGCAAGGCGCGAAGGTCTACCTCTTATCCCTCCTATGGGGGATTTGAAGCCACAAAGACAAAATCCCATGAGGGATACCAGAGGGAGAAGGCGGACTAACAGCCCTCGTCACTCTCGTTCACAGAGCCCAGAAAGACAAAGGCGTAGGATTGATCCTCGAGTTTTGGAGGATCACGTCAAGGAGCAGAACGAATTGATACGACGGATGGCGGCGGACATGAAATCTCTAAAGCGCCAGATGAAGGGAAAATGAGTGGCGACAGGAGAGGGGCGCGCAAACAAGACGCCCCCTCGCCACTCGAAAAATCGTAGTAGGAATACTACACCCTCACAAGCAGAGGGCAGAAGCCTCAGGACAGGCGATACCCAATCCAGGTCTTCCAGAATTCGTCACTCCAGGTCTGAGAGGATGAGATCTGAGAGGTCGTACACTGAAGGAAACACCTATTGGCCCTCACATACGCACCAAACAAGATCTAGACAGACGGAGTTACCCAGAGCGTCTGACTTACGAACCGTGCTCGAGGAAAAGGCATGATACAAGGAGGATGCCAGGGCACGCGATCCACATAGAGTTTCTGCCTTACAGCGGTTGGCTCCTCGGACACATAGAAGCGTCGAGGTCAGAATGCCAATACCGCGCCCTGCCTACAAACCAACAGACAAGGCATTGGCGAGGCTGCAGACCTCATCGTTCGTTCCGGCGATTGAAAACGCACCCCTACAATCAGGCTTCCTTTAGCCCAAATTTACTACATATGAGGGGAAGACGGACCCCTACTCACACTTGAGCCACTTTTGTCAGGTTATGGCGGTATACTGGCGAAACGAGGCTTTAATGTGCATCCTCTTCCCGTCTAGTCTTGGCGACCTAGGCCTGACTTGGTTCGAAAAACTCCCAGAAGGTAGCATAGCCTCCCGGGCACAATTGGCAGAAGCATTTGTCACAAGGTTCAGAATAAACACTAAAACCCCGGTGGAGATCGACCAGCTACTCTCCATCGACATGGGCGACAAGGAGACCCTAAGATCCTACAATAGTCATTATTGGGAGACCTTCAACCAGATTAGAGACTGTCCCACCAATCTCGCCATTGCACAATACAAGAGAGGCCTTCCAGTCGGAAACAGACTAAGGGACTCAATCACCATGACACCGTCACTCACCATGGAAGCCCTGATGGAAAGAGTGCATCAGCACATCAGGGTGGAGGAGGATGGCGCACGTGCCAAAGCAAAATCTGGCACGACCACAGTACTAGAAAAGAAGGCCTCAGCAAAGGTCAACGCAGTAGATCGTCCGAACAGAAACGGACATGGCAAGCGAGACAACGGAGAGGACCAGGATAAAAGATGGTCGAGAGTCCGCACTGCCATAACCACGGTCTTCAAGAAACCGATCTACCGAATTCTGAGTGAAATAAGAGACGAGCCTTTCGTCAGATGGCCTGCCAAGCTAGGAAAAGCCCAGAAGGACTACGACGAAAGATCACGATGCACCTTTCACAAAGAAAAGGGGCACCATACTGAGAATTGCACGCCATTGAGGCAGCACCTGGAGGAGTTGGTGGCAGCAGGCCACCTAGATAAATACATCGAAAGAGGGGCGCAACCAGCCCCCCAGGACCATAATAACCCCAATGGAATGCCAATCGACGCCCCACCTCAAGGCATTATCAATGTGATACATGGAGTCTTTGAACCGGAGCGTATATGCGAGCTCAGGGGATCAATCAAAAAGGCTGAACACTTAAGAGAGGTGCTAAGTGCCCAACCTTCCATCAAAAAGGGGAAGACGGAGGCCACGAACGTCATGTCTTTTTCAGATAAAGACTTGGCAAGGATATATTGCCCTCACAATGATGCCCTGGTCGTCACTCTCCGAGTCAAGGATTTTGACGTCAAGCAGATTTTGATTGACCAGAGTAGTTCATGTGAAATCATGTACTACGAAACATTTAAACAATTGAAGTTACAGGACAAAGACTTGGCACCTGCCGTATCTCCCCTGATCGGCTTCAACTCCATGCCAGAATGGCCCGTCGGCAAAATAATTCTTCCAGTTAGAGCAGGAAGCGTGATGAAACAAGTGGAGTTCTGGATATTGAAGGTCCCCTCCACTTACAACATCATTTTGGGCAGAACACGGCTGCATGCCATGCGATCGGTGGCGTCATCCTACCACCAAGTAATGCGGTTCCCCAACGACACCGAGGTAATTAAAGAAGTCTATGGAGATCAGATCATGTCGAAGCAATGCTTCGTCACGGTGAATGGCAGCCGCGTTGCCAAAGGATATGTTCATTCGGTGGAAGAACCTGAGAGTAATGAACTATTCGCAGATGTCGGCAAAGCAGTTGATCAGAAAGCAGTGGAAGACTTGGTAGAGCTAAGAATAGATGAAAAGAACCCGGATAAGTTCTTTTTGCTTGGTTCGTCGTTGTCCAGCACTGAGAGATTAGAGGTATTGCAATTTTTGACCGCTAACATCGAAGTGTTCGCCTGGACACCATACGACATGCCAGGCATTGATCCCAACTTCATCTGTCACCAACTCAATGTCCACCCATCCGCCAGACCAATCATTCAACGCACACGCAGATCGGCACTCCACCATGCCGAAATAGTGGCGGAAGAAGTAGGAAACCTGCTGGAAGCAGGAGCAATTAGAGAAGTGCACTACCCAAGATGGATCTCCAACACTGTCGTAGTGCCAAAGAAGAATGGCAAGTGGCGGTTCAAGGCCGACTACAAAATATCAACAAAGCATGCCCAAAAGATGCTTTCTCTACTACGGATAGATCAATGGTAGACTTAACGGGCACAACCGACTTAGCTACGGATGCATCTGAGGCTACCACCAAATCGCCATGCATGAACCAGACCAGGAGGTCACATCCTTTACAACTCCAAGAGGATTGTACTGTTAAAAGGTCATGCCCTTTGGCCTAAAGAACGCAGGGGCGACATTCCAGCAGATGGTCACCAAGATGTTTGAACCATTGTTAGGCAGAACAATGGAGGCTTACATCGACGACATGGTGGTCAAGAGCAAGGACGAGAATGACCATCTCAAGGACCTAGGTGAGATGTTTTGAGATTCTAAAGAAGCATAAGTTGCGCCTCAATGCATCTAAGTGTGCATTCGGAGTAGGATCGGGCAAATTCCTAGGCTTCATGGTGACCAACCGAGGTATCGAAGCAGACCCCTCCCAAATCAAAGCAATCCAGGAGTTGGAGAGACCAAACTCAGTAAAAGAAGTGCAGCATCTCACCGGCATGACAGCTGCGCTCAATCGGTTTATAAGCCGGTCGTCAGATAAACTACGACCATTTTTTCATGCCTTGAAGGCCAAGTTTAAGTGGGACGAAGAATGCGACCACGCCCTGGAAAGCTTAAAAGAATACATGTCTTCTCCACCACTACTCGTCACCCCAGTACCTAGAGAAGAACTCTTCCTATATCTGGCAGTCTCCCAGCACGCAATGAGCGCAGTGTTGGTCCGCGCAGAAGGAATCCAACATCTGCCCATCTATTATGTCAGCAAGACATTACTGGGGGCCGAAACAAGGTACTTGCCACTGGAAAAACTGGCATTGGCCTTGATGATGGCCTCAAGGAAGTTGTCACACTACTTTCACGCCCACACCATAGTTGTCCTCACAGCCTTTCCATTAAAAGCTTTGTTTGAAAGGGTGAACTTTTCTGGGCGAATTCTGAAGTGGGCAGTAGAGTTGGGGCAATACGACATCAAGTTCCAACCTAGGACCGCAATAAAAGCTCAAGCATTGGCGGATTTTGTCGCAGAATTCACACCAGGAAGTCATCACATCTGCCCAGTCGACCTGACTGAAACAGCCGAACTAGGGACAGAAGTTGATGCCGGAATAACACAACCCCTAGTACAGGATACTCAGCCAGACGCCAAGGCAAACCAAAGCAAAGCAAGGAAGGAAAAGGAAGACTATGCCACACTAAGTCAAGACTCACTAACAAGTAAAGACTTGGTACAATCAGATTGCGAAGGACAGACGACCAGCACGGATCTTAAAGAAAACACCAGCAACAAGGAAGATCCCAAGGCATCATCCGATCCCTCCACTTGTTGGAAGTTGTTCGTCGGAGAGATGTGGAAGCTCTTCGTAGATGGAGCATCCAACCGGCATGGAGCAGGGCTCGGTATAGTCCTCATCTCTCTAGATGGCCTAGTGGTGGAGCAGGCGATCAACCTTGGCTACCCAGCATCAAACAACGAAGCAGAGTATGAAGCGCTTCTTGCAGGCCTGAAATCAGCATTCTTCATGAAGGCCACTAAGCTAATGGTTTACAGCGACTCACAACTGGTGGTAAACCAAATATCTGGCGACTACGAAGCAAAGGATGACAGGATGGCCAAATACCAAGAGTTGGTCAGAACAGAGATCAAAAAATTTGAAGTAGTCAGGATAGAACAAATCGGCAGGGAGGAAAAGAGCAGAGCGGACGAGCTAGCAGGCTTTGCCTCAATGGTAGATACTTCCATCCCTCATCCATTATTAATCGACTACCTACCTAGACCAAGCATTGAAGACCCTGAAGCAGAAGAGGTACGTTGCACAGAGCTAGGCCCCTCTTGGATGGATCCCATCATCCTGTTCTTAAAAGACGGCATCCTACCAGAAGAGAAGAAAGAGGCCAACAGAATAAGAGCAAAATCGCAGCGATTTTGGCTCTCCCCATCTCTAGCATTGTACAAAAAATCGTTCTCAAGACCCTACCTAAAGTGTGTCCACCCCAGCAAAGTGGAAGCATTCTTATTCGAGATACACGAGGGTGTATGTGGAAGCCATCAAGGAGGAAGATCATTAGCATACAGGGCAATCTCACAAGGATATTGGTGGCCGTACATGAAAGCAGATTCAGAAAAGTATGTCAAAAAGTGCGAGAAGTGTCAGAAGTTCGCACACCAAATACACCAACCTGCCAGAGAACTTCTACCTCTAACTAGCCCATGGCCCTTCGCAATGTGGGGGTTGGACATAGTAGGACCACTTCCAACAGCACCAGGCAACATGAAGTTCTTTCTTGCAACAACCGACTACTTCACAAAATGGGTGGAAGCAGAAGCCTTGGCATCAATCAAGGAAAAAGATGTGAAAAAGTTTGTTTGGCAGAATATCATCACTCGATTTGGCATACCAAAGGCACTAATATCGGACAACGGCACTCAGTTCGACAGCAGGATCTTCAGAGGCTTTTGTGAAGAGTACAGGATAGAGTTCTACAATTCTACACCGGCATACCCCTAAGCAAATGGACAGGCTGAAGCATCAAACAAAGTAGTTTTGGATGGATTAAAGAAAAGGTTAGAGAAAGCAAAAGGCAAGTGGGCAGAAGAGCTCCCTCATGTTTTATGGGCTTACCGCACCATGCCCCGACGATCAACAGGAGAAACACCATTCTCCTTAGCTTACGGCATGGAAGCAGTAATCCCACTGGAAGTTGGCCTCCCCACAATTCGAAGAAAGAATTTTGATCCAGACTTGAATGGCGAAGCCATAACATTGGAACTCGACCTTGCAGAGGAAAGAAGAGAAAGAGCACTGGTTCACATTGCCTCGTACCAACAAGAGTTATCCAGGAAATACAACAAGACAGTTCATCCAAGGAAATTCAAGGTCGGAGATTGGGTACTGCACAAAGTGATGAGAAACACCTTGGTGCCCGGAGATGGCAAGTTAGGGCCTAATTGGGAAGGACCTTACAAAGTGGTTGGATTAGCAGGCAAAGGGGCATACCACTTAGAAGATGAGGACGGCAAGACAATTCCCAGGCCATGGAATACTGCCAATCTCAAGTTATTTTATTTTTAGCTTTTTTCTTTTTCTTTTTTATGTGTAATTTTTTCCCTTTTTCAATAAAACAAATAGTTATCTTTTCAGAACAAACATTTTTCTCCGCAACAGTTTGTTTTAGTAAATTAGTGAATTAGGGGCACAACCAAACATTTTATTCCAAGTTGGCTGGAAAAACTAACTTAGAGGTTGGCTGGATTAAACCAACACCCCTCCTAAGCCCAGGATCAGGATCCAGGCTGTAGGACGTTTAGTCGCAATAACCAAACATTTTATTCTAAGTTGGCTGGAAAAACTAACTTAGAGGTTGGCTGGATTAAACCAACTTTTGTTACTCTTCAACTGAAGTAAGGGTATGGTTGAAGAGTGGTTGGCTGGATTAAACCAATTGTTGTTACTCTTCAGCCGAAGTAAGGGTATAGCTGAAGAGTGGTTGGCTGGATTAAACCAACTGTTGTCACTCTTCAGCCGGAGTAAGGGTATGGTTGAAGAAACCAACTTTTGTTACTCTTCAGCCGAAGTAAGGGTATGGCTGAAGAGTGGTTGGCTGGATTAAACCAACTATTGTTACTCTTCAGCCGAAGTAAGGGTATGGCTGAAGAGTGGTTGGCTGGATTAAACCAACTGTTGTCACTCTTCAGCCGAAGTAAGGGTATGGCTGAAGAAACCAACTTTTGTTACTTTTCAGCCGAAGTAAGGATATGGCTGAAGAGTGGTTGGCTGGATTAAACCAACTATTGTTGCTCTTTAGCCGAAGTAAGGGTATGGTTGAAGAGTGGTTGGCTGGATTAAACCAACTGTTATTACTCTTCAGCCGAAGTAAGAGTATGGCTAAAGAAACCAACTTTTGTTACTCTTCAGCAGAAGTAAGGGTATGGCTGAAGAGTGGTTGGCTGGATTAAACCAACTTTTGTTCGTCTTCAGCCGAAGTAAGAGTATGGGCTGAAAACGTGGTTTGCCGGATTAAGCTCTCTATACTCTTCAGCCGACGTTATTATATCGGCTAAAGAGTGGTTGGCTGAATAGTCCTAGTCAGATTGATAAGCTAGAACCGGAATAAAGTATTTAGACCGAGTTAACAGTTGAAGCAAAAAGATCATGAAAAAAATCATTACAAATACAGGCATAAACGGTCAAACCGGAATAACAGTTGGAGCAAGAGAAGATGATTTTCATTAATCAAAGAGCAAAGTACAAAGGAGGGGCCGTAGCCCGGTTACAAGTCCAAAATAAAAGAAAAAAAGAAAATTACAGAATCAGCTGAAAAGATCCTCCAAATCGGCGTCAACATCAACACGAACACCAGTGTCAGAGGTTAGAGCAGTCTCGGTTTGAAGCTCAGTCTCTATTGGAAGCACGGTCTCGGTTGTCAAGTCTTCAACCGTTGGCTCCAACCGAGCTGATTGATCATCTGTTTGCCCATCGACAACCGGAGTTTCAGATTGTTCATTTTCTTCATCGTCGCCAGACGTCTCAAGAAATTGCTTCTGGAGATCGGCAGCATATTCCGCCAGTGAGGCTGGAATGAAATACTGTGGAGCATTGTAGACCTCGGTGCTAGAGTCACAACCGAGCTGCTCCACAGCACCTCGCCAGCCACACTTGAAGAACAAATCCTTGGCAGCCTCACATTGTGGAATGTAGAGGGCTTCCGCCTCCTTGAAACCTTCAGCGTTGGCACCATTCGCCTTCTCCTTCAGCTCGGCAATCTCAGCGTCTTTTTCCCTTCGAGCTTGACTAGCTCACGAAGGTACTTATCTTTCATCACGGCCAACGCTTTCTATTTGTCGGCTTCAGCCGAGGTAACTAGTTCGGTTAGACGAGCTACCTCGGCTTCTAGCTCGGCTGTCTTTTGTTGGGATTCTTTTAATTCGGCGGTCTTGGCTTCGGCTTCTGCCATGGCCTGTCTCGCTGTTTTCCTGAGCTCCAGCACCTTTTGATGGGCAACTTGGCTCTTTTGGAGAGAGTGAAATGAATGGAAAGAAATGAAAGTCAAAACCGAACTGAAAGTTAGCAAAAATTGAGAGACAAAAGGGGCATCTTACCAGGATCATGGATTTGGTGGTCGATTGGATGGCCCTTAGCTCGGTTAGATTCTGGTGGTGTTCCATGTCTGCTGGAAGGCAAACACTCTTGGCAAGGTTGAATGCCATCAAGTGATCCTTCTCAGCAACCACCGAATCGGTGTCCTGAATATCTCGGTTCTGAAACCTGAGCTTGGGTGCCCACCTGGTGGTAGCTCGGTCAGAAGGCTCGGGCTGTGGACTCGGTGGGTGGCTCGGTGGAAGGGTGGTTTCGTCTTCATCTGCTAGACGCTGCTCGGTTGGGGTAGTTCGGGCGCACTTGGATGGGCGAGATGAAGAAGGCTGTTGAGAAGGAAGGGCCACGACGATCTGTTGCGTTTGGGGTGGTAGTGCTACTTCGGGTCTGTTGGTCTCGGTCAAAAGGGCTCTAACTCTGTTTCTTTTGGCCATTTCTTGTTCGACTGTAAGGGGGACTAGGTTAATCTGGGGCAAGGTTGGGTCCGGTTCTGGGGCGTCCTCAAGAAGGAAGTCGCCATTCGCTTTCCGGCGTCACAGATCTATATGTCGGCTCAAAATTTAGAAGCTTGGCCCAACTTCTCTCTGGGTACCGCAGTGCGACGCGAAATACACCTAAGTTGGGGTGACTATATAATGAGTGAAGATGGGCTGAATCTGCAAAAGAAGACAAACTGTTAGATCGGTTTAGAATTGGAAGCCGATGTGAATTTGGGCTTGAAGATCTTCAAAATTCCCAGAAACCCAGAAAAAATCGTCATCGTTTAAGTCTTTATCCGGCGTATCTTTTATTATTTTTTCTCTACGACGGCATATCCTAAGGTAGTAGACCCAGCCGTCATCCTTGGAGCCAATGGAGTATTGGTGGAATATTTCAGCCAGACCGAGGTTAAGACCGGCTCGGCGGTTTAGTTCGGCTATTCCCATTACTATACGGTAAGAATTGGTGGAAAGCTGAGTTGGGCATATTCTGGTTTGTCTTAGGAATTCACAAATCAAGGGTTGAACAGGGAATCTTAGTCCGGTCTCTATTATTGATAGGAGGGTGAAAGGTACAAAGCCCTCATTCCCCCAAGGTATGGTATTTTGTTCGGCTAAAATCAGTTGGACGTCGTCAGGTATATTGTAATCTTTATGGAATTCGGCTAGACCGCCAGGTGTGTTTACTAAAAATCTATACTTCCCCATTTACTTTATAAGTTAAAAATAAATTAGTTCGGTCAAAAATTGTGCTTAGTAGCTCGGTTGAGGGCGTAGAGGAGTGCCTGGGCAACCTAAGTCTGCAAAATGGAAAACAAAAGGTGTTAAGCACAGATCGTTGACCGTGCTACAATATCAAAGCACAGAAAAAAGAATGGGGTTGGTTAGCTCGGTTTGAGTAAGGGGTTCGATAGCTCGGTTTGTGTATGGGGTTGGTTATCTCGGTTTGAACTACGAGTTTTGTTACCTCGGTCGAGCCTCTAGGGGCAGCTTTATTAGCTCGGTTTCAAACTAAGAAAGCT
Organism: Camellia lanceoleosa; assembly: GCA_025200525.1. NCBI lineage: Eukaryota > Viridiplantae > Streptophyta > Magnoliopsida > Ericales > Theaceae > Camellia > Camellia lanceoleosa. The sequence goes on from CM045760.1 coordinate 44,199,224, forward strand.
GGCTTAGCCCCGAAGAGCTAGCTCGGTCGAAGGCTAAGGTTTCTAGTATATTAAGTTCAGACTTACTTCGGTTTGTTATTTCGGCTAAGTAAATCAAAAGGTGGTGCCTTATTAAAACTACTGGTGTGAGCATGAAGTGTTGGTTCGGTTACAAACTGACTAGACTTATACCTAGCATAAACAGTATCCCAGTTCGGTTGGACGTGTTTATGGATCAAACAATGTTCTACAGGCTCTTTCATGAAGTTCATGGGGTTTTTTTTTCAGAAAGAGCAAAAACAGTGTTTTGTAAAAAAACACAAAATAGTACACTATGGATTAAACGAAAGCAAAAAACAAGAAAAGAGAAGGAGTTGCGATGCTTACCAGATGAAGAAGAAGAAACTGAGGGTAGGAGCAGCAGCAACAATAAAGAACACGAACACAAAGACTGCAAGGTTGAAGAGCGAATGCAAGAACAATGGAGGTTTAGAGAGAGGAACGAGTCGAATAGCAGTGGTGGATCCAAAGAAATGAAGGGTTTTTTCTTTTGTGAAAGAATTGGAGGCGGGAATTGTTCAAATTTTTCAAAGTACGAGGGCGGCGTCACAACTGCGAAGGGCCAATCAGAATCTGCCACGTGTCACTAGAATGGGAAGCGATTCAGTTTCTGTGCCTGAAGGGACGTTTTGACCGGACAGGTATAGCTCGGTGTAAGATTAGTTCGACCGGAAAGACTGAGAGGGTTTTTTAGCCCGGTTAGAAAGGCTAAAAGGATTTTTTAGCTCGGCTGGAAAGGCTTTAAAATGTTTTTTAGCTCGGTTGTTAGTTGGGTTGGAAGAAAAATAATCCTTATCATGCTATGCAGATGGAATTAAGGGGCAATTGAGAGGGTAATTTATATGCAAATTGGGCCGAGCTGCACAATGGGCCGGCATGAGCCACAGTACGAAACGCTGAGTAAAAAGGGCTATTGAGTTAGTTCGGTCCCTAAGTACCTGTTGGTTATCTCGGTCGTAGAGAGCACTAAGGTTAGTTCGGTCGACAAGTTGCCATACTTAGGAGCTTAGACCGGTCAGGGCATAAGCACGGCTAGTTCGGTCGAACCTAGCTAGATGTTGGCACGGTTCAAGCAACACCATAGCTAGCACGGTTTGAACAAAAAGAGCCAAGGATTAAAGGAGCAAAGGGCAGAACCGTGCTAAAGTTAGTCCGGTCTACTCTACGACTCAGCATGACCATGTTTATTTCAGTCTATTGGTAGTTCGGTCATGATAAAACCATCTCACTTGGTTTAAGCAGTGAGGGGGGTGTTAAATGATAAGCATTATCCTTCAGGAATATGAATCCTAGGAGGACTCTGCATGGAGGAGTAGAAGTCCTACTAGGATTGTGCCACACGAAACCTAGAAAAGCTCACAACTATCACCTATGGAGAGGTAACACAACTTTGTTTTCTGAATACACAGAGCTTTTGTCTATTTGTCAAGCTTACTAACTTAGGCATTGGAGAGGTTTCCGGCACACACCCGCCGGCTAGCTCACGTTTGTGTTTTCAGGTGATAAAACAACGACGTACGGAGGAGCGCAGACTTGATCAACAGGATTATACGAGAAGGTTTATTTCTTTCCCGTACAAATAGTTGATTTGATTGGATTGCTCATATATATCCCATTTCATACAGCCATGTGAAAGGTAAAACTGGATCAGAAGATGGTTCATGTCCACTGGTTTCCTTCACCGATGAATGTGGACAATCTACTCCAATTTCTTATGATGATATTTACCAATGCATGGAGGAAAGTGAAGATGCTAAGGTGTCTTATTTTCTTTAACAGTATTGGGTGCGAAATATAATTATATTTTATTTATTTATTTATTTTTCTTTTTAAATCTCTCATTAAATTTATGAATCAAACACAACCTTAATTTTATTGTATTTTTCAAACTAATGTTTTGTAACACTCAATACTGCTTTCACTCGGCCAAGGTTCATATCTCACTTTGGATTGGATTAACTTTCGAATCCTGTCCTAAAGGATATTTGTAGGGCCATTAGTTCAATGGTTAATGTTAAGTGTTAGGAGTATTTTGGTCTTTGTGTCTTATTCTTATTAGTATAAATAGTTGTGTGTTAAGGGGGAAACCCTACATTTTGAATAATATATACAGTTGCAACTTCTTCTCCTTCTCATCTATCCATTGAACATGGTATCAGAGCAATATCTTCCTTCTTGAAGATTGTTCCTTTACTTCTCTTGTTCTTCTATCTAGTACGTTTCAACCCAAAAAAAAAAAAAAAATTGCAATATGCTCGAAAATTGATGGGCATTCATCCTATAATCTCTTTTTGATTTTTTGGTTATTATTGATTGTGTTTTCCAATTTTTTTGATTTTTCGTCAAAAATGAGTGATTTTTTTAAAGTCACTGGTTGCATTCTTTTTGCTTATTTTTTCCCTCTCTTTCACATCCTAGGGAGTCGACTGGGCCTATAGAGGGCTGTGATGTCCTTGTTTTGCTGTATTTTGGCTCTCCATTGATTTTTTCTTGAGTTTTGGATGATCTGCTTCAGTGTTTGGGTTCCTATGTGATCTGGTTATGTTATTCTGGGATTATTTTGCATTGTTTCAACCTTAGAAGGTACTTTGCTGTGCTGGTTAGGTTTTGTCAAGACTTGTTTGATCTACTGTTTGTGTTTCTACATCATCTTTCTCTTATCTCATGGCTGAACATGAGGGTCCGTACTCTAAGGGCAAGAAGGACAGTGGACTGAGTCGTGGTATGACTTTGGGTGATAGTCCTTCTCTCCAGATTAGTCCGGTCAAGCTTAATGGCACCAATTACTTGATTTGGTCTCGCTCCTGCAGTCTTGTCATTGCTACCCGGCATTTGACTGGCTATATTACTGGTAGTACCAAGCAACCTACTGAAGACAGTGCTTATTTGCTCAATGGATTTTGGAGAATGCTTTAGTGATGACCTGGCTGATCAATTCTATGGAACCTACCATTAGTAGGACTTTTCTCTTGATGGATACTGCTCACAAGATCTGGCTAGCGACATCTCAGATGTATTCTCAACAGGGTAATGATGCACCGACTTATGAATTGCGAAAGAAGATTAGGGGCTTGGATCAGAAGGATCGCTCTTTGACAGTCTACTATGCTGAGTTGAGTGGTTTATGGCAGAAGCTAGATTACTACTAGAGTTTCCAACCCGTTTACTCCAAGGATGCCACTCTGTTTCAACAGGTTGTGAAGAAGGAACGGGTGTATGATTTTCTTGCTGGCTTGAATTTGGAGTATGATCAGATTCGGGTTCAGGTGTTGGGTCGCTCTCCGTTTCCCACATTGCGTGAGGTTTATGCATTGGTTCAACAGGAGGAGAGTCGTTGTAGTGCTATAGTGCATGCCCCTGTTCAGGATCGGTCAACGATGATTGTCAGCCCCAAGTCCCGTGATACTCCACCTTGTCCGCCTCCGGGTGGTGTTAAGGGTTCATTGGTTGATTGGGACCGGTTGAAGTGTGATTATTGTGGAAAAGATAGACATGATAAAGAACACTGTTAGAAGTTGCGTTGTTAGCCTACTCGAGGCCGTGGTCGTGGTGGTAGTGTTTGTCCTCAAACCCTTGTATTTGAGACTGCTGCTAGTGCCTCGGATGATGCTGGTTCTGTTTCCTAGGATGAGCTTCACAGTCTCAGACATTTGATGGCTCAACTTGATTCTTTCTCTACCTTAGCTCCTTCCTCTTCTGCCTCTTCCAACTTTGCCTCCACAGGTATTTCTGCTAGTGCACTTGGTGCCTCTTCGTCTCATTAGATCATTAATTTCGGTGCTACCGATAACATGATGGGTACTTCTAGTTTTTTCCATTCTTATTCACCTAGTTCTAGGTGAGATAAAGTTAGAGTGGCTGATAGCACTTTATCTTCTATCTCCGGCAAGGGTTCTGTTCATTGCATCTTTTTACTTTCTCTTTCCTCTGTTCTTCATGTTCCTAATTTTTCCACTAACTTACTTTCTGTTAGTAGAATTACTACTGCTCTCAATTGCTCTGTAACCTTTTTTCTGACTCATTGTCTCTTTCAGGAACTGGTTACGGGGAAAATGATTAGCAGTGGTAGCGCACACAGTGGACTATAATTTCTAGATGTCGCTTCTGCATCAACTTCGTCCACTCAGGCTCTTTAATGCACTTCTGGCTCGGCTCCTCCCTTCGCCTTCTTCATCAGTGGCATCGCCGTTTGGGACATCTTTCTTTTAGTATTTTAGAGAAACTTTTTCTTTCTTTAGTTCGAGATTGTCCTAAGAATAACTTTGTTTGTGATGCTTATGAGCTTGCTAAGCATAAACGTACTTGTTATCCTTCCATTAATAAAAGAAGTACTTTTCCTTTTATGCTTATTCATACTAATGTATGGGGTTCTTCCCCTATGGTTTCTACCACTAGTTATCGGTGATTTGTCACGTTTATTGATTGTTATTCCTGTGTAACTTAGATTTATTTACTTCGCACTAAAATGAGGTTTTTTCATGCTTCAAAATTTTTCATAAAATGGTTTCCAATCTCTTCAATGCTAACATCAAAATTCTTAAGAGTGATAATGGGACTGAATATGTTGATGGAGCTTTCAGGGCATATCTCGAGGAGCATGGCATTCTTTATCAAACTAGTTGTGTTGGCACTCCTGAACAGAATGGAGTTGCTAAACGCAAGAATGACCACCTCCTTGAGGTTGCTCGCTCTCTCTTATTTACCATGAATGTTCCTAAGTCTTTTTGGGGAGATGTTATTCTTACCGTGGCTTACCTTATTAATCGTATGCCCTCTAGTGTCCTCCATTTCCAAAATCCTCTTGAGCTCCTCCCTGTCACTTATTCCATTTCTTCCCTTCCGCCTCGAGTTTTTGGTAATGTTTGTTTTGTTCATCTTCAACCTCGTACTCGTGGGAAGCTTGATCCTAAGGCTGTCTAGTGTGTCTTTCTTGGTTATTCTACTACTCAGAAGGGTTACAAATCCTATGACCCTCAGACTTATAAGCTGTATGTTAGTATGGATGTTACCTTCCGTGAATCTGAGTCCTTTTTTCCTTGTCACCCGCTATCTCCTCAGGGGGAGAGTAGTATAGATGAGATTGCAGATGAGACGGAGACGACATCCTATCAGCATAAGTTGTCTTTTTTCCTTCCTAATCAGTGGGCAATTATTTATGGTAAGGGGGAGCCTACGAGTTTTGTTAATGAGATTGATGTTGGTGGTCGTTTGGATAAAGTTGATCTTAAGACTTATTCATGGCATCAGAAAGAACGGGTTTCTCTTGTGCCACTGAGTCAATCATCATCTCCTATGCCAGTTCCAAAACCAGTTTTCACTAACTCTACAAGTAATGATCCTCAGCCCATTTCTTTACATGTTGATAGTCCTGTTGCTGACGATCTAAGTCTTCCTATTGCTCTCAGAAAGGGGGTTAGAGCTTGTACTCAACATCCTATTTCTAAATTTGTGTCATATGATTCGTTATCTTCTCCATATCATGCTTTTGTTTCGTCTCTTTCTTCTGTGTGTATTCCGCAGGGTTGGAAAGAGGCCATCAATGATCCTAAGTGGAAGGTACGTAGCTATGGTAGAAGAGATGCAAGCTTTGAGTAAAAATAACACATGGGACTTGGTGTCTTTACCTAATGGAAAAAAAACCAGTCGGATGTAAGTGGGTGTTCACTATCAAGCACAAAGCAAGACTAGTGGCCAAGGGATTTACCCAAACATATGGAATAGACTATCAAGAAACTTTTTCCCCAATAGCAAAGATGAATTCCATTCGAGCTATTCTGTCGTGTGCTGCTAATTTGGGATGGTCTCTACAACAACTAGATGTGAAGAATCCTTTTCTTCATGGGGATTTGGAGGAGGAGGTATATATGGATGTACCTTTAGGATTCTCATCACAGTCTACAGTTGGAAAGGTTTGTAGATTGAAGAAGGCTTTATACGGTTTGAAACAATCTCCTAGAGCCTAGTTTGGTAGATTCCTAAAGGCAATGCTGGGATTTGGGTATCAGCAAAGCAATACCGATCACACCTTGTTTGCCAAACACAATGTACATAAGGTAACAATGCTTATTGTATATGTGGATAACATAGTCGTGACAGGTAATAAAGAAGAGAAGGTAACCCATCTCAAGATGTTGTTAGCTAAGGAGTTTGAGATAAAAGACCTTGGCCCATTGAGATACTTTCTTGGGATTGAAGTTGCTAAATCTGATAAAGGCATCTTCATTTCGCAAAGGAAGTACATTCTAGATCTTCTTGCGAAAACGGGCATGTTAGGCTGTAGACCAGCTGAGTCACCGATTGAGACTAATCATCGTCTTTATAGTGGGGTTGGTGGGCTTGTGGAAAAGGAAAGATACGAAAGACTTGTGGGAAGACTGATATATCTATCTCATAGTCGTCCAGATGTTACCAATGCAGTTGGGATAGTAAGTCAGTTTATGCATGATCCTTGTGCAACTCATTTGGATTCAGTCTATCGCATTTTGAGGTATCTTAAATCTGCTCATGAAAAAGGAATTTTGTTCTCTAATCATGGTCACTTGAGGTTGGAAGCGTTCACAGATGCAGATTGGGTAGGCTCTATAGATGACAGACGCTCTACCTCTGGTTATTGTGCTTTTGTAGGGGAAAATCTAGTCACATGGCGTAGCAAGAAGCAGGCGGTAGTATCCAGATCTGGTGCTGAAGCTAAATACAGGACTATGGCACATGGGACATGTGAACTAATGTGGCTTCAATCTTTGTTGAGTGATATAGGGCTTGATTGCTGTAATCCCATGACTTTGTATTGCGACAACAAGACTGCTATTAGTATTGCACACAATCCTGTTCAACATGACCAGACTAAGCATGTTGAGATTGACAGACATTTCATTAAGGAGAAGTTGAATAAGGGTGTGATATGTATGCCTTTTGTTAAGTCTGAAGATCAACTGGCGGATGTTTTCACTAAGGGTCTTAGTAGTAAAGTTTTACACCCTATTTGTTATAAGTTGGGCATGAGAGACATCTTTGCACCAACTTAAGGAGGAGTGTTAAGTGTTAGGAGTATTTTGATCTTTGTGTCTTATTCTTATTAGTATAAATAGTTGTGTGTTAAGGGGGTCTTTGTGTCTTATTCCTATAAGTATAAATAGTTGTGTGTTAAGGGGGAAACCCTACGTTTTGAATAATATATACAGTTGCAACTTCTTCTCCTTCTCCTTCTCATCTATCCATTCAACAGTTAACAAGTATTGTTATACAATAAATTCTCTAGTAGTTGTATTTAAAAAATATTGGAATTATGTTTGTTTGAATAGACTGAATTAAATGAGATTAACATTTCTACTTTCTTAGGACTATTAGTATGGGAATTCTCAATTTATATCATAGCTACCGTTTGGATAGATTGAGAATGATTATTATTATCATTATTTTGATAAATAAAGATAGATATTATTAAAAAAGTATCAAGATGATGCAAATGATACAAAAATTATAGCCGACATTAAGCAAAAACTAAGAAAACTCAAAAGTCAAATCATCCACAAAATCTATAAAGACCAACACATCCGGATTCACCGATTTCATAACCCAACTGTGAAGAATCAAAAAGAGCATATTCTCCAACCAAGCCATCGAATGAGATGTCCCCTGAAAAGTACGTCCGTTACGGTTCAACCAAATCAATCGCATTAAGCACTGGGCAGCTAGCAACCACACCTTCAGTCAACGCGTCCCAACTCTCACCCCCTCCAACTCTGAAGAACATCCACAACCGAGCCCGATTGAACCCAAACCAACCCAAATAAACCAACAAGAAGTGACCAAAGCCTAGTTGCTATAGAACAATGAAGAAGCAAATGATCTGTCGACTCAGCAACGTCACAACACATACAACAATAAGTAACCAAAATGTGTTAGCGTCGAATCAGATTGTCAATAGTCAATATACACCCTAAAGCCGCTGTCCATGCAAAGAAAGCAACCTTAGAAGGAGACCCTGTGACCCAAACACTCTGCCAAGGATGAGATTAATAAAATCATATTCATCTTATTTGGTTCTAATTTTCTGAATTCAATTTTTTAAATATTATTTTTTTTTGTTTTAAATGAATTTTCTTAATATTATAAGAAACTTTTTTACTTTTTAAATGCACCTAACCTAGATCTACCAAAAAAGTAAAATGTTTGTAAAAAAATATTTTTAAAGGTTAATTAAAACACAAGAATACGAAAATGTACTGAATTTTAGTTTTTTTTTTTTTTTTTTTTTTTTTGGTATGAATGTTTTAAAGATTTTTTTTACAAATATTATACTTTTTAATTGTATTTATGTTAAATGTATCTAAAAACTAAAAAAAAAAAATTAAATATTAAAATAAAATTCAATGAAAAAAAAACAGAAAACAAAAAAATAATAATTTTCAAAAATTAAATTTAAACAATTGAAACCAAAATTTAAGTAATTTATCTAAACTTCTCCTTAATCTCTCTTTTTATATTTCACCCTCACTTGAGATTCAATAGTCTTCCACTAAAGACTATTATGTCTTGGTTGAAAATATATTATTTTTTAATCAAACATCAAATTATATATTTTATTAAATTATTAATTCAATCTGGAGTCTACATTTGGTTCTGACAAATAAACACGGCCTCATAAATTATGCCTTCAAATTTATGTGGCAAGAAAGTCTCACATTGTTTACAGACAGTAAGTGAGGAATTTTTTTTGGAAATACATACAAACCTTAGCCCTTTACAAAATTGAATTTTCCTTTGTATCTTATGATATATTCATTTTAATTTTTTAAAAAAAAATTATTATTGATTTTATGTATAACAATTTGTTTTATTAATCACTTTGCTTTTCATTTAAGGCCCTGTTTGGGATTTACTAGTGTAATTGATTTTTTGATTTTTTACGAAAAAACGTATAAAATAATAGAGAATTATGTGATAAATTGCAGTAACTTTTGGATTTTTTAGTTAAAAACTCAACTCGGCAAGTAGATTACAAATCTCATTGCGAAATTGGTGCACCTTGAGCCGATGTTCCTCAGTCGCTTCGCATATGGTTTTCACCCTATGTCATCGTCAATAAGATTTGTGCTTCCTACTCCGATGAATGCCATCAAGCCAGGCCAGTCAATGCTCTAATATCACTTGACGCAATGAAATAAACAAGGATTAGATATTGTTCTAGTAGACAAAAATGACTCTTGAAAAATTAAATATTTGAATATTATTGAATAAAAGTTGTCTTTTGCCTTAAGCTTTAGATATCTATAGAACCGTGCTGGGGACCCCCAGTGGGGGGTGACCCCCAGCGCCCCCAGTACACGTGGGGCTCTGTGATTGGCCAACACACGCAAAAAAAAAAAAAAAAAAAAAAAAAATTCCAGCCAATAGGAAAACACTGGGGGTCACTGGGGATGGAAAAAACTGGGGGCACAAATCATTTTGGGATATCTATATCCGTTTGGCAAGCAAGGTTGGGGCTAAAATAGCCACAAAAGACAAAATATATTATTTTAGCCACAACAAACAAAACATCACATCCAACCCATAATTATTACACTCTTCTCTCACAAAAAAAGTCAAAAAAGCCAAAAAGCTAAAAAGCCCTTCCCAAACCAAGTTTTTTAGCCGAGGCTAAAATAGTCAAAAAAGTCAAAAAGTCAAAAAGCCAACCCACTTCCCAAACGGGGGCATAATAAATTAATACTTGGAGACCAAACAATGTTCAACACCCAAAAATCTAAAATTAGGAAATAATTATTTAGCCCAATTCTTGACAAGAAAAAAACTTAAAATTAGGAAAACAAACTAAATTCAAATTAACTAAAATATTTATCATAAATTACAAGAAGACTAGTTAAATACAATATTATAATAATTAAAATAAAAATATAAAAAATTATACAGTTCTTTTCAAAAATCTTATTAAAATATATATTTACCTCCACTATGTTAAAATTTTGTGTCGGTCACGCAATCAGAGAAACGTTAAATGAGTGTTTGTGGCAAGCTTTTTGCCAAGTTCCCGCCGTTTTGAATTGTTTGAAATTGATGGGAGGTTTGCATAAATAAAGCTGTTTATTGTCTTTTCTCCTCATTTATTTTTTCATTTTTTGATAATTTGTTAATATTGTAATTGACCTCTTCAAAAATAAAAAAGGACAAATTACTCCATGAAAGATGTTTGAAAATGCAATTAGCTCCTCCAAGAAAAAAATTTCACCATATTGCTTCGGCAAAAAATGTTCAAAACCACTTTTTTTGAAACATGTTTAAAAGTACATTTTTGTCTCATAAAAGATTAAAGTTTGGGTACTCCCAAAAAAGCCAAAAAGTCAAAAAGTTACTCAAAAAGTTAAAAAGTTAACACTATTCACCAAAAGTCAACAATTACAGCTGCACAACTCCCAATTCAAATTTTCCTCTACAAACCAATTTTTACAATTTTTTATTACACATTTTTCCATAAAAAGTTAAAAAGTTAACCCAAACATCCATATTTTCAACATCAATTTTTTAGTCAAAAAAGACAATAAGTGCACTTATTTAGCCTTCCCAAACTTGGCCTAATTAGCTCAAGAGAACATCACTAAAAAAAAAAGAACATCACTAAAGTTATATTAAATTTCCAGGCAATTTGCTTTAATTGATCACTTTTGAACATTTTTTAAGAGCCAGTTTGTTCCACTTAATTATTTGGGGGGCTAACTGCACTTTTAAACATTTTTCTAGAAGTATATTGTCAATTTCTTATTTCTTATTTTTAACTGGCACTATGAAAAAAATAAGATGATTTGAAGTTAGGAATATCAATGAACCCGATTATTGCATTGCTCAGGCTACTCCTTTTTAGCTTCTAGGGTCTATTTCTTAGTACAAGATCCCTCTAAAACACTACGTAACTTTATTGCATTGAAATTGTTAAGATAATTATAGAGAGAGAGAGAGAGAGAGAGAGAGAGAAGAGAATCTCTGTATATTGAATAATGTTGTATATTATATTGTTATATTGAAGTATTACAAGAGATGATCTATATAAGACTTATATAGAGTGTTAATCAAGAAACTATGAGAATAAGAAAACATATAGAAATATGAAAACCTAACAAATATGGAAAGTAATATATTCTAGTTTTGCTTTATGAGCCCCTCAAATTCAAGTAGATAAACTAACTTGAGTTTGGAAGAACAAAACAAAAATAAATGAGAGTTTGCTGCTAGGGCAAATGAAATAGTTAGTTAGGGCGATTAAGAAGAGTCTGCTGCTAGGAACAAACGAAAAGGCTTGCTATGGGCAATGAAGAAGAGTTTGCTGCTAGGACAAATGAAATAGTTAGTTAGGGCGATTAAGAAGAGTCTGCTGCTAGGAACAAACAAAAAGGCTTGCTATGGGCAATGAAGAAGAGTTTGCTGCTAAGGCAAATGATAAGGGCCTACTAGGGGCATTGGGAGGCAACTGATGTGATGGGCCTTGAGAGGCGCTTGCACAAGAATGGATACTGAACTAGCAGACGTGATATATACGTAACTTATGACGTCGTACTGAACAATGATATATGAAAGAGCGCGCCATGGGCGTCGCTTATGAAAGGGTGTGCCAAGGGATGACTTAAGTCGTACGCTAAGGGGCAACTTGGATGGTTCACATGGTGTATCACCATGCTCACCATGATATAGGGATATTACCCTCCTCAAACTCAAATAGGTTTTAAGATATAAACCTGTTTGAGGTTGAAAGGGAGAGAATTAAGAGAGAGTGCGAATGCACAAATAAATAAATAAATAAATGAATTTTGATCTGGATTCAGATCTATATTGAAGGAGCGGAAGATTGAGATTTGATGCCCGAGGCAGAGATAGTGGTTGATTGGTTGTTAGAGATTGGGATTAACACAAGTATGTGTTGAAACTCCAACAGGCAGCGAAGACAAAGTTGCCAATCGACATCCCGCCGGTGAACTAGAAGGATAGGCCAGATGTTATAGTTTTGATACCATGTTAAGATAATTATATATATATATATATAGAGAGAGAGAGAGAGAGAGAGAAAAGAAAATCTCTATATACTAAATAATGTTGTATATTATATTATTATATTAAACTATTACAAGAGGTGACTTATATAGAGTGTTAATTAAGAAACCCTGAGAATAAAGAAACATATAGAAATATGAAAATCTGACAAATATGGAAAAGTAATATATTCTAGATATGCTTTAATAGAAATATACTATGACTATGCTATAAATCTCCCTTATTCAGTGAATTATCTTGGAGTAAGATGTAAGAGTTGTTATATTTTGCTGCTAATAATAATGGAACAATTCTATTCGTAGAACTAGAAGGTCGTGAGATAGTTCAATCCATATTTGGTGTGGGCGTTAGAGCATTAAGAGGACCTTTCCGCTCAAAATACCTCCTAAGCCCCCAACCCACCTTGTTTGTGTACGGGAACAACTACCAAGAAACAGCCAGCTGACTGCCCCCTTCCACTCGACCTTTCTTCAATGTGTTTTGAGCCCCAAACTTATCCAACACGATAGAGACTTATATTATAGAGTAAATATATTAGTATTAGAACTCCTTAAACTTTTGGTATTTTTTTTCTTCATTAAGCTCCTAACTATTTTTTTTTTAAATTTAAATAAGTTATCCAATTTTCTAAATTGATCCAATTTATCCCTTCTATTACATTTTGTTAATTTTTTTTATGAATTTGAGATTAATTTTATTAATTTATTTTTTACACATATTTTTATAAAAAAAATAAAAATATAATTAAAATAATTAGTTCTCAAAATGATCCATAATATCTTATGGAGTAATTGCACACCAATGGGATTTTAAAAAATATACTATATATTTATAAAAAAAATATAATTATAATTATGAATTTTTCTTATTAATTTATAACTATTTTTTATAAAATGACACTGATTTGATGTGGAGAAATTTCTCAATATCTTATCCACCGTTCATGTATTAGTACAAATACTAATCACATGATGGTATGTATATCAGATGGTTTCAATAGAGCAAAGACAAAAGTCAGCAACATGTTAATCAACAACAGCTACGACAATACCCCTTCAAATTCTGGTAAGGTTTGGCAATTGATTTAATTATTTTTTTTATTCAAACAATTGATTTAATTTTTATTATTCTTTTGTCCTAAAATATTAGTCTCTTTTGAGAATTTAATTTTTTTTTTTAGTATAATTATTGTACTTCAAAATATTAAAAATAATGCCACCTAACTTTTGACATAATGCATAAAATGGTTGTCCCGAGATTTGAACTTATAACCTTAAGATTTGGGCCAAGATTTTATCATTGAACTAATGGTTTAACTTTTCAAAAATATCCTTTAATAGTACAATTATTATACTTCAAAAATATTAATATTACGTTGTGTTTGGTTGTAAAATTTGAAAATGAAAAAGGAAATATAAGTGAAATGTGAATAAAATATACCTACATTTAATTTAATTTCACACGTCTTTTTCTTTTTCTTTTCCAAATTTCTTCCTAAATCCTTCAAATGACACAGCATTAATGAATTTAAAAGGGCAAAATAGGAAATTTTTGTTATTTTAGTTCTTGATTTTTGAAAAAAGATTAATATTTTAGAATAATAAAATACAGAATAAGAGATTAATATTTTGGGACGGACAGAGTAAGTTTCTTTTTTTTTTTTGGGTAATGTGTTGGATAATTGCTAAAGAAATATTTAGGATTGTTTGGGATTTGCTTATTTAGTATACTTTTAAAATTTTTATAAAAAATAATAATAATAAAAAAAAGAGTAGAGAAGTGATATGATCCAATTAATTTGTTTGTTTGTACAACACTAATTTTGGCCTATTTTGGAAACCTCGCTAAAAGCCAATTTTTTTTTTTTGGCTTTTTTACTTTTTTGCGTCATATTATCTTTCTATTTTTTTTACACATTTTTTTAAAAAAGTAAAAGAAAAAAAACTAAAAAATTAGCTTTAACCTACTTTTCAAAACAAACCTTTCTACTATTGTGTTACCAAAACAAACCTTTCTACTATTGTGTTATCAATTTGTGAATGTACTAGAGAAGCCAAAGCTGTGGTGGGAACATATCCTTTCAACTTTGTCAGGAATGGGGGAAGCCATACGGAAGTTCATGATGCAAATGTTTGAGGGAATTCACAGTTGTATAAAAGGAAACATTGAAGTAATAATGAAAGATTATGGGGATCCAACCATTGAAGTCCTGAAAGATTCTGGGCATCAATTAAAATCTCTTGTAGTGTCATTTTTCACTTCCATTGTGGTGATGTTTGGTGTGTTACTGGACCGCCTCGCTAAGCAGGCAACAATGATATGAGCATACAAATCATATAGAGAATTGGAGGCAAAGAAAGTGTGTGGATGGACAACATTTTACAAGGTCTAGATTTATTGGAGTTCTCACTTTTATTTTATAAGTGTGTTACTTTGTTATTATTGTTGTTGCTTTGTTTATTTTTTTTTTATTTTTTATTTATTTATTTATTTATTTTTATGTGTGAAGTTCCAATATTTCTAAATTTGATAGTGTGTAATGTTAACTAATGACGCACGTTTGAAAATTATATATATAATAAATTGATACTTATTATTGTAGATGTTTGAGATTTTTTTATTTGATGGTTATTAGTTTTTACTTATTTTTGTCTTTAGTCAATTTTTTTAAAAAAAAATTTAGACTTCTAAATTGACCAATATGCTTATACATTTCAATAAATGGCATTGAACACCTATTACTCCAAAAATTTCATTTTACATTATGGTATCACACAATTCTAAATTGTCAAAACAATTCAAATTGGTGTGATTGTAGAATGGCAAGTATGATCTTTTGGGATAATGTAAGATTTATATTTTTACCAATAGAAAGTTAAATTTTAAAATTCTCGATTCAATCCTACAATTTAATGAACGAGACTCTCTCACCGATCTTACCTAAAATTCCAATTTTAACAATCATCTAATACAAATTTGTTAAAATTGAAATCTTATATTGGGATGTTTGGGATAAAAAAAAAAAAATACTTTAACAATCACAATTCCCAAAACTTTCTTCACAACGTTTGTGTTAAAAAAAAAAAAAAAAAAAAAATTAGTAATTTACTAAAACTAATTTAACTTTTTTAAGTGTACATGTATTATCCCTAGAACAAAATGTCTAATTTAACCCTTACTACCATGATCAATTCTCGAGTTGTTCCCATACATGTGACCCACTATCACATGGCAATACATTTAAGACATGATTTCATAATCTTCTTTTGGGTAAATTGTAGTTTGTAATCCTTATATTTTGTATCAAATTTTATTTTGATCTTTACACATGAAATCATAACAGTTAATTCCTGTACTTTTAATCAAATTTTACTTTGATCCTTATACATAAAAACCATGACAGCCAACCCCTACACTTTTGGTCAAGTGTCAATATCATCATTTTGTTATTCTACTATACAAATCTTTATCAGAAGTCAATAATGTAACAAGGATATGACTATAAAATGATGACAAACGAGTAAAATCACCCAAATTTTTTTGTCTATACACATTTCGTCCCAAAATTTACATCAAATTTTGAATGTATTCCGTTAAAATAATATTATGAACAATTAAAGAGAAAAACTAGGGTTTTACCAAAATTAGAATCACGAAACTCTATTTTTCACAATAACACAGTCTTTTGTTTATCTCTCTTCATTTCTCTTCGATTTCTCAACTGCCTTTTTATTTATTTATTTCAAAGCTCTATTTTCTTGTCACATGCGTATCATGTGAGACAAAGTACATACTGGTGGGAAATGGGGATGATTTTTCTCTTTTGCTCTTATTTCGTAGTTACATGCTTATTACATGATTGGATTCTGTTAAAGACTTAAACAATAGAGTTACAGAAAGGAAAAATTGACACTTAACTAAAAGTGCAAGGGCTAATTGTCACGATTTTATGTAAAGGGACCAAAGTGATATTTGACCAAAAATGCAGGGGTTGACTGTTACGATTTCATGTGTAGGGACCAAAGTCAAATTTGGTGTAAAATGTAAGAGTGCAAAATATAATTTACCCTATTCTTTTCTACCACCCGTAGAATATTTGAAAGAAATTACAAATTATAATTTTAAAAAATCTTACTCTCTTTTTTTTTTTTAATGTCAAATAAGCTTAAAAAATTAAATATATTATAATTAAAAATTGCAATCTGGTGACTTATGTGTCCTTCAATAACTTGACATTAAATTCTTACATAAATCAAAAAATAATAAATACGATGAATAGATTACAAATAAAATTAGATGAGCACATGAACACATAATACATCGAACTTGTGTGATAATTTTAGCCAATTCTCACTACAAGAAACTACACTTTTGGCGACTAATTTTTTAGTCGCCAAAAGCCCTGATTTTGGTCGCCGAAGATATTCCCCGACTAAAACTTTTAGTCGCTGGCTTTGTCGCGGGTATGTTGTCGGCAAAGGTAATGGCGACTAAAACAATTTTTAGTCGGCATAAGTGCAACACAAATGGCGACTAATATGTTGGTAGGCAAAACTGTAGGGTATTAGCGACTAAATGTAGTTTCGTCGCGGATGACTGCCATTGGCGACTAATTATTAGTCGCCCAAGGGGTGAATCAATTCATAAGTAACATTTTCAGCTACTATTGCTTTTGTCGCCAAAAATTAAATTTTTATCTACGGCGACCAAATTATTAGTCGCTAAAAAGTTTTATTTTTAGCTACCAAATTTTTTGTCGCGGAAAAGTAGATTATTCTTTGGCTACTACAGAGTTTAGTCGCGCATTACATATTGAATTATGTTTTGGCGACTAAATATTTAGTCGCCAAAACTGTTGTGAGTTTTACCTTCTACAAATTAGTCACCAAAACTTTTTTTCATTTTGTTTTAGCTACGAAATGTTTAGTCGCCAAAATATTTATTTCTTTTTTTGGCTACCAATTGTTTTGTCACCAAAAATATCAATTTTTTGTTTTTTTCATTTTAATAAATTTGTTCACAACCTATATATATTCACCACAACCTGTGATAGGTATAGAAACAAATCAATATATATATTATCATCTATTCCATAATGCATGTCTCACTTACAACCATCAAACAAAAAAAAAAAACACCTTACAATTTAAACTTATATACAAACCAACTAATATATTCCAATTACAAATAATAACATCATACATTCCAAATGTCATACCAAAACAATGTCCTGTACACACAACATTCTGACTATACTATGTATTATACTGACCATTTGGCATGGTACAAATTACCATGGTAATATGTACCACGACAAAAGGTAATCTATATATATCACCAAAGCAATTAAAACAAGTTCCAAAAATTATATTCATGATTCATCCAAATTCCACACAAAAAGTAGAGGACGTCCAAAAACTTTCCAATGTTGCGCAACTGTGAATTATCTTCCGGACAAAAAAATAGAAGATCCACATGTCAATGCCAATAGCCATCTACACAATAAAAATTACACCCATTAGTTCCATTGTAAACAAAAATTTTCAACAAAAAATTACAACCATCTACACAACACAAATTGCAAGGATGTCAATTATAATTGAAATTGTATTTAGGGTTACTTTGAATTTAGGAAGTATTCGTTACAAAAATTTCACTATTCAAACTAGGACACACGTTTAACCAAGCGGCCCGGACTGGGCAATGAAGTCCACATTACGAGTGAAGCAAAGCCCATTAACAAAAAGAGGCGCTTTGATTCGCTTTGAATCTCAAGATATTCGTTTCAATTTAGACAAACGACAGGCCGCTAAGACTACTAATTGACCCAACAACGAGGTACCTATGGCTGCAATGAGAGTTCTAATCAGTCCACACAACCAGAGGAACATCTTTATCTGAACCATTTTTAACATGATCAGAAAGAGGGATGAATAGAAGAGGAGAATATGAATCTAGGAAGCAAGGAATGCATTACTCTACTGAGATGAATACACTTCGAATCTATGTTCATTTGGTCTTTAAATCTTCTCATGTGGGATACATATAATCTAATGATGAAAAAATATTTAATGATGAATCAAGAAATACAACAAATAACATCTTATTGGAAATTTTTTGATGAATAGAGCCAATATTATTGCTTCAAGTATCATAAGTTGACCTAGTAAATTCATTTAGTCCAGGATAATCGTCTAATATTAATTTACAAATATTAATAATTCAGTTAGTAGGTTGGGTCATATGAATTATTTAACAGGATAGCCCAGACCATTTCTTCGAATCCAAGCATAACTGGACCTGAATTGCTGTGCAGGCTTTATGATATGGATGGTGCCTTAAATCCTTTAATTTTTCCTACTCATTGGAGTATTTTTTGTTAAGGACATGGCAATTATTTTTTCTTATACCGTCTCTTGCTTTGGGTGTACTGTGTTATGAAATGAAAATGTTTTCGCTCAGTTGCAGGAGCTTAGCTGGACATTACGCTGCTTCTTCACAAGCAGATCATGGAGATAAGTAAGTCTTTATGTACATAGTAACACAGAAATGCATGCTAGATGACAAGCATTCATTTTGATAAACGCTCTTTTGTTCTCTCTCTGAACGTAGGTAGGAAATTCTTTAAAGCATGGTTAGTTTTTGAATCTATGTTCATTTGGTCGTTAAATGTTCTCATGTGGGATACATATAATCTAAATTTGTTTCTCATTGTGCATGGCTGGCAGTTGATACTTCTAGATGTCATATCTGCCATGTTAGGTTCTAGGTTTTAACTTTTATAAGGTGCAAAATAAGAGGCAGAATTCTCTTTTTTTATCCTTATTATAACATCTGCCTTGCATTGTTGTTAGTTTTTTATTTTTTTTGTATATTATTGTCTTACTTCATATAACTTACATTGCAGCATATTTGTATCTAGTGTTTGAGATGCCACATTGAAGCTTCATATTAAATTTTTTTTTTTACCAAACTCGTGCCTTTCTAACCCATTAGTGTTTGTTTTGAAAACACGTCTTCTCATTCACGCCGTCATTTTTAAAACATGCATAACCATATTGGATGCTGTGTTTTTAAAACTCCACTCTAAACCTGAAGTCATATTTTTAAAACTTAACTTCATTAAACAACTTCGATTTTATAAAATAAGTTCGAAAGTACTTGTAAAAGTAGATCTAAAGTGTCCAGACGAAGTTACCTTATGGAAATTAGATTACGGTCCTTTGTGTAATGTATCGAAACACCAAGTCGTCTGCTGCTAAGTCTGCTCACATTATGCCTCAAAACCTATTCCAAGCACATAACAACAAAAAATTTGCATAGCAACTCAAACAACAATTCTATGTCAATATGATCCATATTTTTTGTAGAACTTGCATTAGCTTATGAATAAAAGTATGTTTACCGAATAGTAGGATGACCACCTGAACCCTCCAACAGGGTTGTCAACCGTGACACCACATCGTTCAGATGATTCAGTTGTACTTGTTGTGCCTCTCGTGCTTTTTTTTCTTCTTCGACTTGTTTGATCAGCTCCTTTCTTTCCCTCGTAATGTCCTCCCGATCTCTTTGGTGCTCCTCTTTCTCCTTGAGCAACTCCTCGTGATCTCTTCGGCGCTCCTCTTTCTCCATGAACAACTCCTCGTGATCTCTTTGACGCTCCTCATGAAGAACCTCCAATTCCGCTCTCATTGCCTCCACATGTTTATCACGTGCTCGTGCTGCACTAGAAGTTGTGGAAGAGGGTTGTGGCCCTATGCCACATCCACGCAAGTAATTTTTCTTTGCCCCAAGAACTTGCCTTGAAAGTTCTTCGGGGGTCAATGGCAACCCCACGTTGGTAGCTACGACTTGTAGATTCACCATATCATCCTGTCATGGCAAAAAAACAATGAAGTCAAGATGGTTAAAGGAAGTAAAAACAACTTTAGTAATTGATATGCAACAAAATTTGTTTCAACATTCAATACTCACATGTAGCTCACCACATTTGGGGTCAATCCAGTCTCCCGTCTTCTTGGACTTGTGTGATTTCTTATAAAATTCGGGAAAATCTATATCTCCATCCTCATTTGCCTATTTGGTTTGAAAATTTTCCATTGATGAAGTAGTACATAGTAATATTCAAAAAAAAAAAGAGGAACAATCAATCATCGATTACATTACTAAATTAACAATTTCTCACCATAAACGACATTGCTATAGGAAATGATCGCGATCCACTTGTATGATTATAGGGGAGCATACCCCTATTTGCTTTACCAGCGTTAGAGCATTTCTAACAAGACAAAAAAAAAAAAAAAAATAGGCAGACACATTTCAAAAAAAAAAAAAAATTAGTAAAGATTTTTTACATATTAACACATAAATTAATTTCAAGAATGCGGTTTCTAATTAATTTGTTACCAAGTGAGATTCGTCTTTCCAAGCAACATCAATCAGATATTTCCAGTCCTCGAAGCTCACTCCACTAGGCGGATGACTATAGGGGTCATCAACACCCTTTTCCTCAAGTTCGAGGAACTCTTGCTTTAGATTATACCT
This sequence comes from Camellia lanceoleosa, assembly GCA_025200525.1. Classification (NCBI taxonomy): domain Eukaryota; kingdom Viridiplantae; phylum Streptophyta; class Magnoliopsida; order Ericales; family Theaceae; genus Camellia; species Camellia lanceoleosa. The sequence goes on from CM045760.1 coordinate 44,219,846, forward strand.
CCAGTCCTTGTATAGCAAATATGCCTTTCTATCGAGGATTTCTTGAGCTTGCTCATCATTAGCAAAATCATCGCCGATAACAAACTTGTCCTACAAACATAAAAACAGAATTAGTGCATCAATTAATTTGAGCAATTACAAATAACTTACTAAATACATTATGGCAAGATGAATCTCATACTAGCACGCCTTGGACGACCGCATCTTTGGTACTTTTATCGATTTTTCTCCATGATTTCACGCTCTGAAGAGGGCACAACTATCTAATTTGCAATCCTAACTCATTCATCGCTGGGGTGGCATTCCCTCCTGTTATTGCGTTCAACACCCGATTGACATAGACATGTAATTTCTCTCCTTTTTTCCGTTCTATTTTTTTCTGCACTCCTTTGCCCAATGTAGGTCCTCGTACGCGAGTTGACCTTTTTCGCCCTGGTACAAAAGGGTAAACAAGTCACAAATTACAACTCTTGCTAATGAAATACGTGAGAGTATTGGTTGTTGCTTCGTTACTAAAAAAAAAAAGGAAACACCTAATACTATTAATTATGTAGTTACAGCCATTGGTTGAAGTCCCATTCAATTGGTAACAGTTACACCATTCATGGCTTTGTATCAAATTTCAACCAAAATCAGCCGGTGTATTTGACTGATGCTCTGCTGCAACTGCTAAGTCTTCATCTGTTCATCTGTTACTTTCGATATACGCTCAATCATCTGTGATGTTTTCTGTGGACAGAGGAGATGCATGGAGGAAGAGAGGAAGTTGGCTATTTGCCCTCTATGAGCTTATCAAGTGCATTATGTTCTGTTGATCTGTTCTGCTATTCATCTTCTGTTCTATTGTTCTACAACACTGCTGTTCATTTGCTGCTCTGCTGCTACACTGTTCTTCATCTGTTGTTATGTTGATCTGTTCTATCCAGCCTTCAGGATTATTTCCCAACCACCCCTAAATTGTTCAGTACATATGGTTGCAGCTTTCATTGATGTTAATATTAATACATATGGGTGGAAGGTGGAGTTAATTGGATGAGCATGCTCAACTGATCATGTCCTTACCAATCAATATCTCCAACAAAATGAATTGAAGGGTTGGGCACTGCAAAGTAACCCCTATGTTGGAGTGACAATTTTTTCTTTATTGCCTTAGATAGCTGACTTACGCACGCAAAAAAAAAAAAAAAGGCAAATTTTTTTTCTTTGTAAACAACTAAGTTCAATGCTCTTACCCACGCCACTAGACTGCGTCTCCTCTACCACTATTTGTGTATCATCTGGTGGCTGCGTCTCATTTGAGCACGTCAACGGGGTGCCAATCCTGGGTGGACATGCTTCAGAGGCTGATGTTTCTCCATGACTTGTTGCTCTCTTCCGCCGCCCCGTCTTGATTCCAGGAACCATGGTACCTACATAAAAAAAAATTACAAACATACATGAGTACTCAACGCCACATACATCACTTACATTTACATAAACCTCCCATTCGTCATTTACATACATTTACATAAACCTGACATACAATTAATGGGAAACTATAGACGAGAAGATCGAAAATCCAATGCAATTCCATCTTGAAAGCAAGCTAACTACATAGTTTGCGTAGCAGAAAAATAGATATCATAATTTGGTGTTTCATATTCTTGTTCCTTTTCATGGTAACAAGCTTAATTCATTCCAACTTACTCCTGTTAGGGAATGAGGTCACCACTTCAAAGTGGAACTATCCCATTGAAGTAAATTACTTAAAATTACAAAAAATGATATAGCAATCTACTTTTTAGACCTATTTCTAGAGTAAATGATATGTAAATAATATGATTAATTGATGATTACGAAAGATATTAGAAAGAGTCATTTTACACACTATCCATTACACCTGTGCATCACGTAGGATGTGATGAGCAACAACTTTTTGGATTTTTCCTGTCAAGAGGCTAAATACATGTGTGCATATGATATTGATAGTGATGAGCAATAGCCTGAATTTTCGTTTGCCAAACAATGCCATAGTAGGAGCATTAGGATAAATACATGTGTGCATATGATATTGAATTTATTATCTTGTTATTTTTTTTTAAAGGATTTTTTAAGATATCCTAAAAGAAAAGATTAACTTGCTAATAAAAATCACCACAGATCATTCATATGTCTATATTGCATCAAACCACATTTTCGGTTGGTGAGGAACCAACAGAGACACAGCAACACTACAACAAATGAAGCACAAAACAACAGCTAAGAAGAGCACCACACACAGATATGAAGCAGCTAACAACAGCAGCAGATTAGCTATCACAAGCACCAGACACAGATACTAAAGGCAGCAATGCACCAGATTAGCAGAGTAAAGCATGGCTTCTTATTTGATCGGGTCTTCAAATCAACTGGAATTCAGTCCATACATATTTGCATTTCTTTTTTCTTTTCTATATATATAAAAATTTTGATTTTATTTTTTAAATAAGAAATAATACATTTGATAATAATGATACACAAACAGTGGTTTACTGATGGTTTACATAAAAAATTCTTACAGTGGAGATCAAGATTCAGTTGTCCCACTACTCGGATCACGGACACTGGTGAACGGATTGGCAAAGAAGTTGGGATTGAACACAACTGTTCCATATAGAGTTTGGTTTGAAGGGAAACAAGTTGCCGGATGGACACAAGTATATGGTGATATACTATCTTTTGCCACCATTAGAGGAGCTTCTCATGAAGCTCCATTTTCACAACCAGAGAGATCGCTTGTTTTATTTAATGCATTTTTGGGTGGAAAACTACTACCGGAGAGTTTTCACAACTAAGCAATTCTGTCCAAGCAAGTTCTGAGATTGTATTGAATGAGAAGATATAAAAAGGAAGTATAATCCTTAATTGTGGTGTTTTAGTAATGCATCAATCTCTCACAATCCAAGCAGATCAGTGACTATACTATTTTGATCAATGTTTTATATAGGCATATGCGAATATGCGTGTGCACAGGCATACACACAGTCCATAATCACCTTTCGTTACAAGTTCAGTGCAGTTTCTCAAAATCACCAAATTGCATAACACAAATAAGGTTCAATTAGTGTTATTTAAAAGTAGATTCGAAGATGATACCACAATCCTGTTGTCATATATTCTTACATCCAGCTATTGCAAGAACGTGAATCCTTTATTTAATTTTTTTTATTTTTTATTTTTTATTTTAAAGTTAAGATACCACCTTAAAGAATCCTATTGCTAATGCAACTTTGACCAAGTCTAGAGTAGTGAAACATGAAACAATTTGAAATTGCTGTCACAATTGAATAAGCCTAGAAGTCTTGAGAAACATACCTGTGGTTGATGTCTTCCATCAAAATGTCTCTAGCTAGAGTTCTATGGATCTGGATTCTCTCCATCCATTACATGAATGGAATGGGAGATGTCCATTTCAAAATCAATGGTTGTAAAATAGCTACATCAAAATATATTTATTTCAACTTCGAAGACACTTACAAAGGAGATTTTAAGATTCAAATTAACTTAATAATTCTTGACCATTGATTTTGATTTTAATGATGTGTCACAATCTTATACATTGAAATAGAGATTTCCATCTAATAATGTAATAGAGAGGATCTAAATCCAGCTTTCACCAATTCAACTCAAACTAATTATAGTGTTAGGAAGGGCTTCAACTTTTGTACGTATACTTATGCTCGTGACAATCAGTCCACTATCAACAGTTAGTCTGCAGAGAATACAACTTACAAGTGTAGATTTCTTGGCCTAACAATCCCCCAAGAACCACCCCGATGAAACTAGGGTTCTTATACCTACTTCTTGTTCCCAACTTTCACCAGATTACCCAAAACCAATTGCTATTAGGGTGAACTTTAGGTTTTATATCAACAATGCTAGTGGTCCGAATTTTTTTAGTTCAAATGACTCGAATGTCTCAAAATGACGTCGTTTTGACACATTTGAGCCATTCGGGCCACACAAATTCGGGCCACCATAGTAGGTTGGTGGACCCAACATAGTAGCGGTCAATCCAACATAGTAGGTTGGTGGACCCCAAAACCTACTATGTTGTGTGTCCTAACTCCATTAATTAATTATGTTCCATTATACTTTTGTCCCTTTTGTCTACCTTCATGTGAAGGAAGTAGTTGTTGAGTGCAAATTTGATGGTGACCGCATTCAAATCCATAAAAATGGGAAAGATATACACTTCTTCTCAAGGTAGTTGCTGGCCTAGTAGTTTCAAATAATTTTCTGCTCTTTGATATTTTTGGGTTGTTTTTGTCACTTTGATTAATTCTTTTTGTTATCTTTACAGTGGGATATTTATATTATATTTCATTGATTGTCTTTGACTTCTTAAATGCTCTATTGTATCTGCATCATCTGAACTGATGTCACCATTGTTAACCCAATAGATTTTAGTTTAATGTACTTCACACTCAAGAACTTCTACAGCTGATTTGTTCAGTCTCCTATAGTTGAAAACAAATAACAAAGTTCGACACTTCATTTTTGTTTCCAATTTTTTGTTTAATTGGTCATGCTTAATAATTCATTGAGATTAATTTCTTTGTTCAGTGGAGACACTGATGCAGTGGTTCCTGTGACTGCAACTCCATACTCCATTGATGCCTTGACGCTTCCAACTATTACCAACTGGTCCCCGTGGTATGACAATGGGAAGGTAGGTTAGTTTTAAGGACTAGTTTGTGTTACCATACACTCTGTACCGACCTGTGCACACCCTAAGCAGAGGAGAGGAATTGGTGGGAGGCGGCAACGATGGTAATTCTTTCAAATTAGGTAGCCTAACCTACATACTGGAATTATAAATTTGGTAATTCTTAAAAAAAAATTGGAGTCCTATAGTTGAAGTGATTTAACATAGTCAAATGTCAAAGTTCAAGAGGGTTGTGGTCTGATGGTTGGAAAGGAAGCAGAAATAATTAGTAACATTTAAGTATAATTTAAACAACTGTACTGAAATTACAAGAATTTAACTTCTGAAAAACATGAAATTCCATCCTAGAACTCATATCCCAAGTCCATAATAATAGGACCTATGTTCAGACCACCTAAACTGGAGAGAATCCTGAAAACCCCAAATAACACCAAATTATGTAATTCACCTATGGCTATAACAACCCCCGATCTAAAATCAAGAGCTATGGCACTAACTTCACACAATCAGTTAAAGGAAAAGGCTTTTAGCTACATATTAGATGAAGATGCAGATGAAGATGCACAAACAAAGATACATGCACATTCCAACATCATCATTATGAAAATTGCAGATGTAGATGTAGATGTTGATGAAGATGCATAAGGAAATGTTTTTTTAAGCAACCAGAAATTACACAGGCCCAAATGAAGAAACCAAGCAGATTAACAATGAACACCACCTGGGAAAAGTAAGAACAGCATCATGACTACCAACAAAGCAGATTAGTAAATCTGCCACAGCTTGTGGAAAAATTTGCCCAATGGGACAGCAGACTGAATGAAAAATCTAGCACAACAAAGTGACTTAAAACTCCTGGTCCGTATCTGTATCAAAGTCACTAGTAATCTCATCGTCTTCTTCGTCATCACCGACGATTGTTACGTCATCGTCGTCATCATAGATGAAAGCATCATCCATAACATGCTCAGATTGTACACGCTTTTTGGATTGAGAAACTTCCATTGAAATAATTTCAGGTTCAATGTCATCCCGATGCAAAACAACTTCATCATCAATAGGCTCAGTTGGTACAACAGTAGTGGTTTCATCTTCTTGCAACACTTCATCAAATTCTGGCACATCCAGCTCTGGCACATCCCAAATTCGTCGATGTTGAAACTTTTCTACGACTCGCCAATTCGGCCCTAACTTCGTATCATGAACGTAGAAAACTTGTTGAACTTGGCTTGGGAACACAAACGAGTCATCTTTATACCATCGACTTCTTATATCAACAGTTGTCACATGTGGTTCGACACGCAAAGTTCTGCTACTACCGGTGTTATACCATTCACATTGGAACAAAACAACCCGATGTCCAAACAAATATGTCAGTTCCCACATTTGACAAAGGTAGCCGTAAAACTTTATCAATTGGCCTTGGTGGTCGCCTTCCACTACCAACCCACTATTTTGACATTTACGATGGTTATCACGGTTGATAGTATGGAATCTGACGCCATTAGAAATGCACCCCTCATATGTGTTCACCAAGGCATTAGGTCCATTGGCTAATGACCACATCTCATCGGTTGCTTCGGGTGAATTTTGATTTCGCAATTGGTTCAACTAGACAAGAAAGTATGTCATGTTAATTCAAACTTGGAATAATGTAAGGTTCTATGCAAACTATACACTAACGAGTTTAAGCTTACGCGATCTTTGAACCATTTAGGAAATTCTTTGCATTGTCGCGTTGCAATGTTGCATGAACTTCCATATTTTTGTTGCAACACGAGCTTGTGTTCCCTAGTTAATACAACATAACTCATAAGTAATTTGAATAATGGAGACTTTAAAAAATAAAAACCATGTAGAAAATGTATGTTGCATATATGATGAGGAATCATACTCTAGATATTCGTCCACTTCCAAACTGTTGTATAGGATAAACCAATGAGCCAATTCGCGGCCAGCTACGGACACATCAATTGCCCTTGGGAGTTGACCAAAAGGACGAACGTTTTGAGTGAAAATCGCCAACCCCGGCCCATTGTCACCCCCATCGTAGTTCCTTTCTTCCTGGTTAAACACCGTTTCAATTCCATCCAAATACATTGAACAAAACGTCGTACACTCTTTCGAAATGTAGCCCTCCGCAACTGAACCTTCTGGCCGAGCTTTATTGCCCACAAATCTTTTAAGAAGTCCGAGCATCCTACATGTAAACATCATCCTGATCATTAGTATGGTCATATTGAAGTATATTTTAAATGGAAAAAAACACCCCCATCGTACTTATACCTCTCAATAGGATACATCCATCGATATTGCACAGGTCCTCCAAGCAAAGCCTCATAAGGCAAATGAATTGCCAAGTGGACTATGACATCAAAAAAAGCAGGAGGGAAAATCATCTCAAGCTTACAAAGTATAAATACGATTTGTTCTTGCAATTTCTCCAAATCAGTCACCTTCATGTCTTTGCGCACAACTGTTTGAAAAAAGTTCCCAACTCAAACAATGTGGTCCCAATCTCAGTAGGAAGGTATCCTCGCATCCCAATGGGAAGAAGTCGTTGTAGAAGGACATGACAGTCATGACTCTTAAGGCCAACTAACTTACTACCATTCGCGGTGACACAATTGGATATATTTGCCGCATAGCCATCAGGATACTTAATCGATTTCAGGAAATCAGCAAACCCTTGTCTCTCCGCCGGGGACAATGTGTACAATGCCAGAGGCTTCTCGAAAGAGGCATTCGCATGCCTTATCAAGTGTAACTCCTTTCGTATTCGCATGTCCTCTAGATCCAAACGTGCTTTGTATGTGTCCTTGTTCTTGCCATCTACGCTGAATAGTGTCCCAAGCAGATTGTCACATATATTCTTCTCTATGTGCATGACATCAAGGTTATGTCAAAGCTTAAGTGTTTTCCAATATGGTAGGTCGAACAAAATGCTTCTTTTTGTCCAGTTCGGAGTTGGATTTTCAGTCCTTTGTCTTTTTTGGTTGGTTGGATGCTTTCCATATGGCCTGTATGTGTCCAAACTAATTTGGTCAAGTATTTGTTCTCCCGATAACTCTACAGGTTTGGACCGATTATCAATTTCACTGTTGAATAGCTTACTTCTTCGCCAATTATGGTTCTCAGGTAAGTACCGCCGAGCACCCATATACCCTATCTTACTTCGCAAGTTCTGAGATTAAGCATCCATGTTACAGTTAGGGCAGGCCAAGTAACCTTTTGTACTCCAACCAGACAAGGAACCATATGCAGGGAAGTCATTGATGGTCCACATGACTGCTACATGCATTGTGAATATTTGGTCGTTTGAGGCATCATATGTTTGCACACCATGCTCCCACAAATTAGTTAACTCTTCTACTAATGGTTGCAAGTAAACATCGATATCTCTTCTAGGTGAGGATCGTCCGGGAATAAGCAATGACATAATCACAAATGGATCTTTCATACACTTCCATGGGGGTAGATTGTAAGGCATTAAGATTACGGGCCACATGCTGTACGATGTACTCATATTTCCGAATGGATTGAAACCATCGGTGGCAAGCCCTAGCCTTACATTCCAAGGATCCGCAGAAAATGTAGGATGCAGCCTATCAAAGTCCTTCCATGCCTCACCATCAGCTGGATGTCGCAAGACTCCATCATCCACACGCTTATCTTTGTGCCATCTCATATGTGCAGCTGTTTTTTTTTACATGTACAATCTCTTCAACCTCGGTGTTAAAGGAAAGTACCTCAGTATTTTGTGTGGAATTTTTTTACCCGTCTTGTCGTTCAACTTGTATCTAGACTCCATACATGTAGGGCAATTCTCCAATGCTGCGTTGTCATTCCAAAATAGAGTACAATCATTCTTGCATGTATGAATGGCCTCATATCCCAAAGCCAATTCACGTAAGAACTTTTTTGCTTCATAAAGGGTCCATGGAACAGTTTCATCACACTTTGGTAGAATGTCTTTGAAAACTTGCATAACCATATCGAAAGATTTGTTGCTCCATTTATTGTACACCTTCACATGAAGCATCTTAATTACGAAAGACAAGATGGAGAACTTTTCACACCCTGGATGTACTTTGCGTTGAGCATCATCGAACAACTTCATGAACTTCAACGAATTGTGCTCTCCGAACTACTACGTTCTTCGTCGATATGATCATCCATGAGACTACTCATATAAATCTCTTCTAACATGGTAGGAAGTTCACTTACATTTTCGTGATTGGCTGTCATTCCAGATGCGTTGCTCGCAGTAGCATCGTTTCGCATAGTAGGATGATCACAAAATACGGCAACATGTTCGCCATGGTGCACCCAAGTTCGATAAGAACATGCGATTCCTCTTCGAATCAAGTGCAACCGTACAACGTGTGGAGTAAATTTTGTGTCGTTCAAGCAATCAACACAAGGACAACGGATTTCATCCTGCGGGCCTAAATTCTTCGTAGCGAACTCAATAAATGACTGAACACCTTGAAGATACTCTTTACTTTTTAGTCTATCCTTTATCATCATCCAACTCTTGTCCATTATTGGAACAGTACACATCAATCAAAGATGAACCTAGGAATGGACGGCAACTTGGAAAAATACGCTGTACTAGAAGAGAGCTTAAGTAAGTTTAGGGGTTCGATTAGCATTGCAATAATGAAGTGAACGAAATAGTAATAACAACTCAGGATGTTTCGCCTATTTGTCAACTACATGTAGTTGGCTAATTTCACTAGTAACTTGGCATGCATTCATAAGCAAATGTGACATTCATGAACACTTCTTTGTGAAGTCATCCTAGAGGGAGACAAATAATTGTAACTTTATGTAAAGAGAAACTAAATGTCAACTATAATTATATGGAAGGAGTTAAGCAATGTAGGCAGCAGATTTTTGAGAAGTCTAGTGTGAAGTGTCCAAGTCACACATGACATAAAAACGAGTAACAGCACAAAATAATGTGTAGGGATCGACACAATTTGTAATTGATGGCCAACATACATTCATTTGATGCATACAATTGGCAAGTTTGCGTTATTTACCAAACCCATGCCATTTTTAAACAAATTTCACAAATACGAGTTGTTTTGAACATGATTCTGAAACCCACATTGTTCTTAAAACACAAACTTCAAATTCCCAAGCTGGATTTGGGAAATAAGTTCAAAACAATTCGCATTTGGGAAATCTGTTTCAGAACAACATTGATTTGGTAAAAACCTCATAAACGTGTCTTACTGAACAACTGGATGCCGAAGGGAGTTGACAAACCCATTTGTCTGTAGGCCACGTAGTATATTATTATGTTTTGAATGATATTTTATGATATCCACACACAAAGGGTCAGAATCTGTCCAAGTGTAGTAAAAAGGGAATTTCTCCCTTGATGTTATGTCAGAAATGGCACACCTTATTTCAAAATAAAGATAACACATGAGATGATTTTGCTCAACTAGTTTAAAGTTGATCTTGCTTCTAATGTCCATTATCAAACCAAAAACTATCTTAAATATTTTGTTGAGTAAAGATATTTTCAAGAAAATTTTAATAAATGTGTTCTAGAATGGTGCATCAAAATTGGCTATCATGTCATTTGTTTTCCACTGTTTCACACAATAAAAATAATTCCAAATTGTGTTACTTTATTTTTTATGCAATCCCAACCAGCAAATAGATTTCATTGTCATCTTTCTTTCCTTAATTATGTATAACTTCAATTTAAACACACTATTAACCAAAGAACCATAAATTTTGATAGAGGGATGGAGAGTGAATTTGCAAAAATTTGACACAGAAGATATATACTTTTGTTTACAAAGAAACATGCATGAAAAATATTCATGTAGTTCAATCATATTCTCACTTTTTTGCTGTAATAATGGTTACCTCATCCTCACATAAACACATGTGAAAGTTAAAGGGAACCTTGGAAGCTTGAGGAGTTGTTAAACAGATGGAGAAACCATAATTATTCATAAGAGTTGAAAACAGAGGTAAATCATTATTTAGATTTGTGACCTATGCATGAATATATATATATATATGTATATATATATAGGGTTAGTTTGGAATATCCTAAAATAGAGGCACATTTGGTCACAATCGAGAATCAGAAAAAGGGGCAATCCGAAATTTTTACCAAACCCATTCACGAAATCATAAAAGCCCTAAAAATTGCTTGCGAAATCAACAGAAAATGAAAAAAATAACGATTAAAAACCCTACAGAAATCGTTAGAGTCACGGGGATGGGAGACAAGCGACAACGATATACAAATAGCCAGACCCAGATGGACAGAGAGGGAGAGAGATCAGAGAAAAATACCTGTAATCAGTGGTGGGGTTGATTTGCAGTGCTCGTCGTCGCCGCTGACAGTGTGTCGGCGGTCAGGTTTGGTATGGATTGCTGGTGTGTGAGGTCTGTATATGTTGGTGTGTGAGACGAAACAGTTCCAAAATGGGTCTGTGAAATAAATACTGGGCGCGAATATGTAATAAGTTTCCCTCTAAAAAAAAAATTCAAAGATTTAGCGACCAAATCAATGTTTGTCGCCAAAATTCCTTAACAGTGACTAAGTATTAGTCGCCAAAAGCATCCTAATTTGGCTACTAATCAAATTTTTCGTCGGCAATGGTTACCATACAACGACTAACTGAGTTTTAGTCGCCAAAAATTCATTAAAAAAAAAGCCAAAAAATTGGCGACAAATATTTTTTGTCGGCAAATGATACAAAACAACGACTAAAATTAAGTTTTGTCGCCAATAATAATATATGACGACTAAATTAATTTAGTAGCTAAAAATTTTCCACAAATGCCGACTAAATTACGTTTTTGGTCGCCCATTACGGTGCTTTTGGCGACTAAAATTGTTTTGGTAGCCAATTTTAGTCGCCAAAAGTGCTTCTTGTTGTAGTGTCTCGTATTCCGCTAATAATTTTTAAGACAATTGTAATTTGATAGATTAATTTTTGATATCTAATTGATTTAATTTTTTATATGCATACTTTTCTTTAAAAGTCTTATAAAATAAATAGTTTAAATTATAATTAAAAAAAGAAAAAGAAAAGAAGAAGATTCAAAATGAGTTAAATTTCCTAACTGAAAAGAAGCCGGTTCCTCTAACCTAAAGATAATCACTTGATGACCACTAATAACTTTCTCTACAAAAGACCTTCCTATCAGGAAGTTTGCACAAGTCAGAAAGATGTTACATCGCCTCACCAGGTACAAAGAACTTGTTGGAAATGGTTATAAAATTCTAGGTAAAATCAGAATTTTTTCTTAAGTTTGGTCTAATTTTTAGGTGGATCCTGTGCATCGATTTACACGGGTCAAAGTGGTAACGCATTCTATGCTGCGTTATGATTCACGTGGTATATTTGGTTGCTCAAAATCATTATCGAGTGAATGGGAAATTGAAGCCAAAGTATGCTCCATGGAAATGGAGTTTTGGTGAAAATTCCTTAAAGGTTTGAATAAGGCTTGTCCCATATTGATTTGGTGGGAGGTTTTGAAAGGGTTTATAAGGCATGGGTTTGGTACTTGGGGTGTGCCCCAAGGGGTACCCAAGTGTTTTAGAGGGAGAGGTTATGGGGAAAATGGACTAGACCCATTGGACTCAAAAATCACCACACGCGCACCGCCGCCGCCGTCCGTCCAATTGGGCGGGCTGGCTTGGACGCGGATGCGTGGTGTGAGGTTGGGTTGGGCTTGTTCGGCCCAATACTAATCTTTTTGGGCCAAAAAAATTTGAATTTAATTTAATTTTGTATAAAATAAAATCCAGAATTCTAATTAAACTGATTTGGTTTTACTGTACATCCAAACAGGGCCCTTCCCGAAATAAACCAGTCTGGTATTATTGCACACTCAAACAGGGCCCTTCCCGTTTTTGTTATCTGTTTGATATATAACCCAACAGATTCAAATCTGTTTGAATTCAAAATCAACAGGTTTCATACCTGTTCAATTCAAAACCAAGAGCCATCTTTACATCTATAAATAGACCAGCCTCCCATTTGGATTTTACTCCAATTTTCGTACTCCATCCTCTGCTATAAGTCTCTTTGCATTTTGCTGCATTTAATTTCTGAAAGAAAGAGTATAAACACCTAGTGTGTTCGTAAGGCAAACAATTTGTAGTGCTGCTATTGTTTATAGAATATCATTTCATCTTGGGAGATAGACGTCCAAATTCTGAAAGCACCGTGGAGATGACGAATCTGTCTTAAGGACACAGTGTCAAACACTGGACTTGATCAGATTATAATTCGAAGAAATTAATCAAGTAAGTTGTTTAATTTATTATTCTGTTTTATTATTTATTTAAATCAAATTTTAATTTTGTTTTTGTAACAAAATAAAATCTATTTTTATTTATTTATTTTTATTTTTATTTCGAGTTTGATTTTTGTAATCAAACAAATTCTCTCCTTTGCTTTATTTCTTTAAATTCTAATTGTTGTTTTGTACACAATAGAATTAAAATCTTTTAAATACAGTGAAGATTGTCCTACAGAACTTGGGGTTGGTTGATCCATCAAACTTAATGAAACAATAATTGGTAGAGAGAGAGAGAGAGAGAGAGAGAGAGAGGGAGGGAGAGAATGAATTGAGTGTATTGATGTATTGAACGGGAAAACATGCACTAAGGAAACAACATTATTAAAGCTAGTTGGTATTTTACAGCTAATATATACAATCGACTAACATCTCCTTGCAAACTCAAGGAGGGTAAGCATCAACCAACTTGAGTTTGGAAACGAGATCACTGAAGTGACTAGGAGGATGAGCCTTGGTGAAAATATTAGCAGGTTGATCTGCAGAAGTAATAGGGAGAAGAAGAATAGTGTCACGTGTAACATGTTGTCGAATGAAATGACAATCAATCTCAATATGCTTGGTGCGATCATGGAAAACATCATTGTGAGAAATTTGAATGACACTCTGATTGTCACAATAGAGAGAGGTAGCTCCAGAAGAAGAAACACCCATATCAGCAAGGAGCTATCGAAGCCAGAGAAGTTCCTGAGTAGTGTCAGCAAGAACTCGGTATTCAGTTTCAATACTAAAGTGGGCAGTGAGGGATTGTTTCTTGCTGCGCCAAGTAAGAAGAGAATCTCCTAAGAAGAAACAGAAACCCGTTGTGGAGCGTCGATCAGTAGGATCCTCAGCCTAATCAGTATCAGAAAAGGCACACTGATCAAGAGAGGAGGAAGCAGAGTAGTGAAGTCCATGGAACAGAGTGCCTTTGAGGTAGCGAAGTATACAGAGTAGAGCAGTATAATGTGGAGTGTGAGGAGCCGACATGTACTGACTAATAAGATAAACAACATTGGCAATTTCAGGATGAGTCACAGTGAGAGAGACGAGACTATCGAGTAGCTGGCGATAAAGAGTAGCATTAGAGAGAAAATCTCAATCGAGAGAAGTGAGACGAATTTGAGGATTAATTGTAGTAGAGTTAGTTTTGCAATATGTAAGACCAACACGTGCCAGAAGATCGGATGCATATTTGGCTTGGGACAAATAGTAACCAGTGGAATCATGGGAGATTTTAAGCCCTAAGAAGTAGTTAAGAGTACCAAGGTCCTTTATCTCAAACTGACGATGGAGAAAACATTTGAGGCGAAGAATACCAGCTGCATCATCACCAGTGATAATCATATCATCCACATAAAGAAGAAGAAGGGTGGTACCATGAGTAGTAGTCCGAACAAATAAGGCAGAGTCATAGGAGCTAGAGGTGAACCCGAAGTCATGAATGGTGGAATTGAACTTAGCAAACCAAGTTCGAGGGGCTTGCTTGAGACCATAGAGGGCATGTTGTAGTTTGCAAACCTTACGAGTTGGATAAGTAGACCTAGGGGGAGGTTGCATGTAGACCTCCTCAAGAAGATTACCATTAAGGAAAGCATTTTTGACATCCATCTGAAAGAGCTCCTAGTGGCGAGCAGTAGCAACAACAAGCAAACTGGGAACAAAGGTAAGCTGAGCAACAGGGGAGAAGGTCTCCTCATAATCAATGCCATATTCCTGGTTGAAACCCTTGGCAACAAGACGAGCTTTGTAGCGCTCAATAGAGCCATCAGAATGAGTCTTGATTTTGTATACCTATTTGCAACCAATCGCAGTCTTGCCAAGAGGAAGATTAATAGCATCCCAAGTATAAGTTTTGTCCAAAGCCTGGAGTTCATTAGTTATAGCTTGCTGCCAAAGAGGATTAGTACAAACTTCACGATAGGAGGTAGGTTCATCAGTAGAGAAGGCAGCGACCCAACAATATAATCACGAAGATGAACAGGTGGTTGAGTTACTCGGTGTGGACGACCCGTGGGAGGATCTGTGGAAGGGAGGGGGGAAGGGCTAGTAGAGAAGGAGGAGACAGACTAGAAGGCGCAATGAGAGATGAACCATCAGGGAAAGCAGTCTGGACGGGATCAGGGGTCAACAAGGGCGTCTCAATGAAGGAGGAGCTTGTATCAAAGTCATTAGAGAAGAGATCTATGGAAGGATTAGTAAATATGACGGAAATGGAGAGTGCGGGTAAGTGAAAGAAGGATATGGAGAAAAACATTTTGTGCTCCAAGAAAACTACATGTTGGGAGATACGAAGATGCTTAGAGAGAGGATCCCAACAACGAAAGCCTTTATGTTCAATCCCATACCCAAGAAAGCAGCAAAGACGAGAACGAGGTTCAAGCTTGGTGTGTTCATGGGATTAAAGCAGAACAAAGCAAGCAGAGCCAAAAACCCAAAGATTGGTGTATGGAGAGGGAGTGCCATGCAAACGTTCGAAGGGAGTTTGATTATTGATGATAGGGGTAGAAGCACAATTGATAGTGTACACAGCAGTAAAGGCAGCTTCCCCCCAAAAGTTTTCAGGGTAGGAAGAAGAGAGAAGGAGAGCGCGAGTAGTGTCAAGAACATGTCGATGTTTTCGTTTAGCACGACAATTTTGTTGGGACGTGCCAGCACAAGAACGATGAGGCTGAGTACCATGACTTTGAAGAAACGAAAGGAAATCTGTATCCCGATATTCCATAGCATTGTCAAAGCGAAAATTTTTAATGGTCTTTGAAAATTGGGTGTGGACTATTTTGGCATAGCTATAATAAAGGTGTTTAAGTTCAGACTGAGTTTTTATGAGAAAAAGCCAAGTAAACTGAGAAAAATCATCAATAAAACAACAAAATAACGAGATCTCCCTATGGTAGTAGTACGGGAGGGACCCTAAATATCCAAATATATGAGATCAAAAGGTGCATGGGAAACAAAAGTACCTTTATTAAATGATAAAGCAGGTTATTTTGCAAGTTGATAGGGTATACAATCAAAAATATCTGGAAGTAAATGACCCAATTGACCACTAGAAACCAAAGACTTTAAGTGACTAACAAAAATATGCCCTAAGCGACAATGCCAAAGATGAAAAGGAGACACAGACAAAGCAGATGCAGGAGCAGCGATCTGGGGGGAATCAGGAACATGAAGGTGAATGAGTTCATAGAGACGTCCATGCTTACAGCCGATCCCAATAGTCTGTCCCGTCTGAGGGTTTTGCACCAAACAACCATTAGCAGAAAATGTGACGGTTAGACCAAGCTCACATAATTGACCAATAGAGATAAGATTTAAGGTTAGAGCATGTATATGATAAACTTGAGGTAAAAATAAATGAGATGTGGCAACAGTACCAACATGACTGACAGACACGAGAGAACCATTAGCAGTATGAATGGAGGGAATATAAGTAGTGGGAGAGATGGAAGAGAAGATAGTAGAGCTGGAAGTCATATGATTACAATAGGCGGAGTCAAAATACCAAGAAGAGTTACTTGGAGTCACAGACAAAACAGTAGGATGAGGTGTACCAGAGGTGAAGAGAAGCTATTTGAACATGGCCTTAACATCAATTTGAGAAAAAACAGGAGCAGACGGAGCAGGAGACTCAGAAAAATCCTCAGAGGCAGCAGCAGTGCGATAAGCAAGAGAAGATTGATTCCCGAGATGATGAGAGCTCCTCTTGGAAGAGCCACCACAAGAGGAGTGGCTAGTAGAAGATGACCGTGATGGATTGTGAAAACAATCCTACTATAGATGATGAGAACCAAGTTTGTTATAGTATCGGTAAGATCTGACAGGGCAATGAACCTGAAGATGAGTAGAATGAAGGCCTCGATTCTGACAAATAAATGCAGGCAGTGGACCGCTGGGTCAGTGAGGGTCGTAACTGAGGAGTGGCAAGAATAAAGTCCATATAATGAGTTTGGAAAGTACCAAGACGAGTCTCCTCGGATAACAGCTCAGAAATAGCTTGTTCAAGAGTGGGCAATGGAAGACGATGAAGAAGAGAGGCATGGACGAGCTCAAAATAGGGAGTGAGAGCCATCAGAAATTGAACCAACCACTGCTGATTATGATATGTAGTGAATAAAACAGCATCTTCAAGGTGAGGCCATGCCGGTTCTGAAAGAGCAAGTTGGTCCCAAATAGAACACATCTGAGAAAGAAAATCATTAATAGACTGACTGGATTCTTGGCACATACGGTGAAGTTGACTATGAAGTTGATACTGATGGGCAAGACTGGTAGTCTGGTGTCATTCATTCAAAAAAATCCCAAACGTCTTTAGCAAGAGTGGTAACAGAGTTAAGCTGAAAACGACCAAACTGAAGACTAATAAAGGGAACAGAGGTATTCTGAAGCCAAGTAATGATCTGGTAGTTCTTACTGTCCCAATCATCGAGTCAATCTTCATATGTAGTAGCAGTTTCATCGACTTCTTTCATCGGTTGGGTCACATCCACGGTGATAATGTGCCAGAGCTTCTTTCCTTTGAAGAAGGAAGACATGGCTTAGGCCCACAGAACATAGTCAGAACCATTAAGAAGAATAGAAATCGGATGGGAGGCATCATGGCGATCCATAATAATAGTGGAGTAGGGCTAAATAAATAGGAACAGACCTGTAGAAGCAAATTTAGGTAAAATAGAGTGTACCAGTGAGTCCGAAAGGTCGAAAATAGCTGGGAAAGGCGTTGTTGTGCCGAGATGATGTTAGCAGAGGGTGAAATGATGTCCACGGTACACAATAGCAGACTAAAGTATGGCGCACAATAGCAGGAGGGGCGTGTGGCGCACCGTAGTAGAACGGTGCACGCGTGGCACACGAGAGCAGAATGGCGCACGCGGGTGCATAGCAGCAAGCACGACGCTCGTAAGCATAGGGCTGACGTCAGATGTTGATGTGAGCAAGCAATAGAGGAGTGCGTAAGGGCGCGTGTGCGAGTGACGGTGGAAGTTGAGACGCGCCGAACACAAAAGTGGCACGTGACGGTGTTTCTGGTGACGGGAGTGGTGCCGTTGGAATCGTGAGGTGATTCCGAGCAGGTTGGTGTAGTGCCACTATGAACGGGACTAAACACCAAAAACAGAAAATACCAGAAGTGTAGAACCGCGCTCTGATACCATGAACAATAGTTGGTAGAGAAAGAGAGAGAGGGTGAGAGAGAGAGTGAGAGAGAATAAATTGAGTGTATTGATGTATTGAATGTATGTTCACAATGTTTCAGATGACTCTTCTTTATAGAGAAGAGAGTTGGTACAAAGGGGCCAAAAGGAGCCGAAAGAAGAAACCGGAAAGCATGTCCTAAGGAAACAATATTATTAAAGCTAGTTGATATTTTACAGCTAATATATACAATCCACTAATACTTAAAAATACCTAGCTTCCCTATAATAATAATAATAATAATAATAATAATAATAATAATAATAATAATAATAATAATAATAATAATAAATTACAAAAAAATCTTAAAATTTGAGTCTTATAATGAAATAAAATTTTAATTTTATCAATTTAAATCTTAATGTTTTGATTTATTTTTAATCTAAATCATCTATCTATTTTTGTTAAGTAAAATTGGCGAAAAAGTAATATTTTAGTCATTAAAATCAATGTAAGTGTATCAAAAATGTATAAAAGTTGTCTAAAATGTTCTTTTTCATTTAGTTTAATGACTAAAATATTAATTTTTTTATCAGTTTTATTTAATAAAAATAGACAAATAATTTAGATTGCAAACAATCAAATATTAAGATTTAAATTAATAAAATTAAAATTTGAGATTTATCTTATTATAAAAATCAAATTTGGAGATTTTTTTTTATTTACAAATTTCTCAAAAAAGAAAAGTTATTGATGTCCAATTGATAAAATCAGTAAGACACAATCCTGTCCAAAAAACAGAAGATTTTTTTCAATTGGCTTAACTGGATCATATTGTTGGGTTTCAGTAAATCTACCATGGGTTTCAACTCAATAATCTAAATAATTCATTTTATATGATTTTTCAATAAGATAATGTTACGTCCCCAAAATATTACAATCAAACCAATCCTTAATGCCAAGGGATAATAGAGATAATATGTTTTCATTCATTAGAGTTCGTATTACAAAGGATAACACATGCAGTATACATTCATAAATGTTCATCCTGAATCTATGGCATGTAATACCAGTTATTGATCAACAAAATAAATGCTTTGCGGGCTTACGTATTTCCAAGACATTGCTTGGTTACAACAAAAGAGAGAGTCATAAGTTTTGTAGACATAAAGCCCTAGGTTTGTACAAACATTATAGTACAAAGTTGTCATGTCCCCAAAATATTACAGTCAAACCAATCCTTAATGCCAAGGGATAATAGAGATAATATGCTTTCATTCATCAAAGTTCGTATTAAAAAGGATAACACATGTAATATACATTCATAAATGTTCATCCTGAATCTATAGGATGTAATACCAGTTATCGATCAACAAAATAAATGCCTTGTGAGCTTACATCTTTCTAAGACATCGCTTGGTTACAACAAAAGAGAATCATAAGTTTTGTACACATAAAGCCCTAGGCTTGTACGAACATTAAATACAAAATAACAAAAAGAGCCTTCAGCTCCTAGGTTCTCCCAAGCTACGTTCATGGAAGAAGCATGTCACCAGTATTTGAAATGGTTTCCCAAGTAGGGTGAGTTAAAGCCCAGTAGGAACAATCTAACACAATATATGAGAATTAACGGGATATGAGTATGATGCACATTTTCATTGCCCTACAACAATATCTTTATAACTTTTTCCAAAACCATGTTATGCCAAACTCGCATTTCAATTCATTCATTTCTATTTGCTATTTTACGGAAATTTCATCCGTGGGAGTCGGCATCCATGTATACAAATGGTTTTCGGGACTTTCACTTTGGACACACAGGTCAACTTAGTTCAACGGAGTCCATCTCCTGTCTTCTCTTCAAAACATGGAGTACATCTCCTTTTTTCTCCTCAATATCATACATATACAATGTATATCATTCAGAATCATATTCAATGATAATGGTTAAAGAATTAGTTTCAATTCACCTAATATACATGCAATGTCTACAACAATTATAACTATCCTCCACCGATAGCTCAAAAAAATTATCTCTAAACAAATATACAATCCCTATAATAGATAAATCATCAAATTTCTATAGGTGAGTGATTAAGCAAATCCAACAACACTATTCATGTATACATTCTCCTAATTTCACATTTTTCATACCGATTTCATTATTTATACAAAATAATTATTCAAGATATTTTAGGGCAAGCTTCATATTTTCCTAATATTAACCCAAAGGTCAAAATCAATCATTTTGACACAAGATAACCTCATACCCAAACCCCATAATCATTTATACAACTCCCACATAAAAACCCCTATTTTCAAACTTGAACCCAAACCCTAGGTTTGCTCAAAACACTCCCAAATCTCACCATTTTTATAAACAGCCTATAACCAAGTTAAAACCCATATTAAAGTATAGAGAGTCCTTACCTCAAGTTTAGAAGAGCAATGGAGCAAGCACGAGACTCCAATGACACCGAAACCAAATTTCAATCGAACCAAAAGTGAAGCTCCCAAAATGCTCTACCCTTTTTCCAAAGATACTAGGGTAGAGAGATCAACGGATCTAGGAGAAAAAGTAGAGAAAGAGAGAGAGCATTTTAGAGAGAGAGTGTTTTACTTTAGGGTTTTTGGAAGAAAAGATATGAAAATGTGATGTAAAAAGTCATTTTCGTAATTTGATATACGCATAGTCCACTCGAGCACGAGAGTTGATGCTCGAGCGTCAGACACAACAAGTTGTTTCGCTTGAGCGCAAGAGTGACCCACTCGAGCTCAGAATACACACATCTAATACTTTTGCAGATGACAGACAAACCGCTCGAGCGCAAGAACGGCCGCTCTAGCGCCCACTTGCTCGAGTGTAGAGAACGCCACTTGAGCGTCGAAAACAGTCGTGCAGCACTTTTGCAGATGTGCAAAGTAGTAAGAGTTTGCAAATCCTGCTCGAGCGCAAGAAGGGCCGCTCGAACGGAGGGCCAAAAATCTAGGCAACACAAGGTTTGAAAACCAAACAACCAACCTGTTCCAAACATACTCAACACGTCCAAATAATCAAATTTAAGGAGGAATAAAGAGAAAGACAATGGACAACATTTAGAAACCACAAACCTAAGTTCGGACTACCACAAGTGTTGGGTCAAAATCAAGATCACTATAGATAATCTATACAAAATTAAATCAACAAATAACGATAGTCACATAATTAAATCATATTTATCTTTTAAAAAATTATTATCAAAATCATTTATGCTGTGTATTTTATTAATAACAAATTTCATATATGATCAAATTCGATTTTTTAGATGAATATTTTGTTTAGGAATCAAAAGTTTGGTATCTGACAACTTTACGTAAAGTCAAGCTTATCAATTTCTTAGTTGTTTAAACACACGTGTATATATATATATAGATACTAGTTTACACAGGCCAAGCATGGCACGGCCTATTGTTATAATATGTTTAAGTTTTGTATTTTGATAATTTTTTAAAAATTAAAATATTGTTATATGAAATTTAATACGATAAATAATTAAATATATGATAGAATTATATTGTATGATATGTATATTTTTTGATTTGTTATACACCTAATGATGTCGACTTGAATTCTATTATCATATCATTTTTAGTGAATTTATGAGTCTTTAATATTTCTTCGGAATTTATATATATATATATATATAAATTATGAGCATTTTTAGTACTCTCTAAAAGTCTTATTCTATCAAACCCATAGTACGGTGTCATTTCGGTTCATAACCATATGCTTTGTCGTTAATTCACTAATTTTGTGTATTATTATAGATGTGTTGGAAATTCTCATTTTTACTCTAAATTAAATTTTGCTCTTATAGCATTGGTAGACCCAAAATATAAGGATTTGACTCAACTAATTTAAGTTCATGACAATTTAAATTAGAGGCTCCATATAAATTATAAATGCTTAATTAGTAATTTTGAATCTAAAAATACAATAAAAGTAACATTTAACTAATATTTTGTGGTAGTTGGTTCAAATTTTATTTTGTATTATAAATTTATATTTTATTTAATATTTTTTATACATTGGTGATTTTTTTTTTTTAATCTAGATTTTGATAAATCATAAAGCAATAAGACTCAATTTATCTTCTTCTTCTTCTTTTTGTTTTTGTTTCTGTTTTTTTTTTTTTTGTTTTTTGTTTTTTTTTTTTTTTTTTCATGCAAAGATTCTTCATGCCTTGATTTATGTAAATAAATTAAGTATATAATTTTTTATACATTGGTGATTCTTTTTTTTTCTTTTTTTTTTTATATCTAGATTTTGATAAATCATAAAGCAATAAGACTCAATTTATCTTCTTTTTTTTTTTTTTTTGTTCATGTAAAGATTCTTCATGTCTTGATTTATGTAAATAAATTAAGTATATAATTTTAGTGATTATATATGTGGCAGCTATTAACAAATAAAAATATTGCAAGTATTTAT
The DNA here is from genome assembly GCA_025200525.1 of Camellia lanceoleosa. Lineage (NCBI taxonomy): Eukaryota > Viridiplantae > Streptophyta > Magnoliopsida > Ericales > Theaceae > Camellia > Camellia lanceoleosa. The sequence goes on from CM045760.1 coordinate 44,242,465, forward strand.
TATTTTATCTAAACATTTTTTCATTTTTCATTTTTTTTAATATAATTATATACAAAGAACCTAATTTTGTTAGTTCGCCTAGAACCCAAATTATTTTAGGCCGGCCCTGTTTGCCACGCCAAGTTTGCGTAAACTTGCTAAGAAAATATTAAGAAAGCGTTTACCGTTAATATTTATTTCAATTGTAGAAGGTGGGTTCAAGTACATTTATGTAACATTGCTATATCAATTTTACGTAAATTTGTTGGTAGACTTTTAAATAAATGTAGTTTTATTCATATTAAAACATCATATGTCTCATTTATAATTATTCATTATATACATTAAAATATTCATCACTTTAGTTTACAATTATAAAAATATCATTACGACATCAATTTTGTATAAAAATTATATATGTATATTTTTCTTCTGAAGTCTTTTTATGCCCAAATGTATTACAAATGAAGTCTGTAACAAAATAGAAGTGTATTGGTCAACTCCCATTGCTTTCAAGTTTGTTCAACTACGCAACAAACATCCGCTGAAGTTTTATCAGGGGAGAACTTGTCACGGTAACAATAATCAATGGTGTATTCATTAAGGGAAATTATACTTTGTATCTCTGCATTTTATATTAAATTTTATTTTAGTTGATACATATGAAATTATAACAATCAATTCTTTGTATTTTTGGTCAAATCTCACTTTAACTCCTACACATAAAATCGCAACATCGAATTCCTGCACTTTTGATCAAATTTCGCTTTGAGCCCTACACAAGTGCAATGTCCTCCTATTACTCAATTATTTAAATCTTTAACAGAATGTGACAAGAATGTGATTACCAAATGGGGGTAAGAGAATAAAATTATCTTTATTTTCCACCAATACTCACTTTGTCCAACGTGATAAGTACGTGAAAGTTATATATATAATTGGAACCAAGAGGTAAATAAACCTTTTGAAATAAAAAAGGTAGCTAAGAAATCGAAGAGAAAAAGATGAATAGATAGAAAACTATGTTATAGTGAAAAATAGAATTTCGTGATTTATACAAAACACTAGTTCATTTTTTTAATTGTTCACAATTTATGCTTTGTTTTAGCTTAATACAATCATAATTTGATATACATTTTGGGACAAAGTATGTATTGATAGAAAACGGAGATGATTTTCTTTTTTTACCCTCATTTTGTAGTTACATTCTTGTCACATGACTAGATTCTATTAAAAATTTAAACAATGGAGTAACAAAATAGAGACATTGACATTGGTGTAGAGAACAAAGTGTGATTTGATAATAAAAAAAAAAAAAAAAAAAATGCAAGGGATTGACTCTAACGATTTCATGTGTAGGGACCAAAGTAAAATTTGACTAGAAGTGCATGGGTTAACTATCATGATTTTTTATGTAATGGCTAAAGTAAAATTTGATACAAAATGCAGAGATGCAAAAATGTCATTTCTATTCTTGATTTGATGATAATGCTTATCATATATTATGGGGACTATTTGTTACAATTTAAATGAGTTTATTATAATTTATTTTAATTTAAGAGTACTTTTTAGTGCAACTACTTATGGCTTATTAAACTTAAATAAGTTGGAAAAAAAAATGATTATGTGGAAGTTAAGAGAGAGATACTTAAATAAGATAAAATTACATTTGAAATTCCTTTTAAATATAAGTTATATATGATGGATTAAATATGACTAAATTTGTTTTTTGCTTTCTATATAAAGATTTTTTAAATTTCAAAATTATAGACATAATTTGATGGACCAATATTTTGATGCCATGTGTGTTTCTTCAACATTTAAATTTTTAGAAAAATCAAGAAATTTAGATTGATGATTTAAAGCTCATTTGAGTCTTTGGTCTTTGGGTGGATGATAAAAAATTATTCGTGAAATTTGCAACTTTTGACAGAAGCAGAGAACAGGGGAAGTTCTTTGCTCAAAAAACAGCCCAGCACCTTCACCCTAGAAAGGAGGTTAGGAGAGGCTCAGATCATTTCACCAGCAAGAATACATTTGCAGATGTGGTAAGGGGTACTCATGTAATAGCCAGAGACTCCATTACAGTTAAGGCAGAGGAGTATGGCATTGGATGGCTCTACGACAGTGTCTTAGGCCCCGTTTGGGGAGTGGCTAAATTAGCCAATTAGCCAAAAAGTTACATTTTTAGCCAAAAAGCCAACAACCCATACCAAAAAATCAAAGATTCTCTTTTCTCTCTACTTTTTGCACAGCTTTTCGTAATTAGCCAAAAAGTCATCCCAAACATACAAGTTTTTTTTACCTACTTTTTTAGCCAATTAGCCAAAAAGTTACTAAATTAGCCTGTTCCCAAACGAGGCCTTAGTCTGCCTTAAAGTCAGCCATGTTAACATTAGCTTGAAGTTCGAACTTAATGTTAGAGGCATTGATGGATTTGAAGCCAAAACATGTGACGACCGTGATGTGGTGTTATCCTTCAAGTCCAAGGAGGAAATGGCAACAAAGATGATGGTCATCAAAGACATTATAGAAGATTGGTGTGAAGTCATCATCCAATGGACGCCTCAGGTTGCTCTGCCACAGGAGAGAATAGTTTGGATTAGTTGTTATGGCATTCCATTACACTTATGGAATAGGGCCGATCTCGTTAAGATTGGAAGCATTTGGGGTGAAGTAATTGAAGGTGCTGAATGCATGCCCCAATCTCTTGGGTATGGTAAGATCAGGATCCTCACCAACTGCATGGAGCCTATTAACAAGGTCATCAACCTGGAGGCTAAGCATTCCTCTCATCCTGTGAGAGTTTTGGAAGTTCAGGTCCCAGAAGCTAAAACAACTAATCAATGCTGCAGTTGTTTGAATCGTTCCGATAAGATGAATGAGCATAGAGCTGATGAGGAAGAGGAGGACCATGACTCCAACAGAGTTGGTAAGCCATTGCAGAATTTCTGAGATGAGTCAACTCAACCCAAGGAAGGTGGGTCAGCCCAGGGTCAGGACAAATTCAAAATTGAAGCCAGTAGAAGATCGGCACATGGGGATGGCAGTGTTATAGAAGCAAAATGGAAGAGTGATACGATCGTTCCTGAGTCTTGCAGCATAGTAGGCAAGGAGCTTGAGGCAGTGGCAGGTAGTAGTGCATTTAATGCCTTAAAACTGGCTGATCAAGGTAATGATGGGCAAGTCTTCACGCCTGGTTTTATGAGGAGTTTGAATGGGTCTAGCCTAAATATACCTGGACTGAACTTGGAAGTGGTCCTGGGTCATAATCATTTAAATCATACGTTGGGTGGGCTGAATGAAGTTCAGAGTGGGCTGAAATTGGGAGTGGACTTGGGCCATAATCATTTAAATCATGAGTTGGGTGGGCTGAATGTAGTCCAAAGTGGGCCTGAGCTGTGTGATGCTCATGTGAATATAGGAGTTGTTGATACTGGGCTTGGGTTTAGAGAATCTAGTGTTTCTTAGTCAATAGGGGAACACACACAGCACAGAGCCATAGCTGAGAAAAGAAAAGGTAAGGCAAAAGCAAAAGGGAAAGAGAAGATAAGCTACCTTTGGCCGAAAAAGGGCTTTTTGGGTCTGGAAAAAAGGGTGGGTTCCAAGGGTGCATCGTCCAGCAAATCAGTTCCAAAGAGTTCATTGCTTAGAGGATCTATAGCTTAAGCCTCACTGTTAGCATCCTATGGCAGTGAAGGAGATGGGGACAGAAGAATTTTGGATGAGGCACAAGCTTGCTTGCAGATGGGTAAAGTGTTGGGAGTAGAAATGAATGGTCAGGAAGCTGAAGTTCTGAAGAAGATTGTGGACCTTGAAGTTAAAGACATAGGTTGGATGGTCAGTGAGGAGGGTGCAGCAGCCGGATAGGCACGCATTCTAGGAACTCAAAGGTGTTTTTTATATATTCCATGAAGATCCTATCTTGGAACATTAGAGGAATAGGCCGGCTGGAAAAGAAGGGGAAAATTCGAAAAATTCTAAAGGCTAGAAATGTTGATGTAGCATTTCTTCAAGAAACCAAAAAATCTGCAGTAGTTGAAAAGGATGTGCGAGCAATGTGGGCAAGAAATAAGATGGAATTTTTGGCAGTGGATTCTAAAGGCCTTGCTGGGGGACTACTATGCATTTGGGATCTGAAAGGTATTTCAACTTAAGGAATGTTGTGGTAATAGGAGATTTATTTTGCTCTCAAGTACTCTATTCTCTTCTTTCCATTGTGTTATTCTTAACATTTATGCACCTAATGAAGTCTGTATTAGGGGTAAGCTGTGGGATCACTTGATAAAGCTCAAGAGAGAGTTTCCTAACCCCTAGTGTTTGTGTGGTGACTTTAATGAAATTAGAAGCATTGGTGAAAGAAAAGGATGCATTAGAAGAGATAAAGGAATGAGAGAGTTCATTGATTTTATTGACAAATGTGAAGTGCAGGTGTAACATGCCCGCGAGGGACCTCACTACAGTTCGGACTCGATTTTGTCACGGTTCCCAATCTTGAACCAAAGAGTCCAAATCCGGCAAATCGTTTTGAAGGAAAACAGATTTTTTTGAAAGAAGTGCCAAACATGGACTGCTTTGCCAGATAACAGAGTCGCCACCTAAATATTTTAAAATGGGAAATTTAGAAAACCCTGACTCGGTGCCGAAAGGCCACGTGTCCATCATCACCAAAGTTGGCTCGGGAACTTGGGTACGATTAGGGAAGGTCACATTGTGAGCACCCCCTCTCGCCCGGTCAAAGACCGGCCTCTACTAACCATGATATCTGTTTTTGAAAACTTTGTGAGTTCTTATTCCGGTTATTAGCCTAGGTTACTATGTGATGCGCACAGCATACAAGTATAGACTGAATCGCCTGAATTGGAACTGAACATCTCATGTTTGTTTGTTTGAAAATGGTTTGATGGTGCTACCCCGCAAGTAGGCTAAGACGCGGATTTGCCACCCTCGGGTGGGCTTAGAAAACATAATTTTGCCACTATCTAGTGGGCTTAAAACAAACAGTCGATGAATTGTCCCAATTCAGATAACTCAACCTCCACCCACAGGCATTCAAGGCAGTTATAGCACATAAGCAGTTAGCCTCATGGTAAGCATGCTATTCATGGCAACACTCACACGCATGCAAGGATGCTAAAGCATAAAACTCACCGAGTACTCCAAGCCAAAACAGAAAACTGGTTAGGAATCATGCGTGATCCTACATATACTGAAATGCCTAATGCAACACATGCAAAAATGCAAACTATAGCAGACTCGGCTATTCTAAAGATGGCATGTGGAATGCTACAACTATCAAGTATTCAATTTGGAATCCAAATCTGAGACGGTTTGTATGATCTGATGCGCCGAGCCCGGTGCATGCAAACAGATGAATGATGCAAACATGCTGTCATACTGTTATGCTAATTGAAATATGCCCTATATCTAACCATCATAAGCGGGTAAATAAAAGGGAAGAAAGAAATGGGGGTTGGAGGACATACATCACACTCACACACCCTTATTACAACATTGCCCTCGCGCAGAGGGTCCGAATTAATAATAATACAGTCCGAAAACGAAAGAATAATACAGTCCGAAATAATACAAATTTCTAATTAATTAACAAATTAAACTAAGAAAGTTGTAAACTGGCATGCAAACCAGGGACTGCCTTGCTATGATGAATAGTATATGCTAGACTGCCTCGGGTGGAAATCCACTAGGATGCCCCAATTAGCCTCTGTTTGCAGTATTTCTCGAAATGCGCGCCGGACTCCGAAAAGTTATTGATCCTCGGTTTTACTGTAACAGAGAGCAAGAAAAGGGCATAGCAATGTATTTTCACAAATATATGCATGCCTCGATCCTCGTGCCACCAATCACGCATATCGATGCATGATGGCCGAGGAGCCAAATTGCACGACTCAATATAGGATGAATGTGCATGAATGCTACAACAAAACCTAACTCCATCATGGGTAATCCGGAGTGTCGATGACTTGGGAATTGAGATCCATTCCGTCACTCGGAGTACGGAATGTACCTCGTTTCCCGTGCCCGGGCTAACGCCTATCCCGAACACGATGCAATATGCATGGTATGCATGAAATGCAGCTAACATGTGATATAGCATGCACAATGCTATGAAAATGAGATGCCTCGAAATACGTGCACACGGGCACGCAAATCGAGAAAATGCATGAATGCAATTTAAGATACAACCTAGTATCCACAATTCGGATGAAAATGAAGATGCCTCGAAATGCGTGCCCACGGGCACGCAAATCGAGAAAATGTATGGATGCAATGCAAATAAGCATGAATGCGATCTAATATATAATTTAGCCTGCACAATGCTATGAAAATGAGAAACCTCGAAATGTGTGCACACGGGCACGCAAACCGAGAAAATGCATGAATGCAATCTAAGATACAACCTGGTATGCGCTATACTGGGAAAATGAGATGAAAACGAGATGCCTCGAAAAGCGTGCACGCGGGCACGCAAACCGAGGCCATGATGTGAGACGCAAATCGGATAAAACCGAAGTGCCTCGAAATGCGTGCACACGGGCACGTAAACCGAGGCGATGATGTGAGATGCAAATCGGATAAAACCGAAGTGCCTCGAAATGCGTGCACACGGGCACGTAAACTGAGGCGATGATGAAATGCAAACCGGATAAAATCGAAGTGCCTCGAAATGCGTGCACACAGGCACGCCAACCGAGGCGGCGATGCGAAATGCAAATCGGATAAAACTAAAGTGCCTCGAAATGCGTGCACACGGGCACGCAAACCGAGGCGATGATGCGAAATGCAAATCGGATAAAACCAAAGTGCCTCGAAATGCGTGCTCACGGGCACGCAAACCGAGGCGATGATGAAATGGAATGAAATGGCATACGGAATGCAAATTGGGCTTACGCCAACATGAGAGGACCTCAGCCGCACTCACATAAGCTGCCGTCGGATAAAAAAGAAGTGCCTCGAAATCGTGCACTGCACACGATGCATAAACCGAGGCGGTGATGTACAGGCATGAAAAATACAGATCAGGCTTACACTAACATGAGAGGACCTCAGCCGCACTCACATAAGATGCCAATGAATGAAAACGGAGTGCCTCGAAGTGCGTGCCCACGGGCACGCAAACCGAGGCAATGCACTAAAGCATGAAATGACATGGAAAATGATATGCAAGCATGCAAACCAAATTTCAGCAGCTAAATAAAGGGGAAAACAGCCCCGAAATGATACGAAATGACAATTAATGCATGAAATCATCCCGAAATGTGATTTTAAGTACCCGAAATGGCCTACGGCTATGCTAAACATGCAAAATTGGTACATGAAAGCAAAAATAGTAGCAAGGAAGCCCCCAAAATAGCATCTTTTCAGTACAAAACATGGCCAAATTGTGAGCATAGATATCGCAACAATGGCATGCAAAAATGGGGGAAAAGAGGGGATTTATTAAGCAAGTAGTATATAGAAAATTCAAACCACAAAATTCCCTTCTACAACTTTTTAGAGGAGTCCAAAATATGCATATTTACAGTGAATGAAAACTCCAAAATCAGTATGTAGATAGGCTCAAAATAGCATGCAATATATGGACCAAAAGAAGGCTATAATGATAGATCATGCATGGAAGCACCAAACAACTTTGGACCCTTAACAAAACATGAAGAATGAGCCAAAATAAGGCACTTTCTAAGCCTGATGAAGGCCGAAAACAGAAGTTAGAATGGCCTAAAAAATCATGCAATTTTACGGAAAATATGAAGGATATAACATGAAGTACCAAAATAATTCATCAAATGGCTTAAGGCCCTTAACAAAACACAAAGAATGGACCAAAATAAGACTCTTTCTAAGCCTGATGAAGGCTGAAAACAGGAGCATGATAAGCTTAAAGAAGCATGCAACATAGGAATAGAACATGAATTCAAAGCAAGTGGCATGTAGAGCATGAAAACTAAGTTGAGCCCTTATTCAATGTTGAAGAGGGGCTCAAAATAAGCACAATATCAGTTCATGAGATGCTCCAAATCAGATCACAAATAGGCCAAATAAATCATGCAATTTTACGGTAAATTGGAAGAAATGCAAAGCAAGTGCATGATAGAGAGGCCAAACACAGTTGAGCCCTTATTAAATGTTGAAGAGGGGCTCAAAATAGGCCCACTCACAGTTTATATCAGGCTCGAAATCAGATCACTCATAAGCTAAAGAAAGCATGCAAAATAATGGCATTCCAAGAGGTATTGAAACAAGTGCATCATAGAGGGCTCAAACAGGGTTGAGCCCTTAAACAAACATGTAGAATAGCTAAAAATAAGGCCCCTTTCAGTTAGGTCCAGAGCTCAAAACAGTGAGCAAGTAGGGTTAAGAAAAGAGACAAGAAAATGGTGTAAAAGAGAGGGATTGAGACTTACCCTTGAAGACCTTTCTTTCCTTGCTTCTTGACTTGAGAAATGTTGCTTCTAAGCCTCTAAGAACCTCTTCTTGTTGCTGGAAATGGAGTGGTGATGGTAGTGCTTGATGATGATGAACAAAAGGCACCAAAACTTGGATGTTTGAAGGTTTTTAGAAGAGAGGAATGGAGGAGATGTATATGCAAGGCTTAAAGGATTTTTTTTCTCTCCCAAAACCAGGTTCGGCAGCTGGTTTATATGGCCAAAAAAGGGATCAAAAAGGAGGGCCAAAAGGGAGTGGAAAATACACCCAAGTTTTCCCTCAAAATATCTTTTTCCAAATCTAGATATTTTGAGGGAAAATAATGCCTAGCTGGAATACACTCAAAGAGAGGAATAGGGCCGGCCAACTCATAGGGGCAAAATCGTCATTTCACAAAAGGGGTGGATGGCCAGCTAGATAAAAAAAAAGAAAAAACTGCCGAGAAGACCACTGGCTGGTGGGTGCTAGGGAAGTCCAAAAATTTCCATTCAAGTGTCCAAATTGAAGCCCCGGAAGTTAGCTTTCCAATTCCGCAAACCTTGCATCAAAATTCCTTCTGTAGAAAAAGTTATGCCAGTTTCCGTAAAGTCGCGCAGATTCAGTCCAACCGGACTTCAACCAACCATATCTCCTCCCCCCGGATTTGGACTTAGGAGATTCTTGAGTGAAAAATGAAGCCCCGGAAGTAAGATTTCCAATGGTGGTGGCCTCATATTTTAATTCCTCTTGTGCAAAGAGTTCCGCTTGTTTCGGTGAAGCCGCGCAGACTTTTCTCCTTCCCGGATTCGTGCTGAACCACTTTTGACCAAGCAGATAACTGGTTGCTGAGACAATTGCTAGCCTCCCATCCTCCAGTGATCTTCCTGGTGCTAAAACAGAGGTACCTTCCAAAATTGAACAAAAACTAATGCAAAACGAAAGCTCGGGGACCAAAACCGCGCGGGGTCCCGAAAATGGGCTGCAGGCACCGAAAATGGCGTTCAGCCACGAAGTGGGAATTTGAGGCCCCAGTGTTCCTCAGTATGATTAAATAGAGGCACTTGCCAAAATTTGAACAAAAACCGATGCAAAATGAATGCTCGGGGACCAAAACCGCGCGGTTTGGGGTCCCGAAAATGGGCTGTGAGCACCGAAAGTGGCGTTCGGCCACGAAGTGGGTATCAGAGGGCCCAGTGTCCCTCGGTATGATAAAACAGAGGTACCTGCCGAAAACTGGAAAAATCGGGGATGGTTGGGCGGTCCCGAGGCACAACCTGACGGCTCAAAACGGGAACCGGCTCAAATGGGCAAAATGGCCTACGGCCACGAAAAGTAGCTCACGGCCACTGAGAGATAGCCTACAGGACCACTCCCTCCCCTCAGGAAAGAAAACAGAGAAAACCGAGTCTGGTTCGCAAACCGAGACAAGGCACAGAAAAGAGTTCGGAAGTCCGGAGGCAGGGCGCTCGGCCGCAACTCTGAGACTTCTGAACGAGCACAATATGCAACATCACCGAGCGCTCAATCGGTGACGTCTGAGTCTTAAGGTTGGTCAAAAATGGGGTGTCTACAGCAGGATATGCCTTTACTTGGCAGAAAATATACTTGGTGTAACTCACTAGCAGGAGAAAAGTGGAGTAGAATAGACAAGGTGTTAGTTGATCCTCAATGGCTGGAGGTGTTCAATTTAAAACTGTGGGGTCTTCCAAGGCTCATTTCTGATCACTGTCCTTTGTTATTGATGGAAGATGATCGAGATTGGGACCCTAAACCGTTTAGAGTAATTAATGCTTGGAGCCTACACCCAAGTTTTCCAGCTTTTGTGGAGAAGGTATGGAAAGAGACTAAAGTTCTAGGATGGGCTGGGTTTGTACTTCAAAAGAAGCTTAAATTATTGAAGGTAAAATTAAAGAAATGGCATAAAGAGGTATTTGGGTGTGTAAATGAGCAGCTAAAGGAAGCTGAGGAGGAATTGCATCGTCTGGATTTATCTGCGAAATCTAGAGATCTGGACAATTCAGAGAAACTTAGAAGAGGGGTAGTCAGAGATCAAGTATGGAAACTAAGCAAAATGGTCGAGTGGCTGTGGTTGCAAAAATCGAGGCTCAATTGGAATTTGAAAGGGGATAGAAATACCAGATTTTTCCATGTGGTGACCAAGAGTAGGCAGAGTAGAAATGAGATTTTTTCAATTTCTGTAGGGAATGTGCTGTATGAAGACCCTGCTCAGGTTAGGCAACTGGCCTTTGACCACTTCAGTAATCAATTCAAAGAGGACTGGAGAAGTAGACCCAAGCTTGGTGGTCAATTTAAATCTATTCTAGACTGCCCTGGATTTGAAAGTTTGGAAGATGCTTTTTCAGAGGAAGAAATCAGAGCTGCTGTGAAGGACTGTGATGGCAATAAGGCCCCTGGGCTAGATGGCTTTAACTTGTCTTTCTTCTAGAAATCTTGGAAGTTTTTGAAATCTGACTTGTTGCAGTTTTTCAAGGACCTTCATAGGAATGGTAGGTTGGTCTTGGGGCTTAATAGCTCCTTTATCTCTCTAATTCCTAAGGTTGATAATCCAGTTGGGCTTGGTGACTATAGACCTATAAGCCTTGTTGGTTCGGTTTATAAAGTCTTAGCAAAAGTCCTGGCAAGAAGACTAAAAGGAGTGCTCCCTCACATCATCAGTGCTGCACAATCGGCTTTCATTGGTGGTAAAAACATCTTGGATGGTATTTTAATTGCTAATGAAATAGTGGATGGTTGGAGAAAAACCAAAAGGAGGGGTGTGATTATCAAGCTGGATTTTGAAAAGGCCTTTGACTCTGTTAATTGGTGCTACTTATCATCTATGCTCTTGAATTTTGGGTTTGGAGCAAAGTGGATTAGTTGGATTAAAGAATGTATCTCCACAGCCAAACTCTCTGTCTTAGTCAATGGGTCACCAACAGAGGATTTTTCTCCTCAAAAGGGATTCAGGCAAGGTGACCCCCTTTCTCCATTCTTGTTCAACATAGCCGCTGAAGGCCTCAATATCCTTATGTCTAGAGCTTAGCAGGATGGTCTGATTAAGGGGATGAAGGTGGGTTCTAGTGAAGTGTTGTTAACACATCTACAATTTGCCGATGATTCTATTTTGTTTTGCGAAGCTGAGGAAATGGAAGTGTGCAATATTAAGAGGGTCTTGAGGTGTTTTGAAGTGATCTCTAGGCTGAGAATAAACTACCATAAGAGTATGGTGTGTAGGGTTAATGTCCCTGAGGAGTCTTTATCCACATTCGCTGCAAGACTACATTGTCAACCTAAGGCTCTCCCTTTGAAGTACTTGGGGCTGCCTTTGGGAGCTAACCCTAATAAGAAGTCTACTTGGAAGCTTGTCCTTGATAAAGTCAGAAGCAGACTTGCAGGTTGGAAAAGGAAGCTGCTATCATTCTCAGGGAGGCTTACTCTACTAAAATATGTGTCCTCTGCGCTGCCTATGTTCTACCTATCCTTATTTAAAATGCCTGTAGGGATAGCTAGAGAATTTGACAAGCTACAGGCTAATTTTCTTTGGAGAGGGTCAGAATCAAGAAAACCAATTCACTTGATTAAGTGGGATGATATAACAAAGAATGTGAAGCAGGGGGGTTTAGGTATCAGGAGAGTTAGGTTGGTTAATGATTGTATGCTACTAAAATGGTGGTGGAGATTTGGCTCTAAGAAAGATGCCTTGTGGAGAAAAATCATTTGCAGCAAGTATAATTTGAATGAAAACAGCTGGTGCCCCTCCTCCTTCCCTAGCAACAGGCTCTCTTGTGTTTGGAAAGGTATCATATCTATACCAGAGAGGAGGAATAGTCTAATGGTATTTTACCTCAATAATGTACATATCAAGGTAGAGGATGGAAATAGAACATTTTTCTGGAAGGATAAATGGTGCAGTAATTCTAGTTTGAAAGATGAATTTCCAACTCTTCACAGATTAGTGGTGGGCAAGGAAGAAACATTGAGATTAATATATGACAAAAGGGTACATTCAGGGGCTTGGAATTTTCAATTCAGAAGAAGGTTATATGAGTGGGAAGAGAGGGAAGTTAGTAGGCTCAACTTGCTACTGGTTTTTGCTCCTGCTCCTTGTTCTGTTCTGCAGGACAAATTAGTCTGGTTGGCTGAAGGACTTCTGTATATTAAAATGAAATTGGCACCCTTAGTCCCTCTCTCATTTCTTGTAAGTTTGTTTGGAACTCTTTTGCTCCTCCTAAGGTTCAATTCTTCTGTTGGTTAGCATGGAGAAACAGAGTTAAGTCGGCTGAATTTCTTCAGAAAATTGGAGTGTTACAAGCTAATGCTCCTGCTCTGTGTGTTTTTTGTAAATCTGAGACTGAAACTTCCATTCATCTCCTGCTGCATTGCTTCTTTGCATGGAAGGTTTGGGCTAATATGATGGATTGGTGAGAGTTGAAGGGAGCTTTTCCAGGTTCAGTAGAAGGTTTACTTCACTGGTGGGATGGGGTGTATTTGAACAGGAAAGAAAAATGGATATGGATGGTCATTCCCTTAGCTGTCATATGGTCTCTGTGGAAGCTTAGGAATGAGTGCATCTTCAAATCTGCTTCGCCTCATTTAGTGGACCTGTGTGAGTCAATCAAAATCAGAGTTGCACTGTGGCTCAAACATAGATTCAAGGACTGTCATTTCTCTGTGCAAGATTTTTTAACCAACCTGAGGCAAATTAGATTGAGTCTGGGGAGCAGATCTATTTTGGGCATCTGATTCTAGATTGGAGTTGACTTGAGGCTGCTGTTATGTGATGGTGATGACCCTGCCTTCTGCTGTTCTGTGCTGATTAAATCTTGGGGCTGCTTGCATTTTTCAGGCTGATAATCCTGCTTTGTGCTGATTAAAACCAGTGTTGGAGGACCATTTAAACAGACTTGCTTTTTTGCTTGGAGTTTCAACAATTGGTGTCTATGTGTCTCTGTGCTAGTGGAATTCATCTGTTTGGCGCTGATCTCTGGGCTGCTTGCAAAGAGAAAGGGTGCAGTTGGGGTTGTAAATCTAGGTGTTCCATGCTTTCTTCTATGTTTGGCTCGGCTGGGCCCATCTGTCATGGGATGGTTCTGTTTTATCCTGTTCTTTGCTGTCATGGGTGTCCAGTTCTTTGCTTTCCTCTTTGTTGGTGTCTTACCAACTGCTATCTATTGTTTTATTGATTTTGTCAATGTTTTTGCTTGTACATTATCAATAAATTCTTCTTTGGCTGCCTCAAAAAATATATATATATAAGCAAAACTGTTATTGTCTTGTTGAGACTTAAAGTTTTAATAAAATTTTCTAATTTTTTTTGAATTTTTAAATATAAAAATAGATTTTTAATTTTCATATTAGTTCTTTTTATTTTATTGATATTTCTCTTATCATTCTATCAAATACTCAAATAATCAAAATGGTAGTTTTTAATTTTTGTCATGTTATAAATCTAACAAAAAACTGCAATAATTTAATTTGACTCGTCTATTTAAAATTTTGAAATTTAAAATTTTTTATATAGAAAGTCAAAAAAAGAAAAGAAAAATATAAACATATTTAATCTGAAATTTAAATGTTTTAAAATAAAATTTCAAATATAACTTTAATCTTTTATAATTTGAAAATTTAAAAATATATTTTAAAAATCTTTATATAGAAAATATTTTTAAAAAAATCAAACTTATTTAATTTATATTTAATTTGAAATTTAAAATGTTTTGAAAAGAAATTCAAAATATAAATTTAGTCTTACATAATTTTAAAATTTTAAAATATTTATTTAAAGATATTAATAAAAAAATTATTTTTGAAAATTAAAAGATACATGTGGCATATAAAAATTAAGGTGTCAAAAATATTTACAGCAAATTTATTATTTAAAAAATATTTATTAATTTAAGAATTAATTAGGCATGAATCATGACAATTATCTAATGACATGATTCTGAGCTAAAAATTAGCATAAAGATCAATTCCAACACAGTTTTTAGGAGACTTGGGGTGCTGTCTCACTGTGACGTACTGGTTAAAATTTTTCTCGATTTTATTTTAATGATATGAATTGTTTATGTTATAGAATTCATCGATTATATTATTCATATAAAAAATGAGGTTAATCGGACAATCGTCACCCATGATTGGACCATAATTATTTTAAAAAAAATTGTCAAAATTATACAAACTGTCTATTTTTTTTTTTTAATACATAAATCTAGTCTTGTTATACAAAAAATTAAGGTTTCAAAATTTAGGGATAAAATTATTTTTTAGGAACCAAATAATTTTGTAACAAAATGTGTCATTATTATATTTTTATGCAACGAAAATTGGATATTACTTATGAATTATTATCTTTTTGGGATCAAATTTTTTGTCTCAAAAAATAAACATTTTTTAGATCAAATTATTTTGTCCCTAAAAATGGATTTATTAGTGACATTTTAAAAATTTTGTCGCTAAAAGCTTTATTTTTTATTTTTCAGACCAACTTTTTAGTGACTATCTTTACGAAGATAGAAATTGATCCATAAATATCTTCTGTAATAAAATTTTCACTTTTTTTTTTTTTTTTTGTCTCTTAAACTCTTACGTGTTGTAGTGTGGGTTATATATATATATATAATTAACTTAATATTTTACATAGATGATTTACTCAACAAACTCTACAATATGAACGGTTCGAATTATCAAAATATATTTGAAAAATGCTCTCACAAGCTCATAGCACGGTGTTGTGCCTCCAATTCCAGTTTTTAGGTTATTGTTGGGACACTTATGTGTAAGTTCTAATAAGTGAACTTATTGTCCAGTAGGTCCTATGATAATTAATAACTTTTTTTTTTCTTTTTCTTTTTTCAAATTTTTTTATCAAACACTATTAACAAACATTACTAATTGTTAATTTTCAGTTACAGTTGAAAAGTGTAAAAAAAATATGTCACTAATTATAAATTTTAGCGACAGTTTAAAAAAATCATCACAAAAAAGTCACTAATTTTCAACTTTTCTAATAGTTTGAAAAATTCGTCACAAGAAAACCTCACTAATTGTAAGTTTTAGCCATAATTTATAATAATCGTGACAAAAAAAAAGTCACTAATTGTCAATTTTAATGGCACACAAAAAATAGTCACAAAAAATTATTTTTAACGACAATTTACTAAGACTTATTTTCAATAGGATTTGATGAAAATTGAGTCCAACTATTAAGATTTATTTATAAATTTTTAATTTTTGATTCAATATTGAAACTTTTAAACTGACTTATATCCGTCACAACATAACACATCATGATATGATTTAAATATAAACTTCAAATTTATTATTACCAAATGCTTTTATTAAAAGGTGGTGGGTTTGGTAGTTTATGAATTTTGTTGATAGATCAAATCACTAGGAAACATATTGCTTATTCTTCATTTTTGAAATTTCTCTATGATAATTCATCCCATTTCTGTCAGTTTTAATTTTCTCTGGACATGTTATATGTGATTGGAGTAGTGATGTAATTTTTTGGATATATTTATGATTTGTAAATTTCTTTGGATTAGATTTATGGATTAAGAAAATTAATTGCAATTTGTGGAATAGTTAGCAAATAAGATTTTCTCTGTATTTTTTTTTATTTGAATATGTTGTTATTTTTGTTTTTGTGATTTTGAAAGTTAATTTAAGTTTATAAGGTTAGTTCGTAATATGTGTATGATTTGTAATTTTTTTGAATTATATATTGTGAATTGAACAAGTTCTTCAATTGTAGCTATTTTAACGGAGATAAGTTTCTCTATTAGATATTTTATTTTGTTAACTTGTAAATTTTTCTGTTGTGTAATTTTCTCTGGACATGTTATTTTGTGAGCTGGACATTTTTTATTTTGAATTTCTCTATGTTTTTTTTATGTGATTTCTAAATTCTTCTAAATTCCATACATGCACAAGACAGCATTAGGTAAGTGTGTAATGGCCAGAGAAATTTCATATCTCAAGAGTAAGTGGCCAGTGAAATTCCATACACACATGAACAAACACAAACTTAGATAAATTTCATATCTCAAAGGAGTTGTAATGTGGCCAATGAAATTCAAATACACAAGAAAGTATCAAGCAAGTATGTAGTGGCTAGAGAAAATAAGCATGACGGAGAATTTTAGTCCATGTTTTTAGTTAGAGAAAATCAACTGAATTCAAATTTCTTTGGCCATCATAGAAAGATAAATTTAATCTAGCTTTTTAAGCAAAGAAAATCAACTGAACAATGGGTAATCCTATTACAAATTTCATTACAATGACCGAAAAATGTAGCTCAGGTTTTTTGCTAGAAAAAATAAACTGAACAAGGGGTGATGCTTTGACAAATTCTCTAAAATGACAAAGAAATATCAATTTTACAAATTTCTCTGGCCATGAAGAAATTTAGTCCAAATTTTTCTCTATCAATCGTGGAGAGAGAATGACGCGAGGGAATTTTGGTCCAATAGACATGACACAGACCTAAGGTACTATGAATTTTTGGATGTCCTTTATCCTCTAAAATCATAATATTAGGGACATTAAAAAAAATTTCTCTTAAATCTTACTCTATTTCATGGCTAAATTTGTTGATTTGGATTTTAAAAAAAATAAATAGATAACACCTATAAGATAATCATTGGTAAAACATTACATAATTACAATCATATCAAATCTACTAGCTATCAAAATCTTTAAATAAAAATAAATAAATAAATAAAGCATCTATACATTGAGTTTGATTTTTGAATTTAAAAAAATTCAAAATACCTATTGGGTAACAAAATTTGTTAGTTGGATCTAGAAAAAGTAAAGAATTTTATGAACTTTGTAAAATCAGAAAAGATATTAAATAATTTTTTTATTAAACTCTTACTTTTTCATAATTTTATGAAACTCTTAAAATTATATATAAAATGTTTATTTAGGGAGAAAAAATGATAAACAATGTCAATTTTTTTTTTCTTCGTAAGTAATATATTATTTCATCTCATGCATAGCACAGATCACATATTAGTAGATAATAGATTATCAAAATTTGACAGAATACTCAGTTTTCCTCTTGCCAAATTTTAGTAATGCTTAATTTCCTACCAAATTTGATATAAAATTTAACAATTGTCAAAATCTGGTAACAAATTGTTTTCTCTATCTCTGGGGGCTAAATATCGTTTTCACAACTAAAGTAGAATCTGCAAATACAAATTACAACTTTTGTAGTGACGACTTTCCATTGCCAACTACTTTCTTGGCGAGTTGCCGACAGTGATTTATGATATTAGTACGTGAGAATAGAGAGAGAGAGAGAGAGAGAGAGAGAGAAAATAGAGAAGAAAAAAGTATAGGACTTTTCTTAAGTGTGCAACCCTCAAAGGTTGTACACCATGTGCCGCTTACACAAAAAGTGTAAGTGGAAGGTGAAAACAAAAGTAGGACGGCCATAAGTGTAAGGCGTAAGTTGCACACCATAACAGGACCCAAAAGTATAAAGTCAAAAGTAAAAGAACAAAAAAAAAAAAAATCATTTCAAACAATAATTTTTAATTCTCATTGATTTCATTAATTGTGTCCTTATAATCAAAACAAATAAATCATTAGATCTAATATGATATAAGCTCATAAAAGGAGATTTTCACCAATTTTCTCTCTTTTTTTTTGGTATCAAATTTGAATATTCAATGTTGTGACATTTTATATTTCACTAATACGTTGATACAATACATTAAAAAAATGTGAGATTCTTATATTAGAGTAATGTTATACTTAATACTTTTAATATATTACTTCATGTGTCAGCCCTGTATTGCTCAATACAGTACTGACATATAAAGTGGTTAGTCAATCACAATATTATACTCTTTCCCAGAGGAAAGTCCATTGTTGCACGGCATGACGACATGTTTTTGGGCATCCACTCATCCAATTGTCGTCTTTATGTGTATATATATATGTTATGTTCTTGTTATTTCATAGCGAATTTCATCAACATTTTCTTTAGAGTTAAACTAGCCATGGCACTCATCCAACTTCCTTCCTATATTCTCCAACCTCCTTCTCAAGCCGAAGTGACACCAGCCATTTCTAGCCTTCGAAGGTAACTTAGTGCAAAAAACAAGACAAAATTGTTTAGGAAAAATCGTTTTCTGAGTTTGTATACGTTTAGTTTTCTGTTGCCCACTTATCTACCAAATGCATAAACATATATGCATCAATATATATATATATATATTTTAATGCAATTTGTACTTTATACTTCATGGATATGTTTGATTGCATTAGATTTCATGGGATAATATTCATTGATATTTTATTATATTAGGCCTTGTTTGGGGAGTGACTATTTTAGCCAAAAAGTCAAAAAGTTACTAAAAGTTGTCACATCACCTCTCTACTTTTCTGTACATCTTCTCATAAAAAATCAAAAAATTACTAAAATAGCATGTTCCTAAACGAAGCCTTATTCTAGAGATTATTAACCTTTTAGAATTACGTTTCCTCGATTAAAAGTTCAAGTTCAAAATCTCTCAAGTACAAACTTGGCTTTAATTGAGCCCCCGTCAGTAGACAGTGGGATTAGTCTCCTGGATTTACTGGTCTATTGGGCCGATAACAAGTTAAAAATTAAATAATAAAAAAATATGTATCTTAGGGTTCGTTTGGGAAGTGAGTTGGTTTTTTGACTTTTTTAAACTATTTTAGCCTGAGTCTAAAAAGTTTCGTTTAAGAAGGGCTTTTAGTTTTTTGACTTTTTTGTGAGAGGGAGAATGTAATGATTATGGGTTGGATATGATATTTTGTTTTATTGGGCCAAAAGGGGTGCTTGGGAAGAACCTTTTTTAGCTTTTTTTTGGCTAAAATAGCACTAAAAGACAAAATAGGCTAAAATAACACATCAAACTCATAATCATTTTACTTTTTCTCTCACAAATATCACATCTAACTATAAAAAAAAATCTAATTATCTTCTCAAATACAAAAAATTTAACTTAGTAAAATAGCAAAAAATTAAAATAGCTTACTGAAATAGTAACTTTCCAAACATCTACTTTAGATTAATTTCTATCTCACGTTTGAATGGTCTCTGAATTAACAGATGATTAGTAAAATCATATCCTGTCACAAGAATTTTTATATAGATTATACTTTTAGAATTATGTAGTAGTGACATATTTGCATATTATGATAAAAATGATGGGTATTATGTTTAATAAAAGCATCATAACAAGCCACAAATTTCTACCTAATAAAGAAATATGTATATATATATATTTATATGTCACTATTCAATAACTATAATTTAAGGGTATTTTGATTTTTAAAACCCCAAATTGAAAGAGTCTTTAATCCTACTATTTTGTATATCACGTCTCGTGAGATTCAACTATCTTTCATATAAAGGTATGTATCGTCTCGAGTAACTGTTACTTCATAGGACTATTAGTATGCGAATTCTCAATTTATATCATAGCTACTGTTTGGATTGATCTAGATTTTTTTTTTTTTTTTTGATAAATAAAGATAGATATTATTAAAAAAGTGTCAAGATGATGCAAAAAAATACAAAAACTATAGCCCACGTCAAGCACAAACTAAGAAAATTAAAAATTCATAGTATCCACAAAATCTATAAAGACCAACGCATTCGGATTCACCGATTTCGTAACCCAATTGTGAAGAATCAAAAAGAGCCTATTCTCCAACCAAGCCACCGAATGAGATGTCTCCTGAAAAGTATACCTATTACGCTTCAACCAAATCAACTGCATTAAGCACTGGGCAGCAAGCAACCACACCTTCCATCAACGCTTCCCAACTCTCGCCTCTCCCTCTAACTCTGAAGAACATCCACAACCAATTGTAGTTGGCTTTTCGTGCTCCTCAGAGGGGTTTAGTCTCCTCGGATATGATATGCCTACAGTTCGGACTCCTGTGGTTCTGAATCTGGTTTCACAAATGCAATGTGAAACAGAAAAACACAAATGAGAGTCCAAATCCGGCAAATCTTAGAAAATTCATTAATCATCAGAGATACCAGAAATGGATTGCATTGTCAGATTTCAGAGTTGCCATCTAAATATTTTTGGAAAATTTAGGAAACCCATGACTCCTGCCAAAGGCCACTTGTCCGTCATAACCAAAGTGTCTCGGCTCGGGAACTTAGGTATGAAAGGGAAAGGTCATGAATTGAGCACCCCTCTCACCCAATCAAAGATCAGCCTCTACAAATCATTATGTCAATTTTGTCAACATTATATGTTCTTGTTCCGATTTTATAAATATGCTAACTTATTATGTGAGGCACATAAGTATAGACTATTTCGCTTGCTTTGGAAATGACTTTGATTTCATGCGATTTTGAAAAAGGTTTTCAGTGCACACAACTCAAAAGGAAAGTAATGAGTTCATACATACATTTGATCAAAATCATCCCCAATGCAAAACAACCTCCATCCACCGACATTCAAACTGTTTATTTCAAGTAAGCACGTTGCATCAAGGTAATATGCTAAGCATGGCAACAAGTATATACATGAATATGCTAAAGTTAAAATGCTCACCTAGTACTCTGAGGTAAGCCAAAGAAAAAGAAAATGATTAGAAAAAAAATGCATAACCCTAACAATGCACATGACTAATGCAACACATACAAAATGCAACTATTAGATTTGGCTACTAACATGATATATGGATCCACTCAAACCATGTAGTAATGCATGTATTCAAGTAAGAAATAATCAATGATATTTCAAGCATAATGAACCGAACCTTGTGTATGCAAAAATAGATACAAACCATAGCAATGATATGAAACAAAAACATGATACTATATGCAACTACGGTAAGCATATAAATAAAAGTAAGACATACAAATATTACAAATTTTCCCTTGCACAAAAGGGTCCGAATGGCCTAATAAACTAATTATTACAATGCGAAATGAATTAACTAATTATTACACGTCCAAATAAAAGCAACTAATTAATTACAAATACTAATCTAAAAGAATTAAACGAAAGGCGAGGAATCGCATGCGCACACCCAAGAACATCCTCTGGAAACCTTTCTCTGCTCACTGTTAAAAGTTGCTCTGTTTACAATTTGAAAATAGCTCTGTTTTGTCCTCAAGATCTGTTTTGTTTTGCCAACAACAGACTGTTGTTTGCACACTCTGAATCCCTGCAAGCCCATTATGATGCTTGGCCAGCTCTAATGAAATACTGCTGTGCCTATTTTGTTTTCCTAAACAGAGTAGTCGACCGGCCTACTGAACTAGTCGGCCGTATAAGATTATGCTTGGTCAGCCACTGTTTCTAAAGAATACCCTGCTGCAACAAAACGGGAATAGAGGAAGACAGAGTGTTTCCAGGAGATGTTTATCCTCTCTGTCTTTCTCTATTATGAAGGTGATCAAGGGAGGAGTAGATTCAATTCTCAAATCATCAATCATTGCAAATTTGTTGCATGATGATCTTAGAAACGATAGGACAAGAGCTCAATAAATGAAACAAAAAATAAACAATATATCCTCTCTATCATGGAGTTACCTCAAGGGATGGGGTAAACTTGCTTCATGAATCATCGAACGTCACTGAAATAGTATACGATGATTCAAGACGCAATAGGTTCAGTATAACGTCTAACTAAACCTAACTAAATTTTATTATCTTTTTACCCCTTTTTATTCCAGTTTTATTAGCCCTTTTTACTTTACCTTTCTATTTTCTTCCTTTTTGTCCAAAGATTATGATTACGTCTACTAAGTTTGAAACAACAAAGAATAGCAAGCATGACTTGACCTAAGAAATGAGCTTTTCGAGCCCTTTTCTACCGAGGGGGGGGAATTTAAAGAAAGAATCAAACTTATTTACAAGAGATAATGAATTCGGAGGCAAACTCAAAATGAGTGATAATAACTCCAAATCCAAACTCGATAATGAGTTATAATGACTCTTTCCTTTATGATTTCCAAAGGTCTAAATGAAAAATTAGTCCCTTAGAAGTAAATGCACCGGTGATAAAGGGAGGTATCAAACAAGAGATTGTGCTTAGCATAAGAGGGACGTAATGCCCTGGTAATGAACCTCCGAGAAGATTAAACCATTTAGCATAAGAGGTTTCTTTCTTATGCCTTGAATGACAATCTTTTGTTTGATACAATTCTTAATCAAAAGAAATAAATAGAGGAGGGAGATTGCAAAGTGCTAATGAAAAGGTGGATGATTACAATGGTGTGAATATCTACATGAAAGCTATAAAAATGAAAGAAAAGACTATCAACTCAAATGGATTGGAAGCTTATGGCTTATACACCAAATCCATGAGGACTTATAACAACACAAGTATAATATTCAAAGCATAAATTAAATAAACACACTAAACAACCCCTAAACACCAAAAAACACTAGTGGCCAAAACCAAAAGAAACAAAGTAGAAAAAGGTAAAGCTACAAGCTATGGAACAAGGCCTAAGGAAGGGTGGCTAACCCCTCCTCTTTTTGTGACTTTTCAATCACATTTTTAAGCTTAAAGTAGCTCTGAAATCAGTATGAAAAGGCGAAGAAAAGAGAGAGAAAAGATGGTACAAAAGCTCAAAGATTACCCCTTTAAAGAGAGGATGTTCTTCTTAGTTGACAAACCACAAGCTTAACACTCTCTAGGATATGAAATTATCTTCAAGAACCTCAGTAAAAGCTTCATGTCTAAGCTTAGACGGTGTATGTATAGTGTATGTATATTGCAAGAGAAGAGGGAAGTGTGTTAGACAAGTTATGGCTCTTGGCAAAATTTTCTAACCCCAAACCATGAAGGAGGTCTTGTATTTATAGAAAAAAGGCTTCTCATGTCGAAAATATCTGCAAAGAGATAGTTGGTCCAAGCATGTGCATGGAAGCAGCTATAGCTGTTACAAAATATTTGTTACGTTGAACATGGTTGGCTGGCCATGAGGATGTAGGAGTTGGCCTAAAAAGTGGCCTGTCTGGTCCAATTTTGGTCTTGTTGCCACTGAGAGCCAGCTTGGCCCAAATACCCAGGGCTAGGTCTGAAATACACATGATCGGGTCTCAATTTGAAAAGAGGAATTTTTAAGTGTCTAAAACATTTTGGTCAAAATAGGGTTTAAGGTTTGGGTTTGAAGCTCAAAACTGAATTCTAATATTTCATCATCGAGTGTTCAAGGCAAGGCGCCCAAGTCTGAAGGGCAGTCAAAATGGGGTGTCTACAGTTGTCCCTCTTTGACAAAGTTCGAAGTCATGAAATGATGTGAGTGAATGTCAAAGCCCGAAGAAGACCCATTTGACAAAGGCATAAGACTTGGGCAAACAAACAAAATGCAAATGCAATTGATTAAACTTGAGGTTTGCCTACGTATCCCTTTGCGAGGAATCAAACTAGTGTAGTTTAAGGATAGGATACAAATAATATTCAATGCAATAATATAATATAATCAAAACACAAGCAGTGCCTACCACACAAATATCATAAAGGAATGGAGATGCAAATCAAACTATATTTTAACACAAAAAAGGTGCCGACACCCTCAAACCATAATTCATGTGGAATAGGTGCGTACACATGCAGAACTATGCCTTTTACAAAAAGGGTACAAGCAATTGGATGGTATGACATATGTGAGGAATGATCTGCTGGGTAATGATCTATTGGGGAATAACAATGTAATGTTATGATAATGATCCTAAACACATTTACACGAAGAAGATGAATGCAACAAGATGAAGTACGATATAATGGATGTAATGGATAAAACGAATAAAATGTATAGGGTAACATACTCCAACCATGCTGGAATCGTAAGAGGATGAAGAATAAGTGAGGAATGACACACTCTAACCACGCTAAAATCGTGAGAAGATGAAGAGACTCTAACAGCGCTAAAATCGTGAGAGAATGAAGAACAAGTGAGGAATGACACATTCTAACCATGCTAAAATCGTGAGAAGAGAAAGAGACTCCAACCATGCTGGAATCTTGAGAAGAGGAAAAGAAAAAAATTGCTCAAGGTCGTGTTCCTACATGCCCTAAGATACTCTAACCACTCTGAAATCGTGAGAAGAGGAAACAAAAAAAACTACTCAGGGTCATGTTCATGCATGCCCTAAGATACTCTAACCACGCTGAAATTGTGAGAAGAGGAAAAGAAAAAATTACTCAGGGTCGTGTTCCTGTACGCCCTGAGATACTCTAACCATGCTGAAATTGTGAGAAGAGGAAAAGAAAAAATCGCTCAGGGATGTGTTCTTGTAAGTCCTGAGATACTCTAACCACGCTGAAATCATGAGAAGAGGTCCTGAACCGCTCAAGGTCATGTTCCTGCACGCCATGAAATAAAAACTGCTCAAGAACGCGTCTCACGTGTCCTGAGAAAACAGCTAAAGGTCATATTCCTGCACACCTTGAGATACTTTAACCATGCTGAAATCATGAGAAGAGATCTTGAGAAAATAGCTCAGGGTCGTGTTCCTGCACGCCCTGAGGTAAAAACTGCTCGGGAACACATCTCACGCATCTTGAGAAAACTGCTCAGGATCACGTTCTTGTACACCCTAAGATACTCTAGCCACACTGAAATCGTGAGAAGAGGAAGAGACTCCAACTATGCTGGAATCGTGAGAGGAGGAAGAACACTCTAACCACGCTGAAATCGTGAGAATAGGTCCTGAATCACTTAGGGTTGTGTTCCTGCACACCCTGAGATAAAAACTGCTCAAGAACGTGTCTCACTCGTCCTGAGAAAACCACTTAAAAACATCCTCCCACATGTTTTGAGAAAAGCCTGGGAGACAATGATCCTAAAACGCATTTTAGCGAAAAAGGATAAATGACACATGATAACACACGATGAAAATGAATGCAATAAATGCGATGATATGATACATATGACAAGCGATGCAGTGAATGATGTTTAGAGAATGCAATAAACAAACAAAGTGGCGCTTCAGAAAGCACCTCATGGATGAGTGGCGATGAACCACTCAACTCTGATGGGGATCTCTCATTTCTTCAACTCACAGTTAAAAGGTCCTCAAATGTTGACAAGGGGTAAAATCTACATGCGGAAACCATGGATGTCACTTTTCTCCCTGATCATACTTATAACTTTCCTTATTCTCCAACAGGGTAACAGACTAGGTTGATTCCATATCCAGAATTAAGGCGTATACAAGCTACCTTAAACTATGGGGCTGCCATACAGATTTCAAGTCGAGAATACACTCCTCGATATTTAAACCAGACTTTACTCAGAAATTCCGAACCTTTGTGTTCTAGAGATGGCCATTCAAACTCTGGTTTCCACCATCGCAGTTGGTCTCCTAGCAACTCATTGCAAACACAGCCAAGACGCCTTTGGTGGGGACTGGTGTTTAGGAAAAGCACTTTTGATCCGACTCAGCTGGCTTGATCTTGAGGTCAAGGTACACTCATACTTCGGAGAAATGACGAGACCTAAGAAGGTGCATCTGGAATGCAATTTCGGAATTCTCGGAAGTTGAAACAAACTCAGATGCCCCAATTTTCCCCTTTCTCTTTTGCTTTTGTAGTTCAGAACCTATGTAGCTTTAGATAGGTCCCTTGTTCTGTTGTTCTCTCTCTTGATTGGGGTTGGACCCTGCAGCTTTTGAAAGAAAGAATTCTATTTGCACATCATGTTAGGAATTACATGGCAATTGAGAACAAAACGATTTGTTTTTGAAATGGAAACTAAGAACGAATTCTTAATTGGGTATTGAGCCTACGATTGACCAAAATCAAAATGACTCAAAACAAGAATTAAAACAAACAAAAACAACAGACACAACACTTGGATGTTTGCTTCTGGCGAGAGACCTCTCAATTCACGGGGAGCCTACTTCTCCAGGTATTGTTTCCTGTCCTTTCTTATTTAAGGTTCTCACATCATTTTGGCACTTAATTTCTTTTTCTCTATAAAAAAAAAATCCTTTCCTTACTTTTTCTCTCAACGCACATCTCTCTATTCTTTAATCTCTCTTATTTTTTTACCCCTTCTCAAGTGTGGTTGATGGACAAGCTGAAAGTTGTGGACCCTTGCCCCTAGTACTCTGCTAGATTCTACTTTCTTCGCTCGCAGCTAGTGAGTTTTCGCACAGAGGGGTTGTGGTGCGACTGGCTGGAGGTGCAACAGATCTACAACTGACATTACTTGGCGATTCCTTTGGCTTAACTTGATCGAGATGAGTTACAACATGTCCTGCTGGCCAGGTATACAATTGATTGGTCCCACGCATTGCGTTTTCTACTTCCCATTCTGGTTCAGATGGCAGTTTGGGTGTGATTAGACCTGTCCAAATGAGGGGGTCGAACATCCAGCTCCATTTCTAGTTTGTGCTTCGTACTGGGCTCGATACCTTACTACTCGGAGGAGGAGAGATTTTTGGCCTCTTGTGGCTAGCTTCAGCTGTGCCCTTTTTGGCGAGTATGTCGACAATGGGAAAAAGACAAAAAAACCTGACTCGACTGTGCCCCTAGTTCATCATTTTGACCATTTTTTTTTTTTTTTTGGCTTACTGTTGAAACAATTTTGACCAACATGAGAATTTAGATCAACATGCTTATTCGACTTTCTATTTTGAAATCATGTAAGTCAGGCTGTGACCACTAAATATTATTATTTATTTTTATTTTATTTTTTGGGTCCAAGAAATGGTCCGGTTTTGGAAAAATGAAATAATTTACGAAAAAGTTAGTTAACTACACTAAAAATCTTCAAAACTATTTTTGCAAATGGCCACTACCCGACCAACATGGAATTAACTCTTGAGATACACAACCTCAACTCTTGATATGTCTTGCAGCTGGATCTTTTAACAGAAAATGACAACTGAATTTGAACAACGATGAGCCAATTGTACATGGATAGAATAGCCGGGTTGAATAAGAATAAGCCAATCAACATAGATGAGACAAACAAGCTGAAAATGGTTGGGGCTGAACTTCAAGATGAAGTTGCCTACGTATTCCAAAGATAGGAATTAGGCCTCACGTAGCTCCGGGTTTAAGGTGCACTCGGGTATTAACTCTTTCCTTTTACGCTTTAACTTTTGCCAAAGCCGCCCTTTCGGGTTTTCAACCTTGCGAGCTTTATTTTTTCTTTTCATTTTTCTTTCTTCTTTTTCCTTTTTTTTTTCTTTGTTTTCATTTCTCTTTCATTTTTTTCTTTTTTTCTTGCTCTAACTTTTGCTTGGGTCGTCCTTCCAGGTTTTTAACCTAGCAAGCCTTTCGAGGATGGAGAAGTTTAACTTGTCCATGTTGATTGGTTATGAGATCTCTAAGCCATCTAAATCCGCGAGAATGGTTGCTGTTTTTGACCAAATAGCCTTGATGATGTAAGGACCCATCCAGTTAGGTTTGAATTTGGCCCTAGTGTCATGGATAGGAACTCGATTGTCCTTCAGCAATAAATTTTCTTATCTCAAATTATGGGATTTGGCTTTTTTGCTGATCTCCATTAGCTTGAGAAATGACCCATCTTTGAATCTTCGAGCACATCTGACCTTTTTTGCCTCTAGTTGAAGGGATGTTTCTCATCCAGCTATGCAAGCTTCCTTCAATCATATCTGACTTTATTGTCCCTAGTTCAAGAGCTGCTTCCAATTCAGCCACGCAAGCCTCATATTATGATTGATGGTTGAACATTCTGAGCCAAGGTTTGAAAGTTAAGCAGTCGAATCACATGGTCGAGAGTGATCCTATGTTCTACAATCACAAGATCAAGTCCAAGTATATCTTCGTAAGACCACGCAAAAACATTTTTGAAATCTTTTAATAAAGTGGCTCGTCGTTGGTGCTCCTTGGAAAACAATTTAGAACCAATATGGACCAAGCAAGGATCCTTCTTAGTACCCACATCAACAGATATGATCTCATTCATCAAGGGTTTAACATGCCTCTTTTCCTCTTAATCGATCAAATTTTGCAAATCCCGAGGAATTCCTCCTTCTTTGTTTTCATCATAGTTTTGGAAAACTTTGGTCAATGCAATAATATAGAGGTACAGAGAAGTAGGTGAAAATTACTGTAGTTCCATTCAAAATTTCTGGCTCAACTGGCTCAATAATAGAAACAAACTCAAAAGAAAGAGTGAAAAAGACAAACACAAAACAAGACAGTGATGTCCGAGGTAACACCCCCGAAATCACCAAACTCTAACATAATAAGACTGACTCAACACCCAGTTCAGAAAATAAAATAAACAACATTCTCAAGTTACCAGAATCAGTGTGTGTCATTCACTATGTCTGGAGTAAAATGAGCGCCATCAATAGGTGGTTCACTCCCGATTGCAGAACTAGTCACATTATCCCCCAAGTCCATTGATCCAATGCCGATAGACTTTGTAGGACTTGGTGAGGCCTTGTTGTCAATCAAGTCTTGTACTTCATGGCGAAGATGAAAACAACGGTCAGTGTCATGGCCAAGTTGCTGATAAAAGACGCAATACTTGGTAGCATGATGCCTGCCTAGAAGGCGATTAGGGAGAGGCCGAAAGTCAAGGGGTTTGAGATGGCCTTTTCCTATGAGGATTTAGAGAGCTTTGGATAAGGTCATATAAATGGGATTAAAGGTGCGGCTACCAATCTTGGAAGTAGTGACAGAGGGGTCGGTAGGTGTTGACTGGGTTTGGAGACCTCCTTCTACAAGTGTAGGATTGAAGCCGAAAGGGGTGTTTCTAGTACGACATCCCTTTTCATAGCTTACCCCCTGATTCAAAATACCCCCAACCTGAACGACAAAAGTGTCGTCTACAGTCTTTGCCACAACTGCAAGCACTAGCTGTTTGTTCAATCCTTTGACTTTCAAAGTCTCAATAGCCCATTGAAGATGCGTATAAGGATCAGTACTTTCCCCGGCCTTGTTCTTGCCACTTGCTTCAACTTTGTCAAGGGATTGGGTGGTTATATCGGAGCGAGGCCCATTTGTTGTTGACATGTCATCACCCAAACTAGAGATAGCTTCGAGTTAGCCCTTTCCAACTACAGCTCACCCCAAGATTGGGGAGCTTTTGACGTGAAATCTTTGGCATGTGATGTGGTCGATGATGGAGCCAAGATCCCAAAGGCTAAATCTGCCACAGTTCTCTGAAGATCTTCAATCATGCTCATCAGCTCAGAAGTAGTGGGTTCGGCCATTGGTGCCCGTAGTGTATTTGATAGGGTTTGAAATGATTGGGGTCCAAGTGCATCCATCATACACAAGTCTGTGCTTCTGGAATGAATACCTCAGGCTTGGATAAATGGGCTGGGGTGATATATATGCTAGGGTTGTAGGTGGATGGCAGTGTATGGATTAGGTTGAGGTGGAGAGGTAATGGGTTAGGGGTAGCATGAAGTCTTTTTGGTGGAGCTATGATCTCTTCGTCAATAAGATCGTGAATCTTATAACGGAGACAGATGCAACGGTTTGTATCATGACTGTGCTGTTGATGATAGGCACAATATTTGGCAGGGTCATGTCTTGGTGGAAGAGGACTTGGGAGGGGTCAGGTTCTAGGAGCTCTAGGTGCCCTTTTTCTAGCAGCATTTTCAAAGCTTAAGAGAGAACCATGTAAAGAGGATAAAAATTTGGGCTTGGGGCCAAGTTGAAGTGGTCGGTTTTAGGCTATTATCAGTAAAAGGGTTTATGATGGAACTGGTGACAATGTTTACTTCTGAGCATTTCGCAGCTATGCTACCACTGGCAGTAGCATTGGAACTGCAAACAACATTATTCCTCATAGGCTCATTACCTTCCACAATGATCCCTTGTCTGATGGCATCCTCGATTTGAACCCCAATTTCATGGAGGTCCTTAGAGTTGAATAGTGGAAAGACTATCATTTTCTACAATAGCCTTTCATGCAGGTTTTTGACAATTATACGAACTTGCTCTTTCTCTGGAGGCTTGTTTGCCATCATAGCCGCCATTGCCCTTCATTTCATAAGAAACTTTGAAAAGCCCTCCTTCGGTTCCTAACGTATTGCCTCGAGATCATGAGTTGTGACCTCAATTTGCGTGTTATAAGAATATTGGGCAACGAAAGATTCAGCCAACTCCTCTTAGCTCTGTTTCACAGAGTCCTCTAATTTAACATACCAGATGGTAGCTATACCAGACATGGTCCTGCCGAATAGTGATAGCTTCTGAATTTTGGTCAAACCTATTGGTCATAGGATATCAAAAAATAGACGCAGATGTGCCATTGGGTCTCTAGAGCCATCTAAGTGGTCAATATGCAGCATCTTGAACTGCTTCAGTAAAGTAAAGGCTAACTCAGTATACCCGTCCTCACTATTCGGAATAAAGTTAACCCCCTATGCCTTCTTGAACAGTTTTTTAAGTTTGGTGACTTTGAGTAGTGTAGCACTTGTGTCCTTTAAACTATTGGAGAGTGTATTTAATTTTTTTATGTTCATTTTGGGAGTCTTTGGAGTTGTTGTATTTTGGTTTTGGAAGAGTACGATTGGATTTAAACTTGTTGGGATTGTTCGTTCGCACTTGTTTACATTGAAAAGTTCTTTGGGAACTAGGAAAATCTGTTCTTGTGTCAACACTAGCCTTCCTGATGGTCGACACCAGGGGCTCTAGGGTCGACCCTTCCCTTACTATTTTGTTCTGGTTGCATTCTGAAATAGAGGGTCGACATCACTGGTCTTAAGGGTTGACCCTTGTCCTCTGCACACATTAGTGTCTCAACTTTTCTTCCTAGAGGGTCAACACCATTATCTGAAGGGTCGACCCTTATGAGTGAATTTCCAGATTTTTGGTTCATTTTTGAGCTCTACTTTTTGGGGGTTTCTTTGACTTTAGGGTTATTATTCTACCACTATAAATAGGCCCCAAACATACTTTTCTCATTCACTTTTTCTTTTTCTCTCTCTCTTTTCCCTCTTTACATTCTGAATTTCTTTCTCTCTCTTAGAAACTCAACTTTTTAACTTAGATCTCTAGATCTACTCACGTAGAGGCATCTTTTCACCTTGGTTCTTTGAGAAAGATTGTAGATATCGTCTAGGGCTTTCTTTTGATCCAAGAGTTTCGCAGTTTCTTCGACTTTTATTTTCTTTGAGTTCTCATCTTTGCTTCAAGAGGTAGGTTCTATTTCTTAAACTCAATATGAGTTCGGTAGCATATCTGTGACCTATTTTATTATTCATATTTGGCAGTCATTGGGTATGATCTTTACCCTACTTATTTGTTATTTCAAAGGATCTATGGATTTGGGTGTTTTGTGTTGAACTTGGGGTTTGGATTTGAAATATAAGAATAAGATTTTCAAATGAATTCTTGAAACGAGTGATGATTTTCTATTGGTGTTGAGATATGTTGACATGGTGGCTTTCCTATACCAAAGAGTGATTTTCAAAGAAAATGAGGTTTTGTTCTAAAACCATGGGTTTTGGCTTGTGTTGGAAAACAATAAAAAATGATGTTGGTTTTGTAAGAGATGGGAAGAAAATGGTTGTGGGATTTTGGATATGTTTGTTGTTACTCTTTTGAAAAATATATTTATATTTATATCTTTTGATTATTGCATTAGAGATAACTGTTTTGGCTATCGGTAGAGGATAGCATTACCGTGTGTTAGAAATTGCATGTGAATTAGGCAATTTGAAATCATTCATATCATGGAGCATGTAATGAATTTTGGAAATGGAAACTTTATGTTTTGAAAAGAGGTTTTGGAAATTCTTACATTATGTTTTGGAACATTTGCATTATTTTGAAAAAAATAATATTTTAAGTTACATGTATCGTACTATTGAAAAGGGTAAATAAAATGTTGAATCTAGGAATTAGTGTTGTTATATCAAATAAGTTGGCATGTGTGTCCAGGGTGAAAGTCCCGAAAACCGTGCGTATACATGGATGCTGATCCTGTGGACAAAATATCTATAAAATGACAATAGTAGCATTTGTATAACCTACATTTACATGGGTGCCGGTTTACGGTTTTCTGTGGATGAAATATCTATGAAAGGTTATGTTTGTTTTGGAGATTCACCCATTTAATTACGATTATGTTGTTTTGGAACAGAATGCTTGGGAAATGGTTTTAACAATGTATTTGCTATTGTTTAGCGATGTATTCGCATTTGATTTAGCAATGTATTTGTTAGCTGGTATTGAGATACCAGGATTGGTTTTTAGAAAGAAATTTTATATCAAACGGATGATTTGAACTCAGAAAACATTTTGATTAAACGTAAGGTTTTGGTAATTGGAAAAAAAGGATTTTGTTGAGAAATCAAATGGATTTGAAAATGCATTTGGGCATATTATATATATGTATTGCATCATGATCATTTATGCTGGTGGAGCATGTTTAGTTTTTGAAATATTCTCTACTGAGCTTTATGCTCACCTTACATGGCTGAAAATGTTTTTCAGATGTACATGTGTGGATGTGGACTGTGACGTGAAGTCATGTTCGGAACCGTGTAGGGTGGTTCTATTAGTTGTAGACCAAGGGCCCTTTATGTTATTTATTGGCTGTGTGCCATTCTTATAAGGGTTACACCCTTGTGTATGATGTAAGCTTCAGGGCGTTTAATTTAATTTATGACATCTGTGCATGTTAAGTAACAAAACATTCATTCAACTTAGATCTTGTATCTATGAATGTATAAAATTGGATAAACACATATATTGTGTGACTATATAATATTCATTTACATGAGAGTTGTTATCTATTGTTCATCGTTGGTTGGTTTATTCACGTGAGCCAAACCTTGTAAATCTGGGACATGGCAAGCAGGGTCGGGTCAAACTCGAACTCAAAAGGTGCCTCAGTCTGGTGAGCTGGAGCTCTAGACATCTGAACTGGGATTGTATATGCTTGGACGGGAAGAATAGGAACACCCTCGGTTGGTGGATCTTGAGCTGTATTGGCAGTGGTGCTTGGCATAAGAGTAGCCACGTTAGGTGCATGAGAAGCAAAAGTCGTAGTCGGCTACTATTGTCGTTGTTGCAACCTATTCGTGACCTCAGTTTGACAAGCCAGGTCGGTTGGAGCGAATCGACTAATTACTGCAGATGGATTAGTAAGTCCTCTAGATCTGTTGATGGATTCTAGAAGTAAGTGATTGTGCTTGTGTAACAAGCCCGCGGGAGACCTCGCTACAGCTCGAACTCGATTTGTTGTCACGGTTCTTAATCTTGAACCAAAGAGTCCAAATCCAGCAAATCGTTTTGAGAAAACAGATTTTTTTTTAAAGAAGTGCCAAACATGGACTGCTTTGCCAGATACAGAGTCGCCACCTAAATATTTTATTTTTGGGAAATTTAGGAAACCCTGACTCGTTTGCCTAAGGCCACGTGTCCGTTATCACCAAAGTTGCCTCGGCTCGGGAACTTGGGTACGATTGGGGAAGGTCACTTCGTGAGCACCCCCGCTCGCCCGATCAAAGATCGGCCTCTACTAACCATGATATCTATTTTTGAAAACATTGTGTGTTCTTATTCCGGTTATTAGCCTAGAATTACTATGTGATGCACACAGCATACAAGTATAGACTGGATCGCCTGAATTGGAACAAAACATTTCATGTTTGTTTGTTTGAAAATGGTTTGATGGTGCTACCCGTAGGTAGGCTTAAAATGCAGATTTTGCCACCCTTGAGTGGGCTTAGAAAACATGGTTTTGCCACTGTCTAGTGGGCTTAAAACAAACATTTGATGAATTGTTTCAATCCAAACAACCCAACCTCCACCCATAGGCATCTAAGCAGGTATATTACATAAGCAGTTAGCCTCATGGTAAGCATGCTATTCATGGCAACACTCACACGCATGCAAGGATGCTAAAGCATAAAAACTCACCGAGTACTCCAAGCCAAAACAGAAGCTCATTAGAAATCCATGCATGATCCTAGATACACAGAATTGCCTAATGCAACACATACAAAGATGCAAACTATAGCAGGCTCGGCTATTCTAAACATGGCATATGGAATGCTATAGCTAACATGTATTCAACTTGGAATTGAAATACAAATGCAGTTAGTATGATGCGCCGAGCCCGGTGCATGCAAGACAGATGAATGAATGCAAACATGCTATCATACTGTATGCTAATTGAAACATGCCCTAATCTAACCATCATAAGCAGGTAAATAAAAGGGAAGAAAGACGTGGGGTTGGAAGACATACATCACACTCACCCACACTTATTACAATTATGCCCTCGCGCAGAGGGTCCGAATAAATATACAGTCCCGAATAAAAGAATATTACAGTTCAAATAATACAGTCCAAAATGTGTACAAATTCCTAATTAATTTACAAATTAACTAAGAAAATAATAAACTGGCATGCAAGCCAGGGACTGCCTTGATTCTGATGAATGATGTATGTTTAGGCTGCCTTGCGCGAAGGGATGCCCCAATTAGCCTCTGTTTTGCAATGGTTCTTGGAAAGCGCGCCAAGCCTCGGAAGACTGCTGATTCTTGATTTTGCTGTAACAGAGAGCAAGAAAGGGGCATAGCAATGTATTTTCACAAATGTATGCATGCCTCGATCCTCGTGCCACCAATCACGCATCTCGATGCATGATGGCCGAGGAGTCGATTTGCACAATTCAATATGGAATGAATGCACATGAAAACACAACAAAACCTAACTCCATCATGAATGATCCGGAGTGTCAGTAACTAGGGAATTGAGACACGTTCCGTCACTCGGAGTACGGAACATACCTCGTTTCCCGTGCTCGGGCTAACTCCTATCCCGAACACAATGCAATATGCATGACATGCATGAACGCAAATAAGATACAACCTAACATGCACAATGTTATGGAATGGCATACATGATGCACGAGATAATATGGCATACACAATGCACTAACATATAACCTAGCATACACAATGCTATGGAATGAAATAGCATACACAATGCATAATGGACTTACACCAACACAAGTGGACCTCAGCCACACTCACACAAGAGGCCATCAGATGAAAATGAGACACTCGAGATGCGTGCACGCAAATCGAGGACCGACCCTAAGGCACCGAAATGCCACTCTAACAAGATATGGCAAGACATGGAATATGGCACACTATCATGCAAATTTCAGTAGCAAAATGAGATGCAAAACAGCCCCGAAACATGGCAAAATGGTACCCGATGCATGGAACGAGTCCCGAAACATGAAATTAGGCATACGGAATGACCTGTAGCTATGCAATGCATGCAATATTTGAACATGAAGTGTAAATACAGAAGTAAGGAAGCCTCAAAACAAGCATGTTTTCAGTTTAAAGAAAGGCCAAACAGTGGGCACAAATATGGCTAAACTAGCATACAAAAGATGGCCCCAAAAGCAAGATAATGAAGCAACTCACAGATGCTGGCTCCGAACAGAGAAGGGGATTTCTACAATATTTAAGAGGGGCCAAAAATATGATGTTTTACAGTTTATGACAAACCCCAAAAACAGATACAAGTATGCTCAAAATGCTATGCAAAATAAGGGCCAAAATGGAGATAAAGAAGCAACTGATACATGCTGGTCTCAAACAGGTAAGGGCCCTTCAATAGTGTTGAAGAGGGGCCCAAAATATGACTTTTTACAGTTGATGGACGAGCCCAAAACAGTGTACAACTATGCTCAAAATGCAATGCAAGATATGGCCTAAAAGAGAGGCTACAACACAAAGTATACAAATGATGCTCCAAAAATCAATAAACCCTTAATGAAACATGGAGAGGGGGTCAAAAAAAGGCCATTTTCAGTTTGGACCAAGGTCCAAAAACAGAAGCTCAATAGGCTAATAAATCATACAATAATGGGGCCAAAAGATGGATACAATGGCAAGTGATATATGGAGAATCCAAACAGTGATGAGCCCTTTAATAATGTTGAATAAGGGCTCAAAATAAGCTACTTCACAGTTTACAACATGGCTCAAAACAGTTTACATATAGGCCAAAAACAACATGCAAGGAAATGGCATATAAGAGGGATAATGAAGTAAGTGCCAAATGGGGGCCTCAAACAATGAGAGGCCCTTAATGAAAGATGAAATAGAGCTCAAAAAAAATGCTACTTCCAGTTATGGACGGAGCTCAAAAGTATAAGCAAAAAGGGCTAAGAAATAATGCAAAAATGAGCTCAAAAGAGGGAGAAATCAACTCACCCTTGTAGACCAACTCTTTGACAACCTTTGGACCAAGAAATGCTGCCTCCTAAGCTCTGAGAAGACCTTCCAAGCTGTTGGAATGGAGTGGTGGTGTGATGCTAGGTGATGGTGTAGAAATGAGGTAGGATTTAGAAGGTTTGGAGGGTTGAAATGAGAGAGATAGAGGAGGTGTGCATATAAGGCTCTTAGCCAATTTTTTCCAACCCCAAAACCTGGCCTGGGGTGCTGGTTATATAGGCCAAAGAGGGGGAGAAAAAGGGGGAAAAAAGGGAGGGAAATCACTCCAAGTTTCCCTCCAAAAATTGCCCCCCCCGGATACAGAATCTGGGAGGGAATAAAGTGCATTCGTGATGTGCAGTGTAAAGATCTTTGGCCATTTGGTTATTGAGGTTGCAGGTGGCCGGCCGGCCCTCCCCATGGCCGGCCAGCCAAGGGTTAAAAGGGCCAAGTATGATTAGTGGTCGGCCACTACAGATTGGTGGCCTCCCATGTGTCCTCAACACAACCTTGTAGTTGAAAATTGGCAACTGTGAACCAGGAGAGAGAACAACCCACTTTTCAAAGGGGTTCAAAAGGGTCAAATGGAATTACTGGCCAGCCACCAAATATTGGTGGCCTCCCAGATGTGTACATCACAAATATGGGGTTTAGAGTGCAAGAAAATGGTCCAAGGGTGGTCAACATTGGCTTTGAAGTGAGAAAAACGGGCGTCGGAGGGCGATGATGGAATATAACTGGTTGCTGGAGCAATTACTAGCCTCCCACCCTTCTACGACCTTCCTGGTGATGAAACAGAGGTCCCTGCCAAAAATGAATGAAAACCGATGCAGAATGAAGGTTCGGGGCAAACGCCAGGGCCCTTAAACGATCATAATCGGGAGTGGTGTTCGACTACGAAGTTGGTCTCTCGGACCTCAGTGTCCCTTAAAAGGGAGTAAATAAGATGTATGCCAATAACCGGGGCAAACGGAGGTGGTTAGGCGGTCCCGAACCGAGGCACTCGGCCTAACGGCTCCGAAAATCGGGAACCGGGCTCCGAAATGGCCAAAATGGCCTACGACCATGAAATGTAGCCTGCGGCCACCGAGAGATGATCTACTAGACTCTCCCTCCCTCTGGGAAAAGAAACAGAGAAAATCGAGCCTGGTTCGCAAACCGAGGCCAAGTACAAAAAGGGTTCGGAAGTCCGGAGGCAAGGCTCACGGCCGAGACTCTGAGACTTCTGAACGAGCACAATATGTAACATCACTGAGTGCTCAATTAGTGACGTCTGAGTCTTTATGTCGGTCAAAAATGGGGTGTCTACAGCTTGGGGTGAGCTGAGCTAAGTATAGGTGATTGCTGAAATAACGGAACTGGTGACCCCCATCTGGTTTTCTTTCGCCTTGCAACTAGTGACATCGAAGCAAACACTGGCTGTCTCTGAACTAAATCTCTGACTGTACAAAGTCTATCGACACGAGTCCAGAGCACCTGGGGGATATCAGAGCCTTCTAAGACCATGGTTCCAGGACTACCTAGCAAAAGAGAAAATTGACAACATTTCACCCCAATTTCACTAGAACAAATATGATCACAGCTAAAGGATTGTACTCCCCACTGAATTCTCCCTCCCCCCCTCCTTTCCCTCCCAACAAACTGATATAACTGAACCCCTAATATGAAGCACCTTTGTACAAATCTACTGCAGAGCACATACTAGGTAAAGAGAGCCAAAACACCCCTATGAGGGGGTAGGGTTAGCTTGTCCTAGCTTTGGCATGAGCTAGAGTTTTACTACTTCAAGCAAGTAGTTTCACAAAATCCTTCATAAGGGCGAGCATCATGTCCTATGTTGGAACAACCACTAGAGTATGCTATATACACTAGGCCAATTGGTCCAAAAGGGTACCTCAGTAAGATTACCTAATATACCTCTCACACCTAACACTGAGAAGTGAAAGGAGGATCAAGCAATGCGATGGTAATCCAGATCCAAGGGTTGTGTCTCTAACATGGCAGGGCCCACGACCGGCCAACCTTTTGGCAAGCTTTTTAGGCAAGCCGTCCAGGAATAGCAGATGAAAAACACAGTGACTTAAGATCACCATGCAAATACAATGGAAAGAACATATATATGTAGATAAAATTTCACATCATGAAGTCCGAGTCAAGTTTTCTAAATCCCCAACAGAGTCGTTAGAAACTGTAGCTAGCTTTTCATGCTCCTCGGAAGGGTTTAATCTTCTCGGATACGATATGCCTACAGTTCGAACTCCCATGGTTTTGAATCTGATTTCACAAGTGCAATGTGAAATAGAAAAACACAAATGAGCGTCCAAATCTGACAAATCTTAGAAAATCCATTAATCATCAGAGATGCCAGAAATGGACTGCATTGCCAGATTTTAGAAATCTCAAGATCAATTACAGGCATGTCTTCATAGGCCCACGCAAAAATATTATTTTGAAATCTTTTAGCAAAATGACTAATCGCTCGTGCTCTCACGAAGACAATATATAACCAATCTGGACCAAGTTAGGATCCTTCTTAGTACCCACATTAATAGAAATGATCTCATTCATCAAGGGCTTAGCACACCTCTCTTCCTTTCAGTCGATCAAAATTTGTAAATCCCAAGGAATTTCTTCCTCTTCGTTTTTATCAGAGTTTTTAAAAAAAAAAGTTTTTTAATTTTTTGGCAATGCAATGAATTAAAGGCACAGAGAAGTAGACAGAATCTATGGCACTTTTATTGAAGGCACAGAGAAGTAGGTAGAATCTACGACTCTACGATGACAACAGACTCAAAAGAAAATGACAAAGAAGACCTAGACAGAATAGAAATGTCTAGGTTAGCATTCCCGAAATCAACAAACTTTGACTCATTAGAATGACTCAACACTCAGTTCAGAAAGTAAAACAAAAGGCATTTCTAATTTGGTAAAATTAGTGTGTGCCATCCACCATGTTTGGAGTAAAATGCGTGCCATCAGCAGGTGGTTTACCTCTGATCATAGGACCAGCTATCCCCCAAGTTCATTAACCCAGTGTTGATAGACTTTGTAGAACCTGGTGGAGTGATGATCTTGTTATCAATCAGGTCTTGAATTTCATGGCAAAGGTGAAAACAACGATCAGTGTCATGGCCGAGTTACTAATGGAAGGCGCAATACTTGGTAGCATCATGCCTAGCTGGAAGGAGATCAGAGAGAGGTTGAAATTCCAGGGGTTTGAGGTGGCCTTGTCCTATGAGGACTTGGAGAGCTTTAGACAAGGTCATGTAAAGGGGATTGAAGATGCGGTTACCAGTCCTAGAAGTATTGAAAGAAAGGTCGGCAGGTGTTGACTGGATTTGATAATCTCTTATGAGTGTAAGACTGGAGCTGGAAGGGGTGTTTCTAGTACAACATCCCTTTTTATGGCTTACCCCCTGGTTCAAAATGCTCCCAATCTGAGCGACAAAAGTGTCATCCACAGTCTTTGTAACAACTGCAAGCACTTGCTGTTTGTTCAACCCTTTGACTTTTAAAGCCTCAATAGCCCATCAAAGATGTGCATAAGGATCAATACTTCCCCCAGTTTCGTTTTTGCACTTGCTTTAGCTTTGCCAAGGGATTGGGTGGCTATATCGGAGCAAGGTCCACTTGTTGTTGACATGTCATCACCCAGACTTAAGATACCTTCGGGTTGGCCCTTTTCAATTATAGCTCGCCCCAAGATTGGGAAGCTTTTTGACATGAAATTTTTGGCACATAAGGTGGTCGATGACGGAGCCAAGATCCCAAAGGCTAAATCTGCCACAGTGCTATGAAGATCTTTACTCATGCTCAACAGCTTAGAAGTAGTGGGTTCGACTATTGGTGCCTACGAGGTATTTGAACCGACTTGGTCTTGGTGAACTGGTTGGGCCGGGCTCTTTGGAGTGGGTTGGACTGGAATTAGACTATTAGGGAGTTCAAGTTTTAGGGGTTGAAACGATTAGGGTGCAGGTGCATCCATCATACACAAGTCCGTGTTTTCTGGAATGAACACCTCAAGCTTAGGTAAATGGGTTGGGATTATGTATATGCTAGTGAACTGCTTTGGTGAGAACAGATGGGTGTTTGCTAAGTACTTTGCACCGGTGCTGCCGACTATCTATTCCTTCTTCTTCGAGTAACTAGTGGGAGAGAGACTAAGGCTGGCTGACCATCAACAAGATCCTGGATTTTACAAAGTCTGTCGGAGCGAGTCCACAAAACTTGGGGGATATTAGGTCTGTCTAAAGCTATGTTTGCAAACTTCCTTGCAAAAATAATGGGACCCTTAATCAGAATTTTAGTAGCGTTTTAACTCAACTAATTGCTGATTACTGCTAACTCATGCTAAGACACTAAACTCAACCCCACAAACTGAAATGCCTAAACCACACATCCGAATTTGAGATTTCCTGTATCGATCCCATACATTGCACATGGCAAGAAAGAAAACAAACACCCCTATGGAGAGAAAGGGTTACTTTGTCCCAGCTTTTGAAATGATCTAGGGTTTCACTATTCAAACAAGCAGCACCATACATCCTAGAAATGAGAGAGCATCCGGTCCTAATTTTGAAAGGTACCATAGCTTATTATATGCACAAGGTTAGCTCTACTCTGGGGGTTAAAGTCAATGTGACATTACCAAAGAGTCCTTTGGGTCATAACCAAAGAAAATCTTAGGAAATTAGAAGGGTCAATACAGCCTCTCTTCAAAGTTTAAGAACCTTCAGATCTCAACAGATTATAATATAAGGCCTCTAAAGTAATGTAGAGATAGGTGTAGCGTCACAAAAAGTGTGCCTATGCTCCCACCAGTATCTGGGCAACATAGGGACTTTAAGTGTACCAATGCATGCAATGCAATAAACATATAATCGAAAATAAAAGTCATGTCATGGAGTTCGAGTTAAGGTTTCAAAAAATCCCCAACAGAGTTGCCAAAAATTGTAACATGCTTGGGGGGTACTCGTGCGCATTAAACAATTCGGACCCTCGATTTCTTTGATCTAGTCTCACGAGTGCAATGTGAAACATAGATAAGAGTCCAGATTTGGAAACTTTATAGAAAATCCATTTTATTACAAAATTATTGCCACAAATGAACTGCATCATCCGATCTCAAAGTCGCCACCCAATATTTTGAGAAATTAGGAAACCCATGACTTGTGCCAAGGCCACTGTTCGTCACCAAAGTTTTCTCAGTTCGGAA
The DNA here is from genome assembly GCA_025200525.1 of Camellia lanceoleosa. Taxonomy (NCBI): domain Eukaryota; kingdom Viridiplantae; phylum Streptophyta; class Magnoliopsida; order Ericales; family Theaceae; genus Camellia; species Camellia lanceoleosa. The sequence goes on from CM045760.1 coordinate 44,284,249, forward strand.
CCTTAGGTATAAGAGGGGAAGATCATTAATTGAGCACCCCCGCTCACCTGATCAAAAGATCAGCCTTTATTAACCATGATATGAATTTTATTTTCTTTATATGTTCATGTTCTGATTATTTAATAAATCCTAAAATTTACTATGTGAAGCATACAAGTATAAACTATGTCACCCACTTTGGAACAACTTGATTTCATGTAGTTTTGAAAGAGTTTTGAATATGTACAACCCAAATAAATTGAGTTTACAAATATGAAAATCGACATCATTCCAAATTAAGTGATACAACCTCCATCCACTGGCATTCATAGAGTTATATCACATAAGCAAATAGCCTCATGGTAGAATGCTAAACATAATAAGAAAAATACACACAAACGGGATACTAAAGTATAAAAACTTACATGTTTGATGTTCCGCAAACAAGCTACAAAACAAAGTTAGTAAATCATGCATGATCTTATATACAAAATCCTAATGCTATTCACTCATGAGATGCAACTAAAGATTTGGCTTCTAAGATATGACATGTGAATCATCTCAAGAACATGAGGTAGCACACATAATCACATAGGAATTGATTAAATCCACAAATGCAAAATTAGCCGAATCAAGATGCATGAAACATGGATGCAAAGCAAGGATATAGTAAAAAAATAAAATAGAATAAACATGATGCATATCCACAAATAAGGAAAGCAAGTAAAAGAACAGGATAGAAAGAAGTGGAGCGGGAAATTATTGCAACACTTTGAATAAATTATTACAGACCAAATGAGAGAGAGAGGAGGGAATATTGCAATAAAATAAAATAAAACCTCACAAAACACTCAAAATAAAAGCTTCATATTCCTTGGAACCGTCGGTGGAAATTGGTCAACATTAGAAGATTACGCCATCTTGTCCGAAAGAAGCTAACTGACTGGACAAGTAGGCCAGTCGGCCAACTAGGCTGAGCAAAACCTGTCATGTTGTGAAACCAAGAAAATGAACAAATAACAAATATGTAGGTGGCTCAACTAACCACTACCAGTTAGCATACAGCACAACTAATATGAAACAAGAGCAAGCAAATAATCAAATAATAATAATAATAATAATGAGCTAAACAAACCACTTGGATTACAACAACATACTATGAAATATAAAGTATGAAAATGAATATGAGATAAACAAACCACTTAGATTATAACAAAACACTGTGAAATATAAAGTAAGAAAATAAATATGAGATAAACAAACAACTTGGATTATAACAAAATACTATTAAATAAGAAGCAATAAAATAAATATGAGATAGAAAATATAAGAAAATGAAATACTAGAAATTCACCTTCCAAAGAAAAATTGAACTTCTTGATTTCCAAACTTCCTCTTGATCACCCTCAAGTTTAGGAAGTGTGTTCTCAATCCTCAATTCGAAACTAGAATTTGACCTTAGAATGACGGTTTTGAATAAGGGTATGATCACTCTTTTCTTGGCAAGAATACTCTCTCTTTGATTAAGGCTTTGAGTGGTTTTGACAAGGGAAGATAAGATGTAAGAGCTATGTAACTTCACTAGTTTGGCAAGATAACTATCTTGTTTTTAAGACTTTCTTTTCTTTCAAATTTTAACACAATTTTAACATTCTCTCCCTATAGTTCTCTTCTTCAAATTCATCTCCAAATTCAAGACTAGAGCTCTCATTATATAGCCAATGCAAGTGGGCAATGGTGGAAGACAAAGTGGAGTACAAAATGGAAGACAAAGTGGAGCATTTTTTGGAAGATAATGGAGTTAATAGGGGACAATGTATAGTGGAGGTGAATAATGAATGATGATGGTGGTGTGTGATTTATAAAAATGGATGATGAGTTGAGATGGTGGCATATGATTATGAAATATGGTGAATGGAGATGGTAAGATGTGATTATGAAAATAGATGGTTAGTGGGAATGGTGAGGTATAATTATAAAAGTGGGTGGTGAGTGGAGACGGTGGGATGTAATTAGTAAGTGGGGATGGTAGGGTGTGATTATAAAAGTGGATGATGAGTTGAGATAGTGGGATATGATTATGAAAGATGGTCAGTGGAGATGGTGGAATGTGATTATAAAAGTAGATGGTGAGTGGGAATGGTGGGGTGTAATTATGAAAGTGGGTGGTGAGTGGAGATGGTGGGATGTAATTGGTGAGTGGAGATGCTAGGATGTAATTAGTGAGTGGAGATGGTGGGGTATGATTATGAAAGTGGATGGTGAGTGAGAATTGGTGGGGTGTGATTATGAAAGTGGATAGTGAGTAGAGATGGTGGGGTATGATTATGAAAGTGGATAGTGAGTGAAGATGGTGGGATATGATTATGAAAGTGGATGATAAGTGGGGATTGATTTGTAGGAAATTTGGTAATGGAGATTGATGAATTTTGGATGAAAAATAATTTGGCCAAAAATATGTGAATGTTGGGATTAACGCTCAAATTTCATCTCTCTTACTGAGGATTCTGTGAGAAACACATTCTGATTGTCATCATCGGGTAATCAAAAGAAAGTATCCAAGTCTTAGGGCCAGTCAAAATGGGGTGTCTACACCTCTCTTTAAGAAGTATAATTTTGAGTATCTCTACACTACTTCTCCCCTATATTTTCTTGCTATTTTTGAACTATTTTTACACTGTTTTTATGGGTTGAAACTTGTGGCTTAAAGCTATCTAAGGTGAAGGGGTTAACCACCCTTCTTTAAACCTTGTTTTCCAAGCATTTGCCCTTGTGTTTCCCACCTCTTCCTCAACCTTTTTTCCAACTTTTTAGCACTATTTTTCGGGGGTTTTCAAAGGCTAAAAATGTGGTTTTGAAGTACCAAAAATGGAGGGGTAGCCACCCCTCTTTAGGCTTGCTTACTAACTTTATTTCTCTATCATTTTAGCTTACTTTTTCTAGCTTTTCCATGATAATTTCAGCACTGTTTTTACTCATTTTAGGGTTGTTTTAATGTTTTTGTTTAGTTTATGCATGGTATAGTATGCTTATAGTGTTGTGGTCCTTATAGGTTTGGTGGTTTAAGCATTAGACACCAACTTATTTGAGTTAATAGCCTTTATTTTCATGTTTTTTGCACATATGTTCACACTTGCAATAACCATCTACGCACTCTTTCCCATTTCTTGGTTTTCTTTGTTTGAGAGTTGTTTTAAACGAGTGTTGTTTAAGCTTGAGAAAGAGACCTTTCCATGCTTAACGGTTTAATGTCTTCGGAGGTTCATTACCTAGGCATTACATCTCTCTCATGCCCAAAACAACTTCTTGTTTGACACTTCTCTCCTTTTAGTGGACTTAACTCTCATTTTTTGACTGATTGATTAAAGAATGGAAAGGTAATTAAAAGAGGCTAATAAAATTGGACTAAAAGAAGCAAGAGTAATAAAAGTTTGTTTGGGTTCAATCGGACGTTAATTGAACCTATCGTGTCTCGAGTCATTACATATTCATTAGTGATGTTAACGACTCGAGAAACGATGTCTACCACTTCCCCAGAGAGGCAACTCCATGATAGGGAGGAGGTTCTTGTTGGTCTTTTATTTTCATTTATTAAGTTTTTGTCTCGTCAATTCATATATCATCACGAAAGGAGTTCGTGTATTTGTGGTTTGCAAATTGAGCCTATCTCTCCTTTGATCTATTTGATGATAAAGAGATGCAAAAAGGACAAACAGCCCTTAGAAACACTCTATTTGTGCTTTGTTTCCTTTCTGTTGCAGCAAGGCAGACCCCCAATATAGTGGCCGGCCAGCCACCTAACCATCTCACCGACCACTTTATCTGGCCGACCGGCCACCTTTTGTTGACCAAATAGTGCCATTTTTATAGCAGAACAGAGTAGAGGCTGAGGATGAAAACAAAGTGATTTTCTGACTGCGAATAGAAAAGTTTTGGCAGCAAAATAAAGACATCCTCGGGTGGAAATTCGCATTTATGCATAAGCGATTCTTCGTCCCCTATAGCCCGTTAAATTATGCTTAATAGTGTGTTGTTCATTAATTAATTAAATTCTTTAATTTGTAACGGCTTGTAATAATTTGTTCATTACTTAGATTAATAGATTAATTTTAAATTGTAATAAGTAGTTAGTTTAGTTAATTAATTTATTTGGTATTGTAATAGCTAGTTTAATTCGGACATTTATTCAGACCCTTCTGCGTGAGGGCAAATATGTAATATTGTATGTCTTCCAACGCCATTTCTTTCTTCCTTTTATTTATCTACTTATAATGGTAGCATCATGTCTTACATTCTTCATATCATTACCATGCTTACAATATTCATTTTTGCATAAATTTGGTTCAGTACATCATTCTAACTTTGTGGTTGTTTATTATTCAAAAAATGTGCTAACTGCATACTATCAAATTAATTCACGTGTCATACTAGTAGCCGAGCCTATTAGTTGCATTTCGTATGTGTTGCATTAGTCATTTTACATCGTTAGGATCATGCATTTTTTCTAACCATTTTATTTTTTTTGGCTTGCCTTGGAGTACTAGGTGAGTATTTATTGCCTTAGCATATTGCATGCGTGTGTTTGTTGTCATGTCAAGCATAATACCATAAGGCTATGTGATTAACTAATATATCTCTTGAATGCCAGTGGATAAAGGTTTTTTTTCACTTAAGTTGGGATAATTTGATTAATGTACATGTGAGATCACTTTTTCCAGTGACTGTAGACACCCCATTTTTGACCGCCCTCAAGACTTGGGCATTACTGATGGTTTGCTCGGTGTTGAGAGATGTGCAGGCCAAAGATTCAATTCCTTCAGCAAGGAGAGAGGCAAACCCTTCAAAACACTTTGTTTAGGGGTTTGGAGTTGAAGAAAAGAGGAGAAGAGGGGAGAAACCAAGTTGGAGAAGAAGATAGGCAAGAATCGCTAAGAGAGGGATGAACAGTCCTCGTTAAATCGAGCTTATTTGTCTATACACTTGGATTTAAGTTATGAGGCTACCGCCATTGGAAAGAAGACTTCCGGGGCTTCATTTTTCATACAAGAATCTCTTAAACCCGAGTCCGGATGGCGGAGATATGATTGGTTGAAGTTGGGCATCATCCCGGTTGGACCGAAACTGAGCAACCTTCACCAAAACAAGCATAACTTTCTACACAGGAGGAATTTTAATGCAAGGTTTGCGGCATTGGAAAGCTTACTTCCGGGGATTCAATTCTGACACAAGAATGACCTAAAAATGAGTTCATATGAAGAAGTTATGCCCGTTTGAAGTTGGACCTACAGAGTAGATTTTTCCTGCCGACCGGCCAAATAGAGTGCCGACCGGCCAGAAAAGAGTGCCGACCGACTATTTTTGCTAGCCGACGACCATCCGGAGTATTCTACAGATTGAATGGATGCCAGCTGTGCCAGCTGGAGGGCGCAGACTGGATCATCCATACACGTGTATGGAGGATCTTGGCTCTTGGTTTTGAAGCTTCTAAGAGAAGTCTTGCTCCTTTGGCTCTATAAAGGAAGCTCTCCTCTTCCTTATGCTAGGTTAGAAAAACCAGCTGGAGTTAGATACATCTAACCCTCTCATCCAAGCCTCCAAAACTCCATAGTTCTTGGGCTATTGCACTACAACCCATAGCACCACCACCACTACTCCATCACAGCAGCTTGGAGCAGTTTTTTCAGAGGCCAAAGGTGCTGCAACTCAAGCCAAGAAGCAACAAAAAGGGTAGTCTTCAAGGGTAAGATCATTTTCCCTCTCTTGTAGCACATTCTTGTCACATTTTTCTACCCTATTTGCTTACTGTTTTAGGCTCCGACCCTAACTGAAAGGGTCACTCTTTTAAGCTTATCTTCATGTTTGTTAAGGGCTCAACCCTGTTTGAGCCCTCCATTTGGCACTTGCTTCAATACCATCTTGTATGCCATTATTTTGCCTGAAATTTCTAGCCTATGTATGATCTGTTTTCGAGCATAATGTAAACTGTAAGTGGGCCTATTTTGAGCCCCTCTTCAACATTGAAGAAGGGCTCAACCCTTTTTGGGCCCGCTATTTTGCACTTACTTCATAATCCCTCCTATTTACCGTAAATTTGCATGATTTGTTTGGCCTATATGTAAATTGTTTTGGAGTGTTTCATGAACTGTGAGTAGGCTTATTTTGAGTCCCTCTACAACATTGTAGAAGGGACCACCACTGTTGGGGGCCTCCATGTTGTGCTTACCATTATACCCCTCTCTGGCCCCCATTTTTGCATGCTTTGTTGGCCTGTCTTGCTTCTGTTTTTAGGCCATCATCAGAACTGAAAATGGCCATATTTTGACCTTCTTGGCATATCTCATTAAAGGTCTTTGGCTGTTTGGTGAATTCTTTGTATACCTCGGGTTATAGCCTCTTGTTAGCCTATTTCTTGCATTGCATTTTGAGCATGTTTGCATACTGATTTGAGGCTTGTCATCTACTGTAAATGTTCATATTTTTAGTCCCTCTTCAGTGTTGTAGAAGGGTATTTTTCCCTTTGGGCTTTGCATCTACCACTTGCTTCATGACCTCCTTTGCAGAGCCATTTTTGTATGCCATTTTAGCTCTACTTGTGATTGCTATTCGTCCATGTTTTGTACTGTAAAAATGTGAGTTTTGGGGTTGCCTTGCTTCTGATTTTTCATGTCATGTATCAATTATGCATGTATGGTATAGCTGTAGGCCATTTTATGCATTGAAATCCATGTTTCGAGATCATTTCACGCATCGGGTATTATTTCGCCTCATTTCGGGGCTGTTTTGCCCCTCATTTTGCCACTGATTTTTGCATGTTTGCATATCATATTCCATGTCTTTGCCATGTCTCATTAGAGTGGCATTTCGGTGCCTGAGGGTCCGTCCTCGATTTGCATGCACGCATGCACGCATTTCGAGTTGTCTTGTTTTCATCTGATGGCCTCCTATGTGAATGTGGCAGAGGCCCACTTGTGTTGGTGTAAGTCCATGTTGCATTGTGTATGCCATGTTTCAATGCGTTGTGCATGTTATGTTGTTAGCGTTGTGTATGCCATGTAGTTGCATTGCATGTTTGTATGTTAGCTTGCATGCTTGCACGTGCATTGTTGTGCATTGCCTTGCCTCTTGATCAACCATGATTGAGGTTGGGTCCCTTGTATGTTTGGTGTGCATTACATTTGATATTAAAATGCACACTTGACTCTTTGGCCATCATGCATGGAAATGCGCGATTGGTGGCCCGAGAATCGAGGCACATCCTCCTTTGAGTCACAAACATGATAAGGAATGTGTTTGGTGCATACATTGCTTGAATTGAGCTGCCATGCAAGTTTTGCCCTCTGCTGCTGTGAGTTGCAGGTTCTGCAGGAATTCATTGCCGGCCGGCAGTATTTAGTGCCGACCGGCAGTCAATCAATGGCCGGTGGATATATTTTGTGCCGATGGCTACATCCTAGTGCCGGTGGTCATTTCCTCCAGACGGTGGGATTCTCCAGTGTCCAGAGAGGCATCCTTGAGACTTTGGCAGATTTCAGAGGAACAAAGCAGGGAAAACAGAGGCAGGCTAGGCATGGCAGTGCAATTCCGAGCGGAATCCGAGTGTGCATGCATTGGGCCCTCGCCCTGAGGTGGTTTACTGTTTTTCTTAGATTAATTATTTTGTTAATTTAATTAATTTGTAATATTTAATTAGCTTGCGTAGTTAATTAATTTGTATTATTCTTTTGGTCCCTCCGAGCGAGGGCAAATCTGTAATAAGTGTGCGTGGGTGTGTGCATGTCTTCCAACCCCCCACTTCTTTCTTCCATTTTACTTACCTGCTTTTAATGGTTAGTATTAGGTCACGTTTATTTTAGCATACCTTATGATATGCATGCGTGCATCCATGCATTTGTTGACATGCATCGGGCTCGGTACATCATACAAACTGCATTGTATTTTCAATTCCAAATTGAATACGTGCATCGAATAAAGTGCATTTCACATGCCATCTTTAGGGTTAGCCGAGCCTACTCTAAATTGCATCCTTGCCTGTGTTGCATTAGCCACTTAACATGACCTAGGGACATGCATGTCTGCTAACTAGTTTCTTGTTTTGGCACGGAGTACGATGTAAGTATTTTACGCTTTAGCATACCACATGCGTGAGATAGTTGCCATGACAGTATGCTCACCATGCGGCGAGGTGCTCAGATGAAATAAACTGTTTGAATGCCTGTGGGTGGAGGTTGGATTGCTTGAGTTGGGAAAACTCATTGAAATCCGCGTTTTAGCCTACTTGCGAGTAGCAAATTCCAAAGCATTTTCAAAACAAACGGATATGCAATGTTTATTTCCAAATTAGGCAATCTAGTCTATACTTGTTTGCTGCGCGTATAACATAGTAATTCTAGGTTAATAATTAGAATAAGAACACATAACGTTTTCAAAAACGGATATCACGGTTAGTAGAGGCCGGTCTTCGGACTGGGCGAAAGGGGGTGCTCATAGCTGACCTTCCCCGATCGTACCCAAGCTCCCGAGCCAAGACTACTTTGGTGATGACGGACATGTGGCCTTCGGCACCAAGTCAGGGTTTCCTAAATTTCCCATTTAAAAAATATTTAGGTGGCGACTCTGTATCTGGCAAAGCAGTCCATGTTTGGCACTACTTTTCAAAAAATCTATTTTCTCAAACGATTTGCCAAAGTTGGACTCTTTGGTTCAGATTACGAACCGCAACACACGACAGGGAGTCCGAACTGTAGCATAGAGGCCCACGGGCACTGTTACAGTGACACATATTCAAAACACTTTCCGAGCAAACATAAAATCAAAGCGTTCCAACTTTTGTAAATTAGTCTATACTTGTGTGCATCACATAGTAAATTAGTCTAATAATCAGAATAAGAGCATATAATGTAAATAAAAATCACATCATGATTAGTAAAGGCCGATCTTTGATTGGATGAGTGGGGTGCTTAATTCATGACCTTCCGCTCTCATACCTAAGTTCCCGAGTCGAGACACTTTGGTGATAATGGATAAGTGGCCTTTGGCATGAGTCTCGAGTTTCCTAAATTTTTCAAAAATATTTAGGTGGTGACTCTGTAATCTGGCAAAGCGGTCCATTTTTGACATTTTTGATTCAAAATCGATTTTTCAAAAGATTTGCCGGATTTGAACTCATTTGTATTTAACTATTTCACATTGCACTTGTGAAATCAGATTCAGAATCACAGGAGTCCAAACTATAGGGCTATCATATCGGAAAGGAGCACGAAAAGTAAACTACAATAGGTCGCCTTTATTTGTTGAATTAACTAGAGAACGTGCCCCTGCTAACCAACTATACCATCAATAATCACGCGTACACCATGGGGTATTATCTTATTGACGGTATCTTGCTGATGGTATTATCATACCCTGTCAGTTATCCATAAGGGAATCAGGGTTTGAATTAGGCGAAAGCAATGTATGTATCCTTAACTTTACTATATTCATAGGAGCTACATCTTGCCACCTAATATTGTTTTGCAAGATTGGCCAACAATATTCAAAAGCAAAATGTTTGTTTTCATCTTGATGGTATAACAGTTTGCTTGAAGCATCTATATCAATAAAATATTAAATTAAATAATTAGTTAATTTTTATATAATACCAAAATAAGAAACTAAACATAATAACTGAAGATGAAATCTTGCTTTATTAACTTGAGACATCCTACTTGGGTGAAGATTTTTCGACTTGCTCTAAACACCCCCGAAATTTGTTGGAACATTTCATAATTATACCCTATCAAGATTGGATAGACACTTGTGTTCTTGACTGGTCATTCTGAAGCAAGCAATAATTTTCATAAATTCTCCCCTCCAAAAATGAGCATACGATTGTGAATTGCCAACAATTGGGTCTTCAGAAATATGACACCAAGATTTACAAATTGCCACATCTTCATCAATAGTGAATGATTTTCCTCTCTTTGTTTTTGACGAACCTTCCATAGTGATTGTGTGAAAAAACCAAAAAGAAATAATTTTGGAGGTTTGCTGTGAAATGAAATCCAGATAAAGAGAGGAGAAAATAAAATTGATATTTGAATGTTTGCTATGAAATGAAATTGAGATAAAAGGTTTCTATTTATAGAAATACAAATATTACCGTTTGAAGATAATAGCTATTGAAGATTACCGTTTGAAGATAGCTGTCGCTTGTATTTGTTTATTTATTTTATTTATTTATTTATTTTTAGGCAAACAAAGCACAACGACTCTTTTCAATTCCAAGACTGATCCCCACCGTCTACATACCCTCAACCAATGGTTGAGATGATCTCTTTAGAATCATCCAACCCATTCCAAGACATACAACGATTGTCTTCACTCTCCCTCTTACTCTCACTCTCACTCTCCTTTTCCCTCACCCTCTTCCATCATCAAAACTTCTCTCTCTCTCTCTCTCTCTCTCTCTCTCTCCTCTTAAACCAGTATACTCTTCGATCTGTCTTTTGGTCCTCAAACTGATCACAGATCTTCGATCTCCAGAACCAATCTAGCTGGTTGAAGAAGATGATCAATTTCAGTTAAGTCCTCAAACCCATTCCAAGTATTTATCGGTTAAATTCATTTATGAAATTGATTCTGAAATTAATTCTCAAATTGAAATTTGTGTGATTCTGAAATTGATTTTGAAATTTGTGTGATTCTGAAATTCTCAAATTTATTCTAAAATCCTGAAATTTATTCTGAAATTCATTATGCAATTGTGAGATTTATTCTGAAATTGTGAAATTTGTGAATTTGGCAACTCCCTCGAAATTTGGGTTTGATTATGAAATTAGGGTTTGATTCTGAAATTTGGGAGGTTTTCTACTATTTCAATTCTATTTTTTCAACTGAATTTGGAGCCAAAAATCTGTTCATATTTGCTGATGTGGCATTTTGGTAGCTACTACTTAACCTACCAAATTTGATAACATAAATGACATCTACTATATTTGGCAAGCAGAATAGCAGGCCATTGGAGACTCTCTTTTTGTCACTCTTGCTAAATTATAGCTTTGACAAATAATTTGACAAGTCCATTAGAGATGCTCTAAGGTGTGAGGGACATAACTGTGGTAGGCTAATTATTTTAGAGTGTTTTGCAAGTGCAGGGGGCAAGCTATGGTGGGCTTTAATTTTTTAAGAGTGTTGTGCTTTGGTTTGGGAGCTTTGGGTTGAGGCTGTCCGGGGATTCTTGTTGCTTTTATTTGCTTTGTAGTTAAGCTCTTGTTAACTCGTTCTCTTTTTCTTTTTTTGGTTGTTTTCTTTAAAAATAAAATAAAATAAAATTTGTGAGATTGAGAGGTTGATTGTATGAATGCAAATAGTAGTAGTAAGGCTATTTTGTATTTTCTAAATCTCTCTCGATGCATTACATCTTTCTATACCTGTAATTTTATATTTTTATTGAAATTTTTACTTTGTTGATATATATATAAAAAAAAAAAAAGGAAAGTCAATATAGCATTTTTAAAAGAAATTAAATGGATAGGTGAAAAAACTACATAAATAATATATAAAAAAAAATACTACGTATAAAATTTAGAAAAAATTATATTTAAAAAAAATCAAGATCTAAACTTCGTAACAAAATAAACTTCGCATTTTTAATTTTGTTGATTTGAATAATATTCAAGGTTTAGTTTTGCACTAGTTGATTTGGTTCCCTCCTATTTATCATATGACATGACACGTCACACAGTTATTTCAATCTGAAGATGGATCAAAAATTGGTTCATTTCCATTGATTTCAAGCCTTGATGGTTCAGAAAACTTGCAATGTGTTGAAGGAATGACTTTTCAGGAAGCCTTTCACTTGATTGATGCTTTCAAACCCATTCAGGTGCCTTATTTTTGCTTTATAAATTATAATAAGTGCTTTGAAATGTTTTGAATTTCCAGAAGTATTTGAGGTGCGCAGCCTCAGCAACGAAAAGGGCGCCGTTTTGATGTAGGCTCAGTATTTGAAAAAATGTTTGCTATCTAGAAGTTTTGAGCGTGGACATGGAACCTCCTGAGTAGAAGCCCACTATCAAACCACTACACTATCAAGTTTGGTTGTACATATCTGGTATATATATATATATTATTTATTATCTTGTTTAAGTATAATTATAAATATATTAATATCAAACTTTGTAAAAAATGTTGTATGGCAAAAACAAAAATATTATTTTCATAATTTTAAATAAGAAAACCTAAATTCAAAACTACATCTTTTATGATCTTATAATTTATTTTATTCTGATTTTTTTTTTACAGAACTCTTAATTGTCGGTGTCTCAAAAACCCTAAAAGCTTCTTCCCGTCAGCCAACCATCCATCTACCATCACCGGAGACTTTTCATTACATTCGTTACAGACTTTCTATCACCTTCACTCAGGAGGATCCATGTCCATGCTCAGAACTCTTTAGATTACTTGTTCTCAACTTTCTAGATTTGTTGGTGTTGGTGTTGGTGTTGGGATGGAGAATGGTGGACATAAGGGTTGTGGCAAAGATATGGGAGACTTGACCTCAATGTCTTGGCAGAGGAAGACGCATATCAATTCTATAATGAATATGGAAAGATTATGGTGTTTGATATTAGAAGAGATTACCATAACAAAAGTAGAAAAAATGGTGTTATGATTAACATGAAGTTTGTTTGTTGTGAGAGGGAGAAAAATAAAAAGATAAACGGTACATGATTATAAATTATCCCAAACATGATACAAGAACAAAGTGCAGTGCATTTATGTATGTATCTTTGGATCGAGACTTATCAAAGTGGATAGTGAAAAAGTTTGATGACAACCACAACTATAGCGACCCCGGTCTTTCCCATTTGATTATTGTATCCGGACTTATGTTCCGTGGATTCCGTTGTCATATTGTTGTTGTCGTCCTTTAATTCTTCAGTTTTGAGTTATAGGATTTGTTGGGCAGGTTGATTGCAAGTTGGTTGGGTTTAGAAACCAAATGTTGATGTCCAGTTTTGGCTTGTTCGCTCGAGCGAGCTCTTCTTCGCTCGAGCGAGGTCTTTGTTGTTGTTTCTTCGCTCGAGCCAGGGTTCCTTCGCTCGAGCAAGCCGTATGTCAAAGATTTAGATACTTAGAAGAGCTCGCTCGAGCGAGCTTATTTTCGCTCGAGCGAGGTTTTTCAGGTTCGTCGCCGAGCGACAGTCTTCGCTCGAGCGAGCCTATTATGTTTAAATACGCAGCAGCGGGATTTTTAGGCAGTTTTTCATCCTCTTTTGATTCTAAACCCTAAGTTCCGAGTTCTCTCTCTCCCAACTCATCTTCTCTCCTAAGTTTCATCTATTTAGAGTGCATATCTAATCTAGTTCCTTCATTAAAAAGGTAGAGGAGAGTGAGGGCTTTTATTTAATCTGAGCAATTGTTGGTTTGGAGCATTTTGAAGTTTTGGGCATCATCTTCATCTTCTCCTTTTTGAGCTATTTCTTCGAGGTAGGGATTTCCTACTCCATTTATACATTTTAATCCTAAGTAGTGGTATTTTGGTATGTGGGAGTAGTTTGGTAATTTTGGGAGAAACCTTAGGGTTTTGTCATAGATTAATTTATATAATTAATTTAAGGGAAGATTGTGATAGTGGGTTAAATTCATGAGACTGGGAAAGTTAATGGTTTAATGATGTATTTGGTAGTTTAAATACTTACCTTTGAGAATATCGAAATTACATTTATTGTTATAGTTATTTCTTGCTTAGAAATAATTGTTTTGGGCTATCGGTGGAGGATAGCTATTGATTGTTGTAGACCTTGCATGCGGTTTAGGTATAACTGAAATTGAGTCAATTGTTTGACTGTTGAGTTAATACAGAACATTCGTGTATTAATTATGTGTTGTATATGGCATGTGTTGATTATGTTGCATATGCATTTGGTTTTGGAGGAGATAGGGGATGAACTCCACGGTTTAGGGGAAGATAGGGGATGGACCTCTAAACCGGATTTGTTGGGAGGAGATAGGGGATGGACTCCAGTAGCATGACTTTTGTGTGTGCTTATTGATAATAGAAATATTTCTATTTGTTGTTGATATGATACATCACCACCATGTGTATCAGTTGGGAAGTATGGAAGTGAAGTTGATTGAGATTGATATAACACCAGCATGTGTGTTTATTATGTTATAAGAAAGGTTTAACCGGATTTGTTATCCTTGTTGAGTTGTTTGGCCAGGTTCTGAGCCATGTCTGTGTAAATGGAAAGTAAAAGGTGTCATAGACCATGTGTCATAGACAACGTAGGCGTTCGTGTCAATAAATTGTAAATTGATTATCTTGTGTTAACCATGTATCGGGTACTACTGCTTTAGTTGATTCTTATGCTTGGTTTAGTATTTCTCTACTGGGCTGTGGCTCACCCTATATGGGAACTTTATTTTCAGGTTCAGGTGGTTCACTACCTCCCAAGACTTAGCTTGTGAGAATTTGGATTTGAAGACTTGCTTTATATGTTTTATTTGTTTTATTTGAACTATGTAAACATTCAAGCCTAGGGCTTTATTTGTTTTGAGTTAGAACTCATGGAATTGTGTCCAAGTGTTGGCTTGGCAAAATGTAAGCCCGTAGGGCATTTATTTTGATGTTTTATTTCATAATACTCTGATGATTTAAATAATATAATGTTTTTCTTTTAATAATGCATGCCTTGTTTTATGTTTAATGGGTTTAATTTTGAGGGCGTTACAACAACCATCCTTTGCATCTTCCTCAGTGTACACATTTGATACCATCTCAAAAAAAGTTATGTCAAGCTCAAGCTTTGAATGTTTATATAGGTGATGACACTGATATCTCTCTTAAAGCATCACATGATCTCATTAGTGCTATAGCAGGAGAAAAGAAAATTTGGTACTCACGAGAGAGGACCAAAAAAGCTACTTGCATGAAAAAAGGCAACGAAATTTGCAATATAACACTACGCCAAAATTGGACTTTAGCGGCTGTTTTTTACCGCCGTTAAATGCTGTAAAACTGCCGTTAAAACCTTTAACGGCGGTATTAACGGCGGTTTCGTTACCGCCGTTTATGCGCATGTTGGAAAAAGTACAACCGTCGTAAAAAGGTAAATTACTGTTGTTAAAAATCGACAAAAAACGGCGGTAATATAAGACCAAAAATGGCGGTTTTTTACCGCCATAAATAGGTTCAAATTTTTCAAAAAATAATTCTTTCTTCTTGCACTTCCCAAGTTTTGAACCCAAGACCTCTCATTCATCCACACCAACCACTCTGCCATAACTACTCTTCATGAAATATATTCCCTAAATAAATATTTAAACATTACTTTTACTTTATTGTAGATGGTTTCACCGGAGCTCGTCGGAATTTCGCCGGAGCTCCGCCGGCAAAGACCAGCGTCATTAACGGCGGTAATGATTGGGCATTAGCGGCGGTTTTTTACCGCCGTTAAAGGCGGGTATTAGTAGCGGTTTTGTTACCGCTGTTAATAGAGGGTTTTATTACCGTCATTAAAGACACTTTAGTGGCGATTTTTTTAACGGCGGTAACGAAACCGCCGTTAATGATAAATTAACGGCGATATTAACGCGGTTTTCGTTACCGCCATTAATAGTACCTTTAACGGCGGTTTTCGTTACCGCCGTTAAAAAAACCGCCGTTAATGCCCTATTTTGGCGTAGTGTAAGGAAGTTAGGAGTTTATTAAGATATTTTCAACAACAAGTAACTGAAAATCCAAATTTTTAATATGCAATTCAATTGGATGTGGATGAGATGATTACTAATATTTTTTAGGCTGACCATGAGATAATTAAAGATTATGAACTTTTTGGTGATGCCTTGTCATTCGACACAACATTTCGAACAAATAAGGTATCGACCACTAGCTTTAACCACTTTAGAAAGGCAATGATTTTTGGTGCCTCATTATTATATGATGAACCTATAGCTTCATTTGAGTAGTTATTTGAAATCTTTTTGCATGCAATGTCAGAGAAAAATCCTAGCAATTTTTTCACATACCAAGATCAGGCAATGGCTAAGGCAATATTTGAAGTCATGCCTAAGATTTTCCATGAATTATGCAATTTCCACCTGATGCAAAATGCTTTGAAGCATTTAGGGTACTTGTATAAGAGTGGTTCAAAGTTTGGTGATGATTTCAAAGCTTGTATTTTTGGATATGAGGATAAACACTAGTTAATTGAAGCTTAGGATTCTTTGATTGATAATTTCAACTTGCATGAGAATGTGTGGATGAAGAAGACTTGGGAAAAAAAAGGAGCAATGGGCGCACGTATACATAAAACATTTATTCACTGCAAGAATGAAAAGCACCCAACTTAGTGAAAACCTAAGTGCAGCATTACAGGCGTATTTGCAAGCTGACCATAACATTGTTCAATTCTCTACCCATTTCAACTGGATTGTTCTAGACAAGTGGTACGAGAAAGTAAAAGCTGTATATAATTCTAGACAACAATTGCCAAGAATGAAATTGAAAAAGTCCCCTATTTTGAACCAAGTTGCGAATTTGTACACCCCTCCTATCTTTAACTTATTTCATAATGAGTTGGACATGTCTCTTTGTTGTCGAGTGAAGCAATGCAATGAGTTAGAAGGAGAAGTTCAGTACATGATTAGCTTATATGGTGATGACAAAGAGTACATTGTAGAGGGTAATATGGAAGTTAATGAGTTATGAGGAGACAAAATTTGTCAAAAAAATTCAAAGCACTTGTCAAAAGTTTGAAAACTTTGGAATTTTATGTGGTCATACAATTAAAGCACTTGATAGAATGAATATTATGGAAATTCCTGAGAGGTACATACTAGTTCAATGGAGATTAGATGCTAAGTATGGTGGAATTAAGGAGGAGAAAGTTGAAGTGGATGAGACTAATCCCAAGTTAGAGATATCGACACATTACAGGGATTTTTGTCCTAGAATGGTAAAGCTAGCAACTCAAGCATCTGTGTATAAGCCTACTTATCAATTTGTTGATGAAGAGATTAAGGAATTGTGTGCAAAAGTGAACAACATAATGATTCATTTGATGATTTAGGTGCATGTGGTAGTGGAAGCAACATTGATATGAGCTCTAATCCTAACTTTACACGAGTTAAGGGCTTTAAAAAAAATAAAAAAACAGGTGGTGGACAGGAGGGTGTGGGTAGATTAAAACCTTAGCATGAGAAGACTAATAAAAGGACAAGAATTATTTCACAAACCACTTGCCTTAATAAGGCGTTGTTCATTTACTTGATTCTAAATTTTTTTTGACTCATGCAATGTATTGATAAATGTTATAATCTTTTTAGAAAATTGTCCAATCGAGCGACACTTTAAATGTTCAAAGTTTCTCACAGGTTAGATTTGATTTTTTGTGTTTATATTTTCTTATAATAGTATATTTACTTCTAATGGTATTTTATGAATGAGGATGTTGGAATACCCTATTGGCCACAATTGATGAATTGTGGTTACAATCTTTTCAAGCACGATGATACTAACATTGCATGCTCATCAAGTCACCCACAATCTACACATTTATCTTCACAAACATCATTTAATCCACAAAATTCTTAGGTATGCAATTTTCTTAAGTTTGCAATGTAGTTTGTTTTTAATAAAAATAAATAAATTGATTCCAATATATTCTTTCACACTTATTCATTTTATTTTTTCAGGAGATGTCATTTAGTGAAGGAGAGGTCAATCCCACGGTAGGTGAGTCATTCTTAAATAATGAAACGTTTAAAAAAAAAAAAAAAAAGTATAGACATTTACAACCTCCCTCACGAAATTGAAATGTAGTATTATTATTTTATTTTTTACCGTGATTCTTAGATAATGATATATTATTTTTAGACATATTTTGAATATTTCAAATGGGCTTCATAAAATTTTAATTGAGCCTTAGAATTTTTTTTAGTGTTGTTTTGGATGGACATATTGTAATTTTTGGCATAACTTGATAATTTTAAAAAAAAAATTTATATTGTTAATTTGACCAATTGTATTGTTTGTTCTTGAAGTAGTAATTTTTTTATCATTTTGCTTCTTGTTTGGATGAATAGGTGCAAATATATATATATATATATATATATATATGTGTGTGTAAATGTATATATATCAAATTGAGTGACGTCATCAATTAATAAAAATTTAAATCGAATTAGGTGGACATTATTTTTGTCTCACTTTGAAATTAAGAACTACATAATAAAATGAGATGATGACATCCACCTAATTAGACTTATATACATATAGTTTTTTTTTTTTTGGTAAACTACCAATAGGTCTTAATAGTTAGACTTAATTCCCATCAAGTCCTATTGAAAATAAGTCTTGATAAAATTGTCATTAAAAATAATTTTTTTTGTGACCATTTTTTATATATGTTGTTAAAAATTGACAATTAGTGACTTTTTTTGTCATGATTTTTATAAATTGTCGCTAAAACTTACAATTAGTGACATTTTTTAATGACAAATTTTTCTCATAAAATCTATTAGACAATAATTTCACTTATTAAGACCTACACGTAAGTACCATTTCTTTTCTTTTTTTTTTTCTTTTGATGACACCACCTGAGTATATATACATACATATTGATTGTTTAAATAATATATATGTTCTTAATATTGATAGGAAACTAGGGTTGAGCATGGTCCGGATTGGACCGGATTGGGGTAAAACCAAGACCAATCCATTATCTACGGTTCCTGAAAAATTGGAACCAATCCAATCCGTTTAAATCGTGGAACCAATCCAGACCAATCCATTTAAATACGGATTGGATCGGTTTAGGACCACGGATTTACATAATTAAATAACAAAAAATATATATATATAACACTTTAATTTCGTAGAAATATAAATATAGCACCATATTAATTTCACAATAACAACATGTCTTTTCATAATAATGACATACTGTTTTAAAATTTAAACAACCATAAAAAAACTGGTTCCACCATAAGTATTTAGACCATTACAAATTAACACTAAAAACTAGCAAACAAAAGTAATAAAAGAAAATACTATGCGAGTTTAGGTTTGGATTTAAGTTTTATATGAAATAAGAGAAGATACTATGTAGGAGAGTGTATAATAAAAATATAGACTATTTGTATACGGTCCGGATCGGTTCCAATTCGGAACCATGGGATTCAATCCGGAACCAATCCGTGAACTACGGATTTTTAATTTTTCAATCCGAAACCAAACCACGGATTCAAAAAACCAATCCAAACCTACTGAATTGGACTGGACTAGACTGGATCGGATTACGAATTTACGGATTTCTTGCTCAACTCTAAGGAAACATAGTTGGTCAGTGGTTAGGCACTGTACCTCTAAGGCTCGGCCTACGTCAAAATGGCGCAGTTTTTATTGCACATCTCCAAATTCTTTCCGGAATCTATTTCTAAAAAATATTCAAAATTTAGTTTAGTAAATAAAAATAAAAATGCAATTATTTTCTTATAATTTTCTCTTTTTCCAGGAAAAAAAAGTTAAAATATTTTTTTATTTATCAATATAAATTCTATTTTTCATTGAAAATCAAAAAATTAGTTGTGATCACAATTTTTTGGGTGAATATGATCACAAATTGATCAATGCATATATCATAATATTTTAGGGGTCTAGGGAAATGAATCGTTATGTTGTGTTTGGTTGGGGGATTTGGAGAGGGATTTAGAAAGGGAAAGGAAAAAGGTGTGTGAAACTATGTGAAATATAAGCATGATTTATTTACATTTCACCTACCTTTTCCATTTCCCTTTCCAAATCCCTCCTCAAATCCCCCAACCAAACACACCATTAGGGGTCATGGTGCAGTGGTATTCATAGTATTGAACGATACATATCAATTAGTCGTGAAGAAAAAAACTTCATAGCTGGAAATTAGCTCATATTAAGTCTAACTCGGGTCATGAATGAGTCATAATCACAAACCGATCAATATACATGTGATTTTTATTCACACTCGTATACTAGAGTGTATTAGTATTCGAAGGCCAAAAAAACCAAAATGCATCGGCCAATACGATGTACATCAGTTGATATTTAAAATAAGAGAAGTGATTGAGACCCCCTTCAATCACCATCCTA
Organism: Camellia lanceoleosa; assembly: GCA_025200525.1. Classification (NCBI taxonomy): domain Eukaryota; kingdom Viridiplantae; phylum Streptophyta; class Magnoliopsida; order Ericales; family Theaceae; genus Camellia; species Camellia lanceoleosa. Next base: position 44,304,341 of record CM045760.1, read on the forward strand.
CTATCCCATACACACGTGACAGGTGGTGATTGAAAGAGAAGGAAAAAATAAAATAAAATTGACCAATCAAAGAGAGAGGGGTCAAAAGAGTGCCTCCTTAAGTGGATTCAACTCATTTTCCTTAAAATAATGCTCGCAGTCAGAGCTTGCTTTGTGTTAAAGCCACTTAAACAATAGCTTTAGCCCTCATTCTGAAAGACACTACAGGAAAAGGGGTTTAAGTGGCGTATTTTTAACGACGCATTTTTAAACGTCACTTTTTGATATTTAACGACGTTTCATGAAACGTCGCGCATATTTTACAAAACGACACCATTTTATAATAGGAGGCGTTTAAAAACGCCTCCAAATGCATTGTGCCTCACGCGCTTGGTCTCCCCCTCTTTTCCAACCCTAATTTTGAATCTGAGACTCACCTAAGACCCAAATCTCTCTCTCTCTCTCTCTCAGAGCGATTTCGAAGCTCCACCGCTTGTTCATTCTCAGAGCGAGGTAGCGAGCACCAACGAAGGTTTAAAATCTCTCAGTGATTTCATCGCTAAATCCACTCTCTCTCTCTCTCTCTCAACCCTCTCTAAACCTTTATCAGAGCGATTCAGAGATTCATCTAAGTTTTCATCTCAGAGATTCAGAGCGATTTCATCTCAGTGATTTCATCGCAGAGATTCAGAGCGATTTCATCTCAGAGATTTCGTCGCAGAGATTCTGAGATTCAGATCGGTCTCCACCATCTGCACCATCGTCTGCTAAGGTGAGCTCCACCGTCTCTCTCTCTCTCTCTCTGAAGCTCTTCCTTCCCGTCTCTCTCTCTCTCTGTTTCAGTGATTGATGAGCTGTATGTGCTGTGTTTCAGTAATTGTTTTTCACTGATGTGTTGAATATGCTCTGTTTCATTGCCTTTTTCTTTGTTTGGTTGCTGAGAAAACTGGGGAAAAAAAATGTTAAAGAGTATAAATCTGGATTGTTTTCTTTTTTCATGCACTTGATTTTGCTGTAATTTCAGTTCTAGCATTCATTTGAGATTCAAGTTTATGACTGATATCACTCCATCTCATTGACTGTGGTTTGTTTGAGGGAATTCTGCTTAGTATTTGTGGAGTTTGGAATATGATTCTTGTGACCTCAAAAAGCGGATTAATGGTTAAATATTTTATTTCTCACTACCTAGCCCTTTGACCTAATAATTATTCGTTATATATGTAATGGAATTAGTAAGGGCAAAGCTTCTAGTAAAATATATATGTGTGTGTGTGTGTGTGTACGGGCATTTGTATAACATGCATACAGAAACCCAAGGGAACAAGGACACACTACTATACTTTGGGATCCCAAATACTATTATCTTTTGATTTTGGGTTCAATTTAATGAATGGTTTTGGATGGAATTTACCTCTGTTAGTTTAATAAATGGGTTTTTTTTAATAAAAAAAAAATTTATTTATAGATTTATCTTGAAAGAATAACTAGAAGAGTGGTTTCCAATGGAAGAAAGTCTACCAATATATATGTGTGCATGTGTGTGTGTGAATGCAGTCCCATCCAGGTTGGGATGAGTTTGGAAGGAATATCTAAAATTTATGAGAGAAATTATTTGCAGGAAAAAATTGTGGTGGGCAATTGCTAAAATTAAATGATGCAAAACCACTTTCCACAATCAAAAGCTATGCATTCTCTTTCTGTTTATTTTTTGAATATAGATCAAAATTTGTGCGCGTAATCAGAATTTGAAGAAGGTGTCATGTTCCTGTCATGTTCCACTGTGCTTTAGCATATCAGAGCCTTGGAGTTGTTTATGGTGATCTCAGTACCTCCCCTCTGTATGTTTACAAGACCACCTTCTCTGGGAAGCTGAGCCTTCATGAGGATGGCGAAAAGATTTATGGGGTGCTTTCCTTTATTTTCTGGACATTCACTCTCATTGCTCTCTTCAAATACATCTTCATTGTGATATCAGCCAATGACAATGGTGAAGGTATAGTTTGTCCTTTCGTGGTTTTGTTTACTGGTTGCTTCAAGACAAATGAGCTTGGGTTGTCGTCCACTTGTTTTTTGTTGGTAAATATGCAGTATATTGTTGAGAAAGAACTAAAAGGACAGAGTAACATATTAAGGCTTGTTTGGCAGTATTTACTTATTTTTATTTCTCATTTCAAGATGTTCTTTTATTCTTTTGGGCTGATTTTTATTTATTTTTCCTTCGAGTAATACTTTACAAACAGAAATGAGAAAGATATGGTTGATTTGGCTCCTATCAGTCCAAAATGATAATCCAAAGTGCTTATTTTCATCGTTTTGAGAGAAGATTCGACAAAAATTTACCATTTTTAACATTTCCTTTGAGATCACTTTCATTTCATTTTAGCAAATCTGCACATAACCACACACTTCTCTATTTTTTTCTTTTTCCTGTGTCAAATTTGCCTTCATAGTGCAGGTGGCACCTTTGCATTGTACTCCATACTCTGTTGACATACTAGACTTAGCATTCTACCAAATCAACAAAGATCAGATGGTACCTTTGCATTGTTCTCACTCCTGCAATATCAGGTAGCTTGATCTGATGCAACCTCTTCAATACTGTGTACTTCGAGTCTTTTATGTCTCACCTGGATCCTTTGAATTCCAACCATTCTTTGGGGTGTGATTGGATCTTAGAAGCTACTTCATTCACTTTTCCCTTTCCATTTCGTTTCCCTCCACAAATCCAAGATCCAAACACAACCTAAGTCAAAACTACAGGGTATGGGGTGTACACATAACTTTAGTAATTGCATTCCATGTCGTTTAATAAGTTGTTAGTTCAACTAAAACCATTAAACTATCCATGTCATAGGCATAGTACTTTCTTGTTTGTCGCATTATCTGATATCAATAATGGATGTGAACTCCCTATTTCAATAATTCAATTCAGTCAATCACCCCCCAAAAAATATATATATATATATATATTTCCTCAAGAAAGGATAGGCTTGATATCAATAATGATTGCACTTAAATAATATAATTATTTATTTGCTCAAAATCTTGTGTTTATGTAACCTATGCATAATACACGATGTAGACTGTAGTTCCTCAGATGCACCACATTGAAGGTTGGGTGTCCTTAGGGGGAGTGGTTCTGTCAATCGCAGGTTTTTTTTTTTTTTTGGGTCACGCTTCTGTTACAAACATAGCAGTATACTTAATGAACAAAGCTATGGAAACTTATTTTTCTCGAATTACTGTCTCAGGTGTGGAGGCAATGTTTGCTGATTTGGGCCATTTCTCCCCGCTGTCAATTAAGGTATAATTTGTTTGCACTATCTCACATTAAAGCCTTAAAAGTATAAAAGAGAAGCTGCATCAAAAGTTTATTTTAAATATGACCTTGATGTTGTAACACTTTGTGTTCATAGTCCAGATAGCTTTCACATTTTTTGTATATCCTTGTTTGGTTCTTGCACATCATGACTTTTAATTCCTGGTTTTAAATTTTTATCTTTGGGACATAACATCTTGCACCTGCAGTGGGCTTATCTGTTGGTCAATCTTCAATTGCTGATGAAATTTCTGAACTTATTAAGAGACCTAAGCTTGAGGCAGGTATCTGTTACGACCCAGAAGATTTTTTGCTGGATTTAGAAAGGTTTTACACTTGAGCATCTTTTTTATCTGGTAAGTAGTAGATTGTGTTGATTTCACCTTTCACATATAATTCTGGTGTAACTTTTATTCCCTACAACATTCCATTTGCTGAATCTGATCTGCGCAAGGCCACTGAATCATTGAAGAGAGTTGCAGCAGCAGTTTTGGCAGCTCATGGCTGAATTGAAGAGTGCACATCAGATCTCATTTTATTTTTCCAATGATCTTGCAGACATTTCTTTGACTGCGTCAACAAAAAAACTGGGAATTTTTGTTTCTTGGTAGATGCTTTCATAGTACTTGTATGTATAATTAGTTTGAATTGCATTTTTTGTGCCGATCTGTTTTGTAATAACTTTCAACTTACCACTAGGCACTAGTTTAACTTTATTTCATCTTGGAATTGAAATATTTTTGCATATTGAGAAGCATGAATTGATCCAGTATTATGTTTACCTAAATTTAGTCAATATATTGAATATTTTTCATCTTTATTACAGGTATTTTTTTACTTAAATCTCAAAGAATCAATACAATTTCAAAAAAAAAAAAAAAAAAAAAAAAAACAAATGAAGCTATAATGGGGTTTTTAAACGTCACTCTAGAATAATGTCAACGGTTATATTTTTAAAATAGAAAAGATCTACCACAAGGTTTTTAAAACGTCGCTAAATGTGGCATGACGTCATTGTACCGTTATGCAGCACATTTAGCGGCATTTTTACTAATATAGTGACGCTTTTAAAGCATCATAAAGGTACAGCAACAGCCGCATTTTCAACGTTCAGTACTAAACGTCACAAAAACAATTAGTGGCGTTTTTTATAGCTATAGCGGCGTTTAAAAGCCTAGTTCCCAGCAGTGACAGGTCCAAACTCTCTAACCAAAACCCATTAATGCAATTCTATATAGTTTTCTTTAAAGTCCTATTTTGAAAAAGGAAACAGCTGCTTTCCAATTAAGAAACGAACCATATGATACCGTTGGGCCTTGGGGAGCCCGACTCCAAACCCACCACAATGATCTAAAAAGCCTCCATAAACATAGTATAGGTTCTACATATTTGGAGAAAGGCTTCCTGGTTTGATATATGTATATGTTTGTTAAAAATATCCATTATACTTTCATTTCATAACACTCATAAAGCTTCAAATAACTCCACAAATTTTAGTAACAAAAATTAAATGAGAAACATATGGTAGCGTTTGGTAGAGTTTTATAATTATGATTTGAGAGTAGAGTTATATTTTAAGTTTGTAAGTTTTGGAATTATGATTTGAGTGTTTGGTTATGAGTTTTGAAAAGAATTTTGAATTGAGTTTGAAATTTTTGATGTGACATATGATATTTGATTCAAAAACTCACAACTCATAACCAAACACACAATCCAAAATTATATTCAAAACTCATAAATTTTTTTAAAAAAATTCTAAAATTATTTTTTATTTAAAATATAAAAATAACAGGTGCCTAAAAAAAAAAATTGTTTCGATCAACCAGCCGGACGTCCGGAAAGATGACTATGTAGACGTATTTTCAAGAGTGAGTGTGGGATCAATTTTTGAAAGCTCTCGCCAAATACCACACTCAAACCAAGGGGTAGAATTAAATTTATAAAGCTCTGCCAAACAGTTTGCATAAAAAATAATAGTGTATTTCCACAGTTTCTTTTGGCATTCTTAAGCGGACAGATTTGTTGCAGCCTCAGTGTTGGTTACGTCAGGGTGATCCATTATCTCCGTTACTATTTTTTATAGTAGTTCAGGCTCTTTCATTCGGCTTTGAACATTTGGAGTCTCAAGGGGTCTGTTGGGGCATTTCAGTTAGTAGGCGTGGGCTGAAGATCTCTCATCTGTTGTTTGCAGATGATTGTATGATTTAATGCCCTTTAAAATGGAGGATGTGTGGTGTTTGAAATGGTTTTTGGATGCTTTTTGTTATCAATCAGGCCTTCGCCTTAGTTTCCAAAAATCTAATCTGTTTGTTAGTCCGAATATGTCCTCTCAACATAGGGGGTTTTTAAAGGAGTGGTTGAGAAACCGGGTATATATTTGGGAGCATCAATGGGTTTTAAAGGTCATAAGGGGCAGGTTTTCAACAAAATTATGCATAAATTTAAGGCATAGTTACAAGGGTGGAAAAGTGGACTTCTTTCCTTGGCGGGTAGATGCGTTCTTGCAAAGCATTCACTGCTTTCCATCCCGATGTCTTTATTGCCAGTGTTTAAGGCCCCTGATTATTTCATAAAGCAAGTGAGAAGTATAATTGGTCGGTTTATTCGGAAAGGCGAGGATGGCAAAGGTTGATATTGGAAACCCTGAGCGAGCTTATGTTTGCCTAAGGCAATGGGTGGGTTGGGTTTAAGGCATCCAAGGAGTTTCAACCAAGCTCTTTTGGCTAAATTAGCTTGGTGCATTCTAGACCAACAGGATCTGCTACTTAGCAAAGTCCTTAGAGCTAAGTACTGCTTACGAGAAAATTTTATGGGGGGTAAGGATTTGCTCAAAAAAAGGCTGTCTTGGAGAGTGGGGAATGGGGAACAAATTGATCCTTTTGAAGATCAATGAATTCCAACTTTAACAAATGAGTTACTGGGCCAGGGGGTTGGGCATGCTTTTAGTTCATTCCAGGTTTCTCACTAATTAACCATGAAAGCAAGGAATGGCATGCTAATTTGGTGCGAATCCTCTTCCCTCCAATGATGGTCCAACACATACTAAACATTAATATCCTGCGGGAGGAAATGTCTGATTCTGTTGTTTGGGCATTAAATAAAAATGGTGTTTATTTGGTGAAGCCAGCTTATTGTCAATCGTTGGGATTGGAAGGAGGGCAGTGTAGGTCTGAAATAGAGTGTAACTAATGGTTTTGGAAGAAATTGTGGAACCTTCAATTACCTCCCAAATGAAAAAATTATGGAAGCTTCAATTACCTCCCAAATGAAAGACTTGGGGGTGGGGAGTGCCACTTGCACCCCTCATGTGTTGATAATTTTTTTCCTTTTCCTGCACGTAGTTCTCCTAATATCATTTTATGCTTCAGCCCATGCAGCGGAAGCTCGAGCATGTTTTGAAGCTTTACAATGGTGTATCCAAAGTCGTGTTAAAGCAATCCAGGTTCAAATTGATAGTCAAGAGCTCGTGAGACAACTGAACAATGTTAATGATGTTGATTGGCAGATTAAAACTATCTTATTAGGTTTATGTGTGCATTAAAGGTATCTAGGAACATTGACGGAGCCAAGAAATTAAATTAGAGAGTACACTTATTAATTACAATATTAAAATTTTTTATAAAAATATTTCACAAAAATTTTTACCATTAACTTCAAGAAAAAATAAAATAAAATAATCAGTGTGTTTGGTTTTAGTTTTCTGAAAATTAAGTTTTTTATTTCGTATTTTTTTGGTTTTAGTGAATATTTTTTAAATTTTAACAAATTTTTTTACTTTTTTATATGCACATTACTTAGATATGTATCCAAATAGTAAAATATTTGTGAAAAAATATTTTAAAAAATTAATAAATACACAAAAATACGAAAAATGTACTGAATTTTCATATTATTTTTATATTTTTTGCTATTTAGTGTATCTTTTAAAGATTTTTTTCACAAATATTATACTTTTTAGGTATATTTATGTTAAGTGTGTCTAAAAATTAAAAAAAAAATACTTAAAATATTAAAAAAATTTATTGAAAACATTAAAATACGAAAAATAAAAATGTATAAATTTTTGAAAACTGTTTTCTGAAAACTAGAACCAAATAAGCTAAATATTATTTGTAATTAATGCATCATGGACAATATTAAAAAGAGTCATGGATATAAAGTTTTAAAATAAATTATATAATGATAAAGTAATTTTTTATACAAAATATGCGTAAAAATTTAATATAATAGTTATACCACATCATCATTAACATGTGATATCATCAACTAATAGTAAAGAAACACATGGTGAATGAACGTTACATGTCAAATGTAACTAACAATTCAATAAATTCTATATTTTCATTGAGATTAATTATGTTTGCATGTCAATAGTAATAGACATCACCATTATATTGAAATTTCCATAGATAATAATATCGTAATCACTTTATTTTCAATCAAAATAACCATTATTATTTTTATTATTTTAAAAATGTCATTGATATTTAAAATAGTATTTTTATAAAAAAATTTATTTAAAATACACTACAACATTTTCTTAGTTTAGTGACATTTGAAAGTGCCACAAAACTATTCTTTTAATGACATTTTTTGGTCTTGTGGCATTTTGAACAAGTGCCACTTCTATCAGTGTCATGGTAGATACGAGTGTCACGGTAGATACTTGCAAGTGCCACTGTACCATCATGGCTAAAAACTTTCAATGACATTTTAATGTCATGGTAGATATTATTTGTGGCACTATCAAGCGCCATTAAAAAAAGAGTTAGTGACACTTATAAGTGTCATTACACCATCAAGACTAAAACCTTTCAGTGACACTTTAATGTCATGGTAGGCACTATTCGTGACACTATCAAGTGTCATTCGTGACGATAATTCGTTGTAGAACAATTTGATTTGCTCTTGCAGAGACTCGAACCGCCAACCTCCCGCACCATAAACCTTATACACCACACTCTTCCCACTACACCTCTATAGCACCATATGATTATATATGCAACATATATTATTTATATAGTACATACATCTATATTAATATAAAAGTATATGTATAAACATAATTATTTTATTGAACATAATTTATGTAAAATAAACTATTTACTAGTAAAATAAAAAAAGACCACTTTTGGCGACTAAAAATATTTTTTGATCGCCAATTCTATACTTTTGGCTACTAATTATTTTTTAGTTGCTAAAAAACTTAACTTTTGCCGATCAAAATCAGATTTGGTCACCAAAGATGCACTTTCAGCTACCAAAATTTTGGTCGCCAAAAAATTTAATTCCCGCCTTAGGATTTTAGTTCTCCCGCGCTAAAAATAACCACTTTTGGCGACTAAACTTATTTTTTAGTCGCCAATTATAGACTTTTGGCTACTAAAATTTTTTTAGTCACCAAAAAGCTTTACTTTGGGCTACTAAAATTTTTTTTGTCACTAAAACCCATATAATCAGCGACCAAACTTAGTTTTGGTTGCCAATTGTAAACTTTTGGCTACTAAAATTGTTTAGTCATCAAAAAGCTTTACTTTTGGCTACTAATGCTGTTTTGGTTGCTGAAAGCTATACTTTCAGCGACCAAATTTTTTTTTGTCAGGAAATTTAGTCGCCGAATATGCTTTTTCCTGTAGTGTATATTGAGTTTTATTTATTTATTTTTAATCATTTACTGCATTGTAAAAATTTTAAAAATATATTGGCTTTTTTTGTTTTTTCAAAAATGCCATTATAAGCTTGGAAAGTTTTTGATTTAGTGGCATTTCTCAAAATGCTATAAAATATTTGTTTATGAAACTTTTCACCTAAGTGTCATAAAAAATAATTTGCACCTACCTAGTGTCCTGACATTTTTTTAAAAATGTCATTGCTACTAAAGTTTAATGGCATCTGTTGATAAATGTCACGAACATAATTTTTTGTGTCATTATTTTATAAAATGCCATAAAATTGATGTGACATTTCTTTATTGAAATGCTACTAGAGCCTTATATGTTTGTGGCTTTGTGGCATTTATCTAAATATGTCACCAAATATTATTTTTGTGGCATTTTCTAAAAACATGCCACTAGTATAGTATCACTAAAGTGTGTTTTTGTTATAGTTTTGTGACACTTGTTCATTGAAATGTCACTAGAGCCTTTTATGTTTGTCGTTTTGTGGCATTTTTAAAAAACGTGCCACTAAATATCATTTTTGTGGCATTTTCTAAAAATATGCCACTAGTGTAGTGCCACTAAAGTATGTTTTTGTTGTAGTTTTGTGACACTTGTTCATTGAAATGTCACTAGAGCCTTTCATGTTTGTCGTTTTGTGGCATTTTTAAAAAACGTGCCACTAAATATCATTTTTGTGGCATTTTCTAAAAATATGACACAAGTGTAGTGCCACTAAAGTATGTTTTTGTTGTAGTGATATTTTCTTTATGTTTGCTTAAAAAGAATTCCAAAACACTAGGGAAGGCACGTGACCCCATGACCATGTTAGCTCCGCCCCTGTCTAGGAAGGTGGTTCAAGTCGGCGAAAGTAGCTTCTTTAGGATGAAGCTCCTTTTGTATGATAATGTATGTTTCATGATATTTATATATAAAATCATTATTCCTTAAAAATCTCTCATTGATATTTTTACTCTAGGCCTCATCGATAGTTAAGTCAGCCCACTCACATGTTCCAAAGTGACCATTGTTGAATCCCCATTGAAGAATCATTTGTATCACCCACTTGCCTACTTTTTCTTGCAAAAATATTGGCTTTGGGTTAGGGCCCACCCTTAGATGTTCGGGTCTCAGGGCAAAATCTTAAAATTAGGAACTTTCATGTTTAAAAATATATATATTTATTCAAAATTTTATTTTGAAGGTTTCAAAATTAATATAATGTGAGTTATATTTAGAATGAATGTAATTCATAAATATTTTTTTTAGTTAATTTTTAAGAGTATCTTGTATTGTTGAATACATAATCATGAAAGCGAAAATAAAATATACATATATATATATATATATATATATTTGTCAATAAAATGGTAAATACTTTTAATTTTTTTTTTATTTTTTTATTTTTTTGTAGTACCCACATAGAATTGGATTTTCTTTTCTCATTAAATTTGATGAAAAGAAAATTTTGGGATAAAAGAGAATTTTAAAAAGATTTTGATGAAAGAGTTGAAAAAGTTCATATCAAAACGGGTGTTTTACTCAAATTAAATGAAAAATAAGTAATGAATAGTTAGAGAGGCTGTAAAGAATTTTAATTTAGATTGTGAATGATTGGCGTAGTGCATTCTTTAGTGGCTCAAAATGATATTACTTTGTGAAGAAAGGGTAGAGGAAAGAGGCATGTTCTGTGTTTTTTTTTTTTCTTTTTTTTTCTATTTTTGGTTAAGTTTTGTTCCCAAATGAGGTTGTTTTGGGAGAATTACAGGGTTCACTACAAGTAACACACTACGGAGGATTTGGATTCTCATCTTAGGCCATGTTTGATATTCAAATTAAGTCGACTGTAATTATGAATACAATGAAATTAAGTGATAAGGTTATTAGTGTTAGGTTAGAGATGTAAGAGTAATTATATATATTCATTTTGTTCTGTTTGTTTTGTTTTAATTGGTTGATATTTAATTTACAAAATTATGCAAATACACTTATTACATTAATGGCGGCTTTGGTTTTTTTTTTTTTATGAAAAAAAAAAAGGAAAAGAAAAGAGACGCTTCATGGGGGCATCAAATTAATTTACAAATTTAACGAATTTTAAAATATATTTAAACTTCATTTACTTACTGTATGAGTTGATTTCTAATAAATTTGTAATGAACCCAATACTAATAAAGCTATTTATTGTCTTATTGAGTCATTATTTATTGAATTGAAAATTTCCAAGTATATTTTTATTTTTTGCCAAATTTTTAAGTAATTTTTTTTGGGCTATCTAATATTTTGTTACAAAAACATCACCCTTTAGGTTGTGTTTAGTTGAGCGATTTGAAAAGAAATATAAATAAAATATACTTACATTTTACCTAATGTCACATATTTTTTCCTTTTTTCTTTCCAAATCTATTCTCAAATCCTCCAATCAACTACAGCAGCAGCATCAGGTACCAACAAAGCAGTAGCAATAACGAACAACAACACGCAACGCATAATAATTGTTGCAGTCATTAATAATCTTCAGATATCTTTCATTGTAATTCCTAATATCCATCGATATATAATTCAACATGCAACACATAATAATTATTGCAGTGGTATCTCCCATTGTAATTCCTAATGTCTATCGATATGTATTGTATGGTTGATATATCAGCTTTTTAGGGTTTGATGCAAATTTTTTTATACCAAGTGATGTATTAATTTTTTTAATTTCTTAATATTGATATCAGATCATATTATATCATATAAAATATATGTTTGGGAAGATTGGTAAAAAGTCAATTTTTTGGCTTTTTAGCTTTTTTAGCTAAAAAAAGTCAGTTTTTTGTGGTATTTTGAAAAGATGGTAAAAAGTAACTTTTTTGCTTTTAACCAAGTTTTTTGGGAGTGATTTGGGAAGTTGGTAAAAAGCTGCTTTTTTTTTAATTAATATTTATTTATGATGTCACATCACACTAAAATGACTAAAATACCCTCACTCAACTTAAAAAATTACATTTTACCTAAACCCACAAAATATAAACATTTAGAGTAATTACGTAATTTTTCAACCTACTTTTTGGCACTTTCCAAATGAGCAAAAACGCAACTTGGCGTTTTGCTCAAAAATGCAACGCAGCGTTTTTCTTCCTTTCCCAAAAGAGCCCTTTGTCAAAAAAGTTACCAAAAAAGTCAAAAAATTAATTTTTTACCAACTTTTTAAAACACCACTTAAAATTGATATTGCTGGAGAATGTCCCCCCCCCCCCCCCCTTCTTTTTTCGTTTTTTTTAACCACACTCTAGCTCCATCCGTTCAAAGCCATTTATTATGTATTTCTACCCTTTTTTTAATTCTATGCTGACCTTTTGATTTTCGGTGATGCTACATGCTCCAACGTATATTATAATATTATTATTAATTTTATTTATTATATAAATTATAAATATTTAAAATTTTTTAAATTATAACATATTATCCGTTAGTATACTAATTGATATACAAATTAATACATATAGCATTATTCTTTAATTTCTTATTTTTAAAACGTATTCACTTTGAGATTCTTCGTTCATCTTGTATTTATTTCATAATAAATTATTGGTGTTATTTTTTTTATTTTTTTTTTTAGGTCTCCCACGGTATCTCTAGGTTTTTTGGACTTAGGACGAATCCGCCGAGGAAGTTACCAGGCGCATATGAGGCGTCCTCTCCCAAGAGGGTTTGCTGCATCCACAAAGGCTCGAACTCGAGACCTTTGCTTAAGCGACCCAAGTCCCTTTCTATTTGGACCAACCCCCCTGGGTCCATAGTTTGGTGTTATGAAAGAAGAAGGGTGGCCTTTCCCCTACTTTTTCCTACTTCTATAAAATATTAAGGCCATAGTTTGGTTTTCATAAATTTGTTTTAGAAAAAATTTCAAAAAAATTATAAATTAACTTGGTGAAAGAAATTAAAAAAAAAATCAAAAATACTTATCATTTTATATAATTTTATATTTTGAGAGGTCAGAGATAATTTTTAAAAAGATCTAAAGTTTTTTATAAGAAGAAGTCCAATTTGAATAAAATGCCCAACATTTTGAGACACTCAATTTATATTTTAAATACATTTGAGATATAATTATAAACATATAATAAAACCAAAGTTTTTACCAATTGGTTTCTGTCGGTAACAAGAATTAGAAGTATTCATCTAATTATTATTATTTTTTAAAAACTAATTGAAGAACTATCATATTTCTTAGCTTTTTATGTATAGATATATATATATATTTTTTCTGTTTTATTATTTGTTCAACTATGATGGAAAGTCTCAAATTTATAAAATAAAGTTAGATTTCAAGATACAAACTCTATAATAGAGATGAATTCTTATTTTGGTTTGATTAAATATTTATTTGATCATTGATTATATATATTTTGTCTATTACAATTATATGTTTTTATTATTTTTTATGTTGTCTTTAATTGATTATTTGATTTGTAATGATTGAGGATTAAGTTAGCATTATGATGATATTAATAATTTTTGATAAACTCTATCAAACATGTCACTATTCCTAGAAGTACAATTTTGGACATGAAAAAAAAAACAAAGAATAGAAGAATTAATTTATTTTTTATTTGGTACTCCATCTTATATTTTAGTCTTTTTTATTATTGTAAACTTTGTTATATATTTAAGTAAATTTTAATAGTCTTTTTGTGAGCACTATTAAAGCACCATTTGGGTACACGATATACGTACACTTTTTATCATTTTATATTTTGTGAATCATATCACCTTTCTATTTTTTTGCATATCTTTTTATTAAAAATTGAAAAAATATGCTTATTTAAATTATTCTAAACAACCTTTAAATGCAAAAATTTAAAACAAAAAAATAAAATTTGATACATAATCTTTTCATCAATTTTTTAAAAAAAATATATATATATGAAAGGCCCCATACCTAAGATTCACTTTGAATCCCAAAAAAGTCGAAACCGACCTTGATGATTTGAGGAAAATGACCATTTCAACAAAGTTTTGATGAACCTAAAATCAGCAATTTTCAGAGATATGTGGGTTTTATTTTATTTATTGACGTCACCCCACTGGTACATATTCGGTTACGAGCATGAATTCAATTCGAATACAAATATGTACATTCATGGTGTGTTGAGTATAATATATGGAAAATGTTTGGTAATTCAAAATTTTATGATTCAAATGGCTCAAATCTGTTAAAACGACGTCGTTTTGAGTGATTTGAACATTTTGAGCCACAAAATTTTGAGTTACCTAACATTGGTGATAATATATTAGACTAATGCTTGGGGCTCGACAAAACGAGACTCGAATGCCTCATAATTGTTTTTAAGTTTTTATTTTTTTATATTTTATTTGATGAGTTGTGATGATTTAGTTGTTGGTTTTTTGTTTTTATTTGTTGGGCTGTGTTGGTTTTTTTTTTTTTTTGAAATGGTGGTTATGTATGTGTCAAAAAACAAGATATCTCGCGCCAACTTAGCCTGTGTGGTTTAATAAGATGAATGAGTTGGGTTGGAGTGGTTAGGTGATAAAATTGACTGATCGGTTAGGCTGCTAGTTAAAATTTATTAATTCTATATAGTTTTGTATGAGTTCCTACTATATTTTTATTTCAAATCAGAAAGACTCGGAAGAAATTGAAATGGCTTTGGTATTGTTCATGCAGAAAAAATTGAAGTGGCTTTGGTATTGTTTATGCAGAAAAAAAATACCAAAGCCATTTCAATTTCTTCCGAGTCTTTTTGATTTGAAATAAAAATATAACAAAGACACATATAAAATTATATAAAATTAATAAATTTTTTAGTACACCCCTACATATAACAATCCTTTCACACAAAAAAAATAAATAAATAAATTCGAGCCTCGATTTGTCAAGGGCCCTAGCACTACTCGACATAATATTATAGATGTTTTGCAAATTATTAGCGGTACATGGGTCGACTCATTTAATTTTATAGATTTGATTGTATTATTTTTTCAAGGATAAAAGAGAGTTTTAATCCATAAAATATGTATTTTTTAAAATTTTTTATTTTAGTCCTTAAGTTTCAATTTTATTATTTTGATTCTCAAAATTTTTAATTTGAGTCAATTTAATCCTATCTCTAACGTCCATCTAAATTGATAATGAGAATATAAATAAAAGAAACTTTTAATTCCTAAAGTATATATTTCTTCTCATTTTAGTTCTTTAAATTTCATTTTTTATCATTTTAGTTATTAAAATTGTCAATTTGAATCAATTTCACAATTTCTCTATTGTTTGTGTAAATTATTAGTCATTAATTAATGTTAGAGTAATTTAGATGGTTAGGTCATAATGAATATATATTATATATATAAGTAACACAACACAACACAACACAAAATCTTTAGGTTCGTTTGGTTAAGTTTTCAAATCATGATTTGGATCAAAAAATTTCTAAACTCATAACTAAACAAAATTTTTAATATTCTTTTCGAAATTCATAATCAAACTTTTTTCAAAACTTCATTTTTTTTTTAAATTTCAAAAAAATATTTTTTATTTTGTTCTTTAAATTTTTTTTAAAAATTTTTGAAGAAAAGAAATTTTTTATTTTTTTGAAAAAATATTTTGTTAGTTTTTTAAGTATTGGCCAAATAATTTGTTATGATTTATATGTATATAGGTGATCCAAAATTTTTTAAAATTTAAAAAAAAAAATTAAAAATATTTGAAAAAGTAAAAATTTTTAAAAAATAAAAAAATATTTAAAAAATACAGCCATAAATGTAGTAAATACAGCACACAATAAAAATAAATAAATATTTAAGAATGAAAAATATTTACCCTAAAAAAATAAAATTAAGAAAATTTTTAAATATTAAAAAAAAATAAACCCAAAATAATTTTAAAATATAACTCAAAAGTCTTCTGAAAATTCATAACCAAACAAGTTTTCTCTTTTCAAAACTCATTAGATTTTAGGATAAATTATACTAACATCCCTTGAGATTTGGTCCGATTCCATCCTCCCCCTGACGTTCTAGAAATTATATTTCCACCCTTGTAGTTAACAGTTTCATTTCACAAACTCCCTTACTTATATAAAAGACAATAACTCATAGTAGAAAAATAGAGGAAATTAAATTGGAAAAAAAAAAAAAGGAAAGCAAAGGAAAGGAAAGGGGAAAAAAAAAAAACAGAGGAAGTAAAGTAAAATAAGAAAAGAGAAAGTGCATTAGTTTAATATTTTCATTCTGTCTAAATAATTACAATGACAATAGATTAGTATAATTTTTCAAATGTCAGATAATGATATCTATTAAACCTAAATCTCAGGGAATATAAGTGCAATTTACCCTACATTTTATATAGTCTCATCCCAAATGACTCCTTAATCTCTTTATCTTATGATGGTCGTGATTTGGGGTTTGAATTACTACTCAAAAGGAAAATAAATAAATGAATGAGAAATGAAAAATACGCTATGTATGGTGATACGGTACAATAATATATATATTCAACGTAAATAGACGTGTAATAATATGATTGGAGTTAGGATTAAATTAACTTAAATTGACAACTTTAATGATCAAAATGACAAAAGTTAAAACCTAAGCGACTAAAATAACAAATAACACATATTTTAGGAATCAAAATTATCTTTCAACAATGATTAAAGGGGGTCCCAAGCATTTTTTATTATCTTTTATCCATACTATTCCCATTATCAATATAGACGGATGTTAAAATTAAGACCAAATTGAATTAAATTGACAATTTTAAGGATCAAAATAATAAGATTAAAACTTAAATAATTAAAATAAGAAAGAACACGTGTTAAGGAATAAACCTGTCTTTTATCAATTTACGGGTTTCACTTTGTATTTTTTAAACTTTTGATATTGTGGGTGTTTGGGAAGTTAGTTTTTATGTAAGCTTTTTTAATTGTAGGATATTATTGGAGAATTTTTTTTTAAAATTTTTGGGAAGATAGTTGAGTTTTTTTTGTGATTGAATGTGATATTTGTAAGAGAAAAAGTGAAATAATTATGAGGTTAGATGTGATATTTTGTTTGGATGTATTTTTTTTGATTTTACAAAAAATTTGTCTTTTTATAAAAAAAATTAAAAAAAACCCAAGTCCTAAACTTCCCAAACACCACTAACTAAGAGCATGTGTTAATTAAATTGTTTTGGCCAATAATTACCAAGTACTAGTAAAACCTTAGTTACACGTATATGGCCTCTTTTGGCAACTTGGTTATAATCTGCTTTTTGAATTATAACCCACCTCATCTTTCACAAAAAAGCTATTTATAAGCTGCTTATAAGCAGCTTTTTACCAAAAAATTGATTATTACCAACTTCCCAAAATAGGCCGTAGTCCAGTTCAAGACCAACTAATACTATTCCAAATTTTAGTCTCCAACTTCTTTCACTTTTATTTGAATTAAACGATGTGTTTGTTTTGACTGGGATTATTTTTTTAAAGTCTTCGTTTGCCATAAGTTAAAATTGGATTTCTTAGTTAAAATAGTCACAAAAAATAAAAAATAAAATAATTTTTTTAACTTAATAAGACAAAATATCACATCCAAACCATAATTATTTTATTTTTTCTCTCACAAAAATTAAAAAAAAACTAAAAAAATTTATCCTAAATGAAATTTTTTAGCCTCAAGTCAAAATAGTTAAAAAGTCAACCCACATGCCCAACGAATCCAAAATATGTTGTCCTCATTTTCAAAATACGAAAGAACGAAGAACTTATTTTTGTGGTCAATCAAAAAATAATTTTCATTTTTAAAAGGTGAATGTAGGATCAAGTGTTTACCATTTCACAAAACTCATAAGTAGTGGTGAAGACGTAACTTTAAAAGGTATAATGTCAAGCGTTACAAGTCGACTGTTATTCAGTCTCATCTCACACCTGCACCGTAGTAGCATGCTAATTTCAACTAGGCCAACAGTAAAAAAAACGTATCCTTTCCACTTTAAAAGTGAAAAACATTATCCAAACTCAATACTACCACATTACCACAACTCACCAACACAACCACCTCCTCCACCACCCTCTACCACCTCATCATCATTGCCAACACTATACCTAATATATTAGTTTTATAGTTGCAACTAAATTTTATAAAAAATATTTTCAATTTCTTTGTCGAAACAAACAAAGCGAAAGTGGCTAGGAGCCTTTACCCTCACGAGTTCAATTTTATTCACACAAATGTGTGAACGGTATACATTTTTTTGATTGGTGTAAAATAACAGAATTTACCATTTTACATAGAATCAATACATTTAAAAAATATATATATTTGTACTACCGAATGGATCATATTTTATATATTATTTGTTCATTAAAAAGATATGTGAATAAATTCATTTTTTTTTATTTTTTGTGTGGGGGTGTTGGGATGATCTCTTAGTTAGAATAAATTTTCACAAGTGACAAAAACTAATACTAATAATAATATTTTTCCCCAATCAAAGACCATATAGGCCTAGACTACGGCATATATAGGGTTTGGCTTTTTTCAAATTGCTATCTCGATTTGGGAGAGCGTTTGGACATAGTAGGCTCATTTTGAAATCGATTTTGATGGTTCAAATCATATATTTTTTAGGAATTGTTGAGAGTAATATTTATGCAAAAAATTAAAATAATTTGATATTGGTAACTATGAATTATATTTATTTTTAAAAAATGAATAACAAATATAATTTTAAGAATAACCATCTATTTTTTGTAATATAAATTTGATTCAAATATATAGATATTTATGCAAAAAATAAAAAAGTTGTGACATTTGAATCATATTTATTTTTAAAAAATGGATGACAAATATAATTTTAAGAATAGTCATCTATTTTTTGTAATATAAATTTAATTCAAATATATAGATACTAATATTCAATTATCTTATTTTTTTGCATAAATATTCTACCCAACAAATTTTAAAAAGTGAATTGTTCAAATAACTGAAACCAATCTCAAAATAGATTTAACAATTCAAAACGCTCTTTTCAATTAAGATAACCAACAACATGAGAAAATCCCAACCCATATATATTTTATATATGTTATTTTGTTGGACTCCATTTCCCTTTCTCTCTCTCTCTCTCTCTCTCTAAGTTTTGTTCTATTTTTTTTTGGACCAATAAGGACTTGGCACGTGAGATGCTTCTCATGACCTTCTTTTTTTTTTTTTTTTGGGACAAATTATATTAAATCCTTCCAAACTATCGACTATTTACACTTTATTCCCTAATATTTTAAAACTTAACAATTATCCCCTAAAACTATTTGAATTTAAATATTAAGTCCTTCTGTTAGTTATCTATTAGATATTTGGATGAAAAATTATCAAATGCTGTGCATATGATGATTATATTAAATTTTTACAAAATATAAAATAGAGTAATTTAGTCATAAAATTTAATATAGTCATGATGTGCATAACACTTGACAAAATAGAAAGACTTAATGTTCAAATTCAAATAATTTGAGGAGATAATTGTTAGATTTAAAATATTAAGAAGATAAAAGTGTAAATGATCGATATTTTGAGGAGATATAATATAATTTGTTTTTTCTTTTATCTTTTCCCTTAACTTTTTCAAGACCAATTAGATTTCAATTGTTGTTCTTCCACTTTCACTTTAATGATTGTAGTGCTGCTCTCGTTTGGCCATCTAAAGGTAATTATCTCTATGCGGTTAGGCCTCTCTTTTGGCCATCCTAAAAGCAAAGGCGTATGGGCCTAGAATATTAGAATATATATATATATATATATATGTGGGAGAATTATATTTCATTGGAATATTTTTTTTTTTTATATAAATATAAATGGGTGTAAGTCACACTTACACTTTTACAATTTTTTACTTACACCTCATCACAAAATTACTTGTATAATTTTTTTTATTTTATTTGTCTCACTATTTTAAAATAACCCCTACATATATTAATTAAAAAAAAAAAATTCAACTTAAGAGCAAAACATTTTGAAAAAATGTTACATTTTTTAGTTGGATCCCAACCACACCTAACAAATGGAGAAAGGAAGTTGATAAACGACGGATATAATGAGTAATAGATTATACGGACTAAAATTAGAGAAGTGTCACTAATGCCACCATTATAAAGAGTATCAATTATTATTATTATTATTTTGTTGTAAAGAGTCGAATTAACAACTTTACACTATAAAGTGATGTTACACAATTACTAAATTAAATGATATGTTAGACTACATTTTTTTGTTGGAAACTTTGGTGACCTTCCTCCCTCTTTTGTCATTATTAAAGTAGTCTCCAAAAAATCATGTAACATTATTGATATAATAATCTGAACCAATGGTATAACAGAAAATTTTTTCCTGATAATTTACCATTGTTAAGTAGTTTGGAAATAAGGAATAATCCGATTAATATAAATTGTAATTTTTTAATTTTCAAAATATCACAAAATAAAATTTTAGAAAAATTACAAAAAATTCTTAAGATTTGAGCATTATAAAAAAATAAATTTTTAATTTTTAATTTTATCAATTTAATATCTAAACTTTTAATTTATTTTCAATGTAAATTATTTGTTTATTTTCATTAATTAAAATCGATGAAAAAATAGATATTTCAATCATTAAAATCAATAAAAATAATATTTTAGATATTTTATATATACAATTTAATGACTAAAATATTTTTTCTGTCAATTTTATTTAACAAAAATAAATAAATAGTTTAGATTGAAAATAAATTAAAATATTAAAATTTAAAATGATAAAACTAAAAATTAAAAGTTTTTTTTTTTTTTTTAATTATAATTTGTTTCTAAAATTTCTAATAATTCTTCCATTCCTCGTAGCTTTAACCGACACTTTTGCTTTTTTGTCTTTTTCACAAACCAAAAGCTGTCTCTCTGTTTCACATTTTTTCTCAGGCAAAGAGCCTCTCTTCATCTGGTGAGCTTAGCATTGTCTTCTTGAGTTGAAAGACTTGAAAGGGTCAGGCTCTCCTCACTCCCTTCCATTGTGGTCTCCCCAAGATTGTACACACTCTCTATACACTTGTACAGTTAAGACCCAAATGCCCCTCTTGGTGCTTCTGTGACCATTGAAGAAGAAGCAGCTCTCTTGAAGTCTACTTCACTTGGAGGACTTCTCAATTTTTTTGGGTAAAACTCAATCGTCTCATCTCATCTCTTTTGATTTTGTGGTAAAAATTAATGGGTAGGATTTTCTAAAGTAAACACGTTTAGGGTGTTCTTAATTTTAAAAGTATTTTTTTGTTATTTTGTTCTTGGATGAGGAATTTTGTGATGTTCCAGTATGTATTTTATTCTCAACATTAGGTAATTTAAAAAAATCATGAAAATGGGATGCTTGATGCTACCACTTGTTAGATGCCATGCCTAGGGTGTTTTATCTTGAAAGTCTATGAAAAAAGGAGTACTCAAAATTAATTTATCTTGAATGGCATGTTAGAGTATGGTTGGTTATCATAATCACGATGCGGATAGTAGGATCTTACAATTGTATAACCCCAATTGGGCCAAACAACCCGGATCTCATTAGGATCTTAATTGTATAACCCCAGTTGAGCCAAACAATCCAAATCACGTTAGGATCTTAAATTTTGTAGAATCATACTACAATCATGATTCTACTACGATCCCATTCCAACCAAAAAATTTTTTTTGTTATTTATTTCTTACATATGTATGTCTATATGAAAAATTTGGCCATAAATCCCTCTCAAAGCATCTCCTCTAATAAATGTTAGCATAGAAGATGCCTTATATCAAATTATCATTTTTCTTTAATGATTTTAAAATTGTTTTACGTACATTATTATTATAGTTCAATTTACTTTGCACTGAAATTAGAATCTTACAATTCTTGATCCGATTTTACGATCCGATCCATGACTCTCTCCCAAAGATCCCACATAGGATCCCGATTTTAACAACCTTGTGTTAGATGGTTGTTAAAATCGAGATTCTATGTAGGATCGGTGAGAGGGTATTGTAGATTGGATCGGATCGGATCAGGTCGTAGGAGTGGATCAAAGATCATAAGATTGTACTCCTATTAAAAATAAGGTAAAAATACAAGATATATATTAAAAATAAGGTGAAAAATCACAAATCCTACACTATCCCACACGATCCTACTTGTGATCCTACTATAACATTGATTTGGATCATTTTGACAGTATAGAATTGTACGATCCTGCAATCTGCATTGCTATTTTGATAACCATGATGTAAAATGAAAATTTTGAAGTATTAGGTGTTATATGCCATGTTATTGAAATGTATAATTTTTCTAAACATTTTGGTAGATTAGGGCTTTATTTTTAAGGCCATGTACCTTTGAAACTTTATTTTAGATAAATTTTGTAAAGTATTTGATTTATGCTTAGAGGAGTAAGTTCACATGATTAATATGCTTTGGATGATATTTTAAAGTTTAGTTGTCAGAGATGGGAGATTGGATGTCAAGTAAGTGACATTTTTATTGAAAATAACGAAGTATATGAATTAGAGCTTGTCTATGTGCTCACATGCTTTATAATTTTCTAGAATGATTTTGGAAGTGAATGCTTAGGTAAGGCTATATATTGAAGTTTATGTTTTGTTTGGGAAAAGATGAATTTTATTATGAAATTTTAAAAGTTGGAAACATTGTCAACATGTTTAGATGATTGTCAAATAAAATGGAATTTGAATCAAGATTAAAATGAATGAGTTTGCAAGTTTCAAAACTGGAATGAATTCCTTTGACCATATTCTGGGTCATTGAACCCTAACGTAATCATGGACTTCTTTAATTGGTTTGACTTTTTAGGTACTGACATATCTTCTTTTAGTTCATCTCATTAGGTTTAGAAATCCTGGGTGTGACATAATATGTGATATAATTAACAATGCAAAAATAGCACATGCTGCTAAAAGGACTGTCAGTTACAGAAAAAGATACTTTTTGCACAATTGAGGAACAAATAGTTTAATCCTCATGAAATAAAGTTTATTACTCGAACTCTAATGCCAAAGATAACTGTTGCACATAGGTCTCAAGGTGTTTAGATAGAGAATGATGCTTCGATTTAAAAAAAGAAAAGAAAAAAAAGATGACAACCTTCCTAACTAAAATTTCATAAAAATAAACCAAACAATAAATTATATAGCATCAATATTTTAAAATGAGACAACTACAAAACCCAAATTGCATTCACATGAGTCAAATTTAACTGGTATCATCTGTTGGATTAAAAATGGAAACTTGATGGATATCAATTCTGAAAAAGGGCAAAACAACTGGAATGGAGAGAATTTCACAATTGAACACATTTTAGCTGATGTGGCATTTACTCAATGGTAAACCATAAACAAAGGGTTTAAGGGATGAGTCTGATTTTCTTTCACAAGCCCAGCAAAATAGTGGAATCTTGATGAAAATCAATTCTGAAAATTCTTTTGCTAGTAGTTAGTAGCTAAAGTGAATTAGTTGCACTCTAGAATGATCTGTAAACAAGTATTAATAGGCATCTAATTTATTCAGCTGTGCAAGCCCAACCGAGGCAAATAACTTGAAGTCAGAACATATTTTTCATCTTCTTTGTCACAAATAAAAACTGATTCATACCCACAATTTTTCGTAACAAATTTCCAGATTTTTACAAATTTCTGCACAGAACTTTTCTTCCCTAACTCTCCTGAATTCTTGCTGCCCCATCACACCCTGCAGCAACCTAACAGTGGTTTCAGAGCATTGAAGGTCAGCAAAAGTCCAAAGGATGATCGTTGTCAAACTTCGAACTCTTTGGACAGAATTTGACAATTTGATGATGAAGGAAGGTGAGTCCATCGAAATTTTCTTTACAAGAGTTTATAAAATCATTTATCAATTGAAGGCTTGTGGAGGCATAATACAAGATGAAAGAGTAGTAGAAAAAGTCTTGAGAAGCCTTCCAATCAAATACAATCATGTGGTGGCTGCCATAAAAGAATCAACAAATTTATCAACTCTTAGTTTGCCGGAACTAATGGGTTCCCTTCAAGTGGATGAAAAAAGAATGAATAGATTTTCTGATCAGCCCTTGGAGCAAGCTTTTCAAACAAAGATGAAAATGTCAGAAAATAAGGATGGAGAAAACAAGAAACAAAATCAAGGCAATCAATTTCAGAGAGGCCAATCTAATCGTGGCCATGGAAGAGGAGGAAAAAGGTATACTCAACAGACTGCAAGAGGTATATCAAAATCTGAATCTTGCTGCAAATTTTGCAAGAAAACTAATCATGGAAGCATGGACTGCTATTTCAAAAAATGCACAAGATGCAAGAAACCTAACCATTTTGAAAAAGATTGTCGGTTTCGTGAAAAGAATGAAGCTAACTTTTCAGAAAAGGGTGAATCTTCAAACCAACAGTTCTATCCTTGCATGAACACTCAACAAGAAGCACAAGGGGAGGTAAAGCTTGGAGATGGGAAGTTTCAGAACGTTGATGGAGAGGGCACCATTGCTGTGCAAACAAAGGGAGGTAACACCAAGCTAATCCATGATGTTCTTTATGCTGATAGTTTAACTCAAAATCTATTAAGTGTGGGCCAATTGATACAAAAAAGGATATTTGGTGAAATTTGATGAAGATGACTACACTATACTTGCTAAGAAGAATAATAAGAAAATTGCTCAAATAAATATGGCCACCAATAAAGTGGTTACTCTCACAATGCCAGTAAAGGCAAGCTATGCCATAAAGGCTGAAGACATGGATCAATCTATGATATGGCATTTGAGGTACAGTCTTTTGTCAACTTGTCTGCAAACCAACCCAACCCGCCTATATGTATATGAAAAAATTACCTTGCACCTGCTCACTAGCAATCTCTCCCTAACCTTATATACCATTCATCAAATAATACTCCCCCCTCATTTTTATTGCATATTTATATGTTAATTGACTCTTTTATGTTAATTTTTAATTTCGAATAACATCATGCATTGATTAATTTGTTGGTTTTGTGTTGGGATGTGGAACAAATACTAAATTTTTTGGTTGAAATTTAAAATAAATAAATAAATAAAGGTTATATGCTCGCTAATGTTATATTTCATTTTGTATTTATAACCCATCCAACTTGTTCAAACCATTGTTTGAAATCGCCGAAATATTCAAGCAACCTGCTTTGAGGGTGGTTGTGTTGGTAAGCATATTAAAAAATTCTCCATTTGCCAAGGATAATTCAGTTGATGATTTTTTCCCAAAAATCAACCCAAGTCGACCCAAGCACACCCCTACTCAAGAGTCACATAATCTTGTAAAGTTTCAAGTGATTGTGACTCTTGGGGTGTTGGCAACTTGGCACAATGTTGAAGGAGCTTCTATTCCTACACCCTACTTTTTTGTCAGTTGACATCATCATTCAGTTCACACAAACAATTCTATATTTTTTCTTTTTTTTTTTTGGCTCAGTTCACACCACTTAATCCCCATAATATCCTCATCTTTAACCTTCAAGCCCTAACCCTAACCCTATCTCTATCCCTCTGCCACCCTCACCACTGGCGCAACTCTCTCTTCCCCATCACCAACTCCCCAACCTCCACCTCTTCCCTTCTTGTCCCTTTCCATCGCTGCCACCTTCTTTGTCTTTTTCTTCTTTTTCCTCCTCCTCCTCCTAGATCTTTGGGGGTGGGGTGGTCACAATGGTGGGGGCCTATGCAGTGGGTTGGGTTGCGGTGGTATGGATTGGGGAGGGGGAGGAGGGACACAGTGGTGGGAGGGCTAGCGAGGGGGTTGCAATGGTGGGGAGCTGGGGGTCACGATGTTGTGGGGCAGGGGTGGTGGTGGTTAGGGGTGGTGGTTGGCAGTGGTGGGGTCGGGAGGGAAGGTGTGCATCTTTTGTCCTTAATGGTAATTTGTTTGTGGGGCACAATCGTAATTTAATAAAAAATGGTGTGAACTGAGCAGAATGATGATATGTAGAAGCTCCTCAATGTCAAGGACCACCAATTAACTTCTCTAGCAACATACCTTTCTATCAGGGAAGTTTCCCGAAAGGTACAAAGATGTTACCTGCCAGGCATTACTTAGCCATCCAACCATCTTAAACCCAGTTGGATGGAATTAATACAAATGGCTTAATATGCACAATGAATGCTGGACAATCCAAATCCAAATGGCAATCAAGCCAAGCTTATCAATTTCTTAGCATGTATGATCAATTTGCTATTCTATTATGAATTTTTTTATAATTTTTTTTTTTAATAAATTTTTTAACCTAATACTAATTCGGTACTTTATTTTTTAATCAAATTTTAGGAGACCATATAGCGCCAATTTTGCGTACCCTTACTAAGGAAAATGCATGTCCAGTCAAACTTAATAGAATTTGTAGTTGTTATATATATGTTAGGATCTTGCTACAATATATTTCATGGTGAACTTCATTACATTTTGTTTTGTATTGTTAAAACAGCCATGGAAGCATCAACTTCTTCTGAGGCTAACTTTCAGATTCCAGACAATTGCTGCATACCACTTTCTGTTCCATCTGGAGATGAAGTCGACTCGGCCATCTCAGGGTTTACAAGGTAAGTAGTACAAAAATATTGGGTTAGGAAGTATTCTTATGTGGGTTTTATTTATTTATTTATTTATTTGTGTAGTTTTATGTTTACAACTTATCTATGAAAGGCAAAACAATATTCATCAATGTTCTTTCTCTACTTATTAATCCACATGTGTTGTGCTTAGTGTTTCATTTTTATCCAATTTTTGGATAAAGAGGGTTGTGTAGCTTGAAAATCCCTTTATATCCCTCACTAGCATGAAGCTTAATATGAATATGCAAATAACTACTAGGGTATTCCCATAAATAGGGCTAAAAACGAATCAAGCAATTCATGAATAGCTCGAGCTTGGGTCATTTAAAGCTCTTTTGAATATGGCTCGTTTACTAAATGAATGAGTTCAAGCAAAATTTTTAGGTTCATTTATTTATCAAGTTGAGCTCAAGTAGACCAAAGCTTGCCTCATGTAGGCTCATGAACACAAATGCTATAAAAATTAATATTCATTTTTGATAATATATTTTCATTAATTTAATTTATTTCGGTATTTATGTTTGGAGTTTTTGCTAATTTACATATTTAATTGATAGAACTAACAACAATATGAGCATTACTAACATTTTGCACATAATCTTCTTTTTTCTCTTAATTTGCATTTTAATTTTCTTTCAAAGCTCAAGCTTGACCTTGGCTCTTTTAAGTAATTGAGCTAACTCGAGCCGAGCTTGAGTTTCACAAATAATAGATGAGTCGAGCTTGAGCTCGAGCTCGACTTTTTAAGCTCCACTTAAGCTCAACTTGAACTCTAGCTCAACAAATTTTCAACAAGCCGAGCTCCAACATCCCAAAGCTCGGCTCGATCCATTTGCATTCCTATTTGTAAGGAACTCATTGCTCCCTCCTTTAAGCGTTTCAAAAAATGGGCAAGGGGCACCACATCAGCGCTCGAGTGCAGTAAAAAGAAGGCAAGGGTCTTAGCATTTTACTAAACTAGTGCGGGTAAAGAAATTAGTCTACGATTGTAGGTATAGATTAGCAATGTTGAATATACGAACACTAATAGGTAAAACTATGAAATTAGTAAATATTATGATTAGAAGAAAAGAGTATAGCATGTTTACAAGAAACTAAATTGTAACAATGTAGTAACGATGTAGAAGAAAAAGTTAATAAAATTTGTGTATAAAATTTACTAGGGGTGGAATCGGTCCGGTTTTGCATTTTTTTGGATAGAACCGGGAAAATCGGTTTTCTACACTTACGGCACTGAACAGACCGACCAGAACAAGTAAATCGGACTGGACCGGTAAATTCGGTTTTGGTTTGGTGCGGTGTGGTGCGGTTTACCGGTTTGGGCATTTGTTTTAAAAAAAATAATAACTATCTTTATTTTTTTTTTTTTTGAAAAAAATATCAATCTAATTAAGATATAAGGCAACAAACAACAACGTAGTTGCACCAAGACTAATTTATCAAATATCAAATTCAACAATAGTAAGAACTAATGCTTGTATATTATTTGAATGTTCGGTAAATTCGGCATAATTTGTAAATTTGATTCGGTTCGGTTTGGCATGAAATCTCCAAAACCAAACACTGAACTGAATTTCAGGAAAAAAAAATCTCAACACAGACTAATTGTTTGGCGGTGTAGGAAACAACCCGAAAACCGGTCGGTGCGGTAGGTCTGTTTGGTGTAGGCAGTTTTTCGTTCACCCCTAAAGTTTGCCATACTGGAAATGACATAGTAATAATTGTAACAAAGCATCTTAAAGATAGGTAGACAAAATATTGTTTTTATAGAATGTGCAAAATTGAAAAACAAAAGGTGAAATCTAAAAAGTGAGGAATTAGAATTATTAAAGGATAAAATGTTGAAAGAAGCAACATAAAGTTCGGAAGGTGATATGCTTAAATTTTGCTTAGTCCTTGACCCAAAATGCCACTCTCATTTTAATAAGCGGTGGAATGAGATTCCAATTGGGTTGTGTATCCACGAAGACAAGCTTGTTCCTAACATTTTGAATTGTCCACAAAATTGCAAATGCAATCGCTTCCCATATAGCACTAACCTTTCTAACACTACCATCATCCAAAGAACACTCAATATTTGACACAAAGAAATTAAATAAAGTAGGGCACCTACCTTCCATTGCAATGATATCTTTCTAGATCCTGGATGAATTGTATGAAGATGTGCCAAAAGGAAGCCAGGAGTTGTTCACATTGCCTGATTTGCTGCAGATAATTCTCTTCAAAAGAGCATTCCTTTGTGTGCCAAATCTCCACCACCATATCATCAAAAGATGTTCAATTCATTTCCCTGATTTTTCTGATTCCCAATCCTCCAACCTCTTTACTTTCTGTAACACTTTCCCATTTGTGGAATACAAATGTGATCATCAAAGCATTATTGCCCCTTTTTAATGCAAAGTGTTACAATATAGCAAAGGGAGAGAAACAAAGTATCACAATATACCAAAGAGAGTGAAATAGAAGAGTTCTGGAGAGAATAGAATATCAGTACATGATCTAGGCTTTCTTCTAGTTGTACTCTAGTGCTTCATGATTTAGACTTGTTATCTTTTTCAATAGTTCATGTAATTTACTTACATATATATACACAGCTTTTTATACATTCAGAGAATACAAGAAATGTTTCGGATTGTGATTTTGTTTTACACTAGTTGATTTGGGTTCCCTTGCCTAGTTTGGATATGAATGCATCTGATCTTAATCCTATCTATCATATGACACCTCGTGTAGTTTTTTGCAATCTGACGCTGGATCAAAAGTCGGTTCACTTCCATTGATTTCAAGCCTTGATGGTCAAGGAAAGCTGCAATCTGTTGAAGGAATGACTATTAAAAAAGCTTTTGAATTGATGAACAGAGTCAAACCCATTCAGGTGCCTTATTCTGCTTATAATCGGCATTTTGAAACAATTGTTCTTCTCTTGCACTTGGACAAGACTATACATATTTTTTTTTGTTGATAAATCACTTGGACAAGACGTCATGCTTTCAATGATGAGTAGCAATTAATGATATGAGGTACACTCACAACCAAGGTTTTAAACAACGTAACCAAGGTATTGCAAAAATTTTAAAATCATCATCTGTGAAAAGAACTGCATAGCAGTGAACCGACCTGACATATCATCTCTGAATCAGGTCATGAATCAGCTATGAAGCGATATATATATATATCACAAACTGGTCAATATGCATGTGATTTTTATTCGCACTGGTATACCAGAGTATATCGGTATTGAATGGCAAAATAAAAAAAAAATTCATATCAGCTGGTATTGCTATATATCATTCGATATTTAAAATCATGGTCACAATATGTTCCAAAGTGATCATTGTTAAATCCCTTGGAATCATTTATATGACCAACTTGCCTATCTTTTTCTTGAAACAAAAGTATTTGGTTTAAATAGAAAGAATAAAAGACTCTTAATAAATCACCCACAAAGAACATAAGGAATATTATTTGCTAATCTTTTGAATTAGTTAATCACGTGACAAAGAGCTTAAAGTTTTAAGCAGTTATTGTCATGAAAATTATTTTCATCAATTTATTTTGTCTAAATCTATTGGGTCCACTTTGTATGTAGAATTTGATCAAGGCTATAGCAACTAATGAAGAGATGTGGAATGCTTTTATAAACATTAATGAAGTTCAGGAATTCGTGCGGCAGCTGAAGACAGGTTCACAAATGCATTTATTTATTAATGAAATTTAAAATATTGGTAATGTTAGGATAACCATCATTTCTTATCACAATTGGTTTACCATCTTATTTGTCAACATTGTATTAGTTTAATAGATTCCACCACTCATGTTTATTACCAATGCAGTATTAACACACATGAGGTGTTAAGCAAAACATGATACAAAAATATAGTCATCATAGTATTATTGTTAAAATAATTGTACATCTTTCATAATACTAATTTTATATTAATCACATTTTAGTTTAATTTTATATTAATCACATTAACAAAATCTAGGTTGATCGATAGAAATCCAACCTTAAACTGATCCTACGTCTGAGACCCGTACTATATATCATGCTAAGATGAATTTTTGCTTTGATTATATTTTGTTTTCTCCAAAGTGGTTGATTAATTTTGCTCATAGGTCTCATATATTCGTCTCTAGTAAAGCGATATGATTACATTGGTCTTACTGTTGGGAGTGCAACTTGCCTTCTGCTACACCTCTTCTACTGATTGTTAAAAAAAATAAAATATGTAAAACATCATGGACCGGAACATAATGAAGGGGGCTTATTTATCTTTATTTCTTCATTAGTATGTATGAATGATGTTTCTTAACATTAGAGCGAGAGAGAGAGAGAGAAGCTATATTGTCCTTTCTTATTGTCTAGATTAATGCTACCCTTGACATATTTTTTATTATAATTTGTTTATTGTTTGATGTGGTAGACACATAATGATTGAATATTAATCAAATTATGCTGAGATTCATTGGAATAGTGATTGTAGGTGTGCCACATCGTATGGTAATCACAATATAGTAAAAAATATAATAATTCTAATATTATTTATAATTTAATGAAAATGTGGACTAGTTTGTGTCTACTGTCTAGTAGTTACAAAAAAGAAAAAGTTAGGGAGTATAAAAACTAATGTGAAAATATATTAAAAAATAAAGTTTGTGGTGTAGATTCAAACTTAGTGTAATGAAATCACATCCAAAATAAATTTAGTCCACGTTTCAAAAAATTTATTTGACTTTTTTTTTTTTTAAGTAATTGAGCTATGTAATATGAGTGTTCAAAAATATCATAAGAAAAGATAATGAATATATTATTTCACCTATTTAGGTGCCAATGGACTAGAGGCAATAACGAGCAGCAACCCGCAGACGCAGGGCATTAGCTACAGTCAGCAACAGTCGTCAGGTCTCTCTGATTCATTGTATTTACTTTTATGATTTTAAATATCAATCGATATGTATGATATCAACTTATACATATCAATTTTAAATTTTCTTGATATTGATACATTTATTGATTGATACATATTGACTTTTTTTATTTCTTGATATTGATACACTTCAGTTTGCTAATGGTAATAAAAATTAGGGTGAAATACACTCATTGCCCTTGTAGTTTGCCTCTTATATAAATTTGGTCTTTGTAATTCTAATTGCATTGATTTTACTTTGACTTTGTCACATTATGTCAATTTAGTCCAATTCATAACAATATTTAGTGTTGTACAAATTGTATATCTAAATAAAATAAATAGATTCATATTTAATTAAATTTATATTACAGAACACAAAATCATGAATCTAAATCATGCTGGAGATTACAATTTGATGACAGCAATATTTAACAAAGTAAAATACTGAAATAAAATAGTAAAAGGAAGCAAACCGAAGCCTGTACGATATCACAGTCTCTTTAAAACAGATTCGCCGCCTCACCGTGGATGCTGGAGGTATGTCGGTGTTTGTCTTCTAGGATATGATGGTTAGAACCCGCTAACGCAGAAACACTTTCTGTTTAGCTCCGGCGAATTGACAATGGTAGCACTCTCTCACAAAGGAAGAAGATTACAGGAACAGACTGACTGTATAGTATGAGAGCCAAAAATTCTGTGTTGAAAACTAAAAGAAATTGGTTTCCTTTTATATACAATGGGGGAAAGAGGAGGAGTCTTCCAGCCATGAAGGCTGGCAACAAATGTAGCCAAAACTGCCCAATTACTCCTGCAAAACTAATGGAGTAATGCACCAAAACTGATGGGAAATAAGACACCATCTTAAGTGTAAAAGTTACATACAATGTACACGTGTATATATATAACAACAGCCACCTAACAGACTTAGGTCAAAAAGATTAGGTTAGTGGACCACTAATCCAGCCCAGTCCAAACCTAACCCATTCCTCAAGCCTCATGCCCTAAGGCCAAGCCTAAGATCCAAGATCTACAGACTCGGCCCGGGCCGGGCAGGCAGGTGGCGCGTGCATGCGCACCCGTGTGGCAATTTTTGCATAATTAACTTGGACCATAGTTTTGGCCGAAGCCCATCCTTGAAGCATCCATAACTCCTTTCTTTCGGAAAATTTGGATGCCTCAAAGGCTCATGCTTTTATCAAAAACTTGAGATTTAAATACTATCAATGCTTTCCTCTACAATTAATGTGGGATAGGTGGTTATATACTATTCCCAATACCTCATTTATGATGCTAATTTTTTGAGACAATTTCTCATTCAATTCTCAATGATTTTTTGTCATTCCTTTTGTAGTGTAAAGATCATGTTATAAAGACTGTAAACCCATTTGATCTCACATCAACCGGTGGTTAGGACCTACTTTAATTTCACATTAAAGTCACGATAAAATTATTTTTTTCCAACATTTAGAAATTGGACTGAAATCAAAAAGTAAAATAGTCAGTTCACTCTCATCAGAATGATCGAGGGGTTAGCATCCAATTTGAAATAGTCCATTTCTTTTCTGAACGGACTATTTTGCTCTAGATGTCTATTCAATTTCTTAACGAATATTATCGATTGGACTTAGGCCTCGTTTGGCAAGTGGCTATTTTAGCCAAAAAGTCAAAAAGTCACTAAAAAAACCAAAAAGCTAACAACCTGTACCAAAAAGTCAAAGATTCTCTTTTCTCTTTACTCAAACATGCTAGTTTTTTTTAACTTATATTTTAGCCAAATAGCCAAAAAGTTACTAAATTAGCCTGTTTTCAAACGAGGCCTAAATTGATACAATCTGAAAAATTGCAGGGATATTATGTATAATTTGTCCTAAAAATTATATGCATGTAGACTAGAAAAGTGTGATGGTCCACATCTAAGCTAAATCTAATCTGTATATCTAAATTTTTTGGTTTTTAAGTATTTTTTGGGCTATGTAATATTATTGTTACAAAAATATCATTAAAAAAGGTAGTGAATATATTACCTCACCTCTTTAGGTGCCAACAAAGAAGTGACAAATCTCAGCACCAACCAGCAGATGCACAACAGTTTCTCGAGTCAGCAACTGTCATCAGGTCTTTCTAACTTCATTGTATTTCCTATGAGTTTAAGTATTTGAATCATATGTCTTATATCGGTTGATACATGTTGATCTTTTTGTTTCTCGATTTGATACATTCCAATATATATATGGTAGTAATAAAAATTACGGCAAAATCCAATTTACCCTCTTGTGGTTTGGCCCCATAGCATTTTATTGCCTAATCTTTCAAAAATAGCCAAAAATAGCCAAAGATCTCCTATGTGGTTTAATTACATTTTTCATCCAAATTTGATTGAAATTGTCATACACGCACCAATTTCGAGAGTTGGAATGATTTTTCATTTAAATGAAATTCAAATAATGTTGCAAAATGACATTTTTACCCATGTATTTGCATAATGAAATTTTTGCCCTTGTCGTCATTGTCTTTTCCATACCATACAAACCCTAATAACTAGCCTTTCCCTGTCGCCCTTATTCCCTTCCTAGCCCTAGCCTTGATCCCCTCTCCCAATTCTGACCTCCCCTATGATCCCCCTCTCCCCTCCCCAACCCCCTCGTCGTGATCCGGTTTTCTTTTGTGTTTACTCAACATTTTGCACAATTTAGTCTTTTTCTTTTTTTAAAAAAAAAAAAAAAAAAAAAATTAGAAAGTACATAAACTAAAACAATTAACTTACATATGAAAAAACTTAACTAAGGGCAAAATTTTTTTTTGTCTAAAAATAGTTTTTGAAAAATCAGATCAAATAGAGCATCTATTTTGAAGTAATTTTTTGGGCTATGCAATATTATTTTTTCAAAAATATTATTAAGAAATGTAGTGAATATTACCTCACGTCTTCAGGTGCCAACAACATAATGAGAAACCCACCCAAGCATCAGCCCTCAAATGGACAATACCTTCTTCAGTCAACAACAATCATTGGTCTTTCTAACTTAATTGTATTTCTTATGATTTTAAATATTAAACGATATGTATTATATCGATTCATACATGTTGATTTTTTTGTTTCTCGATATTGATACATTCCAGTATACCAATTGATACGTTTAGATTTTTTGATTTCTCAATATTGATATGGTGATTATAAAAATTAGGGCAAAATTCAATTTAAACCCATGTGGTCTGGCCTCATAGCATTTTACCCTTCTATCATTCAAGGGTAGCCAAAGATCTCCCTTATGATTTTGGACAAAAGTGAAACTATTCAGTGTGTTTAGTTTGAGTTTTTTGAATTAAGTTTTTTGAAAATTGAGTTTTTTGATTTTCGTGTTTTTTTGTTTTCAGTGAATATTTTTAAAATTTTAAACATTTTTTTTACTTTTTTAGATGCACCTTATTTAGATGTATCTAAAAAATAAAAAATTTGTGAAAAAATATTTTTAAAAATTAATAAATACATAAAAATACAAAAAATATACTAAATTTTCATATTTTTTTGTATTTTTGATATTTAGTGAATTTTTAAAAGGTTTCTTTCACAAATTTTTTACTTTTTAGGTATATTTATGTTAGGTATGTTTAAAAAGTCAAAAACATTGCTTAAAATATTAAAAAATTAAGTAAAAACAAAAGAACACGGAAAATAAAAAAGTAGAATTTTCTGAAAAGAGTTTTTGGAAAACTCTAACCAAGCATGCTGATTACATTTTTCGTCCAAATTGATTGAAATTGTCATAAATGCACAAATTTCGAGAGTTGGAATGATTTTTCATTTTTAAATGAAATTCAGTGTTGTAAAATGACATTATTACCCTTGTGTTCGCATAAGGAATTTTTGACCCTGTCGTCGTCGTCTTCTTCTCCATACCCTAAAAACCATATCTCTAACAGCCAACGCTCTATGTTGCACCTATTCCCTCCCCAGCCCTAGCGCCAACCTTAGCCCTCACCCCGACTTCCATTTCTGGCCTCCCCTCTCTCCTCCCCAACCCCTTGTTGTGATCCTGTCTGCTATGAACCCCTCCCCGCAGCCCCCCAACCATGACTTCCTCTCCCATTCTCATCCTCCACTGTTCCACTGTATATAATTGTATATATATACATATGTGTGTGTTTTTTATGTGTGTATATATGGTTAAATTAAAGTTTAGGTTAACAATTTTAGATAAAAGGTTAAATAATTGGTTTAAGTTAGAAATTATATTTAAAGTTTAGGTTCATGGCCCTTGTCGTTTGCATCTTATATCAATTTTGTCATTGTAATTGTAATTGCTTCGATTTTACCTTCTTTTTTTTTTTATCACATTATGTCAATTTAGTTGAATTAATAACAACATTTAGAAACTAGATTGAAATCAAAGAGTAAAGTATTTTATTAGCTCTTATCAAAATGATTGAGGGATTGGATTTATCAACAAAAATAAAAAATGATTGAGGGATTGGCATCCAATTTGAAATGGTCCGTTCTTTTTGAACGGATTATTTTGCTGTTGATGTCTATCCAATTTTTTACGAATATTATCAATTGGACTAAATTAATATAATTTGAAAAATTACGGGGACCATCGGGTGTAATTTGGCCTAAAAATTGTATGCATACAAGAAGAGTGTGATAGGTCACATCTAAAATGAATCTAGTCTATACATCTAAAAATAGTTTTAATTAATTTTTTGAGCTATGCAAAATTATTGTAACAAAAATATCATTAGAAAAGGTAGTGAACATATTGTCTCACCTCTTTAGGTGCCAACAACATAGTGACAAATTCGAATAGCAACTTGCAAATGCACAACCACTTCTCTAGTCAGCAACAGTCATAAGGTTTTTCTAAATTCATTGTATTTCCTATGATTTTAAATATCCGTTCGTACATGATTATTATTATTATTATTATTTTGTGTTTGTCAATATTGGTACATTCTAGTATACCAATTGATATGTTTAGATTTTTTGATTTGTCAATATTCATAAATTTTAGTATATATATAGCGGCAATAAAAATTAGGGAAAAATCCAATTTACCCTTTTGTGGTTTGGCCCCGTAGCACTTTGCCCCCCTTATAGTTCAAAAATAGCAAAAAATCTTCCTTAGGGTTTTGGATTAAAGTGAAACGGTTACAATTTTTTCCACCAAATTGACTAAAATTGTCACTCAAATTTCGAAAGTTGGAATGATTTTTTATTTAAATGAAATTGAAATAATGTTGTAAAATGACATATTTACCCATGTGTTTGCATAACTTTTCCCTCGTCGTCATCTTCTTCTCCATACCCTACAAACCCTATCACTAACAACCAGCCTCTCCTTGTTGCCCCTATTGCCTCCCCAGCTTTGGCTCTAGCCCTAATCCCCTCTCTCATTTCTGACCTCCCTTGTGAACCCCCCTCTCCCCTCCCCAACCCAGTCGTCGTGATCCCTGTCGCCCCTATTGCCTCCCCAGCTCTGGCCCTAGCCCTAATCCCCTCTCCCATTTCTGATGTCCCTTGTGACTCCCCTCTCCCCTCCCCAATCCACTCATCGTGATCCCTCTCCCATCCTCATCCTCCCATGACCCATTGTATATAGTTGTATATGTATATGTATTACTTTTATTTATTATGTATGTTAAATTAAAGTTAAGGTTAAATTTTTTAGAAATAGGTTAAATACAATGGATTTTGTGTTAAATAATTGGTTAAGAAATTATATTTAAAGTTTAGATTCATTGCCCTTGTAGTTTCCCTCTTATATCAATTTGGTCATTCTAATTCTAATTGCATTGATTTTACCTTGACTTTGTTATATTATGTCAATTTAGTCCAATTCAGAATATGTAGAAATTAGACTGAAATGAAAGAGTAAAATAGTTAATTCACTCTCATCAGAATGACTAAGGGATTGGGATCCAATTTGAAATGATTCGTTTCTTTTTGAACATACTATTTTGCTCTTGATGTCTATTCAATTTCTTAATGAATATTATCAATTGGACTAAATTTATACAATCTGAAAAATTACGGGGACCATAGGTATATATATTGGCCTAAGGATTATATGCATATAGACTAGAAAAGTGTGATGGATCTCATCCAAAATGAATCTAGTCTATACATCAAAAATTTTGTTTTTAAGTAATTGTTTTGAGCTATGTAATATTATTGTTACAAAATTATCATTAAAAATGGTAGTGAATATATTATCTGACCTTTTCAGGAGTCAACAACATAGTGACAAATCCAAGTAGCAACCCCCAGACGCACAACTTCCGTAGCCAGCAACACTCATCAGGTCTTTCTAACTAAACTTGTATGTCTTATGATGTTAAATATTGAATGATATGTATTATGTCGGTTGATACATATTAATATTTTTGTTTCTTGTTATTGATACATTCCAGTTAAGGTTTTAAAAAGCAGCCGCAACCGTTACGTAATGCCGTTATATGTAACGGTTGTGATGGTTACCGTCACCCGTTACGGCTACTATAGCGGTGTAACAAAAATTCACATATGTAACGGCCGTTTCGGGATTATGTAATGGCCGTAACGGTCCGTCATATACTGTTATTGATAAGACTCAAGCTCAAGCAAGCAATGCACAGCTCCTGCAGCAACAAACTAACAGCAACTAATTAGTTCACGTGTGTATTAAGCTTGGCAGTTAGTTTGTTAGCTAAGTAGTTAGTTTGTTAGAGTTTAACTCTTGTTTAGTTAGGCAGTTATGCTTAGGTTAAAGTGTATCCATTCTGTATAAATACAAGTCCTCTGTATAATGATTGAATCAACTTTTGTATATGAAATAAAAGGATATTTTCTCTGGTTTTCTTCATGGTATCAGAGCTGCAAGCTCTTACGAGCCTTGATCCTTCAACATCAGTTTCTTCATGATTTCTTCAAACACCATTGCTGCTCCTCCATCTTCTTCAAATCCAAACACCATGGCTGCTCCTCCATCTTCTTCAGCTATGTCTCCCTCCATCACACTGCCTTCAAATCTCACAATGTTAATCTCCAATCTTAATGCCTTCGTTACTACCAAACTTGACTCCTCAAATTACATAGTTTGGAAAAGTCAGTTGCAGAACATCTTGCGAGCCACAAAGCTTCTTGGTTATGTGGATGGCTCTGAGGTATGTCCTCCATCAGTTGTATTAAATTCAAATCTTGAAGTTCTGAATCCCAACTACACTCTGTGGTGCACCATTGATGCACACTTACTAAGCTGTATCACTGCTACACTTTCTCCATCCATCTTTACCACCGTCATTCATTGTCAAACCAGTCAAGAAGTCTGGAGTGTTCTTGCCAAGAGATTTACTTCTCTTTCAAGGTCACACATCCATCAATTGAAGAACAAACTCAATCGAATTGTCAAGAAAGGATCCACAATGGAAGAATATTTGAATCATTTCAAGATGATATCAGATCAGCTTGCCTTGGCTTCATCACCTGTTGATGATGAGGATTTAGTCCTCTTGATCCTGAATGGTCTTCCTGAAGAATATAATGCTTTAAAAACCACCATACGAGCTAGATCTGAACCTATCTCACTGGATCAACTCAGTGCCTTACTCTGTTCAGAAAGTATACATGTGGAATCTGCTCTTAAGCATTCACATGCTTCGGAAATTCCTGGTTCCTTTGCCTATGCTGCTCACAAAAGTCATTACTCTCATAGAGGAGGTCCTAGAGGCTACTATAGAGGCAGAGGAGGTTTCAGAGGCAGAGATGGAGGTAGATTTCGAGGTCAACCAAGTCATAGTCATTTTCAACCCAGTCACAGTCATTTTCAGCATCAGAGAGGAGGCAGCACTCCATCTCAGAGAGGCAGAACAGGTCCACATACAAACAGTTTTAATTCAGGCTACAGTCCAAATTTAGGCTACAGTCCACCTGTGATCTGTCAGATTTGTGGAAAAGGAAACCACACTGCCCTAGACTGCTGGTACAGAGACACAACATTTCAGACTCAATCTCATTTTTCTGGCTCTACAGCCTCTCCCAACCATCATCAAGCATATGCTGCAGCCAACACAGATACACAGTCTGACTCCAACAGTTGGTTTCTTGATTCTGGGGCAACCACTCACATGACACATGATTTGAACAATCTCTCTCTATATCAACCCTTCCGGGGCTCAGATCAGGTAGCAGTAGGAGATGGCAACACACTTCCTATAGCTCATACTGGTAAAGGATTGCTTCCAACTCCTTCTTTTCCTTTTCACCTTAATAAACTTCTTCATGTCCCTACTCTTTCCTCTAATCTACTTTCAGTTCATCAATTAGCCATGGACAATCACTGTACTATTACTTTTGATGAGGATTCTTTTGTTATTCAGGACAAGAATACTCAGCAAATTCTGTATAGAGGTTGCTACTCCAATGGACTGTATCCCTTCCATTCATCCTCTGGTTCTGCTACTACCTTTTCTTCTCCAGCTTGTCTTGCTTGCTCTACTTCTCCAACCACAGTATCTGCTTCAGATTGGCATTTTCGTCTTGGTCATCCTTCCACCAAGAAGTTTCATCACATCACTTCTCATCATCACTTAGGATTTTCTTCTTCTTCTTTGTGTAATAAAGGCTCTAGTCTGTGTGAGCATTGCTGTGTATCCAAAAGTCATAGGTTACCTTTTTGCTTATCAAATGCTACTGTAAATAAGCCTTTAGCCCTCATTCACTCAGATGTTTGGGGCCCCTTTTCTTCCTCTGTTTCAGGATTTAAATACTATGTTTTGTTCATTGATGATTTTAGCAAATTTACTTGGCTCTTCCCTCTTCATTATAAGAGTGAAGTCTTTTCTAAATTTCTTGAGTTTAAAGCTTTTGTTGAAACACAATTTTCTTCAGTTCATCAATTAGCCATGGACAATCACTGTACTATTACTTTTGATGAGGATTCTTTTGTTATTCAGGACAAGAATACTCAGCAAATTCTGTATAGAGGTTGCTACTCCAATGGACTGTATCCCTTCCATTCATCCTCTGGTTCTGCTACTACCTTTTCTTCTCCAGCTTGTCTTGCTTGCTCTACTTCTCCAACCACAGTATCTGCTTCAGATTGGCATTTTCGTCTTGGTCATCCTTCCACCAAGAAGTTTCATCACATCACTTCTCATCATCACTTAGGATTTTCTTCTTCTTCTTTGTGTAATAAAGGCTCTAGTCTGTGTGAGCATTGCTGTGTA
The DNA here is from genome assembly GCA_025200525.1 of Camellia lanceoleosa. Lineage (NCBI taxonomy): Eukaryota > Viridiplantae > Streptophyta > Magnoliopsida > Ericales > Theaceae > Camellia > Camellia lanceoleosa. The sequence goes on from CM045760.1 coordinate 44,345,015, forward strand.
TCCAAGAGTCATAGGTTACCTTTTTGCTTATCAAATGCTACTGTAAATAAGCCTTTAGCCCTCATTCACACAGATGTTTGGGGCCCCTTTTCTTCCTCTGTTTCAGGATTTAAATACTATGTTTTGTTCATTGATGATTTTAGCAAATTTACTTGGCTCTTCCCTCTTCATTATAAGAGTGAAGTCTTTTCTAAATTTCTTGAGTTTAAAGCTTTTGTTGAAACACAATTTTCTACTAAACTTCAAGTCTTAAGAAGTGACAATGGGGGTGAATATTTAAGCACTCAATTTCAGGAGTTTCTTAAACAAAAAGGGATTGATCATCAATTGACTTGCCCCCATACACCTTCTCAAAATGGTGTGGCTGAGAGAAAACATAGGCATCTCATTGAAACCACCATTACACTTATGCATCATTCTTCTCTTCCTTTAATCTACTGGTTTGATGCTCTTGCCACTGCAGTGTTCTTGATTAATAGGCATCCTACTCTTAAACTCAATAATCTTACTCCTTATGAGGTCCTGTTTAGACAAAAACCTGACTATCACTTCTTGAGGTCTTTTGGATGCAAGTGTTATCCTTGGCTCAAGCCCTATACTACTCATAAACTTCAGCCAAGATCCACACCTTGTGTTTTTATTGGTTATCAACCTTCTATTAAAGGGTATAGGTGTCTTGATCCTCAATCCGGCAAAGTTTACATTTCAAGACATGTCATCTTTGATGAGTCTTGTTTTCCTTTCAAGATTTCTTCTCCTACCTCTTCTTCTTCTTCTTCCACTACAGTTTCTCAGTTGATTAAATTTTTCTGGCCAGCTTCCCCTGCATCTCAGTCTCCTTCCACTAGTTCCTCTTCTGATTACCACAAGTCAGTCCTTTCTTCACAGCAGCAGCAACCAATTTCCTCTGCAGTTGCAGCAGCTCCTACTCCTGCATCAGCACCTTCTTTACAGCAGCAGCCAAACTCTTCTTTCCAGCAGACTTCTTCCCAACCTTCTTTACAGCAGCAGCCCAACTCTTCTTTCCAGCAGACTTCTTCCCAGCAGACACAACAACCATCTGCAGCAGTCTCTCCTCATTTGCCTACTGCTTCTTCTCTTCCCATTCCTATCTCTTCAATTTCTATACATCTTCCCTATGTTTCATCCACTACTCATCCCATGATTACCAGGTCTAAGTCTAGCAAACTTCCTTCCTCTTCTAATTCTGTTTCTCTTCTCACTTCCACTGTTTCTCTTGAACCTCAAACCTATTCAGAAGCTGCTTCTTCCTCTGCTTGGCAGGCTGCCATGCTTGATGAATATGCAGCTCTCCAAAAGCAAGGTACTTGGACATTAGTTTCTTTACCACCTGGCAAAAAGGCCATTGGCTGTAAATGGGTTTATAGATTGAAAAAGAATTCTGATGGCACCATAGCTAGATATAAAGCTAGGCTAGTTGCCAAGGGCTTTCTTCAAACTGAGGGAGTGGATTATCATGAGACCTTTAGCCCTGTTGCTAAACAACCAACTATCAGAATACTTTTGTGTCTTGCTCTCCATTTTGATTGGCAAATCAAGCAGCTTGACATTTCCAATGCCTTTCTTCATGGAGTACTTGATGAAGAGGTATACATGGACCAACCACAGGGGTTTGTTAATGCTTCTCAATCTCATCTAGTTTGCAAATTACACAAAGCTCTTTATGGTTTAAAACAAGCCCCTCGTGCTTGGTTTTCTACTTTCTCAACCTTTCTTCTTTCTCAGAATTTTGTTCCTAGTCAATGTGACTCCTCTTTATTTGTTCTCAAGACTTCTACTTCTATTACCATTCTCCTCATATATGTGGATGACATCTTGATTACTGGCAGTGACTCTCTTTATATTGCTTCTCTGATTCAACAAATGCATATTACATTCTCTATGAAAGAGCTGGGATTTATTAACTACTTTCTCGGTATCTCTGTCACCAAGACCTCTGGTGGGTATGTTCTGTCTCAACACAAGTATGCTTCAGAAATTCTGGTTAAGGCAGGCATGAGTGGTTGCAAATCCTACTCTTCTCCCATGGCTACCAAAAACACTTCTGGACTTTCTTCTGATGATGATTTACCCTTTAATCAGCCATCTCTCTATCGAAGTTTAGTAGGAGCTCTTCAATATCTCACCATTACAAGACCAGATCTTGCCTTTGTGGTTAATTATGCCTGCCAATTCATGCAAGCCCCTTTGAATAGTCATTTTGCCTCTGTCAAACGGTTACTCCGATATCTTAAAGGCACCTTAGACCATGGTCTTCATTTCACCAGTGGTCCTCTCATTCTTAATGCTTACTCTGACTCGGTCATTTGGTAATGTCTTTGGATCGAAGGTCAACTACTGGGTATTGTGTTTACCTTGGTCCCAACTTAATTTCATGGTCTGCCAAGAAGCAACCAACTGTGTCTAGGTCTTCTTCTGAAGCTGAATATAGAGCTTTAGCTCAGACCTCTGCTGAACTTAGTTGGCTTGGTATGTTGTTGGCTGAACTTCATTGTCCTGTCCCTGTTCCTACCTTATGGTGTGACAACTTGTCTGCTATTGCTATGTCCCACAATCCTGTGTTTCATGCTAGAACTAAACATATTGAGGTAGACTATCATTTTGTTCGCGAAAAAGTTGCAGCCAAGAAGCTTCACATTTGTCACATTCCTACCACTGATCAAGTTGCAGATATTTTCACCAAACCTTTGTCTGTGGCTCGGTTTCAATATCTTCAACGCAAACTCTTAGTTCTTCCTCATCCTATGAGTTTGAGGGGGGATGATAAGACTCAAGCTCAAGCAAGCAATGCACAGCTCCTGCAGCAACAAACTAACAGCAACTAATTAGTTCACGTGTGTATTAAGCTTGGCAGTTAGTTTGTTAGCTAAGTAGTTAGTTTGTTAGAGTTTAACTCTTGTTTAGTTAGGCAGTTATGCTTAGGTTAAAGTGTATCCATTCTGTATAAATACAAGTCCTCTGTATAATGATTGAATCAACTTTTGTATATGAAATAAAAGGATATTTTCTCTGGTTTTCTTCAGTTATACTCTTTTACAATATTTTGAATAGCTTTCTTTCAAAAAAAAAAAAAAAAAGAACAACAACAAAAGCTTACAAAAAAATAACAAATACTTAAGTGATCCAAGTCCAAAGAAAAAATCTTGTATGGATTTTTTTTCTTTATAATTTTTTTTAAAAATTTTTATTTAATTACATTAGCATGTAAAATAAAAATATATAAACAGTGGTTATATTTATTTTTATAATCGTTTTATTTAATATGTAATTATAAATATTTTTTTATTTTGTTATTGTAATGTGTTGTCTAAAAATGTCTTTAAAAAAATAAATAAAATCAGTTACTGAAAAATAATTTTTATGGCACAATTTTTATTTTTATAATCATTTCATTTAATAATCGTGAATATTTTTTATTCAGTTAGTTTAGATATTGGTAAAAAATAATTTGTAGATATTTAAAATTAATTATTTTTTTTTTCATTATTCTTAAAGTCATTAATTATTGAAATAAAATGTAAAAAACTCATAATTTGAAAATATGAAAGATATTGGATCATTCTTAAAAATTAACAAAAATTTATCAAAATCTATTTGAAACCCCAATAAAGGTGACTTGGAAAAAAAAAAAGAAAAAAAAAAAGTGTATTCAGTAAGTTTTCTTCAAATTGTGCGAAAAATAAAAAAATTCACGGTTCTGGTTATCGCAACCGTCACAGTACGGCTTTTACACCCCGCAACCACAACCACAACCACGCCACTGCAACCGTTACGACAACCGCTTTTTAAAACCTTGATTCCAGTATTCGAATTGATACATATTTATTTTTTGATTTTCAATATTGATACATTCCAATATATATATTGAATTTACTCCTTTGTGGTTTGGCCCCGTACATTTTTGCCCATGTGTTTGCCGAATGAAATTTTTGCCCGTCATCTTCTTCTCCGTACCCTACAAATCCTAATGCAAACAGCCAGCCCTAGCCCTCCCATTTCCGACCTCCGCTTCCACCCACCTCTCCCTCCCTTCCCCAGCCCCCTCGTCGTGATCCCCTCTCCCATTCTCATCCTCATTTCACCCACCATATATAATTGTATATACATTTTTTTGTATATATTACGTATATATATATTGTGTGTATGTATGGTTAAACTAAAGTTAAGTTACAAATTAAAAAAATAGGTTACATAAAAATGATTAGGTTTAAATTAGAAATTATATTTATAGTTTACGTTAAAATTGAAAAACAGGTTAAGTAAATAGGATTTAATGTTAAATAATTAGTTAAGTTGGAAACTATATTTAATATTTAGGTTAAAAAATTTAAAAATAGGTTAAGTAAATAGGATTTAGTGTTAAATAATTGCTGAAGTTAGAAATTATTTTTAAAATAATTGGTTAGGATTTAGGGTTAATGAATTTGATAAGGAAGTTTTTTTGTTTTATTTTATTTATAAATAGAAGAGACTGAGAATAGGAGGAAAAGGAATAAAATGTAGGGGTATGAAGGTAACTTTACACGACGTTTGTGGAGTTGACGGTTACACTTTAGTACAAAACCTTATGGATGGCGTCTGGCTATTTTTGAATAATATGGGGTAAAGTGCTACAGATCAAACCACAAGGGGATAAATTCATTTTTCCCTAAAAATTATATGTATATTGACCAGTTCATAGTTTTTTAGTTGATTCAGGACTTGATTCATAACCAATAAAGCCAGTTCACAGCCAGCTCGACTGCTGCAAACCTCTTTTCCCAGTTGATGGATTTTTAAAAATTTAGAACTGAATCACCTGATATCTCTTGATACACCCAATTCTGCTATTTAAAACCTTGATTTCTATGTGAGATTGTGACTTTGTGAGTGACTAAAGACTGTTTCTTGCAAAGGCCAAACAACAAAAAGAGCAGACTGTCTTCTAGCTTTTTTTGTGAGAAATAATAGTAAGTTTTTATAAAGAGTCCCTGTATTCATGGTTACAATGTTTTGGCTGAGAAAAGGAATCAGACTATTGCTTTCCATTTTGTTATTTTAGCATTAATTGCTACTTCATCAATCTTATTGATTAGCCTATATGTATTTGTTGTATTTGTCAGTACTTCGTTATGGATTGGATTAGTTTTTCTACTACATATCCTTAGTTCTCTCATCTATTGAATGCTCTTGGTGTAATGTTCTATACCTTATGTTACCGCGCACCCCCCCCCCCCCCCTCTCGTTATGGATTGGATTAGTTTTTCTACTACATATCCTTAGTTCTCTCATCTATTGAATGCTCTTGGTGTAATGTTCTATACCTTATGTTACCGCGCCCCCCTCCCTTTTTTTTTTTCCCTTCGATGCTTGCTGTATATCTCTGTTTAATATCATGTAGGTGTGACGATGATTTCTCAAAAAAGAATCAATCTTAAATATCCACAGTAATACAAAATGGTGACCAAAAAAAACCAATATAGCATTTTCATTTTTTTTATTAATTTTTATTCATGCAGCTCAACAGGAAAGTTTAAAGCCTGGTGCATGGGAAAAGATCTTGGAATTCATTAGGATTGGGAAAATGATATTCATGGATTTCAAGTTCTTGTTTCGGAAAGATGGAGGTGGAGGTGGAGGTGGAGGTGGAGGTGGACGTGGACGTGGAGGTGCAGGTGGTGGAGGTGGTGGTGGTGGTGGTGGTGGAGTTGGACGTGGACGTGGAGGTGAACTGCCAAGCGACGAGTATCTTGAAGTGGCATTCCTCCTTTCCATGGTGCTGATGGTGGCTATACGACTAATGCGCTTCTACGTCATGGGATGTTGAGTATACTAGGACTACTACACGCTTTGTCATTTGTTATTCATAAATCTGAGAATGCAGAAACCAAACAAAGAACTGGACACGGAAAATATATACTAGAGAGGATTGTTTAGAAGTGGATCCCACCTATAAATCTAGTAAAATTCTGTCCATTCATATATTTTTTGTTGTCCAATTCTGTGTCTGATTTTTGTGTTCTTGGACTTATTTGCCGACGTGCGTGGCTGTGCTTTGTTGTCATAAAACAGTAGACAATTTTACCAAAGGGTGACATGCACCTCTAAAACATGATGGTTTGTAATTTTGTTATGCCCTAAATGCTTGGACTTTCTAGTGTGTTTAAAGTCCATTGGGACTTATTGCTTGTTGCTGGGTAGTTTGTTCACCCTTTAGGTTTGTGCTGTACAGAGAGCTAACGCTTTGGGTTGTTTTTCTAGATTCACTTTGTGTTTCTATTACCTATATGTAATAATGAAAACAGCACTAGTGGCTTCGTTTTATTTATTTATTTATTTATTTATATGTAGTTGGTTCTTTATTCCTATAAACTTATTGGTGCTCAATTGTTTTATGGGTAAATTATAATAGTAGCCTCTGTATTTTGTTCTTTGTATCATTTTAGTCTCTACAGTTTCAATTAACTGAATTTTGATCTTTCATTTTAAATTTTGTATTAATTTGGTCTAATTGATAATGTCTTTAGGGTTTTTGACGGAAAATTATCATTGAGTTTGTTAAGATTAAGTCGTTTAATTGATGAAGTTTATAATTTTACTTCTAAAAGCGTAACACATGTTGCTCATGTGTACATTTGTCAAAAAATGCTAACAATTAGGATCCATTGAACCAATTTGAGACAATAAAAAATTTAAGATCAAAATTGAGTCAATTAAAATAACAGAGATTAAAATAACACAAGAACCGAAGTATAAGGATGAACCGTGTAATTTGCTTTATTCCTATTTCTTTATCGCATCCCTAAAGATCCAATTGAAACACGTCATACTTTAATGCACCTCCCTGCATAGAGACTGTTTGGTGCACTGCATAGAGACTGTTTGGTGCACTTTATGGAACTGTTTATAATTTTTTTTTTTTTACTTTAAAAATTTGAATAAAATTGTTTGGTGTAGCTTTTGGTTAGAATTTATTAGAAAAAATATACTTGAACGGTTGATTATTGAAATGTAGTGTAGATGCTTTTAATTTTAATTATTAATTAGCATTCAGATTGGTAGAAATTACACCAAACATGCACATAATCTTTGTGCATCACCTCTAAACTGCTAATCAAAAGAGTTCTTACCCAAAACAAGATCAGAGCAAAAAAAAAATTCAGAGTATGGGCAACCCATAATAAGTAATACAATTTTGCATGTAAATAAAATAATTAAAGAATTAGATATAATCCCCGAGGTGCGACTCAAAAAAATGTACAAATATGTGATTATGTATCGATTTTTGTGTTTTTAGAATTTTCCTATTTAATAGGGTATTCAATATAAAATTTTATTTAATTATAGTGAGATTTAAAGCATTTATAATAGATGTGTTTAAAATGTTTGTTAAAGTGCATGTTATAATAAACAAACAGGCAAATGTGAGGTTCAATTTTATGTGTCATTTATTTGTTAATTTAATAAGTGGATGGATATTTTATTACTAATTAAAATGTGTATTAGGTTAGAATGGAACCACTTGAGTGTGTAAAATTTGAAGAACAAAAAGTACAAAAAAGCAACTGTGTGGAGTTTCAAAGTTTCGACATCCATATGCAAACTACATATTAATATCACCAATCAATATATATTATCTAATAATTTACTTCTTAAAATAATTCTCACTCACATGAAAAAGTACAACCTTGTGCTATTGAATAATAATAATTAAAAGTCATTTAAGAGTGATGAATTAAAAAGATGTAACATTGTTATCTTGTTTTCTTGGTCTTATCCATATACCCTTCTCTTTATCTACTTTTTATTGCACTTCATAAAATCATGACAAAATGGGCTAAATCATATTTGTTACATAATCAATCCTTAGACTATGTTTGGTTGAAAAGATTTGATGAGAAAATAAAAAGGAAAAGGGAAATAGAAAAAAAATGAAAAAGAATTGTAGGATTCGAATTTCAAGTTATGTTTAGTTGAATTGGGAAATGGTGAAATAAAAGAGTAAGTGAATCCAAAAGACAAAAAGTGAAATTGTATTTCCCCCTCACTTTCTTTTCCCCTATGCTTCCTATTCTAATGAAACAAAAAATGAGATTGGTTTTCCTTTTCCCCTTTCATTTCTCTCATCAAATCCTCCTAAACACAATCTTTGTCTACCATTTTATTACCTACCACCTTAGGTTGTGTTTGGTAGGAGGATTTGATGATAGAAATGAAAAAGAAAAAGGAAATGCAATATGCTTTTTGTCTGGTTATAATGGTGAAAAATCTAAAAATCCTTGAGATATTGATTCGTGATTATGTTTCAATTTTAACAGTGAATATCAGTCCCAATCAACAACAAATCAACTTGAAAAAAATAACAATTTGAGCACCTCCAATTGTGATAAAAATCATAGGTCAAAGCTACAAAATAATCCACTAAGAAGACAAAAAGGAATTGCCTATGAGTACTCTCAATTATCTATCGAATCCACACCCGAATTAAACCAAACTTGATGTGCCTCTTCCACCACTGTCTTTACCTTGGAATTTCTTTACCCAACGTTGAATCCACAACGCTGATGTCAAATCCACGATGATGAGCCACTCTGGAATCTATCAAAGCTTCATATAACGAATTTGGTTTAGACCTGATCCATTTATTACTTTTGAATCTGGGAATCCATATCCGTAACTATTGTTCATTTCATTTTTCATCTTGTTGCAAGTCGAGTTTGGTTGTTTTGAAGTTACTGTTGTGTTTGGAACATGTTGGAAGTTAGTTTTTCTAAAGAGTTGTTGCCCAGATTTTGCTTGTTCGCTCGAGCGATCATTCTTGCGCTCAAGCGGTCTTTTACAGTCTGTAAAACTTCTAGAAGTAGAGCATCTTCGCTCGAGTGGTGTTTCTTGCACTTAAGTGGTCTTTTGCAAGTTTGAACTTCTAGGAGGGGGTTATTGTATTGGAACAATCTTCTATGTAAAATGAATAATGAAACAAATCAAACAAATAAAATAAATTAGTTACCGAATTTATTTTACCAAATAAATATTTAAAAGATCAAGTCGAGTGAGTGACACTCTGTCCTTAAGACAGATTCGCCCCGCTACGGTGCTTACGAATAAAAGGCATCTATCTCCCAAGATGCAATGATCTTCACAAATTATAGTAGCACTCCAAACAATTTGTAAGGCGAATCAACCCTATGTTCTCTAAATTTTTTCTAAAATTATATGAAGAATATATATGTAACAAAACAAAATCTGGACAGCAAAAATGAATTTTTTTCCAATACCAAAGGCTGCTGGAAATGGCTGTATTTATAGACAAACCAAAGTTGTCCGAACAAGTTCAATTTGAATCGAACAGGTGCAGATTTGAATGAATAGATACAATTTGAAATCAAACAGATCTGGTGGCAGATTCAAACAGATCACTGCTGCTAGTTTAAATCTGTAACTGTTGGGTAGTTTCTGGTAGTTTTAAAAATGTAAAAACAGCTTGAATCTGTTAGGAATTTCGGACTGAAAGAGGTAAAATTTGGATAGAAAATTAAATTCAATTTTAGCACAAAATTGGAATTTAATTTCATTAAGAATTTCTGGAAAAAAATTCAACCCGACTCACAACTGCACCCGGCATGGCTCAACAGGCCGGACGACGGCGCGCGCGCGCACATGTGGTGGTTTGAGCCAAGGTTTCATTTGTCCATAACTCCTCCTTTCTACAAACTTGTAGTGCCCCTTGGGGCCCAATCCGAGTGTTGCTACCTAAAACTTATATAGATATATAAGTTTTCTTAAGTTTCTAATATGGGACAAGCTTTATAAGGAAACCCACATTTAATTTTTTAATTGTCCATTCCACGAACCCGAAAACGACGTCAAGTTCCCATTCACTCATAAATGGTTTTGATGAACCGTCTTCACCGTGTGACTTGCCATGCGGCAAGGAACACGTCACCTCTTTGGACCTACCTTAAAAGACATGTGGACCCTACTCAAATTTTAGCTCAAAGTTAGCCCAAACTAAGTCCGTAAAACCATATTTTTCCAACACATTGTACGCTCGAGTGGTGACTTTGGTCGCTAGATCGGTGTCACTTATTGTGTCTTACGCTTGAGTAGTGTTTTGGTCGCTCGAGCAGTCTGCGCGTATTTCAGTTTGGAAAGATGACTTTTTGAGTCACTTTTCATTTCATCTCTCTCTAAAACACTCCAAACCCTAGTTCTTCACTTTCTCTCTCTCTCTCTCTCTTTAGAACTTGTCTTCAAACCTCAAATACTCTATCATCCGTTAATTTCTCCACCTTAGTCCTTTGAAGAAAAGGTAGAACACGTCGAGAGCTTCGTTTTAACAGGAGAGAAATTCGTTTTCGGCTCCGCCAAACTCTTGTCTTCCAACTTTGAGGTAGGGATTTCTTTAACCTTTGGTATAATTTTTACCTTAGTTATTTGTCCATTAAAAGAGTCTAGTGATTTGGAAATTTTGGGTAAAACCTAGGTTTGATTTTGAAATATAAAATAGGGATTTTCAAATGGGTTCTTGAGAAAGATTGTGGGAATGTGTTTATGCTTGAGCTATATTAAAATGGTGGATTTCCTTACTTAAAATTGGATTTTGAAAGTAAAGGGAGTTTTGTTCCAAAATCATGGATATTGGGGTTGTGAAAGAAAATGGAAAAGATGTTGGGTTTTAAAAGGATGAAATGAATGTGTATGTTGGTGATGATGGTGGAGTTGGATATGTAGTATACTCCCATTTGAAAATGATGAGATTATATCTTTTATTAAAAATTATCTGTCTAATAGAAATACCTGTTTTGGGCTATTAGTAGAATATAGTTTTGATTGTTGTAGAAATTACATGAGAATTAGGTAAATTAAAACTAATCACTCATACATATTGCACTTGGCATTGTTGCATATTTAAATATTGAAAATGTATTGTTTGAGAAAATGGGTGAATACTTTGGTGAATCTGGTTAGGGGGGTGTGGTTGTGGTTATTATGTTGGCTTGTGTGTTCTTGGTAAAAGTCTAGAAACCCGCGCGATTAGGTACCAATCCTTCCGGTTAGTACCGGTAAAACGGCTTTGGTAGTACTTGTATAGCCTATTGACAGACACGCACCTAGAGATTTCCAGTGTTTTGTATCATCTGCCCTGTTTTCTGATATAAGAGATTATTTTCATGAATTGCTAGATAATCTGGCATTGCATTGTTTTGAGTTGAAAATGTAAAATGTTTGACAAATGATATTGCATATGCATTCATCTTATGACTTCATTAGGATTCATATATTATGTTAAAGTATCTCTACTTGGGTTTAGTTCACCCTATGTGGAAAACAATTTTTAGGTCCTGATGATATACCTCCACTAAAGACACATCTTAGGAGGACGTGGAGTCAAGAGCTTCATTTTGTTTGTTTGATATAATTATTTGTGTACAAGCCTCAAGTTTTGATTGTATTGAGTGAAACACATTTTGTTGTACCCAAGCTTTGACTTGAAAAGATGTAGTTATTAAGGCATTAACTTATCTGTGTAGCGTTTTATTTCATTTCACTTATATGTGGCATATGCTATAGATTCATGATTTAAGATTTATGAATTTCTACTCGCATATGTCACCTTTTGTGCGTCAACCTTATATAAATGAAAGGTTAATATTTGGCATGTGATGTTTCCCATTAATTGTTTTGAGATGGGTTATTATTATTATTTCGAGGGCGTTACACTTCAAGCCCAAGTTTTTTGGAATTCACCGAAGAACACCTCTCTCTTTTGTGAATGAAATAATAAAAACAAATCCCTTGATGATGTCAATATGAAACTCGTAAATCCATCGATCACTCTTAAATCATCAAGGAAACCAATATATAAACACCCTCCAATATAGAAAACCTTGGTAGCTCTTCTCTCTGAAAATTTGGACGGATTAAATCCTAAAAACAGCAAACGGTGCATTTTATACTAAACAAAGTCGCGAAGACCACTCGAGAGCACACTTTACTGCTCCAGTAGTGTGAGTAAAAGTGGTGCGAACGTATAGGCCAACTGCTCAAGTGCAATATCCACCGCTAGAGCGGTAAAACTTGTTTTCCAAGAGTTCAGACACAGGTAGAGATACTGGATGAACCAGTTCACCGCTTGAGCGCACAAATGACCGCTCGAGTGGTCAAACAATTTTGGCTTTGGGTTGGATTCACATCTAAACACTCACAGTCTCACTAAAACAAAAGAGCGAATAAAATTACAATTAAAAAGAGTTTTGTCAAACGGGATTGCCAATTACAAAAATCTAACAAATGGTAAGCACAAGAGAAAAAGAAGCGAGAAAGAAATGCAATCTCACTTTTTGTCTTTTAAGATTGTGCTTAGTTGAATGATTTGATGAGGGAAAGGGAAAGAAAAACATAAAGAAAATGAGAAAGAATTGATAGAATTTGAATTCCAAACTATGTTTGGTTAAGTTGGGAATTGAAAAAATAAAAGAGCCTAACTGAACCCAAAACACAAAAAGTGGGATTGCATTTCCCTCTTATTTTCTTTTCTCTTGTGTTTTCCATTGTAAACAAATAAAAAGTGATATTACATTTCCTTTTCCCTTTCCATTTCTTTTATCAAATCTTCTAACCAAACACAGTCTAAGCTCTTTTCTTTTTCCATTTTCCAATCCAACTAAATATAACTTAAAATTCGAATCCTACCAATTCTTTTTTTTTTTTTTTTTAATTTCTATTTTGTTTTCCCTTTTTCATTTTCCTTACTAAATTTTCCAGCAAAACACAACGTCAATATTTTTACTATTTATTACTTTTGCTTTTTTGTTTTTGTCTTTTCTAATTGTTTTGATCCAAGTAATTGAAATTAACTTTAATATTAAAAAAACACATTCACGTATTCTCTTTTGTTTGCTGATAAAACAAAAAATAAAACAAAACAAAATAAAACAAAATGTTTACAGATTAGCCTTCTCGACCAAGTTAATTGACTCCCTTATTCCCTCCCCTTTGTTTTCTTCCCATACAACATTTATTCCTCTGCAATTTTTCTTTTTTAGGTACAATATTCCTCTGTTATTCACTAAAGAGAAATGTTATATGTTGGGTAAATTACACTTAGTAACCTTGCATTTTTACCCAAAACTTCCGTTTGGTTTAATTTTAAAATTTATTTTGGAAGATAAATTTTTTAAAAGAGTTTTAAAATTTTAAAACTTGTTTGGTTATGAGTTTTAAAACTAGTTTTTGAGTTGTATATTTTGAAAGTAGTTTTTAGAAATTTATAAATTGAAAACTTGTTTGGCTAGAAGTTTTCAAAACTAGTTTTTAATTACAGTTCTTTTTGGATCTTGTATTTTTTTTTTGTCTTATAGTCAAAACTTTTTACAATATTATAGTCAATTTTATTTACTTTTTTTTTTATATACGTAATCAAAACTTTTTCAATACTATAATCAATTTTATTTTTATTTTTTATTGTTATATATATATATGTTTACTACTTTTACATACGTATTCTAAATGTACTTTGTAAATAGATCTAATATAATCTATAGGCCAGAGTTTCATATGTGTATATTAGTAATGTTTTTAAATTTTAAAACTGTTTTTTTTTTATTTATATCCACTAAATCTACATACATTTAAAACGTTTCATATTTATTACCTTTGTTTTTCATTTTCTCACATTTTGTTTACTATTTACGTATATTTTTGGATTGCCCATATATATCTAAAGGAGAATGGTCTGGACCCCCACTGGGGGGTGACCCCCAGGGCCCCCAGTGGGCTCTGATTGGTCAAAATATTTTGTTTTTTTGTTTTTGTACCCAATGACCAACCCTCACGTGTGTGTGTGGGTGGTTGGGGGGGGGGAGACTTTACTGGGGGTCTCAATCATGATTCATATCTAAAATATAAATTATTTGGCCAATACTTAGAAAAAAATTATAAAATCATTTTTTTTTTCTATTACACATCAATCAGTCATTTTTTCTCTTTCACCTCTCTCCCTCAATTACTTTTTCTCTCACACCTATCTATTCAACTACAAAAAAAAATATCAAATCATCAAAAACTCTAAAACTCCAAACTATTTTCAAAATATACAATCAAACAATTTTTCAAATTTTCTAAACTTTCTCTAGAAAATTATTTTTGAAATAATATCTCAAAACACAAACAAAAAATGCCAAATTTAAAACTTGTTTAGTTATAAGTTGTGAAAAGAGTTTGAAAATTTAGAACTTATTTGTTTATGAGTTTTGAAAATTTAAAACTTATTTGATTAAGAGTTTTGAAAAAAGTTTTCAAATGGTTGAGTTGAATATAGGTTTGAAAATCCAAAACCAAATAGGTTTCTGGGTTTTGGGCTGTCAAAATTGTGATTTGAAAAGTAAACCAAACGTAGTCTTAGTTTGATCCTTTTACTTTCAATTGTAATAGTCAATCCTCTATATTTTAAATCAAGTTCCAATCTCATCCTTCTGTTCATCTACAGTTAATAAAGCTAACGAAAATTGAAATTAAAGGGGCTAAAGTGAGATTTTATTTAGTGTAATGGTGTTAATGAGATAACAAAAATATAACATATGTTTCAAATGACAAATTATGTCAACTTTGTTAATGACAAATGAATAGAAGGGTGGGATTGCAATATGACTTAACGTGTAATATATTGACTATTACAATTGAAAGTGTAGCGTTAATAAGTGTAATTTATCCTATATGTTATGGGAAATTATATTTATACATCACAAATTATTTTAGTACACAACATTATTTAGTTCACACATCTAATATTTTTAACTTTTGATTTTTTACTCAAAACACACCACAATCTTTCTTTTTTACTCTAACACATACAAAAAATATACATACGTATATATATATATAGTTTTTACTACACACCACCATCACCACCATGCACATCACACACAATACGTTCAGTCTCACGTCCGGAATAAAGAGCTATATCGACGGCAACTGATAACATGACACATAACTAGTGGCACTGAAGAAACAACCCTTGCGAATTAGACTGTAGAAATTACACTTGCCGGCAACATTGTAATAATACATCGCTCTCGCGAAGATCTACGTCGCACTGAAAAAACTATTGGGCGAAGATCTTTGATTCTCACCTCTAAAAATATGTAATTAAATCTCACTTAATTTAGTTTTTCCCATTTGATTTCGATTTGGTTATCGATTTTCACATTTCCATAGCAATTTTGATTTCAAATTTGGTTTGACATTGGTTGTTTGAACATAATATTATTGTATAACAAAATAAAATTGAACAAATTAAATACGTCCAAACTATTTATGTTAAACAAAGTTAATAAGTTCAGACATTTTATGCTTAACAAATTCAACTCGTTCGGACTCATTACGTTTTTTTTTTTTTAACGTATGAACAATTTACAGTTGTTTAGCATTAATAATTTGAACAAAATATTTTTCTTCAAATATAAATATTCGAACATTGTGAAAATATTCAACTCTAGTTATCTGAACGTGTGCCGAACAGAAACGTCCTAGCAACTATACAAATGGAAAAAATAAAAATGCTATAAGCAATAAACTTTTCGTTGTTGCATTGTTTTAAATCAACAATTTGAGTTCCATTCATAGTGTCGAATCTTTAAAAAATGATTAATTTAAATGTTCCAAAACCCTAAATATTCAAAGATAACAATGTTTTGAGTTGAGGAGGATAATGGAGAATAGAATAAAGTGAACTTGTTGATAATGAAGGATATGAGTATAGTGTATTAAATTATAATGGGAGAGATAATGAGTATTGGAAGATGATGATGATGATGATGATGATGATGATGATGATGTATGATATATGTTTATATGTAATGGTGTGTAAAGAGTTTTTATTTTTATTTTTATTTTGAGGTTATAATTTTTGAATTGGTAGAAGACACACAATTATTATCCTTAATAATAATTTTACTTGCGATTGTTCTAATGGTGTGTACTGAGAATAAACATAGTGTAAATAAAATTTTCCATATGTTATAGGTCATTGATTCCTTGTTACTATTTTATATTAGTACCTTTTATATGGATATTTATGATTAATTTTATTTATTAGGTGATAATTATTAAGGAATTAATAAAAATAAATAATATATTACTATGTGAAAAAAAAAAATGGTAATCCTCTTACTAAATTTTTAAAGAAAAATGATGTCAGTTTACAACTCATTACTGACCAATTTAGTTTAGACGGGTGATCCTCAATAATAATACAATATTTTTTAAAAAATAATGTTACACAAATAGACTTTATGTACTCTATATAGAATGACACAACATTTTATAATATTTTTATTTCTAATCAAAAGACTCATTATTATAGTTTATAATTATAAATATGTCAATATCATATCATTCTAAACATATTTTATGTATACAAATTTTATTTGTAAATGTTTTTTTCTTCAAATGTTCACATTAATAAGCTTGTTTAGTGGAGCTAATGACCGACCAAGTGTTCAACTGAAAATGACTATTCATATTTATTGTTGGACTGAAATCAATATATATATATATATATATATTTACTATTTATTATTGGATTGTAATAAGGTGAGGGTCATAATTGCCCCGCTTTATTTTATTTTGCACTTCACCTAAACTGTTAATTGCATATCATCTCTTTTTTTAGGTAAAAATTTTTGGCGGTGCTATATGCACCAATTAATATATAAATTAGTGTTATAATATTATTTCTGACCTCAACTATTATACAAATTATAAATATTCAAAACTTTTAAAATTAAACCATATCATCTATTAATATATTAGTTGGTACACTAATTAATACATATAGTATTATTCAAAAATTTTATATAAGAATTCTCTTTAAATGTTTCCTATGTATAAATTTATAACCCCCCCCCCCCCTTCCCAAAAAAAAAAAAAAAAAGAAGAGTCTATTGGGCCGGATTTTGAGTTATAAAAAAGGGTTTGGCTTCCCTCCAGTCTGTGTCAGACTGGAGGGTATTGTTGGGCCTGTGGGAGCCCATCACGGGTTATATTTTGATAATCTAAACCGTTAATGTGTAAAACTCGTTGAGTACTATATGCTTATAAATAATCACGTTGATCGGATATTGATAGCTACGTGATCAAATCAGTTTTGTATAATGGTTGACAAAAATTTGATCCGATGAAATAGCTATCAATATCCAATCAACGTGATTTTTTACAGGCATATAGTACTCGACGAGTTCTACACATTGAATGATTCAAATTATTGAAACGGTACCCGTGGTAGATCCCCACGGGCCCAACAGCACCCTCCAGTCCGATACGGACTAGAGGGAAGCCAAACCCTACAAAGAAATAGTTAATTACTCACCGGTGTTGTTACAAGGGCATGTGTACCATTAAATCCTACATGTGTTTGTATTGTAACACCCCAAAATAAATATACTAAACCCAATTCATAAGTGGAAAAACAATAGAAATAGTATACTTTCATTAACCTGAATTGATATATAAAAGTGACACATGCGATATACATTCATAAATAGTTTGTCCTGAATCTACAACATGTGTTACAAGTAGCAAAGATGAATGAAAGTTAACAGATATTTATATGCCCTAAAGGCTTACACCTTTTCAAGTCATTACTTGGTTACAACAAAAGTGAGACTAGCTCAATACAAATAAAGTCTTTAGCTATACAAAATGAAAATACAACAAAAGGAAGCTCTTGCTGCAAAGTCCCTCCAAGCTATTGCTTTGGCGAAGGCATATCACCAATACCTGAAAATAGTTTTTTTCAAATAAGGTGAGCCAAAGCCCAGTAGAGACAATCTAACACAATATATAAATTTTAACAAAGATATAAGTACGATGTGCATGTACAATGTCTGTGACAAAACATTCATGTTCTATATGATCATAAAGTACCAAATTTCATATCTCAATCCATTTTCCTTCAATACATTTCAAGTTAATTCATTTCATCTCAATTCATGAGCCAATTTCATTATCTTTCAAACAACCCACCTGAGACTACAACTTAGTGGTTCTCGAATCAACACAATTATCATACAACACTTCAATTTGCCATTTAAAAAAAATTTTGTCCGCAGGATCGACATCCATTTGTACGTGCGATTTCGGGACTTTCACCCTGGATACATAGGCCAACTTAATTTCAATGGAGTCCATCCCCTATCTCTTTCCAAACATGGAGTACATCTCCTTTCTCCTCCCAAACATCATACATATACAATATATTTAAACATAGTCATATTCGATGACAACCAACAAGAGATTAGTTTCAATTCACCTAATCCTCATGCAATTTCTACAACAATTATAGTTATCCTCCACTGATAGCCCCAATACAGATATTTCTAAACATATATTCAATCTCAAGACATATAAATTATTCGAATTCCACAGGTGAAAGGTAATACATATCCAATTCCAGCATTCACATATATATTCATCTAATTTTATATTCTCGATATCAATTTCATTATTTGTATAAAATAATTCTTTGAGACATTTTAGGGCAAAACTCTATTTTCTTCCAAACCCAATCCGTGTATCAAAATCAACATATTCGCCACAACACAACCTCACATCTACTCTTATAACCCATTTTACCATAAACATTTGAAAACCTCTTTTTTCATTTCACACCCAAACCCTAGGTTTGTTCATAATACACCCAAGTTCCACCATTGTTACACAACAACTCATAACTAAGTTAAAAACCATATGAAAGTATAAAAAATCCCTACCTCAAGCTTAGAAAATCAAAGGAGCAAAGGAGACACATCAAAGATGCCGAAACCAACCTTTGTTTGGATCACAATGGAGCTCTTGAGGTGCTTTACCTTCTTCTCAAAGGCATTAGGGTAGAGAGCTCAATGGATCTTGGTGAAAATGTAGAGAGAGTGAGTTTTAGAGAGAGAAGGTCCTGATCTAGGTTTTTGAGGAAAAAGATATGAAAAAGTGATGTAAAAAGTCACTTTCGCGATTTGATATACACATAGTCCGCTTGAGCGTAAGAAGTGACGCTCAAGCGCCAGACACGAAATGTTGTTTCGCTCGAGCTCAGGAAGTGATGCTTGAACGCCAAGACACAGTCAAAAGGGCATTACCACTAGAGCGAAAGAAGTGACGTTCAAGCATAGAATACACACACCCAGTAGTTTTGCAGACAACAGACCAACGCTCAAGCGCAATAAAGGCCGCTCGAGCGCCAACCCGCTCGAGCGTAGGAAACACGGCTCGAGCTTAGAAATCACTCTCCTAGAAATTTTGCAGACCTGCAAAAGTACTGAGAGTTCGCAAAGCCCGCTCGAGCGCAAGAAGTGCCGCTCGAGTGGAAGAGCATAGGCAATAAGGATTTGAAAACTATGCAACCAACCTGTTCCAAACATGCCCCAACCAACTCAATGGCCAAACACAAGCAATAATAAAGGGGAAAAGATATGAAAAACATTTGGAAACCATAAAACCCGAGTTCATAATATCAAATGGGTTGGATCAAAACCAAAATTGCTATAACCTCTCCCCTTAAGGAATTTCGTTACCGAAATTTCAAATCAAGTTTTAAAATTATGCTTAAACCAATTACAATAATGATTATCTATCAATTCCCACATCATGATCGATTTCCCGGTCATCCAATCCCACCAACACGATAAACGAATTCTCAATATCGAATGCATAATTCATATTTCCAAAACATATACAATGTACACAATGTGTCCATATTCTCAAAACATATACAATGTTTTCATATTTCACTAACATAACAATAATACAATACATGTTCAAGTTTTCACAAATAAATCCAGATATTTCTCACGGACTTCCAACTCACGTTCCCATGTTGCTTCCTCAACTCCGTGATGTTTCCACAATACCTTAACCAAGGGAATTGTCTTACCTCGTAAGACTTGGTCTCGGGTATCCAAGACTCTCACCAGTCTCTCCTCATACGAGGCATCCTCATTCACCTCTAAGTCGGTCAAATCCAACATGTGCGATGGATCCGGATCATACTTTCGAAGCATGCTAATATGAAACACATCATGAACCCTGAAAAGTTGTGGTGGCAATGCCAAATGGTAAGCTACTTCTCCAACCCACTCAAGGTCTCAAAAGGCCCAATAAACCGTGGAGACAACTTCCCACTCTTGCCAAATCTCATCAAACCTCGCCTAGGTGATATCTTCAAAAAGACGTGATCTCCCACCTTAAAAGACAAAGGTCTCCTCCTACAGTTGGCATAACTTTTCTGGCGACTCTGAGTCGTAACCAACCTCTTACGAATAAGTGCAACTTTCTCTGTCGTTTCCCGGACTAACTCTGGGCCCAACATTGGTGCATCACCCACATCGGCCCAACACACCAGAGATCTACACAATCGGCCATACAAGGCCTCAAATGGCGCCATGCCAATACTCGATTGGAAGCTATTATTATAGGCAAACTCCACTAAGGGCAAGTGCCACTCCTACAAACCCTTAAGGTCAAGGACACAACCTCGAAGCATATCCTCAAGGATTTGTATAGTATGCTCAAACTGCCTATTAGTCTGAGGGTGATACATAGTGCTAAAGGTCAATCTAGTACCCAAGGCACTCTGTAGGCTCTGCCACAATTGGGCCGTGAAACGCGGATCTCTATTCGAAACAATTGTCACTGGGACCCCATGCAACCTCATTATGTCCTTAATGTAAAGGTCGGCAAGATGATCTACAGAGTCATTCACATGCATAGGAATAAAGTGCACCGACTTCGTCAACTGGTCAACTACTACCACCCAAATGGTATCACTACCCCGTTGAGTCCTCAGAAGGCCCACAACAAAATCCATCGTGACATGCTTCTACTTTCACTCGGGTATAGGCAAGGGTTGTAACAAACCCGCTGGCCTTTGGTTCTCGACCTTCACTTGTTGACAAGTAAGGCACTTCGATATAAACACTGCCACATCCTTTTTCATTCCCATCCACTAAAACTGGCGACAAAGGTCGTGATACATCTTTGTGCCTCCTAGATGCACCGTAAAGTGTGAATGGTGAAACTCTTGGAGTACTTCCTCTTAACAAGACTTCGGCACGAAGAGATGGTCAAGGTATCTAACACTCGATTCAGAGTACAAGTTTAATCCTCTTTCTACCTTCCCATTAGAAATCTTCTCTCGGAGGGATTCTACTTTAAGGTCACTGATGGGTCGTTACACACACCAAATATAAACACTAAACTATACCAAATTCTTTTAGAATAATGGCAAGTCCAAGTATCGATCCATAGAGAAAAATGAAAAATTAAACTAATTTAACTGTTAAGGTTAAATTTGAAATCACCACTAGTTACGTAAATAAGGTTTCAATTTGAAATCAATTATGCTACTGTTCGAACTAAATAATACTTCGCAACTACAAGTTCAAAGCATTGATCAAGAGAGTTATCACGTTCAATGTATAGGCACGAACCATCTTAAACAGTACGAGTTGTTCACTCTAAACTAGGGTGGCAAAACGACTCGTCCCTCGCAGTATGGCTCGTCTCATACCTTGAATATAAAAGAAAAGAAAACCATTGTATGGAAATTATTCAATAATCACAGAAAGCAGAATACTCGAAGAAATAGTGAAAAATATATATTTGAAACTTCTAAAACACTATACAATTGTTCAAACCTTTACATAATCAAAAACCAAAAAGAAAACCTCATTACATAGCTAGGGTTTCATCAAAACCCTAGAAAAGAAGAGTCTAGCCACTCATGGAGGAGTGGGAAGAGGTGGAGGAAAAAGAAGCCACCATGGGAGACATTCTTCAAGCTTCAAATTGATTTTTCTCCAAACCCTAGCCACTCTCTCATTTTTTTAGATTATTTTTCAAACCCTCTTTCAATCTCCACTTTTTCCTTTTATTCCCAGCAAAAGAGCCTTAAAATTTCACGCACGTAATCCTAGGTGGGTCGCTCGAGCGCCCGTGTGGGCCGCTCGAGCAGTGGTGGGCCGCACGTGCTGTGAAGCTTGGCTGTACGTGCGGTGAGGTGGTTGGCTCGGATTTTTTGCTTCTCGCACGGAGAATCTGCTTTCGTGCCCTTTTTGAATTTGCATATTTCTTGCCAAATCTATACAAGTGCACAAAACACTTCATCTTCGCCAAATAAACAATATTGAAAGACTAAAAATGTAACTTAAGTGACCTTAATGTGGTTCCTTTCGGCCTACATCCCCCAACTTACATTTAGCTAGTCCTCGAGCAAAACAAAAAAAATAAGAAAAGTAACATAACTCTAAGCCACTTTCGTAGGGATCACGATTGCATTTAGCATATACAACAAGCCTTTAAACCACAAGATTACCCCAAGTGGACGAGTATAGTCTCGTGAGGGTTTCCAAAAATGATACTCACAAGCATCAACATATTCATATCTGCTCAACAATAATTAACCACACTACCCCACCTAATAATCAACTTATGTGCCACTACAGTGCGATATTAAGATATGATGAGTCATTGAAGGCACAATGGACAAGCATGAAGGAATCTATTGAGCCAAACCCACAATTCAGTTAATACAAAAGTAAAGTACCCTCAATGTAAAGTACAATCTCCATACTAGTTAACTGTCCACTATAATAGCCTAGTGTAACTCATAATAACACCCAACATATATAGAAAAACAAAACTATTGCAGCCAAGATTCTCAAATTTTTTTTTTTGAAAGACTGTGCAATGTCTTGATCCATTAAGCTTTCTAATTAACCCATATAACAAGCATTAGGCCAATGACTCCAAAACCAGACAATTTTAGGGCACTAGGTATGAAGACACCCCTACGGGCTTAGTAACTTGAGCTAAAAAAGCTACGAATCTAAAGAAGTCATTCTCCTTATTTTTCCTTAACTATGCAATGTCTAGGTCCCTTAAGCTTTCTAATTAACCCATACAGCAAGCATTAGGCCAATGACTCCCAAACCAGATGGTTTTAGGGCACTAGGTGTAGAGACATCCCTATGGGCTCAATAACTCAAGTTAAAGAGGCTATGAACCCAAACAAGTTAAGCCTTTTTTTTTTTTTTTTTTTAAGAATCTTTGTAACGACCTAATCTTGGCAAGGCAAAACCCCGCCAAGAGGGTGCACCTCAAACGCTATAGCACCTTTACACCACAATTCCTATATAATTCTTACATCACATCACCACATCACCAAAAGTGCATAAGACCTTTCAATTGCCCAACATAAATGAGATGATCTATTCAAAGACAAAAAGTATTATCATGCTACAGGATAGTTCCCAAGCATTTCCTTCCCAAAAATAATACATACTATTCACGAATCCATCAATACATCCAACTTCATAAGCAATTATTTACAATCAACCTCCCTTCAAAAAAATAAAATAAAAGGTAAACTTACATCCTAGAATGACCCTAAGTAAAACCTCAACTACAAGATGCCCACCTTTGATCCTTCAAAAAAATTCTAGTCTTCCAAGTTGAGGCGAGCCACACAAAAGTCTATGAATTTGAAAAAAAAAAATTATTTGAAAGAATGAGCTAAAACCCAATGAGTATACCAATACCATGGAGTTATAAAACTTGCTCCTTCCAATTGGGTTCAAAATAAAGACAATAAACATAAGAGCTTAATTGGACTGAAATTTATAGAAAATAAAAATAAAAATAATGAAAGTAAACAAAAATACAACTTTTCAATACGTTAAGATTTCATGTCCATCATACGAACCACTACATAGCCTTAGGGTCGCGTTACCTCGCGACTTAGGTGGTGACAGTACCGTTACCCAAAACATAACCATAGGAACATAACTCATGTCAACGTAGCACTTCAATTCTCATTTCAATGTTTCGGTCCCCGGGACCCCTTATATATACAACGATCCTTATGGTCCTTGAAACATTTCGGTCCCCAGGACCCCAAAGCATTTTGGCCCTTGTGGCCCCAAAGGCTATATTTGGTTATATGATCCAAAAAAAAAAAAATACCCTTGTACAACGTTTCATTTTCATTCAATCATCATCATCATAAAATTTGAAGGACTCAACTTAAATAAATTCTCATAAAAAATTAGTGCTTCATTATACAAATGAAATCATATATTAATTTAAACTCAATCATTGGCCTCAATAGATTTATAGATTTATAAGTTTTTCTTTTTATACATATATCATGATGAAATGTATCATTTACTTCCTTTAATTCAAAATTATCTTCAAACTTTGTAATAAAGATAGAGGTAAGGTAATTTCCATGGTAAGTATACTCACCTCCAAAAATAGCAAAAGCGTAGATTGAGACTCTACAAATTAATTTCCAAGAGGTGTAGAGACGCCTTCCTCCAATCCTAACAATTAATAAATAGGACCTAAAATTAGGAAAAAGCTTTCAATGAAAATTACAACATCTACAAAAATGATCCTAAATAAATTATGCTAAGGAATGACAAGCTAAAGAACTCCTCCAACTTCAAGTCACCCAAACAAATAACTTATCCAATCTCCACAACACCCATCCTTTGTACATCTTTGAGTTAACTTTTTAAATATCCAATCAATTTATATGCACAATACCACCATCAATTAACTACAAAAGTCAAAAATCAACATTTTTTTATAAACTCAACAACTTAAGTAGAATCTCTTCAATCATTTATAAAATTCCTCCATAGAACATAGAGACACCCAATCCACCATTTATCAAATCAATTTCAACATATAAATTTCCTAACATCAAAATTCTCAATTTTTTTACATCACATTCAAACCCTAGATTAACCCAAAATCTTAATCTCCAAAACAACCATCAAATTGATTATTTTCCAACATGTAAAACATTCATAGAAACTAATTGAGAATATAAAATTCAACCATCAAACCCCAAATCATAATAGATCTAAAATACAAAAAATTTCATCATCTCTAACTCAAACTATGTAAAACCTTAAACTAAACTTTTAGAGAAAGATTCTTACCAATTACAAGCCTCTAATCCATCAAGAAAATAAACCCCATGCTTTGATTCTTCAAAAGATTAAGAAAAATCTAGAGTTGGTACTTCTATTGTGCTATTTTCGGATGGATTTAAGGAGTGGCCAACCGGACCCTTTTTTCCAAGTAGATAAAGTGGCGGTGGTGGAGATGGTGGGTTAAGGTGGTGGTGTAAGGGTGGAGCAAGGGTGTGGTGTTTGGCCACCAAGAAAGTAAAGGAAAATGAGAGAGAAGTTAGAGAGGAAAGCATGAAGGCAACGATGTAAACAAAAACAAAAAAAAATCTGCACTTCTTTTTTTTTTTTTTTGGGTGTTGAAATGGGGTGTTTGGTCACACCTACTATCAAGTTTGGAGTTGGGTTTAGATATCCTAAATGGAGTTTGACATAGGAGTGTGTTTGTCTCTAGATGATTGTTGGGAATATTATAATTCTACCCCCTAAAGGAAATTTCGTCCACGAAATTTATTTATTTGTTTAGTCTAGTTCATACGTTGAAAAAGATGTGGATATCGAATTTTCATATCATCCTCCCGCTCCCAAGTAGCTTCCTCCAAAGCATGATTTTTCCACAATACCTTTACTAGTGGTATAGTCTTGGAATGTAATACTTGGTCCTTCATGTCCACAATCTCTATGGCTTCCTCTTCATAAGACAAATCATCCTTGAGTTGGATTGGTTGGAAATCTAACACGTGTGATGGGTCAGGCATGTACTTCTTCAACGTGGATACATGAAACACATTGTGAATGCGAGATAAACTAGGTGGTAAGGCCAAACGATAAGCAGTCATGCCAATGCGCTCTAGTATCTCAAATGGCCCAATATACCTTGGACTTAGTTTGCCTTTCTTTCCAAATCACATCACTCCCTTCCATGGTGAGATTTGTAAAAATACATTATCTCCCACTTGAAATTCCAAATCCCTCCTCCGATTATCTGCATAGCTCTTTTGTCTACTTGGAGCCGTCTTCAACCTTTCTCGAATAATATGCACTTTATCGGTAGTAATTTGAACAATCTCTAGCCCTAACAATTTTCTCTCTCCAACCTCATCCCAACATACTGGAGTTCTACATCTTTGCCCATATAAAGCTTCATAGGGAGCCATTCCAATACTTGATTGATAACTATTATTATATGCAAATTCTATTAAGGTCAAGTGTTCATCCCAACTACCTCGAAAATCTAGGACACAAGCTCTCAACATATCTTCTAAAGTTTGGATTGTCCTCTCAGATTGCCCATTGGTTTGGGGGTGAAAAGCTGTATTGAATCTCAATTTAGTACCGAAGGCATTTTGAAGACTAGGCCAAAAGTGGGATGTGAAGCGTGAGTCTCTATCTGAAACAATAGTTACTGGCACACCATGCAATCTCACAATTTCATCCACATAAATTTTTGCTAATCGATCAAGTGAAAAGTTTTTCTTAGTAGCCAAAAAGTGTGCAGATTTGGTCAACCTATCTGCAACAACCCAAATAGAGTCATGCCCCTTCTGTGTGCGAGGCAGGCCCAAAACAAAATCCATGGCGATATGCTCCCATTTCCATTCAAGTATAGGAAGAGGTTGAAGTAAACCAGCTGGGTGTTGATGCTCTGTTTTAATCTGCTGACATACCAAACACCTTAACACAAATTCTGCTATCTCTGTCTTCATATTTGGCCACCAATAACTTTCTTTTAAATTTTGATACATCTTTGTACTCCCCGGATGCATTGCATAAGGTGAATTATGGGCCTCATCTAATATCTCCCTTTTTATCTCGGGCTCATTTGGATCACATAACCGATTTTTAAACATCAACACACCATCTTCTTTAATAATAAAGTCTAACAGAGTACTATCTTTCACTCAAGCTCGGGTCTTCTCCAAAACTAAGTCTTTGCTTTGGGTTTCTCGAATGCGATCCACCAACAAAGGTCTCACTTTAATTCTAGCCAACAAGGATCCTGACTTCCCAACTGCTAGATCAACTCCAATAGATTTTAATTCATGCAAGAGACTAAATTGAATGCCCTGAATATGAGTTAATCTCCCTTTAAATTTCCGACTAAGAGCATCGGCCACCAAATTAGCTTTTCCTGGATGATAATTAATGGTGCAGTCATAGTCCTTAATCAGTTCAACCCATCTCCTTTGTTTCAAATTTAAATCCCTTTGTGTGAATAAATATTTCAAACTCTTATGATCGGTATATATCTCACATTTTTCCCCATATAAATAATGTCTCCACAACTTTAAAGCAAAAACAACTGCTGCGAGCTCTAAATCATGGGTGGGATAATTGCGTTCATGGTTCTTCAATTGTCTAGATGCATAGGCCACTACCTTTCCATGTTGCATCAACACACAACCGAGCCCTTGATGAGAGGCATCATTGTAAACAATAAATCCTTCACCACTTAATGGAATAGGAAGCACTGGGGCAGAAGTTAATTGCTTCTTTAATTCTTGAAAACTCTTTTCACAATTCTCCGTCCACTCAAATTTGGTATTCTTACAGGTCAAATGTGTTAATGGTGCTGCAATCAATGAAAACCCCTCTACAAATCTACGATAGTAGCCTGCCAACCCTAAAAAGCTCCTCACCTTGGTCACGTTAGTAGGACGATCCCAGTTCACCACAGCCTCTATTTTCTTCGGATCCACAAAAATACCTTCACCTGAAATCACATGCCCCAAAAATACAACACGATCTAACCAAAACTCACATTTGCTAAACTTCGCATACAACTTCCTTTCTCGTAAAGTTTGCAATACCACCCGTAAGTGTTGTTGATGATCCTCTTGACTCTTGGAATAAACAATTATGTCATCAATAAATACAATCACGAATTGGTCAAGGTATGGTTGAAACACTCTATTCATAAGGTCCATAAATGCGGCGGGGGCATTAGTTAGACCAAAAGGCATAACAAGAAATTCATAATGGTCGTAGCGAGTTCGAAAAGCAGTTTTTGGTATGTCTTCTTCCTTAATCTTAAGTTGGTGATACCCTGATCTGAGATCTATTTTGGAGAACACACATGCTCCCTGAAGTTGATCAAACAAATCATCCATACGAGTCAAAGGATATTTATTACGCACCGTGACCTTATTCAACTACCGATAGTCAATGCACAATCTCACAGTGCCATCTTTTTTCTTCACAAATAACACAGGTGATCCCCAAGGCGAGACACTTGGCCTAATGAAGCCTTTATCCAATAACTCTTGCAATTGCATCTTAAGCTCCTTAAGTTCCACTAGGGCCATATAGTAATGTGCACTAGAAATTGGGGCAGTTCCAGGAATTAAGTCAATAGCCAACTCAATTTCTCAATTTGGGGTAATCCAGGTAGTTCATCGGGAAAAACATTTACGAAGTCACACACAATTGGTATATCCTCCAGTCTTTGACCACTCAATTCGGAGTCAACCACATAGGCTAAGTATCCTTGGCACTCCTTCTTAAGCATTTTTCTAGTGGTAATAGCAGAAATAACATAAGATGGGGACGCACATCGATCTCCACAAAATCTAAATTCAGGTTCCCCAAAATTGGAAAATACTACCTCTTTCCTATAACAATCCACCGAAGCATGGTAAGAAGCCAACCAATCCATTCCCAAAATCAAATCAAAATCAAGCATCTCTAAAGGCAATAAATCTGCTACCATCTCCCTATCTCCCAACTGTAATACACAACCACGATATACCTCCTCAATTATAATACAATCCCCAATAGGAGTAATAATGGATAAACAATAGCCTAGAGGTTCAATAGGTTTATCAGCATGCACAGAAAATGATAGAGATACAAAATAATGCGTAGAACCCGGATCAATAAGTACACGTGCCTCCCTACTGAACACATAAATAATACCTATCACCACCTCCGGATTAGCCTGAGCATCTCGCTGAGTCAAAGCAAAAACTCTCCCCTGCGAGGTTTGTCTATCGGATTGAACACCTCCTTTATTCTGCTTGCCACACCTAGTCCCAACTTGACCTTCTCCTCGGCCTCCTCCTCGGCCGGCACCTGAAATTTTATTACTACCAACTCCAGTACTAGCAGATGAAGCGGTTTGTGTGCAATCTCTAGCCACAGAAAATATCTGCTCTACCCTCCTTAACCAGGCCTCTGCCTCCATAGGATTAGGCGATCCAGAAAATGATGGAGCCTCCAACTTCTTGAACCTCTAAATTGCGGTGAGGCGGTTCTCTGTAGGTTGCACAAATGGCCTAGACTGTGTTGCATTATGTTGTTCAAGGATGCGAGTTTGCCTCTCCGCTAGGCTAGCCACTGAATCTAAAAGGCGCTGCACACTAGGGTCTAAAAATGCTGGAGCTGCGTTAACCCTTGGTGGTACAACTCTATCTGAATGTCCCACTTCTGGATTGGCACTTGACTCTTGAGTTTGCTCATTATGCGATTCATGTTCAATCTCTTCTTCCTGAACCCGAGGTGGAACTTCATTTCCAACACTAAGATGTGGCTCTCGCTCAGCCTCAAGTACTTCCATAAGGGGGCGACTCTTATGAACTTTTCGCCTTGCCATACGCGCTTGTATAACAAGACAATTAAAACTTAGAATACTATATCGTTATTAAACATCATCACTAATCGAATTACTAACTACAATACCCTATCAACTTTAATTCTAAAGTAACTAGTCTACAGATTCATAACCTAATGCTCTGATACCAAAAATGTAAGGACCCAATCTTGGCAAGGCAAAACCCCGCCAAGAGGGTACACCTCAAACGCTATAGCACCTTTACACCACAATTCCTGTATAATTCTTACATCACATCACCACATCACCAAAAGTGCATAAGACCTTTCAATTGCCCAACATATATGAGATGATCTATTCAAAGACAAAAAGTATTATCATGCTACAAGATAGTTCCCAAGCATTTCCTCCCCAAAAATAATACATACTATTCACGAATCCATCAATACATCCAACTTCATAAGCAATTATTTACAATCAACCTCCCTTCAAAAAAATAAAATAAAAGGTAAACTTACATCCTAGAATGACCCTAAGTAAAACCTCAACTACAAGATGCCCACCTTTGATCCTTCAAAAAAATTCTAGTCTTCCAAGTTGAGGCGAGCCACACGAAAGTCTATGAATCTAAAAAAAAAAAAATTATTTAAAAGAATGAGCTAAAGCCCAATGAGTATACCAATACCATGGAGTTATAAAACTTGCTCCTTCCAATTGGGTTCAAAATAAAGACAATAAACATAAGAGCTTAGCTGGACTGAAATTTATACAAAATAAAAATAAAAATAATGAATGTAAACAAAAATACAACTTTTCAATACGTTAAGATTTCATGTTCATCATACGAACCACTACATAGCCTTAGGGTCGCGTTACCTCGCGACTTAGGTGGTGACGGTACCGTTATCCAAAACATAACCATAGGAACATAACTCATGTCAACGTAGCACTTCAATTCTCATTTCAATGTTTCGGTCCCCGGGACCCCTTATATATACAACGACCCTTATGGTCCTTAAAACATTTCGGTCCCCAGGACCCCAAAGCAGTTTGGCCCTTGTGGCCCCAAAGGCTATATTTGGTTATATGATCCAAAAAAAAAAAAAAACCCTTGTACAACGTTTCATTGTCATTCAATCATCATCATCATCATCAAATTTGAAGAACTCAACTTAAATAAATTCTCATAAAAAGTTAGTGCTTCATTATACAAATGAAATCATATATTAATTTAAACTCAATCATTGGCCTCAATAGATTTATAGATTTATAGATTTTTCTTTTTATACATATATCATGATGAAATATATCATTCACTTCCTTTAATTCAAAATTATCTTCAAACTTTGTAACAAAGATAGAGGTAAGGTAATTTCCATGGTAAGTATACTCACCTCCAAAAATAGTAAAAGCGTAGATTGAGACACTACAAATTAATTCCCAAGAGATGTAGAGACGCCTTCCTCCAATCCTAACAATTAATAAATAGGACCTAAAATTAGGAAAAAGCTTTCAATGAAAATTACTACATCTACAAAAATGATCCTAAATAAATTATGCTAAGGAATGACAAGCTAAAGAACTCCTCTAACTTCAAGTCACCCAAACAAATAACTTATCCAATCTCCACAACACCCATCCTTTGTACATCTTTGAGTTAGTAACTTTTTAAATATCCAATCAATTTATATGCACAATACCACCATCAATTAACTACAAAAGTCAAAAATCAACATTTTTTATAAACTCAACAATTTAAGTAGAATCTCTTCAATCATTTATAAAATTCCTCCATAGAACATAGAGACACCCAATCCACCATTTATCAAATCAATTTCAACATATAAATTTCCTAACATCAAAATCCCCAATTTTTTTACATCACATTCAAACCCTAGATTAACCCAAAATCTTAATCTCCAAAACAACCATCAAATTGATCATTTTCCAACATGTAAAACATTCATAGAAACTAATTGAGAGTATAAAATTCAACCATCAAACCCCAAATCATAATAGATCTAAAATACAAAAAATTTCATCATCTCTAACTCAAAATATGTAAAACCTTAAACTAAACTTTTAGAGAAAGATTCTTACCAATTACAAGCCTCTAATCCATCAAGAAAATAAACCCCATGCTTTGATTCTTCAAAAGATTAAGAAAAATCTAGAGTTGGTACTTCTATTGTGCTATTTTCGGATGGATTTAAGGAGTGGCCAACCGGACCCTTTTTCCGGCGAGATAAAGTGGCCGGCGGTGGTGGAGATGGTGGGTTAAGGTGGTGGTGTAAGGGTGGAGCAAGGGTGTGGTGTTTGGCCACCAAGAAAGTAAAGGAAAATGAGAGAGAAGTTAGAGAGGAAAGCATGAAGGCAACGATGTAAACAAAAACAAAAAAAATCTGCACTTTTTTTATTTTTTTTTGGTGTTGAAATGGGGTGTTTGGTCACACCTACTATCAAGTTTGGAGTTGGGTTTAGATATCCTAAATGGAGTTTGACATAGGAGTGTGTTTGTCTCTAGATGATTGTTGGGAATATTATAATCTTTTCTACTCATTTATTTTTTTCTGCAACCTTATCAATTATCAATGACGTACACCAGGGATTGTAATTGAGAGGTCATCGCTATGATAGTGTGTTCATGTGAATCAAGGCATATTCAAGATAAGTGTACTAATACCATAAACACAAACAACTCTCTTAGTGCAAACATCACATTCGAGTATCTACTCAATAAACCTTTTTCATACAAGCCTACTATGTTCCCTACTTAACATATGCTCCTATCACTACCATACAGGCACAAAGTGAACATCAAGTGAAGTGGTGCAATCAAGTGCAGCAAGTACAAACATGAATTTTTATAAATACCCTCACCCCCCAATTGGAATACAACATTGTCCTCTATGTAAGCAACGGTGAAGTAGATAGTAAAATGAGAGAGAGAGAGAGAGAGAGAGAGAGGATTTTACCAGATGGCGTAGGTGCACATCTAGTGAGGCAAGGACACACCAAACACACACATACACACTTGCCTAATAAAATAAAACAAACAAAACAAAACAAAGAGAAATAAAGAAAAAAAACAAAGAGAATAGAACATATGTCACTGATTTGGATCCAGTGGTGGTGGAAAATGCTGCTCAAATAGGGCATGCATTAGCATTCGAGTCTTAAACGCTTCGTCTTGAACCCTATCACCAAACTGATCAAACCGCTGCTGGCTCAACTCTCGGTATGCGTAGAAATCAGTTTGCAGAGACGCAACTGACTGCCGATACCCATCAAATACTGTCTATGAGTAATTCCAACATGCCTGATAGTTTGCTTGGAGATCAACCACAGATTGTTGAATAGCGGCTTGATTATCCAAAAGAGCCTGATATTGTGCCCATATCATACGAAATAGTGGTGGAGCTGGCGCAGCGGCGGGCTCTACCAAAATATCATTAGGATTGGCTGGGGCGTCGGGAAGGAGTAATGGTGATAGCAATCAAGCAGTGGTTTGGCGCCAGTGGGTTTTACCATAAGGCGTTGGCGGCGGAAGCTGAATCTCATTGGGTTCGTGTGGATATGTCCCTTGGCCTTTTATGAGTGCAATGATGAGGTTGGCAAAAAGGAGGGCCCATGTAGAACCACCTCGGGTGTTGCGCAACTTGACTCTATTAAGGAGACAGAACATCTGGTTGAAGATCAGAATAGGGATGTCGACCCAAAACCCGAAGTCAAATCGGTGCAAGGCATGGAGGAAGTCCCCTCGCCGCTCTTCTTTGTGGCCTAGAGGGATGACATTCTTTTTTAGAACCACATCAAGGAAGAGAAGGCGGCGTAGTAAGTTAGCCCACCGGATGCTAGTTCGGTTGTTATCATCCTGTCGCCCCTCATAAAATTCAGTCACCAGTGCTGGGACTGTGAGTTCCCGAGTGAACACCAGGAACCGTTCTTCATTGATGGTGTCCATGGAACAGTGGAGAACCTATGCAATGGAAGCTGGTATGACCACTAACTCCATCCCGTCAACAATGGACAAAAGAGCTCCTGGGGCCTCGTCACTGGTTTACATATTCTGATAGAAGACTCGCACAATGCGAGGATATGTCGGTTTAGTGATGGTGTAGATACCCAGGAGGCCTTGGTCTTCAAGTTGTCGGACACTCCACGCAGTAGGTTGATGGCGTCGGAAGAAGTCCACATCAAATGGTGTGTCACATGCAATTGGTTTCTTGGCCCAAGTGTCAGCTGGTATATCTCTAGCGGCAATGTTAGCATTGCGAAGCTATTTGGGTGCTCGGCGGGATGATGATGTAGACATTTCTGCACAAAATAACACAACCAAAAACATGAAACTATTATATCAGCACGTATCAAATATCGTAGGATGCACGAATTACTCAAAACCTCATTGCCATCACACCACCAGTGTTTTTTTTTTATTTTTATTTTTATATTATTATTATTATTATTATTATTTTTTATATACTACAAAAAATTAACTTACACTAAGTTAGCATGAGACAAGTTGACAAACACAAATATGAAATACAAGGAATAAATAAATAAGAAAATAAAATAAAATAAAATAATCTTAGTTAGTAGAAGAGAATAAAATAAAAAAAAAATACAAAAAAAAAAAAAAACTAAACCACTAAACAATTAAACTAACAATTAAATCACTAAATAAAACTCAAACTAAATCACTGACTAAACAATGAAAACAAAAATAAAAAACAATCCATTAACCAAATTATTATTATTATTATTTTATTTTTTGTGTTTGGGCCGCACGTGTGCTGGAGATGGCTGCATGTGCGGTGGGTCTGTCGATTGCACACTCAGTAGCAAATTTTTATTTTATTTTATTTTTTGGTATGTGAGGATGACAATGATGAACATCATGATGAATAAACCTCAAAAACAACCATTAAACTATTATATTGCAAGTCAAAACTAAGAAACCTGAACAAAAAGAGGGTGATTACCCTAAAAGATGATGTAGATCTGCTAAAAAATATGGTCACCGGGAGGTCGCTGGTCGGAAAAGATGGTGATGCTCCGCTGGAAGGTGGTTTTGGGAAAAAGATGGGGTGAAGGTTGAGGTTGAAGGTTGGTGATGGTGGGGTTAGATGATATGGCGAGGTTTGATGGGTTTGTGAGATAGAGAGATAGAGAGAGAGAGAGAGAGAGAGAGAGAAGAAGAAGAAGAAGAAGAAGAAGAAGAAGAAGAAGAAGAAGAAGAAGAAGAAGAAGATGATGATGATGATGAGAGGCAGAAAGAGAGTGTGCTAGGAAAGTGATGGTCAAAAAGGAGAGTTAGGGTTGGCTTAAAGATTTTTTTTTTAATAGAAATGAAATCATATATATATATATAATAAAATAAAATGAAATAAAATCGGTAGGAATTTTTTTTTGAAAGAAATATAAAATAAGTACAGAAAAATAAATAAAAATAAAATAAAATAAAATAAAATCTGTATTTTTTAATTAATTTTTTTTAAAAGGAATAAAAAATAAGTAACTAAACATAAATAGAGAAAAATAAAATAAACATAAATAGAGAAAAATAAATAAGATCTGCCGAAATTTTTTTTTTTTTTTTTGGACTGCTCGTGCACCTAAGAGGGCTGGACGTGCGGTGAATTATAGGTCGCTCCACCGGCAGAAATGGGCCGCTCCTATGACCTTCAAGCAGTGGGCATTTGGGCTTGGGCCGCTCGTGAGGTAATTTTTTTTTTTTTTTGTGGACTAGATCGCTCATGCGCCCATTTGGGGCACACAAGCGCTGATTTTTGGGCCACTCCAGCGGCAGAATTGGGCCACTCCTGTGGTGCCCAAGCAGTACGCTTTTGGGCTTGGGCCACTCGTGTGCCCTGGTCTTGCGCTCGTGCGCTCTGCCTGGTCTTTCCGTACTTGCGCCAGTTTGGGTCGCACGTGCGGTCTATTGCTTTATTTTTTTTTTATTTTTAAAACTAAAACCCAGTACAACCCCTTTTTTTTAAAACCCAATTACAACCCAAAGAAAAAATTAATCCATTTCTACCTATGATACACATCCGAAATAAAAATAGCACTTTAAAAATATCGAAATGCTTAACAAAGGTATAATCTTCATGCAAAAACCATGGGTATTACTTTTCTCCTTAACAATGTTTGTAACTTTCCTTATTCTCCAATAGGGTGATAGACTAGGTTGATTCGGTATCCAGAATCGAAGCGCATAAAGCTAACTCGACCTATGGGGCTGCCATACAGAGTTCTAGCCGAGGTGGTTTTGAAGCAATCTCTACACCCCTGGGTATTTAAACCAAACTTTAGTCTTGGAAATTCCAAACCTTTGCATTCTAGGCTTTGCCATTCAAACTCTAGTTTCCACCATCTAAGTTGGTCTCCTAGGAACTCATTACAAGCACAGTTAAGTGGCTATACCAGACCGTCAGATGCTGTTCGGGCACGGCTAACACCGAAGGAATTACACTTTTAGAGGATTTAAAGTCTCCTAGACATTAAATAAAACACAACAAAAATAAAGAAAAATATAATAAAATAGAAAGGAAAGAAAAGAGAACAAGACTTCAATTTCTCAATCAAAGTAAAAAGGGTCTATCAAAGTAATGGACTCAATCATATCCCCATTCCCAATTCCCTCTATATATGGCTTCAGTCTTTGGCCATTCACTTTGAAAGTGTGGCCATTCCTTGGATCTTGCACCTCAACGGCGCCATGAATAAATGCCTCTACAACCACAAAGGGACCATCCCATCTTGATCTAAGCTTACCCAGAAAGAGTTTCAATTTTGAGTTAAAAAGCCATATATTTTGGCCGAGTTCAAAGGATTTTCTATTAATGTGCTTATCATGGAATTCCTTGGTCTGAGCTTTAAAAATTCTCGAACTCTCATATTCATCATTTTGAATTTCCTCAAACTCATTAAGTTGCAATTTCTAGTTGAGCCCAACTGCGGCCATATCGAAGTTAAACTTCTTTATGGCCCACAATGCTCAGTGCTCAAGTTCAACCGAGAGGTGGCAAGCTTTGCCAAACACCGCCCTATATGGTGATATCCCAATGGGTGTCTTATAAGCAGTGAGGTAGGCCCATAATGCATTAATCAAACGCATTGACCAATCTTTCCTATCTGGCCTCATCATTTTCTCTATTATGTGCTTCACCTCCCTATTAAAGCCTTCCACTTGGCCACTAGTTTGAGGGTGGTATGGAGTGCCAATTTTATGAGTGATAGAATATTTCTTAACTACCGACTCAAAGAACTGGTTACAACAATGCATACCCTGATCACTTATTATGGCTCTAGAAAACCCAACTAAAGATGTTTTCATGCAAGAATTTGATTACTACTTTATGATCGTTTGTTTAGGTAGTTATCGCCTCCACCCACTTAGACACATAATCCACTGCCAACAGAATATATTCAAACCTGAATGACGAGAGGAAAGGGCCCATAAAATCAATCCCCCAAACATCAAAGATTTCTACCACAAGATGGGCATCTTTAAAAATGGTGGGCCAGTAAAACCCGCTTTGTAAAACCTTGGCGGCATAGAAGAATGAAAAAATGTAAGAATGTTATGCACTTCACTCTCTGGCACACATCATCAAATCACTTGGTTGGAGCAATATTTAAACAACTCTGGATCCTCTAAAAAATAATACTTGACCTACGAAAAGAATTGGTCTTTGTCTTGCTTAGACCAATCTTTAGGAATTTGCCCAATGGCCAAGTAATTCACAATATCTGCAAACCACAGGGGGCTCGCTCGTGACACCACTAGAAGTTGTTCGTCCGGAAAAGAATCATGCAGAGTTAAAAGGTCACTAGTATACTCAATAAGGACTTGTGAGAGGTGATCCGCTACACATTCTTAGATCCTTTCTTATCTCGGATCTCTAGGTCAAATTCCTGAAGCAACAAAATCAATCTAATCAACCAAGGTTTGGTCTCTTTCTTTGATAGTGAATACCGCAAAGTGGCATGATTAGTGAAGACTATGACCATGGAACCTAGAAGATAAGACTGGATTTCATCTAAGGCAAAAACCACAACTAGCAACTCTTTCTCGGTAGTAGTATAATTTAATTGAGCATCCGAGAGAGTGCGGCTAGCATAGTATATAACATAGGGTGCCCTATTGACCCTTTGGCCCAACATAGCCCGACAACATAATCTGAGGCATCACACATGATTTCAAAGGGAAGCGACCAATTCAGTGATTTCATGATTAGAGCAGCAGTAAGGGCCACTCTTAATGTTTCAAAGGCTTTCAAACATGCCTCATCAATGATAAAAGGTGCGTCCTTAGCAAATAAACTGCACAAAGGACGGAATATTTTACTAAAGTCTTTGATGAACCTACGGTAAAAACCTGCATGCCCTAAGAAAGATCGGATTTGATGCACAGAAGTGGGTGGAGAAAGGCCTGCAATAAGGTCAACTTCAGTTTTATCTACCTCTATACCTTGAGGGGACACAATGTGTCCTAACACGATACCCTCACGAACCATAAAATGACTTTTCTCCCTATTCAAAATTAGGTTTGCCTTAGTATATCATTCCAGCACTCTAGTCAAATTCCTAAAGCATTCCTTAAAAGACGGTCCAAAAATCAAAAAATCATCCTTGAAAACCTCTAGAAATTTCTCCACCATATCAGAGAAAATGGCCATCATACACCATTGAAAAGTCACCGGTGCATTACATAGCCCAAAAGGCATGCGCCTATAAGCAAAAGTGCCAAAAGGACAAGTGAACGTGGTCTTTTCTTAGTCAGCGGGGTACACCGGGACTTGAATATACCCCAAGTAACCATCAAGAAAACAATAAAATCCCTGCCCCGCTAACCTCTCAAGAATTTGATCAATAAATGGCAAAGGAAAATGGTCTTTCCTAGTCATGGAATTCAATCTCCTATAATCAATACACATTTGCCACCTAGTAGTGGTTCGTATGGGGACTAACTCTCCTCGCTCATTCTCTATAACAACGATGCCCGATTTCTTAGGCACCACTTGTGTGGGCCTCACCCACTTGCTATCCGAGATAGGGTATATAATACCCGCATCTAACAATTTCAACACCTCTTTTTTCACAACCTCTTTCATGTTGGGATTAAGCCTCTGTTGCATTTCACGAAAAGGTTTGGTGTCCTCTTCTAGATGTATATGATGCATGCACATGGAGGAATCTATCCCTTTCAAATCAGCCACCGACCACCCTATAGCACTCCGATGTGCCACGAGAATACTCGTTAATTGACTCTC
Organism: Camellia lanceoleosa; assembly: GCA_025200525.1. Taxonomy (NCBI): domain Eukaryota; kingdom Viridiplantae; phylum Streptophyta; class Magnoliopsida; order Ericales; family Theaceae; genus Camellia; species Camellia lanceoleosa. The sequence continues at coordinate 44,383,813 of CM045760.1, forward strand.
CTGCTCAGCATTCAAGTCAGATGCAATGATGACTGGTAAAGTATCCTCAGGCCCTAAAAATGCATACTTAAGTATGGCCAGAGTGGCTTCAACTCAAGTGTAGGTGATGTGACTAGAGATGGTATGGCAGCTCTCTTAGACAGAGGAGAAAAGGACTCAAATCGGGCTTTCCACGGAGAAAAATTCGGTGTAGAAGAAGAATTAAGTAAGTCATTCACTTCCTCAACCAACCCGTCAATATCAAAATCCTCGAACCCAAAATGAGCTAAACAAGCCTCTAGAGGGTCCTCTACAAGAATGGAGGGTAAAGCCTCCTCCATAATCTCATCCACAACATCTACAAATAAGCACTCATCTCTCTCATTGGGTTGTTGGGATGCTTGGAAAACATTGAGTTTCACTTGCATATTCCCAAATGAAACTTTCATAACCCCGGTATGACAATTTATGCATGCATTGGCCGTAGTCAAGAAAGGTCGACCTAAGATCACTGGGATTTGCTTCCTAGAGCTGGTTATCGGTTCCATATCTAAAACCAAAAAGTTAACAAGAAAATAAAACTTATCGACCTTTACTAGCACATTCTTAATCATGTCACGTGGCACTTTGAAGGACCGGTCAGCCAACTGGAGTGTAACAGTATTGGGCTTTAACTCGCCAAGTCCGAATTCCTTGTACACAAAGTACGGCAGTAAATTGACACCAGCCCCTAAATCTAATAAGGCCTTCTTAATGAAATAGTCCCCTATAATGCATGCAATGGTTGGGGCACCCAGATCTTTAAGCTTGGGAGGGTGTGTCACTCAATAGAATGGAGCTTACTTGCTCCATGAGTAAGACCTTTTGGGACACGTGTGTCCTAGATTTACGCTTTTGCGTCCAAAGGTCCTTCAGAAATTTAGCATATGAGGGTACTTGCTTAATCGCCTCCAACAGGGAGAGGTTGATTTTTACCTATTTAAAGACCTCCATTATCGCTTCCATGGATGCCGCCTTCTTATTAAAAGGGGACGGTGTATCAAGGCATTGGGGAAAGGGTGCCTTAGGCACATATGGTGCCTTAGGCTCATTTGAAGTGCTAGGGACTAAGTCATCCCTCTTAGGTGTTTCTCCCTTACCCTTACTCTTATTGGGTGTACCACCGTGGTCACCCTTCTTAGCCTTAGTTACATCAGACGCAACTGGTCGAGGCTCTAACTCCCTCCCACTTCTCAAAGTAATTACCACTTGCACCTGCTCGTGGTGCTTTCCATTCCCACTCAACCTCTCTGCCCCATATTGATCCTTAGGGTTGGCTACAGTCTAACTTGGTAATTTTTCCTCATCTCTCATATTTATGTTGTTAGCCATTTGACCTAATTGGGTCTCTAGTTTCGCAATTAAGTGAGTATGGGAGTGAACTACTGGTGCTAACCCCTTAAGTTCTGAAAGAACTTCCAACACCTGAGTCTTAAAGGCAGAGTTGCCTTGAGGAACAAGCAGGGGTTGTGGTTGCCTGTAAGGTTGTGGTGGTCAGTAAGAAGATTAGTTGGCAAAATTATTGAAATTCTGCCTTGGTGGTGGAGGATTGTAAGAAGTTCCTTGTGTAGGAGGTCTCCATGAAAAATTACGGTGATTTCTCCATCCCGAATTGTATGTGTTGGAATATGGGTCATTACCTAGGTTGGAGAATCCTTGAGCTGCATTCACATGCTCTTGGACTAATTCCGGAAATTGTGATATTGAAGGGCAATCACTCAAATCATGAGCAGGGCTCGCACAAGTAGCACACGCTTCATGAAATTGAGGCTGATCTTGCTGTGTAGGGGCATGTCCCGAAGTTAATAATTGGTCCACCTTGTAGGACAATGCCTCTACCTGTTGGGCTAACTCTAGGTTTTTCCCTACCTCATAAATGCCCCATCTTTTTGGGGCTCCAACTACTGGTGTCGGACTTGCCGGGCTGGAGAGGCTTGGTGAAGGGAATTATCACTTAAGTTCTCAAATAATTGTCATGCCTCAGCGTCATTTTTGGACATGAATGTCCCACCACAAGAAGAATCTACCATTTGGCAGTGAGGTTCAGTTAAGCCATAGTAAAAGGTTTGGACAAGTTGCCAATCAAGCACTTGGTGGTGGGGACACTGTTGGAGAAGGTCACGAAGTCTCTCCCATGTCTCATGAAATTGCTCGCCATCAATTTGAGCAAAATTGGTGATGGCTGGCCTGAGTTGGTTGGTCTTACCAATGGGAAAGTACTTCTCTAAAAATTTCTGCTGTAATTAGTCCCAAGTTGTGATAGAATTAGCAAGTAAGGAGTTCAGCTAGTGTTTGGCTTTGTCCTTTAATGAAAATGGGAACAATCACAACATGAGGGTCTCATTAGTGAAATTTTGGATCCTCACTGTGGAGCAAATTTCCAGAAATTCATGGAGATGTTTATAAGGGTTATCATGAGTAAGTCCATGGAATGATGGGAGCATTTGTATGGTGTTGGACTTAATCCCATAATGAGCAGTAGTAGTGTTGGGTAACTGGATGCATAATGGAGATGTATATGCAGTGGGTGTGAAGTAATCCTTAAGGGTCCGATTGGGTCCATTTAGGCCATTCAGGTTCGCCATCTCAATTGGTTCAAGGTATGGGAATGGATATTCAAGCCTGGGAACATGACAAGAGGCTCTAAGTTTCCTAAGAGTCCTTTGTAGTTCAAGGTCCAAATTCCACAATTCAAGGTGACAAGGACGGCGCCCGTGCATACACTACTTACACACACACATACTAAGTTCCGACTCTGTGCACTAAGTTATGAAAGCAAAATACTAAAGAGAGAAATACTCACAGCGATTTAACGAAAATGCTTTACTCGTCTTGCGGGTGCTTGACGTGTAAACATTATCCCAATTTCCACTTGAGCTCTTTCTTTTTTTTTTAGCACTTTGGTGTTGCGATTTGTTTTTCAAGCTCGGTTGCGCTCCGCTTGCACTTCGGTGATAGCTCCACTTGCAAACACTCTGCACACTTAGCAACACAAAAATATAAAATCCTAAACTAAAAATTAAAATACGAATGTAACTTTAAATTACTTAATTTTGCTAGAAGTCCCCGGCAATGGCGCCAAAATTTGATAGATTGTTACACACACCAAATATAAATACTAAACTATACCAAATTCTTTTAGAATAATGGCAAGTCTAGGTATCGATTCACAGGGACAAACAGAAAATTAAACTAATTTAATTGTTAAGTTCATAAATTAATTTTGATAAAAAGATTGATTGTTCATAACCTAATAATAATTAAATTAAACTAAGCAAATAAACTAGCAATTATAAATGAAATTGGAATTATTGATTTTGGGAAAAAACCTAAGGTAATGAATTCACCACTAGTTACGTAAATAAGATTTCAAATTGAAATCAATTATGCTACGGTTCGAACTAAATAACACTTCGCAACTACAAGTTCAAAGCATTGATCAAGAGAGTTATCACGTTCAATGTATAGGCACGAACCATCACAAGTTCGCTCTAAACTAGGGTGGCAAAACGACTTGTCCCTCATAATATGGCTCGTCACATACCTTGAATATGAAAGAAAAGAAAACCATTGTATGGAAAGTATTCAACAATCACAAAAAGCAGAATACTCGAAGAAATAGTGAAAAATATATATTTGAAACTTCTAAAACACCATACAATTGTTTAAACCTTTGCATAATCAAAAACTAAAAAGAAAACCTCATTACATAGCTAGGGTTTCATCAAAACACTAGAAAAGAAGTGCCTAGCCACTCATGGAGGAGTGGGAAGAGGTGGAGGAAGAAAAAACCATCACAGGAGACATTCTTCAAGCTTCAAATTGTTTTTTCTCCAAACCCTAGCCTCTCTCTCGTTTTTCTTAGAATATTTTTCGAACCCTCTTTCAGTCCCCACTTTTGCCTTTTATTCCCAGCAGAAGAGCCTTAAAATTTCACGCAAGCAACCCTAGGTGGGCCGCACGTGCGGTAAAGCTTGGTCGCACATGTGGTGAGGTGGCTGGTTCGGATTTTTTGCTTCTCGCACGGAGAATTCGCTTTCGCACCCTTTTTGATTGAATTTGCGTATTTCCTGCCAAATCTGCACAAATGCACAAAACACATCATCTCTGCCAAATAAACAACATTGAAAGACTAAAAATGTAACTTAAGTGGCCTTAATGTGGTACCTTTCGACCTACATCAGTCACCCTTCTGTGCTTCTAATACTCGGTTCACAAGTGTAGGTTGTGTAACTATCGAAAACAAGGCTGCCGACTCAGCAGACTCGCCAAGATAGAAGTCAGACTCTCCAATGGCACCCAACATCCCCCATTCTCGGATGGCAATACAAGCTATGCTGCTAATAGATTTCCTACTCAACACATCGGCCACAACATTGGCCTTTCTCAGATGATAATGCAACTCAAAATCATAATCCTCTATGAACTCCATCCATCTCCTCTGCCTCAAATTCAAGTCCTTTTGTATAAACATATACTTCATACTCTTGTGATCAGAAAATACCTCAAATTTCTTACCATACAGATAGTGCCTCCAAATGTTCAAGGCGAATATCACTGCCGCTAACTTTAAATCATACATAGGATAATTCCTCTCGTGTGTCTTCAACTGCCGTGAGCTATAGGCTACTACCTTCCTTTCTTGCATCAAAACACAGCCCAAGCCTTCCCGTGTGGCATCACAATAAACAGAATAACCTAAACCCCTCTCCGGAATAATCAAGATTGGAGCAGTGGTAAGTCTAACTTTAAGCTCTTGAAATGACTTCTCACAAGTCTCATTCCACACAAATTTGATCAATTTCCTCGTCAATCTAGTCAATGGTGAGGCTAGCCTAGAGAAATCCTTCACGAATCTATGATAGTATCCCGCAAACCCCAAGAAACTACGGATCTCAAAAGCGTTCTGTCATGACCCAAACCTGTCTTTATAGGTTTAGCATCGTAACCGGCCAGTAATCTTGGGATTACCAAAGGCATCTGAGACAGATTAATATAATATTAGGGGCTAGCAGAAGCATATAACAAATATACAACGTCCATTAAACTGCGCAGACTTATATGAGACAGAAAAATTTTAAATTTTTTATATACATATATATATATATCATCCTTACGTCATCATGTATATGCAAATTAGACAAAAAGGGACTTAGCTCCATTTACAAAATACACAAAGACTTGTTTAACCACACAAGAAAGCAAAACTTAAACTTTAAATCACATAGCCATAATTACTTGACATATCCGAAAGCTCTACGGGAGGCATATATGTTGGCTGACAAAAATAGATTCTAGGCAGACGCCTCTAAGTCTTGTCACGCGCCTGATCACCTACATACATAAATAATACAGTGAACTAGAGCCTAGTGAATAATAACAAAGTAAAGGGTTTTAATGAATGATGTCCTAATAGTTTCAAAAAATAGAAACAGATTCACATTCATAATCTTGTTTGAATCATATACATAAATCAAAATTCATGCTTGAGTAAACTTGGTACATCCAATAGTGCTAACAGATCAAATACAAAGCATTAGGGGTCATACTTGTCAGTTCCATAAAGGAACCTCCGGTACTGGGAGCGGATAACTTGTTAGTTCCATAGGGGAACCTCCAGTACTAGAAATAGATAGCTTGTCAGTTCCATAAAGGAACCTCCAGTACTGGGAACAGATAACTTGTCAGTTCCATAAAGGAACCTTCAGTACTGGAAACAGATAACATACTTAATCTACGGAATTGTTGCCATGAGTACTTGTCAGAAACTAGACAATCATTCATTGTACAGAACATTACATTTCATATAATAGAGCATTTCTTGTCATATCATATAGGAAATTACTTAAACGTAAACATAGTTTTACAAATTTATTACTCACAGATAGCTGCAGAAGCAGATTAGATAGGTTGGACAGATCAGATAAATCAAGCAGATAATAGTGCGTGACCTACACAAACACATAACATATACACATTGAAACACAATATTAATTCCTTGATTAAACTTGACTTTTCTTATCTTCTGTCTAAATAATCCAAAGGTCTGCTACGTTTATTCTTTCTTTATTCAAATGAATCGAGTTCCCCGTTTCACATATTCTTTCATTACTAAATTATTCTTTTCTAAATAAACCAATTACTTACTTGGCATCTTAATCAATTATTACTAAGTCAATGACTTATTTTTTTAATCAACTAATTTATGTTGATTGGTAGTTTATTAATCTTGTGTGTCATAATTCTTACCTAAGAATGCTTAGAAGTGAAAGAGAACAGAAATTGAAATATGAAACAACTTTTCAAAATTTTCTAAAACAGGACTCTTCGCTCGAGCGCAACATTAGTCGCTCAAGCGGACCCCTTGCTCTGCAAAAATACTGGTTGCTTGCATTTTATGCTCGAGCAACAACTTTTTCATTCAAGCAAGGGTGACGAATTCTGAGTTTTCTAGAATGTTGTTTAAACTTCAAAACACATTATCAAGGCTCCAAATTCATGCATGACTCACTTGAATATGCAAAAACATTTCCAATTACATATATTTAAAGTTAATTCAACTTATACTTCAAAATTCCATGATTTTAAATCAAATTTAAACCTTGGATTTCATGTTTAAAAATCATTTTTCAATTCTTTCTTTGTTTTTGTGAAACTTAAAATTGAATCTACAAGGCCCTTTCAAAAATATTTGCATGTATGAAATCAAACTAATTTTTGATTCTCAAATATAAATTGCAATATATTTTCATATTTGTCCAAATTTAAATTCAATTCATTTTCTTCACATCAAGCCTAATTTCAAACCCAAAGTGATTAATTTCTAAATTAATCTCCATAAATTGAACATAACTCCAATTTCTCATTTTCTTTTTAATTACATAAAATTGACTTCATGCTTTTTCTATTTTCCCTTAAAACATGAAATTAAAGTCATAAACTCCTTAGAAAATCATTTGCATGTATGAAACATTTATCAAAATCTAACCAATTCTACATTATCAAGCTCAAACCATAATTTGACTTCTTAAGTTATATCAAATCTCAATCCCAAACTAATCATCTTTAAAATATGAATTAAAGTTCTAAAATCTTAAACATCCACAATGCATGTAAGGTTAGACTTCAGATTTATGAAGAATGACAAGAAACTCTAACCCAAATAACAACTTTCATTATCAATTTCTTAATTATCAAACTTAACCCAATTTTCCTTAATTTCCTTCCAATTTTATGAAATTAAAGCCAAATACTACTTAATTTTAGTTGCTAGATGATTAATCTACAAAAATTTAAGCTTAAACTTTCTTACCAAAAGCTTTAGTTTTTGAAATTCCTTGAGCTCCTTCTTTTCTTCACTTGTCCTTTTCCTTTCTTAATTGTTTTCCTTGAATCCTCGTTTTGCAGCAAGCTTCTCTTCCAACAACAAAGATGAGGTGAGTTCTCTCTCTCTCTCTCTCTCTCTCTCTCTCTCTCTCTCTCTCTCTCTCTCTCTCTTCTTTTTTTTTTTCTTCTTTGAGTTCCTACTCTCTGCTTTCAACACACATATATATTGATACATATATATCATTTGTTGCCTCAATATCACACGTGTACAACTTCTCATCACACACCCACAGAATTGCTCAATACATCCACACCCACATACACCCTTAATTCTAGATTCTTTCATAATTTATTTTATGTTTAGGATTAATTTAATTAAGTATCACTTAATCTTAATAAAATTTACTAACATGCAATTAATTAATTATGAGTAATCTCAAATCCCATATAATTTAATTAGTCTAATTTGACTTCCATTACAGCCTAATTAATTATATTAAATTTATCAATCCAAATCAGATTTTTAATTAAACTTCCAAAAGGTTCCAAATATCAAATTAAACTTATTTTCATAATCAATTTTGGCTTCTCACATCATTACGGTCTTCAATTTCATATTACACTTCAAAATCTTCGCCTGTAATTTACATACTCAATTGAATACCTCAATTGCATACCTCACAAATAAATTTAATTCATAATAACCTTCATTCCCAATTCTCAGAACTTAATTAGCTCCAATTCAGACCCAATTAATCAAATCTCAACTTTACAAATCTAAATCAAAAACTCCTATACGGTCCGATACTCGAAGTTAAAATAATTCAATTCACCAATTATACTCTCTTGAGCCATGTAGGCTTTTAATTTCTAATTCCAAAATAAATCTTCAATAGAATCATATACGAATCAAACTGAATAATTCTTATAGACCCCAAATTAAATTAGAATAATAGGCAATTAAAATTTAAATCTCCTTAATTAATTAAGTACTAATCATTATACATGGTGGGGTCATCACACGTTCTTAGGTTGTACCCAATCTTGCACTGCCTCTATCTTGGATAAATCTGCAGTCATCCCTTCCCCAGATACCACATGGCCTAAGAACTTAACTTCTCTCACCCAGAACTCACACTTCCCAAACTTAGCATACAATTGGTGGACTCTAAGCAATTCAAGCACCACTCGCTAGTGTTCCTCATATTCCTCCTCAGAGGGTGAGTAAATCAAGATGTTGTCCACAAAGACAACCATAAAACGGTCTAGGAATTTTCAAAAAATTCGGTTAATCAAATCCATAAATACAGCTGGTGCATTGGTTAGCCCAAAAGGCATCACTAGGAATTCGTAATGGCCATGCTGCATACGAAATGCCGTTTTCTGGATATCCTTCTCCCTTACTCTCAACTCGTGATAACCTGATCTCAAGCCTATCTTAGAAAAGCAACAAGACCCCTTCAATTGATCAAACAAATCATCTATACGACGCATTGGGTACTTGTTCTTGACAGTTACCCGGTTCAACTTCTGGTAATCGATACAAAGTCACAACGCTTCATCTTTCTTCTTAGCAAAGAGAGCCGGTGCTCTCCAAGGTGAAGTACTAGCGTAGATAAAACCCTTATCTAACAATTCCTGGAGTTGAATCTTCAACTTGCTCAGCTCGGCAGGTGCAAATCTATACGATGCCATAGAAATCGATGCCATACCAAGAACTACGTCAATAGAGAACTCGATCTTTCAATGAGGTGGTAAACTAGTAAGATCCTCGGGAAAAACATCTGCGTATTCACAAATCACTTTTGGCAACTCAACCCAAACTTCATCACACTCACTACTCAAGAAGCTAGCAAGAAGACAACTAAGTTCACTTCGCCCACATGGATCATATACCGGTGATAAGACTCTATCCACTCGGTCCCCCAAGAAGTAAAAACAATCACCGCTCAAGGTACATACAGTAACCCTCTAACGGTAACAATCTATAACAGCTCGGTATGATGACAACTAGTCCATACCCAAAATAACATCGAAGTTAGACATGTTAAGCAATACAAATGCAAAAGGTAGTCGGCGACTGGAAACCTCTATGTTACAACCCTGACACCCCTGCTTCAAAATAATCTCACTGCCAATAGGTGACTCTACACAAATAGGAGATGTTAACTAAGCCAACTCTAACCCCAAAACCGATGCAAATGCAGACAAGACAAATAAATGGGATGCACCGGTATCAATCAACATATTAGCAACTAAATTGCAAAACAAGAAAGTACCTCTCATAATAGAAGGCGCTGGTATTAGATCTGCCGCTGTAACGGCATACACACGCCCCGTATGTCACTACTCTACCTACTCAACCCTCGGAGCATAAGCCTAATTTACTGACTGAATCAAAGAGGCTCCCTGATTGGCTCACGAGGCCTACGCTAACTGTGTAGACTGGTGGCTCTGTGTCTGCCTCGAACCAGACGCACCAGATGTGCTACCCAATTGTGGGCAAAATCTCTTCATGTGCTCTGCCTGCCCACACTGATAACAAGTGAGCGGCTATCTTTTCCTCTAACTCTGGCTCTGAGAACGAGCCGTAGACGGTGTAGATCGTTGCCCTCTTCCTCTCTGCGGGCAAGCTGGAAACTTGTGGCCCAACTAGCCACACTTGTAACAAATAAAATCTCCCTGACCACTTCTCCCAGAACTTGAACTCGGTACTAGAAAAACGGACCTCGACTGAGCTCCCTAAGACTACTGTGGGGTAGGACCTTTCTGTCTCTTATTGTTCCCCTGAATGTCCTAACTCCTCCTAAAGCCCCGTATCTTCTCATCCTCTATCTGCATCACGATCTTCAAATGAGTCGCCGCCTCCACAAGGCGCCCATAGTCCCCAATCATCAACCCGACCACATTAAACATGAGTCCAGTCCTCAACCTCTTCTCAAACTCTAAGTAACGGTGCTCCTTCGTTGCCATGAGTTCCGGTGCAAACCTTGACAGACTAGTAAATACGGCTTCAAACTTGGCCACCGGTGTGCTCAACTACTGGAGCTGAGAAAACTGATCCCTTAACTTCTCCGTAACAATGGGAGGCAAGAATTTGTCCTAGAAGGTATTGACGAATGCCTCCCAAGTCACCCCAATGCTCTCACGCATATACTTCCACCACTGACCAGTATCCCCCTTTAGTTGAAAAGATGCTAAGGTCACTCTCAAACCCCCATCTTCGATGCTGAGCATCTTGAATGCCTTCACCATCTTCTCTAGCCACTCATTTGCTTTCAGTGACTCATTTGGATCAATCAAAAACTCATCCGGACTCGACCGAAAGAACTCCCGTTTCAAAAAAGATGGCCTTGCCTCAGTTGCTTGGGCCTAGACTTGATTCTCAGTCCTGAGAATGTCCATGGATTCCCGAGATGCTCTAGCCATTTTGCCGGCCAAGGCACCCATGGCCTGTTGACCAAACTGGTTAGGCTACGTTGGCCTAACTAACACCTTCCTCTTGTGCCGGAATAACATTCAGTATCGGCATCTCCTGTTGTCTAGGCCTACCATGCCTACCACCACGCCCACATCCTGACATCCTAATGAAGGTAATAAAAGAGATTAGTACATTTACAAATGTGCTGAAACTAATTCACTAACGTCCTAATGTGGTGGACAATGGTAGTCCACTCCACATAAGCACATAGTCACATAACCACCTACAAATTTCGTTCCTGGATATTGACCATCCTACGGCATTGCCAGAGTTCCAATTAGAAACAATAGTGATCAAGTGCTCTTTTAATAGGACTTCTAGAAACCCTTAGACCCAATCAACATCCTAGGAATTAAATTTCATACACATATAATCACATAAACATGTTATCATAAAACATTACAAACATACGAACATCTCTGTCAAGCGAGATAAACCCATTGTGGTACTAGCCACTTCCCACATACGCAAAGTATTCAAACCCAGTACGCTCTGATACCAAGTTTTAATGCCCAAAATAAATATACTAAACTCAATTCATAAGTGGAAGAATAATAGAAATAGTATACTTTCATTAACCTGAATTGATATATAAAAGTGACACGCGATATACATTCATAAATGGTTTATCTTGAATCTACAACATGTGTTACAAGTAGCAAAGAGGAATGAAAGCGAACAGATATTTATATGCCCTAAAGGCTTACACCTTTCCAAGTCATTGCTTGGTTACAACAAAAGTGAGACTAGCTCAATACAAATAAAGCCCTTGGCTATACAAAATGAAAATACAACAAAAGGAAGCTCTTGCTCCAAAGTCCTTCCAAGCTATTGCCTTGGCAGAGGCATATCACCAACACTTAAAAATGGTTTTTTCTTAAATAAGGTGAGCCAAAGCCTAATAGAGACAATCTAACACAATATATGAATTTTAACAAAGATATAAGTACGATGTGCATATAGAATGCCTATGACAAAACATTCATGTTTTATATGATCATAAAGTACCAAATTTCATATCTCAATCCATTTTCTTTCAATATATTTCAAGTTAATTCATTTCATCTCAATTCATGAGCCAATTTCATTATCTTTCAGACAACCCAACTAAGACTACAACTCAGTGGTTCTCAAATCAACACAATTATCACACAATACTAAAATCTGCCATTTTACAAAAATTTCGTTCGCAGGATCAGCACCCATATATACGCACGGTTTCGGGACTTTCACCCTAGACACATAGGCCAACTTAATTTCAATGGAGTTCATTCCCTATCTCCTCCCAAACATGGAGTACATACATTTTCTCCTCCCAAATATCATATATATACAATGTATTTAAACATAGTCATATTCAATGACAACCAATTAGAGATTAGTTTCAATTCACCTAATCCTCATGCGATTTGTACAACAATCATAGCTATCCTCCACCGATAGCCCCAATATAAATATTTCTAAACAGATTTTTAATCTCAAGACATATAAATTATTTGAATCCCACAGGTGAAAGGTAATACATATCCAATTCCACCATTCACATATATATTCATCTAATTTCATATTCCCGATATCAATTTCATTATTTGTATAAAATAATTCTTTGAGACATTTTAGGGCAAAACTCCATTTTCTTCCAAACCCAATCTGTGTATCAAAATCAACATATTCGCCACAACATAACCTCATATCTACTCCCATAACCATTTTTACCACAAACATTTGAGAACTCCTCTTTTCATTTCACACCCAAACCCTAGGTTTGTTCATAATACACCCAAGTTCTACCATTGTTACACAATAACTCATAACTAAGCTAAAAATCATATAAAAGTGTAGAAAATTCCTATCTCAAGCTTAGAAGATCAAAGGAGCAAAGAAGACACTTCAAAGACGCTGAAACCAAGTTTTGTTCGGATCACAATGGAGCTCTTGAGGTGCTCTGCCTTCTTCTCAAAGGCATTACAGTAGAGAACTCAATGGATCTAGGTGAAAATGTAAAGAGAGTGAGTTTTAGAGAGAGAAGGAACTGATCTAGGGTTTTGAGGAAAAAGATATGAAAAAGTGACGTAAAAAGTCACTTTCACGATCTGATATACGCATAGTCCACTCAAGCACAAAAAGTGACACTTGAGCGCCAGACACAATAAGTTGTTCCACTCGAGCTCAAGAAGTGACGCTCGAGCACCAAGACACAATCAAAAGGGCATTACTGCTCAAGTGTAAGAAGTGATACTCGAGCGCATAATACACACATCTAGTAGTTTTGCAGACAACAGACCAACGCTCGAGCGCAATAAAAGCCGCTCAAGCGCTAACCCGCTCGAGCGTAGAAATAACTCTCCTAGAAATTTTGCAGACTTGCAAAAGTACGGAGAGTTCACAAAACCTGCACAAGCGGAAGGGTAAAAATCTAGGCAACAAAGATTTGAAAACTAAGTAACCAACTTGTTCCAAACATGCCCCAACCAAATCAATGGCCAAACACAAGCAAGAATAAAAGGGAAAAGATATGAAAAACATTTGGAAACCAAAAAACCCGAGTTCGTAATATCAAATGGGTCGGGTCAAAACCATAATCGCTATATGTATAGACCAAAAAATCCTAAAAATTGATAATTAGTGACATTATTCTAAATCTGTCGCTAAAAAAATGATAGTTAGTGAAGTTTTTCTGTGATGAATTTTTTAAATTGTTGCTAAAAACTAACAATTAGTGACACTTTTCATATAAAAAAGCCGCTGAAAAATAAGACTTTTTAATGCATCAAAAAGTTAAAAGGACCTATTCACTACAAGAAAATGCATTTTTGCCGACCACTTTTAGCTACCAAAACTAATTTAGTCGCCAAAAGTGTGGGAATTGGCTACCAAAAATAATTTTAGTCGCCAAAAGTCAACTTTTTAGCTACTAATTTTTTTTAGTAGGGGAATGTTGATTATTGGCTACTAAAAAAAATTTAGTAGCTAAAGATATTACAATTGGCAACTAAAAAATTATTTAGTAGCTAAACATATCACAATTGGCGACTAAAAAAAACTTTAGTAGCTAAAGACCCACTTTCGGCTACTAAATGTTTGGTAGCCGAATGTAAATAAAAAAAATTAATTTTTAATCTTCCCCGACCAAAGATTTGGTCGCCAAATGTCAACTTTCATGACCAAAGTTCTTTTAGTCGCTAAAGACCCACTTTCGGCTACTAAATGTTTGGTAGCCGAATGTAAATAAAAAAAATTAATTTTTAATCTTCCCCGACCAAAGTTTTGGTCGCCAAATGTCTACTTTTGGCGACCAAAGTTCTTTTAGTCGCTAAAGACCCACTTTCGGCTACTAAATGTTTGGTAGCCGAATGTAAATAAAAAAAATTAATTTTTAATCTTCCCCGACCAAAGTTTTGGTCGCCAAATGTCAACTTTCCGCGACCAAAGTTCTTTTAGTCGCTAAAGACCCACTTTCGGCTACTAAATGTTTGGTAGCCGAATGTAAATAAAAAAATTAATTATTTACATTTTTATTTTTATTTTTATTTATATTTTTATTTTTATTTTTATTAAGAGGTTGTACACCCACCATCCAAAAATATTAATTTTTTTAAAAAATTAATTATTAAAATAATATGAATTTCTTATTTTGTCCTTTTTTTAAATCCATTAATAATAAAAAATTTACAATTATGACAATTGATATTTCTAAAAAAATATACTATGAAAAGGTAATTTTGATAAATTAATATTTTTAAAATGTAATAATTGTATTATAAAAAGAAATTAAATTATGAAAATAGACTATTATTTTGAGATGAATCTTTTGATTAAACTATTTATACTTTTTACATCATCATATTTCAATAACACTAATAAATTAAGAATAAATCAAAATTCACAAATAAAAGACAAAATATCCCAATTATTTATCATTTCAATAAATTTTTCAATATTATTACCAGTACTAATAAAAGACAAAACATCCGAAGAAGAATGACATATATATTTTTTTATACTGTGAGCCATTTTATGTATAAAATGATATATATATATATATATATTCAAAATTCAATGGCAAAAAATAATATTTAGAGAAATAGGGGGGCCATGGCCCCCCATAGTCTTCTCCTAGTTCCGTCCCTGATACCCAAGACAAGAAGAATTATTTCTTTTTTTGGAAAACACAAGACTTAATATATTGCACATCCGATAATAAGTTGTGAATTTAAGGACATCAGAGGATAAAATAGATCTCAAAAGGATAAAGAGAATCTCACGTAGGGATGATACGAGTTTCACATAAAAGAAAAATAAACCTCCATGTAGGGAGGAGAAAACCTCTATATAGAGAGATATTATTGAGAGAAAAAAATAAACACAAAACAAACATTACCAAACACTTTCACGATCCGTTCATCGTCACAATTGGTAACTATGATATCTTAATTCTTATCTCTAAATTACAAAATAAAACATTATAGATCTAAGATGGTCGTCTAGTAAATAAAAGCAAGTTTAACAGCATTGGATCTCGATCAAGAATCAAAATATGAGTAAAGATCTGAAAGTTTTATGGTGACAAACCGATGATGTAGATGAGAGTAGTGGTAATGGATTGCTTTAACTTGAACTACCTGACATATTATTTCTTTCCTTTCAATTGCACCTGTGTTACATGGACCATTATCCCTCCTACCTCTGGTTTAGTAGTTCATATTCAAACCATGGGTTTTCATTCAATAGTTGATATCCGAAACCCCAATGGTGTGGAAGTGTGAACTGAGCAAAAATGACCAATGGTGTGGAAGCTTCTCATATTTGATAGCAGAGTGGTTTTCTGCTTCTCATATCAAGGGGGAGATCCAATGATGGACAGGGTGTTTGATGAAATGCCTCAAAGAAGAATTCATCTTAATTGCAAATCAACTTTACATAGTGTCTGTCTGTCTCTTTGTCTCTCTTTGTCTATCTCTTACTCATATCTTGTTTCTCTATGTCTCTATCTCTTTCTCTTTTCTACTCTGTCTCTGTCTTTATCTCTGTCTCTCTATTTCTAAATTTTGTAATTTTTTTTTCATAAACTGAGTCATAAAACTCCAATAAAGTAAAAAGCATAAACAATAAATAAAATTAAAAAATATTAATTTAACAAGCCTGATCTATTTTTTACATCTCTTTCTCTCTCTGTCTGTCTCTCTCTCTATATCTCTTTCTCTCTTTATCTCTCTCTCACTTATCAGTCTTCTCTCTTTCTTTCTCTCTCTGTGTCTGTTTGTCTGTCTCTCACTCTTCTCTATCTCTCTCTCTCTCTTTCTTTCTATGTGTCTATCTGTCTGTTTATCTCTCTCCCCCATTGTGTTCACATTGCTTACTCTCTCCCCTCTTTATCTCTCTTCTCTCTATCTTTCTCTATGTCTCTCTCGTTCATCTCTCTTCTCTTTATGTCTTTCTTGCTCATCTCTCTTCTCGCTATCTCTCTCGCTCATTTCTCTTCTCGCTATCTCTCTCTGTCTCTCTCGTCCAGCTCTCTTCTCTCTATGTTTCTTTTCTGTCTATCACTCTCTCTCACCACCCATCTCCTCTACCACCTTCACCACTACTGCAAACACCATTCCACCACCACTATTACTTCTACTGTCGCTACTTCAACTCTACGACTACCATTACTACTACTACAATTTGAGGGATCTATAAAAGTAATTGGCGATTTAATGCTAATTGAACTGAATGCCTAAGCTGGGGCTGTGCGTATATATTTTTTAGTTATGCGTTAATGATTTTGACTGCTAAGATATGCAGGAGTCCAAAATGATTTTGATTGCTAAGATATGCAGGAGTCCAAAAAAAAAAAAAACACGAGTTCAGCTGGCTCATAATTTTTTAAAAAAAATAATTTCCTTATTTTTCATCTCTCTTCTCTTTATCTCTCTCGCTCATCTCTCTTCTCTCTATCTTTCTGTCTATCTATTTTTCACTACTACTGCTACTACTACTACCATTACCTCTCTTTCACCCCTGCCACTCCATTTACACTACCACTATCACAACTTCACCACTAATCTCTTTCGCCTTCACCACTAATCTCTTTCGCCATCACCACCACCACCACCACCATCATCTCTTATCCACCACCTTCATTGACTACAGAAAATTAACTTTTATTTTAGTGAAAAATATTTTTCATTAAAATATATATTACCCCTACTTCTACAAAATATTTTTCATTAAAATATTTTTTAGTATTAATTTTTTCCTTCTTTTTTTTTAATTTTCTTTCTTTCTTTTCTTTCTTATTATATATATATATATATATATATAATATAACAATATAAGAAAATAAGAAAATAGATTTTAAAATATATTGTTAAGATTTTAACAATATAAGATTTTAAAAAATTAATTTTGGTCTTTGGCGACCAAACTTTTAGTCGCCAAAGGATGATTTTCAGCCCCCAAATCTTCAACACATTCTAAAATAATTGGAGGGAAACCGACTAAATTTAGGAGGGATTTACAAAGCCCCCAAATCTTCAACACATTTCATTCTCTCTCTCTCTCACTCAAGAAGACGAAGATCTGGAGCGCCATGGGTTACCACTATCGTGCGCTCGAGAAGCTCTATCTCAAGCGCATGTCTGTCAAGGACGAAGATCTGGAGCGCCATGGGTTACCACTATCGTGCGCTCGAGAAGCTCTGTCTCAAGCGCATGTCTGTCAAGGACGAAGATCTGGAGCTTCTGGCTGATTCGTTTCCCTATTTCAAAGAGCTCGTGCTTGTCTGTTGCGATGGCTTCGGTACCAGTGGTCTCGCTGTGATTGCCAACAACTGCAGGTTAGTGTAAATATTTAGGGGTTTTTGTTCTCTATATCAATTGCTCTAATTCTAGATCTGTTTTGGTAATTTGTAATTAGATGTTCTTGATTTGATATATATATATATATATATATTGACAGAGATCTTTGAACGATTTGAAAAGGGTTTGGGTCAATTTTGCCTTTTGATCTGTTATTGTTTTGTATGAAGTTCAATGACGTTATCTGAACCCTGAACTATACATTGTGGGTTTGCTTGGGTTTGCTTGGCTCTAATTGAATCCCCAACTGAAAGAGGTGTGAATTTACAGTGGAAAATTATTATGTGATTACCACATATATGCCTCTCATGATATGATTTTTATCTCAGGCAACTTTGAGTGCTTGATCTGATTGAGGGTTCTTCAAATTTGTGTAGACTTATTATTATAACCATGAAATCAAGAAGAGTAATAACTGCACTTGAAGTTAGTTAAATGGTTGAGAGGATTGTAAATTAATGTTTGTGATGTTACTAAAATTGTTTTTCTGCTATGTTTTTCAGGGACTTGCAATCTTATCTTTCACATCTTAGCCTTTTCCTAGCCCCTGAAAGTAAGAAGTTCTATATCTTGGTGGACAACAGACCATGGCTCAAGGACCTTGGTCCACGGTCTGCACACTTGTGGCAATTGATGGTCACTAAGGTTGCTAGAAATTTTATATTTATTAAATTTTATTATTTTGTTAGTTTTTAATTATTATAATATTTTATTGGTACTAAACCTTCAGTTAGGATTTTCTATAATCCCTAGAAATTGATCCTTATATAATGGTTTAATATACTTGAATACGATTTTGGTATGATGTTGCTTTGCTTTTGTGACTATGATCCCTGGTTCACCCTAATCTTTTCTTCTTCTTAGGGCATCTACAATGGAATGGGTAAAATTGTTTGTTAAAGTGTATATTATATAACAAAAAATGATAAAAGTGGGACTTAAAAATGTATGTTAAGATGTATTAAGGGTTTGTTAATTTTAGGGAGTGAGTGGTAGCACAATAGATATGTTAAAGTGTGTGTTAAGACATATGTTAAGTATATATATATAATAAATAAAATAAATAAATAGCTACTTACAAGTCGTCTTCTTCAGTTGAGAATATATATCAGTTGACCATGATGATGGACGGAATATATTATATATATATATATATAAATAACTTCCTACAGTCTATCTATAATATAAATAATATAAATATATTTTATTATATATATATATTTTTCTCTTATAGTCTATCTATAATATAAATAATGTATTTACATTTACATTTTCATTTTGTATTTTTTTTTCAGGCACCCAACTACACTTCCCCAGATTACAGGAATATTGATCTTGGTTCTTCATCCAAATGCAACAACAAGATGACCATGCGACCACCGATCGCAAATACCACACAAGAAAGAGCAGTGAATCGAAGTGAGATTTAAGACTTTTGACTTTCGCACTAGATAGTATTTCATCTAATACAAATTCGATTTTTGTTTTTTTCATTTTTCTTTGTTGCATATTGTATAGTCTTTTTGAGCCATTTGTTTTCTTTTTCAGCTCCCGAGAAGTGGCAGCGAGTACCTTCCGCATATAACCAGTTCATAAAGTAATGAAGATGATATGAGTCTCTATTTACTTATCTGAATTGAATATAACTTTTCTCAATTGTGTTATAAAAGCTTTTGTAGCAATAACTCATTAATTAGTTTTTTCATAACAAAAATGTGTTGTGTAGAGAGGAGATTCAGAGGATCAAGGCCAATAATCCAGATATATCACCAGGAAGCATTGATCTTCGCAAAAAAATGTAAGTGGGCATAGAGATTTGTGGGTGTTTTACATACAGAGATTTTATACATAATGATGGGGCATATTAGTTTTTGCAAAAAAATTATAAATTGAAAAATAATTTACAAAAATAATTTTCATAGATAAAGCCTAACAGTAATGATGTTGCAGTGGCATTTTGTTTAAGTTTTCTGTGTAACAATTGTGTAATTAGCATTTGTTCAACCCAGCAAAATATTACCTCTCTATAGCAGAGGCTAGTGTGTTCAATAGATCTAATGAACATATTTTATAGAAGCCATTTTTGGTTTATGACATTGAGAACTACCTCCACGGTTGCGTTAAGAGTAGGTTGTAAGAGAGGACCAATCACCACGGATGCGTTAAGAGTAGGTTGTAAGAGAGGACCTCCACGGATGAAATGGTAAGTACATCCAAAATTTCTGTAATTTCGTGATACCTACACAATTTACTTTCACATTTAAGTACTAAAATTTACTTAGATAGATTTAGAGATTAAAAAGCTAAAACAAGAACTCATGATGGGTCCATGTTTGGATGTCTTGCATTAGTTAATAGATATTACTGTCCTTGTCTTTTTCTTTTTTTCTAAAAAAATTTGAGAATCTAATAAAATTGTATGGATTCTTTGTATGGATTCTTTTTCTTTTTTTCTAATAAAATTTCTTACTAAAGCGGAATGTGTTTGATAATATTGAGAATCTCGTTCCCGCACATGCCTACCGGAATGTCACATTCTTAGACTGTTTAAGAGTGAAAAAGAAATTTGGGCTCAGAGAGTTTATAAACTTGTATGATTTTCCCGGTTTTCTTTGTTGATTACTACAAATGTTTTGATGACTTCACTGTAGTATCTTGTTGGTAATGAGATTCTCATTGCTTCTCTTCCATTCCTGCCATCTTTATCAGGAAGTTATTGCCTTGTAGGCTTATAGAACCAAAACTGACTTGGTTTGGTTATTTGCTTATGGTTTTGATGATAATATTAGCCATATTTTTTTTCATTGAAGATGAAACGGAAGTACAGAATAGCAACACCTTCAACATTATCAGATAAAAGAAGAAACCTGTCTGGGCTACTCCTAGAGGGAAGGCAGAGGACTTCGCCAAAAATTGACAAGGATGATATCAATATTCTAACTAAAGCTCAGGTTGATTTGGAATTGGCTAGGATGAGGAGTATGAATCCACAAGAGGCTGCTGTAGCTGCTGCCCAAGCAGTTGCAGAAGCAGAAGCTGAATATAATTTTTGTTGTGGTACAGAAGTTGTAGGTGTACAATTAATTGTGGTATTTCAGTATTATGTATGAAATTAAATTATTGACGTGAGATTAGACTTGGTTCTTATGAAATTTGTAATATATATATATATAAGTGGATGTTTAATATTAATTTTTTGGATGGTTGGAACTGAAATGTGTGTAATCGTTGTTGAATGCTTGATAACATATTTACCGTTGATGGATTATATTGTTTATACAGGGTATAGGTTGTATTAATAATGGATATAAGTGGTTTAGAAAATTTTATTTAAAAAAAAAAAAATTGTTAAAGTATTTGGCTACCAAATATTTTGGTAGCTAAATACGTAATCAAATGCTTTTGGCTACGAAACTTTTAGTGGCCAAAAGTAAAATTAAAATTATGGGTAGCACTTTTAGTGACTAATGGTTTAGTGGCTGAAGTGTACCCTTTGGCGACTAAACCAAAATTAGTAGCCAAATGTCTACTTTCGGCCACCAATTAAGTAGTAGTTAAAAGTGATAACTTTTGCCGACGAAAACAAGTTAGTAGCTAAAACCATCATTCGGCGACTAATGGTTTAGTGGCTGAAGCGTACCCTTTGGCGACTAAACCAAAATTAGTAGCCAAATGTCTACTTGCGGCCACCAATTAAGTAGTAGCTAAAAGTGATAACTTTTGCCGACGAAAACAAGTTAGTAGCCAAAACCCTCATTCGGCGACTAATGGTTTAGTGGCTGAAGCGTACCCTTTGGCGACTAAACCAAAATTAGTAGCCAAATGTGTACACTTTCGGCGACCAAAAAAATATTTAGTCGCCAATACTATCGCCGACAGAGTAAGGGCGACGAGCTTAGCGACGAAAAATTTTGGTCGCTAAAACTTTTGGCGACTAAATAAGTGACTTTTGGCTACTAATATTTTGGTAGCTAAAAGTGACATTTCTTGTAGTGATTGGTGCACCCATCTTCTTGAGCAAGTTCATGTTAATAGAGTTCTATTGGCTTGCTATGGTTAATATATATAGATAGTATATATATAGTATCTCACTTTAAAACAAAAAATCTTTTGCAATGTCTCTCAATTACAATACCAAATGCCGCTTAAGAAAATGAGGGTAAAATGAATTTAAAATGCTTAAACTAAGTTTTTTTAAAAAAAAAAAATTTATGGGTAAAAGAAGAGAAATTTTATTGATAAAAAAAGCATCATACATATAAAAATTACATCAATAAAAAGGAGGAAGGGCAGAAAGTACCACAATATAATTATACAATCTCAACTAAGTTGACATCGAAGAGCATACCTGATCATTTGCTCGCACACATCTCATGGTTGGTAAGAAACCAACACAAGCAGAACGAGACATAGGGGAACAAGACCAAAAAAAAAAAAAAAATAGTAAATTTATTTATTATTCTCGTGTTAAAGTAACTTAACAAAACATTAGAGAAAGACAAAGTTGGCCGGGGACCAAACAATAGACATAGCCAAATACAAATTAATAAACCAGCAAACGAACTAGTGATTAGTGAATCCGTTAACATAATTAAATAACATATTAGGATTCTCTGAAATAATTTTTGGTGTAATAACAATGGGATGGTTTAAGTGGTTATTTGTGACCAAACCGTTACAACGTTATTGCGCTAAAAATTATTATATAGAGAATCATAATCCATAATAGAAGACCACATGTATAAAAGTAGAAGTTCGGGCCTATAGATTACCACAGCTCACTCTTTTGTTGGTCTCCGTATAAATTATATTCATAAAAAAGAAAAAGATTAATATTATAATTGTACATAATTTCATCATTTAAAAAAAAAAAAATAAATGATATATTTTCTAGACTATATTTTTTGTTTTTATTTATTTATTTATAGATAAATATAATAAAATCTTGTGATTACGATTATCAAATCAAATATGATTTTTTAGGAGATACTTCATATTTAAGAGTCCGATTTAGTTGCTTTTTTTTTTTTTTTTCCTCTTTCTTTTTCTTTGCAAAAAATTAACATGCCAAACGACTTATAATTTTTTATTTTTTTAAAGCAAAATAAATTTATAAGTCAACTTGTAAGACCTTTCAGCCTTACTTGTCAGCTCATCTTTTCAGTGTCTGAGAGTAAAACTCTTTATCAAAACCAGAGTAAAACTCGTTATCAAAACGTTAACTTGTAATGGGAACTTATCCTTTGATCGCTAAAAAATTATTGGGAAATCAAATATCAGATAAATAAAAAATAAATATAGATTAATAAAATACAAGTGAAACAGGTATTGAGTGCAAAATAACAACTATTCACTTACATACAATTTCTTTATATTCCTTATTTATTTGATAGTTCCTCGAATATATACGTAAACACAAAATTCTCTATTTCTTATGTTGTCATCAAGTTTTGTGGTTCATGAACTCCCTTGTGTCTTGTTATACAAGGAAAATGTTAAAATATTAGAACTTTTTATATAGAATTTACTTTTATAATAATGTGATAATGATGCGTATTTACAAATGATAGGTGTTATATAATTTAGTAAATTTAGGTATGTAAAAAAAAAAAAAAAAAAAAAAAAGTAGTTGGAATTTTCGTTAAAAAAATGAGTACGCAATTTACAACGGATCTCAAATATCCAAATTTGAGAGAGAGACGCTTTCAAAGTAGAGATGATCATGATTGATGGTGATGGAAACATTTTAATCATTCACATTATGGTACATGTTTTTTCCTTCTACGACGCATTTGTATCTTATTCTGTATTTTTTCTTTGCATTTGGCACTGTTGTTGCTATATAAATACGTTATACCTTATCATATCTTGCATCAACAAGATACAAAATTGAGGTGGCTCTCTCTCTCTCTCTCTCTCCTGTTATTCTTTCTTCTTTTAGCTTATTTCTCTTGTGATATATTTTTTATTTATAACCCGGTATTCTGTAACTGTTGATTAGATTATAGTGTAGAAGATGGAGAGAAACACATGCGCATACTACTATGTCACCTCGCCATCAGGATAGCCAATGTCGTCGCCGTCACCGTTGCCATGATTGGCAGCATACTCACACTATCAATCCGCCTCTAATGTTCTTGTCAAGCTCCCTCCGATCTCGAAATCCAAGAGTCCATGCCTGGTTTAATTGAAGAGTAAGTGGTTATTATCCCCTTGTTTGATACAACGTATTTGAAATTATTAGGAACTGTTTTTTTCTTTTTTAAGAATTTTGTGTGACAGTGTTTACTATGGGGTTTTTTTATATAATTTACTTAAACGGCTTATAATTTTTTTTTATACATATATATATTTTGGAGTTTGTAAGTAAAATTAACCTAAATAAATTTTAAAAAATTGTTTATAACTCTATTTGGTGCAACGTATAGGTTGCTTATAAATAATAAATAAAAAATAAAAAAATAAAAAAAAAAACTTCAATTTTTTGGAAGTCTATGTAAGCCTGGGCCATAAATAGCTTAAACAAATTTTAAAATAATTATCATCGAGAAGCTAGGGGCGAATGGCTTTAGTTTATACTTCTGATTGTTATATTTCAATTTTAGAAATGTTGAATTAAATAGGCCCTATTTGGAAACTAAGAGATAGGTATTTTTGACTTTTTTTTTTTCTAGTTATCAACTTTTTTATTAACAACTTATGAAATAAAAATAATTTAACTAGGTTGGAAAAAAAAAATTATTAAAAAGCAAGAGAAATAGTATTTTTAACTTTTAACTTGCAAAATATTGCACCCGGAGAATGTAAAATTTGTCTAGCAAATAATATGTGGTGTGATTGAGTTTTCAAGTAATGCTTTCTTTTCTTTTCTTTTTTTTTTTTTTTTTCTTTCTTTCTTTCTTTTCTTTTCTTTTCTTTTCTTTTTTAATAATGATTTTGGGTCTGGCATTTCATATATACACAGATTTATGTCATTGGAAAGTGGAGGAAATCTGCAACTTAGTAGGCAAACAAGTGCTAATGAAGAAACATTTAAGGTCCCTTTCTATCTTCATTTAACTCTTCTTTTTTTCTTTTTTTTTTTAAAAAAATTTACAAAAATGCTATGCACACATAAATTAAATACGAATTCCAGACATAATTCATATAAATAGATAAGATTTGACAAAATCTATTAGGTTGTATTTGAAAAGGTAAGTGAAATATGAATGAAATATAACTACGTTCCACACACATTTTCCATTTCTCTTTTGAAATCTTTTCCAAAATCTATGCACCAAACATAGTCTTAGTAACACCCAGTTATTTTTTGGCAAATTATGTCAATAGTCTCTGTATTTTCCCCCTTATTTTATTTTGATCCCTAAGTTCAAATTTTAATCCTTAATTTAAAATTTTGTATCAATTTTGTTTGATTGGTAATGCCAATTAGAGTTTTTGAAGAAAAATAATCATTGAATTAATTGGCATTAACTCATTCAATTGAACAAATTCATAATTTTTCCTATAAAAATATAACACATGACGTCATATGCACATTTTCATTAAAAAAAATTACTTATTGATGATACAGTTATGATATAATGGGTTCCAGGTGAAATGGATCGGACTGGTCCACGCTTCTCCAACTGGTATCTAAATCGTCAAGCTCCTGGTGAACTTGCACACGAGTTCAATGGAGAACGGGGAGTCCCCCAACGAACCCTCCGACGAGCAAGTTAGAGAGAGAAGTAGAGTGTAGAGATGAATTAGAAATAGAAGGCTTAACCTTTATCTTGTTTCAACGTTTGCTTATATCCTTTGGTAATCATTTCGTTGTCCCTTTCGACCTACTATCTTGGCCAAAAGTCTATGCTGTAGCTTACCTGGTTCAGGGTGAGGGCGTGTTGTCCCGACGGAGAGGTGTTGTCGTAATAAATGCAGTGAGGGGCTGCATTAATAGCGATGTGCAGTGGCAATAACTTTGCAGATCTTTGTCTGCTGATGTGGCTTGCCCTTTACCTGCCACATGTCTGAATATCATTGGTCCTTCATGCCATGTTGATTTCCAGATGGTGCTGGGCCTTATCAGTTGGGTTATGTATTGGGCCCTAAGTGGTAGGCTTGGGTTGTTCATAGTGGGTTATGGCCTTTATGGGCCTACCCAAGTCAGTAGTCCCCCATTCCCAAGTGCAGCTTTAGTCCAACGAAGGGAATAATGAGGAAGATGGGGGTGGAAGGTCGATGGAAAAGAACGACCAACCAGAAGTGGCCAAGTGTAGGGACCGACTGTGAGGAGGGCCGACCGCGGAGGGTAACCGAGTGGAGGGACCGACCATGAGGAGGGCCGACCGCGAAGGGTAGCCGAGTGGAGGGACCAACCATGAGGAGGGCCGACCGCGAAAGGTAGCCGAGTGGAGGGACCGACCATGAAAAGGGCTGACCGCGGAGGGTAACCAAGTGGAGGGACCAACCATGAAGAGGGCCGACTGCGAGGGGTAGCCGAGTGGAGAGACCGACCATGAGGAGGGCTGACCGCGAAAGGTAACCGAGTGAAGAGACCGACCATGAGGAGGGCCGACCGCGAAGGGTAGCCAAGTGGACGGACCGACCATGAGGAGGGCCGACCACGAACGGTAACTGAATGGAAGGACCGACCATGAGGAGGGCCGACCGCAGAGGGTAACCGAGTGGAGAGACCGGCCATGAGGAGGGCCAACCGCGAAGGGTAGCCGAGTGGAGGGACCGACCATGAGGAGGGCCAACCGCGAAGGGTGAGGTGGCGGGGTGTGAGGCTCGAGAGGCGGCGCGTCACGTGATGACTTGAAGTGGAAAAGATAGGGTAGGGAAATAGGGCAGTGGATCGTGGTCGTACACGTGGCAGCATCTCGTGGTGGGGGAGGTTAGGCATTAGGCCAGAAGTGAAACGATAGGTCATTACAGGGTATTGAAAGGACAGTTTTGGCGGTGCTTTGAAAAATTTTCAAACTGGCAAAATTTAATAGGGACCCTTGGAATACGGGCAAACCTTGGGCCTTTGGGATTATTCGCTTCACCTATCTTTGTGAAAAACATCAAAACATTCCAAACCTAAACTCCTTCGTTGCTAACGATACGCCCCTGCAATACTTCTTGAATTTTCTTGCGCTTGCATCCGAAGCTATTCGAAGATATACGAGAGAGATGGCACAAAAGGAAGCAACCACCGCAAGAGTTGATCCCCTAGGAGATGATGACGCGATTGACCTGACAGAACAATATAGGAGGGAGAGGCAAGTGGAGAAAGTAGGGGGGCCGGCGGGACCGCCGCGTTCGTTGACATTGATGGCGGCTCTGAAGCCAATCAACCAGGCTAAGCCAGATCACTGGCATACGAAGGCCGACAAGTCGACCGTTACTGCGGGGGAGTTGGAGGGTATGCGCAAAAAATACTAGGTTCCCGCAGAAATAGAATTGATGCTACCAACACCAATAGGGAGGCCGTCCGACGCCCGGTCGGGGGAGTTTGCCCTCTACAAGGAGGCGTTGAAGGGTGGGTTGAGGTTGCCGCTTCCGCAGGTAGTAGTGGATGTCTTAAACAGACTGGAAGTGGCGCCAGGTCAACTAATGCCCAATGCGTAAAAGATTGTCTTGGCTCTGCAAGTCGTGGCAGCGAAACGAGGCGGCTATGACGGTAGACGAGTTTTTTGCGTGCTACAAGGCCTCAGGCCAGCAAGAAACTTGGGTCACTTTGCAGGCGGCGGCAGGGAGAGATCTGGTGGTGGGGTTGCCGTCATCAATTAAGAGATGGAGGTCGTAGTGGTTCTACGTGTCTGCAAACGGGGGAGTGGGGGTGCGAACGGTGTGAAGAGTGCCTACCAAGTCTGTGGAGCCAAAGCTAGGGGCTGCAGCAGAGGAGAGGGTGAAAAAGGTGAAGGCCTGGAGGGAGAAGGAGGGTGTCAAGTGGGATGAGCTCGTCCAGCCATCCGCATTGTTTGCCGCAGGATTGGGCCCTCAATCGACTGGTGGAGATCTGGCACTAGAAGAACTAGAGGCAAGAAGAAAAGCGCAGGAGGCGGAAGATCGGACCATTTTTTCCAGAGCCCCAAAATTCAAGGAGGTGGAGTTAGGCCCGCCACCAAAACCGATCGCGAGGGAGAGAATCCGACCACGCCCCAAGCCACTGGGGGAAAAAGACTTGGGCAGTTTTGAGCCACGACCGCCCCCCGTGGATCCAGTGAAGGAAAGGGCAAACATGGAAGTGGAGGGTTTGAAGAAGAAGAAGAAAATGAGGGTTCGCCCTAAGGGGGTCTCAGGTGAGCCTGGGTTGAAGAAGGTGAGGGTAGGAGAGGAGGTTACCCCTATGGTGAAGGAGTCGACCACAATAAGGGAGAAGGGAGTGGAGGTGACCCCAGAAAGTGTGGTGGCCCCAGACATGGAAGGGGACAAAGGCCAAGGAGGCCAGGAGGAAGAAGAGCACCTGAGTGCCATGCCTAATGTGCCAGTGGAAAGTGGGTCAGCCGGTCCTAAGGAAGTGATGGAGCATCAGCCAAAAGGGGGCCCTACGCCCCAAGGAGAAGGGGCCAGGCTGACGACTGCTATCTACCACACTCGTGCAGTGGCTGGGCGGCTGAAGGGAGAAAAAAGCCTAGCCAAGGTGGCTGCAGATCGCCTTATGGGGATTGTAGACGACGCAGCGGTGCACTCGGTGGCCAGGCTCAATGAGGCTGAGCTGCTGAGGGGGTTGTGCTCCACCCAAATGGAGGTGACCACCTTAGCAGGAGCTCTGCTGAGAAAGGCGGCGACTGGGAAGACCAAGTTGGAGGAAGCGAAGGCCCAACTTGCAAGTTTGAGGAGTGAAACTGCGGGATGGAGGAGGACCGCACGGAGCATTTGTGCAAGGGGGTTGGAAGAGGCTGAAAAGGCCAAGAAGATGGAGGTACTAGCAATCGTGCAGCGCAATCTGGCCGCACGAGTCCATGCTGAGCTGCTCGCGACCAAGTTGGAGATAGAGGACGAATGCCACAAGGTAGTGTCGCTCGAATTCCAACTGGTTGGCAAGCAGAAGAAGTTGGAAAAGGCTAAAAATGCCTGCACGGTCGCCAATGATTGTTTTGAAGAGGCCATGGCGAACAATGAAGAGCTGCGTGCCCAGCAGATCACAGAGAAGGATGAAGCAAACGTGAAGATCGCTGGGCTGCAGAAGGAGCTGGAGGATGAGCGTGCTAAGGCGATGGAGGAAAAGGCAAGATTACAGAAGGAGTTGGAGGAAAAAAGAACCAAGGCAGCCTCTGAAATGGCAGCATACCCCGATTTGTGCGTTGCAGCAGTAGAGCAATTCAAGGGGTCTGTGAATTTCAAATGGCAGTCGATGCCGTGGTCGCCAGCAATTTGGCAAGAGACGTGTCTGGGGGCGGCCGTCGAACGACATCAAGCGGAGGCGTAAGCGAAGTTATTGAGAGCTTCCAGCGGTCGGACTTCTACAAACACAAAATGGCTGAGTTTTGGGACAGTGGCTGGAAGATGTTTAAACGGAAGGCAGAAGAACTGTTCCTAGACTTGGACCTTAGTGGTGTAAGGATTGAAGAAGACGACGTGGCCCAAACCCTCCTAGATGAGGGCATTGAAGAAGAAGACCTTGTGTCAAGTGAGAAGGAGTGACTGGTGTGAATAAGACCTGTACTTAGTTTTTTTTTTTTTTTTTTTTTTTTTTTTGGCTTCTGCTTTTGAATGATTGTAAGAAACTTATGTATAAGTTTGTGAATAAATAAAATTTTGAGTATTGTTTTCATGCTACTGCTTTTGTTTGCACATCTGAAATGAATGAGAATGGTGACTTGTATAAGGCTTATGTATAAATCAGTGTGAAGTGTAAAATGTAAGGAAAACTCAATGTTAAGTGAAGTCTAACTTGTAAGAAAAATTCAATGTAGAGTGAATGTGAGAAAGACTCAATGCAGAGTGAATTTTAACTTGTAACAATTCAATGCAGAGTGAATGTAGGAAAAACTCAATGCAGAGTGAATTTGAACTTGTAACAATTCAATGCAGAGTGAATGTAGGAAAAACTCAATGCAGAGTGAATTTTAACTTGTAAAAATTCAATGCCGAGTGACTGGGGCTTGAAGTAACTCAGTCTGGCGAGGTTCTGCATGCTCAGTCTGGCTGAGGCTTTGTATGCTCAGTCTGGTTGAGGCTTTGAGTGACTCGGTCTGGCCGAGCTCTTCATGCTCAGTCGGGCTGAGGCTTTTTATGCTCAGTCTGGTTGAGGCCTTAAGTGACTCGGTCTAGCCGAGCTCTTCATGCTCAGTCTGGCTGAGGCTTTTTATGCTCAGTTTGGCCGAGTTTTTTACGTTTAGTTTGGCTGAGGCTTTTTACACTCAGAATGGCTGAGGCTTTGAGTGACTCGGTCTGGCCGAGCTCTTCACGCTCTGTTTGGCTGAGGCTTTTTATGCTCAGTCTGGCTAAGGCTTTGAGTGACTCGGTCTGGCCGAGCTCTTCATGTTCAGTCTGGCTGAGGCTGCAATGAAAGCGTTATTGGAATACCACAGATAACTGAGATATGAGCTTGCTGTCATACAAAGTGTGGCCCATGGGGTCATAAATTTACACTATATGAGGAGAAGATGAGAACATAGATTGTCAAAAAGAACATACAACAATTTGGACGAGATAAAAATACAACTTTATTGAAAATAATGCTTCAAATGTTCAGCGTTCCAAGGATGGGGGAGGTCTCAACCTTCCATGTCCTGAAGTCGGTAAGTGCCCAGACGTGGTCTGGCCTTCACAACGTAAGGTCCCTCCCATTTGGCTGCCAGTTTGCCCTCAGTCGGATTTTTGGTGGCAAGAGTTACTTCTCGCAAAACAAGGTCCCCCACGGTGAACTCCCTTGGTCAAACTCTACGGTTGTAATGTGTTCTCATTTTCTGCTGGTATGACGCCCGTCTGACTGCAGTTGTTTCTCGGAGCTCTTCAATCAGGTCTAGGTCTGCCCGACACAGCTCTTCAGTTAGTTCTGGATTCGGATGTAGAACCCTCGAGGTAGGAAGACCGATCTCTACTAGGATGACCGCCTCTGCGCCGTATGTTAAGCGAAAAGGGGTCTCCCCAGTAGGAGTTCAAGCGGTAGTGCAGTAAGCCTAAAGGACATTTGGCAACTCCTCAACCCAGAGTCCCTTAGCAGCTTCCAGCTTAGTTTTAATAATCTTGAGGAGAGAACGGTTGGTGACCTCAACTTGGCTATTGACTTGGGGATGGCCTGGGGAGGAGAAACATGGCTGGATTTGGAGCTTTGCACAGAATTTTCTGAATTTGGCATTGTCAAATTGTTTGCCGTTGTCGGAGACGATGGCTTGAGGGATGCTAAATCGGCAAATAATTGACTGCCAGATGAATCTGGTTGTGTTTTGCTCAGTAATGGTGGCAAGGGGTTTTGCTTCGACCCATTTGGTGAAGTAATCGATGGCGACAATGGCGAATTTGGTTTGGCCTCGTCTAGTGGGCAGTGGGCCAACCAGGTTGATCCCCCATTTGGCAAAAGGGTAAGGACTGCAGAGTGTGATCAATTCTGTAGGAGGGGCGTGGGGATGTTGGCAAAACGTTGGCACTTGTCACATTTGAGCACAAAATCTGTCGCATCTTGATTGAGAGTAGGCCAGAAATAACCAGTGCGAAGTATTTTGTGGGCTAGGGACCTGCCACCGGAATGATTGCCACATACGCCTTCATGGATTTTTCTCATCACGTAAGTCGCCTGAGCAGGATTGAGGCATCTGAGGTATGGGTGTGAAAAGCCCCTCTTGTACAAAAGACCATCGACGAGAATGTAATTGGACGACCGGGCCCTGACTTTGGGGGCCTGCTGTTTGTCCTCTAGTAGCTCTCCCATTGTCAAAAATAGAAAGATGTCGGATGCCCAAGGGATAGGTTCATTTTGGAGGAAGTGGACTTCTTGCTGGTTGGGGGTAATGGCAGGGTAGGCTAGGTAGTCGAGGCAGACACCATGGCAGAGGTCGGACTGGTCTGCAGAAGCCAACTGAGCCATCTCATCCACCTTAGAGTTTTCTGCCTGAGGGATGTGTTTGATGTGGAAGGTATTGAAGAGGCGGACAAGGGGGCGTGTTATATCCCGGTAAGCTCGCATTGTGTCCTCCTTGGCATCGAATTCTCTCGTAATTTGTCCGACAATGAGCTGGGAGTCGCTGAACAGCCGGATGTGGCTAACACCAATATCTCTAGCTAGGCGGAGACCTGCTATCAATGCCTCGTATTCGGCCTCATTGTTACTGGCCTCGAACAAGAAACAGAGAGCATATTTGAAATAACCACCCTCAGAGGCGGTGAGAATGAGGCCAGCCCCACTACCTTCCCTGCGGGATGATCCGTCGACGTTGAGAGTCCAAGAGTGAGGGTCTTCTAGGTCGGTAGGGGTTGATGGTGGTGGAGGGGCCGTTGGGGTAGGATTAGTGAATTCCAGGATAAAATCAGCGACAGCCTGCCCCTTAATCGCTGTTCGAGCCTGGTAGGAGATGTCAAACTGGCTAAGTTCCACTGACCACTGCATGAGTCTGCCAGAGAGTTCTGGTTGTTGCATTACCTTCTTCAAGGGTTGGTCAGTGAGGACCACTATGGAATGGGCTTGGAAGTAAGGATGTAGTCGTCTGGAGGCGGTGACTAAGGCCAAGGACAATTTTTCTAACAGTGGGTAATTTTGCTCCGCTCCCCTGAGAGCCCGGCTGATGTAGTAGACCGGACGTTGGACAGAGCCGTCTTCCCTGATAAGAGCGGCACTGACTGCGGTGCTTGACACGGCTAAATAGAGGAAAAGTGGTTCGCCCGTGAGTGCCTGTGAAAGGGGGGGATTGGCCATGCACTGCTTCAACTGCTGAAAAGCCTCTTCGGATTTGGTCGTCCATTCAAAAGTTTGCCGAAGAACTTTGAAGAAGGAGAGGCACTTATTTGTTGCGCGGAAAATGAAGCGGTTGAGGGCGGCGACTCGGCCAGTGAGTCTTTGAACCTCCTTAACCGTTCTGGGTGACTGCATTTCAATCAAGGCCTTGATCTTTTCAAGGTTGGCTTCAATGCCCCGCTGATTGACCATGAAACCCAAAAACTTCCTAGATCCTACGCCGAAGGCGCACTTCTTCGGGTTGAGCTTCATTTGGTACTTTCGTAAGGTGGCGAAGGTCTCTCGTAGGTCGGTCAGGTGATCAGCGGAGAGTTTGCTCTTGACTAGCATGTCGTCAACATATACTTCCATATTCCGACTTATTTGATGATGGAAAACAACATTGACCAACCGTTGGTAGGTGGCCCCAACATTTTTCAGTCCAAACGGCATCACACGGTAATGGTAGGTACCTCGGTCGGTAATGAAAGAGGTGTGTTCATGATCAGATGGGTGCATCAGAATTTGGTTGTACCCAGAGAAGGCGTCCATGAAGCTGAGCATTTAATGACCGGCCGTGGCGTCAACCAGCAGATTTATGCGGGGGAGAAGATAGTTGTCTTTGGGGCAAGCTCGGTTGAGATCAGAGTAGTCGACATAGAGTTGCCATTTACCATTGTTCTTACGGACTAGGACGACGTTTGACAACCATATAGGGTAGTCCACGTTTTTGATGAATTGGGCCTCAAGGAGCTTGTCGACCTCTGCAGCAATGAGAGTGTTGCGCTCCGGATGAAAAATGCGCTGCTTCTGGCGGTAAGGTCGGAAATGGGGTTCAATGCTGAGGCGATGGGTTATGAATGAGGGGTTAATACCCGGCATGTCTGAGTGGGTCAAGGCAAATACATCGTTGTGCTCGATCAGGAGGGCAGAAAGGTCGGCCTTAGCTTGGGGGGATAGTTAGCTGTCGATTTTGGCGGTTTTCGTCGAGTTGGCAGGGTCAATGGGAACCTCAACGAGCTCCTCCACAGGCTCCCCTCTGACCAGCTCGTCCTCATCTCAAACATCAAGCCCTTCAATGATTATTTCCTCCTTCAGCTTGACTTCTTTGAGTGAGGCGACATAACACTCCCTGGCAACTGTCTGCTCTCCCCTCACTGTCCCAACCCCCAGATCGGTGGGGAACTTAATGGCAAGGTGGTAAGTTGATGTGATAGTTTGGAAAGCATTTAGGGCGGTGCAGCCGAGGATGATGTTGTAGGCGGAGGGGCAGTCAACAACAAGGAAGGTGAGCAATTTTGTGGTCTGCCGCGGGTACTCGCCGATTGTAAGAGGAAGATCAATGGAGCCGATGGAGGTCACCCGGTCACTAGTGAAACCGACCAAAGGGGTTTGGAGAGGAGACAGACTTTCCTCTCCAATCTTGAGCTGGCGAAAGCAATTGAGGAAGATGATGTCTGAAGAGCTGCCGTTGTCGATGAGAACTCGTCTGACCTTGTAGTTGGAGAGGAGGGCAGAAATAACAAGAGGGTCATCATGAGGGTAACGGATGCCTGTGCAGTCGGCGTCCGTGAAAGTGATAGGCTCGGTCCATTGCTTGGGCTACTTGGAGGGTCGGTCCACCGTGGCAATTGCTTTGTCTGAGCCCTGCCTTATCTTTCTGAGTTCTGTTTTCTGAGCCGAGCGGGATGGTCCCCCACAAGCAAAGCCGCCCGAAATAACTCTGATTTCTCCAACAGGTGGGGGGGGGATTACCTTGCGGCCGAGGCTGC
Organism: Camellia lanceoleosa; assembly: GCA_025200525.1. Classification (NCBI taxonomy): domain Eukaryota; kingdom Viridiplantae; phylum Streptophyta; class Magnoliopsida; order Ericales; family Theaceae; genus Camellia; species Camellia lanceoleosa. Next base: position 44,418,100 of record CM045760.1, read on the forward strand.
TATGGAGGGCGATCATGGCCTTGGTTGGGTTGGACGGGCTGCCGGGAAGGGGTACGCCGGCGGTTGTTTCTGAGGGGCTCAGTCCTTTGCCTCTGCTGAGGGCGGGTGTCCGTGAACTGGCTAAGACGTCCTTGACGTATTAAGGTCTCAACCTGATCTTTGAAGTTGACGTAGTCATCAGTATTATGGCCATGGTCCTAGTGGAAGCGGCAATATTTGGACTGGTCTTTCCGATTGGAAGGGGTTCATGATGGTTGCGGCCATTTGAGGGAGTAGTCTCACTGGATCTAATTGAGGACTTGTTCCATGGAGGAATTGAGTGGTGTATATCATTCGAACCGACCGAGCGATCGGGCTGGTGCCGTCCGGTCAGCTCTGAGGGGTCGGTCGGTATAATGGGTTGTCGGGTTATTGTATTGGGTGTTTTTGGTTTCTGAGTCTTTTCGCTTTTCTCGGGGGGTCGGGTTTTTTGCTGTAGGGCCTTGGCGAGCGGCTAGGGAATCTTCTGCGTTCATGTATTTTTGAGCTTTAGAGAGTAGGGCTGCCATGGAGGTGGGGGGGTTTTTAGAGAGAGAGAAGAGGAAGTCAGACGACCGTAGTCCGGCCATGAAAGCTGTAAAGATGACCTTATCGTCGTTTTCCGCCACCTGCAAGGCTTTGGTGTTGAAGCGGGTAACGAAATTGCGCAGGGACTCTCCCTCGGTCTGGAAGATGTTAAGGAGTTAGGTTCCCGGACAGCGTTGGCGCTGGGCTCCAATAAAATGACTGAGGAAAGAGTCATTGAGATGCTGGAAAGTAGAGACGGAATCTCTTGTAATCGGTTGAGCCCACGGAAAGTGACCCTTCTGTCACGGGAAAGCTCGACACATGATCTCATCAGGGAATGCATGGAGGATCATAAGGGTTCTGTAGGTCTCCAGATGGTCGACTGGGTCCGTCGTACTGTCAAAAGAGTCGATGGTGGGCATTTTGAACTTAGGAGGTAGAGGTTTATCCCAGATGGAAGCAACAAATGGTGAGTTTGTTATGGTATAGGGTTTATGCTGAATGTTCTGCATGACCCCTTGGAGTTGGAGCTTCATGGCTCGGAGTTCGGCGTCCCAGAGAGGGATGTTATCACCACCAGAAGGCAGTGGGGGTTGGACGCTACTGGCTTCCCCTTCAGGGGCTGGTGCTAGGGCCGATGGATGCGGGGGTCGGGGTGGTGTATTTATATTAGGAGGAAGAGGTTGCAAGCCTTCCAAGTTGGGTGGAAAGGGCTGTGGGATAGTATGGCTTGGGGCTCGCTCTTGGTTGGGCGGAACATCGGGAGGTGGTAGAGGGGGCATAGGAAGGTTTCTTTGGAGTAGAGTATTTATCAAGGCTTGGTTTTGCTCGGCCATGCGGTTGATGCTGTTGGTAAGCTCGATGAAATACTGTGGTGGGTTGTTTGGATTGGGGGGGTCGGCTTGATGGTCAGCAGCATTTTGGTGAGAAGCCATGGATCTAGTCGTGACCATACACTTCGATGGGTAGCAGGAAAGGATTATTGGAACAGGGTCTCCGGCGACAATGAGCACAACTGGCGCGCTGAGCAAAGCGTTCCCATAGACGGCGCCAACTGATGATACAGTTATGATATAACGGGTTCCATGTGGAATGGATCGAACTGGTCCACGCTTCTCCAACCGGTATCTAAATCGTCAAGCTCCTGGTGAACTTGCACACAAGTTCAACAGGGAACGGGGAGTCCCCCAGTGAACCCTCCGACGAGCAAGTTAGAGAGAGAAGTAGAGTGTAGAGTAGAGATAGAAAGCTTAACCTTCTTTTTGTCTTCAACGTTTGCTTATATCCTTTGGTAATCATTTCGTTGTCCCTTCCGACCTGTCACCTTGGCCAAAAGTCTATGCTGTAGCTTACCTTGTTCAGGGTGAGGGCGTGCTGTCCCGACGGAGAAGTGTTGTCATAATAAATACAGTAAGGGGCTGCATTAATGGCGATGTGCAGTGGCAATAACTTTGCAGATCTTTGTCTGCTGATGTGGCTTGCCCTTTACCTGCCACGTGTCTGAATATCATTGGTCCTTCATGCCATGTTGATTTCCAGATGGTGCTGGGCCTTATCAGTTGGGTTATGTATTGGGCCCTAAGTGGTAGGCTTGGGTTGTTCATAGTGGGTTATGGCCTTTATGGGCCTACCCACGTCACTTATAATTGTAATTAAGACCGACATGGTCAACCCCAATCACACAAACCCGAACACGAAAGACAATTTTGATCAATGATACTCTCATTACCCGAGAACACAATCTATTCTTCCTTTCAAAGAATGTTGCCAACATCCACTCATGAAATTCTCCTCTTACTCACAAACCATACCTAAAAACCAATAACACCACTAGCTCATCTCACCCACACATAATCACCAACCGATAACAAGTCGCAATACGAACACTACCCCATACATGACTGATGGGATCACAACGAGTTCACTAATTAGCAAAACCCAAGACACTAAACGATATACCAGTACCATTCCTGCTATCCCGAAATACAAATCTCACATAACTTTGCCAGTATCACACAACTCTCAAAACCATCAAACCAATCACATTCACCTACGGATTCCCCGTTCTCAACACATAAATTTTAAACTGAACAAGACTCATAGGCCATCACATAACTATCTCATAATTCAGTACCAAGCATTCAAAAATACTAGGATCATCGATCCTATTGACAGCTTCTCAATATAAATAAAAGAAGGTTCGAGATTCCATGCATGCCCCAATATATGAGGATTAAACAAACAACAACATGCATACAAAAGCACTACATAATCATGATGCCTCTACATCCAACAATACACCAATCAACAACAAAATGATTCACATATTACATCACCGGTCAACAATACAAAAGTCCCCCTCCAGGGTAGTACTATAGGGTTAGCTAATAAGTCGCCCATCGCGAGGCTCTCGAAGCTTGGCCTGCACGTTTCTAGTACCGATAACGTCCCTGACTGGACGAGTACAACTGAGTCTGACTAGGTTTTGAAACACTCGAAGAGTTCACCCGCAGAGGGCATAAACGCCTAACATGGCCTAGCTGACCACAAACAAAACAACCAACAGACCCCCTACTCTGAGACTGGTCTGAAATCTGAACCTCCCCGGACCTCTCAACAGAAGAGTCCGAAACCCCTGGCGAAGAAAAGGATTTAGCCTAGGACGGAGCATGTTTTCGCCTCCACCCCTTACTGAGCCTAGAGTGCTTATGAACCGTAGGAGTTACCGAGATGGCCTTCTCCCTAACCCGATCAGCACTCACAACCATGGCCTCCACATGGGCCGCTGCCTTGACTAGACTATAATAATCCTTCCAAAAGGATCCAGCTACCTTCTCCCGAATACCGAAACACAATCGACTTTCAAACTCATAACAACAACGCTCCTCTGTTGCCACCAACTCTGGAGAAAACCTTGACAAACTAGTAAACCACATCTCAAACTATGCCACAAGAGTATCATCCTGACGCAACTGAACAAACTGTTCCCTCAACCTTTCTCGAGCAGAAGGAGGGAAATACTTGGCCCAAAAGGCCTCGGTAAAAGCAACCCACGTGCCACCTACAGTATTCTTAACATACTTCCACCAATAACTCGCGTCTCCCTTCACTTGAAAAGTCGCCAAAGAAACCCTCAACTCCTCATCTTCGACTCTGAGCATATCAAGAGTCTTGGTAATATGCTCTAACTAACTCTCTGCCTCCAACGGTTTGGCCTCCCCCACAAACTCTAGTGAGCTGGAGTGAAAAAACTCCTTAGTAAGCTTGAGGGCAAGCCCGCTGCCACCCTCAGTGCGAGCTAGGGCGTCCTGCACTGCTCTCACAATCTCGTGTGCAACGTCCTCACCGACAGCCGATGCTGCAACGGCGGTTGTTAAAGGAACTGTTGTGCCTCTCCCGACACTCCTACTACTCACCCGACCTCTACTCCCTCGTGTAGACATCCTATAAAATCCAAAGAACAAAACCACGCTTAGTGCACAACACAATAGCCTTCTCCGAGGCACACACTTGCTACTATTAAGTCACAAGACGTACTTAGTCTTAAAACATACATCTCTATTGCATATAAACATCGAAACATGTAAACAAATAATCGAATCAATTCCACAAAGATAGCCACTCATCCCGAAACTCTTAAGGAATTCCTATCAGAAACCACGTTGATCAGGCGTGTTTCCAAGAGGACCTCAAAGCAAGTGCACCGGCTATGAAATACTATCTAGGGAAGCTTAATCCTATGCTCACATAAATGCAACACATACGTCCTAACATTCATGTTATCTATATGCAACGTCCTCACCATACGTAGTAAACCACTGTGGTAAAAACCACCTCCCACGAGCCCAAAGTATTTAAACCCGGCTCGCTCTGATACCAAGTTGACACGCCCCACTTTTTATTACTCGAAATCATTACCAAATCCATTAATTCACTTCAAGTTCAGAGACAACATGCAAAAATAAACTCAAATATTCGACTAGTAGAATTAAATAGTAATTCTCTCATTCGAATACAAATTACACACAACATGAGCATTCTAAATAAAATGCCCGTAGGCTTACAATCATTAAAGAATCAAAAGAAGGGTGTAACCCTTTTACAACAAAGGCACTCCGCCAACACAAAAGAGGCCCCGTGGCCAACAAATAAGAAGATCCAAATCTCGTAGCACATCCTGACTATCACCTGAAAAAGATTCAACAACGTGGGATGAACATATAGTCCAGTAGGGATCTCAACATGATTCTCAACAATAACAACTTACAGATAGCTATGATCATGAATGCTCAATCTCATACTAGAATACTAATGTGGCAGTTTATACAAAAATATACATAAGTATGAACTTTTCTCAAAAACAGCCATTTCATTCAACGCTATAAGCGATTCATCTTTCTTTTCTTTTCATTATCCCTGGTTCCCAAACTTTTATAACAATAACAACATCTTAGAAAACAATTTCACTAAGCCCAATAGCTTTCTCCCATTTTCCATACTTACAACATATTTTCCCTTTTTCAAAACGTACTTTCAAATACTCAATTTTCCTTCACACTTTCCCAAAATCTCACAATGGCATTTTGGTTTGTTTCCAATACATTCATATCTATACATGCATGCCTTTAATAAAAGGGAGATAACAAATCATCAACATGTATATAATCAACAAATGAGGCAACTCGGCCCTTCAAAGCTGTAACCATCGCAATCCATGATATACTCAGATACACTGAGACAAAAACAATAAAACTCTGCTATACGGGCTATATGCACAGTAAGCCAAGGATACAACTCTCACAACGGTATGCCATTTTACTAGGCACTAGCTGGAAGGGTGTGGTACCTTAGATTCTCAGCGCAGTCAGTTCTCCAGGCGCAAGCTGGAAGATAACGGTACCTCTGATTATAAGCGCGGTGTACAACACCAATAATCACAATACAACAGAACATAATTCACAAGTGTAATACATACACATAAACTATTCAAGATACATAAGCAATGTGTTAAAGTATATGAACACATAGGTGTGTGAAGTACATCCCCCATCTCCTCCCACACACTGGAGTACATCACCTATCTCCTCCCTAACAATTATACATATATAATGTATCATAGCACTTCATTACATACAATGTTCAATCAACACAGGTGTAATGCATACACGACAATTCAACACAACCATGTCATCCTCCACCGATGACCAAGGACAAAACCTCTAGATGCATGATTTTAATACATCTATTATAAAGACTCAACTCTCATGAGATCTTAAACCCAACAATGACACTAGTACGATAGGTAAGGGTAAAACCCCCCAAATGTGTGTATTCAACACTCATGATACAATAATTCAATTCTCATATTTATTTTCTGAAACTCACATAGAGTTAACATTTCATTTCCTATTTCCAAGATCAACTTCCAGGATTTTCCAATTCCAAAACCCTTTTTCATTTCACAAAACCAATTCCACTCATATAAAGCCATAACCTGACTCGATTCAATACATTCATTTCAAAACAACCCCAAAGCCATAGTTAATCCCTTAGGCATTAACACCTTCACCCAACTCATATTTACAATAGAGACTTACAAACATTGGTCAACTACCCTCCGTTTTAATTTACCAAATCAAAACATAATTTAGGGCTTTTTCTTCTTTCCATAATAACATGCTAATTTACACTCCAATTAGCCCAAAGAATTGTCAATGATAAAATAATCATTCTCAAACAACCAACCCTAGGTTCCCTCACATGGTTTTCAAAGAAATTCAACATGATATGATTTTCATGCAATACAAAACTACCACATGCCTATCTGTAGACGGAGTATTGAAAAAGAACAAGGAGAACCCGTACCTCAAATGGAGAACCCAAGGGAAGAAGAGCCAAACTCGGAAGTGCTCCAATCCCAAAGTTTTTCGGATCAAAACGAAGCCCACGCAACCCCCTATCTTTCTTACAAAGAGATTAGGGTAGGAACACCCAAGAACTAGATCAATCCCTAGAGAGAAAGTGAGTGTAGAGAGAGAGAGAGAGAGAGAGAGAAAAAAAAAGTCGAATCTAGGGTTTTGAGACAAAAGGGAAATCAAAAAGTAAAGAAGAAGCTGCTGCTGCAAACTGATATATACGTTCCTCGCTCGAGCGAAGGAGTGGTCGCTCGAGCGACCAGACACAAAGAAACCTCGCTCGAGCGCATAAAGCCTTGCTCGAGTGAACAACACGAAGCTTTAGGTCTGCAACCCAAAAGCACGCTCGAGCGAAGAAACACTCGCTCGAGCGAAAAAGCCCAAAACATACAGTGCTTGCTCGAGCGAAGAATAGCTCGCTCGAGCCAAGGCTGCGTCTGAACAAAACCTGAAGACACGAAAAGCTCGCTCGAGCGTACAAACCTTCGCTCGAGAAAAGAAGCAACAACACAAGGCTCGGTTGAGCGACAAAGTCCTGGCTCGAGCGAAGAGGCTAAAAACTGGACAGCAACCATATGCTTCCAATCACAACCAACCTGAAACGAACCTGCCCAAAACATCCTATAACTCAAATAAAAAGTATTGAATGACAGAAACAAGCTAAATACAACAACCCACATCTACGGAACCAAGTCCGGAATACAATACTCAATGGAGGGAAAACCAGGATCGCTATAAATAATTTGACTTTTATATTATTAATTTTGTTATAATGTGATTCCTTCGTCACTCAAAGGACTCAAGTAAAATTCAAATCAAATAAATTACACTTGTAGCCACTATAAGTTCTTTTAAATTTTACTTTGATGTATCTAGCTTTTTATAAGTGATACTTTTCTGTTCAAAATATCAATAGCGCATGATATTGAAACCACATTGTAACAAAATTGAAAGTGTATGATTTAAATTGTTTAAATTAAAATCACGAGAACCAAAAATATATATATAATTATACTTATCTCATTTTTTATTTATTTATTTTAAACAAAGGGAGTTGCCAAAGGACATCTCCAAGAAGAGAAATAATGAGGAGGAATACAGGAAGAACTCCAATGTGTGGGTGTGGGATAAAGATAAGCATAAGCATAAGACCAATGCTATTGAAAATTGCTGAAGCACTGGGAAATTGAAGAGGTTAACTCCTCTTCCTCTATGTGCACCGATGATGATGTAGTTTTTCGCCTCATGCTCACCGTCACCACCTTAATCTTGGAAGTCGTTCTTCGCCACTTAGAAAGACTTTCACTCTCTTCTAACTCTCCTGGTTCTGTTCCTCCTACTCCTACTGCTGTTCATGGTTTGGGAGACGGAGAAAATTGAACAATTAAAGTGGCAGGTACAAACACAGAAATCGATCACGGAATTGACACAAAATGTATACAGATGGACAAGATTTGACAAATTTTGTAAAATTTCATTTATTTATGCATATTTTGTATTCCTTTCTGTATTTAGTTTCTTTCTGTCTTCGATAAATTAAAGATTGATGAAGTTTTTTTTTTTTTTGTTTTTTTTTTTTTTTGTTTTCAACAAACAAAAAAGGGGAAAAATATTGATGAAGTTTGATTGATGATATTGAGGCCTAAATAATTGAACAACCCTAGTTAGGAGCCAAGCACGTCTACTAGACTTGGCAACCATTGAAGTCATTAGGGACTGATTGCTCATTTTATTCAAAGTGCAAGACTGTGTATATATATATAATATTAGGATTTGCTTTTACTATAATGTTACAAAACTTGAAATATGCCATCTGCAAAGTTCTTTACTATTGTAAAATAAAGTGTATGAATTAGATTTAAACTTTTTGAGTACTCTTGCGCTTTTTATTTTCTCTTATTTTGTGACAAAATTCAATAGCTGAAAAGAAATCCATTGAATATAACAACTTCTAATTCAATGCTATGACAACCTTTTACGCCGGGGTTGAAGGTTTGTACAGATTTAGCTTTTATAAAAGCTAACTTATAAGTAATACCAAAAGATACCATAGTCAAGCCCTTTATTAAAATATGTAAGTTCACAACACTTCTATGGTAGACACTAACCCAATAATAACCCTTTCTTTTATGATGGTTCCTCTCTATGGACAGTAAAATTTATGTTCACATAGCCAAACCCTTTGTTAAAAGGTGCAAGTCATAACAATACCACCACCTCTGTAGTCAAGTTCCATGTTGGCTGGCCTACACTACAATAACCCTTTCCTTTCTTAAAGTAAGCAAATAATGACTACTAGGGTACGATATTTCTGACGACAATGTAATCATCTTACATCTCCTTCAACACAAATCTTTTGTTAAGCATAGTAATGTATGAAAGTAAAATAAATCAATCCAAAAAGATTCAAAAAGATTTTGACTACTTGTGGCTATAAAATTCAGACCACCTAGGGTTACCTCAACCAATGGTTTTAGGAGGCACCAAATGATTCTGTTATTGTGAATCTATTAAAATTCTGTGGGGAATTTGGATTCACCAAAATAAGGCAGCATTTAATCAAACAATTGAGGACCCATCCTCGGTCAAGGAGTTAACGGACAGCCATGACCATGTGTTACCAACTGCGGAATTTAATGGACATGATAAATTTATAATTACTAATAATGCACATTGGATCCCAGAAACATGCATTGACAGGTTGTTGATTGACGGAGCTTGGAGAATTGATACAAGGCAAGCTGGAGCAGCATAGGTAGGACTAAACAATAAAGACAATCAGATGGTCAAGCACCAAATATCATTGGGGAAACTACGTGTAGGTGAGAGAAGGGGAAACAAATTACTAACACACGAGGGGTACAAATGTGTCTGTGATAGGGTGCAAATGAAAGATTGTGGAGGTGCAAGTCTCACTTGCATCCCTCATGTGTTGGTAATTTTTTTTCCCCCTTTCTCCTACCTACGTGCAGTTCTCCCAATATCATTTTATGCACCTTTAGCCCTTTCAATGGAAGCTCGAGCATGTTTTGAATCTTTACAATGGTGCATCCAAAGTTGTGTTAAAGCAATACAGGTTCAGACTGATAGTCAAGACTAATGAGACAACTAAACAATGTTAATGATGTTGATTGGCATATTAAAACTGTCTTATTAGATATTAAGGCTCTATGTAAATCTATGAATTATGTATGCATTGTAAAGGTATCTAGGAAGGTGGTTCAAGCTGCTCACAATGCGGCGAAAGTAACTTCTTTAGGTGGTTCAAGCTGTCAACATCAATCACTTTCTCGCAGATGACATGCTTCGTACTACTACCGGCAATGCTGGAAGAAAACATACACCCCTCACTGTTCACCTTCCATTGCCGCACCCATAAATCCAGATATTCAAATTCTAGCAATTGTAAATTTTTCCTAACCTTCACTTTAATCTTACGCACGAACGAGTTCGGACCACCAGATGCCCACCCACTTTCAGCCATTAATGGACAAACAACTACCACTTCAAGTTTGGCACACTGAACAACATCTGCGGCAACGCCACTCTCAATATGGTGGAATGCTGCAAGGACAAACGATACGAGAGAGGCATCCAACACAATGTCTGGACATTCTAACGTGCAACGTTGTTGCCCTCCACGTGCGTTGTCCCCACAGCCACTCATTCTACCCACAATACCCTCATAACCCACATCCTCTCCATTGAACCACTACGTGACATTATGTACCACTTGATCTGCCAATTGCTCTTCAAGAATGGTAACAGTTCTTTGCAACTTAGCATTTTCCAATGCAAGTCTCTTTTTCTCTTCGTCTTTCACCCTCAAAACACTCTCAAACCCTCCAACCAGATATACTGATTGCATCTCATTCTTCCTCTTCAAAGTAGCAACTTCTTCCTCTAACTTTGATATAAGTTCATCTTTGTCAATGTTATGCATTCCAAACTCATGAATGCTCATCGCAACTCGTTTACATCTGACCGATCGGTCATCCATTCCACCAATGGGTTTTGACGTGCCAATTGGCGCACCCAACTGCTCCCAAACACATAATACATTTGGTCTTAACATGCTACTTTGTCCACACATGATCGATGTTGTAGGCACATCACCACCATATTCACTACTCCTGCTACTGCCATCAGCAATCCCTACTTTAACATCTCATCTCACCTTACACCCTTCGCCTCATTTTGGCCACATGAATCACGACCACTGTCGTTGCCTGTCAAATCCATGTGATCACCTGCAACCACATCCTCTACTCTCAATATAATAATCTTGTGATCATCAGCAACAAGCTGACCCAGACTCACTTGCAAACAACAGACATGTCTAAATAAGCACATGCATCCTGACATGAAATTAATTGATGTTAATATGGTTAAACATTCAAATACCAGAAAACTAACTAGTGTAGCTTGACTTTTAGTGCCCCTTTTCGAAAGACGAATAAGCCCTACAATATTGGACTCCCGCGATTCTGAATCTGATCTCACAAGTGCAATGTGAAATAGATAAACACCAAAGAGTCCAAATATGGCAAATCTTTTGAAAAATCGATTTTGAATAAAAAAAAATGTCAAAAATGGACTGATTTGCCAGATACAGAGTCGCCACCTAAATATTTTTGGAAAATTTAGGAAACCCATGACTAATGCCAAAGGCCACGTGTCTATCATCACCAAGATTGTCTCAGCTCGAGAACTTAGGTACGAGAGGGGAAGGTCATGAATTGAGCACCCCTGCTCATCTGATCAAATATTGGCCTCTATTAATCATGAAGTGAATTTTATTTACATTATATGCTTTTGTTTCGATTATTAGACCAACTTACTATGTGATGCGCACACACACAGGTATAAACTAATTTGCAAGAATTTGAATATTTGGTTCATGTTTGTTTACAAAATTGTTTTAAATATGTATCACTTGAAAAAGTGATCGCATGTAAACATTACACAAATTATTCCAATTTAAGTAACTAGCATTCATCCATAGGTGTTCAAAACAGTTTATCATTTAAGCATTTATCCTCATGGTAAGCATGCTAGATATGGCAACAATCACACGCATGCGACATGCTAAAGCGAGTAAAGGCTCACCTAGTACTCTAAGCCAAAAAGATGAAAAAGTTAGAAAAATGCAAGATCCTAACTATGCAACATGACTAATGCAACACATGCGATATGCAATTACTAAGCTCGGCTACTAATATAGTATATGAATCATTTAAATAGCATGTGGTCTAAACACATATTCAAAGAATGTTTAACTAACAATTCAAGTTAGAATAATGAACTGAGCCTCAGTGCATGCAATACAAGTGGATACAAACATGGAGAATGCTAAACAAAACATGATGCCTTCATCTAACCATCATAAGTAGGTAAATAAAAGGGAGAAAGACGTGGGGTTAGAAGACATACACATTATCAAAACATTGCGCCTTCACACAGGAGGGTCCGAATGAATAAACTAGATAACTAATTAAAACTAAGCTAATTAACTAACTATTACAAACCCAAATGAATAATTTAGCTAAACTACTTAACTAATTATTACAAACCGAATAAAATAATTAGTTAACTACTCTAGCTAATTAAATAATTACAATACGAAACGAATTAGTTATTACAAACACTACTAGAAAAAGGGGTATAAGCCACGGAATTTTTTGCAACGGCATATTTTCTGTCGCAAAAAGTAACCTTTTGCAACGGTTAATATTCCGTCGCCAATGGTCACTTTTTGCAACGGCAATTTCTGTCTCAAAAAAAGGAAAGAATATGTTGGATGATTTTTGCAACGGCAAACCGTTAGCCGTCGTGAAAGGCCTATTTTTTTGAGACGGCTTTTCCACTCCGTCGCAAAAAGATTATTTTTTGCCATGGCCTTTGTTGTGTCGTGGCTAATAGACCAGAAAAAGAAAAAAGGCTCCTTATTCTTTCTCTCTATCACGCCTCTATCTCTTTGTAACGCCCTCTTCTCTCCTCCTCTCTCTCTCTCTCTCTCTCTCTACCGACACCGTCGTTGGTATAGGAGCACACGACCACCACCGCCATTGATATCACCATCGCAAACCAGCAGCCATTCTCTGAAATCGAGGAGACGCAATCGAAGGGGTTTGACATTGAGATCACTGGCATATTGACTTTTTATACTCTTGCACACAACTTTTCGATGACACAAATCCAGATCTCACCCTCTGATTCATTTCCTCCTTTTTCAATTTCTCAGATTCTTCAATTCCCAATTCCTCTCTCCCAAATCCCCCCAACAATGAGGGCTCGATCGATCTCTCTGTCCTTCAACTGATTGTTAGCTTTCTGAGTTCACTCAATTTCGATGTCGATTTCGCAAGCTAATCATCCGACAGAGCAGATCGTGCCACAACAGCAACATCAACTGCCTTTGAAGCGCCAAATGCCATTCTACTCCATGAAGCTGCCATTTGGGGACTACCGCCAGTTTTCCTCACCGGCCCTCGACCTCAAGTTGAAGGAACCAGAGGCTATTGTGATAAAATCTCCGTGAGTTTGTTGTGTATATATATGCATGAGACTGTGTTTCAGTTTTGATTTTGAAGTGGGTTTGTGTAATTGATGAATTTTATTGCTTGGTTTTGTCATTAGAGTTAGTATTTTGTGGATTCGTTATTGGGTTTGGTGTAATAACTGTTTTGTTGATGCTTCATTCTTGGAACCTTGATTTATGGATATATGCATGAGACTGTGTTTGAGTTCTGATTTTGAAGTGGGTTTGTGGAATTGAAGAATTTTCTTGCTTGCTTGCTTGGTTTTGTCATTCGAGTTAGTAGTTTTGGGATTCGTTACTGGGTCTGATGTAATAATCATTTTGTTGATGTTTCATTGTTGATTTATGTGATCTAAATGCTATTCCAACTTATATTTATGACTTATTTTTTAGGATTCACAATTTTTTCTTTATAAACAGTGCTCCTTTATTTGCTGATAAGGTCCTCAGGATTGTTCAGTTCTTATAGATTTGCTAGAAAGACAAATATGCCATTGGAAGATATATTTGTGCCACTCTGAAGTTTTCTGCAGGTTGCTTTAAGCTATTGAAGACTACTACCAACTGAAAGATAACAATTATTTTAAGGAAATTATGAAATATCACTAAGATTATCTCTAAAATTCAGAGCTGGTTTTAACAGATTTTGGAAACTATGTATGTTGTGTTAAGGAGAAAGTCAGCCTTGTCAAACAGAATGTTGAGCAACTAAGAAACAATATATTTGCAGAATGAGTATAGTTGAGATGAGAATGCTTAGATAGATGTGTGGTAAGATATGAAAGATAGATATAGAAATGTCCATAGTATGAGTTCCCATGTTTAATAGAGGTGTGCTGCTAGTTAGTTTCATTTAAAAATTTTAATATTTGATTGAGTTACATGGTGTTTTGGAGTGCCCTTTCTTTGTGGGCTTTGGTCCTAGTTCTTACTGGTGGCTTGTGGTTTTTATTCTGTCAGGACAAAAGCTTAGTTATGTTAGTGGGGTTTCCTAGTTCTACATTGTTATGCTGATTTTATAGTTAGGGCTTAATATATCCAGCATGAAACCTAGGCTTTTGAAATTTGGTTTTAATTGAGTTTTCTAACCTAAACAATAGGAAGAAACCTAGGCTTTTATGTGTTTCATAGTCAAGCCCCGGTAATAATATGTCTTATTAAAATTATGATGATTGTGCTGTTTATGTTTTCAAAGCCAATCAATATATATGAACATTATGATAATATTATCCTTGCATCAAATGTCGATTGACTTTTCCATATAATTGTATTCTAAAATTTGCAAACATAGGGCTCGTATTAAATTGGAAAAACTATTCGAGTGTCTTTTAGCCATTAAAGATGAAGAGTGAAAAGCATACTTAAATGGTCGAGTCCAGTTATTGGAACCCTAATCGATATGTGGAAGCTTTTGGCATCCTCTTCAAACACATGTCGAGAAAAGGGGGAAAGACACAAAAAGCGCCAAGGATGGCAAAGTCCAATAGATCTAGATCTCAAACTCCTGTGTCAAATGTTGGTGAGTATTACTATCTGAACTTTTATTTTGGGTCTCAATACTTATAATTTTGCAAAATATTTATATGAATGATTATTAATAGTCACAAAAATATTTTTTTGCAATTGATATTTTCATGATTTGCTATGTCTCTTGTTTACAACTTTTCATTGAACTACATTTTTGTATTTTCAGGATCTCCTTCAGGCAATAATCTTACTCCAATTGGTCCTTGTCGTTATGATAGCTCCCTCGGTAATTTTTGCTTAAGCCTTTATTTCTTGATTTTTGATTTTCATATTTTTCTTTTAATTGTAATTTAAAATTTTCTTTTTGGTTGTAAATGTTTCTTGATTTATTTTTTTTATTGACTCTATTTCATATTCCTTGTCAAGTAGAGCAAGAACATGCCATAAAGTGACTAGTGACAATGTGTTGTAATTTTTATTTACGTCTACTCACAAAAAAGTTCATCAATCTGATCAAACATCCTGAAGATGATATTCTTGATCTAAATAAAGTTGCTGACACATTAGAGGTAACTATACTATTCACCAATCTGTGCATCATTTGTTGTGATGTTTTATTCAATTAAAGGGTTTCTGTTGGCGTATATATGATATAACAAATGTCCTTGAAGGAATTGGTCTCATCGAAAAGAAGCTCAAGAATAGAATTCAATGGAAGTACGGATGTATCCCTAAATTTTCACGAACTCAATGGCAGTTGTTTTATATTTCATTCTTTCATAATTTTATTGATTCTAGTAATCACCTCAACCACATGAGAAGCTAATTACTAGATAATTGATTAATCAGGGGAGTTTGATGTGTCAAGGCTAGGGGAGACTGATGAGAATGTTGTTACCATACAGGTATGTGGAAGCTGTAAATATATAAGCTTGTTGGCATGTAGAACTTTTAGTGGCTTAGAGATAAATGAACAACTTTTGAAAATGTGCATACATGTGTTTTACTTTGTTTCCACGTTCTCTCTCTCTCTCTCTCTCTCTCTCTCTCTCTCCCCAATCAATTTTGTGGTGTATTGTTCAGAAAGCTTTTTGATTTACTCTAATAATTGATATTTTAATCACTGACAGGACATGATTGGTAATATTAATTTCAATTTCTGTAGTTATCCCAAGTGTAGAATTGAGTCTTGAATGCAGCTAATGCCTAATGCCTAATGCCTATCATTAGTTTTTTAATGGTATATTTTTTACTATTATGATTTATCATTCTTCCCTCTTTGTTTGCATATGTTTGCAATGTTCTTGGTACTTTTGAGTTTTGTTCTTTTAATGGAGAAGGTAAAGCATTTTTTTAACAGTGGCTTGGAAGAGCAGTAGTTATCTTTTGATTTATTCAGCCTGATTTCGCGTAGAAAACAACTACTATGCCCAGTATGGAAACTGAAAATTCAAATGTTTTATGAAAGAAGAAATCAAATTGCTTGCTAATGAAGCATTCAAAGGTAAAGATGATTAGGCATCTCTAGTTTAATTCAGTAAGTCACTTATTATCCTTCAATCAAGCTTTTCTGCTGAAAAATGATTCAAAGTTGTACCAAGCACTGTAGAGCAATATTCTTGATGCTGCTTTTCACTTCTTCATTTGTCCGACCATGTTGATTTTTCCCTTACAAAGACATAAATATTCTCAAGCTATTGATTTGTATACTCAAGCAATTGAACTACACAGTGAAAACGCAGTGAACTCGGGCAATCGTATAATTGCTCACGCTAGACTTGAGGAGTGTGGTAGTGCAATACAGATATGGCGATTACATGTCAGATGCATCAAGGGCTATTGAAGTTGATCCCAAATATTCAAGGCATGCTTTGCAATCTGAAACTTTTGTGGGTCATGTGCTTTTAAAATTCTGCTAAGTATTCTTGTCAATTATTTTTATCAGTTAAATATATGTGCAATTTTGATTGTGGTGGCTGAAACTATGCCTCTTTAAATGTAGAGTGGGAAGTCTGCAGCTATCTATGCTTGTGCAAAAGAACAAGATTTTCTTGTTATTGAGGTACTGATAAATTGGTGATATCCTTGTTATTGGACCATTTTGCTCATTATCATTTTGAAAATTAAAGGCACATGCAACTTGAGTGATGGCCCTACCATCTGTCCAACCCACATAGAAACTTCTGAATGCACAATTTATCGTTCAATCAGATGCAATTTTCTCTTCCTGAAGTGATTTAAAATCAAGCCTTTTCTTTTTCTTTCTTCTTGCTTCTAATCCCGAGGTGCAACATTTTATATTGCTCCAAATGTGAATTTCAACTCTCATCTTTAGGTTCATGACAGCTTAAGATTAAGCTTTTCAATAAAAGTTCCTTCCCCTTGTAAAGAGTCTTGCAAATTGAACATTTATCTGTTATTGTATGTTTAGATAATCCCTGCAATATTGGGATTCTCATATAGATTTATTTCATGTTCACCTGGGATTCTCTTCCTGAAGTGATTTAAAATCAAGCCTTTTCTTTTTCTTTCTTCTTGCTTCTAATCATTTTAGTTTGCTCCAAATGTGAATTTCAACTCTCACCTTTAGGTTCATGACAGCTTAAGATTAAGCTTTTCAATGAAAGTTCCTTCCCCTTGTAAAGAGTCTTGCAAATTGAACATTTATCTGTTGTTGTATGTTTAGATAATCCTTGCAATATTGGGATTCTCATATAGATTTATTTCATGTTCACCTGGCTAGGGTTTCATTTGTGGGCTTGAATTATGGAAACTACAAATTAGTGTTATGTAATTTGAGAATCATTAGTGCAGAGTGGGTTCCTTAGCTAGTTTCTTAGTTTTTCAACAAGGATTATCCAAATTTTGATCAGACATCATTCTGCTTAGTTCTCTGGTTTTATTTATCAAATTGGTTTACTTCTTCCAAAGGCTGCATAGTTTATTTGATTTGTGTGATGAATAAACATTGGCTATTTCAGTAAGTTTCTTTGCTAGCTGCTACCACATGTGTTTACTGGTTGTCTAGCAGCAATCATGCTTTTTCTATTAACAAACCATCCATTTGTCAAATGATGCCTAAAAATATTCAATGCTCATATGAAAGCTTCCATTACATGACCTGAACTCATTGTTTATTTTCTTTGAAAGGTGATGCTGCATCAATTACTTGTTTTATGGGAATAACTTCTTCAGTTTTCTCTTCACTACCAAAGGAAAAGCAGGACTTCATTCTTACTTCCTCTGTAAGTCTTCCAAAAAACAAAAAAAATGTAATATTGTCAGTAAAACAAAGATAACTTCGTTTATTCATCTGTCCATTTTACCTGCAACACCTTTGTAGGTCAATACTGCTCTGAATGATGAGTTTTCTTCAGTCAGATCTGCTGCTTGTCGTGCCTTTGGTGTCATCACATGTTTTCCACAAATTACTCAGAGGTAATACCGACATATTGTAAACTGTTGAAATCCGTTTGGTACTTACTGAATAGACAGAAATTTATGAGGAATTTAAATCATATAGTGCAGAGATCCTTGGCAAATTTATCCATGCTGCTGATATTAACACTCGTGACCCGTTAGTCTTGGTAATATTTCTGGTTTCATCTATATGTGTGTGCAAATGTGAAATTTACCATTCCTGTACATTTTAAGATTTGTATCTTATGTATGTAAATAATTCCTGTTAATAGGTGCGGATTACAGCGTCTTGGGCTTTAGCAAATATATGTGACTCTCTCTATCATTATAATAATGTTGTTACCTTCAAAAGGTGTTTTGTGGGTGAGCTTAAGCTTTATTAGTGTGATTTATCATATATATTTCTTTCATAGAATTGGATTAAGTTATTTGACTATATATTTCTTTGATGTGTTAGATTTGAAGGTGGCCTCCCATTTAATTGTACTCTTAATTAAGCGTTCCTTGCCACTGACAAAGGACAGTGACAAGGTAAGCACGTTAAGTTGCCATTTTTTTCTCTCTTAACATTTAGGTATAATGCTTTGTCACCACAAACCAGAATCGTTTATGAAGTACAATTTGGTTTTACTTTTTACTTCTCTCTCTAGCATGCACCTGAATGAATTCTATGTAGTGGTCTTCTTTTAGATTTTTAACTTTAAATGTTGTCTCTAATGGTGGTTCAGATGGATGAAAAAATCTCTATTTTTGTCTTTTTTTTATTGAAATTAACTATTCAAGCTATTGTAGAAAGGGGAGCTGTGGCAGCGTCACTTGAACTACCAAGAAACATGCTGAAATTCGTTGACCTATCACATGTGGCCAATAAATTGGATCCACCATCATGAGGGATGCACCTCGCCCACTTGGTGTTCACTCCATCAGCTCTTCACTATGCACGTTGCCTTTTTGGTGGTTCACTCACCGCATCGAGGTTCAGCTTCACACCCAGAGCTATATGGGCTATATAAAACTTAATATTTGCATATTTATGGCTTAAATTTTAAATACTGAGAGATGAGAATTATCTTTTACTGATTTCTGTTTCCAGTATGTTTCGTGGGAGGTCTTTTTATTTGTCTTGATATTTATCATATGTGGAAGCACTTTTACACACTGATGGTTTTGGAGTCAAGTGGCATATTACCCCACCATCCCTGTTTGAAGAATATTATGGCTTCATGTTGTCCACCGCTGTTGGATTTTGTATTCTAATAAAATATTCAAAAAAAAAATTTCATGCTCTTCATGTGTAGGACTATGCATAACACATAGGGTTACAATTCAAATATTACTTGTAAATGAATAAATGACATAGAAAGGCAAAATTTCAATAATAGTTAAATTTCATTGACCATTTGAAAGATGTTTCACTATGCAGTCCTTTGATCTTTTTTGGATTATCATCTTAATAGTCATGATAATGCAAATTGATGATCGTTGTTTTCTACAGTTTTCTTTTCTGGTAACAAGTTTAAACAAAACTGATAGGGTGAATGTTGTTTCTATTTGATATTTTAGTGAAAATTTACCCTTTTTTCCAGCTCATTAATTGAAAATTTACCTTGTTCTCAGGTGCTTTTACTTAGCTACATCCTACAGTTTGGCTAGAAAGAGGACAGAAGCATATGCATTGTACTGCCGTGCTCATTCTCTATCTAATGATGCCCTTAAAAAACTTAAAAGTCTGACTACTGCTGATGAGGTATATATATTTTGGTTTTGGTTTACTACTTTACTTTGGAGTATATTCATAAAACTGTATAGAACTTATATGCAGCTGCATGAAGTGATGATGTTACTGATGTCCTGCGATTGAGACATTGGGAATCCTTCTCTCAAGTTCATATTAGAAAGAACTTTTTTTTTGGCTTTAATTATTCAATTAGTATAATTTGTTGTGGTTCTTCACTATCATCAATTCATAATTTTCTTAAAGGACCATCAGTTTGCTGAAGCTTATAGACTTTGGCTTAAGATTGGTGACCCAAAAACATGTAGTAACATGATTTCTCACATTTTCCTCTTTCTTGCTACAGGTAATGATCGAGGAGTTGAAGATGTTATATGATGATGAGGTCTACAATTTGCATAGAACATGCAATAGGAATCATAGAGGAGGAGAAGGCTCCGAAGAATCTCTTGAAAAAGATCTCTACAATATCATTAACTGGAGCTGATAGTGGAGCTTACTGTTGATATTAAAACAAACTATAATATATATGTTTTTTATTTGCATTGTTGATATTTTTGTTTTGTTTTAGATACAAAAATTTAAGTTCTTGAATATAAAAAATTATTGGTATTGTTGGAGAATGTTTTATATATTTTTGTAAAGAATATTTGGTTGACAATTGTTACAGGGTACATATGTACGGAAGATTTTGTGAATGTGAATGTGAATGTGGATGTGTGTGGATGTGGATGTATTTTATTTTAGAAAATATTAATAATTTGTACAGGGAATGAATTAATAAAATATATATTGATTTTATGAAAATAATTTAATTGCGACAATAACAACCGTTGCTAATGTAATCATCATTTTCTTATATTTTATTAGCAACGGGTTAACCTTTAGCATATACATATTAGTTCAAATCTTTAGCGACGGTTTAAACTGTCGCAAATATAGTATTGATTTAATTCTAGTTTTTTGCGACGTTTTAGACCGTCGCTAATAATATTTTTTGCGACGTCAAATACCGTCTCTAAAAAAGTTTTTGCGACGGCAATCAACATCGTCACTAAAAATGCCGTTTTTTTTCCCTTTTTTGTGTCGGGCGAAACCGTCGCAAAAACCATTGATTAGCCGTCGCTACAAGAAAGCGACGGTTTGTAACCGTCGCAAATACTTTTTGTCACGCCCCTTTCCGCCACCCCCCATTTTCCGTCGCTACTCCGTCGCAAAAAGTCTTTTGCGACGATATATGGACCTTTTGCGACGTTTGACACCGTCGCAAAAAGTCCGATTTTTAGTAGTGAAAGTCACTACTTCAAGCACAACATTAATATTAACATCACTTCACATATCCCAAGGATCGAGGAAGGGTTCATGCATGAATGCATTTCTACCCGAAGAAGGCCACTATTTTGCTACCAGATACCTCTCTTGCACAATAGAACACTTACACTGTTTTTCCACTTCAAGACCAATTTTGTTATGCTTCAAAAGTACACTGCTAAATTTTGCACCGGTGGCCGGCACATGCCCTAAAACTAACCATCAAAAGTTGGTAAATAAAAGGAAGAAAGACGTGGGGTTGGAAGACATTCACACATACACGCACACTTATTACAACATTTGCCCTCTCGACGGAGAGTCCGAATAATAAGCTAACTAGCTATGCTAATTAAACTAATTATTACAAACCACAACTAATTAACTAACTTAGCTAATTAATTATTACAACACAAATTAAACTAATTAATTACAAAACATGCAATTAAATACAACTAGCTAGTAAAGCGATAAAATGGCATCGCGGGCAAGGGAGGCATGCATGCTCAGTCGCGTCCTCCCGGAAATCCACCGCCTTGCCTCAAGATGCCTCTGTTTGCACACTTCTGTACTTCTAAAAATTATGCCAACTTCCAGAATGCTTCTGACCCACCTTAGGAATATGCTGAGGGATGGTCGGCCAAGAGGGGTGGTCATCGACCAAAGTTGATGGCCATCGGCCACTTTTGATAGCCGATCGGCAGCCTTGGTAGCTGTTTGGCAGCTTTGATGGCTGGTCGGCCACTGCTTCCTGCAATTTCTCCTTTTGCTGCAATAGAGCACAAACAGAGGCATGGCAGTGTATTTGGAAGGAAATGTGTGTGTAACCACACTCTTTATTATGTCTCAAGCTCAAAGGAGTATAGTGCTCGGCTCTCAAGCCACCAATTACGCATTTCGATGCTTGATGGCTAAAGAGTCAAGCTTGCATAATGTTGATGAATGCACAAATAACATATAGGACTTGAGAGGCCTTCGCCCTATCATGCACAATCAAGGGGGACGGCAACGAAGAAATGAGGCGCGTTTCATCACTTCAAGTATGAAACGCCCCTCGTTTCTCGTGTTTGGATCAACGTCCGATCCAAACACATGCAATGCATCACACATGCAAATAACATGCTATCTAACAATGTTAGAGTGGCACTCATGAGGTTTCATCATATAAGCAATGCATGCATGGCATGTTTGGAGGCTAAAGCATCAAAACAAGTAAAGAGCATCATGCAAGAGGCATGCAATACCATACTCAATGGACTTAAACCAACCCCAAACAGACCTCATGCATGCCCAAACAATGGCCAAAATATGCTGAAACTTAAACACAAGAAGCAAGAAAAGCATGCTCAACTCATGGCTCGCAAGCAAGGCACAAAGCTCAACCCTCAAATGCATTGAAAGAGTGATAAACATGAGAGTATAACAAGGCTATATGCTCTGAAATTATGTGTTAAATGATGCCATATCACTCAAACAACACAAGTATAGCATGCAAGAGGCCCTAAAGCACAAGGCTGGTAAAGAGCAATACACAATGAGCATGCAATACTAAGCTTAAACAACTAAACTAGCTCTGGACAGAGCTCAACCATGCCAAAACAAAGACCAAAACATGCTGAAGAGGGAGCCCAAATACAAGCATGCATACACATTGGCTTACAAACAAGGCATGAAGACACAAATCTCAAACACATTGAAGGAGTGGAAAATGTGAGAGTGTGGTAATGAAATATGCTCTGAAATAACATTCCAAATGATGCCAAAACATGCAAATACCTCAAGCCAAGCATGCAAGGTACCTCAAAACTTAAAGCTATTGAAGGCACTTGCACTATAACTATACAAAGCATGACTCATATGACCAAGACCACTCAAAATAGTCCTAAAGCATGTCAAAAAATTATCAAAAATGTGCTGGAATTGAGCCAATACATGCTAAAATAATAGGCTACAACATCAAGCATATTAAGCTAGTAAGCACGATTTGCACTACAAGTACAAAATGCAAGCAAGAAGTGACCAAACCAGCCAAAATTAGAGTTATATCAGGTCCTAAAATTCACAAAAACATGCTTGAAAATAGCTAACATAAGCCACAAAAAGATGCTATTTTACAAGGCTAACAAGGCATGGCATGGAGAGACAAAGAGGGAGGCTATCCCCTCCTATTTGGGACCTCAAAACAAGTTTTCTACCATTGAAATTCCTCTGGAATTCGGTGGTTTTAAGGCCAAAAAGAAATTGTTTGAAAAGCTTGAAAGATAGCTCAAAAGGCCTTACAAGCCAAGGAGCAAAATGGAGGAAACACCCCCTAGCCAAACAAGGCTCAAACCAACATTTTTAGGAATGAAAAACAGAGGTTTTTGTAGTTCAACACCACCACAAAAACAGCCCCAAAGTAGTTGAAAACTATGGCAAAGCTAGTATGCAAAACAAGCTAAAAGGGGGGTGAGTGATTACCTTTGAAACACAGCAGCAAAACAGCCACTTTGTTGGCTCAAATGACCTTCCAACAACCCAAAAATAAGTTCCAAGGGACCTCAGCCCATAGATATGCAACTTTGATGAAGGATGCCTAGGCAAACTAGTTGTGTTTCTCTACTTCTATGCACAAAATGGCAAGAGAGAGAGAGACAGAGATTTTGCTCTAAAAATTTTGTAGAGAGAGAGGGAGTTTAGTGAGAGAAGCTCTCAAACTTTTTAAAATGTTCTCACCCTCTAAAACAATAGATATGGCATCCATATATAGCAAAAAGAGAGCATTTGGTCGAAAATATCTGAGTTAGGATAGCTGGCACAAGCTGGAAACAACTGGAGGAGAAATATCTTCAAAAATTCTAAGTTTGGGTCACTCTTGGCCGGCCGGCCATCTTTGGGCCCGACTTGCTACTTGTGATGGCCGACCGGCCATCTCCATGGCCGACTGTGCACATTTGTGGCCGACAGGACATTCTGCTCTGCAAGTTCAACTTCAAACGGGCATAACTCCTTCATATGGACTCCTTTTCAGGTCATTCTTGTGTCCAAATTGAAGCCCTGAAAGTAAGCTTTCCAATGGTGGTAGCCTTGCATCAAAATTTCAAGTGTGTTAAGAGATATCCCTCTTTTAGTGAAGACTGCTCATTTCGACTCAATTGGATTGATGCCTAACTTCAACCAACCATATCTCCCTCATCCGGACTCAACTTTAGGAGATTCTTGAGTGAAAAATGAAGCCCCAGAAGTCTTCTTTCCAACGGTGGTGGCCTCATAGCTTAAATCTAGGTGTGTAGATGGATAGGCCTGATTTAGCGAGAGCTACTTGACTCTCTCTCAACGATTAATGCCCATCTTTTCCCCCAACTTGGTTTCTTCCCTCTCATCTTCTTTTCTTCAACTCCAAACCCCTAAACAAGATGTTTTAAAGATTTTTCAAAGAGTTCACCTCTCTTTCATTCATTTCCACTTTGTCCTTGCTCGGTTTACCGAAAAGCGCAACATTTAACGAAATGTGAGCCTCGGAGCATCGCAGAAACCTTTTTCAAAATATTTTGAAAGAGAGGGTTTTAAGATCTAAAATCTTTTTGGTCCAACAATGGGGTGTGAGGTTTGGATTTGGAGTTCTCCTTGCCAAAGAAGTTGAACCTTTGCATAGCATAGCCTGCATCACTAAGTAAGCAATCAGCGGCGCCCAAGTCATAAGAGCAGTCAAAAATGGGTTGTCTATAGCCGGTAGGTTAGAAGTGATGGCCTGCCGACCACTGTTGCCTAGTTCTTCCTATTATAACAGAGAGCAAACAAAGCAAGAGCAGGGTATTCCCAAAGGTTGTTAGCATAACTCACCCCTCCTTATAATTAAACAGCTCAAAAGAGTGGCAAAATTTGATTCACAAACCATCAACGAATGCAATTTCATTGCATGATGGCTCATGAACCAAAAATGTGCAAGTTCAATTAATGCAACAAAACCACCTCCTTATC
This sequence comes from Camellia lanceoleosa, assembly GCA_025200525.1. Classification (NCBI taxonomy): domain Eukaryota; kingdom Viridiplantae; phylum Streptophyta; class Magnoliopsida; order Ericales; family Theaceae; genus Camellia; species Camellia lanceoleosa. The sequence goes on from CM045760.1 coordinate 44,442,992, forward strand.
ATGAATGATCGAGGGAAGTAGTTGACAATAAATATTGAGTCGTTTGCATCACTCATGAGTATGAAACGACTCGATACTCAAGGGTTCAATTAATGTCCAATTGAACCCAACAAAGTTACTATCTTGTATCATTTTTAGTCCCCAATTTTATTACTCCATTTTAAATTACCAAGCATTCTTTAGTTCATTAAGTCCAAAAGTGAGTTTAAGTTGCCTAAAGGAGAGAAGTGTCAAATCAAAAGTCTGCTTAAAGCATGAGAGAGATGTCATGCCATTGATAATGAACCCCTAAAAGGGATTAAACCATTAAGCATGACAACCTCAATCTCAAGCTTAAAAGAACAATAGGTTTGAAACAACTCTCAAAGAAAAGCCAAGCAAAAGCCAAGAAAGGAGGGAGGTTGTAGAGATGATTAAAGATGATCACAAGTAAGGAAAGCCATAAATAAACACTATCAACTCAAATAGGATGATGGATAAGGCCTACACCACCAAACCTATGAGGACAATTGCACTACAAACATGCAATACAAAGCTCAAATGCAACAAGCAGCTAAAAACAATCCTAAAACAATGCTAAATTAGTCCTAAAACATGTTGGAATTAAGCTAAACATAACTAGAACAATAAGCTAAAACATGGAGCATGCTAGGCTAGTAAACAAACACAAGGAGGGAATGCTAACCCTTCCAATTTTGGGACTTCAAAACAACATTTTAGTCACTGAAAAAGCTTTGAAAATCAGTGTTTAAAAGTTCAAAAAGAGATGGTGTAAAGATGGGAAACACAAGGATAAAGGTTAGAAGAACAAAGTGGAAAAAGGGTGAACCACCCCTCCACCCTTTGAGGCCTTAAACCATAAGTTTCAACCCAAAAATATAGAGTTTATACGGCCCAAAAACAAAGGAAAAACAATAGGAAAAAGAGTAAATAAAGCAAGAAGAGAAACAAAGCTTTATACCTCTTGAAGAGAAGAACCAATTCTAGGCAACAAATCAAGGCAAACACACCCTCAAGAGCTCAAACTAGGCTCAAAGGTACCTTAACTCAAATATGGTGAGGTTTGATTTAGAGTGCATATATAAAAGGTTGCAAAAAAGCTAAGAAATTACAAGAGAGAGAGAGAGAGAGAGAGAGAGAGAGAGAAAATTTTTGCTCTAAAAATTCCAACCTTGAAAATAGAAGGGGAGGCCTCCTATATATAGAAAACCATGCAACTCCCTCAGAAATATCAATACATACACGTATAAGCAGATGTATGCATCTGTGCCAATAGTTGGCACAGCTAGCACAGCTGGTAAAAAAATATCTGCAAAACACACTTGTGGCCGGCAGCCAAAATCAATGGCTGGCAGCCTATAAAAGTGGTTGGCAGGCCACAAGAGGTTGCAGGCTTGAAGATCTCTAGTTTTGGTCCAAAAATAAGGCAATAGGTGCGTAGGGTTTGAAAGGCTTAAAGTTGTGGCATTCTGTTGAGGACTCCGAGCACTCGACAAGCATATACACATTCATCATTGGGTGTGCAAGTGGTGACATCAAAGTCGTAAGGAAGGTCAAAATAGGGTGTCTACAGTTTCCCTTCTTTGACAGAACTCGAAGTCATGAGATGATGTGAGTGAATGTCAAAGCCCGAAAATGACCCATTTTGACAAGGCCGTAAGACTTAGACAAACAATCAAGACAGAAATAAATGGTTGCACTCGCAGGTTACCTACGTATCCGTTTACAAGGAATCAAACCAGCATAGTTCTAGGGTAAGATGCAAATGAAAACTCATGATCATGCAAGGTGATGCAATAATCAAACCAGCATATCCGTTTGAAAACTAGACTCACACGCTTCACGAAGCAGGCTATTTTGAAAACTCATGATCATACAAGGTGATGCAATAAGCAATAACAAGTGCAATAAGCAAGATAAAAATATATGAATGAGTAGTTTCAAGCTTAAAACCAACACAGGTTCCATGCAAAAAGATCCAAAACACAGTCTAACCAAGCAAAAACGCAAGACGAGGAAAGAAAACACTGCTTAGGGTTATGTTTCATGAATCTTGAGAAACTAAGCAATGAAAACTGCTTGGGGTCGCGTTTCAAGTGTCCCGAGATGAAAACCGCTCAAGGTCGCATTTCATGCGTCCCGAGATAAAAGAAAAATCGCTCAGGGGCATGGTTCATGTGTCCCGAGATAAAACCCGCCCAAGGCTGAGCTTCACGCGTCCTAAGATACAAGAGAAACCGCTCGGGTTCATGTTTCACGTGTCCCGAGATAAAACACGCCCAGGGCTGCGCTTCACGCGTCCTGAGATAGAAGAAAAATAGCTTGGGCTTGTGTTTCACGCGTTTCGAGATAAAACATGCCCGGGGCCGTGCTTTACGCGTCCTGAAATAGAAGAAAAACTGCTCAGGCTTGCATTTCAAACGTCCCGAGATAAAACACGCCCAGAGCTGCACTTCACGCGTTTTGAGATAGAAGAAAAATCACTCGGGCTCGCGTTTCACGCGTTCCGAGATAAAACACGAGGCACAAAAGAAATGAACAAGTGCGATAGATGATGAAGTAAGCGAGTGCGATAGATGCACAAAGTGAATAAGGTTACAAGGCAATATGTTGACAATGCATGTTCCATGCAAAAGAGATAACTAATGTACGATGTTAATTGAAAGAATGTTCTATGCAAGAAACAAAAAGCATATTCTATACAAAATTAAAAGCATATTCTATGCAAAATTGAAAGCATATGCTATGTAAGAATCATGACTGATGCAGGACACGCGTGCAACATAAGTATAAAGGCACATTCTATGCAACAAAAGAGAACAAATACATAATTTAAAAAAACGAATAAAACCGATATTCGGTGACAACCTTTGATTTACCTCTCGAAGTCTTTGAAACATGTTCAAAAATGATACACCTCGTTCATGTTGGCAAGTGGGGAACATTGTGTGCCAAAACACGGTTTTGAACTCCCTTAGAATTAATCTGGACCCACCAGTGAACCTTCTATATACTTCTTGGAAAATAGAGACATAAAACAGCATCATGACATAGAGAAGGGCCACCGGCCACGCGCCGACTACAAGGGAAGAACGCCGGCCACCAATTCAGCTTGCCAACCACCCATGACAGTTTCGGGGCAATATGGTCTTTTCACGCGTAGGTCTTTAAGTATACCTCCCCATACTTCATTTCCACACACCAATACATCCGAAAACCCTCTCCCTCTCTCTCTAGGTGTATCTTCTCTCTAGATTTGTGCTTTACACGCATTTTCCAACGCCCCACGCAAACTTTTTTCGTAAAACCCTCTTGATTCTCTACACTTTGAACCGATCAGATTTTGATTTTGTCACTTTTTTTGCATTTTCAACACTTTAGGTTTGTTCCCCTCAAGTTTCTCTCGGGTTTCGTGAACTTTCCCAGATTTTGACTTCTTTTCCTATTTTCTCTCTCCTAGGGTTGACTTTTTCCAAGTTTACCCTATTTTCTCCAATTTTTTTTCACATTTCACATACTTTTCACCCATTTTCCAGATGGCGGGCAATATGCCTCACGACGGAGCTCCTTCCAAGGTTCCACCTGTGTTTCCACCTATAGCCGAGGTAGAGGAGCCAGTAGTTGCCGAGATCGGCGGAGCGACAGAGGACATTGAGGCTAACCTTGAGGCGGAGTTCACACCAGAGTTCGAGCCAAAGCCGTTACCACTGAGGGTGCGGCCCTTTGATCCGGCAACATATCATCCCCGCACACACATATTACCACCTTGAGGCATCAGGCGTTTCAGTGACTTCACTCGTAGCGTACCAAAGGACTTACTGAGGGAGCCGGACTCCCATCTTTCTTCCAATGCTACAGAGGTATGAACTATGTTTCCATGCATTCCTGCCTTTCATTTAACTACATTTCTTGCACTGCCTTTCATCTGATTACTCTTTCATCGCTGCTTGATTCACTCTTTTTTTTTTGCCATAGGGAGACTCCTATGGCTACAGGGGGTACGGAGCAACAACGGTAAGGGATTGGTATGATGAGCTCCTTGCCAGGGTCCATGATATGATCAATGAGGCTAGCTTCGGCCTTTTCTGCTCCGGACTGTCACACGTCATAGCGAGCCCCCCCTTCTCAGAGCGCTGGTGGAGAGATAGTGGGACACCACCAATTCTTTCCACCTCTTTACTGTTGGGAGATGACGATGACTCCCTACGACTTCGCCATGCTCACAGGCTTAGGAGTAGGGAGTGATTCGATCCCCTTTGACACAGACATGGGCGAGTGAGAGGCTACTTGGATCCACTTGCTAGGGACACGCCCACCGCTATACAGATTGGCCATGGTGAGATACAGTTGGTTTGCCGAGCAGTTCCACGGAAGCAAGCCTGAGACACTAGAAGAGATGGAGTAGTATGCCTGGGGCTTCCTGATGTTTGTCCTTGGTACCACCATGTTCTCGAATAGATGAAACACCATAGGTTTATACCTGCTGAGCACCCTGGTGACCCTACCCTGGGTTCGGTTCTATGACTGGGGTGGAGCTAGCTGCGCCACCCTCTATGGCTACATGAGCTCCACTTCCTGCATGAGGGGAGAGCGGGTCGGAGGCTACTGGAGAGCCTGGAAGGTATGCACTTCACTTCCCTCTTTGCACTTATACTTTCTACTTCACATTTTCTGCTTTATATCTGTTCAACACCTGTGCTTTCTACTTTGCACTTTCTGTATCTGTTCATACCGTTGCTTTTTGCTTTGCACTTTCTATATCCATTGACATTGTTGACAACCACTGCCCTTTCCTTGCAGTTATGGGTTTACGTGTATTTTCTGGCCCTCGCTCCAGAGCCTATGGAGGGAATCCCCCCTATTGTCTCTTACTTACGATGGTGCCAGCGCCGGAGTCGTGAGACCTTCGTCTTCTTTCGCCGTTATTTCGATACAGTGGTTGCCGATGAAGTAACTCGAAACTCACAGTTATTTTTGCTTTAATACTGCTCTGATTCACACTTTGGCAACTGACGGCAACTAACAATCTATACATTCTCTGTTTGTAGATCACATAGCAACCCTGGGCAACGATGCCGGTTGGAGTGAGAGACCAATATATGGGAGCTTGGGGCACATCTCGCTTCCGGATTCCGCTGAAGTTCCTAGACTATCGGGCTTGGTTTTTGAGTGAAAGATTTGTACGCCAGACTGTGGGCTCGCTTGATCCAGTCATTGTGATGCCACCCCCAACGTCTATGAGGACAGCGGATAGCCTACCAGTTGACGCAGTCATACAGTTCATGGTAGGCCTAGACACTGACTTCTTCAGAGAAGAGGACGACTACACAACATTCATTCAGATCTATCATATGTCTCCTCTAACGGGCGTCACGCAGGTGAGGGAGTAGGGGCTCCTGTGGCAAGCGAGACAACTCGGGTGACTAGGGCCCACACTAGATGGGCTCCTCCCATTGAGCAAACTACCCTATTGGTCAGAGCTTTCCACTGCACTCACATGCTTGCAGCCGACTAGGACTTCTTACCAGATTCCGATCGAGCCGGCAGAGGCTAGGCACGAGTATGTCAGAATTCAAGGCACGTCTCAGGTATGGACCACACTTTACAATTTGTACCCCATATTTTCATTTCAGATATGTTTCTTATAGACATTGATTACCCAAACACACTTGCAGGAACCTATAGAGTATACAGAGAGCCTCCTCGAGCTAGTCGTTTCTCTAATGGGCATGGTGCAGAAAAAAGAGATGTTGCTTGGTCTCCACGGTATCGTGGTAATTTCTTTCAGTTCAGCATGCATTTCATTACTAACTCTGTTTGTGCATCACGCTATCATGTTTCTATGGTCCATCGGTACTTTAACTATAGTCTTTCCCAAACTGCAATGATACACTGCATTGGCATACTGTACTCACACATTGTACTCATACTGTATCTAATTTCTGCATAACACTTATTATGCATACCATGCCTGTATCTGATACACATACTGTAGATGATATGTCGACAACTGTTCTTTTCAGATTTCATCTATACCAAGGGCACCAACGGCAGCAGCAGCAGCACCAGTACCGGCAGTACCTCCTCTAACAGCAAGAAGGAGAAAAAACAGGCCCCAGCTCATGGCTGAGATGTAAGTTGCGATCGAGGCAGGGATAGGGGCACCCAAGGCCAAAGCAGCCTTTCATAGCCCATTTTGAGCGTTGATGATGCTGAGACTAGTGACTTTGAGGAGGTAGTGAGTCAACATGCTGAGTCATCTGAGAGTGGAGATGATAATGCTGGCTCGGGGTCCGAGAATAGAGGTGATGCAAAGACGGGCTCTCAGGCAGGGAGAGGAGATGATACCGACTTCGGTTCAGAACCTAATTCCGATAGTGGTACTGATGGAGATAGTGCCCCCGAGTCCCTTCCGAGGAAGAGGACGAAGAGGACCTCTCAAGCCTGAGGCGACTGGCGCCGATTTTTCTTTTGTACTTTTTTCTTAGTTTCTTTTTTGTTTGGTAGCATTAGCACATGTATAGCTTCAGATGGGTTTTATTTTTTTTTCTTTTGAAACTTGTACTCTTCTTTTAAAAAACCATGATCGGAATAAAATCTCACAATTTTTATGAAAAGTGTTGTTATTTTTGCATCGTGAGCACCATATTTACATGGAACGAAAATGGAATCGAATTTACCAAGAGAGCGCTTGATTGAAACAATGTTCTTAATCGGGTAATGAGTCGACCAACAACCAAAATACAAAATACAACGCGATAAATCAAGCAAAAACAACTCCAATACAAAAGACTCAAAACAAGACCTTAAAACACACAAAGATCAAGACAAAACACATCCTTCCAACGTTGCCCAGCACACAGATGGACGGCAGGCCAAAAAAGAGAGCTGCCGGCCACAAGTGTGAGGAACCTCCAGATTGTTGACAGCTGGCTTGCACTCACAGCCTTATCTTCTACAAAAGGTTCTGCTTCGTGATTTCTTCTCCAAAACCTCATTTCAGTTGTTATTTCTTCCACAAATAGAGATATTCCTTGCCAAGAAGCTCACAGATTAGATAGCTACTTAAACGGCACGGAAAAGGTAAATTTTCTAGGGTTTCAACATAAATACACTTTTCTCGTTGAGCCACACTCTGCTTTGCTTTTTGTTCCTCCATGTTGTGGCCCGATGCTGGGATCCGATTATGCATGTATTTCGCTTTGGAACACAAGAAATGTGCCTAACTCTTGAAGAATTTCGGGCATTGATGAAAACCCAACGTAATAAAGAAATCATGTGTCAGCCCCGTTTTGGCCATGCCCAAGCTTTAGGACTGATGTGTGGGCTCACTTTGCACGAGACTTGATCTTTGGCCCACAATGGAGAGCTAGATATACCCAGCTTGATTCATCAATTTTTTGACATCGGTGACAGAGGAGACCTTCTCTGGCGAGGTTTCTGACAGCATGCCCTTTGTTTATGCATGCTTGTACATTTCCTTCTTGCCCCTAGTTTCGGCGGATCCAGTATTCGGTTGATCAAAGTAGCCCAAGGTTTGAAAGAAGGTAAGGGTTACATTGGTTTGGCTTTCACTGAGACCTTGATGGGCTTAGATGTTTTTCATCAACGAGAGACTACCAGGTTCGCGGGGATTCATGCTCTATTTTTCTCTCAAAGCCCTTTTCTTACTTTTCTCTCAACATACATCTCTCTATTCTTTAATCTCTCTTATTTTTCATCCCTTCCTAGGTGTGGCTTATGGATAAGCTGAAAGTAGTGGACTCTTGCCCGAGTACTCAGCTCGAGCTTATTTCTTCCGCCACCAGTTAATGGATTTTCCCAACGATAGATGGTGGTGCAACTGGGTGTGCAGTAGGTCTGCAACCGACATAGCTTGGCGTTGCCCCTAGCTTAATCTGACCGAGATGAGTTACAACATGGCTCGACAGCCTGGCATACAGTTGATCGACCTCACGCATTGCGTGTTCTACTTCCTTTTTCGATTCAGACGTCGGTTCGAGCATAATCAGACCTGCCCAGAGAAAGGGGTAGAATACCCGACTTCATTCCCGATTCGTGCTTCATACTTAGCTAGGTACCTTACTACCTGGAGGATGAGGGAGCTTCTGACCCCTGCCCCTAGTTTCAGTTATGCCTTTTCTGGTGAGTGCTTGGCTTGGCTCGAGGATAAGGCACAAGTTGGGCCTACTTTGGCTTTAGAAGCTTTCGCAAGCACGAGTAGAGGATGCAGGAGCACCTAACTCACCTATGCCCTTAGTTTGTTGCTTTGACCTTTCTGTTCAAGTTTTATGATTTAATAAAAGCAACTTTGATTTGTATCGAAGAGTTGGAGAACTTTATATTGAAATTAATAGAATTAAAGTTATGAGCACTAAAAATTTTCCTTTTGATCCAAAAATGGTCTAAGTTGTAAAAGGTAAAATTTTGAACAAAATCAACTTTTATTAAAACTTTCCAAAACCATTTTCGAAAAGGATCACCACATGACACGCAGAGAATTAATCCTCAAGATGTACAACCCTGAATCAAAAGATCATAAATGCCTCTGATTGAATACCACTACTGCTCTGCATTATAACCAGCTCTTCTTCCCAGAATAAAGATCACAATCGAACTAACAGATAATGGACAAAGGTGACCTAAACAGAAAAATGGACAGGACAGTTGAGTTGGAGATGGTTATGGCCGAACTTCAAGATGAAGTTGCCTACGTATCCCAAAGATGGGAATCAGGCCTTACGTAGTTCGGTTCTGGTTCACTCGAGTATTAACTCTCTCCTTTTGCACTCTAACTTTTGCCAAAGTCGCCCCTTTAGGGTTTTCAACCTTGCAAGCTCAGTTTTGTTTTATTTCTAATTTTTCATGCTCTAACTTTTGCCTAGGTTGCCTTTTTAGATTTTCGACCTAGTAAGCCTCTCAGGGATAGTATTTCTTTAACTTGTCCATGCTGATCGGTTGTAAAAATTCCAAGCCATCTAAGTCCATGAGAATAACTGCTCCACCTGACCAGATAGCTTTGATGATGTATGGACCAATCCAATTGGGTCTGAACTTACCCCTAGGGTCATGAATGGGAGCTCGGTTGTTTTTCAGCACCATGTCTCCTTCTTTGAGATTCCAGGACTTAACTTTCTTGTTAAAAGCCCTGGCAATTCTGCATTGGTAACCCTGAATATGATACAATACTTTCGGCCTTCTTTCATCAAATAGCATTAACTCCTCAAATCTGCTCTGTTGCCAGTCCGCCTCTACTATCTGACACTCAGCCATAACTCGCAGCGACAGGACTTCTATTTCAATTAGCAAAACGGCTTCCATCCCGTAGACGAGAGAATAAGGAGTAGCCCCTGTAAACGTCTGGATCAAAGTTCTGTAGCCCTAGAGCGCGAATAGCAATTAATCTAGCCAGTCCTTGTAGATCTCAACCATCTTCTGCAAAATGTTCTTGATGTTCTTGTTGGCAGCTTCAATAACTTCATTAGTTTGCAGCCTGTGTGTAGATGACTTATGAAAAGCCACATTGTATTTCTCCAACAAGTCTATCACCTCTTTCTTGAAGTGGGAGCCATTATCTGATATGATCTCATTTGGGACTCCGTACCGGCAAATGATATTGTTTCTGATAAACTTAGCCACATGCGATGCCTTCAACACTGTATAGGACTGAGCTTCCACCCATTTTGTAAAATAATCAATCGCCTCCAAGATATATTCATGTCCATTCGATCCTTTTGGCGTCACTACACCGATAATGTCGATTCCCCAAACTGAGAAAGGCCATGGCGAAGTCACGTTGTACAGTTTTGACAGCAGGATATTCATGCGATTGGCATGAATTTGGCATTTGTGGCATTGCCAAACAAAACCAATACAATCTTTCTCTATGGTGGACCAGTAGCAACCTTGTCTGAGAATCTTCCGAGCTAGCATCACTCCGTTTATGTACGCTCTGCACTTTCCTCCATGGATGGCCTCCATCAGGCACTTTGATTCCTTTTCTTCGACACACAACTTGTGTATTCCCAGATGACCTCTTTTATACAGGTTACCCCCGCAAATGATAAATTGGACGACCATTCACCATATTCCCTTTTTGTCCTTGGAATTTGCCCTTGGTGGATATGTCTCATTTTTTAAGAAATTTCAAATATCGTAGTACCAGGGGTTTTTGTCTTGCACTTCATCTATCACGGCAATAGTTTCATAAGTCCACTCGTATTTCTACTCGATGATAATCGGACGCATCCAAACTCCAAGTGGGATGTCTACCATAGAAGATAGAGTTGCTAAAGCATCAGGGAACCTATTATTCTCTCTCAGTAGATGTGTGAAAGTCAGCTTTTTAAACCTAGGAATCAGAACGTACAGGGTCTGATGGTAAACCTTCATCTTTTCTTCTTTGATTTTCCAGTCTCTATTCGCTTAAGAAACAACTAAGTTCGAGTCCCCGATAACGTCCAACCTTTTTGCCTCTAGTTCCCGGGCATCTTCTAACCCAGCAATACACGCTTCATATTCTGCTTCATTATTGAACACCTTGAATCAGAGTTTGAAGGCTAAGGGTATATGGGAGTCATCGGGTGCTATCAGCAACACACTTATCCTATAACCATACTGATTGGACGCTCCGTCAAAGTACATTGTCCAAGTTTCCTCCTCAACTTGCAAAATAGCTTCATCTAGGAATAAGTATTGCACTGCCTCATCTCCTTCTACCAGGTGGTCTGCCAGAAACTCCGCTATAGCTCTTCCCTTGACCGACTTGCGGATGACATATTTGAGATTAAATTCGGAGAGAAGAAGCAACCAACGAGCTAGTCTACCCGTAAGCACTAGTTTCTCAAAGAGATATTTGATGGGATCTAATCTTGAAACTAGGATTACAGAGTGAGCTAACAAGTACTACCTCAACTTCCTGGTAGCCCATACCAAGGCTAGGCAAGCTTTTTCCAACAGAGTATAGCGAGTCTCGTAATCCAGCATTTTCATGCTCAAGTAGTAGATGGCTTTCTCCACCCTATCTTCAGATTCCTGAGCGAGCATGCATCCCATAGTCGTGTCTAACACTGACAAATATAGAATCAAAGGCTTTCCCGACTCTGGTGGTGACAACACAGGCGTATTCTGGAGGTACTGCTTAACCTCCTCAAAGGTGAATTGACATCGATCATCCCATCAGAATTTCTTCCCTTTCTTCAGGAGACCAAACAGTGGTTCACAAGTCAAAGTTAATTTGGAAATGAACCGTCATATGAATAACATTTTACCTAGAAAGTCTCGCACCTCATTGAGGCATTTCTAGGATGGCCTTGATTTTGGAAGGATTTACTTCAATGCCCCTCTGTGTGATCAAAAAGCCTAGCATTTATCTACCGTTACACTAAAGGTGCATTTCTGCGGGTTTAATCTCAACTTGTATTCTCTGATCCATTGAAAGAATTTCTTCAAGACGGTGTAGTGGCCCTCTCTTTCTTTAGACTTGACAATCATGTCGTTCACGTACACCTCGACCTCTTTATGGATCACGTCATGTAGAATAGTGGTCGCAGCCCTCTGATAGGTAGCTCCAGTATTTTTCAAACCAAATGGCATAACTCGATAGCAGTAGGTACCCCACGGTGTAGTGAATGTGGCTTTCTCCATGTCCTTAGGCGCCATCAGAATCTAGTTGTACTCAGAAAACCCATCCATAAAGGATAGCAATGCATGGCCTGCAGTGAAGTCCACTAACTCATCAATGTGTGGCAAAAGAAAGTCATTATTTGAACTAGCTCGGTTCAAGTCCCGGAAGTCCACACACACTTGGATTCTACCATCCTTTTTCGGCATTGGAACGATGTTGGCTAACCAAGTCGGATACTCAGATACTAACAAGAAACCTGCCTCGATCTGCTTGGTGACCTCTTCCTTGATTTTTAATGCCTAATCTGGACGGATTCTACGCAACTTCTGCTTTACAGGTCGGGCCTCAGGGTCAAGAGGGATCTGATGCTGTACAATCTCAAGATCGATTCCAGGCATGTCTTCGTACGACCATGTGAAAACATCTTTAAAATCTTTTAACAAAGCGACTAAGCGCTCGCACTCCTCCGAAGACAACGTGGACCCGATATGGACTAGACGCGGATCTTTCTCAATACCCACATTAATGGCAATGATTTCATCAGCACAGGGTTTAACAAACCTCTCATCCTCTCGGTTAATCAAGTTTTTCAAAATTAGAGGAATTTCTTCCCCTTCATTTTCATTAAAATTTTGAAAATCCTAGTCAATATAATAAACCAACGACACAAAGAAGTACACAGAATCAGTAGAATTCTCATTCAAAAGGTCCAGGTCTTCGGTTATAGACTCAAAAGAAAAGTTGAATAAAGACCTAGACAGGACTTTGGTATATGGGTTACTACCTCCGAAAATACCAGACTGAGACTCAGAAGAACTGGAATCTGATCCCGACCCCATAGACTCAGGGGAATCAGATTCTAGCTCATCACCCGACTCGAAATTGGACAGATAGCCTTCCTCCAACTGCCAGATAAGAGATGGTGCCTCTGATGCATCCAAAATGCTGCTGGTTGGGTTCACACCCAGTTTTTCCCTGATCACGGAGATAGTAAGGTTATCCTCCAAGTCCTCTAGGTCAGCCGCAGGATTTGTCAGGAGACTAGACAGTGCTACCCCTACTCCAAGTTCGCTGTTGTCTGAGTTACTTTTTATGCTCTGTTTAGCTTCGATGCTTGGTTCGGCCCTTTCCTCATCATCACTGTTCTGCAGCTGTAGGTCAAAAAAGATCTCGAACCCAGGGACATGCTGCTTCATGGAATTCACCCAAGGCTCGGGAAAATCACAAAAAGGGAAATCTTCTCCCTCCTGAACAAAGCGGTAATTAAGTGTTCCTTGGATTGGCCTATGGATAAGCTCACAGTGTTTCCCAGCTTGCTTGACCTTGGCTCTGCCTCTAATTTCTTCTCCTTTCCTAATCTAGTCCTCTTTGGTGGGTACATAGCCCAGACCAAAGGCATGTGGGTTATGCGACACATTTGTCAATGCTGCAACACCTTTCCGGCCACTTCTTCTAAGCCCCATTCCTGGCACATGCTGTAGTTTGTTCATGAAATAGATAGACTGGGCACTAATATACATGCCCTCATCTGCAGTCAAAATGGTTTGCACTACCTGTACTACAACCAGAGTGAAGCCCGAGAGGAATACATTCTCCTCACCATAGGTGATCTCCAACACTGGCATAGTTACCTTTAGCGACGGGTGAATGGATGAATTTCCAAAAACAATCGCCACTCCTCCCTCACGAGGGTACTTTATTTGATGGAGAGTGGAGGAGACAACTTTCACATGATGCAACCAGGGCCTCTCTAACAGCAAATTGAAGGTAGCCGGTACATCTAAGACATAAAACTCAACCTCCTGCTGAGTTGGGCCCATCTGAACTCTACATTGCACCGTGCCTATGACCTCCCTGCTCGTATTATCATACGCCCGAATTACTTGGGTTGTGGGCACAAAGTCCGCTGGTTTAAGGCCGATTGCATAGGCTGTGTGAAAAGGACAAACATTGATGGCCGAACCGGTATCTACCAACACCACCGATACCCATTTGTTTCTACACTCCACAGATATATACAAGGATTTGTTGTGAGCTGAGCCCTCCGACGGCAGTTCTTGGTTAAAGAAGGTTAGGGTTGGCCTAACGCTACCTAGGAAGACCAATCCCACAAGTTGTTTGAGGGTAGTGTCAATGGACAATTTAGCCTTGTCCATTGCTGACAGTACTGCCTGTCGATGTACTCGAGAGTCCATGAGAAGAACCTAGATTGAGATGTCAGCTTGGATTTTCTTAAGCTGTTTCAACACTGCCTCTTCTTCCAGCTGCTTCTCTTTCTGTTTCTCGACCTCTCTGTCTTTTCTAGATGCCTTAGCTTGATCTAAGTGCGGTGGCTTAAAATACCGCCCACTTCTTGTCATGTGATCTATTTCTTCAGCATACCACGTGTTGTCTGGAAGGCACTCACCCCAGTCTTCGTTGGTGTAGGCCAGATGCAGATCGTCATCATCCCACCATACACCTTCAACAGTCGACAAACAGTTGTCCGACTCCATTTGTATTACCTTCACATCACAGGTATCCCCCACAGGGTGTTGGGCCATTACTGCTTTCTGGTTGTCTTCAATCCTCTCTCGTTCAAACTACTTCAGTGCAGCTTCTGGTTCCGTGTCCACAGTGCTCACAACGCCCAATCCCTGAGCTGAATTTTCTATGCTAGCGTTCTCCAACAGCTTTTCCTTCTCATTGGCCCTTCTGTCCATTACAGCGATCTCTGCTTCTTTTCCATCCGATTTTATTTCAATTCTTTCCTCCTTATCCGGCTCATCACTCAACCATCCAGAGTTGTCAGTTGATCCATTTAAGTCGAACCAGCCAATTTGCACGTCCCCCTAATCTTGCTTGTCAAAGAGCTAGAGGCTGTCTAAATCCTCCTCGAGTTCTGCCCAATCATCTAACCCCTGGCTTAGGCCATCTTCCCTAACCACATTAACCTCTACCAAGGTTGGCAACACCGTTTTAGGCTTGATTTGATCAGTTGGCACAATGTAGCAGCTTGGATCGTACACCCCATTAGGTAAATCCTTAGAATTCTTCGACAACGGACTCATACCTTCCTCTGAGGTCGACTTCCCTTCTACTGCAATTGTCACCACCATAGGCTTGGTTTGGGGGTCAGATGTGTCCATCATGCACAAATCTGCACCTTTAGGAATAAGCACCGTCGGTCTTGGTAGGTGGAAAGGGATAATATATACACTGGGGTTGTAATGGATGGTTAGTGTATGGATCAGGTTGAGATTTTGAGGTATGGGGATTTAATTATGGGTTGGGAGTGGATTTGTGGTTACGTTGGGTTTCTGAGATGGAGCAATCACCTTGTTGTCAATGAGATCCTGAATCTCATGACGTAATCGAAAGCACTAGTCGATATCATGACCATGCTGTTAGTGAAATGCGCAGTATTTTGAGGGGTTGTGTTTGGGTGGAAATGGATCAGGCAATGGGCGGGGTTCTAATGGTTTGAGGTGCCCTTTTTTGACTAGCACCTTCATGGGTTGAGACAGGGTTCTGGGATCGGTTAGGATTGGAGGGTGTTTGTGAGCTTGTGTTGGCAAAAGGATCGACAGTTTTGGTTGTAGTGACAACACTTACATCTGACGGCCTCACAGCTGTGCTATCCCCGGCAACATTGGAACTGTGTACAAATGGCCTTTTTGCCGGCTCCTTCTTATCTGTAATCAGCCCCTGTTTCATGGCGTCTTTGATTTACACCCCCATCTCATGGAGTTTAGTAAATGTGAACAAAGGTAGGATGATCATTTTTTGCAATAGCTTCACGTGCAGATTATAGAAAACCATCCTAATCTGATCCTTCTCAAAAGGCCTTGTGGTCATCATCGAGGCCTTAGCTCTCTACCTTGTCACAAATTCTGATAAGCCCTCCTTCGGTTCTTGGAGTGTTGCCTCGAGATCACGAGTTGTGATCTCGATTTGTGTATTGTACGAGTACTGCGTGATAAATGCCTCGGCCATCTCCTCCCAATTCTGCTTGACAGAGTCTTCCAACTTGGCATACCATATGGCCACTATACCTAACATGGTCCGGCTAAAGAGAGACAACTTTTGTAGTCTAGTCAAGCCCATCGGCTGCAAAATGTCCGAAAATAGCCGAAGGTGAACCATTGGATCTTGGAAGCCGTCAAATCGATCGATGTGTGGCATTTTGAACCGATTTGGCAATGTTACTGCAGAATCGGTATACCCGTCCTCTATATCTGGGATGAAGTTAACACCTTGTGCTCTCTTGAATAACTTCTCCAGTTTATTGACCTTGAGTACAGTTGGGTCAACCTCAAACTCAAATGGAGCCTCAGTTTGATAAACAGGTGTTTTGGAGGCTTGTGCTAGAATTGGCTCTACTAGATTACCCTAATTCTCTTAGGTATTGGCAGTATGAGTAGTGGCTCCGGGTGTTGGGATACTTGTGGGAGGCGTATGGGGTGTAGAGGCCGCAGCTAGCTGTGGTTGCTATTGTTGTAACCTGTTTATTACCTCAGCCTAACGGGCAGCATCTTGTTGTAAGGTTTCAATTGTTTACTGTAGATGATGAATCAATTCGTCCATACTGACTGGGGGATACTGTGTCATCAAAATAGGCGAGTGATCTCGTACTAGACTAGAAGTAGAAGACTATCCCTGAACCTGACTGGACACAGGTGAATTAAGGGGTAACTGCTGTAAAAACGGAACTGGTGAATTCTGCTTGATTCTCCTCCGTCTTGTAACCGGTGAGAGTGAGGTAAACATGGGCTATCCCCGAACAAGATCCTCGGCTTTGCAAAGCCTTCTGACTCAGGTCCAGAGTACTTGGGGGATATCCGAACTTTCTGAAGCTATGGTGATAAACTACCTAGCAAAAAGAAATAAAGCAAAAAGAAAACAGTAATCAGAAACTGCACAGCACCTCAGCTAATGATGTTACTGTAGACGTGGTCGAACGTCCCAACTCCGTGCGCGAAGGTGCGAAATCTGTTTTGTTCATTAGCTACTACAGTTCGGACTCAATGTCACAGTTCTGAATCTAATCTCGCAAAGTGCAATGCAAGACCGATAAATCACCAAAGAGTCCAAATTCGGCAAATCGTTTTGGAAAACTGATTTTAATAAAGAAGTGCCAAACATGGACTGCTTTGCCAGATATAGAGTCGCCACCTAAATATTTTATTTTGGGGAATTTAAGAAACCCTGACTCGTGCCTAAGGCCACGTGTCCGTCATCACCAAAGTTGCCTCAGCTCGGGAACTTGGGTACGAGAGGGGAAGGTCATGCAATGAGCACTCCCGCTCGCCCAATCAAAGATCGGCCTTTACTAACATGATATTTTGTTTTTGAAAACACATGCGCTCTTATTTCGGTTATTAGCCTAGAATTACTATGTGATGCGCACAACACACAAGTATAGACTTGATTGCCTAAATTGGAACAAAACATCTCATGTTTGTTTGTTTAAAAATGGTTTGAAGGTGCTACTCGCAAGTAAGCTAAGACGTGGATTTGCCACCCTTGAGTGGGCTTAAAAAACATGATTTTGCCACTCTCAAGTGGGCTTAAAACTCGCATTTCGATGAATTGTTCCAATTCAAGTAATCTAACCTTCACCCACAGGCATTCAGGCAGTTATATCACTTAAGCAAATAGCCTTATGGCAAGCATGTTATCATGGCAACACTCACACTCATGCAAGATGCTAAAGCGTAAACACTTACCTAGTACTCCCAGCCAAAACAATAGCTAGTTAGTAATCAATGCATGATCCTAGCTATGTTAAGATGGCTAATGCAACACATGCAAAATGCAACTAGAAATAGGCTCGGCTATTCTAAAATGGCATATGAGATGCAACTTAATAATCATGTATTCAAATAGGAATTGAAATACAATGCAGTTAGTATGATGTGCCGAGCCTGGTGCATACAATATGAATGAATGTATGCAAACATGCTAGCATAGGAATGCTAATTGAAACATGACCTAGAACTAACCATCGTAAGTGGATAAGTAAAAGGGAGAAAGACGTGGGGTTGGAAGACATTCACACACGCACGCACACTTATTACAAAATTTGCCCTCTCGACGGAGGGTCCGAATAAATAATACAAATCAACTAATTAATTAACTACCCTAGCTAATTAATTATTACAAAACTCTAACTAATTAAGCAAACTAATTAAGTTACAAAACAGTTAAAGCAGCCTCGAGAAGAGGGGCATATGCATGCTCGGTCAGCTTCACTCAGAAATCCATTGCCATGCCTCATGTTGCCTCTGTTTGCACTGTTTTGCACCTCTAAAAACTGTGAAAATCTCTGTGATGCTTCTGAACCACCTCATGGACACTCTGAGAGGCCATCGGCCAAATTTTATGGCCATCGGCCAAGGGAAAAGAGTCATCGACCACTCATGAGTCCATCGGCCAAAAATTATTAGCCGATCGGCACTCCAAATAGCATATCGGCCATCTCTTCTTGCAGATTACTGTAGACACCCCATTTTTGACTGTCCTCAAGACTTGGACGTCACCGTTGGAACACTCGGTGATTATCCATGTTTGTGTTCGTTTGGAGTTCCCGGAGGTCTTGGCTACGCGTCTTGCCTCAGGATCTCCGAACTCGACCGTTTTGTGTCTGGTTTTTGCACCAAACACTTGTGTTTTGCCTTGGAGGGGTAGGGAATGCCTTGTGAGGCATCCCCACACATCACTGGCCGTGGCTTGAGGCCACCGGCTGTTGTTTGTGTCCATCGGCCATATATTTGTCCGACCGGCACTCTTTTTGGCCGACCGGCCATCAATTTTGTCAAAATGACAATTTTGGCCAGCCGACTACTGTTCATCTACTTTTAGCAGATATTTTGTGCCAGTTGTGATAGCTGGCACCCACCATATTCCCCTCCATACACGTGTATGAAGGGATTTCCCTCTTAAATGGCTTGTTTTGGAAGCCTTACAAGAGGGAATTGCCTACATAGGAGAGCTTCTTCTCTTGACATTAGGATTAGACATTTTAGACAGCTTTTGTAAAGCTTGAGTTCTAGGGTTAGGGTTTGATACATATTCTATCTCTATAAGTGTGTGTGTTTTGTCCCACTTTTGCTCACAAACACACACTAACACACCATCTCTTGGACTTGAGACCCTTGGAAGGTTGTTTTAGTGTTTTGGAGCTGGATTTAAGCCAAAGAAGGCTGTTGGAGCATTGTTTGTGAAGGAGGGCTTCAAGGGTAAGAAACTTCCCTTTTATTCCCCATTTTTGCATTGCTTTTCTACCTATCTTAGAACTATTTTTGTGCTTAGTGTATAACACAAAAAAGTTCTATTTTTTAGCCCTCTTGATTGTTTGTTAAGAGTGTTTTGTGGTTTGGGTTTGTTTGACCCCTCCTAGGCCTTGTAAGGCTCCTTTTTGTGCTATTTTTGGTGAGCTCCGAGAATTTGGTGCTTGGGCCTCCTCACCACTGAAATCTTGAGGGATTTTAGTGGTGAAGATGGTGCCTTGAAGTCTCAAGAAGGAGAGGGCCACCCCCTCTCCTTGTTGTCCTTGAAAAGGGCACTTTTTGGCCTCTTGAGGGAGCATCATGCTTGAGTGTTTGTTGATCATGTCTAAGCTATTTTCCATGCTTATTATGCCATGATATAACATTGTTGTGTGTTGGTTTTGGTACACCATGCATGCTTAGCATACCTACCATGTAATGCCTTATTATTACCTTAATATGCCTTAGGTGGTTAGCCTTTGTTCTAGCATGTTTTAGGCTTAGCCTTGTGAAGGTTTTGTGTTCATTTTGCCATGTTTTAGGTCTGTCCATAGTTTCTTGGGTCGATCTTGGCATGCTTAGTATAGCTCCTTTGTATTTGAGCTTGTATGCTTCAAGTAGGTAAATGTGTAGCATGCATTGCTTGCATTAATTTAGTGGTTTGGAACCACTTAGCACATTATTTCAGTCCCTAAGACATGCTTGTATGCTTGCCTTGGACGCCTCTTTGAAGCTTTGAAAGCTTGTCTTGCATGCTCCATGTTTTAGCATTTGTGCATACCTTTGAATTCAAACCATTTAGATGCCATCTAGGTGGTCTTTTGGGCTTTGTTTTATGTGCTGAAACTCTGTTTTTGGTCACTTAAGTCTTGCCATGTGTGGTTGTACTAAGTGTAGTCCATTGTCCCTTTAGCTTGCCTTAGTACTTGGGCCATTTTGCATGCTTTGCTTGCTTTGTTAGTTGGTTTGGAACCTTCTATAACATGATTTCAGAGCTTATGTTGCATGCCATTTGTCCATCTTAGACTCTTTTAAGTGCGCTTGAAAGTTGCTTGTTTGATGCCTAAGTGTTGGTCCAACTTACTTGCATGTGTGTATGTATGTTTGATCCCAATTCCTTAGCATTTTGGCCACTGTTTTGGGCCTATTTAGAGTTGCCTAATTCATGTTTAAGTCCTCCCTTTATTTGTCTTGCATGCTTGCCAGCTTGTATGCTTGTTTGCATTGCCATGTTGCATGCCTAGTTAACATGCTTAGGGTTGCATTACATTGGCATGCATGCTCTACCTCTTGACTAAGTCATGATGGAGGTAGAAGCCCGTTGGTTTGATTGTGTGCATTGCATTTCATTTGACATGAAAGTGCATGCTTGATTCTTTGGGCCATCATGCATGGAAATGTGTGATTGGTGGTCCGAGAATCGAGGCACATGTTCCTTTGAGTCACAAACATGATAAGGGGCATGATTGGTGCATACATTGCTTGAATTGTATTGCCATGCTATGCCTTGCCCTCTGCTGCTGTCAATTGCAGGTTTTGCAGGCATTCTTGGCCGGCCGGCAATATTTAGTGCCGACCGGCAATGTATTGGTGGTCAATAGCCTCATTTCCAGCCGATGGCCATATCTAGCTGCCGGTGGCT
This sequence comes from Camellia lanceoleosa, assembly GCA_025200525.1. Classification (NCBI taxonomy): domain Eukaryota; kingdom Viridiplantae; phylum Streptophyta; class Magnoliopsida; order Ericales; family Theaceae; genus Camellia; species Camellia lanceoleosa. The sequence goes on from CM045760.1 coordinate 44,463,510, forward strand.
ATTCTACTCAGCCGATGGTGATCCCCAGTATCTGAAGAAGCATCTCTGAGACTTTGGCAGTCTTCAGAAGGGCAGAGCAGGGAAAACAGAGGCAGTCTATGCATGGCAGTGCAATTCCGAGCAGGACCCGAGCATGCGTTGCATCAGGCTCTCCTCCCGAGGCGGTTTACTATTTTTCCTAGTTTAGTTAGTTGTTAACTAATTAGGCAATTTATAATATTTAATTAGCTTGCGTAGTTAATTAATTTGTATTATTCTTTTGGTCCCTCTGAGCGAGGGCGAATCTGTAATAAGTGTGGGTGCGTGTGTGTGCATGTCTTCTAATCCCCACTTCTTTCTTCCCTTTTATTTACCTGCTTATGATGGTAGATTAGGGCACGTCTAAATTAGCATACCTTATGCTATGCATGCGTGCATCCAAGCATTTGTCTTGCATGCACCAGGCTCGGTACATCATACAAACTACATTGTATTTTCAATTCCAAATTGAATACGTGATAATTGTAGCATTTCACATGCCATTTTAGGGTTAGCCGAGCCTACTCTAACTGCATCCTTGCATGTGTTGCATTAGCCACTTAACATGAACTAGGACATGCATATTTGCTAACTAGTTTATTGTTTTGGCATGGAGTACAATGTAAGTATTTATGCTTTAGCATCTCGCATGCGTGTGAATGTTAACATGACAGCATGATTACCATGTGGCTAAGTGCTTATATGAGATAAACTGCCTGATTGCCTGTGGGTGAAGGTTGGATTGTTTGAGTTGGAAAAACTCGTTGAAATCCGTGTTTTAGCCTATTTGCGAGTAGCAAATTCCAAAGCATTTTCAAAACAAACAGATATGCAATGCTTGCTTCCAAATTAGGCAATCTAATCTATACTTGTTTGCTGTGCGCATAACATAGTAAATCTAGGCTAATAACTGGAACAAGAACACATAATGTTTTCAAAATCGGATATCATGGTTAGTAGAGGCCGGTCTTCGAACCGGGAGAAAGGGGGTGCTCATAGCTGACCTTCCCCGATCGTACCCAAGCTCCCGAGCCAAGACAACTTTGGTGATGACGGACACGTGGCCTTTGGCACCGAGTCAGGGTTTCCTAAATTTCCCCATTAAAAAATATTTAGGTGGCGACTCTGTATCTGGCAAAGCAGTCCATGTTTGGCACTTCTTTTCAAAATCTGTTTTTTCTCAAAACGATTTGCCAGAGTTGAACTCTTTGGTTCAGATTAAGAATCGTAACAAACAAAAAGGGAGTCCGAACTGTAGCCTGAGGCCCACGGGCACGTCTACAATTACTCTTTTTGCTGCAACAGAGTACAAACAAGGGCATGGCAATACATTTGCAAGAAAATGTTGTGCAACTACACCCCTTATCATGTTTGAGACTCAAAGGAGTGTAGTACTCGGCTCTTGAGCCATCAATCACGCATTTTGATGCATGATGGCCAAAGAGGCCGAATTGCACAAATCAATATGGAATGAATGCACAAAAACACATGAATGCCTTAAACTCTATCATGTTGGATCAAGAGTATCAGCAACCGAGAATTGAGGTACATTTCATCACTTCAAGTATGAAATGTGCCTCGCCCCTCGTGTTTGGCTTAACACCCAAACGAAACACAATGCAATGCAATGCAAGCATATTAAATGCAATGCTAATAGCATGCAAACCATGTGATGTAACCTAAGCATGCAAACAAGCTAATGTAACAATCATGCACAATGCAATGCAACCTAAACATGCAAACATGCAATGTACCCTAAACATGCAAACATGCAATGTAATAAGCATGCAACAACAATGCCAACAAGCATGCGACAACATGTAATCTAACAAGTATGCAACAACATGAAAGATGGATACGTATGCAACAATATGCAAAGATGGACTAGTATGCAACAACATGCAAACTAGCAAGCATGCAACAACATGCAATGTGACAAGCATGCAATAACATGCGAAGATGGACTTAAACCAAAATGGGTAGACCTCAGCCATGCCCAAATCAGTGGCCAAAGTGATGAATTGATGACATGAAATGCAAGACAAGCATGCATGCCAATGGCCCAAGAATTAAGGCATGAAGACACTGACTCTTAAGAGCACTTAAAGAGTGAAAAGTGTGGACAAGTGACAATACTATAGGCCCAGAAATTAAGCATGGGATGATAACAAATCAACCAAACAATGCAAGTATGGCATGTTAAAAGGCTCGAAGCTCAAGGTTGGCAAAGAGACTTGCACTAAAGCTATGCAAAACATGAAGCAAATGGCCTAAGCAAACCAAAATAGTCCCAAAGCATACCAAAGTGAGTCTAAAACATGCATGGACCAAAGCCAAAACAAGTCAACATGAAAGGCATAAGACATGATGCAAGTAAGGCCAACAAAGAGGATTGCACTACACCTATCAAAGCCAAACATGGCATGACTTAACCAATAAAAATCAGAGCTATGGCATGTCGAAATAAGCCCAAAAACCCACTGAGATGGCATCCCAAAGCCTAAGTATGATGGCATGCACAATGATCCATTCTTGAAGCACAAAACACCAAACCTTCAAAACATCAAAAGGGTGGCAAATGCAAGTGTATGGCTATGCTACATGGACTGAAATCACATATGAAATGATGCCAAATCATGAAAATGGTCTAAGCAATGCATGCTAATGACTTGGACACTCAAAGCTAACAAGCTAGATTGAACCAAGGCTATACAAAACAGTGCATGCATGACTAAAACAACATGAAACAGAGCTCAAGCATGGTAAAACATGACTAAAAGCTTCTTTGAGTTGAGCCAAAACATACAAGAATGATGATCCAAATGCAAGATGCATGTTAAGGCAATAGAAAGGACTACACTACAAGTGCATGATGCATGTAAAAGGCTATCAAACCAACTATAGACAGATGTATAGCATGCTAAAATAACACCAAAAAGTTACTGAAATGGAACCAAGACATGCTAAGTAAACATGCTACTATTATGAGCCATTTATACTAGCACATGAGACACAAGGAAAGGGGGGTGTCCCTCTCCTATTCAAGACTCCAAAACCACCTTTCCACCACTAAAAATCCTCTGGATTTCAGTGGTGAGAAGGGCAAAACAAGATGGTCCCAAAGCTCAAAAAGAAAGGCACAAAACAAGGCCTAAGAGGAGGTAAACTACCCCCAACACAAAAGTGACCTTAAATAAATATCACAAGCATGAAAAATCAGAACTTTTTACAGGTTAGAGTTAAGCTTAAAACAATATGCAAGTAGGTCTAAAATCTTAAACAAGAAAGAGGGATTAAAAGGTTAGTTGCTCACCCTTGAAGAACACCTTCAAGAACACAACTCCAGCACTCTTCTCTGATCAAAACCAGTCCAAAAACTCTAACACTAACTCCTAAGGACCTCAGCAACCAAAGGATGGTGTTCTAGTAGGTGTTTGTGTGCAATAGTGTGAAGATTTTACACTTTTGAGAACAAACAAGAGCAAATATGAAGAGAGAGAGGAAATATATAGAGAGAGATATATATAACTTGTATATCAAATTCTCAGAACCTCTGGAAGGGGAGGGGAGGCTCCCTTCTTATAGAATTTCAATTCTTAAGCTTGTTCAACAAGCTTGAGTCTTGAATACAATCCCTCCATACACATGTATGGAGGATGAGAATTGTGCTCACTAGCTGTCACAGCTGGCACAAAATATCTGCAAAAAGCAGATGGAAAGGTCTCGGCTCAAAAATATGGCCGATCGACCAAAAAGAGTGCCGATTGGCCAACACTTATGGCCGATGGCATCATGCCTTAGCCAATGGGTTGCAGGGATGGCCAACAAGCCACCATCTTCCCTCAGAAGCCAAAACACAATTCCTTGGTCCACAACTAAGCACAAAACAGAAAAGTTGAGAGATCTTAAGGCAAGACGCGCAGCTGAGACCTTCGGGAACTCAAAACGAACACGAGTATAGATGATCATCGAGTGTTCAAACAATGATGTCCAAGTCTTAAGGACGGTCAAAAATGGGGTGTCTACAGTTACCAACACAGATGTAATCAAAGTCAGAGGCTGCATTCAACACCGAATTACGTCCCCAAAAGCAGACTAGACTCAAGAACTAATATGCACATTCCTATACAGTTTCACTGTAAAGCACATACCAGTTAAGTGAGAGCCAAAACATCCCTATGAGAGGGTAGGGTTATCCTGTCCTAGTTTCGTCAGGAACTAAGGTTCACTATTCAAATAAAGCGATTTTCACGCAATCCTACATTTCGGGTGAGCATCCTGTCCTAGTTTAGACCAGTCTCTATGGCTTTTCGATATGCAACTAAGCCGAATGGTCAAAAGGGTACCTCAGCATGACTACCTAATATACCTCTCACACCTAACACTGAGAAGTAAAAAGAAGATCAAACGGTACAGCGGTAGTTTAGATCCAAGGGTTGTGTTCCCATCATGGCAGAGCCCACAACTGGTTAGCCTTTTGGCAAGCTTTGAGGCAAGCCTCCGGCAAACCATCTAGGAATAGCAGATGGCAACACAGTGACTTCAGCACACAAATGTAAATGCAATGCAAAGAAACATATAAGTGTAAATAAAATTTCACACCATGAATTTCATGTCAAATTCTCTAAATCCCCAACAGAGTCGCCAGAAACTGTAGCTCGACTTTTCATGCCCCCTTTCAGAAGATGAACAAGCTCTATAGTATCGGACTCCCACGGTTCTGAATCTGATCTCACAAGTGCAATGTGAAATAGATAAACGCCAAAGACTCCAAATCTGGCAAATCTTTTGGAAAATTGATTTTGAATAAAAAAAATGTCAAAAATGGACTGCTTTGCCAGATACAGAGTCGCTATCTAAATATTTTTAGAAAATTTAGGAAACCCATGACTCGTGCCAAAGGCCACGTGTCCGTTATCACCAAGATTGTCTCGGCTCGGGAACTTAGGTATAAGAGGGGAAAGGTCATGAATTGAGCACCCTCACTCGCCTGATCAAAGATCGACCTCTACTAATCATGATGTGAATTTTATTTACATTATATTCTCTTGTTCTGTTTTATTAGACTAACTTACTATGTGATGCGCACACACACAAGTATAGACTAATTTGCAAGAATTGGAATATTTGGTTCATGTTCGTTTGCAAAATTGCTTCGAATATGTATCACTTGAAAAGTGATCACATGTAAACATTACTCAAATTATTCCAATTCAAGCAACTAGCCTTCATCCACAGGCATTCAAAACAGTTTATCATTTAAGCATTTAGCCTCATGGCAAGCATGCTAGACATGGCAACAATCACACGCATGCGATATGCTAAAGTGAGTAAAGGCTCACCTTGTACTCCAAGCCAAAAAGATGAAAGAGTTAGAAAAATGCATGATCCTAACTATGTAACATGACTAATGCAACACATGTGATATGCAATTACTAAGCTCGACTATTAATATAGCATATGAATCATTTAAATAGCATGTGGTCTAAGCACGTATTCAAATAATGTTTAACTAACAATACAAGTTAAAATGATGAACCGAGCCTCGGTGCATGCAATACAAGTGGATGCAAACATGGAGAATGCTAAACAAAACATGATGCCTTCATCTAACTAGCATAAGCAGGTAAATAAAAGAGAGAAAGACGTGGGGTGAGAAAGACATACACATTATTATAATATTACGCCCTCACATAGGAGGGTCCAAATGAATAAACTAGCTAACTAATTAAAGCTAAGCTAATTAATTAACTATTACAAACCTAAACAAATAATTTAGCTAAACTACTTAACTAATTATTACAAACCGAATAAAATAATTAGTTAACTACTCTAGCTAATTAAATAATTACAATACGAAACGAAATAGCTATTACAAAGCCATTACTTCAAGCACAACATTAATATTAACATCACTTCACGGATCCTGCGGATTGAAGAATGGTTCATGCATGAATGCGTTTCTACCCGAAGAAGGCCACTGTTTTGCTGACAGATACCTCTCTTGCACAGTAGAACACTTACACTATTTTTTCACCTCAAGACCAATTTTGTTCTGCTTCAAAAGTACACTGCTGGATTTTGCACAGGTGGCCGACAGGTTAGAAATGATGGCCTGCCGTCCACCAATGGTGGCCTGCCGACCACTGTTGCTTTCTTCTTGCTGTAACAGAGAGCAAACAAAGCAAGAGCAGGGTATTCTCAAGGATTGTTTGCACAACTCACCCCTCCTTATAATTAAACAACTCAAAAGAGTGGCAAAATTTGATTCACAAACCATCAACGGATGCAATTTCATTGCATGATGACTCATGAACTAAAAATGTGCAAGTTCAATTAATGCAACAAAACAAGACTCTCAAAACCACCTCCCTATCATGAATGATCAAGGGAAGTAGTTGACAATAAATCTTGAGCCGTTTGCATCACTCATGAGTATGAAACGACTCAAGACTCAAGGGTTCAATTAATGTTCGATTGAACCCAACCAAGTTATTATCTTACATCACTTTTAGTCCCCAATTTTATTACTCCATTTTAAATTACCAACCATTCTTTAGTTCATTAAGTTCAAAAGTGAGTTTAAGTTCTCTAAAGGAGAAAAGTGTCAAACCAAGAGTTGGCTTAAAGCATAAGAGAGATGTCATGCCGTTGATAATGAACCCTTAAAACGGATTAAACCATTAAGTATGATAACCTCAATCTCAAGCTTAAAAGAACAATAGGTTTGAAACAACTGTCAAAGCAAAGCAAAAGCCAAGAAATGAGGGAGGTTGCAGAGGTGATTAAAGGTGATCACAGGTAGGGAAAGCCATAAATAAATGCTACTAACTCAAATAGGATGGTGGCTAAGGTCTACACCACCAAACCTATGAGAACAATTGCACTACAAGCATACAATACAAAGCTCAAATGCAACAAGCAGCTAAAAGTAGTCCTAAAGTAGTGCTAAATTAATCCTAAAACATGCTGGAATTAAGCTAAACATAGCTAGAACAATAAGCTAAAACGTGGAGCATGCTAGGCTAGTAAACAAACACAAGAAGGGAAGGCTAACCCCTCCAATTTTGGGACTTAAAAAAAATATTTTAGCCACTGAAAAAGCTCTAAAAATTAATGTTTAAAAGTTCAAAAATATATGGTGTAAAGATGGGAAACACAAGGATAAAGGCTAGAAGAGCAAAGTGGAAAAAAGGGTGAACCACCCTTCCACCCTTTGAGGCCTTAAACCACAAGTTTCAACCCAAAAATATAGAGTTTATACAGCCCAAAAACAAAGGAGAAACAGAAGGAGAACCAATTCTAGGCAACAAATCAAGGCAAATACACCCTCAAGAGCTCAAACTAGGCTCAAAGGTACCTCAGCTCAAAGATGGTGAGGTTTGATTTAGAGTGTATAGGCAAAAACTTGTAAAAAGCTAAGAAATTACAAGAGAGAGAGAGAGAGAGAGAGAGAGAGGGAGAGAGAGAATTTTTTCTCTAAAAATTCTGACCTTCAAAATGGAAGGGGAGGCTTCCTATATGTAGAAAACCATGCACTCCCTCAGAAATATCAATACATACACATGTAAGAAGGTGCATGCATCTGTGCCAACAACTGGCAGAAAAATATCTGCAAAACACACTTGTGGCCGGCAGGCCACTAATTCTAGCTAACAGGCCACATCAGTGGCTGGCATGCCAAAAGAGGTTGCAGGCTTGAAAATCTCTGGTTTTGGTCCAAAAATAAGGCAGCAGGTGTGTAAGGTTTGAATGGCTCAAAGTTATGGCATTCCGCTAAGGACTCCGAGCACTCGTCAAGTATATACACATTCATCATTGGGTGTGCAAGTAATGACGTCCAAGTCATAAGGGCGGTCAAAAATGGGGTGTCTACAACTGGCCCCGACAATTTCACACAACGTGCACTGGCTAACAACTCACCAACGTTCCACTTCAGGAACCTCGGGAACATGTGTGCAGATTTGGCTTCCACTATTGATGTGTGTTCACATAACCAATAATACAAAACGGACCAAAGCAATCAACAAAATGAACGTAAGTAAAAAAACATCTTTACATACCCCAACAACACAAAAAATAAAAAAAAAGAATAGTATGACATGAATACCAATAATAAATTGTTCAATACACTTACCTGCAAAGCAATCACACATCCAGTCACTTTATGTGGTGTCCGATAAAAGTCCATAACAGAACACATCAACGTACCACGTAGTGCACCAATTCAATCGTATAACTTTATCGCATCCAAATTGTCCATGTACCGAATAAATGCCTAGCTTATAGTTTCTCCATAAGTCAGAAAAAACAACTTCACACAAATGTATAAGCAAAGCAGTTTCGCGGTGTCCTCGTAATCTATCGACATACTTGTAACTCGACTTTTTCGTGCCTCACTTTCGGAAGTTCGAAATAAGCCCTACAGTTCGGACTCCCGCGGTTTTAAATCTAATCTCACAAGTGCAATGTGAAATTGATAAACACTAAAGAGTCCAAATTCGGCAAATCTTTTGGAAAATCGATTTTGAATCAAAAATACCAAAAATGGACTGCTTTGCCAGATATAGAGTCGCTACCTAAATATTTTATTTTTTAAGAAATTTAGGAAACCCATGACTCATGCCAAAGGCCACGTGTCCGTTATCACCAAGATTGTCTTGGCTCAGGAACTTAGGTACAAGAGGGAAAGGTCATGAATTGAGCACCCCTGCTCGCCCGATCAAAGATCGGCCTCTACTAATCATGATATGAATCTTATGTATATTATATGCTTTTGTTCCGATTTATTAGGCTAGCATTACTATGTGATGCGCACATACAAGTATAGACTAACTTGCAAGAATTGGAACACTTCGAGTCATGTTTGTTTTGAAAGTTGTTTTGAATATATACCACTTGAAAAAGTGATCGCATATGAACATTACTCAAATTATTTCAATTCAAGCAAATAGCCTTCATCCACAGGTATTCAAGCAATTATAACACTTAAGTACTTAGCCTCATGGCAAGCATGCTAGTCATGACAGTCACTCACACTCATGTAAATATGCTAAAGCACTAAAAACTTATCTAGTATTCCACGCTAAGATAAAACAAAAGAGTTAGAAAATTATGCATGATACCTAACTTATGCAATATGACTAATGCAACACATGCGATATGCAACTAATAAGCTCAGCTACTAATATGGCATATGAAACAATGAAATAGCATGCGATCTAAGCACGTATTCAAATAAGTATTTGAACTAACAATGCAGTTAGAATAATGAATCGAGCCTCGGCACATGAAATACAAATGGATGCAAACATAAAGTATGCTAAGCAAAACATAATGTCCCTAAACTAACCATCGTAAGCTAGTAAATAAAAAGGGAGAAAGATGTGGGGTTGGAAGACCTACACATTATTACATTATGCTCTCACGAAGAAGAGTCCGAATGAATAAGCTAAGCTAACTAGCAACTAATTAAGCTTAAGCTAATTAAGCTAATTGTTACAAAACGAAATGAATAACTAGCTAAACTACTTAACTAATTATTACAACACTTGAATTAACTAACTAGTTAATTAACTAATTAAATAATTACAACACAAGTGTAATTAAAATAAGTAATTAAACTAAGCAACTAATTACTCTACCTCGAGAAACGAGGGATGTGCATGTGCATGCTTGGATTCCACCTGAAAAGACCACCGTTTTGCTCCCGAATACCTCTGTTTACACAGTTGAACATTTTCAGAACAACTTTGCTCCACCTTACCAACACTCTGCTGAGTTTTGCATCAATGGCCAGCCGGCCAAAGATGAAGGTTACCGGCCACCAGCTGGCCATGGAAGTGGTCTGCCAACCACCTACCGGCCACTGATGCCTAGTTTCATCTTGCTGCAACAGAGAACAAACAGAGCATAGACAGGGTACTTTCAAGGATTGACTACACAACTCACCTCTTCTTTTCATTAACAAATCCAATGAGTGGTGAACCTAAGCCACAAACCACCAATTCAAGCAATTTCATTGCATGATGGCTTGTGAACCCAAAAGTGCAAGTTAATAAATGCAAGAAAAAAAGACACAAACCTCTTCCCTTTCATGAAAGATCAAGGGAAGTGGTTGACCTTGGAGACTTGGATCATTTCATCACTAGCAAGTATAAAATGGTCCAAGTTCCATGTGTTCAATTAACGTCCGATTGAACACACCAAGGCACAATCAAATTCTTATCTTTGCACAATTTTAGTTTCAATTTTTAGTTACTCCTTTTAATTACCCTTCCATTCTTTAACCAATTAAGTCCATTGGTGAGTTGAGTCCTCTAAAAGAAAAGGAAGTGTCAAACAATGGGTAGTTTAAGGCAAGAGAGAGGTGTCATGCCGTTGATAATGAACCCCCAAAAGAGGATTAAACCATTAACCATAGACCTCAATCTCAAGCTTAAACAATCCCAAAGTTGAAACAACCCTCAAAGCAAACAAAGAGTGAAGAAATGAGGGAGGTTGCAGAGATTATGCTTGCTAAAATTAAGTGAGAAAAACACTAAAACAATGCAATCAACTCAAACAAGTGGTGTCTAAAGACCTAAAACACCAAGCTTGTGAGAACACTTACACTAGAAGCATGCAAAACAAGACTCAAATGACTTCACCAACCCAAAACAAAGTTAAAAAAGTCCAAATTAGAGGTTAAAACATGCTGGAATTATGCTATAAATGGCCAGAAAATTAAGCTAACACATAGCATAAACTAGGCTAGTAAACAAGACATAAGGAGGGGAGGCTAACCCCTCCAAATTTGGACTTCAAAACATGATTTTGGCCACTGAAAAAGCTCTGAATATCAGTATTTAAAAGTTCAAAAAAAGATAGTGTAAAGGTGGAAAACACAAAGGTAAAGGCCTCGAAAGCAAGGTGCAAAAAATAGTGATTAACCCCTCTACCTTTAATAGCCTTAAACCACAACCTTCAGCCCATAAAAACAGGTTTTAAAGAGCTTAAAAATAGCAAGAAAATATGGAAAACAAGTGGTGTAAAGATGGTACAAAGGCAAAAGAAAGTATACCTCTTGAAGAGAAATGAACCATTAAGTCAAAAAATACCAATTTCACACTCTAAAGTGCTTCAAAAGCTCAAATTCAAACTTAAATCATCTCAGCAAGAAGTTCTCTAGGTTTGGTTTAGAGTGTTTTGGCATAAGCTATGCAAGTTGCAAGAGAAAGAGGATTTTTCCAAAATTATTTCTTCACTCCTAATGTTTTCTAACCTTGAAAGCAAGAAGAGAGGTCTTCTATATATAGAAATATATGAGCTTTGGTCGAAAATATCTAAAAAATAATAGCTGGAGCTTTGTGGAAACAACTGGAGAAAATATCTGGGTTTTACATTGGTGGCCGGCAAGCCAAAAATGGTGGCTTGCCGTCGACAAATGGTAGCTGTCAGCCACCTGCCGGCCATGTTTCCAGTCCCGACTTCAGATGGGCATATCTCCCTCATCTAGACTCGATTTTAGGTCATTCTTGAGTCTAAATTGAAGCCCCGGAAGTCTACTTTCCAATGGTGGTAGCCTTACATCTAAATTCTAAGTGTGCAAAGAGATATGCTTATTTTAGTGAATGCTACTCAGTTCTCTTTTAACAATTTCATGCACAACTTCTTCCCCGACTAGGTTTCTTCCCTCTCCTCCAATTTTCTTCAATTACAAACCTATCAATAAGATGTTTAAAAATATTTTTCAAAGAGTTTACCTCTCTTCCATTTATTTCCACTTTGTCCTTACTCAGTTTATCGAAAAGTGCAACATTTAACGAGATGCGAGCCTTAGACCATCATAGAAACATTTTCAAAAATATTTTGAAAGAGAGAGTTTTAAGGTCTAAAATAATTTTGGTCAAAATAGTTTTGGTTCAAAAATGGGGTGTAAGGTTGGGATTTAGAAGTTCTTCTTACTGAAGAAATCAAACATTTGCACAGCACAACTTTCATCATCGGGTGATCACTCAGTGGCGCCCAAGTCTTAAGGGCGATCAAAAATGGAGTGTCTACAGTACTGCCCACTGCCGCATCAACCAAAAATTCCCTCATAAGTTTAGTTGTAATGCAAGTTACACCACGGCACCTCCGTTGTGCAAAATTCGATGGAGGCCTAAGGCGTGGCGTCAAATCCAAAAATGCATTCCCACATTGCAACCCAAATAACAGCCTAACATCCTCATCGGTAAAGTCAACACTATAACCACCAATCACGAACATTTCCTCGTGTACGCTGTAAGACTATATAATGCTCACGACCATATCGTCACCTTTTCTGAACTCGGTGTGGTCCAGCTGATTTACAAGTATGGGCTCGAACAGTAACCAAAATAAGGTCTTCCATAAATGAACAAGGTGCATATCCTTTAACTTGACCACGTATACCATTTTCACAAGGCTTGCGATGTTGGATCGAAAATTGAGCCTCTGTTTCGAACGCTTACTAGCACCCCCAAAATGGCCCACATTCTTCAGTTGCACAAACAGATTGTGGCCTTGCATGTTAACCCTAAACTTCTCAGATGTCAACGCCCCCTCTGCCTTTTTGCGTTTATGTTCACATAACTGAGTCCATTGACTCGATAACCTAGTAACTTCTGCATTTTCAAACGTCAAGCCGTCAAACACAAAAAAAACAAAATACCCCAAAACACATATTTACCAACAAACACATTAGAAACATCGCAGTATGGGTACACATTGTTCGATTGTCAACCCAATGAACGACAATACTAAAAAAACGTGGCTACTGAAAAAGAACACCAACCCAACAACAACAATTTCACAATGCACAACATGCCACATAGAGAAACAAATACAATATTCATCGACTGACACGACTTATTGATGACTGAAAAAATGTCGACTCCCATGCAACATTAACGAACAACACAACATTTCATCGCATATTAGGTCCCATCCCACCCCACGCGACGTGAAGTTTCTAATGACTATTCCATTGTGGCATGTATGAGTTACATTTCATTACATTTATCTATATTACTCTATACCATTCAACAAACCATAGAACACATTTACATACATGACTACCTCACACACACATCCACTATACGTACACGACCAACCATATACCACAAAGCAACAACAACATCACCTTGTTACCCCATAACCCCAACATGTCACTTTAGTATTATAGACTCATATAAAACATACAACACCATGTCACTACCTCAACCTAAGTTTCAATAAACCCCCACACCAAGAAAAGAACCCCCAAAACAAGCCCAACATCGAATGTGTTGTCCCCCAAACTCATTACGTGGGTGTGTACAAAGACAACCCGAACACGAATAAAAACACACAAACACAAGAATAGATACATTGCCACATCAGTTCCAAACCATATACAATTTTACACATAAATCACTTAACATCGTAACAAATTTCACAAAACTCACATGACAACCACCAAAGTTCGAACTCAGTAACAGAACATGCACAAACACACAATGTGAAACGGAATAGAAAATATTTACGTTTCCTAGACATTGTTCAATCGTCCGTCGACACTGATCGTGTTGCACAAGACAGAATGAAGAGGTTCACATCAACAAAAAACCAATCCACAAAGCTAGGGTTCTACACCAGAACAGACTCAAAAAATGAATCAACCCAACCATTTGACGATCAAAAACTTGATTTGTAAAATATTTTCCCAAATCTCGAGCATGGGATGCAATCACGTATCTTTTTCAAATTTCAATCATGGAAAACTACAATCACACAATCTTAGGGTTTCATCACTTTCAGCAATGCTTTCTATTTTCGATTTGGGGATTAACCTATAAACAATAAATGGTAATGCAGGTCAAGTTGGATCATTCAAATTTTCATGGGTCACAACTATCTGCTGGTTCACATAACGGGTAGGACAAACAGGTATATAAGAGATATAGGTAGCTAACGTCACACACAACCACACGGGGGGAGACCAAACGTATGTGCCTTGTTCACATCCCACAACTTTACACCAAATAGATTCCAAAGAACAACAAATTAATAGTATGCTTTCTTAGGGGACGTGAAACACACACATCTTTATCCCCATAATTAAATACACCAGTTGTTGATGGTCAAAAACCAATGGCAATTTAGTAAACAACCAGGCATAAGGACTACACAGTTACCAAGAAAACATTTGGGACCATATGGATCAGAAGATCAAAAAAAGGGATTTATTGGTCAATCCCCTTAAATTTTAACGAGTGACAAAAACTAATAATAATAATTTTCCCCAATCAAAGGCCATATATGCGTAGACTACTACATAAATAGAGTTCATTTGGGATGTGAGTTAGTTTTTTGGCTTTTTAGTTATTTTAGCTTGGGACTAAAAAGTCTCGTTTGAAATAAGCTTTTTAACTTTTTAAACTTTGGTGAGACAAGAAATGAAATGATTACGGTTTGGATGTAACATTTTGTCTTATTGACTTTTTAACGTATTTTGTTTTTTTGTGACTATCTTAGCCAAAAAACTAACCCAACCAATATGCTAAACGAGGGCATAAGGTTTGGCCTTTCTCAAATTGTATCTCAATTTGAGAGAGCGTTTAGGTACAGCAGGCTTATTTTGAAACCGATTTTGATGATCTGAATTGTATATTTTTTAGAACTTGCTCAATAGAATTATGTAAAAAAATCAAAATAGTTTGATATTGGTAACTATATGTTTAAATCATATTTATTTTTAAAAAATGAATTACAAATATATTTTTAAGAATAATCATCTATTTTTTGTAATATACATTTGATTCAAACATAGAGATATTTATGAAAAAAACTAAAATGATTTGACATTTAAATTATATTTATTTTTAAAACATGAATGACAAATATAATTTTAAGAATATTCATCTATTTTTTATAATATAAATTTGATTCAAACATATATATAACGATATTCGATCATCTTAATTTTTTGTTATAAATATTCTACTCAATAAATTTTAAAAAGTGAAGAATTCAAATAACTGAAATCAATCTTAAAATAAATTTATTAAATCAAAATGCTCTCTCAAATTATATATGTTATTTTGTTGGACTCCATACCCCTTTTTCTCTGTCTTTTTTTTTTTTTAAAAAAAAAAATTTATTCTACTTTTTTGGACCAATAAGGACTGCACGTGAGATGCTTCTGATGACCTTTCCTTCTTCTTTTTCTTTTTTTTTTTTTTTTTCTTTTTTTTTTTGACTTTTCCAAGGCCAATTAGATTTCAATTGTTGTTCTTCCACTTTCACTTTAATGATACCCGTGCGACGGGGTTAAATGAATAATTAAAAATAATTTTAAAATTAAATAATAATATAAAATTTATTTAAAAAATATATAAAAATAATAATTTAGAATGAATTAAATTTTAATTATTTTATTAGAATATATGTTGCAGTTATTATGTTATTAATTATATATTTTAAATTCACAATAAGAAATAGATGCTATAATTTAATTGGTAAAGATGCAAAAATAGAAAGAATTAAAAAAATTATAATCATGATAAAATAAAAGTAAATTTCGTTTTATAAAATTTTTAGTTTTAGTTTATTCTATGTTAAAATTTGTCATAAAGTTTAAACATACCTTTTAAAAATAAAACAATATATTTTTTTTTGATAAAATCGTTAAAATTGGTCAAAAGACCAACTAATTTATACAAAAATTAATTAATTAAAAATTTTAAATTTTATTTTATTTTAAAGTATAAACAGTTTTCAACTGAAACATATATAACACTACAATATAAATGAGAGTATAAATTTACTTTATATAAGTGAAATAACTGACTTTTTCATTCTTTTTCCGATGTGAGATTGTGTAAAATAAAAATTAACAATTGTTTGTGCAGAAAGTTTATTTCAAATCAAATAATATCAATCATTTAATCTTTAATTAAGTCAATCTTTAGTTTTTTTTCGAATCAAACAAATTTAATCAATATATTTTGATAAAATTGCTAAGATTGCAGTTAAACCAGTAAATCAATCAAATCGAAAACAGCTTTATAGATCAATCAATTTATACAAAAATTAATTAATTGAAACTTTTAAATGTTATTCTAATTTTAAATTTTAAACTATTTTGAATTGAAGTATGCACAATACTACAATATTAAATGGGAGCATAAGATTCACTTTATATAAGTGAAAAACTCATTTTTTCCTGATTTTTCCGATGTGGAATCAGATTATAAAATAAAAGTTAACAATTATTTGGGCGGGAAGCTTATTTCAAATCAAAAAAATCTAACCAATATATTTTGATAAAACCGTTAAAATCGCTGTTAAACTAACAAATCAGTCAAATTCAGCCTAATTGGCATGTTTAAAAGACCAACTAATTTACACAAAAATTAATTAATTAAAACTTTTAAAATTTAAACTATATTGAATTGAAACATGCATAACACTACAATAAAACGGGAGTATAAGATTCAATTTATATAAGTGAAACGACTTACTTTTTTCTTCTTTTTCTGATGTGGGATTATCAAATAAATCATAAACTAATTAAAGTTTTTATTTTAAAATTTATACTGCCTTGAACTGAACTATACACAACACTATAATATTAAATGAGAGTATAAGATCCACTTTATATAAGTGAAACAACTCACTTTTTTTTTTTCTTTTTTCGATGTGGGATTATCAAATAAATTATAAATTAATTAGAGTTTTTATTTTAAAATCTAAAATGTCTTGAACTGAACTATGCACAATACTATAATATTAAGTGGGAGTATAAGATTCACTTTATATAAGTGAAACAACTCACTTTTTCCTTCTTCTCTCGATGTGGGATTATAAAATAAATCATAGACTAATTAGAGTTTTATTTTTATATAGTTAAATGGAATATAGTCAATGGAGATTTTTTAAATTGTTTAAAATTAAGAAAATTAGTATGTAGCGACCTTAATTTTTTCTTAAATCATTATTTATTATTATTATTTTTCTTAAATCATTATTTATTATTATTATTACTTTATTTTTTTATTACTTTATTAATTGCGTGAATACATGAGAATTTAATGTGATATTTAATTAATTTAATGTAATATTTAATTACATATAATTAATCTGAATATATATAAATATATATTGAACTTATATAACATTTATTTATTGTCACGACCCGCTCCCCGTACCCAAGGGTTAAGTATCGTGATGGCCAGTAACTGAGGTTACCTCCGGCCAATTCTTAAACAAATCAGTAAATGCGAGCGGAAGTAATATTTAAATGAGGGTACCAAAATAATCATCGAAATTTCTATTTTTATTACAAAATATATGTTGATATTTACATAGAGAAATATCATAAAAATACTGTGTGTGTGTGTCTATTCCGCAGCCCCTCATCTAAGACTTTCCAAAAGTTATTTTTGAATTACACTGTTTCTTGAAAATTGGTAAACAACTATAAGCACATGGCAGAGCGATAAATATTATACCAAGAATATAAGGGATACGAAATAACCATGGATAGTTAGTTAGGCCAAAACATTTAAGATAACTTAATCGGAGCAAATAATCCTTTAAGTAGCAAAACTGAGATTATGTAAATAAATAACCATAACTACATTAATTTGGTAAACAGATAATTTAAGTGGCAGAAACTGCTCATTTAAGTAGCAGAATTGAAATACAGAAATTATATAAGTAAATGACCATAACCACGGTATTGAATAGAACAAAACAGAGGTCACAGAAGTGACAGTCAGAACAGAGGTACGGATTCAAGAGGTGGCTCATATGGATTCTAGAGGTGGCTCCCACAATAGTGTAGCACTTAGCTCCACACAAAACAGAGGTACGGATTCAAGAGGTGGCTCGTACGGATTCTAGAAGTGGCTCCCACAACAGTGTAGCACTTAGCTCCGTACAGCACTTTGCTCCGCACAGAACAGAGGTCAATGAATCAGAAGGCCACAAAGTAACCAAACAGACGCCAATGGTTATTTAAGTCTCTCAAAGCGTGGGACTCCCGTGGTAGCACTTACGAAACATAATTATATATAAGGTCATAGCCAAATATTCTTTAAAAGTAAAACAAACATATTCATGAGTTTTCTTTTAAGAAAATAGGGTTCAGAAAATAATTCATGTAACTGAAATCTTTATAAAACATAACTTTTATTAATATAATAATAAAACATAACTTGTATAAAACAGATTTTGGTAAGTTAAAACATACGTAAAATACATTTTCGTGACTCAAGATATAATATAACTCACCTTAATTTTAATACCTTACTCTTTCTTTCCACTATCAAAAACCCTTTCAGCTTCCATTATTTTTTTCTTTCTTTTCTTCCTCTCTTTTCTCTCTTTTTCTTTCCTCTCCTTTTTTCTTTTCTTTCTTCTTTCCTTTCTTTTCCTCTTCACCCAGATCAGCCCCTTCCTATAAATAGGAAGGTGAAACCATTCCTTGGCCAACACGTGGCCTGACCCCAAATCATTTCACAGATTCTATAATTAATTATATAGATTCATTCTTATCCTTAATAGATATTTAAGATAATTACTCTTTGACCCAATATTCTAATATAATTATATAAATAATTAATTTCTAATTAAATTACACTCTATCTTATACTAACAAAAAATTAATTATTTATTTTACTACCACACTAATTATTATTATTATTATTATTTATATTTTCACTCCTAAATTTTTACTAATTATATTGTTTTACAAAATTACGCATAATAATATATAATAAATTATATATTTTCCGAACTGAGATTACATGATATTAATATAAATTCTATAAAATAATTAAAAATCTGAGTTGTTACATATATGTTGCATTTATATAATAAAATATAATATAATAATAAATTAGGTTTTAAGAGTGTTGCCACTTACCCAAAAAAAAAAAAGTATCATCAAAGAAGTTGAGAAAGCAGAGAGAGAAAGAGAAACGGTGGGAGACAGAGGTGAGGTAGACAGAAGAAGAAGAAGAAATTATTAGGGTTTTGTTTTGGTGTCTTTATTAATTTTTTAAGTATTTTTTTGATCTTTAAAAAATAATTGTGAGTACAAAATTCACTTTTCTTGATTTATGTTTATTTTGTTGTTATTATTTATTTATTTGATGTTAGTTTGATATTATACTTGCATGTAGATGATGAATTAATTTTCAATTATTTTGGTTAGTTATGTACGCAAGGTTTAGGATTTTTATATATATTTATTTTATGAATCTAGTTACATTTATGGATATATGAAATTAAAATAAATTAGGAATACATAAATAAATTCAGTATACTCCACTATGACTCCATGAATTGTTATTTTATTTGAATACCAGTGAGAGTAAGTGTAAAAAAAAAGAGTGAAGATTATGAGATTTATTTAAATACCTTAAACTCCGCATTATTATATTTGTTTTCATGAGTAGATGAGGGATTGTGTATATATATATTGTTGCTTCATTCTCAAGAGCAGACAACGATATCCTCACGCAAGTTTGGCTTCAGAGCGGTGTTAGATATATAGGAGGCATATTGTAACAACCCCATACTGTTTACCGAAAATCTACTGAATTACGTATTGATTACTGCTAAACTGGACTGTTTATGACCGATAATTGAACTAACTGAAGTACTGAACTGACTGACTGAAATTAAACCTGAATTGATTGAGTATATTTATTGTATTGCATACTCTATCTGTTTGATTGATTGTATATATATCTGTTCGTGTTTTATGTTTAAACTGCAAATTGAAGGCCTTATCGGCGGCCGAACTGAAAACCGTTTAGTGTTTCATGATCAGTAGAATTTATCTGATTTTATGGTATATTTATTTAAAATTTGATTAGGTATGTGTAACAACCCTCGTACTGATTACCGTTAAACCACTGAATTATATACTGATTTCCGTTAAACTGAACTGCTAATGACTGATTAGTGAACGGGATGAACTACTGAACAAACTGAATGAAACTGAAACTGAAACTGAATAAGTTTGTCTATTGAATTGCGTGCTGCATCTGTTTGAGTGGATGATTATCTGTTTGAATTGATGTGTTTAAACTGTTAATTGAAGGCCTTATCGGCGGCCGATTTAGGAACCGTTTAATGTTTTGTGACCAGTAGAATATTTATGATTTAATGGCATATTTATCTGAAAATTGATTAGGAACGATTAAATTAGATTGAATTGAGTTAATTGAGAACTTGGGCTTAATTACATGTTTGCCACCCTTAGTGGCCATTTGTTTATTGGTTATATTGAGCCTATACACTTAAAACAACATTTGATCAGCCTTCTTTCCCTACCTATAGCCGACCAAACAAGAGGTTAGAGAGAGAGAGAGAGTTCATCTTGAGGGATTTGAGCTCATTTTGTAGAGATTGCTTGAGAATTGCTTGGAATTGAGGTGCATTGGCATAATTGAACTTGTTCTTCTTGAAATCAAGACTTAGGTAAGGAAGTTACCTTCTTATTGTTGTCCTTGAATTCCATCTTGCATGTTTCATGCATCATTAGAGAGCTAAGACATGAAATTGTCCATAGTTGATGAATTGGAGCTCCATTCATGCATGCATGTGTATATTGATGAGTTTGAAGTTGAATTCTTGGAGAATTATACATGCATGTACATATTTTTTCCATAGACCATGTTTTCATTTGGTTTTCAAAGATTGGAGCTCATTAGAGCAAGATTTGAAGCTTGGATTTGATTTGAAACTCATGCATGTCACTTTGTAGCATGTTCATGCATATTCATGAAAACTAGTTTGAAATTGGGTTTGAATTAAACACCCTTGGGCCTTGATTTCTTAAATTGAGGTTTGAAACATGTTATATTATGTGTTTTTATGAGTTTTCCAGAAAATGGGCCCAAGAGGATCGATTTTGGAGGTTGAAACCTTGGTTTTGAATTCAGAACACAATTCTGGATTTTCCAGATTTCTGTTGTCCGCTCGAGCGGAGGTGTATGCGCTCGAGCATAGAAATCGCACTCCCAGTAATTGTTGCATACTTTGTACAGTGCGCTCGAGCGGATAAATTCACGCTCGAGCGGGTTTTTCGACCATCCAGTATATTTTGCAGACCGCTCGAGCGGAGGAAGTTACGCCGAGGGTAACGTTTCAGACGCTCGAAAGGGAATTGTGCGCTCGAGCGGGAACCTGTTTTCTGAAAAATTCTGAAAATGTTTTCGGTATGCATTTTCGCATCCTCATCGCATCCTAGGCATCCTTAGGCCTAGTTTAAAGCATCTTAACGAGGATTTAGACATAGAACCACACCGAAGAGATTAGGGATTTAATTAACATCCTTTCCAACTGTAAACTTAGTGTGTGTTCTATCTGTTTACCGTTTAGGGTTGGCTCACGGGGACGCACTCTAGCTATTGATAGCCCAATCACTGTGAGTAACAGATGTGTAAAGATATGTTCAAAATGTTTATCTTTTGAATACTGTTTACCGAACTGTTTACTGAAATGATATTATTTATTGAATGAATGTATGTCCTATTTTCTGAACTGTACTGTGGCATCCTTAGCACCTACTGTTATTGACTGTTACAGAGCTCTGTCGGTTTCCTTGCGAAACCATACTGACGATGGCCATCACTATTGTTGGGTCTGTTAAGACCCGGTCCTTTGGACCATACTGTTTATAGGCTAATGGATGTACCACATATGACTGATTGATTGAAATACTGAAAGATTGATATACTGTATAATGAATTGATTTCATTACTGTAAGGGCATTCATTCATAACCCCTTTATACATTATGTTATTCACTGGGCTTTAGCTCACTGTTTATATATATATGTAGGTTCTCGGCGAAAAACCGAGCTAGGAGCGTGGGATTGGTCCCCAGTTTTGTCACCCCGCCAATGTGCCTCACTGTGAGGTTCCGAGACGCCATGTCATGGCTTGGGGTGTTTTTGTGTCCCCATTAGTCTCCTACTGCTTTGTATCAAGGTATCGCCATCAGATAGATCAGATAGACTGCTTTATCAAGATCAGAATCGAGGATCAAGTCCCCGTACTAAATGTGTGTAATGATTGTATATACTGTACTGGTTTGAATGCATATATGTATGAAAAATGTTTTTGGCATACAGATTTTCACAGCTCAATGGACACTAGTTATATACTGTATTGGCTTCCGCCAGTTACGAACTCGTTTCTCTCAGACATCGTTTCAGAGGGCCTTGAATCTCGGATTCATCGCCGATTCTGTGCTAAACCCATAGGGCGGGGTTTGGGTCGTGACAGAGTGGTATCAGAGCGATACTTAACCACGAGTTATACCGCACACACGTGTCCAAATGAGCTATAGGGTGTCCTAGAAAAGCAATTAGGGCATCTCATGAATTTGAAAAGTGTGTGCTTTTGACTGACTGAATACATGATAAAATGTTAAACTGTTTAATTGTACAACTGTTTATAATGATAATCAGATAATCGCTTATAGTGAAATGGATAATGCAAATGAAATCAAGCATCATCCTCTCGAGGCGAATGGCGACGGAACAAATGATGGAACTGTAATTGAAAGATCGACCGACCGACAATGTAACCACCTCCTCCTCTCCTGCAACCGAATGTAATGCACCAAATGCAGAATGCGAATGTTAATGAGATGGATATTATTAATGACTCGTAAATTCAAAGAAATGAAACCGCCGTCCTTTCAGGAGGCTTGGAACCGTTAAAGGTCAAGCTTGGGTTCTCAAACCGAAAAAGTTTGAAGTGTTTCCGTTTCGAAGCACACAAGGTATTGTTAGCCACCTTTACCCTGCAGGAAGAGGCTAGAAGGTGGTGGATGTTGACCCGTGATGCAAACACTGTAATGACTTGGGCTCAGTTCAAGGAGTCCTTCTTTGAAAAATATTTTCCTCAGTGCATCAGGGACAGAAAGGTGACCGAGTTTGAACAGCTGCGACAGGGCAAATTGTCAGTTGCAGAGTATGAGAAGCAATTTACCGAACTTGCTAGGTATGCCCCACACATGGTGGATACCGATTACAAGAAGGCCAGGAGATTTGAAGGCGGCCTCAATGCTGCTATACAGGATCGGATAAATGTTTTGAAAATGCCAACTTATGTAGGTGTTCTCGACCGGGCTTTGATGGCCGAGGTAAATATTGCAGCAGTGAAACAATCTGAAACACCGACAAGTGAGTGGCAAGGGAAAAGACAGGGTTTCAAATTTAAGAAAGGCAAGCATAACCCAGCCAACAAGAAGCGAATCACGGGTCGATGACCATTGACCAAGGGAGTGGGTTTACTCCACCGTGCTCTACATGTGGCAACAAGCACAAGGGAGTTTGCTATCAGGTTTCTGGAGCTTGTTTCAGATGTGGCAAAGTGGGCCACAGGATTAAAGACTGCCCTTCAGCTCCACCAGCTAGTGGTAAAGCTGCACCAAGCGCAGCAGCATCAAATGTAGCACCGAAGCCTAACCCCAAAACTACCGGGAAAGAGCCTATGAGGCAGGGCCGAGTATTTGCCCTAGTACCGGGAGACGTTCAGAATACTGAGACCGTTGTGTCAGGTATCCTCTCTATTTGTGCTCAAAATGCATATGTATTGATTGATTCAGGGTCTACACATTCTTATGTGTCACATGCTTTTTCGCGTAAATTGAATAGACCCTTAGAACCCATGAATTACTTGCTAGCTGTATCATCACCTGTTGGGGGATCCATGACATGTGCATATATGTATCCTGCTTGTGAGATTATTGTTGGGGATATGCATCTGTTTATTGATTTGCTACCGTTGAATATAGATCATTTTGATGTGATATTGGGGATGGATTGGCTACAGAAATATCATGCTACTATAGACTGTGTAACAAAACAAGTAGTTTTCCGTCCACCGGGTTTGCCCGGAATTTGTGTTTAATGGGAGTGGAGTAGTACCCCTCCATATCTCGATTTCTTCCGTAAAGGCCAAATTGATTAGAAAGGGTGTAAGGGATATCTGTCGATCAGATTTGTGCATCGATAATGTTAAAACTGATGTGAATTGCATTCCTATAGTTAGAGAATTCCCAGATGTATTTCCGGATGATCTACCAGGGGATTTGATTGACAGGGAGATTGAGTTTATTGTTGATGTAGTACCGGGTACACAGCCGTTATCTAAAGCTCCTTACAGAATGGCTCCAACTGAATTGAAGGAATTGAAAGTACAATTGCAGGAACTGTTAGACAAGAAATTTATCAGACCCAGTACTTCACCGTGGGGTGCACCTGTTTTATTTGTGAAGAAGAAAGATGGCTCACTGAGACTGTGTATTGATTACCGCGAATTGAACAAGGTAACTGTAAAGAATAAATATCCCTTACCGCGTATTGATGACTTATTTGACCAGTTACAGGGTGCACAAGTGTTTTCCAAGATTGATCTTAGATCGGGGTACCATCAACTGAAAGTCAAACCGGAAGACATTGATAAAACTGCTTTTAGAACGAGGTATGGCCACTTTGAATTTTTAGTTATGCCGTCGAGTTATTTAATGCCCCCGCCGCATTTATGGACCTCATGAATGTAATTTTAAACCATACCTTGACGATTTTATTGTGGTATTTATTGATGACATATTGATTTATTCTAAGACTGTATAAGACCATGAACATCATCTGAGGTTAGCCTTGCAAACCTTAAGAGAACAGAAACTGTATGCTAAATTGTCTAAGTGTGAGTTTTGGCTTGTTCATGTTATGTGTTTGGAACATGTTGTTAGCAAAGATGGAATTTCTGGTGCTCCACCCAAAATTGAAGTCGTAGTGAATCGCCTAGACCAACAAATGTGACCAAGTCCAAGCTTTTGGGATTGGTGGATATTACGTAAGATTTGTCAAAGACTTCTCCAAAATTGCCCTACCAATCGGCATACGCTTGACTCGTAAAGGGTATCATTTGACTAGATCGACTGGAGGAATCAAGATTTCAAGAATTGAAAACCAGACTTGTGACCGCACCGATTTTGACTCTACCTTCAGGTACGGATGGTTACACTGTTTTTAGTGATGCTTCTCATAAGGGTTTGGGATGTGTTTTAATGCAGAATGGGAGAGTTATTGCTTATGCTTCCCGACAGTTGAGACCACATGAAAAGAACTACCCGACCCATGACCTAGAACTTGCTGCAGTAGTTTTTGCATTGAAAATTTGGCGTCACTATCTGTATGGAGCGACATGTGAAGTGTATACTGACCACAAGAGCTTGAAGTACTTTTTCACTCAGAAAGAACTGAATATGAGACAGCGGAGATGGCTTGAACTGATCAAAGACTATGACCTACAGATTTTGTACCATCCGGGAAAAGCCAACACCGTTGCCGACGCATTGAGTCGAAAATCGATTGGGAACTTAGCCTGTTTGCTGACTGGACAGAAAGAGTTGCTTCTTGATCTGGAAAAGTCTGAAATTGAAATTGTTTTGAAGGAACAAGGTGGAACCTTAGCTGCTATTTCTGCTCAACCAGCCTTGATTGAGGAAATTAAAGAAAAACAACAACTAGATGATTTCTTGAAGAAGGTTATTGAAGAAAGAGATTCAAAACCGAGACCGGGGTTCAAATTTGAGAACAATATACTGAAATTCCAAGACAGACTGTGTGTACCAAATGACACTGAATTGAAAAGAAGAGTTCTGCAAGAAGGCCACAGTTCGAAGTTCTCTATTCACCCAGGGAATACGAAAATGTACCAAGATTTGAAACAAAATTTCGTGGCGGTGAATGAAGAAGGAGATCGCCGACTTTGTGTCTAAGTGTCTCCATTGTCAACAGTCAAAGTCAACATCAACGACCGCCGGACATCGCAACCCTTACCCATACCAGAATGGAAATGGGAGCATATCACGATGGATTTTATCGTCGGATTACCTCGCTCCAGGAAAGGTATGGATTCAATTTGGGTTATTGTTGATAGACTGACCAAATCTGCACACTTCCTACCTGTCAAGACAATTTATAATGCGGATAAATTGGCTGTTATCTATATTGATGAAATTGTGAGATTGCACGGAGTGCCTGTTTCTATTGTTTCTGACAGGGATTCGAAGTTTACATCGAGGTTTTGGCAGAGCCTACAGACTGCATTGGGTACTGAATTGAGGCTGAGTAGTGCCTATCATCCTCAGACAGATGGACAGTCAGAAAGGACCATCCAAACTCTAGAGGACCTACTGAGAATGTGTGTACTGGACTTTCAGGAAACCGAAAGTCATTTGTCGTTATCGAATTCGCCACAACAACAACAGACTACCATTCGAGTATTGGAATGGCGCTTTCGAGGCGTTGTATGGCGAAAGTGTAGATCTCCAATCTGTGGGCGAAGTTGGAGATGGGCCGTTGTTGGGCAAATTGTTTATGAAACAACCAAAAGGTAAAATCGACATAAAGAAAGACCTAAAACCGCATGAGTAGACAAGAGTTATGCAGATGTCAGAAGACGGGATAGAGAGTATGAAGTGGGTGATCACGTTTTTGTGAAAGTGACACCAATGAAAGGCCAGACTCGTTTTGGAGTCAAAGGCAAGTTAGCGCCGAGGTATGTCGGACCGTATCAGATTATTGAGAAAATCAATCCGGTGGCGTATCAAGTTGCGCTCCCTCCTGAAATGGAGCATATGCATAACGTCTTCCACATCTCGATGTTGAGAGACTATCTTCGAGATCTGTTTCATGTGATTGAGCCTACTCGCATTGTGTTGGGTGATGACTACACTTACGAGGAACGGCCTATACAGATTGTGAACCGACGGATCAAGAAACTGAGGAACAAGGAGATTCCACTAGTGAAAGTTGACTGGCAGAACCATGGTGGTGTGTATGCCACTTGGGAAAGGGAAGATGACATGGCTAGGCGATACCCGGATTTGTTCCCGCTGAACCCTGTTTTCTTCCAGACTGAAGGTAACTCGAGTTTAGAGGACTAAACTCCTTATAAGGAGGGGAGACTGTAACAACCCTCGTACTGATTACCGTTAAACCACTGAATTATATACTGATTTCCGTTAAACTGAACTGCTAATGACTGATTAGTGAACGGGATGAACTACTGAACAAACTGAATGAAACTGAAACTGAAACTGAATAAGTTTGTCTATTGAATTGCGTGCTGCATCTGTTTGAGTGGATGATTATCTGTTTGAATTGATGTGTTTAAACTGTTAATTGAAGGCCTTATCGGCGACCGATTTAGGAACCGTTTAATGTTTTGTGACCAGTAGAATATTTATGATTTAATGGCATATTTATCTGAAAATTGATTAGGAACGATTAAATTAGATTGAATTGAGTTAATTGAGAACTTGGGCTTAATTACATGTTTGCCACCCTTAGTGGCCATTTGTTTATTGGTTATATTGAGCCTATACACTTAAAACAACATTTGATCAGCCTTCTTTCCCTACCTATAGCCGACCAAACAAGAGGTTAGAGAGAGAGAGAGAGTTCATCTTGAGGGATTTGAGCTCATTTTGTAGAGATTGCTTGAGAATTGCTTGGAATTGAGGTGCATTGGCATAATTGAACTTGTTCTTCTTGAAATCAAGACTTAGGTAAGGAAGTTACCTTCTTATTGTTGTCCTTGAATTCCATCTTGCATGTTTCATGCATCATTAGAGAGCTAAGACATGAAATTGTCCATAGTTGATGAATTGGAGCTCCATTCATGCATGCATGTGTATATTGATGAGTTTGAAGTTGAATTCTTGGAGAATTATACATGCATGTACATATTTTTGCCATAGACCATGTTTTCATTTGGTTTTCAAAGATTGGAGCTCATTAGAGCAAGATTTGAAGCTTGGATTTGATTTGAAACTCATGCATGTCACTTTGTAGCATGTTCATGCATATTCATGAAAACTAGTTTGAAATTGGGTTTGAATTAAACACCCTTGGGCCTTGATTTCTTAAATTGAGGTTTGAAACATGTTATATTATGTGTTTTTATGAGTTTTCCAGAAAATGGGCCCAAGAGGATCGATTTTGGAGGTTGAAAGCTTGGTTTTGAATTCAGAACACAATTCTGGATTTTCCAGATTTCTGTTGTCCGCTCGAGCGGAGGTGTATGCGCTCGAGCGTAGAAATCGCACTCCCAGTAATTGTTGCATACTTTATGCAGGCGCCGGCGGATAAATTCACGCCGGCGGTTTTTCGACCATCCAAGAGATATTTTGCGATCGCCGAGCGGAGGAAGTTACGCTCGAGCGGGTAACGTTTTCAGACGCTCGGCGGAATTGTGCGCGGCGGGAACACATTTCAAAAATTCTGAAAATGTTTTCGGTATGCATTTTCGCATCCTCATCGCATCCTAGGCATCCTTAGGCCTAGTTTAAAGCATCTTAACGAGGATTTAGACATAGAACCACACCGAAGAGATTAGGGATTTAATTAACATCCTTTCCAACTGTAAACTTAGTGTGTGTTCTATCTGTTTACCGTTTAGGGTTGGCTCACGGGGACGCGCTCTAGCTATTGATAGCCCAATCACTGTGAGTAACAGATGTGTAAAGATATGTTCAAAATGTTTATCTTTTGAATACTGTTTACCGAACTGTTTACTGAAATGATATTATTTATTGAATGAATGTATGTCCTATTTTCTGAACTGTACTGTGGCATCCTTAGCACCTCATCGTTATTGAGTGTTACTGAGCTCGCTTCGGTTTTCTTATGAAACCATACTGACGATGGCCATCACTATTGTTGGGTCTGTTAAGACCCGGTCCTTTGGACCATACTGTTTATAGGCTAACGGATGTACCACATATGACTGATTGATTGAAATACTGAAAGATTGATATACTGTATAATGAATTGATTTCATTACTGTAAGGGCATTCATTCATAACCCCTTTATACATTATGTTATTCACTGGGCTTTAGCTCACTGTTTATATATATATGTAGGTTCTCAGCAGCCGAACCAGAGCTAGGAGCGTGGGATTGGTCCCCAGTTTTGTCAGCCAGCCAATGTGCCTCACTGTGAGGTTCCGAGACGCCATGTCATGGCTTGGGGTGTTTTTGTGTCCCCATTAGTCTCCTACTGCTTTGTACTGTTGCGTTCTTTGTATAGATCAGATAGACTGCTTTTATCAAGATCGAATCGAGGGATCAAGTCCCCGTACTAAATGTGTGTAATGATTGTATATACTGTACTGGTTTGAATGCATATATGTATGAAAAATGTTTTTGGCATACAGATTTTCACAGCTCAATGGACACTAGTTATATACTGTATTGGCTTCCGCCAGTTCTCTTTCATCAGATATCGTTTCAGAGGCCTTGGTAATCTCG
Source organism: Camellia lanceoleosa (assembly GCA_025200525.1). NCBI lineage: Eukaryota > Viridiplantae > Streptophyta > Magnoliopsida > Ericales > Theaceae > Camellia > Camellia lanceoleosa. Next base: position 44,492,866 of record CM045760.1, read on the forward strand.
ACATCTTGGCGATTCTGATGCTAAACCCATAGGGCCGGGTTTGGGTCGTGACAGTATGATTAAATTAGATTAAAAATGAGTTAATTGCAAACTTTGACTTATTTACCCAAAATGCCACTAAGTGGGCCACTATCCTACACAATTAAGGACTTGATTTACACTTGAACAAAACCATTTCCTCAGCCCTTTCCTTATGCTAGCCGACCAAAGTGAGGAAGAATGAGAGAATTGGGGTTCCATCTAGAGAATTGGCTTGTAGACTTGAAGAAATTGTAGGAAATTGGCAAATCTAGCTCCCACACATTGATTACGAGACTAAGGTAGGACACTCATCTTCTTGTTGTTGTCATAGAACTAATTCTTACATGATTCATGCTTCAATTGTAGAGTTAAGACTTGAATTAGTTCATACATGTTGAATTAGAGCATAATTCATACATGCATGTTTATATTGATGCATCTTGAGTTGATTCCATGGCCAATTGTACACGCATGTTCATAATTAGGCTTGAGTCCATGTTTCAACTTGTTTTTGGTATAAATGGCTCACTAGAACATCAAATTGGAGCTTTGAAATGGTTTAATTTCATGCATGGCATGTTTGAAGTTTATTCTTGAAAATGGGTTTGAAAATTGGTTTTAATTTACTCACTCTTGGGCTTTGAATTCACAAATTGAGCTTTAAAACTTGTTGTATATTGAATTTAGATGTGTTTTCCAGAATTTGGGCCCAAGAGGTCGAGTTTTGGGTGATAGAATGCTTAATTTGAGCTTGGAAGGCAAATCTGGAAATTCCAGATTTGGCTTCTTCGCTCGAGCGAAGGATTCCTCGCTCGAGCGACCAACGTTTACTCTGAGCCACGCTCGAGCGAAGGATTGGTGGCTCTAGCGTAAAATTCGAGCATCCAAGATTTTTTTCTTGTTTCATCGACCGCTCGGCGAAGGATTTCTCGCTCGAGCGAAGCCTTTGATTTTGGAAGCTCGCTCGAGCGAAGGAAGGCTCGCTCGAGCGAGGGTCCTATTTTCAGCAAACTTTGCACAATGTTTTCTTAGTGTATTTTTGCATCCTCATCCCATTCTAGGCATTCTTAGGCCTAGTTTAAGGCATCTTAATGAGGATATAGATATAGAACACACCGAGACAAATAAGGGATTGAGTTATGATATTTTTCCAACTGTGTAGCTTAGTGTGTGTTCAACTTGTGAACTGTGTAGGGTTGGCGACTGGGGAAACACGCTCTAGCATACCGTAGCCCAAACTCTGTGAGTAACAATTGTGTAAAGATATGTTCAAAATGATTATCTTTCGGATACTGAACTGTTTTCTGAACTGGTATTATTTATTGAATGAATGTATGTCCTTTATTTCTGAACTGTACTGTGGCATCCTTAGCACCTCATCTTTATCAAGAGAGATCTCTGTCGGTTCCTCGTGGAACCATTATCACATCGACTGATGGCCATCATTACTGTTCGGTCTTTAAGACCTACTGTTTACTGCTATGCTAATGGATGTACCACATATGACTGAATAACTGTTTTGACTAAAAGACTGAAATATTGTTTAATGAACTGTTTTCATTACTGTAAGGACATTTCATTCTTAACCTCTTTACGCCTTATGTTATTCACTGGGCTTTAGTTCACTGTTTATATATATATGTAGGTGCTCAGCCATTAGACCGGAGTTAGGAGCGAGGGTTAGACTCCAGTTTTGTCAAGCCAGCCTAAGTGCCTCACTGTGAGGTTCCAAGCCTATCATGCCAGGGCTTAGGGGTGTCTTAGCATTCCCCCTTTTGTACTGTCCCACTGTTTTGGTATAACCTGAATGCTTACTGTACTGTTATCAAGGGATTAGGTCCTTGCACTGTTTGACTGTAAATGTTGTATAGACTGAATGTTTACTGTGCTGTAATAGGGATTAAGTCCCTGTTTCGCTGAATGATATGTATGTATTTGTACTGTTCTGTAAATATGCATGAAAAATCTTTTGGCATACAGACTATCACAGCTCATTGAACATTATTCATTTACTGTATTGGCTTCCGCCAGTTCTCGAACTCGCTTTTATCAGATATCACAAGGTGCCTTGATAATCTCGGATTCTTGGCGATTCTGATGCTAAACCCATAGGGCCGGGTTTGGGTCGTGACACATATGGGATATATGTGTAGACCGGAAGTGAAGAGCCGAAGTGATGAAGTTAAAGTACAAAGAATTAAATATGAATTTATTGGTATATTTTGAATTGTTTGGATTTGTACATCTCGAAAAATAATAAACAATCTCGATAAATTATGAAATTTGGGCAGAGGCATGTAAACGTAATACTAGGCAACTTTTGTATTTTAACTTTTTATTAAAAAGATCAATTACAACTTGTAATCGAATGATCTTGGTTACAATAGTTTTTATTCATTTTAACAATACAAACTTGAGATGTTGTTTTAACCCAAGAAGTGAGCTCATTTTCATTGATTTCACGTAAACTGAAGTAAAACATTATTCTGAACACTTTTTGTGTTTTGAACTTTTCAAAAAAAAAAAAAAAACATCTTAGGGTGGTTTCTTTTCATTTTTAGCTTCAGGTTTTTTGGTCGATTTCCGTTTAGGTTCTTCTATCAAGTTTTTCTCTCAACCTGTTCAGTTTATACTAAATCTTTTTGCAACACCTTTTAGGAAATTTGATTCTGTACAACTTTTGTTCTTTGAGTTTTGGTTAATTCGAATGATTTAAGCGTGAAGCGGTGCATTAGTTCTTCAATAATTTACTTATGATTAAATTATACTAAATTTATTTTTGCAGAATGGTTGATCTTACTAACTTTTTATGTAGGGCTAACCTACTATATTTTATTTTTATTTTTATATTTATATTTTTTATACTCAATTTATATTTAGTTGTGTACGGTTAAGAAACTAAATGTCACCGTATTTCGGAAAACTACCTCTTCGTCTCAGTACGGGTGGAACTACTTGTCTTATCCCGTAACAAGAATTAAATGTACTTTTACTTGTGTCTGGCGGATACGTAGGTATCAAATCTTGTACTCATACTAATATATTTGTATACTGACCCGTTTTGTCTTTTGGCATCTTGGGTGCGTTCTGTTTAAGTGTAGCCAAACTTTTTTTTGCAGGATTTGTTGGGACTACGGTGGTTATGAGAAATAATTATGGCTGTAGGACATGTCTCTTAGATTTCTCTTGTTTTCTTGAGTTTGGGGTTAATATTATTATTTTTTTATTTTTTATTTTTTATGACCTTAGTTTTTTGATAATTGGACATTGTAGGTTATTTTCTAACTTTACATTATTTAAGTTGTTTTCACTATTTGTGCTACTTTAATGTTGGAGATATTTAATAGTTATAAATTTATGATGGACGATTTGGTTTGTGTTTTGTTATTTTTTTATTTTTTGAGTATTGAAATTTACTTAGACCAAATTGAGACGAAAACATTTGGATTTTTTTTTTTAGGATTTGGATGATGAAATATTGATTGGGATTTAATTCTAATTTAATATTTAATTGTCCAAATTTTGAGGCGGGGCATTTTATATAAGTGAAACAACTCACTTTTTTATTCTTCTTTTTTTTTTTTTCTTTTTTTTTCCTCTTGATGTGGGATTATCAAATAAATTATAAACTAATTAGAGTTTTATTTTTATATGGTTAAATTGAAATTAGCTAATGGAGATTTTCTTAGTTGTTTAAAATTAAGAAAATTAATATGAGATATTGAAACTCTCACAAGACTCCTCACTAAAATTTCTTTTTGCTTATATAATATAAGGGGACTTACGTGTAGGTCTTAATAAGTGGACTTATTGTCCAATAGGTCCTATGATAATTAGTAACATTTTTCATTAAATACTATTAAAAAAAGTCACTAATTGTTAATTTTCAGTGACAATATGAAAATTTTGTCACAAAAAATATCACTAATTATAAGTTTTAGCGACAGTTTAAAAAAATCGTTACAAAAAAATGTCAGTAATTCACAACTTTTAGCGACAATTTGAAAAATTTGTCACAGAAAAACATCACTAATTGTAAGTTTTAACGATAATTTATAAAAATCATGATAACAAAAAGTCATTAATTGTCAATTTTTAGCGACATATGTAAAAAATCATCACAAAAAAATTATTTTTAGCCATGATTTTATCAAGACTTTATTTTAATAGGACTTAATGAAAATTAAGTCTAACTATTAGAACTTATTGATAATTTACCCTATATATATTTTTTTTTGGCTGTTTCACTGCTTTAAAATAACCCCTCTATATATTAATTATAAAAAAAAAATCAACTAAAGAGCAACATTTTGAAAAAAAACATGTCACTTTTTTAAGTTGGATCCCAAACCACACCTAGCTGCGTTAATTCGAGTGAATAATTTTCTACAGACGACATTTGGGAAGGATTTTTTTTTGTTTTTTTTCCCTAAAAGACAAATTGATTACAAAATAAAAAAAATAATTCAAACAAAATATCATATCAAACTCTATAATTATTTTATTTTTTCTCTCACAAACAGCACATTCAACCATAAAAAAATCCAACTATCTTTTTAAACACACAAAAAAAAATTTCAATAATATCCTATAATTAAAAATACTTACAAAAAAACTCACTTTCCAAACTTCCACGTAACGAGAAATAGATTGTGCAGACTAAAATTAGAGAAGTTTATATTTTCCTATTCTTTTTCTAGGTCTCAATTCTTTTTGGACCAACGACAATTTGGCACGTGGCAAAGCTTTCTATGAAAATTTTGGTAACCTTCCTCCCGCTTTTCTCATTATTGAAGTAATCTCAAAAAAATCAAGTAACATTACTTATGTAATAATCTTAACCAATGGTATAATTGAAAATTTTGTCCTTAAAATATGATAATTTACCATTGTTAAGTAGTTTGGAAATAAGAAATAATCTGATTAATAAAATATGATAATTTACCATTGTTAAGTAGTTTGGAAATAAGAAATAATCTGATTAATATAAATTATAATTTTTAATTGTCAAAATATCACAAAACACAATTTTAGAAAAAGATTGGAGCATTATAACAAAATAAATTTTTAATTTTTAATTTTATCAATTTAAAATCTAAATTTTTAATTTATTTTCAACGTAAACTATTTATTTATTTTCATTAATTAAAATCGATAAAAAAATAGATATTTTAATCATTAAAATTAATAAAAATAATATTTTAAACATTTTATATATACAATTTAATTACTAAAATATTTTTTTAACAAAAATAAATAAATGAATTAAATTGAAAATAAATTAAAATATTAAAATTTAAATTGATAAAATTAAAAATTAAAACTTTTAGTTTTTAATTTTTATTTTTTTATTATAATTTGTCTTTAAAATTTCTAATAATTATTCCTTTCCTCGTAGCTTTTTTAGTTTTTATTTTTTATTATAATTTGTCTCTAAAATTTCTAATAATTATTCCTTTCTTCGTAGCTTTAAACTTACACTCGAAGACTACACGTCTTAAGTCTTTGCTTTTTTGTCTTTTTCACAAGCCAAAAGCTGTCTCTCTGTTTCACATTTTTTTTCTCAGGCAAAGAGCCTCTCTTCATCTGGTGAGCTTAGCATTGTTTTCTTGAGTTGAAAGACTTGAAAGGGTTAGGCTCTCCTCACTCCCCTCCATCGCGCCCAAGATTGTACACACTCTCTATACACTTGTACACTTAAGACCCAAATGCCCCTCTTGGTGCTTCTGTGACCATTGAAGAAGAAGCAGCTCTCTTGAAGTCTAGTTCACTTGGAGGACTTCTCACTTTTTTTGGGGTAAAACTCAATCCTCTCATCTCATCTCTTTTGATTTTGTGGTAAAAATTAAAGGGTAGGATTTTCTAAAGTAAACACGTTTAGGGTGTTCTTAATTTTAAAAGCATTTTTTTGTTATTTTGTTATTGGATGAGGAATTTTGTGATGTTCCATGTATGTATTTTATTTTCAATATTAGGTAATTTAAAAAAAAATAATGAAAATGGGATGTTTGATGTTACTACTTGTTAGATGCCATGCCTAGGGTGTTTTATCTTGAAAGTCTATGAAAAAAGGAGTACTCAAAATTAATTTATCTTGAATGGCATGTTAGAGTATGGTTGGTTATCATAATCAGGATGCAGATCGTAGAATCTTACAATTGTATAACCCAATTGGGCCAAACAATTCGGGTCCCATTAGGATCTTAAATTGTATAACCCCAGTTGAGCCAAACAATCCGGATCACATTAGGATCTTAAATTTTGTAGAATCTTACTACGATCATGATCCTACTACTATCCCATTCCAACAAAAAAAAATTTGTTGTTATTTATTTCTTAGATATGTATGTCTATATGAAAAATTTGGCCATAAATCCTTCTCGAAGCATCTCCTCTAATAAATGTTAGCATAGAAGATGCCTTATATCAAATTACCATTTTCTTTAATGATTTTAAAATTATTTTATGTACATTATTATTATAGATAATTTTTCAATTTACTTTGCACTGAAATTAGAATCTTACAATTCTTGATCCGATTTTACGATTCGATCCATGACTCTCTCCCAAAGATCCCACATAGAATCCCGATTTTAACAACCTTGTGTTAGATGGTTTTTAAAATCGAGATTCTATGTAGGATCGGTGAGAGGGTATTGTGGATTGGATAGGATTGGGTTGTAGGATTGGATCGAAGATCATAAGATTGTACCTCCTATTAAAAATAAGGTAAAAATACAAATAAGGATGATATATATTAAAAATAAGGTGAAAAATCACAAGTCCTACACTATCCCACATGATCCTACTTTGGAACCTACTATAACACTAATTTGGATCATTTTGCCACTATAGAATTGTACGATCCTACGATCTGCATTGCTATTTTGATAACCATGATGTAAAATGAAAATTTTGAAGTATTAGGTGTTCTATGCCATGTTTGAAATGTATAATTTTTCTATACATTTTGGTAGATTAGGGCTTTATTTTTAAAGCCATATACCTTTGAAACTTTATTTTAGATAAATTTTTTAAAGTATTTGATTTATGCTTAGAGGTGTAAGTTGACATGATTAATATGCTTTGGATGATATTTAAAAGTTTAGTTGTCAAAGATGGGAGATTGGTTTTTGGGTGACTCCAAAAGATGTTAGTTTGGGGTTTTGTTTCGTTGGGGGGGGGGGGGGGTGGTTTAGGCTTGGTTTCTCTCCAATCCTTGGGGTCGAGCTTGCAGTTGATTGGGCTCTCTGCTCGGTGCCAACCTAGTTGGGATGGGGTAGTGTGCTATGATGCTTTGTGTTCTGCCCCTCTTTTATTGATGTACTTACATATGTAATGATGTGTTGTCATTAATAAATTTTTCCTTTTCTTTTTGCTGATAAAAAAAAAAGATGGGAGATTGGATGTCAAGTAAGTGACATTTTTATTGAAAGTAATGAAGTATATGAATTAGAGCTTGTCTATGTGCTCACATGCTTTATAATTTTCTAAAATGATTTTGAAAGTGAATGCTTAGGCTAGGCTTTATTTTAATGAATATGTAACCTTTGAAGTTTATGTTTTGTTTGGGAAAAAATGAATTTTATTATGAAATTTTAAAAGTTGGAAACATTGTCAACATGTTTAGATGATTGTCAAATAAAATGGAATTTGAATCAAGATTAAATAACGAGTTTGCAAGTTTCATAACTGAAATGAATTCTTTGACCGTATTCTGGTTCATTGCACCCTAACGTAATCATGAACTTCTTTAATTGGTTTGACTTTTTAGGTACTGACTTACCTTTTTTTAGTTCATCTCTTTAGGTTTAGAAATCCGGGGTTTGACATAATATGTGATATAATTAACAATGCAAAAATAGCGCATACTACTAAAAGGACTGGCAGTTACAGAAAAATATATTTTTTGCACAATTGAGGAACAAATAGTTTAACCCACATAAAATAAAGTTTATTATGTGAGTTTAGAGAAGAGAAAGAGATAGGGAATGAGTGAGACCTCATCCCCTTTTATATTGATAATATGTGACATAATATGTTATATAATTAACAATGCAAAAATAGCACATGCTACTAAAAGGACTGGCAGTTATAGAAAAATATATTTTTTTACACAATTGAGGAACAAATAGTTTAATCCTCATAAAATAAAGTTTATTATGCAAGTTTAGAAAAGAGAAAGAGATAGGGAATGAGTGAGACCTCATCATCTTTTATATTGATAATAATGCGTAATTACAGGAGTGCCATCAGGCATAAATTATCGGCCAGCCCATTACATCAATCAAAGGAAAATAAAATCAAATAAGAATAAAATATATGCAATATTATTTCCTATTCTAACGCTTATTCTAACATATTACTAGAACTCTAATGCCAAAGATAACTGTTGCACATAGGTCTCAAGGTGTTTAGATAGAGATGATGCTTTGAATTAAAAAAAAAAAGATGACAACCTTCCTAACTAAAATTTCATAAAAATAAACCAAACAATAAATTCTATAGCATCAATTTTAAAAAATGAGACAACTACAAAACCCAAATTGCATTCACATGAGTCAAATTTAACTATTATCATCTGTTGGATAAAAATGGAAACTTGATGGATATCAATTCTGAAAAGGGGCAAAACAACTGGAATGAAGAGAATTTCACAGTCGAACACATTTTAGCTGCAATGGTAAAACATAAGCAAAGGGTTTAAGGGATGAGTCTGCTTTTCTTTCACAAGCTCAGATTGTGAACAGTACACTCTTTTTGATTGGTGCAAAGCAAAATAGTGGAATCTTGATGAAAATCAATTCTGAAAATTCTTTTGTTAGTAGTTAGTAGCTCGAGTGAATTAGTTGCACTCTAGAATGATCTGTAAACAAGTATTAATAGGCATCTAATTTATTCAGCCATGCAAGCCCAACAGAGGCAAATAACTTGAAGTGAGAACATATTTTTCATCTTCTTTCCCACAAATAAAAACTGATTCATACCCACAATTTTTTGTAACAAATTTCGAGATTTTTACAAATTTCTGCACAGAACTTCTCTTTCCTAACTCTCCTGAATTCTTGCTGCCCCATCACACCCTGCAGCAACCTAACAGTGGTATAAGAGCATTGAAGGTCAGCAAAAGTCCAAAGGATGGCAGCAAGTTCCAGCATTACAACCTTCAAATATTCACCAGCCGGACTACCGATTTTTGAAGGAGAAAATTACGATTTTTGGAGCACTCAAATGAGAACCCTTTTCATCTCAGAAGATCTGTGGGATTTGGTTGAAAATAGCTACGAAAGCCCTCAAAGCCAAGAATCAGCATGGTCAGAGGCAAGGAAGGAGAAGCTGAAAGAACATAAGATGAAAGATGCCAAAGCCTTGTACTACATTCAACAAGCAATCACGAAAACAATTGCTCCAAGGATAATGGCTGCAACAAAATCTAAAGAAGCATGGGAGGTTTTGAAGAATGAGTTTCAAGGATCAGCGAAGGTTCGAACTCTTTGGACAGAATTTCACAATTTGATGATGAAGGAAGGTGAGTCCATCCAAAATTTCTTTTTAAGAGTTTTTACTATCATTTATCAATTGAAGGCTTGTGGAGGTATAATACAAGATGAAAGAGTAGTAGAAAAAGTCTTGAGAAGCCTTCCAATCAAATACAATCGTGTGGTGGCTGCCATAAAAGAATCAACAAATTTATCAACTCTTAGTTTACATGAACTAATGGATTCTCTTCAAGTGGATGAAAAAAGAATGAATAGATTTTCTGATCAGCCCTTGGAGCAAGCTTTTCAAAATCAAGGCAATCAATTTCAGAGACGCCAATCTAATCATGGCCGTGGAAGAGGAGGAAAAAGGTATACTCAACAGACTGCAAGAGGTATATCAAAATCTGAATCTTGCTGCAAATTTTGCAAGAAAACTAATCATGGAAGCATGGACTGCTATTTCAAAAAATGCACAAGATGCAAGAATCCTAACCATTTTGAAAAAGACTGTCAGTTTTGTGAAAAGGATGAAGCTAACTTTTCAGAAACGGGTGAATCTTCAAACCAATGGTTCTATCGTTACATGAACACTCAACAAGAAGCACAAGACACGTGGTATATTGACAGCAGATGCAGCAACCATATGACAGGAAACAAGAGCAGCTTTGTTAGATTGGATGGAGTAAAATCCAAAGTAAAGCTCGGAGATGGGAAGTTTCAGAACGTTGACGGAAAGGGCACCATTGCTGTGCAAACAGAGGAAGGTAACACCAAGCTAATCCATGATGTTCTTTATGCTGATAGTTTTACTCAAAATCTATTAAGTGTGGGCCAATTGATACAAAAAAGGATATTTGGTGAAATTTGAAGATGAATGCACTATACTTGCTAAGAAGAATAATAAGAAAATTGCTCAAATAAATATGGCCACCGATAAGGTGGTTACTCTCACAATGCCAGTAAAGGTAAGCTATGCCTTAAAGGCTGAAGACATGGATCAATCTATGATATGGCATTTGAATTACAGTCTTGTGTCAAATTGTCTGCAAACCAACCCAACCCGCCTATATGTATATGAGAAAATTACTTTGCCCTTGCTCACTACCTAACCTTATATACCATTCATCAAATAATTCTCCCCCCTCATTTTTATTGCATATTTATATTTTAACTGACTTTTTATACCTTAATTGACTCTTTTATATTAATTTTTAATTTTGAATAACATCATGCATTGGTTAATTTGTTGGTTTTGTGTTGGCATTTGGAACAAATACTAAATTTTTTGGTTGAAATTTTTAAAAATAAATAAATTAAGGTTATATGCTCACTAATGTTATATTTCATTTTATATTTATAGCCCATCCAACTTGTTCAAACCATTGGTTTGAAATCGCCGAAATATTCAAGCAACCTGCTTTGAGGGTGGTTGTGTTGGTAAGCATATTAAAAAATTCTCCATTTGCCAAGGATGATTCAGTTGATGATTTTTCCCCAAAAATCAACCCTTAGTTGCACGAAGCTGGAGCGGGAGCGGGAGCGGGGAAGCGTGAGCTGATAGAAGTTTCTTAGGTTGGGAGCGCATCGGGAAGCGGTAATATATATATATATTTAATAGTTATTTCTAAAATATATTTATTATATAAAGGTGAGTTAAATAATTATTTTTAAATATATTTATTATTTTTATATTAGGTATTATTTTTATAGATAATATTTTTAATTTATTTATATATATATATTTTAATTTTTAATTGATATATATTAGAAATAAAAAATAGTAAAATAATAAAATATGTTAAAAAATAGTAAAATAATGATTTATTTTATAAATCTTATTAATTTTTTTTATTATATTTGATTTAATTAGATTTATTATTTATTATATAACAAATTATATTATTTATATAACAAATTATATTATTTATTATATTATTATATTATTATTATATAACAAATTATATTATTATTTATTATATTCATTATATGTTAGAAACGGGAAGAGAGGAAGACGTAAACACAAATCGAAGAGAGAGAGAGAGAGAGAGAGAGAGAGAGAGAGAGAGAGAGAGAGAGGAGAAGAAGAAGCAGACAGAGGGGAGCAGATCGAAGGCGATGGCCATGGCGATCGAAGGCGAGAGCGAAGAGGAGCAGATCACGAGCAGATCGCGAGGCGAGAGCACATCGAAGGTCGATCATCGATGTCGAAAGTCCAGGAGTCGAAGGTTTGTCTTCTCACTCTCTTCCCTCTGTCTCTCTCTCCTAGGGTTTTTGTTCTTCTCTCTCTACGAAACGCGATTCCTACACGTTTCTTACCTGAGAAACGCGGAATCGCGTTTCTCAGGGAGATTCGTCACCTGTTAGGACGATTCCTGCAACTAAGAATCAACCTAAGTCGACCTGCACACACCCCTACTCAAGAGTCACATAATCATTTAAAGTTTCAAGTGATTGCGACTCTTGGGGTGTTGACAACTTGGCACAATGTTGAAGGAGCTTCTATTCCCACACCCTACTTTTTTGTCAGTTACATCATTATTGTGAAGTAGTCTTGCTTCACTATAAAACAATTTCCACCGGCCTAAGAGTAGAATGGAGGCTGCAAATCAAGATTGTCAAAAGTACTAGCTGCAAATCAAGTTTGTCATTTGAAATTTGTTGCCTCAGCCGTAGTTGCATTTAATGCGTTCACATTGTTAGTTTTATCTATATATAGCTATTGTATTATGAGAGTTCAGTGTGTGGGAAAAAGGAAGAGAGTTAGAGAGTTTTTCCTCTCCTCAATGTATCCTAAATATTTGAGTTAAATAATCTATTTTTTCTGATTATACATTCTCTCTCTCTCTCGTATTTGTTTTTATTTTGTGAACCACCATAAGTGGTTTGCACCTCACTCCCATTAGCAGTGGTATCAGAGCTGAAGGTAATTTGAATTTGCAAACATTCTGCAAAATTTTTCAAGAACAGAGTGTTTTTCAAAAATTGTCCAGAAATCAAAGTGGTCGAAATCTACTTTTGATCATATCAAATTGAAGCTCCCGACGAGACGAGCACAACCGTGAAAACCACGTCGAAAACGCAGATCGGACGGCCCCAAACGCGCCCCACGTGCCTCTCGACGCCGTTCTCACACGCACCCACTCGCCCACGCGCCACACGCGCTGCCAGAGGAAGAAGACGTGTCATCCAACGCGCAAGCACGCGCCACACGCGCGCACACTAGAGACCTGACGTCATCCACTGACGTCATCTGAGTCGCTGACCGAGTCGAGCCGCCGTTGACCTGAGCCACGACCGAGCCGAGTCTGAGTCGCGCCGCTAACCAAGCTGCGTTGACTGAGCCGTTGACTGAGTCGCTGACATCAGCACACGGAGGATTAATCCAGTGTGATGCGGCTAAGTTACAGTCGCAGATCTGAACCGTTCAACTTGTTTTGGCTTGATTTGAGCCATTTGGAGTCTGTTTCTGGTGATCCAATAGTGCTTTCCAACTATTTGGAGTATTCCGGACATATCTGTACGGTCAGAATTTGCAAATTCCATTAAGAAAATTTGCAGATTTTTAAAAACAATCAATGGCCAACACAAACAACTTCTTTCAGCCCCAGTTTCCAAAACTCAACAAGGAGAACTATGAAAATTGGAGTATTCAAATACAAGTTCTACTAGCCTCACAAGATTTGTGGGAGTTAGTGGATTGAGGATATGACGAGCCGGCTACTCTCGAAGATGAAGGAAATTTAAATGACGCTCAGAAGATAACGTTAAAAGATTCAAGGAAGAGAGATAAAAAGGCTTTATATCTACTCTATCAAGGCATTGATGAGTCAAGTTTTGAGTCAAGTTTTGAGAAGATTTCAGCAGCAACAACCTCTAAAGAGGCATGGAGTATTCTTCGCAATTTACACCGTGGAATTGAGAAGACCATCAGAGTTTGACTCCAAGTGTTACGTGGCAAATTTGAGACGCTGCACATGAATGAGAATGAGTCAATTTCTGAGTACTTTAACAGAACATTGACCATTGTTAATCAGATGAGAAGATATGGAGAGAAGATGGAATCTCTTCAAGTGATAGAGAAGATTCTCCTAGCACTCAGTCCCAAGTTCAAGCATGTGGTTATAGCAATAGAAGAGTCCAAGGATCTTAGTGCCATGACTACCGATGAGTTGATGGGCACACTTGAAATTCATGAACAAAGGATCAACAAGAAGACTCCCTCAAGTTCTCTAGAGCAAGCTCTTTAATCAAAGCTGTCTTCCAGAGATGACAGAAACGAGCAAGGGGGAACATCACAAAGAAGCGGAGGAAGAGGTCGTGGTTACAATAACCGAAGTTTTGGTTTTCAAGGAAGAGGCGGAAAAGGTCCAGCCAGAGGAGGAAGAAGTCAACCACACTTTGCTCCAAGAGGAAGAGCAAGAGGTAGAGGAGGTGGTTACAACAACCGACCAGGATTTGACAAAAGCAATGTTCAGTGCTACCAGTGTCACAAGTTTGGGCCTTAGTTGCAGGAATCGCGCAACCAGGTGACGAATCTCCGTGAGAAACCCGATTCCGCGTTTCTTAGAAAGAAACGTGTAAGAATTGCATTTCTGTGGAGAGAGAAACGCGATCCAGTCCTAGATAGGATCGTTGGTGGCTATGAACAAATACCCTAACTGAGAGAGAGAGGAGAAAGAAGGTGAAGAACCTAAAAGTCGTCTGGATATGTCCTGCTTCTTTGCTTCGTTTTTCCTCTCTCTGTGGCAGATCATCTCTCTCTCTCTCTCGCTCTGGCAGATCATCTCTGGCAAATCGTCTCTCGCAGTTCGTCTCTCTCTCTCTCGATCTCGCAGATCTGCTCCTTGTCGATCGTCATCGTCTCCTTCGTCTTTTGCCTTCTTGCAGTTTGTCTCTCACTCTCTCTGTGGCCACCGTGGATATGATTCTAAGTAATATATAAATAAGATAAAACATATATAATAAGTAATATATAAATAAGATAAAACATATATAATATATATCATATATATTAATAATATATATAATATATGATTATATATATGATTCTAAGTAATATATAAATAATATATATAATATATTATATGATTATATATATTAATATATATATATATATATAAATAAATAAAAAAATATTAACACATTATTATTTAATATATATCATATATATACATATAAATATAAAATATATATATATATATATATATATGAGTATATATTATACATATTAATAAAAAAACACAAACAAATATATGTAAAATAAAAAAAAAATAACAATAACACATTATTTAAAAATATAATAAATAAAAAAATAATTAATGTGTACTAAAATAAAAATATTTATAAAAAAATTCTAATGTGTATTAAAATATATATATATATATATTACTGCTCCCCGAGGCGCTCCCAACCTAAGAAACTTCTATCGGCTCACGCTTTCCTGCTCCCACTCCTGTCCCTGCTCCCGCCCCTGCTCCCGCTTCGTGCAACTAAGGTTTAGGCATTATAGCAATGAATGTCGAAGTAGAGCAACAACAGAAACCGGAGAGCAAGCAAATTTTGTTGAGCAGGAAACAAACAAAGTTGGACCTACAGTCCTATTTGTCCACCATGGAGACACTGAAAACCAAAACAATGTTTGGTATCTAGATTCGGGAGCCAGTAATCATGTGTGGTAAAAGAGAGCTGTCCGTTGAGCTTGACGAGACTGTACAAGCACAAGTCTCATTTGGTGATTCTTCAAAGACTCCAGTGAAAGGAAGAGGCAATATTTTAATCAAGCTCAAGAATGGAGATCATGATTACATCTCCAATGTTTATTATGTTCCTACCATGAAGAACAACATTTTGAGTATGGGACAACTCTTAGAAAAAGGATACGACATCAGCATGAAAGATTGTCATCTTACCATCAAAGACAATCATGGTAATTTGATCGCTCGGGTGAGAATGTCCAAGAATCGGATGTTTTCATTGAACATCCAACATGATGCTACAAAGTGTTTAAGTGCCATCATCAAAGACAAAGACTGGCTATGGCATTTGAGGTTTGGACATCTCAACTTTGGAAGCTTGAAGCTGTTGTCAAGCAAGAATATGGTGAAAGGGCTCCCTCATATTGCTTATACTAATGAGGTATGTGAAAGCTGCATTCTTGGCAAGCATCATAGAACTAGCTTTGCCAAAGAAGTGAAGTGGAGAGCAACGAAGCCGCTGGAGCTAGTGCATACTGATGTGTGTGGTCCATTGACGCCAATGTCAAATGGACAAAATAGATATTTTCTTACCTTCATTGATGATTATAGCCGGAAGACATGGGTGTATTTTCTTAAAAGAAAGTCGGAAGTGTTCAGTATTTTCAAAGAATTCAAAGTTCTTGTAGAAAAGCAAAGCGGCTACTACATCAAGACATTGCGATCAGATCAAGGTGGAGAATATACATCAGATGCTTTCGAGAATTATTGCAAAGAGCATGGAATCAAGCATCAAACAACACTATCCTATACGCCACAGCTGAATGGTGTTGCTGAAAGGAAGAATCGCACAATCTTAGATATGGCAAGGAGCATGTTGAAAGGAAAGGGACTGCCTAAGCAATTTTGGGCTGAAGCCGTATCATGTGCTGTATTTGTTGAACAGATGTCCAACCAGGAGCCTTCATTCTATGACTCCAGAAGAAGCTTGGAGTTCACATAAACCAAGTGTCAACCATCTCAGAATATTTGGGTGTGTTGCATACACCAAGATTCCAGAAGCAAGAAGAACCAAGCTCGATGATAAGGGAGGAAAAATGTATCCTTGTCGGATATGGAGACAGAACAATGGGATACAAGTTATATAATTCCATCACCAGAAAGGTGATCATGAGTAGAGATGTGATATTTGAAGAAGAAGAAGCTTGGAACTGGAATCAAGATGAAGTTGTTAAAGATGCAGAACTCATTCTTGAAGATGAAACATCAAAAGTTCCGGTTGAAATCATAAGAGAAGTTCAAGATGAGCCACAAACTTCTCCATATAGAATACCGGCACCTAGATCGCCAGTTTCTCACAGAAGTGCTGCATCATCATCATCATCATCAGCACCATCAGATGATAGTTTTTTTCAAACAACCAAGACCAATGAGAAATTTGTAGGAGATATATGAAGCTACAAAAGAAGCAGATCTGAATTTGTTCTGCCTACTCGCAGATAGTGATCCACTTACCTTCTCAGAAGCCATCCAAGAAGATAAATAGAAGAAAGCAATGAATGAAGAACTTCATGCCATTGAGAAAAATGACACATGGAAGCTTACCAGTCTACCGGAGGGCACAAACCTATTGGAGTGAAATGGGTATACAAGACAAAGAGGAATGCACAAGGTGAAGTGCAACGCTACAAGGCAAGATTAGTGGCAAAAGGTTACAAGCAGAGAGCTGGAATTGACTATGGAGAGGTGTTTGCTCCAGTTGCCCGATTGGAGACTATCAGGCTAATGATTTCTTTGGCTGTCCAGCACAAGTGGCAAATTTGTCAACTTGATGTGAAATCTGCATTTCTTAACGGTTTCCTTGAAGAAGAAATCTATATTGAACAACCTTCGGGGTATGTTCAAAATGGGCATGAAGACAAAGTGTACAAATTGAAGAAAGCACTTTATGGATTGAAGCAAGCTTCGCGTGCATGGAATATTAGAATTGATCAGTATTTTCATGATAATGGTTTTGAAAAATGTCCATATGAGCACGCACTATATTTGAAGAAGGAAGTTGATGGAAGCATATTGTTTGCTTGTCTTTATGTTGATGATCTGATTTTCACCGGAAACAATCCAGTCATGTTCAAAGACTTTAAAAGAAGTACGGTCCAAGAATTTGAAATGACAGATATTGGATTGATGGCTCATTGTCTCGACATTGAAGTGGCACAAAGAAAAGGTGGAATTTTTATTTCCCAAAGTGGCTATGCCAAGGAAATTCTCAAGAGATATGGAATGGAGAATTGCAATCCAGTGAACACTCCTGTAGGCAGTGGAGTGGAGCTCAGAAAAGGTACAAAGGCAGGTGATGTGGATCCAACTTATTTCAAGAGCCTAGTTGGAAGTCTTCGATATCTTACTTGCACCAAGCAAGACATACTCTATGGAGTAGGACTGATTAGCAGATGTATGGAAACACTGGATCAGTCACACCTTTATGCAGCAAAGAGGATTCTTCGCTACATCAAAGGTACAGTCGATGATGGTTTATTCTATAAACTAACTGATAATTGTAGTCTTGTTGGCTACTCAGATAGCGACTGGGGACGTGACTTGGATGAACGGAAAAGTACTACGGGATTTACTTTCTTTATAGGAGATACAGCCTTCATATGGTCGTCCAAAAAGCAAGCCATTGTGACATTATCGACTTGCGAAGCTGAGCATGTTGTAGCCAACTCAGCCGTATGCCATGCAATATGGTTACGGAACATGTTGAAGCATTTAGGATTTCCACAAGAAAATCCTACTGAGATCTATATTGATAATCGCTCAGCAATTACATTAGCAAAGAACCCAGTTTATCATGAAAGAAGTAAGCATATTGACACCCGCTATCATTTCATCCGAGAGCATGTGAAAAATAAAGAGGTGGAATTATTTCCTTGCAGATCTCAAGATCAACTTGCAGATATTTTCATGAAGCCATTGAAAAATGATCTGTTCAACAGAATGAAGATAATGCTTGGGATAAAGTAGCATGGAGAATCAAGATTAAGGGGGGATGTTGTGAAGTAATCTTGCTTCACTATAAAACAATTTCCACCGGCCTAAGAATCGGCCTAAGAGTAGAATGGAGGTTGCAAATCAAGATTGTCAAAAGTAGCAGTTGCAAATCAAGTTTGTCGTTTGAAATTTGTTGCCTCAGTCGTAGTTGCATTTAATGCGTTCACATTGTTAGTTTTATCTATATATAACTATTGTATTATGAGAGTTCAGTGTGTGGGAAAAAATAAGAGTTAGAGAGTTTTTCCTCTCCTCAGTTTGTCCTAAATATTTGAGTTAAATAATCTGTTTTTTCTGATTATACATTCTCTCTCTCTCATATTTGTTTTTATTTTATGAACCTCCATAAGTGGTTTGCGCCCCACTCCCACCAACAATTATTAGTTCACACAAACAATTCTATCTTTTTTTTTTTTCTCTCAGTTCACACCACTTAATCCCCATAATATCCTCATCTTTAACCTTCGAGCCCTAACCCTAACCCTATCTCTATCCCTCTACCACCCTCACTGGCGCAACTCTCTCTCTTCACTGTTACCCACTCCCCAACCTCCACCTCTTCCCTTCTTTTCCCTCTCCATCGCAGCCACTTTCTTTGTCTTTTTCTTCTTTTTCCTCCTTCTCCTCCTCCTCCTCCTCCTCCTAGATCTTTGGGGGAGGGGTGGTCACAATGGTGGGGGCCTAGGCAACGGGTTGGGTTGCGGTGGTATGAGTTGGGGAGGGGGGACACAATGGTGGGAGGGCTAGTGAGGGGGGTTGCGGTGGTGGGGAGCTGCGGGTCACGATGTTGTGGGGCAGGGTGGTGGTGGTTAGGGGTGGCGGTTGGCAATGGTGGGGTTGGGAGGGAAGGTGTGCATCTTTTGTCCTTAATGGTAATTTGTTTGTGGGACACAATCGTAATTTAATAAAAAATGGTGTGAACTGAGAAGAATGATGGTATGTAGAAGCTCCTCAATGTCAAGGACCACCAAATAACTTCTCTAGCAACATACCTTTCTATTAGGGAAGTTTCCCGAAAGGTACAAAGATGTTACCTGCCAGGCATTACTTAGCTATCCAACCATCTTAAACCCAGTTGGATGGAATTAATACAAATGGCTTAATATGCACAAAGAATGTTGGACAATCCAAATCCAAATGGCAATCAAGCCAAGCTTATCAATTTCTTAGCATATATGATCAATTTGCTATTCTATTACGAATTTTTTTATAATTTTTTATTTTTTTTTATAAATTTTTTAAACTAATACTAATTCGGTACTTTATTTTTGAATCAAATTTTAGGAGACCATATAGCGCCAATTTTGCATACCTTTCCTAATGCATGTCCAGTCAAACTTAATAGAATTTGTAGTTGTTATATATATGTTAGGATCTTGCTACAATATATTTCATGGTGAACTTCTGTCACGCCCCAAGCTCCGTGACAACGCCGCACACTCATATAAGTGAGCATGCAAGGCTAAGAATCCAATCGCATAACCCACAATGTAAAATACTCAAATTAAATCCTTAATTGTCATAATGCCAAAATCCATAAAAATAAATAGTTCTTATATGAAAATGTCCACAAAGTCCACTAATTTAATCCACAAACAAAACGATAATCCAAGTACTTAAATCATAGTCCTACTCTCGACACTCCCACATGTAAAAAATCCCGCGCAGCTCTACTCTTCAGAATCTGAAAAAAAATAAGGGTAAGCTAGATAGCCTAGTAAATAACCAACCATCACTGCTAGCTGGATCAAGTATACAAAAATAAATAAATAAATCGATAATCAATAAATATAATTTTTCTACAGTTCAATAAATGAACAATTATTTGTAAGATGGTTTCATAGCTAAAATAAACAATGTGGCAATACATTTTAATTAAAAGTCAATGGGGTAACTCGATGAAATTTCGTTATCCAAAATTGATAGATCGATATTCAGATGGTTCAATGATCGATTCACAAAACCCAAGTCTTAATGACTACGGTCACTTAGCCCTTGACAAGGCCCAGAACCACACATAGGCCGGTGGTAAAGCCCCAAAAGAAACTAGTTTCTGTGCCAATAAATAACCCCCATTGGCTAGGGTCCAAATCATAGTCAGACTAGAGTGATGTTCAAAATTCAAACAATACACAACTTTTAAATAAAACATTCGATATTTTCAGAATAAACGTTTAGTACAATTTTCAGAATTGTTTCACCAAATATTCAAATAATTTTCATAATAATATTCGATGTTGTTTTATACTTGACCCATATTTTATTTTAAGAGAACAAAAATGTATAAATAAATATTTACGATTTTAAACGATTCGATAGGAATAAAAATAAACCAACAGTGATAGAGGGTTACTTACCTTCAAACAGTTAAAATAATATTTTCCAAGCTAATCTCAAATTACCAAGATCCACCTCAATCTCACAAACCTAATAAAATATTACACCGCATAAACAATTATTATGTGCACCCATCCATCTCTTCTTGTAACAACAATAGAATAAATAAACCCAATAGTCTATTAGGAACTCCCATGATTTAGCATCAAAACAAAGCCATCACGGCTTCAGAATTTCTCAAATAAATTAATATTTTTTACATGTTACATACACCCACGAAAGCCCCACTATATTAGATTAATGTATTGCTTTAATATCCAAGAGATCAAACCATTCAACCTAACTTTAAAGCCAAACACACCCTTACCCATGATACGAAACTCCATTGTTTCTATTACCCACCCAAAGTTACACTTACACATTGCACCCAATTTTCAAAACCTAAGTAGGCACCTATAGATCTTCCAAATCCCCTTAATGTATTGATTGTTCAATTCCTCAACATAAACTTAATAATTAACAGTAAAGACAGATTTTACCTTAACCAATAGGTGTCCCAAAATCACCAACGTTTTGCCTCCAATCCCTATTGTAGCCTCACTTGAACCTCTCTTCTCTTCTCTTTTTCTTTTCTTTTTTCTTTTACCTTCTCAAACCCTAGCCGCCTATGGAGCAATTCACAGCCTCTATTTTGTTTGTTTTCCAAGACTTAAAGCCACAATAGGTGGGCTTATTAACCTAATTTCTCAAAGTTACAAAATTACCCATCTAAGTAATAGGAAATATAATGCCATCTCATAACTAATTCTTTGATATTAGTAAATGACCCATATAAATTAATTTAATTACTAATCTATCCAATAAAATAATCCTACATACAACTTGGGTTTTACAACTTCATTACATTTTGTTTTGTATAGCATCAACTTCTTCTGAGGCTAACTTTCAGATTCCAGCCAATTCCTGCATACCACTTTCTGTTCCATCTGGAGATGAAGTCGACTCAACCATCTCAGGGTTTACAAGGTAAGTAGTACAAAAATATTGGGTTAGGAAGTATTCTTATGTGGGTTTTATTTATTTATTTGTGTAGTTTTATGTTTACAACTTATCTATGAAAGGCAAAATAATATTCATCAATGTTCTTTCTCTACTTATAAATCCACATGTGGCTTGCTCACTGTTCATTTTTATCCCATGTTTGGATAAAAGAGGGTTGTGTAGCTTGAAAATCCCTTTATATCCCTCACTAGCATGAACTTAATATGAATATGCAAATAACTGCTAGGGTATTCCCATAAATAGGGCTACAAACGAATCAAGCAATTCATGAATAGCTCAAGCTTGGATCATTTAAAGCTCTTTTGAACATGGCTCGTTTACTAAATGAACGAGTTTTGAGCAAAATTTTTAGGTTCATTTATTTATCAAGTTGAGCTCAACTAGACCAAAGCTTGCCTCATGTAGGCTCATGAACACAAATGCTATATAAATTAATATTCATTTTTAATAATATATTTTCATTAATTTAATTTATTTCGGTATTTATGTTTGGAGTTTTTGCTAATGTACATATTTAATTGATAAAACTAACAACAATATGAGCATTACTTACATTTTGCACATAATCTTCTTTTTTTCTCTTAATTTGCATGTTAATTTTCTTTCAAAGCTCCAGCTTGACCTTGGCTCTTTTAAGTAATTGAGCTGACTCAGCCGAGCTTGATTTTCACAAATAATAGATGAGTCGAGCTCAAGCTTGAGCTCGATTTTTTTAAGCTCCACTTAAGCCCAACTCAAACTCGAGCTCAACAAATTTTCAACAAGCCGAACTCCAACATCTCAAAGCTCGGCTCTATCCATTTGCATTCCTATTTGTAACGAACTCATTGCTCCTTCCTTTAAGCGTTTCAAAAAATGGGCAAGGGGCACCACATCAGCGCTTGAGTGCAGTAAAAAGAAGGCAAGGGTCTTAGCGTTTTTCTAAACTAGTGCAGGTAAAGAAATTAGTCTAGGATTGTAGGTATAGATTAGCAATGTTGAATATGCGAACACTAATAGGTAAAACTATGAAATTAGTAAATATTATGATTAGGAGAAAAGAGTATAAGATGCTTACAAGAAACTAAATTGTAACAGTGTAGTAACGATGTAGAAGAAAAAGTTAATAAAATTTGTGTATAAAATTTACTAGGAGTGAAATCGGTCCAGTTTGCATTTTTTTGGATAGAACTGGTAAAATCGGTTTTCTACACTTAACGGCACCGAACAGACCAACCAGAACAGGTAGACTGGACCGGTAAATTTGGTTTCGGTTTGGTTTGGTGCGGTTTACCGGTTTGGGAATTTGTTTAAAAAAAATAATAACTACCTTCATTTATTTTTTTTGAAAAAAAAGATCAATCTAATTAAGATATAAGGCAACAAACAACAACCTAGTTGCACCAAGACTAATTTATCAAATATCAAATTCAACAATAGTAAGAGCTAATGCTTGTATATTATTTGAATGTTCAGTAAATTCGGCATAATTTGTAAATTTGATTTGGTTCGATTTGGCGTGAAATCTCCAAAACCAAACATTGAACCGAATTTCAGGAAAAAAAATTCTCAACACAGACCGACTGTTTGGCGGTGTAGAAAACAGACTGAAAATCGGTCGGTGCTGTCGGTCTGTTTGGTGTAGGCAGTTTTTCTTTCACCCCTAAAATTTGCCATACTGGAAAAGATAGACATAGAAATGACATAGTAATAATTGTAACAAAGCATCTTAAAGATAGGTAGAAAAAATATTGTTTTTATAGAATGTGCAAAATTGAAAAACAAATGGTGAAATCTAAAAAGTGAGGAATTAGAATTATTAAAGGATAAAATGTTGAAAGAAGCAACATTAAGTTTGGAAGGTGATTTGCTTAGTCCTTGACCCAAAATGCCACTCTCATTTTAATAAGCAGTGGAATGAGATTCCAATTGGGTTGTGTATCCTCGAAGACAAGCTTGTTCCTAACATTCTGAATTGTCCACAGAATTGCAAATGCAATTACTTCCCATATAGCACTAACCTTTCTAACACTACCATCATCCAAAGAACACTCGATATTTGACACAAAGAAATTAAACAAAGTAGGGCACCTACCTTCCATTGCAATGATATCTTTCCATATCCTGGATGAATTGTATGAAGATGTGCCAAAAGGAAGCTAGGAGTTGTTCACATTGCTTGATTTGCTGCAGATAATTCTCTTCAAAAAAGCATTCCCTTGTGTGCCAAATCTCCACCACCATATCATCAAAAAACGTTCTATTCATTTCCCTGATTTTTCTGTTTCCCAATCCTCCAACCTCTTTACTTTCTGTAACACTTTCCCATTTGTAATGTACAAATGTGATCATCATAGCATTATTGCCCCTTTTTAATGCAAAGTGTTACAATATAGCAAAGGGAGAGAAACAAAGTATTACAATATACCAAAGAGAGTGAAATAGAATAGTTCTGGAGAGAATAGAATATCAGTACATGATCTAGGCTTTCTTCTAGTTGTACTCTAGTGCTTCATGATTTAGACTTGTTATCTTTTTCAGTAGTTCACGTATGTTACTTATATATATATACACAACTTTTTATACATTCAGAGAATACAAGAAATGTTTCAGATTGTGATTTTGTGTTCCACTAGTTGATTTGGGTTCCCTTGCCTAGTTCGGATATGAATGCATCTGATTTTAATCCTATCTATCATATGACACCTCGTGTAGTTTTTTGCAATCTGACGCTGGATCAAAAGTCGGTTCACTTCCATTGATTTCAAGCCTTGATGGTCTAGGAAAGCTGCAATCTGTTGAAGGAATGACTATTCAAAAAGCTTTTGAATTGATGAACAGAGTCAAACCCATTCAGGTGCCTTATTCTGCTCATAATCAGTAATTTGAAACAATTGTTCTTCTCTTGCACTTGGACAAGACTATTTTTTTTTTCTTTTGATAAATCACTTGGACAAGACATCATGCTTTCAATGATGAGTAACAATTAATGATATGAGGTCACAACCAAGGTTTTAAACAACGTAACCAAGGTATTGCAAAAATTTTAAAATCATCAGCTGTGAAAAGAACTGCATAGCAGTGAACCGGCCTGACATATCATCTCTGAATCAGGTCATGAATCAGCTATGAAGTGATATATATCGCAAACCGGTCAATATGCATGCGATTTTTATTCCCACTGGTATACCAGAGTGTATTGGTATTAAAGGCCAAAAAAAAAAAAAAATTCATATCGGCTGGTATTGCTATATATCATTCGATATTTAAAATCATGCGCACAACATGTTCCAAAGTGATCATTGTTGAATCCCTTGGAATCATTTATATGATCAACTTGCCTATCTTTTTCTTGAAACAAAAGTATTCGGTTTGAATAGAAAGAATAAAAGACTCTTAATAAATCACCCACAAAGAACATAAGGAATATTATTTGCTAATCTTTTGAATTAGTTAATCACGTGACAAGGAGCTTAAAGTTTTAAGCAGTTATTGTCGTGAAAATTATTTTCATCAATTTATGTCCTCTAAATCTATTGGGCCCACTTTGTATGTAGAATTTGGTCAAGGCTATAGCAACTAATGAAGAGATGTGGAATGTTTTTATAAACATTAATGAAGTTCAGGAATTTGAGCGGCAACTGAAGACAGGTTCAAAAATGCATTTATTTATTAATGAAATTTAAAATATTGGTAATGTTAGAATAACCATCGTTTCTTTTCACAATTGGTTTACCATCTTATTTGTCAACATTGTATTACTTTAATGGATTCCACCACTCATGTTTATTACCAATGCAATATTAGCACACATGAGATGTTAAGCAAAACATGATACAAAAATATAGTCATCATGGTATTATTGTTAAAATAATTGTACATCTTTCATAATACTAATTTTATATTAATCACATTAACAAAACCTAGGTTGATCGATATAAATCCAACCTTAAACTGATCCTACATGTCTGAGACCTTTATATCATGCTAAGATGAATTTTTGCTTTGATTATATTTTGTTTTCTCCAAAGTGGTTGATTAATTTTGCTCATTGGTCTCATGTATTCGTCTCTAGTAAAGTGATATGATTACATTGGTCTTACTGTTGGGAGTGCAACTTGCCTTCTCCTATATTCTACCGATTATTAAAATATATATATATATATGTAAAACATCACGGACCGGAACATAATGAAGGGGGTTTATTTATCTTTATTTCTTCATTAGTATGTATGAATGATGTTTCTTAAAGTTAGAGAAGCTATATTGTCCTTTCTTATTGTCTAGATTAATGCTACACTTTTTTATTATAATTTGCTTATTGTTTGATGTGGTAGACACATAATGATTGAATGTTAATCAAATTCTTGCGAGACTCATTGAAATAGTGATTGTAAGTGTGCCACATCGTATGGTAATCACAATATAGTAAAAAATATAATAATTCTAATATTATTTATTATTTAATGAAAATGTAGACAAATTTGTGTCTACTGTCTAGTAGTTAGAAAAAAGAAAAAGTTAGGGAGTCTAAAAACTAATGTGAAAATTTATCAAAAAATAAAGTTTGGTGGTGTACATTCAAACTTAGCGTAATGAAATCACATCCAAAATAAATTTAGTTGACGTTTCAAAATTTTTGTTTTTTGACATTTTTTAAGTTACTCTTTTGGGCTATGTAATATTATTGTTCAAAAATATCATAAGAAAAAGATAGTGAATATATTATCTCACCTATTTAGGTGCCAAAAGGCCAGAGGCAATAACAAGCGGCAACCAGCAGACGCAAGGCATTAGCTACAGTCAGCAACAGTTGTCAGGTCTCTCTGATTCATTGTATTTACTTTTATGATTTTAAATATCAATCGATATGTATATCAACTTATACATATCAGTTTTTAAATTTCTTGGTATTGATAATCTATCAATTGATACATATCGACTTTTTTTATTTCTTGATATTGATACACTTTATTTTGCTGATGGTAATAAATTTGGGTGAAATACACTCATTGCCCTTGTAGTTTACCTCTTATATACATTTGGTCTTTGTAATTCTAATTGCATTGATTTTACCTTGAGTTTGTCACATTATATGAATTTAGTCAAATTCATAACAATATTTAGAAATTGTACTGAAATCAAAGACTAAAATAGTCAATTCACTCGCATCAGAATGATGGAGGGGTTGTCATCCAATTTGAAATGCTCCATTTCTTTTTGGAACGGACTATTTTGCTCTGGATGTCTATTCAATTTCTTAATTAATATTATCCATTGGACTAAATTGATCCCTCTCCCATTCTCATCCTCCCATTGTATATAGTTGTGTGTATATATATTACTTTTATGTATTATGTATGTTAAATTAAACTTTAGGTTAAAATTTAAAAAAATAGGTTAAATACAATGGATTTTGTGTTAAATAATTGGTTAAGAAATTATATTTAAAGTTTAGATTCATTGCCCTTGTTGCTCTTATTTCAATTTGGTCATTGTAATTCTAACTGCATCGATTTTACCTTGACTTTGTCATATTATGTCAATTTAGTCCAATTCAGAATATTTAGAAATTAGACTGAAATGAAAGAGTAAAATAGTCAATTCACTTATATCAGAATGACTGAGTGATTGGCATCCAATTTGAAATGGTCCATTTCTTTTTTAACAAACTATTTTGCTCCTGATATCTATTCAATTTCTTAACAAATATTATCAATTAGACTAAATTTATACAATCTGAAAAATTACAGGGACCATATAGGTATATATTGGCCTAAGGATTATATGCATATAGACTAGAGAAGTGTGATGGATCACATCCAAAACGGATTTTAAGTAATTTTTTTGAGCTATGTAATATTATTGTTACAAAAATATCATTAGAAATGGTAGTGAATATATTAGCTCACCTCTTTAGAAGTCTACAACATAGTGACAAATCCGAGTAGCAACCCGCAGACGCACAACCACTCCTCTAGCCAGCAACGGTCATCAGGTCTTTCTAACTAAACTTGTATTTCTTATGATTTAAATATTGAACAATATGTATTATGTTGGTTGATACATATTAATTTTTTTGTTTCTCGATATTGATACATTCCAGTATTCCAATTGATACATATTGATCTTTTTGATTTTCAATATTGATACATTCCAATGTATATATGGTGATAATAAATTTAGGAAAAAATCCAATTTACCCCTTTGTGGTTTGGCCCTGTACATTTTTGCTTATGTGTTCACATAATGAAATTTTTGCCCCCGTCGTCTTCTTCTCCATAACCTACAAATCCTAACGCAAACAGCCAACCCTAGTCCTGACCTGCTCTCCCATTTCCGACCTCCCCTTCCACCCCCCTCCCCAGTCTCCTCGTCATGGTCCCTTCTTCCATTCTCATCCTCATTTCACCTACTATATATAATTGTATATACATTTTTGTGTATGTATGGTTAAATTAAAGTTTGAGTTAAAAATTTTAAAAAAAGAAGTTAAATAAAAATGATTTAGTGTTAAATAATTGGTTTAAGTTAGAAATTATATTTATAGTCTAGGTTAAAATTGAAAAACTAGGTTAAGTAAATAGGATTTAATGTTAAATAATTAGTTAAGTTGGAAACTATATTTAATATTTAGGTTAAAAAATTTAAAGATGGTTAGGATTTAGGGTTAATGAATTTGATTTGGAAGTTTTTTTTTTTTTTTAATTTTTAATTTTTTATATTTCTTTTAATTGAAGAGACTGAGAATAGGAGGAAAAGGAATAAAACATAGGGGTATTAAGGTAACTTTACATGACATTTGCGGAGTTGACGGTTACACTTTAGTACGAAACCTTTATGGATTGTGTCCGACTATTTTTGAATAATATGGGGTAAAGTGCTACAGGACCAAACCACAAGGGGATAAATTGATTTTTTCCTAAAAATTATGTCTATTGAGCAGTTCACAGTATGTATAGGTTTTTAGTCGATTCAGGATTTTATTCATAACCACTATTTAGAACCTTGATTCCTATGTGAGATTGTGACTTTTTGAGTGACTAAAGACTGTTTTTTGCAAAGGCCAAACAACAAAAAGAGAAGACTGTCTTCTGGCATTTTTTCTGAGAAATAATAATAAGTTTTTATAAAGGGTCCATGTATTCAGGGTTACAATTTTTTGGCTGAGAAAAGGAATCAGACTATTGCTTTCCAATTTGTTATTTTATTATTAATTGTTACTTCATCAATCGTATTGATTAGTCTATTTGTATTTGTTGTATTTGTCGGTACTTTGTTATGGATTGGATTAGTTTTCTACTATATATATATCCTTAGTTCTCTCGTCTCTTGAATGCCTTTCAGTAATATTCTATACCCTATGTTACCACCCTCCCTTTTTTTTTTTCCTTCGTTGCTTGCTATATATCTCTGTTTAATATCATGAGGGTATGACAATGATTTCTTAACAAAGAATCAATCTTAAATATCCAGAGTGATACAAAATGGTGACGGAAAAAAAACCAGTATAGCATTTTCATTTTTTTATTAATTTTTATTCATGCAGATCAACAGGAAGGTGTAAAGCCTGACGCATGGGAAAAGATCTTATTGGAATTCTTTAGGATTGGGAAAAAAATATTCAAGTTCTTGTTTTGGAAAGATGGAGGTGGAGGTGGTGGAGGTGGACGTGGAGGTGGTGGACGTGGACGTGGACGTGGACGTGGATGTGGTGGAGGTGGAGGTGAAGTGCCAAGCGACGAGTATCTTGAAGTGGCATTCCTCCTTTCCATAGCGCTGATGTTGGCTATACGACTAATGCGCTTCTATGCCTGATTTCTGTGTTCTTGAACTTATTTGCCGACGTGTGTGGCTGTGCTTTGTTGTCATAAAACAGTAGACAATTTTACCAAAGGGTGACATACACCTCTAAAACATGATGGTTTGTAATTTTGTTATGCCCTAAATGCTTGGACTTTCTAGTGGTGTTTAAAGTCCATTGAGACTTACTGCTTGTTGCTGGGTTGTTTGTTCACCCTTTAGGTTTGTGCTTTACAGAGAGCTAACTCTTTGGGTTGTTTTTCTAGAGTCACTTTGTGTGTTTCTATTATCTATATATAATAATGAAAGCAGCACTAGTGGCTGTTTTTTTTGTTTTGTTTTGTGTATTTTTTTTATTTATATGTAGTTGGTTCTTTATTCGTAAACTTATTGGTGCGATATACTGGGTAGAGATGATATTTGATGTCAAAATATGACTTTTAGAATGTCATATTAGATTTGAAGTATCAGGTGGAGGTGCTTTAAAAGGCTGCTCTATAAGATTTGATTGTTGTATGTTGTTAGGTGAACGTCCAATAATCTCATGTGTATTGTAGCGAGACAAATTTGTTTTAAAGAAATTGTGTCGAACACAATTCTAAATTAAAAGTATAGAATTTTTACATTATGTCTATAAGTATTTCCTTCTATTTTTTTTCATCTCAGTTTTCATTATTTTTCCAATACTGTTTCCAAATTCAGATTTTCACACAGTACACGTAAGATTGTCGAATAATTTATCTACAAAACGATGCTTTCATGGAAGAAGTCTGTGTGATATTGCTCAAGAAATTAGTTTCAAGTTGAAGTCGTTTTATTCTTCCTATATTTCTCTGGTTGCTTTGTAATTTGGCCTACCTCGGTTTAATGGAAAATAATTGATAACATATATACATATATACATATTTTAAAGCAAAAAAAAATGTTCATTCAATGCGACAACTTTGATATGGAAGTTTGTTAAAACATTATGGAGGATGAGAATTGTTAGGTATATCTCTTTATTGGAGTGTGGAACCTAATGGTTTATTAAAAGAGTTTTAATTTGGTTTAGTATTAGTTATAATATATTTTTATATATTATATCTAATTTGGTGGGGACTCAATTTAATTTGGAAACAACTAAGGTTTTGATAATAAACCTTAGATTCACAATATTTTAGATATTGTTTTTGCTCATCCCGAAGTTGAGAACGGCTACTACACACACTCCACTTTGGTGGAATCAATTATTTGGGTGTGTGAAAAGTGGAATTAATTTGGCTGGTTCTTTGCTTCGTTTTCGGTGTTGATTTGGTTCGTTATTTTGGATCTTCTACAACTCTGGTTCTGAAGATTTTTGTTCATCTATTTGGTGAGGTCTTTCTTCTTGTTTATTTGTGATTATTTGGAATTCATCTAAGGATGGTTTGTGAGACCATTCATGTCTCGTTTGTAATCGTTTGCAAACTGTTTGGTCGGATTTCGATCCCGTGGACGTACCTCACATTGAGGAAATCACGTAAAAATTCTTGTGTTGCTTTTGATTTAATTTTTCCGCATTAGTTTTTATTCCCATTGATTAATTTACTTGTGGGGAATCATATATTTTCCCTAACAACTGGTATCAGAGCTTACGGTTTATTTTGGTTTATTTATTTGTGTAAATCAATGGAGGAAAATGTGGGTCGTATGTCTAGCTTCAATGGAAGCAATTGGGTAACTTGAAAAACTAAAATAGAGGACCTATTATTTTGTAAAGATTTGTATGGAGCCATTGATAGTGGCAACCCTAATGATATGAAAGATGATGAATGGAAGAGGCTTAATCGAAAAGCCGTTAATGTTATCCGTCAATGGATTGATGACCGTGTGTTTTATCATGTTGCTACTGAAATTTCAGCACATGATTTATGGAAAAAATTAGAAGGCCTTTATGATAGGAAATCAGCCACAAATAAAGCTTTTCAGTTTCGTAAGTTGGTTAATTTAAAATATAAAGAGGGCAGCCCTATTCCGGAACATTTGAATGAAATAAAGAGTATTATTAACCAACTTGCTTCTATGAAAATTGTTTTTGATGATGAGTTGCAGGCTTTGATGCTATTTAGTTCTTTGCCCAAAAGTTGGGAAACTTTGGTTGTGACAGTTAGTAATTCGGCACCTGATAGAGTTGTCACAATGGGCCAAGTCACTAGTAGCTTGTTAAGTGAAGAAACTAGAAAAAAAATCAGCGGGTTCCTCTCATTCGGAAACATTTGTTGTGAGAGGTCGAAGCAAAACAAGGGAGAGGAGTAAGACTTCTTATGGTCGTGATCAAAGCTGTGACAAATCAAAAGATAGTTCTTTTTCAAAAAAAGACATTGAGTGCTATTATTGCCATGAGAAAGGGCACATGAAGCGGGAATGTCGAAAGCTCAAGAATAAGGAGAAAAGGCGTGACAAAAGTGTGGATAAGAAGCAAGAAGTCACTACAGCAGTTACTACCGATGATCTCATGGTCGTTTGTAAAGATGATTGTATCAATTTTGTAGGCCAAGAGAGCAATTGGGTGATTGATTCCGGTGCTTCTTTTCATGTGACTTCTCGAGTTGATTTCTTCACTACCTACACCGAAGGAGATTATTGTTCTATTCGAATGGGTAATGAAGGTTTGTCTAAGATTATTAGCATGGGTGATGTTTGCTTGGAAAGAAATTTGGGCTGCAAGTTGTTGCTTAAAGATGTGAGGCATGTTCCCAACATTCGCCTCAATTTGATCTCTACTGGGAAGCTAGATAATGAAGGCTTCAACAACAAATTTGGTGATGGAATAAGGAAGCTCACAAAGGGTTCTTTAGTGGTGGCTAAGTGCAAGAAGACTCATACACTTTATTCGATGCAATGAAAAATTTGTAAAGGTGTTGTTAATGCACTTGAAGATAATACTTCTACCGAATTGTGGCACAAGCGGCTTGGCCATATGAGTGAAAAATGGCTACAAGTTTTATTCAAGAAAGAGCTTCTACCCAGTTTGAAAGGTACACAACTCAAAACTTGTGTTCATTGTTTGGCGGGTAAACAACATAGAGTTTCTTTTCATAAAAATGTTACTTCTAGAAAAGAAAATATTTTGAAGTTGATTCATTTGGATGTTTGTGGTCCTTTAAAAGTTAGAACACATAATGGTGCACTTTATTTTGTTACTTTCATTGATGATTATTCAAGGAAAGTTTGGGCTTTTTTACTAAAAACTAAAGATCAAGTTCTAAAAGTATTTAAGCATTTTCAGGCCATGGTTGAAAGAGAAACAGGGCAGAAATTGAAGTGTATCCGATCAGACAATGGTGGTGCATACATTGGGCCATTTGATGAGTATTGTCGCAGCCAAGGTATTCGGCACCAAAAGACAGTTAAGAAGACTCCTCAACAAAATGGCGTTGCCGAGAGGATGAACCGCACCATTGTGGAAAGAACAAGGTATTTGCTTTCACAAGCTAAATTGTCAAGATCCTTTTGGGGTGAGGCAATGAAGACAGCGGTTAACGTGATCAATTTGTCTCCTTCCTATCCTTTGAATGGTGATGTTCCAGAAAGAGTTTGGACGGGCAAAGATGTGTCTTATGAGCACTTGAGAGTGTTTGGTTGTCGAGCTTTTGTTCACATTCCAAAAGATGAGAGGTCCAAGCTTGATAGCAAGTCAAGACAATGCATTTTTCTTGGCTATGGGCGTGACGAGTTTGGTTATAGATTGTGGGATCTGGTCGACAAGAAAGTTATTCGAAGCCGTGATGTTGTGTTTCGTGAAGACCAAACAATTGAAGATTTTAGTAAAGGTGATCAACCGGAGCAAAAAACTAGTGATCTCATTGACATGGATCCATCTCTTTCATCTTTAGTTGATGATGAAAATGTGGGAGATGTGCAGCCACCCATTGAAAATGTAGAGGATGATGCTAATCCTAATGAAGTTGAGCCAGAAAGTGAGAAATAGCATCCAACTCAAGTACTGTCACCACAACTTGAGTTAAGGAAATCTACAAGAGACCGGCAACCTTCGAGAAAGTATCATCCCAATGAGTTTGTGTTGATTTCCGATCAAGGGGAGTCTGAGAGCTACCAAGAAGCAATTGAGCATACAAAGAAAGATGATTGGAAAAAGGCAATGGAAGAGGAGATGAATTCCTTACTTGAAAATCACACTTATGATTTAGTGAAGTTGCCTAAAGGGAGGAAAATTTTGAAAAATAAGTGGGTTTTCAAATTGAAAAATGATAGCAAGAATCTGAGATACAAAGCACGTCTTGTTGTGAAAGGCTTTAGGCAAAAGAAAGGCATTGACTTTGATGAGATTTTCTCGCCAGTTGTGAAGATGTCTTCTATTCGGGTTGTACTTGGCATGGCTGCAAGTATGAACCTTGAAGTTGAGCAACTTGATGTGAAGACCGCATTTCTTCACGGTGATCTTGAAGAAGAAATTTACATGGAGTAACCAGAAGGTTTTGTGGAAAAAGGTAAAGAGAAATTTGTTTCCAAATTGAAGAAAAGTTTGTATAGCCTCAAGCAAGCTCCGCGGCAATGGTACAAAAAATTTGACTCTTTCATGATGAATAATGGTTTTTCTAAAACCATTTCGGACCATTGTGTGTTTGTAAAAAATTTTCCGGATGGTAAATTTATTATTCTTTTGTTTTATGTTGATGACATATTAATTATGAGTCAAGATTCTACCATGATTAACAAATTGAAATTGGAGTTGAGCAAGTCTTTTATTATGAAAGATTTGGGACCGGCAAAACAAATACTTAGTATGAAAATTGTTCGTGATCGTAAAGAGTGGCTGATTTGGTTGTCTCAAAAAAGCTACATTGAGAAAGTTCTTGAGAGGTTCAACATGGATAAAGCAAATCTGGTTGGTTGTCCACTTGCGGGTCACTTTAGGCTTAGTTCGAATCAATGTCCTACAAGTAAGAAAGACAAAGAAGAGATGTTGAAAATTCCTTATACTTCAGCAGTTGGTTCTTTGATGTACGCCATGGTTTGTATAAGGTCGGATATTGCTCACGCCGTTGGTGTGGTGAGTCGGTTTCTCTCTAATCCGAGTAAAGAGCATTGGGCAGCGGTAAAATGAATTCTAAAGTGTCTTCGAGGGACTTCGAAGGTATGTTTGTGTTTTGGAGATGGTAAGCCAATGCTTGATGGATTCACGGATTCTGACATGGCCGGTGATATTGATTTTAGAAAATCTACTTCGGGGTATTTGATGACTTTTGCAGGGGGAGCTGTGGCATGGCAATCTAAATTACAAAAATGTGTTACTTTCTCAACTACCGAAACTGAATTTATTGCTATTACGGAAGCTTGTAAAGAAGAGTTATGGCTGAAGAAATTTTTGCGAGAGTTGGGTTTGAAGCAAGAAAAGTATGTGCTTTATTGTGATAATCAAAGTGCTATTCATTTGAGTAAAAATTCTACTTTTCATTCGAGATCGAAACACATTGATGTGAGATACCATTGGATTCGTGATGTGTTAGATCCAAAATTATTGCAACTCGAAAAGGTTCACACAGATAATAATATTTCGGATATGTTGACTAAGACTTTGTCGAGAGACAAACATTTGAAGTGTCGAACTTTGGCGGGTATGGTTGATATCTCCACCTAAGTCGGTAGATGGATAATTGTTGGGTATACTTCTTTATTGGAGTGTGGGACCCAATAGTTTATTAAAAGAGTTTTAATTTGGTTTAGTATTAGTTATAATATATTTTTATATATTATATCTAATTTGGTGGAGACCCAATTCAGTTTGGAAACAACTAAGGTTTTGATAATAAACCTTAGATTCACAATATTTTAGGTATTGTTTTTGTTCATCCCGAAGTTGGGAACGGCTGCTACACACACTTCACTTTGGTGGAATCAATTATTTGGGTGTGTGAAAAGTGGAATTAATTTGACTGGTTCTTTGCTTCGTTTTCGGTGTTGATTTGGTTCGTTATTTTGGGTCTTCTATAGCTCTGGTTCTGAAGATTTTTGTTCATCTATTTGGTGAGGTCTTTTCTCTTGTTTATTTGTGATTATTTGGAATTCACCTAATTGTGGTTTGTGAGACCATTCGTGTCTTGTTTGTAATCGTTTGGAAACTGTTTGGTTGATAGTGGAATCGGATTTCGATCTCGTGGACGTACCTCACATTGAGGGAACCACGTAAAAATTCTTGTGTTGTTTTTGATTTAATTTTTTCATATTAATTTTTATTTCCATTGATTGATTTATTTGTAGAGAATCACATATTTTCCCTGACAAGCATAAGTAAAAAGTAATCAAATTGATTGCGAAAAAGGAAACTTACAAATATTCCATTGATAATTTTTGAAAGACAAAAATTGGGGATTCATAAACTTATAGCCCTTACATTTTGTTACTTGTGTTATAAAAGTCTCTACAGTCTTAATTGATTCAATTTTAACCTTTAATTTTAAATTTTATATTAATTTGATCTAATTAATAATGTCGTTAATGTTTTTGATAGAAAACTATCAATGAGTTTGTTAAGATTAAGTTGTTGAATTGATGAAGCTTACAATTTTTCTCCTAAAAACATGACACATGTTGCTCATGTGTGCATCTGTCCAAAAATGCTAACAATTAGGATCAATTGAACTAATCTGAAACAATAAAAAATTTTAAATCAAAATTGAGTCAATTGAAATTATAGAAATTAAAATGAAACGAGAATCGAAGGATAAGGACAAACAGTGTAATTTGCTTTATTCCTGTTTCTTTATAGAATAATGCAATATGCACTAATTAGTGTACTAACTAGTGTACTAATTGATGGTGTGACATAATTTAAGAAATTTTTAGTATTTATAATGTGATTAATGAGTGGGGTCAATAATAATATCATAATTAATATTGATATATTAATTAATATATTAATTAGTGCATATAGTATTACCGTTTTTAATTGCATCCCTAAAGATCCAATTGAAACACATCATACTTTAATGCACCTCCCTGCATTGGAACTGTTTGGTGCCCTTTATGGAACTATTTATAATTTTTTTTTTCTTTCTAATTTTAAAAATTTGTATAAGACTGTTTGATGTAATTTTTTAGTAGAATTTATTAGACAAAAATAAAGTTGAACGGTGGATTATTGAAAAGTAGTGGAGATGCTTTTAATTTTAATTTTTAATTATTAACATTCAGATTGGTAGAAATTACACCAAACATGCACATAATCTTTGTGCATCACCTCTAAACTACCAATCAAAAGAGTTACCCAAAACAAGATCAGAGCAACAAAAAAGAAAAAAAAATCCATAGTATAGGCAACCCATAATAAGTAATACAATTTTTTTTTTGTAAATAAACTAATTAAAGAATTAGATATAATCCCCTCACATGGAGGCGAGACTCAAAAAAATGTACGAATATCTGATTATGTGATCGTTTTTTGTGTTTTTAGAATTTTCTTATTTAATATGGTTTTCAATATAAAATTTTATTTAATTATAGTGAGATTTAAAGCATTTATAATGGATGTGTTGAAAATATTAGTTAAAGTACATCTTAAAATAAACAAACAGGCAAAAGTGAGGTTCAATTTTATGTGTCATGTATTTGTTAATTTAATAAGTGGATGGATATTTTATTACTAATTAAAATGTTTATTAGGTTAGAATGGAACCACTTGAGTATGTAAAATTTGAAGAATAAAAAGTACAAAAAGCAACTGTGTGGAGTTTCAAAGTTTCGACATCCATATGCAAACTAAATATTAATAGTTGTGACGCCCTCAAAATTCAACTCATTAAATATAAAGCAAAACATG
Source organism: Camellia lanceoleosa (assembly GCA_025200525.1). Classification (NCBI taxonomy): domain Eukaryota; kingdom Viridiplantae; phylum Streptophyta; class Magnoliopsida; order Ericales; family Theaceae; genus Camellia; species Camellia lanceoleosa. Next base: position 44,530,098 of record CM045760.1, read on the forward strand.
CATTATTAGAAGAAAGCATTTTATTACATCAATCATCCGAATCTCATGAAATGAAATACCATAATAAATGCCCTAAAGGCTTACATCTTGCCAAGCCAACACTTGGACACAATTCACTGAGTTCTAATTCAGAAACAGATAAAGCCCTAGGCTTGAAAGATTACATTATTCCAATAAAACAAATAAAAGTAAATAAACAAATCTTCAAGTCCAATCCTCACAAGCTATGTCCTTGGAGGGAGTGAACCACCTGAACCTGAAAAATAAAGTTCCCATATAGGGTGAGCCACAGCCCAATAGAGAAATACTAAACCAATCATAAGAATTAACTAAAGTATTAGCATCTAATACATGGTTAACACACTATAATCAAATGACAATATTCATGACACGAATGTCTACACTGCCTATGACACATTGTCTATGGCACATTTTACTTTCCACTTATGGCTCAGAACCTGGCCAAATAACTCAACAGGACTTCATCTTTTATTATCATTACTTCCAATTCAACAGGAATAACAATTCAAGTTAGACCTAATCATAACAAATACACATGTTGGTATTGTATCAATCATAATCAGTTCACTTCCATACTTCCCTACTGATACACATTTTAGTGATGTATCATAACAACAATAAATAGACATATGCCTATTAATCAATACGCACACATAAGAGTGATGCTACTGAGTCCATCCCCTATCTCCTCCCAATAAATCCGGTTTAGAGGTCCATCCCCTATCTTCCCCTAAACCGTGGAGTTCATCCCCTATCTTCTCCAAACAACATGCATATGCAATGAAACACGCAATTGCCATATACAACACATAATTAATACACAAATGTTCTGTATTAACTCAACGGTCAAACAATTGACCCAATTCCAGTTATACCTAAGCCGCATGCAAGGTCTACAACAATCAATGGCTATCCTCCACCGATAGCCCAAACAGTTATTTCTAAGCGAGAAATAAATACATCAATGAATGTAAATTCAACATTTCCAAAGGTAAATATTTAAACTACCCAATCCCATGAATTAAACCAAATTCCACTTTGTTCCTTTAAATTAATTACACAAATTAATCTAAACCAAAACCCTAAGGTTTCTTCCAAAATTACCAAACTACCCCCACATACCAAAATTACCAAACTACCCCCATATACCAAAATACCAACACTTAGGATTAAAGCGTATAAATGGAGTAGGAAATCCCTACCTCGAAGAAAGAACCCAAAAGGAGAAGATGAAGAAGATGCTCGAAACTCCAAAATGCTCCAAATCAATAACTGCTCAGATTAAATGAAAGCCCTCACTCTCCTCTATCTTATTTGTAAAAGAACTAGGGTAGAAACACACCCTAACTAGATCAAACCTAGGAGAAAAGGTGTTTAGAGAAGAAGAAAAGTCGGACTTTAGGGTTTGGGATCAAAAGAATGAAAAACTGCCCTAAAAAATCCCGGCTTTGCGTTTAAATCTTGGATGTGCTCGCTCGGCGAAGACACAGTCGCCGGCGACCAGACACAAGAAACAGACCTCGCTCGACCGAAGAGAAGCTCGCTCGAGCCAAAGACAAACTAGCTCGCTTGAGCGGGGGAAAGCTCGCTCGAGCCAACAAACACTGCTCTCAGGTCTAGCACTGGACGCAATCCTCGCTCGAGCCAAGAAAGGCTCGCTCGAGCGACGGACCAAAAGCAAAGACCTCGCTCGAGCGAATAGAAGCTCGCTCGAGCGACCAAGCCAAAAACTGAACATGCAGACTTGGCTTCTAAACCCAACCAATCTACAACCAACCTGCTACACACATCCTATAACCCAAAGATAAGGAATTAAAGGACAACAACAACAAATATAACAGCGGAATCCACGGAACGTAAGTCCGGATACAATAATCAAATGGGAAAAAGACCGGGGTCGCTATAATATCACCAATCAATATATATTATCTAATAATTTACTTCTTAAAATAATTCTCACTCACATGAAAAAAGAAGACCTTGTGCTATTGAAGAAGAAGAATAATAATAATAATATCAAATAAAATAAAATAAAATTAGTAGGCACCATGCCATATATTTTTTTCATGAAAATTGCTTGAAACACTTAATTTATCAAATAATAATAATAATAATAAAACAAAATTAGTAGTAGAGACTTCATCAAGTGGGCATCATGCCATATATTTTTTTTCATGAAAAATGTTTAAAGCACTTAATTTATCACTCCTAAAATCACCCCTACTAACGTATCTGATAAGTGTCAAATTTTAATTTGTCAAATATTTTATCACATGGAGTCTAACGAATAATGCTATATGCACCAATTAGTGTACTAACTAGTGTACCAATTGATGATGTAACATAATTTAAGAAGTTTTTAGTATTTGTAATTTATATAATGAGTGTGGTCAATAATAATATCATAACTAGTGTTAGTACACTAGTTAGTATACTAATTAGTATATATAACACTACCGAAAATCTAACCTCAATGCCACTTTATTAAAAGTCATTTAAGAGTGATAAATTAAAAATATGTAACATTGTTATCTTGTTTTAAGATATATAACAATGTTATCTTGTTTTCTTGGTCTTATCCATATGCCTCCCTTCTCTTTATCTACTTTTTCACTTCATAAAATCATGACAAAATGGGCTAATCATTTTTGTTACATAATCAATCCTTAGACTGTGTTTGTTTGAAAAGATTTCATGAGAAAATAAAAAAGAAAGAGGAATAGAAAGAAAATGAAAAAGAATTGTAGGATTCGAATTTCAAGTTATGTTTAGTTGAATTGGGAAATGGAGAAACAAAAGAGTCTAAGTAAATCTAAAAGACAAAAAGTGAAATTGTATTTTCCTCTCACCTTCTTTTCCCCTGTGCTTTCTATTATAACCAAGAAAAAAATGAGATTGGATTTCATTTTCCCTTTTGATTTCTCTCATCAAATCCTCCTACCAAACACAACCTTTGTCTACCATTTTATTACCTAGCACTTTAGATTGTATAGCGTTCCTGGTTTAGACCCGGTCCGTTGATGTTTTGAATCCAGGGTTTCATTTGTCTTATTTAGATATCCATACCGTGTTTCTCATTATTTCTCATTGAGTTTAAGTATTAGAGTATCTTGGTTGTGTTTGGAACAGGTTGGTTGCTAGTTGGTTCAAATTGTTGTTGTCTAGAATTTAGACTCTTCGCTTGAACAAGCTTTGTGAGCTCCCAGTACTTTTGCAAGCCTACAGAGATATTGGGAAAGTAGTGTTTTTTGCTCGAACGAGATTTCTTGCGCTCGCTCGAGCGACGATCTTCTATCTGTAAAACTTTTGGAAGTGTGTATTTAGTGCTCGAGCGGAACAACTTATTATATCTGGTCGCTCAAGTGACAAGTCATGCGCTTGAGCGAGCTGTACGTATATCAGTTCATAAAAAGGTCATTTTACATCACTTTTTCATATATCTATCTAAAACATTTTAAAACCCTAAGTTGAGACCCTCTCTCTAAAACTCACTCTCTCTCTACAAATACACCAAGATCTACCCATTTCTCCACTCACTCCCTTTGTTAAAAAGGTAGAGTTCATCTAGAGTTTCATTTTCATCCAAATAGAGTTGGGTTTCGGCTTCATCCAAGTTTCATTCGTGTGTATCTCATCTTCTAGCTTTGAGGTAGAGATTCTCTACACTATTTTATGATTTTTTAACTTAGCTATTTGTTTTTATAAAACAATCTTGTGATTTTGGAGGATTTTGAATAAATCTAGGGTTTTGGTTTAAAATTAAAAGAGGGGTTTTCAAATAGTTGTATGGAAAGTGGTTGTGAAAGTGGAAATGGGGTTGAATGGTGATAAAATTGTTGATTTTGATACTTGAATTGGGTTTTGGAAGAAAAAAGGGTTTTGACCTAAATGTTTCAAATATTTATTTTGTATAAGTAAATGGAATTGGAAATGTAAAATTGGATGGATATTGATATAGATGGTGGAGTTTGATATGTTTTATCACTCACCTTAAAATTTGGAAAGTTTATCTGTATTGGAGATTTTATATATTTGTTTAGAAATATCTGTTTTGGGCTATCGGTAGAGGATAACTATGATTGTTGTAGAAATTACATGAAGATTATGTGAATTGAAACTAATTTCTCATCTTTGTGCATTGAACATTGTTGCTCATTTAATACATTGCATATGCATATGAATTTGAGAAAAGGGGTGAATGTTGGAAAGATGTGTGTATCACCAAATTAAGTTGGTTTGTGTGTCCATGGTGAAAGTCTCGAAAAACGCACGTATATATGGGTGTCGATTCCGGCGGACGAAATATTCGTAAAATGGCAATAGTAGTGCTTGTATAGACTACATTTACATGGGTGTCGTTTGAAGGTTTCCCGCGGATGAAATATCCATGAAAGGTTGTACCGGTTTGAGAATTTTCCCTTGTTTTCTATTGTAAAAGGCATGACTTGAGAATTGAGATATAAACTAAGCATGACATGGTTTTGGGAAAGAAATGTAAAACGTTTTGACATAGGCATTGTGTAACAATCCAGATTTTTAATTATTCTGTAGAATTTATATTAATATTATTTAATCATAGTTAGGAAAATATATAAATTATTATATATTATTATGTGTAATTTTGTAAAATAATATAATTATTAAAAGTTTAGGGGTCAAAATATAAATAATAATAATAATGGGTGTGGTACTAAAATAAATAATTAATTTTCTATTGGTATATGATAAAGTGTAATTTAATTAGGAATTAATTTATTTATATAATTATATTAAAAACTTTTGTTAAAGTGTAATTATCTTAAATATTTATATAAGATAAGAACGAATCATGAAATTAATTATCGAATCAGCGGGAGAGATATGTGTTGGCTGCGCGTTGGCCAACCAATGGCCTCACCTCCTTATAAATAGGGAGGTGATTCAGCTAGGCAAAGGAAAGGAAAGGAAAGAAAGAAAAGGAAAAGAAAGAGAGAAGGGAGAGAAAGAGAGAAAGAGAGAAAGAAAAGGGAAAGAAAATAATGGAAGTTGAAAAGGTTTTTGGTAGTGGAAAGAAAGAGTGAGGTATTAAAGTTAAGGTGAGTTATATTATACCTTGAGTTACTATAATATATTTTACGTATGTTTTGACTTATCATATTTATTTTATATAAGTTATGTTTTATAAATTATTATAAACTATATTAATATTTCAGTTACATGGATTATTTTCTGAACCCTATTTGCTAAAAGGAAACCCATGGATATGTTTGTTTATATTTTAAAGAATATTTGACTATGACCTTATATACATATGTTTTGTAAGTACCACCACGGGAGTCCCACGCCTTGGGGGACTTAAATAACCATTGGCATCTGTTTGACCACTTTGTAGTCCTCTCTGCTTGTCATGGATCCATTGACCTCTATTTTGTGCGGAGCAAAGTACTGTACAGAGCTAAGTGCTACACTATTGTGGGAGCCACCTCTAGAGTTCGTACGAGCCACCTCTTGAATCCGTACTTTTGTTCTGACTGTCACTTCTGTGACCTCTGTTTTATTCTGTTCTGTACCGTGATTATGGTTATTTATTTACATAATTTCTGTATTTCAGTTTCTGCCACTTAAATGATTTGTTTACCAATGATTTATTTACCAAACTGAGTTATGTAAATGTTTTGGTCTAACTGACTATCCATGGTTATTTCGTGTCCGTTATACTCTTAGTATAATATTTCTTACTCTGCCATGTGCTTATAGTTGTTTACCAATTTTCAGGAAACAATGAAATTCAGAAATAGCTTTTGGAAAGTCTTAGATGCAGGGCTGCGGAATAGACACGCACAACACTTTTATAATATTTTTCTATATAAATATCGACATTTTTGGTCAATAAATTTTGTAATAAAAATAAAAGCTCTAATGATTATTTTGGTACCCTCATTTAAATATTACTTCTGCTCGCTTTTATTAATTTGTTTAAGAATTGGCCGGAGGTAACCTCAGTTACTGGCCATCACGATGCTTAACCCTTGGGTACGGGGAGCAGGTCGTGACACATTGCATATGCATTTCACCATTATATCTTTGTTAAGATTATGTTGACTTTTTGGCTTTCGAAGGTTATTTTTGTAATTGCGAGCGTGCCAGCAAGGATCAATCAGTCCTTACAAAAAATTAATTGCCAACCAATTATCAGACGATTGTGTTTTAATTCTTTCAGCCTCAATGAAGAGGACTTTTACTGGTGGCTTGATTTAGAAGAATTAAGCAAGATAACAATTAAATGAAGAACAATTGAAGCATTTTATTAAAATGAAAAACTTACAATGATCCAAACTCAGCCTCGTAAAGGTTTACCGCAACAATCTACTACTTGAAACTACTCCTATGAACGAAGTGCAGTGCAAGAATTTAAAGTACAGGAATGTAAAGAACAGGAAATGTAAGACTGGAAATGTAAAACTAGAAAGGAAAATAAGTAGAATAAGACTAGTTTTTTGGATCTAAGTCTGGGGCTCTTTTTTTGGGCCTTCTCTGCTATTTATACTTTTCAAGGATGACCATCGAACTGCATTTCCAACCGTCGAACTGCTCCTCCATGATCGCTGATCATATTGCCTTATAATTAGCTCTACTGTGCCATCACTTGCAATTAGGCTTCCTCCCTAAATTTGAATTTAAATGTGAGTAACCGTTGAAACCACATCACCTTGCATCTCTTTGTTGATCCATTGCTACTCAGATCTCGTAATAACCAATACTAACTGCCACGTGTACGATCAGGATCGAAGACTTGAATAGCCTTCCTATATTACCCTTATTCTGCTACGCGTCAAATTGTAATTGGCTTGTACAAAATATGTAACCAACAGGTTCATATATTGCGTTGGATTATTTCTATTGGGTTTTGGCTTATCCTATATGGGAAAACTATTTTCAGGTATTGGTGAGATGCCTCCGCCAATGCAGTAGCTTGGGAGGATTAGAGCAAAAGTTTCATTTTGTTTTCTTGTTATTATTTTGTACAAGCCTAAGGTTTTATATGTATTGGATTTAAATCCATTTTGAAGTAGCCAAGTGTAGTCTTGAAAAGTTGTAGCCTTCAGGGCATCCTATTATCTGTTTAAACTTCTATTTCACGTATCTGTCGTTGACACATGCTATGGATTCAGGGTTATGGCTTATAAATGTATATTCGCATGTGTCACCTTTTTATACAACTAAATCTTATGTAATGGAAGGATATTATACTCCGATTGCCTTGTTAATTACTTTTCGTAGTGGATGATTTATTATAATTACTTCAAGGCGTTACAGATTGTGTTTTGTTTAAGGATTTGATGAGAGAAATGAAAAAGAAAAAGAAAATGCAATTTGTTTTTTGTTTGATTATAATGGCGAAAAATTGAAAAACCCTCGAGATATTAATTTGTGATTATGTTTTAATTTTAAATAGTGAATATCAATCCCAATCAAACAATCAACAACAAATCGGCACAATGATTTAACGTGAAAAAAATCACAATACCTCCAATTGTGATAAAAAATCACAGGTCAAAGCCACAAAATAATTCACTAAAAAGATAAAAAGGAATTACATACGAGTACCCTCAATTACCTAGCAAGAATCCACTCCCGAATTAAACCAAACTCGATGTACCTCTTCCACCACCGTCTTCACCTCAGAATTGCTTTGTCCAACGTTAAATCCACAATGCTGATGTCAAATCCACGACGATGAGAAACTCTAGAATCCACCAAAGTTTTAGACCCAAATTTTTTGAAATTCATCGAAAAACACCTCTTTTTTTTTGTGAATAAAATTATAAAAATAAACCCCCTTGATGATGTCAATATGAAACTCGTAAATCCATCGATCACTCTCAAATCATCAAGGAAACCAATATATAAACACCCTCCAATATAGAAAACCTTAGAAACTCTCCTCTCTGAGAATTTGGACGGATTAAACCCTGAAAATAGCAAACGACGCATTTTATACTAAACAAAGTCGCGAAAATCACTCAAGCGTACACTTTACCCCTCCAGTGGTGTGAGTAAAGGTGGTGCAAACATATATGCCAACGGCTCAAGCGCAACATCCACTGCTAGAGCGGTAAAACTTGTTTCCTAGAAGTTCAAACACAGATAGAGATACCGGATGAACCACTTCATTGCTCGAGCACACAAATGACCGCTCAAGCAGTCAAACAATTTTGGCTTTGGGTTGGATTCGCATCTAAACACTCATAGCCGCATTAAAACAAAAGAGCAAATACAATTACAACTAAAAGAAATTTTGTCAAATGGAATTGCCAATTACAAAAACTTAACAAATGAAAAACATAAGAAAAAAGGAAGTGAGAGAGAAATGCAATCCCACTTTTTATCTTTTAAGGTTGTGTTTGGTTGAATAATTTGATGAGAGAAATAGAAAGGGAAAGAGAAATAGAAAGGAAAGGAAAAAGAATTGATAGAATTTTAATTCCAAGCTACGTTTGGTTAAGTTGGGAATTGAAAAAATAAAAGAGCCTAACTGAACCCATAACACAAAAAAGTGGGATTACATTTCCCTCTTATTTTCTTTTCTCTTGTGTTTTTCATTATAATCAAACAAAAAGTGATATTACATTTTCTTTTTCCTTTCTATTTCTTTTATCAAATCCTCTAACCAAACATAGTCTAAGCTCTTGTCTTTTTCCATTTCCCAATTCAACCAAATATAACTTAAAATTCGAATCCTATCAATTATTTCTTCTTTTATTTCTATTTTCATTTTCCTTTTCATTTTTCTTATCAAATTCTCCAGCAAAACACAACGTTAATATTTTTATTATTCATTACTTTTGCTTTTTTGTTTTTGTCTTTTCTAATTGTTTTGATCCAAGTGATTGAAGTTAACTTTAAGGAGTTTTCTTAAGTGTGCAAGTGCACACCATGTGCCACTTACACAAAAGGTGTGAGTGTAAGGTGTAAGTATAAGTATAAGGTGTAAGTGTAAGGTGTAAGTGTAAGGTGTAAGGTGTAAGTGGGTTGCATATGGTGTGCAACCTCAAAAAATGTGTAAGTGTAAGGTTTAATTTTTCACAAAAGGTGTAAGTGTAAGGTGTAAGTGTAAGGTATAAGGTGTAAGGTGCAAGTTGCACACCATAACCAAACCCTAACTTTAATATTAAAATAACACATTCATGTATTCTCGTTTGTTTGCTGATAAAACAAAAAAAAAAAAAAAACAAAAAAAACAAGACAAAACGTTTATAGATTAGCCTTCTTAACCAAGTTGACTCCCTTATTCCCTCCCCTTTGTTTTCTTCCCATGCAACATATATTCCTTTGCAATTTTTTTGGGGTACAATATTCTTCTGTTATTCACTAAAGAGAAATGTTATAAGTTGGGTAAATTACACTTAATAACCTTGCATGTTTATCAAAACTTCTGTTTGGTTTAATTTTGAAATTCATTTTGGAAGATAAATTATTGAAAAGAGTTTTAAAATTTTAAAACTTGTTTGGTTATGAATTTTGAAACTAGTTTTTGAGTTGTATATTTTGAAAGTAGTTTTTAAAAATTTACAAATTAAAAACTTCTTTGGTTAGGATTTTTCAAAACTAGTTTTTAATTAGAGTTTTTTTGGGTCTTGTATTTTTTTTTTTGGTCTTATAGTCAAAACTTTTTACAATATTATAATCAATATTGTTTACTTTTTTTACATATGTAATCAAAACTTTTTACAATATTATAGTCAATTTTATTTTTATTTTTTATTGTTATATATATATATATATAAATTTTTTATTTTGTTTACTTCTTTTACATACGTAATCTAAATGTACTTTGTAAATAGATCTAATATAATCTATATGATAGAGTTTCATATATATTTATTAGTTTGTAAGAACGTTTTTAAAATTTTAAAACTGCTTTTCTTATTTATATTTACTCAATCTACATATATTTAAAATGTTTCATATCTATTACATTTGTTTTCCATTTCTTCACATTTTGTTTGTTGTTTACGTATTTTTTGGATCGCCCATATATATCTAAAATATAACAAATTATTTGGACAATACTTAGAAAAAAAATTCAAAATCACTTTTTTTTCTACTATACATCAATCAATCATGTTTTCTCCTTCCTCTCTCTTTCTCAATCACTTTTTCTCTCACACCCATTTACTCAACTATAATAAAATATCAAATCATCCCAAACTTCAAAACTCTAAAATTATTTCAAAATATACAATCAAACAAATCTTCTAATTTTCTAAACTTTCTCTAGAAAATTATTTTGGAAATAATATCTCAAAACACAAACCAAAAAGGCCAAATTTAAAATTTGTTTGGTTATAAGTTTTGAAAAGAGTTTGAAAATTTAGAACTTATTTGTTTTTGAGTTTTGAAAAAAGTTTTAGAATTTTAGAACTTATTTGGTTATGAGTTTTGAAAAGAATTTTTAAATGGTTGAGTTGAATATATGTTTGAAAATCCAAAACCAAATATGTTTTTGGGTTTTGGGCTGTCAAATGCACTTTGAAAAGTAAACCAAACAGAGTCTTAGTTTGATCCTTTTATTCTCAATTGTAACAGTCAACCCCTTATATTTTAAATCAAGTTCCAATGTTATCCTTCCGTTCATCTGCAGTTAATAAAGCTAACGAAAATTGAAAATAAAGGGACTAAAGTGAGCTTTTGGTGAAAGCGTGAGGATTAAAGTGAGATTTTAACAAAAGTGTATGGGTTCTAATGAGACAACAAAAATATAACACATGTTTCAAATGACAAATTCTGTCAACTTTGTTAACGACAAATGGATGGAAAGGTGGGATTACAATATGACTTAAAGTGTAAAAGATTGACTATTACAATTAAAAGTGCAGGGTTTAGTAAGTGTAATTTACCCTTGTATGTTATGGAAAATTCTATTTATACATCACAAATTATTTCAGTACACACCATTATTTAGTTCTGACATTTAATATTTTTGATTTTTGATTTTTTACTCAAAACACACCACAATCTTTCTTTTTTACCCTAACACGCACACAAAAATAGGTTTTAGTACACACCACCATATATATCACACACAACACGTTCACTCTCACGTCCAGAGTAAAAAGCTATATCAACGACGACTGATAACACGATACATCACTGGCGGCATTGAAGATACAACCCTCGCCTATTAGACTGAAGAAATTACACTCGCTGGCAACATTGTAACAACACATCAACCCTCGCGAAGATCGACATCGCATTGAAAAAACTACTAAGCGAAGATCTTTGATTCTCCCCTCTAAATTCTGTGATTCTCACCTTTAAATCTCACTTAATTTAGTTTTCCCCATTTTATTTTGATTTGGTTATCAATTCTCACATATCCATAGCAATTTTGATTTCAAATTTGGTTCAACATTGGTTGTTTGAACATAGTATTATTGTATAACAAAATAAAATTGAACAAATTAAATACGTCCAAACTATTTATGTTGAACAAAGTTAACAAGTTCAAACATTTTATGCTTAACAAATTCAACTCGTTCGGACTCATTATGTTCAAAGTTTCTTTTATTTTTTATGTATGAACAATTTACAGTTGTTTGGCATTAATAATTTGAACAAAATATTTTTCTTCAAATGTAAATATTCTAACATTGTGAAAAACTTCAACTCTGGTTATCCGAACGTGTGCTGAATAGAAACGTCCTAGCAACTATACAAATGGAAAAAATAAAAATGCTATAAGCAACAAACTTTTCGTTGTTGCATTGTTTCAAATCAACAATTTGATTTCCGTTCATGGTGTCAAATCTTCAAAAAATGATTAATTTAAATGTTCCAAAACCCTAAATATTCAAAGATAACAATGTTTTGAGTTGAGGAGAAGGATACTTCGAGAATAGAATGAAGTGAACTTGTTGATAATGAACGATATGAGTATAGTGTATTAGATTATAATGGGAAAGATAATGAGTATTGGAAGACGATGATGATGTATGATATATGTTTATATGTAATGGTGTGTAAAGAATTTTTTGTATTTTGAGATTATATTCTTTGAATTGATAGAAGACACACAATTATTGTCCTCAATAGTAATTTTACTTGAGATTGTTCTAATGTTGTGTACTGAGAAGAAACATAGTGTAAATAGAATTTTCCAAATGTTTTATGTCATTGATTTTTTGTTACTATTTTATATCAGTACCTTTTACATGGATATTTTATTAATTTTTTTATTAGGTGATAATTATTAAGGAATTATTAAAAATAAATAATCTATTATTATGTGAATATATATATACAGTAATCCTCTTTACTAAATTTTTAAAGAAAAATGATGTTGGTTGACAACCCATTACTGACCAATTTAGTTTAGACTAGTGATACTCTATGCCTGTTTGGCCCAGCTTAAAAGCTGCTTATTTCAGCTTTTAGCTTAATTTAAGTTAAAATATTGTGTTTGGTGCAACTTAACTCATCAGATTATAGCTTAATTTAAGACATTTTCAACTTATTTTCCAAAGCAGCTCGGGGGTGCTTATAAAAATCGACTTAAGTGAGCAGCTAGTAAGGGGGGCTAAAATTGCTTAAATGCCCTCGTCAATACCCAACTATTACCAAAAATCCAACTATATAAATCCCATTTCACAAGACACTGTTCATTGCTCACTTGAGAGAAAGAGAGAGAGAGAGAGAGCCAATTTCTGGCAGAGATTTCCGGCGAGAGTGATTTCTATTAGGGAAAATATATGATTTTTCACAAGTAAATAAATCAATGGGAATAAAAACTAATGCGGAAAAATTAAATCAAAAGTAACACAAAAATTTTTACGTGGTTCCCTCAATGTGAGGTATATCCATGGGATCGAAATCCGATTCCACTATCAATCAAATAAGTTTCCAAACGATTACAAACGAGACATGAATGGTCTCACAAACCACCCTTAGGTGAATTCCAAATAATCACAAATAGACAAGAGGAAAGACCTCACCAAATAGATGAACCAAAATCTTCAAAACAGAATGTAAAAGACCCAAAATAACTGACCAAACAGCCAACCCAGCAGCTCTTTGAAGCTGAACCAATCAAGCTCAAAGCATTGACCAATTGTCAATCAATAAAGTTTGCCCAGCATAGTCACCAAGATGAATCAACAATGATAGTAGACGTTGTATATGATGCTTCGGAAGAAACAAAGCCATATATATGTATATATGGTTGAGTCTTGGATTTTTTATATAAAATCCTAGTTGTTACCAAATTGAATATCCAATACCTATTAGGATTCCAAAAGTCAGATATAATATATAAAATATATTATACCCAAACCAAACCAAATCAAATTAAAATTCTTTTAACAAACCAATTGGGTCTCAAACTCCAATAAGGAGATATATCCCAACAATTCTCCCCCTATCGACTTAGGTGGAGACGTCAACCATACCCGCCAAAGTTCGACACTTTAAATGTTTGTCCCTCGACAAAGTCTTAGTCAACATATCCAAAATATTATCATCTGTGTGAACCTTTTCGAGTTGCAAAAATTTGGAATCTAACACATCACGAATCCAATGGTATCTCACATCAATGTGTTTCGATCTCGAATGAAAAGTAGAATTTTTACTCAAATGAATAGCACTTTGACTATCACAATAAAGTACATACTTTTCTTACTTCAAACCCAGCTCTTGCAAAAATTTCTTCAACCATAACTATTCTTTGCATGCTTTCGTAATGACAATAAATTCAGCTTCGGTTGTTGAGAGAGCAACACATTTTTGTAATTTAGATTGCCATGCCACAACTCCCCCTACAAAAGTCATCAAATACCCCGAAGTAGATTTTCTAGAATCAACATCACTGGCCATGTCAGAATCCATGAACCCATCAAGCATCAACTTACCATCCCCAAAACACAAACACACATTCGAAGTCCCTCGAAGATACCTTAGAATCCATTTTACCACTGTTCAATGTTCTTTACCCGGATTAGAGAGAAACCGACTCACCACACCAACGGCGTGAGCAATATCCGACCTTGTACAAACCATGGCGTACATCAAAGAACCAACTGCTGAAGCATAAGGAATTTTCAACATCTCTTCTTTGTCTTTCTCACTTATAGAACATTGATTCGAACTAAGCTTGAAGTGACCTGCAAGTGGACAACCAACCAGTTTTGCTTTATCCATGTTGAACCTCTCAAGAACTTTCTCAATGTAGCTTTCTAGAGACAACCAAATCAGCCCCCTCTTTGCGATCACGGACAATTTTCATACCAAGTATTTGCTTTGCTAGTCCCAAATCTTTCATAGCAAAAGACTTGCTCAACTCTAATTTCAACTTGTTAATCATGGTAGAATTTTGACCCACAATTAACATGTCATCAACATAAAGCAAAAGAATAATAAATTTGCCATCCGAAAATTTTTTCACAAACACACAATGGTCCGAAGTGGTTTTAGAAAAACCATTATTCATCATGAAAGAGTCAAATTTTTTGTATCATTGCCGCAGAGCTTGCTTGAGAACATACAAACTTTTCTTCAATTTGTAAACAAATTTCTCTTTCTCTTTTTCTACAAAACCTTCCAGTTACTCCATGTAAATTTTTTCTTCAAGATCACTATGAAGAAATGCGGTTTTCACATCAAGTTGTTCAACTTCAAGGTTCATACTTGCAGCCATGCCAAGTACAACCTGAATAGAAGACATCTTCACAACTGGCGAGAAAATTTCATTAAAGTCAATACCTTTCTTTTGCCCAAAACTTTTCACAACAAGACGTGTTTTATACCTCAGATTCTTACTATCATTCTTCAATTTGAAAACCCACTTATTTTTCAGAATTTTCCTCCCTTTAGGCAACTTCACTAAATCATAGGTGTAATTTTCAAGTAAGGAATTCATCTCCTCTTCCATGGCCTTTTTCCAATCATCTTTCTTTGCATGCTCAATTGCTTTTTGGTAGTTCTCAGGCTCCCCTAGATCGGATATCAGTACAAATTCATTGGGAGGATACTTTCTTGAAGGTTGTCGGTCCCTTGTAGATTTCCTCAACTCAAGTTGTGGTGGCGGTTCTTGAGTTTGATGATCTTCCTCAATTTTTGGCTCAACTTCATTTTGAATAGCATCATCATCTACATCTTCAAGTAGTGGCTGCACATCTCCCCCATTTTCATTATCCACCGAAGACGAAGGAGATGGATCATGTCAATGAGATCACTAGTTTTTGGCTCCGGTTGATCATCTTTGCCAAAATCTTCAATTGTTTGGTCTTCAAGAAACACAACATCACGGCTTCGAATGACTTTCTTATCGATCGGATCCCAAAATCTATACCCGAATTCATCATGCCCATAGCCAAGAAAAATACATTATCTTGACTTACTATCAAGCTTGGACCTTTCATCCTTTGGAATGTGAACAAAAGCTCGGCAACCAAACACTCTCAAGTGCTCATAAGACACATCTTTGCTGGTCCAAACTCTTTCTGGAACATCACCATTCAAAGGATAAGAAGGAGACAAATTGATCACGTCAACCGTTGTCCTCATTGCCTCACCCCAAAAGGATCTTAGCAATTTAGCTTGTGAAAGCAAACACCTTGTTCTTTCCATAATGGTGCGGTTCATCCTCTCGGTAACGCCATTTTGTTGAGGAGTCCTTTTAACTGTCTTTTGGTGTCGATTACCTTGGCTGGGACAATACTCATCAAATGGTCCAATGTATTCACCACCATTGTCTGATCAGATGCACTTCAATTTTTGCCATGTTTCTCTTTTAACCATGGCCTGAAAATGCTTAAATATTTCTAGAACTTAATCTTTAATTTTTAGAATAAAAGCCCAAACTTTCCTTGAATAATCATCAATGAAAGTAACAAAATAAAGTGCACCACTATGTGTTCTAACTTTTAAGGACCACAAACATCCGAATGAATTAACTCCAAAACATTTTCTTTCCTAGAAGCAATATTTTTATGAAAAGAAACTCTATGTTGTTTACCCTTCAAACAATTAACACAAGTTTTAAGATGTGTACCTTTCAAACTGGGTAGAAGCTTTTTCTTGAACAAAACTTGTAGCCCCTTTTCACTCATATGGCCAAGCCGCTTGTGCCACATTTCGGTAGAAGTATCATCTTCAAGTGCATTAACAACACCTTTACAAATTTTTCCTTGCATCGAATAAAGTGTATGAGTCTTCTTGCACTTAGCCATCACCAAAGAACCATTTGTGAGCTTCCATATTCCATCACCAAATTTGTTGTTGAAGCCTTTATCATCTAGCTTCCCGGTAGAGATCAAATTGAGGCGAATATCAGGAACATGCCTCACATTTTTAAGCAACAACTTGCAGCCCAAATTTGTTTCCAAACAAACATCACCCATGCCAATATTCTTGGACAAACCTTCATTACCCATTCGAACAGAACCATAATCTCTTTTGGTGTAGGTAGTGAAGAAATCAACTCGAGAAGTCACATGAAAAGAAGCACCAGAATCAATCACCCAATTGCTCTCTTGGCCCACAAAATTGATACAATCATCTTCACAAACGACCATGAGATCACCATTGGTAGTAACTGTTATTGTGATTTCTTGCTTCTTATCCACACTTTTGTCACGCCTTTTCTCCTTGTTCTTGAGCTTTCAGCATTCTCGTTTCATGTGCTCTTTCTCATGGCAATAATAGCACTCATTGCCTTTCTTTGAAAAAGAACCATCTTTTCATTTGTCATTGCTTTGATCACGACCATGAGGAGTCTTACTCGTCCCCTTTGTTTTGCTTCGGCCTCTCACAACAACTGCTTCTGAATGAGAGGAACTTGCTGATTTTCTTCTAGTTTCTTCATTCAACAAGCTACTAGTGACTTGGCCCATTGTGACAACTCCATCGGGTGCCGAATTACTAACTGTCACAACCAAAGTCTCCCAACTTTCAGGCAAAGAACTAAGTAGCATCAAAGCCTGCAACTTATATCAAAAATAATTTTCATAGAAGCAAGTTGGTTAACAATACTCTTTATTTTATTCAGATGTTTCGGAATAGGGCTGTCCTCTTTATATTTTAAATTAACCAACTTACGAAACAAAAAAACTTTATTTGTGGCTGATTTCCTATCATAAAGGCTTTCTAATTTTTTTTCATAAATCATGTGCTGAAGTTTCAGTAGCAACATGATGAAACACACTGTCATCAATCCATTGACGGATAACACCAACGGCATTTCGATTAAGCATCTTCCATTCATCATCTTGCATACCCTCGGGTTTACCACTATCACCCTCAATAGGCCCATACAAATCTTTACAAAATAATAGGTCCTCCATTTTAGTTTTCCAAGTTATCCAATTGCTTCCATTGAAGCTAGACATGCGACCCACATTCCCCTCCATTGATTTACACAAATAAATAAGGGAGCTTTTTTGATAAATCCTCTTTTTAAGAGTTTTATTCCATCCGACCCATATTCTTTTTGACTATTCTATTCGGTCCTATTTGAGGTAAGAAGACCAAAACACCCTTAATCTCTCATGCTCCCTATTAATGTTGATATTTAATGTTGATTGTCATTATATTTTGGTAGTTCCCATACATTAAGATGTTGTCATTATATTCATATTAATTTGAAATAAATTTGTCATTGTGTAGTCAATTACATGATGTGAATATTCACATCATGTAAATGAAAAGAATATTCACATTAATTTGAAATAAATTTTTGTCATTGTGTTGTCAATTACATGATATGAATATTCATACTAAAACATACATATGTAAACGTTCACATCACTACATATTATGAATAAGAATGTGTTATCAATTAAAAATATAATAAATGTTATTTTTAATGTGTTGTCAATTAAAAATAAGAAGGTTCACATGTTGTGAACATTCAAATCACTACATTAGATACGAGAGAATTTTTTGGAGAGGTGTTGTGAACATTCACATTTGATGAGAGACGAGAATGTTCACATTATTTTTAATGTGTTATCAATTAAAAATATATTCACATCAGATGAGAGAGAATGTTTACATTATTTTTAATTTGTTGTCAATTAAAAATATATTCACAGTATATAATAATATAAAATAATAATATCAATGTTATTTAATTTATGTATGAAATTTCTTATACCTTGGTCATTTCCTTTCCCTTCTCTCTCCTCCCCCAACATTAAATATTAATATTAAATATAAGGATATAAGAGTCTTAAAAAATAGTGTAAATCAAGAAAAATGACTTTATGGAATAAAAGTATAAACACATGAGACTAAATGGGTTAAAAAATTCCTTCATAGACTTCTTGGATTAGAACACTTTTAAATGGGATTTATCAATAAAAATCTCAATAAATAAATCCAAATAAATCGTAAGCTCTAATACCAGTTGTTAGAGAAAATATATGATTTTCCACAAGTAAATCAATCAATGGGAATAAAAACTAATGCGGAAAAATTAAATCAAAAGTAACACAAAAATTTTTACGTGGTTCCCTCTATGTGAGGTACATCCACGGGATCGAAATCCGATTCCACTATCAATCAAATAAGTTTCCAAACGATTACAAACGAGACACGAATGGTCTCACAAACCACCCTTAGGTGAATTCCAAATAATCACAAATAGACAAGAGAAAAGACCTCACCAAATAGATGAACCAAAATCTTCGAAACAGAATGTAGAAGACCCAAAATAACTGACCAAACAACCAACCCAGCAGCTCTTTGAAGCTGAACCAAATCAAGCTCAAAGCATTGACCAATAGTCAATCAATAAAGTTTGCCCAGCATAGTCACCAAGATGAATCAACAATGATAGTAGACGTTGTATATGATGCTTCGGAAGAAACAAAGCCATATATATATATATATATGGTTGAGTCTTGGATTTTTTATATAAAATTCTAGTTGTTACCAAATTGAATATCCAATACCTATTAGGATTCCAAAAGTTAGATATAATATATTATATCCAAACCAAACCAAATTAAAATTCTTTTAACAAACCAATTGGGTCTCAAACTCCAATAAGGAGATATACCAAAAACAATTTCTGGCGGAGGCAAACCAAAGTTCTCTTTCGTAATCTCTTCTCTCTCTTTTCGCGATCTCTCTTTTCTCTTTCTCTCTCTCACGATCTGAAAGTCTCTCTCCGGCACCACTGCCATTGCGATCTAAAACCCTAACCAAAGCGTCGCAATTTGGTCGGAGAACCAGAGCTCTCAACGAACCAGAGCTCATTCTCTCTCTCTCTCTTTCTCTTCGCGATCTGGTCGAACAATCATGCTAGGGTTCTGGTCGCGATCTGGTCAAACCAGAGCTTTCTCTCTTTCAACGAACTAGAGCTCTCTCTCTCTCAACGAACCAGAGCTCTCTTTCTCTCTCGCGCGCATCTCTGGCGTTGTTTCGACGGTGGCTGGATTATCGACGACAACGGTGAGTCATCTCCGGCCTGTACCCAACATTAATATAAAAAATATATATATAAAATAACAATTTTTATATTAAATTATACCATCTTAAATTTAAGAGTTTGAAAACTCGGAAAAAAACAAAATTTTAAAAAATATCCTAACCACTTGTTTTTGAAAGGGTTAAATGAACCAATTCCATATTTCAATCTAATAGAAAAATATTTAAAGTATCTAGTCTATAATTTAGATTGAAAGGTGTTGTCTTAGTTTATATCTATTAAATAAATGGCACAATTTATTTCACAATTAATATTGATATAAATTGCACAATTGCACAATTTAAATAAAGAAATAAATTGCACAATTTATTTCAATTAATATTGATATAAATTTATTTCAATTAAATATCTTCTATTAAAAGAATTTTATATTGATATAAAATTCTTTGGTATTGTAAAAAAAAAAAAAAAAAAAAAAACCATTTTTGTTAATTGATATTAATCAAAAAAAATGAAATAACTTTTATTAAATGAAATAAATTTAGCCATTAATGAAATAAATTTTATATTAATTGATAGTAATTAATAATTTTAGTATTAATTGATGCTAATTAAGCCATTAATTGACACTAACTAATTTATAATGAAATAATTTTATACTAATTCATACTATTAATGAAAATAATAATTTTTGTAATACTAATTATATTAACTTTTATTAATGAAATAATTTATTTAAAATTAAAACTGAAAAAAATGACAAAATAATCATTTTTGTATCATATAAGGGCAAAAAGGACAATTATACAACAAAAAATAATTTTACAGCTTACCAACCAAACACTACTCTGCTATTTAAATCCATAATCCCACAGCTGCACCAAACAAGTTAACCGTTTATGTTCACAGCTATAAGTTATAATCTGTTAAGTTATAATCTATAATCACTTATCTACAGTTCTACTAAACGGAGCCTCTATATAGAATGACACAACATTTTATAAAATTTTTATTTCCAATCAATATAATTATAAATATGTCAATACCACATTATTCCAAACGTATTTTATGTATACAATTGTTTTTTTGTAAATTTTTTTTTCTTCAAATGTTCACATTAATAAGCTTGTTTAGTGGAGCTTATAGCGACCCCGGTCTTTTCCATTTGGTTGTTGTATCCGGACTTACGTTTCGTAGATCCTGTTGTTATATATTTGTTGTTGTCGTCCTTTAATTTCTTATTTTTGAGTTATAGGATGTTTTGGGACAGGTTGGTTACAGGTTGGGAGTATTTGGGAGCAAAGGGTTGCTGCCCAGAATTTTGGTCCTTCGCTCGAGCGAGCTCTTTGTTTTTGGTCCTTCGCTCGAGCCAGGGTGTCTTCGCTCGAGCGAGCGACTGCGTCTAGTATAGTCCTGAGAGCTATATTTCTTGGCTCGAGCGAGCTTTTCTTCTCTCGAGCGAGCGAGGTGTATGTTTTCGAGTTCTTCGCTCGAGCGAGCATTCTGTCGCTCGAGCGTGCTTCTGGGTTGCAGACCTGAACCATTGTGTTGTTGGCTCGAGCGAGTCTTTCTACGCTCAAGCGAGTATTCTTTGTGTCTGGTCGCTCGAGCGACCAAGTCTTCACTCGAGCGAGCCTGTTTTATTTAAATATGCAACAGCGGTTTTTAAAACACTTTTTCATCCTCTTTTTGATTTCAGAACCCTAGGTCCGTGTTTTCTCTCCCTCCACTCACCTTCTCTCTTAGGTTTCATCTATTATCAAGGTGTTCCTACCCTAGGTTCTTTATTAAAAAGATAGAGGGTTACGAGGGTTTTACTTTAATCTGAGAGTTTGGCGGTTTGGAGCACTTTGGATTTTGGGTCATCATCTCCATCATCTCCATTTGAGTTCTTCACTTCGAGGTAGGGATTTCCTACTTCATATTATAGGTTTTGTCCTAAGTTTTGGTATTTTTGATATGTTGGTATCGTTCAGTAATTTTGGGAAAAACGGGGTTTGTATTATAACTTGAGAAATAGGGAATTTGTTTATATATTAAATTCCATGTGATTGTGAATCATGAAAAATGGCATTGGTAGTGTCAAGTTGGTAAAATTGAACCTTAGGGTTAATTTTGAGGAAAGGGGGAAAAGCCCTAATTGTTGTAATAAATTAATTTGTATAATTAATTTTTGAGAAAATCGTGGAATTAAGTTTAATTCATGAAATTGGGGAACTATGGGATTAAAAGGTGTAGTTGGTTAATTTAATCGCTCACCTATGAAAATGTTGAGTTTACATTTGTTGATACATTTATTTCCTGTTTAGAAATAACTGTTTTGGGCTATCGGTGAAGGATAGTCGTGATTATTGTAGACATCGCATGTTGATTAGGGAAAACTGAAACTAATCACATTGAATGAGTCATTAGATATGACAGTTGAATTAATACAACGAATCTGTGTATTGATTGAATATTGTGTATGACAAGTGTTTAATACATTGTATATGCATATTGTTTGGGAGGAGATAAGGAATGTACGCCATGGTTTGAGGGAAGATAGGGGATGGACTCTCAAACCTGTTTAGGAGGAGAAAGGGGATGGACTCCATTAGTATAGCAAATATGTGTACTTATTGATTTATGGAAGTGTTTTAGTATGAGCCTTAGTCTCATTTGATTTGTTGATATTGGAAGTAATGTTAATGTGAGATGTAATCTCATTATTATTGTTTGGCCAGGTTCTGAGCCATGTTTGTATAATTGGAAAGTTGAATAATAACGTAAAGTGAAACATGTCATGGACATTATTATCATGAAACTGTAGAGTGTTATAATGGATTTAAAAGTGTTAACTATATATCGAATGCTATTACTTTAGTCAATTCTTATATTTGGTTTAGTATATTCCTACTGGGTTGTGGCTCACCCTATACGGGAACATCATTTTCAGGTTCAGGTGATATGCTACCTCCAAGGAATTAGCTTGGAAGGATTTGGAGTTGAAGACTCTGTTTAGATTAGTTGTTATTTTGTTTTGTTTTGATATTACATGTAAACTCAAGGCAAGGGCTTAATATATAATTGAGTTAGTACTCAGACTTTTGTGTCCAAGTGTTGGCTTGGAAAGATGTAAGCCCGTAGGGCATTTACTTTCGTTATTACATGTAATGTCTTTTAATAAGATTACTCTGATGAATGGAATAAGGCTTTGGTTTTTTTTAATCAATGTATGTTAATATTGTATATATTATGGATTTATTTTGAGGGTGTTACAACTTGGTATCAGAGCATACCGGGTTTGAATACTTTGGGTACGTGGGGAGTGATTAGTATCACAATGGGTTTGTCTCGCTTGTTAGAGACTTATGTATGATAATATGTATTTATTTGATAACATGCTTATATGACTATTTGGGTATGGGATTTAATTTCTAGGATGTTTATTGGATCCTTGAGTTTCTATGAGTCTTGTTAGAAAAGCACTTGATCAATGCTGTTTGTAACCAGAACTCTAATAACGCCTCGGGACTATCATTATCCAGGAATGAAATTCGTAGGTGCTTATGTGATTATGTGCTTACGTGGAGTGAATTACTGTTGTCCAATGCATTAGGAAGCTGTTATAGCTTCAGCACATTTATTAATGTGCAAACGTATTAATTGTCTTTGTTACCTTTATTAGGATGTCAGGACGAGGACGAGGACGTGGTAGGCATGGTAGGCAGGAGATGCCTATTCCGGATGAGATTCAGGCGGCGAGGAGGGAGTTGGCCGAGCCAATGTGGCCGGTGGAGTCAGGCTATGGGTGCTTTGGCCCGAGAGATAGCAGGGGCATTCAGGGAGTCTGTAGGCATTCTCAGAGCTGAGAATCAAGCCCCGGTTCATGTTGCAGACGCAGGACCTTCTTTTCTGAAGAGGGAGTTCTTCCGGTCTAACCCGGACAAATTTTTGGGTGATCATAAAGAGCCACTTAAGACAGATGAATGGCTCGAACAGACAACAAAGATGTTTGTGATGCTAGGCATCGAAGACGGGGTATTGAAGGTGACCTTGGCATCTTTCCAGTTTAAGGGGGATGGGGGTCAGTGGTGGAAGTTCACAAAGAGCCGTATAGGAAGGACTTGGGAGGCTTTTGTGGATGCTTTCTAGGAGAAGTTCCTGTCTCCAGCTGTTAACGAGAGGTTGAGGGAGCAGTTCTGCCAGCTTAAGCAGCTGAGTTCTTTAGTGGCCGAGTTTGAGGCCGCATTTACTAGTTTATCCAAGTTTGCACCTGAGTTGGAGGCGTCTGAGGAACGCAGGCGTCTGAGGAACGCCGGTGTCTTGAGTTTGAAAAGAAGTTGAAGCATGGCCTCAAGATGAGAGTTGGGGGTTCTATGATCCGAGAGTACGGGCGTCTTGTGGATGCTGCAGCCCATATGGAGATCATGATGCAGAAGGAGGAGGAGAGGCAGAGGGGCTCCAAGAGGAGTCAGGATGATCAGAGTGATGGCAGGAGACAGAGGGGTTTTAACCCTCAGCAGTCTCAGAGTAGCTTTACTAGATCGACTTTTCCAAGTCTTGAGTCAGTTTAGGAAAGGCACCAGGAGACATTACTTGCTTCAAGTATGGTCACTGGGCCACAAGTCTCAGCTTGCCCAGAAGGAGGAGGCGGCGTCATCTTGGCTCGATCTCGAGCCGAGTCGAGGTAGAGGCGGTCGCTCTCGTGTTATCAGTGTGGTCAGGCAGGGCACCTGTAGAGGTTTTGCCCGCAGTTGAGTGGCACATCTGGTGCATCTAGTTTGAGGCAGACTCAGAGTCGTCAGGCAGCTCAATCTGTTCAGGCCTCGAAGGCCAATCAGGGGGCTTCATCGTCCCAGTCTGTGCAGCAGTCTTATGCTCCTAGAGGTGAGCAGGTTGATCAGAGACCGTCTGGGCGCGTGTATGCTGTTATCGCGCAGGATCTTGTACCGGCTCCATCGGTTGTGAGAGGTACCTTCTTGTTTTACAACTCGGTTGCTAGTGTATTGATAGATACGGGAGCATCTTATTCTTTTATATCTGCTGCATTTGCATCTGTTTTGGGATTGGAGTTGGCACAGTTAGCATCTCCTATATGTGTAGTATCGCCTGTTGGGGGTGAGTTGATTTTGAAACACGGGTGTAGAGGTTGTGATATAGAGGTCGCTGATCGTCGGCTTCCGTTTCCTTTTGTAGTTATGCCCATGTCGGGATTTGATGTTATTTTAGGTATGGACTGGTTATCGTCATACTGGGCAGTTATTGATTGTTACCGTCAGAGGGTCACAGTATGTACCTTGAGCGGGGATTGTTTTTATTTCTTGGGGGATCGGGTTGGTAGTGTTTTGCCACCGGTGTATGATCTGCGAGGGCGGAGTGAGTTGAGTGGTCTTCTTGCTAGCCTTTTGAGTAGTGAGTGTGATGAGACCCAGACTGTGTTGCCGAGAGTGGTTTGTGAGTACTCAGACGTCTTTCCCGAGGATCTTGTTAGTTTGCCACCTCACAGAGAGATTGAGTTCTCTATTGACTTGGTGCCCGGCACGGCGCCGATTTCTATGGCACCATATCGTTTTGCCCCAGTCAAGTTGGTTGAGTTGAAGATTCAACTCCAGGAGTTGTTAGATAAGGGCTATATTCGCCCAAGTGTTTCGCTGTGGGGAGCATCGGCCCTCTTTGCTAAAAAGAAATGAGGTGCTTTGAGACTCTGTATCGATTACCAGAAGTTGAATTGGGCTACGGTCAAGAATAAGTACTCTATGCCTCGTATAGATGATCTGTTCGATCAGTTGAAGGGTTCCTGTTGTTTCTCTAAGATAGATTTGAGATCAGGTTACCACCAGTTGAGAGTCAGGGAGGAGGATATTCCGAAGACGGCATTCCGTACGCGGTATGGCCATTATGAGTTTCTGGTGATGCCATTTGGGCTCACCAATGCACCGGCAGTCTTTATGGACTTGATGAACCGGATCTTCCGGGAATTCTTGGATCATTTTGTAGTCATTTTTGTGGACGACATTCTCATCTATTCACCTTCTGAGGAAGAGCACGAGGAGCACTTGAGAGGGGTGCTTGAGTTACTTAGAGCCCATAAGCTTTATGCCAAGTTTGGGAAGTGTGAGTTCTGGCTATGGGAAGTCAAGTTCTTAGGTCATGTGGTTTCAGGGGAAGGGGTGTCTGTTGATACAACCAAGATCAAGGCAGTGCAAGATTGGGCACAGCTTAAGAGTGTCTTTGAGATCCGCAGTTTTCTGGGATTAGCTAGGTACTACCGACGGTTTGTGAAGGATTTCTCCAGGTTAGCTTCGCCATTGACTAGACTGACTCAGAAGGGAGTCGAATTTGTATGGAGTGAGACTTGTGAAAAGTCGTTCCAAGAGCTGAAAGTTAGATTGACCACCGCTCCGGTCTTGATTATTCCGAAGAGAGGGTTGGGTTATGCGGTTTATTGTGATGCTTCAGGAGAGGGTTTGGGTTGTGTGTTGATGCAAGAAGGGAAAGTGGTAGCCTATGGCTCACGTCAGTTGAAAATACATGAGAAAAATTCCCTACGCATAGTCTAGAGTTAGCAGCTGTGATCTTTGCCTTGAAGATTTGGAGGCATTACCTTTATGGTGAGAGGTTCAAGGTATTCTCGGATCATAAGAGTCTGAAATATCTGTTTACACAGAAAGACTTGAACTTGAGGTAGAGGAGGTGGATAAAGTTCATTGAGGATTATGATTTCGAGTTGCATTATCATCCGGGGAAAGCCAATGTGGTGGCCGATGCCCTTAGCAGGAAATCTGTTGGTGACATAGCTAGTATAGCCATCCGGGAATGGGAGATGTTGGGTGCTGTCACGCCCTCAAAATTAACCCATAATAAATGATATTAACATGCATCAATACATTAAAACAAGAAGATAATTCCATTCATCAGAGTATCAAGAAATAAAACATCAAAATAAATGCCCTACGGGCTTACATCTTGCCAAGCCAATACTTGGACACAAATCCATGAGTTCTAACTCAAAAACAAGTAAAGCCCTAGGCTTGAGTGTTTTACATATAAAAGCAAATAAACTAAAATAAATCTTCAAGTCCAAATCCTCACAAGCTTAGTCCTTGGAGGTAGTGAACCGCCTGAACCTGAAAAAAAAGTTCCCATATAGGGTGAGCCACAGCCCAGTAGAGAAATACTAAACCAGACATAAGAATTAACTAAAGCATTAGTATCCAATATATGGTTAGCACAAGGTAATAAATTCCCAATTTTAGGACATGTATGCCTACATTGTCTATGACACATGGTCTATGACACAATTCACTTTCCACTTATACCGACATGGCTCAGAACCTGGCCAAACAACTCAACAAGGATATCAAATCAGGTTAACTTCTCTTACAACACAATAAACACACATACTGGTGTTACATTACTCACAATCAATTTCACTTCCATACTTCCCAACTGATACACATGGTGGTGATGTATCATATCAACAACAAATAAAGATAAGCACCCACATAAGTGATGCTACTGGAGTCCATCCCCTATCTCCTCCCAATAAAATCCGGTTTAGAGGTCCATCCCCTATCTTCCCCTAAACCGTGGAGTTCATCCCCTATCTCCTCCAAAACCAAATGCATATGCAACACATAGTTAATACAAGTAATGTTCTGTATTAATTCAAGGGTCAGTATAAATGATTAAATTCCAGTTATACCTAAGCCACATGCAAGGTCTACAACAATCACTGGCTATCCTCCACCGATAGCCCCAAACCATTATTTCTAAGCAAGAAATAATTATCACAATATATATATTATCAATTTCACAGATGAGTGATTAAATATTCAACTACATCAACAAAATCTCAATTTCCCCAAATCTCATGAATTTAACCAATACACAATTCCCCCTTTAATTAATTACATGAATTAATCTATAACGAAACCCTAAGGTTTTCCCAAAATTACCAAACTACCTCCCACATACCAAAACACCAACACTTAGGATTAAAACGTATGCAAGGAGTAGGAAATCCCTACCTTAAACCGAAGATCGCAAAAGAAGAAGACGAAGAGGATGCCCGAAACTCCAAAATGCTCCAAATCAAAAACTGCTCCGATTAAAAGAAAGCTCTCACTCTCCTCTATCTTATTTGTAAGAGAACTAGGGTAGAAACACACCCTAACTAGATCAAACCTAGAGGAAAAGATGTTTAGAGAAGAAGAAAAGTCGGGCTTTAGGGTTTGGGATAAAAAAGAATGAAAGCGCCTAAAATCCATTGCTGCGTTTAAATCTTTGGACGAGCTCGCTCGAGCGAAGACCTGGTCGCTCGAGCGACCAGACACAAAAACATACCTCGCTCGAGCGAAAAGAAGCTCGCTCGAGCCAAAGACAAACCATCTCGCTCGAGCGAAGGAAAGCTCGCTCGAGCCAACAAATACTGCCCTCAGGTCTAGCACTGGACGCAACCCTCGCTCGAGCCAAGAAAGGTTCGCTCGAGCGACGAACCAAAAAGAAGGACCTCGCTCGAGCGAAGAGAAGCTCGCTCGAGCGACCAAGCTAAAAACTGAACATCAAGAATTGGTTTCTAGACTCAACCAACTTGTAATCAACCTGCCCAAAACATCTTATAACCAAAGAATAATGAATCAAGGACAACAACGACAATAATATGGCAACGGAATCCACGGAACATAAGTCCGGATACAATAATCAAATGGGAAAAAGACCGGGGTCGCTATAGGTGCACTTGGGGAGTTTGATTTACTTCTGGGCGAATCTGTTGAGGCTGCGGCCTTGTTTTCCGTTGTTACGCAGCATACACTTGTGACCCGAGTGTTAGAGGCACAGAGAGGTGACCTTGAGGTGGAATCTCTCCGAGAGAAGATCTCCAGTGGGAAGGTTGAGAAGGGTTTGACGGTGTATCCCGACCAGAGTGTGAGATACCGAGACCGTCTGTTTGTGCTGGAGTCTTGCCGAGAGAAGGTAGTCCGAGAGTTTCATCATTCACATCTTGCGGTGCATCCGGGAGGCACTAAGATGTATCGGGATTTGGGTCGCCAGTTTTGGTGGCAAGGTATGAAGAGAGATGTGGCAGTTTTCGTGTCTAAGTGCCTTACTTGTCAGCAAGTGAAGGCCGAGCATCAGAGGCCAGCGGGTTTGTTACAACCCTTGCCTATTGCCGAGTGAAAGTGGGAGCATGTCACTATGGACTTCGTTGTAGGTCTTCCGAAGACTCAACGGGGTAGTGATGCTATTTGGGTGGTGGTAGACCGATTGATTAAGTCAGCGCACTTCATTCCTATGCGCGTGAAAGATTCAGTAGATCACTTGGCCGACTTGTATATTCGGGACATAGTGAGATTGCACGGGGTCCCAGTGACGATCGTCTCAGATAGAGACCCTCGTTTTACTGCTAGGTTGTGGCAGAGTTTGCAGAGTGCCTTAGGCACTAAGTTGACCTTTAGCACGGCTTATCATCCTCAGACTGACAGGCAGTCCGAGCGTACTATTCAGATCCTTGAGGATATGCTTCGGGGTTGTGTTCTCGATTTCAGTGGGTCGTAGGAGAGGCACTTGCCTTTAGTGGAGTTTGCCTACAACAACACTTTCCAGTCTAGTATCGATATGGCACCGTTTGAGGCCTTGTATGGCCGACCATGTAGGTCTCCAGTTTGTTGGGCCGAGGTGGGTGATGCAACTTTGTTGGGTCCAAAGTTGGTGAGGGAAACGACGGAGAAGGTTGAGCTTATCCGTAAGAGGCTTGTTACAGCCCAGAGTCGTCAGAAATCATATGCCGACCGTAGGAGGAGACCTTTGGTATTTGAGGTGGGTGATCATGTCTTTCTAAAGATATCACCTAGGCAGGGATTGATAAGATTCGGGAAGAGTGGGAAGTTGTCCCCTCGATTTATTGGCCCTTTTGAGATCCTTGAGAGGATCGGTGAAATTTACCTATCGTTTAGCTTTGCCACCGCAGTTATCCGGAGTACATGACGTGTTTCATGTGAGTATGCTTCGGAAGTATGAGCCGGATCCATTGCATGTGTTGGATTGGACCGACTTAGAGGTTGACGAGGATGCCTCGTATGAGGAGAGACCGGTTTGGGTCTTGGATAGGCGGGAGCAAGTCTTGCGAGGCAAGACCATCCCTTTGGTAAAAGTCTTGTGGAAATATCACGGAGTGGAGGAAGCCACTTGGGAGCGTGAGTTGGAAGTCCGCAAGAAATATCTGGACATGTTTGTTGATGTGTAATCATGTATTGAGACTTTATAATATTATCGAACTTTAAGAACATTATGTGTGTCTTAAGTTGTAAAACATTGAAAATGTTTTGGTTTAATGGAAGTATTTTGAAACTTGCCTCATAATGGAAGTTTATTGTAACATTGCATATGTTGAATGTGTTGTAGAATTGGAGTTATATCATAAAATTGAATATGATATGGAAATGGGAATCATGTATATTGAAAACTGTTGGAATTGAAAGGAAATTGCATATTGATAATGCAGGTTAAAATATATATTGTGAAATGCCTCTTGATAAGAGACGAAATGACCGGTATTGGGTCAAGTTGCTTATTATTGTAATGTAATATCATTGGAAATTGAGAAAAACCTGTTTTTTTTAAAACTTATGCTTAATTTCGGGGACGAAATTCTTTAAGGGGGGGAGGTTATAGCGACCTCGGACTTTTCCATTTGGTTGTTGTATCCGGACTTACGTTCCGTAGATCCTGTTGTTATATATTTGTTGTTGTCGTCCTTTAATTCCTTATTTTTGAGTTATAGGATGTTTTGGGACAGGTTGGTTACAGGTTGGGAGTGTTTAGGAGCAAAGGGTTGCTGCCCAGAATTTTGGTCCTTCGCTCGAGCGAGCTCTTTGTTTTTGGTCCTTCGCTCGAGCCAAGGTGTCTTCGCTCGAGCGAGCAACTGCATCTAGTATAGTCCTGAGAGCTATATTTCTTGGCTCGAGCGAGCTTTTCTTCGCTCGAGCGAGCGAGGTGTATGTTTTCGAGTTCTTCGCTCGAGCGAGCATTCATCGCTTCGGCGTGCTTCAGGTTCTGCGAACTGAAGCATTGTGTTGTTGGCTCGAGCGAGTCTTTCTACGCTCGAGCGAGTATTCTTTGTGTCTGGTCGCTCGAGCGACCAAGTCTTCACTCGAGCGAGCCTGTTTTATTTAAATATGCAACAGCGGTTTTTAAAACACTTTTTCATCCTCTTTTTGATTTCAGAACCCTAGGTCCGTGTTTTCTCTCCCTCCACTCACCTTCTCTCTTAGGTTTCATCTATTATCAAGGTGTTCCTACCCTAGGTTCTTTATTAAAAAGATAGAGGGTTACGAGGGTTTTACTTTAATCTGAGAGTTTGGAGGTTTGGAGCACTTTGGATTTTGGGTCATCATCTCCATCATCTCCATTTGAGTTCTTCACTTCGAGGTAGGAATTTCCTACTCCATATTATAGGTTTTGTCCTAAGTTTTGGTACTTTTGATATGTTGGTGTCGTTCAGTAATTTTGGGAAAAATAGGGTTTGTATTATAACTTGAGAAATAGGGAATTTGTTTATATATTAAATTCCATGTGATTGTGAATCATGAAAAATGGCATTGGTAGTGTCAAGTTGACAAAATTGAACCTTAGGGTTAATTTTGAGGAAAGGGGAAAAAGCCCTAATTGTTGTAATAAATTAATTTGTATAATTAATTTTTGAGAAAATCGTGGAATTAAGTTTAATTCATGAAATTGGGGAACTATGGGATTAAAAGGTGTAGTTGGTTAATTTAATCGCTCACCTATGAAAATGTTGAGTTTACATTTGTTGATACATTTATTTCCTGTTTAGAAACAACTATTTTTGGCTATCGGTGGAGGATAGTCGTGATTATTGTAGACATCGCATGTTGATTAGGGAAAACTGAAACTAATCACATTGAATGAGTCATTAGATATGACAGTTGAATTAATACAGCGAATCTGTGTATTGATTGAATATTGTGTATGACAAGTGTTTAATACATTGTATATGCATATTGTTTGGGAGGAGATAGGGAATGTACTCCATGGTTTGAGGGAAGATAGGGGATGGACTCCCAAACCTGTTTAGGAGGAGAAAGGGGATGGACTCCATTAGTACAACAAATATGTGTACTTATTGATTTATGGAAGTGTTTTAGTATGAGCCTTAGTCTCATTTGATTTGTTGATATTGGAAGTAATGTTAATGTGAGATGTAATCTCATTATTATTGTTTGGCCAGGTTCTGAGCCATGTTTATATAATTGGAAAGTTGAATAATAACGTAAAGTGAAACATGTCATGGACATTATTGTCATGAAACTGTAAATTGTTATAATGGATTTAAAAGTGTTAACCATATATCGAATGCTATTGCTTTAGTCAATTCTTATATTTGGTTTAGTATATTCCTACTGGGCTGTGGCTCACCCTATACGGAAACATCACTTTCAGGTTCAGGTGATATGCTACCTCCAAGGAATTAGCTTGAAAGGATTTGGAGTTGAAGACTCTGTTTAGATTAATTGTTATTTTGTTTTGTTTTGATATTACATGTAAACTCAAGCCAAGGGCTTAATATGTAATTGAGTTAGTACTCAGACTTTTGTGTCTAAGTGTTGACTTGGAAAGATGTAAGCCCGTAGGGCATTTACTTTCATTATTACATGTAATATCTTTTAATAAGATTACTCTGATGAATGGAATAAGGTTTTGTTTTTCTTAATCAATGCATGTTAATATTGTATATATTATGGATTTATTTTGAGAGCGTTACAGAGCTAATGATCGGCCAGGTGTTCAACCGAAAATGACTATCCATATTTATTGTTCAATGGTGTTAGAGACCCCCACTGTTTTCCCACCCCCACCACCCCCACACACATGTGCGGGTTGGTCATTGAAGAAAAAAAAAAGAAAAAAAAAATGAAGAAAATTGGGCCAATCAGCTCCCATTGGAGGTCTAGGGGTCTCCCCCAATCGGGGTACAAACCATTTTCCTTTATTGTTGGACTAAAATCAATATATATATACATGTTTATTTTTTACTATTCATTATTGGACTGTAATAAGGTGAGGGTCATAATTGCTCCGCTCTATTAGAGCATCTCCAATGCATCCTTCATAACTTCAAATATGAAGGATTTGCTCTTTCAACCCATCCTCTAAATCCATCTCTATTTGGGAGAAGAATGAGTTGATCCTCCATATTTGAAGGGAGGTTGAAAAATAGAGGATCCCCTCCAAAATACTATTAATTCTATATTTTTTGTTATATTACAAATAACTTTTAATATGTAAATTTAATTTTTATAAAATTGGCATCATTAAAAAGTATGAAATCATACCTGTAAAATGAGTATAATATTAAAAATATTTTACAAAAATTTCAAAATTAAATATTTGTTAATGAACAATTTTTTTTTTTACTTTTTGATGAAATTTTTTTCGAGAGAAATCTTTATAGAAGAAAATGATGATTAATGTTTAAAAAAAAAATGCCCAACAAGTTAAAAAAAATAAAAAATTGCGGTAGATAACACCCATCCGGAAGAAAATGAAGGTTTGTGATTGGAGTTTCAAAGAATAGTGACGTCCTCTATATTTACTTTTTGAGTAAAAATTTATTTTCATCCTCTTGGTGGGAGGATTGGGTTGGAGATGCTCTTAGGCGGTGTTTGGGAAGTTTATTTTTTATTTTTTTCACTAAAAGACAAATTGGTTACTGAGAGGGTAATTTATATTTTGATAAGGCCGAGCTGAATTAAATGGGCCGATCTGGGTTAAGCGAAGTACGGGCAGGTTTGGGCCGCACTACGAAGGGCTGAATAGAGTGACTGTGTAGTTTACTCCGGTCGAAATAGCCTTTGAATTAGACCGGTCGTGACCGTGGTAGTTAGTTCGGTCGCATAAGCCTTATTTCTACTTCGGCTGTGAAATGTGTTGTGGGGAGTTTGGTCCTCATTGGATAGTTCGGTCGTAGTACATGGAAACCGAGGTGTGCTGAGTCCCTGAGAGGCCTTGGTTCGGTAGACAGTTCGGCTCATCTCTCTTATGGTTAGCTCGGTTTTAGTATGGAAAAGCCGAGGTAAGAGAAAGGAAAGTTAGGGCCGAACTAGTGGTTACTTCGGTCATATTGGAATTTGGCCATGATAAAACCATCTCACTTGGTTTAAGCTGTGAGGGGGGTGTTGGAAGATAAGCATTATCTTCCAGGAGTATGAGTCCTAGGAGGACTCTACATGAAGGAGTAAGAGTCCTACTAGGATTGTGCCACACGGAACCTATATAAGCTCACCAATATCACCTTTGGAAAGGTAATGCAATTTTGGCTTC
Organism: Camellia lanceoleosa; assembly: GCA_025200525.1. NCBI lineage: Eukaryota > Viridiplantae > Streptophyta > Magnoliopsida > Ericales > Theaceae > Camellia > Camellia lanceoleosa. Next base: position 44,563,852 of record CM045760.1, read on the forward strand.
CTGAATACACAGAGCTTTTGCCTATTTGATAATCTTTCTAACTTAGGCATCGGAGAGGTTTTCGGCACCCACCCGCCGGCCAGCTCACGTTTGTGTTTTCAGGTGATAAAACGACGTCTTACAGAGGAACGCAGACTTGATCAACAGGATTATATGAGAAGGTATATTTCTTTTCCGTACAGTTACAAAATCAAAAAAACAAAGCCAAACAAAATATCACATCAAACTCCATAATCATTTTACTTTTTCTCTCACAAACATCACATTCAAATACAAAAAAATCCAACTATCTTCCCAAACACAAAAAAAAAATATTCTCCAATACTATCCTACAACTAAAAAAACTTACAAAAAAACCAACTTCCCAAACACCCACTTTATTTCGGTCATACTACACGCATTAATTAACATATCAATTAGTGTACTAACATATGTTATGACATTATTACTTTAAAATTATGATTTCATTCATTATATAAATTACAAATATCCAAATTCTAAAATTATGTCACATCATCTGTTAGTACACTGTGACTGTTTGGGAAGTAGGTTTTTTTTATAAGTTTTTTTAGTTGTAGGATATTATTGGAGAAAAAAAATTTTGTGTTTGGAAAGATAATTAGATTTTTTTATGGTTGGATATGATGTTTGTGAGAGAAAAAATGAAATGAGATAAAATATTTGATGTAATATTTTATTTGGATTTGTTTTTTTTTTTTTTGGTTTTGTAACCAATTTGTTTTTTAGTAAAAAAAAAAAAAAATCCTTCTCAAACACCGCCAATTGATATACCAATTGATACGTATAATATTATTTATTTTATTTTTCTCTTCACCTTAATTTATGGCTGTTAATTGCATATCTCTTTTTCTAGGTAAAAATTTTATATAAGAATTCTCTTTATGTGTTTCGTAAGTATAAATTTATACCCCAAAAAATGAGTCTGTTGAGCAGGATTTTGAGTTATAAAAAAATAGTTAATTACTCACCAGTATTGTTACAAGGACCTGTGCACCATTAAATCCTATAAGTGTTTATATAGATAAAAAAAATCCTAAAATTGACAATTAGTGATGGCATTCTAAATCTGTCGCTAAATGTTGCTAAAAACTAACAATTAGTGACACATTTTATATAAAAATGCCATTAAAAAAAGAATTTTGTAATAACAATGAAAAATGAATATGACTTTTTAATGCACCAAAAAGTTTAGAGGACTTATTGGTGCACCCATCTTCTTGAGCAAGTTCCTGTTAATGGAGTTGTATTAGCCTGCTATGGTTATAACATATATATATATATATATATAGTTTATTATAGTATCTCACTTTAAAATAAAAAATCTTTCGCAATGGCTCTCAATTCCAATACCAGATGCCGCTTAAGAAAATGACACTGCTAAAATGACTTTAAAATGCTTGTTTTTTGTTTTTTGTTTTTTTTATTCTTGTTTTTATCTACAATAGAAGGAAAACTTTATTGATAAAAAAAAAAAAACATATATATGACAATCACATCAATAAAGAGAAGAGTATAAAAAATATCACAATATAATTACACAATCCCAATTAAATTGACATCAACATTTGCTACCACACACCTCACAGTTGATAAGAAACCAACCCAAGAAGCACGCGGAACAGGGGAACAAGACAGCCAAAAAAAATTAATAGTAAATAGTGTTTTATTTATTTATCATTCTCGTGTTAAAGTAACTTAACAAAACATTAGAGAAAGACAAAGTTGGCCGGGGACCATACAACAGACATAGCCAATACAAATTAATAAAGAGGGCTGCTATTAGCACTTTATCAATTATTTTGAACTATTTATTTCTTTGGATCCCTTCTTATAAATTTTAAAACTCTTAACAAAAAAATTTCTCATCCTAAATAATATTAAAATTATTCTTGTGAAAACATTTCACCCATTCAATTAAATGCACACCCCCACTATCACGACCCAAACCCGTCCCTATGAGTTTAGTACCATAACCGGCCAGTAATCCGAGATTACCGAAGGCCTGCTTAACAGTGAAACAATAATACAGAGTACAGGGGTTGGCGGAAGCCAAAACAGTAATTAAAAGATGTCCAATGAGTTATGATAGTCTGTATGCAAAAAGACTTTTCATACATATATACATAAACGGTACATATACATTCATATACAGTCAGTACCAAAACAGTATGCACAGTATTTACAATTATCCAGATCCGGGACTTGATCCCGATTAAGACAATACAGTACAAAAACATTTAGTCTAAATAGATCATAAACAAACAGAGCCAAAAGGGGGAATCTAAAACACCCTAAACAGCCTTGGCTTGGACAGTTCTGAAACCTCAAGGTGAGGCACAAAGGTTGGCTTGACAAAACTGGAGTTACCCTGGCGCTCCTAGCAACGGTCCGGTACCTATTCACTTACATATATATATATATGAGCAGTGAGCTAACGCCCAGTGAATAACATAATGCGTAAAGAGGTTAAGAATGATTGTCCTTTCAGTATTGAAAACAGTCATTTCAATCAGTATATCAGTTACTCAGTCATAGCAGTCATATGTGGTACATCCAATAGCAAAATAATACAGTAGGTCTTAGCAGACCGAATAGTCAGTTGATGGCCATCATATCAGTAAACAGTAGTGATTCCAACATGGAAACCGACAGAGATCTCTGTCGATGGCGATATATCTGATATGATGAGTTGCTAAGGATGCCACAATACAATTCACAATTAGGACATCATTCATTCAGCAACAGTATCATTTTAGAAAACAGTACAGTTCAATTGTTCAGAAGATAATCATTTTTGAACATATCTTTACAATATTGTTACTCACAGAGTTCTGGGCTACAGATAAGCTAAAGCGTCTCCGGATGCCAATCCTACACAGTTACAGAGTGAACACACACTAAGCTACACAGTTGGGAAAAATAATAACTTAATCCATAATTTGCCTCGGTGTGGTTCTATATCAATATCCTCATTAAGATACCTTAAACTAGGCCTAAGAATGCCTAGAATGGAATGAGGATGCAAAGATGCACTTTGAAACACTTTTCAAAATTTTTAGAAAATAGAGGTCACGCTCGAGCGTGTCTTTCTACGCTCGAGCGGACATGAAGACAAAGGTTCCGCGCTCGAATGTCACTTCCCACGCTCGAGCGGACTGCAAAACATGGCAAAAGTATTGGATATGTGAAAATCACACTCGATGGGCGCTCTACACCCGCTCGAGCGTGTGACTCAGGTCCCCGCTCAAGCGTAAGTTTCCCCGCTCGAGCGTACTGTAAAACAATGCAAAGTGTTGGGAGCACGAATTTCACGCTCGAGCGCCACTTTCCCCGCTCGAGCGTGAGTCCAAATTCTGGAAATTCCAGATTCGAAGCTCAAGCTCAAAACTAAGTTTAAATGCCTCAAATTCGTTCCTTTTGGGCTAATTTTCTGAAAAACACTTGTAAACTCATAGTATTACATGATTCAAAGCTCAATTTGTAAAATCAAATCCTAAAGGTGAGTTAATTAAATACCAATTTCAAACCAACTTTCATGAACATAATGTACATGCAACATGCATGAATTGGAACAACTTCAAAGCTCAAATATATGTCCTAGTGAGCCAATTCTTCTCAAAACATGGTGAATTCATGGTCCAATGCAAAAATATGGACATGCATGTGGAATTTCATGAACAATAACTTCAAAACTCAAGAATGGCAACGTGCATGCATGGATTAAGCTCTTAATTCAACAATCTAAACCAATTCTAGGCTCGACTCTTCAATTTAGCATGAAACATTCAAGAACTAACTTAAATACACAATCAAGAAGGTAATTACTCTACCTTAAGTCTCCAACTCCAAGTTTAGAAGCTAAATTTTGCAATCTCACTTCGAAATCTTCAAGACTCTAAGCAAATATGAAGAACACAAGCTCTTCTCCTACTCTCTAGCTCTCTCTCACGTTTGGTCTCTCAAGAAGGATGATGAAAAGTGAGGCCAACACATGTAAATCAAGACTAAACATTTGGTCTAGCAAAGTCCACTTAATGGCACTAAGGTAAACAAGTCCAACTCTTGTAACTTAGCATTATTTAATCTAATTTAATTATACCAAATCACATTTCAATTAAATATGCCATAAGATCACATAAATTCCAATTAGCGTAAAACATCAATCAATTTCGGATTTGGCCGCCGATAAGGCTTTCAATTTGCAGTTTAAAACATAAAACGTGAACAGATAGTTTAACAGTCGAACAGATAGAGATGCACTTAAATAGATACAGACAATCAATCAGTTCCAGATTTCGGTCAGTCAGTCAATTAACATGTTTAGTTTCAGTTTAGCAGTAATCAGTAGTTAACCAGTAATCAGTGGTGAGGGTTATTACACCCACACCCCAAAAAACCTTTCCTCAAAAATCCTAACAAAACTTACGAAGGTGATTACTACTACTCCATCTTTACATACTTGTTTATGACCTAAGAAAATAAATGTAGGATTTTTTGTTGTTGATTCAAAATTCCCCTTTTGTGGGTTCTACGATCTGTACGAGTTTGGAATTGTGATCTCTTAGGTGGGTTTCTTCGAATTCTTTGATAGTTTCAATTTTTGTTCTTTATCATACCTGGGTTTTGTGATTTTAAAGGTTGAAAAAGATTCATGAATAATGTTCGGTTATTTATTCTTGAACAAATAATAAATGTTCAGTTACCTGTTCTCGAACACATAAACAATGTTTGGGCCTGTATTCCCGAATTTCGATTATATGTTTAGGAGTTCAGTCCCAAAAAAATGATGAATAGTTTTTATTAGTTTTGGCATTTTTTTCAAAAAAACTTACTCTTACAAAACCAATCTTATCTGAGTTAAAAACACCATCGAAGTTATGAACCGCCTCTAAGTTTTTATTGTTATACTCCTCTCGTCTCATGGAATTGTGATTGTCGAAAAAAATTTCATTCATTGTCATTGCCGGAGAAGTATAGGTAATCAAATGGTTGCCACTGTTACTGCCGGAATATTGCCGTCATATGGTTTTTAAGATTTTGAGAGTGGATAGGTTTTGAAGGTAGGATTTGAGGAAGATGGATGGGTGATGATGGAAGTGGGTGCTCTCATAAACCCTAACTAATTATATAGTGGGTGTGTAGGCTTAATTGTGAGATGGGGTGTCCCACAATTATTGATGTCATTTTTAGTAATTTCATTTGATGTTATTAATATAATTAAAAACAAAAAAACAAAAAAATGGAAGTTCAGAACAGTTGATGAGATGCTAATAACAGCGCTCTTAATAAATCAGAACTAGTGGTTAGTGAATCCGTTAACATAATTAAATAACATATTAGGATTCTCTCTAATAATTTTTGGTGCAATAACAATGGGATGGTTTAAGAGTGAGAAACTCCAAAACATTATCAATTGGATGATTTAAGTGGTCATTTGTGACCAAACCATTACAACGTTATTGCACTAAAAATTATTATACAGAGAATCACAATCCATAATAGGCTACCACATGTATAAAAGTGGAAGTTCGGGTCTATAGATTACCACAACTTGCCTTTTGTTGGACTCCGTATAAATTATATTCATAAAAAATAAAAGAAAAAGATATTATAATTGTACATAATTTCATCATATTTTCTTTTTTTTTTATATAAATAAATGATATATTTTCTAGACTATATTTTTTTGTTTTTTTTATTTATTTATAGATAAATATAATGAAACCTTGTGATTATGATTATCAAATCAAATATGATTTTTCAGTAGATAATTCATATTTAAGAATCCACAAAATAAAATGTGTGAATGAGAAGCTTGGCCTCAATATTTATTTATTACTCTATGGTGTGTTTGTTTTGAAGGATTAGGGTGTGGGATTGAACTAGTAGTCTTACTGGACTAATACAATGTTTGAAAAATTTTGCTCCAGACTATTAGTCCCATAAATATGGGATTATCATATCCCATGGGGGGAGTGGGATAGAAACCATGGAATTGGTATTCCATGAGATTATTTTGTGAAATGTTCATTTTACCCTCCATGCTATTACTTAGAAAATAATTAGAAAATGGTAAAATAGTCTTTTGAACATTTATAAATTATTTTTTTAGTGTTGTTAATTTAAAATTATATATTAAATAAAAAATTTAAATTATAAATTATAAATTATAAATTAAATTTAATTAAAAATAATAAATTAAAAATTTTGGCCTTATAACTTAAATTTTTTTAGTGTTGTTAAAAAATTAAATTTACATATTAAATAAAATTATTTTTTTAGTGTTGTTAATTTAAAATTATATATTAAATAAAAAATTTAAATTATAAATTAAATTTATTTAAAAATAATAAATTATAAATTATGGCCTTATAAATTAAATTTTTTTAGTGTTGTTGAAAATTTAATTTATATATTAAATAAAATTATTTTTTTATTGTCGTTAATTTAAAATTATATATTTAATAAAAAATATAAATTATAAATTATAAATTTAATTTAATTGAAAATTATAAATTAAAAATTATGGCCTTATAAATTAATTTTTTTTAGTGTTGTTAAATTATAAATTATAGATTACAAATTTAAAATTATATATTAAATAAAAATTATAAATTACAAGGGTAAAATAGTCTTTTGAACATTTATCTTTATCTAGTCCATCTAACCAAATATTCGATTCACTAAAAATAGTCTAATCCAGACATATAATCCCATGACTAAACAAACATAGGATACAAATCCAGTCCAACCAAATAGTCCGGAGACAATATATCCCGAGACTAATAGTCCGATAAATTACAATCCCTCCTTATCTAGTCAGTCCAAACAAACACATCCTATACATATAGGGAATCCGATTTAGTTGATAAAGTTTTTTTTTTCCTTTGCATTTGCATTTGTAAAAAATTAACATGCCAAACGACGTATAAATTTTTTTTTTTGGGCAAAATAAATTTATAAGTCAACTTATAAGACCTTTCAAACATAGCCTTAGACCATCTCCAATGGTTCACCAAAACTGATATCAAATTTAAATTCTGATGAAAAGGGTACTGTTCACAGTTCCAACGGTTCATCAAAAGTGATATCAGATTGAGATTTCATCAAATGTTTCATCAGATTGAGGACGAAATACTGAATTCACCAAAACACTGTTACAGACCGTTGGAGGGAGTACCCGGTCGACCAACCGGTTGTCCCGGAAAAGGTTCAGACAGTTCAGAAAAAGTTCAAACAATTTGAAAAAAAAAAAATCCTCCTAACTGGTCGACCGGCCGGTTGACCAACCGGTTGTCCCGGAAAAGGTTCAGACAGTTCAAAAAAAGGTGCAAACAATTTGAAAAAAAAAAAAAAAAAAAAAAAATTCCTCCTAACCGGTCGACCACCCGGTTGTCCCGAAGCACATTTCATGAATTTGGTGCACTGTTGGAGTGAGTAGTATCAAATTTGGTGAAATGAGTCTTTTTTGACTCAGATTTTGTGAAAAATCTGAGTCACCGTTGAAGATGCTCTTAGTTGTCAGCTCATCTTTTCAGTGTCTGAGAGTAAAACTCTATCAAAACCTTAACTTGTAATGGGAACTTACTCTTTAGTCGCTAAAAACTTATTGGGAAATCAAATATAAGATAAATAAAAAATAAATGCAGATTTATGAAATACAAGTGAAACATGTATTGAGTGCGAAATAACAATTATTCACTTACATACAATTACTTTATATTCCTTATTTATTTGATAGTTCCTCAAATATATGTATATATATATATATAAAATATATACACAAAATTTTCTCTATTTCTTATGTTGTCATCAAGTTTTGTGGTTCATGAACTCCCTTGCGTCTTGTTATACAAGGGAAATGTTAAAATATTAAAACTTTTTATATAGAATTTACTTTTATAATAATGCGATACTTACAAATGATAGGTGTTTTATAATTTAGTAAATTTAGGTTTGTTAAAAATAAAAAAAAAATAGTTAAAATTTTCCTTAAAAAAATTAGTATGCAATTTAGATGAGCCAGAACCACACCCACCACGGTGTGAACGATTTTACCGACTTTTAGAAGAGGCGAAGTTTACAACGGATGTCAGATATCCAAATTTGAGAGAGATGCACTTTTAAAGAAGAGATGATCACGATTGATGGTGATGAAAACATTTTTAATCATCTACATTATTAACAAGAAGAATGTTTTCAATATATAAAAATTAATGGAATTGAAGAGGTTAAAAAACAATTGTTTGAAATAAGTACATAAATTGGCCTTGGCCTAGTAGCTTTGTCGCATCATCCGTGTTCAAGCCTCGGTACGAATATAGGTGTCTCCCACCCTTAAAACATGCAAAATGGTACATGTTTTTTCCTTTTGCGACACATTTGTATCTTATTTTACGTTATCCCTGATCATATCTTGCATCAACTAGATACAAAATTGAGGTGTCTCTCTCTCTCTCTTTCTCTCTCTCTCTCTCTCGTTATTCTTTCTTCTTTTAGTTTATTTCTCTTGTGATATATTTTTTTATTTATAACTCGGTATTCAGTAACTGTTGATTAGATTATAATGTAGAAGATAGAGAGCAACACATGCGTCACCTCGCCATCAGGATAGCCAATGTCGTCGCTGTCACCGTTGCCATCATTGGCAGCACACTCACACTATCAATTGGCCTCTAATGTTCTTGTCCAAGCTCCCTCCGATCTCGAAATCCAAGAGTCCATGCCTGGTTTAATTGAAGATTAAGTGGTTATTATCCCCTTGTTTGGTACAACTCATTTGAAATTATTAAGAATTGTTTTTTCTTTTTTAAGAATTTTGTGTGACAGTGTTTACTATGGGGTTTTTTTACATAATGTATTTAAATGGCTTATAATGGATGGAGTGCTGATTGCTAATGAGATTATAGATTGGTGGAAGAAATCAAACAAGCAAGGGGTGATCATTAAGCTTGACTTTGAAAAAGCCTTTGACATGGTGAATTGGGAGTTCTTATTTGATTTGCTTGCAAAGTTTGGTTTTGGTTCAAAATGGCTGGGTTGGATGAAAACCTGCTTATCAACTACCAGTATTTCCATCCTTGTCAATGGCTCACCTACTGATGAAATCCAACCGGAAAGAGGTCTCAGACAGGGCGATCCACTCTCACCCTTCCTCTTCAATATTGTAGCAGAGGGGCTGAATATCTTACTATCAAGAGCTAAGGTTATGGGCTTAATTAAAGGTGCTAATGTTGGACCTAATGGGCTGGAATTCACTCACCTGCAATTTGCTGACGACACCATTCTCTTTTGCGAGGCAGATTCAATGGAAATCACAACTTTAAAGAAGATACTTAGATGTTTTGAGATTATGTCAGGTCTGAAAATTAATTTCCACAAAAGTGTTGTTTGCGGTATTGGAATCTCTGAGACTTTAGTCAATGACTTCTCATCAAAACTGAACTGTCTCACCTAGAAGCTACCATTAAAGTATCTTGGTCTTCCACTTGGTGCCAATCCTAGAAGGAAAGCCACCTGGAAACCTGTTCTGGATAAATTTAAAAGTAAACTTTCTGGTTGGAAAAAACGACTTTTATCGTTTGCTGGAAGACTCACCCTTATTAAGTCAGTCTTATCAAACCTCCCAATCTTCTACCTTTTCCTGTTTAAAATGCCAAAGGGTGTAATCAAAGAGGTGGATAAAATTCAAGCTTCTTTTCTGTGGGGAGACACCGAGGTCAAAAGAAAGGTCCACTTGGTCAATTGGAAGGTTGTCTCTATGTCAAAAAATCAAGGAGGATTAGGTGTTAGAAGTTTGGGTCAAGTCAATGAGTGTTTACTTGCTAAATGGTGGTAGAGGTTCTGTAATGAGAAACAAGCCCTATGGAGGAGATTGATCTGTGGCAAGTACAGCAGCAGATCAGGTAGTTGGTTTCACTCCCAAGGTACTATTAGCAATTGCTCTTGGATCTGGAAAGACATTATGGGTTTAGCTGCTGATAACCCTACCTTACTCAACTACTTCGTGGTTAACTCAGAATTGGTTGTTGGTAATGGGGCCAATATCTCATTTTGGAAGGATGGTTGGCTAGGTGGTAACTGTCTTCAATCCCTCTTTCCTAGACTATTTTGTCTTTCTTCTGATAAAGATGGTTCTCTTAAAGATTTTATGGATAGGAAAAGTAGCTACCCCAACTGGAACTTAACCTTCAGGAGACCTCTGTTGGCATGGGAAGAGGAGGAAGTTCAAAATTTGCAAGTCCTACTGGGTAATGGGCCATTATTAAGGCATGATGTGGAGGATGGTATGAGATGGAAAGCTTCAAATCAGAGTGCTTCAGATCATGTGACTTATTCTGTTGGTTGCAGTCTAATAGAGGTCCAGTTGTGTCCATGCCTAAGCTCATCTGGAATAACATCACACCACCAAAAGTTCAATTTTTTTCTTGGCTCGCTTGGAAAGGCAGAATCAAAACATCTGTGTTCCTTCATAGCATTGGTGTTCTTCGAGGCGAGGCTGTTACTCAGTGTCACTTTTGCAGAGTAGAACCTGAGTCCCTTAACCATGTATTGCTCCTTTGCCCCTTTACCTGGAAAATTTGGTCTGACATTATAGATTGGTGGGGTTTTCACTGGGTATGTCCAGGCTCTGTGGTGGCCTTATTTGATTGGTGGATTGGCACTAAAATCAGGAAGAAGGAGCTCCAAATATGGAAAGCCTTACCACTTGCTGTTTTATGGTCAATTTGGAAGCTCAGGAATGATTGTGTGTTTAATAGTGCTCAACCTAACTCCCTGCAGCTTTGTGAGCTTATCAAGACTAGAGTTGCCATTTGGTTGAAGAGTCACTCTGTTGGGAACTCATACTCTTATTCCATTCATGATTTTATATTTAACTTCAACCGCACTGTGAGGTGCATTTGATGAATTACTCGCTTGAGTGCTCTGTGTGTGTGTTCTGCAGTGATACCAAGAGTAATTTACTGTATATTCTCGCTACATTGTGTGTGCTCGCTTCGTGTTCTCGCTTCGTACCGCTTTGGTGTGCTTTTGGGGCTTCTGTGTTCTGATCTGGTGGTCTATGCACCATAAGAAAATAGGTTGTGCACTGTCGGGGTGTGGTGTGCTCTGAAGTGTTGGCATATCTGTTGGAGTATAGCTGGGAGTGGTGTTGAAGAATCTGCTGGAGTGTTGCTGGGGTCAGTGTTCAGTATGCTGGTATTATTCCATTATATTGGTCTGTGTTGGTATGGACTGGGTTTTGTCTCAGGTAAATTAGTGTTGGTTTGCTGATATATTGGTCTGTGTTCCTTCATACCAAAAGTTCAATTTTTGAAGCTAGAGCTTTGCAATCCATAGTGGCTTCAAATTCATGGCTGTTTTGTGGTAGTGTGAGCTTAGGCGAGCTTGGCTGCACTAGGTGGTCTGTCTACTGCAAATGCTCTGCAAATGGACATCATGATCTGCTGCTGCTAATGGCTTCAGTATGTTAAGGTGACTTTGCCAACTCTCAAGAGTTTGAAGCAATGTATGGTAAACTGAGAGTTACCACAGAGATGTCTGCTCTGACTGTGCAAATTCTAGTGTCTGCTCTGGTCCCAAGCAGATGTCTGCTCTGGCTGTGGTTTGGATTCTGTTTCATCCATGCTGCTGTGTTCACTCTACCCTGCTGTGGAGCTGGTCTGACTGTGTTTCTGCTCTCTAGGCTGCTGTGTTTATGCTCTCTAGGCTGCTGTGTTCATTCATGCTCTCCTTTGTTGCTGCGAGAGTGTTTTACTTGTTTTGTTTTTGCTCTGTACGTTGATTTCTCACCAACTTGGACCTTGGAGTTGGTGCTAGCAAATGATTTGGTGTGCATCTAGGTGCCAACGTAGTTGGGATCTTAATGTTTCACTTTGATGCTCTTTGCACCCTCCTTTTTATTGTTGTACGTTATCATACTTTGTATGTTTTCTTCATCAATAAATCTTCTTTTTGCTGATCAAAAAAAAAAAAAAAAAAATTTATACATATATATATATATATATTGGAGTTTGTAAGTAAAATTAACTCAAATAAATTTTAAAAAATTGTTTATAACTCTATTTGGTGCAACGTATAGGTTGCTTATAAATAATAAATAAAAAAATAACATAAAAAAAAACCTCATTTTTTTGGAAGTCTATGTAAGCCTGGGCCATAAATAGCTTAAACAAATTTTAAAATAATTATCATCGAGAAGCTAGGGGCGAATGGCTTTAATTTATACTTCTGATTATTATATTTCAATTTCAGAAATGTTGAATTAAATAGGCCCTATTTGGAAACTAAGAGATAGGTATTTTTGACTTTTCTTTTCTAATTATCAACTTTTTTTTTTTTATCAACTTTTTTTTTTTTTTTGACTTTTCTTTTCTAATTATCAACTTTTTTTTATCAACTTTTTTTATTAACAACTTGTGAAATAAAAATAATTTAACTAGGTTGAAAAAAAAAATTTATTAAAAAGCAAGAGAAATAGTATTTTTAACTTTTAACTTGCAAAATATTGCACCCAGAGAACTCTGTGTAAAATTTGTCTAGCAAATAATATGTGATGTGATTGAGTTTCCAAATCATATTAATGCTTTTTTTTTTTTTTTTTTTAATGATTTTGGGTCTGGCATTTCATATATACACAGATTTATGTCACTTGAAAGTGGACGAAATCTGCAACTTAGTAGGCAAACAAGTGCTAATGAAGAAACCTTTCATTGGCCAAGAAGGTCCACTAACGAAGCCTTTAAGGTCCCTTTCTATCTTCATTTAACTCTTCTTTTTTACTTTTTGCTTTTTTTTTTTAAAAAAAAAAAAATTTACAAAAATGCTATGCACACATAAATTAAATACAAATTCCAGACATAATTCATATAAGTAGACAAGATTTGACAAAATCTATTAGGTTGTATTTAGTTCATGAATTTGAAAAGAATTTAAAAAGGTAAGTGAAATATGAATAAAATATAACTACGTTTCACACACATTTTTCATTTCTCTTTTGAAATCTTTTCCCGAATCTATGCACCAAACATAGTCTTAGTAACACCCAGTTATTTTTTGGCAAATTACGTCAATAGTCTCTGTATTTTCCCCTTTATTTTATTTTGATCCCTAACTTCAAATTTTAATCCTTAATTTTAAATTTTGTATCAATTTTGTCTGATTGATAATGCCAATTAGAGTTTTTGAAATAGAGAGAAAATAAGTGGATTAGAAATGGAGAGCGATAGGAGGGAGAGAAATGGTGGTTGGATTCCGGTGGTCAGTCAGTAGAAAGGTGGTCGAGGGCAAAGAAAGGAATCAGTGCATGGCCTTTTTACGGTCTTTGTGGATCACATTCCTTCACGTTTGGATGCTAAATCAGTCCACAAACTTTTCTCCAACTTTGGCATCGTGAAAGATGTCTTCATCCCATTCAAAAGGAGAAAAGTGTCAAATTCCAGATTCGGTTTCGTGCGATTCGACTGTAGTGTAGCAGCAGATGTAGCCATACAAAAAGCTAATGGTCTCCTGGTGGAAGATAAGATAATAGAAGTCAAAAATGCCACTTACGATAGAAGAAACAGAGAGGAACACAACTGGAGGAAGACTCAGTACATCAGAAAGCCACAGTTTATTACTACAGATCTTGTTTCCAACAGATCCAGAGGTCAAGTTCTACCTGGTGGCCAAAGATCCTTCGCTGACATAGTAAGAGGTGTCCCCCCCTTGGAGGCTGGGAAAGTAACCACCACCATAGTAGTAAAGGAGGAGGGTCACGGATGGCTCTACAATAGTGCCATAATTCGCTTTAAAGCTGAATATTCCACCCACAGTATTCTCAAAGTTCTGAAGGAGAAAGGGTTGGAACATATCGAGGTCAGAATAGGGGGAGGTCGTGATGTTATCTTAACTTTCAACTCTTAGAAGGAGCTGCACTCACACATTGGGCATATCAAAGAGTGGTTCAAAGATTGGAGTCACTTCGTGGTGGAATGGAAGCACGGATTCTATCTGCAACCAGAAAGATGTGTATGGTTGCGTTGTTATGGCATACCCTTGAACGTATGGAACAGAACCACTCTCAACAACATTGGTAGTGTTTGGGGCTCGGTACTTAACCTGGACGGTGATGTGTGTCATCCCAAATCCTTCTCGCATATCAGAATTCGAGTGGCGACCCCATCGATGGAGTTCATTAATAAAACTTTGATCTTGGACTGTAAGGGCAAAACACACTACATCCTGGTGTGTGAGGAACATGTGTCTGGCTCTAATGTCTCGGATGAGTTCAGTTTCATCGAAACCTGCTGCAGTGTTCAGGAAGGAAACAAACCAGAGATAAAAGGGAGGGACAAAGAAGATGATGATGAGGTGGCAAAAGATAGTGCCTCGTTTGGCACTGGGCTTGCTTGTTCCCAGGAGAAAATTCAGACAAAGGAGCCTATTGTCTGCCAATTAGGTGAGGAGCTGGACACGGTTGTAGAGGAGACAGCTTTTGAAGCCAGCTTCAGCAGAGATGATGCATGTGTCAAGGAGCCTCTGATAGAAAAGTCAATACATAGGGAGGAAAACAATCATGACAGCCTAAGGGGTGTAGAGCAAGTTTTCTCACCTGGGTTTATTCGGAGCCTTAATGGATCTGGTGAAGATTTTGGGCCCAGCATCAATTTGGAAGTAGTCCTGGCCCAGCTACCCAATAAGATCAAGAACCCAATTTCTGATCTTCCTCTTCAGCCCATTGAGCATACTGATGCCAGCTCGGGAGGTAAGGGTATTTCAGCCCCTTGTAACATTGATTTACAATCTTCAGGACCTTTGATAAAAAAGGGCCCTTATGGGAAGAGTATTTTAACCCAACATTCTTCCAGCCAATATTCACCATCTGCTTCCTCTAATCTTCTTCTGCGAAAAGAGAAGCAAAAAGGGAAGATGAAGTCTCATATAGAGGGGTTTACAAGCTTTGCTAGGCTTCATGCCTTGACATCAGCTGCTGGTAGCAAGCCCTCTAAATCTGTCATCTTTAGGCCAGCAGTAGCTACCTTTGCATAATCAGATCTATCTGAAGGTGATACATCTTTGAACAACTGCCTCCTCACCGAAGCCAAAGCCACTCTACAATTGGGGAAAACTCTTGGTATCCAATACAATGGGGCAAAAGATGTTGTCTTCAGCAAGATTGTTGATCTAGAACTAAAGGATAAGGAGAAGATTAACAAGAGTGGGAAGGCTCAGAAGTAAGCTGCCGCAGATGGGTGATTTTGAGTGCAACATTTGTTTCCTCATGAAGCTTCTATCTTGGAATATTAGGGGGTTCGGAAAGGCTGAAAAGCAAGGCAAAATAAAAAAACTACTAAAAGATAGACAAATAGATATTGTCTTTTTTCAAGAGACCAAGAAGGCAGTGGTGTCTGAAATTGCTGTTAGAAGACTCTGGGGTTGTAGAAACATGGAATACATGTCTGTAGATCCTGAAGGAACACCTGGGGGGTTATTATGTATTTGGGACCCTGATGTATTTCAACTTTCTGCTTGCTGTTGTAGTAGGAGATTCATCTTGCTATCTGGTTCTCTTTATAATTCTTTTAATTGTGTGTTGCTCAACATCTATGCTCCTAATGAAGTCAACAACAGATCCTTCTTTTGGGACAATCTTATTAAGCTCAAAGTCCCTTTCCCTAATCCTTGGTGCTTGGGGGGTGACTTCAATGAAATCAGGCACAGATGGAGTTGCTAGAGGCCGAAATGGATAAGATGTCACTCCATATTCTAGAGTGCTTATAAAAGGGCCTTATAGGAGGATGCCAACAATGCTCTATAATCTTATATTTGCTGCAAATTACTCTCCTCCAAAGAGCATTGACTTGGGTCCCAAATTTCCACCACCATTTAAGTAGTAAAAAAGAATTTACATCTCTAATTCTTCTGATGCCCAAACCCCCTTGGTCAATACTTTTTGTAGTCTCCACCCACTTCACCAAATGTACTTTCCTTTTCAGATTATTGCCACCCCATAGGAATGCAGCCTCAATCTTTTCCAGCTCTCTAGCCACATCTTTAGGCATTTTAAACAGGGAAAGAAAATAAATAGGTAAGTTTGAAAGAGTAGACTTAATCAAGGTTAGCCTGCCAGCAAATGATAATAACTTTCTCTTCCACCCAGACAGTTTAGATTTGATGTTGTCAAGAACAGGCTTCCAAGTAGATTTCCTACCAGGATTGGCTCTTAATGGTAGTCCCAGGAATTTTAAAGGGAGACTCTGCACCTTGCAGTTGAGAAGATTGGCAAAGGAAAGCATAAGATCATCAGTTACACCAATACCACACACAACACTCTTATGATAGTTGATTTTGAGGCCGGATAGGAATTCAAAACATCTGAGAATTCTTTTGACTAACACCAATTGTTCCCAATGAGCTTCACAAAAGAGAATTGAATCATCAGCAAATTGCAAATGTGAAACACGAACATTATTAGCTCCAACTAACACACCTTTAAGGATGCCAAGGTTAAGTGCTCTAGATAGAAGAATGTTAAGCCCTTCAGCTACTATGTTAAACAAAAAAGGGGAGAGTGGGTCACCCTGCCGAAGACCTCGTTGGGGAGAGAATTCCTCAGTAGGAGACCCATTTACTAGAATGGAGATTCTTGATGTAGTCACACAAGCTTTCATCCAAGAGACCCATTGAACCCTAAAGCCAAAGCTAATCATCATGGAGAATAGAAAATCCCAATTTACAGAATCAAATGCTTTCTCGAAATCCAGCTTGAGGATCAACC
The DNA here is from genome assembly GCA_025200525.1 of Camellia lanceoleosa. Lineage (NCBI taxonomy): Eukaryota > Viridiplantae > Streptophyta > Magnoliopsida > Ericales > Theaceae > Camellia > Camellia lanceoleosa. The sequence goes on from CM045760.1 coordinate 44,580,632, forward strand.
CTTGCTTCTTGGTCTTCTTCTATCCATCCACTACTTCATTAGCAATTAACACCCCATCGAGAATATATCGCCCACCTATGAAAGCTGTCTGAGTTTCACCAATGATGAAGGGAAGCACTGACTTCAATCTGTGTACTAGAACTTTGGCTAAGATTTTGTAAATAGAACCCACAAGACTAATGGGCCTATAATCTGATAAGCCAATGGGGTTATCTAGCTTGGGGATGAGAGTAATGAAGGTGCTGTTAATGCCAAGCTCTTGTTTCATAACCATCCAAAACTTTTGAAAACATAGCAAGTTGAACCCATCAGGGCCTGGAGCTTTATTATTGTTGCATTCTTTGACTGCAGCCAAAATCTCTGCAGCACTGAACTCAGGTGTAAGATGGTGAGAGACAAGATCAGCCGCAATAGAATTAAGTTTTGGACTGATAGATGGTGTGGGGATTTTTTCCTGAAATCTGATTTTCCACTTCTCTTTAACCTCTCAACTGATAAAGAAGGCTCTCTCCATCACTTCTTTGCCAGGAAAACCAGCTCATGTGTCTGGAACTTCCCGTATAGAAGAGAGTTGTATGGTTGGGAATTGATTGAAGAAGCTAATCTGATTGCAGTTTTAGCCTCTGCTCCTCCTTTATGTAATGATATTGCAGATCACCTGTTATGATCTAATGATGTTGCAGCCCATAACCAGTTCTCCGTATCTGATCTATATGCCTACAGTACTTCCCTTCTTGGCCCTAATCTAAGAATCTGCAAGCAGGTTTGGAGCTCTTTGTTGCCCCCAAAAGTCTCCTTTTTTTGCTGGCTGGCCTGGAGAAATAGAGTGAAATCCTCAGAGTTCTTGCACAAGATTGGCATACTTGATAGCAGTACTTCGATTCTCTGTCCATTCTGTAATTCTGAACCTGAAACCAACATCCATGTCTTGCTTCATTGTCCTTTCTCTTGGCTGATTTGGTCTTCAGTGATACAGGAATAGGGGCTTCAATGGTGCATTTCAAATTCAGTAGCTGGTTTATTTCATTGGTGAATGAGAGAGAAATTTCAGAAGTATGTTAGAATTATTTGGAGAGCCCTCCCTTTAGTCATATTGTGGTCTCTTTGGAAGCATAGGAATGATTGTGTCTTTTCTAAGGCTCAGCCCAATGTCTCTGGACTGCTTGATCTCATCAAATTTAGATCTGCCCTATGGCTCAAAGCATCAGTCAAGGACTTCCCCTTCTCAGTGGATGATGTAGTCTTCAAGTGGAAGCAGATCAGGGGCCCAGTTTGATCTTCCTTGCTGCTGGATTCTGGCTCTGCTCTGTTTTGCTGATGTGATCTCTGATGCATCATCTTCTCCACAGTTGGTTAATCTGTTATTGAAGTTGTGTTACAGCAATGGTTGTTGGTATGGATCAGATATGGGATGGTTGGTTTGCTGTTGGTCTACTGATAGGTTGTTTGCTGCTTGCTGGTTTAGAGTACTTCTATGCAGATTGGCTGTGTTGCTCTACTGTGTTGTTCTGCTTGTGCTGTGCTGTGTTGCTCTGCTGTGTGCTATCAGTTATGTTGTGAGCAAAACAAATGTTCTTCTGTCACCAGTCTTCCATTTCAGCTTGGCATGGTGTGGGTAACTCTGTTGTGTGCATTTGAGAGTTTTGTGTGCATCAGTTTATGCCTTATCTGGTATTTGTTTCTATGCATCAGTGTATTGGGGTATTGGGACATTGGAGTCAGATTTGGTATTTGTTTCTATGCCATATCTGTTGTGTGCTTCCAGTTATGTTGCTAAACAATTGACTTGGCTGCTGTTCTGTTATGTTCTGCTACCTTGGAGCCTCACAACTGACTTGTTGGTGTTTTGCTATAGGAGGTTTGGGAAGGCAAGTGAGCTACTACCAGTGTGTCCACTACCAGCTTGTTGTGTCCACTATCTTTTCTTTTGCTCTTCTTTGTTGGTGTCTCTCCAACTGGCGCTTGGAGCTTCCTCTTAGCTCCAAGCTCCTCTTTATTGTTGTAATATCTCAATCTTTGTTTCATCAATAAAGTTTTTGTTTAGCCGTTCAAAAAAAAAAAAAAAAATTAGAGTTTTTGAAGAAAAATAATTATTGAATTAATTGGCATTAACTCATTCAATTGAACAAATTCATAATTTTTCCTATAAAAATATAACACATGACGTCATATGCACATTTTCATTAAAAAAATTACATATAATTGTAATTAATTAGATCAAGTTAAGACAAAATCATAAATTTAAAGTCAAAATCGAGCCAATTAAAACTATAAATATCAAAATGATACATTAAACAAAATATAGAGACTATTGAAGAACTTATTGAAAATTTTATTATGGTTTTTACTCCGTCAAAGGTTCATTTCCCACTTTTTGATAACATTCCATTTGTTTGCTTTCATAATACATTGAATTTTGTTATAATGTGATCTATCCATTATATGTAATTAACATTTTGAACGATAATTGACAAAAAGACCACATTGCAACAAAATTAAAAGTGTAAAAGTTAAATTGTTTAAATTGAAACTGCGGAGATTAAAATGACATTTTACTCAAATTATAGAAACAATTAGTTTAATTTATCTTTTGTAAAATAATGGCATATTATTTAATATTTGAGCATGTTATGATCATATTGTGAATGATAACAAAGTTTATAGCAGTTGTGGTTCCAAACCGAACCGAATCACATTTTCATGGTTCAATATGGTTCGTATTTAAGATTTTCATGATTCGATTAGACTTCAAATTTCTTGAAATCATAAGTAATAATTGGGTCTTAGTTTACTTCAAAACCTAACCGTGTTCATCCTAGATATTGCAACTACAAAAAATGTAGAAAGTTAACTTACAATTGAAATTGAAAAGAGTAAAGTGAGATTTTAGTAAAAATGTAGAAGTAGAAAATGTAATTTAGCCTTCTTTTAAGGGGCAAATTAGGCCCCAATTAAATTTTCAAAAAATAATTACATATTTATTATAAAAAAAAATTAAAATTTTAATTAATTTTTTTATATAAAATTTATCACTAATATATATATATATATTTATAGAGTGTGGTCAGTGCAAACGAAGCTGTGTGGCGTGAAGTACTGAGAATGAAAGAGGTACAGAATTTTCTGCTGGAATTCAACCTAGGTTTTTTTTCTTATTTATTTACAATTTCTTAATTTTTTATGGGTAAATAGTTTCAGTATGAATAATTTGAATTTTATATTATTAATTTTGTTACAATGTGATTCCTCCGTCGCTCAAAGGACTCAAGTAGAATTCAAATCAAATAAATTACACTTGTGGCCCCTATAAGTTCTTTTAAATTTTACTTCGGTTTATCTAGTTTTTTATAAGTGATATTTTTCCGTTCAAAATATCAATAGCGCAAGATGGTGAAACCACATTGTAACAAAATTAAAAGTGTATGATTTAAATTGTTTAAATTAAAATCACAAGAACCAAAAATATATATATAATTATACTTATCTCATTTTTTATTTATTTATTTTAAACAAAGGGAGCTGCCAAAGGACATTTCCAAGAAGAGAAATAATGAGGAGGAATACAGGAAGAACTCCAATGTGTGGGTGTGGGATAAAGATAAGCATAAGCATAAGCATAAGCATAAGACCAATGCTATTGAAAATTGCTGAAGCACTGAGAAATAAACTTGGATCATTTCTTGAAGAGGTTAACTCATCTTCCTCTATGTGCACCGATGACGATGTAGTTTTTCGCCTCATCCTCACCGTCACTGCCTTAATCTTGGAAGTCGTTCTTCGCCGCTTAGAAAGACTTTCACTCTCTTTTAACTCTCCTGGTCCTGTTCCTCCTACTCCTACTGCTGTTCATGGTTTGGGAGAAGGAGAAAATTGAACAATTAAAGTGGCAGGTACAAACACAGAAATCGATCACGGAATCGAACACAAAATGTATACATATGGACAAGATTTGACAAATTTTGTAAAATCTGATTTATTTATGTGTATTTTGTATTCCTTTCTGTATTTAGTTTCTTTTTGTCTTTGATAAATTAAAGATTGATAAAAGTTTTTTTTTTTTTTTTTTTTTTTTTTGAATTTTGAACAAACATAAGCTGGGAAAAATATTGATGAAGTTTTTTTTGTTGATATTGAGGCCTAAATAATTGAACAACCCTAGTTAGGAGCCAAGCACGTCTACTAGACTTGGCAACCATTGAAGTCATTGGGGACTGATTGCTCATTTTATTCAAAGTGCAAGACTATATATATATAATATTAGGATTTGCTTACAAAACTTGAAATATGCCATCTGCAAAGTTCTTTACTATTGTAAAATAAAGTGTATGAATTAGATTTAAACTTTTTGAGTACTCTTGCGCTTTTTTGTTTTCTCCTATTTTGTGACAAAATTCAATAGCTGAAAAGAAATCCATTGAATATAACAACTTCTAATTCAATGCTATGACAACCTTTTACGCCGGGGTTGAAGGTTTGTACAGATTTAGCTTTTATATAAGCTAACTTATAAGTAATACCAAAAGATACCATAGTCAAGCCCTTTGTTAAAATATGTAAGTTCACAACACTTCTATGGTAGACACTAACCCAATAATAACCCAACACTTCTATGGTAGACACTAACCCAATAATAACCCTTGCTTTTATGATGGTTCCTCTCTATGGACAGTAAAATTTATGGTCACATAGCCAAACCCTTTGTTAAAAGGTGCAAGTCATAACAATACCACCACCTCTGCAGTCAACTTCCATGTTGGCTGGCCTACACTACAATAACCCTTTCCTTGCTTAAAGTAAGCAAATAATGACTACTAGGGTACGATATTTCTGACGACAATGTAATCATCTTACATCTCCTTCAACACAAATCTTTTGTTAAGCACAGTAATGTATGAAAGTAAAATAAATCAATCCAAAAAGATTCAAAAAGATTTTGACTACTTGTGGCTATAAAATTCAGACCACCTAGGGTTACCTCAACCAATGGTTTCAGGAGGCACCAAATGATTCTGTTATTGTGAATCTATTAAAATTCTGTGGGGAATTTGGATTCACCAAAATAAGGCAGCATTTAATCAAACAATTGAGGACCCATCCTCGGTCATTCAGTTCATCTCTTCACTAGTCCACCCATAGGAATACAGTCAAGGAGTTAACGGACAGCCATGACCATGTGTTACCAACTGCGGAATTTAATGGACATTGTAGAAATATTTAATATATAGGGAAAGAGAGAGAGAATCAATTATGTATGTATTGATGTATTATTGATGGTTTTTAATATGTTTACAATGATTCCTATATATAGAAGAGTAGAGTAGGTGAGTGTGTAGTAGGTGTGTAGTAGGTAGAGTAGGTGGTAGTGGTAGGTGGAGTAAGTAAGTGGAGTTTTTATATTTAACAGCCCCCCTCAAATTCAAAGGGGATAAGAACTAACCAACTTGAGTTTGGAGAGAGTAACAAAACAGGAAAATAATCTGACAAATAAAATAAAAGTGGATAGGAGATACTGTATGGTCGTGTCAGACCGTTGTAGAAGACTTTATCGCAGACCGATGTAGAAGACACGGGCTCGTGTCGGACCGATGTAGAAGACAGTTTACGGGGTCATGTTGGACCGTTGTAGAAGACACTATATGGTTGTGTCGAACCGTTGTAGCAGCTAACCGAAAGCAATGTCGGGACAGTTTACGGAGTCTTACCAGACCCATGTAGAAGCTAACCGGAATCAATGTCGGGATAGTTTACAGAGTCTTGTCGGACCTATGTAGAAGCTAACCGGAATCAATGTCGGGACAGTTTACAGAGTCTTGCCGGACCCCTGTAGAAGCTAACCGGAATCAATGTCGGGACAGTTTACAGAGTCTTGTCGGACCCATGTAGAAGCTAACCGAAATCAATGTCGAGACAGTTTACAGAGTCTTGCCAGACCCCACAAAAGTCGCACCCTCAAAAGGCGTGCCCAATCTATCAAAAGGCGTGCCATCAAAAGGTGTGCCCAATCCATAAAAAAGTGTGTCGGACATTATGGCGATGCGCGTGACTACCTTGGCTTGCGTGCCCGGTTTGTCGTCTAGCGTCGAGAGGCGCGCGATGCGCGTGTCTGCCTTGGCTATTTAAACCAAGACGGAGGCTGAGGCTGAGGCATAACAAACCAGCTGAAACCTCTTCGTTCTCTGACACTCTACAACCAACCCTTATTCTGCAGCCGACCCTTTCTGACATTACCAGTCTGAAATCTCTAATTCTCTGAAATACATAGCAACCCAGAACATGGCTGCATCTCGCCCTCTCTCTCTTTTTCTGGATCTTAATGGTCCATCGAGCTCCTCTGGGCCAAGTGCCCCTGCTCTTACTCAACCTAGTCTTCCCACACTATCAGTTGAGCAAGTGATGGCTACTCAAAATGATATCGAGGCCAACCACTACACGTTGAGGTCCTGCATGGAGACAGTGGCGGCGGTCACTAACCTGTGTCACCGTCTACAAAACAAGACGTGCGAGGTATACCAGGTCAACGCCCAACTCTCCCTACTCCAGTGCATGTATAGAGATGCACGGGCAGAAATTTGTGCATTGAAGGCTGAAAACAAGGAGCTGAAAAGGCAAACCATCTCCATGGCTAGATTTAGGTCACCTACGTACCTCACCTTTGATGGCCGGCGGGGAGCCGACTCGCTCGGCGGAAACACTGTGGTAGTTCTTGGCGGAAGTACTGGAGACGGGCCTTCGAAGATAGACGATAAAAAGAACGACAAAAAACGGAAGAGCTCGGCGACGGAAGAGCCGAGTAAATGAAGTTGGTGCGTGGCCGTCACCGGAGAAAAAAGAAGAAAAACAGATCCGTCGCCCTTTTTTTTTTTTTTTTTTTTGTTGGTGTAAAAGTGTGATCGGGATTGAACCCCAACATGAATAAAAATGAGTTTATTGTGCAAATCCGGATGACATGAAGGTACAAGACTGAACCGAAAAATCAGTTGGAATGAATGGAAGCCTCGTTTTTTTTTTTTTTTTTTTTTTAAATAAAAGAGAAAAAGTGGGGCGGTGGAAAGCAAAAAATAAAAGTAAAAATAAAAAATTTATATATATAGATATATGTATGTATATAAAATAAAGAATGTTCGGGGTGGAAAATATGATGATGGTGTTGGGTAGAGAATATTTTAGAATGAAAAAGTGGATATAATATATCTCTCTATCTTTCCTGATGAGAAAAAAAACCGAAAATGAAATAATTGATTAAAATGTTTTGGGTCAAAAAGTGGTTGTGCAAGGCACAGGAAAAAATTGATTAAAAAGAAATAAAGAAGTGGAGGATGGGTTAGAAAGTGGACATAGTGATGGGTGTCTGTGAGTAGACGAGGGGAATGGGGATAGAATATTATTATTGGTGTAAGTGGGTTCAAAAGTGGTGGATGGGGAAAAAGTAAAGGGTGAGAGTGTGTGGAGGATATTTAAAAGATGGTGAGAAAATAATAAAATAAAATGATGATGGGTTTGTAAAGGAGACAGAATGATGAGAAGGATTTGGGAGAGTGGCTGCTGGAGCCGGCACAGGAGTTGGAGATGTAGGCTTCGAAGGCGTCGTCGTAAGAGGTGAGGAAGAAGTCACTGTAGACGCCCAAGTTTTGGTCGGAGAAGAAGCCAGAGACTGAGCTCTGACGCCTTTCGTAGCCATGGTGTGATTTTGGTCGATCTCGATGGATCGATGCTTGATCTACGAGAAGGCGAGGCCGTGGCGGCGGTAGTGGTGGGTCGCCGTTGCCGGCGGTGAACAACCAGGATAAGGTGATGTTGGAGGTGTACTTGGGTCGGCAGATTTGCCACGGGGTGGCGTGTGAGGGTTCGGACCTGTTGGGTTCGAGTCGGTTCACAGTCGACTCGCATGTTGGTTGCTGATGGTGGTGACCACGGCTGTCTTGGTTCTTGAGATGTTGGCAGGAAAACAGCCGCTCCAATCACCTGGGCGTGATGACATGGTGGATCTCCCGAGGTGGGTGCAATCGGTTGTGAGGGAGGAATGAATTGCTGAGGTTTTTTTATGTTGAGTTGATGAGGATTCAACAACATCGAAGAGATGGTGCAGATGCTGCAAATCGCCATGGCATGCATAGTAAGGGTGCCGGATATGCGACCAAGCATGGATGAAGTTGTCAGAATGATTGAAGAGATCCGGCAATCTGACTAGTAGCAGAGTTGTGGTGGTTGAACTTAACATAGATGCAGAGGATAAGTGGGATCCAACTGTTGTGATGGGATCTTCATCGATCTCGTAAACAGTAGGGTTAACACCCATGCCGCAGAAGAGGCGTTCTGTCCATTGATTTGCTTCGTGATTGGCCGTGAAATGAGGTTTCAGGACTCAAGAGTGCTGAAGAGAAATGGCCTAAAGAAGATGAGATTCTTGATGATAAGTGGGTTCAGGACAGTCGAAAGAAAGGTCAAGAACGCGGGTCTCAGTCCGCTACTGAATTGGAAGATAGTGGTGGTGTAAACAAAGGGCAGTAACAAAATTGGACTGTCTGATTGAATTGGAGGGATTGAATTGACGCAGATCGTCAAGTGAGTATGCGTAGAAAACTCCGGCGGAATAGGTTGAGGTCCGGCGGGCGGCCAAGGCGAGGTTGCCGCCCGCCGGTCAAACGAAAATAATAGATTCTAACCTTGCTTTGATACCATGTAGAAATATTTAATATATAGGGAAAGAGAGAAAGAATCAATTATGTATGTATTGATGTATTATTGATGGTTTTTAATATGTTTACAATGATTCCTATATAAAAGAGTAGAGTAGGTGAGTGTATAGTAGGTGGTAGTAGGTGGTAGTAGGTGGTAGTGGTAGGTGGAGTAAGTAAGTGGAGTTTTTACATTTAACAGACATGATAAATTTATAATTACTAATAATGCACATTGGATCCCAGAAACATGCATTAACAGGTTGTTGATTGACGGAGCTTAGAGAATTGATACAAGGCAAGCTGGAGCAGCATGGGTAGGACTAAACAATAAAGACAATCAGATGGTCAAGCACCAAATATCATTGGGGAAACTACGTGTAGGTGAGAGAAGGGGAAACAAATTACTAACACACGAGGGGTACAAGTGTGTCTGTGATGGGGTGCAAATGAAAGATTGTGGAGGTGCAAGTCTCACTTGCATCCCTCATGTGTTGGTAATTTTTTTTTTCCCCCTTTCTCCTACCTATGTGCAGTTCTCCCAATATCATTTTATGCACCTTTAGCCCTTTCAATGGAAGCTCGAGCATGTTTTGAATCTTTACAATGGTGCATCCAAAGTTGTGTTAAAGCAATACAGGTTCAGATTGATAGTCAAGACTAATGAGACAACTAAACAATGTTAATGATGTTGATTGGCATATTAAAACTGTCTTATTAGATATTAAGGCTCTATCCCCCTTTCTCCTACCTACGTGCAGTTCTCCCAATATCATTTTATGCACCTTTAGCCCTTTCAATGGAAGCTCTAGCATGTTTTGAATCTTTACAATGGTGCATCCAAAGTTGTGTTAAAGCAATACAGGTTCAGATTGATAGTCAAGACTAATGAGACAACTAAACAATGTTAATGATGTTGATTGGCATATTAAAACTGTCTTATTAGATATTAAGGCTCTATGTAAATCTATGAATTATGTATGCATTGTAAAGGTATCTAGGAAGGTGGTTCAAGTTGCTCACAATGCGGCGAAAGTAACTTCTTTAGGTGGTTCAAGCTGTCAACATCAATCACTTTCTCGCAGATGACATGCTTCGTACTACTACCGGCAATGCTGGGAGGGAACATACACCCCTCACTGTTCACCTTCCATTGCCGCACCCACAAATCCAGATATTCAAATTCTAGCAGTTGTAAATTTTTTCTAACCTTCACTTTAATCTTACGCACGAACGAGTTCGGACCACCAGATGCCCACCCACTTTCAGCCATTAATGGACAAACAACTACCACTTCAAGTTTGGCACACTGAACAACATCTGCGACAACGCCACTCTCAATATGGTGGAATACTGCAAGGACAAACGATACAAGAGAGGCATCCAACACAATGTCCAGACATTCTAACGTGCAGCGTTGTTGCCCTCCACGTGCGTTGTCCCACAGCCACTCATTCCACCCACAATACCCTCATGACCCACATCCTCTCTATTGAACCACTATGTGACATTATGCACCACTTGATCTGCCAACTGCTCTTCAAGAATGGTAACAGTTCTTTGCAACTCAGCATTTTCCAATGCAAGTCTCTTTTTTTCTTCGTCTTTCACCCTCAAAACACTCTCAAACCCTCCAACCAGATATACTGATTGCATCTCATTCTTCCTCTTCAAAGTAGTAACTTCTTCCTCTAACTTTGATATAAGTTCATCTTTGTCAATGTTATGCATTCCAAACTCATGAATGCTCATCGCAACTCGCTTACATCTGACCGATCGGTCATCCATTCCACCAATGGGTTTTGACGTGCCAATTGGCGCACCCAACTGCTCCCAAACACATAATACATTTGGTCTTAACATGCTACTTTGTCCACACATGATCGATGTTGTAGGCACATCACCACCATATTCACTACTCCTACTAATGCCATCAGCAATCCCTACTTTAACATCTCATCTCACCTTACACCCTTCGCCTCATTTTGGCCACATGAATCATGACCACTTTCGTTGCCCGTCAAATCCATGTGATCACCTGCAACCATATCCTCTACTCTCAATATAATAATCTTGTGATCATCAGCAACAAGCTGACCCAGACTCACCTGCAAACAACAGACATGAAATTAATTGATGTTAATATGGTTAAACATTCAAATACCAGAAAACTAACTAGTGTAGCTTGACTTTTAGTGCCCCTTTTCGGAAGACGAATAAGCCCTACAATATTGGACTCCCGCGATTCTGAATCTAATCTCACAAGTGCAATGTGAAATAGATAAACAACAAAGAGTCCAAATATGGCAAATCTTTTGAAAAATCGATTTTGAATAAAAAAAATGTCAAAAATGGACTGCTTTGCCAGATACAGAGTCGCCACCTAAATATTTTTGGAAAATTTAGGAAACCCATAACTAATGTCAAAGGCCACGTGTCTATCATCACCAAGATTGTCTCGGCTCGAGAACTTAGGTACAAGAGGGGAAGGTCATGAATTGAGCACCCCCGCTCACCTGATCAAATATCGGCCTCTATTAATCATGAAGTGAATTTTATTTACATTATATGCTTTTGTTTCGATTATTAGACCAACTTACTATGTGATGCACACACACACAGGTATAGACTAATTTGCAAGAATTTGAATATTTGGTTCATGTTTGTTTACAAAATTGTTTTAAATATGTATCACTTGAAAAAGTGATCGCATGTAAACATTACTCAAATTATTCCAATTTAAGTAACTAGCATTCATCCATAGGCATTCAAAACAGTTTATCATTTAAGCATTTATCCTAATGGTAAGCATGCTAGATATGGCAACAATCACACGCATGCGACATGCTAAAGCGAGTAAAGGCTCACCTAGTACTCTAAGCCAAAAAGATGAAAGAGTTAGAAAAATGCATGATCCTAACTATGCAATATGACTAATGCAACACATGCGATATGCAATTACTAAGCTCGGCTACTAATATAGTATATGAATCATTTAAATAGCATATGGTCTAAACACGTATTCAAAGAATGTTTAACTAACAATTCAAGTTAGAATAATGAACCGAGCCTCAGTGCATGCAATACAAGTGGATACAAACATGGAGAATGCTAAACAAAACATGATGCCTTCATCTAACCATCATAAGTAGGTAAATAAAAGAGAGAAAGACGTGGGGTTAGAAGACATACACATTATTAAAATACTGCGCCTTCACACAGAAGGGTCCGAATGAATAAACTAGATAACTAATTAAAACTAAGCTAATTAATTAACTATTACAAACCCAAATGAATAATGTAGCTAAACTACTTAACTAATTATTACAAACCGAATAAAATAATTAGTTAACTACTCTAGCTAATTAAATAATTACAATACGAAACGAATTAGTTATTACAAAGTCACTATTTCAAGCACAACATTAATATTAACATCACTTCACATATCCCAAGGATCGAGGAAGGGTTCATGCATAAATGCATTTCTACCCGAAGAAGACCACTATTTTGCTACCAGATACCTCTCTTGCACAGTAGAACACTTACACTGTTTTTCTACTTCAAGACCAATTTTGTTCTGCTTCAAAAGTACACTGCTAGATTTTGCATAGGTGGCCGGCACATGCCCTAAAACTAACCATCAAAAGTTGGTAAATAAAAGGAAGAAAGACGTGGGGTTGGAAGACATTCACACATACACGCACACTTATTACAACATTTGCCCTCTCGACGGAGGGTCCGAATAATAAGCTAACTAGCTATGCTAATTAAACTAATTATTACAAACCACAACTAATTAACTAACTTAGCTAATTAATTATTACAACACAAATTAAACTAATTAATTACAAAACATGCAATTAAATACAACTAGCTAGTAAAGCGGTAAAATGGCCTTGCGGGCGAGGGAGGCATGCATGCTCGGTCGCGTCCTCCCTGAAATCCACCGCCTTGCCTCAAGATGCCTCTGTTTGCACACTTTTGTACTTCTAAAAATTATGCCAACTTCCAGAATGCTTCTGACCGACCTTAGGAACATGCTGAGGGATGGTCGGCCAAGAGGAGTGGTCATCGACCAAAGTTGATGGCCATCGGCCACTTTTGATAGCCGATCGGCAGCCTTGGTAGCCGGTCGGCAGCTTTGATGGCTGATCGGCCACTGCTTGCTGCAATTTCTCCTTTTGCTGCAATAGAGCACAAACAGAGGCATGGCAGTGTATTTGCAAGGAAATGTTTGTGCAACCACACTCTTTATTATGTCTCAAGCTCAAAAAAGTATAGTGCTCGGCTCTCAAGCCACCAATTGCGCATTTCGATGCTTGATGACCAAAGAGTCAAGCTTGCATAATGTTGATGAATGCACAAATAACATATAAGACTCGAGAGGCCTCCGCCCTATCATGCACAATCAAGGGGGACGGCGACGAAGAAATGAGGCGCGTTTTATCACTTCAAGTATGAAACGCCCCTCGTTTCTCGTGTTTGGATCAACGTCCAATCCAAACACATGCAATGCATCACACATGCAAATAACATGCTATCTAACAATGTTAGAGTGGCACTCATGAGGTTTCATCATATAAGCAATGCATGTATGGCATGTTTGGAGGCTAAAGCATCAAAACAAGTAAAGAGCATCATGCAAGAGGCATGCAATACCATGCTCAATGGACTTAAACCAACCCCAAACAGACCTCATGCATGCCCAAACAATGGCCAAAATGTGCTAAAACTTAAACACAAGAAGCAAGAAAAGCATGCTCAACTCATGGCTCGCAAGCAAGACACAAAGCTCAACCCTCAAACGCATTGAAAGAGTGATAAACATGAGAGTATAACAAGGCTATATACTCTAAAATTATGTATTAAATGATGCCATATCACTCAAACAACACAAGTATAGCATGCAAGAGGCCCTAAAGCACAAGGCTGGTAAAGAGCAATACATAATGAGCATGCAATACTTGTGACAGAGTTCAACCATGCCAAAACAAAACTAGCTCTGAACAGAGTTCAACCATGCCAAAACAAAGACCAAAACATGCTGAAGAGGGAGCCCAAAAGCTTATACAAGCATGCATACACATTGGCTCACAAACAAGGCATGAAGACACAAATCTCAAACACATTGAAGGAGTGGAAAATGTGAGAGTGTGGTAATGAAATATGCTCTGAAATAACATGCCAAATGATACCAAAACATGCAAATACCTCAAGCCAAGCATGCAAGGTACCTCAAAACTCAAAGCTATTGAAGGCACTTGCACTATAGCTATACAAAGCATGGCTCATATGACCAAGACCACTCAAAATAGTCCTAAAGCATGTCAAAACATTATCAAAAATGTGCTGGAATGGAGCCAATACATGCTAAAATAATAGGCTACAACATCAAGCATATTAAGCTAGTAAGCACAATTTGCACCACAAGTACAAAATGCAAGCAAGAAGTGACCAAACCAGCCAAAATCAGAGTTATATCAGGTCCTAAAATTCACAAAAACATGCTTGAAAAGAACTAACATAAGCCACAAAAAGATGCTATTTTACAAGGCTAACAAGGCAAGGCATGGCATGGAGAGACAAGAAGTGGAGGCTATCCCCTCCTATTTGGAACCTCAAAACAAGTTTTCTACCACTGAAATTCCTCTGCAATTCGGTGGTTTTAAGGCCAAAAAGAAGTTGTTTGAAAAGCTTGAAAGATAGCTCAAAAGGCCTTACAAGCCAAGGAGCAAAATGGAGGAAACACCCACTAGCCAAACAAGGCTCAAACCAACACTTTTAGAAATGAAAAATAAAGGAAAAATAGAGGTTTTTGTAGTTCAACACCACCCCAAAAAAAGCCCTAAAGTAGTTGAAAACTATGGCAAAGCTAAAAGGGAGGTGAGTGATTACCTTTGAAACACAGCAGCAAAATAGCCACTTTGTTGGCTCAAATGACCTTCCAACAGCCCAAAAATAAGTTCCGAGGGACCTCAGCCCATAGATATGCAACTTTGATGAAGGATGCCTAGGCAAACTAGTTGTGTTTCTCTACTTCTATGCACAAAATGGCAAGAGAGAGAGACAGAGATTTTACTCTAAAAATTTTATAGAAAGAGAAGGAGTTTAGTGAGAGAAGCTCTCAAACTTTTTAAAATGTTCTAACCCTCTAAAACAATAGATATGGCATCCATATATAGCAAAAAGAGAGGATTTGGTCGAAAATATCTGAGTTGGGATAACTGGCACAAGCTGGAAACAGCTGGAGGAGAAATATCTTCAAAAATTCTAAGTTTGGATCACTCTTGGCCGGCCGGCCATCTTTGGGGCCGACCTGCTACTTGTGATGGCCGACCGGCCATCTCCATGGCCGACTGTGCACATTTGTGGCTGACAAGACATTCTGCTCTGCAGGTTCAACTTCAAACGGGCATAACTCCTTCATATGGACTCCTTTTCAGGTCATTCTTGTGTCCAAATTGAAGCCCTGAAAGTAAACTTTTCAATAGTTGTAGCCTTGCATCAAAATTTCAAGTGTGCTAAGAAATATCCCTCTTTTAGTGAAGACTGCTCATTTCTGACTCAATCGGATTGATGCTTAACTTCAACCAACCATATCTCCCTCATCCGGACTCAACTTTAGGAGATTCTTGAGTGAAAAATGAAGCCCCGGAAGTCTTTTTTCCAACGGTGGTGGACTCATAGCTTAAATCTAAGTGTGTAGATGGATAGGCCTGATTTAGCGAGAGCTACTTGACTCTCTCTCAACGATTAATGCCCATCTTTTCCCCCAACTTGGTTTCTTCCCTCTCATCTTCTTTTCTTCAACTCCAAACCCCTAAACAAGATGTTTTAAAGATTTTTCAAAGAGTTCACCTCTCTTTCATTTATTTCCACTTTGTCCTTGCTCGGTTTACTGAAAAGCGCAACATTTAACGAAATGTGAGCCTCGGAGCATCGCAGAAACCTTTTTCAAAATATTTTGAAAGAGAGGGTTTTAAGATCTAAAATCTTTTTGGTCCAACAATGGGGTGTGAGGTTTGGATTTGGAGTTCTCCTTGCCAAAGAAGTCAAACCTTTGCATAGCATAGCCTGCATCACTAAGTAAGCAATCAGCAGCGCCCAAGTCTTAAGAGCGGTCAAAAATGGGGTGTCTATAGCTGGTAGGTTAGAAGTGATGGCCTGTCAGCCACAAAAAGTGGCCTGCCGACCACTGTTGCCTGGTTCTTCCTATTATAACAAAGAGCAAACAAAGCAAGAGCAGGGTATTCCCAAGGGTTATTAGCATAACTCACCCCTCCTTATAATTAAACAGCTCAAAAGAGTGGCAAAATTTGATTCACAAACCATCAACGAATGCAATTTCATTGCATGATGGCTCATGAACCAAAAATGTGCAAGTTCAATTAATGCAACAAAACCACCTCCCTATCATGAATGATCGAAGGAAGTAGTTAACAATAAATATTGAGCCGTTTGCATCACTCATGTGTATGAAACGACTCAATACTCAAGGGTTCAATTAATGTCCAATTGAACCCAACAAAGTTATTATCTTGTATCATTTTTAGTCCCCAATTTTATTACTCCATTTTAAATTACCAAGCATTCTTTAGTTCAATAAGTCCAAAAGTGAGTTTAAGTTGCCTAAAGGAGAGAAGTGTCAAATCAAAAGTCTGTTTAAGGCATAAGAGAGATGTCATGCTATTCATAATGAACCCCTAAAAGAGATTAAACCATTAACCATGACAACCTCAATCTCAAGCTTAAAAGAACAATAGGTTTGAAACAACTCTCAAAGAAAAGCCAAGCAAAAGCCAAGAAATGAGGGAGGTTGTAGAGGTGATTAACGATGATCACAAGTAAGGAAAGCCATAAATAAACACTATCAACTCAAATAGGATGATGGCTAAGGCCTACACCACCAAACCTATGAGGAAAATTGCACTACAAGCATGCAATACAAAGCTCAAATGCAACAAGCAGCTAAAAACAATCCTAAAACAATGCTAAATTAGTCCTAAAACATGCTGGAATTTAGCTAAACATAACTAGAACAATAAGCTAAAACGTGGAGCATACTAGGCTAGTAAACAAACACAAGGAGGGAAGGCTAACCCTTCCAATTTTGGGACTTCAAAACAACATTTTAGTCACTGAAAAAGCTTTGAAAATCAGTGTTTAAAAGTTCAAAAAGAGATGGTGTAAAGATGGGAAACACAAGGATAAAGGCTAGAAGAACAAAGTGGAAAGAAAGGTGAACCACCCCTCCACCCTTTGAGGCCTTAAACCATAAGTTTCAACCCAAAAATATAGAGTTTATACGGCCCAAAAACAAAGGAAAAACAATAGGAAAAAGAGTAAATAAAGCAAGAAGAGAAACAAAGCTTTATACCTCTTGAAGAGGATAACCAATTCTAGGCAACAAATCAAGGCAAACACACCCTCAAGAGCTCAAACTAGGCTCAAAGGTACCTTAACTCAAATATGGTGAGGTTTGATTTAGAGTGTATATGTAAAAGGTTGCAAAAAAGCTAAGAAATTACAAGAGAGAGAGAGAGAGAGAGAAAATTTTTTCTCTAAAAATTCCAACCTTGAAAATAGAAGGGGAGGCCTCCTATATATAGAAAACCATGCAACTCCCTCAGAAATATCAATACATACATGTATAAGAAGATGTATGCATTTGTGCCAACAGTTGGCACAGCTAGCACAGCTGGTAGAAAAATATCTGCAAAACATACTTGTGGCCGGCAGCCAAAATCAATGGCTGGCAGCCCATAAAAGTGGTTGGCAGGCCACAAGAGGTTGCAGGCTTGAAGATCTCTGGTTTTGGTCCAAAAATAAGGCAACAGGTGCGTAGGGTTTGAAAGGCTTAAAGTTGTGGCATTCTGTTGAAGACTCCAAGCACTCGACAAGCATATACACATTCATCATTGGGTGTGCAAGTGGTGACATCAAAGTCGTAAGGGAGGTCAAAATAGGGTGTCTACAGTTTCCCTTCTTTGACAGAACTCGAAGTCATGAGATGACATGAGTGAATGTCAAAGCCCGAAGATGACCCATTTTGACAAGGCCGTAAGACTTGGACAAACAATCAAGACAGAAATAAATGGTTGCACTCGCAGGTTACCTACGTATCCATTTATAAGGAATCAAACCAGCGTAGTTCTGGGGTAAGATGCAAATGAAAACTCATGATCATGCAAGGTGATGCAATAATCAAACCAGCATATCCGTTTGAAAACTAGACTCACACGCTTCGCGAAGCAGGCTATTTTGAAAACTCATGATCATACAAGGTGATACAATAAGCAATAACAGGTGCAATAAGCAAGATAAAAATATATGAATGCGTAGTTTCAAGCTTAAAACTAACACAGGTTCCATGCAAAAAGATCCAAAACACAGTCTAACTAAGCAAAAACGCAGGACGAGGAAAGAAAACACTGCTTAGGGTTCTGTTTCGTGCGTCTTGAGAAACTGAGAAATGAAAACTGCTTGGGGTCGCATTTCAAGTGTCCCGAGATGAAAACCGCTCAAGGTCGCATTTCATGCGTCCCGAGATAAAAGAAAAATCGCTCAAGGGCACGGTTCACGTGTCCCGAGATAAAACCCGCCCAAGGCTGAGCTTCACCACTACAAGAAATTGCACTTTTGGCGACTACTTTTGGCGACGACGTCATTTTTCCGTAGCGAAAAGTATATTTTTAGCGACACAGTGATCAATTTCGTTGGGAAAAGTAGACCTTTACTAACGCAATTTACTATCGTCGCTAAAAAAGCATAACATTGACTAGGCGCCAAAAATAGTGGTTGGCGCCAAAATTTCATAACTTTTAGCTACGAGACTTATTTTTTAGCAACGCAATAAGCGTCGCTATTAATGTGCTTACTTTTGGCGACGACAAATTGGCATGGGCAAAGAGTTAAACATTTAGCGACGATAATACTGTTCGTCGGTAAAAGTTTTGGTAGTGAAATGAGGTGATTTAGTTACTTGTATTTTTATTATAATTTTTCAATTTTTTTAAAATATTCTAATTATTGAATTGTAAAATTAAAGTGATCATCGAATTAGATCACAAAATGAATCCATCAAGCCCAAAAACACTCTTAAGTTTAGATAGCTAATTTGAGATAATCAAAACTTTTTCAAAGAATCTGGTTAAATTATCAATTTCAATATGTTTGATTTTATTTTTAGAAACTTATTTTAGAATTGTTTTTCTTAAAAAACTTTTAAAAAAAAAATTGGTGAAAAAATTAAAAAATACTTATTATTTTTGTGTAATTTTATTTTTTATGAGGTCATAAATAATTTTTTAAAATTTAAAAATATAATTTTGATTTTTAGTGTTCAAATTAGTTTAATTTTTTTATTTATTTATAACATTCATTCCAATTTTAATAATCTTTTAAAAGATCAGTTAAGTTTAAAATGGCATTTATTTATAACATTTATTGATCATTCCAATTTTATTTATAACATTTATTTATAGCATTTTATTATTGTTATAAACCCACCGAAACACATGAAAATCAAAATCCCAAAATCCCTAAAATATTATTGGCGCGAACTTTCCCCGGTTTTGATCATGGATGGTTCCTTAATCCCCGCTGATTTGGGTTCCTTACTCTTCTCTCAGTTCTTAGGGTTTTTGAAGCTAATCAATTTCAAAGAAAACTGAAGGTAGTTCTCTCTCTCTCTCTCTCTCTCTGATCGATCGATCGATTTATTATATAAATATATATTGAATATAGTTGCTGTGTATTTTGATATTAAGGATCAAAGACTATTTATTGATCTCAGGTCCCATAGAGAGAAGAAAGAGATTCCAGGTCCCATAGAATTTTGAAGGATTCGTTGGTGCCGTTTGCTGCTGCCGTGCGAGACCATCGGTGATTCAGGTTTGTTCCCTCTTTGCTTTGTATCTCACTTCCCCTGCTTCTCTCTCTCAATTTTTTAACTGAAGCTATGTATGTCTATTTTCAGTTTGTCTATTCTGTAACTGAAGCTATGTATGTCTATTTTCACTTTGTCTAATAGCACTCCTCAAATCAATTTGATTGTCTTGTGAAAAAGTTATTACTAGTAGTTGAACTCCTCCATGACCCTGTTTTCCTAATACATAATCCTAATCTGTAGTAAATGAAGATATTCGTTTTATTGTTGAATCAGTGGTCCTAAAGATTTAAATAGGTTTCTGTGGGGGTTTTTTTGTGGAAAGACCATAGATTAAGGGTCTAGAGGGTGTGAGAAATGTATGGCATTTGAGATAAATAGGTTTGAATTGGCTTGATTAGTGAGTGACAAAGTTCTTTGGATGGATGTTAAGAAAATTTGCGATTGAATCGGTGATATAAGAGGCACTATGCATTCAAATATGAATGGCATTTCTCGAGTTTTGGATTACCAAAAATAACAAAAGCGAGATGTGCATCATTTGCCTTGATAAAGACCCAAATTAAAACTAGATGGCTCAACCTCATGTAGATTCAGGGAAAAAAAATTAAAAATAAAAATAGTCCAAATTAAATCATATTTTTACATTGAATTTGGTGTTTTTATGTCATTTGGTCATACCGACCTATCATGAGCTTGGAACTCGATTGATCTCGTGTTGGTCTTGAAAAATATGTTGAACTTTGAGTGCAATTCAAAGTTGGTCGTCATGTTGGTAATGAGGACGAAGAGAGAGTAAATAGAAAAGAGGTTTTTGTTTTTATTTTATTTTTTGGGGGTTTAGTATGGGATTACTTCTAAGTTAAGTCTTGTTTTTGGTTAATTTAATGGGTCATTGGGCTTATCATTGATTCAATTTTGTGATTTACGTGGTTGAATTTTTTATAAATCTAGGGGGAATGAGTCTAACTTGGAGTTACTAGAGCCATCAAAATATCATTGCGCTTGATTTTTTATAAATGTTAGAGGAAGGAGTCTAACTTGGAGTTATCAGATATTTACGTGAACACATTCATATTTTGAAGGCTTATGCCAACAAGTGAAGATATGTTGATAAGATTTATTCTTTTCAAACTTTATATTGTCTGATGGGAGCTATATCAATGTCTCCTACTTATTTGATACATATTAGTATGAGCCATGCCTTTGATTGTTATTTCTAATTAACATACATGCCATGAAGCATGGGTACAGGTATGAGTATGGGTATGGATGCGTTGATCTGATAAAATCCAAAAAAAGTAGAGTGTGGAGTGCAATGCGGGTATGGGTGCGGCTTGAACTTGGTATATCAAATTTTAGTGCTTAAGAGACACTTGGATCTCAAAATTATGTTTTCAATGATTCTTGTGTTATACTTTGTTGTAGAATGTTCTTTGTTATTAAGATTTCAAATATTATTTTTGGGAATTGATTGGGATAATGACTTATTTGTCATATAAATATGTATATTCTATTCTTTGTTACGTGGCAATGTTTCTTCTTTGCACAAAGTCTATTTTCTTTTCTTTTCCTTCTTTTTTTGTTTGTGGGGGTGGGGAAGGAGTAGGTATTGAGAATCTGTCATTTCGGTTATATAATGTTAGGGTGCTTAATTGAAACAAAATTGGTAGTTGGCCATTCAACGCAATGCAGATTTTGTGATGTTTGATTTTCCTTGTATTTGGAATGTTCCAATAGTTTTCGATTCATTTCCAATTTTATATGATGGCCCAAATGATAAAATTTCTTTCGTTCCTTTCTTTTGCATCTTTTCCATTGCACCATTTGAAATTTGTCAAGTACCTTTGCCGTAAACTTGTCACTAAGGTATGGGATATGTTTCTGAAATGTCTAGTTGGACATGCCCAACAAATATGTTTAAGTTGTAGAGCTTACTACAAAACTATGCATAAAACTCCCATCATATGCGTAACAAAGCCATGTTTTGGTAACATATTTTACCTTTAATAGATAATTAATAAATAAAATAAATATGAAATTGGGATTGCGAATTAGATAAATTTGACACATATACGTACCGGCACCTAATGCCCATACTTGAGTCCTTATAACATAGCGATTTTTGTGTCAGGGAATGGGGATAGGAAATGGGTTTGTTTTATTATTTTTTATGTTATTCTGAGGGTAACTCTTGTTTGGATTTCTATTACAATCTGCAGAAACTGTTTGGATTTCTATTACATATTGTTCAAACATTAGAGACTATATTTATATAATTTATCTTCAATTATTTTTTATTTTTTATTTGGACCGGAATCTGATTGTTTATATGATGAAGTTAACTACTAGGCAAATCATAAAGTCTTCAAAGAGTAAGATGAATAAATCATTTAATAATTCTTTGGCTATTTATTTACATTTAAAAAATTTAAAATTAATAGTTGAATTTGTAAATTATTTTAGCAATTTAATTGATCCAACCAAACCATGTTGTCCTTTTGAGATTTATATGTCTTTGAATGCATACTAATATGCGATGTGATCTATTTCAACCATGAGATTAAACATGCTTATTTATTCAAACCATTCATGAAATTTTCATAAACCCTTATAACTAACATTATTTACCGTGCCTTGAGACGCGAACACATAGTAAATAATAATAATAATAAATAAAAGGTTGTGTCCTATTGGTATTAACTACTATCTTATGATCAGCTATGGACAGGAGTTGGATGTTAATTTCTGATAGATTCAGTCAGCCATATGTAGATGGGGTGAATTCATTTATTGAATTTGCAAAGGTTCATTTGGGTGAGGGTAGGGAGATTAAGTGCCCATGCATCAACTGTTGTAACTTTTATAAGCAGGAGTATGATATTGTGAAGGCTCATTTGCTCATAAGTGGGATGATGGTATCATACACCACTTGGTTAGAACACGGTGAACTTCCAGAACACAATAACCTTGATGAAAGCAATGGGGAGAATGATGAGGATAAAGATGAATATGATGAACTGATAGAGGACTATCACAGGGGGAATTTTATGGAGGGTGATACCCTAGAAAGAGAGGATGTACGACACTTTGATAAATTGTTAGATGCTTCCCAATGTTGCTTGTACCCAGGTTGCAAAAACTCGGATACTTTGTTATCATTCGTTATTCAGATGCTACATGTGAAGGTAGAAAATAGGTGGAGCAATAAGTCTTTTGACAAGGTTTTGGAGATACAAAGGCGATTCCTACCAGAAGGCCACGTGGTGCGGGGTCAATTCTGAGTGCAAGAAGTTACTACGTGACTTAGGCTTGGTGCGAGCTCATCGATGCATGTAAACATGATTGTGTCTTTGTACGGAAGGAGAATGCTCACTTGGAAAAATGTCCCACATGTCAAGCATCTAGGTCTGCGAGTAAATGATAGCAAGGGTAAGAAGATCCCTCACAAGATATTGCGTTACTTCCCATTGACACCTAGGTTGAGAAGGCTGCATGTCTAGGAAGGCGGCAAAAGACATGAGATGGCATAGTGATAAGCGTGTGGATGATGGTGTAGGGAGGCATCCGGCTGATTGTAAGAGTGGAAGGAATTTGATTTGCATTATCGAGTTTGCCAGAGACTCGCAATGTTAGGTTGGGCCTAGCCACCGATGGGTTCAATCCTTTTGGGAACATGAGCACTTCTTATAGCATGTGGCTGTCATACTCATGCCCTATAACCTCCCACCTTGGAGATGTATGAAGGCCCCATTTTTCATGATGTCCTTACTTATTCACGGGCGTAATCAACCGAGGACTGATATTGATGTCTACCTAAGGCCATTGATTGATGAGTTGAAGGAGTTGTGGGAGAATGGTGTGATGACTTACGATGCCTCCACTGAACAGACCTTCCGGATGCATGCAGCTGTAATGTGGACCATAAATGACTTCCCTGCATATGGTGACTGATCCGGATGGAGAACTAAAGGTTATTTGTCTTGCCCTCCTTGTAATGATAATCCGTTGTCACGCGGGTTGATCAGTAAGATCGGGTGGGTGGGTCATCGAGCTTACTTGCCTGATAACCACCTTTGGAGGAAAGACAAGAAGTTTGATGGTTTAACTGAGCTTAGAAAGAAATCCTTGGATTTCTGGGTGGAAAAAGTAATGGCTCAATTGGATCAATTCTTGGAAGTCAAGTTTGGAAAGGATCCTACCAATAAGAAAAGACCACGAGAGTCTGAAGAATTGAATTGGACAAAGAAAAGCATAATGTGGGAGCTACCGTATTGGAAGAAATTAAACCTTTGACACAATCTTGATGTCATGCACATTGAGAAGAATATTTGTGAAAACTTTTACGGAACGATGTTGGCCATAGATGGGAAAAACAAGGACACGTACAAAGCACGTGATGATTTGCAAGAAATGGGCATAAGGCAAGAATTGCATCTCTGAGAGGAAAGATAACGGATCCGTTGTAAAGCCTCGGGCAGCCTACACATTGGATTCTCGACAAATAGATGGTTTTTGTGAATTCTTGAAGTCTATTAGTTATCCTGATGGCTATGCAGCAAACATCTCAAGATGTGTGACTTCTAAAAATGGAAGATTATCGGGCATGAAAAGCCATGATTGTCATGTCCTACTTCAGCGACTTCTACCAATTGGCATGCGTGGTTTTGTGAACAAGGAGATCATACAACACTATTTGAGTTGGGCAACTTCTTCCAAGAAGCGTGCTCAAAAACATTAAAAGGCGGTGATTTGGAAAAAATGGAGGAGCAATTGTGCTCATACTTTGCAAGTTGGAGAAAATTTTTCCTCCGGCTTTCTTTGATGTGATGGTCCATTTGGTACATTCACTTGCCCGTGAGGCCATGTTTTCTTTGGACGGTGCAATATCGATGGATGTACCCAATCGAAGGTAATCATTATGAACATATGGTTATTTATTAATTTGTTATAACTAAAATATTGTGCAAAAATCCACCCATAAAAGAGTATTGTTAATGAAGTAATTTTCTTGCATCAAGAAGCATAATTTTCATTGTGAATTTTTGTTGAAGGTTTCTCGGGACTTTGAAAGGGTATGTCGATAATAGAGCACGTCCGAGAAGGTTCTATCATTTGAGGCTTACATTGTCAAAGAGTGTCTTACTTTTTGTTCAATGTACTTAAAGGGATTGATAAACTGAGCGAAATGATGATGGTGGTGAGCGTGGTCCGGGATGGAGGTCTTCACTCAAAATGCTCGTCTATTCTCACCTATCACAAGGGCTCTTGACCCTTCATAAAATGAGCGAAATGGCTCATTGGTTTGTGTTGTACAATAGCTACGAGGTGGAGCCATATATTGAGTATGTATTTAAATTTAATTACGTTTATGCATAATCGTTCCATTTTGTTTCGAACTCGCTAAGTTAATTACGTGTATAACATTTCCTTGGGTAGGGAAGCGAAGAATATTTTACATAATCTACAAGGGCGTGACATAACTCGGGTACAACGAGAAGAATTTCCAAAATGGTTCAAAAATCGTGTAAGATATACTCTGAAAATAATAGCGAATACAATTGTTGAAACTTTCAAATCACATTAACTTAGTACACTTGTTATATGGTGTTTTATGTAGATGAATGATTTGCGACGAAAGGGTCACACTGAAGCAATGACGAATTGTGGTCATTAGCAAATGGTCTGGATCGGTAATTGACTTTTATTCAGGTGCATCTACAATGGAATTCGATTCCATACTAGAAACCGTGAAAAAATCGTCGTACTGCCGAGAATAGTGGGTTGGTCGTGAAGGGGACCATAATGGGAACCAAATTAATTTTTCTGACTACTTATGCAAAATATAGAATTGAAATACTTGCATGGGGTGCAGTGGTTTTGTTCCAATGTGAATGGTATGACACGGTCACAAGAATAGAATATACTCAGATGAACATGTCACAAGTATTGATGTTACAAGACTTTGGTATAAAGATGACCAATTTGTTCTACCTAGTCGGGTAAGACAAGTATTCTCGTCAATGATACCAAAAAAGGCAAAAATTGGAGAGTCGTTGAGCGTGTTAAGCATCGGGGTATGGGATATACGGAGGCGGGATGATGTCTCTAATGATGCTTTTCAACGAGGATGAAACTCTTGATGGTGTTGGGGTAGTGATCCAAAATAATGATGTTCAATACTGGAGGATGATATGGATCTGAGATCGTTTTCAATGATCAACTAATGGCAGAGAATTTAGTTTGCAATGATGACGATGACGACACAATCATAGAGTATAATGATGATGAAGATGATGAACTGCATAGACAACCTGATGTTGATGCAGATCCTGATATAGATCTTGATATAGATTATGATATGTAGTGTTTGATATAGATTATGATATGTAGTATTTAATTTTTAATTATATGGACAAGTGTTATAGTTTAATAATAAATTGCTTGGTTTACATTGCATGGCATTGTTTTTCAAATTTCATAGCATTGTTTCTCTATTTCATTTCATTTAATTATATGCCATGTGTACAGTTACAAAGATGTCCAGAAACGGTAAATCATTTATGAAGCCCGGCAGCTTAGTCCAGAAGATGACGAAATATGAGAAGGATAGGAAAAAAACAATCCAGAACAATAAAATCAGATTTGATGCTCTAGGGATAAAGTCCCTCAAGAATTCAATGTTTGGTTCTATTGAAAAGGACAATAGTGAAAGTTGTAGGATGGGAAAGAGAAAGGTGGGTGGCCCGATAATGGCGAGGACTATCAACCACTTGATGATGATGAAGGATGAGTGCTTCAAGTGATAATGGCGAGCCTTTTGATTCTCAAGTGATTGAGGTAATAAATTTGTGTTTAAAAAGTAATTTCTCTATTTTTTCCACTTGTTATATTACTTGTGGTATGTTTAGTTATTTCAATTTTTTTTTTTTTTATTAAGCAACCTTAAATTATTGAAAATGTACTAACAATTCTTTTTTATATTATGTCAGGATATTCATATGGGTCCCGGTAGGAAAACAAATAGGTGTGCAGCTCGCCTAATAGCATCACAAACACCTAGGAAAGCAGTATTCTTGATGAAGATACACTTACTCTTCGAGGCGACACTGTATGCACAAGTTAATCATTCAGAGAGCACACACGAGGTCTCGACCCAACCTATCCATCTTCCCGCCTTACATACTAGGCCCGATCAGCTCCCTACCTCCGCCACTCAGCCTAACCACCTTTCAAGTCCTGTGACTAACAGTGGAGGTGAGAAATAAATGACCACTTAAATGAAATGATAGTTTCTTATCTCAATATTTATTTAGTGCATTCATGTTTTATGTCAACTAAATTGAATAAAATTTTGGTCATAATAGCATCAATTCTAGTTTTAGGCAAGAAAGCGTGTCACGAGGACCGACCGAGGAAAGAATGTGGAGAAGATTAGAAAGGAGCGTGGTGATCGAATACTGTTACACTAAACCATTTGACCAAAAGCAATAGAAGGGATTCGCCACACCGCTAGCAATTTGCTCTTGGTCAACAAATTCGAGTACATGCCCCAGTTAAAATGATGGATGGCTAGAAATTGTCTTTGGGTTAAGAGAGTCCATTGTTACAAGAGTTGGGGTAATTTGAAATATGTGTTATATATTTAACATGTTATTTATGTTAATCAATGATATATAAAATATATTGAATTTTATTATTTCCAATTGACAAACTTTTAACTTTGGGGACTACAATAATGATGTGGATGTGAGATGTATTATTGATCATAAGTGCCAAACTTTGTACAATGAATGGAAAAGTAGATTACACACACACTACAAATCCCTTAAAGAAGACAATGTATCGACCTCAAAAGTCGATACTATATCCTTGTACAAAGGATGATTGGGAATGGATGATCGACAATCGTGGGAAAGCTGATGATTGGAAGGTATTTATAAAAATATTTACTAAAGTAACATCCTCTTGTATATTAATACCTAATTTTTGTTTAATTTGTAGGTAAAAGTCGAGAATGCAATGAAAGCGAGAGGTTGTGTGAAGTATAATCATACGAGGCTCGAGATCATTTGCATCATGACATCTATCATTGTAAGTGTAGATTTACAAATTTGAATATAGTAAATTATAAATCTGAAATTATTGATTGACTAGAAAATCTAATGAAATGGAAGGTACAAGGAAGCAAACCGACTATTACGAAACTATTCGAGGACACCCTAGCGTCACCGACATGGGGGAGTGTGGATAAATAACACAGCTGAGGAACACCATGTAACCATAAGCCTTTCAATTTCAATAATAAATGTTTGCATTTTGATATTATGTGTTAAGCTTATTTATGTTTCATTCATAGGCCACTATGGTTTCAAAGATTCTTTGAGCAATCTCAACCTAGTGTCACACATCCATTGTGCGAGGAGCGATTTCCAGAGAAGTACTTGGGAAGAGGTCGGTCTACTTGAAGGATACGGGATCCACAAGAACGATTACTTCATCTTCTACACATTTGAGGCTCCTAACTCCGAGGTGATTGTTCTTCAGCAGTTAGTTGACCAACGACAACAATTAGTGACCAAGGAAGCGGTTAGTTGACGGGCTCAAAACATGAGTACAATGCAAACTATCATTCAAATGTTGGCGACAAAAATGGGATAGATCTAGCAAACATTAGGGGTTAGTTCCAAGCAACAATGTCGTGGAGGATCCATCGGTGTAAGGGAGGATGAAACTTCTCTCGGTTGAAATAGAGGTAAATTTGACACCTCATTAAATTGATTTACTTTATTTAACCAATCCTAATAAAATTGTATATTATTGTTGAAGTTAATGCATTAATAAAATACTCATGTTTTTATCTTTTTGTTCACAGGTTGGTGATGGATGTTCGTGGTTCCGTAGTGATATATATTGTTTTGCGTTGGCATTCATTTAATTTTTCTTTGTTTTAGTTTTATAGGTTTTTCTATTCAATGTTTATATACTTTTTGAAATTATTATGTTTGGAATTGTAGGATATAGTTAGCCGCATTTTAGGATTCTTATGTTTAATATTGTTGGATATTTGAATAAAATTTGGGATATTGAAATGCAAATGAGTTATAAATGCATGGGAAAGCATTTATCATGTATGTTCACCATGATCATTATAGTTCCCCTATGATATATAATGGATACAATCTGTTGGGATGGTGCGGTTCATAATCTGTTATGTTTTAGTATTGTGGGTGGCGACCCTTGCATTACATCTTTGACACAGTGTACAATCTGCAATGTCTCTTTGGCGGCCAGCGTTACTCTGTACTGGTTTTTGCCTTCTTGGCTTTGCTTTGTTTTGTGGTTTTGTTTTTGCTTTCTTTGGTTGTTCTTGATTGGATATAAACTCCATGTTAGAGCTCAACCAATCATGGCATGGAGACAAAAAAAATCTTCCATTTTCTTTATTGGTTAGTGGTAACTACTAACAAAATGATCTACAAAAGAGATCTCACATTATTGCACACCAATGAGTGAGTGAGTGGTTGTGTGTGAGTTTTACTTGGGAATACTTTATTGTGCATTGGGAATTTCCTTTATTGTGCACAGGCAAGCACTCACAAATT
The DNA here is from genome assembly GCA_025200525.1 of Camellia lanceoleosa. Lineage (NCBI taxonomy): Eukaryota > Viridiplantae > Streptophyta > Magnoliopsida > Ericales > Theaceae > Camellia > Camellia lanceoleosa. Next base: position 44,609,803 of record CM045760.1, read on the forward strand.
AATGGCAACAATGATGTTGATGATGAGAAAAACAACACCAAAGAAGAAGAAGAAGAAGAAGAAGTTTCTAAAAATCCATTTTTCTCTTCATGGAAGAAGACTTTAATCAAATCATTTGCGGAGATGGATGAAGATCTCTGTCACAATGTTACTATTGATACATAATGCAGTGGCTCAACATCGATGCGATTACTCAAAGCAGTATTGTTCAATACACAAATTTGGATGCGAGTTGATAATAAGGTGATGATAATTGAATATTGATCAATGATCGTTCAAATTTTCAGGGCGAACACTTGGTGATTGCAAATTTGGGGGATTCGCGTGCAGTTCTTTGTGCGAGGCGAAAGATCAACTTGTTTCTGTCCAACTCACAGTCGACTTGAAACCGAATCTTCCAAGTAGGTTGCGATCTCTTTCAATACCTCTTCAATAAAAGATTAAAATGTTGTGACATTTGACTCTTTTTCTTTTTGCCTTTTCCTTCTCCTAATGTTATTGAGATGAAGCGGAGAATTAAGAATAGTGAGGAATAGTTTTTGCATTGGAGGAAGAACCGGCGGTGTTTGGGTATGGATGCTGGCGAGATTGCCCTGGGCTAGCGATGGCAAGGGCTTTTGGAGATTTTTGCTTGAAAGATTTTGGACTAATCTCAACCCCTGAAGTTTTGTTATAGGAAGCTTACAGACCAAGATGAATTTGTGGTTTTAGCAACTGATGGGGTAAGAATTCTCAAGCAAAGTGTTTAATCTCAATATACTCTTCTTTTTTAGGGTTGAAAAACTTCAGAATTTTTTTTGAAGTCTTGAAATGAAGGTATGAGCATGATCTTGAATATCTGTGGGTGAGTTTGGTTAAGATAGAAGTGGTGGAAATTCAAAAAAGAGAAAAAAAATAAAGTTTTCTCGTGTTTTTGTTTAACATGATAGAAAGTGCATGAAAGTTCATTCTTTCGTACAATTCATATCAGCATTGTAAATTGACCTCCAATTTCTTGCAAAACACATTTTTTTTTCCTTCTCTTTTTTCCTTATGAAAGTAGCCACACTTGGGACTGTAAACAAGCCAAGTAGTAAAATGAAGAACACCCCCTCTCTCTCTCTCTCTCTCTCTCAATTAGAAGGTACTCATTATGTTTTTTCAGGATGAGAAGGATGCTGTTAGAAGTCTTGATCTCTTATACAGACGGGTTGAGGTATCCACTGCTCATCCTATTTAATCTAGACCTCTGAATGGATGTCAGGTTTTTAATTTCCGTTCAACTTGTACGACTAATGCCATTTATTTATTGACTAATGATCTGCTTTATGCAAGTTTGTCTTGGATCCTTTGTGTAACCTGTAGTCTATGTTCTTTCTTCTTTGTACATGTGTGGCAACTTGTTGCATTGCCGAGATGGCAATTGTATCAATCCTATGAAATTTTATATTTTTATGGATTGCTTCTTATTTTCCATAACGAATCTTCTAGTCTGCTAAAATCCTAATAAGTTCTTACCAGCAGAATAATTTCAGCCTACCTCATCTTGCATGACATGATTAGTGTGTCCTTTTCTCTTCCCAACCTTTCTTTCGAATTTCAGTTGTGTTGCTTCTTTACCTGTTCATTTATGTAGATATACATCTGAGACTTGCCTAACAATGTAGACAGGTCATTTCTGATGATAACAGGTCATTTCTTTCATCTCTTTCTCTCTATACATTATTGCTTTTTTCCTGTCCCTCAGTTTTGGAATATGTGAATCTGCTTTGGCTAAAACTGTGTTCTTATACATGTCCTGATGCTATTAGGTTGAGTACGACATTGGATGAAGTTAGTGTATACCCCATACCTGCAGCACTTTACCTCATAAAAAATTTGCTTCAGGTAAGTTGCATTTCTTTTCTTTTCTTTTCTTTTTTTTCACAGGTGGCAGTGGCTTTGGCCTTCCTGATTTCTTAAACATTACTTTATCTGGCAGTATTACATCTTTGCTTATGTGGATGCCCGGGTACCGAATCTTGAAGAACCTCAATATTATCGATCTTGGTGTGTTATCTGAAATTATTCTTAAGAGGAAGTAAGTCATACATCATTAGCACTAGGAATTATGTTCTTCATATGAAAGAGGAAGTAGAAAAATTGAAAGAGTACAAATTTTTTGGGTTAAATTCCATGTCAACATAATTTTTTTGATATCATGACTAATATCCATGTATAGAAGGATCCATGAACCGAGCTTTTTACCAACTAATGAGAAGTAAACTAAGCTGGCAATGCCAATCTGAGTAGTGAGCAAAGAACAAAATATTTTTTTTTTCTTTTCTTTTCTAGGTTTACCTAAGAAGAAACACTGAAATGAACAGGACATTGATTCTTATTAGATGTTGTGCTCTAATTGTTATTTTCTTCGGGTTAAGTGAGATTCGATTGAAATTTGCCTTCATTACATTATGTGCGAGGTGCACCACACTGGCCGAATCCTTCGTAGAGTGACCTTGACCATCTTTTAATTGTGCTCTTGAGGGTCTTCAAATTTTATTAGTTGATTTTCTTGACACACATCATTGTTTCTAGTCTATTTAATACAATGGCCTTTAAACTCTCTTTAAAGGTTGCTCGATGTTTCAATTGGATTTGCATGTATCTTTGAATGTACATGGTAACTCTAGTTTGTGGCTTTGGCGTTGATATAAAGTTTTGTAAAATGTTTAATGTAATATGCCTTATACCTAAAAGTATTTCTTCAATGTCAATTTCTCTAATCATGTTTACGTGTTTGAGGGCGGAGGAGGATTCTTCATTGCTTTCTAGTTTTGGATTGTTTTATCATTTAGAATTTCTTGTTGTGTCTTTATTTGCTTTTTCTTCTGAGAATGACATTGTTTGTGCGATTCGACTAGTAGTTTTGGATTGTTTACGTCATTTAGATTGTTTGTGTCTTTATTGGCTCATTCTTACTATTGTTTGTGCGATTCGATCGAGTTCTTCAAACTCCTTTTGAAGGTTGGGTGATGGCCATTGTGAGAAGCTTGATTCACTAATTGAAGAAAGCTTGAGTTTTCTTATTTTTTCGTACTTATTCGACATTCAATAATTCCCATGCGGTCATGGCACTTCTAAGTGGTTTCTTTGGAGTTTACAGGTAAATACTTTGACAATGTTTCTTTATTATGCAGGCTGCAGTTCATGTTTAAAGCATTATTCTTGCTCAAATGAATTGCTCGATAGCGATATATAATCGTAATTGCTTGGTTTTGGTTGGTACATAGTTTGTTATGTTAGAACTCCCCGATGAGTATCTTAATTGATCTTTGTCACGAGGAAGGAAAGTAGTGGGAAATCTCAACCGAGTACCTTAGTAGTCATTCTTGTTATTATGTTTATACGTATTACGAGGCTATAATTAAAAAGCGTCCTTCAAGGAACATAAATGTGCGAGAACTTACGGTTATACATCTTTGGGATGGGCTTCAATGCTATTGCAATATCTTGATTCAAGATTTTGATCTTTGTCATGAACAAGTAATTCTGAAATGCTCTTTGTTTTTATTCTGCTTTTGGATTTGACCATGATGACCTCTACAAATTTTTGAGTTCACCTTCAACACATAGCGGGTTAAACACCGCGTATGTTAAAAGTTTAGGAGGGTTACATTTGCATCATGTAGTCCTATGATTGTATTTAAAAATATTGAATAAAGTGATTTGGATGATAATTGGGATCTTGATCAATAGGAAGGTAACTTTTTCTCTTTTCTCACAATATATAGGTATGTCTCCTTGTGGCATGTTATTTTCTATTGCATCTCATTAGCCCTGCTTTGAAGTATCTCGATACTACAATTTCCAACTTCGCCTTACAACTACTAGAGAAGACTAGACAGAAACTAAATGTCAATTCTTTTGAAGAAAAGCAGAATGGTGGTTGCATTCTCTCTCTCTCTCTCCTTTTCCTTCTTTTGGCTTGACTTCATAAGTTGGCGATTCAATATGTTTTTGACATGTTTGTCTATGACTAGTTTGTTACTTAACTAGTCTAGTTCTCTGTAGCGGTGCTTAAATGAATTCATGATTTCTTTATATTTCATGAGTAAAATTTTCTTTTACGGGGGTTCTTCTCACGGATACTCATTAATTACAACTCTCATGATTCTTAACCATGCACTAAGGTAATAAGATTGAATTGGTATCATCCGTTGATAGCTTTTTTCGTTTCTAGTTCCAAATTTTTCGATTTGATAGAGATCACTCTCTGTAGGAATGTGAAGATTTGGCAAATTTTGTAGATTATTATAAACTTACTTCAAACTTCTTGAGCTCGAGATATTGAGGCGGGGTTGAGGAAATGATTATTGCTTGCATTGTTGGTAAACATTAATGGACACTAGCCTGTGCAATGTGTGGTAGTAAAAGACATAACTTGTACCAAATTCATTATTTATTATTCTAACGGAAATTATTCCACTACCTTAGGTTGGATAATCTCAACTATTAAGTGGAATAAAATTTTCAAGCATGTCAATTTCTATAATTAATTTATTACGATTACCAACTCATAGATATATGTGTAGTATATAAATGAAATGTGGTCCCAATGGAAAAGTCGTTTCCATCAAGGCCAATCTTTTTAATAAAGGATTTTACAAAGAATACTGTATGTCAGAACCACTTATTGGACCATGGTGAGAGTCCATGACAGTCTTCTCGTACATTACTACTTGGCTTGTTTACAGTCCCAAATGAAGAACACCCCCTCTCTCTCTCTCTCTCTCTCTCTCTCTCTCTCTCTCTCTCTCTCAATTAGAAGGTACTCATTATGTTTTTTCAGGATGAGAAGGATGCTGTTAGAAGTCTTGATCTCTTATACAGACGGGTTGAGGTATCCACTGCTCATCCTATTTAATCTACACCTCTGAATGGATGTCAGGTTTTTAATTTCCGTTCAACTTGTACGACTAATGCCACTTATTTATTGACTAATGATCTGCTTTATGCAAGTTTGTCTTGGATCCTTTGTGTAACCTGTAGTCTATGTTCTTTCTTCTTTGTACATGTGTGGCAACTTGTTGCATTGCCAGAGATGGCAATTGTATCAATCCCTATGAAATTTTATATTTTTATGAATTGCTTCTTATTTTCCATAACGAATCTTCTAGTCTGCTAAAATCCTAATAAGTTCTTACCAGTAGAATAATTTCAGCCTACCTCATCTTGCATGACATGATTAGTGTGTCCTTTTCTCTTCCCAACCTTTCTTTCGAATTTCAGTTGTGTTGCTTCTTTACCTGTTCATTTATGTAGATATACATCTGAGACTTGCCTAACAATGTAGACTGAGATTTTGAAACGGGAAGCTACTCCGGCTATGAGACTACTCAACGATCTTTTGAATTTGCATGACGGGTTTAATGATGAAGGGTGGCTGAAGGAATGCAAGAAGCGGATGGTTGACACCTTTCCACGAGAGGATCCGTTCAGTATTCTTGTCCCAGCAGGGTTTGACATTGATAAGGTATATCTCACAAACGTGGTCAGCCAGCAATCTGTGGGTTCACTTGGTTGATTTATTTTAGTATCACTTGTTGATTTTTAGGTTTCTTTTCTAGGTCATAGATGGACATGTGACTTTGGCTGCTCAGAGAAGGAGGAAGAGTTCCATTGGCTTATCAAGTGAGTGAATTTATTTTCATTGAATTATCTGCCTGTATAATGTTCTTACTTTGAAATTATAATTTTTTAGATACTTTTTCTGTTTGATATAAAATATGGTAGTTAATCTCGAGTATAATGGATGGGGATCTGGGATGGGGATTTTGGTTCATAAGATAACCTGACAAGTTGGGATGAGGCATTGTTTGCTCGATCCTTGTGTCTTGTCTTGATTAATGAGTGTGGGCATGATGGTGGTACGCTAAATATGTCCTCTTAACTTATTGGTGGCGAGTTACGCAAAGAAGCTACAATTACATTGGTATTTTGGTGAGTAGTTTGAAGCGGTGCTTCTTTCTTAATTGCTTGAAATTATGGTTTAGTTAATTTCTTTGCTTTCATAATTTCTCTTGATTGAGTGTAGTTCTCACAGGTTCTTTTTTAGTTGTCAATTTCAATTTGTAGTAAAAAAATTTATATAAATTCATCTAATTTAACTGAGCATATAGCCCTAGATAGGACAACATGACGAAAAAGGATTCATGTAGGTAGGCTATCTCACTTATGAATTTCAGTTTTGCTGCTCGTTCTTTCTTTTGATTGGTTGATTTATTTAAAAACTTTTTTGAAATGCTAGTAATTTGAAATTGTTACAAGTTACATTTTATTGTGGTTCTTAGAAATCATGCTTCAGGTGATAATTCTTTTGGTGCTTCAGTGACGTACTCAAACTCATTGTACGTGGGAAATGGATTTGGTGCTTGATGTCGTTCTTTCTGCATCATAGTAATTACTAAATGTGCATCACATATCACTTCATTTTGCATATCCACCACTAATGACATGGCTTGTAAAATCGAGCACTGACATGCACTAGTATGTCAAAATCTGACTCTGGTAGATAGTTGAGCAGTAATAGAAAAAATCTAGTGAGATGTTAGTGCCGGTTAGCAAACTGTTAGCTAGCATTTCAATTCAAAACAATAAAGTTCAACTACACCTCCATCTGCTTGTACTTGCTAGTATATGTACAGACATGATAAAGCACTAACACTTCTACTCATATGACACTTCCACTCATGTGACACTTTTACTCATTACCTTCTTGAGTTGAAATGGTTTTTACAGGCTGGTGATGATCATGTTGAATCGGTTTGTTGATCTGCTATTCTTACAGTCTTCTTTGTGATGTTCTTGCTATTCTTTGAGATCTTTGTGGTGATCTTCTTTGTGATGGTGTTTATTACGATGAGGTCTTCTTGTGTTGTTGTTGGATGTTTCTTTGGTGTTGTTGATGTTTGGAAGGGTGCGGGACTTTTTGTCCAATCTGTAATAGATCGAGTTTTCATTAATGGGGGTTGTCATTAGGTGTAAGTTAAGACAGCTTCCGGTGTTTTTGATTTGGAAGGGTATGGAGGGGTATTTTGTGTGATTTCATATCCATGTTATTAGTTTGTTATAGTGGTGCCTGAGGGATGCCTCTTGTAAATCTGTAAATCTTTTAAAAAATTATAAATGAGTTTCAATTATTTTTGTCGTTGCAAATTTGTCGTTGTTAAAAAGTGAAGCTTTCTCGACAAATAATTTGTCGGTAAATGTGTAGCTAAAAGTTTATTTTTGCCCACTCATTGTGTTGCTAAAAGTGTATTTTTTGCCAATGGCAATTTGTCGTTGCCAAAACTAAAGCTTTATCGACAACCAAATCGTTGGCAAATGGCAACATTTACCGGCGTAAATGTCGCTAAAAGTTACCTTTCCCCACTCATATTGTGTTGGTAAAAGTGCATTTTTTGCCAATGCCAATTTGTCGTTGCCAAAAGTAAAGTTTTAGCGACAAACAAATCGTCGGCAAATGACAACATTTACCGACGCAAATGTGTCGCCAAAGTTTACTTTTGCCGGCATATATGTTGTTGCTAAAAGTATATTTTTTGCCCATGCAAATTTGTGTCGAAAAGTGCCACACAATCATCATATTTTAATGACTTTTACCAGCATAAGGTAAATTGCGGCGACGGATGAAGGCTTTTAGCGGCTATGTTAAATCGCTAAAGGCATTACTTTTACCAACGCAATCATAATTTAAATCGGCAAAAACTTTTGCCAACTCACTTTTGCCTACGGGTTGCCAACGTAGCTTTGTGTGTCGGCAAAACTCTTTGCCAACGAATTTTCCCTTTTAGCAACATATTTTGTTGCGTTGCGAAAAATGCAATTTCTTGTAGTGACACGCGTCCTAAGATACAAGAGAAACCACTCGGGTTCATGTTTCACGCGTCCCGAGATAAAACACGCCCAGGGCTGCGCTTCACGCGTCCTGAGATAGAAGAAAAATAGCTTGGGCTTGCGTTTCACACGTTTCGAGATAAAACATGCCCGGGGCTCTGCTTTACGCGTCCTGAAATAAAAGAAAAACTGCTCAGGCTTGCATTTCAAACGTCCCGAGATAAAACACAACCAGAGTTGCACTTCACGCGTCTTGAGATAGAAGAAAAATCGCTCGGGCTCGCGTTTCACGCGTTCCGAGATAAAAAACGAGGCACAAAAGAAATGAACAAGTGCGATAGATGATGAAGTAAGTGAGTGCGATAGATGCACAAAGTGAATAAGGTTACAAGGCAATATGTTGACAATGCATGTTCCATGCAAGAGAGATAACTAATGTACGATGTTAATTGAAAGCATGTTCTATACAAAATTAAAAGCATATTCTATGCAAAATTGAAAGCATATTCTATGCAAAATTGAAAGCATATTCTATGTAAGAATCATGACTGATGCAGGACACGCATGCAACATAAGTATAAAGGCACATTCTATGCAACAAAAGAGAACAAACACATAATTTGACAAAACAAATAAAACTGATATTCGGTGACAACCTTTGATTTACCTCTCGAAGTCTGTGAAACATGTTCAAAAATGATACACCTCATTCATGTTGGCAAGTGGGGAACATTGTGTGCCAAAACACGATTTTGAACTCCCTTAGAATTAATCTGGACCCACCAGTGAACCTTCTATATACTTCTTGGAAAATAGAGACATAAAAACAGCATCAGGACATAGAGAAAGGCCACTGGCCACGCGATGACTACAAGGGAAGAACGCCGGCCACCAATTCAGCTTGCCGCCCACCCATGATAGTTTCGGGGCAATATGGTCTTTTCATGCGTAGGTCTTTAAGTATACCTCCCCATACTTCATTTCCACACACCCACTCATCCGAAAACCCTCTCCCTCTCTCTCTAGGTGTATCTTCTCTCTAGATTTGCGCTTTACACGCATTTTCCAACGCCCCACGCAAACTTTTTTCATAAAACCCTCTTGATTCTCTACACTTTGAACCGATCAGATTTTGATTTTGTCACTTTTTTTGCATTTTCAACACTTTAGGTTTGTTCCCCTCAAGTTTCTCTCGGGTTTCGTGAACTTTCCCGGATTTTGACTTCTTCTCCCATTTTCTCTCTCTTAGGGTTGACTTTTTCCAAGTTTACCCTATTTTCTCCAAATTTTTTTCACATTTCACATACTTTTCACCCATTTTCCAGATGGCGGGCAATATGCCTCACAACGGAGCTCCTTCCAAGGTTCCACCTGTGTTTCCACCTATAGCCGAGGTAGAGGAGCCAGTAGTTGTCGAGATCGGCGGAGCAACAGAGGACATTGAAGCTAACCTTGAGGCGGAGTTCACACGAGAGTTCGAGCCAGAGCCGTTACCACTGAGGGTGCAGCCTTTTGATCCGGCAACATATCATCCCCGCACACACATATTACCACCTTGAGGCATCAGGCGTTTCAGTGACTTCACTCGTAGCATACCAAAGGACTTACTGAGGGAGCCGGACTCCCATCTTTCTTCCAGTGCTACTGAGGTATGAACTCTGTTTCCATGCATTCCTGCCTTTCATCTGATTACTCTTTCATCGCTGCTTGATTCACTCTTTTTTTTTGCCATAGAGAGACTCCTGTGGCTACAGGGGGTACGCAGCAACGACGGTAAAGGACTGGTATGATGAGCTCCCTGCCAGGGTCCATGATATGATCAATGAGGCTAGCTTCAGCCTTTTCTGCTCCAAACTGTCACACGTCATAGCGAGCCCCCCCTTCTCAGAGCGTTGGTGGAGAGATAGTGGGACACCACTAATTCTTTCCACCTCTTTACTGTTAGGAGATAACGATTACTCCCTACGACTTCGCCATGCTCACAGGCTTAGGAGGAGGGAGTGATCCGATCCCCTTTGACACAGACATGGGCGAGTGAGAGGCTACTTGGATCCATTTGCTAGGGACACGCCCACCGCTATACAGACCGGCCATGGTGAGATACAATTGGTTTTCCGAGCAGTTCCGCAAGCCTGAGACACTAGAAGAGATGGAGTAGTATGCCCGGGGCTTCCTGATGTTTGTCCTTGGTACCACCTTGTTCTCGAATAGATGAAACACCATAGGTTTATACCTGTTGAGCGCCCTGGTGACCCTACCCTGGGTTCGGTTCTATGACTGGGGCGGAGCTAGCCGCGCCACCCTCTACGGCTACATGAGCTCCACTTCCTGCATGAGGGGAGAGCGGGTCAGAGGCTACTGGAGAGCCTGGGAGGTATGCACTTCACTTCCCTCTTTGCACTTATACTTTCTACTTCACATTTTCTGCTTTATATCTATTCAACACCTGTGCTTTCTACTTTGCACTTTCTGTATCTGTTCATACCGTTGCTTTTTGCTTTGCGCTTTCTATATCCATTGACATTGTTGACAACCACTGCCCTTTCCTTGCGGTTATGGGTTTACGTGTATTTTCTGGCCCTCGCTCCAGAGCCTATGGAAGGAAGCCCCCCTATTGTCTCTTACTTACGATGGTGCCAGTGTCGAAGTCGTGAGACCTTCGTCTTCTTTCGCCGTTATTTCGATACAGTGGTTGTCGATGAAGTAACTCGAAACTCACAGTTATTTTTGCTTTAATATTGCTCTGATTCACACTTTGGCAACTGACGGCAACTAACAATCTATACATTCTCTGTTTGTAGATCACGTAGCAACCCTGGGCAACGATGTCGGCCGGGGTGGGAGACCAATATGTGGGAGCTTGGGGCACATCTCGCTTCCGGATTCTACTGAAGTGCCTAGACTACCGGGCTTGGTTTTTGAGTGAAAGATTTGTACGCCAGACTGTGGGCTCGCTTGATCCAGTCATTGTGATGCCACCCCCAGCGTCTATGAGGACAGCGGATAGCCTACCAGTTGACGTAGTCATACAGTTCATGGTAGGCCTAGACACTGAATTCTTCAGAGGAGAGGACGACTACACGACATTCATTCAGATCCATCATATGTCTCCTCTGACGGGCGTCACGCAGGTGAGGGAGTAGGGGCTCTTGTGGCAAGCGAGACGACTCGGGTGACCAGGGCCCATACTAGATGGGCTTCTCCCATTGAGCAAACTACCCTATTGGTCAGAGCTTCCCACTGCACTCACATGCTTGCAGCCGACTAGGACTTCTTACCAGATTCCAATCGAGCCGGCAGAGGTTAGGCACGAGTATGTCAGAGTTCAAGGCACGTCTCAGGTATAGACCACACTTTACAATTTGTACCCCACATTTTCATTTCAAATATGTTTGTTATAGACATTGATTACCCAAACGCACTTGCAGGAACCTATAGAGTATACAGAGAGCCTCCTCGAGCTAGTCGCTTCTCTAATGGGCATGGTGCAGAAAAAAGAGATGTTGCTTGGTCTCCACAGTATCGTGGTAATTTCTTTCAGTTCAGCATGCATTTCATTACTAACTCTGTTTGTGCATCACGCTATCATGTTTCCATGATCCATCGGTACTTTAACTGTAGTCTTTCCCAAACTGCAATGATACACTGCATTGGCATACTGTACTCACACATTGTACTCATACTGTATCTAATTTCTACATAACACTTATTATGCATACCATGCCTGTATCTGATACACATACTATAGATGATATGTTGACAACTGTTCTTTTCAGATTCCATCTATACCGAGGGCACCAACGGCAACAGCAGCAGCACCAGTACCGGCAGTACTTCCTCTAACAGCAAGAAGGAGAAAGAAAAGGGCCCCAGCTCATGGCCGAGATGTAAGTTGCAGTCGAGGCAGGGATAGGGGCACCTGAGGCCAGAGCAGCCTTTTAGAGCCCATTTTGAACGATGATGATGCTAAGACTAGTGACTTTGAGGAGGCAATGAGTCGACATGCCGAGTCATCTGAGAGTGGAGATGATAATGCTGGCTCGGGGTCCGAGAATAAAGGTGATGCAAAGACGGGCTCTCAGGCAGGGAGAGGAGATGATACCGACTTCGGTTCAGAGCCTAATTCCGACAGTGGTACTGATAGAGATAGTGCCCCCGAGTCCCTTCCGAGGAAGAGGACGAAGAGGGCCTTTCAAGCCTGAGGTGACTGGCGCCGATTTTTCTTTTGTACTTTTTTCTTAGTTTCTTTTTTGTTTGGTAGCATTAGCACATGTATAGCTTCAGATGGGTTTTATTTTTTTTGCTTTTGAAACTTGTACTCTTCTTTTGAAAAAACCATGATCGGAATAAAATCTCACAGTTTTTATGAAAAGTGTTGTTATTTTTGCATCGTGAGCACCATATTTACATGGAACGAAAATGGAATCGAATTTACCAAGAGAGCGCTTGATTGAAACAATATTCTTAATCGGGTAATGAGTCCACCAACAACCAAAATACAAAATACAATGTGATAAATCAAGCAAAAACAACTCCAATACAAAAGACTCAAAACAAGACCTTAAAACACACAAAGATCAAGACAAAACACATGCTGCCAACGTTGCCCAGCACACAGATGGACGGCAGGCCAAAAAAGAGAGCTGCCGGCCACAAGTGTGAGGAACCTCCAGATTGTTGACAACTACCTTTCACTCACAGCCTTATCTTCTACAAAAGGTTCTGCTTCGTGATTTCTTCTCCAAAACCTCATTTCAGTTGTTATTTCTTCCACAAATAGAGATATTCCTTGCCAAGAAGCTCACGGATTAGATAGCTACTTAGACGGCACGGAAAAGGTAAATTTTCTAGGGTTTCAACATAAATACACTTTTCTCGTTGAGCCACACCCTGCTTTGCTTTTTGTTCCTCCATGTTGTGGCCCGATGCTGGGATCCGATTATGCATGTATTTCACTTTGGAACACAAGAAATGTGCCTAACTCTTGAAGAATTTCGGGCATTGATGGAAACCCGGCGTAATAAAGAAATCATGCCTCAGCCCCGTTTTGGCCATGCCCAAGCTTTAGGACTGATGTGTGGGCTCACTTTGCACGAGGCTCGATCTTTGGCCCACAATGGAGAGCTAGATATACCCAGCTTGATTCATCAATTTTTTGACATCGGTGACAGAGGAGACCTTCTCTGGCAAAGTTTCTGACAGCATGCCCTTTGTTTATGCATGCTTGTACATTTCCTTCTTGCCCCCAGTTTCGGCGGATCCAGTATTCGGTTGATCGAAGTAGCCCAAGGTTTGAAAGAAGGTAAGGGTTACATTGGTTTGGCTTTCACTGAGACCCTGATGGGCTTAGATGTTTTTCATCGGCGAGGGACTACCAGGTTCGTGGGGACTCATGCTCTATTTTTCTCTCAAAGCCTTTTTCTTACTTTTCTCTCAACATACATCTTTCTATTCTTTAATCTCTCTTATTTTTCATCCCTTCCCAGGTGTGGCTTATGGATAAGCTGAAGGTAGTGGACTCTTGCCCGAGTACTCAGCTCGAGCTTATTTCTTGCGCCACCAGTTAATGGATTTTCCCAACAATAGATGGTGGTGCAATTGGGTGTGCAGTAAGTCTGCAACCGACATAGCTTGGCGTTGCCCCTGGCTTAATCTGACCGAGATAAGTTACAGCATGGCTCGACAGCCTGGCATACAGTTGATCGACCTCACGCATTGCGTGTTCTACTTCCTTTTTCGATTCAGACGTCGATTCGGGCATGATCAGACCTGCCCAGAGAAAGGGGTAGAATACCCCGACTTCATTCCCGATTCGTGCTTCACACTTAGCTAGGTACCTTACTACCTGGAGGATAAGGGAGCTTCTGACCCCTGCCTCTAGTTTCAGTTATGCCTTTTCTGGCGAGTGCTTGGCTTGGCTCGAGGATAAGGCACAAGTCGGGCCTACTTTGGCTTTAGAAGCTTCCGCAAGCACGAGTAGAAGATGCAGGAGCACCTAACTCACCTATGCCCCTAGTTTGTTGCTTTGACCTTTCTGTTCAAGTTTTATGATGTAATAAAAGCAACTTTGATTTGTATCGAAGAGTTTGAAAACTTTATGTTGAAATTAATAGAATTAAAGTTATGAGCACTAAAAATTTTCCTTTTGATCCAAAAATGGTCTAAATTGTAAAAGATAAAATTTTGAACAAAATCAACTTTTATTAAAACTTTCCAAAACCATTTTCGAAAAGGATCACCACATGACACGCAGAGAATTAATCCTCAAGATGTACAACCCCGAATCAAAAGATCATAAATGCCTCTGATTGAATACCACTACTGCTCTGCATTATAACCAGCTCTTCTTCCCAGAATAAAGATCACAATCAAACTAATAGATAATGGACAAAGGTGACCTAAACAGAAAAATGGACAGGACAGTTGAGTTGGAGATGGTTACGGCCGAACTTCAAGGTGAAGTTGCCTACGTATCCCAAAGATGGGAATCAGGCCTTACGTAGTTCGATTCTGGTTCACTCGAGTATTAACTCTCTCCTTTTGCGCTCTAACTTTTTCCAAAGTCGCCCCTTTAGGGTTTTCAACATTGCAAGCTCAGTTTTTCTTTATTTCTAATTTTTCATGCTCTAACTTTTGCCTAGGTTACCCTTTTAGATTTTCGACCTAGTAAGCCTCTCAGGGATAGTATTTCTTTAACTTGTCCATGCTGATCGGTTGTAAAAATTCCAAGCCATCTAAGTCCATGAGAATAACTGCTCCACCTGACCAGATAGCTTTGATGATATATGGACCAATCCAATTGGGTCTGAACTTACCCCTAGGGTCATAAATAGAAGCTCAGTTGTTTTTCAGCACCATGTCTCCTTCTTTGAGATCCCGGGACTTAACTTTCTTGTTAAAAGCCCTGGCAATTCTGCGTTGGTAGCCCTAAATATGATACAATACTTTCGGCCTTCTTTTATCAAATAACATTAACTCCTCAAATCTGCTCTGTTGCCAGTCCGCCTCTACTATCTGACACTCAGCCATAACTCGCAGCGACAGGACTTCTATTTCAATTAGCAAAACGACTTCCCTCCCGTAGACGAGAGAATAAGGAGTAGCCCCTGTAAACGTCTAGATCAAAGTTCTGTAGCCCTAGAGCGCGAATAGCAATTTATCTAGCCAGTCCTTGTAGATCTCAACCATCTTCTGCAAAATGTTCTTGATGTTCTTGTTGGCAGCTTCAATAACTTCATTAGTTTGCAGCCTGTATGTAGATGACTTATGAAAAGCCACATTGTATTTCTCCAACAAGTCTATCACCTCTTTCTTGAAGCGGGAGCCATTATCTGTTATGATCTCATTTGGGACTCCGTACTGGCAAATGATATTGTTTCTGATAAACTTAGCCACATGCGATGCCTTCAACACTGTATAGGACTGAGCTTCCACCCATTTTGTAAAATAATCAATCGCCTCCAAGATATATTCATGTCCATTCGATCCTTTTGGCATCACTACACCGATAATGTCGATTCCCCAAACTGAGAAAGGCCATGGCGAAGTCACGTTGTACAGTTTTGACAGCAGGATATTCATGCAATTGGCATGAATTTGGCATTTGTGGCATTGCCAAACAAAACCAATACAATCTTTCTCTATGGTGGACCAGTAGCAACCTTGTCTGAGAATCTTCCGAGCTAGCATCACTCCGTTTATGTACGCTCTGCACTTTCCTCCATGGATGGCCTCCATCAGGCACTTTGATTCCTTTTCTTCGACACACAACTTGTGTATTCCCAGATGACCTCTTTTATACAGGTTACCCCCGCAAATGATAAATTGGATGACCATTCACCGTATTCCCTTTTTGTCCTTGGAATTTGCCCTTGGTGGATATGTCTCATTTTTCAAGAAATTTCAAATATCGTAGTACCAGGGGTTTTTGTCTTGCACTTCATCTATCACGGTAATAGTTTCATAAGTCCACTCGTATTTCTACTCGATGATAATCGGGCGCATCCAAACTCCAAGTGGGATGTGTAACATAGAAGATAGAGTTGCTAAAGCATCAGGGAACCTATTATTCTCTCTCAGTAGATGTGTGAAAGTCAGCTTTTTAAACCTAGGAATCAGAACGTACAGGGTCTGATGGTAAACCTTCAACTTTTTTTCTTTGATTTTCCAGTCTCCATTCGCTTAAGAAACAACTAAGTTCGAGTCCCCGATAACGTCCAATCTTTTTGCCCCTAGTTCCAGGGCATCTTCTAACCCAGCAATACACGCTTCATATTCTACTTCATTATTGAACACCTTGAATCGGAGTTTAAAGGCTAAGGGTATATGGGAGTCGTCGGGTGCTATCAGCAACACACTTATCCTATAACCATACTGATTGGACGCTCCGTCAAAGTACATTGTCCAAGTTTCCTCCTCAACTTGCAAAATAGCTTCATCTAGGAATAAGTATTGCACTGCCTCATCTCCTTCTACTAGGTGGTCTGCCAGAAACTCCGCTATAGCTCTTTCCTTGACCGACTTGCGGGTGACATATTTGAGATTAAATTCGGAGAGAAGAAGCAACCAATGAGCTAGTCTACTCGTAAGCACTAGTTTCTCAAAGAGATATTTGATGGGATCTAATCTTGAAACTAGGATTACAGAGTGAGCTAACAAGTACTACCTCAACTTCCTGGTAGCCCATACCAAGGCTAGGCAAGCTTTTTCCAACAGAGTATAGCGAGTCTCATAATCTAGCATTTTCTTGCTCAAGTAGTAGATGGCTTTCTCCACCCTATCTTCAGATTCCTGAGCGAGCATGCATCCCATAGTCGTGTCTAACACTGACAAATATAGAATCAAAGGCTTTCCCGACTCTGGTGGCGACAACACAGGCGGATTCTGGAGGTACTGCTTAACCTGCCCAAAAGTGAATTGACATCGATCATCCCATCATAATTTCTTCCCTTTCTTCAGGAGACCAAATAGTGGTTCACAAGTCAAAGTTAATTTGAAAATGAACCGTCATATGAATAACACTTTACCTAGAAAGTCTCGCACCTCATTGAGGCATTTCT
Organism: Camellia lanceoleosa; assembly: GCA_025200525.1. Taxonomy (NCBI): domain Eukaryota; kingdom Viridiplantae; phylum Streptophyta; class Magnoliopsida; order Ericales; family Theaceae; genus Camellia; species Camellia lanceoleosa. Next base: position 44,626,719 of record CM045760.1, read on the forward strand.
AGGATGGCCTTGATTTTGGAAGGATTTACTTCAATGCCCCTATGTGTGATCAAAAAGCCTAGCATTTATCTGTCGTTACACTAAAGGTGCATTTCTGCGAGTTTAATCTCAACCTGTATTCTCTGATCCATTGAAAGAATTTCTTCAAGGCGGTGTAGTGGCCCTCTCTTTCTTTAGACTTGACAATCATGTCGTTCACGTACACCTCGACCTCTTTGTAGATCATGCCATGTAGAATGGTGGTCGCAGCCCTCTGATAGGTAGCTCCAGTATTTTTCAAACCAAACGGCATAACTCGAAAGCAGTAGGTACCCCACGGTGTAGTGAATGTGGCTTTCTCCATGTCCTTAGGCGCCATCAGAATCTGGTTGTACTCAGAAAACCCATCCATAAAGGATAGCAATGCATGGCCCGCAGTGAAGTCCACTAACTCATCAATGTGTGGCAAAGGCAAGTCATCATTCGAACTAGCTCGGTTCAAGTCCTGGAAGTCCACACACACTCGGACTCTACCATCCTTTTTCGGCATTGGGACGATGTTGGCTAACCAAGTCGGATACTCAGATACTAACAAGAAACCTGCCTCGATCTGCTTGGTGACCTCTTCCTTGATTTTTAATGCCTAATCTGGACGGATTCTACGCAACTTCTGCTTTACAGGTCGGGCCTCAGGGTCAAGAGGGATTTGATGCTGTACAATCTCAAGATCGATTCCAGGCATGTCTTCGTACGACCATGTGAAAACATCTTTAAAATCTTTTAACAAAGCGACTAAGCGCTCGCACTCTTCCGAAGACAACGTGGACCCGATATGCACTAGACGCGGATCTTTCTCAATACCCACATTAATGGCAATGATTTCATCAGCACAGGGTTTAGCAAACCTCTCATCCTCTTGATTAATCAAGTTTTTCAAAATTAGAGGAATTTCTTCCTCTTCGTTTTCATTAAAATTTTGAAAATCCTAGTCAATATAATAAACCAACGACACAAAGAAGTACACAGAATCAGCAGAATTCTCATTCAAAAGGTCTAGGTCTTTGGTTATAGACTCAAAAGAAAAGTTGAATAAAGACCTAGACAGGACTTTGGTATACAGGTTACTGCCTCCGAAAATACCAGACTGAGACTCAGAAGAACTGGAATCTGATCCCGACTCCATAGACTCAGGGGAATCAGATTCTAGCTCATCACCTGACTCGAAATTGGACAGATAGCCTTCCTCCAACTGCCAGATAAGAGATGGTGCCTCTGATGCATCCAAAATGCTGCTGGTTGGGTTCACACCCAATTTTTTCCCGATCACGGAGATAGTAAGGTTATCCTTCAAGTCCTCTGGGTCAACCGCAGGATTTGTCAAGAGACTAGACAGTGCTATCCCTACTCCAAGTTCACTGTTGTCTGAGTCACTTTTTATGCTCTGTTTAGCTTCGATGCTTGGTTCGGCCCTTTCCTCATCATCACTGTTCTGCAGCTGTAGGTCAAAAAAGATCTCGAACCCAGGGACACGCTGCTTCATGGAATTCACCCAAGGCTCGGGAAAATCACAAAAAGGGAAATCTTCTCCCTCCTGAACAAAGCGTTAATTCAGTGTTCCTTGGATTGGCCTATGGATAAGCTCATAGTGTTTCCCAACTTGCTTGACCTTGGCTCTGCCTCTAATTTCTTCTCCTTTCCTAATCTAGTCCTCTTTGGTGGGTACATAGCCCAGACCAAAGGCATGTGGGTTATGCGACACATTTGTCAGTGCTGCAACACCTTTCCGGCCACTTCTTTCGAGCCCCATTCCTGGCACATGCTGTAGTTTGTTCATGAAATAGATAGACTGGGCACTAATATGCATGCCCTCATCTGCGGTCAAAATGGTCTGCCCTACCTGTACTTCAACCAGAGTGAAGCCCGAGAGGAATACATTCTCCTCACCATAGGTGATCTCCAGCACTGGCGTAGTTACCTTTAGCGACGGGTGAATGGATGAATTTCCAAAAACAATCACCACTCCTCCCTCATGAGGGTACTTTAACATTTGATGGAGAGTGGAGGAGACAACTTTCACATGATGCAACCAAGGCCTCTCTAACAGCAAATTGAAGGTAGCCGGCACATCTAAGACATAAAACTCAACCTCCTGCTGAGTTGGGCCCACCTGAACTCTACATTGCACCGTGCCTATGACCTCCCTGCTCGTATTATTATACGCCCGAATTACTTGGGCTGTGGGCACAAAGTCCGCTGGTTTAAGGCCGATTGCATAGGCTGTGTGAAAAGGACAAACATTGATGGCCGAACCGGTATCTACCAACACCACCGATACCCATTTCTCTCTACACTCCACAGATATGTACAAGGGTTTGTTGTGAGCTGAGCCCTCCGACGGCAGTTCTTAGTTAAAGAAGGTTAGGGTTGGCCTGACGCTATCTAGGAAAACCAATCCCACAAGTTGTTTGAGGGTAGTGTCAATGGACAATTTAGCTTTGTCCATTGCTGACAGTACTGCCTGTCGATGTACTCGAGAGTCCATGAGAAGAACCTAGATTGAGATGTTAGCTTGGATTTTCTTAAGCTGTTTCAACACTGCCTCTTCTTCCAACTGTTTCTCTTTTTGTTTCTCGACCTCTCTGTCTTTTCTAGATGCCTCAACTTGATCTAAGTGCGGTGGCTTAAAATACCACCCACTTCTTGTCATGTGATCTATTTCTTCAGCATACCACGTGTTGTCTGGAAGGCACTCACCCCAGTCTCCGTCGGTGTAGGCCAGATGCAGATCGTCATCATCCCACCATACACCTTCAACAGTCGACAAACAGTTGTTCGACTCCATTTGTATTACCTTCACATCACAGGTATCCCCCACAGGGTGTTGGGCCATTACTGCTTTCTGGTTGTCTTCAATCCTCTCTCGTTCAAACTACTTCAGTGCAGCTTCTGGTTCCGTGTCCGCAGTGCTCATAACGCCCAATCCCTGAGCTGAATTTTCTATGCTAGCATTCTCCAACAGCTTTTCCTTCTCATTGGCCCTTCTGGCCATTACAGCGATCTCTGCTTCTTTTCCATCCGATTTTATTTCAATTCTTTCCTCCTTATCCGGCTCATCACTCAACCATCCAGAGTTTTCAGTTGATCCGTTTAAGTCGAACCAGCCAATCTGCACGTCCCTCTAATCTTGCTTGTCAAAGAACTAGAGGTTTTCTAAATCCTCCTCGGGTTCTGCCAAATCATCTAACCCCTGGCTTAGGCCATCTTCCCTAACCACATTAACCTCTACCAAGGTTGGCAACACTGCTTCAGGCTTGATTTGATCAGTTGGCACAATGTAGCAGCTTGGATCGTACACCCCATTAGGTAAATCCTTAGAATTCTTCGACAACGGACTCATACCTTCCTCCGAGGTTGACTTCCCTTCTACTGCAATTGTCACCACCATAGGCTTGGTTTGGGGGTCAGATGTGTCCATCATGCACAAATCTGCACCTTTAGGAATAAGCACCGTCGGTCTTGGTAGGTGGAAAGGGATAATATATACGCTGGGGTTGTAATGGATGGTTAGTGTATGTATCAGGTTGAGATTTTGAGGTAGGGGGATTTAATTATGGGTTGGGAGTGGATTTGTGGTTACGTTGGGTTTTTGAGATGGAGCAATCACCTTGTTGTCAATGAGATCCTGAATCTCATGACGTAATCAAAAGCACTGGTCGATATCATGACCATGCTGTTAGTGAAACGCGCAGTATTTTGAGGGGTTGTGTTTGGGTGGAAATGGATCAGGCAATGGACGGGGTTCTAATGGTTTGAGGTGCCCTTTTTTGACTAGCACCTTCATGGATTGAGACAAGGTTTTGGGATCGGTTAGGATTGGAGGGTGTTTGTGAGCTCGTGTTGGCAAAGGAATCGGCAGTTTTGGTTGTAGTGACAACACTTACATCTGACGGCCTCACAGCTGTGCTATCCCCGGCAACATTGGAACTGTGTACAAATGGCCTTTTTGCCGGCTCCTTCTCATCTGTAATCAGCCCCTGTTTCATAGCGTCTTTGATTTACACCCCCATCTCATGGAGTTTAGTAAATGTGAACAAAGGTAGGATGGTCATTTTTTGCAATAGCTTCACGTGCAGATTGCGGAAAACTATCCTAATCTGATCCTTCTCAAAAGGCCTTGTGGTCATCATCGAGGCCTTAGCTCTCTACCTTGTCACAAATACTGAGAAGCCCTCCTTCGGTTCTTGGAGTGTTGCCTCGAGATCACGAGTTGTGATCTCGATTTGTGTATTGTACGAGTACTGCGTGATGAACGCCTCGGCCATCTCCTCCCAATTCTGCTTGACAGAGTCTTTCAACTTGGCATACCATATGGTCGCTATACCTAACATGGTCCGGCTAAAGAGAGACAACTTTTGTAGTCTAGTCAAGCCCATCGGCCGCAAAATGTCCGAAAATAGCCGAAGGTGAACCATTGGATCTTGGAAGCCGTCAAATCGATCGATGTGTGGCATTTTGAACTGATTTGGCAATGTTACTGCAGAATCGGTATACCCGTCCTCTATACCTGGGATGAAGTTAACACCTTGTGCTCTCTTGAATAACTTCTCCAGTTTATTGACCTTGAGTATAGTTGGGTTAACCTCAAACTCAAATGGAGCCTCAGTTTGATAAACAAGTATTTTGGAGGCTTGTGCTAGAATCGGCTCTGCTAGATTACCCTAATTCTCTTGGGTATTGGCAGTATGAGTAGTGGCTCCGGGTGTTGGGATACTTGTGGGAGGCGTATAGGGTGTAGAGGCCGCAGCTAGCTGTGGTTGCTATTGTTGTAACCTGTTTATTACCTCGACCTAACGGGCAGCATCTTGTTGTAGGGTTTCAATTGTTTACTGTAGATGATGAATCAATTCGTCCATACTGACTGGGGGATACTGTGTCATCAAAATAGGCAAGTGATCTCGTGCTGGACTAGAAGTAGAAGACTATCCCTGAACCTGACTGGACACAAGTGAATTAAGGGGTAACTGCTGTAAAAATTGAACTGGTGAATTCTGCTTGATTCTCCTCCGTCTTATAACCGGTGAGAGTGAGGTAAACATGGGCTATCCCCGAACAAGATCCTCGACTTTGCAAAGCCTTCTGACTCAGGTCCAGAGTACTTGGGGGATATCCGAACTTTCTGAAGCTATGGTGATAAACTACCTAGCAAAAAGAAATAAAGCAAAAAGAAAATAGTAATCAAAAACTGCACAGCACCTCGGCTAATGATGTTACTGTAGACGTGGTTGAACATCCCAGCTCCGTGCGCGAAGGTGCGAAATCCGTTTTGTTCATTAGCTACTACAGTTCGGACTCAATGTCACAATTCTGAATCTAATCTCGCAAAGTGCAATGCAAGACCGATAAATCACCAAAGAGTCCAAATCTGGCAAATCGTTTTGGAAAACTGATTTTAATAAAGAAATGCCAAACATGGACTGCTTTGCCAGATATAGAGTCGCCACCTAAATATTTTATTTTGGGGAATCTAAGAAACCCTGACTCGTGCCTAAGGCCACGTGTCCGTCATCACCAAAGTTGCCTCAGCTCGGGAACTTGGGTACGAGAGGGGAAGGTCACGCAATGAGCACCCCCGCTCGCCAAATCAAAGATCGGCCTTTACTAACATGATATTTTGTTTTTGAAAACACATGTGCTCTTATTTCGGTTATTAGCCTAGAATTACTATGTAATGCGCACAACACACAAGTATAGACTTGATTGCCTAAATTGGAACAAAACATCTCATGTTTGTTTGTTTAAAAATGGTTTGAAGGTACTACTCGCAATTAAGCTAAGACGTGGATTTGCCACCCTCGAGTGGGCTTAGAAAACATGATTTTGCCACTCTCAAGTGGGCTTAAAACTCGCATTTCGATGAATTGTTCCAATTCAAGTAATCTAACCTTCACCCACAGGCATTCAGGCAGTTATATCACTTAAGCAAATAGCCTTATGGCAAGCATGCTATCATGGCAACACTCACACTCATACAAGATGCTAAAGCATAAACACTTACCTAGTACTCCCAGCCAAAACAATAGCTAGTTAGTAATCAATGCATGATCCTAGCTATGTTAAGATGGCTAATGCAACATATGCAAAATGCAACTAGAAATAGGCTCGGCTATTCTAAAATGGCATATGAGATGCAATTTAATAATCATGTATTCAAATAGGAATTGAAATACAATGCAGTTAGTATGATGCGCCGAGCCCGGTGCATACAATACGAATGAATATATGCAAACATGCTAGCATAGGAATGCTAATTGAAACATGACCTAGAACTAACCATCGTAAGCGGATAAGTAAAAGAGAGAAAGACGTGGGGTTGGAAGACATTCACACACGCACGCACACTTATCACAAAATTTGCCTTCTCAACGGAGGGTCCGAATAAATAATACAAATCAACTAATTAATTAATTACCCTAGCTAATTAATTATTACAAAACTCTAACTAATTAAGCAAACTAATTAAGTTACAAAACAGTTAAAGCGGCCTCGAGAAGAAGGGCATATGCATGCTCGGTCAGCTTCGCTCGGAAATCCATTGCCATGCCTCATGTTGCCTCTGTTTGCACTGTTTTGCACCTCTAAAAACTATGAAAATCTCTGTGATGCTTCTGAACCACCTCATGGACACTCTGAGAGGCCATCGGCCAAATTTTATGGCCATCGGCCAAGGGAAAAGAGTCATTGACCACTGATGAGTCCATCGGCCAAAAATTGTTAGCCGATTGGCACTCCAGATAGCATATCGGCCATCTCTTCTTGCAGATTGCTCCTTTTGCTGCAGCAGAGTACAAACAAGGGCATGGCAATACATTTGCAAGAAAATATTGTGCAACTACACCCCTTATCATGTTTGAGACTCAAAGGAGTGTAGTACTTGGCTCTCGAGCCATCAATCACGCATTTTGATGCATGATGGCCAAAGAGGCCGAATTGCACAAATCAATATGGAATGAATGCACAAAAACACATGAATGCCTTAAACTCTATCATGTTGGATCAACAGTATCGGCGACTGAGAATTGAGGTACATTTCATCACTTCAAGTATGAAATGTGCCTCGCCTCTCGTGTTTGGCTTAACACCCAAACGAAACACAATGCAATGCAAGCATATTAAACGCAATGCTAATAGCATGCAAACCATGTGATGTAACCTAAGCATGCAAACAAGCTAATGTAACAATCATACACAATGCAATGCAACCTAAACATGCAAACATGCAATGTACCCTAAACATGCAAACATGCAATGTAATAAGCATGCAACAACAATGCCAACAAGCATGCGACAACATGTAATCTAACAAGTATGCAACAACATGCAAGATGGATACGTATGCAACAATATGCAAAGATGGACTAGTATGCAACAACATGCAAACTAGCAAGCATGCAACAACATGCAATGTGACAAGCATGCAACAACATGCGAAGATGGACTTAAACCAAAATGGGCAGACCTCAGCCATGCCCAAATCAGTGGCCAAAGTGATGAATTGATGACATGAAATGCAAGACAAGCATGCATGCCAATGGCCCAAGAATTAAGGCATGAAGACACTGACTCTTAAGAGCACTTAAAGAGTGAAAAGTGTGGACAAGTGACAATACTATAGGCCCAAAAATTAAGCATGGGATGATAACAAATCAACCAAACAATGCAAGTATGGTATGTTAAAAGGCTCGAAGCTCAAGGTTGGCAAAGGGACTTGCACTAAGGCTATGCAAAACATGAAGCAAATGGCCTAAGCAAACCAAAATAGTCCCAAAGCATACCAAAGTGAGTCTAAAACATGCATGGACCAAAGCCAAAACAAGTCGACATGAAAGGCATAAGGCATGATGCAAGTAAGGCCAACAAAGGGGATTGCACTATACCTATCAAAACCAAACATGGCATGACTTAACCAATAAAAATCAGAGCTATGGCATGTCGAAATAAGCCCAAAAACTGACTGAGATGGCATCCTAAAGCCTAAGTATGATGGTATGCACAATGATCCATTCTTGAAGCACAAAACACCAAACCTTCAAAACATCAAAAGGGTGGCTAATGCAAGTGTATAGCTATGCTACATGGACTGAAATCACATATGAAATGATGCCAAATCATGAAAATGGTCTAAGCAATGCATGCTAATGACTTGGATACTCAAAGCTAACAAGCTAGATTGAACCAAGGCTATACAAAACAGTGCATGCATGACTAAAACAACATGAAACAGAGCTCAAGCATGGTAAAACATGACTAAAAGCTTCTTTGAGTTGAGCCAAAACATGCAAGAATGATGATCCAAATGCAAGATGTATGTTAAGGCAATAGAGAGGACTACACTACAAGTGCATGATGCATGTAAGAGGCTATCAAACCAACTATAGACAGATGTATAGCATGCTAAAATAACACCAAAAAGTTACTGAAATGGAACCAAGACATGCTAAGTAAACATGCTACTATTATGAGCCATTTATACTAGCACATGAGACACAAGGAAAGGGGGGTGTCCCTCTTCTATTCAAGACTCCAAAACCACCTTTCCACCACTGAAAATCCTCTGGATTTCAGTGGTGAGAAGGTCAAAACAAGATGGTCCCAAAGCTCAAAAAGAAAGACACAAAACAAGGCCTAAGAGGAGGTAAACTACCCCCAACACAAAAGTGACCTTAAATAAACATCACAAGCATGAAAAATAAGAAATTTTTACAATTTAGAGTTAAGCTTAAAACAATGCAAGTAGGTCTAAAAGCTTAAGCAAGAAAGAGGGATTAAAAGGTTAGTTGCTCACCCTTGAAGAACACCTTCAAGAACACAACTCCAGCACTCTTCTCTGATCAAAACCAGTCCAAAAACTCTAACACTAACTCCTAAGGACCTCAGCAACCAAAGGATGGTGTTCTAGTAGGTGTTTGTGTGCAATAGTGTGAAGATTTTACACTTTTGAGAACAAACAAGAGCAAATATGAAGAGAGAGAGGAAATATATAGAGAGATATATAACTTGTATATCAAATTCTCAGAACCTCTGGAAGGGGAGGGAAGGCTCCCTTCTTATAGAATTTCAATTCTCAAGCTTGTTCAACAAGCTTGAGTCTTGAATACAATCCCTCCATATACATGTATGGAGGATGAGAATTGTGCTCACCAGTTGTCACAGCTGGCACAAAATATCTGCAAAAAGCAGATGGAAAGGTCTCGGCTCAAAAATATGGCCGATCGACCAAAAAGAGTGCCGATTGGCCAACACTTATGGCCAATGGCAAGAAAATATGGCCGATGGCATCATGCCTTAGCTGATGGGTTGCAGGGATGGCCAACAAGCCACCCTCTTCCCTCAGAAGCCAAAACACAATTCCTTGGTCCACAACTAAGCACAAAACAGACAAGTTGAGAGATCTTAAGGCAAGGCGCGCAGCCGAGACCTTCGGGAACTCAAAACGAACACGAGTATGGATGATCATCGAGTGTTCAAACAATGACGTCCAAGTCTTGAGGACGGACAAAAATGGGGCGTCTACAGTTACCAACACAGATGTAATCAAAGCTGTAGGACTGCATTCAACACTGAATTCTGCCCCCATAACAGATACCAAACTCGCAACTAATATGCACATTCCTATATAGTTTCACTGTAAAGCACATACCAGTTAAGTGAGAGCCAAAACATCCCTATGAGGAGGTAGGGTTACCTTGTCCTAGTTTCGTCAGGAACCAGGGTTCACTATTCAAATAAAGCGATTTTCACGTAATCCAACATTTCGGGTGAGCATCCTGTCCTAGTTTAGAACAATCTCTATGGCTTTTCGATATGCAACTAAGCTGAATGGTCAAAAGGGTACCTCAGCATGACTATCTAATATACCTCTCACACTTAACACTGAGAAGTGAAAAGAAGATCAAACGATACAGCGATAGTCTAGATCCAAGGGTTGTGTTCCCATCATGGCAGAGCCCACAGCTGGTTAGCCTTTTGGCAAGCTTTGAGACAAGCCTCCAGCAAACCATCTAGGAATAGCAGATGGCAACACAGTGACTTAAGCACACAAATGTAAATGCAATGCAAAGAAACATACAAGTGTAAATAAAATTTCACATCATGAATTTCAAGTCAAATTCTCTAAATCCCCAACAGAGTCGCCAGAAACTGTAGCTCGACTTTTCATGCCCCCTTTCAGAAGATGAACAAGCTCTATAGTATCGGACTCCCACGGTTCTGAATCTGATCTCACAAGTGCAATGTGAAATAGATAAACGCCAAAGACTCCAAATCTGGCAAATCTTTTGGAAAATCGATTTTGAATAAAAAAAAAAATGTCAAAAATGGACTACTTTGTCAGATACAGAGTTGCTATCTAAATATTTTTAGAAAATTTAAGAAACCCATGACTCGTGCCAAAGGCCACGTGTCCGTTATCACCAAGATTGTCTCGGCTCGGGAACTTAGGTATAAGAGGGGGAAGGTCATGAATTGAGCACCCTCACTCGCCTGATCAAAGATCGACCTCTACTAATCATGATGTGAATTTTATTTACATTATATGCTCTTGTTCCGTTTTATTAGACTAACTTACTATGTGATACGCACACACACAGGTATAGACTAATTTGCAAGAATTGGAATATTTGGTTCATGTTCGTTTGCAAAATTGCTTCGAATATGTATCACTTGAAAAAGTGATCACATGTAAACATTACTCAAATTATTCCAATTCAAACAACTAACCTTCATCCACAGGCATTCAAAACAGTTTATCATTTAAGCATTTAGCCTCATGGCAAGCATGCTAGACATGGCAACAATCACACGCATGCGATATGCTAAAGTGAGTAAAGGCTCACCTAGTACTCCAAGCCAAAAAGATGAAAGAGTTAGAAAAATGCATGATCCTAACTATGCAACATGACTAATGCAACACATGTGATATGTAATTACTAAGCTTGACTATTAATATAGCATATGAATCATTTAAATAGCATGTGGTCTAAACACGTATTCAAATAATGTTTAACCAACAATACAAGTTAGAATGATGAACCGAGCCTCGGTGCATGCAATACAAGTGGATGCAAACATGGAGAATGCTAAACAAAACATGATGCCTTTATCTAACTAGCATAAGCAGGTAAATAAAAGAGAGAAAGACGTGGGGTTGAAAGACATACACATTATTATAATATTCCGCCCTCACATAAAAGGGTCCAAATGAATAAACTAGCTAACTAATTAAAGCTAAGCTAATTAATTAACTATTACAAACTTAAACGAATAATTTAGCTAAACTACTTAACTAATTATTACAAACCGAATAAAATAATTAGTTAACTACTCTAGCTAATTAAATAATTACAATACGAAACGAAATAGCTATTACAAAGCCACTACTTCAAGCACAACATTAATATTAACATCACTTCACGGATCCTGCGGATTGAGGGATGGTTCATGCATGAATGCATTTCTACCCGAAGAAGGCCACTGTTTTGCTGACAGATACCTCTCTTGCACAGTAGAACACTTACACTGTTTTTTCACCTCAAGACCAATTTTGTTCTGCTTCAAAAGTATACTACTGGATTTTGCACAGGTGGCCGACAGGTTAGAAATGATGGCCTGCCGTCCACCAATGGTGGCCTGCCGACCACTGTTGCTTGGTTCTTCTTGCTGTAACAGAGAGCAAACAAAGCAAGAGCAGGGTATTCTCAAGGATTGTTTTCACAACTCACCCCTCCTTATAATTAAACAACTTAATAGAGTGGCAAAATTTGATTCACAAACCATCAACGGATGCAATTTCATTGCATGATGACTCATGAACTAAAAATGTGCAAGTTCAATTAATGTAACAAAACAAGACTCTCAAAACCACCTCCCTATCATGAATGATCAAGGGAAGTAGTTGACAATAAATCTTGAGCCGTTTGCATCACTCATGAGTATGAAATGACTCAAGACTCAAGGGTTCAATTAACGTTCGATTGAACCCAACCAAGTTATTATCTTGCATCACTTTTAGTCCCCAATTTTATTACTCCATTTTAAATTACCAACCATTCTTTAGTTCATTAAGTTCAAAAGTGAGTTTAAGTTCTCTAAAGGAGAAAAGTGTCAAACCAAGAGTTGGCTTAAAGCATAAGAGAGATGTCATGCCGTTGATAATGAACCCCTAAAACGGATTAAACCATTAAGTATGATAACCTCAATCTCAAGCTTAAAAGAACAATAGGTTTGAAACAACTGTCAAAGCAAAGCAAAAGCCAAGAAATGAGGGAGGTTGCAGAGGTGATTAAAGGTGATCACAAGTAAGGAAAGCCATAAATAAATGCTACTAACTCAAATAGGATGGTGGCTAAGGTCTACACCACCAAACCTATGCGAACAATTGCACTACAAGCATACAATACAAAGCTCAAATGCAACAAGCAGCTAAAAGTAGTCCTAAAGTAGTGCTAAATTAGTCCTAAAACATGCTGGAATTAAGCTAAACATAGCTAGAACAATAAGCTAAAACATGGAGCATGCTAGGCTAGTAAACAAACACAAGAAGGGAAGGCTAACCCCTCCAATTTTGGGACTTAAAAAAAATATTTTAGCCACTGAAAAAGTTCTAAAAATCAATGTTTAAAAGTTCAAAAATATATGGTGTAAAGATGGGAAACACAAGGATAAAGGCTAGAAAAGCAAAGTGGAAAGAAGGGTGAACCACCCTTCCACCCTTTGAGGCCTTAAACCACAAGTTTCAACCAAAAATATGGAGTTTATACAGCCCAAAAACAAAGGAGAAACAGAAAGAGAACCAATTTTAGGCAACAAATCAAGGCAAACACACCCTCAAGAGCTCAAACTAGGCTCAAAGGTACCTCAGCTCAAAGATGGTGAGGTTTGATTTAGAGTGTATAGGCAAAAACTTGTAAAAAGCTAAGAAATTACAAGAGAGAGAGAGAGAGAGCATTGTAAAGAGAGAGAGAGAGAGAGAGAGAGAGAGAGAGGGAGAGAGAGAATTTTTTCTCTAAAAATTCCGATCTTCAAAATGGAAGGGGAGGCTTCCTATATGTAGAAAACCATGCACTCCCTCAGAAATATCAATACATACACATGTAAGAAGGTGCATGCATCTGTGCCAACAACTAGCAGAAAAATATCTACAAAACACACTTGTGGCCGACAGGCCACTAATTCTAGCTGACAGGCCACATCAGTGGCTGGCAGGCCAAAAGAGGTTGCAGGCTTGAAAATCTCTGGTTTTGGTCCAAAAATAAGGCAGCAGGTGTGTAAGGTTTGAATGGCTTAAAGTTGTGGCGTTCCGCTGAGGACTCCGAGCACTCGTCAAGTATATACACATTCATCATTGGATATGCAAGTAATGACGTCCAAGTCATAAGGGCGGTCAAAAATGGGGTGTCTACAATTGGCCCCGACAACTTCACACAACGTACACTGGCTAACAACTCACCAACGTTCCACTTCAGGAACCTCGGGAACATGTGTGCAGATTTAGCTGCCACTATTGATGTGTGTTCACATAACCAATAATACAAAACGGACCAAAGCAGTCAACAAAATGAACGTAAGTAAAAAAACATCTTTACATACCCCGACAACACAAAAAAAAAGAATAGTACGACATGAATACCAATAGTAAATTGTTCAATACACTTACCTGCAAAGCAATCACACATCCAGTCACTTTATGTGGTGTCTGATAAAAGTCCATAACAGAACACATCAACGTACCACGTATTGCACCAATTCAATCGTATAACTTTATCGCATCCAAATTGTCCATGTACCGAATAAATGCCTAGCTTATAGTTTCTCCATAAGTCGGAAAAAACAACTTCACACAAATGTATAAGCAAAGCAATTTCGCGATGTCCTCGTAATCTATCGGCATACTTGTAACTCGACTTTTTCGTGCCTCCCTTTCGGAAGTTTGAAATAAGCCCTACAGTTCGGACTCCCGCGGTTTTAAATCTAATCTTACAAGTGCAATGTGAAATTGATAAACACTAAAGAGTCCAAATTCGGCAAATCTTTTGGAAAATCGATTTTGAATAAAAAATACCAAAAATGGACTGCTTTGCCAGATACAGAGTCGCTACCTAAATATTTTATTTTTTTAGGAAATTTAGAAAACCCATGACTCATGCCAAAGGCCACGTGTCCGTTATCACCAAGATTATCTCGGCTCAGGAACTTAGGTACAAGAGGGAAAAGTCATGAATTGAGCACCCCTGCTCACCCGATCAAAGATCGGCCTCTACTAATCATGATATGAATCTTATGTACATTACATGCTTTTGTTCCGATTTATTAGGCTAGTATTACTATGTGATGCGCACATACAAGTATAGACTAACTTGCAAGAATTGCAACACTTCAAGTCATGTTTGTTTTGAAAGTTGTTTTGAATATGTACCACTTGAAAAAGTGATCGCATATGAACATTACTCAAATTATTTCAATTCAAGCAAATAGCCTTCATCCACAGGTATTCAAGCAATTATAACACTTAAGTACTTAGCCTCATGGCAAGCATGCTAGTCATGGCAGTCACTCACACTCATGTAAATATGCTAAAGCACTAAAAACTCATCTAGTATTCCACGCTAAGATAAAACAAAAGAGTTAGAAAATTATGCATGATACCTAACTTATGCAATAAGACTAATGCAACACATGCGATATGCAACTAATAAGCTCAGCTACTAATATGGCATATGAAACAATAAAATAGCATGCGATCTAAGCACGTATTCAAATAAGTATTTGAACTAACAATGCAGTTAGAATAATGAATCGAGCCTCGGCACATGAAATACAAATGGATGCAAACATAAAGTATGCTAAGAAAAACATGATGTCCCTAAACTAACCATTGTAAGCTAGTAAATAAAAGGGAGAAAGACGTGAGGTTGGAAGACCTACACATTATTACATTATGCTCTCATGAAGAAGAGTCCGAATGAATAAGCTAAGCTAACTAGCAACTAATTAAGCTAAAGCTAATTAAGCTAATTGTTACAAAACGAAATGAATAACTAGCTAAACTACTTAACTAATTATTACAACACTTGAATTAACTAACTAGTTAATTAACTAATTAAATAATTACAACACAAGTGTAATTAAAATAAGTAATTAAACTAAGCAACTAATTACTCTACCTCAAGAAACGAGGGATGTGCATGTGCATGCTCGGATTCCACCCAAAAAGACCACCGTTTTGCTCCCGAATACCTCTGTTTGCACAGTTGAACATTTTCAGAACCACTTTGCTCCACCTTACCAACACTCTGCTGAGTTTTGCATCAATGGCCAGCCGGCCAAAGATGAAGGTTACCGGCCACCAGCTGGCCATTGAGGTGGTCTGCCAACCACCTACCGGCCACTGATGCCTAGTTTCATCTTGCTGCAACAGAGAACAAACAGAGCATAGACAGGGTACTTTCAAGGATTGACTACACAACTCACCCCTCCTTTTCATTAACAAATCCAATGAGTTGTGAACCTAAGCCACAAACCACCAATTCAAGCAATTTCATTGCATGATGGCTTGTGAACCCAAAAGTGCAAGTTCAATAAATGCAAGAAAAGAAAACACAAATCTCCTCCCTTTCATGAAAGATCAAGGGAAGTGGTTGACCTTGGAGACTTGGATCATTTCATCACTAGCAAGTATAAAATGGTCCAAGTTCCATGTGTTCAATTAACGCCCGATTGAACACACCAAGGCACAATCAAATTCTTATCTTTGCACAATTTTAGTTTCAATTTTTAGTTACTCCTTTTAATTACCCTTCCATTCTTTAACCAATTAAGTCCATTGGTGAGTTGAGTCCTCTAAAAGAGAAGGAAGTGTCAAACAATGGGTAGTTTAAGGCAAGAGAGAGGTGTCATGCCATTGATAATGAACCCCCAAAAGAGGATTAAACCATTAACCATAGACCTCAATCTCAAGCTTAAACAATCCCAAAGTTGAAACAACCCCCAAAGCACACAAAGAGTGAAGAAATGAGGGAGGTTGCAGAGATTATGCTTGCTAAAATTAAGTGAGAAAAACACTAAAACAATGCAATCAACTCAAACAAGTGGTGTCTAAAGACCTAAAACACTAAGCATGTGAGAACACTTACACTAGAAGCATGCAAAACAAGACTCAAATGACTTAACCAACCCAAAACAGAGTTAAAAAAAGTCCAAATTAGAGGTTAAAACATGCTGGAATTATGCTATAAATGGCTAGAAAATTAAGCTAACACATAGCATAAACTAGGCTAGTAAATAAGACATAATGAGGGGAGGCTAACCCCTCCAAATTTGGACTTTAAAACATCATTTTGGCCACTGAAAAAGCTCTGAATATCAGTATTTAAAAGTTCAAAAAAAGATAGAGTAAAGGTGGAAAACACAAAGGTAAAGGCCTCGAAAGCAAGGTGCAAAAAATGGTGATTAACCCCTCTACCTTTAATAGCCTTAAACCGCAACCTTCAGCCCATAAAAACAGGTTTTAAAGAGCTTAAAAATAGCAAGAAAATATGGAAACAAGTGGTGTCAAGATGGTACAAAGGCAAAAGAAAGTATACCTCTTGAAGAGGAATGAACCATTAAGTCAAAAAATACCAATTTCACACTCTCAAGTGCTTCAAAAGCTCAAACTCAAACTTCAATCATCTTAGCAAGAAGTTCTCTAGGTTTGGTTTAAAGTGTTTGGGCACAAGCTATGCAAGTTGCAAGAGAAAGAGGATTTTTCCAAAATTATTTCTTCACTCCTAATGTTTTCTAACCTTGAAAGCAAGAAAAGAGGTCTTCTATATATAGAAATATATGAGCTTTGGCCGAAAATATCTAAAAAAGAACAGCTGGAGCTTTGTGGAAACAACTGGAGAAAATATCTGGGTTTTACATTGGTGGCCGGCAAGCCAGAAATGGTGGCTTGCCATCCACAAATGGTAGCTGTCAGCCACCTGCCGGCCATGTTTCCAGGCCTGACTTCAGATGGGCATATCTCCCTCATCTAGACTCGATTTTAGGTCATTCTTGAGTCTAAATTGAAGCCCCGGAAGTCTACTTTCCAATGATGGTAGCCTCACATCTAAATTCTAAGTGTGCAAAGAGATATGCTTATTTTAGTGAATGCTACTCAGTTCTCTTTTAACGATTTCATGCACAACTTCTTCCCCGACTAGGTTTCTTCCCTCTCCTCCAATTTTCTTCAACTACAAACCTATCAATAAGATGTTTAAAAATATTTTTCAAAGAGTTTACCTCTCTTCCATTTATTTCCACTTTGTCCTTACTCTGTTTATCGAAAAGTGCAACATTTAACGAAATACAAGCCTTAGAACATCATAGAAACATTTTCAAAAATATTTTGAAAGAGAGAGTTTTAAGGTCTAAAATAATTTTGGTCAAAATAGTTTTGGTTCAAAAATGGGGTGTAAGGTTAGGATTTAGAAGTTCTTCTTGCTGAAGAAATCGAACATTTGCACAGCACAACTTTCATCATCGGGTGATCAATCAGTGGCGCCCAAGTCTTAAGGGCGATCAAAAATGGAGTGTCTACAGTACTGCCCACTGCCGCATCAACCAAAAATTCCCTCACAAGTTTAGTTGTAATGCAAGTTACACCACGGCACCTCCGCTGTACAAAATTCGATGGAGGCCTAAGGCGTGGTGTCAAATCCAAAAATGCATTCCCACATTGCAACCCAAATAACAGCCTAACATCCTCATCGGTAAAGTCAACACTATGACCACCAATCACGAACATTCCCTCGTGTACGTTGTAAGACTATATAATGCTCACCACCATATCGTCACCTTTTCTGAACTCAGTGTGGTCCAGCTGATTTACAAGTATGGCCTCGAACAGTAACCAAAATAAGGTCTTCCATAAATGAACAAGGTGTATATCCTTTAACTTAACCATGTATACCATTTTCACAAGGCTTGCGATGTTGGATCGAAAATTGAACCTCTGTTTCGAACGCTTACTAGCACCACCAAAATGGCCCATATTCTTCGGTTGCACAAACAGATTGTGGCCTTGCATGTTAACCCTAAACTTCTCAGATGTCAACGCCCCCTCTGTCTTTTTGCGTTTATGTTCACATAGCTGAGTCCATTGACTCGATAACCTAGTAACTTCTGCATTTTCAAACGTCAAGCCGTCAAACACAAAAAACACAAAATACCCCAAAACACATATTTACCAACAAACACATTAGAAACATCGCAGTGTGGGTACACATTGTTCGGTTGTCAACCCAATGAACGACAATACTAAAAAAATGTGGCTACTGAAAAAGAACACCAACCCAACAACAACAATTTCACAATGCACAACATGCCACATAGAGAAACAAATACAATATTCATCGACTAACACGACTTATTGATGACTGACAAAATGTCGACTCCCATGCAACATTAACGAACAACACAACATTTCATCGCATATTAGGTCCCATCCCACCCCACGCGACGTGAAGTTTCTAATGACTATTCCATTGTGGCATGTATGAGTTACATTTCATTACATTTATCTATATTACTCTATACCATTCAACAAACCATAGAACACATTTACATACACGACTACCTCACACACACATCCACTATACGTACACGACCAACCATATACCACAAAGCAACAACAACATCACCTTGTTACCCCATAACCCCAACATGTCACTTTAGTATTATAGACTCATATAAAACATACAACACCATGTCCCTACCTCAACATAAGTTTCAATAAACCCCCACACCAAGAAAAGAACCCCCAAAACAAGCCCAACATCGAATGTGTTGTCCCCCAAACTCATTACGTGGGTGTGTACAAAGACAACCCCAACACGAATAAAAACACACAAACACAAGAATAGATACATCGCTACATCAGTTCCAAACCGTATACAATTTTACACATAAATCACTCAACATCGTAACAAATTTCACAAAACCCATATGACAACCGCCAAAGTTCGAACTCAGTAACAGAACATGCACAAACACACAATGTGAAACGGAATAGAAAATACTTACGTTTCCTAGAAATTGTTCAATCGTCCGTTGACACTGATCGTGTTGCACAAGACAGAATGAGGAGGTTCACATCAACAAAAAACCAATCCACAAAACTAGGGTTCTACACCAGAACAGACTCAAAAAATGAATCAATCCAACCATTTGACGATCAAACACTTGATTTGTAAAATATTTTCCCAAATCTCAAGCATGGGATACAATCACGTATCTTTTTCAAATTTCAATCATGGAAAACTACAATCACACAATCTTAGGGTTTCATCGCTTTTAGCAACGCTTTCTATTTCCGATTTGGGGATTAACCTATAAACAATAAATGGTAATGCAGGTCAAGTTGGATCATTCAAATTTTCACGGGTCACAACTATCTGCGGGTTCACATAACGGGTAGGACAAACAGGTATATAAGAGATATAGGTAGCTGACGTCACACACAACCACACGGGGGGAGACCAAACGCACATGCCTTGTTCACATCCCACAACTTTACACCAAATAGATTCCAAAGAACAACAAATTAATAGTATGCTTTCTTAGGGGACGTGTGTCACGACCCAAACCCGCCCCTATAGGTTTAACATCGTAACCGGCCAGTAATCCTTGGATTACCGAAGGCCTCTGAACAGATAAGCATATGATAAGGGGCTTGCGGAAGCAAATACATAAATATAGTTGTCCAATGAGCTGTGCTGACTTATATGAAACAGAATATTTTAAAACTTTATTTACATAACCATAAGTCAACCATTAACATATTATACCACACACGTTACAGTATCTTAAGTACAGCCAACATAATTAGATTAAGTCTCATACATAAACAGAACTAATCAAAACTTGAACCCGAGACACTTCGGGAACCTTCTCGTGAGGCACAAAGGGTGGCTGACAACAGAACAGAACTCCAGGCAAAAGCCTTCGGGCTTGAACTCCAAAACACTCACCTAAATACATATATATACAAACAGTGAGCTAAAGCCCAATGAATAACATTAAGGTAAAGAGGTTAGTGAACGGATTTCAAAAATTTCATACGTATAAAACATATCATAGCATAATCATAGTCATCTCATATCAGAACATAATAATGGCATATCCCATAGAATATAATAATGACATATTCCATAGAACATATCGAACATATCACATAACGTCTTCCGACTAGAGTAACCGGTCCCGGACACCGATTAAACACATATCACCACAATGAAGTGGCTAACGAGATCTCGTAAATGTCATGGACCCGCATTTTCATGCCGTCCCCCATAACTTGGGACTATCTATGGATGCCATAATAGATTTCAAACTTGGAATGTTCGTTCACAGAAGCATATATCATTTCAGAAAACATAACATATCATATCTCATTCGGAACATAATTTCATATAAACGTATCTTTACGATAACGTTACTCACAGTGGTTCCCGTAAATGGTCAATCAATCCTCGAGTCTTGACCTACAATCACAAAATACATAGCACAAAATATGTCTCATTATTATTCATTCATGTGGTCATACATGGCTTAGTTTTCTCACTTTAATTTCCCATTCATTCCATGCTACACAACTTGTTCATAATGCCCATATACTCGAATTCTACACATATTTCCTAATTCACTTACTTATGTTATTTCTTAGCTTATTAATCTTTAACGGCTCATAAATCATGCCTAAGAATGCCCATAAAGAGATGGGAGTGAAGATATGTGCTTAAAACATCTTTTGAAAACATGTTGAAAATAGGCTGGTGGCTAAAGCCAGCAGAAGGCAAAAACAGAGCTCGCTCGAGCCAAGACTTATTCGCTCGAGCCAGCCTTTGGCAGAGTGCAAAATTCTGAGAGCTCGAAATGTTGGCTCGAGCCACCACTTCTTCACTCGAGCCAGCTGTAAAATTCTGGGCAGCAAGCTCAACAAAAATGGCTTCCAAACCACCTCCAAACCTTGGGGTCTTGCATGATTTGATCAAACACACAAAAATAGCTTTAGAAAACTTCAATACAAGACCCTTGAAACATCTTTTATTCAAAAACCCATGGATGTAGCAAATTTAAACTCAAAAGCTCATGCATGGAGGGTTTTCAAACCATGTTCTTGATTTTTCTCAAAGCATGCAAATGATGAACAACAAATTCATGAATTCTGGAACTATGGACATGATCAAACTCACATGCATGCAAGGACTTCAAAACTCAACTTAAGATAACAAAATTTGAGGTGTTCTACCAAGAATACACATGCAAGTCATCTACATGCCCAAAGACCCACTTCTCTTGCTAATTTTATGAAATTTGTTCCAAGATGAGTTGAGATCATGATGCATGGAAGTTAGCTACAGAACATATGCTAAAGATTCTTACTTAGTGCTTGATTTCAACAGTGTGGGGGTGAACCTTCCTAGCTTCTTTCCTCTTGAGCTCACTCTCTCACTCTCTAGCTACACTCTCTTTCTCTCTCTCTCTCTCTCTCTCTCTCTAACACCAGGGATCAAATGAGCAACTATCACACTCCTACACTCTGCCGAATGTACATAGCACACACCTCACTTTGAGCTCATACACGTGCACACACATGCACACACCCAACACACACTCACAAGGGTTATGATTCCCTACACCTAACACCACCAATGCCTCAACCCAAATAATACACTAATTCTCATCTTGGGTCAATAATAGGACTAGATTAGGTACCAATCATGCATTATTTAATTCAACACAAGTAACCTTAATTTATTCAAGATTAGCACAAAATTCAATTATTCAAAAATAGTTCCAATTAAGGCTTAATTTAATCATATGCGATTTTACTAAACTGAATCAGTTTTTTATAAAATTTGCCATGGTGTTCTAAAAATTCCAATTAACATATTAAAGCAAAATTTCAGACAGATATTGCTATAAGTAGCAGATAGAAGCCAATTATCGTACAAATTACATACTAATCTCACAATTCATTTTAATCCACTCATTAGCATTCTTAATTACTGATTAATAGCTAATTACGGGTCGGGGTTATTACAACGTGAAACACACACATCTTTATTCCCATAATTAAATACACCAGTTGTTGATGGTCAAAAACCAATGGCAATTTAGTAAACAACCAGGCATAAGGACTACACAGTTACCAAGAAAACATTTGGGACCATATGAATTAGAAGATCAAAAAAGGGGATTTATTGGTCAATCCCCTTAAATTTTAACAAGTGACAAAAACTAATAATAATAATTTTCCCCAATCAAAGGCCATATATGCGTAGACTACTACATATATAGAGTTCATTTGGGATGTGAGTTAGTTTTTTGACTTTTTAGTTATTTTAGCTTGGGACTAAAAAGTCTCGTTTGAAATAGGCTTTTTAACTTTTTAAACTTTGGTGAGACAAGAAATAAAATGATTACGGTTTGGATATAACATTTTGTCTTATTGATTTTTTAACCTATTTTGTTTTTTTATGACTATATTAGCCAAAAACCTAACCCAACCAATATGCTAAACGAGGGCATAAGGTTTGGCCTTTCTCAAATTGTATCTCAATTTGAGAGAGCGTTTAGGTATAGTAGGCTCATTTTGAAACCGATTTTGATGATCTAAACTGCATATTTTTTAGAACTTGCTCAATAGAATTATGTAAAAAAATCAAAATAGTTTGATATTGGTAACTATATGTTTAAATCATATTTATTTTTAAAAAATGAATTACAAATATATTTTTAAGAATAATCATCTATTTTTTGTAATATACATTTGATTCAAACATAGAGATATTTATGAAAAAAAACAAAATGATTTGACATTTAAATTATATTTATTTTTAAAACATGAATGACAAATATAATTTTAAGAATAGTCATCTATTTTTTATAATATAAATTTGATTCAAACATATATATAGCGATATTCGATCATCTTAATTTTTTTATTATAAATATTCTACTCAATGAATTTTAAAAAGTAAAGAGTTCAAATAACTGAAATCAATCTTAAAATAAATTTATTAAATCAAAATACCCTCTCAAATTATATATGTTATTTGTTGGACTCCATACCCCTTTTTCTGTCTTTTTTTTTTTTTTTTTTTTTAAATTGTTCTACTTTTTTGGACCAATAAGGACTGCACGTGAGATGCTTCTGATGACCTTTCCTTTTTTCTTTTTCTTTTTTTTTTTCTTTTTTTTTGACTTTTCCAAGGCCAATTAGATTTCAATTGTTGTTCTTCCACTTTCACTTTCACTTTAATGATACCCGTGCGACGGGGTTAAATGAATAATTAAAAATAATTTTAAAATTAAATAATAATATAAAATTTATTTTAAAAATATATAAAAATAATAATTTAGAATGAATTAAATTTTAATTATTTTATTAGAATATATGTTGCAGTTATTATGTTATTAATTATATATTTTAAGTTCACAATAAGAAATAGATGCTATAATTTAATTGGTAAAGATGCAAAAATAGAAAGAATTAAAAAAAATTATAATCATGATAAAATAAAAATAAATTTCGTTTTATAAAATTTTTAATTTTAGTTTATTCTATGTTAAAATTTTTCATAAAATTTAAACATACCTTTTAAAAATAAAACAATATATATTTTTTTGATAAAATCGTTAAAATTGGTCAAAAGACTAACTAATTTATACAAAAATTAATTAATTAAAACTTTTAAATTTTATTTTATTTTAAAGTATAAACAGTTTTCAACTGAAACATATATAACACTACAATATAAATGAGAGCATAAATTTACTTTATATAAGTGAAATAACTGACTTTTTCATTCTTTTTCTGATGTAAGATTGTGTAAAATAAAAATTAACAATTGTTTGTGCAGAAAATTTATTTCAAATCAAATAATATTAATCATTTAATCTTTAATTAAGTCAATCTTTAGTTTTTTTTCGAATCAAACAAATTTAATCAATATATTTTGATAAAATTGCTAAGATTGCAGTTAAACCAGTAAATCAATCAAATCGAAAACAGCTTTATAGATCAATCAATTTATACAAAAATTAATTAATTAAAACTTTTAAATGTTATTCTAATTTTAAAATTTAAACTATTTTGAATTGAAGTATGCACAATACTACAATATTAAATGGGAGCATAAGATTCACTTTATATAAGTGAAAAACTCATTTTTTCCTGATTTTCCCAATGTGGAATCAGATTATAAAATAAAAGTTAACAATTATTTGGGCGGGAAGTTTATTTCAAATTAAAAAAATCTAACCAATATATTTTGATAAAACCGTTAAAATTGCTGTTAAATGTACACAAAAATTAATTAATTGAAACTTTTAAAATTTAAATTATATTGAATTGTAATATGCACAACACTACAATAAAACGGGAGTATAAGATTCAATTTATATAAGTGAAACAACTTACTTTTTTCTTCTTTTTCTGATGTGGGATTATCAAATAAATCATAAACTAATTAAAGTTTTTATTTTAAAATTTATACTGCCTTGAACTGAACTATACACAACACTATAATATTAAATGAGAGTATAAGATTCACTTTATATAAGTGAAACAACTCACTTTTTTCTTCTTTTTTCGATGTGGGATTATCAAATAAATTATAAATTAATTAGAGTTTTTATTTTAAAATTTAAAATGTCTTGAACTGAACTATGCACAACACTATAATATTAAGTGAGAGTATAAGATTCACTTTATATAAGTGAAACAACTCACTTTTTCCTTCTTCTCTCGATGTGGGATTATAAAATAAATCATAGACTAATTAGAGTTTTATTTTTATATAATTAAATGGAAAATAGTCAATAGAGATTTTTTTAATTGTTTAAAATTAAGAAAATCAATATGTAGCGACCTTAATTTTTTCTTAAATCATTGTTTATTATTATTATTTTTCTTAAATCATTATTTATTATTATTATTACTTTATTTTTTTATTACTTTATTAATTGCGCGGATACATGAGAATTTAATGTGATATTTAATTAATTTAATGTAATATTTAATTATATATAATTAATCTGAATATATATAAATATACATTTATATATATATAAAGGTGTTATATATATTGAACTTATATAACATTTATATATTGTCACGACTCGTTCCTCGTACCCAATGGTTAAGTATCGTGATGGCCAGTAACTGAAGTTACCTCCGGCCAATTCTTAAACAAATCAGTAAACGCGAGCGGAAGTAATATTTAAATAAGGGTATCAAAATAATCATCGGAGTTTCTATTTTTATTACAAAATATATGTTGATATTTACATAGAGAAATATCATAAAAATACTTTGTGTGTATCTATTCCGCAGCCCCGCATCTAAGACTTTCCAAAAGTTATTTTTGAATTGCACTGTTTCCTGAAAATTGGTAAACAACTATAAGCACATGGCAGAGTGAGAAATTTTATACCAAGAATATAAGGGACACGAAATAACCATGGATAGTTAGTTAGGCCAAAACATTTAAGATAACTTAATCGGAGCAAATAATCCTTTAAGTAGCAAAACTGAGATTATGTAAATAAATAACCATAACCACATTAATTTGGTAAATAGATAATTTAAGTGGCAGAAACTGCTCATTTAAGTAGCAGAATTGAAATACAGAAATTATGTAAGTAAATGACCATAACCACGGTACTGAATAGAACAAAACAGAGGTCACAGAAGTGACAGTCAGAACAGAGGTACGGATTCAAGAGGTGGCTCATACGGATTCTAGAGGTGGCTCCCACAATAGTGTAGCACTTAGCTCCGCACAAAACAGAGGTACAGATTCAAGAGGTGGCTCGTACGAATTCTAGAGGTGGCTCCCACAACAGTGTAACACTTAGCTTCCGTACAGCACTTTGCTCCGCACAGAACAGAGGTCAATGAATCAGAGGGCCACAGAGTAACCAAACAGACGCCAATGGTTATTTAAGTCTCTCAAAGCGTGAGACTCCCGTGGTGGCACTTACGAAACATAATTGTATATAAGGTCATAGCCAAATATTCTTTAAAAGTAAAATAAACATATCCATGAATTTCCTTTTAAGAAAATAGGGTTCAGAAAATAATCCACGTAACTGAAACCTTTATAAAACATAACTTTTATTAATATAATAATAAAACATAACTTGTATAAAACAGATTTTGGTAAGTTAAAACATACGTAAAATACATTTTCGTGACTCAAGATATAATATAACTCACATTAACTTTAATACCTTACTCTTTCTTTCCACTATCAAAAACCCTTTCAACTTTCATTATTTTTTTCTTTCTGTTCTTCCTCTCTTTTCTCTCCTTTTCTTTCCTCTGTTTCTTTCTTTTCTTTCTTCTTTCTTCTTTCCTTTCCTTTCCTTTCCTTTCCTTTCCTCTTCGCCTAGACCAGCTCCTTCCTATAAATAGGAAGGTGAAGCCATTCCGTGGCCAACACGTGGCCGGGCCTTAAATCATTCCACAGATTCTATAATTAATTATATAGATTCATTCTTATCCTTAATAGATATTTAAGATAATTACCCTTTAACCCAATATTCTAATATAATTATATAAATAATTAATTTCTAATTAAATTACACTCTATTTTATACTAACAGAAAATTAATTATTTATTTTACTACTACACTCGTTATTATTATTATTTATATTTTCACCCCTAAAGTTTTACTAATTATATTGTTTTACAAAATTACGCATAATAATATATAATAAATTATATATTTTTCGAATTGAGATTAAATGATATTATTATAAATTCTATAAAATAATTAAAAATCTGAGTTGTTACATATATGTTGTATTTATATAATAGAATATAATATAATAGTAAATTAGGTTTTAAGAGTGTTGCCACTTACCAAAAAAAAAAAAAGTATCATCAAAGAAGCTGAGAAAGCAGAGAGAGAAAGAGAAACGGTGGGAGAGAGAGGTGAGGTAGACAGAAGAGGGAAAAAAAAAAGGAGAAGAAGAAATTATTAGGGTTTTGTTTTTATGTTTTTATTAATTTTCTAAATATTTCTTTGATCTTTAAAAAATAATTGTGAGTATAAAAATTCACTTTTCTTGATTTATATTTATTTTGTTATTATTATGTATTTATTTGATGTTAGTTTGATATTGTACTTGCATGTAGATAATGAATTGATTTTCAATTATTTTGGTTAGTTATGTACGCAAGATTTAGGGTTTTTATATATATTTATTTCATGGATGTAGTTACATTTATGGATATATGAAATTAAAATAAACTAGGAATACATAAATAAATTCAGTATACTCCACCATGACTCCATGAATTGTTATTTTATTTGAATACTAGTGAGAGTAAGTGTAAAAAAAAAAAAAAGTGGAGATTATGAGATTTATTTAAATGTCTTAGACTCCGCATTATTATATTTGTTCTCATGAGTAGATGAGGGATTGTGTATATATATATTGTTGCTTCATTCTCAAGAGTAGACAATGATATCCTCACGCAAGTTTGGCTTCAGAGTGGTGTTAGATATATAGGAGGCATATGGGATATATGTGTAGACCGGAAGTGAAGGGCCGAAGTGATGAAGTTGAAGTACAAAGAATTAAATATGAATTTATTGGTATATTTTGAATTGTTTTGATTTGTACATCTCGAAAAATAGTAAACAATCTCGATAAATTATGAAATTTGGGCAGAGGCATGTAAACGTAATCCTAGACAACTTTTGTATTTTAATTTTTTACTAAAAAGATCAATTACAACTTGTAATCGAATGATCTTGGTTACAATAGTTTTTATTCATTTTAACAATGCAAACTTGAGATGTTGTTTTAACCCAAGAAACGAGCTCATTTTCATCGATTTCACGTAAACTGAAGTAAAACATTATTCTGAACACTTTTTGTGTCTTGAACTTTTCAAAAAAAAAAAAAAATCTTAGGGTAGTTTCTTTTCATTTTCAGCTTCGGGTTTTTTGGTCGATTTCCGTTTAGGTTCTTCTATCAAGTTTTTCTCTCAACCTGTTCAGTTTATACTAAATCTTTTTGCAACCCCTTTTAGGAAATTTAATTCTGTACAACTTTTGTTCTTTGAGTTTTGGTTAATTCGAATGATTTAAGCGTGAAGCGGTGCATTAGTTCTTCAATAATTTACTTATGATTAAATTATACTAACTTTATTTTTGCAGAATGGTTGATCTTACTAACTTTTTATGTAGGACTAACCCACTATATTTTATTTTTATTTTTATTTTTATATTTATATTTTTTATACTCAATTTATATTTAGTTGTGTATGGTTAAGAAACTAAATGTCATCGTATTTCGGAAAACTACCCCTTCGTCTCAGTGCGGGTGGAACTACTTATCTTATCCCGCAACAAAAATTAAATATACTTTTACTTGTGTCTGGCGGATAAGTAAGTATCAAATCTTGCACTCATACCAATATATTTGTATACTGACCCATTTTGTCTTTTGGTATCTTGGATGCGTTCTGTTTAAGTGTAGCCAAACTTTTTTTTGCAAGATTTGTTGGGACTACAGTGGTTATAAGAAATAACTATAGCTGTAGGACATGTCTCTTAGATTTCTCTTGTTTTCTTGAGTTTAGGGTTAATATTAGTTTTTTTTATTTTTTATTTTTTATGACCTTAATATTTTGATAATTGGACATTGTATGTTATTTTCTAACTTTACATTATTTAAGTTGTTTTCACTATTTGTGCTACTTTAATGTTGGAGATATTTATTAGTTATAAATTTATGATGGACGATTTGGTTTGTGTTTTGTTATTTTTTTATTTTTTGAGTATTGAAATTTACTTAGACCAAATTGAGACGAAAACATTTAGATTTTTTTTTTTAGGATTTGGATGATGAAATATTGATTGGGATTTAGTTCTAATTTAATATTTAATTGTCCAAATTTTGGGGCGTGGCATTTTATATAAGTGAAACAACTCACTTTTTTATTCTTCTTTTTTTTTTTCTTTTTTTTTTTCTTCTTGATGTGGGATTATCAAATAAATTATAAACTAATTAGAGTTTTATTTTTATATGGTTAAATTGAAATTAGCTAATGGAGATTTTCTTAGTTGTTTAAAATTAAGAAAATTAGTATGAGATATTAAAACTCTCACAAGACTCCTCACTAAAATTTCTTTTTGCTTATATAATACTAGCCTATCAACTGTGCTATGCACGGGATAATTATAGATATTTATATTTGTTTTCATTTTTTTTAATATATAAATTAAATACATGAGGTTTGACCGAGGAGTTTGAAAGAATTTAATAAGTGTTTATTTATTTATTTAAGAGGCATTTACACAATAATTACATGGGTCTCTTGGGGATGCAAAAAGTAAGGAAATTAGGATTTCATTTATTGCGTTATTCATTTAATAAGTGTAATTATTATAAATTAAGTGTTTATTGTAATCAATAGTGTAATTATTACAATCTTTGAACCAATCACCAATCACCAAGTCAATTTTTTTTTTAAAAAATATTGCATTTACACAATAATTACATAATATATAAATTAAATACATGGGGTTTGACCGAGGAGTTTGAAAGAATTTAATAAGTGTTTATTTATTTATTTAAGAGGCATTTACACAATAATTACATGGGTCTCTTGGGGATGCAAAAAGTAAGAAAATTAGGATTTCATTTATTGCGTTATTTATTTAATAAGTGTAATTATTATAAATTAAGTGTTTATTGTAATCAATAGTGTAATTATTACAATATTTGAATTTATTGTAATCAATAGTGTAATTATTACAATCTTTGAACCAATCACCAATCACCAAGTCAATTTTTTTTTTAAAAAAAATATTAAAAAATTAAGAAATTAGGATTGGCATGTTGGAGGTTCCACAAGTTTTGGGTTTTAAAAGACCCTTTTCCTTAATATATAAACTAGTCTATCACCCGTGCTATGCACGGAATAATTATAGATATTTATATTTGTTTTTATTTTTTTTAATATATAAATTAAATACATGAGGTTTGACCGAGGAGTTTGAAAGAATTTAATAAGTGTTTATTTATTTATTTAAGAAGCATTTACACAATAATTACATGGGTCTCTTGGGGATGCAAAAGGTAAGGAAATTAGGATTTCATTTATTACGTTATTCATTTAATAAGTGTAATTATTATAAATTAAGTGTTTACTGTAATAATAGTATAATTATTACAATCTTTGATATAAAAGTAAGGAAATTAGGATTTCATTTATTGCGTTATTCATTTAATAAGTGTAATTATTATAAATTAAGTATTTATTGTAATCAATAGTGTAATTATTACAATCTTTGAACCAATCACCAATCACCAAGTCAATTTTTTAAAATAAAATATTAAAAAATCAGGAAATTAGGATTTTTTAATATATAAATTAAATAATGGGGTTTGACCGAGGAGTTTGACAGAATTTAATAAGTGTTTATTTATTTATTTAAGAAGCATTTACACAATAATTACATGGGTCTCTTGGGGATGCAAAAAGTAAGGAAATTAGGATTTCATTTATTGCGTTATTCATTTAATAAGTGTAATTATTATAAATTTAGTGTTTATTGTAATCAATAGTGTAATTATTACAATCTTTGAACCAATCACCAATCACCAAGTCAATTTTTTTTAAAAAAAATATTTAAAAATCAGGAAATTAGGATTGACATGTTGGAGCTTCCACAAGCCTTGGGTTTTAAAAGACCCTTTTCCTTAATATATAGATAGGGAGACTTACGTGTAGGTCTTAATAAGTGGACTTATTGTCCAATAGGTCCTATGATAATTAGTGACATTTTTCATTAAGTACTATTAAAAAAAGTCACTAATTGTTAATTTTCAGTGACAATATGAAAATTTTGTCACAAAAAAATATCACTAATTATAAGTTTTAGCGACAGTTTAAAAAAATCGTCACAAAAAAATGTCATTAATTCACAACTTTTAGCGACAATTTGAAAAATTTGTCACAGAAAAACATCACTAATTGTAAGTTTTAACGATAATTTATAAAAACCATGATAACAAAAAGTCATTAATTGTCAATTTTTAGCGACATATGTAAAAAAATCATCACAAAAAAATTATTTTTAGCCATGATTTTACCAAGACTTTTTTTCAATAGGACTTAATGAGAATTAAATCTAACTATTAAAATTTATTGATAGTTTACCCTATATATATATATATTTTTGGCTGTTTCACTGCTTTAAAATAACCCCTCTATATATTAATTAAAAAAAAAATCAACTAAAGAGTAACATTTTGAAAAAACATGTCACTTTTTTATGTTGGATCCCAAACCACACCTAGCTGCGTTAATTCGAGTGAATAATTTTCTACAGATGACATTTGGGAAGGATTTTTTTTTGTTTTTTTTTCCTAAAAGACAAATTGATTACAAAATAAAAATAAAAAATTCAAACAAAATGTCATATCAAACTCTATAATCATTTCACTTTTTCTCTCACAAACAACACATTCAACCATAAAATAATCTAACTATCTTTTCAAACACAAAAAAAAAATTTCTTTAATCATATCCTACAAATAAAAACACTTATAAAAACACTCACTTCCGAAACTTCCACCTAATGAGAAATAGATTGTTAGAGAAGTTTATAATTTCCTATTCTTTTTCTAGGTCTCAATTCTTTTTGGACCAACGACAATTTGGCACGTGGCAAAACTTCCTATGAAAATTTTGGTAACCTTCCTCCCGCTTTTCTCATTATTGAAGTAATCTCAAAAAAATCAAGTAACATTACTTATGTAAAAATCTTAACCAATGGTATAACTGAAAATTTTGTCCTTAAAATATGATAATTTACCATTGTTAAGTAGTTTGGAAATAAGAAAAAATCTGATTAATATAAATTATAATTTTTAATTGTCAAAATATCACAAAACACAATTTTAGAAAAAGATTTGAGCATTATAACAAAATAAAATTTTAATTTTATCAATTTAAAATCTAAATTTTTAATTTATTTTCAACGTAAACTATTTATTTATTTTCATTAATTAAAATCGATAAAAAATAGATATTTTAATCATTAAAATTAATAAAAATAATATTTTAAACATTTTATATATACAATTTAATTACTAAAATATTTTTTTAACAAAAAAAATAAATGACTTAAATTGAAAATAAATCAAAATATTAAAATTTAAATTGATAAAATTAAAAATTAAAACTTTTAGTTTTTAGTTTTTATTTTTTTATTATAATTTGTCTTTAAAATTTCTAATAATTATTCCTTTCCTCGTAGCTTTTTTAGTTTTTATTTTTTTATTATAATTTGTCTCTAAAATTTCTAATAATTATTCCTTTCCACGTAGCTTTAAACTCGAAGACTACGGGTATGTTTGGTTTGAGTTTGGGAGATGAGTTTGGGAGATAAAAAGTACGAAAAGTTGTTTGGTTTGGTTTTTTTGAAAAGATATTTTGGAAAATTATTTTGAGAGAGAGTTTTGGAAAAAGTGATTGATTTGATGTGTATGAGAGAGAGATTTGTTTGGTTTACAAATTTTGAATTTTTTTTAAAAAAAAATTTGTTTAGTTTGAATTTTTCTGAAAATTCATTTGTAGAGAAATTTTCTCAAAAATTGTTGGGAAATTCAAACCAAACGAACCCTACACTTCTTAAGTCTTTGCTTTTTTGTCTTTTTCACAAGCCAAAAGCTGTCTCTCTGTTTCACATTTTTTTTCTCAGGCAAAAAGCCTCTCTTCCACTATGTTTGGGAACTTAGGAGAGAAAAGAAAAGAAATGATTACTTAAGTTATAAGAGAAAATAAAAGAAATGAAATGATTGTGATTTCTCTCATTTTTGTTTGGATAAGGAATAAATAAAAGAAAAAAAATGATTTTGATTTTTCTCATTCTTTTTTGGTTAGATTTCATTAAGAGAAAAGAAAAGAAATTATTTTATGTTATGTTACTAAAACAACCTTTTTATATTTTCAATCATTTTATTTCTTTTATTTTTATAGGGACAAAATTGATATTATGAAAATAGTAGTTTTTTTTCTCTCCCAATCTCTCCACTTTTGGAAAGATTAAAAATGAGGCTTATAAGAGAAATGAATTTATCTCCATTTCTCTCCACTTAGGTTATCCAAACAAGTAAGAGAAAGATATATCTCTCAATTTCTTTTCTTTTCTCCCCAAATCACTCAATCCAAACATAGTGTTCATCTGGTGAGCTTAGCATTGTCTTCTTGAGTTGAAAGACTTGAAAGGGTTAGGCTCTCCTCACTCCCCTCCATCGCGCCCAAGATTGTACACACTCTCTATACACTTGTACACTTAAGACCCAAATGCCCCTCTTGGTGCTTCTGTGACCATTGAAGAAGAAGCAGCTCTCTTGAAGTCTAGTTCACTTGGAGGACTTCTCAATTTTTTTGGGTAAAACTCAATCCTCTCATCTCATCTCTTTTGATTTTGTGGTAAAAATTAATGGGTAGGATTTTCTAAAGTAAACACGTTTAGGGTGTTCTTAATTTTAAAAGCATTTTTTTGTTATTTTGTTCTTGGATGAGGAATTTTGTGATGTTCCATGTATGTATTTTATTTTCAATATTAGGTAATTTTAAAAAATCATGAAAATGGGATGTTTGATGTTACTACTTGTTAGATGCCATGCCTAGGGTGTTTTATCTTGAAAGTCTATGAAAAAAGGAATACTCAAAATTAATTTATCTTGAATGGCATGTTAGAGTATGGTTGGTTATCATAATCAAGATGCAGATTGTAGAATCTTACAATTGTATAACCCAATTGGGCCAAACAATTCGGATCTCATTAGGATCTTAAATTGTATAACCCCAGTTGAGCCAAACAATCCGGATCACATTAGGATCTTAAATTTTGTAGAATCGTACTACGATCATGATTCTACTACTATCCCATTCCAACAAAAAAAAATTTGTTGTTATCTATTTCTTAGATATGTATGTCTATATGAAAAATTTGGCCATAAATCCTTCTTGAAGCATCTCCTCTAATAAATGTTAGCATAGAAGATGCCTTATATCAAATTACCATTTTCTTTAATGATTTTAAAATTATTTTATGTACATTATTATTATGGATAATTTTTCAATTTACTTTGCACTGAAATTAGAATCTTACAATTCTTGATCCGATTTTACGATCCGATCCATGACTCTCTCCCAAAGATCCCACATAGGATCCCGATTTTAACAACCATGTGTAAGATGGTTTTTAAAATCGAGATTCTATGTAGGATCGGTGAGAGGGTATTGTTGATTGGATAGGATTGGGTTGTAGGATTGGATCGAAGATCATAAGATTGTACCTCCTATTAAAAATAAGGTAAAAATACAAATAAGGATGATATATATTAAAAATAAGGTGAAAAATCACGAGTCCTACACTATCCCACACGATCCTACTTTGGAACCTACTATAACACTAATTTGGATCATTTTGACACTATAGAATTGTACGATCCTACGATCTGCATTGCTAATTTGATAACCATGATGTAAAATGAAAATTTTGAAGTATTAGGTGTTCTATGCCATGTTTGAAATGTATAATTTTTCTATACATTTTGGTAGATTAGGGCTTATTTTTAAAGCCATATACCTTTATTTTAGATAAATTTTTTAAAGTATTTGATTTATGCTTAGAGGTGTAAGTTGACATGATTAATATGCTTTGGATGATATTTAAAAGTTTAGTTGTCAAAGATGGGAGATTGGTTTTTGGGTGACTCCAAAAGATGGTAGTTTGGGGTTTTGTTTCATTTTTTTTTTTGGGGGGGGGGGGGGGGGGGGGTTTAGGCTTGGTTTTTCTCCAACCCTTGGGGTCGAGCTTGCAGTTGATTGGGCTATCTGCTCGGTGCCAACCTAATTGGGATGGGGTAGTGTGCTATGATGCTTTGTGTTCTTCCCCTCTTTTATTGATGTACTTACATATGTAATGTATGTGTTGTCATTAATAAATTTTTCTTTTTGCTGATCAAAAAAAAAAAGATGGGAGATTGGATGTCAAGTAAGTGACATTTTT
Organism: Camellia lanceoleosa; assembly: GCA_025200525.1. Taxonomy (NCBI): domain Eukaryota; kingdom Viridiplantae; phylum Streptophyta; class Magnoliopsida; order Ericales; family Theaceae; genus Camellia; species Camellia lanceoleosa. The sequence continues at coordinate 44,661,837 of CM045760.1, forward strand.
ATTGAAAATAATGAAGTATATGAATTAGAGCTTGTCTATTTGCTCACATGCTTTATAATTTTCTAAAATGATTTTGAAAGTGAATGCTTAGGCTAGGCTTTATTTTAATGAATATGTAACCTTTGAAGTTTATGTTTTGTTTGGGAAAAAATGAATTTTATTATGAAATTTTAAAAGTTGGAAACATTGTCAACATGTTTAGATGATTGTCAAATAAAATGGAATTTGAATCAAGATTAAATAACGAGTTTGCAAGTTTCATAACTGAAATGAATTCTTTGACCGTATTCTGGTTCATTGCACCCTAACGTAATCATGAGCTTCTTTAATTGGTTTGACTTTTTAGGTACTGACTTACCTTTTTTTAGTTCATCTCTTTAGGTTTAGAAATCCGGGGTGTGACATAATATGTGATATAATTAACAATGCAAAAATAGCACATACTACTAAAAGGACTGGCAGTTACAGAAAAATATATTTTTTGCACAATTGAGGAACAAATAGTTTAACCCTCATAAAATAAAGTTTATTATGTGAGTTTAGAGAAGAGAAAGAGATAGGGAATGAGTGAGACCTCATCCCCTTTTATATTGATAATATGTGACATAATATGTTATATAATTAACAATGCAAAAATAGCACATGCTACTAAAAGGACTGGCAGTTATAGAAAAATATATTTTTTGCACAATTGAGGAACAAATAGTTTAATCCTCATAAAATAAAGTTTATTATGCAAGTTTAGAAAAGAGAAAGAGATAGGGAATGAGTGAGACCTCATCATCTTTTATATTGATAATAATGCGTAATTACAAGAGTGCCATCAGGCATAAATTATCGGCCAACCCATTACATCAATCAAAGGAAAATAAAATCAAATAAGAATAAAATATATACAATATGATTTCCTATTCTAACGCTTATTCTAACATATTACTGGAACTCTAATGCCAAAGATAACTGTTGCACATAGGTCTCAAGGTGTTTAGATAGAGATGATGCTTTGAATTAAAAAAAAAAAAAAAAGATGACAACCTTCCTAACTAAAATTTCATAAAAATAAACCAAACAATAAATTCTATAACATCAATTTTAAAAAATGAGACAACTACAAAACCCAAATTGCATTCACATGAGTCAAATTTACTATTATCATCTGTTGGATAAAAATGGAAACTTGATGGATATCAATTCTGAAAAGGGGCAAAACAACTGGAATGAAGAGAATTTCACAGTCGAACACATTTTAGCTGATGTGGCATTTACTCAATGGTAAAACATAAGCAAAGGGTTTAAGGGATGAGTCTGCTTTTCTTTCACAAGCTCAGATTGTGAACAGTACACTCTTTTTGATTGGTGCAAAGCAAAATAGTGGAATCTTGATGAAAATCAATTCTGAAAATTCTTTTGTTAGTAGTTAGTAGCTCGAGTGAATTAGTTGCACTCTAGAATGATCTGTAAACAAGTATTAATAGGCATCTAATTTATTCAGCCATGCAAGCCCAACAGAGGCAAATAACTTGAAGTGAGAACATATTTTTCATCTTCTTTCCCACAAATAAAAACTGATTCATACCCACAATTTTCTGTAACAAATTTCCAGATTTTTACAAATTTCTGCACAGAACTTCTCTTTCCTAACTCTCCTGAATTCTTGCTGCCCCATCACACCCTGCAGCAACCTAACAGTGGTATAAGAGCATTGAAGGTCAGCAGAAGTCCAAAGGATGGCAGCAAGTTCCAGCATTACAACCTTCAAATATTCACCAGCCGGACTACAGATTTTTGAAGGAGAAAATTACGATTTTTGGAGCACTCAAATGAGAACCCTTTTCATCTCAGAAGATCTGTGGGATTTGGTTGAAGATAGCTACGAAAGCCCTCAAAGCCAAGAATCAGCATGGTCAGAGGCAAGGAAGGAGAAGCTGAAAGAACATGAGATGAAAGATGCCAAAGCCTTGTACTACATTCAACAAGCAATCACGAAAACAATTGCTCCAAGGATAATGGCTGCAACAAAATCTAAAGAAGCATGGGAGGTTTTGAAGAATGAGTTTCAAGGATCAGGGAAGGTTTGAACTCTTTGGACAGAATTTCACAATTTGATGATGAAGGAAGGTGAGTCCATCCAAAATTTCTTTTAAGAGTTTTTGTGAGAACCCGAATATAAAAATTAAGTAAATAATTAAATAATAATATTACAATCTTAAATATTTTGGTGGTGAATTCTATGGTGCAAATTAAATATTATTGGAGGATCTTTTAATTAATTTTAAACTTAAAATAAATTGGTGGTGAAAGTATTTAATTTAGAGGCAAGATTTATTTATTTATTTATTTTTAAATATTGAGGGCAAGTTAGTAAGTATATTTTGTTATAATAATAGTTATATTTTATTTAATTAATGTGTTAGAAAATAAAGTAATACAAAAGATAATAAACTAGAGCCTTTTGGCTAGATATATATATATATAGGAACCCTAGGTTGCCTAACACTTATATAGCAGCAGCCCCTTAGGGTTCATAGCAGCAGCAGGAGGCAGCCACGGGAGAGAGCAAAGTTGAGAGAAAAGAAGAAGAGAAAAAAAAGGGGTTTGCAAACAATGAAGGATTTTTTTGGGTGTGTTCTCTAGCTTTCTTCTTCCTTTTACTTTTGTTTTTTTTTTATATCCTTACTCTATTACTATTTAATTCATTGATGGAGAGGTTGCAGGTTTATGTATTTTGTATATATATATTGCTAAGAAATTTGAGGTGAATGAATTGTGTGTAAAGAATGGGTGTAATTCTGAGTTTAAAAATTCTGCACAGAATCACAAACTTTAAAAATCAAGGAACTATATCAGACGAATGAATTTTGAACTGAAAATTTTACAGTAGATTAATTACATATTGAATTGTATACCAGAATTTTCTTATAATTTTTGGGAGTCAAAATCCATAAGAACTGATGCGTTGATCAAATCTGTCCAGAAAACCAATACAAAACAGTAATTTCGGGAGTGTTATTCTATTTGGGTATAAATCCGAAAATTCTCAAATTAGCGTCATTAGAACCGGTTATGAGTCTAGTTTCGTACGTTTTTGGCCTTGCATTTATTGCTCGTGTATATTAAGAGAACCGTCAATTTCTTTAAAGTGCTGCAGAAAACAACCTGTTTAGATATAATAAATTGTAGATAATTAATTTGATAAGCAAATCAAGTGAAACCAATTGGGTTTGATACTTAGGATATATTAGATCATATCTGGAGGTTATTGGAATTTTTCGAATAGCGTGGAGTGGGTTTTGTAATTTTCAAAGTTAGCGAATAGGTTGGGAAGGCTTGTTTGAAATTCTGTTTTATCTTAAAGTCACAATTAATTAAGTTTCGATAGGAACCTATGTCTTGGGTGATTTTAGACCTTGAAGAACATGAACTTAGGTAATTTTTAAGAGTAACGGTGAGTTGAGTTGAGCCGTGTTAGTGCGCTTTAGTTTGGAGTTACTTAGTTCTTATTCTTTAGTACTTTTAAATTAGTAGTGACGTGTAGTTTTAATATTGGTTCAGAGCACCAGTTGGAATTTCATACTCTATTCGAGGATTATGTTATTTCATTTTCAGGTGAGTAGTTTCATGCTACGTATTTTTATAAATGTTTCCCTACCCTGAACTGTTGAAAAATTAAATTGTTGTTTCATGACTAAACTGTTTTGATAAATTATTATATTATCAATTGAATCAAATTATTTCCGAAACATGTGTGAACTTGGCATACTGTAAACTATTTGTTTTGGTCTCATGTTTATAATGATGAACTACCATGTTTTGCGAAACTGATGTGTATTGATTATTGGGACCATGTGTGTATTTAGTCCAGGGAAATTATTCCACTGTGTGTGGTGACTCTGGCCACTAGGGAACAGATCCGGGTTGGGCGGTGATGACTCTAGTGCTCAACGATTGTAAGGAAAAGACCTTTAAAAATAACTAGGTGACCTTCAATCGGATCGACTTTGAGAAAAGGCCCAGGTGCCACCCTGAGGATGACTCCTAGTTCGGTATTGGATCCAACGGGGCTTATAGCCTGAGAAATGTGTGGCAGATTATTTGTTTTTATTGGTACCCTTAAAATTATTGGTGTTCATGTTATAATCTGTGGAAAATGTCTTTTAACATGTTCTTGCGAGACATGAGTATTTTAATGTCATTTAACATGTTCTTGCGAGACATGAGTATTTAAAGTATTGAACTGTGGAACCTTCTTTTTGAAACAAATAGTATTTGTCATTTAACATGTTCTTGCGAGACATGAGTATTTTAAGTGTTGAACTGTGGAACCTTCTTTTTGAAACAGATTGTATTTACCAAACTGTATGCCAAACTAGTTTCTGTGATATATATTTTATTTTGGAATTGAACCCTGTTTTCAGAACTGTATTTACTATCCATGTTGCTACTCACTGAGTTATCAGCTGACTTAATTTTTATCACTTCCAGGTGTTAGAAGGACTTAGAGTGGACTCATGGCATAGCAGGGACTCGATTGCATGGACCTCTAGGGCATACATTTATTTGTTTTAGGTTGCTTATCGAGTTTTGTGCATACATTGTGGTATGTCACTGGATTGAGTATTGATTTATTTATTCCTGGGTTATCATCACAATTATTCTTCATGGTTTTGGGTTCATGTTTAGGCTTACGTGTGCCTTGGGCTAAGTCCCTGTGGGCCACGGTCGGTCATGCCCAGATTAGGGGCGTGACAGTTTTTACTATCATTTATCAATTGAAGGCTTGTGGAGGTATAATACAAGATGAAAGAGTAGTAGAAAAAGTCTTGAGAAGCCTTCCGATCAAATACAATCGTGTGGTGGCTGCCATAAAAGAATCAACAAATTTATCAACTCTTAGTTTACATGAACTAATGGATTCTCTTCAAGTGGATGAAAAAAGAATGAATAGATTTTCTGATCAGCCCTTGGAGCAAGCTTTTCAAAATCAAGGCAATCAATTTCAGAGACGCCAATCTAATCATGGCCGTGGAAGAGGAGGAAAAAGGTATACTCAACAGACTGCAAGAGGTATATCAAAATCAATCTTCTTTGCAAATTTTGCAAGAAAACTAATCATGGAAGCATGGACTGCTATTTCAAAAAATGCACAAGATGCAAGAATCCTAACCATTTTGAAAAAGACTGTCAGTTTTGTGAAAAGGATGAAGCTAACTTTTCAGAAACGGGTGAATCTTCAAACCAATGGTTCAAACGGGTGAATCTTCAAACCAATGGTTCTATCGTTACATGAACACTCAACAAGAAGCACAAGACACGTGGTATATTGATAGCAGATGCAGCAACCATATGACAGGAAACAAGAGCAGCTTTGTTAGATTGGATGGAGTAAAATCCAAAGTAAAGCTTGGAGATGGGAAGTTTCAGAACGTTGACGGAAAGGGCACCATTGCTGTGCAAACAAAGGGAGGTAACACCAAGCTAATCCATGATGTTCTTTATGCTGATAGTTTTACTCAAAATCTATTAAGTGTGGGCCAATTGATACAAAAGAGGATATTTGGTGAAATTTGAAGATGAATGCACTATACTTGCTAAGAAGAATAATAAGAAACTTGCTCAAATAAATATGGCCACCGATAAGGTGGTTACTCTCACAATGCCAGTAAAGGTAAGCTATGCCTTAAAGGCTGAAGACATGGATCAATCTATGATATGGCATTTGAGTTACAGTCTTGTGTCAAATTGTCTGCAAACCAACCCAACCCGCCTATATGTATATGAGAAAATTACTTTGCCCTTGCTCACTACCTAACCTTATATACCATTCATCAAATAATTCTCCCCCCTCATTTTTATTGCATATTTATATTTTAACTGACTCTTTTTATACCTTAATTGACTCTTTTATATTAATTTTTAATTTTGAATAACATCATGCATTGATTAATTTGTTGGTTTTGTGTTGGCATTTGGAACAAATACTAAATTTTTTGGTTGAAATTTTTAAAAATAAATAAATTAAGGTTATATGCGCACTAATGTTATATTTCATTTTATATTTATAGCCCATCCAACTTGTTCAAACCATTGGTTTGAAATCGCCGAAATATTCAAGCAACCTGCTTTGAGGATGGTTGTGTTGGTAAGCATATTAAAAAATTCTCCATTTCCCAAGGATAATTCAGTTGATGATTTTTCCCCAAAAATCAACCTAAGTTGACCTGCACACACCCCTACTCAAGAGTCACATAATCATTTAAAGTTTCAAGTGATTGAGACTCTTGGGGTGTTGACAACTTGGCACAATGTTGAAGGAGCTTTTATTCCCACACCCTACTTTTTTTACAATTGACATCATTATTGTGAAGTAGTCTTGCTTCACTATAAAACAATTTCCACCGGCCTAAGAGTAGAATGGAGGCTGCAAATCAAGATTGTCAAAAGTACCAGTTGCAAATCAAGTTTGTCGTTTGAAATTTGTTGCCTCAGCCGTAGTTGCATTTAATGCGTTCACATTGTTAGTTTTATCTATATATAGCTATTGTATTATGAGAGTTCAGTGTGTGGGAAAAAGGAAGAGAGTTAGAGAGTTTTTCCTCTCCTCAACGTATCCTAAATATTTGAGTTAAATAATCTATTTTTTCTGATTATACATTCTCTCTCTCTCGTATTTGTTTTTATTTTGTGAACCACCATAAGTGGTTTGCACCTCACTCCCACCAACAGTGGTATCAGAGCTGAAGGTAACTTGAATTTGCAGACATTCTGCAAAAATTTTCAAGAACAGAGTGTTTTTCAAAAATTGTCCAGAAATCAAAGTAGTCGAAATCCACTTTTGATCATATCAAATTGAAGCTCCCGACGAGACGAGCACAACCGTGAAAACCACGTCGAAAACGCAGATCGGACGGCCCCGAACGCGCCCCACGTGCCTCCCGACGCCGTTGTCACATGCTCCCACTCGCCCACGCGGCATACGCGCAGCCAGAGGAAGAAGACGTGTCATCCAACGTGCAAGCACGCGCCACACACGCGCGCACTAGAGACCTGACGTCATCCACTAACGTCATTTGAGCCGCTGACCGAGCCGAGCCGCCATTGATCTGAGCCACGACCGAGCCGAGTCTGAGTCGCGCTGCTAACCAAGCTGCGTTGACTGAGTTGCTGACATCAGCACACGGAGGATTAATCCAATGTGACGCGGCTAAGTTACAGCCGCAGATCTAAACCGTTCAACTTGTTTTGGCTTGATTTGAGCCATTCGGAGTCTGTTCCTGGTGATCCAATAGTGCTATCCAACTATTTGGAGTATTCCGAACATATTTGTACTGTCAGAATTTGCAAATTCCATTAAGAAAATTTGCAGATTTTTAAAGACAACCAATGGCCAACACAAACAACTTCTTTTAACCCCAGTTTCCAAAACTCAACAAGAAGAACTATGAAAATTGGAATATTCAAATGCAAGTTTTACTAGCCTCACAAGATTTGTGGGAGTTAGTGGATTGAGGATATGACGAGCCAGCTACTCTCGAAGATGAAGGAAATTTAAATGACGCTCAGAAGACGATGTTAAAAGATTCAAGGAAGAGAGATAAAAAGGCCTTGTATCTACTCTATTAAGGCATTGATGAGTCAAGTTTTGAGAAGATTTCAGCAGCAACAACCTCTAAAGAGGCATGGAGTATTCTTCGCAATTTACACCGTGGAATTGAGAAGACGATCAGAGTTTGACTCCAAGTGTTACGTGGCGAATTTGAGATGCTGCACATGAATGAGAATGAGTCAATTTCTGAGTACTTTAACAGAACATTGACCATTGTTAATCAGATGAGAAGATATGGAGAGAAGATGGAATCTCTTCAAGTGATAGAGAAGATTCTCCGATCACTTAATCCCAAGTTTAAGCATGTGGTTATAGCAATAGAAGAGTCCCAGGATCTTAGTGCCATGACTACTGATGAGTTGATGGGCACACTTGAAATTCATGAACAAAGGATCAACAAGAAGACTCCCTCAAGTTCTCTAGAGCAAGCTCTTCAATCAAAGCTGTCTTTCAGAGATGACAGAAACGAGCAAGGGAGAACATCACAAAGAAGCCAAGGAAGAGGTCGTGGTTACAATAACCGAAGTACTGGTTTTCAAGGAAGAGGCGGAAGAGGTCCAGCCAGAGGAGGAAGAAGTCAACCACACTTTGCTCCAAGAGGAAGAGCAAGAGGTAGAGGAGGTGGTTACAACAACCGATCAGGATTTGATAAAAGCAATGTTCAGTGCTACCAGTGTCACAAGTTTGGGCCTTAGTTGCAGGAATCGCGCAACCAGGTGACGAATCTCCGTGAGAAACGTGATTCCGCATTTCTTAGAAACAAACGTGTAAGAATCGCGTTTCTATAGAGAGAGAAACGCGATCCTGTCCTAGATAGGATCGTTGGTGGCTATGAACAAAAACCCTAACTGAGAGAGAGAGGAGAAAAAAGGTGAAGAACCTGAAAGTCGTCTGGGTATGTCCTGCTTCTTTGCTTCGTTTTTCTTCTCTCTCTCTGGCAGATTGTCTTTCTCTCTCGCTCTGGCAGATCGTCTTTGGCAGATCGTCTCTCGCAGTTCGTCTCTCTCTCTCGATCTTGCAGATCTGCTCCTTGTCGATCGTCATCGTCTCCTTCGTCTTTTGCCTTCTCGCAGTTCGTCTCTCACTCTCTCTCTGGCCATCGTATATCTGATTCTAAGTAATATATAAATAAGATAAAACATATATAATAAGTAATATATAAATAAGGTAAAACATATATACTATATATCATATATATTAATCATATATATAATATATGATTATATATATGATTCTAAGTAATATAAAAATAATATATATAATATATTATATGATTATATATATTAATATATATATAAAAATAAAAAAAATATTAACACATTATTATTTAATATATATCATATATATACATATAAATATAAAATATATATATATATGAGTATATATTATACATATTAATAAAAAAACACAAACGAATATATGTAAAATAAAAAAAAAAATTAACAATAACACATTATTTAAAAATATAATAAAAATAAAAATAATTAATGTGTACTAAAATAAAAATATTTATAAAAAAAATTCTAATGTGTATTAAAATATATATATATATATATTACCGCTCCCCGAGGCGCTCCCAACCTAAGAAACTTCTATCGACTCACGCTTCCCCGCTCCCGCTCCCGCTCCCGCCCCCGCTCCCACTTCGTGCAACTAAGGTTTGGGCATTATAGCAATGAATGCCGAAGTAGAGCAACAACAGAAACCGGAGAGCAAGCAAATTTTGTTGAGTAGGAAACAAACAAAGTTGGACCTACAGTCCTGTTTGTCCACTATGGAGACACTGAAAACCAAAACAATGTTTGGTATCTAGATTTGGGAGCCAGTAATCACGTGTGGTAAAAGAGAGTTATTCGTTGAGCTTGACGAGACTGTACAAGCACAAGTCTCATTTGGTGATTCTTCAAAGACTCCTGTGAAAGGAAGAGGCAATATTCTAATCAAGCTCAAGAATGGTGATCATGATTACATCTCCAATGTTTATTATGTTCCTACCATGAAGAACAACATTTTGAGTATGGGACAACTCCTAGAAAAAGGATACGACATCAGCATGAAAGATTGTCATCTTACCATCAAAGACAATCATGGTAATTTGATCGCTCGGGTGAGAATGTCCAAGAATCGGATGTTTTCATTGAACATCCAACATGATGCTACGAAGTGTTTAAGTGTCATCATCAAAGACGAAGACTGGCTATGGCATTTGAGGTTTTGTAGCGACCCCGGTCTTTTTCCATTTGATTGGTGTATCCGGACTTATGTTCCGTGGATTTTGTTGCCATTTTGTTGTCGTTGTTGTCCTTTGATTCCTTGTTCTTTGGTTATAGGATGTTTTGGGCAGGTTGATTGCAGGTTGGTTGGGTTTAGAAACCAACTCTTGATGTTCAGTTTTTGGCTTGGTATTTCGAGCGAGCCTTTCTTATCGGCGAGGTTGCGTCGATGCTAGACGATCGCGATGGTTGTTGGCTCGAGGGAGCTCCCCTTCGCTCGCCTGAGCTGGTTTGTTTTTGGCTCGAGCGAGCTTCTTTTCGCTCGAGGGAGGCTTTCTTGTGTCTGGTCGCTCGAGCGACCAGGTCTTCGCTCGAGCGAGCTTTGTCAGATTTCAAGAGGGCGTGAGGGAAAAATAGCATTTTTCTCCTTCTTTCTTTCTTGAAACCCTAGCAGTCGAGACTCTCTCTCTCTAAACATACTCTCTCTAGATTTCATCTCTTTCTACTATAAATCCATCCTAGGTCCTTTGTTAAAAAGGTAGAGGAGAGTGAGGGCTACATTTTAATCTGAAAATAGTGGATTTGGAGCACTTTGATTCCGGGTCATCTTCTCCATTTGGGTTCTCCTTTGAGGTAGGGATTCTCCTTGTTCTCTTTTCAATACTCCTACTATAGATAGACATGTGGTTATTTTTGTATTGCATGAAAACTACATCATGTTGGAATTTTATATAAATTCATGAGGTTGAACTTTGGGTTGGTTGTTGGTTTTAGATCTTTGATTATTAGATGTGCTTTGGGCTAATTGGGTGGTTAATTAGCGAGTTGTTGTTGAAAGGAGAGGAAACCCTAATATTTATTGATTTAATAATTTAATAGAGGGGTTTGATCTTTGGGTAAATACTTGGGTATTTTGGGTTTTAAATGAAACCATTGTTGGCTATTGTAGATGATTGAGGCTTTTGTTCAATAATGAGAAAGAGGGAAGAAAACCCTATTATGGTGATTATGATTTAATTTGTATAATTAAATTGGAATGGCTTTGAAAGGAATGTAGTTGATTAAAATGAGTTAGGGCTTATTGTCCTTGAAGTTAGTTTTGGGAAAACAAAAGGAAGTGGGATTGGTTTTGTGGAATAGGAATGGTACTTTGAAATAAGTATGAATATTGGATTGTTGTATCTTATACTACTATGTTAGTATTTGTGTTAAGTTGATAATCTCATGATAATTGAGTAAGTTTATAGATGTATAATATACTTGCATCTAGAGGTTTTGTCCTTGGTCGTCGGGGGAGGATGATACGGTTGTGTTGAATTGTTGTGTATGCTTTACACGTGTGTTCATCTATTTTAAACACATTCTTTGTTATCTTGGTAGTTTATGTATATGCATTATACATGTTGGATATGCCTTGTGTGCATGGTGGTTGTTGGCGTTATATGCCGCTTATAATCAAAGGTACCGTTACCTTCCGACTAGCGCTGGAGAACTCAGATGCGCTTATAATCTAAGGTGCCACACCCTTCGGCTAGCGCTGGTAAAATGGTATGTTGTTGTGAGAAGTACATTTTGGCTTACTATGCACATAGCTAGTAGAGCGAAGTTGATAGTAGTTATTGCGATATCTTTGGCTTACTAAACACATGGTTAGTAGAGCAAAAGGGGAATTGTTGTTGTTTAGTTGTAACTGAAAATATCATGGATTTGATTGGTTACAGTTCGGAGGACCGAGTTACTCCATTGATTGATGGTATACATGTTGGTGGGTTGTAATTTATGTTTTTACAAAGTTATGCATGTATGGTTATGATAATATTGGGAATGAATCAAAATGTCATTTTTGTCTTTTGGAAAATGTGAAGGAGATCGAATGTTTTAAAAATAAACATGTTTAAAAAAAGATACGTCTGTCGTATGTATGGGAAATGGATGAGAGTATCGGGCTTAGTGATGATTTTCCTAAGTAGTGGTTAATATTATGAAAGGATGGGAATGGGGATTAATGAGAGGAATATGGAAAGATGAATCGCTTGTAGCGTTGAATGAAACGGTTGTTTTCAAAAGGAAAGTTCATACATATATATTTTTGTATAAACTGTCACATTATTATTCTAGTATGAGAAAGAGTGTTCATGATCATAGCTATCTGTACTGTTGTTATTGTTGAGGATCATGTTGAGATCCCTACTGGACTATATGTTCATCCCACGTTGTTGAATCTTTTTCAGGTGTTTAGCAGGATGTGCTACAAGATTTGGATCTACTTATTTGTTGGCCACGGGGCCTCTTTGTTGTTGGCGGAACGCCATATGTGTAAAAGGGTTACACCCTTCATTTGTTTATTTAAAGGTTGTAAGCCTAAGGGCAATTTATTAGTATGTTCATGTAATGTTGACTTTGCATACGAATGAGAGTATTGCTAATCACTTCTACGGATTAAATATATGAGTTTACTTCCGCACGTTATCTCTGAAATTGAATTAAGTTAATGAATTTGGTAATGACTTCGAGTAATAAAAAGTGGGGCGTGACAGGTTTGGACATCTCAACTTTGGAAGCTTTAAGCTGTTGTCAAGCAAGAATATGGTGAAAGGGCTCTCTCATATTGCTTATACTAATGAGGTATGTGAAAGTTGCATTCTTGGCAAGCATCATAGAACTAGCTTTGCCAAAGAAGTGAAGTGGAGAGCAACGAAGCCGTTGGAGCTAGTGCATACTGATGTGTGTGGTCCATTGAAGCCAATGTCAAATGGACAAAATAGATATTTTCTTACATTCATTGATGATTATAGCCGGAAGACATGGATGTATTTTCTTAAAAGAAAGTCGAAGGTGTTCAGTATCTTCAACGAATTCAAAGTTCTTTTAGAAAAGCAAAGCGGCTACTACATCAAGACATTGCGATCAGATCAAGGTGGAGAATATACATCAGATGTTTTTGAGAATTATTGCAAAGAGCATGGAATCAAGCATCAAACAACACTATCCTATACGCCACAGCTGAATGGTGTTGCTGAAAGGAAGAATCACACAATCTTAGATATGGTAAGGAGCATGTTGAAAGGAAAGGGATTGCCTAAGCAATTTTGGCCTGAAGCCGTATCGTGTGCTGTATTTGTTGAACAAATGTCCAACCAGGAGCCTTCATTCTAGGACTCCAGAAGAAGCTTGGAGTTCACATAAACCAAGTGTTAACCATCTTAGAATATTTGGGTGTGTTGCGTACACCAAGATTCCAGAAGCAAGAAGAACCAAGCTCGATGATAAGGGAGAAAAATGTATCCTTGTCGGATATGGAGACAGAACAATGGGATACAAGTTATATAATTCCATCACCAGAAAGGTGATCATGAGTAGAGATGTGATATTTGAAGAAGAAGAAGCTTGGAACTGGAATCAAGATGAAGTTGTTAAAGATGCAAAACTCATTCTTGAAGATGAAACATCAAAAGCTCCAGTTGAAATCACAAGAGAAGTTCAAGATGAGCCACAAACTCCTCCATATAGAATACCGGCACCTAGATCGCCAGTTTCTCACAGAAGTGCTGCATCATCATCATCATCATCATCATCAGATGATAGTTTTTTTCAAACAACCAAGACCAATGAGAAATTTGTAGGAGATATATGAAGCTACAGAAGAAGCAGATCTGAATTTGTTCTGCCTACTCGCAGATAGTGATCCACTTACCTTCTCAGAAGCCATCCAAGAAGATAAATGGAAGAAAGCAATGAATGAAGAACTTCATGCCATTGAGAAAAATGACACATGGAAGCTTACTAGTCTACCGGAGGGGCACAAACCTATTGGAGTGAAATGGGTATACAAGACAAAGAGGAATGCACAAGGCGAAGTGCAACGCTACAAGGCAAGATTAGTGGCAAAAGGTTACGAGCAGAGAGCTAGAATTGACTATGGAGAGGTGTTTGCTCCAGTTGCCCGATTGGAGACTATCAGGCTAATGATTTCTTTGGCTGTCCAACACAAGTGGCAGATTTATCAACTTGATGTGAAATTTGCATTTCTTAACGGTTTCCTTGAAGAAGAAATCTATATTGAACAACCGTTGGGATATGTTCAGAATGAGCATGAAGACAAAGTGTACAAATTGAAGAAAGCACTTTATGGATTGAAGCAAGCTCCGCGTGCATGGAATATTAGAATTGATCAGTATTTTCATGACAATGGTTTTGAAAAATGTCCATATGAGCACGCACTATATTTGAAGAAAGAAGTTGATGGAAGCATATTTCTTGCTTGTCTTTATGTTGATGATCTGATTTTCACCGGAAACAATCTAGTCATGTTCAAAGACTTTAAAAGAAGCACGGTCCAAGAATTTGAAATGACAGATATTGGATTGATGGCTCATTGTCTCGACATTGAAGTGGCACAAAGAAAAGATGGAATTTTTATTTCCCAAAGTGGCTATGCCAAGGAAATTCTCAAGAGATATGGAATGGGGAATTGCAATCCAGTGAACACTCCTGTAGGCAGTGGAGTGGAGCTCAGAAAAGGTACAAAGGCAGGTGATGTGGATCCAACTTATTTCAAGAGCCTAGTTGGAAGTCTTCGATATCTTATTTGCACCAAGCAAGACATACTCTATGGAGTAGGACTGATTAGCAGATATATGGAAACACCGGATCAGTCACACCTTTATGCAGCAAAAAGGATTCTTCGCTACATCAAAGGTACAGTCGATGATGGTTTATTCTATAAACTAACTGATAATTGTAGTCTTGTTGGCTACTCAGATAGCGACTGGGGACGTGACTTGGATGAACGGAAAAGTACTACGGGATTTACTTTCTTTATGGGAGATATAGCCTTCATCTGGTCGTCCAAAAAGCAAGCCATTGTGACATTATCGACTTGCGAAGCTGAGTATGTTGCAGCCAACTCAGTCGTATGCCATGCAATATGGTTACGGAACATGTTGAAGCATTTAGGATTTCCACAAGAAAATCCTACTGAGATCTATGTTGATAATCGCTCAGCAATTGCATTAGCAAAGAACCCAGTTTATCATGAAAGAAGTAAGCATATTGACACCCGCTATCATTTCATCCGAGAGCATGTGAAAAATAAAGAGGTGGAATTATTTCCTTGCAAATCTCAAGATCAACTTGCAGATATTTTCACGAAGCCATTGAAAAATGATCTGTTCAACAGAATGAAGATAATGCTCGGGATGAAGCAGCATGGAGAATCAAGATTAAGGGGGGATGTTGTGAAGTAATCTTGCTTCACTATAAAACAATTTCCACCGGCCTAAGAATTGGCCTAAGAGTAGAATGGAGGCTGGAAATCAAGATTGTCAAAAGTAGCAGTTGCAAATCAAGTTTGTCGTTTGAAATTTGTTGCCTCAGCCGTAGTTGCATTTAATGCGTTCACATTGTTAGTTTTATCTATATATAGCTCTTGTATTATGAGAGTTCAGTGTGTGGGAAAAAAGAAGAGTTCGAGAGTTTTTCCTCTCCTCAGTGTATCCTAAATATTTGAGTTAAATAATCTGTTTTTTCTGATTATACATTCTCTCTCTCTCGTATTTTTTTTTATTTTATGAACATAAGTGGTTTGCGCCCCACTCCCACCAACAATTATTAGTTCACACAAACAATTCTATCTTCTTCTTCTTTTTCTTTTTTTTTTTTTTTTTTTTTTCACATCACTTAATCCCCATAATATCCTCATCTTTAACCTTCGAGCCCTAACCCTAACCCTATCTCTATCCCTCTACCACCCTCACTGGCGCAACTCTCTCTCTTCACTGTTACCCACTCCCCAACCTCCACCTCTTCCCTTCTTTTCCCTCTCCATCGCAGCCACTTTCTTTGTCTTTTTCTTCTTTTTCCTCCTCCTCCTCCTCCTACTCCTAGATCTTTGGGGGAGGGGTGGTCATAATGGTAGGGGCCTAGGCAACGGATTGGGTTGCGGTGGTACGGGTTGGGGAGGGGGGACACAATGGTGGGAGGGCTAGTGAGGGGGATTGCGGTGGTGGGGAGCTGCGGGTCACAATGTTGTGGGGCAGGGTGGTGGTGGCTAGGGGTGGCGGTTGGCAATGGTGGGGTTGGGAGGGAAGGTGTGCATCTTTTGTCCTTAATAGTAATTTGTTTCTGGGACACAATCGTAATTTAATAAAAAATGGTGTGAACTGAGAAGAATGATGGTATGTAGAAGCTCCTCAATGTCAAGGACCACCAAATAACTTCTCTAGCAACATACCTTTCTATTAGGGAAGTTTCCCGAAAGGTACAAAGATGTTACCTGCCAGGCATTACTTAGCTATCCAACCATCTTAAACCCAGTTGGATGGAATTAATACAAATGGCTTAATATGCACAATGAATGTTGGACAATCCAAATCCAAATGGCAATCAAGCCAAGCTTATTAATTTCTTAGCATATATGATCAATTTGCTATTCTATTACGAATTTTTTTATAATTTTTTTTTTATAAATTTTTTAAACTAATACTAATTCGGTACTTTATTTTTGAATCAAATTTTAGGAGACCATATAGCGCCAATTTTGCATACCTTTCCTAATGCATGTCCAGTCAAACTTAATAGAATTTGTACTTGTTATATATATGTTAGGATCTTGTTACAATATATTTCATGGTGAACTTCATTACATTTTGTTTTGTATAGTTAAAACAGCCATGGAAGCATCAATTTCTTCTGAGGCTAACTTTCAGATTCCAACCAATTCCTGCATACCACTTTCTGTTCCATCTGGAGATGAAGTCGACTTAACCATCTTAGGGTTTACAAGGTAAGTAGTACAAAAATATTGGGTTAGGAAGTATTCTTATGTGGGTTTTATTTATTTATTTGTGTAGTTTTATGTTTACAACTTATCTATGAAAGGCAAAATAATATTCATCAATGTTCTTTCTCTACTTATTAATCCACATGTGTCTTGCTCACTGTTCATTTTTATCCCATGTTTGGATAAAAGAGGATTGTGTAGCTTGAAAATCCCTTTATATCCCTCACTAGCATGAACTTAATATGAATATGCAAATAACTGCTAGGGTATTCCCATCAATAGGGCTACAAACGAATCAAGCAATTCATGAATAGCTCGAGCTTGGATCATTTAAAGCTCTTTTGAATATGGCTCGTTTACTAAATGAACGAGTTTTGAGCAAAATTTTTAGGTTCATTTATTTATCAAGTTGAGCTCAACTAGACCAAAGCTTGCCTCATGTAGGCTCATGAACACAAATGCTATATAAATTAATATTCATTTTTAATAATATATTTTCATTAATTTAATTTATTTCGGTATTTATGTTTGGAGTTTTTGCTAATTTACATATTTAATTGATAAAACTAACAACAATATGAGCATTACTTACATTTTGCACATAATCTTCTTTTTTTCTCTTAATTTGCATGTTAATTTAAGTTTTAATTTTCTTTCAAAGCTCTAGCTTGACCTTGGCTCTTTTAAGTAATTGAGCTGACTCAGCCGAGCTTGATTTTCACAAATAATAGATGAGTCGAGCTCAAGCATGAGCTCAATTTTTTTAAGCTCCACTTAAGCCCAACTCAAACTCGAGCTCAACAAATTTTCAACAAGCTGAGCTCCAACATCTCAAAGCTCGGCTCTATCCATTTGCATTCCTATTTGTAACGAACTCATTGCTCCTTCCTTTAAGCGTTTCAAAAAATGGGCAAGGGGCACCACATCAGCGCTTGAGTGCAGTAAAAAGAAGGCAAGGGTCTTAGCGTTTTTCTAAACTAGTGCAGGTAAAGAAATTAGTCTAGGATTGTAGGTATAGATTAGCAATGTTGAATATGCAAACACTAATAGGTAAAACTATGAAATTAGTAAATATTATGATTAGAAGAAAATAGTATAAGATGCTTACAAGAAACTAAATTGTAACAATGTAGTAACGATGTCGAAGAAAAAGTTAATAAAGTTTGTGTATAAAATTTAATAGGAGTGAAATCGGTCCAGTTTGCATTTTTTTGGATAGAACTGGTAAAATCGATTTTCTACATATGACACCGAAACAGACCAACGAGCAATTAGACTGGACCGGTAAATTTGGTTTCGGTTTGGTTTAGTGCGGTTTACCGATTTGGGAATTTGTTTAAAAAAAATAATAACTACCTTCATTTATTTTTTTTGAAAAAAAAGATCAATCTAATTAAGATATAAGGCAACAAACAACAACCTAGTTGCACCAAGACTAATGTATCAAATATCAAATTCAACAATAGTAAGAGCTAATGCTTGTATATTATTTGAATGTTCAGTAAATTCGGCATAATTTGTAAATTTGATTTGGTTCGATTTGGCGTGAAATCTCCAAAACCAAACATTGAACCGAATTTCAGGAAAAAAAATTCTCAACACAGACCGACTGTTTGGCGGTGTAGAAAAAATGAAAATCGATTCGGTCTTTGTCGATTCATTTGGTGTAGGCAGTTTTTCTTTCACCCCTAAAATTTGCCATTCTGGAAAAGATAGACATAGAAATGACATAGTAATAATTGTAACAAAGCATCTTAAAGATAGGTAGAAAAAATATTGTTTTTATAGAATGTGCAAAATTGAAAAACAAATGGTGAAATCTAAAAAGTGAGGAATTAGAATTATTAAAGGATAAAATGTTGAAAGAAGCAACATTAAGTTTGGAAGGTGATTTGCTTAGTCCTTGACCCAAAATGCCACTCTCATTTTAATAAGCAGTGGAATGAGATTCCAATTGGGTTGTGTATCCTCGAAGACAAGCTTGTTCCTAACATTCTGAATTGTCCACAGAATTGCAAATGCAATTACTTCCCATATAGCACTAACCTTTCTAACACTACCATCATCCAAAGAACACTCGATATTTGACACAAAGAAATTAAACAAAGTAGGGCACCTACCTTCCATTGCAATGATATCTTTCCATATCCTGGATGAATTGTATGAAGATGTGCCAAAAGGAAGCTAGGAGTTGTTCACATTGCTTGATTTGCTGCAGATAATTCTCTTCAAAAAAGCATTCCCTTGTGTGCCAAATCTCCACCACCATATCATAAAAAAAACGTTCTATTCATTTCCCTGATTTTTCTGTTTCCCAATCCTCCATCCTCTTTACTTTCTATAACACTTTCCCATTTGTAATGTACAAATGTGATCATCATAGCATTATTGCTCCTTTTTAATGCAAAGTGTTGCAATATAGCAAAGGGAGAGAAACAAAGTATTACAATATACCAAAGAGAGTGAAATAGAATAGTTCTGGAGAGAATAGAATATCAGTAGATGATCTAGGCTTTCTTCTAGTTGTACTCTAGTGCTTCATGATTTAGACTTGTTATCTTTTTCAGTAGTTCACGTATGTTACTTATATGTATATATACACAACTTTTTATACATTCAGAGAGTACAAGAAATGTTTCGGATTGTGATTTTGTGTTTCACTAGTTGATTTGGGTTCCCTTGCCTAGTTCGGATATGAATGCATCTGATCTTAATCCTATCTATCATATGACACCTTGTGTAGGTTTTTGCAATCTGACGCTGGATCAAAAGTCGGTTCACTTCCATTGATTTCTAGCCTTGATGGTCTAGGAAAGCTGCAATCTGTTGAAGGAATGACTATTCAAAAAGCTTTTGAATTGATGAACAGAGTCAAACCCATTCAGGTGCCTTATTCTGCTCATAATCAGTAATTTGAAACAATTGTTCTTCTCTTGCACTTGGACAAGACTATTTTTTTTTTCTTTTGATAAATCACTTGGACAAGACATCATGCTTTCAATGATGAGTAACAATTAATGATATGAGGTCACAACCAAGGTTTTAAACAACGTAACCAAGGTATTGCAAAAATTTTAAAATCATCACCGTGAAAAGAAGCGCATAGCGTTGAACAAACTGACATATCATCTCTGAATCAGGTCATGAATCAGCTATGAAGTGATATATATCGCAAACCGGTCAATATGCATGCGATTTTTATTCCCACTGGTATACCAGAGTGTATCGGTATTAAAGGCCAAAAAAAAAAAAAATTTCATATCGGCTGGTATTACTATATATCATTCGATATTTAAAATCATGCTCACAACATGTTCCAAAGTGATCATTGTTGAATCCCTTGGAATCATTTATATGATCAACTTGCCTATCTTTTTCTTGAAACAAAAGTATTCGGTTTGAATAGAAAGAATAAAAGACTTAATAAATCACCCACAAAGAACATAAGGAATATTATTTGCTAATCTTTTGAATTAGTTAACCACGTGACAAGGAGCTTAAAGTTTTAAGCAGTTATTGTCGTGAAAATTATTTTCATCAATTTATGTCCTCTAAATCTATTGGGCCCACTTTGTATGTTGAATTTGGTCAAGGCTGTTGAATGTAACAATTTCTATGTAACAATTTCTACCTACTCCACCTATAATTTCTACCTCCTCCACCTACAAATACTCCACCTACTCCACATTAGTTAGTGCTCCATTAGTTAGTGCTATAGTTAGTGCCCCATATAGTTAGTGATATAGTTAGTGATCCATTATGGTATAGTACTCCATTATGGCTCCATTGTATCCTATTTCTCTCTATAAAAGAGAGCTCTTGTAAGAACATTATAAATCAATCAATAATATCTATACATTAATTTCCTACATGGTATCAGAGCTATAGGTTAAGCTCTTGGTGTTCTTCGTCTTACCGGCGGGCGGCAACCTTGCCTTGGCCGTCCGCCGGACCTCAACCTATTCCGCTGTAATCTCTATCAATACACATCAAGTTCACCTATATTTGGATCATCCCCTTCTGTGTTTAGTTCTAGTTTTTCATTCTCTACAAACCCATCTGGGACAACATCTTCCCAACCTATTTTTGGAACAACCTCAGCCCCTCTATTTGGAGCTAGTATCTCTCCATCGCTTTTTGGTGTTCCCAGCTCATCTATCTCATCTACATTTGAATCAGTACCTACAAATACCATGTCAACCCCATTATTTGGATCAGTCTTGGTGACTTTTCCAGGGTAAAGGTTAGCTTTCTGGACGAGGAAAGCAGCTGCTGACTGTTCAATTGGCTTTCCTTCTGGTGGGGGAAAGTTTTGGTTGCCAAGTCCAATCACTTCCACTTCTGGTGATTGCAATGCCACATGAGATCCTTCAGCCACTAGGATGTCAGTCCTCCCTGCAACCTCCAACAAATGCAAAGCATTTCTTGTAGCGAGTGTTGTATAGACATTTCCATATATGGTTGTGAGTCCAATCACTTCCACTTCTGGTGATCGCAATGCCACAAATATTGCCATGGCTATTCAATTAGATCCTGTATTTGCGAAAAATATTGGGCAGATTGTTGTTCTTGGCGGCGCTTTTGCAGTAAATGGAAGTGTGAATCCAGCTGTGGAGACCAATATTTTTGGCGACCCAGATGCTGCAGATATTGTATTTACAAGCGGTGCTGATGTTTTGGCTGTTGGGATTAATGTTACACATCAAGTTGTTTTGACAGATACTGATCGTGATAAGTTGGCACAATCTGGTGAAAAATTTGCTCATTACATGTGCAAGATCTTAGATGTGTACTTTTCGTATCATCATGATTCTTACTGCATGAAAGGTGTTTATCTTCATGATCCAACAGCCCTTCTTGCAGCTGTTAATCCTTCATTGATCACTTATACAGAAGGTATTGTTAGAGTCCAGACAATTGGCATCACAAGGGGCCTTACATTATTTGACAACAAACAGAAAAGATTTGCTGAAGTTACTGAGTGGCCGGATAAACCCTCAGTCAAGGTGGCTGTGACTGTTGATGCTCCCTCTGTTCTCAAATTGGTGTCAAGGGAATCAGTAACTTTTGTTATTGATGAAAAACAAGGCCTAATTTCATCTGAATCCACATCTGAACCATCAGATTCTGCAGTCTGTTCTTCAACAGACAGGTTGAACCTCCTCCTAAAAAAAACTTGAAGATGCATTCAACATCACGGTCAAAGTACATCTGTGCATGTACAGATTGATAATCCAATGGAAAAACTAACCCTTGGACAAATGGATCATCTACATCAGGAGTCGGCAATGCTCATCCGTCCAATTTCTTTATTTATTTTTTCTTTCACATTATTTTTAATCTTTTTCAAATCAAATTCATACCATTCAGATTTGCACACCAACCTTATTTTATTCATGCCGGGGATCAAACCCGATCACCAATTTACACAAAAAAAAAAAAAAAACACCGGCCTCACTTCTTCGCCTCTTCAGCTGTTATTTTCTTCTTGCCTTTGTCTTGGGCGTCCCTTGCCGGTGCTACCTCCGTGTTTCCCACGCCGCCGAGCACGTTCACTTCCCGTTGCTCCTCAACTGTCACATATGGCGGCCCTCCAAATCTGAGCATCACAGTGGCCTTCTGCTTCAGTTCCTTATTTTCTGCCTTCAACCCACATATCTCTGCTCGGGCATCCTTATACATGCCACAGGCGAGCCGATTAAGCGTTTAACTGCTGCACCTCATTTGTCCTACTTTGAAGCCAGTGCGACAGGTTTGAGACCGCAGTCATGGTCTCAACACATGACTTCAGTGTGTAATAATTCGCCTCAATATCCGATTGTGCAGCCATTCTTCGCTTCACAGACAACATCGGAAAGTTCAAAGGCGCAAAACCAGGGGCGCTTGGTCCAGGGGCGCTTAGTTGCGGTTCAAGGGCACCTGCCCCGGCCATCTCTCTTGTGGACTCGTTGAGGTCGGGAAAGAGAGTGAGACCACGGGACGAAGAGGCTATGTTCTGGGTAGCTGAACGGGAAGAAGAGGCCATATTCAGAGTTGGTTGTAGCGTGTTACAGAGTATCTCTCTCAGAAGTGTTACAGAGAGAACGAAGAGTTTTTTTCAGCTGGTTTGTTATGCATCAGCGGCAGCCTCGCCTTGGTTTAAATAGGCAAGGCCGACACGCGCCTTACGCGCCTCTCAACGCCAGATGACAAATCGGCACACCTTTTGATGGCTTGCCTTTTGATGGCTGTCAGGCACACCTTTTGATGGCACGCCTTTTGATAAGATTGGGCACGCCTTTTATGGGTCCGACAAGACTCTGTAAACTGTCCCGACATTGATTCCGGTTAGCTCCTATATGGGTCCGACAAGACCCTATAAACTATCCTGACATTGATTCCGGTTAGCTCCTATATGGGTCCGACAAGACTCGGTAAACTGTCTCGACTTTGATTCCGGTTAGCTTCTATATGGGTCCGACAAGACTCTGTAAACTGTCCCGACTTTGATTCCGGTTAGCTCCTATATGGGTCCGACAAGACTCGGTAAACTGTTCCGACATTTATTTCGGTTCTCAGCTACAACGGTTCGACACAACCGTATAGTGTCTTCTACAACGGTCCGACATGACCCCGTAAACTGTTTTCTACATCGGTCCGATATGACCCCATAAACTATCTTCTACAACGGTCCGACATGACCCCATAAACTGTCTTCTACCTTGGTCTACCATAACCATACGGTCTTCTACAACGGTCTGACACGACCATACAGTGTCTCCTATCCACTTTTATTTTATTTGTCAGATTATTTTTTCCTGTTTTGTTACTCTCTCCAAACTCAAGTTGGTTAGTTCCTAACCCCCTTGAGTTTGAGGGGGGCTGTTGAATGTAACAATTTCTATGTAACAATTTCTACCTACTCCACCTACAATTTCTACCTCTTCCACCTACAAATACTCCACCTACTCCACATTAGTTAGTGCTCCATTAGTTAGTGCTATAGTTAGTGCCCCCATATAGTTAGTGATCCATTATGGTATAGTGCTCTATTATGGCTCCATTGTATCCTATTTCTCTCTATAAAAGAGACCTCCTGTAAGAACATTATAAATCAATCAATAATATCTATACATTAATTTCCTACAAAGGCCATAGCAACTAATGAAGAGATGTGGAATGTTTTTATAAACATTCCTGAAGTTCAGGAATTCGTGCGGCAGCTGAAGACAGGTTCACAAATGCATTTATTTATTAATGAAATTTAAAATATTGGTAATGTTAGGATAACCATCGTTTCTTATCACAATTGGTTTACTATCTTATTTGTCAACATTGTATTAGTTTAATGGATTCCACCACTCATGTTTATTACCAATGCAGTATTAACACACATAAGACGTTATGCAAAACATGATACAAAAATATAGTCATCATAGTATTATTGTTAAAATAATTTTACATCTTTCATAATACTAATTTATATTAATCACATTTTCGTTTAATTTAATATTAATCACATTAACAAAACCTAGGTTGATCGATAGAAATCCAACCTTAAACGGATCCTATATGTCTGAGACTTTTACTATATCATGCTAAGATGAATTTTTGCTTTGATTATATTTTGTTTTCTCCTAAGTGGTTGATTAATTTTGCTCATTAGTCTCATATATTCGTTTGTAGTAAAGTGATATGATTACATTGGTCTTACTGTTGGGAGTGCAACTAGCCTTCTCGTGTATTCTACCGATTATTTAAAAAAATATATATATGTAAAACATCACAGACCAGAACATAATGAAGGGGGTTTATTTATCTTTATTTCTTCATTAGTATGTATGAATGATGTTTCTTAAAATTAGAGAAGCTATATTGTCCATTCTTATTGTCTAGATTAATGCTACACTTAACATATTTTTTATTATAATTTGCTTATTGTTTGATGTGGTAGACACATAATGATTGAATATTAATCAAATTCTTGCGAGACTCATTGAAATAGTGATTGTAAGTATGCCACATCGTATGGTAATCGCAATATAGTAAAAATTATAATGATTCTAATATTATTTGTTATTTAACGAAAATGTGGACAAGTTTGTGTCTACTGTCCAGCAGTTAGAAAAAAGAAAAAGTTAGGGAGTCTAAAAACTAATGTGAAAATTTATTAATAAATAAAGTTTGGTGGTGTACATTCAAACTTAGCGTAATGAAATCACATCCAAAATAAATTTAGTCGACGTTTCAAAATTTTTGTTTCTTGACATTTTTTAAGTTACTTTTTTGGGCTATGTAATATTATTGTTCAAAAATAATCATAAGAAAAAGATCATGAATATATTATCTCACCTATTTAGGTGCCAATAGATCAGAGGCAATAACGAGCGGAAACCAGCAGACGCAAGGCATTTGCTACAGTCAGCAACAGTTGTCAGGTCTCTCTGATTCATTGTATTTACTTTTATGATTTTAAGGCTAAGTTTGGGATGTTCAAAATAATTCAAAAAGCCAAAAAGTTACTCAAAAAGTTAAAAAGTTAACACTATTCACCAAAAGTCAACAATTACGGCTGCACAACTCCCAATTCAAATTTTCCTCTAAAAATCAATTTTCACAATTTTTTATTACATATTTTTCCATAAAAAGTCAAAAAGTTAACCCAAACATCCATATTTTCAACCTCAATTTTTTAGTCCAAAAAGACAAAAAGTGCACTTATTTAGTCTTTCCAAACTTGGCCTAAATATCAATTGATATGTATTATATCAACTTATACATATCAGTTTGGGGACTTTGAAATAATCCAAAAAGTCAAAAAGTTACTCAAAAAGTTAAAAAGTTAACACTATTCACCAAAAGTCAACAATTACGGCTGCACAACTCCCAATTCAAATTTTACTCTAAAAACCAATTTTCACAATTTTTTATTACACATTTTTCCATAAAAAGTCAAAAAGTTAACCCAAACATCCATATTTTCAACTTCAATTTTTTAGTCAAAAAAGACAAAAAGTGCACTTATTTAATCTTCCCAAACAAGGCCTAAATTTCTTGATATTGATAATTTATTAATTGATACATATCAACTTTTTTTATTTCTTGATATTGATACACTTCAATCTGCTGATGGTAATAAAATTGGGTGAAATACACTTATTGCCCTTGTAGTTTACCTCTTATATAAATTTGGTCTTTGTAATTCTAATTGCATTGATTTTACCTTGAGTTTGTCACATTATGTGAATTTGGTCAAATTCATAACAATATTTAGAAATTGGACTGAAATCAAAGAGTAAAATAGTCAATTCACTCTCATCAGAATGATTGAGGGGTTGACATCCAATTTGAAATGGTCCATTTCTTTTTGGAACAGACTATTTTGCTCTAGAGTCTATTCAATTTTACCTTTAATTGTTCTTTGGTCCATTTGGAAGATAAGAAATGACTGTGTTTTTAAGGGAGTGCAGCCTTGTGGAGCAGAACTATGTGAACTTATTAAGGTACGATTTGCCTTATGGAGTCAAGCTGCCAGGATAGGGAATATGTACTCTGTTAATGACTTCATCAATAACCTTGATCAGGTAAAGGGTTGTGTCTAGACCTGCTCTCTGCTGGCTACAGGAAGTGGGCTAGCATGATTCTGGTTTTTGTGCTGCTGGAGTATGTTGCTGCTGGTTTTTGAAGAGTGAAGGGTCTATGCTCTGAGGATTCTTTCTTTGGTGTATCTTGGTCTTGCTCTGGTGGATTCTTCTTTGGAGTATGTTCTTGATGGTGTATCTTCTTTGGCTGTCGTTGGTTTTTGTCTTTGAGGAATATGTGCGGCTGGGTTTTGAGGAGTTAAGGGTCTCTGGTTGCTGTTTTTACCTTTTAGTATGGTTGTTGCATATGTGTGTATGTTGGGCTGCTTATTATTGAAGTGTTCAAGAACCTGTCTTGGACTGCAGGGCTGCTCTGCTGGTTTTTGGTTTTCCCTATTTCTCTCTGTTTTTTCTTTTCATCGTTGGTTCCTCACTAACTTGGGGGTGCTAGCAAATGATAGGATGGGCTTTTTGGTGCCAACCTAGTTGGGATCATTTAGTTCATTGTGATGCTTCTGCATTCCTCTTTTCCTTATTGGTGTATTTAATTTTGTACCTTGTACTAATTTTACATCAATATAGTATCTTTTTTGGCTGATCAAAAAAAAAAAAAAAAAAATTTCTTAATGAATATTATCAATTGGACTAAATTGATCCCTCCCCCATTCTCATCCTCCCATGACCCACTGTATATAGTTGTGTGTATATATATTACTTTTATTTATTATGTATGTTAAATTAAACTTTAGGTTAAAATTTTAAAAAATAGGTTAAATACAATGGATTTTGTGTTAAATAATTGGTTAAGAAATTATATTTAAAGTTTAGATTCATTGCCCTTGTTGTTTCCCTCTTATATCAATTTGGTCATTGTAATTCTAATTACATCGATTTTACCTTGACTTTGTCATATTGTGTCAATTTAGTCCAATTCAGAATATTTAGAAATTAGACTAAAATGAAAGAGTAAAACAGTCAATTCACTCTCATCAAAATGACTGAGTGATTGGCATCCAATTTGAAATGGTCCGTTTCTTTTTTAACAAACTATTTTGCTTTTGATATCTATTCAATTTCTTAATGAATATTATCAATTGGACTAAATTTATACAATCTGAAAAATTACAGGCACCATATAGGTATATATTGGCCTAAGATTATATGCATATAGACTAGAGGAATGTGACGGATCACAACCAAAATGGATCTAGTCTATACATCTAAAAATTTGTTTTTAAGTAATTTGTTTGAGCTATGTAATATTATTGTTACAAAAATATCATTAGAAATGGTAGTGAATATATTATCTCACCTCTTCAGGAGTCAACAACATAGTGACAAATCCGAGTAGCAACTTGCAGACGCACGACCACTTCTCTAGCCGGTGACGGTTATCAGGTCTTTCTAACTAAACTTGTATTTCTTATGATTTAAATATTGAACGATTTGTATTATGTTGGTTGATACATATTAATTTTTTTGTTTCTCGATGTTGATACATTCCAGTATTCCAATTGATACGTATTGATTTTTTTTATTTTCGATATTGATATATTCCAATGTATATATGGTGATAATAAATTTAGGAAAAATTCCAATTTAACCCTTTGTGGTTTGGCCCTATACATTTTTGCCTATGTGTTCACATAATGAAATTTTTGCCCCTGTCGTCTGCTTCTTGATACCCCACAAATCCTAACGCAAACAGCCAACCCTAACCCTGACCCGCTCTCCCATTTCCGACCTCCCCTTTCACCCCCCTCGCCAGCCCCCTTGTCGTGATCCCTTCTCCCATTCTCATCCTCATTTCACCCACCATATATAATTGTATATAAATTTTTGTCTATATATATATATATATTGTGTGTATTTTTTTATATATGTATTGTGTGTATGTATGGTTAAATTAAAGTTTAAGTTAAAAATTAAAAAAAAAAAGGTTAAATACACATGATTTAGTGTTAAATAATTGGTTTAAGTTAGAAATTATATTTATAGTTTAGGTTAAAATTGAAAAACTAGGTTAAGTAAATAGGATTTAATGTTAAATAATTAGTTAAGTTGGAAACTATATTTAATATCTAGGTTAAAAAATTTTAAGATGGTTAGGATTTAGGGTTAATGAATTTGATCTAGAAGTTTTTTTTTTTTTTTTTTTTTTTAAAAAAATAAAAATAGAAGAGACTGAGAAAAGGAGGAAAAGGAATAAAACATAGGGGTATTAAGGTAACTTTACACGACATTTGCGGAGTTGACGGTTACACTTTAGTACGAAACCTTATGGATGGTGTCCGGCTATTTTTGAATAATATGGGGTAAAGTGCTACAGGACCAAACCATAAGGGGATAAATTGATTTTTCCCTAAAAATTATATGTCTATTGACCAGTTCACGGTATGTATAGTTTTTTAGTCGACTCAGGATTTGATTCATAACCACTATTTAAAACCTTGATTCCTATGTGAGATTGTGACTTTGTGGGTGACTAAAGACTGTTTTTTTGCAAAGGCCAAACAACAAAGAGAGAAGACTGTCTTCTAGCATTTTTTGTGAGAAATAATAGTAGTTTTTTATAAAGAGTCCATGTATTCATGATTATAATTTTTTGGCTGAGAAAAGGAATCAGACTATTGCTTTCCAATTTGTTATTTTAGCATTAATTGCTACTTCATCAATCTTATTGATTAGCCTATCTGTATTTGTTGTATTTGTCGGTACTTTGTTATGGATTGGATTAGTTTTTCTACTATATATCCTTAGTTCTCTCATCTCTTGAATGCTCTTGCAGTAATGTTCTATACCTTATGTTGCGCCCCGGCGCCTCCCCCCCGCCCTCCTCTTTTTTTTCCCTTCGATGCTTGCTATATATCTCTGTTTAATATCATGAGGGTATGACAATGATTTATTAACAAAGAATCAATCTTAAATATCCACAGTGATACAAAATGGTGACGGAAAAAAAAAACTAGTATAGCATTTTCATTTTTTTATTAATTTTTATTCATGCAGGTCAACAGGAAGGTTTAAAGCCTGACGCATGGGAGAAGATCTTATTGGAATTCTTTAGGATTGGGAAAACGATATTCATGGCATTCAAGTTCTTGTTTCGGAAAGATGGAGGTGGAGGTGGACGTGGTCGTGGAGGTGGACGTGGACATGGTCGTGGTGGAGGTGGAGGTGGACATGGACGTGGAGGTGAACTGCCAAGTGACGAGTATCTTGAAGTGGCATTCCTCCTTTCCATTGTGCTGATGTTGGGTATACGACTAATGCGCTTCTGCGTCATGCGATGTTGAGTATACTACTACTACACCGCTTTGTCATTTGTTATTCATAAGTCTGAGAATGCAGAAACCAAACAAAGAACCAGACACGAAAAGTGTATAATAGAGAGGATTGTTTAGAAGTGGATTCCACATAAATCTTGTAAAATTCTGTCCATTTATATATTTTTGTTGTCCAATTCTGCGTCTGATTTCTGTGTTCTTGGACTTATTTGCCGACTGCGCAGCTGTGCTTTGTCGTCATAAAACAGTAGACAATTTTACCAAAGGGTGACATTTACCTCTAAAACATGATGGTTTGT
The DNA here is from genome assembly GCA_025200525.1 of Camellia lanceoleosa. Taxonomy (NCBI): domain Eukaryota; kingdom Viridiplantae; phylum Streptophyta; class Magnoliopsida; order Ericales; family Theaceae; genus Camellia; species Camellia lanceoleosa. Next base: position 44,691,580 of record CM045760.1, read on the forward strand.
AATTTTTTTATGCCCTAAATGCTTGAACTTTCTAGTGGTTAAAGTCCATTTGGACTTATTGCTTGTTGCTGGGTTGTTTGTTCACCCTTTAGGTTTGTGCTTTACAGAGAGCTAACTCTTTGGGTTGTTTCTCTAGAGACACTTTGTGTGTTTCTATTACCTATATATAATAATGAAAACAGCACTAGTGGCTGTTTTTTTTATTTTTTATTTTTATTTTTATGTAGTTGGTTCTTTATTCGTAGACTTATTGGTGCTCAATTGTTTTATGGGTAAATTATAATGATGGTTTTGTTACTTGTGTCATTTTAGTCTTTACAGTTTTAATTGACTCATTTTGACTTTTAATTTTAAATTCTATTTCAATTCGTCCAATTGATAATGTCTTTGGGGTCTTTGACAAAAAATTATCAATGAGTTTGTTAAGATTAAGTTGTTGAATTGATGAAGTCTACAATTTCTCTTAAAACTGTAACACATGTCCACGCGTGCATTTGTCAAAAAAATGCTAACAATTAGGATCAATTGAATTAATTTGAGATAATAAAACATTCCAGATCAAAATTGGATCAATTGAAATTATAGAGATTAAAATGACACATGAACCGAAATATAGGGAAATATAGGGACGAACAATGTAATTGGCTTTATTCTTGTTTCTTTATCGCATCCCTAAAGATCCAATTGAAACACTTCATACTTTAATGCACCTCCCTGTATAGAGACTGTTTTGGTGTATTTTATGGAACTGTTTATAATTTATTTTTTTATTTTTAAATTTGTAATAAATTGTTTGATGTAACTTTTGGTTAGAATTTATTAGACACAAATAAACTTATACGGTTGATTATTGAAATGTAGTGGAGATGCTTTTAATTTTTAATTTTTAATTATTAGCATTCAGATTGGTAGAAATTACACCAAACAAGCACATAATCTTTGTGCATCACCTCTAAACTACCAATAAAAAGAGTTCTTACCCAAAACAAGATGAGAGCAAAAATAAATAAAATAAATCAGAGTATAGGCAACCCATAATAAGTAATACAATTTTGCTTGTACATAAACAAATTAAAGAATTAGATATATTCCCCTTACATAGAGGTGAGACTCAAAAAAATGTACCGATTATGTGACCGATTTTTGTGTTTTTAGAATTTTCCTATTTTATAGGGTATTCAATATAAAATTTTATTTAATTATAGTGAGATTTAAAGCATTTATAATGGATGCATTAAAAATATTTGTTAAAGTGCATGTTAAAATAAACAAACAGGCAAATGTGAGGTTCAATTTTATGTGTCATGTATTTGTTAATTTAATAAGTGGATGGATATTTTATTATTAATTAAAATGTGTATCAGGTTAGAATGGAACCACTTGAGTATGTAAAATTTGAAGAATAAAAAGTACAAAAAGCAACTGTGTGGAGTTTCAGAAGAAACTCTCTTCTTGGAAGAGGAAATTGTTGTCTTTTGTTGGTAGATTGACTCTGATCAAATCAGTCTTGTCCAATTTGCCTATCTATTTTCTTTCCATCTTTAAAATGCCAAAGGGGGTTGTCAAGTCTATTTTAAAGCTTCAGGCCAATTTTCTATGGGGAGGTTCTGCTACCAACAGGAAAGTGCACATGGTCAAATGGAAGGAGGTCACAAAAAGTAAGAATCAAGGAGGTTTAGGAGTGAGGGACTTAGGTGTGGTAAATGAATGCCTGCTGCTGAAGTGGTGGTGGAGGTATGGCAGTGATGATAAAGCTCTGTGGAAATCTGTGATCTGCTCTAGGTATGGCAAAATTGGTGGGGGATGGACACCTACATTGAATCAGTCAGTAGGGGTCTCAATAGTTTGAAAGGATATCTCACAGCTATCTGTGGCTAATCAGCAACTGGGTGAATTTTTTGGAGACCAAGTCAAAATCATAGTTGGCAATAGGAGGAGAAAAAAGTTCCGGTATGATTCCTGGTTAGGTAATAGAGGTTTGAAGGCTGAAGTTCCTAGATTGTTTAGTTTATCCATGGAAAAGGAGAATTCTCTGCAACAGATCAGAGCAAAGTTTGGTGCCTTAGAAAGATGGCAGCTTCAATTCAAAATGAATCTCTTAGCTTGGGAAAAAGAGGATTTGTAGAGGTTGTTAGGCATGTTGGTCTTATCTCCTTGTTTCAGAGTTGGTGTTGAGGACTCTTGCTCTTGGTTAGCAGAGAGGTCAGGGTAGTTTTCAGTTGCTTCAGTGTGGAGGTGGAGGGTTGTACCTAGTGGGCCTGGTCTGGCAGTCCCAGCAAGGGCGTGGGTGAGTTTGGCCCCTCCAAAGATGTAGTTTTTTTGTTGGTTGGCTTGGCGAGGCAAGGTTAAAACCTCAACCTTCCTTCAAAGAATTGGGGCTTTTGAAGTGAGTGCTAATAATCTATGTGTTTTCTGCCAAGTTGAGATGGAAACTGTTGTTCATGTGCTTCTGTTTTGTCCTCTGGTGTGAAAGTGCTGGTCTCACATGATAGATTTGTGGGATCAGGTTTGGGCTATTCCAGGTTCTGTAGAAGGCTTGCTACAGTGGTAGAATGATGACAGGTTCAAATTCAAGTCTTGGGCACTCAAAGTCTGGCAGATTATTCCCTCTGTTGTCTTATGGTCAGTATGGAAATTGAGAAATCAATGCTTATTTAAGGGTGCTCATCCTGACCTCCAAGAATTTTGTGAAAAAGTTAAGGTGCAGGTAGCTTTATGGTCCAAATGGCACTTGAAGGTAGATTATTCAATTTAAGACATAGTATCCAATCTCTACTAGATCATGTTGTAATGAGGTTCCAGTAGATTAGAGGTTTGCTGATCAAAAATCTGTTGTAGTTGGCTGGGTCCTTTGGGTATTGCTTCTGTTGGAGTTGGTTTATTGGGCTTAGAAACATCTTATTGGCAGCAAGTATGTGCACAAGGTTGAGGTGGGGTGCAGGACTTTTTTGTCTAACTTAAATCAGACCAGGTTTTCAATAGTGGGTTTTGTCACTAAGTGTAAATTTGGGTAGCTGCTGGTGTTTTGGTTGGAAGGACATGAAGGGGGCATTTTTTGTGTTGCTCATCTGATTGAGGGGTTGTTGGTAGTTTATCTGGTTTGTCACTGCAAGAATTTGCTGGAATTTACTGGGGGAGGAGTCAAATTCTGTTTCTGTGTTTATATGGGCTAAACAATGGATTGAGTTCTTGAATGGTGTCACATTGGCCTGCTATTGCTGTGATGTTCTTCTGCTTTATTAGAGCTTGTTATTGATGATCTATTCTATAGCATGTGCTGACTTGTTCTGTGCATTAGTGTTGTTCTGTTTTTGTTCTGTTCAGTCTCTTTTTTTTGCTGTCTCTTAATTGAGTGATCTGTGTGATTATTTGGTTTACAAATTGGAGTGTGGTAGTGCTGAGTATGTCTGGTTTTGTTGTTCTGCTGATGGTTGGATGCTGTTGGAGTCTCAATGACTTGGTGTTGTTTTTTTGCATTGGTTTGCTGTGTGGGTAATGCTGTGGTTGGTTTGTTTTGCTGTTGATTTTGTAGCAGCCTTTGTTCCTTTGTTTATGTTTTGTTTGTTCCCTCTTTGGTTGGTTTCTCTCCAACCTAGTTAGGTTTTGGGAGGCTTGAGTTGATGCTTTTGGCTCTTGTCTTCCCTCTTTGTTGATGTATACCAGGATGTATTTTGTTTTGTTATCATCGATAAAGAGTTTTTTGCTGATAAAAAAAAAAAAAAAAACTGTGTGGAGTTTCAAAGTTTCGACATACATATGCAAACTAAATATTAATATCACCAATCAATATATATTATCTAATAATTTACTTCTTAAAATAATTTTCACTCACATGAAAAAGGAAGACCTTGTGCCATTGAATAATAATAATAATAATATCAAATAAAATAAAATAAAATTAGTAGGCATCATGGCATATATTTTTTTCATGAAAAATGCTCGAAACACTTAATTTATCAAATAATAATAATAATAACAAATAAAATAAAATTAGTGGCAGAGACTTGATCAAGTGGGCATCATGCCATATATATATTTTTTTTTCATGAAAAATGTTTAAAACACTTAATCTATCACTCCTAAAATCACCCCTAATGATGTATTTGATAAGTATCAAATTTTAATTTGTCAAATATTTTATCATATGGAGTCTAACCTTAATGCCACATTATTAAAAGTCATTTAAGAGTGATAAATTAAAAATATGTAACATTGCTATCTTGTTTTAAGATATGTAACATTGTTATCTTGTTTTATACATATGCTTCCCTTCTCTTTATCTACTTTTTATTTCACTTCATAAAATCATGACAAAATGGGCTTATCATATTTGTTTCGTAATCAATCCTTAGACTGTGTTTGTTTGAAAAGATTTGATGAGAAAATAAAAAGGAAAAGGGAAATAGAAAGAAAATGAAAAAGATTTAAAAGATTTGAATTTCAAGTTATGTTTAGTTGAATTGAGAAATGTAGAAATAAAAGAGTCTGAGTAAATCTAAAAGACAAAAAGTGAAATTGTATTTTCCTCTCACTTTCTTTTCCCCTGTGCTTTCTATTATAACTAAAAAAAAAAAAAAAGATTGGATTTCATTTTCTCTTTTCATTTCTCTCATTAAATCCTCCTACCAAACACAACCTTTGTCTACCATTTTATTACCTACCACTTTAGATTGTGTTTGGTTTGAGGATTGGATGAGAGAAATGGAAAAGAAAAAGGAAATGCAATCTGCTTGTTTGATTATAATGGCGAAAAATTGAAAAACCCTCGAGATATTAATTTGTGATTATGTTTCAATTTTAAGTAGTGAATATCAGTTCCAATCAAACAATCAACAACAAATCGGCACAACGATTTAACATGAAAAAAATCACAACATCTCCAATTGTGATAAAAAATCACAAGTCAAAGCCACAAAATAATCCACTAAAAAAACGAAAAGGAATTACATATGAGTATCCTCAATTACCTAACGAAAATCCACGCCCGAATTAAACCAAAGTCAGTGTGCGTCTTTCACCACTGTCTTCACCTTAGAATTGCTTTGTCCAACGTTAAATCCATGAAAATAAGCCAATTCGAAATCCACCAAAGTTTCAAGCTCAAATTTTTCAGAATTCACCAAAGAACACCTCTCTTTTTTGTGAATGAAATAATAAAAACAAACCCCTTAATGATGTCAATATGAAACTCGTAGATCTATCGACCACACTCAAATCATCACGAAACAGTGTATAAACATCCTCCAGTATAGAAAACCTTGGTAGCTCTCCTTTCTGAGAATTTGGACGGGTTAAACCCCAAAAACAGCAAATAGCGCATTTTATACTAAACAGATTCACGAAAGATCACTCGAGCACACACTTTACCGCTCCAGCGGTGTAAGTAAAGGTGGTGTAAACATATATGCCAATGGCTCAAGCACAACATCCACCGCTAGAGCGGTGAAACTTCTCTCCTTGAAGTTCAAACATAGATAGAGGTACTAGATGAACCACTTCATCGCTCGAGTGTACAAATAACCGCTCAAGTGGTCAAACAATTTTAGCTTTGGATTGGATTCGTATTTAAACACTCACAGCCTTATTGAAACAAAAGAGCGAATACAATTACAACTAAAAAGAATTTTGTCAAACAGAATTGCCAATTACAAAAACCTAACAAATGAAAAATGTGGGTGTAGATTTCCGACCTCACAACCAAAAGGGAAACTCAGTTGGAGAGCACCAGCAGAATAGATTAAGCCCAACAATATGTAACAAGAAGATGAGAATCCGGCGATGGTTTGTCTACCTGGGGGCACTCCGACGATCAAGTCAGTAACAAATATCTCTCATAGATAGCAAATAGTACTTAAACTCACAAGAGAGAACTTACTTTTGACCTACGAGGGTGCCTTACTTTTATAACCAGTAGTGACCTGATCCCCTTAGAAGCCTCACTTCAATGGACTCAAGCTCAATGCTCATCCTGGACCCCCAGCTAGATAAAGATAGACTTTTCTTGAGCCTTATCTTTATTTAGATTGAGGTCCTCCTCTGTTCTAGGACTCTAGTCCCTTATCCGTTTATCTCGGGTTCTGGCATCTCTATAGATAACCTTGGCCGAGCCGAGATCATCTTGGCAGCGTAAACAGACCACTTGGCACCTCAGCCAACACTTCGGCCCTACCTTAGCCACGTGTTGTTATTCACAAAATACTTCCCAACAAAAAACATAAGAAAAAAGGAAGTGAGAGAGAAATGCAATCTCACTTTTTATCTTTTGAGGTTGTGTTTAGTTGAATGATTTGATGAGAGAAATAGAAAGGGAAAGAGAAATAGAAAGAAAAAAAGAAAGAATTGATAGAATTTGAATTCCAAGCTACATTTGGCAAAGTTGGGAATTGAAAAAAATAAAGAACTTAACTGATTCCAAAACACAAAAAATGGATTGTATTTCCTCTTATTTTCTATTCTCTTGTGTTTTTCATTATAACTAAATAAAAAATGATATTACATTTTCATTTTTCCTTTTCATTTCTTTTATCAAATCCTCTAACCAAACACAGTCTAAGTTCTTTTCTTTTTTCATTTCCCAATTCAACCAAACGTATCTTAAAATTTGAATCCTATCAATTATTTCTTCTTTTATTTCTATTTTCTTTTCTCTTTTCATTTCCTCATCAAATTCTCCAGCAAAACACAACGTTAATATTTTTACTATTCATTACTTTTGCTTTTTGTTTTTGTCTTTTCTAATTGTTTTGATCCAAGTGATTGAAATTAACTTTAATATTAAAAAAACACATTCATGTATTCTCTTTTGTTTGCTGATAAAACAAAAAAAAAAACAAAATAAAACGTTTACAGATTAGCCTTCTCAACTAAGTTAATTGACTCCCTTATTCCCTCCCCTTTGTTTTCTTCCCATACAGCATATGTTCCTCTACAATTTTTTTTTGGGTACAATATTCTTCTGTTATTCACTAAAGAGAAATGTCATATGTTGGGTAAATTACACTTAGTAACCTTGCATGTTTATCAAAACTTCCGCTTGGTTTAATTTTGAAATTCATTTTGGAAGATAAATTATTAAAAAGAGTTTTAAAATTATAAAACTTATTTGGTTATGAGTTTTGAAATTAGTTTTTGAGTTTTATATTTTGAAAGTAGTTTTTAAAAATTTATAAATTAAAAACTTCTTTAGTTAGGAGTTTTCAAAACTAGTTTTTAATTAGAGTTTTTTTGGGTCTTGTATTTTTTTTTTTTTGTTGTATAGTCAAAACTTTTTACAATATTATAGTCAATATTGTTTACTTTTTTTTATATACGTAATCAAAACTTTTTACAATATTATAGTCAATTTTATTTTTATTTTTTTATTGTTATATATATATATATATTCGTTTACTTCTTTTACATACGTAATCTAAATGTACTTTGTAAATAGATCTAATATAGTCTATATGATAGAGTTTCATATGTATATACTAGTTTGTAAGAACATTTTTAAAATTTTAAAACTGCTTTTTTGATTTATATTTACTCAATCTACATACATTTAAAACGTTTCATATTTATTATATTTGTTTTTCATTTCTTCACATTTTGTTTGCTGTTTACGTATATTTTTTGGATTGCCTATATATATCTAAAACATAACAAATTATTTGGACATTACTTAGAAAAAAATTTCAAAATCGCTTTTCTTTCTACTACACATCAATCAATCATGTTTTCTCCTTCCTCTCTCTTTCTCAATCACATATTCTCTCACACCCATCTACTCAACTATAATAAAATATCAAATCACCCTAAACTCCAAAACTCTAAAATTATTTTCAAAATATAGAATCAAACAAATTTTCTAATTTTCTAAACTTTCTCTAGAAAATTATTTTGGAAATAATATCTCAAAACATAAACCAAAAAGGCCGAATTTAAAATTTTTTTGATTATGAGTTTTGAAAAGAGTTTAAAAATTTAGAACTTATTTGTTTATGACTTTTGAAAAAAGTTTTAGAAAATTTAAAACTTATTTGATTATGAGTTTTGAAAAGAGTTTTTAAATGGTGGAGTTGAATATATGTTTCAAAATCCAAAACCAAATACGTTTTTGGGTTTTGGGCTGTCAAATGTGTTTTGAAAAGTAAAGCAAACGGAGTCTTAGTTTGATCTTTTTACTTTCAATTGTAATTGTCAATCCTTTATATTTTAAATCAAGTTCCAATGTCATTCTTCCATTCATCTACAATTAATAAAGTTAATGAAAATTGAAAGTAAATGAACTAAAGTGAGCTTTGGTGAAAGCGTCAGGATTAAAGTGAGATTTTAGCAAAAGTGTAAGGGTGCTAATGAGACAACAAAAATATAACATATGTTTCAAATGACAAATTCTGTCAACTTTGTTAACGACAAATGGACGAAAATGTGAGATTACAATATGACTTAAAGTGTAAAAGATTGACCTGTTTATGCTAGCAGATGATTTGGTGTTCATCTTAGTGCCAACCTAGTTGGGATCTTGATGGTTCACTGTGATGCTTTTTTCACTCTCTTTATTGATGTACGTTATCATACTTTGTATATTTTTCATCAATAAAGTTTTCTTTTTGTTGGTCAAAAAAAAAAAAAAAAGTGCAAAAGATTGACTGTTACAATTGAAAGTATAAGGTTAATAAGAATCAGATAAGCAATAGTAAGGAGGGTGGGGGTGCAACTAGGACAGTTGAAAACAGCCCAAGTATATTTGAAGCTCAGGAGCTGGAGCCCAGTTGTCGACCTGCATAAAACAAAAAGGGAAAGAAGAAGGTTAGGTTTTCAGCTAAACATGAGTACTTACACCCCAAAAGGGTCCCCTTAGTCTACTTCGAAGATATGGGCGTAGAGGGGCCTCAACAAGCAAAGCAGTGCCAAAAGCTGTAGTGTGGAGAGCAGCAATAGCAACCATCTCTCTATCAGCTTCGGGTGAGAATGGGTTAGATAAAGGGAGGCATATATTAACTGAAGCCCAAGCAACTCTGAAAATGGGGAAAGTGTTGGATTAAATTACAATGGAAAGGAGGATGAAGTGCTTCACCAGATTATGGAGCTTGAGCTTGAGGATAAGCAAAGAATTGAAAGGGGGGAAACAAGTGAGGCATAAAGCACCTACTAATTAGGGAGAAATAAAGGAGTATCATCATTTTATTATGCAGTTATTAACATGGAATGTAAGAGGGTTGGGCAAGAAGGAAAAGAAAGGAAAGAAAGGTAGACATGGTGCTGTTACAGGAAACTGTAGACACCCCATTTTTTACTGTCCTCAAGACTTGGACGTCACCGTTTGAACACCCGGTGATCATCCATGTTTGTGTTCGTTTGGAGTTCCCGGAGGTCTCGGCTACGTGCCTTGCCTCAAGATCTCCGAACTCGACTGTTTAGTGTCTGGTTTTGCACCAAACACTTATGTTTTGCCTTGGATGGGCAGGGAATGCCTTGTGAGGCATCCCCACATATGACTGGCCATGGCTAGAGGCCACCGGCTGGTATTGTGTTGCCATCGGCAATGTATATTGCCGGTCGGCATTATTTGTTGCCGGTCGGCAGTCTATTTTGTCAAAATGGCAATTTTGAGCAGCCGACTACTGTTCATCTATTTTTGCAGATATTTTAATACAGCTGTATGGCATTTTGTTCCCCTCCATACACGTGTATGGAGGGATGGCTTCTTGTTAGCTTCCTTGGTAAGCTTTACAAGATTGGCTTCTCTATAAGAGGAGCCCTTGTCTCTTGGCTTTAGGGTTAGACAAAAAAGGTTAGAAAAGTTGTGAGAGAAGCTCTGGTTCTAGGTTTAGGGTTTTGTATCTATCCTATATCTATATCTCTCATTCTCTTGTATTGTGTGTGTTTAGGCTTACTATTGCACACAAACATATAGTGTTACACCTTTTCTTGGTTCTTGAAGGGCCAAAGGTTTGTTCTTGAAGCTTTGGAGTTGTTTTGAGCTCAGGGAAGGGGCTGGTCCACCATTTGTGAAGAGGTTCTTCAAGGGTAACAATCTTACCCCTTTTTACCCCATTCTTGCATTCTATTTTTGCCTATCTTAGAACTATTTTTGAGCTTAGTGTATAATATAAAAAAGTTCTATTTTTAGGCCCTCTAAATAGTTTGTTTAGAATGTTTTGTGGTTTGGAGGTGTTTGACCCCTCTTAAGCCTTGAGGGGCTCCATTTTGTGCTATTTTGGGTGAGCTCCGGGACTTTGGTGTTTGGGCCTCCTCACCACTGAAATCTTGAGGGATTTCAGTGGTAAGGATGGTGCCTTGAAGTCCCAAAGAAGGAGAGGGCCACCCCCTCTCCTTATTGTCCTTGAAAAGGGCCATTTTTGCCTCTTTAATGAGCACCCAGCTAAGCCTCATGTTGACCATGCCTTGGCTGTTATTTATGCTTATTTTTCCATGAGATAGCATTGTTGTATGTTGGTTTTGGTACACCATGCTTGCTTACCATACATGCCTTGTAATGCCACTTTGTTGCCTTAACATGTTTTAGGTTGTAAACCATTGTTCTAGCATGCTTTAGGCTTGGCTTTGTGAAGCTTTCATGTTGATTTTGCCATGTTTAAGGTCTGTCCTTAGCCATTTTGGTCGGCCATGACATGCAATGCATAGTCCCTTTACATTTTGGCTTGTTAGCCTTAAGTGTGTGAATGTGTAGCATGCATTACTTGCTTTGATTTGGTGGTTTGGAACCACCCAACATGCCATTTCAGTCCTTATAGCATGCTCACATGCTTGCATTTCATAACTCTTTTGATGCTCCAAATGTTTGTGTTGTATGCTCCATGTTAAGCATTGGTGTATGCCTTTATACTTGGGCCACTTAGATGCCATCTAGGTGTTCCTTGGGTGTTGTCTAGGCTTGCCTTAGACTTGTTTTAAGTCCTCTTAGCCTTGTGAGGCTTGGTGGACTTAGTCTTGGTTTAAGCCTCTTGGCTTGTCTTGGGTTTTTGGCCTTGTTTGCATGCCTTGTTAGTCTTGTTTAATTGGTTTAGCACCTTTTGTAACATGATTTTCAAAGCTTATCTTGCATGCCATTAGTCCATGTTATGCCTCTTTCAAGTGTGCTTGAGAGTTCCCCTTTTGTGCTTGAGTGTTAGCCCTTTGACATGTGCATGTGTGTATGTGTGTTTAGTCCTCATTTCATAGCACTTTGGCCACTGTTTTGGGCCTAATTAGAGCTGCCTAAATCATGTTTAAGTCCATCCTATTCTTGCTCGCATGCTTACCTTGCATGTTTGTTTGCATGCTTGCATGTACATCTTGCATTCCCTTGTTGCATCCTTAGCTTATATGCCTAGGTTGCATTCCAACTAGCATGCATGTCTTGTTCCTTGATCTAGTGATAGGAATTGGGCTTTGGTTTGTTGGTTTGCATTGCATTTGACATCAACATGCACTACTTGGTCTCTTGGGCCATCACGCATGGAAATGCGCGATTGATGGTCTGAGAACTAAGAACCATGTCCCTTTGAGTCATACACATGATAGGGGACATGATTGGTGCATATATGGCTTGAATTGCATTGCCATGCAAAGCTCTGTCCTCTGTTGCTTTCAAACAGGTTCTGCAGGAACTTCTTGCCGATCGACTGCATAGAGTGCCGACTAGCAATAAATCGGTGGCCGATGGACTCATTGTGTGCTGATGGACACCAAATCACAGCCGGTGATGATTCCCTCCAGCCGGTGGCACTCCTCAACATCCAGTAAGCACATCCTGAGACTTTGGTAGTCTTCAGAGGAGTATAGCAGGAAGCAGGCAACTTAGCATGGCGATGTATACGGCGGGGTGAGTATGCATTGCATCAGGCTCTCCTCCCGAGGCGGTTTACTGTTTTCCCTAGATTAGTTCATTTGCTTAGCTAATTGGATGCCTGTAATATTTAATTAGCTTGAAGGTTAATTATCTATAATATTTATTTGGTCCCTCCGGGCGAGGGCGAATTTGTAATAAGTGTGGGTGCGTGTGTGCATGTCTTCTAACCCCCACTTCTTTCTTCCCTTTTATTTACCCGCTTATGATGGTAGATTAGAGCATGTTTAAATTAGCATACCTTATGCTGCATGCGTGCATCCATACATTTGTCTTGCATGCACCGGGCTCGGCGCATCATGCTAACTGCATTTGTACTTCAATTCCAAATTGAATACGTGCATCAATTGATCGCATTTCACATGCCATGTGTAGGTTAGCCGAGCCTACCCTAATTGCATCCTGTATGTGTTGCATTAGTCAATTTGACATGAACTAGGACCATGCATGTTTGCTAACTAGTTTATTGTTTTGGCACGGAGTACAATGTAAGTATTTTCATGCTTTAGCATACCGCATGCGTGTGAGTGTTAACATGACAGCATGCTTACCATGTGGCTAATTGCTTATGTGAGATAAACTGTTTGATTGCCTGTGGGTGAAGGTTGGATTGTCTGAGTTGGAAAAACTCGTTGAAATCCGTATTTTAGCCTACTTGCGAGTAGCAAATTCCAAAGTGTTTTTCAAGACAAACGGATATGCAATGCTTATTTCCAAATTAGGCAATCTAGTCTATACTTGTTTGCTGTGCGCATAACATAGTAATTCTAGGCTAATAACTGGAATAAGAGCACATAACGTTTTCAAAATCGGATATCACGGTTAGTAGAGGCCGGTCTTCGGACCGGGCGAGAGGGGGTGCTCATAGCTGACCTTCCCCAATCGTACCCAAGTTCCCGAGCCGAGGCAACTTTGGTGATGACGAACACGTGGCCTTTGGCACCGAGTCAGGGGTTTCCTAAATTTCCCCATTAAAACATATTTAGGCGGCGACTCTGCATCTAGCGAAGCAGTCCATGTTTGGCACTTCTTTCAAAATCTGTTTTTTCTCAAAACGATTTGCCAGATTTGGACTCTTTGGTTCAGATTTAGAACCGTGACAACAAATCGAGTCCGAACTGTAGTAAGCCCAATATGAACAGAACGGGGGTTCATCCTCCCGGGACGTTCGGGGACGTCTACAGTTTCTGGCAACTCTGCTTGGGAGTTTAGAGAGCTTGACTCGAACTCGTGATATCCTGTTTTGGCTTTACTTATGTGTCTCTTTGCATGACATGTGCATTGGTGCGCCTAGAGCACCGTGTTGGCCATCTGCTAATCCTGAGCGGTTTGCCGGAGGCTTGACTTTGTCAAAGCATGCCATATGGCTGACCGGTTGCGGGCTCTGCCAGTATGGGAACACAAATCCCGATTTTACCGGGGCACCCTTTTGACCATTCGGCCTTGTGCATATCGAAATCCATAGTGACCATTCCAAACTAGGACAGATTGCTTACCCGATATAGGTTGTTTGAAACCGCTGCGTGCATAGTGAAACCCTAGCTCCTGACAAAATAGGACAGGGAAACCCTACCCCAACATAGGGGTGTATTGGCTCTCATTTATTTGCTATGTGCTTTTAGAGTGTATCTCTACAGGAACGCACGTATCAGTTTGCAAGTTTGGGTATCAGGCCTGAAGGCACCAGTATCAGTATTTGTGAGAATCAGTTATGTCTGTGGATATCCGATTCAGTGTTTTTTTTTTTGGACATTGATTTACGGGAACAAAGGATCGATAGAGTACTGATTGTTCTACGCACTGTGTTTGATCCGTTTTGGGCTGAAATGCTGCTTGTTTTTCCTTTCAGTTTAGAGAGTTCCAGAATAGTCAGTGTTCCCCCTTGCCGAGGCAAGACCTACGATGACGCAGAATTCAGAAGAGATCGTGGTTATGATAGCCGCGTTGGGTCAAGGAATCACTCCACAAAGTGAGACCAATATTGATATGCCGCATCCACCTAGGTCGCCTGCTGCACACCCGGTTTGGACCCCTCAACTATATTAGGCTCGCGAGCCTACTACATTTGAACTGATGGGGATGATAGGTGATCTCCAGAGGTCCGTGGCAGATCTCGCCTATGGAATGTCCGCTTCGCCACCAGCCGCACCATATGCCGGAGGTTTTATACCCCAGGAGCCCCCGTTGTTGGGACGGATCGTGATTGAACTTAGCCAACCAGAGATGGCCTCCAACTATAACAATGACATGTCAACGTCAACCCAAACCCTTGATCAGGCCGAGGCCAGAGGTAAAGACAAAATGAAGGCAGATGCCGATCCTATCGAACAACTGTTGTGGGCAGTCGAGGCTTTGAAAGCCGCGGGGATGAACAAGCAACAGGTATCTGCAGTTGTGACAAAAGTTATGGAGGATACTTTCCCCACTCCACCTGAGGGTAGTTCAAGCCAGTTAGAGAACCGGGATAAGCCCCGTCATGCCAGAACAGCTCCTCCCGTTCCCAACCTTGTACCCGGGAAGGATAAGAAATCCAAGACGGCACCTGCCGACCCATTTGCTAGTGCGTCTAGCAAGAGTGCTCAACCTTCGAAGTATCTGCCCTGAGGGCGCAGGGTCTTCCATGCTCTCTACATGCCATTGTCCAAGGCACTTCAGATCCTTGCCGAGAGGGGACACCTTAAACCCTTGGAGCCTCGGCCCCTCCCGAAGAATCTCCCTGCTACACATGATGCTGCTTTGTACTGTGTGTACCACCAGCAAACCGGTCATGCTACCGATAATTGCTTCCACCTCCGTCATGAGGTGCAGGATTTGATTGACAACGAGGTTATCCTCCCACCCACCTCCGCCAAGTCCGTTACTACCTAGCTATTGGATTTTGAGGACACAGATACTGCGAGTATGTAATTAGAGAGTGAACCGCCTGCGGGCAGTGCCTGGTGCATTATGGATGTGGCGTCTGGCACGCATTTTTGAGCATCTGCGAATACTAATTTTGTAAATTCTGGCTTGGGTGTCGAGTCAGTCTTTTGCTTTGTTTTGAGTCTGTCTCATTGTCTTGAGTCAGTCCTTTTGCTTACGGGTCTGTCTTGTTGTAGCGAGTCAACCTCCCCCCTTTTGTATAGAATGCTAGGTGATTTCGGGGTTGTTGCCTCGAACACCGTTTTGTCTTGTAATTACCCGTTTTTGGTTTTTGAGTCTGTCTCTGCCGAGGGGCCAGTTATACCAACAAATCTGAATGAAACAGCTGTGGCTATCTCATTTTCGTGCTTGCTTTCATTGTGAGTTAGTTGTGCCAGAGGAGGCGAATGGAACGACAGTACGTTCTACCTGCTCTTTTGTACTCTGAAAATTATTACAATGACCTAAGTTTTTTTTTTTAAAAAAAAACCCTTTTTTGAGCACTGCGGTGGTAAAAACGAAGAGGAAGGAATTCCTCGGGCTTTGCAAAACTTGATCATATTTGAGAGAAAGATAGGCATGCTAAGCCTTTTTATGAATGAAATCATGCTTGTCAGCGTGAGTACTAAGAAGGACCCTGGCCTGATCCAGATTAGTTTCACACTATCTTTAGCGCGAGTGTTTGTCGCTTTCTTAAAAATTTTCAAAAAACAAAATGTTTTGCGTGGTCCTGTGAAGACTTGTGTGGAATTGCTCTTGAGATTGTGCAGCCTAGGATCGCTCTCAGCCTCGAGATTCGACCTATCTGTTTCGAACTTGGAATCCATTCAAAATGCTCAACAACCAATTGCCATGAAAGGCCTGTGCAACCCGATTTGAAGCAACCCTTGAGCAAGAGGTACCAAATTCAGATCAAGAAGATTAGATCTCACCGGAAGAGGCTCGTGAAGCGACCGTGATGGATTCTTCTGCAAATTAAAACAACAGCCACTCTCCTGGATACAGAGGGCTTCAATTTCAAAATCATTTTGGCATGGACTTGTTACACTTTTACCCTTTGAGAGGCTCGCTGGGCTGAAAACCCGGAAGGGTGACCCAAGCAAAAGTTAGAGCAAGAAAAAAGAAAAGAACGAAAAAAAAAATACGAAAAAAGGGAAGAAGAAAATCAAAGAAAAGAACAAAAAAAAATGAAAAAAAAAAAGAAATGAAAAAAAAAAGTTGAAAAAAGAAAGAAGAAAAAGAGGCTCACAAGGTCGAAAACCTGCAACAGGCACCTTGGCAAAAGTTAGAGCCTAAAAAGTGAAGGTTAAAATACCCGAGTGTACCTTAACCGGAACTACGTAAGGCTTGATTCCCATGTTTGGGATACGTAGGCAACTTCATCTTGAAGTCCAGCCCCCGACGCTTTCATAGCGCCCCAGTCCATGTAATGGTTTTGATTATCCTTGCCTCTTATGCATCCGACAATTCGGATGTAACAACCGGAACTACGTAGGCTTGATTCCCATGTTTGGGATACGTAGGCAACTTCATCCTAAAGTCCAGCCACCATTGCTCTTACAGTGACTGTGTCCATATATTGGTTCAGACCATCGTCTTCGGAGTTCAGTCGTCACTGATAAAAGCAGTTTACAGCATGCTGCGGCACCATCCAAACAAGGGGCAACTTTCCGTTGCCGCAAGTTACCGTCCAAACCAGGGGCAACTTTCCGTTGCCATGTATCCCCTTCAAGCAAGGGGCAATTTTCCGTTGCCTCCGATCCGAGGTTGCGCATCTCGAGGGTAAGTTCCGTGCTCGTTGAGCATTGATTGTTTGCAAAGATAGTTTTTGAAATTTTTTATTAAAGTTGACTATTTTCTCGAAAACTATTTCATTTTCCAAAAACCGGACCATCTTCTTGGACCCAAAAAGGAAAATTTTCAGTGCTCACAGCCTGACTTGCATGATTTTCAAATCAAAAATCGAACAAGTATGTTAATCCGACTTGCATTTTGGTCAAAACTATTTTAGAAAACAAAAAATGGTCAAAGTGACGAACTAGGGGCGCAATTGAGTCAGGTCTCCTGTCTTTTCCCCGCCGTCAACATACTTGCCAGAAAGGCACTCTATCCACCAGAAGAAATAGCCGTGAGCTAACGGTGTTGGGCATGAACCCGCAACTCCCTATTCATCCATCAATCACCTTGGGGAGGGATGAAAAATGAGAGAATAAAGAATAGAGAGGTGTAAGTGGAAAGAGAAGTGAGCATGAGGGTTTTGAGAGAAAAACCGAGCCTGAGGGCCGAGCGATGTGAGAAGCATAAATTAGAAAGGGTGGGAACAAAACCCGGGGAAACTGGCTCCTCGTGATCTGAGGTCTCTCATTCTTGTAAACGCGTCCGTGAGTCGTGTCTTTTACGTTGTTTTGTCGCAATTCTTGTCTTGAGTCTTTTCCGGGTGTGCCTCGTTGTGTTTGGGTCGTGTACCTTTTGTTTGAGTCTTTCTCGCTGTGTTCAGTTGCAGGCTCGATACCCCGGTTGAAAACCCTTTTTTATTTCAAAAAAATCGCTTATGCTCAGAGTGCTGTGTCATTCTCTACATTTAGGCGCAGCAAAAGAAGAAAAGGAAAATTTGGAGCATCTGAGTATGCTTTAATTTCAGTCGGTTTCACCTTCGTAGTCCGTCTTGTCAGATTGGGGCTATTTGGTCAGGGTTGGCTGTGCGCAGAATAAACCAAGTATTGTGTTGTGGGCTGTACGCAGACTAATTCTCAGTAGAGTACGGGCTGTGTGTTCAGGTTAAACAGTGGTTTGCATGAGTGGTTTGCTATTAACTGGTTCATTACCTGGTTACTACAATGCAAATATTTGATTTTCAGACAACAAATCAATCCCATTGTGATGTGATGCAGCATGATACAATGCAGTACAAAGTATGGAATGTACAGATATAACACTTTTTTAGACAAAAAGAGTTTGTTTCATTTCATATAATCTCGTTCAAGTACAAAGTTTTGAAGAAAACAAAAACCTGCCTGCGGCGGTACAAGATACTAGGGCTACCGACTAAAAAAAAAAGAAGAAAAGAAAAAGTACAAAAAGCGAAGAAAGCAGCAAAAGTCTGGGTCATCATTAGTAGTCTCGGGCCTGGGGATCTATCCTCGCCCTCTTCCTGGACAAAGGTCCAGGAGCATCGTCGTCAGCACCATCATCTGAACCTGAGTCTGAACCGTCTCCGGTCTCCTCCTCAGATGATCTCGCCTCTGCCTCTGCCTCTGCCTCTGCCTCGGACTCGGACTCGAACTCATCCTCATCATCAGGAATGGGTACTCGAGAGCTACTCCCGACATGAGCACGCCCCACCCTGTCACGTGAATGTCCAGTGTCTCCACGCCCTCCACGAACAGGAATAGAGGGCCCAGCTGGAGCACCACCCACCGAAGGGATCTGGAAAGGAGGCTGAAAAGCATAAAAGGCAAATGCATCAGTACTCCGTGAGTAGTGTATCAGTGCAGAATACAGTGTATGAATATAGCGTGTGAATGCCGTGAGCAGTGTATCAGTGCAGAATACAGCGTGTGAATGCCGTGAACAGTATATCGGTGTAGAATACAAAGCGATGAGTACGAGTGTGAACGCTATGAGCGAGCAGTATCAATGCGAATGCACGGTATAAGTACAAAGGTGTGAATACAGCAGGCGAATGCTATGAACAGTTTATCAGGTGTTGTGTCGTGCATCAGATTATGCGAATCAGTTTTCGTATGGTTTGAGACTGTGGTCAGAAAGAACATACCAGAATACTGTAAAGGGCCAGGAGGTCGAAGGTCCGCTGAAGCATCCCCATCATGGAGGCATTCAGCTCCAGAGACTGCCGGGTGTACTCGGAGGACGCCTGCAAAAGTATCAGATGCATCAGTATTCTGCGGGATATCAAATAAACTGAAATGAAATAACAATACAAGATGCGAAATGAAGTAATACATACCGAAGGCAAGTTAGGGACACCGACCAACTCATGATCAGCCGGGAGAGGAGTAAAGGGGATCTGGTAGGTCGCCCCACCCTGCCCTCTGCATGTTAGTGAAGTGGGCAGAGCAGGCCAGCCGGTCCCCCGCCCTCTATGAACTCCGCCCCTGCCACGGACTCGAGCCCTCCTCGACGCTCCCGCTCTAGCCGCCGGCGCTGCTGGCCTCTCCCTCCCAGCTCGGCGATCACCACCCAAGGGTCGCATGATGTAGGTCCGGACGTACTCGGCATAGTCGCCCTCGTCTCTGTGACGCTCCGCGCCCCAGCCAATGGTGTACTCCCTCAGGTGTGCGAGGGAAAGCCTCTCTGTATGCCTCATATATGTAGAAGGCGGACCCGGAACTATCTGCTCCGGTAAACCCAGGGTCTGACGCAAGAAGCGCTCCCCCAGGTACCAAGCCCGACAGACCGGGCCCTCCAACAGAATCCGGAGACGGGCAATCTCCTCAGCACTCTCATAGTGATCCCTCACCACGGCCGGCAATGGAGCCCAAGGCTGTCAGGTGATCTGCGGGTACAAATGCAGTTTGTTACCTATCTGTTATCGAAAATACAGTGCTAAAGCGAAGCTTAAACAAACTCTAAAGTTGAACATACCTCCGCGGCAGTGATGGTATCGAAGTAGCGGCGGAAAAAGATGAAAGACTCCCGCGATCTCCGCACACACCGCATGTCAAAGCGATGAGAAAAGGGGACGTCAAGCGGGATCTCTACATCGGGTACTGGGGCAAGCCTGGGAAAGTAGGCGTAGACCCACAACTGCAGAACAAATATCAGTATGACTATCAGATAAAGCAGAATACAGAATAAAGCAAGAATGGCAGAGCCGTGTGTTGTATAGTGTATTGTACATAGGGTACAGTGTGTGCAGTGTACAGTTAGTGTAAAGCAGAGTATATGTGTGTGCCGCATGTGCAGTATATAGTCAGTAAGAGGTAGACAGTGGTGTGTGCAATGTACGGGATACAGAAGATGTAAAGCAGAAAGCAGAAATGTAAAAAGGAAAGAAGATGTACCTCTCAAGCTCGCCAGTATCCGCCAAGAGGCTGTCCGGTGAGGCGGGAAGAAGAGCTCATGTAACCGTACAATGTGGCCAAGCCTGCGCCACCCCAGTCATAGCGGCGGATCCGTCTGACATCCACTAGTGCGCTCAATAGACATAGAGGCACGATGTTCGCCCGGTCGGCGAATAGGGTCGTCCCGAGCAGAAACATGATGAAGCCCCGCGCATACTGATCCACCTCCTCTGGGGTCATCTGTGCCTCCTCCGCCAAGGCTCGCTGAATCCGGAACTGGCAATTGAACCATGAGTATCTGACAAACCCTGCTCGAGCAAGGGGAGGCTGAGTGCTGAGCAGGTACAGCTGGGCGGCGTCCCACTCACCCATATCAGTGTCGAAGGGAATCGGATCCCCCTACCCCGATGCCAGTAAGCATCGAGAAGTCATAAGGGGTCATCGTCATGTCCCCTGCGACGGAGAAGTGGAAGGAGTTGGTGGTATCCCACCACCTCTCCACTAAAGCAGCGAGCAAGGGCCTGCGGGTGGTAAGCTGGGAGAGCCCCCTGCAGAAGATGTCGAAACCCGCCTCGTCGATGATGTGGCGAACCACATCTGGAAACTCCGCATACCAGTCCTGAGCAACAATGTTCCCATACCCACAGATGGTATGGGAGTCCCTCTGTAATCAAAAACAACAATTGCGAAGCAATATTCAAGATACAGTTTTGAGAAGCATACAGATATAGTGTGTGTGTGCATGTTTTTTTTTAGATTCAAACAGACATCGGGTGCCGGTGTACTAGCAGTGAACTACGACGTGTGATGCGTCAGCGTGTTTGAGTGGTTCAGGGCAAATACGGCATATGTGCACATTTTTCAGAAATCAAATAGATATCGGACGCCGGTGTGTCCACAGTGAAGTACAGTATGTGTTGTGTCAATGTGTTTGAGCAATTCAGGGCTAGTGCAGTGTGTGTGCGCGTGTAAGTTTCAAGTAGTTATCAGTTGCAAGTGTATTCACAGTCAACTATAGTGTACAGTGCATCAGTGCATTCGAACTAAGCAGTTAAAGAACATAATCAACTATGGCAGTTTAAGTGTTCTACATTGCGGAAAATTGAAACCGGGGGAAGAATGTACCTCAGAGGCGCCGTGCGACAAGTGCGACTCTGGCTCACGGAGTAGTAGCTCGGGTGCTACGCCCCTCTCGAAGCTCCGGAACTGGCGTAGTTCGTTAGGGAACATCACGTGAACCGCGGGCCTGTAGGTCTCTAGATCGAACAGCCGGATGCGGAGTGGCAAGGGCTCGGCCTCGGGGTCCATCTCGAGCTCTGGAGGAGCCCCACCCTCTGGAAGATCATCCACCATCTCGAAGAGAATGAGAAAATGGCCGAAAGGAGGAAAAATGGGAGAGAATATGAAGAGTCAACAAAAAGTCAACCCCGGGAGGGTCGGAAATGGCCGGGAAAGTCGGAGTGCGGAAAAGTCACGGATATCGAGGAAAACTCGAGGGAAGCAAGCCCCGAGTGGTGGAAATCAAAAACAGGACACCGAAACGAAGTTTCGTTCGGTTGAAAATGTCCGAAACGCGAAGGAGATCGCGAATCGAACAACGAAATCAAGGCTAGAACGCAAGAAAACGAGGAGATCGAAGGACGAAAACATGCTAGGAAGAGGGAGAAAGGTTTTTTGCCCAAGGAGATGCGAGAAATATAGGGCTAGAGGCCCTATATTTAAAGACCCACGGCCGAAATGTCAAAACTGCCCCGAACAGGAATAGTTTGCCGGTCGGACACACTCTTTGCCGGTCGGCAATATTTTGTGCCGATGGAATTGTATCATGGCCGATGGACGGCCGGTGATGCATTTTGATGGCCGGTGGACATCCGATGGTCTCCTACAGTGGTTTTTGAGCCTTTTACACCTTTTCTTGGGTTATATGAGTGATGCAGAGCCTTCATTGCTTAAAACAGTGCATTTCCAACGCTCAACTAGCTTCCGTTTTGGCCTCGGATCGTGTCTTTTGTGCGTGGCACTTGAATTCGTGCAAGGTGTATCATTCTCGTATCCTTTTGGCTTTTACAAGACTCAAAAGTTGCCCCATGTGCATCGCATTTCAATCGCACTGCCTTGTGCATTGCATTTCAATCGCATTGTTTTGTTCGTCCCGGTCTGGCGAGACCTTAAACACACACGGTCTAGGAGACCTAAAATCCTTGGGAGGTGCAAGACCTTCACTCGCGTTGTCTAATGCATCACGCTGTTTTGCACATCTCATCGCATTTGGCATGCATTCCTTTGCGTTGTTTCGCACATCTTATTGCATTTGGCATACATTCCATCGTGCTAATTCGCGCATCTCATTGCATTTGGCATGCATCCCATCGCGCTATCTTGCGCATCGCACCGTCTAGTGCCCTCGCGTTGTCTAAACGCTTCGCGTTATTTTGCCCAACCCACGGTCTAGGAGACCTAAAATCCTTGGGAGGTGCAAGACCTTCACTCGCGTTGTCAAACGCACTGCGCTGTTTTGCGCATCTCATTACATTTGGCATGTATTCCATCGCGCGATCTTGCGCATCGCACTATCTTGTGCACCGCATCTCAAATTCATGCATTGACCCAAAGTGGGTCCGGCGGGACCGAAAACACGCCACAGTCCGGCGGGACCGAAAACACGTGCGGTCTGGCAAGACCATAAACCCGCTCCGTCGCATTGTCATGCGTCTCAAAAGCCGCGCGTTGTCGCGCATCTCGAGACCATACATCTTTATTCATTCTCAGTTCATTTGCATTGTCATGCATCTAAAGCCGCGCGTCGCCACGCATCAAATTTTCATGCATTGTCATGTATTTCAAGTAAACTTGCGTTGTCGCGCACTTCAACATCATGCATCATTTACATTCAAAAAAACAAACAAAAACATGCATTGTCATGCATACATTTTGCATCCCGGTTTAGGAGACCTTAAATCTTCTGAAGGTGCAATTCCTTTGGTGTTTGTCGTGCCCGAACGACTTTCGGTGGTCTGGTAAAGCTACCTGCCTGTGTGTGCGGTGAGTTCCTAGAAGACCAACTTGGACGGTGGAAACGAGAGTTCGAACGACTTATGCCTAGAACGCAAAGGTTCGGGAGTTCCGAGACTAAAGTCTGGTTTAAATACCCAGGGTTGTATCCTCGGCTTGAAATCTGTATGGAAGCCCCATAGGTTGAGGCAGCATGTCTGCGCTTCAGTTCTGGATACTGAACCAACCTAGTATATCGCCCTGTTGGTAAGATTGGGAAAGCTGCAATCATAGCTGTTGCATCATAGTGCATTGTCATGCATCCATTGTAAGTAGTGCATTGACATGCATACATGGTAAATATTGCATTGTCATGCATTGTAGAAAATAAACATGCATTGTCATGCATTTCCATTGTAGCTTGCATGCATCCATTGCATTCTCCCCAGCATATCGCATCATACTGCATTGTCATGCATTTTTGTAAATATCCATTCCATTGCATATTTGTAGATATTGCATTGTAGCTTGCATGCATTCATTGCATCACTTCCACCTATGGCTTGCGCCTTTCCATGTTGAGCTTGGTCTGGTATGTGCCCATACTTTTCACGTCGAAGCATAGTTCAGTAGACCGTTCTATGTTAGCCGCGGCTTGTATGTGTACATCCCTTTCCTAGGCAAGATTTGGTTTGACCCGCGTGCCATATCCATTGTATCCATTTCCATCCCATTGCATATTTGTAGATATTGCATTGTAGATTGCATGCATTCACTGCATCACCTTCCACCTATGGCTTGCGTCTTTCCATGTTGAGCTTGGTCTGGTATGTGCCCATACTTCTCGTGTCAAAGCATAGTTCAGTAGACCGTTCTATGTTAGCCGCGGCTTGTTTGCGTACATGCCTTTCCTAGGCAAGATTTGGTTTGGCTGCATGCCATATCCATTGTATATATTACATTGTAGTGTAATTTTTGCATCCGGCATTAGGATCATCATTCTTTCTCCAACGGGTCGTTACCCCACTTATGTCATTTCCCCCCAATACTCGTTCTTGCGTCCGTCTACATTACTCATAGTTCAGTTGATCGTTCTATGGTAGACGGACTTGTCACCTCCATCAATCTATTTGACATTTGTGTGGTTTCAAACCGCTCATGATTGGATCATGATTCAATTGCTTTGCATGTAGTTCGCATTGTTTCAATTGCATTGCATTTTCATTTGCATTATTTATACATTGTTTTGTATATATTGCATATCATTTTGCATTCATTCTTGCATTGTCATGCATGTTGCTAACAATATCATACCTGTTAAGTTGTTTTCTTTATAACCAAAAAAGAAGATAAGATTTCATTTATAACCAAAAAAAAAAAATAAGATTGGATTTCATTTTCTCTTTTCATTTCTCTCATTAAATCCTCCTACCAAACACAACTTTTGTCTACCATTTTATTACCTACCACTTTAGATTGTGTTTGGTTTGAGGATTGGATGAGAGAAATGGAAAAGAAAAAGGAAATGCAATCTGCTTGTTTGATTATAATGACGAAAAATTGAAAAACCCTCGAGATATTAATTTGTGATTATGTTTCAATTTTAAGTAGTGAATATCAGTTCCAATCAAACAATCAACAACAAATCGGCACAACAATTTAACATGAAAAAAATCACAACACCTCCAATTGTGATAAAAAATCACAAGTCAAAGCCACAAAATAATCCACTAAAAAGACGAAAACGAATTACATACGAGTATCCTCAATTACCAAACAAAAATCTACGCCCGAATTAAACCAAACTCAATGTGCCTCTTTCACCACTGTCTTCACCTTAGAATTGCTTTGTCCAACGTTAAATCCATGAAAATAAGCCACTTCGAAATCCACCAAAGGTTCAAGCTCAAATTTTCCAGAATTCACCAACGAACACCTCTCTTTTTTGTGAATGAAATAATAAAAACAAACCCCTTAATGATGTCAATATGAAACTCGTAGATCTATCGACCACACTCAAATCATCACGAAACAGTGTATAAACATCCTCCAGTATAGAAAACCTTGGTAGCTCTCCTCTTTGAGAATTTGGACGGGTTAAACACCAAAAACAGCAAATAGCGCATTTTATACTAAACAGAGTCACGAAGATCACTCGAGCGCACACTTTACCGCTCCAGCGGTGTAAGTAAAGGTGGTGTAAACATATATGCCAACGGCTCAAGCACAACATCCACCGCTAGAGCGGTGAAACTTGTCTCCTTGAAGTTCAAACATAGATAGAGGTACTAGATGAACCACTTCATCGCTCGAGTGCACAAATAACCGCTCAAGTGGTCAAACAATTTTGGCTTTGGATTGGATTCGTATTTAAACACTTACAGCCTTATTGAAACAAAAGAGCGAATACAATTACAACTAAAAAGAATTTTGTCAAACAGAATTGCCAATTACAAAAACCTAACAAATGAAAAATGTGGGTGTAGATTTCCGACCTCACAACCAAAAGGGAAACTTAGTTGGAGAGCACCAGCAGAATAGATTAAGCCCAACAATCTGTAACAAGAAGATAAGAATCCGGCGGTGGTTCGTCTACTTGGGGGCACTCCGACGATCAAGTCAGTAACAAATATCTCTCACAGATAGGAAATAGTACTTAAACTCACAAGAGAGAACTTACTTTTGACCTACGAGAGTGTCTTACTTTTATAACCAGCAGTGACCTGATCCCCTTAGAAGCCTCACTTCAATGGACTCAAGCTCAATGCTCATCCTGGACCCCCAGCTAGATAAAGATAGACTCTTCTTGAGCCTTATCTTTATTTAGATTGAGGTCCTCCTCTGTTCTAGGACTCTAGTCCCTTATCCGTTTATCTCGGGTTCTGGCATCTCTGTAGATAACCTCGGCCGAGCCGAGATCATCTTGGCAGCGTGAACAGACCACTTGGCACCTCAGCCGACACTTCGGCCCTACCTTAGCCACGTGTTGTTATTCACAAAATACTTCCCAACAAAAAACATAAGAAAAAAAGGAAGTGAGAGAGAAATGCAATCTCACTTTTTATCTTTTAAGGTTGTGTTTAGTTGAATGATTTGATGAGAGAAATAGAAAGGGAAAGAGAAATAGAAAGAAAAAGAGAAAGAATTGATAGAATTTGAATTCCAAGCTACACTTGGTAAAGTTGGGAATTGAAAAAAATAAAGAGCTTAACTGAATCCAAAACACAAAAAGTGGATTGTATTTCCTCTTATTTTCTATTCTTTTGTGTTTTTCATTATAACTAAATAAAAAGTGATATTACATTTTCTTTTTTCCTTTTCATTTCTTTTATCAAATCCTCTAACCAAACACAGTCTAAGCTCTTTTCTTTTTTCATTTCCCAATTCAACCAAACGTATCTTAAAATTTGAATCCTATCAATTATTTCTTCTTTTATTTCTATTTTCTTTTCTCTTTTCATTTTCCTCATCAAATTTTCTAGCAAAACACAACGTTAATATTTTTACTATTCATTACTTTTGCTTTTTGTTTTTGTCTTTTCTAATTGTTTTGATCCAAGTGATTGAAATTAACTTTAATATTAAAAAAACACATTCATGTATTCTCTTTTGTTTGCTGATAAAACAAAAAACAAAACAAAATAAAACGTTTACAGATTAGCCTTCTCAACCAAGCTAATTGACTCCCTTATTCCCTCCCCTTTGTTTTCTTCCCATACAACATATGTTCCTCTACAATTTTTTTTGGGTACAATATTCTTCTGTTATTCACTAAAGAGAAATGTCATATGTTGGGTAAATTACACTTAGTAACCTTGCATGTTTATCAAAACTTCCGCTTGGTTTAATTTTGAAATTCATTTTGGAAGATAAATTATTAAAAAGAGTTTTTAAATTATAAAACTTGTTTGGTTATGAGTTTTGAAATTAGTTTTTGAGTTGTATATTTTGAAAGTAGTTTTTAAAAATTTACAAATTAAAAACTTCTTTAGTTAGGAGTTTTCAAAACTAGTTTTTAATTAGAGTTTTTTTGGGTCTTGTATTTTTTTTTTTTTTTTGTCGTATAGTCAAAACTTTTTACAATATTATAGTCAATATTGTTTACTTTTTTTTACATACGTAATCAAAACTTTTTACAATATTATAGTCAATTTTATTTTATTTTTTTATTGTTATATATATATATATATTGTTTACTTCTTTTACATACATAATCTAACTATACTTTGTAAATAGATCTAATATATATAGTCTATATGATAGAGTTTCATATATATATGCTAGTTTGTAAGAACATTTTTAAAATTTTAAAACTACTTTTTTTATTTATATTTACTCAATCTACATACATTTAAAACGTTTCATATTTATTATATTTGTCTTTCATATCTTCACATTTTATTTGTTGTTTACGTATATTTTTTGGATTGCCTATATATATCTAAAACATAACTAATTATTTGGACATTACTTAGAAAAAAATTTCAAAATCACTTTTCTTTCTACTATACATCAATCAATCATGTTTTCTCCTTCCTCTCTCTTTCTCAATCACATATTCTCTCACACCCAACTACTCAACTATAATAAAATATCAAATCATCCTAAACTCTAAAACTCTAAAATTATTTTCAAAATATAGAATCAAACAAATTTTCTAATTTTTTAAACTTTCTCTAGAAAATTATTTTGGAAATAATATCTCAAAACATAAACCAAAAAGGCCGAATTTAAAATTTCTTTGATTATGAGTTTTGAAAAGAGTTTAAAAATTTAGAACTTATTTGTTTATGACTTTTGAAAAAAGTTTTAGAAAATTTAAAACTTATTTGATTATGAGTTTTGAAAAGAGTTTTTAAATGGTTGAGTTGAATATATGTTTCAAAATCCAAAACCAAATACGTTTTTGGGTTTTGGGCTGTCAAATGTGTTTTGAAAAGTAAAGCAAACGGAGTCTTAGTTTGATCTTTTTACTTTCAATTGTAATTGTCAACCCTTTATATTTTAAATCAAGTTCCAATGTCATTCTTCCGTTCATCTACAATTAATAAAGCTAATGAAAATTGAAAGTAAATGAACTAAAGTGAGCTTTGGTGAAAGCGTCAGGATTAAAGTGAGATTTTAGCAAAAGTGTAAGGGTGCTAATGAGACAACAAAAATATAACATATGTTTCAAATGACAAATTCTGTCAACTTTGTTAACGACAAATGGACGAAAATGTGGGATTACAATATGACTTAAAATGTAAAAGATTGACCTGTTTATGCTAGGAGATGATTTGGTGTTCATCTTAGTGCCAACCTAGTTGGGATCTTGATGGTTCACTGTGATGCTTTTTTCACTCTCTTTATTGATGTACGTTATCATACTTTGTATATTTTTCATCAATAAAGTTTTCTTTTTGTTGGTCAAAAAAAAAATACAAAAGATTGACTGTTACAATTGAAAGTGTAAGGTTAATAAGAATCAGATAAGCAATAGTAAGGAGGGTAGGGGTGCAACTAGGATAATTGAAAACAGCCCAAGTATATTTGAAGCTCAGGAGCTGGAGCCCAGTTGTCGACCTGCACAAAACAAAAAGGGAAAGAAGAAGGTTAGTTTTTCAGCTAAACATGAGTACTTACACCCCAAAAAGGGTCCCCTTAGTCTACTTCGAAGATATGGGCGTAGAGGGGCCTCAACAAGCAAAGCGAAGGCCAAAAATTGCGGTGTGGAAGCGAATAAAGAACCATCTCTCTATCAGCTTCGGGTGAGAATGGGTTAGATAAAGGGAGGCATATATTAACTGAAGCCCAAGCAACTCTGAAAATGGGGAAAGTGTTAGGATTAAATTACAATAGGAAGGAGGATGAAGTGCTTCACCAGATTATGGAGCTTGAGCTTGAGGATAAGCAAAGAATTGAAATAGGGGAAACAAGTGAGGCATAAAGCACCTACTAATTGGGGAGAAATAAAGGAGTATCATCATTTTATTATGCAGTTATTAACATGGAATGTAAGAGGGTTGGGCAAGAAGGAAAAGAAAGGAAAGAAAGGTAGACATGGTGCTGTTACAGGAAACTGTAGACACCCCATTTTTGACTATTCTCAAGACTTGGACGTCACCGTTTGAACACCCGGTGATCATCCATGTTTGTGTTCGTTTGGAGTTCTCGGAGGTCTCGGCTACGTGCCTTGCCTCAGGATCTCCGAACTCGACTGTTTAGTGTCTGGTTTTGCACCAAACACTTATGTTTTGCCTTGGAGGGGCAGCGAATGCCTTGTGAGGCGTCCCCACACATCACCGGCCATGGCTAGAGGCCACCGGCTGGTATTGTGTTGCCATCGGCAATGTATATTGCCGGTCAGCATTATTTGTTGCCGGTCGGCAGTCCATTTTGTCAAAATGGCAATTTTGAGCAGCCGACTACTGTTCATCTGCTTTTGCAGATATTTTAATACAGCTGCATGGCATTTTGTTCCCCTCCATAAACGTGTATGGAGGGATGGCTTCTTGTTAGCTTCCTTGGTAAGCTTTACAAGATTGGCTTCTCTATAAGAGGAGCCCTTGTCTCTTGGCTTTAGGGTTAGACAAAAAAGGTTAGAAAAGTTGTGAGAGAAGCTCTGGTTCTAGGTTTAGGGTTTTGTATCTATCCTATAGCTATATCTCTCATTCTCTTGTATTGTGTGTGTTTAGGCTTACTATTGCACACAAACACATAGTGTTACACCTTTTCTTGGTTCTTGAAGTGCCAAAGGTTTGTTCTTGAAGCTTTGGAGCTGTTTTGAACTCAAGGAAGGGGCTGGTCCACCATTTGTGAAGAGGTTCTTCAAGGGTAACAATCTTACCCCTTTTTACCCCATTCTTGCATTCTATTTTTGCCTATCTTAGAACTATTTTTGAGCTTAGTGTATAATATAGAAAAGTTCTATTTTTAGGCCCTCTAAATAGTTTGTTTAGAATGTTTTGTGGTTTGGAGGTGTTTGACCCCTCTTAAGCCTTGAGGGGCTCCATTTTGTGCTATTTTGGGTGAGCTCCGGGACTTTGGTGTTTGGGCCTCCTCACCACTGAAATCTTGAGGGATTTCAGTGGTAAGGATGGTGCCTTGAAGTCCCAAGAAGGAGAGGGCCACCCCCTCTCCTTATTGTCCTTGAAAAGGGCCATTTTTGCCTCTTTAATGAGCACCCAGCTAAGCCTCATGTTGACCATGCATTGGCTGTTATTTATGCTTATTTTTCCATGAGATAGCATTGTTGTATGTTGGTTTTGGTACACCATGCTTGCTTAGCATACATGCCTTGTAATGCCACTTTGTTGCCTTAACATGTTTTAGGTTGTAAACCATTGTTCTAGCATGCTTTAGGCTTGGCTTTGTGAAGCTTTCATGTTGATTTTGCCATGTTTAAGGTCTGTCCTTAGCCATTTTGGTCGGCCATGACATGCAATGCATAGTCCCTTTACATTTTGGCTTGTTAGCCTTAAGTGTGTGAATGTGTAGCATGCATTACATGCTTTGATTTGGTGGTTTGGAACCACCCAACATGCCATTTCAGTCCTTATAACATGCTCACATGCTTGCATTTCATAACTCTTTTGATGTTCCAAATGTTTGTGTTGTATGCTCCATGTTAAGCATTGGTGTATGCCTTTATACTTCGGCCACTTAGATGCCATCTAGGTGTTCCTTGGGTGTTGTCTAGGCTTGCCTTAGACTTGTTTTAAGTCCTCTTAGCCTTGTGAGGCTTGGTGGACTTAGTCTTGGTTTAAGCCTCTTGGCTTGTCTTGGGTTTTTGGCCTTGTTTGCATGCCTTGTTAGTCTTGTTTAATTGGTTTAGAACCTTTTGTAACATGATTTTCAAAGCTTATCTTGCATGCCATTAGTCCATGTTATGCCTCTTTCAAGTGTGCTTGAGAGTTCCCCTTTTGTGCTTAAGTGTTAGCCCTTTGACATGTGCATGTGTGTATGTGTGTTTAGTCCTCATTTCATAGCACTTTGGCCACTGTTTTGGGCCTAATTAGAGCTGCCTAAATCATGTTTAAGTCCATCCTATGCTTGCTCGCATGCTTACCTTGCATGTTTGTTTGCATGCTTGTATGTACATCTTGCATTCCCTTGTTGCATCCTTAGCTTGTATGGCTAGGTTGCATTCCATCTAGCATGCATGTCTTGTTCCTTGATCTAGTGATAGGAATTGGGCTTTGGTTTGTTGGTTTGCATTGCATTTGACATCAACATGCACTACTTGGTCTTTTGGGCCATCACGCATGGAAATGCGCGATTGATGGTCCGAGAACTAAGAACCATGTCCCTTTGAGTCATACACATGATAGGGGACATGATTGGTGCATATATGGCTTGAATTGCATTGCCATGCAAAGCTCTGTCCTCTGCTGCTGTCAAACAGGTTCTGCAGGAACTTCTTGCCGATCGACTGCATAAAGTGTCGACTAGCAATAAATCGGTGGCCAATGGACTCATTGTGTGCTGATGGACACCAAATCATAGCCGGTGATGATTCCCTCCAGCCGGTGGCACTCCTCAACATCCAGTAAGCACATCTTGAGACTTTGGTAGTCTTCAGAGGAGTATAGCAGGGGAAACAGAGACAGCTTGCGCATGGCAGTGTACTTCCAAGCAGGACCGAGTATGCATTGCATCAGGCTCTCCTCCCGAGGCGGTTTACTGTTTTCCCTAGATTAGTTCATTTGCTTAGCTAATTGGATGGCCTGTAATATTTAATTAGCTTGAAGGTTAATTATCTGTAATATTTATTTGGTCCCTCCGGGCGAGGGCGAATTTGTAATAAGTGTGGGTGCGTGTGTGCATGTCTTCCAACCCCCACTTCTTTCTTCCCTTTTATTTACTCGCTTATGATGGTAGATTAGGGCATGTTTAAATTAGCATACCTTATGCTGCATGTGTGCATCCATACATTTTTCTTGCATGCACCAGGCTCGGCGCATCATGCTAACTGCATTTGTACTTCAATTCCAAATTGAATACGTGCATCAATTGATCGCATTTCACATGCCATGTTTAGGTTAGCCGAGCCTACCCTAATTGCATCCTGTATGTGTTGCATTAGTCAATTTGACATGAACTAGGACCATGCATGTTTGCTAACTAGTTTATTGTTTTGGCACGGAGTACGATGTAAGTATTTTCATGCTTTAGCATACCGCATGCGTGTGAGTGTTAACATGACAGCATGCTTACCATGTGACTAATTGCTTATGTGAGATAAACTGTTTGATTGCCTGTGGGTGAAGGTTGGATTGTCTGAGTTGGAAAAAACTCGTTGAAATCCGTATTTTAGTCTACTTGCGAGTAGCAAATTCCAAAGTGTTTTTCAAGACAAACGGATATGCAATGCTTATTTCCAAATTAGGCAATCTAGTCTATACTTGTTTACTGTGCGCATAACATAGTAATTCTAGGCTAATAACTGGAATAAGAGCACATAACGTTTTCAAAATCGGATATCACGGTTAGTAGAGGCCGGTCTTCGGACCGGGCGAGAGGGGGTGCTCATAGCTGACCTTCCCCAATCGTACCCAAGTTCCCGAGCCGAGGCAACTTTGGTGATGACGGACACATGGCCTTTGGCACTGAGTCAGGGTTTCCTAAATTTCCCCATTAAAAAATATTTAGGTGGCGACTCTGTATCTGGCGAAGCAGTCCATGTTTGGCACTTCTTTCAAAATCTGTTTTTTCTCAAAACGATTTGCCGGATTTGGACTCTTTGGTTCAGATTTAGAACCATGACAACAAATCGAGTCTGAACTGTAGTAAGCCCAATATGAACAGAACGGGGGTTCATCCTCCCGGGACGTTCGAGGACGTCTACAGAAACCAAGAAAACTGAGATCTTGGAGGCTGAAGTAAGGTCATTATGGCCTAGGGATAACATGGAATTTATGACTGTGGATTCTGAGGGTGCAGTTGGGGGATTACTTTGTGTGTGGGACCTAGGGGTGTTTCAGATAGCATAGTGTTGTAGCAGCAGGAGGTTCATATTGTTCTCAGGTACGTTTTTTAATTCTTTTGAGTGTGCAATTGTAAATGTTTATGCACCTAATGAAGTGGGGTTAAGAAGCAAGCTCTGGAATAGCTTAGTCAAATTAAATAAGGATTTTCCTAAACCTTGTTGCTTGGGTGGGGATTTTAATGAAATAAGGAACATTGGTGAAAGGAAATGGTGCTCTAGAAGAGACAAGGGGATGAGGGAATTTAATGAGTTCATTGAAAGTTGTGAAGTGTCTGACTTGCCATTGAGTGGTAGAAAGTTTACATGGTGTAACTCAAGAGAAGGTGAAAAGTGGAGTCGAATTAATAGAGTATTAGTAGATCCAAAGTGGCTTGAGGTATTTAACTTGAAGTTATGGGGTTTGCCTAGGCTACTCTTTGATCATAGTCCTCTCCTAGTGAAGGAGGATGGCCGGAACTGGGGGACCAAATCTTTTAGGGTACAAAATGCTTGGTTCCTTCATAAAGCCTTCAAAGCTTTCTGGGAGAGCTGCTGGAAGGAGGCTAATATAGTGGGTTGGGCTGGCTTTATTCTCCTACAAAAGCTAAGAACTTTGAAAGTTGGTCTTAAAAAATGGAATGTAGAGGTGTTTGGGAATATAATCACTAACCTAGAAGCAGCAGAAGCTGACCTGCATAAGTTAGATCTTGTTGCTAAGGTTAGAAAGGTTGATAATGCAGAAAAAGCAAGAAGAAAGGAGGTTAAGGAAGAGGTGTGGAGGTTGAGCAAGATAGTGGAGAGAATATGGATCCAAAAATCAAGGATGAATTGGGCTTTGCAGGGTGACAAGAACACTAGATTCTTTCATGTGATGACTAAGTGTAGGCAAGTAAGGAATGAGATAAATTCTATTTCAGAGGGTGAGGTGGTATATGAGGAACCTACTCAAGTGAAGAGAAAAGTGTTTGAATATTTCAAGCATCATTTTAATGAGGATTGGGGAGAAAGGCCACAATTAGGAGGGAGTTTCAACTCAATACAAGAAAGTTGTGGTTTTAACAAACTTGAAGCAATGTTTTCAGAGGCTGAGATTAAAGATGCAGTGATGTCTTGTGATGGGAACAAAGCACCAGGGCCAGATGGTTTTAATATGGGATATTTTCAAAAATTTTGGAAAGTGATGAGGTGTGATGTGATAAACTTTTTGAATGAATTCCATAAGAATGGAAGGTTGGTTAAGGGTATCTATAGCTCCTTTATAACTCTTATACCAAAGAAAGAGAATCCTAAAGGGCTAACTGATTTTAGGCCTATAAGCTTGGTGGGGTCAATATATAAAATCTTAGCAAAGCTGCTATCTTATAGATTGAAAGAAGTGATGCCACACATAATTAGTGAAACTCAGACAACATTTCTATGTGGAAGGAACATTTTAGATGGTGTGTTAATTGCAAATGAGGTGATAGATGGGTGGAAGAAGGCAAATAAGAAGGGTCTAATTATTAAGCTGGACTTTGAGAAGGCATATGATTCCATTAATTGGGGATTCTTATTCCATATGATGTCTCAATTTGGGTTTGGAAATAAATGGATCGGTTGGATCAAGGAATGTGTAACATCTGCTAGAATATCAGTGCTTATTAATGGGTCTCCAACTGAAGAGGGTTTAAGACAAGGTGACCCTTTGTCCCCTTTCCTGTTTAATTTAGTTATAGAAGGGTTATATATTTTATTGTCCAGAGCTCAAGCTCTTGGCCTGGTCCAAGGAGTGAAGGTTGGAACAAATGGTGTTATCTTATCTCATCTTCAGTTTGCAGATAACTCTTTGCTATTCTGTGCAGCAGAGGTTGATGATGCGAGGAACTTGAAAAGGGTGCTTAGATGCTTTGAGGTTCTATCTGGGCTCCGAATTAACTACCATAAGAGTGTTGTGTGTGGTGTGGGGGTTTCAAATGAAAACATGGCTACTTTTGTCTTAGTCTTGAATTGCAAAGTGAAAGCACTACCAATCAGCTACCTTGGGTTACCTCTAGGGGCTAATCCAAAGAAGAAATCTACATGGAAGCCCATCTTGGATAAAATTAGATGTAGGCTGGCTAGGTGGAAAATGAAGTTGCTGTCTTTTACTGGGAGATTAACACTTGTTAAAGCTGTCCTATCTTCACTACCTGTGTACTACTTATCACTTTTCAGAATGCCTGAAGGGGTTGCTAAAGAAGTTGAGAGGCTCCAAGCTACATTTCTGTGGGGAGGATCATAAATTAAGAAGAAAATCCATATGGTTAGATGGGGGGAGCTGTGCAAAAGTGTGAAACAATGAGGGTTAGGCATTAGGAGGGCAAGAGAGGTCAACCTTTGCTTATTACTAAAGTGGTGGTGGAGGTTTGGGTGTGAGAGTGAAGCTTTGTGGAAGATAGTTATATGCAACAGGTATAAGTTAAAGAATGCAAGTTGGCTGCCTCCCTCTATGCCTGGGAATAATCAGTCAAATGTGTGGAAAGGCATTACAGTTTTTGGTGAACATAGAAACAATCTTCAAGAAGTTTTTGTGAACAATTTTCAGTTGATAGTTGGGGATAGCAGAAGGATTAGCTTTCGGGCTGACAGATGGTGTCAGCATCTTTGTTTGAAAGATGGGTTCCCAAGTCTATATAGACTGTCCCTAGAGAAAAATGTTACTCTGAGGGTTATCTATGATAGGAAAGAGCCTCTAGGAGGTTGGAATCTTTCATTTAGAAGAGTGTTGTATGAGTGGGAGAAGGTGGGGCTTCAAAATCTCCTGAATAAATTAGAAGCAGGACTTGCAGTGAGGGCTGATCAAGTAGATAGGCCTGTCTGGACAGCATCATCTTCAGGTCAGTTTCCTGTAGCCTCTTTTGTATAGTTCTGATGCTTGTAATTTTCACACCCCAAACTCAGGTATGACCGGCCGTGGCCCACAGGGCCTTAGCCCAAGGCACACGTAAGCCTAAAACACGAATCCATAATCACATTGAACAACTAAACAATAGTCCAATAATAAATAACCAAAACTCAATCCATACATGCCACAATTGTAAACGGCAAAATCAACCGTAATCAAACCCATCCAAACTTATGGGATATAAACAACCCACATATCAAAAATAATCCTAAATGAATTTCAATAAAAATAAATAAAAAAAATAAATAAATATGCACAAACTCGACTAGCAACCTAAAACAAATTAAATAAATGCCCTAGAGGTCTATGAAATAGAGTCCCTGCTACGCCATGAGTCCACTCTAAGTCCTTCTAACACCTGGAAATGGTAAACAACTAAGTCAGCTAATAGCTCAGTGAGTAGCAACATGGATAGTAAATACAGTTTTGAAAACAGGGATAAATTCCAAAATAAGATATACATATCACAGAAACTAGATAGGCACACAAATGGTAAATACAACTGCTTTCAAAAGAAGGTTCCACAGTTCAACACTTAAAATACTCATGTCTCGCAAGAACATGATAAACAACATTTTCCACTTAAAACAGATTATAACATGAACACCAATAATTTTCTGGGTACCAATAAAAACAATAATATGCCACACAATTCTCAAGGCTATAAGCCCCATTGGATCCAATACCAAATTAAGAGTCATCCTCAGGGTGGCACCTGGGCCTTTTCTCAAAGATGATCCGATTGAAGGTCACCTAGTTGTTTTTAAAGGTCTTTTCCTTACAATCGTTGAGCACTAGAGTCATCACGGCCCAACCCGGATCTGTTCTCTAGTGGCCAGAGTCACCACACACAGTGGAATAAGTTCCCTGGACTAAATACACATATGGTCCCAATAATCAATACACATCAGTTTCGCAAAACATGGTAGTTCATCATTATAAACATGAGACCAAAACAAATAGTTTACAGTATGCCAAATTCACACATGTTTCAGAAATAATTTGATTCCATTGATAATATAATAATTTATCAAAACAGTTTAGTCATGAAACAACAATTTAATTTTCCAACAGTTCAGGGTAGGGGAACATTTATAAAAATATGTAGCATGAAACTACTCACCTGAAACGAAATAATATAATCCTTGAATCGAATAGAGTGTAAAAGTCCAATTAGTGCCCTGAACCAAGTATAAAAACTACACATCACAACTAATTTAAAAACACTAAAAACAATAGGAACTAAGTAACCTCAACTAAAGCGCACTAACCCGGCTCAACTCAACTCACCGTTACTCTTAAATATTACCTAAGTTCATGTTCTTCAAGGTTTAAAATCACCCAAAACATGGGTTCCGATCAAAACTTAATTAATTGTGACTTTAAGATAAAACAGAATTTCAAACAAGCCTTCCCAACCTATTCGCTAACTTTGAAAATTACAAAACCCACTCCACGCTATTCGAAAAATTCCAATAACCTCCAGATATGATCTAATATATCCTAAGTTTCAAATCCAATTGGTTTCACTTGATTTGCTTATCAAAATAATTATCTACAATTTATTATATCCAAACAGGTTATTTTCTGCAGCACTTTAAAGAAATTGACGGTTCTCTTAATATACACGAGCAATCAATGCAAGGCCAAAAATGCAAGAAACTAGACTCGTAACCGGTTCTAATGACGCTGATTTGATAATTTTTGGATTTATACCCAAAGAGAACAACACTCCCGAATTTACTGTTTAGG
The DNA here is from genome assembly GCA_025200525.1 of Camellia lanceoleosa. Classification (NCBI taxonomy): domain Eukaryota; kingdom Viridiplantae; phylum Streptophyta; class Magnoliopsida; order Ericales; family Theaceae; genus Camellia; species Camellia lanceoleosa. Next base: position 44,728,953 of record CM045760.1, read on the forward strand.
ACTGGTTTCCTGGACAGATTTGAACACCTCAGTTTATATGGATTTTGACTCCCAAAAATTATTAAAAAATTCAGATATGTAATTCAATATGTAATTAATCTACTGTAAAAATTTCAGATTAAAATTCATCCGTTTGATATGGTTTCTTGATTTTTAAAGTTTGTGATTCTGTGCAGAAATTTTTAACTAAGAATAACACCCAATCTTTACACATAAATTTAGCTCCTCAAGTTTCTCAATAGGATATCTATATACAAAATACATAAACCTACAACCTCTCCATCAATGAACTAAATAATCATAGAGTAAGGATAAAGAACAAAACCTTAAGGAAGAAGAAAGATAAATACTTACTACACACCCAAAAATCCTTCCTTCTTTGCAATTCTTTTCTTCTTCTTCTTCTTCTTCTTCTTCTTCTTCTCTCAATTCCTTCCCCTGGCTGCCGCTATATTGTTTTGTAAACTAATAAGAGAATTAGGGTTTTGTAGGTTTTGTATATATTTTATTTTATATTAGTTGTGGGTCAAATAAATGGATAAATATACAAAATATATATATAAGTTAGATGTAACTCAAATGGTAAGAGCCTTATTTATTCATTTTGTGGTCTAGAGTTCAAGTCACACCCTCTTCTCTTTTTTTCTTTTTTTTTAATAATAAATTTTGCCTCCAAACTAAAGACTTTCACCATAATTTATTTTCAGATTTAAAATTAATTAAAAGACCTTCTAAATATGTAATTTGCACTTTAAGATTCACCATCAAAATATTTGAGATTTGTAAAATTATTATTATCTAATTATTTATTTAATTTTTATATTCGGGTTCTCACAGTAATAGTAGCCCAAATCTTCTAATTACTAAGTTGGTGTGGCTTAATTTTGTCCCCCCTAAAGTTCAAGTATTTGGGTGGTTAGCTTAGAAAAATAGAATTGAAACTGTGGAGTTTTTACAAAGAATTGGTGTTCTGTCTGGGAATGGGGCTGATCTGTGTGTTTTGCAAGGCTGATTGTGAGTCAGTGAACCATGTTTTGATCCATTGTCCATTTGTGTGGAGGGTCTGGACTGATAGATTGAATTGTTGGGGGACTCAAGGGGCATTACCAGGCTTGGTGGATCAGCTGCTGCTATGGTGGGCTGGGGGAAGGATGAAGAGGCTGGAAAGAAAGATTTGGAGTGCTATCACACTGGCTGTGCTATGGTCTATTTGGAATCTTAGAAATGAATGTGTGTTTAAGGCAGCTAACCCAAATTTGATGGAGTTGTGTGAATTGGTTAAAACTAGGATTGCTCTGTGGTTGATTCCATATTTGAAAAAGTTCCATTTCTCAACCAATGATTTCATCTGTAATTTAGGGCAGATCAGAATGTGCTTTGGAGGTGCTTTGTTGTACTGAGTTAGGTGGAGTTTTGATGGTTTAGTCAGGGCATCTCTGTTTTTGCTAGCTTGTGAAGAAGCCACTTTATTCTTGGTTGATGATGTGCAAATTCAAAAGAGGTGAATACCTGGTAGTATGCTGCAGCAATATTTTTTGGTGATTTCCTGGTTTGGTTGAATACCTGTTCTTGATTGATGATGTACAGATCCAAAAATGATGCAGGTCCATCAGCTGTAGAAATGCAGGAACTGGGTGTGTTTGTTGGGAGTTCATGGCTGTGTAGAATGAATTGAAGGGTTGTAGTGCAGGTCATGGTTCTTCTCTGCTATCTGTTTCTATTTGGTTTACCTCTGCCTTGGCTCTGTTTACTCTGTTGTTGGGAGGTAATGGTTGTGTAGAATGAATTGAAGGGCTGCAGTGCAGTTCATGGTTTATCTCTGCCATCTATTGGTTCATGGTTCCACAGCCACTTTTGCTCTACTGCTGCTAGTTCATGTGGAAGGCCTTTGTTTTTTCTGGTTTCTTCTTCCTATGTTTGTTGTTGGTCTCTTACCAACTGGAGCTTGGAGCATTTGCTAGCTCCAAGCTCCTTTTTATTGATGTACTCATTCATAATTTGTATGATCCCATCAATAAAGATTTGTTTTGCCGATCATAAATAAATAAATAAATAAAATAAGTGTAATTTACATGTTATGGGAAATTCTATTTATACATCACAAATTATTTCAGTACACACCATTATTTAGTTCTGACATTTGATATTTTTAAATGTTGATTTTTTTACTCAAAACACACCACAATCTTTCTTTTTTACCCTAACACGCACACAAAAATAGGTTTTAGTACACACCACCATGCACATCACACACAACACGTTCACTTTCACGTCCAGAGTAAAAAGCTATATCGACAGTGACTGATAACACAACACATCATTGGCGGCACTGAAGATACAACCCTCACGAATTAGACTAAAGAAATTACACTCGCCGGCAACATTGTAGCAATACATCGACCCTTGAAAAGATCAACATCGCATTGAAATTGGGCGAAGATCTTTAATTCTCTTCTCTAAAAATCTGTGATCTCACCTTTAAATCTCACTTAATTTAGTTTTCCCCATTTGATTTCGATTTGGTTATCTATTTTCATATTTCCATAGCAATTTTGATTTCGAATTTGCTTCAACATTGGTTGTTTGAACATAATATTATTGTATAACAAAATAAAATTGAACAAATTAAATACGTCTAAACTATTTATGTTGAACAAAGTTAATAAGTTCAGACATTTTATGCTTAACAAATTCAACTCGTTCGGACTCATTATGTTCATTTTTTTAATTTTTTTTTTTTTTTTTTTTATGTATGAACAATTTACAGTTGTTTGGCATTAATAATTTGAACAAAATATTTTTCTTCAAATGTAAATATTCTAACATTGTGAAAATTTCGACTCTGGTTATCCGCACGTGTGTTGAACAGAAACATCCTAGCAACTATACAAATGGAAAAAATAAAAACGCTATAAGCAATAAACTTTTTGTTGTTGCATTGTTTCAAATCAACAATTTGATTTCCATTCATGGTGTCAAATCTTAAAAAATGATTAAATTAATTTAAATGTTCCAAAACCCTAAATATTCGAAGATAACAATGTTTTGAGTTAAGGAGAAGGAAAATTTGAGAATAGAATGAAGTGAACTTGTTGATAATGAAGGATATGAGTATGAGTATAGTTGTAGACACTCCATTTTCGACCGACTTTAAGACTCAGACGTCACCAACTGAGCGCTCGGTGATGTTGCATATTGTGCTCGTTCTGAGGTTTCAGAGTCTCGGCTGCGAGCTTTGCCTCCGGACTTCCGGACTCTTTTGTGCTTTGCCTCGGTTTGCAAACCAGGCCCTGTTTTCTTTGTTTTCTCTTCCCGAAGAGAGGGAGAAGTCTCGTAGATCATCTCTCAGTGGCCGTAGGCTACATTTCGTGGTCGTAGGCCATTTTTCCCGTTTGGAGCCCGGTTCTCGGTTTTCGGAGCCGTCGGCTGTGTGCCTCGATTCGGGACCGCTTAACCACCTCCGATTGCTCCGGTTTTTGGCATACACCTTGTTTCCTCCCTTTTGAGGGACACTGTGGCCCGAGATACCAACTTCGTGGTCGAACGCCACCTCCGGTGCTTAACAGTCAGTTTTCGGGGCCCCGGACTGCACGTTTTGGCCCCTGAACCTTCATTTTGCATCGGTTTGGGTTCATTTTTGGCGGAGACCTTATTTTCATTGTTAGAAAGGTTGTAGGAAGGTGGGAGGCCAGAAATTGTTCTGAAAACTAGCTTTATTCCTTCATCACTCTTCATCGCCCGTTTTCTTCACTAGAAAGCTGATTTTTCCCATTCCTAGGCCACTTTTTCTGACTTTCCACAACACCATTGTGTTGTACACACCTGGGAGGCCACCAATATGGGTAGGCAGGCCAGTAATTCCCCCTAACCCTTTTGAACCTTTCTAAAAAGTTGGTTTTTCTCTCTCCTGGGTTACATTTTCTGGTTTTTCTCCATGCAGCTGTGTTGCACTCATCTGAGAGGCCACTTTTTTAGGGTGGCCGGCCAGCAATTATTCTTGACCTCTTTGACCCCTGGTCGGCCGGCCAAGGGAGGTGGCCGGCCGGCCACCTGAACCTTTTGAACCTGGCTGGCCAAGCTTGTCTCTCCTGGTGCATTCCAGCTGTGCCAGCTGTTTTGCACCAGACACCTGCCCGAGGATCTACCCTTTTGGGGGGGGTGGAAATTTGAATTGTTTTTTCCCCCTTTTCCTTCACTCCTCTCCCTCTATATAACCAACACCCCACCTCCATTTCTAAGGGTTAGAAAAAATCAGTTGGAGCCTTTGCATACAACCCTCCCTCTCTCTCACATCCAAGCTTAAAACCACCTTGTTCTTGCACCATTTATACACCAACTCATAGCCTATCACCTCCACACTCCATTCCAACATCTTGAGGCTGATTTTCAGAGGTTAGGAGCTCCTTTTCTTGGATCAAAAGCTGCTGGAAATCTGTGCTACAAGGGTGAGTCCCTATTTCCTCTTTTCTTGCTTTATTTTGCATAATATTTTAGCTCCTTTTGATTACATTTTTGGGCTTCATCCTGAACTAAAAACAGTCTTACTTTGAGCTCATCTTCATGTTTGATTAGGGACTTTTCCCTGTTTGAGGTCCTCTACTCACCCTTTGTGCTCTATTCCTCTTTTAAGGCTTATCTTGTATAGTATATTAGCCTTTCTTGAGAGTATTTTTGGGCTTCAAGCTAAACTGTAAAGTGTCTTATTTTGAACCCCTCTTCGACTTTGTTGAAGGGCTCTTTGCTGTTTGAGGCCAGCTACTGCCCCTTGTCCTCTATCTCTCTTTTAGGGCTTTTTTTGCACCTTGTTTTAGCCTCACTTGTAAACTTTTTTGAGATTTGTTATAAACTGGAAAAAGTCTTGTGTTGAGGCTCTCTTGATGTTTCATTAAGGGCATTCCTTCGTTTGAGGTCATATGCTTCCTTGTATGCTTGATTGCCTCTTATTTTGAGCCTTACAACTAAGCCCTTGTTGCATGCTTTGTTTGGCCTTCTAGCCACTGAAATCTAGTGAATTTTCAGTGGCTAACACACTATTTTGAGCCTCAAAAGCAGAGGGGGGTGACCCCCTCTCACCTTGTTTTGCTTGATGGTCTTTTTAGTCTTCCAAAGAGGCCCTATCTTGCATACTTTGTTGACTAATTTCAGGTCCAATTTGATGAGTTTTAGGACTATCATATTTGATTTCCAGAGTTAATTTTTCCATACTAAGTGTCCTTGATGAATGTGCTTAATAACCTCTTGCATGGCCCTCTAAAAGAACCCATCATTTTTGCATGTGTTGGCTGTATTTCAGAAGTTATTTGGGCATGTTTTGACATGTTTTATTCATTGATTTTTTCTGGTTTGATGAGTTCTCACCTACTTCATGTACATGCCATGTAACCCATGTTTACTAGTTAATTTTGCATGTTATTTTAGTCCATCATGCTAGCATCTTTTGGTCATTCTTTGAACTAGAAATGTTTATGTTTTGGGACTATCTTGGCTTTGTCTTTATGCTTCATAGTCAAATAATGCTTTTTTTGCATAGCTATAAGTCAATACATGTGCCTAGTTTTGAGTTTCGGGGTTTACTTCATGCATCGGGTGCCATGTTTCCATGTTTCGGGATCACTTTGTATACTGTTTCAAAGCTGTAATTTATGCTATTGCATGCCATCTTGCATCCCTTGCCATGCCTTGTTAGAGTTGCACACTATGCCTTAGGTTCGGTCCTCGGTTTGCGTGTATGTGTGCACGCATTTCGATAGTCTCATTTTCATCTTATGGCTGCTGATGTGAGTGTGGCTGAGGTCCACTCATGTTGGTGTAAGTCCATTGTGCATTGTGTATGCCATTTCATTTCATAGTATTGCGTATGCTAGGTTGTATATTAGAACATTGTGTATGCCTTGCTACATCGTGCATTGTGTATGCCATCCTATAGCATTGCGTATGCTAGGTTGCATGTTAGGATTGCATTCATGCATGTCATGCATATTGCATTATGTTTGGGATAGGAGTTAGCCCGAGCACGGGAAACGAGGGACGTTTCGTACTCCGAGTGACGGAACGTGTCTCAATTCCTGGTCGCCGACACTCCGGATTATGCATGATGGAGTCTAGGTCTTGTTGTGTTTTAATGTGCATTCATTTCATATTGAGTCGTGCAATTCGACTCCTCGGCCATCATGCATCGATATGCGTGATTGGTGGCACGAGGATCGAGGACTACACTCCTTGAAGAGTAGTCATGCACACATGTGTGAAAATACTTTGCCATGCCCCTTTCTTGCTCTCTGTTGCAGCAAATCAGACACCGGTAGTCTTTTGGAGCTTTGTGTAGTATTCCGGCCTTAATTGTAAACAGAGGCTAATTGGGGCATCGCAATGGATTTCCGCGCAAGGCAACTCAAGCATGCATCATTCATCATTCGGAACAGAGCTGAGGCGGTCCACAGATCTGCGTGCCATTTACTGCTTTCCTAGATTAATTTGTTAATTAATTAGGGTTTTGTACTTATTCGGACTGTATTATTCATTTGGGACTGTATATTATTTATTCGAACCCTCCGAGTGAGGGCACAATTGTAATAAGTGTGCGTGTGTGTGATGTATGTCTTCTAACCCCACGTCTTTTTCCCTTTTATTTACCAACTTGTGATGGTTAGATTAGGGCATGTTTCAATTAGCATACAGTATGATAGCATGTTTGCATTCATTCATCTGTTTTGCATGCACCGGGCTCGGCGCATCATAACTCACTGCATTGTATTTCAATTCCAAGTTGAATACTTGTTAGTTGTAGCATCCCATATGCCATGTTTAGAATAGCCGAGCCTATCTTAGTTGCATTTTGCATGTTTTGCATTAGGCATTTCTGTATAGTTTGGATCATGCATGGATTTCTAATATAGTTTCTGTTTTAGCTTGGAGTACTCGGTAAGTTTTTACGCTTTAGCATCCTTGCATGCATGTGAGTGACTGGCATAATAGCATACTTACCATGAGGCTATATGCTTATGTGATATATCTGCCTGAATGCCTGTGGGTGAAGGTTGGGTTATTTGGATTGGAACAATTCATCCACTGTGAATTTTAAGCCCACTAGATAGTGGCAAAACCATGTTTTCTAAGCCCACCCGAGGGTGGCAAAATCTGCATTTTAAGCCTACTTGCGAGTAGCAAACCATCTTTCAAAAACAAACATGAAATGTTTTGTTCCAATTCAGGCGATCCAGTCTATACTTGTATGCTGTGCGCATCACATAGTAAATCTAGGCTAATAACCAGAATAAGAACGCATAATGTTTTCAAAACTAGATATAATGGTTAGTAGAGGCCGATCTTTGATCGGGCGAGCGGGGGTGCTCACGAAGTGACCTTCCCCAATCGTACCCCAGTTCCTGAGCCGAGGCAACTTTGGTGATGACGGACACGTGGCCTTAGGCACGAGTCAGGGTTTCCTAAATTTCCCAAAATAAAATATTTAGGTAGCGACTCTGTATCTGGCAAAGCAGTCCATGTTTGGCATTTCTTTCAAAAAATCTGTTTTCTCAAAACGATTTACCGAATTTGGACTCTTTGATTCAGATTAAGAACCGTGACAATTTGAGTCCGAACTATAGTGAGTCCAAAATGAACAGAACGGGACTCATCCTCCCGGGGCGTTCGGAGACGTCTACAGTAGTGTATTAGATTATAATGGCGAAGATAATGAGTATTGGAAGACGATGATGATGTATGATATATGTTTATATGTAATGGTGTGTAAAAAATTTTTTGTATTTTGAGATTATATTCTTTGAATTGATAGAAGACACACAATTATTGTTCTTAATAGTAATTTTACTTGGGATTGTTCTAATGGTGCGTAGTGAGAAGAAACAACGTAAATAGAATTTTCCAAACGTTATATGTCATTGATTTCTTGTTATTGTTTTATATTAGTACCTTTTACATAGATATTTTTGATTATTTTTTTTTATTAGGTGATAATTATTAAGGAATTAATAAAAATAAATAATCTATTATTATGTGAAAAAAATATATATACACAGTAATCCTCTTTACTAAATTTTTAAAGAAAAATGATGTTGGTTGACAACCCATTACTGACCAATTTAGTTTAGACTAGTGATACTCTATATAGAATGACACAGCATTTTATAATTTTTTATCTCCAATCAAAATACTCATCATTATAGTTTATAATTATAAATATATTAATACCACATCATTCCAAACGTATTTTATGTATACAAATTTTATTTGTAAATTTTTTTTTCTTCAAATGTTTCCGTTAATAAGCTTGTTTAGTGGAGCTAATGACCGGCCAAGTGTTCAACTGAAAATGACTATCCATATTTATTATTGGACTGAAATCAATATATATATATATGTTTATTTATTTACTATTTATTGTTGGACTGTAATAAGGTGAGGGTCATAATTGCTCTGCTCTGTTTTATTTCGGTAATACTATACGCATTAATTGATATATCAATTAGTGTACCAATATACGTTAGAACATTATTATTTCAAAATTATGATCTCACTCATTATATAAATTAAAAATATCCAAAACTTTTAAAATTGTGTCACATCATCTGTTAGTATACTAATTAATATACCAATTGATACATATAATATTATTCATTTTATTTTGCTCTTCACCTTAATTTATGGCTGTTAATTGCATATCTCTTTTTCTAGGTAAAAATTTTATATAAGAATTTTCTGTGTTTCCTAAGTATATATTTATACCCCCAAAAAATTAGTCTGTTGAGCTGGATTTTGAGTTATAAAAAAATAGTTAACTACTCACCAGTGTTGTTACAAGCACCTGTATACCATTAAATCTTACAAGTGTTTGTATAGATAAAAAAATCTTAAAATTGACAATTAGTGACGTCATTCTAAATCTGTCGCTAAAAAATGATGATTAGTAAAGTTTTTCTGTGATGAATTTTAAATTGTTGCTAAAAACTAACCATTAGTGACACTTTTTATAAAAATGGCACTTAAAAAAAGATTTTGTGGTAACAATTAAAAATGAATATGACTTCTTAATGCACCAAAAAGTAAAGAGGACTTATTGGTGCACCCATCTTCTTGAGCAAGTTCCTATTAATGGAGTTGCATTAGCCTACTATAGTTAATATATATATATTATATAGTATCTCACTTTAAAATAAAATAAAAATCTTTTGCAATGGCTCTCAGTTAATATATATATATATATATAAGTTTTTTTGTTTGTTTATTTATTTATTTATTTGTTTTTATCTACAAAAGAACGGAAACTTTATTGATAAAAAAAAAGCATATATACATATGACGATTATATCAATAAAAAGGAAAGAGTGCAAAAAATATCACAGGATAACTACTCGATCCCAACTAGGTTAACACCGAGTAGCATACCCGATCATTTGCTAGCACACACCTCACAATCGATAAGAAACCAACACAAGCAGCGCGGGGAACATGGGGAACAAGATAGCAAAAAAAAAAAAAAAAGAAGTTAACTTAATAGTGCTTTATTTATGTAAGTTCTCGTGTTAAAGTAACTTAACAAAACATAAGAGAAAGACAAAGTTGGCCGGGTACCAAACAACAGACATAGCCAAAAACAAATTAATAAACCACCAAATGAACTAGTGATTAGTGAATCCGTTAACATAACTAAATAACATATGTAATAATTTTTGGTGCAATAACAATAGAGTGCTTTAAGAGTGACAAACTCCAAAACATAATCAATTGGATGATTTAAGATTATTTGTGACCAAACAGTTGCAACGTTATTGCACTAAAAATTATTATATAGAGAATCATAATCCATAATAGACTACCACCCATGTATAAAAGTAGAAGTTCGGGCCTATAGATTACCACAACTCACTCTTTTGTATGTCTCTGTATAAATTATTCATAAAAAATAAAAGAAAAAGATTAATATTATAATTGTACATAATTTCATCATATGTCTTTTTAAAAAAAATACATGATATATTTTCTAGGCTATATTTTTTGTTTTTTATTTATTTATAGATAAATATAATAAAATCTTGTGATTACGATTATCAAATCAAATATGATTTTTTAGTAGATACTTCATGTTTAAGAATCCACAAAATAAAATGTGTGAATGAGAAGCTTGGCCTCAATATTTATTTATTACTCTATATATATATATAGGGAGTCCGATTTAGTTGCCAAAGAAGTGGTGGATGGGTGAAAGAAGTCTAAAAAGAAGGGAGTGTTAATCAAACTTGACTTTGAAAAAGCCTATGACTCAGTAAATTGGGGTTTCCTGCACTCAATGCTTCTGAATTTTGGGTTTGGTGTTAGATGGTCAGAATGGATTATGGAGTGTGTTACCACAGCTCATGTCTCTGTTCTGGTCAATGGATCTCCTACTAGTGAGTTCTCTCCGCAAAGGGGGCTTAGACAAGGAGATCCATTGTCTCCATTTTTGTTTAACTTGGTGGCTGAAGGTTTGAGTGTGCTCTTACATAGGGCACTCCAGTTAGGTGTTATTAAAGGGGTGAAAATGGAGGTTGGGGATGTGGTGTTGTCTCATTTGCAATTTGCTGATGATTCCCTATTGTTGTGTGAAACTGAAGTAGAGGAGGTTAGTAACCTTAAGAGGATATTAAGGTGCTTTGAAGTTATGTCTGGGTTGAGAATCAACTACCATAAAAGCCAGGTTTGTGGAGTGGGAGTTGCAGATGGTGTGTTGGGCAGATTTGCTGGTATTCTAAACTGTAAGACCAAGAAGCTGCCTATGAAGTATTTAGGTCTGCCCTTAGGGGCTAATCCCAGCTGTAAAGCAACCTGGAAACCAGTGGTGGAAAAAGTGAGAAGTAGACTTGGTAGTTGGAAGAGGAAGACTCTATCTCATGCAGGTAGACTCACTCTCATTAAATTTGCTCTTGCATCCTTGCCAGTGTATTATATGTCCTTGTTCAAAATGCCGGATAGGGTAGCTAGAATTTTGGAGAGATTGCAAGCCTCATTTCTCTGGGGCGGAACAGAAGTTAGAAGAAAGGTACATATGGTCAAATGGGAGGAGCTGTCTAAAAGCTTGGAGCAAGGGGGTGTGGGGCTGAGAAGAGTGAGGGTGGTTAATAGTTGTTTACTAATCAAATGGTGGTGGAGATTTGGGATTGAGAATGAAGCCTTATGGAGAAGAGTTGTTTGCAGCAAGTATAAAGTGGACTCCAGGGATTGGATTCCTCCCTCTTCTACCACTAGTAGAATGTCTAGTGTCTGGAAAGGTATAGTTACCATTGCAGAGTTTAGTAACACCCTCTCCGAGTTCTACATGAATAATTTTCAGCTTAAGATTGGGGATGGAAACAATGTTAGATTCTGGGAGGACAAATGGTGGAATAGGACAAGTCTTAGAGAGGAATTCCCGGGTCTGTATGGGTTGGTGGTAAATAAAGAAGAGTCGCTTAGATCAATGTATGACCATAAGGTGGCTGCACTCAATGGAGTCGCTCTGTATGGGTTGGTGGTAAATTAAGAAGAGTCGCTCTGATCTTGGTTTTGTGGCTGTCTGTTGTTTGGAGCTGCTGGTCTGAGCTTCAGATTCTGCTGCCTTGTTCTGCTTCTCAGCTCTCTTTTCTCTTTTTTCTTCTTTTTTGTTCTGGCTTCTTTGTTCTACTCTCTTCTTCGGTTTGGTTCCTCTCCAAACCTTTTTTTCCTCCTTTTTTGTTGTATTCTCATCTTGTATGGGTTGATCATCAATAAAGGGTTCTTTTGGCTGTTTCAAAAAAAAACATAGCCTTAGTTGTCAGTAAAGAGAATCCTGCTCCTCAAGCTATTGAGTAGAACACTTTGTCACTGTGTATGTAACTGTTTTTCTATTAAACTCAGGTTGAGTTAGCATGTACAAGTCAGGTTGAGTTAGCTTTAAGTCGGTGCACAACCTGTACAATATATATACCAATTGTATTACTGCTTTCAAGAATTAGTAAATAGAAATATATTCAGTTGTTCTACATGGTATCAGAGCTTTGAATGCTCTCACGAGCTTCGATTCTCTCTCATGGCTGAGTTCCCTTCAAATCTATCTTCCACTGTTGATTCTTCATTACCTTCAAATCTGACTCTCTTGATTTCTAATCTCAGTTCGTTTGTCACTGTCAAACTTGATTCCACAAATTTTTTGATTTGGAAAAATCAATTTCATAACATTCTTAGGGCTACGAATTTGCTAGGGTTTGTTGATGGATCGTCGTTGTGTCCAGAAATTAAGACTTCAGATGCGACTGGAAAGGAGATATGCAATCCTGAGTATCTTCGTTGGCAATCCATCGATGCTCACCTCCTCAGCTGTATCACCGCTACATTATCCCCCTCGATCTTTTCATCCGTTCTTCATCTCCATTCTTGCTCTGAAATCTGGAAAGCTCTGGATACACGGTTTACTTCTCTTTCACGATCCCATATCCACCAATTGAAGAATAAATTGAACTCCATTAGCAAGAAATCAGATTCGATGGAGCAATACTTGAATCGGATTAAGGCCATTGTTGATCAATTGCATCTGGCATCTGCTTCGATTGATGATGAGGATATTGTTTTAATTGCCCTAAACGGTTTGCCCTCTGAATATGATTCTTTCAAAACGGCAATCCGTGCTCGGTCTGAGAGTATATCCATGGAGGAATTATCTTCCTTACTCTGCTCAGAGGCCATACATGTGGAGAGTAAGGTCACGGCCTCTGATCTCACTGTTGCTTATACTGCTTTCAAAGGTGCTTCTCCCCGGTCATCTTCTCCATCTACTCGTGGGCGGTTTGCTTCCACTCAGAAGGGCAGAGGTTATTCTTATCGTGGTGAATCCCGATTCTATAAGCCTGGTCGTGGTTCCTTCCGTGGCAGATCTTCCAATCGTGGTCCTGCTTCCTCTAGTTCTTCTTGTCAAATTTGTGGCAAATCTGGTCACAGTGCCTTTTACTGTTGGCATCGGCTTGATCCTGGCTATCAACCTCCTGATGTCTCCTTCACCGCTTCACAGTCACAGGGGCATGGTTTCTTCTCCTCTGCTTCACAAGGACAGGGGCCTGGTTCTAGAGCTTTTGTTTCTACTGCTGAGCATGGTCATGGTTCTTCCTCCCAGTCTCCTATCTCTCCTTGGTTTCTTGATTCTGCAGCTACAGACAATCTGACTCATGATCTCAACAATCTGAGTGTCTACCATCCTTACTCAGGACCTGAGCATGTTACTATGGGTAATGGTTCCTCTATTCCTATTCACCATACTGGTAAAGGAATCCTTCCTACACCTCCGTTTTCATTTAAATTGAATTCTCTCTTACATGTTCCCTCCATCTCTTCTAACCTTGTGTCTGTTCATCATTTCACTAAAGATAATCACTGCACTATTACATTTGATCATGATGTTTTTATTGTCCAGGACAAACACACGAAAGCTATCCTTCATAGAGGCTTCCATGTCAATGGTCTGTACCAGTTTGCTTTTCCTCCAGCTTTGTCTTCTCCTCATGCGCTTCTCAGCACCACTTCATCTGTCTCAGCTTCTGTTTGGCATCACAGATTGGGGCATCCGTCGTCTCTCAAATTGCAACATTTGCATTCTCATGTGCCTACTAAGTCTCTTACACATTGTATTTCTTGTTCTGTTTCTAATAGTCATAGGCTTCCATTTCAACTTTCTTCTTCTACTGTTAATAAACCACTGTCCTTAATACACAGTGATGTCTGGGGCCCTTTCACCCCATCTGTATCTGGCTTTCGCTTCTATGTTTTGTTCATTGATGAATATAGCAAATTTACCTGGCTTTTCCCTTTACATTACAAGAGTGAGGTCTTCTCCAAATTTGTTGCTTTTAAAGCTTTTGTGGAAAAACAATTTGGCTTTCCTCTCACTGTGCTTCGCACAGATGGTGGTGGTGAATATTTTAGTAATAAAATGGCTGATTTTCTTCTTAAACATGGCATTCTTCATCAGTCTACTTGTCCTCACACTCCATCCCAAAATGGAGTTCTTTGGCCTAAACATAGGCATTTAATTGAGACCGCTTCGCTCTTTTACATCATTCTTCCCTTCCTCTTGAGTTTTGGTTTGATGCTTTAGCCACTGCTACCTATCTTATTAATCGCTTACCTAGCACTTCACTTGCTCACTCCACTCCTTTTGACATGCTTTATCATCGTCTTCCTGATTATAATTTCTTAAAAGTCTTTGGGTGTTTGTGTTTTCCTTGGCTTAAACCATATTTTCCCTCTAAACTTACTCCTAACTCACTTCCCTGTGTGTTCCTGGGTTATCATCCTTCTATTAAGGGATATCGCTGTTTGGATCCATCTACCGGTCGGATTTACATCTCTCGTCATGTTGTCTTTCATGAAACTGTGTTTCCTTTTCAGAAATCCGACTCTTCTTCTTTATCTGTTTCCACTCCTAGTTCTTCTCCTTCTTTTTCTTGGTCCTCTCCTTCTACTGTTCCTCTTTCTCCTGATATTTCACCTCCCATTTTAGCCACTGTTTCTACTCCAGCTTCTGTTGCTCCTGTCCTTGGCAATCCTGCAGAACAGTCTCAGGCTACCTCTTCTCACTCTTCTCTTTTATCTTCCCCTGCAGCTTCTGTCCCTGCTTCTCCTGCCACTTCTCCTCTTGGTATTCCTATTAACAGTATTTCTATTCATTTGCCTTCCTTATCTTCTTCTCCATCCTTGCCCAATATTCATCCTATGCAAACCCGGTCCAAAACTCTTGCCTCCACTTGTCTCTTATCTACTTCTTCTTCTTCTTCTTCTTCTTCTTCTTCTTCTTCTTCTGATATTGAACCTATTTCTCACAAAGTTTCTCTTACCAGTCCTCTTTGGACCCAAGCCATGAAAGATGAGTTTTCTGCCTTACAAAACCAAGGTACTTGGTCTTTGGTTCCTCTTCCACCTCACAAGAATGTCATTGGCTGTAAGTGGGTCTTTCGCATCAAACGCCATTCTGATGGTTCCATTGCCCGACATAAGGCTCGTTTGGTTGCTAAGGGTTATTTACAAGAAGAGGGTCTTGATTTTCATGAAACCTTTAGTCCCGTTGCCAAGCAACCTACTATTCGGATTTTTCTATGTATAGCTCTTCATCATCAGTGGCCTCTCAAACAGTTAGACATCTCTAATGCCTTTTTACATGGCCGGTTAGATGAAGAAGTGTTTATGCTTCAACCTCCTGGCTTTGAGGATGCTTCTCTTCCTTCTCATGTTTGTCGGCTTCATAAGGCTCTCTATGGTTTGAAACAAGCCCCCCGCGCTTGGTATTCTACTTTTAGCTCGTTTTTGTTGTCTCAAGGTTTTGTCAAAAGCAAATGTGATACATCTCTATTTGTTCATCGCACTGCTGGTTCTGTTACTTATCTCTTGGTATATGTTGATGACATTTTGCTCACCGGCAACAATCTCAGTCAGCTTCAGTCTCTTATTGATCAAATGCATATGGCTTTCTCTATGAAGGAGCTTGGTGATCTTTCTTACTTTCTTGGGATTGCTGTTCACTCTTCTTCTCAGGGGTATTTTCTTTCCCAGCAGACATATGCTTCTGAGATTCTAGTCAAGGCTGGTATGCAATCTTGTAAGCCTTGTTCCACTCCTGTTGTTGTCCAGTCTCCAGTGTCTCCAAGTGATTCTTTGCCCTTGTCGGTGCCTTGCAATACTTGACTATCACCAGACCTGATTTATCCTATGCTGTCAATCTGGCATGTCAACACATGCATGCCCCTTCTCTTGGTCATTTTGCTGCTCTTAAGTGTCTTCTTTGGTTTGTGAAAGGCACTCTCTCTCATGGTCTCTCCTTTTCTCCTGGGTCTTTCTCTTTACAGGCTTATTCTGATTCCAATTGGGCTGGTGACCTTCAGGATCGCAAATCCATCTCCGGCTATTGTGTTTTTCTTGGGTCTAATCTCATTTCTTGGTCTTCCAAGAAGCAACCCACTGTGTCCCGTAGTTCTACTGAAGCCGAGTATCGTTCTCTTGCTAATACTACGGCTGAGCTTACTTGGTTGACTATGTTGCTTGCTGAGTTTGGTATTCCTCAGTCCTCTTCTCCTATTCTTTATTGTGATAATCTCTCTGCCATTTCTCTTGCCACCAATTCCGTGTTTCACTCTCGTTCCAAATACATCGAAATTGACTGTCACTTCATTCGCGACAAAGTTGCTGCCAAGCTTATTCAGCTCAAATATGTTCCTCATCAAGTCCAGTTGTCGATATCTTCACTACGCCATTGTCTGCCTCTCGGTTTCACACACTTTCTGCCAAACTCATGGTCTTTCCTTCGCCCATTTGTTTGCGGGGGCCTAAAGAGAATCCTGCTCCTCAAGCTATTGAGTAGAACACTTTGTCACTGTGTATGTAACTGTTTTTCTATTAAACTCAGGTTGAGTTAGCATGTACAAGTCAGGTTGAGTTAGCTTTAAGTCGGTGCACAACCTGTACAATATATATACCAATTGTATTACTGCTTTCAAGAATTAGTAAATAGAAATATATTCAGTTGTTCTACAGTCAGCTCATCTTTTCAGTGTCTGAGAGTAAAACTCTTTATCAAAACCTTAACTTGTGATGGGAACTTACTCTTTAATCGCTAAAAAATTATTGGGAAATCAAATATTAGATAAATAAAAAATAAATATAGATTAATAAAATACAAGTGAAACACGTATTGAGTGCAAAATAACGACTATTCACTTAGATACAATTTACTTTATATTCCTTATTTATTAAAACTTTTTATATAGAATTTACTTTTATAATAATGTGATAGTGACGCATACTTACAAATGATAGGTGTTATATAATTTAGTAAATTTAGGTATGTAAAAAAAAAAAAAAAAAAAGTAGTTAAAATTTTCCTTAAAAAAATTATTATGCAATTTAGATGAGCCTGAACCACACTAACCACGGTGTGAACGATTTCCCCGACTTTTAGAAGAGGCGGAGTTTACAACGGATGTCAGATATTCAAATTTGACGGAGAGAGAGCCACTTTTAAAGAAGAGATGATCATGATTGATGATTGATGGTGATGGAAACTTTTTTAATCATTCACATTATTAACAAGATGAGTGTTTCCAATACATAAAAATTAATGGAATAAGTATGTAAATTGGCCTTGGCCTAGTAGCTTTGTCGCATCATCCGTGTTCAAGCCTTGGTACGAATATAGGTGTCTCCCACCCTTAAAACACGCAAAACACACAAAATGGGACATGTTTTTTTACCTTTTGCGACACATTTGGATCTTATTATGTACTTTTTCGCTTCATCTGGCACTGTTGTTACTATATAAATACCTTATACCTTATCATATCTTGCATCAACTAGATACAAAACTGAGGTGTCTCTCTCTCTCTCTCTCTCTCTCTCTCTCTCTCTCTCTCTCTCTCTCTCTCTTTCCTGCTTGTTATTCTTTCTTCTCTTAGCTTATTTCTCTTGTGATATATTTTTTTAATTTATAACTCGGTATTCGGTAACTGTTGATTAGATTATAGTGCAGAAGATGGAGAGCCACACATGCGCATACTACTATGTCACCTCGCCATCAGGATCGCCATTGTCGTCGCCGTCACCGTTGCCATCATCGGCAGCACACTCTCGCTATCAATCAGCTTCTGATGTTCTCGTCCAAGCTCCCTCTGATCTCGAAATCCAAGAGTCCATGCCTGGTTTAATTGAAGAGTAAGTGGTTATTATCCCCATGTGTGGTACAACTTATTTGAAATTATTAGGATTTTTTTTTTCTTTTTTTAGAATTTTGTGTGACAGTGATTACTATGGAGTTTTTTTTATTTAATTTATTTAAACGGCTTATAATTTTTATATATATATATATATTTGGAGTTCGTAAGTAAAAATAACTTAAATAAATTTAAAAAAAATTGATTATAACTCTATTTGCTGCAACATATAAGCAATGATTGAAGGGTATGTAGTTCAAGGCAGTGTAGAATGGAATTCAAGGCAGAGTAGTTTAGCTTGCTGGTCCAGAGTTTTGTGGCTGATCTGTTTGGGTGATGATCTGTCTTCTGGTCTGTTTTTTTTTAGTCTATTTTTCTGTTCTCTTTCTTTCTTGTTAGTTTCTCACCAACTGGAGCTTCTAGCTTGTGTTAGCTCCGAACTGCTCTTTATTGATGTTCTTTATCATACTTTATATATTTTCATCAATAAAGATTTTTTGCCGATCAAAAAAAAAATATAAGGATGCTTATAAATAATAAATAAATAAATAAATAAAAAGCTCATTTTTTGAAAGTCTATATGAGCCTGAGCTATAAATAGCTTAAGGCATCGTTTGGAAAGTGGTTTTGTGGGTTTTTTTGGCTATTTTAGTCACAAAAAACAAAATAGGCTATTTTAGCCACAACAAACAAAATATAACATCCAACCCATAATCATTACACTCTTCTCTCACAAAAAAAATCAAAAAAACTAAAAAGTCAAAAAGTCCTTCCCAAACCAAGTTTTTTAGCCCAGGCCAAAATAACCAAAAAAATTAAAAAGCCAACCCACTTTCCAAACCAACCCTAAATAAATTTTAAAATAATTATCATCAAGAAGCTTGTGGCAATGGCTTTAGCTTATACTTCTGATTATTATATTTCAATTTTAGAAATGTTGAATTAAATAGGCCCTATTAGGAAACCAAGAGATGGCTATTTTTGGCTTTTTTTTCTAATTATCAACTTTTTTATTAACAATTTATGAAATAAAAATAATTTTTTTGAAAAAAAATTATTAAAAAGCAAGAGAAATAGTATTTTTAACTTTTAACTTGCAAAATATTGCACCTAGAGAGCTCTATGTAAAATTTGTCTAGCAAATATTATGTGATGTGAATGTGATTGAGTTTCCAAATCATATTAATGTTTTTTTTTTTTTTTATGATTTTGGGTCTGGCATTTCATATATACACAGATTTATGTCATTTGAAAGTGGAGGAAATCTGCAACTTAGTAGGCAAACAAGTGTGTCGTCTCTGCAACTTAGTAGGCAAACAAGTGCCAATGAAGAAACCTTTCATTGGCCAAGAAGGTCCACTAACGAAGCCTTTAAGGTCCCTTTCTATCTTCATTTAACTCTTCTTTTTTCTTTTCTTTTTTTTTTCTTTTTTTTTTTTTTTAAATTTACAAAATGCTATGCACACATAAATACAAATTCCAGACATAATTCATAGAAATAGAGAAGATTTGACAAAATCTATTAGGTTGTATTTAATTCATGAATTTGAATTTTTTTTTTTTGAAAAGGTAAGTAAAATATGAATAAAATATAACTACGTTTCACACGCATTTTTCATTACTCTTTTGAAATCTTTCCCCAAATCTATGCACCAAACATAGCTTTAGTAACACCCAGTTATTTTTTGACAAATTACGTCAATAGTCTCTGTATTTTCCCCCTTATTTTATTTTGATCCCTAAGTTCAAATTTTAAATTTTGTGTCAATTTTGTCTAATTGGTAATGCCAATTAGAGTTTTTGAAGAAAAATGATCACTGAATTAATTGGCATTAACTCATTCAATTGAACAAATTCATAATTTTTTCTATAAAAATATAACACATGACGTCATATGCATATTTTCTTTTAAAAAATTACTTATAATTGTAATTACTTAGATCAAATTAAGACAAAATCATAAATTTAAAATCAAAATCGAGCCAATTAGAACTATAAATATCAAAATGATACATTAAGCAAAATATAGAGATTATTGGTATAATTTATTCTTTATTTTTTATGTCCAATTCTATTTTTACTTGTAGAAGAACTTATTGAAAATTTTGTTATGGTTTTTACTCGGTCAAAGGTTCATTTCCCACTTTTCGATAACATTTCCATTTGTTTGGCTTGGTAGTTTCAATGTGAACTCTATATTTTGAATTTTGTTATAATATGATTTATCTATTATATGTGATTAACATTTTGAACGGCAATTGACAAAAAGATTACATTGCAACAAAATTAGAAGTGTAAGAGTTAAATTGTTTAAATTGAAATTACGGAGATTAAAATGACATTTTATTTAAATTAAAGAAACTAATAGTTTAATTTATCTTTTGTAAAATAATGACATATTATTTAATATTTGAGCATGTTATGACCATATTGTAAATGATAACAAAGTTTATAGCAGTCGTGGTTCCAAACCAAACTGAATTGTATTTTCATGATTCAATTTGGTTCGTATTTAAGATTTTCATGATTCGATTTGATTTCAAATCTCATGAAACCATAAGTAGTAATTTGGTTTTAGTTTACTTCAAAACCTAACCATGCTCACCTTAGATATTGCAACTACGTAAAAAGTAGAAAGTTGACTTACAATTGAAAATGAAAAGGGCAAAGTGAGATTTTAGTAAAAATATAAAAGTACAAAATGTAATTTAGCCTTCTTTTAAGGGGCAAATTACGCCCCAATAAAATTTTCAAAATATAATTACATATTTATAAAAAAAAATTTTAATTTTAATTATTTTTTTATTTTTTTTAATAAAATTTATCACTAATATATATATATATATATATATTTTTTTTTGTAGAGTGTGGTCAGTGCAATAGCAAGTAACGAAGCAGTGTGGCGTGAAGTACTGAGGATGAAAGAAGTACAGAATTTTCTGCGGGAGTTCAACCCAGGTTTTTTTATTATTTATTTACGATTTCTTATTTTTAATGGGTAAATAATTTCAATATGAATAATTTGGCTTTTACACTATTAATTTTATTACAATGTGATTTCTCCATCACTCAAAGGATTCAAGTAAAATTCAAATCAAATAAATCACACTAGTGCCCCCTATAAATTCTTTTAAATTTTCCTTTGGTCTATCTAGTTTTTTGTAAGTGATATTTTTTCGTTCAAAATATCAACAGCGCATGATGGTGAAACCACATTGTAACAAAATTGAAAAAGTAGGATTTAAATTGTTTAAATTCAATCACGAGAGCCACAATATATATATAATTATACTTATCTCGTTTATTTATTTATTTATTTTAAACAAAGGGAGCTGCCAGAGGAAATCTCCAAGAAGAGAAATAACGAGGAGGAATACAGGAAGAACTCCAACGTGTGGGTGTGGGATAAACCTAAGCATAAGCATAAGGCCAATGCTATTGAAAATTGCTGAAGCACTGAGAAGAAAACTTGGATCATTTCTTGAAGAGGTTAACTCTTCTTCCTCTATGTGCACCGATGACGATGTAGTTTTTCGCCTCATCCTCACCGTCACCGCCTTAATCTTGGAAGTTGCTCTTCGCCGCTTGGAAAGACTTTCACTCTCTTCTAACTCTCCTGGTTCTGCTCCTCCTACTCCTACTCCTACTCCTACTCCTACTCCGACTCCTGTTCATGGTGGTGGAGAAGGAGAAAATTGAACAATTAAAGTGGCAGGTACAAATACAGAAATTGATCACGGAATCGAACACAAAATGCATATAGATGGACAAGATTTGACAAATTCTGTAAAATCTGATTCATTTATGTGTATTTTGTATTCCTTTCTGTATTTAGTTTCTTTCTGTCTTCGACAAATTAGAGATTGATGAAGTTTGATTGATGATATTGAGGCCTAAATAATTGAACAACCCTAGTTAGGAGCCAAGCGCGTCTGCTAGACTTGGCAACCATTAAAGTCATTGGGGACTGATTGCTCATTTTATTCAAAGTGCAAGGCTATATATATATATATGTAACATTGGGATTTGCTTTTACTATAATGTTACAAAACTCGAAATATGTCATCTGCAAAGTTCTTTGCTATTATAAAATAAAGTGTATGAATTAGATTTAAACTTTCTGAGTACTCTTGCGTTTTTCTATTTTCTCTTATTTTGTGACAAAAATCAATAGCTGAAATGAAATTCATTGAACATAACAACTTCTAATTCAATGCTATGACAACCTTTTAAGCCAGGATTGAAGGTTTGTACAGATTTGGGTTTTATAAAAGCTAACTTATAAGCAATACCAAAAGATACCATAGTCAAGCCCTTCGTTAAAATATGTAAGATCACAACACTTCTATTGTAGACACTAACCCAATAATAACCCTTTCTTTTATGATGGTTCCTCTCTATGGACACTAAAATTTATGTTCACATAGCCAAAGCCTTTGTTAAAAGATGCAAGTCATAACAATACCACCACCTCTGCAGTCAACTTTTATGTCGGCCGACCCACACTACAATAACCCTTTCCTTTCTTAAAGTAAGCAAATAATGAATACTAGGGTACTATACTTCCGACGACAATGTAATCATTTTACATCTCCTTCAACACAAATCTTTTGTTAATCACAGTAATGTATGAAAGTAAAATAAATCAATCCAAAAAGATTTCGACTACTTGTGGCTATAAAATTTAGACCACCTAGGGTTACCTCAACCAATAGTTTTGGGAGGCACCAAATGAATCTATTATTGGGAAATTTGGATCCACAGAAATAGAGCAGCATTTGATCAAACAATTGAGGATTGAGGACCCATCCTCAGTCATTCAATTTGTCTCTTCACTAGATTGGTCCACCCATAGGAATACAGTCAAGGAGTTAATGGACAGCCATGACCATGTGTTACGAACTGGGGAAATTAGTGGACATGATAAATTTATAATTACTAATAATGTACATTGGATCCCAGAAATATGCATTGACAGGTTGTTGATTGACGGAGATTGGAGAATTGATACAAGGCAAGCTGGAGGAACATGGGTAGAACTGGACAATAAAGACAATCAGATGGTCAAACACCAAATATCATTTGAGAAACAACGTGTAGGTGGGAGAAGGGAAAACAAATTACTAACACACTAGGGGTGCAAGTGTATTTATGATGGAGTGCAAATGAAAGACTGTGGGGGTGCAAGTCTCACTTGCATACCTCATGTGTTGGTAATTTTTTTTCCCTTTCTCCCACCTGCATATAGTTCCCTCAATATCATTTTATGCACCTTCAGTCCTTTTAGTGGAAGCTCGAGCATGTTTTGAAGCTTTACAATGGTGTAACCAGAGTCGTGTTAAAGCAATACAGGTTCAAACTGATAGTAAAGAGCTAGTGAGACAACTAAACAATGTTAATGATGTTGGTTAGGCTCTATGTAAATCTATGAATTATGTATGTATTGTAAAGGTATCTAGGAAGGTGGTTCAAGTTGCTTACAATGAGTCGAAAGTAACTTCTTTAGGTGGTTCAAGCTGTCCACATCAATCACTTTCTCGCAGACTACATGCTTCATACTACTACCGGCAATGCTGGGAGGGAACATACTCCTCTCACTATTCACCTTCCGTTGCCACACTTGCAAATCTAGATATTGCTTAAATTTTTCCTAACCTTTGCTTTAATCTTACGCACGAACGAGTTCGGACCACCAGATGCCCACCCACCTTCGGCCATTAAAGGACTGACAACTACCACTTCAGGTTTGGCACACTGAACAACATCTGCAGAAACGCCAGTCTCAATGTGGTGGAATGCCGCAAGGACAAACGATACGAGGGAGGCATCCAACACAATGACTAGACATTCTAACGTGCTGCGTTGTTGCCCTCCACATGCTTTGTCCCCACAGGCACTCATTCCACCCACAATACCCTCATGACCTATGTTCCCTCCATTGAACCATTGCGTGACATTGTACACCGCTTGATCTGCCAACTGCTCTTCGAGAACGGTAACAGTTCTTCGCAGCTTAGCATTTTCCAATGCAAGTCTCTTTTTCTCTTCGTCTTTCACCCTCAAAACTATCTCAAACCCTCTAACCAAATATACTGCTTGCATCTCATTCTTCCTCTTCAAAGCAACAACTTCTTTCTCGAACTTTGATATAAGTTCATCTTTGTCAATGTTACGCATTCCAAACTCATGAACGCTCGTCGCAACTCACTTACATCCAACCGATCGGTCATCCATTCCACCAATGAGTTTTGACGTGCCAACTGGCACACCCAACTGCTCCCCAACACAGAATACATTTGATTTTAACATGCTACTTTGTCCACACATGATCGGTGTGGCAGGCACATCACTACCATATTCACTACTCCCGTTATTGTCATCAACAATCCCTACTTTAGCATCTCATCTCACCCTACACCCCCATCTCATTTTGGCCACATGAATCACGACCACCGTCGTTGCCCGTCAAATCTATGTGATCACCTACAACCATATCCTCTCCTCTCAATATAATAATCTTGTGATCATCAGCAACGAGCTGACTCGGACTCACCTGCAAATAACAGACATGTCTAAATGAGCACATTCATCCTAATATGAAATTAATTGATGTTAGTATGGTTAAACATTCAAATACTAAAAAACTAACTGGCTAACAACTCACCAACGTTCCACTTCTAGTACCTCAAGAATATGTGTGCAGATTTGGCTTCCACTATTGATGTGTGTTCGCATAACCAAAACTACAAAACGGTCCAAAGCAATCAACAAAACAAACGTAAGTGAAAAAACATAGTTGCATACCCCCAACAACACAAAAAAAAAATTAAAAAAATAGTATGACATGAATACCAATAATAAATTGTTCAATACACTTACCAACAAAGCAATCACACATCCAGTCACTTTATGTGGTGTCCAATAAAAGTCCATAACAGAACACATTAACGTACCACGTATCGCACCAGTTCAATCGTATAACTTCATTACATCCAAATTGTCCACGTAAACATATAAGCAAAGCAGTTTCGTGGTGTCCTCGTAATCCATCGATGTAGTGCCCATTACCGCATCAACCAACAAGTCCCTCACAAGTGTTGTTGTAATGCGATTTACACCGCGGCACCTCCACTGCACAAAATTCGATTGAGGCCTACGGCGTGGCGTCAAATCCAAAAATGTATTCCCATATTGCAACCAAAGCAACAGCCTGACATCCTCATCGGTAAAGTCAACACTATGACCACCAATCACGAACATTCCCTCGCGTACGCTGTAAGACTATATAATGCTCACCACCATATCGTCACCTTTCCTGAACTCAGTGTGGTCCAGCTAATTTACCAGTATGGCCTCGAACAATAACCAAAATAGGGTCTTCCGTAAATGAACAAGGTGCATATCCTTTAACTTGACCACGTATACCATTTTCACAAGGCTTGCGATGTTGGATTGGAAATTGAGCCTCTGTTTCAGACGCTTAGTAGCACCACCAGAATGGCCCACATTCTTCGATTGCACAAACAGATTGTGTCCTTGCATGTTAACCGCCAACTTCTTGGATGTCAACGCCCCCTCTACCTCTTTGCATTTACGCTCACATGATTCAGTCCACTGACTCGATAACCTAGCAACTTCTACATTTTCAAACGTCAAGCCGTCAAACAAAAAAACACAAAATACCCCAAAACACATATTCACCAACAAACACATTAGAAACATTTTAGTATGGGTACAGATTGTTCGGTTGTCAACCAAATGAATGATAATACTAAAAAAATGTGGCAACTAAAAAAGAACACCAACCCAACAACAACAATTTCACAATGCACAACGTGCCACGTAGAGAAACGAATACAATATTCATCAACTGATATGACTTATTGATGACTGACAGAATGTCGACTCCCATGGAACATTAACAAACAACATGACATTTCATCCCACATTAGGTCCCATTCCACCTGTAGACACTCCATTTTTGACCGACCTCAAGACTTAGACGTCATCGCTGTCACGACCCGCTCTCCGTACCCAAGGGTTAAGCATCGTGATTGCCAGTAACTAAGGTTACCTCCGGCCAATTCTAAACAAATCAATAAATGCAAGCGGAAGTAATAATTAAATAAGGGTACAAAAATAATCATCGGAGCTTCTATTTTTATTACAAAATTATATTGACCAAAAAAGTCGATATTTACATAGAAAAATATCAATAAAAGTGCTGAGTATGTCTATCCGCAGCCCCGCATCTAAGACTTTCCAAAAACTATTCCCTGAAAATTGGTAAACAACTATAAGCACATGGTAGAGTGAGAAATATTATATCAAGAGTATAAGAGACACGAAATAACCATGGATCGTTAGTTAGGCCAAAACATTTATATAAACAGATCATTTAAGTAGCAGAAAACATTTAAGTAGCAGAAATTGAAATACAGATTTTATATAAATATATAACCATAACCACGGTATAGAACAGAACAGAACAGAGGTCACAGAAGTGACAATCAGAACAGAGGTACGGATTCAAGAGGTGGCTCGTACGGATTCTAGAGGTGGCTCCCACAATAGTGTAGCACTTAGTTCCGCACAGCACTTTGGTCCGCACAATCAGAGGTCAGTGGATCCATGACAAACAGAGGACCACAGAGTGGTCAAACAGAGGCCAATAGTTATTTAAGTCCCCCAAGGCATGGGACTCCCGTGGTGGTACTTACAAAACATAATTGTTTATAAGGTCATAATCAAATATTCTTTAAAAGTAAAACAGACATATCCATGGGTTTCCTTTTAAGCAAATAGAGTTCATAAATAAAACCACGTAACTGAAACATTTATAAAACATAACTTTTATTAATATATATATATATAACATAACTTATGTAAAACAGATTTTGGTAAGTCAAAATATAAGTAAAATATATTTTGGTGACTCAAGATATAATATAACTCACCTTAACTTCAATACATTACTCTTTCTTCCCACTATCAAAGACCCTTTTAACTTCCACCATTATTTTCTCTCTTTCCTCTCTTTCTTTGCTTTCCTTTCTTTTCTTTTTCTTCTTTCTTTTCTTTCTCTTATTCCTTTCATCTTTCATTTCCTTGCTGCCCAGGTGACACGCCTCTCTTAAATAGAGAGGAGAACTCACTCTCTTGCCAACACGTGGCTGCCCCGTATTCCCTCCTCCAAATTTGATAATTATTATATAGATTTGATCTTATCCTAAATAAATATTTAAGATAATTATCTTTTGACTCAATATTTTAATATAATTATATAACTAATTTAATTTTTAATTAAATTACATTTTATCATATATTAACAGAAAATAAATTATTATTAATATTATCTATATTATTATTATTTATATTTTGACCCCTAAACTTTTAATAATTATATTATTTTATAAAATTACGCATAATAATAAATCATATATTTTCTTAACTGAGATTAAATAATATTAGTATAAATTCTATAGCATAATTAAAAATTTGGGTTGTTACAATCTTCCCTCCTTTTAAAATTTCGTCCTCGAAATTTGCCATGTGTAAGCTATCCATTGCGCACTCTGATAAATATATATTAGATGATTAATCTGATAGAAAAATAGGACCTCAAAATTTTTTTTTACCAAAAATGACTCGCTGTCTATTGTCAAAAATTAGTTTGGGCCAAAATGAGAAATAATGGGTGACTTGAACAACTTTTCATTCGTTTTGGTTATGATAAAATAAATAAAAATGAAAATATAATGACAGAATTATATGCAAGACTTAAAAAATTTGACATGAACTTTTCATTGATGGGGAATAGTTTCAAAATTAATATTTTAAAATTTGAACCCACTTTTTAAAAAACATCAAAATAAATTTTTTTTTTTCAATACTGAACTGAAAATTATATGAATTTAATTATATTATAATTTTGGTAGGTGTTTAAACCCGACATCCTTCTTTTCTTGCCCTTCTTTTACTATAACAAATATAAATTATATCTAATATCCTTCACAAATTAGGCACACTAAAAAAAAAAATATTATATATATATAATCATATAAAATTATAATATAATTAAATCGACAAATAAAATATAATAATTCGGTATTAATTACCCGTTATCATACTTCTTAAATGTGCATGTGTCCTATGCTCCAATGATATTTTTTTTTTTGTTTTTTTTTTTTTATAAACCATTGCTCTGATACCATTTGTCACGACCCGCTCACCGTACCCAAGGGTTAAGCATCGTGATGGCCAGTAACTAAGGTTACCTCCGGCCAATTCTAAACAAATCAATAAATGCAAGCGGAAGTAATAATTAAATAAGGGTACCAAAATAATCATCGGAGCTTCTATTTTTATTACAAAATTATATTGACCAAAAAGGTCGATATTTACATAGAAAAATATCAATAAAAGTGCTGAGTGTGTCTATTCGCAGCCCCGCATCTAAAACTTTCCAAAAGCTATTTCCTGAAACTTGGTAAACAACTATAAGCACATGGCAGAGTGAGAAATATTATACCAAGAGTATAAGAGACACGAAATAACCATGGATTGTTAGTTAGGCCAAAACATTTATATAAACAGATCATTTACGTAGCAGAAAACATTTAAGTAGCAGAAATTGAAATACAGATTTTATATAAATATATAACCATAATCACTGCATGTACGTAATGTAACAGAGGTCACGTATGGCAATCGTAATGAGGTACGGATTCAAGAGGTGGCTCGTACGGATTCTAGAGGTGGCTCCCACAATAGTGTAGCACTTAGTTCCGCACAGCACTTTGGTCCGCACAATCAGAAGTCAGTGGATCCATGACAAACAGAAGACCACAAAGTGGTCAAACAGAAGCCAATAGTTATTTAAGTCTCCCAAGGCATGGGACTCCCGTGGTAGTACTTACAAAACATAATTATTTATAAGGTCATAGTCAAATATTCTTTAAAAGTAAAATAGACATATCAATAGGTTTCCTTTTAAGCAAATAGAGTTCAGAAATAAAACCACGTAACTGAAACCTTTATAAAACATAACTTTTATTAATATATATATATATATATATATAACATAACTTATGTAAAACAGATTTTGGTAAGTCAAAATATAAGTAAAATACATTTTGGTGACTCAAGGTATAATATAATTCACCTTAACTTCAATACCTTACTCTTTCTTCCCACTATCAAAGACCCTTTTAACTTCCACCATTATTTTCTCTCTTTCCTCTCTTTCTTTGCTTTCCTTTCTTTTCTTTTTCTTCTTTCTTTTCTTTCTCTCATTCCTTTCATCTTTCATTTCCTTTCTGCCCAGGTGACACGCCTCTCTTAAATAGAGAGGAGAACTCACTCTCTTGCCAACACGTACGCCTGCATTCCTCCTCCAAATTTGATAATTATTATATAGATTTGATCTTATCCTAAATAAATATTTAAGATAATTACCTTTTGACTCAATATTTTAATATAATTATATAACTAATTTAATTTCTAATTAAATTACATTTTATCATATATTAACAGAAAATAAATTATTATTAATATTATCTATATTATTATTATTTATATTTTGACCCCTAAACTTTTAATAATTATATTATTTTATAAAATTACGCATAATAATAAATCATATATTTTCTTAACTGAGATTAAATAATATTAGTATAAATTCTATAGCATAATTAAAAATCTGGGTTGTTACAATCGCTTATGCACTCGATGATTACGATTGCATATGTTCGCTTTCAGTGCCCGAAGTCCTCGGTGGAACGCCCTATCTTTGAGCCTTTAAAGCTTGTCCATTTTGTGCCTTGTTTTGGACCAAAAGCTTAGTGTTTCGAGTCTGGAACTTTTGGTGACCTATCGGCCACCACCATAGGCTGTCCGCCATGGCTCATGGTTGTCGGCCATTGGTGTGGCCGGTCGGCCATCAGTGGTGGCCAGTCGGCTACCAGTGTCTTTTTCTAGATATTTGTTGACAGTTATGCCCAGCTGTTAGCACATTGAGTTGCATCTCCCTACACGTGTATAGTGGGTGTTTCTAAGCTCAAGGCTTGTTTTTCTATATATAGGAGGGTTCCTTCCCCATTTTGGAGGGTTAGTAATTTTGGAACAAAATTCTCTCTCTCTCTCTCTCTAACAATTTTGTGCATAGTTGCTTGGATACATTCCAATTTGTCTATCAATCCTTAACAAAAGTTGCTAGTCTTTGGGCTGAGGTAGCTTGGGACTTGTTTTGAGCTCTAGGAGGAGGTTTTGGCTTGGATTGTTGGCCAAATTGTGTCTTGGCTTCAAGAGGTATAACACTTGCTTTGTTAGCTTGTTTTAGATACTTGCTCTGCCATCTTCTTCTATTGTTTTTGAGCTATTTTGGGGCTGATTTTGAACTGTAAAAAACTTTGTTTTTGTGACCTAAAAGTGTTGGTTTGAGGCCATTTTCAATTAAGGGGTGGTTCACCCTTCTTACTTCTTAGTTTATAAAGCTTTTGTACCTTTTTCCACCACTTTCAAACCAAATTTTTTAGGCCTTTTAACCACTGAATTTCAGAGGTTTTTCAATGGCAAAAAACTCATTTTGAACTCCAAATTTGAAGGGATTAGCCTCCCCTCCTTGTATCTTGTTTGCATGCCTAGTTAGCCCTATCTATTAGCTTAATGTTTTAGCTTTTTGTGGCTCAAGTCCAGCATGTTTTGAACTCTGCTTTGAGCTGTTTTGCCATTTTTTTGGCTGTTTGGTACTTTTGAGTCATGTATTGCATAGTTGTAGTGTAAGTCCTTTCACTAGCTTGGTGTTTTAAGACTTTAACCACCATTGGTTTGAGTTCATTGCATGTTTTAGTGCTTTTTCTCACCTAATTTCAACACTTATAATCTCTGCAATCTCCCTCATTTCTTCACTTTTTCATTCTCTTTTGAGAGTTGTTTCAAACTAGGGATCCTTTAAGCTTGAGATTGAGGTCATGCTTATTGGTTTAATCCTCTTTGAGAGTTCATTATCAACGGCATGATCTCTCTCTTGCCTTACATTATCCATTGGTTAACACTTCTTTCATCTTAGACGACACTCACCAATGGACAAATTGATTAATGAATCATTTGGTAGCTAAAATGTGTAACAAAATTGGCAAGTAAAAGTGATAAGATAAGCATTCCTTTGTGTTGCATTGTATGTGTTCAAATCGGACGTTAATTTGAACATAAAGAAAATGGGACATTCCATACTCAAAAGTGATGAAATGTGCCATTTTCTTAGGTTTGCATTGCCCTTGATCATGCATGATAAGGTGATGGTCATTTTTGGTCTCATTTTGCATTTATTAAACTTGCACAATTGGTTTCACAAGTCATCATGCAATGAAATTGCTTGATTGATGGTTTATGAACCAAATTTTGTCCCTCCTTTGATTTTCCTATGAAAATCATAGGCAAAGTGTGCAAATAACCCTTGAGAAATACACTGTTTTGCTCTGTTTGCTCTCTGTTGCAGCAAGGAAGTCCAGACTATCAGTGGCCGACAGCCACCACCAGTGGTAGCCAACCGGCCACCATTGGTAGTTGACCAGCCCCTTGTCGGCCATCAGTGAAATTTGCATAGTGTGTTGGTAAGGCAGAGCAGAGGTATTCTGGAAGTGGGCAGCATTGTTGGTGTTCAATATGCAAACAGAGGCGTTCAGCAACAAAGCAGTGGCTTTTCGGGTGGAAACCGACCATGCATGGGCCTCCATCGCTTCCCAGGATTAGCTAATTAGTTTAATTAGCAATAGATCAAATATGTGTTGTAGTTAATTAGTTGTAAGTAATTAAGTGTTGTAAATAATTAGTTAGTTTAACTAGTTATTCAATTTTGTTTTGTAATTAGTTAACTAGAATAGTTAATTAATTCAGTTTGTAATAATTATTTAGCTAGTATAGCTAGTTAATTAGTTTCAAGTTTTGTATTAGTTAGCTTAATTAGTTTAGTTTAGCTAGCTAATTAGCTTTTATTCATTCGAACCCTCCTTCGCGAGGGCGTAATGTTGTCATAAGTGTGCGTGCGTGCGTGCGTGTCTGTATGTTTTCCAACCCTACGTCTTTCTTTCTTTTATTTAATCATTTTTGGTGGTTAGATTAGGGACATATTTCAAATTAGCATACCTTATGCTTGCATCCATTCATTTGTATTGCATGCACCG
Source organism: Camellia lanceoleosa (assembly GCA_025200525.1). Classification (NCBI taxonomy): domain Eukaryota; kingdom Viridiplantae; phylum Streptophyta; class Magnoliopsida; order Ericales; family Theaceae; genus Camellia; species Camellia lanceoleosa. The sequence continues at coordinate 44,760,832 of CM045760.1, forward strand.
AGGCTCAGCGTATCATTCAAAATGCATTGCCATTTCAATACTTATTTGAATATGTGTTTAACCACATGTTATCAAATTAAATCATATGTCATATTAGTAGCCGAGCCTATTAATTGCATTCTTTGCATGTGTTGCATTAGATATCTTGTATAGTTAGGAACCATGCATATTTTTCTAACTCATGTTTTCTTGGCTTGGAGTACTAGATGTGTTTTACGCTTTAGCATATTTGCATAAGTGTGAATGTTGCCATGATTAGCATGCTTGCCACAAGGCTATGTGCTTAAATGCTAAATTGCTTGAATGCCTGTGGATGAAGGCTTGTTGTTTGAATTGGAACGATTCAACAAATATGCGTTTTAAGCCCACTATGTTTGGTGACAAATCCGCAAACTTTAAGCTCACTTGAAGTGGCAAATTCAAACCATTTTTTGTAAACAAACATGAGTTCAATTGTTCCAAATTGAGCAAACTAGTCTATATTTGCTTGTGCGCATCACATAGTAAAGCTAGCTTAATAACCGGAACAAGATCACATAATGTTTATAAAAAATCATATCATGATTAGTAGAGGTCAATCTTTGATCGAGCGAGCAGGGGTGCTCAATTCATGACCTTTCCCTCTTGTACCTAAGTTCCGAATAGAGGCAACTTTGGTGATGACGGACACGTGGCCTTTGGCACGAGTCATGGGTTTCCTAAATTTTCTCAAAACAAAAAATATTTAGGTAGCGACTCTGTATCTAGCAAAGCAGTCCAATTTTGGCACTTTTTTATTCAAAATCAATTTTCTAAAACGATTTGCCAAATTTGAACTCTTTGGTGATTATCACTTTCACACTGCACTTATGAGATTAGATTCAAAACCACGTGAGTCCGAACTGTAAAGCTTCTTTCCGAGCTTCCGAAAGGGGGCTCGAAAAAGGCGAGCTACAGTTTCTAGCGACTCCGTTGGAGATTTAGAGAAACTTGACTCGAACTCATGATATGACATGTTATCTACACTTATGTGTTTCTTTGCATTTACATTTGCATTGGTGCGCTTAAGTCACAGTGTTTGCCATCTACTATTCCTGAACGGTTTGCCGAAGACTCGCTTGGAAAAGCTTGCCAAAACGCTGACCGATTGCGGACTCTGCCATGATAGGAACACAACTCTTGGATCTGGACTACCGCTGTACCGTTTGATCCTCTTTTCACTTCTCGGTGTTAGGTGTGAGAGGTATATTAGGTAGTCATGTTGAGGTACCCTTTTTTTGACCAATCAACCTAGTTGCATATCGGAAACCATAGAGACTGTTCCAAACTAGAACAGGATGCTTACCCGAATGTAGAATTGTGTGAAGCCACTTGTTGTGCATAGTGAAACCCTAGCTCCTGACAAAACTAGGACAGGGTAACCTTATCCCCTCATAGGGGTTTTTTGGCTCTCACTTAACTGGTATGTGCTTTACAGTGAAACTGTACAAGGATGTGCATATCAGTTGCCAAGTTAGTATCTATTTTGGGGTAGAATTTAGTAGAGAGCACAGTCACTCAGCTGTGATCATATCCGTTCTAGTGAAATTGGGCTGAGATGCTGTCTGTTTTCTTTTTTGTAAGGTAGTCCTGGAACCATAGCCTCAGAAGGCTCCAATATCTCCTAAGTACTCTGGACTTGTGTCGATAGACTTTGTCAGGTCGAAAATTGTTTAGAAACAACCTGTGTTTACCTCATTCCCACCGGTTACATGACGAAGGAGGTTCAGGCAGAATTCACCAGTGCTGTTTCTATAGCAGTCACCCCTCAGTTCACTCGGGTCTAGTCTGGTCTGGGAACAGTTGTCCACATTCAACTCAGCACGAGATCAATCACCCATTCCTATGGCTCAGTATCCCCTAGCCAGTGTGGAAGAACTGATACAGCACTTGCAATAGATAGTTAAGGCACTGCAGCAGGACACAGTTCCGTCAGGCTGAAGTCACGGCTCGTCAGGCTGAAATGATAACCCGGCCACAACAACAACAGGCACAATCGGCCTCAACTTCTGCATCTCATGCACCTCCTACGGGTAACTCGACACCTGGAGCCACTGCCCATACTGCTAATGTCCAAGAGACTCAGGGCAATCCGGCGGAGCCAATCCTAGCACAGGCCTCTAAAGCTCTTGTCTATCAAACCAAAGCTCCGTTTGAATTAGAGGTTAACCCAACTGCACTTAAGGTCAATAAACTAGAAAAGTTATTCAAATGAGCACAAGGAGTGAACTCCATCCCAAATTTAGATGACGGGTATACTGAATCTGCAGTTACCTTACCGGAGCGGTTTAAAATGCCGCATATCGACTGCTTCGATGGCTCTGGAGACCCAATGGTGCATCTCCGCCTGTTTTCTGATATCTTGAGGCCAATGGGTTTGACCCCAGCCTAGAAGTTGTCTCTCTTCGGCCAAACCATGTCTGGGATAACCGCAATCTGGTATGTGAAATTGGAGGACTTTGTGAAACAAAACTGGAAAAAGATGACTGACACCTTTATTGCTCAATACTCCTACAACATACAGATCGAGGTCATAATTCGTGATCTCGAAGACACCCGCCAAAAGGTAAAGAAGGTTTTCTCAGAGTTTGTGACGAGATGAAGAGCGAAGGCCTTGATGATGACTACAAGGCCTTCTGAAAAAGATCAGATCAGGATGATTGTTCGGAATCTACATGACAAGTTGTTGCAGAAGATGATCGTTCTACCTCCGTTTACCTTTCCAGAGCTTCATGAAATGGGGGTTCAAATCGAGGATGCCATCAGACAAGGGATCTTTGTGGAACATAATGAGCCTTTGAAGAAGAATGTTGTTGCCAGTTCCAATACTACTACTAATGGTAACACAACTGCGAAATGCTCAAATTAAACACTGTCACCACTCTCCTCAATGGCCAAAAACCAACCACTTCAACTCAACCCCAAACCCGAAATTTCCATCCTCTTTACATGAGTCTCTCTCAAGCTTTGAAAATGCTGCGAGAAAAAAGGTACCTAGAACTCCTAGAACCCCGACCCCTTCCAAATCCTCTTCCACCGAGATATGACCCGGCTAAATACTGTGCCTATGTCACGACCCAAACCTGCCCCTATGGGTTTAGCACCGTAACCGGCCAATAATCCGTGATTACCAAAGGCCTGCTTAACAGTAATAACAATAGTACAGAGTACAGGGCTGGAGGAAGCCAAACAGTAAATAGAAAATGTCCAATGAGCTGTGAAAATCTGAATGGAAAAAGGCTTTTATGGACAAGCCACATTCATAACCAAACTTACATACATGTCAGATATACATAACATCCAGGTTAGGGACCTAGTCCCTTCACCGTAATTGTACAGTCATAAGTCTTAAACAGCCAATACAAAACAGAGACAAAAAGGGTGAATCTGAAACACCCCAAAACAGCCTTGGCTTGGACGGACTTGGAACCTCGAAGTGAGGCACAGTGGTTAGCTTGACAAAAACATAAGCTTGGCTTGACGCTCCTAGCTTCGGTTTGGTGCCTAGACACCTACATACATATATAAATGGTGAGCTAAAGCCCAGTGAACAACAAATGTGTAAAGAGGTTAAGAATGAATGTCCTTTCAGTAATTAAAACAGTCAATTGTATCCGTGAATCAGTTATTCAATCAGTGGTTCATATTTCATGCCATAACAGTCATTTAGAAACCATAGTAGTCATATGTGGTACATCCAATAGCAAAACAGTACAGTAGGTCTTAATAGACCGAACAGTTAGTTGATGGCCATCGTAACAAGAATGTGAGTAGTTCCAAGCATTGAATCGACAAAGATCTCGTAATGAGTAGTAATAAGAATGAGATTGCTATGGATGCCACGAGTATAGTTCACAAATAGGACATTCATTCATTCAGTAAACCACGTCATTTCAGAGAGTAATACAGTCAATCGTTCAGAAAATAATCATAATTGAACATATCTTTACAACATTGTTACTCACAGAGTATTGGGCTATAGGCTAGCTAATGAGCGTCCTCGGATGCCAACCCTACACAGTTGCAGAATGAACACACACTAAGTTACACACTTAGGAATCAATAACCTAGTCCCTATCTTGACTTGGTGTGGTTTTATAACAGTATCCTCATTAAGATGCCTTAAACTTGGCCTAGGAATGCCTAGGGTGGAATGAGGATGCAAAAATGTACTTTGAAACACTTTTCAAAATTTGTTGAAAACAGAGGTCTTACTCGAGCGTGGCTTTTTACGCTCAAGCGGACATGCAAATAAAGAATCTCTACTCGAGCGTGACTTCCCTCGCTCGAGCGGACTGCAAACTCATGAAAAGTACTGGATGCATGTTTTTTACGCTCGATGGATGCTCGACCCACGATTGAGCGTGAACTCAGACCCTCCCTCGAGCGCGAGACTCAGATCCTCGCTCGAGCACGGATCACCTTGCTCGAGCGGACCTGCAAAACATATGAACTTCTGGGCATATGCATTTCACGCTCAAGCGTGACCCTCGACGCTCGAGCGGAAGTGCATGTACTCAGAGTGTACGCTCGAGCGTGAAGTCTTACGATCAAGCGTAGATCAAAAATCTGAAATTTCTAGATTTGATCACCAAGCACAAATCCAACTTTTGGAGTATCAAATCTCATCCTCCTAGGCCAAAACTTGAGGAAATACATGGGAACTCATAAAACAACATGTTTTGAAGATCATTTTACAAAATCGAAGCCCAGAAGTATGCCAATCGAACACCAATTTCAAAGAAACTTGAAGAACAATGCAAGAACATGACATGCATGAGTTCTCATGAACTCTAATGTTCCAAAACATGATCAAATGTAAGATTGAGCTCAAAATCATGGTGAATTCATGGACCACAACTAAAATATGGACATGCATGAGGAAATTCTCATAAGAACAACCTCAAATTCAAGAATATGTACATGCATGCATGAATTAATTCTCAATTCAACTCTTTAAATTAATTCTTGATCCCAAATCACTAATTTCTCATGAACCATGCATGAAACAACTTAAATTCATGATTAAGAAGGTGAATTTCCTACCTTAGGTGTTGAATTCCAAGTATAGAAGCCTAATTCCTCAAGTCCTCTCCAAATTCTTCTAAATTCAAGCAAAATTCTTGTTGAATCAATTTCTCTTCCAACCCTCTCTCACTCTCACGGTTTGGCCAAGAAGAGGAAATGAAGAATGGTGTGTTAAACAAGTGTAGAGTGTGAGAAGAAATGGACCTTGAATTAATCCACTAAGTGGTAATTATGTAATAAACTCAACTAATGTAATTTAACATTATTTAATCTAATTAATCATCACAAATCAAATTTTAATTAAACCTACCATAAAATCACGTAAATCCTAATTAGCATAAAGTACTAATTAGTTTCTGAATTGGTGGCCGATAAGGCTTTCAATGCGCAATTCGAAATTAAAACATAAACAAATCATTCTGTGGTTCAACAGATAGAAATGCGATTAAAGCAACACACTCATACAATCAATTCAGGATTTCATCATAATCAATTACTTATCATGCTTAATCATAGATTAGCACTAATTAGAGGTGAGGGTTGTCATAGCCTATCATCAGCAGCACGGTCATGATACAAACTGTTGTATCTGCCTCCGTCATAAGATTCAGGATCTTATTGATGAGGAGATCATGGCTCCACCAAAAGGACCTCAGGCCACGCCTAACCTATTACCTCCATACTTCAATCTAATCTATACACTACCATTTACCTACAACCCCAGCATATATATCACCCTAGCCCATTTACCCAAGTCTGAGGTGTTTATTCCAGAAAACATGGACTTGTGTATGATGGATGCACTTGAACCCTAATCACATCAAATCCATAAACCCACTACTTCTGAGCTAATAAGCATGATTGAAGATCTTCAGAGAATTGTGACAAGTCTAGCCTTTGGTATTGGCTCCGTCATCGACCACATCACATACCAGGAATTTCATGTCAAAAGGCTCTCCAATCTTGGGACGGGCTGCATTGAAAGAAGGCCAATCCCTTGGCAAAGTGGAAGCAAATGGCAAGAACAAGGTAGGGGCAAGCATTGGTCCCTATGAACATCTTCAGTGGGCTATTGACGCTTTGAAAGCCGAAAGACTGAACAAACAGCAAGTGCTCGCAGTTGTTATAAAGACTGTGGATGACATTTTTGCCACTCAGGATGAGAGCATTCTGAATCAAGCCGGGTAAAGGGATGTCATACCAAAAATGCTCATTTCAGCTCCAATCCTACACCTATAAGAGATCATCAAACCTAGTCAACACCTGCCAAGCCCTCTATCAAGCCTGTCAGAACTAGTAACCTCACATTCAATCCCTTCTACATGACCTTATCCAAAGCTCTCCAAATCCTCGTAGGACAAGGCCATCTCAAATCCCTTGAGCCTTGGCCTCTCCCGGATCCCCTTTCAACCAGGCATAATGCTGCCAAGTACTATGCCTTCCATCAATAAACTGGTCATGACACTGACGGTTGTTATCGTCTTCGCTATGAAGTTCAAGATCTGATTGATAACAAGGTCATCACCGCACCAAGTCCTACAAAGTCTATCGGCACCGGATCAATGAACCAGAGGGATAATATGACTATGTGATTGGGGGATGAACCACCTACTGATGGCACTCATTTTATTCTAGATGTGGTGAATGGCACGCACTGTTTTGAGCAATTTGAAAATGTTGTTTATTGTACTTTCTGACTTGGGTATTGATTTAGTTCTGTTGTGTTATATTAAGTCTGTCTTGTTGTATCGAGTCAGTCCTGTTATGTTAGAGTCAGGTGATTTCGGGGGTATTACCTCGGACATCACTATCTTGTTTTGTGTTTGTCTTTTACACTCTTTCTTTTGCGTCTGTTTCTGCCATTGAGCTAGTTGCGCCAGAAGATTTGAATAAAACGACAGAGATTTTCGCCTACTTTTCTGTGCCTTGAAATCATTGCATTGACCTAAGTTTTTCAAAACTTTTCTAACACTATGATGAAAACAAAGAGGAAGGAATTCCTTGAGATTTGCAAAAATTTGATCAACTAAGAGAAAGAGAGGCATGTTAACTCCTTAATGAAAGAGATCATGTTTGTTAATGTGAGTACTGAGAAGGATCCTGGCTTGATCCAGATTGGTTCTACATTGTCTTCAAAGGAGCCTGAGCTACTAGTCACTTTATTAAAAGATTTCAAAAAATGTTTTGCGTGGTCCTACAAAGACATGTGTGGAATCGCTCTCAGGGTTGTACAGCATAGGATCACTCTCATCCTTAAGACACGACCCCTTTGCTTTCAAATTTTGGTTCAAAATGTTCAACGATCAGTCACGATATAAAGCTTGTATGGTCAGATCGGAAGCAACACTTGAACTAGGGGCAAAAAGGTCAGATCAAGAAGGTCAAATGTCATCAAAGTAAGCTTGCAAGGTTAGATCAGAAGCATCCCTTGAACTAGGGGTAAAAAAAGGTCAGATATGCTCAAAGATTCAAAGATGGGTCATTTCGCCAACCAATAAAGACCGGCAAGAAAACCAAATCCCAGAATCTGAGAGAAGAGAAATTATTGCCGAAGGACAATCGAGTTCCTATCTACAACACTTGGGGCAAATTCAAACCCCAATTGGATGGGCTCTTACATTATCAAGACTATTTAGTTAGTAACAGCAGCCATTCTCATGGATTCAGATGGCTAGAGATCCTACGACCATTCAACATGGACAAGTTAAACTTTTTTATGCTTGAGAGGCTTGCTGAGCCGAAAACCCGGAAGAGCGACCCAGGCAAAAGTTAAAGCAGAGAAAAGAAAAAGAACAAAAAAGAAAAAAATAGAAAGAAAGAAAAAAAGAAGAAAGAAGACAAGAAAATAAAATAAAAAGAAATGAAAAGAAAAGAAAAACAGAGCTCACAAGGTTGAAGACCCGAAAGGGCAGCTTTGGCAAAAGTTAGAGCGTAAAAGGAGAGTGTTAATACCCGAGTGAACCTCAACCCAGAACTACGTACGGCCTGATTCCCGTCTTTGGGACACGTAGGGTACTTCATCCTGAAGTTCGATCCTAATCATTTTCAGCCTGCTTGGCTCATCCATGTTGATTGGCTTATCCTTGTTCAAACTCAGCTATCCTCTCCATGTGTAAATTGGCTCGTCTTCATTCAAATTCGGTTGTCCTATTCCATTACAAGATTCAGCTGTAAAACAATTCAAGTTCAAATTTGAGGTTGTGCATCTCAAGAGTTAATTTCACGTTGGTTGCGCAATGGCCATTTGCAAAAACAATTTGAGGATTTTTAATGAGTTGACTAATTTTCTCAAAAATTATTCCTTTTAAAAATAAAAATAAAAAACAGGACCATTTATTGGACCCAAAAAAGGAAAATTTTCAATACTCATAGCTTGACTTACATGATATCAAAACAGAAAGTCGAATAAGCATGTTAATCTAACTCTCATATTGGTCAAAATTATTTTAGTAGAAAACCAAAACAAAAAAATGGTCAAAATAATAAACTAGGGCACAGTTGAGTCAGGTTTTCTGTCTTTTTCCCATTATCAACGTATTCGCCAGAAAAGGCACAACTAAAGTTAGCAGTAGGGAGACCAAAGCTCTCTTACCCTCCAAGAAGCGAGGTATCAAGCTTAGTGCGAAGCACAGACTAGAAATGGAGCAAGATATTCGCTCCCCTCATAAGGTCCACAATTTTCAACTTATCCATCAACCACATCTGGGAAGGGATAAAAAATAAGAGAGATTAAAGAATAGAGAGATGTGCGTTGAGAGGAAAAGTAAAGAAAGGGCTTTTCAGAGAAAATAGAGATTGAGTGCTAAAGTGATGTGAGAATCACAAATAAGAAAGGGTGGAAAACAATATCCGGAGAAGCTGTAGGCTCCCCAGGAACCGAGAGGTCTCTTGCCATTGTAGCACATACAAGTGTTGTGTTTGTTGTTTTTGTTTGTCTCGATTCTTGTTTTGAGTCGTTTTGAGTGTAGTAGGTGTGTTTCTGTTGTTTTCCTTTGTTGAGTCGTTTGGACTGTGGTTAGTCGTAGGCTCAATACCCGGTTAAGAACTCATTCTTGGTTTCAATTGCAAAAATAAATCATTTTATGCTCAGAGTACCGTGCTATTCCCAACAGGATGTACAAAACAGAATTCCTTCTTTCATAAACTGCTGGTTCCAACCTCGATCAATAGAGGGAACAATAGAACAAAGACCTATCTAAAGCTACATGGGTTCCAGCCTGCAAAGCAAAAGAAAAGAAGGAAAATAAGAGCATCCGAGTTTGTTTCAACTTCAGAAAATTCCGAGATTGCATTCCGAATGTGCCTCCTTGAGTCTTGTCAATGCTCCGAAGTATGAGTGTACCTTTGCCTTAAGCTCAAGCTTAAGCCTGCTTCAAGTTGGAATGGCATCAGAAGTGCTCTCCCTGAGTACCATTCCCTACCAGAGGCGTCTTAGTTGTGTTTGCAATGAGTTTCTAGGAGACCAACTGCGACGATGGAAACTAGAGTTCGAATAACAATGCCTAGAACACAAAGGTTTGAAATTTTCAAGACTAAAGTCTGGTTTAAATACCAAGGGGTGTATCCTCAGCTTGAAATCTATATGGCATCCCCATAGATTGAGATAGCATGTATGCGCCTTAATTCTAGATACTGAACCAACTTAGTCTGTCACCCCGTTGGAGAGTAGGGAAAGTTGCAAATATGATCAGCGGCATCCGTCACTTCTACGTGCATATGCTACCCCGTGTCAGCATTTCAGGACCTTTGAACTAAGAGTTGAAGGTAGGAGTTCGAAGAACACAAGGGGGATATCCTTATCAAACTAAAGCGGTTCATCGCCAGTCACCCCATGAGGTGCTTTTTAAAGCGCCGCTTTGTTTGTTTATTGCATTCCCTAAGCATCATGCACTACATTGCTTGTAACATGTATTATATCATCGCACTTATTGCATTTATTTGCATCTTGTGTTATCTTGTATCATTTATCCTTTTACGCTGAGCAGCGTTTAGGATCGTTTTCTCCTGGGGTTTTCTCAGGATGCATGGAATACACTCCTGACGGCTTTTCTTTGGACTTCTTCTCGCGATTTCAACGTGGTTAGAGTGTCTCTTTCCTCACACTATTTCAGCATGTTTGGAATTTATCTCAGGAGACGGGGAACATGCCCCTGAGTAGTTTTCTTAGGACCTTTTCTCATGATTTCAGCGTGGTTAGAGTGTTCTTTTCCTCACACGATTTCAGCGTGTTTGAAATTTATCTTAGGACGCGTGAAGCGCAACTCTGGATGTCACGACCCAAACCCGCCCCTATGGGTTTAGCACCATAACCGGCCAGTAATCCGTGATTACCGAAGGCCTGCTTAACAGTAATAACAGTAATACAGAGTACAAGGGCTGGCGGAAGCCAAAACAATAATAAAAGATGTCCCATGAGTTGTGACAATCTGTATGCAACAAAAAGACTTTTCATACATATTCACATTCAGAACCAAAACAGTATATACATACATATACAAGCATTCAGGTTAGGGACCAAATCCCTAACATAACAGTATAGTGCCAGTCTCATACAGTCTATACAAAACAGAAACAGAAAGGGGGAATCTAAAACACCCCAAAGCAGCCTTGGCTTGGCAGCACGTAGAACCTCGCAGTGAGACACAATGGTTGGCTTGACAAAACAAGAGTTAACCCGACGCTCCTAGCTCCGATCCGGTGCCCGGACACCTACATATATATATATATATATAAACAGTGAGCTAAAGCCCAGTGAATAACATATGCGTAAAGAGGTTAAGAATGAATCTCCTTTCAGTATTTAAAACAGTCAGTTATAACAGTATATCAGTCATTCAGTCATAGTAGTCATATGTGGTACATCTCATAGCAAAACAGTACAGTAGGTCTTAACATACCGAACAGCCAGTTGATGGTCATCATATCAATAAACAGTAGTGGTTCCAACATGGGAACCGACAGAGATCTCTGTAACAGTAGCAGTAACAGTAGCAGTAACAATACAGTAACGGTAAATTGCTATGGATGCCATGAATACAGTTCACAAATAGGACAAACATTCATTTAGTAAGAAATATCATTTCAGAAAGTAGTACAGTTGGTCATTCAGAAAATATTCATGATTGAATATATCTTTACAACATTGTTACTCACAGAGTTCTGGGCTACAGATAGGCTAGTGAGGGTCCTCGGATGCCAACCCTACACAGTTACAGGATGAACACACACTAAGTTGCATGTTTGGGAAACAATAACTTAGTCCCTATCTTGACTCAGTGTGGTTCTATGGCATTAACCTCATTAAGATGCCTTAAAATAGGCCTAGGAATGCCTAGGATGGAATGAGGATGCAAAGATGCACTTTAAAATACTTTTCAATTTTTTTGCTGAAACAAGGGTCTCGCTCGAGCGTGGATTTATCCGCTCGAGCGGACATGCAGACAAAAGAGCTACGCTCGAGCGTGACTTTCCTCGCTTGAGCGGACTGCAAAAGTACTAGATGCATGAAATTCACGCTCGACGGGCGCTCGACCCCCACTCGAGCGTAAGACACAAGTCATCGCTCAAGCGTGCATTCTCCCACTCGAGCGGATTGTAAACACATGCAAAGTACTGGATACACGCATTTCACGCTCGAGCGTTACTTTCCCCGCTCGAGCGGACTGCATGAACTCAGAGTGTACGCTCGAGCGTGGATCCAAAATCTGGAATTTCTAAATTTGTCTCCAAGCATGAAATTCAACATTTAAAGCATCAAATTTGATCTTTTTGGGCTAATTTTCTAGAAAACACTTTAAAACTCATAATATGACATGTTTCAAAGATCAATTTGCAAAATCAAAGCCCAAAGGTAGTTCAATTGAACCCATTTCCAAACAAAACTTCAAGAACATGATGTACATGCAACATGCATGAATTTAATCAACTTCAAAGTTCTAATACAAGAACAAATGAGTCAAAACTTCCAAAACATGATGAATTCATGGACTATAATCAAGATATGGACATGCATGTAGCAATTTCCATGAAAACAGCCTCAAAATGTTAGAACATGTGCATGCATGCATGATTTAAGCTTCAATTCAACATTTTGAACCAATTCTAGACTTAGATCACTAATGACTCGTGGACCATGCAAGATACAACTAGAATTCAAGTTCAAGAAGATGATTCTCCTACCGTAGGTCTTCAATTTCAAGTCTAGGAGTTCAATTATGCAATCTACCTTCAATTTCTTCAAGTCTCCAAGCTAAATTTGTTGAAATCAAGTTTTCTCCTAACTCTCTCTCTCTCTCTCTCTCTAGTTGGTTTTGTCTTCCAAAGATGAGCAAAGGATGTATCCAACATGAATGAGGTAGAAAAGGAATGGCCTAGTGTCAAGCCACTAAGTGGCAATTAGGTAAATAACTTGAACTAATGTAATTTAACATTATTTAATCTAATTTACTCGAACCAAATCACATTTCAATTAAATCTACCATAAAATCGCATAAATTCTAACTAACACAAAACACTAATCAGTTCAAGTTCGGCCGCTGATAAGGCCTTCAATTTGCAGTTTAAAACATAAAACATGAACAGATCAATTGACAGTCAACAGATAGAAATGCGTTTAAACTAATACACTCAATCAATCAGTCAGAATTTCAATCAATCAGTTACTTAACAGGCTTAATCATAGATTAGCACTAATCAGTGGTGAGGGTTGTCACACTGGACGTGTTTTATCTCAAGACGCGTGAAGAACGAACCCGAGCGACTTTTTTCATCTTATCACGATTTCAGCATGATTATAATATCTCAGGACGTGTGATGCACGAGCCTGGGCGTGTTTTATCTCGGGACACGTGAAACGCAACCCCGAGTGGTTTTCAATTCTTAGTTTACCCTGAGCAGTGTTTTCTTTCCTCGTCCTGTGTTTTGTCGTAGTTGGAATTTGTTTTATAGTTTTTTTCTTGAAAGTTTGAAGCTACTCATTCATATGTTATTATCTTGCTTATTACATCTATTATTTTTTATTGCATCATCTCGCATGATCATAAGGTTTGTCAAAATAGCCGGCTTTGCATAACGTGTGAGTCTAACCTTCAAACTGCTTTGCATTGTGTAGATCATTTGTATTCTACCCCCTAAACTACGTTGGTTTGATTCCTTGTAAAGGCATACGTAGGTAACCTTCGGGTTTAACCAATTGCATTTGCATTTTGTTTGTTTACCCAAGTCCTACGGCCTTGTCAAAATAGGTTGTCTTTGGGTTTTGACATTCACTCCCGTCACTTCATGACTTTCGAGTTTTGTCAAAGAGGGGCAACTGTAGACACCCCATTTTTGACCGACCTCAAGACTTAGACGTCATCGCTTGTGCACTCAATGATTACGATTGCATATGTTCGCTTTGAGTGCCCGAAGTCCTCGATGGAACACCCTGTCTTTGAGCCTTTAAAGCATGTCCATTTTATGCCTTGTTTTGGACCAAAAGATTGGTGTTTCAAGTCTGGAACTTTTGGTGATCTATTGTCCACCACCATAGGCTATCGGCCATGGCTCATGGTTGTCGGCCATTGGTATGGCCGGTCAGCTACCAATGGTGGCCGACGGCCACCAGTGTCTTTTTCCAGATATTTGTTGACAGCTGTGCCAGCTGTTAGCAGATTAAGCTGCATCTCCCTACACGCGTATGGTGGGATGTTTCTAAGCTCAAGGCTTGTTTTTCTATACATAGGGGGGTTCCTTTCCTATTTTGGAGGGTTAGTAATTTTGGAACAAAATTCTCTCTCTCTCTCTCTCTCTCTCTCTCTCTCTGTCTCTAACAATTTTGTGCATAGTTGCTTGGATACATTCCAATTTGTCTATCAATCCTTAACAAAAGTTGCTAGTCTTTGGGCTGAGGTAGCTTGGGACTTGTTTTGAGCTCTAGGAGGAGGTTTTGGCTTGGATTGTTGGCCAAATTGTGTCTTGGCTTCAAGAGGTATAACACTTGCTTTGTTAGCTTGTTTTAGATACTTGCTCTGCCATCTTCTTCTATTGTTTTTGAGCTGTTTTGGGGCTGGTTTTGAACTGTAAAAAACTTTGTTTTTGTGACCTAAAAGTGTTGGTTTGAGGCCATTTTCAATTAAGGGGTGGTTCACCCTTCTTACTTTTTAGTTTGTAAAGCTTTGGTACCTTTTTTTCACCACTTTCAAACCAAATTTTTTGGGCCTTTTAACCACTGAATTTCAGAGGTTTTTTAGTGGCACAAAACTCATTTTGAACTCCAAATTTGGAGGGGTTAGCCTCCCCTCCTTGTGTCTTGTTTGCATGCCTAGTTAGCCCTATGTATTAGCTTAATGTTTTAGCTTTTTGTGGCTCAAGTCCAGCATGTTTTGAACTCTACTTTGAGCTGTTTTGCCACTGTTTTGGCTATTTGGTACTTTTGAGTCATGTATTGCATAGTTGTAGTGTAAGTCCTTTCACTAGCTTGGTGTTTTAAGACTTTAACCACCATTGGTTTGAGTTGATTGCATATTTTAGTGCTTTTTCTCACCTAATTTCAACACTTATAATCTCTGCAATCTCTTCATTTCTTCACTTTTTCATTTTCTTTTGAGAGTTGTTTCAAACTTGGGATCCTTTAAGCTTGAGATTGAGGTCATGCTTATTGGTTTAATCCTCTTTGAGGGTTCATTATCAACAACATGATCTCTCTCTTGCCTTACATTATCCCTTGGTTAACACTTCTTTCATCTTAGACGACACTCACCAATGGACAAATTGATTAATGAATCATTTGGTAGCTAAAATGTGTAAACAAAATTGGCAAGTAAAAGTGATAAGATAAGCATTCCTTTGTGTTGCATTGCATGTGTTCAAATTGGACGTTAATTTGAACACAAGGAAAATGGGACATTCCATACTCAAAAGTGATGAAATGTGCCATTTTCTTAGGTCTCCAGTGCCCTTTATCATGCATGATAGGGTGATGGTCATTTTGGTCTCATTTTACATTTATTAAACTTGCACAATTGGTTTCACAAGTCATCATGCAATGAAATTGCTTGATTGATGGTTTATAAACCAAATTTTGTCCCTCATTTGATTTTCCCATGAAAAGGAGAAGCAAAGTGTGCAAACAACCCTTGAGAAATACACTGTTTTACTCTGTTTGCTCTCTATTGTAGTAAGGAATTCCAAACTATTAGTGGCTGACAGCTACCACCAGTAGCTGACCGACCACCAATGGTAGCCGACCGGTCCCTTGTCGGCCATCAGTGAAATTTGCACAGTGTGTTGGTAAGGCGAAGCAGAGGTATTCTGGAAGTAGGCAGCATTGTTGGTATTCAATATGCAAACAGAGGCGTTCAACAGTAAGACAGTGGCTTTTCGGGGTGGAAACTGTAATAACCCCGACCCTGATTAGCGCTAATTGGGACTTAATTATGTCTAATAATAATTAAGGGAAAAATCTGGAATTTATTTGCATGTGCATCGCATGACTTACGTGTTTTATCTGTTCGGTGTCGGAATATCTGTTCGTGTTCTAAACTTTAATTCGCAAATTGGAAGCCTTATCGGCGCCCGATTTCGAAATTGATTGGTGTTTTGGACTAGTTAGATTTTATGTGAATTTATGGTAGGTCCAATTAAAATTCGATTTGGAATGTTTAAAACTGATTAAATAACATTTTAATAATGAACCTAGCTTAATTACAGAACTGCCATTGAGTGGCCAATGTTTAGTCTTGTTCTTGAGCTTCATACACTTCAACAAAACATTTTCCTCCAGACTATTTTGAGTCCCAAAATCGACATTAGAGTGAGAGGGGGGGAATTCAGAGGGTTTTTGGCTACAAATTTGATGATCTTGGAGAATTGAAGGGTGGTGTGCAAACTAGAGCTTCTAAGTTTGACATTGAAGAGTTAAGGTAGGAATTCATCTTTCCATTCATGAAATTGAACAAGTTTCTACATATTTCCTAACTCATTGTAGATTGGAGTCTAGAATTGGCTTGAATTGTTGAATTGGAGCCTAGTCCATGCATGCATGTACATGTTCTTGGCATATGAAGTTGTTTTGTATTAAATTCCCACATGCATGTGCATATTTTTGCTAAAGTCCATGAATTCATCATGTTTTTCCAGAAAATTTACCATTTGATCATGATTTGAAGCTTTGGATTGAAGTTGAATTCATGCATGTGTGTTTAAACTTGGTTCTTGGAAATTTATGGAAATGGTGCTCCCATGGACTCACTCTTGGGCAATGATTTGTCAAATTGGCTTTTGAAACTTGATGTACTATGAGTTTAAAGTGTTTCTCCAGGTTTTGGGCCCAAGAGGTTGAGTTTTTGGTTGAAGAATGCTTGGTTCGAAGTTGGAAGACAAATCTGGAAATTCCAGATTTTGCTTCCTCGCTCGAGCGAAGGATTCCTCGCTCGAGCGAACCCTTTGATTTTGGGAGCTCGCTCGAGCGAGCATCGAGCGACCATCGCGCGAAAAATTTCAACATCCAGTATTTTTACTGTTTCATCAGACCGCTCGAGCGAGGGAATGTTCGCTCGAGCGAACCCTTTGATTTTGGGAGCTCGCTCGAGCGAGACCCCTGTTTTCAGCAACTTTTGTAAAATGTTTTCGAAGACATTTTTGCATCCACATTCCATCCTAGGCATTCCTAGGCCATGATTAAGACTCCATACTAAGGGTAGGGGGTTAGATATACACTTAGAATCATGGGTGTGAGTTTTGTACAATTGATGTGCATGTTTCAAAGTGTGTATCCGTGATGTGTTATGTAGGTCGTGTGCCGCATTCTGTTTGACCTTTTGGCTTCACCTATCAGTTTCAACGCCCACTGTGAGTAATAACATTGTAAAGATATGTTCAACTGTACTTATTTTCTGTGAAATAAAATGAGATCTGTTTTCTGTAAAGATATGTTCTGTACAATGAATGATTGTTCGATTTCTGACATGTATCGTGACATCCTTAGTATTGTGTGATACCTACAGCCATTACCCGGTATCGGAGGTTCCCTTGTGGAACTACGCTTTATGCGTTCGCTCATTACGCTTTATGCTCGTTACATGCATCTGCTATTACCGTCGAGGCCCGCCATGGGGCTTTTCTTTGCTACATTGCGGATCCGGAGGTTCCCTTTGGGAGCTACGCTTTATGCGTTACGTTACATTACGCTTTACGCGTTACGTTACATACGCTTTATGCGTTCTGTTCTGTTATGCTAATGGATGTATCACGTAAATTCAGCTATGACTTATGAATTCAGTATATATATATACGATCCGACCAAGTATATGAAAGTTGAACTGTGAAATTGATCTGATCAAGTATGATTTTGATACAATGTAAACTGATCTCTAAAATCTGTATAAACTCATTCATTGAAACCCCTTTACTCTGCTAATTATTCACTGGGCTTTCGCTCACAGTTTACTATATATATGTAGGTGAGCCGGCACCGGACCCTGGCCAGAGTTGATGGCCCTCTGTTCCGTTTTTGTGTTGGTCAAGCCACCTGTCGCGCCTCCCGAAGAGGTTCCGTTGGAAGCCTGTTGGTTGGGCAGTTTTGCACATCATGCTAGTTGATGGTTATGTTTTGTAATGTCGGATCCTGGGGCATACTTGTGTAAATATCTTGTAAATATTGGTGTTCAGTGACTAGTATGCTTTGTACATAAATAAGTTTTAAATTTTCTGTCTCATGTACGTCATCACAGCTCATTGGACCTTGTTTACTTTCTGTATTTGCTTCCGCAGCCCCTTATTATTTGTTATTCTGTTTGGAGGCCGTAGGTAATCCACGGATTACTGGCCGGTTACGTCGCCAAACCTATAGGGGCGGGTTTGGGTCGTGACAGAAACCGAGCATGCATGGGCCTCCCTCACTTTCCGGGATTAGCTAATTAGTTTAATTAGCAATAGATCAAATATGTGTTGTAATTAATTAGTTATAGCTAATTAAGTGTTGTAAATAACTAGTTAATTTAACTAGTTATTCAATTTCATTTTGTAATTCGTCAACTAGAATAGTTAATTAATTCGGTTTGTAATAATTAGTTAGCCAGTATAGCTAGTTAATGAGTTTCAAGTTTTGTATTAGTTAGCTTAATTAGTTTAGTTTAGCTAGCTAATTAGATTTTATTCATCTGGACCCTCCTTCGCGAGGGCGTAATGTTGTAATAAGTGTGCGTGCGTGTGTGTATGTTTTCTAACCCCACGTCTTTCTCCCTTTTATTTAATCGCTTTTGGTGGTTAGATTAGGGACATATTTCAAATTAGTATACCTTATGCTTGTATCAATTCATTTGTATTACATGCACTGAGGCTCGGCGCATCATTCAAATTGCATTGCCATTTCAATACTTATTTGAATATGTGTTTAATCATATGTTATCAAATTAAATCATATATCATATTAGTAGTCGAGCCTATTAATTGCATTCTTTGCATGTGTTGCATTAGACAGCTTGTATAATTAGGAACCATGCATATTTTTCTAACTCATGTTTACTTGGCTTGGAGTACTAGGTGAGTTTTACGCTTTAGCATACTTGCGTAAGTGTGAATGTTGCCGTGATTAGCATGCTTGCCACGAGACTATGTGCTTAAATGCTAAATTGCTTGAATGCCTATGGATGAAGGCTTGTTGTTTGAATTGGAACGATTTAACAAATGTCTGTTTTACGCCCACTTTGTTGAGTGGAAAATCATGTTTTAAGCCCACTATGTTTGGTGGCAAATCCGCAAACTTTAAGCCCACTTGAGATGGCAAATTCAAACCATTTTTTGCAAACAAACATGAGTTCAATTGTTCCAAATTGAGCAAACTAGTCTATATTTGCTTGTGCGCATCACATAGTAAAGCTAGCTTAATAATCAAAACAAGAGCACATAATGTTTATAAAAAATCATATCATTATTAGTAGAGGCCGATCTTTGATTGGGCGAGCGGGGGTGCTCAATTCAAGAGCTTCCCCTCTCATACCTAAGTTCCTGAGTCAAGGCAACTTTGGTGATGACGGACACGTGGCCTTTGGCATGAGTCATGGGTTTCCTAAATTTCTCCAAAACAAAAAATATTTAGGTGGCTACTCTGCATCGGGCAAAGCAGTCCAATTTTGGCACTTTTTGATTCAAAATCAATTTTCCAAAATGATTTGCCGAATTTGGACTCTTTGGTGATTATCAATTTCACATTGCACTTGTGAGATTAAATTCAGAACCACATGAGTCCAAACTGTAGAGATTCTTTTTGAGCTTCCGAATGGGGGCGCGAAAAAGGCGAGCTACAGTTTCTGGCGACTCCGCTGGGGATTTAGAGAACTTGACTCGAACTCATGATATGACATGTTATCTACACTTATGTGTTTCTTTGCATTTGCATTTGCATCGGTGCGCTTAAGTGACAGTGTTTGCCATCTGTTATTCTTGAACGGTTTGTCGGAGGCTCGCTTGGAAAAGCTTGCCAAAAGGTTGACCGATTACGGGCTCTGCCACGATAGGAACACAACCCTTGGATCTGGACTACCACTGTACCGTTTGATCCTCCTTTCACTTCTCAGTGTTAGGTGTGAGAGGTATATTAGGTAGTCTTGCTGAGGTACCCTTTTTTTGACCAATCAACCTAGTTGCATATCGGAAACCATAAAGACTATTCCAAATTAGGACAGGATGCTTACCCGCATGTGCCCTGTTCATATCCCACAACTTTACAGCAAATAGATTCCAAAGAACAACAAACTAATAGTATGCTTTTTTAAGGGACGTAAAACACACACATCTTTATTCCCATAATTAAATACACCAGTTGTTGATGGTCAACAAACCAATGGCAATTTAGTAAACAACCAGGCATAAGGTGTAAGAAATTAATGTAGATGTAGCCATAAAAATAATGCGGAATTGAACTTTGCAGGATCTTGAATTCAATACATCTCAAGAATAAAACAAACATACCTCTATCAACCATTGAATTAGAGAAGTTGAGAAAATACCTCTAATATTTGAACCTTTAATTCTTGGCTCACCTTCTTCTCTCTGTCTCTCTTAGTAGGATGACTATAGAACTTAGAGTGATGGAAAAATAATCATATTATGTAAGGGGAGACACTTATCCTTATATAGAAGAGAGAAGAGGGTTAGATAAACTCTATTAGAAGAATTCCTGTCCATTAAGGTTTCCTTCTTATCTTAGAAGAGTAATTATCCCATATTTAAAATTCTAATTACTGAACTTTGTCTCAAATATAGGCTTTATCTAGTTATAGAGTCCAAATAAAATAAAACATGTAAAAGATATGTAGGCTGTTGGGCCACACCAGAAAAGAAATCCAACATTCTCCCACTTGGCCCATTAAGCCAATTATGATGCAATTATGAGTTTTTCCAAAAATATGCAATTTATAAAAAAAAATTTGATTCATTGGATTCCACACTAAAAAATTTGACATGTGACCACAAAATTTTAAAAAAAAAATAGCCAATAAGTTCAGATATATTAGAGACTATAATACTGTGATTACTTCCGATCACCAATGTAAGTCATAGCAGTTATATAACATTTATGTCATATATTATGCACCACACCATTGATAACTTTCACTAACCCAGTCCATTATCGAGATATGTAATTATTTGTCTAAAAGCCCCTGTAATTTGCCTTGATAAGACATTTCCTGTTTATCAATATTCAAATTAATGTGTACACACATTTTTAGAAACAGGAAAAATATAAACAAAATTATTATTGCGCAAATAGTGTCAAATAAAAATAAGCACTCAAGATTAACCATACACATCATGGGTTGCTTAAAAGACCCATCCTGATAGCATGTTCTTTGTATGTCTTTGGTGGCAATCCCTTTGTGAATGGATCAACAATCATAAGAGAGGTGCTTAAGTTTTCAATTAACACTTGTTGTTTCTGGACTCTTTTTCTAACAACTAAGTACTTTACTTCCATGTGTTTGGAACCACTGGAGTACTTTCCATTCTTAGAGAAGAAAACTGTTGTGGTATTGTCACAATATATCTTCACTGCCTAGCAATTGAGTTAACAACACCAAGTCCTGAGATAAAATTTCGCAACCATAAAGCATGATTTGTAGCCGCAAAGCATGCCACAAACTCAGCCTCCATAGAAGATGAAGCAATAGTGGATTGTTTCACACTCTTCCATGAAATTGCTCCACTAGCTAGTAGAAAAAAAAAAAAACTTGATGTAGATTTTCTACTATCAAGGCAACCAGCAAAATCTGAGTCTAAGTATCTGATCACTTCCAACTATTCTGATCTCCTATAAGTGAGCATATAGTCCTTTGTTCCCTAAAGATATCTCGTAACCATCTTCACTGCTTTCCAAAGTTCCATTCCAGGATTACTTTGGAATCTTCCCAACATTCTAACTACAAAACTAATATCTAGCCTGGTACATTTATGGACATACATCAAGCTCCCTACTGCTGATGCATATGGAATGTCCTTCATTTGTTTTCTTTCCAAGTCATTTCTTGGACACTATTTTTTACTTAATTTATCACCCTTCATGATGGGTGCATCACCGACTAAACAAAACTACATATTGAATCTCTCCAAAACATGATCAATATATCCTTTCTGAGATAATCCTAGCAATCCTCGAGATCGATCCCTAAAGATCTCTATGCCAATAACATAGTTTGTCGCACCCATATCGACCATTTTAAAGTTCTTGGAGAGATATTCCTTGGTTTCATGCAATAAGCCAAGGTCATTACTAGCTAACAAAATACCATCCACATATAGCACCCAAATAATGAACTTACTCCTACTAACCTTCAGATATATGCACTGATAAACTGTATTGTCCTTAAATCCGAAGGAGGTAGTGGTATCATTAAATCTTAAATACCATTGCCTAGAAACTTGTTTAAGGCCATAGATGGATTTCTTTAATTTGCAAGCTAAATGTTCTTTACTTTTCTTTGCAAATCTTTATGGTTGTTCCATATAAATTTCTTCATCCAAATTCCCATTTAGAAAAGCAGTTTTTACATCCATTTGATGCAACTCTAAGTCATAATGAGCTACCAATGCTAGGATGATTCTAAACGAGTCCTTTTTAGATACTGGAGAGAATGTCTCTTTATAGTCTATGCCTTTTTTTAGGCAAAACCCTTGGCAACAAATCTAGCTTCAAATCGTTCGATATTGCCTGTTACGTCGCACTTGGTCTTGAAGACCCATTTACACCCGACCTTTTTAAAATTATTAGGCAATTCAATGAGATCCCAAACACCATTATGTTCCATGGATTTTAACTCTTCATTTATAGCATTGACCCATTTAATAGAATCATCACTATTCATGGCTTATGAAAATGAGACTGGATCTTTGTTAATTCCAATATCAAAATTAGATTCCTGTAGATACACATGTAATCATCTGGAATGACAGGCTTTCTTTCCCTCTAAGATCTTCTCAGAATTGTTGGTTATGGTGGTTCTACAATATTCTCAATGGTGGTATCTTCATGAAGTGGTGAAACATGAGGTGGTGAAGGATTTTCGTTATGTTGTTCGTTTCCTTCAGCCTGTGGAATAATCTGAGGAACAACAATTTTTTGATAAGGGTCAAATGTTGGCATATCTATCCTAGTTTCCTCGAAATTCACCACTCGTGTTTTCTCACTCCCACTAATTTCACCATTCTCTAGGAATCTAGCTTTACCAGTCTCCACTATCGTCGTACTATAATTAGGACAATAAAATTTGTACCCTTTAGACTTGTCTGGATAACCAACGAAATATCCAGATATTGTTCTCGAGTCCAACTTCTTCTCTTGTGGGTTGAAAATTCTTGCCTCTGCTAGACAACCCCAAATATGTAAGTATCTCAAACTAGGTTTCCTACTAGTCTGCAACTTAAAAAGAGTTGTTAGGACCGCCTTATTAGGAATCCTATTTAAGATATACATTGCAGTCTTTAAAACTTCTCCCCACAGTGAAATAGGTACAATTGAGTAACTTAACATACTCCTAACCATATCTTAAAGTGTACGATTACGCCTTTCAGCAACTCCATTCTTCTGTGGCCTACCAGGCATTGTATATTGTGCACAAATGCCTTTTTCTTCTAAGAATTTGGTAAATGGGACAGAATTTTGACCTGACTTATCATATTTACCATAATACTCACCACCCTTGTTTGATCTCAATATTGCTACATTTCTATCTAATAGTCTCTCAACTTCAGTTTGTACACCTCAAGGATGTCAACAGCATGAGACTTTTCATGAATTAGATACACATATCCATAACCTGAGAAATCATCTATAAATGTGATGAAATGTTTTTCACCGATAAGACATGGGATGTTGAGTGGCCTGGAAATATCTGCATGAAATATCTCAAGAAACTCTTTACTTTTTGTGGCTCCTTTCTTGGTGTATTTGGTTTGCTTTCCTTTAATGCAATCCACACATATCTCAAAATCAGTGAAGTCTAGGTTTTCCAAAATCCCATTCTTCACCACTTTTTCAATTCTATTTCTAGAGATATGCCCCAACCATCTATGCCACAAGATTGAGGATTTTCATTAATTACACCACGTTTTAAACCAATATTCGAATGCAGAGTAACCAATGATTGTGCAAACTCATGATTTAAGGCAATTTTATATAAACCATCACATAAATTACCAAAACAAATCATTATTGAATTAAACATTAAATTGAGTTTTCCACAACTAAATAAAACTAAATATCAACAAGATCTAATTTGGACAACGAAACTAAATTCCTAGAAATTGAAGGAACATACAAAGTGTCTTCTAGATCCATCTGATGACCTATCTCTAAGATCAGTTGATAGGTTCCTACAGCTACGACTTCAACTTTGAGACAGTTCACCATATAGACAAATCTTTCACTTTCCTTCGGTTTTCTAGTTGAGAGGTATCCCTACATGGAATTTGTAATGTTGGTCGTGGCCCCAAAGTCAATCCACCAAGTGTTAGAAGGTACTTCGATAAGATTTGATTCATAACAAACAAAAGAAAATTTCTTACATTTCTTTTCGAACCAAGCATTTCACTTGTTGTAGTCTTTCTTCACATATCCTTTCTTGCCACAAAAGTAGCACTTGATAGTGAAATCATTTTGAGCTTGATTTTCTTCCCCAGGCATATTCTTTTTCTTGGGTGTATTTTTCTATAATTTTACAAAATTACCCTTCTTTTTCTTTGTAGCTCCATGAGTTACAGCCAATGCAGTTTGATGTCCTTCCTCCCTTAACCTCACTTCCTCCTGAACACACATATTAGTCAGCTCATTCAAACTCCACTTATCTTTATTGGTGCTATAGTGAATTTTGAACGCGCCGAACTGTGATGGAAGTGAGTTGAGAATAAACTGCACGAGAAAAGTTTCATAAACTTGTATCCCTAAAGTTTTAAGCTTTGCAGCTTTGTCAGCCATATTGAGGATGTGATTCTGAACTCCTCGGTTGCCATCATATTTCATTATTGTCAATTTAGCCATAACAATGCCAGTAAGTAGAGGGACACCCGATGCAAGAAAGTGCAATGAGATGGGAACTGTCACTGAAATAAGATAGAACATATGACGTCCCAAATTTTACTCTAAGGGTTAGGGTAACGTCACTAACGAGTCATTTGGTCAATAACCAAGTAAGATCCCAAGAATGACAGAGGAGTCAATATAGCCTCCCTTCTAAGTCCAACCACCTTAGATAGTAAGCTATCTTTTTGACAAATCTTAAAAGTTATGAACACAAGGTCTCACAAGTAACATGGAGATACACATAAACAATATACATATTAAAGCTTTGATAATTATAATGATGAACTATTGATATCACATAAGTCTTTCCTTTGGGCAAAATTTGGGTATATCTATTCTCCACTCGTCAAGAATCACTTATGTAGGTCTCAAGTAATTTATGCAACATTTCAGTTAGTCATGTTACCTTTGGGTATTCAATTCTAATCTGTCAAATTACATAAGTTACATTACCCTACCCAGTTCATAATTATTTGAAAGTGACTCTCCTTCGGGCTAGTCTCGATCTCCTAATTATAACTGCAATTGAGAATATTATCGACCTTAATGTTACCCTTTTAACAATTCTTTTATGTAGTTCTATATTCATAAATTTTACAAATCTAGGCCACTTTGGCAGCTACTAAATTAGTAAACCCTATGAATACGGAACTAGCAAACAATATTCTCTATTCATTAATTTGAATTATTTAATTATTATTAATTCAATCACTATTTTAATGAAATCATTATTTTATGATTTCTAAAATTTCTTTTATGTGATTACAATTACCAATATAATAATAATAACTCTAGACGAACATGCATATATAAATAAATATATATATATATATATATCAAATTATGAAATATGACAATCATAAATATCTCATATAATGGTCAATAAGAATTACGCCTAATATGAATTAACCACTTCAATATTTAATATTCAATGTTATAAAATTATATCATGATATCAAATTTAAATCGTGAAAATATATAAATATCAATAATAATAGACAATAAGTGCACATAATCAAACAAGGTAAAAACATAATTACCGAACAATTGAACAAAATTCTAAAATTGTTTTTAATCCATGCACTTTGTCATAACGACAAGCAATATAAAAATTACACTCAATTCAGTGTCATATTATGATAATTATAAAAATTATTATTATTAAAATTAATAATAAATCAAAACATGCATATTACATGTTTATCAAGTCAAGGATAAAAATTCTAAAACAACGTCGTCACCCCAATACTTGCAAGAATTAGAAACAAAGACATTACTGCTGCTTTTTAAAAACAAAATGCACAGTATACATTGGAGAAAGTATGTTCATACATTAAGTAAGAGAGTAACAGTTCCCACATGTAAAGATCAAATAATTGAGACTTTGCTTTTAAAATAATATTTTAAAAGTCAATAACGATAATAAAAACAAAGTTACAGTTTATTAATAATTATAATAACAGTATCATAAATGTATTATTACTCTAAGGTGTATTGATTTACAAAACTAAGACTCTGATACCACATGTAAGAAATTAATATACATGTAGCCATAAAAATAATGCGGAATTGAACTTTGCAGGATCTTGAATTCAATACATTTCAAGAATAAAACGAACATACCTCTGTCAACCATTGAATTAGAGAAGTTGAGAAAATACCCCTAATATTTGAGCCTTTAATTCTTGGCTTACCTTCTTCTCTCTATCTCTCTTAATTAGGATGACTATAAAACTTAGAGTGATGAAAAAATACTCATATTATGTAAGGGGAGTCACCCATCCTTATATAGAGGAGAGAAGAGAGTCAGATAAACTCTATTAAAAGAATTCTTATCCATCAAGATTACCTTTTTATCTTAGAAGAGTAATTATCTCATATTTAAAATTCTAATTACTGAACTTTATCTCAAATATAGGCTTTATCTAGTTGTGGAGTCCAAATAAAATAAAACATGTAAAAGATATGTAGGCTATTGGGCCACACCAGAAAAGAAATCCAACGTTTGGACTACACGGTTACCAAGAAAACATTTAGTACCATGCGAATCAGAAGATAAAAAAACGGGATTTATTGGTCAGTCTCCTTAAATTTTAACGAGTGACAAAAACTAATAATAGTAATTTTCCCCAATCAAATGCCATATAGGCGTAGACTACTACATATATAGGCTTCATTTGGGATGTGAGTTGATTTTTTTACTTTTTAGCTATTTTAGCTTGGGATTAAAAAGTCTTCTTTGGGATAGACTTTTTCACTTTTTTAACTTTTGTGAGAGAATAAATGAAATGATTACGGTTTGGACGTGACATTTTATCTTATTATCTTTTTAACCTATTTTGTCTTTTTGTGACTATTTTAGCCAAAAAGCTACCCCAACCAATATGCTAAATGAGGGCATAAGGTTTGGCTTTTCTCAAATTGTTATCTCAATTTGAAAGAGCGTTTAGGTATAGTAGGCCCATTTTGAAACTAATTTCGATGATCTGAACCGTATATTTTCTAGAACTTGTTCAGTAGAATATTTATGGAAAAAATCAAAATAGTTTGATATTGATAACTATATGTTTGAATCATATTTATTTTTAAAAAATGAATGATAAATATAATTTTAAGAATAGTCATCTATTTTTTATAATATAAATTTGATTCAAACATATAGATATTTATGCAAAAAATAAAATGATTTGACATGTGAATCATTTTTAAAAAAAAAAAAATAGATGACAAATATAATTTAAGAATAGTCATCTATTTTTTATAATACAAATTTGATTCAAACATATAGATAGCGATATCTGATAATCTTGATTTTTTGTATAAATATTCTACTTAATGAGTTTTAAAAAATGAACGGTTCAGATAACTGAAATCAATCTTCAAATAGATTTATCAAATCAAAATACTCACTCAAATTGTATATGTTATTTTGTTGGACTCTATTTTCCTTTTTCTCTGTCTTCTTCTTCTTCTTCTTCTTTTTTTTTTTTTGTTTTTTTAAATTATTCTATTTTTTTGGACCAATAAGGACTGCACGTGAGATGCTCATGACCTTCCTTTTTTTTTTTGGTTTTGATCAATTAGATTTCAATTGTTGTTCTTCCACTTTCACTTTAATTATACCCGTGTGACGGGGTTAAATGAATAATTAAAAATAATTTTAAAATTAAATAATAATATAAAATTTATTTCAAAAAATTAAAATAAAATAGAATGTATTAAATTTTAATCATTTTATTAAAATATATATTGCAGTTATTATTGTGGGGATATATTTTCTGAGTACCAACACGTGGCAAGGTGACGCCGAAGTGTCAGCCGAGGTGCCACGTATCCTGGTCGTGACGCCGAGGTGATCTCGACAAGGCCGAGGTTATCTCCGAAGATATCGGAATCCGAGATAAGTGGATAAGGGACAAGAGTCTTGGAATGAAAAGGGAACTCAACCTGGATGAGGGACAAGAGTCCTAGAATGAGAGAAAACTTCAGTTTGTATTAAGATAAGACTCTTAGAGCGTTTATCCTAATCTTACTGGGAGTCCAAGATTAGCAGTAATCCTGAGTCCATAGAAGTTAGGCTTCTATTGGGACTGGGTTTATGTTGGCTATAAAAGAGAGGCACCCCCATGGGTCTAAGGTATACTTTTATGCTCAAGCTTATGAGTTTAGCTATTGATTATCTTTGAGAGATATGGAGTACTGACTTGATCGTCGGAGTACCCCGGGGTGGACGAGCCACCGTCGGAGACTCTTCTTTCTGTTGTAGGTAAGACAGGTGCCATCTATTCTGCCAGTATTCTCTAGTTGAGTACTAAGTTGGCAGTGTGGTCGGAAAATCACCCACACAATTTGGCGCCGTCTGTGGGAAAGAAAGAAGAATAGATGGCCAATGAAAGAAAGAAAAATAGATGGCCAATGACGGACAGAAGGATCAAACTGGAGACAATGCTCCTACTAGGAATGGGAGACCTATCAACCTCGACGTTGAAGGGGACAACCGCAACACAGAAACTCGTGACCAGAGTCACGGAGTGAAAGACGCCGGCCAGGAAGGTGACACACCAAAGACAACAGATCAAAGCGGATACTACAACGAAGATGACCTCCAGGTATAGAAGGATAGATAGCTGCGGAGAAACGAAGACCCTTCCAGAAGGGATGCAAAGACAGGGGGCATGAGCGCTCCCAAAGAGATAACATTCAAGTATTGAAGAACTCATCCTGAGTGAGTAGATCTTGGATTCTAGATCCTGGATCCCGGATCCAAGAAGACATGATCTCAGCCTAGACAAGTAGACCCGAGAAGACGAGAGCTCAGCCTAAGTGAGCAGATCCCGGATTCCAGATCCTGGATCCTAGAAGACATGATCTCGGCCTAGATGAGTAGGTCCGAGAAGAAAAGAGCTCAACCTGAGTGAGCAAATCCAAGATTCTAGCAGACAAGATCTCGGCACTTAAGTCCGAAAAGAGAAGAGCTCAGTGAGCAAATCTTAGATCCCAGAAAATAAAAAAGAAAACACACAAGGTTGGACTACAGTTAGCCAAGTTGAAGACCTTTTATAAGGTTCGCAAAGGAGTATGTGGAAGCCATGCAGGGGGCAGAGAGAAGAAGAATATGTTTACCACTTGTTGAAATTTGTAGCAATTTACAAGTTGGTTAAACCGAGATGATGTTTACCACTTGTTGAAATTTGTAGCAATTTACAAGTTGGTTAACCTAGATGATGTTTACCACTTATTGAAATTTGTAACAATTTACAAGTTGGTTAAACCGATATGATGTTTACCACTTGTTGAAATTTGTAGCAATTTACAAGTTGGTTAAATTGATATGATGTTTAAACACTTGTTGAAATTCTGTGTGAATTTACAAGTTGAAGTTAAACCGATGTGATATTTAACACTTGTTGAAATTCTGTGTGAATTTACAAGTTGAAGTTAAACCGAGATGATATTTAAACACTTGTTGAAATTCTGTGTGAATTTACAAGTTGAAGTTAAACCGAGATGATATTTAACACTTGTTGAAATTCTGTGTGAATTTACAAGTTGAAGTTAAACCGATGTGATATTTAACACTTGTTGAAATTCTGTGTGAATTTACAAGTTAAAGTTAAACCGAGATCATGTTTAAACACTTGTTGAAATTCTGTGTGAATTTACAAGTTGAAGTTAAACCGATGTGATATTTAACACTTGTTGAAATTCTGCGTGAATTTACAAGTTAAAGTTAAACCGAGGTCGTATCGAAAGAAGATTGGTTTAAACACTTGTTGAAATTTTGTGTGAATTTACAAGTTATAGTTAAACCGAGGTTATGATAAACACTTGTTGAAATTTTGAGAAAAAATTTACAAGTTGAAATTAAGCCGAGGTTATGATAAAAGATGATGGTTAAACACTTGTTGAAATTTTTGAGAAAAATTTACAAGTTAAAATCAAGCTCAAGAAATATCTGTGTACTTGCCGAGACTATCAGGTTGTCAAAACTTGAAATATGAAAAACTGAAGTCTTGATAGAAGACATTGAGAAAGTAACAAGTCCTAAGCAACACTTGTGAAAATATTTGTTACAATATTTTCAAGTGTTAGGACAAGGCCGAGATGAGCAAGATTAGAAGTTATGACAGAGGTATTTTACCTGAAGAGATTGCACAGTCAAGGTGTACTTTGAAGACATTCAAATTATTCTAAGTATAAAATCATACAAGAGCAGAAAAAAAAAGACATACATTCAAAGAAAAAATCAGAGAAATGCATTTAAAGAAGAAAGAAGGCACTTCGGCCTGAATATTGAAAAATAAATTATTCAGACTACAAAAATGGCACGTCGGCCAGATTAAAAGCATACAAAGACAAACAAAGTACAAGGTACAAGGAGTAAAAGAAGGAAACAAAACTACTCGGCATCAATGGCAGGATATAGAAGACAGTTGGGAAGACTTCTCAGCAGCCTTCTCGGCCTCGAGCTCAGCATCGATCTCCCGAAGAGTTTGATCAAGGCTCTTCTCGGCGATTGGCACCTCGGAGTTTGAAGGCAAGGATTGAAAGCAAGAATCTGGAAAAAGACACAAAAAACATAAACAAGAATGTAATTCGTAAACAAGAATGGTGATGAAGCTATCAGGAAATCAAGACAAAAAGATTGCACAAGTGTGTCAAGCCAAGAACAGTGGCAGAAATCAACAGATGTGTGAACAATATGTATTCAAGAAGATGATTTGGAAACAACGGGTAAAACAACAATGGTGATTAACAATGAAGCAGAGCTTCTTGGAAAGCAATAAGAAATAAAACCAGGAGGAACAGTAGCTTACCAGAAAGAGGGAAGCCGGAATGAGAATTGCCGAAGTCTGACGACAATGACAGAATGACGTAAGCTTCACCGGAGGAGAGGAATGAAGACAGTTGCAGAAGCTTGAAAGCTTAGAACAATGACGGATTTAAGCAAAAGAGCTAGAAAGAGAAAAAGCCAGAGGATTGAATGAAAAAAGAGAAAAATAGTCAAGAAGACAACAAAGTTCAAGAATAAAGCCAAGTGCACAGGCACTAAGTAAGTATGTGAAGAACAAGAAAGTAATGACCCAGACACGATGCTAGCAACAGAAAGCGGATATGACAAGAACAGTGCCAGGCATTCAAACAATTCAAAACTTGAAGACAGACGAAAATAGAAGGCAACAGATGGCAAGTAAACAGATTCAGAAGAGTTATGAAAGATTGAGCTTAATAACAAGTAAAGAGTTTGTGAACCTACCAAGTGAAATGAACGCCGATATGAAAATCCCCGAAGTCAAATAGATGACTGGAAATCGGGAACTCACCAGAGAGTGTGAGTGGAGCAGTTGCAAAGCTCTTGGAGTTTACGAATTAATGGAACCAGAACCTCGGCTAGGAGGTGCGATTTCAAGCAGCTTGGAAAGCATGAAACTTGATTCTTGACACCAGTTGAGAGTAAAGTCCAGGGAACTTTGAGGTCGGGGAGTTTGATCTCGGACAGAGGGGCACAGATGAACGAACAGTGTGTGTTCCATCACCTCAGAATGCCGAGGTAATAGAACCTAGGGGGTGGTTGTGGGGATATATTTTCTGAGTACCAACATGTGGCAAGGTGACGCCGACGTGTCAGCCGAGGTGCCACGTATCCTGGTCGTGACGCCGAGGTGATCTTGGCAAGGCCAAGGTTATCTCCGAAGATATCGGAATCCGAGATAAGTGGATAAGGGACAAGAGTCCTAGAATGAAAAGGGAACTTAACCTGGATAAGGGACAAGAGTCTTAGAATAAGAGAAAACTTCAGTTTGTATTAAGATAAGACTCCTAGAGAGTTTATCCTAATCTTACTGGGAGTCCAAGATTAGCAGTAATCCTGAGTCCATAGAAGTTAGGCTTCTATTGGGACTAGGTTTATGTTGGCTATAAAAAAGAGGCACCCCCATGGGTCTAAGGGATGCTTTTATGCTCAAGATTATGAGTTTAGCTATTGATTATCTTTGAGAGATATGGAGTACTGACTTGATCGTTGGAGTACCCCCGGGTGGACGAGCCACCGTCGGAGACTCTTCTTTCTGTTGCAGGTCAGACAGGTGCCATCTATTCTGTCAGTGTTCTCCAGTTGAGTACTAAGTTGGCAGTGTGGTCGGAAAATCACCCACACAATTATGTTATTAATTATATATTGTAAGTTCACAATAAGAAATAGATACCATAATTTAATTGGTAAAGATACAAAAATAGAATAAATTAAAAAAATTATAATTATGATAAAATAAAAATAAATTTCGTTTTATAAAATTTTTAGTTTTAGTTTTAGTTTATTCTATGTTAAAGTTTGTCATAAAATTTAAACATACCTTTTAGAAATAAAACAATATATATACTTTGATAAAATAGTTAAAATTGGTCAAAAGACCAACCAACTTATACAAAAATTAATTAATTAAAATTTTTAAATTTTATTTTATTTTAAAGTTCAAACTGTTTTCAACTGAAACATGTATAATACTACAATATAAATGAGAACACAAATTTATTTTATATAAGTAAAATAACTCGATCACTTGTTCATTTTTTTTCCGATGTGGGATCGTATAAAATAAAAATTAACAATTGTTTGGGCAGAAAATTTATTTCAAATTAAACAATATCAATCATTTAATTTTTCATTAGGTCAATCTTTAGTGTTTTCCAACTAATATATTTTGATAAAACTGCTAAGATCGCAGTTAAACCAACAAATCAATCAAATAAAAAATAGTTTAACGTAATCGATTAAGTCAAAGATCAACCAATTTATACAAAAATTAATTAATCAAAACTTTTAAATGTTATTCTAATTTTAAAATTTAAACTGTTTTGAATTAAAACATGCACAATACTACAATATTAAATCGAAGCATAAGGTTCACTTTATATAAGTGAAAAACTCACTTTTTTCCTTATTTTCCCGATATGGAATCAGATTATAAAATAAAAAATTAACAATTATTTGGGCGAGAAGTTTATTTCGAATTAAATAAATCTAACTAATATATTTTGATAAAACCATTAAAATCGCAGTTAAACTAACAAATCAGTCAAATTCAGCCTAATCGGCATGTTTAAAAGACCAACCAACTTACACAAAAATTAATTAATTAAAACTTTTAAATTTTGTTTTAAAATTTAAAGTATATTAAATTGAAACATGCACAACACTATAATATTAAACGGGAGTATAAGATTCACCTTATATAAGTAAAACAACTCACTTTTCTCTTCTTTTTTCGATGTGAGATTATCAATAAGTCATAGACTAATTAGAGTTTTTATTTTAAAATTTAAACTGTCTTAAACTGAAATATGCACAACACTATAATATTAAATGGGAATATAAAATTCACTTTATGTAAGTGAAATAACTCATTTTTTTCCATTTTCTTTTTCCGATGTGAGATTATCAAATAAATTATAGACTAATTAGAGTTTTTATATTAAAATTTAAACTGTCTTGAACTGAACTATACACAACACTATAATATTAAATAGGAGTATAAGATTCACTTTATATAAGTGAAACATCTCACTTTTTCCTTCTTCTCCCGATGTGGGATTATAAAATAAATTATAGACTAATTAGAGTATTATTTTTATATGGTTAAATAGAAGTTAGTCAATGGAGATTTTTTTGATTGTTTAAAATTAAGAAAATCAGTATGTAGCGACCTTAATTTTTTCTTAAGTCATTATTTATTATTATTATCTTATTTGTTGTATTGCTTTGTTAATTGCACGGATATATGAAAAATTAATGTGATATTAATTATGTATAATTAATCCAAATATATATCTATCTATATATATTAAGGAAAAGGGTCTTTTAAAACCCAAGGCTTGTGGAACCTCCAACATGTCAATCCTAATTTCTTAATTTTTTAATATTTTTTTTAAAAAAAATTGACTTGGTGATTGGTTCAAAGATTGTAATAATTACACTAATGATTACAATAAATTCAAAGATTGTAATAATTACACTATTGATTACAATAAACACTTAATTTATAATAATTACACTTATTAAATGAATAACGCAATAAATGAAATCTTAATTTCTTTACTTTTTGCATCCCCAAGAGACTCATGTAATTATTGTGTAAATGCCTCTTAAATAAATAAATAAACACTTATTAAATTCTTTCAAACTCCTCGGTCAAACCTCATGTATTTAATTTATATATTATGTAATTATTGTGTAAATGCCTCTTAAATAAATAAATAAACACTTATTAAATTCTTTCAAACTCCTCGGTCAAACCCCATGTATTTAATTTATATATTAAAAAAAATGAAAACAATTATAAATATCTATAATTATCCCGTGCATAACACGGGTGATAGGCTAGTATATATATATATAAGGTGTTATATATATTGATCTTAATGTTGTATTTATATAATAAAATATGACATAATAGAAAATTAGGTTATAAGATTCCTGCTACTTAAAAAATAAATAAATAAATAAATAAATAAAGGGACAAAGCGAAAAGGATCATCAAAGAAGCTGAGAAAGCCAAGAGAGAAAGAGAGAAGGCGGAAGAGAGAGGCGAGGTAGAGAGAAAAAAAAAAAAAAAATGGAAAAAAAGAAGAAGAAAGGGTTGGGTTTTTGTTTTAGTGTTTTCATTAATTTTCTAAGTATTTCTTTAATATTTAAAAAATAATTGTAAATGAGTTTATTTTTTTGTTGTTATTTATTTATTTTTATTCATTTGATGTTGATTTGATATTGTACTTGTATGTAGATGATAGATTGATTTTTAATTATTTTGATTAGTTGTGTATGTAAGGTTTATGATTTTTATATATATTTATTTTATGGATGTAATCATATTCATGGATATATAAAATCAAAATAAACTAGGAATCCATAGATAAATTTCGTATACTCCACCATGACTCCATGAATTGTTATTTTATTTGAGTGTTGGTGAGAGTAACTGTTAAGAAAAAAAAGAGAGTAAAGGTTATGAGATTTATTTGAATGTCTTACACTCGGCATTGTCATGTTTGTTCTCATGAATAGATGAGGGGTTATGTGTATATATATTGTTTCTTTGTTTTCAAGAGTAGACAACGATATTCCCGTGCAAGTTTGGCTTCGGAGTGGTGTTAGATATACGAGAGGTACATAGGATATATGTATAGGCCGGAAGTGAAGGGTTGAAGTGGTGGAGTTAAAATATAAAAAATTAAATATGAACTTATTGGTATATTTTAAATTGTTTTGATTTGTACATCTCAAAAACTAGTAAACAATCTCAATAAATTATGAAATTTGGACAGAGGCATGTAAATGTTATCCTAAACAATTTTTATATTTTAAATTTTTACTAAAAAGATCAATTAAAACTTGTAATCGAATGATCTTGGTTATGATAGTTTTTATTCATTTTAGCAATGCAAACTGGAGATGCTATTTTTAATCCACGAAGCGAGGTCATTTTCATTGATTTCATGTAAACTGAAGTAAATCATTTTTCTGAACACTTTTCGTGTTTTGAACTTTTCCGAAAAAAATCATCTTATAGCAGTTTCTTTTCGTTTTCAGCTTCATGTTTTTCAGTCGATTTCCGTCTAGATTCTTCTATCAAGTTTTTTTTTCTCAACCTGTTCAGTTTTTACTAAATCCTTCCGCATCACTTTTTAGAAAATTTGATTTTTTACAATTTTTATTATTTGAGTTTTGGTCAATTCGAATGATTTAAGTATGAAGCGGTGTATTACTTCTTCAGTAATTTACTTATGATTAAATTATACAAACTTTATTTTTGCTGAATAGTGGGTCTTACTAACTTTTTATCTAAGGCTGACCCACCATATTTTATTTATTTATTTATTTTTATACTCAATTTATATTTAGTTATGTACGGGCAAAAAACTAAATACCACCGTATCTAAAAAAACTACCCATTTGTCTCAGTATAGGTGGAACTACTTGTCTTGTTTCGTAACAAGAATTAAATGCATTTTTGTTTGTGTCTGGTTGACACGTGGATGTCAAATCTTGTACTCATACCAGTATACTTGTATACTGACTCATTTTGTCTCTTGACATCTTGGGTGCGTTCTGTTTGAGTGCAACCAAGCTTCCTTTGCAGGATTTGTTGGGACTACGGTGATGAGAAATAATTATAGTTATAGGACATGCTTATCAGACTTCTTTTGTTTTCTTGACTTTAGGGTTGATATTAGTTTGTTTGTTTTTTTTTTTTTTTTTTATGACCTTAGTATTTTGATAATTTGGCATTGTGGGTTATTTTCTAACTTTTTGCATTGTTTAAGTTGTTTTGACTATTTGTTACTACTTTAATGTTGGAGGTATTTAATAGTTATGAATTTACGATAGATGGTTTGGTTGGCACTTTGTTAATTTTTTTTTATCCCTTGTCATTTTTTTTTGAGTATTAAAATTTACTTAAACCAAATTGAGAGAAAAACATTTAGATTTTTTTTTCACCCTTAGAATTTGGATGATAGAATATTGATTGGGATTTAGTTCTAATTTAATATTTAATTTTCTAAATTTTGGGGCGTGACACTTTATATAAATGAAATAACTTACTTTTTCTTTCTTTTTCCAATGTAGAATTATCAAATAAATCATAAACTAATTAGAATTTTATTTTTATATGGTTAAATTAAAGTTAGCCAATGGAAATTTTCTCAATTGCTTAAAATTAAAAAAATTAATATGAGATATTAAAATTTTCACAAAATTCTTTACTAAATTTTTTTTTTACTTATATAATATATAGATAGATAGATAGATAGTCCTGCTCTCGTTTGGCTACCTGAAAATAACTTCTGGAGCCTCAACTCCTTATCAGACTTCAGAGGATATCCCCATGTGGTCAGGCCTCTTTTGGCCATCCAAAAAGCAAAGGCTTGTGGGGCTAGAATATTAGAAAATATATATGGGAAAATTACATTTCAATGGGAGAAAAAAAAAAAGAGTGAACTATCAATAAATCTTAATAATTGGATTTAATTCTCATAAAATTCTATTAAAAATAAGTCTTGTTAAAATTGTCATTAAAAATAATTTTTTTGTAATAATTTTTTATATACATCGCTAAAAATTAACAATTAATTACTTTTTTTTGTCATGATTTTTATAAACTGTCCCTAAAACTTATAATTAGTGACCTTTTTTATGACAAATTTTTCTCATCGGACCTATTAGATAATAAGTTTACTTATTCAGACTTACATGTAAGTACCCAAAAAAATAATTACGCAAATATAGAGTACAAGTTACACTTGCATCCTCCCAACATTTCACTTAGATCAACAAATCACTTGCACCTCACATATTTTTATAATTTTTTTTGTCTGTCTCACTATTTTGAAATAATCCTTATATATATTAATTAAAAAAAATCAACTAAAGAGCAAAACATTTTGAAAAAACATGTCACTTTTTTTAGTTGGATCCCAAACCACACCTAACAAATGGAAAAAGGAAGTTGATAAACAACAGAGTTGAGTTAATTCGAGTGAATAATTTTCTACGGACGACAGATACAATGAGAAATAGGTTGTGCAGACAAAAATTAAAGAAGTGTCGCTAATGCCACCATCATAAAGAATGTCAAACCTTTTTTTAAATTTTTTTAAAAATTCATTTCTTTGTAAAGAGTCGAACTAATTACTTCACAGTACAAAGTGATGCTACATAATTATTAAATTAAATGATATGCCAGACTACATTTATTTTATTGGATAATCCTTTGTAGCTCGAAAGATCTCTGCCCCGAATGGCTCAAATGTCCAAAACAACGTCGTTTTGGACAAATTTTTTTTTTCTTTCTTTCCTCTTTTATATTTGAAACAGAGGAAGAAGGAAGAGAGAGAGTGAGAGAAAGAGAGAGAAGAGAAAAGAAAGAGAGGGAGGGCGAACACAGAGAGCGAGAAAGAGAAAGAGAGAGGGCTGGTGATGGTGATGGCGATAGGCGACGGTACGACAATGGGCGACCATGTAGATCTATGTTTGGTTTTTTTTTATTTTGTTTTGATTTTGAAAACTTGTGTTTGATGATGATGATGATGATGATGATATTGTGTGTTGTTGTGGTTATTGTTGATGATGATTTGAACAGTCTGATTAGTTTTGGTTGTTGATGATGATGTCTGATTAGGTGGGTTTGATTTTTTGGATTGGTGATGGCGATAGGCGACGGTGCGAGACGGTGATGGGCAACGGTACGACGATGGGCGACCATGTAGATCTATGTTTGGTTTTTTTTTTATTTTTTTATTTTAATTTTGAAAATTTGTGTTTGATGATGATGATGATGTTGTGTGTTGTTGTGGTAGATCTGTGTTTGTTTTTTATTTATTTATTTTATTTTAATTTTGAAAATCTATGTTTGATGATGATGATGTTGTGTGTTGTTGTGGTTATTGTTGATGATAATTTGAACAGTCTGATTGGTTTTGGTTGTTGATGATGATGTCTGATTAGGTGGGTTTGATTTTTTGGATTGGTTTTGGTTGTTGATGATGATGTCTGATTGGATGATTCTCTCTCTCTCTCATCCTCCTCTTTTCTTCTTTCTTCTGCCAGTTATGAAAAAAAAAAAAATTCAAAACGACGTTATTTTGAATTCGAGCCAATTTCGAGCTCGGAAGTTTCGAGCTACATAGTGGAACCATATTTTATTTTCCTATTCTTCTTCCAGTTCTCAATTTTTTTTGGACCAACGACAATTTGACACGTGGCAAAGCTTCCTATGAAAATTTTGGTGACCTTCCTCCCTCTTTTCAATCATTATTGAAGTAATCTAAAAAAATCAAGTAACATTACTTATGTAATAATCTGAACCAATGGTATAACTGAAAATTTTGTCTTTAAAATATGATAATTTACCATTGTTAAGTAGCTTGGAAATAAGGAATAATCCGATTAATATAAATTGTAATTTTTTAATTGTCAAAATATCACAAAACACAATTTTAGAAAAATTACCAAAAAAAAAAAATTCTCAAGATTTGAGCATTATAACAAAATAAATTTTTAATTTTTAATTTTATCAATTTAAAATTTAAAATTTTAATTTATTTTCAACATAAGCTATTTGTTTATTTTCATTGATTAAAATCGATGAAAAAATAGATATTTTAATCATTAAAATTAATAAAAATAATATTTTAAACATTTTATATATACAATTTAATGACTAAAATATTAATTTTACTTAACAAAAATAAATAAATGACTTAAATTGAAAATAAATTAAAACATTAAAATTTAAATTGATAAAACTAAAAATTAAAGCTTTTTATTTTTATTTTTATTTTTTTTAATTATAATTTGTCTCTAAAATTTCTAATAATTCTTCCTTTCCTCGTAGACTTCACAAACCAAAAGCTGTCTCTGTTTCACATTTTTCTCAGGCAAAGAGACTCTGTTCATCTGGTGAGCTTAGCATTGTCTTCTTGAGTTGAAAGACTTGAAAGGGTTAGGCTCTCCTCACTCTCCTCCCTCTCCTCCCTCACTTGTACACTTAAAACCCAAATGCCCCTCTTGGTGCTTCTTTGACCGTTGAAGAGGAAGCAGCTCTCTTGATGTCTTGTTCACTTGGAGGATTTCTCAATTTTTTGGGTAAAACTCAATCCCCTCATCTCATCTCTTTGATTTTGTGGTAAAACTTAAAGGGTAGGATTTTCTAAAGTAAACATGTTTAGGGTGTTCTTAATTTTAAAAGCATTTTTTGTTATTTTGTTCTTGGATGAGGAATTTTGTGATGTTCCATGTATGTGTTTTATTTTCAATATTAGGTAATTTTAAAAAAAATCATGAAAATGGGATGTTTGATGCTACCACTTGTTAAGAGGTGTTTTATCTTGAAAGTCTA
This sequence comes from Camellia lanceoleosa, assembly GCA_025200525.1. Classification (NCBI taxonomy): domain Eukaryota; kingdom Viridiplantae; phylum Streptophyta; class Magnoliopsida; order Ericales; family Theaceae; genus Camellia; species Camellia lanceoleosa. The sequence continues at coordinate 44,800,825 of CM045760.1, forward strand.
TGAAAAAAGGAGTACTCAAAATTAGTTTATCTTGAATGGCATAACCCCTAAAAGGAGTACAATTGGGGTTAATCACGATGCAGATTGTAGGATGTTACAATTGTATAACCCCAATTGGCCCAAACAATCCGGATCTCATTAGGATCTTAAATTGTATAACCCCAGTTGAGCCAAACAATCCAGATCACTTTATGATCTTAAATTTTGTAGAATCGTACTACGATCATAATTCTACTACGATCCCATTCCAACCAAAAATTTTTTTTTTGTTTTTTATTTCTTATATTTGGCCATAAATCCCTCTGGAAGCATCAACTCTAATAAATTTTAGCATAGAAGATGCCTTGTATCAAATTATCATTTTTTTTATAATGATTTTAAAATTATTTTACATAAATTATTATTATAGATAATTTTTCAATTTATTTTGCACTGAAATTATGATCCGATCCAAGACTCTCTCCCAAAGATCCCACATAGGATCCCAATTTTAACAACCTTGTGTTAATGGTTGTTAAGATCGAGATTCTACGTAGGATTGGTGAGAGGGTATTGTGGATCGGATCGGTCATAGGATTGGATCAAAGATCATAGGATTGTACCTCCTATTTAAAATAAGGTAAAAATACAATATATATCAAAAATAAGGTGAAAAATGACAAATCTTACACTATCCCACACGATCCTACTATAACACTATCATTTTGACAATATAGAATTGTATGATCCTACAATCTGCATTGCTATTTTGATAACCATGATGTAAAATGAAAATTTTGAAGTATTAGGTGTTATATGCCATGTTATTGAAATGTATAATTTTTCTAAACATTTTGGTAGATTAGGGCTTTATTTTTAAAGCCATGTACCTTTGAAACTTTATTTTAGATCAATTTTGTAAAGTATGTGATTTATGCTTAGAGGAGTAAGTTCACATGATTAATATGCTTTGGATGACATTTTATAGTTTAGTTGTCAAAGGTGGGAGATTGGATGTCAAGTAAGTGACATTTTTATTGAAAATAATGAAGTATATGAATTAGTGCTTGTTTGTGTGCTCACATGCTTTATAATTTTCTAAAATGATTTTGGAAGTGAATGCTTAGGTTAGGCTTTATTTTAATGAACCTGTAACCTTAGAAAAAAAGAGGGGGGGGGGGGGGGGGGGATGTAATGGTTGTTGTTGATATATTGAAGTTTATGTTTTGTTTCGGAAAAGATGAATTTTATTATGAAATTTTAAAAGTTGGAAACATTGCCAACATGTTTAGATGATTGTCAAATAAAATGAAATTTGAATCAAGATTAAAATTAACGGGTTTGCAAGTTTCAAAACTGGAATGAATTCCTTTGACTGTATTTTGGTTCATTGAACCCTAACGTAATCATGGACTTTTTTAATTGGTTTGACTTTTTAGGTTCTTTTAGTTCATCTCATTAGGTTTAGAAATCCTGGGTGTGACATAATATGTGATATAATTAACAATGCAAAAATGGCACATGCTACTAAAAGAAGGACTACCAGTTACAGAAAACAATATTTTTTGCATAATTGCGGAACAAATAGTTTGACCCTCAAGAAATAAAGTTTATTACTGGAACTCTAATGCCAAAGATAACTGTTGCACATAGGTCTCAAGGTATTTAGATAGAGGATGATGCTTTGATTTAAAAAAAAAGAAAAAAAGAAAAGAAAAAAAAGATGACAACCTTCCTAACTAAAATTTCATAAAAATAAACCAAACAATAAATTATATAGCATCAATTTTTAAAAATGAGACAACTACAAAGCCCAAATTGCATTCACCCGAGTCAAATTTAATTGTTATCATCTGTTGGATTAAAAATGGAAACTTGATGGATATCAATTTTGAAAAGGGGCAAAACAACTGGAATGGAGAGAATTTCACCAATGGCATTTACTCAATGGTAAACAATAAACAAAGGGTTTAAGGGATGAGTCTGATTTTCTTTCACAAGCTCAGAGTGTGAACAGTACACATTTTTTGATTGGTGCAAGGCGAAATAGTGGAACCTTGATGAAAATCAATTCTGAAAATTCTTTTGTTAGTAGTTAGTAGCTAGAGTGAGTTAGTTGCACTCTAGAATGACCTGTAAACAAGTATTAATAGGCATCTAATTTATTCAGCTATGCAACCCAATAGAGGCAAATAACATGAAGTGAGAACATATTTTTCATCTTCTTTGTCACAATAAAAACCCACAATTTTTTGTAACAAATTTCCCGATTTTTACAAATTTCTGCACAGAACTTCTCTTCCCTAACTCTCCTGAATTCTTGCTGCCCCATCACACCCTGCAACAACCTAACAGTGGTATCAAAGCATTGAAGGTCCTACAAAACAAAACAGCTAAGGTCCAAACACTACAACAAAAATATACTTTAGTGGCACTACACTAGTGGCATATTTTTAGAAAATGCCACAAAAAATTATATTTAGTGGCACGTTTTTGAAAAATGCCACAAAACGACAAACATAAAAGGCTCTAGTGACATTTCAATGAACAAGTGTCACAAAACTACAACAAAAACATACTTTAGTGGCACTACACTAGTGACATATTTTTAGAAAATGCCACAAAAATGATATTTAGTGGCACGTTTTTTAAAAATGCCACAAAACGACAAACATAAAAGGCTCTAGTGACATTTCAATGAACAAGTGTCACAAAACTATAACAAAAACACACTTTAGTGACACTATACTAGTGGCATGTTTTTAGAAAATGCCACAAAAATAATATTTGGTGACACATTTAGATAAATGTCACAAAGCCACAAACATATAAGGCTCTAGTGGCATTTCAATAAAGAAATGTCACATCAATTTTATGGCATTTTATAAAATAATGACACAAAAAATTATGTTCGTGACATTTACCAACATATGCCACTAAACTTTAGTAGCAATGGTATTTTTTTTTAAAATGTCAGGACACTAGGTAGGTGCAAATTATTTTTTATGGCATTTAGGTGAAAAGTTTCATAAACAAATATTTTATAGCATTTTGAGAAATGCCACTAAATCAAAAACTTTCCAAGCTTATAATGGCAATTTTGAAAAAAACAAAAAATGCTAATATATTTTTAAAATTTTTACAATGCAGTAAATGATTAAAAATAAATAAATTAAACTCAATATATACTATAGAAAAAAGCATATTCGGCGACTAAATTTCCTGACCAAAAAAAATTTGGTCGCTGAAAGTATAGCTTTCAGCAACCAAAACAGCATTAGTAGCCAAAAGTAAAGTTTTTTGGCGACTAAACAATTTTAGTAGCCAAAAGTCTACAATTGGCGACAAAAACTAAGTTTGGTCGCTGATTATATGGGTTTTAGTGACAAAAAAAATTTTAGTAGTCCAAAGTAAAGCTTTTTAGTGACTAAAAAAATTTTAGTAGCCAAAAGTCTATAATTGGCGACTAAAAAATAAGTTTAGTCGCCAAAAATGGTTATTTTTAGTGCGGGAGAACTAAAATCCTAAGGTGGGAATTAAATTTTTTGGCGACCAAAATTTTGGTAGCTGAAAGTGCATCTTCGGTGACCAAATCCGATTTTGGTCGGCAAAAGTTAAGTTTTTTAGCAACTAAAAAATAATTAGTAGCCAAAAGTATAAAATTGGCGACCAAAAAATATTTTTAGTCTCCAAAAGTGGTCTTTTTTTATTTTACTAGTAAATAGTTTATTTTACATAAATTATGTTCAATAAAATAATTATGCTTATACATATACTTTTATATTAATATAGATGTATGTACTATATAAATAATATATGTTGCATATATAATCATATGGTGCTATAGAGGTGTAGTGGGAAGAGTGTGGTGTATAAGGTTTATGGTGCGGGAGGTTGGCAGTTCGAGTCTCTGCAAGAGCATATCAAATTGTTCTATAACGAATTATCGTCGCGAATAGCACTTGATAATGTCACGAATAGTGCCTACCATGACATTAAAGTGTCACTGAAAGGTTTTAGTCTTGATGGTGTAATGACACTTATAAGTGTCACTAACTCTTTTTTTAATGGCGCTTGATAGTGCCACAAATAATATCTACCATGGCATTAAAATGTCATTGAAAGTTTTTAGTCATGATGGTGCAGTGGCACTTGCAAGTATTTATCGTGGCACTCGTATCTACCGTGGCACCGATAGAAGTGACACTTGTTCAAAATGCCACAAGACTAAAAAATGTCATTAGAAGAATAGTTTTATGGCACTTTCAAATGTCACTAAACTAAGAAAATGTTGTAGTGAAAAGTCCAAAGAATGGCAGCAAGTTCCAGCATTACAACCTTCAAATATTCACCAGCTGGACTACCAATTTTTGGAGGAGAAAATTACAATTTTTGGAGCACTCAAATGAGAACCCTTTTCAAATCAGAAGATCTGTGGGATTTGGTTGAAAATAGCTATGAAAGCTCTCAGAGCCAAGAAGAATATTCAGCATGGTCAGAGGCAAGGAAGGAGAAGTTGAAAGAAAATGAGATGAAAGATGCCAAAGCCTTGTACTACATTCAACAAGCAAAGATAACGGCTGCAACAAAATCCAAAGAAGCATGGGAGATTTTGAAGAATGAGTTTCAAGGATCGGCGAAGGTTATCGTTGTCAAACTTCGAACACTATGGAGAGAATTTGACAATTTGATGATGAAGGAAGGTGAGTCCGTCGAAATTTTCTTTTCAAGAGTTTTTACTGTCATTGAAGGCTTGTGGAGGTATAATACAAGATAAGAGAGTAGTAGAAAAAGTCTTGAGAAGCCTTCCTATTAAATACGATTGTGTGGTGGCCAGCATAAAAGAATCTGCAACACGCAGTCCTATGCCATTTCGGTTTGAGAACATGTGGTTGCAACACGCGGGTTTTCTAGACCTGGTTCGTGGTTGGTGGAATAGCTACAAGGTTCGTGGTTCTCCTAGTTGTGTGTTGGCTCAAAAATTGAAGATGTTGAAAGTGGCCTTAAAAAATTGGAATAAGGACATGTTTGGTCGGCTAAAGGGCCAAAAAGCTGCAGTGGTGTCTTTATTTCAATCCTTTGATGAGATGGAGGTGCAAGCTGAGTTGCCTATTGATGCCGGTATTCGTAAGGAGGCGGCTAGACAAGATTTTGTTCGTATATCCCGTATGGAGGAGGTTTGTTTTCGTCAAAAGTCTCGATATTTGTGGTTAAAGGATGGGGATCGAAATACGAAATTCTTTCACCGTATGGCTAATGCTCATCAAAGGGTTAATCAGATTAGTAGGTTATGGGTGAATGGTCGGGAGTTGCACATCGATAGAGAGATTAAGGACGGGGTAGTGGGTTTCTATCAGCATTTATTCCAGCCTCAAGAGGGGGTTTGGCGGCCGGGTTTGGAAGGTGTTCAGTTTGCTTCGATTTTGGGCGAGGATCAGGAGAGTCTGGAGCGAGCTTTTACAGAGGAGGAGGTGTTTGGAGCTTTGCGGGCTATGAGTGGGGATAAAGCCCCAAGTCCGGATGGTTTCACTATGGCTTTCTTCCAGCATTGTTGGAGTGTGGTTAAGGGTGATATCATGGCAACTTTGGCGGATTTCCTGGTGTCTGGGCATTTTGAGAAAAGTTTCAATGCAACATTTTTGGCTTTGATTTCGAAGAAAGGAGAGGTTGATGATATTCTGGATTTTAGGCCTATAAGTTTTTGGGGAGTGTGTATAAGTTACTGGCTAAAGTGTTGGCAAATCGTTTGCGAGGCATTTTATCGACTGTGGTGTCAGAGTCTCAGAATGCGTTTGTTGGGGGGAGGCAGATTTTAGATGCAGTTCTGGTTGCCAATGAGTGTGTGGATTCTCGGATTCGCCATGGGCGCCTTGGTTTGATTTGTAAACTGGATATTGAGAAAGCGTATGATAATGTTAACTGGGAGTTCCTCTTGTATGTAATGGATCGTATGGGCTTTGGTGCGAAGTGATGTCAGTGGATCAAGTTCTGTATCTCGACTGTGTGGATGTTGGTGTTGATTAATGGGACTCCGACGGGCTTCTTACAGACTCATCGAGGCCTTCGGCAGGGGGATCCTTTGTCCCCCCTGCTATTTCTCTTAGTGATGGAGGCGTTGAGTCGTTTGTTGGATAAAGCTGTGTGCGAAGGCTTCTTAGAAGGTTTTGTTGTGGGGTCACTGGCAGGGGTTCCTTTGGGGGTTTCGCATTTGTTATATGCGGATGACGCCTTGATCTTCTGTGGTGCAGAAGCTGTGCAGGTTGATTATTTGCGTTGTGTTTTGCTTTGTTTTGAGGTGGTTTCGGGCCTTCGTGTTAACTTGCGGAAGTCGGAGCTCATTCCAGTGGGGGCGGTTGCTAGGTTACTTGTTATGGCTGCAGTTTTGGGGTGTAAGGTCTCAGTTTTGCCAGTGTCCTATTTGGGTCTGCCTTTAGGGGCTTCTTTTAAGGCAAAGAAGGTATGGGATGGAGTAGTGGAACGGGTCCAACGTCGTTTGGCAGGTTGGAAGTGCCAATATCTTTTGAAAGGCAGCCGTTTGACATTGCTTAAGAGTGTGTTGAGTAGTATTCCCACTTATTTCATGTCGGTCCATGTTATTCTAGTGTCAGTGGCACATCGGTTAGAAAAGCTTCAGAGGGATTTTTTGTGGGGGACTGGTGGTGATGATTTTAAGTATCATTTGGTTGATTGGGGTCAGGTTTGTCAACCCAAGCGAGTTGGAGGGCTGGGGTACATCGGTTGGTGACTTTTAACCGAGCTTTGTTAGGGAAGTGGCTTTGGCGTTTTGCTTTGGAGCCTTACAGATTGTGGCGGCAGGTGGTGGCGTCTAAATATGGGTTGGGCAGAGGGAGTTGGGTTTCTGGGTCTGTGACCTGTACTTATGGGTGCGGTTTATAGAAAGGTATTTGGTTGGGAAGGGTAGAGTTTTGGAAATGGATAAGGTTTAAGTGGGGGAGGGGAGTAGGGTGCGGTTTTAAAAAGACCTGTGGTGTGGGGAGTTGGTGTTGGAGACTTGTTTCCCGTTGATTTTTAATATTGCATTAGATCAAGATGCTTTGGTGGCTTCTTATTTGGATGGTGGGGGCGTGGTAGTTTGGGATGTTTAGTTACGGCGACAAGTTCATGATTGGGAAGTTGCTCAGTTGGTGGAGTTGTGGGGTTTTTTATATGGTCTGGGAACGATCGGGGTGGGCCCCGATGTATTGGTATGGAATAGGTTGGGGGCACAGGGGCGGTTTACTGTAGCCTCATTTTATCAGGGGTTGATGGGAGATGCTGGTTGGGTCTTCCCTTGGAAAAGTGTTTGGGTTCCGGGGTTCCGACTAAGGTTGCCTTTTTTATGTGGACGGTAGCTTTAGGTCGGAATCTTACTTTGGATAATTTGATGTGGCGGGGGCACATCCTTATGAATCGGTGTTGTATGTGTTGCGCAGATGCGGAGTCAGTGAATCATTTGTTTCTTCATTGCTCGGTGGCTTCGCATTTGTGGGGCTTCGTTTGTTCACTCTTTGGCCTTGCTTGGGTTCAGCCACAAGGAGTGTTTGATTTCCTTTGGGCTTGGCGGGGCGTTCGTCTTGGCCGGCGGCGGTGCTGAGTTTGATTATTGGCTTCGTTCTGCTTGATGTGGTTGCTTTGGTTGGAACGGAATCGTCGTACCTTCTTAGCGGTTTCTCATAGTGTTTCTTGGTTACAAAGTCGTCTTTTTATAGTTTTGTATAGTTGGTTGGAAGGGAGGGTCGATCCGGATTTATTTGAGTTTTTAGATTTTCTAGATGCGGTGATTGGTTAGTTCTGGTTTTCTTGGTTCCCTTTCTGGGTGGTTCTTTTGTATTGGTTGCATCGTCTTGATGCTTTTTTAATAAAATCTGCTTATTTATCAAAAAAAAAAAAAAAAAAAGAATCTGCAAATTTATCAACTCTTAGTTTACATGAACTATAATGGGTTTCCTTCAAGTGGGTGAAGAGAAAATGAATAGATTTTCTGATCAGTTGGAGCAATCTTTTCAAACAAAGATGAATATGTCAGAGAATAAGGATGGAGGAAACAAGAAACAAAATCAAGGCAATCAATTTCAGAGAGGCCAATCTAATCGTGGCCACAGAAGAGGAGGAAAAAGGCATACTCAATGGCCTGCAAGAGGTATATCACAATCTGAATCTCGCTGCAAATTTTGCAAGAATACTAATCATGGAAGCATGGACTGCCATTTCCAAAAATGCACAAGATGCAAGAATCCTAACCATCTTGGAAAAGATTGTTGGTTTCGTATAAAGGATGAAGCTAACTTTTCAGAAAAGCGTGAATCTTTAAACCAACAGTTCTATCCTTACATAAACGCTCAACAAGACGCACAAGACACGTGCTATATTGAAAGCAGATGCAGCAACCATATGACGGGAAACAGTAGCAGCTTTGTTAGCTTGGATGAAGGAGTAAAATCCTAAGTAAAGCTTGGAGATATGAAGGTTCAGAACATTAAAGGAAAGGGCACCATTGCTGTGCAAACAACGGGAGGTAACACCAAGCTAATCCATGACGTTTTTTATGTTCATAGTTTAACTCAAAATCTATTAAGGGTGGGGCCAATTGATACAAAAAAAAAGGATATTTGGTGAAATTTGATGAAGGTGAATGCACTACACTTGATAAGAAGGATAATAAGAAAATTGCTCGAATAAATATGGCCACCAATAATGTGTTTACTCTCACAATGCCAGTAAAGGCAAGCTATGCCTTAGACGCTGAAGACATGGATCAATACATGACATGGCATTTGAGATATAGTCTTTTGTCAACTTGTCTACAAACCAACCCAACCTGCCTATATGTGTATGAAAAAATTACCTTGCACTTGCTTACAAGCAATCTCTCCTTAACCTTAATGCCATTAATCAGATGATACTCACCCCTTATTTTTATCGCTTATTTTATTTTTATTTTTTTTGCTTAATTTGATTCTTTTGTATATTATTTTGTGAAGTATGAGTTCGACTAACATCATATATTGATTAATATATTTGTTGTGTTGGGATGTGGAATAAATAATTTTTTTTTTTTTTTTTTTTTTTTTTTTTGCTGTTGAAATTAAAATATAGAAAAAAGATTAAAAAAATGAAGATGTTAAGGTTGTATGTTCAGACCTAAACCGACCCACACACACCCCTACTCAAGAGTCACATAATCATGTAAAGTTTCAAGTGATTGTGACTCTTGGGGCGTTGGCACAATGCCGAGGGAGTTTTTTTTCCCACGCCCTTTTTTTTCTTCAATTGACATCATTATTCAATTCAGACTTTTTTTTTATTTTTGGCACACCACTCAATGCCCATAGTCTTATCTTCAAGCGAACCTAACCCTTTCCCCTCTGCAACCCTCATCAGTGTAGCCCTCATGCTTGCGCAGCCCCTCCTGTCCCTGTTGCCCACTGCCTAACCCCCACCTCCTCCCCTGTTGTCCCCTCTCCATCGCCTGCACCTCCTTCTTCTTTTCCTTTATTAGGGGCTACTGAGGGGAGTTACGGTGGTGGGCAGGTAGCGGAATCACGATTATGTGACGATGGCGATAGCAATGGCTAGGGTTTTGTAGTGGCAAGGGTTGGTGGCTAGCAATGGTGGGGTTAGGAGGGAAGGTGTGTATCTTTTGTCCTTGATGGTAATTTGCTTGTGAGGCACAATCGTAATTAAAAACATAAAAAAATGGTGTGAACTAAGGAGGATGGTGTGTAGAATCTCCTCAATGTCAAGGACCACCAAATAACTTCTCTAGCAACAGACCTTTTATCAGGGAAGTTTCCCGAGAGGTACAAAGATGTTACTTGCCAGGCATTCATTTAGCCATCCAACCATCTTAAACCCACTTGGATGGAATTAATACAAATGGCTTAATATGCATGATGAATGCTGGACAATCCAAATCCAAATATGCCAATCAAGCCAAGCTTATCAATTTCTTAGTATATATGATCAATTTACTATTCTATTATGAATTTTTTAATAAAATATTTTGATTTTTGAAACTAATTGGATACTTTATTTTTTAATCAAATTTTAGGAGACCATAGTGCCAATTTTGCATACCTTTACTAGGGCAAATGCATGTCCAGCCAAACTTATTATAGAATTTGTAGTTGTTATATATTTGTTAGGATCTTTCTACAATATATTTCATGGTGAACTTAATTACATTTGGTTTTGCATCTTTAAAACAGCCATGGAAGCATCAACTTCTTCTGAGGTTAACTTTCAGATTCCAGCCATTCCATCTGGAGATGACGTCAAATCAACCGTCTCAGGTTTTACAATGTAAGTTAGTAGAAAAATATTGGGTTAAGAAGTATTCTTATGCAGGTTTTATTTATTTATTTGTGTAGTTTTATGTTTACAATTTGTCTATGAAAGGCAAAAGAATATTCATCTATGTTCTTTTTCTACTTATTAATCCGCATGTGTTGTGCTCAGTGTTTCATTTTTATCCCAAGTCCAGATAAAGAGGTTTGTGTAGCGTGGAAATCCCTGTGATATCTCTCACTAGCATTTTTCATCAATAAAGTGCTCTTTTTTGCTAATTAAAAAAAATAATAATAATTTATTCTTCAATAGTTCTCGTATTTTACATATATATATATACAATTTTCTATACATTCAGAGAGTAAAAGAAATGTTTCAGAATGCGGTTTTGTTTTGCACTAGTTGATTTGGGTTCCCTTGCCTAGTTCGGATATGAATGCTTCTGATCTTACTACTATCTATCATATGACACCTTGTACAGTTCTTTTCAATCTGAAGCTGGATCAAAAGTCGGTTCACTTCCATTGATTTCAAGCCTTGATGGTCTAGGAAAGCTGCAATCTGTTAAAGGAATGACTATCCAAAAAGCTTTTGGAATGTTGGACGTTTTGAAACAATTGTTCTTCTCTTGCACTTGGACACGATCCATTTCCCACTTGGGATTGCATTAACTCTTGAATCACGTCCTAAAAGGCATTATGCTTTCAATGATGAGAAGCAATTAATGATGTGAGGTACACTCACAACTAATGTTTTAAATAGCACAACAAAGGTATTGGATGACGCGGCTGTAAAAATTTAAAAATCATCCGCTATAAAAAGAACTGGCCTGACTTGTCATCTCTGAATTGGGTCACAAGTTAGCTATGAAGTGATACATATCACTAACCAGTCGATATGCATGTGATTTTATTCCCTCTGCTATACCGGAGTCGGTATTAGAGGCCATCAAAACAATTCGTATCAGCCGGTATTGGTATATATCATTCAATATTTAAAATAATTTATAGGACCAAGTTGCTTATCTTTTTCTTGAAAAAAAAAGTATGATTTGGGTTTGAATAGAAAGAATGAAAGACTCTTAGTAAATCACGCAGAAGGTTCTGAAAAGTAATTGCGGTCGCCATAATCGTGGCGGTGACGCGATTGCGAGGTGTAAAAGCCGTAGCATAACGGTTGCGGTAACCGAAACTGTGAATTTTTTTATTTTTCGCACAATTTGAAAAAAGCTTACTAATACTTATATTTTTTTTTCCATGATCATATTTATTGGGTTTAAAATAAATATTGATCAATTTTTGTAAATTTTTAAGTATGATCCAATATATTTTATATTTTTAAATTATTAGAAACTGAGTTTTTTACATTTTATTTTATTAATTAATGACTTTATATTATACAAAAAATCAATCACTAATTAATATATATAAGATTAACAATGACAACAGTAAGAAAACAAATAAGAGCCTAAATATATATATATATATATTTTAATCAAGCCAAGTACATAATGACCACACTTATTATTATTATTATTATTATTATTATTATTATTATTATTATTATTTTCAAACAATATATAGATAGACACACAAACAAAATCGTTGAGTGATCGCAGCTGAATAGAATAGCATAGGTCTTACATGTTCAACAAATCAATAACATGTTCTTTATCTTTCCTCTTCTCTCTCTCTATCTTTTGCTCCTCCATCTTCTCTCTTTATCTTTCCTTTTCTCTCTATCCCTTTTTCTCCATTTTTAGCTTTTTTTTTTTTGTGTGTTTTTTTGAAAGATGCAGTTCGGAACCGTTACGTAACGGTGTGTAAAAGACCGTTATGGCACCGTTACGACCGCTACAATTGACACACCTGTGAATTTCAATCACACTGCAAAAGTGGCCGTTAAGGGTGGCAGTGGCCCCGTTTGGTGTAGCTGTTAAAACAGCTTATAGATTATAACTTAACAGATTATAGATTATGACTTTAATCAGAAGTTGTTAATCTGTTTGGTGTAGCTGTTGGATTATAGATTTAAGTTGCTAAGTAGTGTTTGTTAAATAAGCTGTGAAATAGCTTTTTCAATTAATTTTTATTTTTTATTTGTCTACATTTCTCATAAAAATAATAATAATAATCTATAGTCCATTTGAGTCTTTTTCTATTTTTAAAAAAATAAAAAATAAAAAAATTTAAGAGTATAACCATAAATTAACATGTCCACAGCAGAAGCTGATAATCAAAAGTAAGGGGTGAACAGCTTCTCAGAATCAACTTTTTTGAGTTAAAATAAACTGTTAGAATCAGAAGCTGTTTAAAATAAGTTTAATCAAACAGTCCAAAATAACTTTTTCAAAGCTAAAAGCCATAAGTTGGCTCTGAAAAGCTGAAACAAACACCCCCAGTAACCACCACAACCGTTATGTGTGGCCGCTTTTTAAAACCTTGATCGCACACAAAAATATTATTGGCTGATCATTTGAATCATTTAATCATGTGACAAGGAGCTTAATGTTTTAAGCAGTTATTGTCATGAACATTCTTTTCATCAATTTATGTCCTCTAAATCTATTCGGCCCATTTTGTATGTAGAATGTGGTGAAGGTTGTAGCAACTCATGAAGAGATGTGGAATGCTTTTCTAAACGTTAATGAAGTACAGGAAAGGACCGAAAAATTTTCTCTCTCTAAAATGAGAGCGCTCTCTGCCTACTGGTAGTTCTTAGGGTTTATCTCTTGGTGTCTCTCTTTAGTTTTCTTTACTTGTGGGTGGTCTTGTATAGCTTCGTCGGTCGACTAAAGGTGACTTTAGCTGGAGTATGAAGTCTTTCGAGATGCCGGAGGTCACGGATGAGTGTGAGGATGTTTTACACTGGTGTCTAGTAAGGAAGGTTCTTGCTCCCAAAATCTTGAACAAACCAGCTGTTAATAAAATCCTTCTTGCTGCTTGGAAGACCAGAGCAGGTGTATCTATTACTCCTTGGAAGGAGAACATCTATCTCTTTTAGTTTGAAGATTTGGAGGATCGTTCTACGGTCCTCTTGGAGGCCCCGTGGTCCGTTATGGGAAGTCTTTTGGTCCTTCAGATGCTGCAGCTGGGGATGGCCATAAATGATTTGGATTTTCGATAGAGCCTTTTTTGGGTTCAGGTTCATGGTCTACTGTTCGAAAAAAATGACTCGTGCTCATGGGGAGGTTATCGGCAATAGGATAGGCAGATTAGTTGAGGTTGAAGCTTCCTCAGACAGCCTTCTTATACATCGTAGCTTTTTGAGGCTACGTATCGAGGTTGATGTTACTAAACCTCTGCTACAGGGGTTCATTCTGTATCGCTGTGATAGCTCGGGGCCAATTAGGGATGGTGTCAAAGTTTATTATAAGTATGAGAAACTGACTAAGTTTTGTTACGCTTGTGGTCGCATTGGGCATGATAACTTGTCCTGTAAATTTGTATCACGGGAGGAGGGTCGCAACTCTGGCTATGGTCCAAATCAAAGAACAGGGCTTGCTAGAAGCGTGACCTCGCTTCACAGCCAGAATGCGAGACCTTTGGAGAAGCTTTATGTTGGTCGGGATAAGTCTATGCAACCTATGAGTATTCTGCTAGGCTCTGCGGCAGCACGTTCGAATAGGGACGAAGGGGTTGCAGTGAGTGGGTTAGCTGCACCCAGCTCGCATAACTTGGATGAGAACGTGGAGGTACGATCAGTACGAAATAGGGTAGTGGAATTGGGGGCTACAGATTTTTTTCAATCTGAGGTCCAACGCCCATGCACATCCAGTTCTCCTCTAGAACCTTCATCTTTACTGGACCCCTTCTCGCATGCCTTAAATCTGGTACGTGGACCATCTCACATTTGCAATTTAAATCTTGGGCCAGCTGAAAGTGGTAGGCGTGAACCATACAAATTTGGGCCCCCTTATGGAGAATTCGGTGTTGAGGCCTAAAGCCTCATATTTTGTAACAGAGCCCTTTGAAATTGTTTCTTCTATTTCACAGCCCAAGGTTAACATGCCTTATTCTAACTTAAGTGTGGAGGAACTTAGTTCCAACCCAAGTCCTGAGAGGCCAAGGCCCAGTGACTCCCTTATAGACTCAAGTATTTCCCAGGTGTTCACCTGTCTATCTCTGAAGAGGCCGCTCAGTGAGGAGGACCTGCGTGACCATGTGCCGCTGAAAAAATTGAAGGAGGCTGATTCAGATATAGATGATGTTGTAGCTGACCCCAAGGCTTTGTGTGTTTTTACTCGAAAGCCAAAACCAAGGGCTCTATCTCAGAGAGGAAGTCGTTTGAAGAAGGTCCCCCTTGTTGAGATCCCAATTCAGACTGCAGTCACTGCTGTTATTCCGAGCCCAGGGGGTGTTGTGCCCATGGGTGTGGTTTCTTTGGCGGATAATGATGTTGCACAAAGGTTCTTGGCTTGTTTTCGAACTTGGCCGTCGGAGAGGTGGATACGTCTGGTAATAACAAAAGGTTGGTGGTAGTTGACCCCAAACAGCCACAAGATTCATGTTAATTATCAGCTGGAACTGTCAGGCGTTAGACCGTCCCTTGACAGTCCAGGTCTTACGAGGGTTATATACAACCCATCGGCCTTCGGTGATCTTTTTAATGGAGACAAAGAATAAGAGAGCCAAGCTGGATTGAATCAAGCAGAGCCTCAACTTTCCAAATAGTTGTTATGTTGATCCTATCGGCACCTTTGGCGGTCTAGGCCTCTGGTGGATGGATGGGGGTAGTGGTAGATATCCGGTCTAAATCCCAAAATATTTTTCGGTGTATTTTTTCGCCAATGGCAGGAAGGAGTTGGGCTACCTGTTTTATTTATGCCCCTCCTCGACGGCGGGAAAGGAGAGCTTTCTGGAAATACTTATGTGATATGGCTACGGAGATGCACTATCCGTGGTTATGTGTTGGTGACTTCAACCAAGTGGGTTCTGTTTTGGAGAAGCAAGGTGGCCGGGAATGTCATGCCTCTCAGCTTAGTGACTTTCAAGATATGGTTTCGAATTGCAATCTGGTAGATTTGGGCTTTAAAGGGAATGCTTTTACTTGGTCTAACAACCAGGAGGGTGAGAATCGTGAGAGATTAGACTGGGCCTTGGCTACGGTTGAGTGGAGAGACCTATACCCGAATGCCCAAGTTTTCCATGATATTTGTTTCGGCTCGGATCATTGTCCATTGGTACTTAATTGTTGTGTCCCTCTTGCTCGAGTGCCTAAAAGATTTCATTTTGAAACTTTGTGGACCATTGGCCCAGCATGTGCAGCTACTATTCAATCGAAGTGGGATAAGGATCAAGCAGGCTCTCAGATGTTCAAACTTGTGCAAAAGTTAAAAAAAAGCCAACGGAGTTTATGGGCTTGGAGTGCCAAGGAGTTTGATAATGGGAGAAGGCGTATTGAAAATCTTCGGGGTCAGATAGCCCACTGTAGACACCCTATTTTTGACCGTCCTCAAGACTTGGACGTCACCGCTTGAACACTCGGTGATTATCCATGTTTGCGTTCGTTTGGAGTTCCCGGGGGGCTCGGCTACGTGCCTTGCCTCAGGATCTCCGAATTTGACCGTGTTGTGTCTGGTTTTGCACCAAACACTTATGTTTTGCCTTGGAAGGGCAGGGAATGGCTTATTAGCCATCCCCACACACCACCGGCCCTCCCCTACCATCACCGGCTACACATTGGTTCCACCGGCACTGTTTTGTTAAAAGATTTTGCCAGTCGGCACTGTATGTTGCCGACCGGCACTATTTTGTGCCGATGATCTTTTTTTGTGGCCGGCGTGCATTCTCAGACACCTTCGAGGCATGGTGCATGCCACCGAATGCACCTCACAGCCCCCTGCAGGTGTGGCCATTTTGCACCCTTTGCACCCTTGAACCCTCTAAGCTTCTAGAAGCTTGACCCTTTGGCCAAAGCTTGGAGAAGCTTGCACTGCCTTGGCTTCTCCAAGAAGCCAAGACCCCTTTGCACCCCCCTTTGAACCTTTTCCTTTGCTTAGCCACTAAGTTTGGCCTTCCCTTGGCCTATATAAACACCACCCCTCTCCCTTTGAGGGGGGTTAGCCATTTTCAACACAAAAACCAGAGCTTCTATATCTATATATCTGTGTTGTACTCTCTCTCTTTATATCTCACTCTCTCTCATCCTTGTGTGTGTGTTTTGAGCGTAAATAGTGTGTTTTTACCTCACTTTTGCACTAATACACACACCATTACACCTTAGCTCGAGATTGAGAGACTTGGAGGGTTGTTTGTTGAGTTTTTGGATTGGTTTTGATCACTAGAGGAGGGCTGCACCACCTGTTCTTCAAGTGTTCTTCAAGGGTGAGTTAGTTACTTTAGTTTTCCCATTTTTGCAACTAGTTTTTACCTGTCTTGCTTTGTGTTTTAGGCTTTGTGTATAACTGAAAAAAGTCTTATTTTTTCTTGCTTTTGAACTCTCATTAAGGTTGTTTCATGGTTTGAGTGCAAACTCACCCTCTTAAATCTTATTTTGGCATATTTGGTTGCTTTTCTTTGAAGCCTTGTTTGCTTTGTTGTTTTTGTCTTCTCATCACTGAAAATCAGAGGGTTTTTAGTGTTGAGGAAAGTGTTTTGAAGTCGTGTATAGGGGAAGGACACCCCTCTCCCCTTTGTCTCTTTCTTGTCTTTGTCTTTGACCAAAAGGGTAGCATGCATGAGTAGTTGAATTTGGTTTCATTTCAGAGTTTTTTTGGGTGTTTTAGAGCATGTTTAACCTCTGTCTAATGGTGGTTTTGTAGTCCTTAGCATGCTTTGTATACTTGCTTTGTAAATCCTCCATTTTACCTAGAAACGTGTCATGTGTTTAGCCTTGCGTATCTTCATGTTTTGGCTTAGCTTCTTAAAACTTTTAGTCATGATTTATCATGTGTTAGGTCTGTTGGCCACTGATTTTGTCATGTTTGGCATGATTAGTATAGTTGCTTTGTGTTTTGGCTTGTAAGCCTTGGTTGTATCGGCCTCTAACATGCTTAGTTTAGGTCATTCTCTTGATTTGGCCTTATTTAGGATCCTATTTCAGTCCATAAATCATGTTTATATGTTTGCATATGTGGCTTATTTCATGCTTTTAGGGTGTGCCCTTTTATGCCTAGGAATAGGCCTTATGCATGCTTGTTTGTTCGAAGCATTTTGGGTCTGCCATATCAAGGGATTTGGGTGTATGTTTTTATGCTAGAACTCTGTTTTCATATGTCTAATATGTGCCATGAGTGGTCATGTTGGTGGTGGTGGAATATCCCTTGTTTATGCCTTGGTTTTAGGCCCATTTGTTTGCATGCTTGCATGAGTGTTGATCTACCATTTTGGGCGCATTTTGCCACTGTTTTGGGGAGATTTGAGGTCTGCCCTATTGTGATTAAGTCCACCAGTGCACATTTATTTGATGCTTGTTGCATGCTTGGTCAATGTAGTTTTGACATATGACAATCCTAATGCCTTAAGTGCCCATGTTTGCATCACACTTTGTATCTTGCATACCTAGTATTGCATACTTGTCACAATATGTTGCATTACATTTGGCATGTTTTGCATTTCATCTCACATTGCACCTTTTGAGCCATGTTTGCATAACATGCATTGCATTACTTGGTTTGGGGTGTCAAATCAAGTGTGAGAAATGAGGGGTGTTTGTACTTCAAGTGACAAAACACACCTCAAATCTCATGTCACTAGGGCCCTTGATCTTGACATGATAGGGACTTGGTTCTCATTTTGTATGTTGCATGCATTTTTACATTGAAATGCAATCTTGGTTCCTTGGGTTATCATGCATCAAGATGCATAATTGATGGCCCAAGAACCAAGGGTCATGCTTCCTTGAGTCCCATACATGATAGGGGGCATTGGCCATGCTTATATTTGCTCAAAAACTCCATGCCATGCACTGTCTGTCTGCTGTTGCTGTCAAACTGTCCTCTGCAGGAATTTTGTGCCGACCGGCAGTATATAGTGCCGACCGGCACTATATAGGTGGCCGATAACCTCATGGACAGCCGGTGACTATTTTGGAGGGCCGGTGAACATTTCCTCCAGCCGGTGGTATACAACAGCATGAAAGGAAGGCATTCTGGGACTTAGGCAATTTTTGGAGAGACAGGGCAGTAAAAACAGAGGCAGCAGTGCCATGGCGCGGGTTTCCGGGCAAGTCGGATTCGAGCATGCATCATTCGCGCATCCCGAGGCAGGGCTGAGGCCCCTTTCTTTTTACATTGAATTCAATTTGATAATTAGAAATTCTGTAATAATTCATTATGTATCTGGATCAGATATTTTTTGATCAGATATTCTTTTGGTCCCTCCGAGTGAGGGCGTATTTGTAATAAGTGTGCGTGAGTGGGTGTATGTCTTCCAATCCTCATTTCTTTCTTCCTTTTTATTTACCTGCTTATGATGGTAGATTAGGGCACGTTTATTTTAGCATACCTTATGCAATGCATGCGTGCATCCATACATTTGTCTTACATGCACCGGGCTCGGTACATCACGCTAACTGCATTGTATTTCAATTTCCAAATTGAATACTTGTTACTTGTAGCATTTCACATGCCATGTTTAGGATAGCGGAGCCTGTCTAATTGCACTCTGTATGTGTTGCATTAGTCATCTTAACATGAGCTAGGTCATGCATATTTTGCTAACTAGTTTATTGTTTTGGCACGGAGTACTAGGTAAGTTTTTATGCTTTAGCATCCCACATGCGTGTGAATGTTAACATGATAGTAGGCTCACCATGCGGCTAGTTGCATATGTAATATAACTGTTTGAATGCCTGTGGGTGGAGGTTGGATTGCTTGAGTTGGAATAACTCATTGAAATCCGTATTTTAGCCTACTGGCGAGTAGCAATTTCAAATTGTTTTCCAAACAAACGGATATGCAATGTTTGTTTCCAAATTAGGCAATCTAGTCTATACTTGTTTGCTGTGAGCATAACATAGTAATTCTAGGTTAATAATTGGAATAAGAACACATAATGTTTTCAAAAAACGGATATCACGGTTAGTAGAGGCCGGTCTTCGGACCGGGCGAGAGGGGGTGCTCATAGCTGACCTTCCCCGATCGTACCCAAGCTCTCGAGCCAAGACAACTTTGGTGATGACAGACACGTGGCCTTCGGCACCGAGTCAGGGTTTCCTAAATTTCCCATTTTAAAAATATTTAGGTGGCGACTCTGTATCTGGCAAAGCAGTCCATGTTTGGCACTACTTTTCAAAAAATCTGTTTTCCCAAAACGATTTGCCAGAGTTGGACTCTTTGGTTCAGATTACGAACCGCAACAAAAATAAAAAATTGAGTCCGAACTGTAGTGGTAGCGAGGTCCCTCGCAGGCGCTGTTACACCCACTTACAAAGTCGGCCTTACACAACAACAAATGAAGTGCATCACAAGCAGCTAACTCACGAGTTGGAATCGGTTATGAGGAGGGAAGAGATGTATCTTCATCAGCGTTCTCGGGTGCACTGGCTCAATTTTAGAGATCGTAATTCTACTTTTTTTCATGCTACAATCACTCAATGATGCCAATGAAACCAACTCTTGCAATTGAAAGCTGATGATGACAGCCTATTGAATTCGGAGTCGGAAATTAATTCTCACATATTTACTTATTTCTCGAATCTTTTTTCCGATAGTGATAGAGGTGAGATGACTGAAGCTCTAGCTGTGGTTCGCAGAGTTATATAAGATGAAATGAACTTGATGCTGATTCGAGATGTTTTAGATGACGAGATTAAAACAGCAGCTTTTTAACTCGGATATTTGAAAGCTCCTAGACCGGATGGTTACCCAGGGCATTTTTATAACCACCACTGGGATATTGTAGGGCCCTCTTTGTGTTCTGCGGTGAAGAGTTTCTTTCGGGGGGGGGGGGGGCTTTTTGTTAAAGGAACTCAATCACACGAACTTCGTACTCATTCCCAAAGTACCAGCTCCAAAAACATTAGTGCAATTTAGACTAATAAGCTTATGTAATTTTAACATGAAAGTAATAACCAAAATTCTTGCCAACCGATTGAAGGGGATTCTAAGTTCAATGGTCTCGCAAAATTAGTCAGCTTTTGTGGGGGGAAAGTTGATCCAAGACAACATCATTGTGGCTCATGAGGCTTTCCATGCAATGAAACTTCGAAAAAGGAATGTGGAGGATGTAGCAATTAAAGTGGATTTCAACAAAGCTTATGATCTTGTGGATTGGAATTTTCTAAAGGCCTTGTTGGTAAAGGTGGGGTTCCACTCCCAATGGATTCAATGGGTGATGGAATGCGTCACCACAGTTTCCTTTTCAGTTTTCGTTAATGGGGCCAAACAGACTAGTTTTAAACCTCTTCGGGGCCTTCATCAAGGGGACCCTCTCTCCCTATATCTATTTATCCTCGTCATGGATGTGCTTTCGAAATTGATTGATCAAAGTGTTCACAATGGGAAATTGACTAGGCTGCGCATTCGATGGGGTTGTCCGTCATTGTCACACTTGTTCTTTGTAGATGATGCGGTACTTTTTGTCAAGGCCAACAGGGTGGAATGTCTTGAAATCAGCAGATTGTTACACATATATGGACACACTTCGGGGCAATCGGTTAACTTTGCTAAGTTGGGAGTGCAGTTTTCTAGTAATGTTCCTATATCTCGACGGATGAAGGTGTGTGGCTTGCTTGGTATTCCACAGATGCACGCTAATGCAAGATACTTGGGCCTACCATCGTGTTGGGGTCGCTCTAAGGCTGAAGCTTATAATTTCTTATGCGAGAAAGTGTTGTCCAAATTGCAAAGATGGAAGGCAAAGTTGCTTTCCCAAGCAGGTCAGGAAGTCCTCATTAAATTGGTTGCCCAGTCAATGCCTACTTATGCTATGGCCTGTTTCTTGTTTCCCAACAAGCTGTGTGATAAATTGAGCTCTTATATTAGGAATTTTTGGTGGAAAGGGGATTCGAATGGGAGAGGTATACATTGGGCCAGCTGGAATAAATTGTGCTTGCAGAAAAGAAAGGGTGGTTTGGGCTTCCGAGACTTTCGGGCTTTTAATAGAGCTCTCCTCGCTTGGCAAGGTTGCCGATTAATTAAATTCCCGAATTCCTTATTTGCAAAAATTATTAAAGGGATTTACTACCCCAACTCAGATTTTTGTCATACCGTGCGAGGGGCACGACCTTCATGGGCTTGGCTCAGTTTACTTCGAGGAAGGGACATTCTTTTAGGAGGATTACGGTGGCAAGTTCTGAATGATAAATCTATCAATTTCAGGGATGACCAGTGGAGACCATCTAATCCAGGATTTCGTGTCCAAACAGTGAGGCATGGTTGGATTTCAGTACAAAAGGTTAATGAGGTCATCAACCTTTCGCGCAAGCAGTGGGATGAAAGGAAGCTTCGAAGCCTAATGTCTGGAACGGTGTAGACACCCCATTTTTGACCGGCCTTAAGACTCAGACGTCACCAACTGAGCGCTCGGTGATGTTGCATATTGTGCTCGTTCTGAGGTTTCAGAGTCTCGGCTGCGAGCCTTGCCTCCGGACTTCGGGGCTCTTTTGTGCTTTGCCTCGGTTTACGAATCAGGTCCTGTTTTCTCTTCCTGAAGGGAGGGAGAGGTCTCGTAGACCATCTCTCAGTGGCCGTAGGCTACGTTTCGTGGTCGTAGGCTATTTTTCCCGTTTAGAGGCCAGTTTCCGGTTTTCGGAGCCATCGGCCGTGTGCCTCGGTTCGAGACCGCCTAACTACCTCCGATTGCTCTGGTTTTTGGCACACACCTTATTTCCTCCCTTTAGGGGGACACTGTGGCCCGGGAGACCACCTTCGTGGTCATACGCCACCTTCGGTGCTTAACAGCCTGTTTTCGGGGCCTCGGACCGCGCGTTTTGGCCCCCGAACCCTCATTTTGCATCGGTTAGGGTTCATTTTTGGTATAGACCCTATTTTCATTACTAGGGAGATGGTAGGATGGTGGGAGGCCACCTTTCCCCCTGAAAAACTAGTTTTCTCATTTTCTCTCTCCTAAAGTCGATTTTTCTTGATAGAAAGCTAGTTTTTCCCACTTTTGAGCCACAATTTCTGGTTTTTCACACCACCATTGTGTTGTGCTCATCTAGGAGGCCACCAATATGGGTAGGCCGACCAGTAATTCTTCTTGACCCTTTTGAACCCCCCTAAAAAGCTAGTTTTTCTCTCTCTTGGGTCATATTTTCTGGTTTTTCACTACATGGCTGTATTCCACTCATCTGGGACGCCACCTTTCTGGGTAGGCCGACCAGAAAATCTTGTTAAACCTTTTGACCCCTGGTCGGCCGACGACCTTGGACCTTTTGAACTGGCCGGCCAATTTTGCCTCTGTGAGTGTGTTCCAGCTGTGCCAGCTGTTCTGCACTTGACCCACTGTCCGAGGGTTTTGTCCTTGTTTTGGCCCTTTTAAAGGTGGTTTTCACCCCTTTACTTGGTTCAAAAGAGAGTTTGGCCCTTTTGGTCAAGCTTCTTGAGGAAGCTTTGAACCCCTCTCATGGCTTCTCCAAGAAGCCTCACCTCTCTCCCCCTATAAAACACACCTTCCACCGCCATTTGCAAGGGTTAAAAGCTTTGGGCTGAGATATATACATACAACCCTCCATCTCTCTACTTCAAGCCTCCAAACACCCTTGTTCTTGGCCATTTTACACTACAACTCCTAGCCTACCACCTCCACCATCCATTCCAGCCCCTTGAAGCTGATTTTCAGAGGTTGAGAGCTCACAATCTTGGACCAAAAGCTACTGCATTGCTGTGCTACAAGGTTAAGTCTCTATTCCCCATTTTCTTGCATTCTTTTGCTTCATTTCTTAGATCTATTTGCAAGCATTTATAGGCTTCGACCTAAACTGTGAAGTGTCTTATTTTGAGTCCCTCTTCAACTTTGTTTAAGGACACTTTGCTGTTTGAGGTCATCTACTTCCTTGTTTGCTTAATCTCTCTTTTAGGGTTATTTTTCCATCCTATTTTAGCCTTACTTGTGAATATTTTCGAGATTTGTTATAAACTGGGAAAAGTCTTGTTTTGACCTCCTCTTTAAGTTTGATAGAGGTCACTTTTCTGTTTGGAGTCATCTCCTTCCTTGCATGCTTTATCTCCTCATGCTTTGAGCCATACATTTGAGCATTTGCATTGGACTTGTTTTGGCCTCTTAGCCACTAAGTGGATTTTCAGTGGCTTTAATGTGCCTTTGAGCTTCAAAACCGTAGAGGGGTGGCCCTCTCACCCCTCATTCTCTTTAATAGCATTGTTGGCCTTCCAAAGGGACTCTATTTTGCATGCATTGAAGTCATATTTCAGGCCTCATTTTGTAGGTTTTAAGGTCTCCCTAAGCTCTGTCAAGAGCCCATTTTGCCATATTTTATGTCCCTTTTGCATGTGTAGAGCAATCCCATTCAAGGCCTTTCAAAGGGACCTTTCTTTGCATGTTTCCTAGACTGATTTCAGGGCCAATTTGGTGGGTTTTAAGGTTGCCATAACTCATTTCCAGAGGTGGTTTTGACCTTTTATGTGTCCATCATATAGGTGTAGAGTAACCCCTTGCATGGCCTTCCAAAGGAGCTCATCATTTTTGCATGCATTGACTGAGTTTTAGTGGTTATTTGGGCATATTTTGGCATGGAATACATCTGTTTTTGGCTGGTTTAATGAGCTTTCATATGCTTCATATAGTTGCAAAACAACTCATGGTTCACTAGCTTTCTTTGCATGCTTTGTGGGCCCTTGATTTTAGCACTTTTTGGCCATGTCATAAACTGATATTGTGCTTATTTTGAACTGCCCTAGCTCTGTTTTTGGGTCTCATGATTGAATGATGTTTTTTTTGCATGCTTGTAGTTCAATACCCATGCTTAACTTTGAGATTTGAGGTCCGTTGCATGCATGTGCTGAGGTGTGTTCATGTTTTGAGGCCATTTTACATCACATTTCAGAGCCTATATGAATGCCGTATTGCCATGTTTTCATCTCTTTAAGTGTGCTTGAGAGTCGGGCTTGAATGCCTTGTTTACCGACCATTGAATGAGCTTCATTTTCATGCTTGTTGAGCCATCATTTTAGGCCAATTTTCCACTGTTTCAGACCTTCCTAGGGTCTGTTTGAGGTTGGTTTTGCCTTTAGTGCATTGCTTTGGGTACCTCTAGTGTAACGCACTTCACTAGTTTCGGTACCCGGGCCCCCTAGCTTGCATTGTGTGCCATATTTGCACGTTTCGGGACCATATTTCATGCTGTTTTAGAGCTGTAATTTATGCTATTCCATGCCATCTTTCATCCCTTGCCATGCTTTGGTAGAGTGGCATTTGATGCCTTAGGTTCGGTCCTTGGTATTCGTGCATGTGTGCACGCATTTCGGTTGTCTCATTTTCATCTAATGGCCATTGATGTGAGTGTGGCTGAGGTCCACTCATGTTGATGTAAGTCCATCGTGCATTGTGTATGCCATTTCATAGCATTGCGTATGCTAGGTTGTATGTTAGTCGCATTGTGTGTGCCATCTCATTTGTATTGTGTTCGGGATAGGAGTTAGCCCAAGCACGGAAACGAGGGACGTTTTGTACTCCAAGTGACGGAACGTGTCTCAATTCCCGGTCGCCGACACTCCGAATTAACCATGATAGAGTCTAGGTCTTGTTGTGTTTTCATGTGCATTCATTTCACATCGAGTCGTTCAATTCGACTCCTCGGCCATCATGCATCGAGATGCATGATTGGTGGCACGAGGATCGAGGACTACACTCCCTGAAGAGTAGTCATGCACATATACGTGAAAATACGTTGCCATGCCCCTTTCTTGCTCTCTGTTGTAGTAAATCAGAAATCAACAGCCTTCTGGAGCTTCGCATAGCATTCCGGGATTAAGTGTAAACAGAGGCGAATCGGGGCATCGCGATGGATTTCCGCGCCAAGCAACTCAAGCATGCATCATTCATCATTCGGAATAGAGCTGAGGCAGTCCGTGACTTGCATGCTAATTTACTTGCTTTCCTAGATTAATTTGTTAATTAATTAGGGTTTTGTAATTATTCGGACTGTATTATTTATTCGGACCCTCAGAGCAAGGGCAATTGTGTAATAAGTGTGCGTGTGCGTGTGCGTGTGATGTATATCTTCCAACCCCACGTCTTTCTCCCTTTTATTTACCAGCTTATGATGGTTAGATTAGGGCATGTTTCAATTAGTATACTTATGATAGCATGTTTGCATCATTCATCTGTATTGCATGCACCGGGCTAGGCGTATCATACTAACTGCATTGTATTTCAATTCCAAGTTGAATACATGTTAGCTGTAGCATTTCACATGCCATGTTTAGAATAGCCGAGCCTATTATAGTTGCATTTTTGCATGTGTTGCATTAGGCATTTTTGTATAGTTAGGATCATGCATGGATTTCTAACATAGCTTCTGTTTTGACTTGGAGTACTAGGTAAGCTTTTATGCTTTAGCATCTTTGCATGTGTGTGAGTGGCTGCCATGATAGCATGCTTGCCATGAGGCTATGTGCTTATGTGATATGCCTGCCTAAATGCATGTGGGTGGAGGTTGGATTATCTGAATTGGAACAATTCATTGATTGCGAGTTTTAAGCCCACTAGATAGTGGCAAATCACCATGTTTTCTAAGCCCACCCGAAGGTGGCAAAATTTGCATTTTAAGCCTACTTGCGAGTAGCAAACCGCTTTAAAAAACAAACATGAAATGTTTTGTTCCAATTCAGGCGATCTAGTCTGTACTTGTATGCTGTGCACATCACATAGTAAATCTAGGCTAATAACCGGAATAAGAACGCATAATGTTTTCAAAACTAGATATCACGGTTAGTAGAGGCCGATCTTTGATCGGGCGAGCGGAGGTGCTCATGAAGTGACCATCCCCAATCGTACCCAAGTTCCCAAGCCGAGGCAACTTTGGTGATGACGGACACGTGGCCTTAGGCAACGAGTCAGCGTTTCCTAAATTTCTCCAAAATAAAATATTTAGGTGGCGACTCTGTATCTGGCAAAGCAGCCCATGTTTGACACTTCTTTCAAAAAATCTGTTTTCTAAAACGATTTGCCGGATTTGGACTCTTTGATGATTCATCGGTCTTGCATTGCACTCTACGATATTAGATACAGGACTGTGACTTTGAGTCCTGAACTGTAGTGAGCCCAAATGAACAAAACGGGATTTCCCTCCCGGGACGTTCGGGGACGTCTACAAGCGGACTATGATGCTATACTGTCTATTCCAGTTTCAGTTGAGGATAAGAACGATACTCTTCTTTGGCACCATGACTCAAAAGGCTGCTATACGGTTAAATCGAGGTATCATGAAGCAGTGAAACAAGCGCACTTGGGTTCCAATCTACCATCCTTTTCTATGTGTTGGTTGGAGAAAGAATGGAGGTTTATTTGGAATTTGAATTTACCTCCTAAACTCAAGCACTTCGTCTGAAGAATCTATCATAATTCACTGGCTACTTGTCAAAATCTTTTTGCTAAATGGTGTGCCAACACGGATTGTTGTCCCGTGTGTTTGACAACCACTGAATCTATTGAACACCTTTTGTTTGACTGTGATTGGTCTAAAAAAGTTTGGTTTGGGTGTAATCTTGGACTTCGATGTGACGATCTTGGCAGCCTTTCGATTAGAGATTGGTTTGGGAAATGCTTTACATCTTTGGGGGCTTCTAGTTGTGGGAAATCTGTGATTTGTTCCATGATTTGGGTGGCTTGGACTATTTGGAAAGGCCGGAATGACCATCTGTTCAACTGCTGCCTGGTTGATCCAGCAAGAGTTATAACGAAGGCCAAGCATGATGAAGCTGAATTCTTGGCCACCTGCACTGTGACCACTACCCCTGCTCTGGCAGTAACGGGCGTGAACAACACAGGGTCTGCATGGGTTCCTCCTCCTCGAGGAAAGTGGAAATTCAATTGCGACGCAGCCTTTGACTTGATGCAAGGAACTGGTGCAGTAGCAGTCCTTCTCCGAGATCACTTGGGCCTATTGGTGGATGGCATGATCTGCAAGATCCGAGTGAGGTCAGTTGCTCAAGGAGAATTGCTGGCAGTTCGGCACGCATGTCTTATGGCAGGTGCACTCTACCTTTCTGCAGTGGATATTGAAAGTGACTGTAAATCTGTGATTCAACTCTGTGTATCCGAAGGGGTCCCTCCGTGGGAGCTTCTTGCTTTACTAAGTGATGTTCAATCGATGGCCACGAGTCGGCAGCTGAATTTTCTTTGGTGTCCTAGAATTGGCAATAGAGCAGCCCACTGGGTTGCTTTTGCTTGTTTTCACAATTCTCTGCCCGCTGATTGGGTTGCCCAACCACCTATGGGTCTTGTTAGGTGCTTATCTTCCAATTCTATGTAGTTGTTGGGATGTTTTTCTCAATCAAAAAAAAAAAAAAAAAAAGTAGTATAGGAATTCAAGCAGCAGCTAATGACAGGTTCACAAATGCATATATTTATTAAGGCAAATTACATATACCCCCCTTGAGGTTTGGCTAAATTACAAATACCCCCCTGAGGTTTGAGAAATTATAAATTCCCTCCTGAATGCTATATTTGCATAACAAATTAGGAGGTAATTTGTTATGAAATTTAAACCTCAGAGGGCAAATTGTTATGAAAATACAAACTTTAGGGGGCGGGATGTAATTTTCGAAACCTCATGGGGGTATCTGTAATTTAACCAAACCTCAAGGGAGGTATATGTAATTTGCCATATTTATTAATGAAGTTTAAAATATTAGTAATGTTAAGAAATCATAGTTTCTTATCACAATTGGTTCACCATCTCATTTGTCAGAATTGTATTAGTTTAATTTATCCTACCACTTGTGTTTATTACTAATGCAATATTAGCACATGAGATGTTAAGCAAACATGGTACAAATATAGTCGTTATAGTATTATTGTTAAAATGATTGTACATTTTTTATAGTACTACTTTTATAAAGGACGTTCAACCATTTTAATTTTATCAAATATTAATCACATTAACGAGACCTTGTTTGATTGATAGACCTTTACTATATATATCATGTTAAGATGAATTTTTGCTTTGATTATATTTTGTTTTCTTAAGTTTGGCTCATTGGTCTCATATATTCTTCTCTGGAAAAGTGATATGATTACATTGGTCTTACTGTTTTGAGTGCAACTTGCATTATTGTTAAAAAAAAAAATTTATGTAAAACATCATGGACCGGAACATAAGGAAGGGCTTATTTATCTTTATTTCTTCAGTAGTAAGTATGAATGATTTTTCTTAAAAATAAAAATAGAGAGAGAGAAGCTATATTGTCCTTTCTTTAATTGTCTAGATTAATGCTACCCTTAACATATTTTTTATTATAATTTATTTTATTGTTTGATGTGGTAGACTCATGATAATCACAATACAGTAAAAAATATAATTATCCTGCTTTAATGAAAATATGGACTCGTTTGTGTCTGCTATCTAGTAGTTACGAAAGGAAAAAGTTCAGGAATCTAAAAACTAAGGCAAACATTTATTAAAAAATAAAGTGCGGTATAAATTCAAACTTAGTGTAACGAAATCACATCCAAAATAAATTTAGTCTATACATTTCAAAAAAATTATTTTTTGACATTTTTTAAAACAATTTTTTTGGGCTATGTAATATTAATGTTTCAAAAATATCATAAGAAAAGATAGTGAATATATTATCTCGACTATTTTGGTGCCAACAGAGCAGAGGCAATAACGAGCAGCAACTCGTAGATGCAGGGCAATAGCTACAGTCAGTAACAATCGGCAAGTCTCTCTGATTCATTGTATTTACTTTTATGATTTTAAATATCAATCATTACGTTATACATATCAGTTTTTAAATTTCTCGATATTAATACATTTATTGATTGATATATACCAACTTTTGATTTCTCGATATTGATATATTTCAGTTTGCTGATGGTAATAAAATTTATTAGCGTGAAGTACACTCATTGCCCTTGTAGTTTGCCTGTTATATCAATTTGGTCAATTCAGTTTGCTAATGGTAATAAAATTTATTAGCGCAAAAAACACTCATTGCCCTTGTAGTTTGCCTCTTATATCAATTTGGTCATTGTAATTCTAATTGCATCCATTGTACCGTGACTTTGCCACTTTCTTTCAATTTAGTCAAATTCATAACAATATTTAAACATTGGGCTGAAATCAAAGTGTAAATTAGTTTACTCGCTTTCATTCGAATGATTGAAGAGTTGGCATCTAATTTGAAATGATCCGTTTCTTTTTTAACGGACTATTTTGCTTGATGTCTATTCAATTTCTTAACGAATATTATCAATTGGACTAAGTTGATATAATTTGAAAAATTACAGTGTATAATTTGGCCTAAAAATTGTAACAGTCCAAAATTTTAATTATCTTTTAATTCTATGCAAGTATTATTCAATTATGAATGAAGAAAATAGAATTTTTTTTTTTTATAATTATACATGTAGTTTTATAATTAGGATAAAATGTAATTTTGCAAAGTGTAATTATTATATATATTTGGGGTCAAAATGTAATAAAATAAAAAGGAAAGAAAGGTGGCAACGGTGTGTGGGCAAGGTGTCTTGTGGTAGTGTGATATGGTCAAAAAGTGACCCTCTATTTTGTTCTGCACTGTAGTTAATGCTATATGTTCCGTATGATATTGTGGTGGTGTTTGGGAACTTAGGTTTGGGATTTTTTTTTTTTGATTTTTTTTATTAAAAGACAAGCTTTTTGCAAAATCAAAAAAAATACATCCAAACAAAATATTACATCCAACCCCATAATCATTTCACTTTTTCTCTCACAAATATCACATCCAACTACAAAAAAACCCAATTATCTTCCCAAACACAAAAAAAAAATTTTCCAATAATATTCTACAACTAAAAAAACCTACATAAAAACCCATTTTCCAAACACTCACCGTATATACATGATTTCTGAAATATAATTTTATTATCTGAAGTGGATATGAGCAACTTATCTATTTTGTCTTAAATGCTTATCATCTGATCAATTTTAACCTAAGTAGTTACCCATGGTGATTTTATAACCGTGATGCTCTCGGTATATTACTTCTCACTTTGTAATATGCTTATAAGTTGTTTATCAATTTTCAGGAGATAATGATTAGAGAGGGAAGTGCACTGCTTGTTTGGGGAATGGGACTATGGAATAAACGCATGGTGTATTTTTGTGTACAAGTTTAATTCTTTATTTTGTGAACCTCAGCCTAATGGCCTTCTTGTTATAAATAAATAGAAGCTCTGATGCATATTTTGGTACCTTTATGTAAATAATGATTTCTACTTTTGTTTGTTAATCTGTTTAGTTCTACAATCGGCCTTGGATAACAATTGTTACTGGTTGGTCACGATACTTGACTCTTGGGTGCCGGGAGCGGGTCGTGACAAAAATTATATGCATATGGACTAAAAAAGTGTTTTAAGTATTTTTTGGGCTATGTAATATTATTGTTACAAAAATATCATTGAAAAATGTAGTGAATATATTATCTCCTCTTTAGGTGCCAACAATATAGTGACAAATCCAAGTAGAAACCCGCAGATGCACAACATCTCTAGTCAGCAACTATCACTAGGTCTTTCTAACTCCATTGTATTTCCTATGATTTTAATTGTGAAGCATGGATACTTCAAATAGGGTGACATATCCGTATCGAATACTGATATTCTTTGGATACTCGCGGATATGCATCGGATACTTATTAAAAGTATCGGATACTTCTTAATTATTTTTTCATTAATTTTGAAGTATCAGATATGTAATTTTGAAGTATCGAATACTCTAAGTCATGTTTACTTGTTTTATGAAATTAAAATTGTAACATTTCTTACATAGTAATATAATATAATATAATAGCAAGTATAAATATAAGAATATTTTTCTAATACTTTGTTAAGTTTTTCGATAAGAAGAGCATAGTGAGTTAAATAATAGAATTTATCAAATTGATGTATCCTAATTATTTCATGCATGTCCCCTATAACTACATAGAAAATAAGAATTAACAAGAGAATATAACGATGGTAAACTTAATTATCAATAAATAAATAAGCAAGTAAATTTGAATACAATATTTTTCACTAGTGTCAAAGGAAAAAACATAGGGAGAAGTTGTGAATTGTTCTATTATTATAATATAAATATATTAAACTTGATATTGAAATGAAACATTTGCAAGAACTATTAAAAATCTAAAAAGTAAACAATCTACTAGCTTAAATTAATACAAAATTCTTAAAAGTTAGTATTTTGCATTATAAAATTACATTGTAATTTCTCAACATTCTTTAGCTCATGTATAACTCACTATTAATAATTTTAAAAAATATATTTTTCACAAACGTATCCTACCCGTACCGGTATCTTATTTTTTAAGTTTTGTCGTATCGCCATATCCGTATCGTGTCGTATCCGTATCTATGCTTCCTAAAATTTAAATATTGAACGATATGTATTATATCGGTTGATACATATTGATTTTTTTTTTTTTTTGTTTCTCGACATTGATACATTTAAATATACCAATTGATACGTATAGATTTTTCAATAGTGACACATTTCAGTCTATATATATGGTGGTGATAAAAATTAGGGCAAAATCCAATTTGCTCCTTTGTGATTTGACCTGTAGTACTTTACTGCCTTATCGTTCGAAATAGCCAAAAATCTCCCCTATTTTTTTTTTTTTTTTTGATCAGCAAAAAGGAAACTTTATTGATGTAAGAATTAGTACAAGGTACAAAATAAATTACACCAATAAAGAAAAGAGGAGTGCAAGAGCATCCCAATGAGCTAAATGATCCCAACTAGGTTGGCACCAAAAAGCCCATCCTATCATTTGCTAGCACCCCCAAGTTGGTGAGGAACCAACGAGAGAGAAAAAACCAAAAACAAAGAGAAATAGCCAAAAAGAGAAAACCAAAAAACCAGCAGCTAAACATCAGCAGGGGCCAAACATCTCCACCATCAAACAATGCCTGCTGCTGCTAGATGGCCAGAGGTAGAACAGAATAACTCATATTATTGGGACACTACAGCAGACCAAGGCAGATTCTTAAATACTTCAATAAGTAGCACCTGCAATATTAGCCTCTTGGACACTTCTATTCAACCCAGATCAGGACCAAACATGCCCAGCAGTCCAATGCAGATTCTTGAATACTCTGCAGCCTATAACCAGAAACAGAATTACAATAAATGCACAACCCAGCAGGACCCACAAACATTTCTTCACTCAACCTCCATTTCTAATACAGAACTTCACTGAGGCTAAAGTTAGACTAGTGCAAAAAGATCACAGCAGATCCTTCAATCCTCACAGTAGTAGAAGCCCACACTTTACCCAAAAGTAGCAGTGAAGTTCCTCTTATCTTCACAGCTCCTCTGTCTCAGCAAAGCAGGCCAGTGCAAGACAACCAGTGCTAAACCAGCTCCTCTACTTATGGAAGAGCATCTCTATGCAGCCCAGGATACCAAAGGACTAAAGCTTATGAATTGTCATTTTATTGCCATTTTAAACCAACCTGTATCAAGGATAACCAGCATTCCATATGCCTTCATACTGTAGCAACCCTCACAACAGGCCTAACAGGACAACCAAAGTAGACTCCAAGCCAGCAAGAACAAGAACATGAGTGCACAACAAAGCACATAATGCAGGACTTCACAAACCAATTGCTCCTCATACAATCTTCAAAATCTGGCAGTGACCATAGCTATTAGATGCTGCCTTCCCACTCCTTTCAAGCAAGGGACACAGTGCACTCACTGGGAACTGGGACTTGGCTTGAACACCAACAGCAGTAGAACCAGTATTAGCATCACTGTAATACAGACCACAGCTGACCCACCCAACAACAGGCTCACAGCAGCCACACAACATCCTAAAAGCTAGCAGCACAGAACCCACAAGCATACAACAAGGCAGATTGGAGCTCTTGGTAAAACAGAACAATCCCAGCAAAAACCCAACAGAACCTAACAGAAACATCAACCAGCAACATACCCCAGGACATTAACAACAACAAAGCAGAACAGAACATTAACCAACAGATTGGAGCTCTTGGCAAAGTAGAACAATCCCAGCAAAAACCCAACAGCCCTCCAAAGCCATGCAACAAACAAACATCACTACTCTGCTGCAATCACACAGGCCCATGACCACTGATGCAAAATCTAATTTGATTCATGTTAAAGAGAAAATCATTAACTGAAAACTGGGCTAGGATTAGAGTGCCTAAATTTACACTCGTTTCTGAGTTTCCAAATAGACCACAACACTGCTAAAGGAATACTTTTCCATAATGCTCTTTCTGGTTTCCTAACTTTGTCTCCTTCCCACCAAATAAGCACATTTTCCACTGCATCCGGCAATGCCCCAACAAATCCCCACCACTTTAGCATAGCAGTCCAGATATGCCAGGAGAAATGACACAACAGAAGGACATGGCGAGTAGATTCAGGCTTAGATTTGCAAAAACGACAATTAATATCCGAGTTGCTATTCAAGACCTCAATCTTCTGCAGAAACTCAACAGATTTTACTTTGTTCTTCCAAGCTAACCACCCAAAGAATTGCACTTTGAGTGGGATAGACTTCACCCACACCAACCTGCAACCCCTAGCTGAAGAACCAAACCTATTAGAGCAGAATTTATACACAGAGGATGTGGAATACACACCTGAGGATGCATGACCCAACAAGGTACATCAAAGACTGACACATGCGAGGAAGGGCTGCTAGAAAAATTCTCAATCTTGATGCTTCCAACTCCTTCCACTCATACAAAGCCCTTCTAAATGGTATCTCCCATTCTGCTGAATTTCCTTTTAAATCAAAATAATGCTTGACAGAACCTTCCTTAGATTGAGCAAGGCTGAATAACCCAGGGAATTCTCTCTTGAGACATACATTCCCACACCACTTATCATGCCAGAATTTGGTTCTAGATCCATCCCCAACTTGAATCTGAAAATTGTGCTCGAAAAACTCAACCAAGTCCCATCTCTGATTAGCAATAGCAATAATGTCCTTCCAAATGTTAGAGTAACGACTGCTAAGGTTAAAAATAGGACACCACTTGTCGGTCTCTAATTTATATTTACTGCAAATCACCCTCCTCCAAAGAGCATTTGATTGGAGGCCAAACCTCCACCACCATTTGATGAGTAGACAAATGTTCACCTCCCTGATTCTCCTAATCTCCAGGCCACCTTGATCTACCCTTTTAGTGATCTCCTTCCATTTCACCATATGAATTTTCCTTTTCAAGTCAGAGCCACCCCATAAGAAAGATGCTTGAAGTCTTTCAATCTCCTTAGCTACTCCCTCTGGTATTCTAAACAATGACAAGTAGTACACAGGTAAGCTAAGCACAACTGCTTTAATTAATGTTAGCCTCCCTGCAAATGAAAGGAGCTTCCTCTTCCACCCAGCGAGTCTGGATCTAACCTTCTCCAAGACAGGTTGCCAAGTTGCTTTTCTTCTTGGATTGGCCCCAAGAGGTAACCCGAGATACTTGATGGGCAAATTCTGAACAGTGCAATTTAACAGAGAAGCAAAGGTTGCTTGATTTTCATACGATACACCAACACCACACACCATACTTTTGTGGTAGTTAATTTTTAGGCCAGACAGTAACTCAAAGCACCTCAAAATTCTCTTTAAATTCAGCATATCAACCTCTTCAGCTTCACAAAATAGAATTGAGTCATCAGCAAATTGTAGGTGAGAGATTAAAACATCATTGGATCCAACCTTAACACCTTTAATCAGTCCCAAATGCAGTGCCCTTGATAATAATATGTTCAAACCTTCAGCCACTATAGTGAAGAGAAAAGGAGACAAAGGATCACCTTGCCTCAGACCTCTCTGAGGGCAGAACTCCTCAGTTGGGGAGCCATTGACAAGTATAGATAATTTCACAGTGGTCACACACTCCTTAATCCAAGAAATCCACTTATGCCCAAAACCAAAATTTGAAAGCATGGATAATAGAAAATCCCAATTGACAGCATCATAAGCTTTCTGGAAATCCAATTTAATGATTAACCCCTTCTTCCTAGTTTTCTTCCACCAATCCACAACTTCATTGGCAATCAAAACTCCATCGAGTATAGATTGACCACCTAAAAATGCTGATTGAGCTTCACTAATAATTACAGGTAGGACAGCCTTCAATCGACTAGTAAGAATCTTAGCTAGAATCTTGTATAGGGAGCCCACTAGACTGATTGGTCTGAAGTCTGCTAATTCCACAGAGTTCTCCTTTTTTGGAATCAATGTTATGAAAGAACTATTAATGCCTTTAGCTAGACATCCATTTCTATGAAATTCCTTCATAAATTGAACCACATCATCCTTTAGAAGATTCCAAAATTTCTGGAAATAAAAAAGATTAAATCCATCAGGACCGGGAGCATTGTTACCATCGCACTCTTTGACAGCCGATAATATTTCAAGTTCTGAGAACTCTGCCTCCAAGTCATCAAACATAGTACTGTGGCTGACAAGTTTGAAATCCCCACCAAGTTTAGGTCTACATTGCCAAGACTCCGAAAATTGCTTTAGAAAATGGAGCTGCACTTTTTGCCTCACCCTTGAGGGTTCATCAACCACCTCATCATTTTCAACAATTGAACTTATCATGTTCCTGCTTTGTCTACAGTTTGCCATGACATGAAAAAATCTAGTCCCCTATGGTTGTACTAAAGTGAAATGGTTACATTTTTGGTCCATAAATTGTCTTACACGCACCAATTTTAAATGAAATTCAAATAATGTTGTAAAATGACATTTTTACCATGTGTCTGCAGAATGAAAATTTTGCCCCTGCCTTGTCTTCTTCTCCATATAGTACAAACCCTAACGCTAATGGCCAGCCCTGCCTTGTCACCCCTATCCCTGACCCCCTCTTCAATTGTGTTTGCATATGACATTTTTATTTTTTTTGCAATTTTTTAAGTAATTCTTGGGCTATATAATATTACTTGTTGCAAAAATATCATTAAAAAAGATAGTGAGTATATTATCTCGCTTCTTCAGATGACAAAAAAAGCAGTGGCAATGCCGGACAGTAATTTGTTGGCGCACAACTTCTCATTGTCTTTTGTATTACCATTTAAAATATGTATTGCATCGGGTGATATATAGATTTTTTATTTCTCCATATTGATACATTCTAGTATGTTGGTTGATGTGTATAGGTTTTTAATTTCCTAATGTTGATACATTCCAATATATTGGTGGCAATAAAAATTATATACATATTGATCGGTTTGCGATTTGTGTTGTTTCATAGACGATTCGTAACTTGATTTATAGCTAATAATATGGCTAGTTCACAGCTAATACAACTGACTTGATTGTCAGGAAGCCCTTTTACGGAATTGATGAATAAAAAAAAGGTTCTAATTGCATCATCCAATTTCAATATGTATTTCTCGATACTCCTGATTCTATTATTAAAATCTTGATTCCTATTGTGACTTTGTGAGTGACTGAAGGCTGCTTCTTGCAAGGCCAAACCACTGAATGAGAAGGTTGTCTTCTAACATTTTATGAGAGAAATAATTATAAATTACAAAGAGTCCGAAAATCCTCCCATGATGAAGTTTATTCAAATATTTTAACTGATAAAAGAATGAATTGGTTGGTCTAGTTCCTTTTGTTCATAACTTGGAGTTAAAAGCATGATTATTGCTTTTCAAGTGGATGTTTCTGCATTTTTTTTCTTTTTCTTTTTTGTTTGCGAAAGTCAATTATTAATTAGATTCGATTATGGAGGAGAGTTGAGCCTTCGACACTCCCTTACAAACACTTAAGTGGCAATGGGTTGTTTCTCCCGATAGTATTGATCAAGTAACAAAAATGTATTTTCCGATACATCCTTATGGATTGGATTAGTTTTTAAGAGGGTGTTCTTAATTCTCTCATCTCTTTGATACTCTTGGTGTAATGCTTTATACCATATGCTAACATTTTCTATTATTATTATTACTTTTTTAGGATTGCTATATACTATATGAAGCATAAATATGGATACTATAAAATACTAATACAACGACACGACAAAATCTAGAAAATTAAGATTTGGATATGGTCCTCACGTCTTGAAACAAAAATTTAATATTTAAGATTATAATATACATGAGTTTAAAGAATACTGTGAAACAATTATTTCAAAATTAGATATTAGCTTAAGAGCTAATAGTGGTATAAAACTATTCTTGTATTTATTTCAACCATCATTGTTGGATATGTGACATAGTGTCCTAAAATATCTAATACTTCTCAAAATTAACATCAAGTATCCGATACGTATTGACGAGTATCCGATACGGGTACTATAATACCACTACTTTTTAGAAGCATCCATACTTTGTAGGCTATATACCTCCAATCATAAATATCCACAAAAGAGGTGATAATATGGAGATTTAAAATATATGCATTACAATTTTCTTTTTCTTTTTTATACAGCTCCGAAGGAAAAAGGTAGGCATATGGGAAAAGATCTTACTAGAATTCAAAAAAAAAATTGGAAAACAATAGTCATGGCATTTAAGATCTTACTTGGTAAATATTACAATGCAGATGAAGAATTCAAAAGAAAATATCAACCAACAAGCAAAGATTACACCTCTCTTTCTCTCTCTCTAAAAACCTCCTCCCCAGGCCTCTTTTTGGGCCAGCCGGCCGCCGCCTTCGACTATGGCGGTCGGCTGGTCTAGCTCTTTTCGGCGTTCGTTTTGTTAGTTTTTTCCTCCAATAAATTTGATTCCCCCATTTCTCCCACCTAGGTGTGTTTTGTGTTGTTGTGGTTGGTTTGTTTTGGTGACTCGGGGCCGCTATAGCTGATCATCAGGGGACGTCCAGGATCTTCATTCGTGCGCTCTTTTGCGAGTAGCAGCTTGAGGGGTGAACTCTAGTCCAGGTTGGTGGAGAAGTATCGATGCTTTGTTTGGGCGGAAACATGGGTGTCGAAGTCGACCCAGATCTGTCTGGTTTTCATTCGAGCGCTCCTCTTCGGGTAAGAGTTTGAGGGGTGATCTTCTTCTAAATGTATGGAGGTGTCCCTGCGGTTGGTCGGTGTTTTGGTCGGTGTGTGGAGCTGCAGTGGGTGTGAGTCAGCGGTGTTGGTTATGGAGTTGCAGCGGAAGAGATAGCAAGTGTTGGAGTTTTTGGCGTTGGAGCTGCAATGTCTAGTTGCAGCAGAAGAGATAGCAAGTCTTCGGCAACAAGTGTTGGAGCTGCAATGTCAAGTTCAGCAAGGGTGTTGCAGCAGTATAGGCGTTGGAGTTTTTCAGGTGTTGGCTATGGAGTTTACTCGGTCGGTTTAGCAGCATAGGTGTGTTCAGGTGGGTGGTTTGGTTGTTGTTTGATTCCGGTGTTGGCCCATGGAGCTGGTGGCTATGGTGTTTTCCGGTGGTGTGGCCTCGAGAGTGCAACAGCCTAGGCATTGTGTAGGCTTGGGAGTGCAGCAGCTTAGGTGGAGCAAGGATTCTCTAGAGTTTCTTTTTCCTAAAGTTTCCTAGAGTGGTGCATTGTGTGGTTGAGATTTAATGACAAGTCACATCAATTTTTCAGCATTAAATCTCAACCACACAATACACCACTTTAGGAAACTTTAGGAAAAAAACACTCTAGAGGATCCTTGGTGGCTTAGGTGGGTCTTGGCGTGGTGAATACATTGTGTCCAGGCGGGTGGTTGGCCTTGGGAGTGCAGCATCCTAGGCGTGGGTGTGTGCAGCAGAATAGACGTGGGCTTTGGAAGTGTAATAGGTGTATAAAATAATTGGGTTACCAGCTTGGGTGTTAGAAATTAATTTTAGCAGTTTGGGTGTTTTGGGGGGTTGATTTTGTGGGGAATCATATATTTTATTTTTTGTTAAGTCCTTAATTTTTTTGTTTAAAAAAATCGTGAGGCCAAGGAGTTGGTTGTATGGTTGCGGGTAGCAGTAGTAGGGGTATTTTGTACTTTCTAAATCTCTCTCAGTGCATTTCATCTTCCTATACCTTTAATTTCATGTTAATTAATGAAATTTTTCTTTGCTGATCAAAAAAAAAACAAGCAAAGATTACACTTCTTCTGTGGATCTTCAAGTGGCATATATATCTTGCCAATGTGCTGATGTAGGCTATACAACTTTCTCTTTGCATAATGCATAAAATTTTTACAGAATGAGACATAGAAGTGAAAATTTTTCTTTGCATTTTTCTCTATTATAATAATGTACGTGCATGTGTGTGTGTTGTCAAAAAAACATAAACAATCTACCAAAGGTGATGGGCACCTCTAAAACCTGATATGGCTTGTAATTTTGGATATGCCTTAATGCTTGCTTAAAGACCTAGTTCAATTGATGAATAATTCAAATGGGAGGGTTTCGAATCAATACTACTACGGTTGGTACTATAAATTATTATTATTGTTATTATTATATTTGCAGGATAGGTGACATGATCTTGAAAATTTTGAAGTTAAAAGAAATTACAAAGAATGTGATTGAATATAGTACAGACATGGAGTACAAGGTGGTTTAATAGGTAGTAATTATCCTATCTGTTGGGAATTTCACGTTGGTGGTGTGCTCAACCAATAATAGGGATAAAATAATTAGATAGGCTTAAAACTAAGGATATGATGGAGAAATCACTACAACAAATAAGAATTTTAAGAATCAAACTTTTTTTGCTCCAAAAGGAAAAATTTTGTTATTAAAAAAATATTTTGGGACAATTTTTTGTTGTCGTAAAAATAGTCATTAAAAAGTTGTTCAAAAAATAATAAAAGGATTTTTAGTGACAAAAATTTGAAAATGTCACCAATAAATAAATTTTTATGGATAAAATAATTTGGTCTTAAAATGATTTATTTTTTTAAATAAATATTTTGATTCCAAAAGAATCACTACAACAAATTGCAGATTTGGCGACTAAAATTGGCGACCAAACCAATTTTAGTCGCCAAAAACAGGGTGTTCGGCGACCAAAAATAAATTTTAGTCGGCATTCATTTAATATTTTTAGCTACCAAAATTTTTAGTCGCCATATAGTGTTATTGGCGACTAAATTGCTCTTAGTCGCTGTTTTCAACCACTTTACACTACCAAAGTTCAATTTCGTCGCCGTATGATAACATTTCGCGACAAAACTTTTTGTCGCCAAAAAATTGGGACAAGTTTTTGATGCTTTTTGGCGACCAAAACAAATATTTAGTCGCTGAAGTTTCCAAAATGTTTTTTTAGAGGGAAACTCATTAATATTGGCGCCTACATTTAACAACGAATTTTCTTCTGTTTCACACACACCATACAGAGCACTCGATAGCAAAGCTCTGCGCCGCTGGCCACCGTCGTTCATCACCGGCGCTCGCGACCACGAACATTGCAGTCCGGCCCGCCATCGATTCATGTGTATTTCTCCTCTCTATCGATCTGTGTCTGTCTGTTTGTATCTCTCTCCCTCTCTATCCCCGTGGCTCACGAGTTCTGAGGGTTTTGAAATGTTTTTTTTTTTTTTTTTCATTTTATGTCGATTTCGTAATCAAAGCTCCGATTAAGTTAGGGCTTTTTCTGATTACAGGTATTTAGGGCTTTCTCTGATTACAGGTATTTAGGGATTTTTGTGATTTCTAGTTTTTGGGTTTGTTTTTGTGTTTCAGAAAATAAAAAAAACAAACTTCAGTGGTATTTCTCGAAAGCCAGGTGTTTTCACAATAGAGATCAATTTTATTTTTATTTTTATTTTTATTTTTATTTTTTTGTTTTCTTTGTTTCATCAAATCACCTGCGATGGTAGGTTTTTTGTATCCCCCTCCAGGTTGGTTTTTTACATCTTGGCCTAAAGAGGCTTATCTATTTGTAATCCTCTTTATTAGGTTTTTTCGGTATGGGTATACACTGATTACAATCCATCACTCTTGAATTCCAATGCTACTTGTGGATGGGTATACA
The DNA here is from genome assembly GCA_025200525.1 of Camellia lanceoleosa. Classification (NCBI taxonomy): domain Eukaryota; kingdom Viridiplantae; phylum Streptophyta; class Magnoliopsida; order Ericales; family Theaceae; genus Camellia; species Camellia lanceoleosa. The sequence goes on from CM045760.1 coordinate 44,842,094, forward strand.
CAGAGCATGTATGCCGTTTCTATAATTTCACAAGTATTGAAGTTTTATTGCTGATTTTCTTGTCCTAAATTGGTTTGAACAAACTCATCTAATTTGGAGTATAGATTAGTCGCTCAAATTTCAATGTGTGTTTGTTTACATATCTTTGTAATATAAATAATATCACTTTATCTCTATTTTTTATCCACTTCAATATAACTTTTTTTTTCAATTATTTTTGGTTTTTCAGTATGCTTACAATTTTGTACAAGAAAAACTATTTTGTTCATACACATAACCATTTAAAATATCCCATTAGTTTAAGTAATAAAAGAGTTGGTTGGTTTATACATTTATCAAATATGTGAACAAAATTAAATTTAAAAAAATAGTTGTGTAATGCTAGTATAATATTTTATTATTTAAATATATTTGTTGAGGCTTGATGACTAGCTACTTGTGGAGAGGATTTGAGCCTCAACAGATTTGGCAATTGGAAAGGCTAGCTTGATGGAGTATTTGTTTAGTGAATTTTCTTGATAGAATAGCTAAGAAAGGGATTTGATGTGTTTGATGCAGATGCTCTTACTAGACTTACTCAATAATACCTTCCAAGTGATAAATGTGCCTGCTTCGATTTACAGTGTTGATTTGCAATTTCATGTGATAAAAAATAAAAACAATAAATTAAAGAAAAGTTGCAGTTTTAAATTTATCTATATTTATTTTATGTTTGATTTTTCTATAGTTAATTATGCTGACGGATAAGCATAAAATTCACAAAATCAATTGTCATTTCGATGCCAAAACATTGAGATTTCAAGTTACAACGATATAAACTTTTAAAAAAAAATAAATATGTATTTAGGTTAACAAACAGATTGTTCTTTGAATTGTATAGTGTTTTTGAAATGTATCTACTTTTAATGTCTGCCTACTGAAAGCTCATTTATATGTGTATGCTTTTTCAGTTCTCCATTTTAAGTAAAGGAAGATGATGAAGTCGACAATTTACACATAAAGTTCAAAGTGAGGCGGAAAACAAAGCGTATATACTCGTATCTACCTCCTAAAGTTGGTTTAAAGATCAGCAGATCATTAAAAGTTAGTTTTTTGCTCCATTTTGAGTTGCATTTAACACATGAAACTGTGTTATTGGACAGTTTATTTTTTACTTTGTCTCCTTTACCAGCTTTACTGATGATTTATGACATATTTTTTCCCCACCTTCGGTTTTACTTTGAGGATAAAAATTCTTCATTTATTTCATCATACAGTCAAATGATGGAGTACAATTATTATTGTAAAGTGTCCATCTATGTTTTACACCATGTAGTAAATGTCTAATATTTTACTTGAATTTTAAAAGGATTTTGCTACTGATTGGAACAAATACATAGAATTTAGTAGGACAAGTTTGTTAAATATAAATTCATCTTGCACCAACACTAGCAAATGCCCCTATTAATTAATATAGAAGTGAAGAATCCTATTAAGGGTATATATTTGGAATACTACTTAGAAGGAACAATCAATCCATGTAATGAAATTCAATATTTTGTAATATGAAAATAAATTTGTTCACACACCTTTTTAGTATAGAACAATACAAATTAATTGATTTATGTTCACATTTTTTTCAATGCTTCAGAACTTTGAAATTTCATTACTTTAGTTTTACCCATCTGATTTTCATAAAATTTATGTTTACAACATGTATGTTATGAGATCTCTTAACGTCCTATCTATATGGAATATGAAATTTAATTTCTCTTTAAATTTGGTCAGAATTACATGTCTCCCTGTAAGATGAGTTGACATAGAATTGTTCATGTATGTCACATTAGCGTATGCATACATGCCGAGTTACTACTGAAATTAGCCAACTATATGCAGCTGAGAAATAGGCATAACATCCCGATCTGTTATTACTATTTCGGTAAACACCAACAAGCAATGCTAATCGAACCCTTAAACTTACTTAAGCTGTCTTCCATTACAGAGTATTTTTCCAAGTTCCTGTCCATTCCCAGGTTCATCTTTGGTTCATCTGTATTGTTCCAATAATGGACAAGAGTTGGATGATGATACAAGATCGGCTAAAAAGTAAAGAGTATCTACAGGGTGTTCAGTCATTTATTGAGTTTGCTATGAAGAATTTAGGGCCGCAGGATGAGATCCGTTGTCCTTGTGTTGATTGCTTAAACGACAAAAAATTTAGTCGACACGTTGTACGGTTGCACTTGATTCGAAGAGGAATCGCAATTTCTTATCGAACTTGGGTGCACCATGGGGAACATGCTCCCATGGTTCGTGATCATCCTACTATGCGAAACGATGATACCGAAACTAATGAACCTGGAATGACTGACAATCACGAAAATGTGGATGAACTTCCTACCATGTTAGAAAAGATTTACATGAGTGGTCTCATGGATGATAATATCGACGAAGAACGTACTAGTTCGGAGAGGCACAAATTGTTGAAGTTCATGAAGTTGTTCGATGATGCTCAACGCAAAGTATATCCAGACTATGAAAAGTTCTCCATATTGTCTTTCGTAATTAAGATGCTTCATTTGAAGGTGTACAATAAATGGAGCAACAAATCTTTCGACATGGTTATGCAAGTTTTCAAAGACATTTTACCAAACTGTGATGAAACTGTTCCATGGACTCTTTACGAAGCGAAAAAGTTCTTACGTGAATTGGGTTTGGGATATGAGGCCATTCATGCATGCAAGAATGATTGTACTCTATTTTGGAAGGACAACGCCACATTGGAGAATTGCCCTACATGTACGGAGTGTAGATACAAGTTGAACAACAAGACGGGTACAAAAATTCCACACAAAATACTGAGGTACTTTCCTTTGACACCCAGGTTGAAGAGATTGTACATGTCGAAAAAAACAGCCGCATTTATGAGATGGCACAAAGATAAGCGTGTGGATGATGGAGTACTACGACATCCAGCTGATGGTGAGGCATGGAAGGATTTTGATAGGTTGCATCCTACGTTCTCTGCGGATCCTCGGAATGTAAGGCTAGGGCTTGCCACAGATGGTTTCAATCCATTCGGAAATATGAGTACATCGTACAGCATGTAGCCCGTAATCTTAATGCCTTACAATCTACCCCCATGGAAGTGTATGAAAGATCCATTTTTCATGCTGTCATTGCTTATTCCAGGACGATCCGCACCTGGAAGAGACATCGATATTTATTTGCAACCATTAGTAGAAGAGTTAACTACTTTGTGGGAGCATGGTGTGCAAACATATGATGCCTCAAATGGCCAAATATTTACAATGCATGCAGCAGTCATGTGGACCATCAATGACTTCCCCGCATATGGTTCCTTGTCTGGTTGGAGTACAAAAGGTTACTTGGCCTGCCCTAACTGCAACATGGATGCTTCATCTCAGAGTTTGCGAAGTAAGATAGGGTATATGGGTGCTCGGCAGTACTTACCTGAGAACCATAGTTGGCAAAGAAGTAGGCTATTCAACGGTGAAATTGAGAATCGGTCTAAACCCATGGAGTTATCGGGAGAACAAATACTCGAGCAAATTAATTTGGGGACGTACAAGCCATACGGAAAGCATCCAACCAACCAAAAAAGACAAAGGACTGAAAAGCCAACTCCAAACTGGACGAAAAGAAGCATTTTGTTTGACCTTCCCTATTGGAAAACACTTAAGCTTCGACATAACCTTGATGTCATGCACATAGAGAAGAATATATGTGACAGTCTGCTTGGGACACTATTGAGCATAGATGGCAAGAACAAGGACACAGACAAAGCACGTTTGGATCTGGAGGACATGCGAATACGAAAGGAGCTACACTTGATAAGGCATGCGAATGGCTCTTTCGAGAAGCCTCCGGCATTTTACACATTGTCCCTGGCAGAGAGACAAGGGTTTTATGATTTCTTGAAATTGATTAAGTATCCTGATGGCTATGCTGCAAATGTATCCAATTGTGTCACTGCGAATAGTGGTAAGTGAGTTGGCCTTAAGAGTCATGACTGTCATGTCCTTCTACAACGTCTTCTTCCCATTGGGATGCGAGGATACCTTCCTACCGAGATTGGGACAACATTGTTTGAGTTGGGAACTTTTTTCAAACAGTTGTGCTCAAAGACATTGCGGGTCACTGATTTGGAGCAATTGCAAGAACAAATCGTACTTATACTTTGTAAGCTTGAGAAGATTTTTCCTCCTGCTTTCTTTGATATCATGGTCCATTTGGCAATTCATTTGCCTTATGAGGCTATGCTTGGAGGGCCTGTGCAATATCGATGGATGTATCCTATTGAGAGGTATAACTACAATGGGGGTGCTTTTTTAATGTAAATATAGTTCAATGTAACCATACTAACGATCATCCTGATGTTTACATGTAGGATGCTCGGACTTCTTAAAGGATTTGTGGGCAATAAAGCTCGGCCAGAAGGTTCTGTTGCCGAGGGCTACATATCGAAAGAGTGTACGACGTTCTGTTCAATGTATTTGGATGGAGTTGAAACGGTCTTTAATCGGGAAGAAAGGAACTACGATGGAGGTGACAATGGGCCGGGGTTGGCAATTTTCACTCAAAATGTTCGTCCTTTTGGTCAACTCCCAAGGGCAATTGATGTGTTCGTAACTAACTGCGAATTGGCTCATTGGTTTGTCCTGCACAATAGTTTGGAAGTTGATGAATATCTAGAGTACGATTCCTCGTCATATACGCAGCATACATTTTGTACATGGTTTTTTTTTTCTTAAGTCTTCATTATTCCAATTACTTATGAATTACATTGTATTAAGTAGGGAACACAAGCTCGTGTTGCAACAAACATATGGAAGTGATTGCAACATCGCAATGCGCCAATGCAAAGAATTTCCTAAATGGTTCAAAGATCGCATAAGCTGAAGCTCGTTATTGTATAGTTTGCTGATAATGTTACATTATTCTAAGTTTGAATTAACTTGACATACTTTCTTGTGTAGATGAACCAACTGCGAAATCAAAAGTCACCCGAAGCAACCAATGAGATGTGGTCATTAGCCAATGGACCTAATGCCTTAGTGAACACATATTCGGGATGCATTGCTAATGGCGTCCGATTCCATACTATCGACCGTGATAACCGTCGTAAATGTCAAAATAGTGGGTTGGTAGTGGAAGGCGACCACGAAGGCCAATTGATAAAGTTCTACGGCTACCTTTGTAAAGTGTGGGAACTGACATATTTGTTTGGACATCGGGTTGTTTTGTTCCAATGTGAATGGTATAACACCGGTAGTAGTCGAACTTTGCGTGTCGAACCACATGTGACAGCTGTTGATGTAAGAAGTCGATGGTATAAAGATGACTCGTTTGTGTTCCCAAGCCAAGTTCAACAAGTTTTCTATGTTCCCGATACGAAGTTAGGGCCGAATTGGCGAGTTGTAGAAAAGTTTCAACATCGACGACTTTGGGATGTGCCAGAGCTGGATGTGACAGAAGTTGATGAAGTGTTGCAAGAAGATGAGACCACTACTGTTGTACCAACTGAGCCTATTGATGATGATGCTGTTTTGCGTCGGAATGACATTGAACCTGAAATAATTTCAATGGAAGTTTCGCATACCAAAAAGCGTGTACAACCCGAGGGTGTTATGGATGATGCTTTCATCTGTGATGACGATGATGAACTAACAATCGCGGGTGATGACGAAGAAGAAGATGAGATAGAAACTAATTTTGATACAGATACGGACCTAGAGTTTTAACTCACTTTGTGGTAAAATGACTTTATGTGTTCTGTAAGTACATTGTTGATGAACTTTGTTTGTTTGTCCGGCTTGTTTTGTTGATGTGATAGGGGGCTTTAAGCAATCTTGTTATAATTTGCCAAGAAAAAATGAAGAACCTGGCTTCGAGCTCGCTGAAGATCCTGCTCCAACTGAGAGAGCTTTATCCTACTTGACTCTAGCTGCTGTACATAGGCCTATATATACAGAGAGAGACAGAGAGAGAGATAAGTTGGTAAAGATCCCAAAACTACCAAGATTTTAGTATAACTTTAAATAACTATATATATATATATATGACAGTATATAAGCTCATCAAAAACAAATAAATAACTTTATATATATATATATGACAAGTGCTAACAAGTTCTTTATACTATTGTTTAATATTGAAATTTTTGTAGTAAAAGTTCTTCAAAAAATGTGAAAAAATTAGAAGTTTTGAATTCAATAAAAAAAATATTTTAAAATTCATAGAAAGTGTCTTATTATCTTTAAATTTTTTGTATTTTTCTTGTGATTACCTTGGCATCAAGTACTTTCTCTGAACTTTTAACCAGCTCCCTTCCTCTGCAACAAACAAAGGCAAAAATAATTTACATTTCTATGATTTGAAGAAGAAACACCCATTTGAAACTTAAAAAATCAATAATCATAATAATAATAAAATTGGGAGATTATAATATAATTGTCTATGTGGAGACTTTTATAATTTTCACAACCAAAAATGTAATGATTAGAAAAGCGACCCACTGAGTCTCTACTTTGCTGGACAAGCATATCTTATGCTTTGATGCTGATGTGAATACTGATTTTGAGACAAGTGATGATCATTTGGAGGACTAGTTTATATCATTATCTGCACATTTAATCTGGGAAACTGTTTTGTCAAAACACTATAGCAAAAAACTTAGTAATTGATCAGTGTAATGGAAAGATAAGATAGGTGAAAAATGTGTTTTATTTATTTGTATAAGATAGGTGAATAGAACCTTTTCTGGGATGGGTTTGGGAGATGATTGAGTGACTTGAGTCTGTTGATGTTGTTGGGGTTGTGGAATCTAGTGAGGATGCTTCTGATCAAATGCTTGATGATACTGACCTGAAGATGCCTTTCTACTCGTGGGTGATTCTGCTTCTAGAAGATGATTACTTGAAAGAGTGTTCATTCCTAATCCTGAGTCAGTGCTAGTCTCTCCTCCTGATTTTGAACTTCCCTGAGTCAGTGCTACTTTTCAAATGGGTATTTTATAAAATCATCATAACCACCCCCAAAGACTTCTTCATTTTTCCAATGGGTATTCGAGATACCCATTTGAATAATTATTATTCAAATGGGTATTTTATAAAATCATCATAACCACCCTAAAATTATTCAAATGACTTCTTCATTCTTTGTTTATTCAGTAAATTAGTTTTAAATGTGAGTAGACTAATTAAGTCTTGTTTTTGCTTTTTGTTCTTGTTCTTCTTCATGTTCTTCTTCTTCTTGTTTGGACCCCAATTTCCCAACTACATTCAAATTCTATGGACTTAATACCCTTGTAATTAACTTCCTATACGATTTGTATGAACTTTGGCCGAAAATTGAAAAGCAAAATCATAGTGAAGTTAGATTTATGTATGTTTGCTGCTGTTTACTCATCTGCTGGCAGATTTACTGAAGCAAATTCATAGTGAATCATACTGAGGTTTATGTAAATGTATGTAAATGATGTATGTGACGTTTATTACTCATGTCATTTTGTTATTTTTTTATGTAGGTACCATGGTTCCTGAACTCAAGACGGGGCGGCGGAAGACATCAACAAGTGGCAACGTATTACCAGGCTCTGAAGCATGTGCAGCAGTTATTGGCACCCCGTTGATGTTATCTGATGAGACACAACCACCAGATGATACACAAATAGTGGTGGAGGAGACACAGCCAGGTGGCGTGGGTAAGAGCATTGAACTTAGTTGTTTACAAATTCTTTTTTTCCTTTTTTCGGGGGTGCATAAGTCAGGTATTTAAGGCAATGAAAACCCCATAAATAGAAAGAAAAACAAAGAAAATGTGTTTGTTAATCTATAGGTTAACCTGTTTGTTAATCTTGTTAGTCAATGTGAATGCCTTAGTTGGATTGAGGGATGTTTGAAACATCATATCAACATCTTGAGCTGATAGTTCAAAAATATTGAATAATTACTGTAATCAATATTTGCCAACATTTTTTTTAAGATTGACTTAACATGAGTAAATATCAATATTTGCTAGCAACTACTACGACATTTGCTCAATATGATTTGTATTTTTTTTTTTTTTTTTTTGCTGCCAAGTAGGATGTTAACAAAATAATAAGTTAGGTCAATACAATAAATGTGGACTCTGCTACGTCCTGCTGCTGCTGTTGGTTGATCTTGATCAGTGTTGGTGTTTGCTGCTGCTGTTGTGGAGTCTGCTATGGCCTGCTGTGCAGGCCTGGTTGCATCTGTTATGGGTTGGTTTGTAATGTGTTAGGGGTGTTATCTGCTTTTGGCTCGCCTCTACGTTGGTGCCTTACCAACTATGGTCTTTGTCTCTTTTCTGGTTTTGTTTATGTTCTCTGATTTTTCTTCATTAATGAATTTCCTTTTCTTGGCTACTTCAAAAAAAAAATATATATATATATATATATGCACTGTGGAAAACCAAAATTCAGTACAGAAATATATGGCTCCCACCAGAGTCATGATATAGTTATGGATTATCATGCATGAGTTGGAAAGAAAGAAACACTAGAAATTATAGTTATTTTTGGTCCGACCTGTGTGCCTGAATAGGACAATTTCAAAAAGTTATAGTAATTTAATCTGATTCTCAATTTTTGAACTCATGTCTAATTAAACAATCAACAAGGCAATTGCTATCCTCTGGAAATTTATTGAACTGTGACGATTTTTGGGGATTGATCCCTTCCCAAGAGGGATCAATTGACAAATTGTTTTTTAGACCAATTCTAACTCTATTTCTAACTCTGCTGGTGCTGCGTATTGTCTGCTACTGCATGGTCCTCTCAGCTTTCAGTCGATTAGTCGTCTCTGTCTTTGTCCTGTCAGTAGTTTGGTTTGTGTTAGCTTGTTGTTTGCTTTCTAATGTCTGCTCCTGATTTGTCTGTATCAGAGTTAAAGTTGTGCAGTTGGCAATATGCCTCTTACCTGTTTGGTCTGTGTTGATGCTGGATTGGTAAAGTTTAGAGCATAGAACTCTGTTTGGTCTGTTTGGGAAATGTATAAAGGGGAGACTGAAGCAGGAGATCAGATCTGCTAAGGGAGTGTTAATCTGCTGTGCTGGGCACTATGCCTCAGAGCTTGCATTACAAATTTTTGTTAACCATAAGAATGGTCCTAGGATGATACTTAAACCTCAGAGGTTTTAGCAATTATGTACTGCAATATCTGCTGAATTAGAAAAAAAAAAAAAAACTAACAAGAACTTCCAACCTGATCATATGCAATATCTGCTGCACTTCATCATCACATTTCAGCAATTATGTACAGCATTAGGGAATGTGTAGTGTCTACTAACTGTACACGGGTGGTCATTACGAACAATATTTGAACTGGTACAATTATATGAAGTGACGTTCAACGTATGATTATATAAAGCGACCTAGACCTATGGCAGCTAAAGTCTTATGTCAGCTATTACTTTAGGCTGTACACTTATAATTAACGGTATTAGTTTGATAGTCAGTCATTGTCTTCGCTGTAATTAAGATGCTTAAATGTGCCCATTTTTTTTTTTTAAATTGAAGCAATAAGCAATACTCGAACATCTTTCCTTAAATCTGTTTGTAATTTGTGGACTGCTTCCCCTTTTGTAGCAGGGCGAAAAAGATCAACTCGTGTACGAGGACGTACAGTAGGCAAAGGAGTGCAACAAAGAATAGTCAGGAAAAAAGGAGAGAAATTACATGTGTATGTCAATCGGGTGTTGAACGCAATGACAGGAGGGAATGCAACCCCAGCGACGAATGAGTTGGGATTGCAAATTAGACGGTTGTGCCCTCTTCAGAGCGTGAAGTCATGGAGGAAAATCAATGAAAGTACCAAAGATGCGGTCATCCAAGCGGTGCTAGTACGAGATTCATCTTCCCATAATGTCGTTATTAAGTTATTTGTAATTGCTTAAATTAATTGATGTACTAATTGTCTTATTATGTTTGTAGGACAAGTTTGTTATCGGGGATGATTTTGATAATGATGAACAAGCTCAACAAGTTCTTGATAGAAAGGCATATTTGCTATACAAGGACTGGAGGTACAATCTAAAGCAAGAGTTCCTCGAACTTGAGGAAAAGGGTGTTGATGACCCGTATAGTCATCCGCCTACTGGAGTGAGCTTGGATGACTGGAGATATCTTATTGATGTTGCTTGGAAAGACGAATCTCACTTGGTAACAAATTAATTAGAAACCCCATTGTTGAAATTCATTGATGTGAATATCAATAAAAATTCTAACAAAATTGGTTTATATTTGTAATTCTTTTCTTTTTTTTTCTTGTTAGAAACGCTCTAAAGCTAGTAAAGCAAATAGGGGTATGCTCCCATACAATCATACAAGTGGATCGCGATCATTTCCTATAGCAATGTCGCTTATGGTGAGAAGTAGTTATTTGTTTAGTAATATAATGGATGATTGATTCTTCTTCATTTTGAATATTACTATGTAGTACTTCATCAATGGAAATTTTTCAAACATAATAGGCAAATGAGGATGGACAAATAGATTTCCCTGAATTTTATAAGAAATCACACAAGTCCAAGAAGACGGGAGACTGGATTGACCCCAAATGTGGTGAGCTACATGTGAGTATTGAATGTTGAAACCAATTTTGTTGTATATCAATTACTAAAGTTGTTTTCAATTCCTTCAACCATCTTGACTTTATTACTTTTTTTGTCATGATAGGATGATATGGTCAATCTACAAGTCGTAGCCACCGATGCGGGGTTGCATTGACCCACGAAGAACTATCAAGGCAAGTGCTAGGGGCAAAAAAAAATTACTTGCGTAGATGTGGGATAGGCCCACAACCCTCTTCAACAGCTTCCAATGCGGCACGAGCACGTGATAAACGTATGGAGTCAATGAGTGCGGAATTGGAGGTTCTTCGTGAGGAACGTCAAAGAGATCACGAGGAGTTACTGAAGGAGAAAGAGGAGCGGCAAAGAGATCGCGAGGAGTTGCTGAAGGAGAAAGAGGAGCGGCAAAGAGATAGGGAGGAAATTATGAGGGAAAGAGAGGAGCTGACGAAACAAATTGAAAAAGAAAAAAAAGCACGGGAGGCACAACGAGTACAACTCAATCATTTGAACGACGTGGTGTCACGACTGACAACCCTCTTGCAGGGTTTAGATGGTCATCCTACTATTCGGTAAACATAATTTTATTGATACGCTAATGCAAGTTCTAGAAAAATATGGATCGTATTGGCATAGAATTGGTTTCTAAAGTTGCTATGCAAATTTTTGTTGTTATGTGCTTCGAATAGGTTATGAGGCATAATATGAGTAGACTTTGCAGCAGACGGATGGTAATCTGAAGTGCATAAGGTAACAACTTGATTTCGATGAAATATGAAGTTAGTTCCCTTTGGCATAATCTGATTTCCATAGGGTTGTAATCACTTGATGGCATAATCTGATCTCATAAGGCAACCACTTGATGGCATAATCTGATTTCCATAAGACAACATGGAATTCCAACAAAATTAAAAATATATATATATAAAGAGGAGAAACCAACAAGAAGAAGCTCCAAGTTGGTGAAACTCCAAGTTGGTGAGAAACCAACAAAACAAGGAAAACAAAAAAAAACTTGGAGCATCAAAAAAAAACTTAGCAGTGAGTTTGATTATTACACTGTCATATAGCCATCCATGACCAACTTCATCAAGTACTTTTATGTTCATGCTAACATTACCAGCTGTAGTGGGTGGTTCCCCTTTTAATACCTCTACAAAGGATCATTGATCTACATATGGAGCTTTACCTTTCATGATGGTTGTTGTGAAGAATCTTCATGGTATTCTGTGATAGCCCTCTGTTTTGGTCATCTCTGTTACCCCTGGCATGTGTAGCTTTCTTGACTTGTAGCACCATATCATCCACCAACATACCATTCGCTTGTTGGATGGCAATGTCTACTGCAACGGGGCAATCAAATCTTACAAACCCGAATGTTGATTTTGACACTATTCTTCTTTTAAGAGGTATAAAGACATTCTTCACAATGCCAAACTTTGTGAAGAGTTTGAACAAAGACTCAGCATTCGTTGCTCTTGGAAGATTATCCACGAAAATCGTAAAAAGTCCCTGCATTTCTTCAAATTGGTCCGTTAATAGAACACTTTCCAGAGTCCATCCTTCCTTAACCTCACTTCTCAATTTGGATTAGAAAATGCAGTTCCTGTCTCAGGAAGAATACCAGCTGATGCAGAGGCATACCATGTTTGGAGATTTTTTTGATTTGGACTATGTTAATCTATGTCAAAAATCAGTGATAAATTACATTGATAGTCTATATGTTTTGGCCCTTATATTATTTTGATCCTTATAATTTTAATTAACTCGATTTTGATAATGAATTTATGCTTTTGTGTTAGTTTAGTCTAATTGATAACAACCGTGTGACGATCCTGACATGTATATTATTTTATTCAGAGAATTTGCCTAATTATGTGTTTAAATTTTGTGCATATCGCTTATGGAATTTTGTTAGAACATTTACTTAAGTATATTTTTTGTTGAAAATTTTTGTTTACAATGGAACTAATGGGTGACATTTTTGTTGTGTAGATGGCTTTTGGCATTGACATGTGGATCTTCTATTTTTTTGTCTGGAAGATAATTCACATTTTTGCAATGTTGGAAAGTTTTTTGTCGTCCCTGGCTTTTTGTATGGAAATTGGATGAATCATACATATATTTTTTGGCGGGGTACATAGTATTTTTGGAACTTGTGTTAATTGCTCCGGTGGTATGTATAGATTACCTTTTGTCGTGGTACATATTACCATGGTAATTTGTACCATGTCAAATGGTCATTAGAATGCATATATAGCATAGTAACAATGTTTTGTGTATAGAGGACATTGTTTTGGTAACACAGTTGGAATGTATGACGTTATTATTTGTAATTGGAATATGTTAGTTGGTTTGTATATAAGTTAACATTGTAAGGTATTCTTTTTGGTTTGATGGTTATAACTGAAACGTGCATTATGGAATAGGTGATAATATATATATTGATTTGTTTGTATCATAGGTTGTGGTGGATATATACAGATTTTGGAAAAAATTATTACAATGAAAAAAAATAAAAAATGACATTTTTAGTGACAAAAAAATTGGTAGCTGTAGACGTCCCCGAACGCATCCCGGGGGAAAGGGAGTGCAAATCCCTCCCGTTCTGGTTCGATATTGGGTCTACTACAGTTCGAAGGACTCAAATGTCACGGTTCTTAATCTTGAACCAAAGAGTCCAAATCCGGCAAATCGATTTTGAAAACAGATTTTTGAAAGAAGTGCCAAACATGGACTGCTTTGCCAGATACAGAGTCACCACCTAAATATTTTTTAAATGGGAAATTTAGGAAACCCTGACTCGGTGCCAAAAAGCCACGTGTCCGTCATCACCAAAGTTGCCTCGGCTCGGGAACTTGGGTTCGATTGGGGAAGGTCACTTCGTGAGCACTTCGCCGCCTTGGCCAAAGATCGGCCTCTAATAACCATGATATCTGTTTTTGAAAACATTGTGCGTTCTTATTCCAATTATTAGCCTAGGTTACTATGTGATGCGCACAGCATACAAGTATAGACTGGGTCGCCTGAATTGGAACAAAACATTTCATGTTTGTTTGTTTGAAAATGGTTTGATGGTGCTACCCGCAGGTAGGCTAAGACGTGGATTTGCCACCCTTAGGTGGGCTTAGAAAACATGATTTTGCCACTATCTAGTGGGCTTAAAACAAACATTTGATGAATTGTCCCAATCTAAGTAACTCACCCTCCACCCACAGGCATTCAAGGCAGTTATATCACGTAAGCATTTAACCTCATGGTAAGCATGCTATTCATGGCAGTCACTCACACGCATGCAAGGATGCTAAAGCATAAAACTTACCGAGTACTCCAAGCCAAAACAGAAGCTTGTCAGAAATCCATGCATGGACCTAAGCATACTGAAATGTCTAACGCAACACATGCAAAGATGCAAATTATAGCAGGCTCGGCTATTCTAAACATGGCATATGAAATGCTACAACTAACACGTATTCAATTTGGAATTGAAATACAAATGCAGTTTGTATGATGCGCCGAGCCCGGTGCGTGCAAAACAGATGAATGATGCAAACATGCTGTCATACTGTATGCTAATTGAAACATGCCCTATATCTAACCATCATAAGCGGGTAAATAAAAGGGAAGAAAGACGTGGGGTTGGAAGACATACATCACACTCACCTACACTTATTACAATTATGCCCTCGCGCAGAGGGTCCGAAAGAATAATACAGTCCGAATATACAGTCCGAATAATAAATATACAAATTCCTAATTAATTATCAAATTAAATAAGAAAAAATGTAAGCTGGCATGCAAGCCAGGGGGCTGCCTTGACTCTACTCCGGATAATGAAATGATGCATGTTGAGCTGCTTTGCGTGGAAATCCACTGGGATGCCCCAATTAGCCTCTATTTGCAATGTTTCTCGAAATGCGTGCCAGACTCCGAAAAGTTGCTGATTCTTCATTTTACTGCAACAGAGAGCAGGAAAGGGGCATAGCAATGTATTTCACAAATATATGCATGCCTCGATCCTCGTGCCACCAATCACGCATATCGATGCATGATGGCCGAGGAATCGGATTGCACAACTCAATATAGGATGAATGCAAATGAATGCTACAACAAAACCTAACTCCATCATGGATGATCCGGAGTGTCGGCGACTTGGGAATTGAGACCCGTTCCGTCACTCGGAGTACGAAACGCGCCTCGTTTCCCGTGCCCGGGCTAACTCCTATCCCGAACACGATGCAATGTGCATGATATGCATGAAATGTAGCTAATATGCAATCCTAACATACACAACGCTATGAAAGTGAGATGTCTCGAAATGCGTGCACACGGGCACGCAAATCGAGGCGATGATCCTAAGGCATTAAATGGCATACGCAATGCAAATGGACTTACACTAACATGAGTGGACCTCGGCCACACTCACATAAGAGGCCGTTGGATAAAAGTGAAGTGCCTCGAAATGCGTGCACACGGGCACGCAAATCGAGGCAATGGCATAAAGGCATGAAATGACATAGAAAATGATATACAATGAGACTAAAATGCGATGTCTCGAAATGCGTGTCCGCGGGTACGCAAACCGAGAAAATGGCATACACAATGCAGTGAGACTAACATGGCATACTGAATGCAAAATGGACTTACACTAACATGAGTGAGCCTCAGCCACACTCACATAAGAGGCCGATGGATGAAAATGCGATGCCTCGAAATGCGTGCACACGGGCACGCAAACCGAGGCAATGACATACGCAATGCAATGACATGGAAAATGATATGCAAACACGCAAATGGAATTTCAGCACTCACAAATGATGCAAAACAGTCCCGAAAGGTGTGGAAATGACACCAAATGCACGGAATGGTCCTGAAATGCGATATTAAGCACCCGAAATGGCCTACAGCCATACTAAACATGCATAATTGGTACATGACATGCAAAATAGTAGCAAGGCAGCCCCAAAATAGCATTTTTTACAGTACAAAACATGGCGAAATAGTAAGCGTAGATAGGACAACAATGGCATGCAAAAATGGGGGCCAAGAGAGGGGTATTGAAACAAGTGATGTATGCGATGCTCAAACTGAAAAATTTCCTTCTACAACACTGATGAGGGACCAAAAATATGCACATTTAATGTTTATGACAACCTCAAATCAGTATGAAAACTTGCTAAAAATGTCATGCAAGAATGAAGCCAACAAGGGCTAGAACATGAGGTATGCCGTGCATTCATCAAACAGCCTTGGACCCTTAACAAAACATGACAAGAAGGCCAAAATATGGATATTTTCAGTACTTCTCATGGCCGAAAACAGAAGCTAGATAGGCCTAAAAAAGGATGCAAAAATGGGGGCCAAAGAGGGATATAAACACAAGCACAACATGAAGACCCCCAACAAGGTTGATCCCTTCTACAATGTTGTAGAGGGACACAAAATAAGCTTATTCATAGTTCATGACATGCTCCAAAACAGACTACATGTAGGTCAAACAAATCATGCAAATTTACGGTAAATATGAGAGATTATGAAGCAAGTGCATGATAAAGAGGCCAAACAGGGTTGAGCCCTTCTTCAATGTTGAAGAGGGGCTCAAAATAGGCCCACTCAAAGTTTACATTATGCTCGAAAATAGATCACTCATAGGCTAGATATTCAATGCAAAATATTGACATACAAGATGATATTGAAGCAATTGCACCATGGAGGGCTCAAACAGGGTTGAGCCCTTGAACAAACTTGAAGAATAGCTCAAAATAGACCTAGTTTCAGTTAAGGTCAGAGCCCAAAATAGTAAGAAAATAGGCTTAAGAAATGAGGCAAAAATGGGCTACAAAAGGGGGAAAGTGAGACTTACCCTTGTAGACAAGTCTTGGCTGCCTTTTGCTTGAAGAATGGGAGCCTCTTAGCTGCTGGAAAGCTCTCCTAGCTGCTGGAATGGAGTTGTGATGATAGAGCTTGAAGATGATGAAGAAATGGCACTAAAACTTGAAGGAAATCAAGTTGTATCTATGTATATGCTCCAACCAAAGCTTGTGATCTTTTCTCTTGAGTTGGGAGGACACCAATGTAGGCAAGAGAGGGAGAGAGGAGTCCTTGGCCAAATGAAGGGAAATGAGCTCTTATTTCCCTCCAAAGGGGTCCCCCGGATGAGATATTTTTGGGGGAAAATCAAAGCACAACTGGAATGCACACATCCCAAGGAAGCAGGCCGGCTAGGCACCTTCTTCAGAGGTGGCCACGGCCACCCCCCATGGCCGGCCGGCTAGGGGCAAAATGGTCATTTGAGAATTTCTGGCCGGCCACCAAAGATTGGTGTCCTCCCATGTGTGCACAACAAGACCATATGGTTGGAAATTGGCAACTCTGAAACAGGAGAAACAACAAGCCACTTTTCAAAGAGGTTCAAAAATGGACTAAAGAATTACTGGCCGGCCATGTGTTTTTAGGGTCCTCCCATGTGTGTACAACACAAATATGTGGTTTTGTCTCGAAGAAAATGGCCCTAGGGTGTTCAACATTAGCCTGGAAGTGAGAAAAACGGGCACCGGGGTGCGCTGGAGGAGCATAACTGGTTGCTGAGACAATTGCTGGCCTCCCACCCTCCAGTGACCTTTCTAGTGATAAAACAAAGGTACCTGCCAAAAATGAACAAAAACCGATGCAAAACGAATGCTCGGGGGCCAAAACACACAGTTCGGGTCCTGAAAACCGGCCGTTAAGCATCGAAAGTGGTGTTTGGCCACGAAGTGGGTATCTAAGACCCCAGTGTCCCTCGTTATGATAAAACAGAGGTACCTTCCAAAAATGAACAAAAACCGATGCAAAACGAATGCTCGGGGGCCAAAACACACAGTTCGGGTGCCGAAAACCGGCCGTTAAGCACCGAAAGTGGTGTTTGGCCACGAAGTGGGTATCTAAGACCCCAGTGTCCCTCGAAAGGGAGTAAATGAGATGCATGCCAAAAACCGGATGAATCGGAGATGGTTGGGTGGTCCCGAACCGAGGCACACGGCCTGACGGCTCCAAAAACCGGGAACCGGGCTCCGAAATGGGCAGAATGGCCTACGGGCACGAAATGTAGCCCACGGCCATTGAGAGACAGTCTACGGGACCTCTCCCTCCCCTCAGGAAAGAAAACAGAGAAAATCGAGTCCGTTCGCAAATCGAGGCAAGGCACGTAAGAGGGTTCGGAAGTCCGAGGCGGCGACGGCCGCGACTCTGAGACTTCTGAACGAGTACAATATGCAACATCACCGAGCGCTCAATTGGTGACGTCTGAGTCTTAAGGTCGGTCAAAAATGGGGTGTCTACAGTTGCCCCTCTTTGACAGAACTCGGAAGTCAAGAAGTGACGGGAGTGAATGTCAAAGCCTAGAGACGACCCATTTTTGACAAGGCCGAAGACTTAGACATTCCTACAAGATAAACAGAGATATGTGTGCCCGCAGGCATGCCCACAGGCAGGGGCAAAATGCAAAATGATATGCACAGAGCCAAATGATCATGCAAATGCAGCAAGCTGTAATGAAGCAAGTATTCGCAAATAGATGCAACAGTTTTAAGCAAGAATGCAAAGCAACAACTACATTTCATGCAGTTAGGAATGCGGAGAATCATTCAATTCTCGTCGCGTCTCACACGGAGAAGATACGAAAGCTGCGCGATTCGTCTGGTCGCACCAGCCTCAAATGAACCGTACATACAATATCGTGCCTGCAAAAGAGAGAAATTCAACAAGAACAATATGCTAACAACATATATTCAATGCGATTCTTGTGGTTCCGAAAGTTTGACACACGCAGTGTCGGCGAGTGAATGCATCGCAATGTGAGAAAGGAACGTGCGTGACAACGCATGCTCAAGCACAGAGGTATGGTACACCAAGAAATCATGCATGACAATGCAAAATGTTCATGAGAATGCAAGTTATGTGCAAAACAATGCAAAATGAGCACAAATCAGGGTGCCCGTTTGTTGCGAAACAACGAGTAAGAAAACGCGCATTTCGGTGAAGGCAACTTGATCGCGGCCTCTGATTCACCTCCCGGAGAGGTTACAACATGTTCAAAAAGGATACACCTTGATTTTGATGAGTAATGATGAGACACATGTCAGAAATTACAGCTGAAGTTCCGGCGGAGCAATTTCACGCCAGAAAGTGCAATTTTCTTGAACTTTTTCAGGTCCCGGGAACTCCGATCTTCCTCAAAATTTGCAGAGAGCTAGGGGGGAGGTGGGGAACACCACCAGCCAGGTGGTTGCCCTAGGGGAGGTCACCGGCCAGGGACAAAAGCGATGGTCAAGCCGGCCCAGAAAAGGTGGCCGTACCACCATCAAAAGTAGGGGCAATTTTGTCTTTTGCCTCATTTCTATATATTCCCTTGCTCATTCAATCCGAAATCACTCCCACAGCTGCAAAAAATCCTCCCCTTGCTCCCCAAACCATTTTTTCCTTTAGATCTGCACTTTATACGCGCTTTTCAGCCTTCCACGCAACTTGTTTTCGCGAAATCTTTCAGTTTTAAGCAGTTTGAGCCGACTAAATTTTGATTTCGAGGCTTCTTTTCTCATTTTCACCACTTGAGGTAAGTTTGTCTCAATATTTGGAAGATTTTCTCAGGAGTTGACTTTCGTTGACTTTTCCATTTCCCGGGAGTTGACTTTTGTTGACTTTTTCCAATTTTGGCTCATTTTGCTCATTTTTGCTCTTTTTGCAGATTTCTTGAAATGGCGGGTGATTTTCCTCACGGTGGAGGTCCTCCAGGCGCTGGGGACGATTTTGATATCATGACACTGCCCCCGAGAGTCCGCCCTTTTATTCCCGGGAGATACGCCCCACCGGTACATATGCTTCTGCGGGCCGTTTTTCGTTATCGAAGTTCAATGACCGCACTCGATTTATCATGCGAGCAAAGATCTCTCTCTCACGAGGCACGAGAGGTATTTTACTTTATTTTCTGCATTTTTCGTGCATTTTGTAGCTTTGCCATGCTTGAACATACAGTTTTAGCTTATGACGTAGTACTTTATTTGCATTCTGAACATGTGACTTAAACACTTGAATTACTGAACACACGGTTCATTGACTGATTGTGAACGCACGGTAAACATTAATTAAGAATTGAACACACGACTCAAACACTGATTTGTCGAACACACAGCCCGAATTTGAAGGTGAGCACACCGCACACACTTATTTAAAAGTAGAACACACAGTCCCGAACTCTGATTTTCTGAACACACAGCCCAGATTGACGGTAAACACACAAATCCACTCGATTG
Organism: Camellia lanceoleosa; assembly: GCA_025200525.1. NCBI lineage: Eukaryota > Viridiplantae > Streptophyta > Magnoliopsida > Ericales > Theaceae > Camellia > Camellia lanceoleosa. The sequence goes on from CM045760.1 coordinate 44,861,977, forward strand.
AGAGTAGAGAACGCATCCCAAACTCGATTTTCAACACAGTCCAAGTTGATGGTGAACACACAGCCCACACTGATTAAGAGTAGAACACACAGCCCTAAACTCTGATTTTCTGAACACACAGCCCAGATTGACGGTGAACACACAGCCCACACTGATTGAGAGTAGAACGCACAGTCCCAAACTCTGATTTTCTGAACACACAGTCCAAGTTGATGGTGAACACACAGCCCACACTGATTAAGAGTAGAACACACAGCCCTAAACTCTAATTTACTGAACACGCAGCCTAGATTTGAAGCGAACACACAGCCCACACTGATTAAGAGTAGAACACGCAGTCCCAAACTCTAATTTACTGAACACACAGTCCAAGTTGATGGTGAACACACAGCCCACACTAATTAAGAGTAGAACACACAGCCCTAAACTCTAATTTACTAAACACGCAGCCCAGATTTGAAGCGAACACACAACCCACTGATTAAGAGTAGAACACACAGTCCTGAACTCCGATTTTCTGAACACACAATCCAAGTTGATGGTGAACACACAACCCACACTGATTAAGAGTAGAACTGTAGACGTCCCCGAACGCATCCCGGGGGAAGGGAGTGCGAATTCCCCCCGCTCTGGTTCGATATTGGGTCACTACAGTTTAAGGACTCAAATGTCACGGTTCTTAATCTTGAACCAAAGAGTCCAAATCCGGCAAATCGTTTTGAGAAAAACAGATTTTTAGAAAAGAAGTGCCAAACATGGACTGCTTTGCCAGATACAGAGTCGCCACCTAAATATTTTTAAAATGGGAAATTTAGGAAACCCTGACTCGGTGCCAAAGGCCACGTGTCCGTCATCACCAAAGTTGGCTCGGGAACTTGGGTACGATTGGGGAAGGTCACATCGTGAGCACTTCGCCGCCATCAAAGACCGGCCTCTACTAACCATGATATCTGTTTTTGAAAACATTGTGTGTTCTTATTCCGGTTATTAGCCTAGGTTACTATGTGATGCTCGCAGCAAATAAGTATAGACCGAATTGCCTGAGTTGGAACAAAACATCTCATGTCTGTTTGTTTGAAAATGGTTTGATGGTGCTACCCGCAAGTAGGCTAAGACGCGGATTTGCCACCCTCCGGTGGGCTTTAGAAAACATGATTTTGCCACTATCTAGTGGGCTTAAAACAAACATTTGATGAATTATTCCAATTCAAGTAACTCAACCTTCACCCACAGGCATTCAAGGTAGTTATATCACATAAGCATTTAGCCTCATGGTAAGCATGCAATCATGGCAACACTCACACGCATGCCAGGATGCTAAAGCATAAAAACTCACCAAGTACTCCAAGCCAAAACAGAAAACTGATTAGGAATCATGCATGGACCTAAGTATATAGAATTGCCTAATGCAACACATGCAAAGATGCAAACTATAGCAGGCTCGGCTATTCTAAACGTGGCATATGGAATGCTACAACTAACACGTACTCAATTTGGAATTGAAATACAAATGCAGTTTGTATGATGCGCCAGTGCATGCAAAAGCAGATGAATGATGCAAACATGTCTTTGTCATCAGATGCTAATTGAAATATGCCCTATATCTAACCATCGTAAGCAGGTAAATAAAAGGGAAGAAAGACGTGGGGTTGGAAGACATACATCACACTCACCCACACTTATTACAATTATGCCCTCGCGCAGAGGGTCCGAATAAATAATAATACAGTCCCAATAAAAGAATAATACAGTCCGAAATAAATACAAATTCCTAATAAATACAAATTAACTAAGAAAGTCAGAACCGGCGCGCCAGTCAGCCGATTCGATGAATGATGCATGTTATCGCCTTGGCTACCAAATCCACCGATGCGCCAATTAGCCTTTGTTTACGATGTGTCTCGAAATGCGTGCCAGAATCCGAAAAGTTACTGATTCTTCATTTTGCTGCAACAGAGAGCAGGAAAGGGGCATAGCAATGTATTTCACAAATATATGCATGCCTCGATTCTCGTGCCACCAATCACGCATCTCGATGCATGATGGCCAAGAAGTCGGATTGCACAACTCAATATGGGGTGAATGCAGATGAATGCTACAACAAAACCTAACTCCATCATGGGTAATCCGGAGTGTCGGTGACTTGGGAATTGAGACCCGTTCCGTCACTTGGAGTACGAAACGCGCCTCGTTTCCCGTGCCCAGGCTAACTCCTATCCTGAACACTATGCAATATGCATGATGTGTATGAAATGCAACTAAAATACAATCCTAGCATACACAATGCTATGAAAATGAGATGTCTCGGAATGCGTGCACACGGGCACGCAAACTGAGGAAATGATCCTAAGGCATAAAATGACATACGCAACGCAATTGGACTTACACTAACATGAGAGGGACTCAGCCACACTCACATAAGAGGCCGTGAGATGAAAATGAGGTGTCTCGAAATGCGTGCACACGGGCACGCAAACCGAGACAATGGCATACAGAACGCAATGGAACTAAAATGGCATACACGATGCAAGATGGGCTTATACTAACATGAGAGAGCCTCAGCCGCACTCACATAAGAGGCCATCGGATAAAAAAAGAAGTGCCTCGAAATGCGTGCACACGGGCACGCAAACCGAGGCAATAACATAAAGGCATGAAAATGCAAATGGGGCTTACACTAACATGAGAGGACCTCAGCCGCACTCACATAAGATGCCGTCGGATGAAAATGAAGTGCCTCGAAATGCGTGCACACGGGCACGCAAACCGAGGCAATGGCATACGCAATGCAAATGAGATGTGGCATATGACATATGGAAAATGAAAATTTCAGCAGCCAAAATGATGCACAAACAGCCCCCGAATTATAACAAAATTACACCCGATGCCCGAAACGCTATGCTAAGTACCCGAAATGGCCTACAGCTCTACTAAACATGCATAATTGGTACATGACATGTGAAACAGTAGCAAGGAAGCCCCTAAACTAGCATTTTTTTAGTACAAAGCAAGGCCAAACAACAACCACAAGTATGGCAAAAAAGGCATGCAAAAATGGGGGAAAATAGGGGAACAATGAAACAAGTGGTATATACAATGCTCAAACTGAAAAATACAGTTCTACAACATTGAAGAGGGGCCAAAAATATGCACATTTACAAGAGATGACATCCCCCAAAACAGTATGTAGATATGCTTAATATAGCATGCAAGATATGGGCCAAAAGAGGGCTACAAAAAGAAGTATCAAAAGGATGCACCAAACAGCCTTGGACCCTTAACAAGATATGACAAGAAGGCAAAAATAAGACACTTTTCAAGCCTGATGAAGGCTCAAAAACAGAAGCATGATGAGCTAGCAAGGCATGCAAAAATAAGGGACCAAAGAGGGTATAACATGAAGTACCAAAAGAAATCACCAAACAGCATAAGACCCTTAACAAAACATGACAAGAAGGAAAAAAATAAGGCTCTTTTCAGGCCTGATGAAGGCCGAAATCGGAAGCCAAATAAGCTTAAAGAGGCATGCAAAATGGGGCCAAAGAGAGGTATAAAGAAAGGCCATGCATGGAGGCCCCAAACAAGATTGATCCCTTCTACAATGTTGTAGAGGGACCTAAAATAAGCTCAATCTCAGTTAATGGCATGCTCAAAATCAGACTTAAAATAGGCTAAAGAAACCATGCAATTTTACGGTAAATTGGAAGAATTACAAAACAAGTGCATGATAGAACCACCAAACATGGTTGAGCCCTTATTCAATGTTGAAGAGGGGCTCAAAATAGGCCCACTCACAGTTTATATCAGGCTCGAAAATGGATCACTCATAATCCAAACAAAGCATGCAAAATATTGGCACAAAGAGTGATATTGAAAGAGGTGCATCATAGAGGTGCCAAACAAGGTTGAGCCCTTCTAAAATGTTGTAGAGGGGCTCAAAATAAGCCTAAAATCAGTAGGGGTCGGAGCCCAAAACGATAAGCAAATAAGGTAGAAAATTGAAGCAAAAATAAGCTAGAAAAAGGGAATTTGAGACTTACCCTTGAAGATCAAGCTTTTGTTGCTTCTTGGCTTCAATTTGCTGGTTCTTAGCCTTTGAAAAAGCTTCCCTTGCTGCTGGAATGGAGGTGGTGATGGTGAGGCTTGGTGTTGATGAACAAATGAGCTAGAGACTTGATGGTTTTTCAAGGTTTTGGGGATGAAAATGGAGGCAAAGGGAGATAGGCTCTTGAGGGAAAATTTTGTAACCCTAACAAAGAAGGAGGTCAGCCCCTTAAATGGGCAAGAAAGGGGTGTAAAAGGGAGGGAAATACACCCAAGCTTTCCCTCCCAAAATATCCCCCGGAGGCTAGGATCTTTTGAAGAAACAGCCGGATAGCTGTAAAGTGCTCAAAAGGAGAAAGCAGGCCGGCCAGGTGCTTTTGCTGCAGGTGGCCGGCCAGCCACCCCTTATGGCTGGCCAGCCAAGTGCAAAAATGAAAAGTTGAATTAATGGCCGACCACCATTTTTTAGGGTCCTCCCATGTGTGTAGAACAAGACCCCATGGTTGGAATTTGGCAACTCTGGAACAGGAGTCACAACATTGCATTTGAAAGAGAGGCTCAAAAATGAAAACAAGAATTACTGGCCGAACACCACTTTTTGGCGTCCTCCCATGTCCCCTCATCACAAATATGTGGCCTCGGCTCGAAGAAAATATCCCTAGGGTGTTCAACATTAGCCCGGAAGTGAGAAAAACGGGCGCCGGAGGAGCGAAACTGGTTTTCTGAGATAATTGCTGGCCTCCCACCCTCCAGTGATCTTCCTGGTACTAAAATAGAGGTACCTGTCAAAATTGAACAGAAGCCGGTGCAAAATGAATGCTCGGGGCCCAAATCACGCAGTTCGAGGTCCCGAAAATAGGCTGTAAGCACCGAAAGTGGCGTTCGGCCACGGAGTGGGTATCTGAGGCCCCAGTGTCCCTCAGTATGAGAAAACAGAGGTCCCCGCCGAAAATGAACAAAAATCGATGCGAAATGAATGCTCGGGGCCCAAATCACGCAGTTCGGGGTCCCGAAAATAGGCTGTAGGCACCGAAAGTGGCATTCGGCCACGAAGTGGGTATCAGAGGCCCCAGTGTTCCTCGGAATGATAAAACAGAGGCACTTGCCAAAAATCGGAGAAATCGGAGATGGTTGGGCGGTCCCGAACCGAGGCACATGGCCTGACGGCTCCGAAAATCGGGAACCGGGCTCCGAAATGGGCAAAATGGCCTACGGCCATGAAAAGTACCTCACGGCCATTGAGAGATAGCCTATAGGACCACTCCCTCCCCTCAGGAAAAAAAAACAGAGAAAACCGAGTCTGGTTCGCAAACCGAGACAAGGCACAGAAGAGAGTTCGGAAGTCCGGAGGCAGGGCGCTCGGCCGCAACTCTGAGACTTCTGAATGAGCACAATATGCAACATCACCGAGCGCTCAATCGGTGACGTCTGAGTCTTAAGGTCGGTCAAAAATGGGGTGTCTACAGTTGCCCCTCTTTGACAGAACTCGGAAGTCATAACAATGACGGGAGTGAATGTCAAAGCCCAGAGACGACCCATTTTTGACAGGGCCGAAGACTTAGACAATCATACAAGATAAACAGAGATATGTATGCCCGCAGGCAAAAGGGGGCAAAATGCAAATGATATGCACAGAGCCAGGTGATCATGCAAATGCAGCAAGCTGTAATGAAGCAAGTATTGACAAATAGATGCAACAGTTTTAAGCAAGAATGCAAAGCAACAACTACATTTCATGCAGTTAGGAATGCGGAGAATTATTCAATTCTCGTCGCGTCTCACACGAAGAAGATACGATACTGCGATTAAATGCAGTCGCACCAAATTTCAAATGAACCGTACATACAGTATCGTGCCTGCCAAAGAGAGAAATTCAACAAGAACAATATGCTAACAACATATATTCAATGTGATTCCTGAAAGTTTGGCACACGCGGTGCCGGCGGGTGAATGCATCGCAGTGTGACACGGGTAAGGCGCGCAAGATAGCACGATAAAATGTATGCACAACGCAAGTAATGTGCACAAAATAGTGCGATGCGCAAAATAGCGCGAGTGAAATGTAATGCACTAACAAGTGCGTGGACGCCAAGATAGATAGCGCGAATGCTACAATGCACAATGCAAGTAATGTGCACAAAATAGTGCGATGCGCAAAATAGCGCGAGTGAAATGTAATGCACTAACAAGTGCAGGTGGGACGCGCAAGATAGCGCGAATGCTACAATGCACAATGCAAGTAATGTGCACAAAATAGCGCGAGTGAAATGTAATGCACTAACAAGTGCAGGTGAGATGTGCAAGATATCACAAATGATACAATGCACAAAATAGTGCGATACGCTAAACAGCGCGATTGATTTGAAATGCACAAAATAGTGCGATGTGACATGCAAAGCACAAGACAGTGTGATGGAGGTGCGCAAAATAGCGCGAATGTAAACTGCACAAAATAGTGCGATGCGCAAAATAGCGCGAATGTAAACTGCACAAAATAGTGCGATGCGCAAAATAGCGCGAATGTAAACTACACAAAATAGTGCAAATGTAAACTGCACAAAATAGTGCGATGCGCAAAATAGCGCGAATGTAAACTGCACAAAATAGTGCGATGCGCAAAATAGCGCGAATGTAAACTGCACAAAATAGTGCGAATGTAAACTGCACAAAATAGTGCGATAGAGGTGCGCAAAATAGCGCGAATGATAAATTACACAAAACAGTGCGAATGCAGGGGCGCAAAATAGCGCGAATGATTTGAAATGCACAAGATAGTGCGATACGCTAAACAGCGCGAGTGATTTGAAATGCACTAAACAGCGCGATACGCTAAACAGCGCGAGTGATTTGAAATGCACAAGATAGTGCGATACGCTAAACAGCGCGAGTGATTTGAAATGCACTAAACAGTGCGATACGCTAAACAGCGCGATTGATATGCAATGCACAAGATAGTGCGAGTGAGATACAACCACAAGATGCACAAGGCAGTGCAAATGAGATACAAAGTGTAAGTGCACAAGACAGTGCGATAAAATGCATCTTCTATGCAAGTATGGGGGCATTTTCTATGCAATAGTGAAAGCGAGCATATTCTATGCATGAATCATAACGATGCATGGCACGCATGTAACAACAGTGTATATATATATATAAAAAAAAACACATTCTATGTAATAGAGGAGCATCAAATATGTACTCTGGTGCCTCTGATTTGCTTTTTAGAGGACTTCACAACATACTCAGCTCAAAAAGGGCACACCCTGTTCATGTTGGCGAGAGATAACATCTGCATGTGAAACCCTCTGGTGCTGCTTGGACTGCCATTCTGACTTGAAGCAGGCTTACACTTGGGGTCGAGACACACTCATACTCCAGAGAAATGGCGAGGCCTGAGAAGGTGCACCTGGAATGCAGTCTCGGATTTTGCTAAAGTTGAGACATGCTAAGATGCTCCAAATTTTCCCTCTTTTCTTTTGCTTTGCAGTCCAGAACCTAAATAGCTTCAGATAGGCCCTTGTTCTACTGTTCACACTTATCGGGGGTGGACCCTGCGGCTTTTTGAAAGAACCAATCCTGTTTTGCACAAATGTGGAGAACGGCACGGCACTCGGAGCACAAAACGATTTTTCTTTGAAAATGAGAAAAGGATTCTCAATCGGGTATTGAGCCTACAACTGACCACAGCAAAACGACTCATCATGGGGAAATAAAGGCACACAATCTAGACACATCGAGTAACACTCGAAACGACCCAAAACAAGAATTGAGATAAAACAAAAGACACGACACTCAGACGTGCACAGGGAGCCTGTTTCACCGGGTGGTGTTTCCCACCCTTTCTTATTTGTGTCTCTCACATCGCTCGACACTCAATCTCTTGTTTTCTGACAAAAAGCCATTTTCTCACTTTTTCTCTCATCGCACATCTCTCTATTCTTCAATCTCTCATTTTTCAATCCCTCCCCTAGGTGGTTGATGGATAAATAGCAAGTTGTGGGCTTGTGCCCCTAGCATTCTGCTAGATTCTTCTTCTTCTGCGCGCAGCTAGTGAATTCCTCCCACAGAGGGGTTGCACTACATTTGGGTGTGTAGCAAATCTGCAGCTAGCATCGGTTGATGATGCTTTGCTGGGGAGTTTGGACGTGATAAGATCTGTTCAGATGATGGAGTGGAATATCTTGCCTCATTCCAGTTCGTGCTTCGCACTTGGCTCGACAGTTTTTTGCCTGGAGGATGAGAGAGCTTTCAGCCCTTTTGCGGTTAGCTTCAGTGGTGCCCTTTTCCGGCAGGTAGAGTGCCCTTCTTGGCAAATGCATTGATAACGGGAAAAAGACAGAACACCTAACTCCACTGTGCCCCTAGTTCATCGTTTTGACCATTTTTTGTTTTTGCTTTCTATTAAAACAATTTTGACCAACATGAGGGTTAGATTAACATGCTTGTTCAGTTTTTGATTTGAAATCATGCAAGTTAGGCTATGAGCACTGAAAATTTTCCTTTTTTGGGTCCAAGAAATGGTCCAGTTTTGGAAAAGATAGAATGATTTTTCGAGAAAATTAGCCAACCTCAGTAAAAATTCTCAAAAACTATTTTTGCAAACGGCCACTTGCTCAATGAGCATGAAACCTACTCCTGAGATGCACAACCTCGGATCCAAAGGAAAACTGCCCCGTACTTGAAGAGAGCTGCATGGCAATGGAAAACTGCCCCTTGTTTGAACGGCACCGCGGCGCATTGAATGGCAACGGAAAGTTGCCCCTTGTTTGAACGGCACCGTAGCGCATTGTAGTCAGTCCTCGGAGCGATGATTGCAACCGTACTCTCGGATACAGAGAAGGCAAAGATGATCAACACCATTACATGGACACAATCAAATTTGAATTGTTTTACGGCTGGACTTCAGAATGAAGTTGCCTACGTATCCCAAAGATGGGAATCAAGCCTTACGTAGTTCGGGGTTAAGGTACACTCGGGTATTTAACCTCTCCTTTTTATGCTCTAACTTTTGCCAAGGCGCCTATTGCAGGTTTTCAACCTTGCGAGCTATGTTTTTCTTTTCTTTTTCATTTCTTTCTTTCCTTCTTTTTTCATCTTTTCTTTTCTTTTTTTTTTTGCATTTTTCTTTTTTTTTTTGCATTTTTCTTTTTTTTCCTTTTCTTCTTTCTTTTTGTTCTTTTTGTTCTTTTTCTTGCTCTAACTTTTGCCTGGGTCGCCCTTCCGGATTTTCGGCCCAGCGAGCCTCTCGAAGGGTAAAAGTGTAACAAGTCCATGCCAAATGGTTTTGAGATTGAAGCCCTCTATATCCAGGAGAGTGGCTGTTGTATTGATTTGCAGAAGGATCCACCTGTTGGCTCTTTGAGCACATCGGATATTTTTGCCCCTAGTTCGAGGGGTGCTTCTGATCTAGCTTTGCAAGCTTCTTTTGACGACATCTAATCCTCTTGATCTGACTTTGGTGCCTCTTGTTCGAGGGCTGCTTCAAATCTGGCCACACAGGCCTCATATTGTGATTGTCCTTTGAACGTTCTGAATCCAAGTTCAAGGTTTGAAAGCAAAGGGGTTAAGTCTCGAGGCTGAGAGTGATCCTAAGCTGCACAATCTCAAGAACGATTCCACACAGGTCTTCGCAGGACTGCGCAAAACATTTTGTTTTTGAAAATTTTTAAGAAAGCGACAAATCGCTCGCGCTGAAGATAGTGTGAAACCAGTCTGGATCAAGCCAGGGTCCTTCTCAGTACTCACTCCAACAAGCATGATTTCATTCATTAAGGGCTGAGCACGCCTCTCTTTCTCTCAGTTTGATCAAAAATTCGCAAATCCCGAGGAATTCCTCCCTCTTTGTTTTTACCGCAGTGTTCAAAAGGTTTCGAAAAACTCAGGTCATTACAATGACTTCAAGGCACAAGAGAGCAGGTGGAATGCGCTGCCATCTCATTCAAATCCCGGTACAACTAGCACACGGCAGAAGCAAATACGAGAGCGTGGAAATTACTGCTGTTTCATTCAAAATCTGTTGGCACAACTGGCTCCCTGGCAGAAACAGACTCAAAACAAAGCAAAAAGACAAATAGAAAACAAAATAGTGATGTCCGAGGTAACACCCCCAGAATCACCCGACTCCTATACAACAGGACTGACTCGATACAACAAGACAGATCCAAAACAAAAGAGATTGACTCAAAACAAAAGGACAGACTTAAAACAAAGTAGCAAAATTGACCCAATACCCAAGTCAGAAAGCACAAAAACTGGTATTTGCACATTGCTCAGAACAATGCGTGCCATTCCCACGTCTGGAGTTGATCGAGCGCCGCCCGCAGGTGGTTCATCCCCCGTTCACATAACATTATCCCCCAAGTTCACTGACCCAGTGCCGATAGACTTTGCTGAGCTCGGCGGGAGGATGACCCCGTTGTCCAATAGATCCTGTACTTCATGGCGAAAGCAGGCAGTTGTTGGTAGCATGGCGGTTCTCGATGGTATGCGCAGTACTGGGTAGCATCATGCGTAGCCGGAAGAGGGTTCGGGAGAGGCCGAGGCTCAAGGGGTTTGAGATGGCCTTGTCCAACAAGGATTTGGAGAGCTCTGGACAAAGTCATGTAGAGGGCATGGAAGACTCTCTGACCTCGGGGTTGGTACTTCAAGGTTTGTGGATTTTTGCTGGGTGCACCCGCAAAGGGATTGGCAGGTGTTGGCCTGGTTTGCTGATCTCTTATGAGTGGAGGATTAGAGCTAACAGGATTGCCTCTGGTATATCGGCCCTTCTCCCGGCTTGCTCCTTGATTCAAACTGCCCCCAACTTGAGTGGCGAAAATGTCACACGTTTTGCAACAATCTGCGAGCACTTGCTCTTTGTTCATCCCTCGGCTTTCAAGGCCTCAATGAAGATACTCATGGGGATCCATGCCTACCCCTACCTTGTTCTTTCCACTCGCTTCCACTTTGCCACGGGATTGGCCTTCCTCAGATGTAGCCCGCCCCAAGCTTGGGGAGCCTTTTGACATGAACTCCCTGGTAGGCGATGTGGTTGATGATGGAGCCAAAACTCCAAAGGCTAAATCCGCCACTGTTCTCTGAAGATCTTCAATCATCCTCATCAGCTCGGAAGTAGTGGGTTCATTGGTTTGAGATGATTGGGGTTCAGGTGCACCCATCATGCATAAGTCCATGCTTTCTGGGATAAACACCTTAGGCTTGGGTAGATGGGCCGGGGTGATGTATATGCTGGGGTCATAGGTGGATGGCAGTGTATAGATGAGATTGAGGTAGGCGGGAAATGTTTGGTCATTGGGGCCTGAAGGTGGAGCTATCGTCTGGTTATCGATGAGATTTTGGACCTCATGACGAAGGCGGTAGCAACGGTCGGTGCCATGACCGCGCTGCTGATGGTACATACAGTATTTGGCGGGGTTATGTCTAGCTGGGAGTGGGTTGGGAAGAGGTTGAGGATCGAGGGGTTTGAGATGCCCTCTTTCCATTAAGGCTTTTAATGCGCCAGTCAAGCTCATATGGAGAGGGGTGAAGGTTCTGCCCTGAGCTCGGGCTGGGTCGGCTATTTGCGGGCTTGGATTGGCAAAAGGGTTGGCTGTGGCGACTGTATCGATTTCAGTGGGTTCGGGAATAGTGCTACTTCCGGCATTGGTACTCCTTGAAATTACCCTCCTTGTTGGTTCACTTGTTCTGGGAATGATCCCGCTGTTGAACGCATTCTCGACCTGGACCCCCAGTTCATGCAAACTCTTGAAAGTGAATAGCGGGGCAACTATCAATTTCTGCAACATATCATGCTCGAGGTTCCGCACCATCATCTGCACTTGATCCCTCTCAGAAGGGCGGCGATCTGTCATCTGTGCGGCCTTTGCTCTCCACCTTGTAACAAATTCCACAAAAGGCTCTTTTGGGTTTTGACGGGTTGCTTCAAGCTCTTGGATGGTCATTTCAGCTTGGGTATTGTAGGAATACTGCTCGACAAAGGCCTCAGCCAATTCTTCCCAGTTTTGCTTCACTTTGTCTTCCAACTTAGCGTACCAAGTGGCTGCTACGCCGGACAGGGTTCTTCCATACAGAGAGAGTTTTTGTGGCTTAGTCAGACCTATCGGCTTTAGGACATCCAAGAAAAGTCAGATATGTACCATTGGATCTCCAGACCCGTCGAAACGGTCAATATGTGGCATTTTGAATCTGTCTGGGAGCCGGACGGCGGACTCAGTGTGCCCGTCCTCAATGTCAGGAATGGAGTTAAGGCCCTGTGCCTTTTTGAATTGCTTCTCAAGGTTCGCAATTTTCACTGCGGTTAGATCGAGGTCATTAGCATCAAGGGGATAACGCCTCTCATTAGGCTGCACCAGGAGTCTGAAAACTTGGGCTTGAGCCAACTCTTCTCGAGGATTCGGACACTGCAAATCTTCAACTGGCGGAAGTGGGTCAAAGTTCGGCTGGGGTCCCAAAGCTGGATGTGAGGCAGATGCCCCAGATGGGCGTTGCGTTTCATCTTGGTCTCACCGCATGGCGCTTCCTCGATTCAACGCTGCTATCACGGCTACAAATTCTTCTGAACCCTGTGCCATCACGGGCTGCTGATTCCGAACAAGGGTGATGTGACTGGTGACTAACGGATCAGATGAATCGGTAAGCCCTGACTGGCCTTTCTTTGCCTTGCCTCAGCGAAAGAACACTGGTTGCCCTTGAATTGAATTTCTGACCTAACAAAGTCTATCAGCACTAGTCCAATGTACCCGGGGGATATCGAAGCCTTCTGAAGCTATAGTTCCAGGACTACCTAGCAAAAGAGAAAACATGCAGCATCTCAGCCTGATTTCACCAAAACGGATATGAACATAACAGGATGATTGTGCCCTCTACTGAATTCTGCCCCCCAAATTCTGCCTCAAATCTAATACCCTCAGGTAAAACTGATTCTCCAATACTGAATTGGTGCCCGCAGGCCTGATACCCAAAATACTGAATTGGTGCCCGCAGGCCTGATGCTCAAACTCGCAAACTGATACATGCATTCCATGTAGAGGCGCACTCTAACAAGCACATAACAGATAAGTGAGAGCCAAAACACCCCTATGTTGGGGTAGGGTTTCCCCGTCCTATTTTGTCAGGAACTAGGGTTTCACTACGCACGCAGCGGCTTCAAACAACCTATAAACGGGTAAGCAACCTGTCCTAGTTTGGAATGGTCACTATGGATCCGAATATGCACTAGGTCGAATGGTCAAAAAGGGTGCCCCGGTAAAACCGGGGTTTGTGTTCCCATGCTGTCAGAGCCCAGAGCCGATCAGCCTTACGGACATGACTTGACAGGACAAGCCTCCGGCAAATCGTTCGGGAATGGCATATGGCAAACACGGTGTCCTAGGCGCACCAATGCAAATGCAATGCAAAGAAACACACAAGTGCAGTCAAAGCCAGATATCATGAGTTCGAGTCAAGTTCTCTAAATCCCAATGAGTCGCCAGAATCGAGGCGTCCCGAACGCATCCCGGGGGAAGGGAGTGCGAATCCCCCCCGTTCTGGTTCGATATTGGGTCACTACAATTTAAGGACTCAAATGTCACGGTTCTTAATCTTGAACCAAAGAGTCCAAATCCGGAAAATCATTTTGAGAAAAACAGATTTTTAGAAAAGAAGTGCCAAACATGGACTGCTTTGCCAAATACAGAGTCGCCACCTAAATATTTTTAAAATGGGAAATTTAGGAAACCCTGACTTGGTGCCAAAGGCCACGTGTCCGTCATCACCAAAGTTGGCTCGGGAACTTGGGTACGATTGGGGAAGGTCACATCGTGAGCACCCCCGCTCGCCCGGTCAAAGACCGGCCTCTACTAACCATGATATCTGTTTTTGAAAACATTGTGTGTTCTTATTCCGGTTATTAGCCTAGGTTACTATGTGATGCTCGCAGCAAATAAGTATAGACCGAATCGCCTGAGTTGGAACAAAACATCTCATGTCTGTTTGTTTGAAAATGGTTTGATGGTGCTACCCGCAAGTAGGCTAAGACGCGGATTTGCCACCCTCCGGTGGGCTTTAGAAAACATGATTTTGCCACTATCTAGTGGGCTTAAAACAAACATTTGATGAATTATTCCAATTCAAGTAACTCAACCTTCACCCACAGGCATTCAAGGCAGTTATATCACATAAGCATTTAGCCTCATGGTAAGCATGCAATCATGGCAAGCATGCAATCATGGCAACACTCACACGCATGCCAGGATGCTAAAGCATAAAAACTCACCAAGTACTCCAAGCCAAAACAGAAAACTGATTAGGAATCATGCATGGACCTAAGTATACAGAATTGCCTAATGCAACACATGCAAAGATGCAAACTATAGCAGGCTCGGCTATTCTAAACGTGGCATATGGAATGCTACAACTAACACGTACTCAATTTGGAATTGAAATACAAATGCAGTTTGTATGATGCGCCGAGCCCGGTGCATGCAAAACAGATGAATGATGCAAACATGCTGTCATACTGTATGCTAATTGAAATATGCCCTATATCTAACCATCGTAAGCAGGTAAATAAAAGGAAAGAAAGACGTGGGGTTGGAAGACATACATCACACTCACCCACACTTATTACAATTATGCCCTCGCGCAGAGGGTCCGAATAAATAATAATACAGTCCCAATAAAAGAATAATACAGTCCGAAATAAATACAAATTCCTAATAAATACAAATTAACTAAGAAAGTCAGAACCGGGCGCTAAAGCGGGCTGCCTCGATTCTGATGAATGATGCATGTTGGGCTGTCTTGGCGCTGAAATCCACTGGGATGCCCCAATTAGCCTCTGTTTGTGATGTGTCTCGAAATGCGTGCCAGACTCCGAAAAGTTATTGATTCTTCATTTTGCTACAACAGAGAGCAGGAAAGGGGCATAGCAATGTATTTCACAAATATATGCATGCCTCGATTCTCGTGCCACCAATCACGCATCTCGATGCATGATGGCCGAGAAGTCGGATTGCACAACTCAATATGGGGTGAATGCAGATGAATGCTACAACAAAACCTAACTCCATCATGGGTAATCCGGAGTGTCGGTGACTTGGGAATTGAGACCTGCTCACTTGAGTACGAACGCCGCTTCCTCGTGCCCAGGCTAACTCCTATCCCGAACACTATGCAATATGCATGATGTGTATGAAATGCAACTAAAATACAATCCTAGCATACACAATGCTATGAAAATGAGATGTCTCGGAATGCGTGCACACGGGCACGCAAACTGAGGAAATGATCCTAAGGCATAAAATGACATACGCAACGCAATTGGACTTACACTAACATGAGAAGGACTCAGCCACACTCATATAAGAGGCCGTGAGATGAAAATGAGGTGTCTCGAAATGCGTGCACACGGGCACGCAAACCGAGGCAATGGCATACAGAACGCAATGGAACTAAAATGGCATACACGATGCAAGATGGGCTTATACTAACATGAGAGAGCCTCAGCCGCACTCACATAAGAGGCCATCGGATAAAAAAAGAAGTGCCTCGAAATGCGTGCACACGGGCACGCAAACCGAGGCAATAACATAAAGGCATGAAAATGCAAATGGGGCTTACACTAACATGAGAGGACCTCAGCCGCACTCACATAAGATGCCGTCGGATGAAAATGAAGTTCCTCGAAATGCGTGCACACGGGCACGCAAACCGAGGCAATGGCATACGCAATGCAAATGAGATGTGGCATATGACATATGGAAAATGCAAATTTCAGCAGCCAAAATGATGCACAAACAGCCCCCGAATTATAACAAAATTACACCCGATGCCCGAAACGCTATGCTAAGTACCCGAAATGGCCTACAGCTCTACTAAACATGCATAATTGGTACATGACATGTGAAACAGTAGCAAGGAAGCCCCTAAACTAGCATTTTTTTAGTACAAAGCAAGGCCAAACAACAACCACAAGTATGGCAAAAAAGGCATGCAAAAATGGGGGAAAATAGGGGAACAATGAAACAAGTGGTATATACAATGCTCAAACTGAAAAATACAGTTCTACAACATTGAAGAGGGGCCAAAAATATGCACATTTACAAGAGATGACATCCCCCAAAACAGTATGTAGATATGCTTAATATAGCATGCAAGATATGGGCCAAAAGAGGGCTACAAAAAGAAGTATCAAAAGGATGCACCAAACAGCCTTGGACCCTTAACAAGATATGACAAGAAGGCAAAAATAAGACACTTTTCAAGCCTGATGAAGGCTCAAAAACAGAAGCATGATGAGCTAGCAAGGCATGCAAAAATAAGGGACCAAAGAGGGTATAACATGAAGTACCAAAAGAAATCACCAAACAGCATAAGACCCTTAACAAAACATGACAAGAAGGAAAAAAATAAGGCTCTTTTCAGGCCTGATGAAGGCCGAAATCAGAAGCCAAATAAGCTTAAAGAGGCATGCAAAATGGGGCCAAAGAGAGGTATAAAGAAAGGCCATGCATGGAGGCCCCAAACAAGATTGATCCCTTCTACAATGTTGTAGAGGGACCTAAAATAAGCTCAATCTCAGTTAATGGCATGCTCAAAATCAGACTTAAAATAGGCTAAAGAAACCATGCAATTTTACGGTAAATTGGAAGAATTACAAAACAAGTGCATGATAGAACCACCAAACATGGTTGAGCCCTTATTCAATGTTGAAGAGGGGCTCAAAATAGTCCCACTCACAGTTTATATCAGGCTCGAAAATGGATCACTCATAATCCAAACAAAGCATGCAAAATATTGGCACAAAGAGTGATATTGAAAGAGGTGCATCATAGAGGTGCCAAACAAGGTTGAGCCCTTCTACAATGTTGTAGAGGGGCTCAAAATAAGCCTAAAATCAGTAGGGGTCGGAGCCCAAAACCATAAGAAAATAAGGTAGAAAATTGAAGCAAAAATAAGCTAGAAAAAGGGAATTTGAGACTTACCCTTGAAGATCAAGCTTTTGTTGCTTCTTGGCTTCAATTTGCTGGTTCTTAGCCTTTGAAAAAGCTTCCCTTGCTGCTGGAATGGAGGTGGTGATGGTGAGGCTTGGTGTTGATGAACAAATGAGCTAGAGACTTGAAGGTTTTTCAAGGTTTTGGGGATGAAAATGGAGGCAAAGGGAGATAGGCTCTTGAGGGAAAATTTTGTAACCCTAACAAAGAAGGAGGTCAGCCCCTTAAATGGGCAAGAAAGGGGTGTAAAAGGGAGGGAAATACACCCAAGCTTTCCCTCCCAAAATATCCCCCGGAGGCTAGGATCTTTTGAAGAAAGCAATGGACAATTGTAAATTGCTCAAAAGGAGAAAGCAGGCCGGCCAGGTGCTTTTGCTGCAGGTGGCCGGCCAGCCACCCCTTATGGCCGGCCAGCCAAGTGCAAAAATGAAAAGTTGAATTAATGGCCGACCACCATTTTTTAGGGTCCTCCCATGTGTGTAGAACAAGACCCCATGGTTGGAATTTGGCAACTCTGGACCAGGAGTCACAACATTGCATTTGAAAGAGAGGCTCAAAAATGAAAACAAGAATTACTGGCCGACCACCACTTTTTGGTGTCCTCCCATGTCCCCTCATCACAAATATGTGGCCTCGGCTCGAAGAAAATATCCCTAGGGTGTTCAACATTAGCCCGGAAGTGAGAAAAACGGGCGCCGGAGGAGCGAAACTGGTTTTCTGAGATAATTGCTGGCCTTCCACCCTCCAGTGATCTTCCTGGTACTAAAACAGAGGTACCTGTCAAAATTGAACAGAAGCCGGTGCAAAATGAATGCTCGGGGCCCAAATCACGCAGTTCGGGGTCCCGAAAATAGGCTGTAAGCACCGAAAGTGGCGTTCGGCCACGGAGTGGGTATCTGAGCCCCAGTGTCCCTCAGTATGAGAAAACAGAGGTCCCCGCCAAAAATGAACAAAAACCGATGCGAAATGAATGCTCGGGGCCCAAATCACGCAGTTCAGGGTCCCGAAAATAGGCTGTAGGCACCGAAAGTGGCATTCGGCCACGAAGTGGGTATCAGAGGCCCCAGTGTTCCTCGGAATGATAAAACAGAGGCACTTGCCAAAAATCGGAGAAATCGGAGATGGTTGGGCGGTCCCGAACCGAGGCACACGGCCTGACGGCTCCGAAAACGCAGCTCAAAACACAGATTTACTGAACACGCAGCCCAGATTTGGAGTGAACACACAGCCTATTGATTTGTTTGATTTGCACACAACTACTTCATTTCATTTGCACACAGCTACTTCATTTCATTTGCACACAGCTATTTACTTGCATACGGCTTGCATTTTATTGTGTACTGAGCACATGTATTCATTCTGAATGCAGGTTGGCTCTCGCATTGTACGAGGATACGGCTCTACCACCGCAAGAGACTGGTATGCTGAGTTTCCAGAGGCTGTCCGGGATCTGGTTAAACTAGCAAGATTCGGAGCATTCTGCGTGGGATTAGCACGTTGTCCTACCAGCAGGACATTGTTAGCTACTTTGGTGGAGAGATAGTGGGACACCACCAATTCTTTTCACTTTTCTGCCACCGGGGACCTGACCATGACCCCGCTAGACTTCGCTGTGCTCACCGGCCTAGACATAGGCGGTTGGCCCATACCTTACGACGAGGATATGGGAGAGTGGGAGGCCGCATGGATATATCTGTTGGGGGCTCGCCCACCTGTAGACAGAGCTTCCGGGAGAGTCCGGTACACCTGGTTCTCTTCCCGTTTTCGGAGGCCGGAGATGGAGCCTGAGTCTCCCGAGGAGGTCGAGCAGTACACCCGTGGCTTCCTTATGTTCCTCTTTGGCACCACTCTGTTTGCCGATAGGGGGAACACTGTTGGGTTATATCTTCTGAGTGCCCTGGTGGACCTATCACAGGTCAGCCGATATGACTGGGGTGGGGCTGGCCTGGCTACTCTCTATTGTTACATGAGTGCAGCCTCTCGCGGGCGGGGAGACTTACTCGGCGGCTATTAGAGAGCCTGGGAGGTACGTTCTGTCCTCTTGATTTACATTTCTGTTCCTCATTACTTGTTCATTGCACACACACGGCGCACTTTGCACTCTCTATTCTGCTTTTAGCACTTTGTATTCACATTTCACACTGCTTTTCTCAGCTATGGGTGTACGTATACTTTCCCACATTAGCCCCGGAGATGGAGGTGGCAGGACTCTTTATGACTCCGTTTTCATTAGTATTCGAGGGCGAGCACCGATCGAGACCTCGAGAGACTCTCTTCTACCTGCGACAGTATTTTGATACTGTGCGGACGACAGAGGTATTTCAGAACTCTCAGTTCTTTTCATTTTCATCTTTGATCTGCCCTGTATACTCCTGATTTTTGATTGATTTATGCACTGGTTATCCGCAGATTACTTGGCAGCCCTGGGCGGTCTTTGGCGATGGTCTCCGACATCAGTATCCCGGAGGATCGAGTAATTCCCAGTATAGGTTCCTGCTCGAAGGACCAGTTGGTAGGGCATGGTTCCTGAGGGAACGCTTTCTGCGTCAGGTGTGGGGATACGATTCTCAGGACCCTCCTGCTGTACCTCCAGCCACTATGCGGACTGCCGATAGACTATCTTCCCAGGAGGTCATTAGTGCCATGCAGGGCACCGATGCTTTGTTATATCTCATGGATGGGGACTACGCCACCTATCGTCGTATATATCTGATGCCCCTCTTCCTGACCACAGATATGTCAAAGACCCTGATTCACCCCCGGTATGTTTTTCAGCTTTGATTTATCAGTTAGATATTTGGACATTCATTCCTTTACTGATAGTTTTGCATTTGTATTTGCAGCCTCCAATTGAGTACACGGACGAGCTGCTCGGGATGCTGGCCACATTTGAGGGCATGATCCTACGGAGGGAGGCACAGATGGCCATCATGGGTGTGCAGGTATTATCCATATTTCTTGTATTTATCATATTTCTGATGACATACTGGTTTTGAACATCTTGCTGTATTGATAGGCTGTGTAGAGCACATCTAACATACACCCCACTCGCATATGGTACTTGCATCTGCTTTTCATGTTTGAACTGATGTATTTTGAACTTTTCACTTTCAGATGCCTCCCGTGTATGCTCCGTCATGGTAAGGCCATCCGCCTTCTCGAGAAGTCAGTCTTGGACTGTTAGGTCTTGGGCCATCTGGGCCTTTTCGAGGAACTGGGCCATCCAGGCCTTCTCAGGGAGCTGGGCCATCTAGGCCTTTTCGAGGAGCTCGAGGAGCAGGGTTGTCTCGCAGACGCAGGGCACCCATTATTGAGGAGGAGCCTGGTGAGGATGAGGAGGAGGTCGCAGACCGTGAGTCAGAGACATCTGTTGGGGAGGAAGGTTCCGGTCTTGGTTCCGGGAGTGGAGACGAGGCTGAGGGGGATCCGGGGGATGATAGCTCTGACTCGGATGGTAATGGTGGCGCAGAGGTTATCCCGTAGAAGAGGATGAGAGGGCCTCCTCATTCCCGTTCCCGAGGATATTGATGCTATTTTCTGCTTTATTTTACTTTTTGCTAGTAGTTTGTAGCACTTTGCATATTGTTAGGCAGTTTTATTTCCTGTAAAACTTGTACCTTTATTTTGTTGTAAAACATGATGGAATGAAACAGCCTTTGAAAAGATGTTTGTATTTGAAATTCTTAGCATCGCAACGCATCATTTTGCACAAAATGGAATTGAATGAAGATGTGCCTTGTGTGTTTACCGGGTCAGGTAATGAACCGTCGCAACAAATCAAAAACTCGGCTCACTAAGAAATAACAGAATCTTAGCAAGTTTACAACTCGATAAGCAAAGTACAACAATGTTAATGACTCAATAAACGAGACTCAACAAAATCGCGTAAACAAAAAGTAAACAAAAAGTAATAACTCAAAACACAAAATGCGACAGCTCGACAAAACTTACAACTCGATAAACAAAACAACAACTCGATAAGGAAAAATACAACAAAGCGTACTTCGGACGGACGATCTGGATGATGGAACGCATCCGATACTGAGAGAAATGGAGGCCTTCGACGTTCCCGATGCCTAGAAATGCCTCAAACTTCCTTCCGGAGGGCAAAACAGGACCAATGCGTGACCGAACACATTTTGCATCTGGAGACTAGAGGGTGGCCGGCCTACTAGAATAGATGGCCGGCCGGCCACCTCTCCCGCAACCCCCAGAATTTTGACACGTGTCCTTTGAATAGTGTTTTACCCCCCTATAAAAGCCCCAGCCTTGGAACTTATTCATTTCATCACTGTTTCTCACAAAAATGGAGGCATTTCTCGTAGAAAATCTCACATCTTGGATTTCTTCTCTAGACAACTCGAAAAAGTTAAACTTCCGGGGTTTCGGCTTAAATGCACTATTCATGTTGGGCCAGACTCCGCTACATCTTCCTTTCCTCTATGCTGCGGCAAGGTTTTGGAACCCGGTGACGCACGTTTTTAGCTTCGGCGGACAAGAGGTATGTCATACTTTTGAAGATTTTCAAGTCTTGATAGAATCCGAGCGAGGTGAGGAAATCTTGCCCCAACTCAATTTTGGTTATGCCCAAACCTTAGGGCGGATGTGCGGACTCAACGCACATGACGCTCGATCCCTGATTGGTGACGGAATGTTGGATATCCCAAGCTTGATTTACCGATTTTCCGATGCTGGTGACCGTAGCGACCATCATTGGCAAGGCTTCCGACGACATGCTCTCTGTTTGTGCTTGTTATCTCATTTTCTGTTTGCCTCGAGCTTCGGAGGGTCCGGCGCCCGTCTGATTGAAGTTGCTCAAGGCTTGAAAGAGGGGAAGAGTTGCATTGCCATGACTCTGGCCGAGACACTGATGGGCTTGGATGCTTTCTCTTTAGGGAGACAACGAGTTCGTGAGAGTCCACTACTGCTGCAGGTAATGTTTCCCACCCAAGCTCACATATGTATTAGCTCACATCACTCGGCCCTCGGGCTCGGTTTTTCTCACAAAACCCTTATCTTACTTTTCTCTCATCGCACATCTCTCTATTCTTTATCCTCTCATTTTTCGTCCCTCCCCAAATATGGTTGATGGATAAATTGCAAGTTGTGGACTCTTGCCCTGCTTACTCAGCCCGCGGTTACTTCTTTCGACAACGCCTAGTCGATGCCCTTGATGAGGGATGGTGGTTTGAATGGATGTGCAATTTGTCGGCAGATCGTATTGCGTGGCGTTGTCCTTGGCTCAATCTTCTAGCAATGAGCTACAGCATGTCCCGGCAGGTCGGGATTCGACTGATCGGCTTGACTCACTGTGTATTCTATTTCCCATTCCGCATTCTGCGCCAGTTTGGCCATGATCAGACTTGCCCACCAGAGGGGATAGAGTGTCCGGCTACATTTCCAGTTCGAGGCGCCACGGTGGCTCAAAGAAAGACATGGAGAGTTAGAGAGCTTCTGGCCCCTGCCCTTACTTTTAGTTGCACTTTGTCTGACGAGTGCTGGGATTGGCTCAACGAAAAAGCACAGGTTGGGCCTAGGTTGGCATCGGGGGCTTCAACCAGCTCTAGGAGGGGGCGCAGGGACACCTGACTTAACTATGCCCCAGATTTATTGCTTTATTAGTACTTTCAAGTTTTCGTTATGAGTGTAATAAAAAAGCAACTTCAATTGTATGCAAGAGCGAGAGAACTCTGTTGTGAAATCAATGAAATTGAAGGTTGTGGTACCGAAAATTCTCCGCTTTGGTCCAAAAATGGTCTTAGTTGTAAAAAGATTAATTTGAACAAAGTCAACTTTTATTAAAACTTTTCAAAACTATTTTCGATATGGATCAGAACTGGACACGCCTGAGATCTGTCTCTGAGATGCACAACCCCGGATCCTAGGAACTGGAAAGTTGCCCCTAGTTTGAAAAGTGCCTCGGCGATTCATAGCAACGGAAAGTTGCCCCTAGTCTGGATGGTGCCGCAACACTTCATTGCAACGGAAAGTTGCCCCTAGTCTGAATAACACTGTACCGGAGATCACGATAAATGCTGATGAATAGAGATGACTGAGATGATCAAATGGACAAAGTTGATCGGGGAAAAGACTGGGGCTGAACTTCAGGATGAAGCTGCCTACGTATCCCAAAGATGGGAATCAAGCCTTACGTAGTTCAGGCTCAGGTTCGCTCGGGTATTTTTTTACTCTCCTTTTGCGCTCTAACTTTTGCCAAGGCCGCCCTTTGCGGGTTTTCAACCTTGCGAGCTCAGTTTTTATAATTTCAAATTTTTTGTGCTATGAGTTTTGCCTAGGTCACCATTTCGGGTTTTCGGCCTAGCGAGCCTCTCAGGGGTAGTATTTCTTCAACTTGTCCATGTTGATCGGTTGAGAAAACTCTAAGCCATCTAGGTCCATCAGAACCACAGCTCCACCTGACCAGATTGACTTGATAATATAGGGACCAGTCCAATTGGGTCTGAACTTGCCCCTTGGGTCATGGATGGGAGCTCGGTTGTCTTTGAGTACCAAATCTCCTTCTTTCAAATTCCTGGACTTAACCTTCTTGTTAAAAGCCCGGGCGATTCTGCGTTGATAACCTTGGATGTGGTACAGTGCCTTCAGCCTTCTTTCATCGAAAAGCATGAGTTCCTCAAATGCTTTTTCGCTAACTGCTTGACTATCGGCACTCGGCCAATACTGTAATAGCGGGACCTCAATCTCAATAGGCGAGCGGCTTCCATCCCATAAACCAATGAGTCGAGTCGCCCGATGAAGTTTTGATCGAAGTCCTGTAGCCCCACAGAGCGAACGGCAGCTTATCTGGCCAGTCCCGATAGGTTTCCACCATCTTCTGTAGTATGTGCTTGATGTTCTTGTTGGCAGCCTCAACTACTCCGTTGGTTTGCGGCCGGTAAGTAGACGACTTATGAAAAGCCACATTGTATTTCTCCAACAAATCAATTACCTCTTTCTTGAAGTGGGAATTATTGTCTGAAACGATTTCATTTGGGACTCTGTAGCGATAGATAATGTTGTTTCTGATAAATTTTGCTACATGCGAAGCCTTCAACACCGCATAAGATTGGGCCTCAACCCACTTTGTGAAATAATCTATCGCTACCAAGATGAACTCATGCCCATTCGACCCCTTTGGCGTAACAGCTCCAATTACATCAATTCCCTAGACAGAAAACGGCCATGGTGAAGTCATGTTGTACAGCTTTGACGGCGGGATGTTCATGCGATTTGCATGAATTTGACACTTGTGACATCGTCGGACGAAGCCAATACAATCCTCCTCCATGGTGGACCAGTAATAACCTTGTCTAAGGATCTTCCGTGCCAACATTACCCCATTCATGTGTGCACCACATTCACCCCCGTGGATGGCTTCCATCAGACGCTTTGACTCTTCGGCATCAACGCACAGTTTATGCATTCCTAGATGACCCCGTTTATACAGTTTACCCCCGCAGATGATGAACTGAACTGCCATTCTCCTGATTGCCCTCTTGTCTTTGGCATTTACCCCTGGCGGGTATGCTTCTTTCTCCAAGAAGTTCTAGATGTCGTAATACCAGGGGTGTTCGTCCTGAACTTCATCTATGGCTGCAATCGACTCATAGGCAGGTGCAAATTTCTGGTCAATAATGACTGGACGCATTCAGACTCCACACGGGATGTCTATCATAGATGATAGAGTTGCTAAAGCGTCTGCGAACCTGTTGTTCTCTCTTAGTAGATGAGTAAAACTTAGCTTCTCAAACCGAGGAATTAGCAAATCCAAAGTCTGGTGATACATCATCATCTTTTCCTCTTTCACTTTCCAGTCTCCTTTAGCTTGAGACACAACAAGGTTCGAATCCCCAATGACGTCCAATCGTCTTTCCCCTAGTTCGTGGTCGCTTCTAAACCCGAGAATGCACGCCTCGTATTCTGCTTCATTGTTTGAGACTTTGAATCGGAGTTTGAAGGCTAGAGGGATACGGGAATCATCGGGTACTATCAGCAACACTCCTATCCCATACCCATGTTGATTTGACGCTCCGTCAAAGTACATTGTCCAAGTTTCATCGTCGATATGCAAGATTGATTCATCCGGGAACAGGTACTCAACTGCTTCATCCCCCTCAACCGGGTGGTCGGCAAGGAACTCTGCCACTGCTCTTCCTTTCACTTACTTGCGTGTCACGTACGTGAGATCAAATTCGGAAAGCAACAGCAACCAACGGGCTAGCCTACCTGTAAGTGCTGGTTTCTCGAAGAGATATTTGATGGGATCAAGTCGTGAAACCAACATTACAGAGTGAGCTAACAGGTAGTGCCGCAGCTTCCTGGTAGCCCATACCAGAGCTAAGCAAGCCTTTTCCAGCGGTGTATATCGGGTCTCATACTCCAGCATCTTTTTGCTCAAATAGTAGATGGCCTTTTCCACCTTATCTTCTGATTCTTGCGCAAGCATGCAGCCCATGGTGGTTTCAGTCACTGACAGACACAAAATCAACGGTTTCCCTGGTTCTGGTGGCGATAAAACGGGTGGGTTCTGTAGATATTCTTTGATCTGTTCAAATGCAGCTTGACATCGGCCATCCCATTGGAACTTCTTTCCTTTCTTGAGAAGGCCAAAAAGTGGTTCACAAGTCAAGGTTAATTTTGAAATAAACCGTCTTATGAATTGCACTTTACCTAGAAAGCCTCGCACCTCCTTTTCAGTCTTTGGTGGTGGCATTTCTAAGATGGCCTTGATTTTGGAAGGGTCGACCTCGATGCCCCTTTGTGTAATCAGAAACCCTAGCATTTTTCCGCTGTAACACCAAACGTACATTTCTGAGGGTTTAGCCGTAACCGGAATTCCCTGATCCTTTGAAAAAACTTGTGCAAGGTGGTGTAGTGGCCCTCTCTTTCTTTGGACTTGACAATCATGTCGTCCACGTACACCTCAACCTCTTTATGGATCATATCATGCAGTATTGTGGTCGCGGCCCGTTGATAAGTAGCTCCAGCGTTCTTCAACCCAAACGGCATTACCCGGTAGCAGTATATCCCCCACGGGGTGGTGAATGCAGTCTTTTCCCTATCTTCTGGTGCCATCACTATTTGGTTGTATCCTGAGAAGCCATCCATGAATGAGAGCAATGCATGCCCTGCTGTGAAATCTACCAACTCATCAATGTGTGGTAAAGGAAAGTCGTCCTTCGGGCTAGCTCTGTTCAAATCACTGAAGTCTACACACACCCGGATTCTGCCATCTTTCTTCGGCACCGGAACAATGTTGGCCAGCCAAGTCGGATATTCAGATACCAGCAGGAAGCCTGCGTCGATTTGCTTGGTGACCTCTTCCTTAATCTTAAGAGCCCAATCCGGGCAGATCCTTCTGAGTTTCTTCTTGACAGGTCGGGCCTCGGGGTCAAGGGGGATCCGATGCTGTACAATCTCAGGATCGATTCCAGGCATGTCTTCGTAGGACCACGCGAAAACATCTTTAAAATCTTTTAATAAAGCGACTAAGCGCTCGCGTTCCTCCGAAGGCAACGTGGACCCGATTTGGACCAGCCGCGGGTCCTCCTCAGTACCAATGTTCACGGTAATGATTTCATCCATTAATGGTTTAACAAATCTCTCTTGCTCTTGCTCAATTAAACGTTGTAAAACCAGAAGAACTTCGTCCTCGTCGTTTTGATCAAAATTTTGAAAGTCCGAATTAATGCAATAAATTAGGGGCACAGAAAAGTACTCGGAAACCACAGATAGTTCATTCTCATTAGGCACATCCAAATCGTCTGATTCATCGGTTACAACAGACTCAAATGAAAAGGAAAAAACTGACACAGGCGGGCTGTGGCATCGGGTTAACATCCCTGGAGTACCGGACTCAGACTCGGTCGGTGGAACTGATTCGACTCCACAGGACTCGGTGGAATCGATTTGGCTCACTACGACCGGTCTTCTTTGGACAAAAATCCTCGTCTTGCCAAGTAAGAGAGGTGAGATTGATGCATCCAAGATAGGCTGGCTGGTCGCACTGCTTTCATCCCCAATCATGGAAACCGAAGTTATCCCCAAGCACTCTTGTTCGATCGGAGGATCGAGAGAGACATGCGATCTACCCCATTTCCAACTCTATGCTCTCGGGATCCATTGCCTTATCTTTGCTCAACCTTAGTTGTTGGGTGCATGCCTTACTGTGGCAACGCTATCCTGGATAGTTGCAGTCGAAAAGATTTCGAAACACAATGCACGCTTCTTCTCGCGTTTAACCATGGCTCTGGGTAGCCGCAAAATGGAAAGTCCTCCCCTCCGGACGAAGCGTCCGTTAAAGTCTACTGGATGGGCACATGCATTAAGTCAAAAGGCTTCCCGGCTCAGCTCTCTGCCGGCCATTTCCTTCCCTTTCCTCACCCAGTCTTCTTTGGTGGGCAGATAACCCAGCCCAAAGGTATGCGGGTTGTGTGGCACTTCGGCCAATGCTGCGACTCCTTTCCCGCTGCTTCTTCCTAATTCCATCCCGGGAATATGTTGTAGCTTGTTCATGAGGTAGACGGATTGAGCACTGACGTACACACCTTCATTCACAGCCACAATATTTTGCACTACCCGGGCCTCTGCCAAAGTGAACCCTGACAAGAAGACATCCTCCGTGCCGTGCTCGATCTCCAAAACTGGTGTAGACACTTCTGGCGGCGGATGGATGGATGAGTTTCCGAAAACAATTGCAACCCCTTCCCATGAGGGTATTTCAACATCTGGTGTAGAGTGGAAGAGACTGCTTTCACTTGGTGCAACCACGGCCGTCCCAAAAGCAAGTTGAAGGTTGCGGGAACGTCCAAGACATGAAATTCAATGTTGTGTTGTCCTGGACCAACCTGGGTCTGAACCTTGACAGTCCCCATCACTTCCCTACTGGTATTATCATAAGCTTTGATCACCTGAGTGGTTAGTATGAAGTCTGCGGGCTTTAACCCGATTGCATATGCCGTTCTGACTGGGCAGACATTGATAGCAGACCCGGTATCAACCAGTACCACCGGTATCCACTTATCTCTACACTCCATAGAGATGTAGAGAGGTTTGTTATGATTCACGCCCTCAGGCGGCAATTCCTTGTCCGAAAAGGTTAATGCCGGGGAACCTCCTCCCGGAAAAACCATTAACCATTTGCTCTGGCGTAGTTTCGATGGAGAGTTTGGCCTTGTCCATAGCGAGATAGGACAACTGTCAGGCACCCTTGAAGCCATAAGCGGTCCCGGATGGAGATGTCACTGTATTTTCTTTAAGTCTCGGTCTGACTTCTTCTTCAATTTGCTTCTCTCTCTGTTTCTCTGCCTCTTTATCTTTCCCAGATGTCTCGGGTTGATCAAGGTGTGGGGGCTTGAAATACCGCCTACTCCTGGTCATGTGGTCTACCTCATCGAGGTACCAAGTATCATCTGGTTGAGCACCTGCCCAATCTTCGTCTGTGTGGGCAAGACATAAGTCATCGTCTTCCCACCACATCCCACTGGCATTCAACAAACACCTATCTGGTTCCGGCAAGTTCGTACTCTTGGTACTCTCATCCCACATACTCGCAGCATGTCCGGCTCTCGTGCTCGCAGCACCTTCAACCTCCTCATGGTTCTTGGCTTTCCGGATTCTCTCAGAATTCCACCTCTTCTCTTGCTCCTCCTGTGTTAGTAGGGTTTGTTGTTCGGTTTTCAAAATGTCTTGATTCCGAGCGAAATTCTTTGTACCGGCGCTCTCCGGCAATTCATTCTGACTCTCGGCCCTTCCGGCCATCATTGATACCCCTGCCCCTGCCGGGCCTTGCTCTAGCTGAATTTCCACAACATCTGGCTGATCATCTAACCATCCGGTAATCTCTGCCGACTCCTCATATTCAAACCAGTTGATTGTTGCATCCCCTGATTCTTGGTCGTTGAAGAACTAGAGGTTGGCAAAGTCCCCTTCTACTATTGTCAGATCATCTGCCCCTTGTTCAAGTCTGTCCCCCTGAATCATGCACAGTTCAGCTTTTTCTGGCAGTCCCACACTCGGCTCAGATCGGCCCACTGATAGGATGTATCCGCTCGGATCATAGGCTCTTCCAGCTAGATTCCCAGACTGTTCCACCCCAGACTCACCAATTCTGCTCTCCTCTGAAACCTGCCACATTCCATCTTCAGAGGTCACCACCTCTGGCTCAGATTGGGTTGTGAAGGTGTCCAACATGCACAAGTCAGTGCAATCAGGAAGGATCACCTCCGGCTTGGGTAGGTGAGAGGGAGTGATATAGATACTAGGGTCGTAGGAAACGTCCCCAGTTTGGATGAGGTTGACTCTTTTGGGAGGTGGATCTTGGTTATGTGCGGGGAGTGGGTTAGTTGTGACGTTGGGTCTTTCGGGAGGAAGAATGATATTCTTGTCAACGAGGTCTTGAATTTCGTGACGCAGCCGGAAACATTGATCTGTATCATGGCCATGCTGTTGGTGGTACGCACAGTACTTGGTTGGGTTGTGGGAAGGGGGGAGCGGATTTGGTAGTGGCCTCGGCTCTAGGGGTTTCAGATGCCCCTTTTTGATTAGAACGCCGAGAGCCTTGGACAAGGGCATGTATAGTGGAGTGAAGGTTCTTTGGCCTCTGGATTGGTATCTCGGGGCTTGGTTACTGCTCCGAAGTCTTTGGAAAGGGTGTGGCCGCTGCGGGCCTTGGTTGGGAAGGGGGAGTGGTGGTGACCATGCCGACCTCCGAAGTCCTTGTGTTGGCAGCGCCACTCGGGCCTGCGTTGTTATTACGGTTGAATGTCCTTCGGGGCTGCTCTCGGTCGTGGTCGATCAAACCTTGCTTCATCGCATCCTCGATCTGTACCCCCATCTCGTGTAAATCTGAGAAGGTGGGAAAAGGGAGTACGATCATTTTCTGCATTAACTTCGGTTGGAGATTGCGTACAATCATCCAAATTTGATCTTTATCTGTTGGCCTCAAGGTCATCATCGATGCCTTTGCTCTCCACCGAGTTACAAAATCAGAGAAAGTCTCTTTTTGCTCCTGAGATCACGTGTTGTAATCTCGATCTGTGTATTATACGAGTACTGTGCAACGAAGGCCTCAGCCAGCTCATCCCAGTTTCTCTTCACATCATCTTCTAACTTTGCGTACCAGATGGCCGCCACTCCCGACAAAGTTCTGCCAAACAAAGAAAGCTTTTGTGGTCGGGTTAGGCCCATTGGTCTCAGGACGTCTGAAAACAGCCGAAGATGGACCATGGGATCTCCGGACCCATCAAAACGGTCAATCTGTGGCATCTTGAATCTGTCTGGCAATGTTACGGCCACATCAGTGTACCCATCTTCGATGTCTGGGATGGCCTTCACCCCCTGTGATTCCTTGAAAAGCTTTTCCAGCTTACTCAGTTTCAGAGCTGTATGATCTACCTCGAACTCAAATGGAGAGTCCAAGTGGTTGGGTGTAAGATTCTTGGACAGTTACGGCAGAAGCGGGGGCGAAGCCAGCCCCATTGGAAGGTTCGTGTCCTCTTGAGTATTTTGAACATTGGGTAGGGTGTTCTGGATGTTCGGGGAAATATTCTGAGGATTCGGCAGGGTATTCTGACCAGTAGGTGCCTGCTCATGTAATGAAGCCGCTGGTGGAGGAGGAGCCTGATGTGAAGCAGATGCTGCATTCTGCTGTTGCAGCCTAGTAATGAGCTCGGCCTGCTGGGCCATGACTGCGGCTTGTTGCTTAGAAAATTCCACTTGGCGGATGGCGTCATCTTGCATCTGTTTCATGCTCTCATGCATCTGGCGCATCATTGCCTCCATCCCTGATGTATTCTGCTGTTCCATCTGAATGGCCGGTAAATGTATCTCTATGGCGGAACGAAGTTTCAACTTTGATTGCATCCAAGCGACCCTCCGTCTGGTGATCCTCGTTCGACATTAATGCGCCTCCTCGGCCTTTTTTCTCGATAATCGGGGTAGAGTGGAACACTGGATGTCCGTCAACGAGATCCTCGGATCGGTTGAGTCGGCGACCTCGTGTCCAAAGTGCTTGGGGAGTATCTGCCGGTTCGGAAGCAATCGTGCTAAAAACTGCCCCCTAGCAAAAAGATAATAAAGCAAAAAGGAAATAAATGACCAGAAAAACGGGCAGCATAACAGCTTAAATTAAATACACACAACACACAGTCGGGCATACAACACGCAGTTGATAAGCTGAAAATACACTGTCCTCTATCATCGTCATCGTTCTGTATCATCGTTTCCCAAACTGAATCGGATATACTCAGACAACTGATCCTCAGATAACTGACTGATGCCCACAGGCCTGATGCCCAAACTCAACTGATACATACATTCCCTGTAGAGACGCACTTTAACAAGCACATAGCAGATAAGTGAGAGCCAAAACACCCCTATGTTGGGGGTAGGGTTTCCCTGTCCTATTTTGTCAGGAGCTAGGGTTTCACTACGCACGCAGCGGCTTCAAACAACCTATAAACGGGTAAGCAACCTGTCCTAGTTTGGAATGGTCACTATGGATCCGAATATGCACTAGGTCGAATGGTCAAAAAGGGTGCCCCGGTAAAACCGGGGTTTGTGTTCCCATGCTGTCAGAGCCCAGAGCCAATCAGCCTTACGGACATGACTTGACAAGACAAGCCTCCGACAAATCGTTCAGGAATGGCATATGGCAAACACGGTGTCCTAGGCGCACCAATGCAAATGCAATGCAAAGAAACACACAAATGTAGTCAAAACCAGATATCATGAGTTCGAGTCAAGTTCTCTAAATCCCCAGCAGAGTCGCCAGAATCAGAGACGCCCCGAACGCATCCGGGAAAGGAGTGCGAATCCTCCTGCTCGTTCGATATTGGGTCTACTACAGTTCGAAGGACTCAAATGTCACGGTCCTTAATCTTGATCCAAAGAGTCCAAATCCCGCAAATCGATTTTGAAAACAGATTTTTGAAAGCAGTGCCAAACATGGATCGCTTTGCGGAATCTGAGTCGCCACCTAAATATTTTTTAAATGGGAAATTTAGGAAACCCTGACTCGGTGCCAAAAGGCCACGTGTCCGTCATCACCAAAGTTGCCTCGGCTCGGGAACTTGGGTACGATTGGGGAAGGTCACTTCGTGAGCACCCCCGCTCGCCCGGTCAAAGATCGGCCTCTACTAACCATGATATCTGTTTTTGAAAACATTGTGCGTTCTTATTCCAATTATTAGCCTAGGTTACTATGTGATGCGCACAACATACAAGTATAGACTGGGTCGCCTGAATTGGAACAAAACATTTCATGTTTGTTTGTTTGAAAATGGTTTGATGGTGCTACCCGCAGGTAGGCTAAGACGTGGATTTGCCACCCTCAGGTGGGCTTAGAAAACATGATTTTGCCACTATCTAGTGGGCTTAAAACAAACATATCTAGTGGGCTTAAAACAAACATTTGATGAATTATCCCAATCTAAGTAACTCACCCTCCACCCACAGGCATTCAAGGCAGTTATATCACGTAAGCATTTAACCTCATGGTAAGCATGCTATTCATGGCAGTCACTCACACGCATGCAAGGATGCTAAAGCATAAAACTTACCGAGTACTCCAAGCCAAAACAGAAGCTTGTTAGAAATCCATGCATGGACCAAAGCATACTGAAATGTCTAACACAACACATGCAAAGATGCGAATTATAGCAGGCTCGGCTATTCTAAACATGGCATATGAAATGCTACAACTAACACGTATTCAATTTGGAATTGAAATACAAATGCAGTTTGTATGATGCGTCGAGCCCGGTGCGTGCAAAACAGATGAATGATGCAAACATGCTGTCATACTGTATGCTAATTGAAACATGCCCTATATCTAACCATCATAAGCGGGTAAATAAAAGGGAAGAAAGACGTGGGGTTGGAAGACATACATCACACTCACCCACACTTATTACAATTATGCCCTCGCGCAGAGAGTCCAAAAGAATAATACAGTCCGAATAAAAGAATAATACAGTCCGAATATACAGTCTGAATAATAAATATACAAATTCCTAATTAATTATCAAATTAAATAAGAAAAACTGTAAGCTGGCATGCAAGCCAGAGGGCTGCCTTGACTCCACTCCGGATAATGAAATGATGCATGTTGAGCTGCTTTGCGTGAAAATCCACTGGGATGCCCCAATTAGCCTCTGTTTGCAATGTTTCTCGAAATGCGTGCCAGACTCCGAAAAGTTGCTGATTCTTCATTTTGCTGCAACAGAGAGCAGGAAATGGGCATAGCAATGTATTTCACAAATATATGCATGCCTTGATCCTCGTGCCACCAATCACGCATATCGATGCATGATGGCCGAGGAATCGGATTGCACAACTCAATATAGGATGAATGCAAATGAATGCTACAACAAAACCTAACTCCATCATGGATGATCCGAAGTGTCGGCGACTTGGGAATTGAGACCCGTTCCGTCACTCGGAGTACGAAACGCGCCTCGTTTCCCGTGCCCGGGCTAACTACTATCCCGAACACGATGCAATGTGCATGATATGCATGAAATGTAGCTAATATGCAATCCTAACATACACAACGCTATGAAAATGAGATGCCTCGAAATGCGTGCACACGGGTACGCAAACCGAGGCGATGATCCTAAGGCATTAAATGGCATACGCAATGCAAATGGACTTACACTAACATGAGTGGACCTCGGCCACACTCACATAAGAGGCTGTCGGATAAAAGTGAAGTGCCTCAAAATGCGTGCACACGGGCACGCAAATCGAGGCAATGGCATAAAGGCATGAAATGACATAGAAAATGATATACAATGAGACTAAAATGCGATGTCTCGAAATGCGTGCCCGCGGGTACGCAAACCGAGAAAATGGCATACACGATGCAGTGAGACTAACATGGCATACTGAATGCAAAATGGACTTATACTAACATGAGTGAGCCTCAGCCACACTCACATAAGAAGCCGATGGATGAAAATGCGATGCCTCGAAATGCGTGCACATGGGCACGCAAACCGAGGCAATGACATATGCAATGCAATGACATGGAAAATGATATGCAAACACGCAAATGGAATTTCAGCACTCACAAATGATGCAAAACAGTCCCGAAAGGTGGGGAAATGACACCAAATGCACGGAATGGTCCCGAAATGCGATATTAAGCACCCGAAATGGCCTACAGCCATGCTAAACATGCATAATTGGTACATGACATGCAAAACAGTAGCAAGGCAGCCCCAAAATAGCATTTTTTACAGTACAAAACATGGCGAAATAGTAAGCGTAGATAGGACAACAATGGCATGCAAAAATGGGGGCCAAGAGAGGGGTATTGAAACAAGTGATGTATGCGATGCTCAAACTGAAAAATTTCCTTCTACAACACTGATGAGGGACCAAAAATATGCACATTTAAAGTTTATGACAACCCTCAAATCAGTATGAAAACTTGCTAAAAATGTCATGCAAGAATGAAGCCAACAAGGGCTAGAACATGAGGTATGCTGTACATTCATCAAACAGCCTTGGACCCTCAACAAAACATGACAAGAAGGCCAAAATATAGATATTTTCAGTACTTCTCATGGCCGAAAACAGAAGCTAGATAGGCCTAAAAAAGCATGCAAAAATGGGGGCCAAAGAGGGATATAAAGACAAGCACAACATGAAGACCCCCAACAAGGTTGATCCCTTCTACAATGTTGTAGAGGGACACAAAATAAGCTTATTCATAGTTCATGACATGCTCCAAAACAGAATACATGTAGGTCAAACAAATCATGCAAATTTACGGTAAATATGAGAGATTATGAAGCAAGTGCATGATAGAGAGGCCAAACATGGTTGAGCCCTTCTTGAATGTTGAATAGGGGCTTAAAATAGGCCCACTCACAGTTTACATTATGCTCGAAAACAGATCACTCATAGGCTAGATATTCAATGCAAAATATTGACATACAAGATGATATTGAAGCAAGTGCACCATGGAGGGCTCAAACAGGGTTGAGCCCTTGAACAAACTTGAAGAATAGCTCAAAATAGACCTAGTTTCAGTTAAGGTTGGAGCCCAAAACAGTAAGAAAATAGGCTTAAGAAATGAGGCAAAAATGGGCTACAAAAGAGGGAAAGTGAGACTTACCCTTGTAGACAAGTCTTGGCTGCCTTTTGCTTGAAGAATGGGAGCCTCTTAGCTGCTGGAAAGCTCTCCTAGCTGCTGGAATGGAGTTGTGATGATAGAGCTTGAAGATGATGAAGAAATGGCACTAAAACTTGAAGGAAATCAAGTTGTATCTATGTATATGCTCCAACCAAAGCTTGTGATCTCTTCTCTTGAGTTGGGAGGACACCAATGTAGGTAAGAGAGGGAGAGAGGAGTCCTTGGCCAAATGGAGGGAAATGAGCTCTTATTTCCCTCCAAAGGGGTCCCCCGGATGAGATATTTTTGGGGGAAAATCAAAGCACAGCTGGAATGCACACATCCCAAGGAAGCAGGCCGGCTAGGCACCTTTACTGTAGGTGGCCGGCCGGCCACCCCCCATGGCCGGCCGGCTAGGGGCAAAATGGTCATTTGAGAATTTCTGGCCGGCCACCAAAGATTGGTGTCCTCCCATGTGTGTACAACAAGACCCTATGGTTGGAAATTGGCAACTCTGAAACAGGAGAAACAACAAGCCACTTTTCAAAGAGGTTCAAAAATGGACCAAAGAATTACTGGCCGGCCATGTGTTTTTAGGCTCCTCCCATGTGTGTACAACACAAATATGTGGTTTTGGCTCGAAGAAAATGGCCCTAGGGTGTTCAACATTAGCCCGGAAGTGAGAAAAACGGGCGCCGGGGGGCGCTGGAGTAGCATAACTGGTTGCTGAGACAATTACTGGCCTCCCACCCTCCAGTGACCTTTCTGGTGATAAAACAGAGGTACCTGTCAAAAATGAACAAAAACCGATGCAAAACGAATGCTCGGGGGCCAAAACACACAGTTCGGGTCTCGAAAACCGGCCGTTAAGCATCGAAAGTGGTGTTTGGCCACAAAGTGGGTATCTAAGACCCCAGTGTCCCTCGTTATGATAAAACAGAGGTACCTACCAAAAATGAACAAAAACCGATGCAAAACGAATGCTCGGGGGCCAAAACACACAGTTTGGGTCCCGAAAACCGGCCGTTAAGCACCGAAAGTGGTGTTTGGCCACGAAGTGGGTATCTAAGACCCCAGTGTCCCTCGAAAGGGAGTAAATGAGATGCATGCCAAAAAACTGGAGGAATCGGAGATGGTTGGGTGGTCCCGAACCGAGGCACTGCCTCGACGGCTCAAAACCGAACCGGCTCGAAATGGGCAGAATGGCCTACGGCACGAAAATGTAGCCCACGCCATCGAGAGACATCTACGGACCTCTCCTCCTCTCAGAAAGAAAACATAGAAACCGAGTCTGTTCGCAAACCGAGGCAAGGCCTGAAGAGGTTCTAAGTCCGGAGGCAGGGCGCATGGCCGCGACTCTGAGACTTCTGAACGAGCACAATATGCAACATCACCGAGCGCTCAATCGGTGACGTCTGAGTCTTAAGGTCGGTCAAAAATGGGGTGTCTACAGTAGCCAAAAAAAATAAATATATCTTTTGCCGACTAAATATTTAGTAGCTAAAACGAATAGAAAATAGTTTTGGTGACTAATTGTTTTTGTAACTAAAAAGTGAAAACAGTTTTGGCTACTAAAGCCTGTAGTAGCTAAACTAGAAGAACCTTTCCTCGACAAAAACTTTTAGTAGCTAAAAATGACACTATTGGCGACTATTAATTTTGTCGCTAAATCTAAATGAATTTTTGGCGACCAATACTTTAGTAGCCGAAGATGTGAGTTAATTGAATTGCTTCACCCTTTCAGCGACTAACATATTAGTCGCCCATATGAATTATCAGCGACTAAAGAAGATTTAGTCGGTAATAGCTTATTCTTTTGCCTACTAAAAAATAGTCGGCATTATGTTGGATTTTTAGCGACTAAATTGGTTTTTGTCGCTAACTTCTGTCCCTTTTGGCTACTAATAGATTAGTTGCCATTTCTGTGAATTTTTAGCGACTAAAACAGATTTTAGTCGCCAAAACCTTCGCCGACAATGTATCCGCGACAAAGCCAGCGACCAAATTTTTTGGTCGGGAAATCTTTTCGGCGACTAAAATCCTGGGTTTTGGCGACTAAAACATTAGTCGCCAAAAGTGTATTTTTTTGTAGTGAATAGTAATTTATCTTTAAATGTCTAATTTCGTCACTAAAAATATAATAAGACACTTTTGGTAACAAAAATATTTTGTTCTTAAAAGGTGATTTTGTTCCTAAATTTTTATTTTTGAAATCTTAATTTGTTGTAATGCATGATAATACACCATTGAATAAGTACACGGTCACCTAATCTTCTTGACCCATATGATAATTTCTGGTTAGTGGGAGATCATGGAAAGATATGAGCAAATGAGTAGTTATTGGTAGTTATTGCTGGAGTTTTTACCCTTATAAATTCTATAACTTCATTGTACACGATCTTCTAATACAAATAAAAGACAATTAAGTTTTATTTTCTATCATTTTTTCTATTTTAGGAGTAAATGTAACTTAAATTTAAATTCTTGTATTTTCTTTATCGTTTCTTATACTTCATTTATATTTTCTGCATTTTATTTACTCATACCTTTATTTTGAACAATAAGAGTAAAGGTAATTGTAACAAGCCCGCGAGGGACCTCGCTACAGTTCGGACTCGATTTTGTTGCGGTTCTAAATCTGAACCAAAGAGTCCAACTCTGGCAAATCGTTTTGAAGAAAAACAGATTTTTTGAAAGAAGTGCCAAACATGGACTGCTTTGCCAGATAACAGAGTCGCCACCTAAATATTTTTTAAATGGGAAATTTAGGAAACCCTGACTCGGTGCCAAAAGGCCACGTGTCCGTCATCACCAAAGCTGGCTCGGGAACTTGGGTACGATTGGGGAAGGTCACATCGTGAGCACCCCCTCTCGCCCGGTCAAAGACCGGCCTCTACTAACCATGATATCTGTTTTTGAAAACATTGTGAGTTCTTATTCCGGTTATTAGCCTAGATTACTATGTGATGCTCGCAGCAAACAAGTATAGACTGGGCCGTCTGAATTGGAACAAAACATTTCATGTTTGTTTGTTTGAAAATAGTGTGAAGGTGCTACCCGCAGGTAGGCTAAAATGCGGATTTGCCACCCTCGGGTGGGCTTAGAAAACATGATTTTGCCACTATCTAGTGGGCTTAAAACAAACAATCAGTGATTTGTCCCAATTCAGATAACTCAACCTCCACCCACAGGCATTCAAGGCAGTTATATCACATAAGCACATAGCCTCATGGTAAGCATGCTATTATGGCAACACTCACACGCATGCAAGTATGCTAAAGCATAGCAACTCACCAAGTACTCCAAGCCAAAACAGAAAACTGATTAGAAATCATGTATGATCCTAAGTATACAGAAATGCCTAATGCAACACATGCAAAAATGCAATTATAGCAGGCTCGGCTATTTTAAACATGGCATATGATGATGTTACAGTTAACATGTATTCAACTTGGAATTGAAATACAGATGCAGTTAGTACGATGCGCCGAGCCCGGTGCGTGCAAAACAGATGGATGATGCAAACATGCTGTCATACTGTATGCTAATTGAAATATGCCCTATATCTAACCATCATAAGCAGGTAAATAAAAGGGAGAAAGAAAATGGGGGTTGGAAGACATACATCACACTCACACACCCTTATTACAATTATACCCTCGCGCAGAGGGTCCGAATAAATA
The DNA here is from genome assembly GCA_025200525.1 of Camellia lanceoleosa. Taxonomy (NCBI): domain Eukaryota; kingdom Viridiplantae; phylum Streptophyta; class Magnoliopsida; order Ericales; family Theaceae; genus Camellia; species Camellia lanceoleosa. Next base: position 44,900,796 of record CM045760.1, read on the forward strand.
ATAATATAGACCCGAATAAAAGAATATTACAGTCCGAATAATATACAATTTCCTAATTAATTAACAAATTAATCAAGAAAGTCAGAACCTTTGAGCCAAGAAATTTGCTTCGATGAATGATGTATCTTTGAAACATGCTGGCGGAAATCCACTGGGATGCCCTGATTAGCCTCTGTTTGCACTTTTTCTCGAAATGCGCGCCGGACTTCGAAAAGTTGTTGATCCTCGGTTTTGCTGTAACAGAGAGCAGGAAAAGGGCATAGCAATGTATTTTCACAAATATATGCATGTCTCGATCCTCATGCCATCAATCACGCATACCGATGCATGATGGCCGAGGAACCGGATTGCACAACTCAATATAGGATGAATGCAGATGAATGCTACAACAAAACCTAACTCCATCATGGGTAATCCGGAGTGTCGGTGACTTGGGAATTGAGATCCGTTCCGTCACTCGGAGTACGAAATGTGCCTCGTTTCCCGTGCAATATGCATGGTATGCATGAAATGCAGCTAACATGTGATATAGCATGCACAATGCCATGAAAATGAGTAACCTCGAGATGCGTGCACACGGGCACGCAAACCGAGGTAATGCATGAATGCAATCTAAGATACAACCTAGTATGCGCAATTCGGATGAAAATGAGATGAAAATAAGATGCCTCGAAAAGCGTGCACGCGGGCACGCAAACCGAGGCGATGATGTGAAATGCAAGTTGGATAAAACCGAAGTGCCTCGAAACGCGTGCACACGGGCACGCAAACCGAGGCGATGATGAAATGGAAAAAAAATCGGATAAAACCGAAGTGCCTCAAAATGCGCGCCCACAGGCACATAAACTGAGGCGATGATAAAATGGAAATCGGATAAAATCGAAGTGCCTCGAAATGCGCGCCCACAGGCACACAAACTGAGGCGATGATAAAATGGAAATCGGATAAAACTGAAGTACCTCGAAATGCGCGCCCACAGGCACGCACACCGAGGCAATGATGAAATGAGAAATCGGATAAAACTGAAGTGCCTCGAAATGCGCGCCCACAGGCACGCACACCGAGGCAATGATGAAATGAAATGAAAAGGCATATGGAATGCCACGATGGGCTTACACCAACATGGGAGAGCCTTAGCTCACTCACATAGGAGGCCGATGAATGAAAACGGAGTGCCTCGAAGTGCGTGCCCACGGGCACGCAGACCGAGGCAATGCACTAAGGCATGAAATGACATGGAAAACGATATGCAAGCATGCAAAACAAATTCCAGCAGCTAAATGAAGGGGGAAACAGCCCTGAAATGAGACGACATGACAATCAATGCATGAAATCATCCCGAAATGTAATTCTAAGTGCCTGAAATGGCCTACGGCTATGCTAAACATGCAAAATTGACACATGAAAGCAAAAACAGTAGCAAGGAAGCCCTAAAAATAGCATCTTTTTAGTACAAAACATGGCCAAATTGTGAGCATAGATATGGCAACAATGGCATGCAAGAATACGGGAAAAGAGGGGAATTACAAAGCAAGTAGTATATGGAAAATTCAAACCACAAAATTTCCTTCTACAACTTTGAAGAGAAGCCCAAAATATGTAGATTTACAGTGAATTAAAACTCCAAAATCAGTATGTAGATAAGCTCAAAATAGCATGCAATATAATGAGCTAACAAGGGCTATAAAGAGAGGTACCATAAACAATGACCAAACAACTTAAGACCCTTAATAAAACTTTAAGAATAGACCAAAAAAAGACACTTTCTAAGCCTGATGGAGGCTGAAAACAGAAGCTAAACTGGCTTAAAAAAGCATGCAATTTTACAGAAAAATGGAGGAATACAAAGGAAGTACCAAAACCAATCATCAAATAGCCTAAGACTCTTAATAAAGAATGATGAGAAGGCCAAAATAAGGCACTTTCTAAGCCTGATGAAGGCTCAAAACAGTGACCAAATAGGCTCAAAGAGGTATGCAAAACATGGCCAAAGAGAGGTACAAAGGAAGGCCATTCATGGAAGCACCAAACAAGATTGGTCCCTTCTACAATGTTGTAGAGGGACACAAAATAAGCCCATAATCAGTTTATAGCATGCTCCAAAAATAAATGCATATAGGCTAAAAATAGCATGCAAGTTTACGGTAAAATGGAAGAATTTCAAAGGAAGTGCATGCTAGAATCACCAAACATGGTTGAGCCCTTCTTAAATGTTTAAGAGGGGCTGAATATAAGCCCACTAACAGTTTACATCAGTCTCGAAATCAGATTACTCATAAGGCAAATAAAGCATGCAAATTAATGGCCTAAAGAGTGATATTGAAGGAAGTATATCATGGAGACACCAAATGAGGTTGAGCCCTTCTACAAAGTTGTAGAGGGGCTCAAAATAAGCCTAAAACCAGTAGGGGCCGGAGCCCAAAACAAAAAGGAAGTAGGGAAAAGAATTGATGCAAGAAAATGCTAGAAAAAAGGATTTAGTAGCTTACCCTTGAAGACAAGTCTTTTGCTTCCTCTTCCCTTGATGAAAGTTGCTTCTAAGCCTCTGAGGAACCCTTCTTTGCTGCTGGAAATTGAATGGTGATGGTGGAGCTTAGGGTTGATGAAGGAATGGGCTAGGGACTTGAAGTGTTTTTAGGATTTTTGGAGGTGAAGATGGAGGCTATGGGAGATCAAGTCTTGAGGTGAATTGTTCCAACCCTAGCAAAGGAGGAGTTGGACCCTTTAAATAGGCAAGAAAATGGTGTAAAAGGGGAGGGAAAAGCACCCAAGCTTTCCCTCCCAAAATATCCCCCGGATGCCCGGGATATTTGGAAAAATATCCGGACAGCTGGAAAGGGCTGGAAAGCAGAAAGCTGGCCGGCCAGGTAAGTTTCTGGGAGGTGGCCGGCCGGCCACCCCACCTGGTCGGCTAGCCACTCACCCTGGCCGGCCGGCCATGGTCCAAAAATGAAGAGGAAAATTGCTGGCCGACCACCACTCCTTGGTGTCCTCCCAGATGTGTAGAATAAGGCCCCAAGGTCGGAAATTGGCAACACTGAAGCAGGAGCCACAACATAGAGCTTGAAGGAGGGGCTCAAAAATGAAAACCACAATTTCTGGCCGACCACCAACTTTTAGGGTCCTCCCAGATGTGTGGAACAAGGTTCCAAGGTCGGAAATTGGCAACACTGAAACAGGAGCCACAACATAGAGCTTGAAGGAGAGGCTCAAAAATGAAATCCATAATTGCTGGCCGACCAGTAGTTTTTAGGGTCCTCCCATGTCCCCTGATCACAGATATGTAGCTTTGGTCGGAAGAAAATATCCCCAGGGTGTTCAACATTGGCCCGGAAGTGAGCAAAACGGGCGCCGGAAGAGCGAAACTGGTTATCTGGGATAATTGCTGGCCTCCCACCCCCCAGTGATCTTCCTGGTGTCGAAACAGAGGTACCTGCCAAATTTGAACAAAAACTAATGAGAAATGAACGCTCGGGGCCAAAACCGGGCAATTCGGGATCCCGAAAATAGGCTGCAGGTGCCGGAAGTGGTGTTCAAGAATGTGGGCATCTGCGACCCAGTGTCCCTAATGACAAAACAGAGGTTCTGCCAAAAATCGAGAAAACCGATGCAAAATGAATGCTCGGGGCCCAAAGCTAGCGATTCGGTCCCGAAAACCCAGAAGCACCGAGTGGTGTTCGGCCACGAAGTGGACATCAGCGGCCCCAGTGTCCCTCGGTTTCATAAAATAGAGGTGCATGCCAAAAACCGGAGAAATAGGAGATGGTTGGGCGGTCCCGAACCTAGGCACACGGCCTAACGGCTCCGAAAACCGGGAACCGGGCTCCGAAATGGGCAAAATGGCCTACGGCCACAAAAAGTAGCTCACGGCATGGGAGATAGTCTACGGACCATTCCCTCAGAAAGAAAACAGAGAAACCGAGTCCGTTCGCAAATCGAGACAAGGCACGAAGAGAGTTCTAAGTCCGGAGGCGAGTGGCCGCGACTCTGAGACTTCGAACGAGCAAGATGCAACATCACCAAGCTCAATCGGTGACGTCGAGTCTTAAGGTCGGTCAAAATGGGGTGTCTCTGATTTGCCCTCTTGACAGAACTCGGAAGTCAAGAAGTGACGGGAGTGAATGTCAAAGCCCAGAGACGACCCATTTTTGACAAGGCCGAAGACTTAGACAATCATACAGGGTAAACAGAGATGTGTGCCTGCAGGCAGGGGGGGCAAAAATGCAAATGATAGGCACGAAGCCAAGTGATTGTGCAAGTTCAACAAGCTGTATTGAAGCAAGTATTGATAAATAAATGCAACAATTTTAAGCAAGAATGCAAAGCAACGACTACATTTCATGCAGTTAGGAATGCGGAGAATCATTCAATTCTCGTCGCGTCTCATACGGAGAAGATACGATACTGCGATTCGATGCAGTCGCACCAAATTTCAAATGAACCGTACATACAATATCGTGCCTGCAAAATAGAGAAATTCAACAAGAATAATATGCTAACAACATATATTCAATGCGATTCCTATGATTCGAAAAGTTGGACACACACAGTGTCGGTGAAAGGATGCATCACAATGCGAGAAAAGATAACGCGCGACAATGCATGTTTGAGCATAGAAGTATGGTACATCAAGAAGACACGCATGACAATGCAAAACATTCATGGGAATGCAAATTATGAGCCAAATAATGCAAAACGAGCACAAATAAGGATGCCCGTTTGTTGCGCAACAACGAGTTGAAAAAACAAGATTTCGGGCAACAACTCGATCGCGGCCTCTGATTTACCTCCCGGAGAGGTCACAACATGTTTAAAAAGGATACACTCCGATTTTGATGAATAATGATGAGATACATGTCAATAATTGCAATTGAAGTTCCGGTGGAGCAATTCGGCGCCAGAAAGTGCACTTTTCTTCAACTTTTTCAGGTCCTGGGAACTCCGATTTTCCTCAAAATTTGCAGAGAGGTAGGGGAGGGGGTGGGGAGCATGGTCGGCCAGCTCTCTTCCCTAGGAGAGGCCATCGGCCAGGGGCAAAAAGTGAAAGGCCGGCCAGCCAGGTTAGGTGGCCGGCCGGCCACCTGCCCAAAGTAGGGGCATTTTGGTCTTTTCAGCCATTTCTATATATATGCTTGCCCATTGCCTCCGAAATCACACCCCCAAGTGTGAAATTCTCTCCTCTTGCTCTCTAAGCCATTTTCTCTTTCAGATCTGCATTTTATACGCGCCCCTCGGCCTCCCACGCAAGTTGTTTTCGCGAAATTTTTCAGTTTTAAGCACTTTGAGCCGACTAAAGTTTGACTTCGGGGCGTCTCTTCTCATTTTCACCACTTGAGGTAATTTTGTCTCAATATTTGAAAATTTTTCCCGGGAGTTGACTTTTGTTGACTTTTTCCATTTCCCGAGAGTTGACTTTTGTTGACTTTTTCCAATTTTGGCTCGTTTTGCTCATTTTTGCTCCTCTTTGCAGATTTCTCGACATGGCGGGTCATTTCCCTCGCGGTAGAGGTTTTCCAGGCGCCGGAGATGATTACGACATTATGACATTGCCCCCGAGGGTTCGCCCTTTTATTCCCGAGCGATATGCCCCAGCGGTACATAGGCTTCCGCGAGCCACTTTTCGTCATTTCACCGATTTCAACGATCGGGCACCAGGGGATCTCCCTCTGCGAGAACCGGAGCAGCACCTCTCCTACGATGTAGAGGTATTTTACTTTATTTCCTGTATCTTTCGTGCATTTTGCACCTTTGCCATGCTTAGACACACACAATACTTTACTTGCATCCCGAGCATGTGAACGTATAGTACTCATTAGTTAGAAATTGAACACACAGCTCAAACATTGATTCACCGAACACACAGTCCCAAAACTCAGATTTTCTGAACACGCAGCCCAGATTTGAAGCGAACACACAGCCCACTGATTAAGAGTAGAACACACGGTCCCAAACTCGATCAACACCAGATTTGAAGCGAACACACATTTAATCGATTAAGAGTAGAACACACCCCAAACTCGATTCTTCAACACGCACCCAGATTTGAAGCGAACACACACTTAATCGATTAAGAGTAGAACACAATTCCCAAACTCGATGTATCAACACGCATTCAGATTTGAAGCGAACACACGTACCATCGATTAAGAGTAGAACACACACTCTAAACTCGATTTCTCAACACGCACCAGATTTGAAGCGAACACACATTAATCGATTAAGAGTAGAACACATGCCCTAAACTCGATTCATCAACACACACCCAGATTTGAAGCGAACACACACCCAATCGATTAAGAGTAGAACACACACCCCAAACTCGATTCATCAACACGCAGCCCAGATTTGAAGCGAACACACGTTCTAATCGATTAAGAGTAGAACACATGACCCTAAACTCGATTTCTTCAACACACACAGATTTGAAGCGAACACACAACCCATCGATTCGCATTACGCCTTCTTCATTTCATTTGTCGATACACGATTCATTCTAAATGCAGTAGCTCTCGACAAGGCGAGGATACGGCTCCACCGCCGAGGAGTGGTATGCCGAGCCCTAAGCCGTCCGACTTGGTCGACTTCACAGATTCGGGCCATTTTGCGGGGTTATCACACCGCCTTATCAAGAGGACATTATTGTCGCCTGGCGGAGAGATGGTGGGACACCACCAATTCTTTCCATTTTTCTCGCGACCGATATGACCATGACCCCGCCGATTCGCTATGATCACTGCCTAGACCTAGGCGGTGGTCCCATTCCCTGACGAGGATATGGGTCGTGGGAGGTCGCTTGGATGCATCTATTGGGGCACGCCTCAGAGACAGAGGTACCGGAGAGTTCGGTATACTTGGTTCTTTCCCATTTCCGGCCACAGATGGAGCCCGAGTCTCCCGAGGAGGTTGAGCAAGATAATTGGTTTCCTCATGTTCCTCTTTGGCACCACTGCTTGCCGATAGAGGAACATGGTCGGGTTGTATCTATCGAAGGCCTGTAGACCTATCACAGTGTCGGTCAAGATGATTAGGCGGCCCTGGCTACCCTTTACTGCTACATGAGCGCAGTCTCTCGCACACGGGGAGATTTGCTTGGCGGCTACTGGAGAGCTTGGGAGGTACATTCTGTCCTCTTGATTTACATTTTTGCTCCTCATTACTTGTTCACTGCACACACGGCGCACTTTGCATTTTGTATGCTGCCTTTTAGCACTTTGTATTCACAGCCCGCACTGCTTTTCTCAGCTATGGGTATATGCATATTTCCCCACATTAGCTCCGGAGATGGAGGTGGCAGGACCTCCTATGACTCCATTTTCATTGATGTTTGAGGGCGAGCACTTATCGAGGCCTCGAGAGACTCTCTTCTCTCTGCGACAGTACTTTGACACTGTTCGGGCGACAGAGGTATTTCAGAACTCTCTGTTCCTTTCATTTTCATCTTTGATCTGCCTTGTATTTCTTGATTTCTGATTGATTTATGCACTGGTTATCCGCAGATCACTTGGCAGCTTTGGGCAGTGTTTGGCGATGATCTCGAGAATCAATACCCCGGAGGGTCGACTAGTTCCCAAAGATCTGAGTTCCTGCCGAGGACCCGGTCGGTAGGGCTTGGTTCTCGGGAACGCTTCGGCGTCGGTGTGGGGTATGATTCCCAGACCCTCCGTGCCTCCACCCACTATGCGGATCGCCGACAAAGCTATCTGGCCGAGAGGTCATTAGGGACATGCAGGGCACCGATGCTTTGCTATATCTTATTGAGGGGAACTACGCCACCTATCGCCGCATATATCTGATGCCCCCCTTGACGAGAGTGCGGGTTCCGCCACTGAGGCCTACCGGCGCACCATCTTCGAGTCGTGCCCGTGCTGCAGACATCCCCTCTTCTAGCAGGGCTGGTGCATCTAGAGGTAGAGGCGGTTCGATTCCTCCGATCCCTCCGACTCTCGATCATCCTGGATGGCCAGATATGCCGACTGAGTTGACGAGTTGGCAGTATGGGACCACTTCTCCGATTCCGATCCCTATGGAGCCTCCGATGCCTGGCCACAGATATGTCAGTGATCCTGACTCACCACCGGTATGTTCTACCATTTTCATTTGTCACACAGACATTTTGGCAATTGCTTATTTATTGATGAGTTGAGCTTGTGTCTGCAGCCACCTCGGGAGTATATAGACCAGATGCTCGGGGTGGTGGCCTCACTTGAGGGGATGGTCCTGCGTAGAGAGGCACAGATGTCCATCATGGGCTTCCAGGTACCCTTCATCTCTCTTGCATTTATCATATTTCTGTTAACATGCTGGTTTTGAGCATTCTGCTGCACTGATAGGTTGTGTAGAACACATCTGGCACACACCCCACTTACATACTGTACTTGCGCCTGCTTTTTATGTCTGAACTGATGTATTGCACTTTTCATTTTCAGATGCCTCCCGTGTATGCTTCGACACGAGGTGGGCCACCCGGGCCTTCTCGGAGAGGTCGAGGTGTTAGACCTACTCGAGGTACAGAGTCTCGAGGAGCTGGGCCATCCAGGCCTTACCGAGGAGCTCGAGGAGCAGGGTCGTCTCGCAGACGCAGGGCACCCATTGTCGAGGATGAGGAGGAGGAGGTCGCAGACCGTGTGTCAGAGACATCTCCTGGGGAGGGAGGTTCCGGTCTTGGTTCCGGGAGCGGAGACGAGCCTGAGGGGGATCCGGAGGATGACAGCTCTGATCCGGATGGTGATGATGGTGCAGAGGTTATCCCACAGAAGAGGATGAGAGGGCCTCCACATTCTCGTTCCCGAGGCTACTGATGTTATTTCCTGCTTTATTTTTCTTTTTGGTTAGTAGTTTGTAGCACTTTGCACATTGTTAGGCGCTTTTTTTCTCAGAAAACTTGTACCTTTATTTGTTGTAAAACATGATGGAATGAAACAGCTTTTGAAAGGATGTTTGTATTTGAAATTCTTAGCATCGCATCGCATTATTTTGCACAAGAATGGAATTGAATGGAAATGTGCCTCATGTATTTATCGGGTCAGGTAGTGAACCGACGCAACAAATTAAAACAAATCGACTCACTAAGAAATAACAGAATCTTAGCAAGTTTACAACTCGATAAACAAAGTACAACAATGTTAACGACTCAATAGACAAGACTTAACAAAATTGTATAACCAAAAAGCAACAATTCAGAACATAAAATGCGACAGCTCGACAAGACTTACAACTCGATAAACAAAACAACAACTCGATAAGCAAAAACACAACAAAATGTATTTCAGATGGACGATCTGGATGATGGAACGTATCCGAAACTGATAGAAATAGAGGCCTTCGACATTCCCGATGCATGAAAGTACCTCAAACTTCCTTCCGGCGGGCAAAACAGGACCAACGCACGGCCGGAATCATTTTGTATCCGGAAAACAAAGAGTGGCCGGCCTACTAGGATAGGTGGCCGGCCGGCCACTCCTCCCGTGACCGCCGAAATTTTGACAAGTGTCCCTTGAATAGTGTTTTAGCCTCCTATAAAAGCCCCAACCTTGGAACTCATTCATTTCATCACATTTCCTCTCAAAATGGAAGCATTTCTCATCGAAAATCTTACATCTTGGATTTCTTCTTTAGATGGCTCGGAGAAGTTGAACTTCCGGGGTTTTGGCTTGAATGCACTATTCACGCAAAGCCGGACTCCACTGCATCTTCCTTTCCTCTCTGCTGCGGCAAGGTTCTGGAACCCGGTGACGCACGTCTTTAGCTTTGGCGGGCAAGAGGTATGTCCTACTTTTGAAGATTTTCAAATCTTGATGGAGTCCGAGCGAGGCGAGGAAATTCTGCCCCAGCTCAATTTTAGCTATGCTCAAGCCTTAGGGCGGATGTGCGGTCTTAATGCGCATGATGCTAGAACTCTGATTGGTGACGGGATGTTGGATATCCCGAGTCTGATTTACCGATTCTCTGATGCTGGTGACCGTAGCGACCACTATTGGCAAGGTTTCCGACAGCATGCCCTCTGCTTGTGCCTACTATCTCATTTTTTGTTTGTCTCGGGCTCCGGAGGAGCTAGCATCCGTTTGATTGAAGTCGCCCAAGGTTTGAGAGAAGGAAAGAGTTGTATCGCCATGACTCTGGCCGAGACATTGATGGGCTTGGATGCTTTCATCACGGAGACAACCAGTTTATGGGAGTCCACTATCACAGGTGTAATGTTTCCCACCCAAGCTCACATGTATATTCACTCACATCACTCGGCCCTCGGGCTCGTTTTTTCTCACAAAACCCTTATCTTACTTTTCCCTCATCGCACATCTCTCTATTCTTTATTCTCTCATTTTTCATCCCTCCCCAGATATGGTTGATGGATAAATTGCAAGTTGTGGACTCTTGTCCCGCTTATTCACCAAGGGTTACTTTTCGGCAACGCCTAGTGAATGCTCTTGATGAGAGCTGGTGGTTTGAATGGATGTGCAACCTGTCGGCAGATCACATTGCTTGGCGCTGCCCTTGGCTCAATCTCCCGGCAATGAGTTATAACATGTCCCGACAGGTCGGGATTCGACCGACGCCTTGACTCACCGTGGTGTTCTACTTCCTTTCCGTATTCTGCCAGGTTTGGCCGTGATCGACTTGCCCACCGGAGGATAGAGTATCCGACTACATTTCCAAATGAGGCGCACAGCTATTCGACAGCCGCAGCATGGAGAGTTAGAGAGCTTCTGGCCCCTGCTCCTATTTTCAGTTGCACTTTATCTGATGAGTGCTGGGATTGGCTCAACGAGGAGGCACAGGTTGGGCCTAGGTTGGCATCTGAGGCTTCAACAAGCTCTGGAAGGGGGGGCAGGGACACCTGACTGGACTATGCCCCAGATTTATTGTTTTATTAGTACTTTCAAGTTTTCTTTATGAGTGTAATAAAAAGCAACTTCAATTGTATGCAAGAGCAAAAGAACTCGCTTTTGAAATCAATGAAATTGAAGGTTGTGGTAATCAAAATTCTCCACTTTTGGTCCAAAATGGTCTTAGTTGTGAAAAGATTAATTTGAACAAAGTCAACTTTTATTAAAACTTTTCAAAACTATTTTCGATATGGATCGAATCGACACGCTCGAGATCTCACCGAGATGCACAACTCGAATCCTAGCAACCGGAAAGTTGCCCTAGTCAAAAAGGTGCTCGGCAAAGTGTGGCAACGGAAAGTTGCCCTAGTCCTAATGATGCCGAACACTTCATTGCAACGGAAAGTTGCCCCTAGTCCGAATAGCACTGCATCGAGATCATAATAAATGCCGATGAATAGAGATGACCGAGATGATCAAAATGGACAAAGTTGATCGGGAAAAGATTATGACCGAACTTCAAGATGAAGTCGCCACGTATCCCAAAGATGGGAATCAAGTCTTACGTAGTTCGTGCTCAGTTCGCCGAGTATTTTTTCTCCTTTGCGCTCTAACTTTTGCCAAGGCCGCCTTTTGCGGGTTTTCAACCTTATGAGCTCGCTTTTATAATTTCAAATTTTCTATGCTCGAAGTTTTGCCCAGGTCGCCCTTTCGGGTTTTCGGCCTAGCGAGCCTCTCAGGGATAATATTTCTTCAACTTGTCCATGTTGATCGGTTGGGAAAACTCCAAGCCATCTAGATCCATCAGAACCACAGCTCCACCTGACCAGATTGACTTGATAATGTAAGGACCAGTCCAATTGGGTCTGAACTTGCCCCTTGGGTCGTGGATGGGAGCTCGGTTGTCCTTGAGTACCAAATCTCCTTCTTTCAAGTTCCTGGACTTAACTTTCTTGTTAAAAGCCCGGGCAATTCTGCGTTGATAACCTTGGACGTGGTACAGTGCTTTCAACCTTCTTTCATCGAAAAGCATGAGTTCCTCAAATCTGTTTTGCTGCCAATCTGCTTCGGCTATCTGGCACTCGGCCAATACTCGTAATGACGGGACCTCAATCTCAATTGGCAGAACGGCCTCCATCCCATAGACCAATGAGTACGGAGTCGCCCCAAAGAGCGCTTCGATCAAGTCCTCAGAGCCCCACAGAGCAAACGGCAGCTTATCTGGCCAATCTCGATAGGTTTCCACCATCTTCTTTAGTATACGTTTGATGTTCTTGTTGGCGGCCTCAATCGCCCGCTGGTTTGCGTCGTAAGTAGATGACTTATGAAAAGCCACATTGTATTTTTCCAACAAATCAATCACCTCCTTCTTGAAGTGGGAACCATTATCTGAAACTATTTCATTTGGGATTCCGTAGCGACAGATAATGTTGTTTCTGATGAATTTTGCGACGTGTGAAGCTTTCAACACTGCATAAGATTGGGCCTCAACCCACTTCGTGAAATAATTTATCGCTACAAGGATGAACTCATGCCCTTTCGGCGTGACGGCTCCGATCACATCAATTCCCCAGACTGAAAATGGCCATGGTGAAGTCATGTTATACAGCTTCGACGGCGGGATGTTCATGCGGTTTGCATGAATCTGACATTTGTGGCATCGCCGAACAAAACCGATACAATCCTCCTCCATGGTGGACCAATAATAACCTTGTCTAAGGATCTTCCGAGCCAACATCACCCCATTCATGTGTGCACCACATTCACCCCCGTGGATGGCTTCCATCAGACGCTTGGACTCTTCAGCATCAACACACAGTTTATGCATTCCCAGATGACCCCTTCTATACAGTTTACCCCCGCAGATGATGAACTGAACGGCCAATCTCCTTATTGCCCTTTTGCCTTTGGCATTCACCCCTGGCGGGTATGTTTCTGTCTCCAAGAAGTTCCAGATGTCGTAATACCAGGGGTGTTCGTCCTGAACTTCATCTATGGCTGCAATCGACTCATAGGCAGGTGTAAATTTCTGGTCAATAATGACTGGACGCATTCGGACTCCACACGGGATGTCTATCATGGATGATAGAGTTGTTAAAGCGTCTGCGAACTTGTTGTTCTCTCTTAGTAGATGAGTAAAACTTAACTTTTCAAACCGAGGAATCAGCAAATCCAAGGTTTGATGATACATCATCATATTTTCCTCTTTTACTTTCCAGTCTCCTTTAGCTTGAGACACAACAAGGTTCGAATCCCCAATGACGCCCAAATTGCCTTACCCCTAATTCCGTGGTCGCCTAAACCAAAGAATGCACGCCAGATTCTGCTTCATTATTTGAGACTTTGAACCGGAGTTTGAAGGCTAGAGGGATACGGGAATTGTCGGGTGCTATTAGCAACACTCCTATCCCATACCCATGTTGATTTGACGCTCCGTCAAAATACATTGTCCAAGTTTCCTCGTCGATATGCAGAATTGCTTCATCTGGGAATAGATACTCGACTGCTTCATCCCCCTCAACCGGATGGTCGGCAAGGAACTCTGCCACTGCCCTTCCTTTTACTGACTTGCGCGTCACATATGTGAGATCAAATTCGGAGAGCAACAGCAACCAACGAGCTAGCCTACCCGTAAGCGCTAGTTTCTCGAAAAGATATTTGACGGGATCAAGTCGTGAAACCAACATTACAGAGTGAGCTAACAAGTAGTGCCGCAGCTTCCTGGTAGCCCATACCAGAGCTAAGCAAGCCTTTTCCAAATGGGCGATACCGGTCTCATATTCCAAAGATCTTCTTGCTCAAATAGTAGATGGCTCTTTCCACCTTATCTTCTGATTCTTGTGCAAGCATGCAGCCCATCGTGGTCTCTGTTACTGACAGATACAAAATCAACGGTTTCCGGTTCTCGGGCGATAAACGGTGGGTTCTCAGAGATATTCTTTAACTGTTCAAAAGCAGCTTGACATCGGCCGTCCCATTGGAACTTCTTTCCTTTCTTGAGGAGGCCAAAAAGTGGTTCACAAGTCAAGGTTAGTTTTGAAATAAACCGTCTTATGAATTGCACTTTACCCAGAAAGCCTCACACCTCCTTTTCAGTCCTCGGTGGTGGCATTTCTAGGATGGCCTTGATTTTGAAGGGTCGACTCGATGCCCCTTTTGTGTAATCAAATCCCAAAGATTTTTCCCTCAGAACACCAAACGACACTTCGAGGGTTTAGCCAACCTAATTCCTCGATCCTTTGGAAAAACTTGTGCAAGGCGGTAGTGGCCCTCTCTTTCCTTGGACTTGACAATCATGTCGCCCACGTACACCTCAACCTCTTTGTGGATCATATCATGTAGTATTGTGGTCGCGTCTGCTGATAAGTAGCCCCAAATGTTCTTCAACCCAAACGGCATTACCCTAGCGATATGTTCCCCACGGGGTGGTGAATGCAGTCTTTTCTCTGTCTTCCGGCGCCATCACTATCTGATTGTACCCCGAGAAGCCATCCATAAATGAGAGCAATGCATGCCCTGCAGTGAAGTCCACTAGCTCATCAATGTGTGGCAAGGGAAAGTCGTCCTTCGGACTAGCTCTGTTCAAATCCCTAAAGTCTACACACACCCGGATCCTGCCATCTTTCTTCGGCACCGGAACAATGTTGGCCAACCAAGTCGGATATTTAGATACCAGCAGGAAGCCTGCGTCAATTTGCTTGGTGACCTCTTCCTTAATCTTGAGAGCCCAATCCGGGCGGATCCTTCTGAGCTTCTGTTTGACAGGTTGGGCCTCGGGGTCAAGGGGGATCCGATGCTGTACAATCTCAGGATCGATTCCAGGCATGTTTTCGTAGGACCACGCGAAAACATCTTTGAAATCTTTTAATAAAGCGACTAAGCGCTCGTGTTCCTCTGAAGACAACGTGGACCCGATCTGGACCAACCGCGGGTCCTCCTCAGTACCAATGTTCACAAAAATGATTTCGTCCATTAATGGCTTAACAAATCTCTCTTGCTCTTGCTCAATTAGACGTTGTAAAACCGGAGGGACTTCGTCCTCGTCGTTTTGATCAAAATTTTGAAAGTCTGAATTAATACAATAAATTAGGGGCACAGAGAAGTACTCGGAAACCACATTCACCTCATTCTCATTAAGTTCATCCAAATCGTCCAATTCATCGGTTACAACAGACTCAAATGAAAAGGAAAAAGACGACCTGGACAGGACTATGGCATCCGGGTTAACATCCCCAGGAGTACCAGACTCAGACTCAGTCGAGCTGGAATCTGATTCCGACTCACAAGACTCGGTGGAATCAGATTCCGGCTCCTCTGACTAATCTGCTGGATAAGAATCCTCCTCGTCTTGCCAAGTGAGAGGTGCGATTGATGCATCCAAGATAGTCATTGGTTGGCTCGCACTGCTTCATCCCCAATCATGGAGACCATGAAGTTATTCCCCAAGCAATCTTGGTCGATCGGAGGATCGAGAGGAGACATGCCATGCTACCCCATTTCCAATTCCCGTGCCCTCGTAATCCTCTGCCTTTTATTCTCGCCTCGCTTGTTGGGTCTGTTCGCTCTATGGCAACGTCATCCCCGACAGATTGCAGTCGAAGAAGATTTCGAACACAACGCAGCTTCTTCTTCTCGCGTTGAACCATGGCTCTAGAAAGCCGCAAAATGGAAAGTCTTCCTCCGGACAAAGCGTCCGCTCAGGTACCTGGATGGGCCTGCATTAGATCAAAAGGCTTCCCACTGCTTCACCCTCAACTCTGCCATTTCCTTTCTCTTCCTCGTCCAATCTTCTTTGGTGGGCGATAACCCAATCAAAGGTATGTGGATTGTGTGGCACTTCGCCAACACCGCGACTCCTTTCTGCCGCTTCTTCCCAATCCCATCCCGGATATGTTGTAGCTTGTTCATGAGGTAGACGGCTTGACATACACACCCTCATTCATGACCATAATGTTTTGCACCACGGGCCTCGGCCAAAGTAAATCGATATGAACATGTCTTCTATGCCGTGTTCGATCTCCAGGACTGGCATAGATACCTCCGGAGGAGGATGGATTGATGAATTCCCAAAAACAATGGCTACTCCCTTTCCATAGGGATATTTCACCATTTGATGTAGAGTAGATGAGACAGCCTTAACCTGATGTAACCAGGGTCGCCCCAAAAGCATGTTAAAAGGTGCAGGGACCTCCAAGACGTGAAAATCTACCTCTTGTTGTCCAGGCCCAATCTTGGTTTGGATTTTTACTGTCCCCAGGACATCCCTACTTGTATTGTCATAGGCTCTGATCACTTGAGTAGTCGGTGTGAAGTCTGCAGGCTTTAACCCAATTGCATACGCCGTTCTGGCCGGGCAGACATTAATAGCGGACCCGGTATCGACAAGTACCACCGGAATCCATTTGTCCTTGCATTCTACAGAGATGTAGAGAGATCTGTTATGATCCACGCCCTCAGGCGGCAGTTCCTTATCCGAAAAGGTCAACGCCGGGGAACCTCCTCCCGGAAAGACTAGCCCAACTAGTTGTTCTGGCGTAGTTTCGATAGAGAGCTTGGCTTTGTCCATAGCAGAGAGGACAGCCTGTCTGTGCACCCTTGAAGCCATAAGCAGTCCCCAGATGGAGATGTCTGCTTGTATTTTCTTTAACTGTTTCAAAGACCTCTTCTTCAACTTGCTTCTCCCTCGCTTCTGCCTCTTTATCTTTCCCTGATGCCTCGGGTTGATCAAGGTGTGGGGGCTTGAAATACCGCCCACTTCTAGTCATATGGTCCACCTCTTCGAGGTACCAGGTGCTGTCTGGTTGGCCACCCGCCCAATCTTCGTCTGTGTGGGCGAGATACAAGTCGTCATCTTCCCACCACATTCCATTAGCATCTAGCAGGCACCTGTCTGGTTCCGGCTTGTTTACACTCTCAGCATTTTCCTCCCACATGCTCACAGCATGTTCAATTTTTGTGCTCACCGCATTCTCAACCTCCTCATGGTTCTTTGCTTTTCGGATCCTCTCAGAATCCCATTTCTTTTCTTGTTCCTCCAGTGTCAATTGTTCGGTTTTCAAAATGTCTTGGTCCCGAGCGGAATTCTTCGTACCGGCGCTCTCCGGCAATTCAGTCTGACCCTCGGCCCTTCCGGCCACAAATGGTACAATATCTGGTTGATCATCCAACCACCCGACGACTTCCGCTGACTCCTCGTCTTCGAACCAGTTAATTGATGCGTCCCCTGATTCCTGGTCATTGAAAAATTGGAGATTGGCGAAGTCCTTTTCCATCGTTGTCAAATCATCCCCCACTGATTCAAGTTTGTCCCCCCGGATCATACACAACTCGGCCTCTTCCGGCGGCCCCACACTCAGCTTAGACTGGCTCATTGACAAGATATATCCACTCGGATCATAAGCTCTGCCAGCTAAATTCTCAGACTGCTCCACCCCAGACTCAACAGTTTTGCTCTCCTCGGAAGCCTGCCCAATTCCATTTTCGGTGGTCACCACCTTTGGCTCAGGTTGGGTTGTAGAGGTGTCCATCATGCACAAATCAGTGCTGTCAGGCAGGATCACCTCTGGCTTGGGTAGGTGGGAGGGAGTAATGTAGATACTAGGGTCGTAAGACACGCCCCCAGTTTGGATGAAATTGATTCTTTTGGGTGGGTCTTGGTTATGTACTGGGAGTGGGTTGGTTGTAACATTGGGTCGCTCGGGAGGTAGGATGATGTTTTTGTCAATGAGATCTTGAATCTCATGACGCAGCCTGTAACATTGGTCGGTATCGTGACCATGCTGCTGGTGATACTTGCAATATTTGGCTGGGTTATGGGAAGGGGGGAGTGGATTTGGAGGGGGCCTCGGTTCCAAGGGTTTCAGATGCCCTTTTCTGACTAGAACCCCGAGGACTTTGATCAAAGGCATATGTAGTGGAGAGAAGGTTCGTTGACCCCTAGATCGGTATCTTGAAGCTTGGTTACTGCTTCCAGATGCATCAGAAAAAGGTGTGGCCGCTGCGGGCCTTGGTTGGGAAGGGGGATTGGTGGTGACCATTCCGACCTCTGAAGTTCTTGCATTGGTAGAGCCACTCGGGCCCGCATTGTTGTTACGGTTGAATGTCCGCCGGGGCTGTTCCCGGTCTTGGTCAAACAGTCCCTGCTTCATCGCATCTTCAATCTGCATCCCCATATCATGCAGATCTGCGAAGGTGGGGAAGGGAACTACAATCATCTTCTTCATTAACCCTGGTTGGAGATTGCGCACAATCATCCGGATCTGATCTCTGTCCGTGGGCCTCAAGGTCATCATCGATGCCTTTGCCCTCCACCGGGTTACAAAGTCAGAGAAAGACTCCTTGGGTTCCTGCCTTGTTGTCTCGAGATCACGAGTGGTAATCTCGATCTGTGTGTTATATGAATATTGTGCAACGAAGGCCCCAGCCATCTCATCCCAATTCCTCTTGACATCATTATCCAACTTTGCATACCAGTTGGCGGCCACTCCTGACAAGGTTCGGCCAAAAAGCGAGAGCTTCTGGTTAGGCCCATTGGCCTCAAGATATCTGAAAACAGCCGTAGATGAACCATGGGATCCCTGCACCCATCAAAACGGTCGATCTGGGGCATCTTAAATCTGTCCGGCAAAGTCACGGCCACGTCAGTATAGCCGTCCTCAATATCTGGGATGGCCTTCACCCCCTGTGACTTCTTGAAGAGTTTTTCCAATTTGCTCAATTTCAGAGCTGTCTGGTCTACCTCGAACTCGAATGGAGAGTCCGGGTGATTGGGTGTAATATTTTTAGACGATTCTTGGCGAAGCGGGGCGAGCCACTTGGAAGACCCGTGTCCTCTTGGGTGTTTTGGAAGTTTGGCAGAGCGTTCTGTGGGTTTGGGAGGGTATTCTGGGTATTCTGAGGATTTGGAGGAGCATTCTGGCCAGTAGATATCTGCTCAGGTAATGGAGCTCCGGGTGGAGGAGGAACCTGATGTGCCCCTAGTGGAGGAGGGACCTGGTGTGAAGCAGATGCGGCGTTCTGCTGTTGTAATCTGGTGATCAACTCAGACTGTTGGGCCATGACAGCGGCCTGCTGTTTAGAAAATTCCGCCTGGCGGATAGCATCATCTTGCATTTGTTTTATGCTTTCATTCATCTGGCGCATCATCGCCTCCATTGCTGTATTCGGCTGTTCCATCTGAGTAACCGGCAAGTGTATCTCTATAGCAGAAACAGGAATCTCAACCCGACTGTCTGACACTAGAGTAAACTGCTGTTCCGGTGATCCGTGCTCTGACAGATTGTGCCTTCTCGGCCTTCTTCTAGTGACTGGGGGTAAAGAGTGGAACACTGGATGTCCGTCAACTAGATCCTCGGATCGGTTGAGTCGGCGACCTCGTGTCCAAATTGCTTGGGGAGTATCGACTGGCTCGGAAGCAATCGTGCTACAAACCTGCCCTAGCAAAAAAAGGTAATAAAGCGAAAAGGAAATAAATGACCAGAAAAACGGGCAGCATAACAGCTTAATGTAATAACCCTCACACTACTTTGATCATACTCATATGCATTATGTATGAATTCGCCTTGTTAAGCTTGTGTTTGAATCTTGACTTGCTTTGCATCCTTGACTTGTCTTGCTTAAAGTGATACTTGAGTATTATGTTCCTTTGGTGTGTGTGTGTGTTTTAGCCGAGGTCATCTTGAGCTTAGGTTACCCTTTTGATACCCTTACACTTAGAATTCTTTTGTTGACCTCCACCTTTGTTCTGACATGTTGGCCGAGATGATTATCATCTGGGCCGAGGTGTATATCGCCTAGGCCGAGACGTGTATCATTTGGGCCGAGATGTCAACCTTGTGCCGAAGTGATCTTGTCCTGGAGTGGTATGACATAGACCGAGGTGTGGCACATCTAGGCCAAGGTGTGGCACAGCTTAGTCAAGTGTTGTTCTTCCTAGCCGAGATCATAGTTCTTTGACTTGCCGAAGTTCTGTCCTTAGCCGAAGTCATTGTCCCTCCGTTGCCGAAGTCTTGTTGTTAGCCGATGTCATTACTTGCCGAAGTCCCTTGCCGCCTAGCTTGTTGAACACGCTTTGTCATAGACTTGTCTTGTCAATCTATCACCTTTTGAGGAGAATCAATCAACCATTGCCACGTGTCCGAGCTGAGTGTTATATCAGCCGGCACATCTAGAAATGTCTCATTTTGTATCATTCTTGTTTTGGAGAAGAGAGAGAAGCTCTAGGAAGAGTTCTAGAGAGAGAAGGTAGATAGCAAGCTTGATCCTTGGTGTTTGATCCGTTGGGTTTGTGATTTGAGGTTAGAATCTTCACCTCCTTTTGTTATTCTTGATGATCACCCAGCTACATTGCATGATTGAATCTGTTTTGCATGTCATACTTTGATTTAAAGTTGGTTTTGGAAAGAAAACGTGACCTTCATATGTTCTTGAGGAAAAGTCTTGATTTGATCCGAAAGCTTGCATTGGAATCCATGCTTTTGTGTTTGTTTCACCAAGATCTTCTAGTATGGGTACCCAGGTCCATGTTTTCCAACTTATAGCATGAAAACTCAGATTTTGTAAATGATAAGTTATGATCCTTGCATTCATCTTCATGATCATGTTCTTGATGTTCTTGAGCAAAAGGAAAACCCAGGTTTTCCCCGACTTCATTTGCCCTTGAATGTGGCCACGGAACCTCACCTCGGCGAAGAGGTGTGGAACCTCGGCTTAGACCTGGTTAGGTGCCCAGCATGTTTTCCAAATGAGAAACAGTGTTTGTTTTGATTTGACTTAGTCTTGGAGCATGCCGAGATCATTTGCATGCATGTGAAGCTTATTTGAAAATGTATGCAGTAAAGTTGCCATGTATTTGTAGGACTTGGATTTGCCTTGACCCGACGTTCGAAGAACTATGTGAGTGGCATTCTTGATAAAGCTATGTGCAATGTTTTGATAAAAGTCTTGTTTTGCCTTGTTTTGAAAAGTATTTGTAAGCATGAATGATTATCCCTATTTTGTATGCTAAGCATTATATCTTGTTTGGATGACATTCTTGGAAGTCCGTACGTGCCAGGGGACTTTAAGCATTTGTGGCACTAGTCCGTACGTGCTAGGGGACTATAAGCATTTGTAGCACAAAGTTTGGAAGTCCGTACGTGCTAGGGGACTATAAGCATTTGTAGCACATTCTTGTCTTGCCTTGCCACTGACGGTTTTACCGCGTGGGTTGTTGTCCGGAATGTTATCTCTTGTATTATATTGATGTAAATGAGCATCTCTTGAAGCTTGAAAGATTTGAAAGACAACTTGATTTATACTATGTATTGTTTTGTTAAAAGACCTCGGACATCATTCATGAAAACCCTTTATTGTTTATGCCATTCACTGAGTATCCAAGCTCACCCTCTCTATATATATGTAGGTGATGAGCAGGACGGCGGAGACGCCTAGACTTGTTTGCCGATGTATTTGCCGACGTGTTTTGTACCTTGTTTTGCAGCATCTTGAAGATCATGCTTCTTTGTTATTTCCTTGTGTTTTGTAATTGATGGCCGAGAAGCCTGTTAGTCAGGATGTAATTTTTGGTACTCCATTTTGTTGTATATAAAAGCCATTTTTGAGATGAATGTCATTCCATTTAACTTAAGCACTGCTCTTATGGACTACTTGTTTCTTTTATTTATTGCTTCCGCATTCGTAAGCCCCATATATTTACTCTGATTTGTGTGTGAATTCTTGTAAGATGCCTTTGGTAACCTCGGGTTACTGGCCATCTCGGCGCCGACCTTCTAGGGGCGGGTTGGGGTCGTGACAGATTGGTATCAGAGCACAAGTTCCATGTAGTACGTTATTCACACACTTTGGGTTCCAAGGAGCATAGGATTTCCCTTAGAAAGATGCTAGGATTTGCATCATATTGCTTGCTATTTGACAATACGTGCATCATCTCGGCATAATTGCTTGTTGCTTGCATACATACTTCGTTGCTCATTTTGTTTTAAAGTCACATTTTGCATACTCATAGCATTATGAGGAGAGGAAGACCACCCGTTGGCCGAGGTCAATCAGAAGACAGACTGGACCGACTGGAAAGACTAGTCGAAGGTTTAACTCGGGAGTTGAGACAAGTTAGACAACAGAATGCAAGTGCTACAACTACCCAGGCCGAGCAGACTAATAGCCGACATACCGTACCGCCTCCACCTCCTCCACCCCCAGTACCCCTACAACCAGCCTTGTATGGAGATGGAACCTTGACTTTGATTAAGGAGTTTAAGAAGATGAACCCGCCGAGATTCCATGGGGGCATAGAGCCGATGAAAGCCGAAGCATGGGTTCTAGGAATGGAGAAGCTATTTGAGATCTTTCCCAGCACAGACACTCAGAAAGTGGCATTGGCCGCATTTACCTTAGATGATGATGCTAGAAGATGGTGGATGCTGACTCGAGGAGAAAATCCCGACTTAACGTGGGCCAAATTTTTGGAGCTATTCTACAACAAGCATTTTCCTATCAGTGTTCGAGACCGCAAGACCACAGAGTTCCAGACCTTGACACAGGGAAACAAGACAGTGGCAGAGTACGACCGTGCCTTCACCGAATTGGCGAGGTATGCACCTCATATGGTCAGTGATGAGTATAGGAAGGCCAGGAAATTTGAAAGTGGACTGCGTGGGCCAATACAGGATAGAGTCAACATGCTTAATATGCCGACTTATGCTGGAGTTTTGGACAAGGCCATTCTTGCAGAAACTAACTTGAACCGATACCAGAATACAGGAGAGA
Organism: Camellia lanceoleosa; assembly: GCA_025200525.1. Classification (NCBI taxonomy): domain Eukaryota; kingdom Viridiplantae; phylum Streptophyta; class Magnoliopsida; order Ericales; family Theaceae; genus Camellia; species Camellia lanceoleosa. The sequence continues at coordinate 44,923,385 of CM045760.1, forward strand.
ATCAGAGGAAGAGGCAGAGTTATGATAACCGCCGAGTTCCGTTCAATGCCAAGAAGAAAACGAACGTCGGCAGCTCTAGCAACTCGAACCAGGAAGGTAATACTAAGCCGATGTGCACAAGCTGTGGGAAGTCGCATTCCGGGGTTTGCCGTTGGGTGTCAGGCGCTTGTTTTGAATGTGGAGAAATGGGTCATCATGTGAAAGACTGTCCGAAGTCAAGGACTGATGATGGTAAGAAGAATGGGAGCACCTCGGGCTCAGCACAGGGAAGCAACGTCGGCAGGACACAAATGAGGCAGGGCAGAGTTTTCGCGCTAGTGCCAGGAGACACCGAGAATGCTGAGACAGTAGTGTCAGGTATACTCCCAATCTGCTCTCAAGATGCATACATATTGATTGATTCGGGATCTACGCATTCATTCGTATCTGCTAAGTTTGCTGGGAAGTTGAATAGACCACAGGAACCTCTTGATTATGTGTTATATGTATCTGCTCCATCTGGGAGAACTATGATTGTTGCATCTATTTATAGGGAGTGTGTTGTTGTGATTAAGGGTGTAGAATTGTTAGTTGACTTGTTACCATTAAGCATGACTCACTTTGATGTTATATTAGGAATGGATTGGTTAGTGATGAATCATGCATCTATTGACTGTGTTTCTAAGAGTGTTACCTTGAAACCCCCAAGCCAAGCCGAGGTTATCTTCCAGGGTAGAGGTGTAGTGTCCCCACCTTACTTGATTTCGTCCATTAAGGCCTGTAAGCTAATTCAGAAAGGGTGCAATGGCTATTTGTGTAGTATACTGAGTGATCAGAATGGGAATGCTAAGTTAGCCGAAGTCCCAGTTGTTAGTGAATTCCCCGATGTATTTCCAGATGAATTGCCTGGCCACTTAGTTGATAGAGAAATAGAGTTTACTGTGGACATCATGCCAGGAACACAACCGATCTCCAAAACACCCTATAGGATGGCCCCAGCCGAACTTAAAGAATTGAAAGTGCAACTACAAGAATTGTTGGATAAGGGTTTTGTTAGGCCGAGCACTTCACCATGGGGAGCACCAGTCTTGTTTGTTAAGAAAAAGGATGGCACACTTCGTCTTTGCATTGACTACAGAGAACTTAACAAGGTAACCATTAAGAATAAGTACCCGTTGCCTAGGATTGATGATTTGTTAGATCAACTTCAAGGAGCACGAGTCTTTTCCAAGATTGACCTTAGGTCGGGTTACCACCAGTTGAAGGTTAAAGCCGAGGATGTAGAGAAGACTGCTTTTCGGACGAGATATGGCCACTACGAATTTCTGGTAATGCCTTTTGGAGTGACTAACGCACCGGCAGCATTCATGGATTTGATGAACAGAGTCTTCAAGCCGTATCTAGATGAATTTGTGGTTGTTTTTATTGACGACATATTGATCTACTCCAAGAGTACAGCCGAGCATGAGAGTCATCTGAGACTTGCCCTACAGACCTTGAGGGACAAGAAGTTGTATGCTAAATTGAGTAAGTGTGAGTTTTGGCTTTCCAGCATTTCATTTTTGGGGCATGTGATTAATGAAGAAGGTATCTCAGTTGATCCCAGTAAGATTGAAGCCGTGGTAAATTGGCCGACACCGACCAGCGTGTCCGAGGTTCGTAGTTTTCTGGGTTTGGCAGGTTATTACAGAAAGTTTGTAAAGGACTTTTCAAGGATTGCAGTGCCATTGACACAGTTAACCCAAAAGGGAGTGACCTATGAATGGACCGAAGACAGAGAATCAGCCTTCCAAGAGTTGAAGACCAGATTAGTTACAGCACCAGTTCTTGTACTTCCCTCAGGTAATGAAGAATTTCAGATTTATAGTGATGCTTCACATAAGGGTTTGGGTTGTGTATTAATGCAAGGAGGTAAGGTCATAGCATATGCATCTCGGCAGTTGAAACCTCATGAGAAGAATTATCCTACCCATGATCTAGAGCTAGCAGCCGTGGTATTTGCTTTGAAGATTTGGCGTCATTATTTGTATGGAGCTTCTTGCCAAGTTTTCACGGATCACAAGAGTTTGAAGTACTTATTTACTCAAAAGGAATTGAATTTGAGGCAGAGAAGATGGCTGGAATTATTGAAGGACTATGACATGCAGATTCAGTACCATCCAGGCAAAGCTAACTCAGTAGCCGATGCATTGAGCAGGAAGACAATGGGAAGTTTGGCGTGTTTAGCCATGATCTCAGCGGAGCCGACCATCATTGAAGAAGTAAAAGCAAAGCAGATGGAGGATAAGTTCCTGAAGAAGGTAGCCGACGAGATTGACACCAGGCCGAGGTTAGGATACACCTTTGAGAGTGGAGTGCTTAAGTTCGAAGGGAGGTTATGCGTAGCCGACGTCCCTGAATTGAAAGGAAAAATCTTGCAAGAATCCCATGGTTCTAGAATTGCTGTCCATCCAGGAAACACTAAGATGTATCATGATGTAAAGCAAACTTTTTGGTGGCCAAACATGAAGAAAGAGATAGCCGAGTTCGTATCCCAATGCCTGCAATGTCAACAAGTGAAAGCAGAACATCAGAGACCAGCAGGACTTCTTCAACCCTTGCCGATCCCTGAATGGAAGTGGGAGCATATTTCCATGGATTTTGTAATTGGTTTGCCGAGGACATCAAAGGGAATGGATTCAATTTGGGTTATTGTTGACAGATTAACCAAGTCAGCACACTTCTTGCCTGTTCAGACTACATTTAATGCTGACCGATTAGCTGTACTGTATATGAATGAGATTGTGAGACTTCATGGTGTGCCGATGTCTATTGTTTCAGACCGAGATCCGAAGTTTGTTTCCAGATTTTGGCAAAGTCTACAAACAGCCTTGGGAACCGAGTTGAGGTTTAGCACAGCTTTTCACCCACAGACCGATGGGCAAACAGAAAGAACGATTCAGACACTTGAGGATATGCTCAGACTATGTGTACTTGATTTCCAGGGAAGTTGGGGAGCACATTTACCATTAGTGGAATTCGCTTACAACAACGGTTATCAAGCTAGCATTGGCATGGCACCGTACGAAGCTTTGTATGGAAGGAAATGCAGGTCGCCGATATGTTGGACTGAAGTAGGAGATAAAGTTTTGATCGGCCCCGAATTGATTCAAATGACAACCGAGAAGATCAAGCTTATTCGACAGCGAATCAAAACTGCCCAGAGTCGGCAGAAAAGCTATGCCGACCAGAGAAGAAGAGAATTGGAATTTGAAGTTGGAGACCATGTATTCTTGAAGATTTCGCCAATGAAAGGAGTTTCCAGATTTGGGAAGAAGGGTAAGTTAGCACCTCGTTACATCGGACCATTTGAAATTCTTGAGAAGATTAACATGACTGCTTACAGACTTGCTTTACCACCAGAATTGAGTCAAGTGCACAATGTGTTCCATATTTCGATGTTGAGGAAGTATATTCGAGACCCACTGCATGTGATTAATCATTTTGGGATTGTGGTAAATGAAGATTTGGGCTATGAGGAGAAGCCGATGAGAATTCTTGACAGGCAAGTGAAACAGTTGAGGAACAAATCTATAGCAATGGTGAAAATTGAATGGAAGGAACATTATGGCAAGGATGCCACATGGGAAATGGAAGAAGAAATGAGGATTCGACATCCAGAACTGTTTTTGCATCAAGGTAACTCAAGTTTGGGGACCAAACTTCTTTAAGGGGGAAAGGATGTAATAACCCTCACACTACTTTGATCATACTCATATGCATTATGTATGAATTCGCCTTGTTAAGCTTGTGTTTGAATCTTGACTTGCTTTGCATCCTTGACTTGTCTTGCTTAAAGTGATACTTGAGTATTATGTTCCTTTGGTGTGTGTGTGTGTTTTAGCCGAGGTCATCTTGAGCTTAGGTTACCCTTTTGATACCCTTACACTTAGAATTCTTTTGTTGACCTCCACCTTTGTTCTGACATGTTGGCCGAGATGATTATCATCTGGGCCGAGGTGTATATCGCCTAGGCCGAGACGTGTATCATTTGGGCCGAGATGTCAACCTTGTGCCGAAGTGATCTTGTCTGAGTGGTATGACATAGACCGAGGTGTGGCACATCTAGGCCAAGGTGTGTACAGCTTAGTCAAGTGTTGTTCTTCCTAGCCGAGATCATAGTTCTTTGACTTGCCGAAGTCCTGTCCTTAGACGAAGTCATTGTCCCTCCGTTGCCGAAGTCTTGTTGTTAGCCGATGTCATTACTTGCCGAAGTCCCTTGCCGCCTAGCTTGTTGAACACGCTTTGTCATAGACTTGTCTTGTCAATCTATCACCTTTTGAGGAGAATCAATCAACCATTGCCACGTGTCCGAGCTGAGTGTTATATCAGCCGGCACATCTAGAAATGTCTCATTTTGTATCATTCTTGTTTTGGAGAAGAGAGAGAAGCTCTAGGAAGAGTTCTAGAGAGAGAAGGTAGATAGCAAGCTTGATCCTTGGTGTTTGATCCGTTGGGTTTGTGATTTGAGGTTAGAATCTTCACCTCCTTTTGTTATTCTTGATGATCACCCAGCTACATTGCATGATTGAATCTGTTTTGCATGTCATACTTTGATTTAAAGTTGGTTTTGGAAAGAAAACGTGACCTTCATATGTTCTTGAGGAAAAGTCTTGATTTGATCCGAAAGCTTGCATTGGAATCCATGCTTTTGTGTTTGTTTCACCAAGATCTTCTAGTATGGGTACCCAGGTCCATGTTTTCCAACTTATAGCATGAAAACTCAGATTTTGTAAATGATAAGTTATGATCCTTGCATTCATCTTCATGATCATGTTCTTGATGTTCTTGAGCAAAAGGAAAACCCAGGTTTTTCCCGACTTCATTTGCCCTTGAATGTGGCCTCGGAACCTCACCTCGGCGAAGAGGTGTGGAACCTCGGCTTAGACCTGGTTAGGTGCCCAGCATGTTTTCCAAATGAGAAACAGTGTTTGTTTTGATTTGACTTAGTCTTGGAGCATGCCGAGATCATTTGCATGCATGTGAAGCTTATTTGAAAATGTATTCAGTAAACTTGCCATGTATTTGTAGGACTTGGATTTGCCTTGACCCCGACGTTCGAAGAACTATGTGAGTGGCATTCTTGATAAAGCTATGTGCAATGTTTTGATAAAAGTCTTGTTTTGCCTTGTTTTGAAAAGTATTTGTAAGCATGAATGATTATCCCTATTTTGTATGCTAAGCATTATATCTTGTTTGGATGACATTCTTGGAAGTCCGTACGTGCCAGGGGACTTTAAGCATTTGTGGCACTAGTCCGTACGTGCTAGGGGACTATAAGCATTTGTAGCACAAAGTTTGGAAGTCCGTACGTGCTAGGGGACTATAAGCATTTGTAGCACATTCTTGTCTTGCCTTGCCACTGACGGTTTTACCGCGTGGGTTGTTGTCCGGAATGTTATCTCTTGTATTATATTGATGTAAATGAGCATCTCTTGAAGCTTGAAAGATTTGAAAGACAACTTGATTTATACTATGTATTGTTTTGTTAAAAGACCTCGGACATCATTCATGAAAACCCTTTATTGTTTATGCCATTCACTGAGTATCCAAGCTCACCCTCTCTATATATATGTAGGTGATGAGCAGGACGGCGGAGACGCCTAGACTTGTTTGCCGATGTATTTGCCGACGTGTTTTGTACCTTGTTTTGCAGCATCTTGAAGATCATGCTTCTTTGTTATTTCCTTGTGTTTTGTAATTGATGGCCGAGAAGCCTGTTAGTCAGGATGTAATTTTTGGTACTCCATTTTGTTGTATATAAAAGCCATTTTTGAGATGAATGTCATTCCATTTAACTTAAGCACTGCTCTTATGGACTACTTGTTTCTTTTATTTATTGCTTCCGCATTCGTAAGCCCCATATATTTACTCTGATTTGTGTGTGAATTCTTGTAAGATGCCTTTGGTAACCTCGGGTTACTGGCCATCTCGGCGCCGACCTTCTAGGGGCGGGTTGGGGTCGTGACACTTAATTTGAATACACACAACACACAGTCGGGCATACAACACACAGTTTGGATAAGCTGGAAATACACTGTCCTCAACTACTGATCACTGTTCCCATATCACTGTTCCCCCTGTACTGAATCTGATATCTACAGACAACTGATTCTCAGACACTGAATGATGCCCGCAGGCCTGATGCCCAAACTCAACTGATACACGCATTCCCTGTAGAGACGCACTCTAACAAGCACATAGCAGATAAGTGAGAGCCAAAACACCCCTATGTTGGGGTAGGGTTTCCCTGTCCTATTTTGTCAGGAGCTAGGGTTTCACTACGCACGCAGCGGCTTCAAATAACCTATAAACGGGTAAGTAACCTGTCCTAGTTTGGAATGGTCACTATGGATCCGAATATGCACTAGGTCGAATGGTCAAAAAGGGTGCCCCGGTAAAACCGGGGTTTGTGTTCCCATGCTGTCAGAGCCCAGAGCCGATCAGCCTTATGGACATGCCTTGACAAGACAAGCCTCCGACAAATCGTTCGGGAATGGCATATGGCAAACACGGTGTCCTAGGCGCACCAATGCAAATGCAATGCAAAGAAACACACAAGTGTAGTCAAAACCAGATATCATGAGTTCGAGTCAAGTTCTCTAAATCCCCAGCAGAGTCGCCAGAAACTGTAACAAGCCCGCGAGGGACCTCGCTACAGTTCGGACTCGATTTTGTTGCGGTTCTAAATCTGAACCAAAGAGTCCAACTCTGGCAAATCGTTTAGAAGAAAAACAGATTTTTTGAAAGAAGTGCCAAACATGGACTGCTTTGCCAGATAACAGAGTCGCCACCTAAATATTTTTTAAATGGGAAATTTAGGAAACCCTGACTCGGTGCCAAAAGGCCACGTGTCCGTCATCACCCAAGCTGGCTCGGGAACTTGGGTACGATTGGGGAAGGTCACATCGTGAGCACCCCCTCTCGCCCGGTCAAAGACCGGCCTCTACTAACCATGATATCTGTTTTTGAAAACATTGTGAGTTCTTATTCCGGTTATTAGCCTAGATTACTATGTGATGCTCGCAGCAAACAAGTATAGACTGGGCCATCTGAATTGGAACAAAACATTTCATGTTTGTTTGTTTGAAAATGGTGTGAAGGTGCTACCCGTAGGTAGGCTAAAATACGGATTTGCCACCCTCGGGTGGGCTTAGAAAACATGATTTTGCCACTATCTAGTGGGCTTAAAACAAACAATCAGTGATTTGTCCCAATTCAGATAACTCAACCTCCACCCACAGGCATTCAAGGCAGTTATATCACATAAGCACATAGCCTCATGGTAAGCATGCTATTATGGCAACACTCACACGCATGCAAGTATGCTAAAGCATAGCAACTCACCAAGTACTGCAAGCCAAAACAGAAAACTGATTAGAAATCATGTATGATCCTAAGTATACAGAAATGCCTAATGCAATACATGCAAAAATGCAATTATAGCAGGCTCGGCTATTTTAAACATGGCATATGATGATGTTACAGTTAACATGTATTCAACTTGGAATTGAAATACAGATGCAGTTAGTACGATGCGCCGAGCCCGGTGCGTGCAAAACAGATGAATGATGCAAACAAGTTGTCATACTGTATGCTAATTGAAATATGCCCTATATCTAACCATCGTAAGCAGGTAAATAAAAGGGAGAAAGAAATGGGGGTTGGAAGACATACATCACACTCACACACCCTTATTACAATTATACCCTCGCGCAGAGGGTCCGAATAAATAATAATACAGACCCGAATAAAAGAATATTACAGTCCGAATAATATACAATTTCCTAATTAATTAACAAATTAATCAAGAAAGTCAGAATGGCCTTGAGCCAAGAAATGCCTTGCTTCTGATGAATGATGTATGCTGGGCTGCTTGGCGCGGAAATCCACTGGGATGCCCTGATTAGCCTCTGTTTGCACTTTTTCTCGAAATGCGCGCCGGACTTCGAAAAGTTGTTGATCCTCGGTTTTGCTGTAACAGAGAGCAGGAAAAGGGCATAGCAATGTATTTTCACAAATATATGCATGTCTCGATCCTCATGCCATCAATCACGCATACCGATGCATGATGGCCGTGGAACCGGATTGCACAACTCAATATAGGATGAATGCAGATGAATGCTACAACAAAACCTAACTCCATCATGGGTAATCCGGAGTGTCGGTGACTTGGGAATTGAGATCCGTTCCGTCACTCGGAGTACGAAACGTGCCTCGTTTCCCGTGTAATATGCATGGTATGCATGAAATGCAGCTAACATGTGATATAGCATGCACAATGCCATGAAAATGAGTAACCTCGAGATGCGTGCACACGCATAAACCGAGGTAATCCATGAATGCAATCTAAGATACAACCTAGTATGCGCAATTCGGATGAAAATGAGATGAAAATAAGATGCCTCGAAAAGCGTGCACGCGGGCACGCAAACCGAGGCGATGATGTGAAATGCAAGTCGGATAAAACCGAAGTGCCTCGAAACGCGTGCACACGGGCACGCAAACCGAGGCGATGATGAAATGGAAAAAAAATCGGATAAAACCGAAGTGCCTCAAAATGCGTGCCCACAGGCACGTAAACTGAGGCGATGATAAAATGGAAATCGGATAAAATCGAAGTGCCTCGAAATGCGCGCCCACAGGCACACAAACCGAGGCGATGATAAAATGGAAATCGGATAAAATCGAAGTGTCTCGAAATGCGCGCCCACAGGCACGCACACCGAGGCAATGATGAAATGAGAAATCGGATAAAACTGAAGTGCCTCGAAATGCGCGCCCACAGGCACGCACACCGAGGCAATGATGAAATGAAATGAAAAGGCATACGGAATGCCACGATGGGCTTACACCAACATGGGAGAGCCTCAGCTCACTCACATAGGAGGCCGATGAATGAAAACGGAGTGCCTCGAAGTGCGTGCTTGCACGCATCGAGGCAATGCACTAAGGCATGAAATGACATGGAAAACGATATGCAAGCATGCAAAACAAATTCCAGCAGCTAAATGAAGGGGGAAACAGCCCCGAAATGAGACGAAATGACAATCAATGCATGAAATCATCCCGAAATGTAATTCTAAGTGCCCGAAATGGCCTACGGCTATGCTAAACATGCAAAATTGGCACATGAAAGAAAAAACAGTAGCAAGGCAGCCCTAAAAATAGCATCTTTTTAGTACAAAACATGGCCAAATTGTGAGCATAGATATGGCAACAATGGCATGCAAGAATACGGGAAAAGAGGGGAATTACAAAGCAAGTAGTATATGGAAAATTCAAACCACAAAATTTCCTTCTACAACTTTGAAGAGGAGCCCAAAATATGCAGATTTACAGTGAATTACAACTCCAAAATAAGTATGTAGATAAGCTCAAAATAGCATGCAATATAATGAGCTAACAAGGGCTATAAAGAGAGGTACCATAAAAAATGACCAAACAACTTAAGACCCTTAATAAAACTTGAAGAATAGACCAAAAAAAGACACTTTCTAAGCCTGATGGAGGCTGAAAACAGAAGCTAAACTGGCTTAACAAAGCATGCAATTTTACGAAAAAATGGAGGAATACAAAGGAAGTACCAAAACCAATCATCAAATAGCCTAAGACTCTTAATAAAGAATGATGATAAGGCCAAAATAAGGCACTTTCTAAGCCTGATGAAGGCTCAAAACAGTGACCAAATAGGCTCAAAGAGGTATGCAAAACATGGCCAAAGAGAGGTACAAAGGAAGGCCATTCATGGAAGCACCAAACAAGATTGGTCCCTTCTACAATGTTGTAGAGGGACACAAAATAAGCCCATAATCAGTTTATAGCATGCTCCAAAAATAAATGCATATAGGCCAAAAATAGCATGCAAGTTTACGGTAAAATGGAAGAATTTCAAAGGAAGTGCATGCTAGAATCACCAAACATGGTTGAGCCCTTCTTCAATGTTGAAGAGGGGCTCAATATAAGCCCACTAACATTTTACATCAGTCTCGAAATCAGATTACTCATAAGGAAAATAAAGCATGCAAATTAATGGCCTAAAGAGTGATATTGAAGGAAGTATATCATGGAGACACCAAATGAGGTTGAGCCCTTCTACACAGTTGTAGAGGGGCTCAAAATAAGCCTAAAACCAGTAGGGGCCGGAGCCCAAAACAAAAAGGAAGTAGGGAAAAGAATTGATGCAAGAAAATGCTAGAAAAAAGGATTTAGTAGCTTACCCTTGAAGACAAGTCTTTTGCTTCCTTTTCCCTTGATGAAAGTTGCTTCTAAGCCTCTGAGGAACCCTTCTTTGCTGCTGGAAATTGAATGGTGATGGTGGAGCTTAGGGTTGATGAAGGAATGGGCTAGGGACTTGAAGTGTTTTTAGGATTTTTGGAGGTGAAGATGGAGGCTATAGGAGATCAAGTCTTGAGGTGAATTGTTCCAACCCTAGCAAAGGAGGAGTTGGACCCTTTAAATAGGCAAGAAAATGGTGTAAAAGGGGAGGGAAAAGCACCCAAGCTTTCCCTCCCAAAATATCCCCCGGATGCCCGGGATATTTGGAAAAATATCCGACAAATTTGGAAAGAAAGCGTAAACCGGCCGGCAGTAAGTTTCAGGAGGTGGCCGGCCACCTTACCTGACAGTCGACCACTCACCACTGCCGGCCGGCCATGGTCCAAAAATGAAGAAGAAAATTGCTGGCCGACCACCACTCCTTGGTGTCCTCCCAGATGTGTAGAATAAGGCCCCAAGGTCGGAAATTGGCAACACTGAAGCAGGAGCCACAACATAGAGCTTGAAGGAGGGGCTCAAAAATGAAAACCACAATTTCTGGCCGACCACCAACTTTTAGGGTCCTCCCAGATGTGTGGAATAAGGTTCCAAGGTCGGAAATTGGCAACACTGAAACAAGAGCCACGACATAGAGCTTGAAGGAGAGGCTCAAAAATGAAATCCATAATTGCTGGCCGACCAGTAGTTTTTAGGGTCCTCCCATGTCCCCTGATCACAGATATGTAGCTTTGGTCGGAAGAAAATATCCCCAGGGTGTTCAACATTGGCCCGGAAGTGAGCAAAACGGGCGCCGGAAGAGCGAAACTGGTTATCTGGGATAATTTCTGGCCTCCCACCCCGATGATCTTCTGGTGTCGAAAGCAGGTACCGCCAAATTTGAACAAAAACTAATGAGAAATGAACGCTCGGGGCCAAAACCGCAATTCGGGATCCCGAAAATAGGCTGCAGGTGCCGGAAGTGGTGTTCAGCAGCGAAGTGGGCATCTGCGACCCCAGTGTCCCTCGGAATGACAAAACAGAGGTTCCTGCCAAAAATCAGAGAAAACCGATGCAAAATGAATGCTCGGGGCCCAAACTGCGCGATTCGGGGTCCCGAAAACCGGCTGTAAGCACCGAAAGTGGTGTTCGGCCACGAAGTGGACATCAGGGGCCCCAGTGTCCCTCGGTTTCATAAAATAGAGGTGCATGCCAAAAACCGGAGAAATAGGAGATGGTTGGGCGGTCCCGAACCTAGGCACACGGCCTAACGGCTCCGAAAACCGGGAACCGGGCTCCGAAATGGGCAAAATGGCCTACGGCCACAAAAAGTAGCTCACGGCCGCTGGGAGATAGTCTACGGGACCATTCCCTCCCCTCAGGAAAGAAAACAGAGAAAACCGAGTCTGGTTCGCAAACCGAGACAAGGCACAGAAGAGAGTTCGGAAGTCCGGAGGCAGGGCGCGCGGCCGCGACTCTGAGACTTCTGAACGAGCACAGTATGCAACATCACCGAGCGCTCAATCGGTGACGTCTGAGTCTTAAGGTCGGTCAAAAATGGGATGTCTACAGTAATTTAATGTTAGGTAAAGCACCAAGCAATCCTAAAATCAAGGTTTTGAAAACTGGACCGGACCAGACCGACCGGGTCGAACCGTCGATCGATCAGGGTTCCAGTCCGGATGCACCCTCTGAACTGGCCAAAACTGAAAACCGGTGTATTTAATGAGAACTGGAAAAAACCAGCGGTTGAACCAGTGACGGGTCGGGATTTTTTTTTTTTTTTGTTTTGATTTTTTCTTTCTTTCTTTCGTATTATATATATATATATATATAATATATAAGAATATAAGAAAATTTTAATTTGAAACTCTTTTTCAAGGGTCTTCTCTTGTGAGGAATCCCATTAAGACCTTGATGAAATTATTGTGAAAGTCTTCACCTATTTATAAGAAAAAAAACTCTTTCAAAAAAACTCAAGAAATCCATATGGGATTCAATCAAATGTATTGGAGAGAATATTGAAATTTTGATATCCCTCCAAAATTTTTGCTCTCCTTGCAATCAAATTATTTGAATTAGAATCATATGGAGGGAATATTAAATATTTGATTTCATCTTTCAAAATTGAAATTAATAATATTTTAAAATATATTATTATATTTTTTAGTAAAAAAAATATTAGGACAAATATTTAAGATAATTTAATATTTTTAATAGTTTTAATTTATAATTTTATTACTTATATTTTTATTTAAATATAATTTTAATATATTTATTACGTCACGGTTCGATTCCGGTTCAACCCGACGGTTGAACCGATGACTTGTCCACCCGATCCCTTTTCTGGTTCACTCACCGGTCCGGTTTTTAAAATATTGCCTAAAATATGATCTTATTAATTGTTTAGTTCTCCTTTTTTTCTTATGAATCCAAAAGTCTCATTAAAGTGAAAATTACACAAAATGGTAGGTACTTATACATATGGGTTTAATTTTGAGCTGTGATTCGGACCTCGAATCCGTCCGCCCCGAATCCCCCTAAACCACGAAACGACGTCGTTTCGCGGTTGTATTTTTTTTTCACAGTGAACGAGACGAAGGCGAAGGAGGAGGGAGGGAGGCGAGGCGAGAGGAGGAAGGGGGAGGAGGAGGACTGGAGGGGACCTAAAAAATGGGGAGAAGGTGACGAAGGAGGAGGCGCGAAGGAGGAGGAGAAGGCGGAGGCGCGGCAGAGCATGGCGATCGGCGACGGAGGCGGAGGAGACGCGATCGGCGGAGGCGTCGGCGACGCGATCGGTGATCTCCCTCTCCCTCTCCCTCTCTCTCTCTCTCTCTCTCCCTCTCCCTCACCCTGTAAACGCTTTCTCTCTCTCTCTCGGGGGATTCGGGGGGGAGGGATTTCGGGGAAAAAATCTTTTTCCTTTAATTTTTTAGGAATAAAAGTGGGTTTCTCTAAATGTGAAATTACACATTTGGACAATCTGTACTATAGAGGTTTTGGATTTTTCCTATTTTTGAAACAAATCCCACATTACGAAGAATAATGTAACACTACAATATAATACTCTAATAACGTAACACCCCAATATAACACACTAAAAAAATTTCTTAGTGTACTTTTCCAAACGTAATAACATATATAACACTCCAAACTTTTTCCAAACGTAATACTCTAATGTAACACACACAAAAAATCATTACTGTACTTTTCCCAAACGTGACACTCCAATATAACACACACAAAAAAAGTTAACTCTTTGGTGTGCTTTTCCCAAACGTAACACTCCAATCAATATAATCCCAAACGTAACACTCCATTATAACACACACACACGCACACAAAAAAAAACTCCTTAATGTACTTTTTCCAAACGTAATACTCCAATCAATGCAATGCCAAATGTAACACTCTAATGTAGCACACAAAAACACTAAAAAACTTCGTAATGTACTTTTCACAAGCGTAACACTCATGGTTTGAAATTATACATTTGTCCAAAATTTACTACAGAATTTTTGTGCTCATTTTCGAATGGTTTAAAGAATTTCACATCCTTTTTTTAGAGTGTTACGATCGGAAAAAATACACTAAGGATTTTTTTTTTTTTTTTGTAGTGTTACGTTTGGAAAAAGTATATTAAAATTTTTTTTTGAAATCTTACATTAGAGTGTTACACTAAAGATTTTTTTTTTTTTTTTTTTTTTTTTTAGTGTTTCATTTCAGTGTTACATTTGGAAAAAAAAAAAAAAAAAAAAAAAAAAAAAAAAAAGTATACTAAGGAATTTTTTTAGAGTGTTATGTTTGAATGTTACATTGGAGTATTATATTTTAAATTATACATTTGCTCAAAACATACTAATAAATTTTTGTATTCCTTTTAAAATATTTGAAAAATCTCACATTTTAAGTCATTCCAAATAAAAAAAAAATTCCCATATAAAAAAATTAATCTCAAATTTGATTCCTATAAATTGAATATCTTACCTTTCTAGTATAAAAGGAGGAGAAAAAAAATATAATAGAAATAAGGGTATAACCGTAAATCTAATTTCTAAATAATATATCAAATCTCCATTTCCAAAATTAATGGGACTAATTAGTCTATAAGAAAACTTTTGGGACTAAATGGATCACTATTCTTGAAGATGGGATTTATAGGTAATTTTTCCTTTAATGTTACTTTACTTGTAATTCTATTGTTCACTCAATCATTGTACTTCATCTTCTCCATCTCTTTTCTTCTTCTCTTTCTATTTATTTTCTCTATACTTTGCAAATTTAGAAGTCCTTCATTGAGGTAAAAGAACCGTCAATACATCATCTGATAATTAACTTGAATTTAGATTTAAAGGAGTTTTTCAACCTTTTGTGGCATGCCGCATTTGTTAATTTTTCTTTCATAGGAAGAATAAGCCAAACAATTATATACCCAGAACTTTTATTTAGGATTTTTTTCTAAAAATATCATTATGTAGTTCAAAGTCATTTTGTGTATAAATTCTATAAGACACCAACTAAATCTCAACCACAATCTTACTTTCTACGTGGATTTTTTGAGTAGAGCTTTGCTTTGGAAATTAGCTTTAGGCAATGTCTTGTTGACTGGAATGAGACAGAATAAAATAAAATTATAATTCCTTAGTCTCTCTAAAAAATGATCATTCTCTTACAACAACAAAAATGACCCTTCCTCAAAATAAAACTCAAATCAACATGGGTATTCTAAATTTCTATCATAAAAAAAAAAAAAAAAAAACAACCACCAAATTTTACAATTCAAAGCATGAGAAGCCCAACACAAACAAAAATTAGTTTGTAAAGAAAAAAAAAATAAAATGCCCTTCCATTTATGATAAAAAATAAGTATTGAGAGGGTAATTTGTATAGCCAAATTGGGTCGAGCTAGGAAGCATTGTTTCTGAATATTGGGTCGCATTGTGGGCCAAGTTACGAGCTCAGGATAACTCGGTGTGGGAACAATGGTTGATAGGCCGGTCAGTGAGCTCTAGTTGCGGTCAGTGGGTGAGCCGAAGTCCTATGTCGGCCACGTATCAGGAGCCGAAGTGTTATGTCGACCATATATAGGAAGCCGAGCTAGAGGTAGCCCGGCAAGAGGATTCAAAGCAATAACTGATCATGCAGACCGGTCGGAGGTGATTGCTGGACCTTGAACTACGTAACCTGGAGTCCGTGGTGTTTTATTTCTAAAAGGCCGAGCTATGCACAGCTCGGTAAAACACGGTGCGAGTCAGAGCAGGTTATCTCGGTTGGGTTTCAATAGCCGAACAGAGTGTGGCCATCTCACTTGGCTTGCAGTGAGTAAGGAGTTATCAGAATATGCATTATCCTTGGGAATGTAATTCCTAGGAGGACTCTGCTAAGGAGAGTAGAGTCCTACTAGGATTGTGCAAACCATCTCACTTGGTTGGTAGTGAGTAGGGTGTGTGATTCCTAAAAGGACTCTTATAAGGAAAGTAGGAATCCTACTAGGATTGGGCCAGGCAGAATCTATAAAAGCTCATAGCAGGACCTATGTAAAGGTGTCACAATTCTTACTCTAGAATACACAGAGCTTATTGTCTATTGTCTAGTTACTGACTTAGGCATCGGAGCAGTTTCCGGCACACACCTATCGGTTAGCACACGTTTGTGTTTTCAGGTGGCAAAGCAACATTGTTTGGAGGAGTGTAACCTTCATCAACAGGATTATACGAGAAGATTATTTCTATGCTCGTACAATTGACGCCGTCTGTGGGAAATTGTAATCACAAAAAACAAATCTCTTGATTAAGTTTTCTTTCAACTGATTTTAATGGCGCACAATGAAGACTTGCCACACTCTGCCATTGATTGGCAGACCCCGAAGGGGCGTGGGAGGCGTGAAAGTTTACCTTCAATCCCACCCATGGCAAAATTAGAACTCCAGTGACGGAACTCCCGGAGGGACACGTGGGAGAGACAAGGCACCAGTCCCCGTCACTCTCAAAGTCCGGAAAGACAGAGGCGAATGTTGGATCCTCAAGTTCTGGAGGATCGCGTAAGGGAGCAAAACGAGTTAATAAGGAAGATGGCGGCAGACATGGAGACAATGAAACGCTAGATAAAGGAAAAAGGGATGGCGACAGAAGAGGGGCGCAAGGGCAATACGCCCTCTCGCCACTCAGAAGACCGCGACCGACATGTCACACCATCACAAGCAGAAAGCAAGAGTCTTAGAACAGGCGACACTCAATCAAGGACTTCCAGAACTCGTCACTCCAGTGCGAGAGCGAGGGGTGAAAGGTCTATCTGAGAGGAAGCGACTATCGGCCCTCGCACACGCACCAAACGACATCTAGGCACACGGAGTTGCCTAGGTCAGCCAACTTACGAACAATGCTCGAGGAGAGGGCCCGATGGAAGGAAGAAACCAGGGCTCGCGACCCTCACAGAGTTTCAGCCCTACAGCGATTGGCTCCTAGAACACATGGGAGTGTCGAGGTTGGAATGCTAGAGCCGCGTCTTGCCTATGAATCGGCAGCTAAAGCATTAGCAAGGTTGTAGAGCTCGCCGTTCATTCCGGCGATAGAGAATGCACCATTACCCTTCGGCTTCCACCACCCTAAATTCACTATTTATGAGGGAAAGTTGGACCCCTACATGCACTTGAGCCACTTCCGCCAGGTTATGGCGGTGTATCGGCAAAACAAGGCTCTAATGTGTATCCTATTTCCCTCCAGCTTTGGTGACCTGGGTCTAACATGGTTTGAAAGGTTGCTAGAAGGTAGTATAGCTTCATGGGCGCAACTAGCAGAGGCATTTGTGACCAGATTCAGAACAAACACCAAGATGCCTGTAGAGATTGACCAGCTTCTCACCATAGATATGGGCGGGAAGGAAACATTGAGGTCTTACAATAACCGATATTGGGAGACTTTTAATCAGATTGGCGATTGCCCCACAAACCTAGTTATCGCATAGTACAAACGAGGTTTGCCGGCTGACAATAAATTAAGGGAATCAATGACAATGACGCTGCCTCTTACTATGGAAACCCTGATGGAGAGAGTGCACCAACACATCTTGGTCGAGGAAGATGGGATGCGTATCAAGACAGAGTCCGGCACAACAGCAATACTAGACAAAAAGCCTTTTGCGAGAGTTAACACAGTTGACAAATAGGACCGACCGCACAAAAGTCTTTGCCCAACTGGGGGCAAAGTTGGTTGGCAGGTTTGACCAACTCTTTCTAACAAGTCTTTGCCCCGACTAGGGGGCAATTAAGAAGGTTGGCAGGTTTGACCAACACTTTTTTTCACTCTTCAGCTGAGATAAGGATCTAGGTTGAAGAAGGTTGGCAGGAATAACCAACATTTAACTCTCTTCAGCTGAGATCAAGATCTAGGCTGAAGAAAGTTGGCAGGAATAACCAACATTTAGCTCCCTTCAGCCGAGATCAGAATCTAGGCTAAAGAAAGTTGGCGGGAATAACCAACATTTAGCTCCCTTCAGCCTAGGCTGAAGAAGGTTGGCAGGAATAACCAACATTTAGCTCTCTTCAACCGAGATCAGGATCTAGGCTGAAGAAGGTTGGCAGGAATAACCAACATTTAGCTCCCTTCAGCCGAGATCAGGATCTAGGCTAAAGAAGGTTGGCAGGAATAAGCAACATTTAGCTCTCTTCAGCCGAGATCAGGATCTAGGCTGAAGAAGGTTGGCAGGAATAACTAACATTTAGCTCCCTTCAGCCGAGATCAGGATCTAGGCTGAAGAAGGTTGGCAGGTATAACAAACAGTTAGCTCTCTTCAGCCGAGATAAGGATCTAGGCTTAGAAAGGTTGGCAGGTTTGACCAACACTTTTCATTCTTCAACCGAGATAAGGATCTAGGCTCAAGAAGGTTGGTAGGTTTGACCAACATTTTTTTTCTTCCTCTAGCCAAGATAAGGATCTAGGCTCAGGAAGGTTGGCAGGTTTGACCAATAAAAATTTTTGGCACTCTTTGACCGGGATGATAGTTACCTCGGCCAAAGTAGGTTGGCAGGGTTGACCAACAGAATTTTGTACTCTTTGGCGGGGATGGCAGTTACCTCGGCCCAAGTAGGTTGGCAAGTTTGACCAACGAGCTTTTTGGATTCTTTAGCCGATATGCGTATCTCGGCCAAAAAAGGTTGGCAGGATCAGATAAGGCCAAGCTAATTAATTCGGCTAAGCATGCAGTCGGAATAATGCAAAACATTGAAAAAGAAACACAGTAACTGAGCAAAGAGACAGAAATTTTTTATAAAGATGATCACAAAATGGGGGACATATAGCCCGGTTACACAAAAAGAGAGACTCCCCGTACGATTGTGAAGTCGAAGGATATATACGTAGAAGGCAAAAAGGCGGGACTTTTCAAATTTTTTAGGCAAAGTGAAATGGCTGGCATAGTACAAAGGGGCAATCGATGCGTCCTGGTAAGGACATGATGTCAAACTTTTTTGGGCGACATGTCATGCGATCGGCGCAATTTTAGGATGTCGAAAAAGCTTTAGTTCGACTGGAATCATAGTTTTATCTCAGCTGGAATCGTTGTTTCAACGCGGTTAGACTTCGTTAGCTCGGCTGAAAGTCAATAATCCCAATCATGCTTTGCAGATGGAATTAAGGGACAATTGAGAGGGTAATTTGTATATCCAAATTGGGCCGAGCTAGGAAGCATTGTTTCTAAATATTGGGTCGCGTTGTGGGCCAAGTTACGAGCTCAGGATAGCTTGGTGTGGGAAAAATGGTTGATAGGCCGGTTGGTGAGCTCTAGATGCGGTCAGTGGGTGAGCCGAAGTGCTATGTCGGCCACGTATCAGGAGCCGAAGTGTTATGTCGGCCATATATAGGAAGCCGAGCTAGAGGTAACCTGGCGAGAGGATTCAAAGCAATAAGTGATCATGCAAACCAATCAGAGGTGATTGCTGGACCTTGAACTACGTAACCTGGAGTCCGTGGTGTTTTATTTCTAAAAGGCCGAGCTATGTGCAGCTCGGTAAAACACGGTGCGGGTCAGAGCAGGTTATTTCAGTTGGGTTTCAACAGCCGAACAGAGTGTGGCCATCTTACTTGGCTTGCAGTGAGTAAGGAGTTATCAGAATATGCATTATCCATGGGAATGTAATTCCTAGGAGGACTCTACTAAGGAGAGTAAAGTTCTACTAGGATTATGCAAACCATCTCACTTGGTTGGTAGTGAGTAGGGTGTGTGATTCTTAGGAGGACTCTTATAAGGAAAGTAGGAATCCTACTAGGATTGGGCTAGACAGAATCTATAAAAGCTCATAGCAAGACCTATGTAAAGGTATCACAATTCTTACTCTAGAATACACAGGGCTTATTGTTTATTGTCTAGTTGCTGACTTAGGCATCGGAGGGGTTTCCGGCACACACCCGCCAGTTAGCTCACGTTTATGTTTTTCAGGTGGCAAAGCAACGTTGTTTGGAGGAGTGCAAACTTGATCAACATGATTATATGAGAAGATTATTTTTGTGCTCGTACAAGTATGTAAAGAAAAATCAAAAGCTCTTACAGTACTCAACATATAAGAATCCAGAAATTATTTTTGTCATAATCAATATTAATTATATTGATTAGTACGATGTGTAATTTTTTATGTAAAGATTCGTGCAAAAAAACATAAATTAATTAAATTGTGTACTGTGTGATTGTGAAGCCTCAAAAATCGAGAACATCAAAGAATATATTTACAAGTAAATATAGGATTTTTCTAAGGTTACTTGTGTGACGCCCCAAAATCTATTCTAAGGTTTTTGGGTGAATAAATCTATTTAATTCTAAGGTTGAAGTCTAGGAAACATTTCTATAAGTCTCCTTTGGTCAATAACCAAGTAAGATCCTAGAAAAGATCGGAGGAGTCAAAATAGTCTCATTTCTAAGTCTAATTTCCTTAAATAACAGAGCTACCTTTTTTTTACAGATTTTAACAAGGTATTAATACAAGGTCTACATAAGTTGACGAAAAACAAGGTTAGGTTACAAAAGATATATATAGATATATAAGTAAAACAATATAACAAGAGTCTTAATATTACAAACTCAAAACAAGATTACAAAAAAATATTTAACAGCACTAGTTCTAATTCCCCTTAGGATAGCCATACATCTTCAAATGTTTCTGCTTTGCCGTCATCCGCGTAAATTTTGTCAACACCTGGCATGAAACGCCATGAGTTTGGAATGTTCAGTAAACGCACACACACACTCCGTCTCTTTTTTCCAATCCAATACACAATCACAATTATAACAAATAAGTAATGAAACATCAAGTCAATAAACAAAGGGATCATAAAGTTAGGTGTTAGTAAATTAGAAATCCCCCAAAGAGACTTCATCCTTCCAACCACAATAATTGGACTCGGATTATTCGATATCTGCTCTTTTGCTGCTTTGCAGAATTTACCCTAGATGCCTACAATGGTTACATATTGCATAGTCAACACCCAAAACCTCCTCCAACCTTATCCACCATTAACCACCTAGAGTCTAAATACAACCGATCCATCCAAGGGTTCCGAAACAATCACTTGCGCAAGATTTAACCTTCAATTAGGAAATGCATCCCATCAATCCATACTTGAAATTGACATATCATGATGTTATGAAATTCATGTAAGTGATCGAAAACGCAATACCACTAAGAGTTTCCCATTGTATTGAGTGTTTTAAGTCAAGGTTAGAACAAGTTATTAAAATGACAATTACAACTAAAGAGATACAACCAAATATACATAGATGGCATACTAAAGCTTGAACAAACAATAAGAGACACATCCAAACAACTAAGAGTTTGAAACTACTAAAATTTACCAATTTTCAGATTTGGTTTACTTTAAAGACAACTATCAAAGTGACATTTTTAGAATTTTTCTAAACTCGGCCTTTTTAGGGTTTGTACAGAATTTTGTTTAGTTTCAAAATCAATTTACGGAAGTGGAATAGCTTTTCTAAATTTTTAGTTATTAATGAAATACGCCAGCTCTGTCCAGGTTCATTGGCTTTTACGAAAATCAGTTTTTCTCTCAAACCCCTCACTCATTTTCAATAAAACTAATTTTTATTGAAAGTTAACACCTTAAGGAAGGTTTTGATATAAAATTGAGCTCAAGAATATTTTTATGCATTTTTCTAGAATTTTTTAAATGCTGAAAATAAAGTCATTTCACTACAAGAAAATGCACAATTGGCGACTAAAAAAAGCATTTTCGTCGCTGAAAGTCGACGAAATGGCGACTAAAACCAGTTTTGTCGCCAAACCTAAGCACTTTTGCCGACTAAAGCACTTTAGTCGCCGAATGTAGGCCTTTTGGCGACTAAAAGTCGGTTTAGTCGCCGAATATAGTAGTTGTAGCGACTGAAAAAATTTTAGTAGCTAAAGGAACGGTTTTTGGCGACTAAAAACCATTTAGTCGCGAAATCTATAGGTTTTGGCGACTAAAAAAAACTTTAGTCGCCGAATATGGGTCTTTTACCGACAAAAAAATTTTTAGTAGCTAAAACCTGGACAAATGGCGACTAAAATTTATTTTAGTCGGCAAAATTGTAGCTTTTGGCGACAAAAAATGAGTTTAGTCGCCGATTGTAGTTTTTTTGGGCGGAAATTCAAGTTTTTAGCGACAAAACAGAATTTAGTAGCCAAATGGCACAGAATTGGCGACTAAAATTCACATTTAGTCGCCAAAAGTCCTCTCATATTTTTTTTTTAATAAATACTTTATTTTTTTACATAAAATACATTAAATAAAAATAATTATTTATATATATGGTTTGTATTAATACCGGTATAAATAGTATATAAATAATATATGTTGCATTATTATTCGCGTGAGGTTGTAGTGGCATAGTGGGTGAGAGAGTGTTGCTAAAGGTTGACAAAGTTGGGACTTGGTGGTCACGGGTTGGCAAATCAAAGAAAGGGAAAATTTTTTTTTTGTGAAAATACTTTCAGCGACTAAATCCTTTAGTCGCCAAAGGTGTTTGTAATTAAATTAATAATATAAAAAATTAACTATTGGCGACAAAAGGTTTAGTCGGCAAAGGTTAAATTCTCAAAACTGAAATTGACAATTGGCGACGAAACCTTTAGTCGCTGAAGACCAAGAAATGGCGACTAACAAATTTTTAGTCGCCAAAGACAATTGGCGACCAGGTTTTGGCGACAAGCTGGGCGACTAAACCTTTTAGTCGGGGAAAGTCGAATTTTGACATTTGGCGACTAAAATGGGACCTTTGGCGACTAAAAATTTAGTCGCCAAAGGTGTGTTTTTTTGTAGTGTTTGTGCACAAAACTTGAAATAAAAAGAGTTGTAAGAAAAGGGGACAACCATGGCTAATTTTTCACTTCTCTTATGATGAAAATATGCTAAATAATATATTATTAACTCATATTGTTAGTTTCAAGGTATGCCTTTAAAAATAATATAAGATATAGGTAGAAATATGTAGAAATAGGTGACTTAACTTCAACAAAGAGAGAATCCAAGCAATGTAGCAATCAAAATTCAACTTTTCTTATTCAAGCACAAGAACCCTATATTCATAAACATATGAGAACAATATTCCAAGTATATAATGTCATATATTTAGAAGAGAAAAGAAAGGAATATGTTGTATTGTGTGGCTTACTTTCTTGCCTGGGATTGCTAGAGTTGAACAAGCTTGCTCTCTTTTTCTCCTTTCTTCCTCCCAAGGCTCACACTTGCTCTCTTTCTCTCTACCTCTGCCCAATTGTGTGCATGTGTGTGTTTGAGTATGCAAAAGTGTTAGGGGGTGGTTCTATTTATAGGAAAATTGTAGTGAAAAGTCTAAAGAGCCCTTGGTTGGAATGTAATGGAACGAAGATGTATTTGGTTGGAATGTAATGAAATGAAAAGTGATTAGGAAGGTTAAGTGGTTTAATTAGGTTTAAATCATTGCTTGGTTGGTTTAGAACTAGATTGACAAGTTAATACAAGACAAACGTCCATGATTTTGGGTCCTAGTCAAAATTCTTCCTTACCATGAAACTTGTTCTGAAAAGTACAGTACAATATATCTATATGCATATGGCTGGTCATGTGCTAGGGTTTTTGAGGAATTTTTCACTTTTTTTTTTTTTTTTTTTGGTACAATTATATTCATATATATGCTATAGATATTTGTGGAAAATGATTATTATAATGGAGTGTACTTTTTTATGTATAAAGTAATGAATTTGAGGCTAATGTGAAATACTAAAAAAGTGTGAGGCATGGACTAAATTTATGAATTAAAATACTTATTTCAAGTATAGAATTAATTAAAATAGTGATAAGAAAAATAATTCGGTTTGCATTACTTTTGAATTAAAGGTGAAAATTGAAAATTAGGATTTAGAGTGGTTAATCTATAATCAGAGAGTTAAATAATTAATATTAGAGTTTTAGAAATGAGTACTAAGCTACCAAGATCGATTAGGGTTTGTACAGGTTTCTCCACAATGTGTTTTCAGTTTTAAGGTTAAATTCATGAATAAATGAGTAATTAAGAGCTTTTATTATAATAATTCAAAAGTAAGGGCCTTAACAAGGTTTACAAAAGTTATGGGTCTCACACTGATCTAATAATAGACCTGAATAAAATCTATTGGTGTAAATGACATGATATGCATTTTATATAGTAATATAAGCGATCATAAGGTTTTTGTAAAGGAGGTAAAACCCTAAAAATCTCTCTTATTTTTCTCTCTAGTATTCTTTGTTAGGGAAGAGAGAGACGGTCGTGGTTTTCACACCTCTTCAACTTCAAATCTTTTCACAGTCTGAAGGTTGAAGCTGGATAACTCGTTTGTTTCACGCTAGGTGACTACCTCAACTTCAATGTTATATCTTGTCCAGTGTAGGTAGGGTGTTCAAATTCCAAGTTCAATGTTGCAGAACAATGGAGTTCTTCAATGTTATATCTTGACCAGTGGAGGTAGGGCCTTTAGATTCTAAGTTTAATGTTGTAGAACAGTAGAGTTTTGTATGAGTTTAGTGGCAACTCGAATCTCTCTTTGTGTGTGTGTGTGTGTTTGATTTTTGTAATTTTTAATTTATTGATGTAATGATCCTTTATGTGTGGAGGTTTGTTTCCTTTCTTTGTGGGGTCTTTTCTCTTCCTTTATGGAGGTTTAGATCTATCATTCTATGGAGGTTGTTTATCTCTTTTTGAGATTTTGTGATACTGTTATATTTGATTTGATCCCATTTTTTATCTGTAACACTCCCAAAATAATACAATAAATCTGACTTATAAGCAAAAGAATAGAAATAAGATATTTTCATTCGTCAGAGTTCGTTTACAAAAATTAACACATACATTATACATTCACAAATGTTCATCCTGAATCTACAGCATGTGTGGCAATGTTAGGAGGATTAAAACTAAACATATAATCAAAATGCCATATAGGCTTATATCTTTCCAAGTTGTTGCTAGGTTACAACAAAATGAGCCTAGCTCAATATAATTAAAGCCCTTGGCTATACAAAAGAATACAACAAAATAAAGAGCTCTTGCTCCCCAAAAGTCCTTCCAAGCTATTGCCCTGGCGGAGGCATATCACCAACAACTGAAAATGGTTTTTTCAAATAAGGTGAGCCAAAACCCATCAAAAATAATCTAACACAGTATATGAAATTTAATAAAGATATAAGTACAATGTGCATAAACAAAATGGTGACAAAATATCTACATTTATATAACCGTAAAGCGTCAAAGTTCGTATCTCAATTCATTTTACTTCAATTTATTTCAAGTTCATTCATTCTTCTCAATTCATGAGTCAATTTCATTATCTTTCAACAATCCAACTGAAACTACAACTCAGTGGTTTTTCAATTCAATGCACTACTACACAAATACTTCAAATCTGCCATTTTACGAAAATTTTGTCCGCGGGATTGGCACCCATGTATACACAAGATTTCGCGACTTTTACCCTGGACACTCCAGCCAACTTAATTTCAATGGAGTCCATCCCCTATCTCCTCCCAAACAATGGAGTACATCCCCTTTCTCCTCCCAAACAATTATACATAGACAATATATTTAAAATATAGTCATATTCAATGACAACCAACAATAGATTAGTTTCAATTTACCAAATCCTCATGTAATTTCTACAACAATCATAGTTATCCTCCACCGATAGCCCAATAAAAATATTTCTAAACAGATATACAATCTTATCAATAGATAAATTATTCAAATTTTTATAAATGATGGACAACACGTGTCCAACTACACCACATACATCAATAATCATCCAATTTCGCATTACCAATGTCAATTTTTAGTTATTTACACAAAATAACAATTTGATTCAATTAGTGCAAAACTCCCAATTTTTCCAAATGTCAACCTACGTACCAAAATTAACAATTTTGATGCAATATAACCTCATATTCAAATCCCATAATCATTTATTTCACATTCATCAAAAATTCCTCTTTTTATTACACACCTAAACCCTAGGTTTGTTCAAACCACTCCCAAATCCCACCATTTTTACACAATGACAAATAACTAAGTTAAAAACCATATGAACGTATAGAACATCCTTACTTCAAAGAGAGAAGACGAACCAAGCAAGAGTGAAACTTCAAAGATGCCCAAATCCAACTCTATTCGGATTAAAATGGAGATCTTGAGATGGTCTACCTTTTTATCAAAGGGATTAGGGTGAAGGAATTACTAAAACTAGGTGAAAATGTAGAGAGATAGAGAGTCCAAACTTTAGGTTTTGGGGAGAAAAGATGTGAAAAAGTGATGTAAAAAGTCATTTTCGCGATCTGATATACGCACAATCTGCTCAAGTGGAAGAATTGACGCTCGAGCGCCAGACACAATAAGTTGTTCTGCTCAAGCGCAAAAAAGGCCGCTTGAGCGCCACCTGCTCGAGCGTAGGAAACACCGCTTGAACGTAGAAATCACTCTTCCAGTAGTTTGGCAGACCTACAAAAGTATTGAGTGTTTGCAAAGCCCACTCGAGTGCAGGAAGTTCCACTCAAGCGGAGGACAAAAATTCCGGGCAACACAAGGTTTGAAAAACAAGCGACCAACCTGCCCAAACACAACCACAACAACCCAAAAGCCAATTTCAAAGAAATACAAGGGAAGAAAGAGGTAAACAACACTATGAAAGCATTAAACCTGAGTCCGAAATACCACAAAAGTCAGGTCAAAACCAGGAGTGCTATATTATTTGTCTTGTAATGAAAATTTTCTTCTCAATAAAAAAATATATAGTATTAGAAGTGAACAATATGTCATGGGTAAATTATTTTATTTTATTTGTATTATATTTTAGGGAGACTTATTTATAAGTCTTTTTTCAGACACTTATGGTAGACTAAGTCCTGTGTAATTTTTTATAGAGTCTCAAGTCCTATTTAGATAGGAATGTATTCCACAAGATCCTACATAAACGTAACGTGACGTGACACTTACATAAACGTAACGTAACGTAACACCTACATAAACATAACGTAACGTGTCACGTTACGTTTCGCAAACTTAATGAGTTTTTATTTTTTTTAAATTGAATGTGAAAATGTTACTGGTTTATGTTGGTGTCACGTTACGTTTCATATAAATATGATCTATGGCAACATTTAATTTCCTATATATAGGAAATTGAATGTTGCCATAGATCATAGATGTCACATTACGTTTATGTATGTGTCACGTTACGTTACGTTACGTTTATGTAGATATGATTTATGGTAACATTCAATTTCCTATATAGGAAATTGAATGTTGCAATAGATCATAGGTGTCATGTTACATTACGTTTATGTAGATATGATCTATGGTAACATGCAATTTCCTATATAGTAAATTGCATGTTACCATAGATTATAAGTGTCACGTTACGTTTATGTAGGTGTCATGATACGTATAGGTGTCACGTTACGTTTATGTAGGTGTCACGTTACGTTATGTTTATATAGGTATGATCTATGGTAACATTTAATTTCCTATATATGGTTTTACTATTATTTATGATATTAACAATTAATATTGAGGGTAAATGTGTCAACAAACTTCCCACAAGACTTATGGGAATATAAATTTTTTAATAGGACCATATGTAGCATAAGTCTCCCTAATAGAACTTATAAATAATTTTTCCTATATTTTATTTTATTTATTGCATCACGGGTATTCGGTTAGGAGCATGAATTAAATTCAAATATGTAAATGATGTATTGAGTATGAAATACATTGCCATTGGTGTTTTGTAAATTATTAGTTGCAACTTGTAAGTGTTTGGACTTATTTAATTTTTTAGATCCAATTGAATTATTTTTCCTATTTTTGCGGGCCTCACTTTGTATTTCTTGAACTGTTGATATTAAGCCCATGTGTTAATTCAATTGTTTTGGCCCGTATTTAATTACCAAGTATTAGAAAAACCTTAGTTACACTTTTTATTTTTTTATTATTATATGTATAGTTTGGTTCAAGACCAACTACATTCCAAATTTCATCCTCCAACCTTTTCACTTTAAATTAAATTAAATGGCCGGTTTATTTCAGTAGAAAATATTTTTTTAAATATGTTCTTATTTTTAGTGTTTAGTATGGTAAAAAATGAAAGACCGCAATTTTCTTCCGTAATCGTTGAAAAACAAGTTTGTTGGGCAAAAAAATATTTTTCACTTTCAAATGTAGAAAACATTATCCGAACTCAATGCCCAACTCACCTCCATATATCCACAACCACCTCTTCCACTACTTCACCACCATTACGGCCACTTTCTCCACGATTCCACCATCACTGCTAACACCATTACAAATACATCAGTTTTAAATAGTTGTTTAAGATGTATTATATAAGTGTACTTTTTGACTTTTTTTATTAAAAAATAAAAAAAAAAGATGTATATTTGGGATAATTTTTGGATAAATTACAAACACCCCCTCGAGGTTTAGTAAAAATACAGATTCCCCCTGAGGTTTGAGAAATTACAAATTCCCCCCTGAGGGTCAAATTTTCATAATAAATTAGGAAAAATTAGGGGGGAATCTGTATGAAAATAAAAACCTTAGGGGGGAATTTGTTATGAAAATGTAAACCTCAGGGGGCGGGATGTAATTTCTCAAACCTCAGGAGAAAATCTGTATTTTCACCAAACCTCGAGGGGGGTGTTTGTAATTTGCCCATAATTTTTTTGACATTTTACGAAAAGATGTGTAATAAAATATTATAGTAAAATCAAAATGATAATTTTACCCTTGTGACTTTTTGACTTTTTGGGTAGTTAAATTTAAAGGACAAAATAATAATTTTGTCCTAGTGGCTTTCCCCACAAGCTACCATTGAATAGTATAGACTTTTTAGTTTTTTTTAATAACTTTTTGACTTTTTGACTTTTTTAGTTTATCCCATAAAAAATTATTTTCTATAAAAAATAATTATAATTATTTTTTTATAAGAATATTTTTCATTAAAAAGTGTTTTCTTGCCAAAACAAACGGAGAAAGTGCCTAAGAAACTTTACCATCACCAAGTATGTGAACAATAAATTGATGTAAAATAATAGAATCTAACATTTTTAAATAGAGTAAATATTTTTTAAATATGAGATTCATATTTTTGAATCAATCATATTTTGTGTATTATTTACACATTTAAAAAAGTGTGAAAAAAATCATTTTCCTCTTTCCCATGGAAAATTCTCTAGTGTGCAATGCACACCGTATGCAATCTTACTTCAAAATTATGTAAACTGAATACAAATTCGTATAAATCTTAAGTTTTCATGAATTTACGCAAATTTATATTTAACTTACGCATTTTCGTGAAACCATTTATATAATTTATGAAAACTCATAATTTTATGATAAGATTGTATACGGTGTGCATTGCATACAAGAGCATTTCCCATTTCTCATATGAAGTGTTAGGGTGATTCCCTTTCTCATTCTATTTAAACTAGTGGTAACCTGTGCGATGTACGAGTATTATGATTTAAAATGAATAAGTTCAAAATAGGATTGCAAAACACATGATGCGTTACAGTTATAGGTTTAATATCATCCACACAGATTGTCTTCTATTATTTAAAAGTAATAACTAAAAATATAAAAAATAATTCAATTAAACAAACAAATAAATAAAAAACAACTGCAATGCAACATCAATAAGTATCATATAACTATGAACTATATCTTGCTATGATAAAAATCAGTGTGTTTGGTTTGAGTTTTTTGGATTAAGTTTTTTGAAAATTGAATTTTTTGGTTTTCGTGTTTTTAGTAAATATTTTTAAAATTTTAAACATTTTTTTACTTTTTTCGATGCACCTTACTTAGATGTATCTAAAAAGTAAAAAATTTGTGAAAAAATATTTTAAAAAATAAATAAATACATAAAAATACAAAAAAAAAAAATGTACTGAATTCTCTTCTCTTTTTTTTGTATTTTTGGTATTCAGTGAATTTTTAAAAGGTTTTTTTCACAATTTTTTTTACCTTTTAGGTATATTTATGTTAGGTATGTCTATAAAGTAAAAAAAATTGCTTAACATATTAAAAAAAATCAATAAAAACAAAAAAAAAAACACAGAAAACAAGAAAGTATAATTTTTTGAAAAGTGTTTTTGAAAAAATAGAACCACGTAAGGTGAATAATATTCTACTGCCAACCCACAATCAAAACAAAATAAAAGACTCAATTATTCAAGTTTCTTATTAAAAAAAATAAATTTGATATCAAATGTAAAGGAGCAAAATTAAATATTACATAAAAACAGCAAAAAGCTCTCCCCCCTTTTCCCTTCATTTTCACTATTCCAACCCTTCAAACCCTAAGGTTCTTGCACCCTTTACACTACAACTCATAGCACCACACCTCCAACATCCATTCTAGCCCTTTGAAGCTAATTTCCACAGGTTGAGAGCTCCCAAACCTGGTCCAAAAGCTGTTGAAGTTTGATTCTACAAGGGTGAGTCCTTTTTTGTTCTTTTTTAGTTTTTTCTTGCTTCATCTATAACCCATATTTTCTTAAGTTTTTGGGCTCCGACCTGAACTAGAAATAGTCATATTTTGAGCTCCTATCCATGTTTGATCAAGGACCTCTTGTTTTTTGAGTTCTCCCACTACCTCTTGTCTCTCTATCCCTCTTTTAGGCCTATTTTTGCATGATATATTAGCCTTGTTTTTGAGCATTTTTGGGCTCTGAGCTAAACTGTAAAATGTCTTGTTTTGAGCCCCTATTCAACTTTGTTGAAGTGTTCTCCTCTGTTTGAGGCCATCTACTACCACTTGTCTCCTATCTCTCTTTGTAGGCCCATTTTTGCATGATAGTTTAGCCCTACTTGTGCTTATTTTTGAGACTTGGTATAAACTGTAAAGTGCCTTGTTTTTATCCCCTCTTCAACTTTGTTGAAGGGATCTTTTCTATTTGGGGCCAGCTACTGTCCCTTGTCTCTAATCTCTCTTTTAGGGCCATTTTTGCATGATAGATTAGCCCTACTTGTGTTCATTTTTGAGAGTTGTCATAAACTGAAAAATATATTTTTTTAATCTCATCTTCAAGTTTGTTTAAGGTCCCATTTTTTTTTTTTTTTTTTTTTTTGAGGTCATATGCCTCCTTGTATGCTTGATTGTCTCTTATTTTGAGCCTTACACCTAAGCTCTTGTTACATACTTTGTTTGGCCATCTAGCCACTGAAATCCAATGGATTTTCAGTGGCTAACACACTATTTTGAGCCTCCAAATCAGAGGGGGATGAACCCCTCTCACCTTGACTTGTTTGATGGTCATTTTGGCCTTCCAAAGGGACCCCTCTTTGCATGCTTCTTAGCCACTTTTCAGGCCCAATTTGGTGAGTTTTAGGACTACCATATTTTATTTTCAGAGTTATTTGTGCCATGATAAGTGTCCATCTTGTATGTGCTCAATAATCCCTTGCATAGCCCTCTATAGGAGCTCATCATTTTTGCATGTGTTGGCTTCATTTCAATGGTTATTTGGGCATATTTTCATATGTTTTGCTCACTGATTTTTGCTGGTTTGGTGAGATTCCATATGCTTCATATACTTGCCATGTAAACCATGTTTGCTAGTCAAAGTTGCATGCTATTTTAGTCTATCTTGCTAGCACTTTTTGACCATGCTTTAAACTGGAAATGTGCATATTTTGGGATTGCCTTAGTTCTGTCTTTAGACTTTATGATCAAATAATACATGCTTTGTATAGCTATAAGTCATTGCATATGCCTAGTTTTGAGTTTCGAGGCTCATCTCATGCATCGGGTGCCACATTTCTATGTTTCGGGACCATTTAGCATCATGCATCAGTGCTAGAACTTGCATGTTTTGTATGCCATATTTCGTGCCTTGCCATGCCTTGTTAGAGTGGCATTTTGTGCCTTAGGATCGGTCATCGGTTTGCGTGCATGTGTGCACGCATCTCGAGTGTCTCATTTTCATCTGATGGCCACTAATGTGAGTGTGGCTGAGGTCCACTCATGTTGGTGTAAGTCCATTATGCATTGTGTATGCCATTTAGATTCATAGCATTGCGTATGCTAGGTTGTATGTTAAAGTATCGTGTATGCCGTGTTACATCGTGCATTGTGTATGCCATTTCATAGCATTGTGTATGCTAGGTTGTATATTAGTTGCATTCATGCATGTCATGCATATTGCATTGTGTTTGGGATAGGAGTTAGCCCGAGCACGGGAAACGAGGGACGTTTCGTACTTCGAGTGACGAAACGTGTCTCAATTCCCGGTCGCCGACACTCCGGATTAACCATGATGGAGTTTAGGTCTTGTTGTGTTTTCATGTGCATTCATTTCATATTGAGTCGTGCAGTTCTACTCCTCGGCCATCATGCATCGAGATGCGTGATTGGTGGCACGAGGATCGAAGACTACACTCCCTGAAGAGTAGTCAAGCATACATATGTGAAAATACATTGCCATGCCCCTTTCCTGCTTTCTGTTGCAGCAAATCAAAAACCGACAATCTTTTGGGGCTTCGCGCTACATTCCGGGCTTAATTGTAAACAGAGGCTAATTGGGGTGTCGCAATGGATTTCTATGCCAAGCAACCTGAGCATGCATCATTCATCATTTGGAACAGAGCCGAGGCGGTCCATGGATTTGCATGTCATTTATTGCTTTGCTAGATTAATTTGTTAATTAATTAGGATTTTGTATTTATTCGGACTGTAATTATTCATTTGGGATTGTATATTATTTATTCGGACTCTCCAAGTGAGGGCAAAATTTGTAATAAGTGTGTGTGCGTGTGATGTATGTCTTCCAACCCCACATCTTTCTCCCTTTTATTTACCCGCTTATGATGGTTAGATTAGGGCATGTTTCAATTAGCATACAGTATGATAGCATGTTTGCATTCATTCATCTGTTTTGCATGCATCGAGCTTGGCGCATCATACCTCACTGCATCGTATTTCAATTCCAACTTGAATACTTGTTAGCTGTAGCATTCCATATGCCATATTTAGAATAGCCGAGCCTATTATAGATGCATTTTTGCATGTGTTGCATTAGGCATTTCTGTATAGTTAGGATCATGCATGATTTCTAATTAGCTTCTGTTTTGGCTTAGAGTACTCGGTAAGTTTTTATGCTTTAGCATCTTTGCATGTGTGTGAGTGACTGCCATGATAGCATGCTTACCATGAGGCTATTTGCTTATGTGATATAACTGCCTGAATGCCTGTGGGTGAAGGTTGAGTTATTTGGATTGGAACAAATCATCAACTGTGAGTCTTAAGCCCACTAGATAGTGGCAAAACCATCTTTTCTAAGCCCACCCGAGGGTGGCAAAATCTGTATTTTAAGCATACTTGTGAGTAGCAAACCATCTTTCAAAAATAAACATGAAATGTTTTGTTCCAATTCAGGCGACCCGGTCTATACTTGTATGCTGTGCGCATCACATAGTAAATCTAGGCTAATAACCGGAATAAGAACACATAATGTTTTCAAAACTAGATATCATAGTTAGTAGAGGCCGATCTTTGATTGGGGGAGCGGGGGTGCTCACGAAGTGACCTTCCCCAATCGTACCCAAGTTCCCGAGCCGAGGCAACTTTGGTGATGACGGACACGTGGCCTTAGGCAACAAGTCAGGGTTTCCTAAATTTCCCAAAATAAAATATTTAGGTGGCGACTCTGTATCTAGCAAAGCAGTCCATGTTTGGCACTTCTTTCAAAAATCTGTTTTCTCAAAACGATTTGCCGGATTTGGACTGTTTGGTTCAGATTAAGAACTGTGACAATTTGAATCCTGAACTGTAGTGAGCCCAAAACGAACGGAATGGGGACTCATCCCTCCCGGGGCGTTCGGGGTCGTCAACAGTTTCTGGCGACTCCGCTGGGGATTTAGAGAACTTGACTCGAACTCATGATATCTGGTTTTGACTACACTTGTGTGTTTCTTTGCATTGCATTTGCATTGGTGCGCCTAGGACACCGTGTTTGCCATCATGCTATTCTGGCGATTTGCGGAAGGTCACGTGCCATAAGGCTTACGATTCTGAGCTCTGCCAATATGGGAACACAAACCCCAGTTTTTACCAGGGCACCCTTTTAATCATTCGACCTAGTGCATATTTGGAATCTATAGTGACCATTCCAAACTAGGACAGGTTGCTTACCCGATATAGGTTGTTTGAAACCGCTGCGTGCGTAGTGAAACCCTAGCTCCTGACAGAATAGGACAGGGAAACCCTACCCTAACATAGGGGTGTTTTGGCTCTTACTTATTTGTTATGTGCTTTTAGAGTGCGTCTCTACAGGAATGCATGTATCAGTTTATGAGTTTGGGCATTAGGCTTGCGGGCATCAGTCAGTGTTTGAGAATCAGTTATCTGCGGGCATCAGGATTCAGTTTTCGGGGACAGTGATTCAAGGATAATGATCAGTATTTGAGGACAATGTGTATTCAGCTTATCGACCGTGTGTTGTTATGCCCAGTTGTGTGTTATGTATTTATTTTAAACTGTTATGCTGTTCGTTTATCTGGTTATTTATTTCCTTATTGCTTTATTTATCTTTTGCTAGGACAGTTTTAGCACAATTGCTTCCGACCCAATAGATATTCCCCAAGCACTTTGGACGAGAGGTCGTCGGCTCAATCGATCTGAGGATCTGGTTGACGGACAGCCAGTGTTCCATTCTCTACCCCCGGTTGTCAGAAGAAGGCCGAGAAAGCGCAGTGTCTGGCGAGAGGTTACCGAGCGATGGTCTACCCTAGCAAAGGAATGAGCCGAGGTCTCGCCGCCGCCATAGAGATACACATACCAGTCAGTCAGCAGGATCAACAGAATATGGCCGGAATGGAAGAAATGATGCGCCAACTCCAAGAGAGTATGAAACAAATGCAGGAGGATGCTATCCGCCAAGTGGAGTTCTCTAAACAGCGGGCCGCAATCATGGCCCAACAGGCGGAACTAATTACCCGGCTACAGTAGCAAGTCGAAGCATCTGCCTCACATCCAATTCCTCCCCCACCAGGAGTCCCAATACCCGAGTAGACACCAACTACCCAGAATGTCCTGCCAAACATCCAAAACACCTTGCCAAATGTCCAAAACATCCAGGAGGACACAGACCTTCCAATAAGGCCAACTCTGCCCCCACTCCCTCCTCAACTGTCCAAGGTACATACACCCGTCAACCATCCGGACTCTCCTTTCGAGTTCGAAGTAGACCCTACAGCACTGAAATTGAGCAAGCTCAAGAAGCTATTCAAAAAATCCCAGGGGGTAAAAGCTATCCCGGATATCGAGGACGGGTATACCGATGTGGCTGTGACACTGCCGGATAGATTCAAAATGCCGCAGATTGATCGCTTCGACGGATCTGGGGATCCCATGGTCCACCTCCGACTATTCTCAGATATACTACGGCCAATGGGCCTCACCAGACCCCAGAAGCTTTCGCTATTCCGCCGAACCCTGTCGGGTGTGGCCGCTATCTGGTATGCGAAGTTGGAGGATGATGTCAAGCGGAGTTGGGATGAAATGGCCGAGGCCTTTGTTGCGCAATACTCTTACAACACCCAAATCGAGATCACGACTCGAGATCTCGAAACAACAAGGCAGGAACCCAAAGAGAGTTTCTCGGATTTTGTGACCCGATGGAGGGCGAAGGCCTCGATGATGACTTTAAGGCCCACTGATAAGGACCAGATCAGGATGATTGTGCATAATCTCCAACCAAAACTGATGCAAAAAATGATTGTGCTCCACTTCCCCACCTTTTTGGATCTGCACGAGATGGGGGTACAAATCGAAGATGCGATGAAACAGGGTCTGATTGACCAAGACAGGGAGCAACCCCGGAAAACCTTTAACCGCAACAACAATGCAGGCCCGAGTGGCGCTGCAATTGCAAGGACTTCAGAAGTGAACATGGTCGCCACCATTCCCCCTCCCCCTCCAAGGCCCATGGCAGCCACACCCTTCTCCGGTGCATCCGGAAGCAATACACAGACCACTAAATACCAACCCAGAGGCCAAAGAACCTTCACCCCATTGTACATGCCCTTGTCCAAGGCTCTAGGGGTCTTAATCAGAAAAGGGCATCTAAAACCCTAGAGCCGAGGCCGTTACCAAATCCACTACCCCCCACTCACAACCCAGCCAAATATTGTGCGTATCACCAGTAACACGGTCATGACACCGACCAATGCTTCAGGTTGCGTCACGAGATTCAAGATCTCGTTGACAAACAGGTGATTTTGCCACCAGAAAGATCCAATGTCACAACCAACCCACTCCCTACGCACAACCAAGCTCCACCTCCCAAAAGAATTAACTTTATCTAGACTGGGGTCGTGTCCTATGATCCTAGCATCTATATCACTCCTTCCCATCTACCTAAGCCGAAGGTGCTCCTTCCGGATTGCACTGACCTTTTGTGCATGATGGACATCTTCATAACCCAACCTGAGCCAATGGTGGTGGCTGTTGAAGAAAGTACAAAGGAGGTCGCAGAGAAGGATGGAACTGTTAAGTCAGGGTTTGAGCAGTCTGGAAATTTTGCTGGGGAAGCCTACGATTCGAGTGAGTACATTCTGTCAGCAGGCCAGTCCGAACCAAGTGTAGAATTGCCAGAGAAAGCAGAACTGTGTGTGATCCAGGGGGATGGATTTGAGCAGGGGACAGAGGATTTAACGGCCGTAGATAAGGACTTTGCCAAACTCCAGTTCTTCAATGACCAAGAATCAGGGGATGTGGCAGTCAACTGGTTTGAGTATGAGGAATCGGCAGAGGCTACCAGATGGCTGGATGATCAACCGTATATTGTAGAATTCCGGCGAGGGCAGCAAGGGTATCGCCAGGCCGGCGGGCCTAAGTCAGAGTACATTGCCGGAGAGCGCCGGTACGAAGAATTTCACTCAGGACAGGAACAGTGTGAATACAGAGAAAGCTGAATAACAAACTGCGCCGATGCAGGTGGAACAACGGGATTCTGAGAGAATCAGAGAAGCCAAATCCCATAGGGGAAGTGAAAATGCTGTGGGCATAAGGACAGAAGATGCTGAGAGCATGTGGGCTGAAAGTGCTGCGAGTACAATCATGCCGGAGCCAGACAGATGCCTTTTGAATGCCAACGGAATGTGGTGGGAAGATGACGATTTATGTCTTGCCCATACAGATGAAGATTGGGGGAGCAATCAACCAGACGACACCTGGTATCTCGATGAAGTTGATCACATGACAAGAAGTGGGCGGTATTTTAAGCCCCCGCACCTGGACCAACCAGAGGCATCTGGGAATGATAAAGAAGCTGAAAAGCAGAAAGAGAAGCAGATCGAAGAAGAAGCTGTATTGAAGCAACTGAAGAAGATACAAGCAGACATCTCCATCTAGGGACTACTTATGGCATCACGAGTGCACAGGCAGGCTGTCCTATCTGCTATGGACAAGGCTAAACTCTTTATAGATAGCACACCAGAGCAGTTAGTTGGACTAGTCTTTCTGGGAGGAGGTTCCCTGACGATAACCTTTTCGGACAAAGAACTGCCGCCTGAGGGCGCAAATCATAACAAACCCCTCTACATCTCTGTGGAATGTAGAGACAAGTGGGTGCCAGTGGTTCTTGTCGACACGGGATTTGCCATTAATGTGTGCCCGTTAAGGACGGCATATGCAATCGGGTTAAAGCTCGCGGACTTCGTGCCGACTACTCAAGTGATCAGAGCCTATGATAACACCAGCAAGGAGGTGATGGGGACTGTCAAAATTCAGACCCAGGTTGGTCCAGGACAACACAACATTGAATTCCATGTCTTGGACGTTCCTGCAACCTTGAATCTACTCTTGGGGCGACCGTGGTTGCACCAAGTGAAGGCTTCCTGCTGGTATCCGAATACCCGATTTGGTTGGCCAACATTGTTCCGATACCGAAGAAGGATGGCAAGATCCGGGTATGCGTGGATTTCAGGGATTTGAACAGAGCCAGTCCGAAGAACGACTTTCCCTTGCCGCATATTGATGAGTTAGTGGACTTCACAGCGGGGCATGCTTTGCTTTCGTTCATGGATGGCTTCTCAGGGTACAATCAGATAGTGATGGCACAAGAAGACCGGGAAAAGACTGCATTCACCACTCCGTGGGGGACATACTGCTACAGAGTAATGCCGTTTGGGTTGAAGAATGCTGGAGCTACTTATCAACGGGCCACGACCACAATATTGCATGACATGATCCACAAAGAGGTTAAGGTGTATGTGGACGACATGATTGTCAAGTCCAAAGAAAGAGAGGACCACTACACCGCCTTGCAAAAGTACTTTCAAAGGATCAGAGAATTCCGGTTGCAGCTAAATCCTCAGAAATGTACGTTCGGTGTTACAGCGGGAAAAATGCTGGGGTTTCTGATTATACAGAGAGGTATCGAAGTCGACTCTTCCAAAATCAAGGCCATCTTAGAAATGCCACCACCAAGGACTAAAAAGGAGGTGCGAGGCTTTCTAGGTAAAGTGCAATTCATAAGATGGTTTATCTCAAAGTTAACCTTGACTTGTGAACCACTTTTTGGTCTCCTGAAGAAAGGAAAGAAATTCCAATGGGACGGCCGATGCCAAGCTGCTTTTGAACAGATTAAGGAATACTTACAAAACTCGCCCGTGTTGTCGCCACCAGAGCCGGGGAAACCGTTGATATTGTACCTTTCAGTGACTGAGACTACAATGGGCTATATGCTCGCGCAGGAATCAAAGGACAAAGTAGAGAGAGCCATCTACTATCTGAGCAAGAAGATGCTAGAGTATGAGATTCGCTACACGCCATTGGAGAAGGCTTGCATAGCTTTGGTATGGGCTACCAGGAAGCTACGGCACTACCTGTTAACTCACTCCGTAATGTTGGTTTCACGACTCGATCCCATCAAATATCTTTTTGAGAAACCAGCACTTACGTGTAGGCTAGCTCGTTGGTTGCTGTTGCTTTCCGAATTTGATCTGAAATACGTAACACGCAAGTCAGTCAAGGGAAGAGCAGTAGCGGAATTCTTAGCCGACCATCCAGTGGAAGGGGGTGAAGCAGTCGAGTACTTATTCCCAGATGAAGCCATTTTGCACATCGACGATGAAACTTGGACAATGTACTTTAACGGAGCGTCAAATCAATACGGGTATGGGATAGGGGTGTTGCTGATAGCACCTGACAATTCCCATATCCTTCTAGCCTTCAAACTCCGATTCAAAGTCTCGAACAACGAAGCAGAATATGAGGCATGCATTGCCAGGCTAGAAGCAGCCCTGGAACTAGGGGCAAGGGTTGGGCGTCATCGGGGACTCGAACCTTGTTGTGTCTCAAGCAAAAGGAGACTGGAAAGTCAAAGAAGAAAAGATGATGATGTATCACCAAACCTTGGATTTGTTAATTCCTCGGTTTGAGAAGCTAAACTTTGCTCATCTACTGAGAGAGAACAATAGGTTCGTAGATTCTTTAGCAACTCTATCTTCCATGATAGACATCCCGTTCGGAGTCCGGATGCGTCCAGTTATCATTGACCAGAAATTTGCACCAGCCTATGAGTCGATTGCTGCTATAGATGAGGCTTAGGACGAAAACCCCTGGTATTACGACATTTGAAATTTCTTGGAGAAGGAAGCATACCTGCCAGGGGTAAATGCCAAGGATAAAAGGGCAATCAGAAGGATGGCCGTTCAGTTCATCATCTGTGGGGGTAAGCTGTATAAGAGAAGTCATTTGGGAATGCATAAGCTGTGTGTCGATGCCGAAGAATAAAAGCATCTAATGGAAGCCATCCATGGAGGGGAATGTGGTGCGCATATGAACGGAGTAATGCTAGCACGAAAGATCCTCAGACAGGGTTACTACTGGTCCACCATGGAGGAGGATTGTATCAGTTTTGTTCGGCGATGCCACAAATGTCAAATTCATGCAAATCGCATGAACATTCCGCTGTCGAAGCTGTACAACATGACTTCGCCATGGCCATTTTCAGTCTGAGAAATTGATGTGATCGGGGCTGTCACTCCGAAGGGGTCGAATGGGCATGAATTCATCTTGGTCGCGATAGATTATTTCACAAAGTGGGTCGAGGCCCAATCTTATGTGGTGTTGAAAGCTTCACATGTTGCGAAGTTCATCAGAAACAAACATGATCTGTCGCTACGGAGTCCCAAACGAGATAATCTTAGATAACGGTTCCCACTTCAAGAAGGAAATGATTGACTCTTTGGAAAAATACAACGTGGCTTTTCATAAGTCGTCTACCTATCAGCCGCAAACCAATGGAGCGGTTGAGGCCGCCAACAAGAACATCAAACACATACTGTAGAAGATGATGGAGACATACTGGGATTGGCCAGATAAGCTTCCGTTTGCTCTGTGGGGCTACCGGACTTTAATCAGAACTTCTACTAGGGTGACTCCGTATTCATTAGTTTATGGGATGGAGGCCGTTCTACCTATCGAGATTGAGGTTCCGTCATTGCGAGTATTGGCTGAGTGTCAAATAGCCGAAGTAGATTGGCAGCAGAGCAGGTTTGACGAACTCATGCACTTTGGTGAGAGAAGACTGAAGGCACTGTACCATGTTCAAGGTTATCAGCGCTGAATTGCCCGGGCTTTCAATAAGAAAGTTAAGTCTAGGAATCTAAAGGAAGGAGATTTGGTGCTCAAGGACAACCGAGCTCCCATCCACAACCCAAGGGGCAAGTTCAGACCCAATTGGACTGGTCCCTACATCATTAGGTCTATTTGGTCAGGTGGAGCTGTGGTTCTGATGGATCTAGATGGCTTACAGTTCTCACAACCGATCAATATGGACAAGTTGAAGAAATATTACCCTTGAGAGGCTCGCTAGGCCGAAAACCCGAAAGGATGACCTAGGCAAAACTCAGAGCACAAAAAATTTGAAATTATGAAAACTGAGCTCGCGAGATTGAAAACCCGCAAAGGGCGGCCTTGGCAAAAGTTAGAGCGTAAAAGGAGAGTGAAAATACCCGAGTGAACCCGAGCCGGAACAATGTAAGGCTTGATTCCCATCTTTGGGATACGTAGGCAACTTCATCCTGAAGTTCAGCCATAAACTTTTCCCCGATCAACTTTGTCCATTTGATCATCTGAGTCATCTTTGTCCATTAGCATTCATCGTGATCTCCGGTGCAGTGTTTTTTAGACTAGGGGCAACTTTCCGTTGCTGTGCAGTGCTACGGTACTATTCAGACTAGGGGCAACTTTCCAGTTGCTAGGATCTGGGGTTGTGCATCTCAGTGACAGATCTCAGGCGTGTCCAGTTCTGATCCATATCGAAAATAGTTTTGAAAAGTTTTAATAAAAGTTGACTTTGTTCAAATTAATCTTTTTACAACTTAGACCATTTTTGGACCAAAGCGGAAAATTTTCAGTACCCACAACCTTCAATTTAATTGATTTCAATACAGAGTCCTCTTGCTCTTGTATACAAATTGAAGTTGCTTTTTTATTATATTCATAAAGAAAACTTGAAAGTACTGGTAAAGCAATAAATCCGGGGCATAGATAAGTCAGGTGTCCCTGCGCCCCCTCCCAGAGCTAGTCGAAGCCTCAGATGCCGAGCTGGGCCCAATCTGTGCCTCTTCATTGAGCCAATCCAAGCACTCATCAAACAAAGTGCAACTGAAAGTGGGAGCGAGGGCCAGGAGCTCTCTAGTCCTCTATGCTATTGCATATCGGGCAAGCAGAGCGCCTCGAACTGGGAATGTGGCAGGGTACCCTATCCCCTCTGGCGGGCAAGTCTGATCATGACTGAACTGGCGCTGGAACCGGAACGGAAAGTAGAACACACAGTGAGTCAGACCAATCAACTGGATCCCAGTCTGCTGGGACATGCTATAGCTCATTGCCGGGAGATTGAGCCAAGGACAACGCCAAGCAATGCGATCTATAGACAAATTGCACATCCAGTCAAACCACCATCCCTCATCAAGGGCATCGACTAGGCGTTGTCGAAAGAAGTAGCCGCGAGCTGAATAGGCTGGGCAAGAGTCCACAACCTGCAACTTATCCATCAACTATACCTGGGGAGGGATGAAAAATGAGAGAATAAAGAATAAAGAGATGTACGATGAGAGAAAAGTAAGGAAAGGGTTTTGTGAGAAAAAAGCCAAGCCCGAGGGCCGAGTGACGTGAGCAATATATACGTGAGATTAGGTGGGAAACATTACCTGCAGCAGTAGTGGACTCCCCGCAAATCTGGTCGTCTCCTAGCGATAGAAAGCATCTAAGCCCATCAGTGTCTCGGCCAATGTCATGGCGATGCAGCTCTTTCCTTCTTTCAAGCCTTGAGCAACTTCAATCAGACGAATGCTAGATCCACTAAAGCCTGGAGCAAGCAAAAAGTGAGATAGCATGCACAAGCAAAGTGCGTGTTGCCGAAAACCTTGCCAATAATGGTTGCCACGGTCACCGGCATTAGAAAAGCAATGGATCAAGCCAAGGATGTCCAGTTCCCTGTTACAGATCAGAGACCGAGCGTCATGCATGGTGAGCCCACACATCCGCCCTAAAGCTTGGGCGTGGCCGAAGCGAAACTAAGGCAAAATCTCTTCATGGCGTTCAAATTCCATCAAAACTCGAAAATCTTCGAAAGTTGGACATACCTCTTGCCCGCCGAAGCTAAAAACATATGTTACTGGGTTCCAAAACCTCGCCACGGCATGAAGGAAGGGAAGGTGCAGCGGAGTAAGGCTCAGCGCGAACAGTGCATTCAAGCTGAAGCCTCAGAAGTTCAACTTTTCCGAGCCATCTAGAGAAGCGATCCAAGCTATGAGATTTTCGACGAGAAATGCCTCCATTTTGGTGCAAAACTGAGATGAAATGAATCAACTACGAGGCTGGGACTTTTAAAGGGGATAAGGCATTGTTCGGGGGACACGTGTCAAAAATTTGGTGGTTGCTGAGCTAGGTGGCCGGCCGGCAAGCCGGCCACCCCTCTCCCCTCAAATGCAAAAAGCTGGCCAGCCAGCTCCCAAGGGTGGCCGGCCATGCTGCAAAGTTGGTCTTTGGTCCTGTTCTACCCTCTAGAAGGAAGTCCCCAACATTTGCATGCATCGGGAGTGTCGAAGGCCTCCATTTCCCTCAGTTTCGGATGCTTTTCGTCACCCAGATCGTCCCAAATGCATTTTGTTTATAGAGTTGTTGTTAAGTCTTGTTTATCAAGTTGTTGTTTTGCTTATCGAGTTGTTAAGTTTGTCAAGCTGTCGAGTTTCATGCGTTGAGTTGTTACTTTTTGTTTAAACAATTTTGTTGTGCCTTATTTATCGAGTCATCAACTTTGTTGTGTTTTGCTTATCGAGTTGTAAACTTGCTAAGGTTTGTTTTTTTCTTAGTGAGTTAAGTTGTTTAGTTTGTTGCGTCGGTTCACTACCTAACTTGGCAAATACACCATGCACATTTCCATTCAATTTCATTTTTGGTGCAAAATGATGCGATGCGATAAAATACAACACTTTTTTAAAAAGCTGTTTCATTCCATCATGCTTCCTTTGTTACAACATTTTACAACAAGGGTACAAGTTTTACAAAAATAAAACTGCCTAACAATGTACAATGTGCTATAACTACTAGTAAAAAGGTAAATAAAGCAAGGAACAGCTGTGTCAACGCTCTCAAGAGCAGGAATGAGAGGCCCTCTTCATCCTCTTCTGCGGAACAGACTCTGCACCATCATCACCATCATCTGAGTCAGGGCTGCCATCCTCAGAACCCTCCTCAGCCTCATCTTCACTACCGAAACCAGGATCGGAGCCACCCTCTCTGTCAGCGGATGTCTCTAACCGGGGATCTGCAGCCTCCTCCTCCTCCTCGCTAGGCTCTTCCTCTATGATGTGCGCCCTGCGTCCGCCTCGTCCGCGAGACGACTCCCCTCTCCCAGCTCCTCAAGAAGGCCTAGATGGCCTAGCTCCTCGGGAAGGCCTGGATGACCCGGCCTGTGACTGAGCATACACCGGAGGCATCTGAAAATGAAGCATACAGTTTGAATACATCAGCCAAAACATGTATATCAGATACAGATGCAAGCAAACTACACAGAGTGGGTGCATGCAGATACAGTGCGTAAGTGTGGTGTGTGTCAAATGTGCTCTACACAGGCAGCCTATCAATGCAGTAAAGTGTTCAAGATCAGCATATCATCAGAAGTATGATAAATGCCAGAAAACTAAAGGGTACCTGGAAACCCATGATGGACAACTACGCCTTTCTCCGCAGGACCATGCCCTCAAGTAAGGCTACCATCCCGAGCACCTCATCCATGTACTCCCTGGGTGGCTGCGGACACAAGCTCAAGTCATCAATGGATAAACAAATGCCAAAGTATCTGTGTGATAAATGGAAAACAGCGGAACATACCGGTGGTGAGTCAGGGTCACTGACATATCGGTGGCCAGGCATTGGAGGCTCTATCGGAATCGGAATCGGGGAGGTGGTCCCATATTGCCATCCCATCAACTCAGTCGGCATATCTGGCCATCCAGGATGATGATGAGTCGGAGGAATCGGGGGAACGAGTCCACCCCCACCTCTAGATGTGCCAGCCCTGTTGGT
Organism: Camellia lanceoleosa; assembly: GCA_025200525.1. Classification (NCBI taxonomy): domain Eukaryota; kingdom Viridiplantae; phylum Streptophyta; class Magnoliopsida; order Ericales; family Theaceae; genus Camellia; species Camellia lanceoleosa. The sequence continues at coordinate 44,967,747 of CM045760.1, forward strand.
GGAAGGGACATCTGCAGCCCGAGCCCTGCTCAATGAGGGCATGCCAGCAGACCTCCTCGTCAGGGTACAGACTCCTGTCAGCAGAGGCATCAAGTAGGTGTGGCGGTAGGTCGCATACTCCCCCTGCTCCAGATGTAGGAAGGCATCGATACCTTCCAAAGCATCAACGACCTCCTGGGGAGAAAGCCTATCAGCGGTCCGCATATCGTCTGAAGGCGCTGAAGGAATGTCCTGCTCAGGGTAGCCCCATACATGACGCAAGAAGCGATCTCCCAAAAACCAAGCCCTCCCAACTGGCCCCTCGAACAAGATCCTATACCGAGAGGCCCCCCACACTCCGGCAAACTGGAATCGGAGGTCTCTACCCAAAGGCGCCCAAGGCTGCCATGTGATCTGCGGATAACCAATGCATAAGCTGATCAGAAATTGTGAATGTGCAAGATAAATCAAAGATTGAAAACATGAAGAACCGAGAGTTCTGAAATACCTCTGACGACCGCACGGCATCGAAGTACTGCCGCAGGTAGAGGAAAGACTCCCGAGGTCTCGGCCGGTACCGACCCTCGAATACAAGTGAATACGGGGTCATAAGGGGCACCTCCACCTCAAGTTCTGGGGCTAGTATCGGGAAGTATGCATAGACCCATAACTGTGAGAAACAGAGCAATAGCCATCAGAATACAGAATGCTGAGTGCAGAATGTAAATACAAAATGCTGAGAGCAAAGTGCAAAGTACAGAATGTAAAGTGCGCTGCGGGTGCAATGTGCAAATAATGAGAAGTAGAAATGTAAATCAAGAGGGCAGAAAGTACCTCCCAGGCCCTCCAATAGCCGCCAACCATATTCCCCCGTCCGCAGGAGGTCGTGCTCATGTAGTAGTAGAGAGTAGCCAGGCTGGCACCACCCCAGTCATATCTGCTGACCTGTGAAAGGTCCACTAGAGCACTCAGCAGATAAAGCCCGACAGTGTTCCCCCTATCGGCAAACAGAGTGGTGCCGAAGAGGAATATCAAGAATTCGCGAGTATGCTGTGCCACCTTCTTGGGAGTCTCAGGCTCCATCTCCACCCTCCTGAAATGGGAAGAGAACCAGGTGTATCGGACTCTGCCCGAAGATTTGTCCACAGGCGGGCGAGCCCCCAATAAATATATCCAAGCGGCCTCCCACTGGCCTATGTCCTCATCGTATGGGATGGCCCAGCCTCCCACATCAAGGCCCGTCAGTACGGCAAAGTCAAATAGGGTTATGGTCATATCCCTGGTGGCAGAAAAATAGAAGGAGTTGGTGATGTCCCACCATCTCTCTACTAAAGCACCCATCAACATCCTACTAGCAGGACAGTGGGAGATCCCGGTGCAAAAGGGCCCAAACCTTGCCACATCCACCAAATCCTGGACAGCCTCCGGGAGCTCCGTATACCCCACTCTCACTGAGATAGAGCCATATCGTCGCGCACTACGAGAAGTCACCTGTATCCAGGATGAACGCACGTATTCAGTTTCAGAATGAAATGTATAAGCTGTGCGCAAATGAAATGAAATGAATAAGCTGTGTGCAGAATGAAAGTGAATAAGTTGCGTGCAAATGAAATGTATGAGCTGTGTGCAAAATCAAATCAGATACAGAATCTGGGCTGTGTGTTCAAATTTCAAAGTATGGGCTGTGTGTTCATCTCGAAGTTTGGGTTGCGTGTTCAACTCTCAATCAGTGTGTGCTGTGTGTTCACCTCAACAACGGGCTGTGTGTTCGATATCAAAGTGTGGGCTGTGTGTTCATCTCGAAGTTTGGGCTGCGTGTTCAACTCTCAATCAGTGTGTGTTGTGTGTTCACCTCAACGATGGGCTGCGTGTTCGATATCAAAGTGTGGGCTGTGTGTTCATCTCGAAGTTTGGGCTGCGTGTTCAACTCTCAATCAGTGTGTGTTGTGTGTTCACTTCAACGACGGGCTGCGTGTTCGATATCAAAGTGTGGGCTGTGTGTTCATCTCGAAGTTTGGGCTGCGTGTTCAACTCTCAATCAATGTGTGCTGTGTGTTCATCTCGAAGTTTGGGCTGCGTGTTCAATTCTCAATCAGTGTGTGCTGTGTGTTCACCTCAACGACGAGCTACGTGTTCGATATCAAAGTGTGGGCTGTGTGTTCATCTTGAAGTTTGGGCTGTGTGTTCAACTCTCAATCAGTGTGTGCTGTGTGTTCACCTCAATGACGGGCTGCGTGTTCGATATCAAAGTGTGGGTTGTATGTTCATCTCGAAGTTTGGGCTGCGTGTTCAACTCTCAATCAGTGTGTGCTGTGTGTTCACCTCAACGACGGGCTGCGTGTTCGATATCAAAGTGTGGGCTGTGTGTTCATCTCGAAGTTTGGGCTGCGTGTTCAACTCTCAATCAGTGTGTGCTGTGTGTTCACCTCAACAATGAGCTGTGTGTTCGACATCAAAGAGAGGGCTGTGTGTTCAGCTCTCAATCAGTGTGTGCTGCGTGTTCACCTTCAATTTGGGGCTGTGTGTTCAGAAATTCAAAGTTTGGGCTGTGTGTTCAAATTCTCAACAAGTGTGTGCTGTGTATTCACAACTAATATACGGGCCGCGTGTTCAGAAAGTCAGAGTGTTTGAACTGTGTGTTCAAGATGCAAACGGAATACGGTGCTATGGACTAAACATTCAAAACAAGCTGTGTGCTTGAGTGGGCAAATAAACATAGCGAAGGCACGAAATGCACGGAAAATGCAGAATACATTGCAAAAAATGTAAAAGTGAAGTAAATACCTCTCATGCCTCATAAGAGTGGTGGGACTCCGGATCTCGCAAAAGCAGATCCCTAGGCGCTCGATCATCAAAGTCAGTAAAATGATAGAAAACTGCCTGCGGGAGGATGTGCTCCTGAGGATGATACCTCTTAAGGATGAATGGCCGAATCCTCGAGGGTAAAACCATAATATCGGGATCATCTCCGGCACTCGGAGGACCTCCACCATGAGGGAAATGACCAGCCATTTCGAAAAATCTGCAAAAGGGAGCAAAAATGAGCAAAATGAGCCAAAAATGGAAAAAGTCAATAAAAGTCAACTCTCGGGAAATGAAAAAGTCAACAAAAGTCAACCCTCGAGAAAATCTTCCAAATGTTGAGAAAAGAAGCACCGAAATCAAAATTTAATCGGTTCAAAGTGACGAAAACTGAAAGATTTCGCGAAAACAACTTGCGTGGAGTGTTGGAAAACACGTATAGAGCACAGATCTGAGGAAGAAAATGGTTTGGAAAGGTAGAGAGAGCAATTTCGGAGCTGAAGTTATGAGGAAAAGTGCTTTGGATAAGCACACTTAAAGAAACAAGTGCAAAAGGACCAAACTGCCCCAGATCTGGGCTAGGTGGCCAGCCGGCCACCTTTTCTGGCAGGTCGGCCATGCCCTTGCCTCACCCCTGGCCAGCAGCCTCCCCCTTGAACCATACCTGGCTGGCAGCCTTCCCAACATGGTGTCCAAGGCCTCTACACATCTTGGTGATGATTGGAGTCCCCGGCACCCGAGAAAGTACAAGGAAAGTGCACCTTTTGTCGCGAAACCCCTCCGCGGGAACTTCAACTCCAACTTTCAATATGTGTCTCATCATTACTTGCCGAGAGCAGGATGTATCCTTTTGAATATACTGTGACCTTTTCGGGAGGTAAACCGGAGGTCGCGATCGAGCCACCCTCGTCGAAACTTGCACTGCTTTGCTCGTTGTTTCGTTTCAAAATGTGCATTCGAGTTTACACTTATCCTGCATTGTCATGCACGTTATTTGCATTCTCATTGTTCTGCATGTTTCACGGGTATTGTCATACCCCCATGCTTAAGATCGCGTTGTCATGCATGTTGCTTCTCGCATTGCGATGCACTCACTCATCAACACCGCGTTTGTCTACGCTCGATATCACACTGAACATATATTGCTAACTATGTTGTGCTTGTTGAGTTTCTTCCTTTTTCAGGCACGATATTGTATGTACGGTTCATTTGAGGCTGGTGCGACCAGACGAGCCGCGCAGGTATTGTATCTTCTCCGTGTGAGACGTAGCGAGAATCCAATGATTCTCTGCATTCTTCAACTGCATGAAATGTAGTATTGCTTTGCATTCTTGCTTAAAACTGTTGTATCTATTGTGAATATTCGCTTCATTACAGCTTGCTGCTTTGCATGATCATCAGTTACATTCGGCTTTGTGCACGTCGTTTTGCATTTTGCCCCCCCCCCCCGCCTGCGGGCACATTTCTTTTTTATCTTGTATGTCTGTCTAAGTCTTCAGCCTTGTCAAAAATGGGTCGTCTTTGGGCTTTGACATTCACTCCCAGATCTGGGGCAGTTGGTTTTTCTCTCTCCTAGGTCACATTTCCTGCTTTTTCTCCACATAGCTGTGTTGTACACACATGGGAGGCCACATTTTTTGGGTGGCCGGCCAACAAAGCTTCTTGACCCTTTTGACCCTGGCCGGCCGGCCAGGGGAGGTGGCCGGCCGGCCACCTGAACCCTCTAAACCTAGCCGGCTAGAATCCTCTCTCCTGGTTCCTTACAGCTGTGCCCTCTGTTTTGACCCAGACCCTTGCCCGGGGATCTGCCCTTTTGGGAGGGAAATTTGAATTTGATTTTCCCCCCCTTTCCTTCACTCCTCCTCTATATAACCAGCACCCCTCCTCCTTGATTAAGGGTTACAAAAATCAGCAAAAAGCTCTCCCCCCTTCTCCCTTCATTTTTCACTATTCCAACCCTTCAAACCCTAAGGTTCTTGCACCCTTTACACTACAACTCATAGCACCACACCTCCAACATCCACTCTAGACCTTTGAAGCTGATTTCCAGAGGTTGAGAGCTCCCAAACCTGGTCCAAAAGCTGTTGAAGTTTGGTTCTACAAGGGTGAGTCCTTTTTTGTTCTTTTTTAGTCTTTTCTTGCTTCATCTATAAGCCATATTTGCTTACATTTTTGGGCTCCGACCTAAACTAGAAATAGTCATATTTTGAGCTCCTATCCATGTTTGATCAAGGACCTCTTGTTGTTTGAGGTCTCCTACTACCTCTTGTCTCTCTATCCCTCTTTTAGGCCTATTTTTGCATGATATATTAGCCTTGTTTTTGAGCATTTCTGGGCTTCGAACCAAACTGTAAAATATCTTTTTTTGAGTCCCTATTCAACTTTTTTGAAGGGCTTTCCTCTGTTTGAGGCCATCTACTACCACTTGTCTCCTATCTCTCTTTGTAGGCCCATTTTTGCATGATAGTTTAGCCCTACTTGTGCTTATTTTTGAGACTTGATATAAACTATAAAGTGTCTTGTTTTTATCCCTATTCAACTTTGTTGAAGGACTCTTTGCTATTTGGGGCCAGCTACTGTCCCTTGTCTCTAATCTCTCTTTTAGGGCCATTTTTGCATGATAGATTAGCCCTACTTGTGTTCATTTTTGAGAGTTGTCATAAACTGAAAAATATATTTTTTTAATCTCATCTTCAAGTTTGTTTAAGGTCCCATTTTTTTTTTGAGGTCATATGCCTCCTTGTATGCTTGATTGTCTCTTATTTTGAGCCTTACACCTAAGCTCTTGTTACATACTTTTTTTGGCCATCTAGCCACTGAAAATCCACTGTTTTGACCCTCCAAATCAGAGGGGGATGACCCTCTCTCACCTTGACTTGTTTGATGGTCATTTTGGCCTTTCAAAGGGACCCCTCTTTGCATGCTTCTTAGCCACTTTTCAAGCCCAATTTGGTGAGTTTTAGGACTACCATATTTTATTTTCAGAGTTATTTGTGCCATGCTAAGTGTCCATCTTGTATGTGCTTAATAATCCCTTGCATAGCCCTCTAAAGGAGCTCATCATTTTTGCATGCGTTGGCTTCATTTCAGTGGTTATTTGGGCATATTTTTCAGATGTTTTTCTCACTGATTTTTGCTGGTTTGGTGAGATTCCATATGCTTCATACACTTGCCATGTAAACCATGTTCGCTAGTCAAAGTTGCATGCTATTCTAGTCTATCTTGCTAGCACTTTTTGACCATGCTTTAAACTGGAAATGTGCACATTTTGAGACTGCCTTAGTTCTATCTTTAGACTTCATGATCAAATAATGCATGCTTTGTATAGCTATAAGTCATTGCATATGCCTAGTTTTGAGTTTCGGGGCTCATCTCATGCATCGGGTGCCACATTTCTATGTTTCGGGACCATTTAGCATCATGCATCAGTGCTGGAACTTGCATGTTTTGTATGCCATATTTCGTGCCTTGCCATGCCTTGTTAGAGTGGCATTTGTGCCTTAGGATCGGTCCTCGGTTTGCATGCATGTGTGCACGCATCTCAAGCGTCTCATTTTCATCTTATGGCCACTAATGTGAGTGTGGCTGAGATCCACTCATGTTGGTGTAAGTCCATTATGCATTGTGTATGCCATTTCGATTCATAGCATTGCGTATGCTAGGTTGTATGTTAGAGCATCGTGTATGCCGTGTTACATCGTGCATTGTGTATGCCATTTCATAGCATTGTGTATGCTAGGTTGTATATTAGTTGCATTCATGCATGTCATGCATATTGCATTGTGTTTGGGATAGGAGTTAGCCCGAGCACGGGAAACGAGGGACGTTTCGTACTCTAAGTGACGGAACGTGTCTCAATTCCTAGTCGCCGACACTCCGAATTAACCATGATGGAGTTTAAGTCTTGTTGTGTTTTCATGTACATTCATTTCATATTGAGTCGTGCAGTTCAACTCCTCGGCCATCATGCATCGAGATGCGTGATTGGTGGCACGAGGATCGAAGACTATGCTCCCTGAAGAGTAGTCAAGCATACATATGTGAAAATACATTGCCATGCCCCTTTCCTGCTCTCTGTTGCAGCAAATCAAAAACCGACAATCTTTTGGGGCTTCGCGCAACATTCCGGGCTTAATTGTAAACAAAGGCTAATTAGGGCGTCGCAATGGATTTCTGCGCCAAGCAACCTGAGCATGCATCATTCATCATTTGGAACAGAGCCGAGGCGGTCCATGGATTTGCGTGCCATTTATTGCTTTCCTAGTTTAATTTGTTAATTAATTAGGATTTTGTATTTATTCGGACTGTAATTATTCATTTGGGACTGTATATTATTTATTCGGACTCTCCGAGTGAGGGCAAAATTGTAATAAGTGTGTGTGCGTGTGATGTATGTCTTCCAACCCCACGTCTTTCTCCTTTTTATTTACCCACTTATGATGGTTAGATTAGGGCATGTTTCAATTAGCATACAATATGATAGCATGTTTGCATTCATTCATCTGTTTTGCATGCACCGGGCTCGGCACATCATACCTCACTGCATTGTATTTGAATTCCAACTCGAATTCTTGTTAGCTGTAGCATTCCATATGCCATGTTTAGAATAGCCGAGCTTATTATAGTTGCATTTTTGCATGTGTTGCATTAGGCATTTCTGTATAGTTAGGATCATGCATGATTTCTAATTAGCTTCTATTTTGGCTTGGAGTACTCGGTAAGTTTTTATGCTTTAGCATCCTTACATGTGTGTGAGTGACTGCCATGATAGCATGCTTACCATGAGGCTATTTGCTTATGTGATATAACTGCCTGAATGCCTGTGGGTGAAGGTTGGGTTATTTGGATTGGAACAAATCATCAACTGTGAGTTTTAAGCCCACTAGATAGTGGCAAAACCATCTTTTCTAAGCCTACCCGAGGGTGGCAAAATCTGTATTTTAAGCCTACTTGCGAGTAGCAAACCATCTTTCAAAAATAAACATGAAATGTTTTGTTCCAATTCAGGCGACTCGGTCTATACTTGTATGCTGTGCGCATCACATCGTAAATCTAGGCTAATAACCGGAATAAGAACACATAATGTTTTCAAAACTAGATATCATGGTTAGTAGAGGCCGATCTTTGATCGGGCGAGCGGGGGTGCTCACGAAGTGACCTTCCCTAATCGTACCCAAGTACCCGAGCCGAGGCAACTTTGGTGATGACGGACACGTGGCCTTAGGCAATGAGTCAGGGTTTCCTAAATTTCCCAAAATAAAATATTTAGGTGGCGACTCTGTATCTGGCAAAGCAGTCCATGTTTGGCACTTCTTTCAAAAATCTGTTTTCTCAAAATGATTTGCCGGATTTGGACTCTTTGGTTCAGATTAAGAACCGTGACAATTTGAGTGCTGAATTGTAGCGAGCCCAAAACGAACAGAACGGGGACTCATCCCTCCCTGGGCGCTCGGGGACGTCAACAGCAACGCAACGCAAACGGATAAAGTAAACAAATTAAAATAAAATAAATGGGTACCAAAAAGTTTATTTAAAAGAAAATAAGCTTTATTTTATTACAAGAGTCCGATCGGAATTACAGATAGTAAATAAATAAAATAAAAATACTGCGATTGATTCCCAATCTCGATTCCCCTAAATCTCATCACCTGAAAGGAGATAACAGCTATAACTACATGGCAGAGTGAGAAATATTATGACAAGAGTATAGGGGCACGAAATAACCATGGATAGTTATTTAACCTAAAATATTTACAATAACGTAGTTTGAATAAATAAATCATTTAAGTGGCAGAAACTGAAATACATAAATTATGTAAATAAATAATATAACCACGGTACAGAACAGAACGGAACAGAGGTCACTGGAGTGATAAACAGAACAAAGGTCAATAGATTCATGACAAACAGAGAGCCACAAGGTGACCAATCAGAAGCCAATGGTTTATTTAAGTCCCCTAAGGCATGGGACTCCCGCAGTGGTACTTACAGAAATTAATTATTTATAAAATCATTGTCAAATAATTTCTAAAATTTAAACAAACATATCCATGGGTTTCCATTTAAGCAAATAAAGTTCAGAAAATAATACACGTAATTGAAACATTAATATAACCACAAAACATAAATTATATAAAATAAATTGTGATAATAACTCAAAACATTCGTAAAATATATTATAGTAACTCAAGACATATAAAAAACATGTTATGGTGGCTCAAGATATAATATAACTCACTTTTACTATAAAGCTACCCATGTTTTTTTATTTTTGATGTGCTCCCGAACCTCTTCTTGCTGTGTTCTTCCTCCTTTCACTCTACTTAGTTGGTTGCTTCCTCATTCTACTTCAGCACCCTCACTATTTATACTTACCCAAGTGTGAGGTCCAAGCTAAGAGTTATACAGGTAGAAGCTCCCTCTTTTTGGCACCTGTTTTTGACCCTAGGCTTTTCTTTTTTACCTCACGAATTTATAAAGAGCCACATTAACCCTTGGCTCACCGAAATCTTACTTGGCTTCTTTTCTTTTTTCTTTTTTTTTTGTTATTTATTTTTTCTTCACTTCTAAAGGTTATGATTCCTAAAATTACATATGATTATACGTTAGGTTCACATCTAAAAACCTTACCACCCAACTATAAAATATCACTTACTGCTTATTTAATATTCTAAAAGTGCGGTGTCTCACAATCTATTCCCTTAACAATTTAATCAGTTAATTCCCAACTTTCTAAACTATGCACTTTTTTTTGATATAATAAGAAATTCTATTTATTTATTAATTATTATGTATATCTGTATATTTTTTCTCTACTCATGATTAGTTGATATTAACACGGTATTGAATTAAATTTAAAAATTCTGGTGTCATAGATATATATATATAGATTATCTTTATTATATATTCAAATTCAAATTTAAATTATCTTTATTTTGAATTTTGTTGATAGATATAAATTATCTTTATATATATTTTCAATTCAAATATTTTTTAATTTTGCAATAGCTTTCTCTTTTCTTTTCTTTATTTCTTGTCGATAAGTTTGTATTTGGATAACTATTATTTTAAGAGCATATATTATTAAATTATTAAAAAATAATTTTTATTTTAAATGGAAGTGAAGGGGAAGGAGTGAGTTTGAAACTTAAGTGCTACATAATTTTTAAAAATTTTAGGAAATTAAAAATAGAGATTTGGTGGCCTAAGAGCACACCCACTACATTTGCTTATATATATAGTATAGATCTTCAAGCAAAAAAAAAAAAAAAAAGATTGAAAGTGATGTGGTGTAAAAGAATGGAGAAATAGTATTGTTGATAAATAAAAGTGTAATGAGTAGGGAAAAAAAATTAAATATTGACTAACCTTTAACAATCTTAGAAAAAATAATAAAAATGGTGTGATGTTGTTTTGCATGATATAACATCTTTAGGGATAAGCAAGTTGTATATAACGTTTAAAAAAAAAAATATTGGAACTGTGTAAGGTAAGTAAATTTAGGGGAGAAAGAGTAGGAAGAAATGTTTTAATTTTTTGAAAATTGGTGAAAGAGATTATGATGGAGAGATTATGAAATATTTTGTTATCTTTCCATTTGAAATCCATAAATTAAGGAATATTTATTATTTTTAAAATAATTTATTTTTTAATCTATTTTGTAAATTGAAAATTCAATAATTTTAAAATGAGGGTTTGGAACTCTTAGAAGGTTTTTCACTAAAAATCTGCTTTTTCTTATATAATATATATATATATATCTATATCTATAGATTAAGCTAATGTAAATTAAAGAGTGACAAAAACTAATAATAATAATTTTCCTCAATTGACTTAGTATATATTTTTATGAGATTGAATTCTCCCAAGTTGGCCATCCAACTTGATTGAGCATTTCGGCTTGATGGATTCATTTTGGAGCCGATCTCCGTGATCTGAACCGTTCATATTTTATAATTCAATGAATAGAATATTCTTATAAAAAACTAAGATGATCAAAGATCTGTGGTTATATGCTTGAATCACATTTATTTATTAAAAAAAGTAGACGATAATTATAATTTCAAGGGTAGGCATTCACTTTTTGTAATACAAATATAATTTAAATATATAACTACTCATATTTAATCATTTTAATTTTTTATATAAATATTCTACTCAATAAATACTAAAAAATAAACATTCAAATCATTAAGGTCATTGCCAAAATGATCCACCAAACCTAAATAGTCTCTCAAATTAGTATGGTGAACTTAAAGACAATCCAAACATATTGGTTTGGGATGTTCTAAAAAAGTATACTTTTTGACTTATTGACTTATATAGATTGAGTTAGGGTTGGGTTAGATGTGATGTGTTAGAGAGGTAATGTGATTTAAAAGAGATTATGTGACTTAAATAGGATAATGACTTTTTAACTTTTTATATTATTTAATTTATGTTAAACTAATATGTTATTTTGTTGGACTTTAAATCCTCCTCCTTTGTTTTTTCTTTTTTTTTTTTTGTTTTTGGTTCCTTGTCTTTTTTTGGTCCAACGAGGACTTGGCACGTGAAAAGCTTCTCATAATCCTCTCCCTTTTTTGTCCTTAGCTTTTTTCAAGACCAATTACAGTTCAATTTTTATCCTCCAACTTTCATTTTAATGATTAAAGTGCCTAGGAAACTAACTGCCACTCACCTTGTTGTTCTCGTTTGACAACAAAAGAAAGGCGTGTGGGCATAGACTATTTATATTTTGATACCGTTTGTTTTAGTTTTAAAATTAATATTTAGATTAAAAAATTAAAAATATATCAATTTTTAAAATTCTTTTTAAATTATTTTTTCTCTCTCCTTTCTTTTCTTTTTATTAATAAATAAATCAATCATTTTTTCTTTCTCTTCTCTCCTATCTTCTCTCTTATTGTCTTCCATTTTACATATCAACTAATTAGATTTTCTCTCGCATCTATCTATTCAATTATAAAAATAAAAAAAAATTACAAATCATTTTAAAATTATTTTCAAATCTCATAACCAAACATAAATTTTTACTTTTCAAAATTCTTTTCAACAACTTATCTTTCAAAATACAATTCAAAACTTTTTTCAGAAATTAAACCAAATGGAACCTTTGTTTTTTTTTTAATCTCAAAAAGTTTATCCCAAACGAAGTCTTTTAATCTCAAACTAAAATAATTAAAAAATCAAAATTTGGGATGTACTAATAAGTACATACTTTTTAATTTTTTACATTTTTAGAGTCACATCATCTCTTTACTTTTCTACATATATTTTCATAAAAAATTAAAAAATATATTCATGTAAATTATGCCAAACCAATAGCGTTAGTTGTAAGCGTGTAGCATAGAATCAGCCCTTTTCCTTTCCTCCTCGCTTTTAACTTACACTTGAAGACTAGACTTTTAAAGTCTTTGCCTTTTTGTTTTTTAAACCAAAAGCTTTTTTTTTTTTTTTTTTCAGGCAAAGAGTGTCTTTAGGAGTTGTTTGGGATGTCCTAAATAAATGTACTTTTTGTCTTTTTGGACTAAAAAATTGAGGTTGAAAATATAAATATTTGAATTAACTTTTTGACTTTTTATGAAAAAATGTGTAATAAAAAATTGTAAAAATTAATTTGTAGGGAAAAATTCGAATTGGGAGTTGTGCAGCCGTAATTGTTGACTTTTGATGAATAATGTTAACTTTTTAACTTTTTGAATAACTTTTTGACTTTTTAGCTTTTTTACAAGTTCCCAAACTTCACCTTACTCCGATGAGCTAGCATTGTCTTCTTGAGTTGAAAGACTTGAAAGAGTTAGGCTCTCCTCTCTCACATGGCTGAACATCCTTGGCCTTTCCCCCTCCTCCAAAAACCCTAGCTAGCCCTCTTTCCCCTTCCTCCATTGTTGGTCTCCCTAAGTTTGTATACACTCTTTTTACACTTCTACACTTAAGATCCCAATGCCCCTCTTGGTGCTTCTTGGATCTAAACTCACCATTTGAAGAACAAGAAGCCCTCTTGAAGTCTAGTTCACTTCGAAGACTTGTCAATTTTTTTTTTATTTTTTTTATTTTTTTTTGGGGGGGGGGGGGGTAAGACTCATTCCTTTCATCTCATCTCTTTAATTTTGTGGTAAAAAGTAGTGAAGTGTAGGATTTTTTTTTTTTTTTTCATATATATACATTTGTAAACATGTTTAGGGTGTTCTTAATTTTAATAGCATTTTGTTATTGTGTAAGAGAATTCTTGGATGAGGAATTTTATGATGTTCCATGTGTGTACTTTATTTTCAATATTAGGTAATTTCAAAAATAATGAAAATGGGATGTTTGATGCTACTACTTGTTAGATGCCATGCCTAGGGTGTTTTATCTTGAAAGTCTATGAAAAATGGAGCACTTGAAATTAATTTATCTTGAATGGCATGTTAGAGTATGGTTATCATAATCACGATGCATATCATAGGATCTTACAATTGTATAACCCCAGTTGGGCCAAACAATTCATATCACATTAGGATCTTAAATTTTAGAATCGTACCACAATCCTGATTCTACTACAATCTCATACCTACCAGTATTTTATTTTATTTTATTTTCTTGTTATTTATTTCTTATATATGTATATCTATATAAAAAATTTGACCATAAATCCCTCTTGAAGCATCTCCTCTAATAAATCTTAGCATAGCGTTATATCAAATTATCATTTTTCTTTAATGATTTTGAAATTATTTTACATACATTATCATTATAGATAAATTTTTATTTCATTTTGCATTGAAATTAGAGTCTTATGATTCTCAATCTAATTTTACGATTCGATCCATGACTTCTTCCCAAAGATCCCACATAGGATCCTGATTTCAACAATCTTGTGTTAGATGGTTGTTAAAACAAAGATCTTACGGAGAATTAGGGAGAGAGTCTTGTGAATCGGATCTTAGGGTCGGATCGAAGATCGTAAGTTGTACTTCCTATTAAAAATAAGGTAAAAATGCAAATACGGATGATACATATTAAAAATAAAGTGAAAAATGTGATCCCACTATAACACCGATTTGGATTGTTTTGACAATTTAGGATTGTATGATCCTACGATCTGGATTACAATTTTGATAACCATGATCTAAATTGAAATTTTTGGAGCATTAGGTGCAGTCTAGAATGATAGGCATCTAATTTATTCAGTTGTGCAAGCCCAACAGAGGAAAATAACTTGAAGTGAGTACATATTTTTCATCTTCTTTGTCACAAATAAAAACTCATTCGTACCCACAATTTTCTATAACAAATTTATGCACAAAACTTCTCTTCCCTAACTGTCCTGAATTCTTACTGCACCATCACAGTGTGCAGCAACATAACGGTGGTATCAGAGCATTGAAGGTCCTACAAAACAAAACAGCTAAGGTTTAAGTTCAAAGAATGGCAGCAAGTTCCAACATTACAACCTTCAAATATTCACCAGCCACACTACCGATTTTTGAAAGAGAAAATTACGATTTTTGGAGCATTCAAATGAGAACCTTTTTCATCTCAGAAGATCCGTGGGATTTGGTTGAAAATAGCTACGAAAGCCCTCAAAGCCAAGAAGAATATTCAGCGTGGTCAGAGGCAAGGAAGGAGAAGTTGAAAGAACGTACGATGAAAGATGCCAAAGCCTTGTACTACATTCAACAAGCAATCACGAAAACAATTGCTCCAAGGATAATGGCTGCAACAAAATCTAAAGAAGCATGGGAGATTTTGAAGAATAAGTTTCAAGGATCGGAGAATCAGTTATTGGAGCAATCTTTTCAAACAAAGATGAATATGTCAAAGAATAAGGATGGAGGAAACAAGAAACAAAATCAAGGAAATCAATTTCAGAGAGGCCAATCTAATCGTGGCCACGGAAGAGGAGGAAAAAGGCATACTCAACGAACTGCAAGAGGTATATCACAATCTGAATCTCGCTGCAAATTTTGCAAGAATACTAATCATGGAAGCATGGACTGCCATTTCCAAAAATGCACAAGATGCTGTGAGAATATGTGTTCTCCTAGGATTAGGAATAAGTGTCCTAGATCTATTAGACTTCTATTTATCTCAGTGATGTATTCATGTAGGATTAGGAATTAGTGGTACTCTATATAAATGATGTATGTATTCTTTGTTCAATCAATTCAATCTAATATCTAGTTTTGTTTAGAAAACTTACATGGTATCAGAGCTAGGTTCGAAACCCTATCCCTCTCTGGTTGGACTGGTTTGTCACCATCGGAGTCGCGACTTTTCTCTCTCTAGACTCGCGAGGGTTCGAAACCCTAGCCCTCTCTGGTTAATCTCACAAAGGCCTCTCTCTTCCTCGCGATCTCTGTCTGATTCGATTTGCAGCCACCTACTTCGGTCTCTGGTTAATTTGGTTTGTCTGCCTCTGTGCTTCGCGATCTCTATGTGAGATCTTCGCAAGCTCCGT
Organism: Camellia lanceoleosa; assembly: GCA_025200525.1. Lineage (NCBI taxonomy): Eukaryota > Viridiplantae > Streptophyta > Magnoliopsida > Ericales > Theaceae > Camellia > Camellia lanceoleosa. The sequence continues at coordinate 44,982,973 of CM045760.1, forward strand.
CTGAAGATCGATCTCAGCTTTAGTGTTCGTTTTCCTTTGTGCTTCGCAATCTCTGTCTGAGATCTTCATGAGCTCCGTCTGAAGATCGATCTCAGCTTCAGTCTCTTCCTCTCTCTCTGCCTCGCGATCTCTGTGATCTCTGTGCTTCAACTTGGCTATTTCTATTTAAGACCCTATTTCAGGAATATTGCACTCAAGCCCCATACTTGTCTATTTATTACAAACTTTGTTTTATTACAATGTCAAATACTAAAATCCAAGCCATCAAATGTAAACTAACTGGTGCAAATTATGCCTATTGGGCCAGTGTCATGAAGAATTTTCTTCTTGGTCAAAAAAAATGGGGCTATGTTTCTGGTTCTGCTCCTCGTCCATCGGACCCGAAGGTAGAAGGGTATCTGTCTTTCTGTGACACTTGGGATTGTGATAATGCCCAAGTTCTAACATGGTTTCATAATTCTGTGGACGACCGCATTGGAATGATGTTTTCCAAGTACAGTACTGCCAAGGAAGTGTGAGATTATTTACTCGGTGTTTATCAGCAGTCCAACTTTGCCAAACGGTATGAGTTAGAAACAACTATTCAGAGTGCTCGTCAGCGGGATCAAACTATTCAAGACTTTTATATTGAGATGACAGGTCTCTCGGATTAGTTGGCTCTTATGGAACCACCTAGTCTCAAGATACTAGATGCTTATATTGAGTTTCGGGAACAAGGTCATTTAGTCCAGTTCTTAACAGCTCTCTCCCCTCAGTGTGAGGCTATTCGAGGTGGCATCCTTCACTGATCTCCACTTTCCTCTGTGGATGCTATTATTCATGAACTCCTCTTCGAGGAAACCCGTCTTAAGATGGCCAGTCAGACTTTGCCTCATTCTATGTTCTTGGCTCCTGCCAAGCAGCCCTTGTTGTCGACCCCTCCTCCTCATCAGCTTCAGGCCACTACGAAACCCAAGAGAGGACCATTAGGGCCAGATGAGTGTGCTTTCTGCCATCAGAGGGGTCATTGGAAGAACAACTGTCCCAAGAAGGGATGTCAGCCTGCTCTGTCTTCTCAAACACAGTTCTGCAGTCCTACATCGGTTACTTTTCGACCTCCTACTACTTATACTGCTTCTACTTCGGCTCCCAATCCTGACTTGGCTTCCTTGAGTGCTCAGGTTGCACAACTTCAGCATATCCTGTCCACTACTCAACCATCGCCATCTACCTCCGCTCTTACCTCCCTTCATTCAGGTTTGCTTAGGTCCTCTTCAGGTATCCCTTCTTCTGTCTAGCTTTTTTATTCTAGTGCCTCTCATCATATGACTCCTCACATTTCCTTACTTCAAAATTGTATTCCCCCACCCGTTCCTATTACTATTAATACTGCTAATGGGTCTGGTATGTCTGTTTTGTCTATTGGGTCTGTCTTACCATCCGTCATGTCTGCTGTTACTCTTCCTTCTGTTCTTTACGTCCTTCAGTTATCTGTCAGTTTATTATCTATCAGTCAACTTGATGCGTCTGGTTTTGATGTTATTTTTTCCTCTTCTGTTTGTTGTGTACAAGATCGGGTGTCCAAGAAGCAGATTGGGACCGGCCATAGAGTTGGAGATCTCTATGTGGTTGAAAGCTTGCATCTCCCCTTATCTACCTCTCCAGCTGCACTTTCCTCGTTTCAATTAGATTCTCAGTCGAGTCAGTTTTACTTATGGCATTCTCGTCTTGGTCATTTGTCTGTTAACCGCTCATTTGTCTGTTGACCGCTTACAGTCTTTAGCTCAATCAGGATTGTTGGGTAAAGTTTCTCCTAGTCAAATTGATGAATGTCGAGGATGTAAACTTGCCAAAATGTCAACTTTACCTTTTAATAAAAGTACATCTATTTCTGTTTTTCCTTTCTCTCTTGTGCATACTGATGTCTGGGGACCCTCTCCTATTCTTACTAAAGGGGGTTCAATATACTATGTGTCTTTTGTTGATGATTGCACCCGTTACACTTGGGTTCATCTTATGACTCATAAGTCTGACTTCTACCATATATATCATACTTTCCAATCTATGGTCACTACACAGTTTGGATCTACTATTAAATTGTTGCAGTCTGACTTGGGTGGGGAATACTTTAAAACTAAATTCGGTGAATATTTGGCCAACTTGGGTACCATTCACCAAACTTCTTGTACTGATACACCTGTCCAAAATGGCCGAGCTGAGCGTAAACACCGTCATCTTCTTGAGATAGCTAGGTCTCTTCTTCTCTCTGCCTCCGTTCCAACTCCGTTTTGAGGTGAGGTAGTTCTTACTGTTGCTTTTCTTCTCAACTGTATGCCTACCCCTCTTCTTTTTAGTCGGTCTCCTTATGAGGCTCTATTTTCTCAACTTCCTAATTACTCCCTCCTTCGTGTGTTTGGGTCTGCGTGTTTTATCCTTTTACCCCATAAAGATAGGACTAAACTTAGTGCCCGGTTTGTCCTATGTGTTTTTTTGGGATATAGTCTCACTCAGAAAGGTTATCGCTGTTATGACCCTGTTTCTCATCGCCTTTATGTCTCCCGCCATGTTGCCTTTCTCGAACGTCTATCTTACTTTCAGCTTCCTCCTCTCACCGCCCTAGTTTCCAAAGAAGATTTGGTTTATATTGATCCATTTCCTTCTGAGGCCCCATCTGATGAGTACATCTCCACAGTTCCTCCTGAGCTTATTCCATCTTCTCCTCTTGCTTCACCGATGGCTACTTCTCCTCCTCCTTCGTCTTCTCCTCCTTCTTCTCCTCTGTTGTTAGTTTATTCTCGATGTAAGGCTCCGTCTCTACTAGATGTCTCTACCCTTGCTGCTGATCCTCCTACTTCTGACGACTCTGATCCTACTACACACCGATATCCTCCTCGAGCGCGTCATCCTCCAGAAAGGTTGGGTTGGTCTAATACTTGTTTTTCTGCTTCCTATCGTACCTTTTTGTTTGCTATTCACTATTTTGCAGAACCTCAGTCTTACAAGGATCCTCATTGGGTTCAAGCTATGGAGGATGAGTTGTTTGCTTTACAGAAAACTAGTACTTGAGAGTTGGTTCCTTTACCTGCTGGTAAGAATCTGGTTGGTTGCAAATGGGTTTACAAAGTCAAGACTCATTCTGATGGTTCTCTTGAGCGCTACAAAGCTCGTCTGGTGGCCAAAGGTTTCTCCCAAGAGTATGGTATTGATTATGAGGAGATATTTGCTCATGTTGCCAAGATGACTATTGTCCGTACTTTGATTTCTGTCACTACTGTTCGTTCTTGGCCTCTTTATCAGATGGATGTTAAGAATGCTTTTCTTAATGGCCATCTCACTGAGGAGGTTTACATGTATCCTCCCTCTGGTTTTCACCATTCCTCTGGCCAAGTCTATCGTCTTCAGCGTACTCTATATGGTCTGAAGCAGTCTCCTCGTGCTTGGTATGATCGCTTTCAGACTGCTGTTACCGAGCTTGGGTTTCATTCTTCTGCTTCCGACTCTGCTTTATTTCTAAGACATACCTCGGCTGGTTTTGTTGCTCTCTTACTATATGTAGATGATATGATCATCACTGGCTCTGATTCTTCTGCTATCTCTGAGGTCAAGCAGCATCTCTTCCGCACCTTCCAAATAAAGGATCTGGGACCATTGCAGTATTTTCTTGGCATTAAGGTGGCTTCTTCTCCCAAGGGTTACTTTCTGTCCTAGACTAAGTATGCTAACGAGGTTATCCATTGTGCCAGACTTACTGACACTAAGCTGTCTGATACCCCCATTGAGCTTAATGTAAAGCTCAACACTACTGATGGGATTCCTCTAGATGATCCTACATTATATCGCGAGCTTGTGGGTTGCTTAGTCTATCTGACAGTTACTCGCCCTGATCTTGCCTATGCTGTCCATGTGATTAGTCAGTTTGTTTCTGTCCCTCGCTTTACACATTGGGCTGCTTTGCTTCGGATTCTTCGTTATCTTCGCAGTACTATCTTTCAAGGCTTACTGTTCTCTTCTACTTCTTCCTTAGACTTGGTGGCTTATGCTGATGCTGATTGGGCTGGTGATATTAATGATCGTAAATCTACTTCTGGTTTCTGTATGTTTCTTGGTGATTCCCTAATTTCTTGGAAAAGCAAGAAACAAACTGCTGTTGCCAGTTCTACTGCCGAAGCTGAGTATCATGCTATGGCTCATGCTACTGCTGAAATTGTCTGGCTTCGTAATCTCTTATCTGAGTTAGACGTCCCTCAATCTTTCCCGACCTCTCTCTATTGTGACAACCGAAGTGCTATTCAAATTGCTCATAACACTGTCTTCCATGAACGGACAAAGCATATTGAGCTTAATTGTCACTTCGTCCGTCAGCATCTGCAGTCTGGCATTATCTCGCTTTCTTTTGTCTCTTCGGCTCTACAACTTGCTGTCTTCTTCACTAAGACTCACACCACTACTCGGTTTCGGTTTTTTCTTGACAAACTCTCAATGTTTTCTGCTAAAACACCTTAAGTTTGAGCGGGGGTATGAGAATATGTGTTCTCCTAGGATTAGGAATAAGTGTCCTAGATCTATTAGACTTCTATATATCTCAGTGATGTATTCATGTAGGATTAGGAATTAGTGATACTCTATATAAATGATGTATGTATTCTTTGTTCAATCAATTCAATCTAATATATAGTTTTGTTTAGAAAACTTACAGATGCAAGTATCCTAACCATCTTGAAAAAGATTGTTGGTTTTGTATAAAGGATGAAGCTAACTTTTCAGAAAAGCGTGAATTTTCAAACCAATAGTTCTATCCTTACATGAACACTCAACAAGAAGCACAAGACACGTGGTATATTTACAGTAGATGCAGCAACCATATGACGGGAAACAATAGCAGCTTTGTTAGCTTGGATGAAGGAGTGAAATCCAAAGTGAAGTTTGGAGATGTGAAGGTTCAGAACATTGAAGGAAAGGGCACCATTGCTGTGCGAACAAAGGGAGGTAACACCAAGCTAATCCATGACATTTTTTATGTTCATAGTTTAACTCAAAATGTATTAAGGGTGGGCCAATTGATACAAAAAAAGGATATTTGGCGAAATTTGATGAAGGTGAATGCACTATACTTGATAAGAAAAATAATAAGAAAATTGCTCGAATAAATATGGCCACCGATAAAGTGGTTACTCTCACAATGCTAGTAAAGGCAAGCTATGCCTTAAAGGCTGAAGACATGGATCAATACATGACATGGCATTAGAGATATAGTCTTTTGTCAAACTTGTCTACAAACCAACCCAACCCACCTATATGTATATGCAAAAATTACTTTGCACACTTGCTCACAAACAATCTCCCTCTAACCTTATATACCATTAATCAAATAATACTCACCCCTCATTTTTATCACATATTTTTCCCTTAATTTGACTCTTTTGTATATTAATTTGTAAAGTATAATCACGAATATCATCATGCATTGATTAGTTTGTTGGTTTTGTGTTGGGATTCAGAACAAACAATAAATTTTTTGGTTGAAATTCAAAAATAAATTTTTTGGTTGAATTTTAACAAAAAATAAAAAAAAAACGATAAATGAAGGTTGTATGCTCACTAATATTATTTTTCATTTTGTATTCATAATCCGTCCAACTTGTTCAAACCATTGGTTTGAAATTGCCAAAATATTCAAGCAACTTGCTGGTTTTGGATGTGGTTTGGTTGGCAGCAGATTAAAAAATTCTCAATTCGGTAGATATTTTTTCCCAAAATCAACCGTGCACACCTCTACTCAAGAGTTACATAATCACATAAAGTTTAACGTGATTGCGCCTTTTAGGGTGTTGGCACAATGCCAAGGGAGCTTCTATTCGCACATCCTATTTTTTGTTAGTTGACATCATTGTTCAATTCACACATAATTTTGGTTTTTATTTTTTGCTTAATCCCCATAATATACTCATCTTCAACCTTCAAACCCTAACCTAACCTAACCCTCTCACCTCCTCCCTTGTTACTCTCCATTGCTCCCACAAATGGTGTGGGGCGGCAGCTAGGGTTTTGTAGTGGCAAGGGGTGGCGATTGGTGATGGTGGGGTTGGGAGGGAAGGTGTGTATCTTTTGTCATTAATGGTAATTTTTTTGTGGGGCAAAATTTTAATTAAAAAAAATGGTGTGAACTAAGAAGAATGATTTTTTTTTTTTTTTTTTTTTACGGCAAAAGAAAATAAATTTTATTGGTGTAAACAAAATGCAATGCACATGAAATACATCAAAAAAGCAAGGCAAGAGCAACAAGCATCATAGTGAACCTCATAATCCTAACTAGGTTGGCACTAAAAAGAACATCCAATCATGTGCAAGCTCAAGCCAAAAAAGTTGGTGAGAGACCAGCATAAAAAAACACCAAAATAAACGACCAATCATATAACCACCTCACCAAGTTCCAAGAAAAAAAAACTAGGCAAAAAAAACCTCCCAATCACACTACCAAAATAACCACCCAAATCCTCATAGATCACACAACAATATCAGCAGCAGCAGAATGAACAATGATATACTCCTCCTCTGCTTCAACTCTGTCATTACTAGCATGGAGCAACCATCAAGCATCAGACCACCAAGATTCCCAACTCTATCAGTCCACCAAGTCCTTGAAACATCACAGTGCGTGGCCCCTAATGAGCTTCAAATTATGAACCAGATCATGCACTAAAAAAGCAAAGCTTGGGTTATTATGCTTAACCAACAAAGCAAACCTACCTTTTACCATCTCACAAAGATCCATCACCTATAGCTGAACTCCTCTAAATACACAATCATTCTTGTACTTCCAGATAGACCACAGCAAAGCCATAGGAATTGTTTTCCAAATCATCCACTCAAGTTTCTTAAATTTAAACCCAACCCACCAATTAAGGAGTCCTGCAATTGAACCAGGTACAACCCACCTTAGACCCTACCAATCCACCAGATATATTTTAGATTGATTGTGAGCATATATAGATTGATTGTATAGGGTTTGTATAGGGTTATTATTTCTTATTTTAGCTTAGGTTTAGGTTTGCTATCTATATTGGTTGCAAATCTTTGTATATTGAGCAATAGTTGAATATACAAGTTTATTTAGAAACTTTACGTGGTATCAACGCAGGTCACGAAACCCTACATCGTCGGTTGAAGAGTGTCAGAGACCCTATTTAATCTAGTCGTCTGATTTGGGCTTCATTGGGTGATCGTCGGAATCACGATCTTTTGTCACCAGAATCGTGAGTCTTTGGTTCAAACTGGTTCGCGATTAATCTCTCTCTCAAACCTGGTTGTCGATTAAAGCTCCTTGCTTCGTGGCTCGTTTGTTCATCTCTTTACCTCGGCTTGGTCTGGTTCTTCTAGTGACCCATCTGGTCGACCTCTGGTTTGTCTCTTTGCTCTCTCGACCTCTGATGTGGTTCGACCTCTTCTTTCTGGTTGACTTGGGTGACCCATCTGGTCGACCTATCTGTTCGATGTGGTAACAGTGCTGCAACTCAGTCTGTCTCTCTCCTTCTGGTTTTCTCGACCTCTATTTGTCTCTCTTGGCTTCTCTCCACTTCAGTCGGTGATCTCTCTCTCTAAGTTTGTTTTGGTCCTTTAACCTGCTCTGGAGTATCTCTTATTACGTTTTGACCATAGTGTATATTTCTGGTTTTGTTTGGACCCATTTGACTTCCAATATTGTGAGTGTGTTCATTGTTCCTGCTTACGAATACACTCATAATGACGGATACCCATCAGCTTTAACCTCATGCAAAGCCTAAGAAGGGGCCGTTGGCATTAGATGAGTATGCCTTCTGTCGTCAGAGAGGCCATTGGAAGTATCATTGTCCCAAGAAGGAACATTTGCCTTTTTGACCTCCCACCAGTTCTGTTGCATCTGCTTTGACTCCTGATCCTGACTTGACTTCCTTGAGTGCTCAAATTAGTCAGCTTCAGCATATACTTCCTACCTCCCAGCCATCTCTGTCTACCTCCATGGTTTCCTTTCTTCATTCAGGTTTGCTTGAGTCTTCTTCAGGTATTACTTTGTCTGTCTGGATTTTTGACTCTGGTGCCTCTCATCATATGACTCCCCATCTCTCCTTACTTCAAAATTGTACTCATCCTCATTTTTGTATTACTGTCAATGTTGCTAATGGGTCTAGTATGTCTGTTATATCTGTTGGGTCTGTCCTATCGTCTGTTATGTCTATTATCTCTATTCTATCTGTCCTTTATGTTCATAAGTTATCTGTTAGTTTATTATCTATCAGTCAGCTTGATGGCTCTGGTTTTGATGTTATCTTTTCTTCTTCTTATTGTTCTGTACAGGATCTGATGTTTAAGCAACAGATTGGGACCGACCATAGAGTTTGAGACCTCTATGTGGTGGAGAGCTTGCATCTGCCTATGGCAACCTCTCCGACTGCCTTTTCTCATTTCAGTTAGATTCTCTGTCTAATCCTTTCTACTTGTGGCATTCTAGATTATGGCATTTGTCGGCTGATCGCTTACGATCTTTAGCTCAGTCTGGTTTATTGGGTAAAGTTTCTCTTAGTGAACTCACTGAATGTCGGAGGTGTAAACTTGCCAAAATGATAGTCTTACCTTTTCCTAAAAGTACTATATCTGATACACTATTTTCTTTAGTTCATACTAATGTTTGGGGCCCTTCTCCTGTTCACACCAAATGGGGTTCTGCATACTATGTGTTATTTGTTTATGACTGTACCTGTTATACTTGGGTTTATCTTATAGCTCATAAGTCCGATTTCTATCAGATATACCGTACCTTTCAGTCTATGATTACGACTTAGTTTGGGTCTACAATTAAAGTGTTACGGTTTGACTTGGGTAGAGAATATTTTTAAAATGAATTCTGTGAGTATTTGGCCAATTTGGGTACCATTCACCAAACTTCCTATACAGATACACCTGCCCAAAATGGTCGAGCCGAGCGTAAACACCGTCATCTTCTTGAGACAACTAGGTCTCTTCTTCTCTCTGCCTCAGTTCTAGTTCCATTCTGGGGGGAGGTAGTTCTTATTGTTACTTTTCTTCTCAACTGCATGCCCACTTCCCTTCTTTCTAGTCAGTCTCCTTGTAAGGCTTTGTTCTCCCAAATTCCTAACTGCTCCCTCCTTCATGTGTTTGGGTCTCGTAAAAATAGGACCAAACTTAGTGCCCGATCTATCCTGTGTCTTTTTGGGTTATAGTCCTACTCAGAAAGGCTATCGGTGTTACGATCCTGTTTCCCGTCGTCTTTATGTCTCCCGTCATGTTTCTTTTCTCGAACGGCTACCTTACTTTCAACTTCCTCCTCTCACCACCTTAGTTTCCAAAGAGGATTTGGTTCATATTGATTCGTTTCCTTCTGAGGTCCCATCTGATGAGTACATTTCCACAGTTCCTCTTGAGCTTGTTCTATCTCCTCCTGCTACACCTTTGGTTGCTTCTCCTCCTTCAGTTTCTTCTCTTCCACTGTTGTTAGTTTATTCTTGTCGCAAGGCTCCTCCTCTACCGGTTGTCTCTACCCCTATTGCTGATCTTCTTACTTCTGACGACTCTGACCCTGTTGCACACCGATATCCTACTCGGGCACGTCATCCTCCAAACAGGTTGGGTTGGTCTAATACATGTTTTTCTGCTTGCTATCGTACTTTTTTGTCTTCTATTCATTCTCTTTCAGAACCTCAGTCTTACAAGGAGGTCTGTCAGAATCCCCATTGGATTCAAGCTATGGAGGATGAGTTGTTTGCTTTACAAAAAACAAGTTCTTGGGAGTTGGTTCCTTTGCCTGCTGGTAAGAATCTGGTTGGTTGCAAATAGGTCAACAAAGTCAAGACTCATTCTGATGGTTCTCTCGAGCGCTACAAAGCTCGTTTGGTTACCAAAGGTTTCTCACAAGAGTATGGTTTTGATTATGAGGAGACCTTTGCTCCTGTTGCCAAGATGACTACTGTCCCTACTTTGATTTCTATCACTGCTGTTCGTTCTTAGCCTTTTTATCATATGGATGTTAAGAATGCTTTTCTTAATGGCCATCTCACAGAGGAGGTTTACATGCGTCCTTCCCCTGGCCTTCACCATTCTTTTGGACAGGTTTTTCGCCTTCGGCGTGCTCTATATAGTCTAAAGTAGTCTCCTCATGCTTGGTATGATCGCTTTCAGACTGCTATTACTGTGCTTGGGTTTCATCCTTGTGCTTAGGACTCTGCTTTATTTCATCTCCACACCTCTACTGGATTCATTGCCTAATTACTGTATGTGGATGATATGATCATCACTGGCTCTAACTTTTCTGCCATCTCTGAGGTCAAGCAGCATCTTTTCACACCTTTGAAACGAAGGATCTAGGCCCCTTGCGGTATTTTCTTGGTATATTGAGGTCGCTTCATCTCCTAAGGGGCCCAAATCCTTCATCTAGAAGGATCTTTTCTACAACTGCTTTGGTTCGGATTCTTCGCTATCTCCAGGGTACTATATTTCAGGGTTTACTATTGTCTTCTACTTCCTCTTTGGACTTGGTGGCTTATGCTAATTCTGATTGGGTTGGTGATGTCACTGATCGCAAGTCCACTTCTGGCTTCTGCATGTTTCTTGGTGATTCCTTGATTTCTTGGAAGAGTAAGAAACAGACTGCTGTTGCGCGTTCCACTGTCGAGGCTGGGTACTGTGCTATGGCTAATACTACTACTGAAATTGTTTGGCTTCGTTGTCTCTTGACTGATCTGGGTGTCCCTCAGTCTTCTCCGACCTCCTTTTACTGTGACAGTCGTAGTGCTATTTAGACTGCCCATATCAATGTCTTTCATGAGTGGATGAAGCACATTGAGATTGATTGTCATTTTGTTCGTCAGCATCTGCAGTCTGGCTTCATCTTACTTCCTTTCGTCTCTTCGACATTGCAACTTGCTGATTTTTTTTTTACGAAAACTCACCACTGTTCGCTTTCAGTTTTTTCTTGGCAAACTCTCAATGTTTTCTGCTAAACCACCTTGAGTTTGAGCGGGGGTGTGAGAATATATGTTAATTATAGAAATATATTTTAGATTGATTGTGTACATATATAGATTGATTGTATAGGGTTTGTATAGGGACATTATTTCCTATTTCAGCTTAGGTTTAGGTTTGCTATATGTATCAATTGTAATCTTTGTATTGAGCAACAATTGAATATACAAGTTTATTCATAAACTTACAGAATCCTGGATAATCCAAATCCAAATACCAGTCAAGCCCAGCATATCTATTTCTTTGTATACATGAAGTTGTTCAATTATGAATTTTTTTAATAAAATATTTTTATTTTTGAACTTAAACTAATTTGGTACTTTATTTTTTGATCAAATTTTAGGAGACCATATTGCCAACTTTGCATAACTTTACCATGGAAAATACCTGTCCAACCAAACTTATAGAATTTGTAGTTGTTATATATATATTAGGATCTTGCTACAATATATTTCACGGTGAACTTAATTATATTTAGTTTTGTATCTTTAAAACAGCCATGGAAGTTTCAACTTCTTCTGAGGTTGACTTTCAAATTCCAGCCAATTCCCACATACCACTTTCTATTCCATTTGGGGATGAAGTCGAATCAGCCATTTCAAGGTTTACAAGGTAAGTTAGTAGAAAAATATTGGGTTAGGAAGTATTCTTATGTGGGTTTTATTTATTTATTTATTTGTGTAGTTTTTTTTTTTTTTTTTGGATAAATAAATTAATTTCTGTAGTTTTATGTTTACAACTTATCTATGAAAGGCAAAAGAATATTCATCAATGTTTTTTCTCTACTTATTAGTCCACATGTGTCGTGCTCAGTGTTTCATTTTTATCCCATGTTTGGATAAAGAGGGTTGTGTAGCTTGAAAATCCTTGAATATGCAAATAACTGCTAGGGTATTTATAGCGATTCCGATTTTTCCTTTCTGTATCTATTGTATTCCGGACTTGGGTTCCGTGGAGTTGGTGGTTGTATACCTTGTTGTCATCCTTTAATTCCGTATGTTTGAGTTTTGGGATGTGTTGGGCGTCTTTCAAATAGGTAGGTTGAGTTTTGGTCTCAAGTGTAGTTGCCCAGGTTTTTGGTGTTACGCTCGAGCAGGTCATTCTGAACTCGAGCGGAGTTTGGTTTTTGGTTGTCCGCTCGAGCGGGCCTTATTGCGCTCGAGCGGGGTTTACACACTCCCAGTACTTCATGCCTCTGCAAAACTTCTGCAGATGTGTTTTTCACGCTCGAGCGGGTTGCGCTCAAGCGGACCTTTTGGTGCTCGAGTGGGTAGTGTTTTGTCTGTGAAAGTTCTGGGAGGGGGAAATCTATGCTCGAGCAGACTGGTTTTCACGCTCGAGCAGATGTATTTTATTCTTGTGTCTTGGCACTCGAGCGGGCTTTCTTGCGCTCGAGCGTGTCCAGATTTTGTGCTTGACGCTCGAGCGTTCTATTCTCCGCTCGAGCGGGTCATACGTATATCAGTTGGCAGCTGGGCATTTTTGAATCACTTTTTACACTTCCTCTCTCTCTCTCTTACTTTTCCAAAATCGATTTTGAGAGTTCCTCTCTTTAGAATCTCCCTTCTCTCTAGGGTTTGATCTAGCTAGAGTGTCCCACTACCTTGTTGTCTTTGCAAAAGGTGTATTGATCGTCGAGAGCTTCGTTTTGATCCGAAAAGTTTGAAATTTGGAGCACTTTGAGTTTGGTCTCCTTCTCCATTTGAGCTCTAACTTCGAGGTAGGGATATCCTACTCCATCTTATGAGCTTTGTCTTTGAATTTTGGCATTTTGATATGTTGGAGGTCGTTGGGTAATTTTGTGAAAGTTTGGGGTCATTGTGTAATTTTTCAAAAGATGGGTTTTAAACATATAAACCTTTATGTATTTAATACATTGGAAAATGGACTCGATGTTGGATTATTGATGAAAATGGAACCTTAGGGTTGGTGTTGTGATTATGGGAAAAGGCCCTAATTGTTGATAAATTAATTTGTATAATTAATTTTGGGAAATGAGAAATTGAATAGGAAATATTCAAATCGGAAAGGTATGGGATTAAAGGGTGGAGTTGGATTAATTTATCGCTCACTTAGGCAAATGTTGATATGTTATCCATTTGATGCATTTATTTTCCTGTTTATAGATAATTGCTTTGGGCTATCGGTGGAGGATAGTCTTGATTGTTGTAGACAATGCATGATGATTAGGCAAACTAAAACTAATCAATGGAATGTGTCATCGAATATGACGGTTGGAATAATACATTAACCTTATGTATTGATTGGTTGTGTGTATGATAATTGTTTATATGCACTATGTTGTGTGGGAGGAGATAGGGGATGTACTCCACGGTTTAGGGGAAGATAAGGGATGGACCTCTAAACCGGAAGTTGTTTTCCATTGATACAGCACTACAATGTGTATCATATGTGAAGTATGGAAGTGTTTTTGTTATATTGATACAGCACTAAAATGTGTATCATTTGTGAAGTATGGAAGTGGTATTATGTGTTATGATACAGCACCAAAATGTGTATCCATCATGAATTGCGAAAGTATTTTAGTAATGAGATATAACCTCATTAAGTTGCTTGGCCAGGTTCTGAGCCTTGTTTTCAAACTTAAAGTTGAGTAAGAAATGGAAAATGTAATATGACATGAGTTGGAGTATAAGTGTGAACCATCTATCGAATGCTATCATTTTAATCATTGTTTATAGTTGGTTTAGTATATTTCTGCTGGGTTGTGGCTCACCCTATATGGGACATTATTTTCAAGTACAGGTAACATGCCACCTCCAAGGACGTAGCTTCGGAGGCTTGAGGCTATTGGATTCTTTTAATGTTTTGTTGTATTACATGTATATTAAGCCAAGGGCTTTCTTTGTATAGAGTTAGCACTCTCTTTTTGTAACCAAGTGTTGACTTAGAAAGTTGTAAACCCATAGGGCATTTACTTTTGATGTCAACATGTAATACATTTTGTAAAGACTACTCTGATGGAATATATTTATGCTTTATTCTCTTATGTCTAAGCATGCTATTGTTGGTTGATTTATGGGTTTATTTTGAGGGCGTTACAGTATTACCAATAAATAGGGCTACAAACAAATCAAACAGTTCATGAATAGCTCGAGCTTAGGTCATTTAATGCTCTTTTGAATATGGCTCGTTTGCTAAATGAATGAGTTTGAGCAAAATTTTTAGGTTCATTTATTAATCAAGTTGAGCTCAAGTAGACCAAAACTTGCCTCATGTAGCTCGTGAACACAATGCTATATAAATTAGTATTCATTTTTAATAATATTTTTTCATTAATTTAATTTATTGCGGTATTTATGTTTGGAGTTTTCGCTAATTTACATATTTAATTGATAAAACTAACAATATGAGCATTACTTACATTTTGCACATAATCTTCTTCTTTTTCTTTTTTTTTTTTCCCCCTCTTAATTTGCATGTTAATTTAAGTTTTAATTTTCTTTTAATGCTCAAGCTTGACCTTAGCTCTTTTAGGTAATCGAGCTGAGTCTAGCTGAGCTTGAGTTTCATAAATACTAGATGAGTCAAGCTCGAGCTCGACTTTTTAAGCTCCATTTAAGCTCAACTCGAACTCGAGCTCAACAAATTTTCAACAAGCCAAGCTCCAACATCCCAAAGCTCGGCTTGATCCATTTGCATTCCTATTTGTAAGGAACTCATTGCTCCTTTAAGCGTTTCAAGAAATGGGCAAGGGGCACCACATTAGCGCTCGAGTGTAGTAAAAAAAAGGCAAGGGTCTTAGCGTTTTACTAAACTAGCGCAGGTAAAGAAATTAGTCTAGGATTGCAGGTATAGATCAGCAATGTTAAATTAGTAAATATTATGATTAGAAAAAAAGAATATAGGATGTTTACAAGAAACTAAATTGTAACAATGTAGTAACGATGTAAAAGAAAAAGTTAATGAAATTTGTGTATAAAATTTACTAGGTGTGAAATCAGTCCGGTTTTGCATTTTTTTTGTATAGAACCGGTAAAATCGATTTTCTACACTTACGGCACCAAACAAACCGACGAGAACAGGTAAACCGGATTGGACCGGTAAATTCGGTTTCGGTTTGGTTCGATGCAGTTTATCAGTTTGGGCATTTGTTTTTTTAAAAAAAAATTACCTTTATTTTTTTAAAAAAAAGGGTAAATTACAAACACACCCCCTGAGGTTTACTTAAATTACAAATTACTCCCTGTGGTTTTAAAAATTACATTGTGCCCCTTAAGGTTTTTAATTTTTTAACAAATAGGTCATTTTATTAATAAATCATCAAGTTAATTAATAGTTTTTAGTAATGTTAAAATTTTATTTCAATTAATAATTTAGATAATTTTATTATTGTATAGATGAACAATTAGAAATTTCATTTTTTCAATTAATTCTGTTAAATAAAAAATTATGACAGGGAGGTATTTGTAATTTTCCAAACCACAGAGAGCAATTTGTATTTTAAACAAATCTTAGGCGGTGTATTTGTAATTTGTCCTAAAAAAAAAAGATTGATCTAATTAAGATATAAGGCAACAAACAACAACGTAATTGCACCAAGACTAATTTATGAAATATCAAATTCAACAATACTAAGAGGCAAGGTTTTGAAAAGCGGTTGCTGTTACCGTAACCATTTTGGTGACGCAGTAGTAGTTGCGGGGTGTAAAGACCGTAGCGTAATAGTTGCGGTAACTGGAACCGTGATTTTTTTTTTCCGCACAATTTGAAGAAAACTTACCGATACGCATATATATATATATTCAAAATCACATTTATTGGGATTTAATATAAATTTTTATCAATTTTTGCTAATTTTTAAGTATGATACAATATATTTCATATTTTCAAATAACTATAAAAGGAGTTTTTTATATTTTATTTCAATAGTTAATGATTTTAGGAATAATTGATTTTAAATTTCTACAAATTATTTTTTACCAATACTTGAACTAAATGAATAAAAAATATTCACAATTATTAAATGAAAGGATTATAAAATAAAATTTGTGCCATAAATTATAAAAAAAATTTATATAAGATTTTTTCTTTGGACTTGGATCACTTGAGTATTTGTTCTTTTTTTGTACGCTTTTGTTTTTTTTTTTTTTTTTTTGTTGAGAAAATGAAGCTATTCAGAATATTGTAAAAATGTATAACGGTGTTTAACAGACCGTTACGGCCATTATGGTACCACTACGGCCGTTATGTAACGTCAAAACGGCTGTTACACATGTGAATTTCCGTCACACCGCTATAGCGGCCGTAACATATGGCAATAACCACCACAGTCGTTACATAACGGTTGCAACCGCTTTTTAAAACCTTGGTAAGAGGTAACTCTTGTATATTATTTGAATGTTCGGTAAATTCGGCATAATCGGTAAATTCGATTCAATTCGGTTTGGCGTGAAATCTCCAAAACCAAACACTGAACCAAATTGCAGGAAAAAAAAATATCAACACAAACTGACTGTTTGGCAGTGCAGAAAACAGACCGAATACCAGTTGGTGCGGTCGGTTTGTTCGGTGTAGAATTGCAAATGCAATCACTTCCCATACAGCACTAACCTTTCTAACACTACCATCATCCAAAGAACACTCAATATTTGACATAAAGAAATTAAACAAAGTAGGGCACCTACCTTCCATTGTAATGATATCTTTCCAGATCCTGGATGAATTATATGAAGACATGCCAAAAGGAAGCCAGGAGTTGTTCACATTGCCTGATTTGCTGCAGATAGTTCTCTTCAAAAGAGCATTCCTTTGTGTGCCAAATCTCCACCACCATATCATCAAAAGACATTCAATTCATTTCCCTGATTTTTCTGATTCCCAATCCTCCAACCTCTTTACTTTCTGTAACACTTTCCCATTTGTGGTATACAAATGTGATCATTATAGCATTATTGCTCTTTTTTTAATGCAAAGTGTTACAATATAGCAAAGGGAGAAAAACAAAGTATTACAATATACCAACAAGAGTGAAATAGAAGAGTTCTGGAGAGAATAGAATATCAGTACATGGTCTAGGCTTTCTTCTAGTTGTACTCCAGTGCTTCATGAATAAATAGGGCTACAAACGAAGCAAATAGTTGATGAACAGCTTGAGCTTAGGTCATTTAAAGCTCTTTTGAATATGGCTCGTTTGCTAAATGAATGAGTTCAAACAAAAATTTTCAATTCATTTATTAACCAAGTTGAGCTCAAGTAGGCCAAAGGTTGCCTCGTGTAGGCTCATGAACACATATGTTATATAAATTAATATTCATTTTTAATAATATATTTTCATTAATTTAATTTATTTCGGTATTTATGTTTGAATTTTTTGCAAATTTAAATATTTGAAAAATAAAACTAACAGTAATATAAGCATTACTTTACATTTTGCACATTCTTCTCTTATTCTCTAAATTTGTATGTTAATTTAAGTTTTAATTTTTTTCAAAGCTCAAGCTTTGCCTTGGCTCTTTCAAGTAATTGAGTTGACTTAAGCCGAGCTTGAGTTTTGCAAATATTAGATGAGTCGAGCTTGAGCTCGACTTTTTAAGCTCCACTTAAGCTAGGCTCAAACTCGAGATCAACAAATTTTCAACAAGCCAAGCTTCAACATACCAAAGCTCGATTTGATCCATTTGTAGCCCTATTTGTAAGGAACTCATTGCTGCTTTAAGTGTTTCAAAAAATGGGCAAGGGGCACCGCATCAGCGCTCAAGTGTAGTAAAAAGAAGGCAAAGGTCTTGGCGTTTTACTAAACTAGCATGGGTAAAGAAACTAGTCTAGGATTGTAGGCAAGGTTTTAAAAAGTGGCCGCAACCGTTAAGTAACGCGGTTACATAACGATTGTGGTGGTTACCGCCACCCGTTACAGCCACTTTTACGATGTGATTGAGATTCACAGGTGTGTCGGCCGTAGCGGCCGTAACAGTGTCGTAAAAGCCTATTACATACCGTTACGTAACAGTTCCGAATTGTTTCTTTCACAAAAAAAAAAAAAACTAAAAGAAAAAAAAAACTAAAAATGGGGGGAAGAGGGATAGAGAGAGAAGATGAAAGATGGAGGCGTAAGAGATAGAGAGAGAGAGAGAGAGAGAGAGAGAGAGAGAGAGAGAGAAGAGGGAAGATGAAGAACATGTTATTGATTTGTTAAAATGGTAAGACCTATTTTATTCTATTCAGCTACTATCACTCAACCTTTTTGTTTGTGTGTATCTATCTATATATTGTTTGATGATGATGATGATAATAATAATAATTGTAACGCCCTCAAAATAATACACATAAACCCAACATGTATGACATCCATAGACAAAGGAGAATGAAGCATATTTCCATTTATCAGAGTATTTAGTACAAAAGTAAATGCCTTACTAGCTTACAAACTTTCCAAGTCAACACTTGGTTTCCACAAAAGAGAGTTCTAACTCTTAACAGATTAAGCCCTAGGCTTGAATTACATGTAATACAAAAGATAACTACACAAAAATAAGCCTCTAGCTTTCAAAATTTCCCAAGCCACATCCTTGGAGGCAGCATATCACCTGCACCTGAAAATGATGTCCCATATAGGGTTAGCCAACGACCAGTAGAGATATGCTAAACATAATATGAACAATAACTAAAACATTAGCTTTTGATAAATGTTTAACTCAAATAAGCAGACGTACATCTTTTCCATAACCAATCCATATTCATAGATACATATATATCGATCCTTTTTCGTTTCATTACCCAAACCAATTCATAGATATGGTTCTCGATTCATCCAAACAATTTATAACGAGACTACAACTCACATCATTAACATTTTCATACTTCAATTCAAAACGAGACTACAACTCATATCAATAATACTTCAACACTTCAATTCATCTACGTTATGCAAATGTAATCAAGATTTTGAGACTTTCACCCTGGATACTCCGGCCAACTTAATTTTCATTAGAATCCATCCCCTATCTCCTCCCAAACTGGTTTGAGAGTACATCCCCTATCTCCTCCCAAACCATGGAGTACATCTCCTGTCTCCTCCCAAACAACATATATATGCAATGTATTTAAACACTTATCATATACAATGATCAAGCAAAGCACATATTCAATGTGTCATTCCATCCGTCATATCCAATGACATACTCAATTGATTAGTTTTAATTCACCTAATTATCATGCAGTGTCTACAACAATCAAGACTATCCTCGACCGATAGCCCAAAGCAATTATTTCTAAATAGATAATAAATTATAAAACAGATAAATTATCTACAATTTCAAGGTGAGTGATTAATCAATCCAACTCCACCATTTCATCTCATAATTACCCAATTTCATTATTTCCAAACCAATTTCACATTCCCATAATTAATTTCATTAATCACTCAAATGACCCAATTTAACCCAACTAAGACATTTTTCCCATTTTCTCAACATTGACCCAAAGGTCCAAATATCATCAATAAACATCAACAACTTCATTTTAAGACCCATATACACATGTATAGCTCAAAAGAACCAAAACCCCTCTTTATACATTTCAAGTTTTGAAATCCTAACACCCAAAATTTCCCAAGACAACATTAAATCAAAATGACCACATGTTTATGTCAAAGGTCATAAATATGAGTAGTTATCCCTACCTCAAGTGAAGAGACTCAAAGGAGATGAAGGCAAAAACTCAAGATGCTCAGATCACCAACTTTTTCAAATCAAAACAAAGGCCACGCCAAGCTCCACACTTTTTACAAAGAGACTAGGGTGGAAGATCACTAGAGCTAGATGATTTCGTAGAGAGAAGATGTATTCTAGAGAGAGGAGCTCTCAAATGAGGGTTTTGAAAAGCTAGAGAGAGAGAGAGAGGGTCGAAAAAGTGGTTCAAAAAGCTTCATCTCAGACTGATATACATCGCAATCCGCTCGAGCGTGGAACGCCTCGCTTGAGCGTCAGACACAGACTCCCGCTCGAGCATGAATAGCGACGCTCGAGCGTCGAATGCACACTTCCAAAAGTTCTGCAGACGAAGGTCCCCGCTCGAGCGTGAAAGTGGAAACTCAAGCATCCGATGACCTGCAGGAAAAGTACTGAAGGTGGAATAATCCCGCTCGAGCGTCAAACTGCCCGCTCGAGCGGAGGAGCAAATGCAAAAGGGTTCGCTCGAGCGTGAAAAGCCCCGCTCGAGCGTGGAGGCCAAAATCTGGGCATCAACTCTATGTTTCTAAACTCAACCAACCAGTTTCAAACTTGCCCAACACAATCCAAAACTCAAATACAAAGAGTAAAGGGTGGAAACGAGAATAAGACAACAACACACATCCACGGAACCGAGTCTAGAATACAATAAACAATGAAAGGAAAACTGGGATCGCTATAATAATAATAATAATAATAAGTATGGTCATTATCTATTTGACTTGATTAAAATATATATATATATATATATTTAAGCTGATATTTATTCTCTTACTTTTGTCAATGTTTGTTTTATATATAATAGTTAGTGATTGATTTTTTTGTAAAATATCTAGAAAACATAATAACTATAATTATAAATTAATACATATTTTATACATTTCAATTTTTTTTGATTAGTTTATTTTATTTTTATTTACAGGTTATACAAAAAGTGAATGAATATTCAAGTGATCCAAACCCCCCCGCCAAAAAAAAAAAATTCTTTATAATTTATTTTTTAATTTTTATATGATTACATTAGCATGTATAATTTATTTTTTAAAACTATTCAAGTTAAAATTTGCATATGCTTCTACAAGTATAATAATTAAAAATAATAATTTTATACATCTAAATCCAATATATATATATATATATTTTTGCCACAAGCGTAATATGGATTTATGACATATAAAGTTAGTAATTATTAAAATAAAATATAAAAAACTCAATTTTTAGTGATTTAAAAATATGAAATATATTGGACGATTTGAAATTGATTTTTAGTGATTTAAAAATATGAAATATATCGCATGAACTCAATTTTTTGATCAATATTTATTTTAAAACCTAGTAAATATGATTATGGAAAAAATATATGCGTATCACTAAGTTTGTTTTTTCAAATTGTGCAAAAAATAAAAAAATTCATGATTCAGGTTACCGCAACCGTTACGGTATGGCTATTACACCCCGCAACTACAATCACGCTACCACCACTGTTACGGCGACCACAATCGCTTTTCAGAACCTTGATTGTAGGTATAGATTAGCAATGTCGAATATACAAAAACTAATAGGTAAAACTTAAAATTAGTAAATATTATGATTAGAAGAAAAGAATATAGGATGTTTACAAGAGACTAAATTGTAAGAATGTAATAACAATGTAGAAGAAAAAGTTAATGAAATTTGTGTATAAAATTTACCATACTGGAAAAGATAGACATAGACATGATGTAGTAATAATTGTAATGAAGCATCTTAAAGATAGGTAGAAAAATATTGTTTTATAGAATGTATAAAATTGAAAAACAAATGGTGAAATCTAAAAAGTGAGGAATTAGAACTATTTCAGGATAAAATGTTTAAAGAACCAACGTAAAGTTTGGAAGGTGATATACTTAAATTTTGCTTAGTCCTTGACCCAAAATGCACTCTCATTTTAACAAGCTCTGGAATGAGATTCCAATTGGGTTGTGTATCCTCAAAGACAAGCTTGTTCCCAACATTCAGAATTGTCCACAAAATTGCAAATGGAATCACTTTCCATATAACACTAACCTTTCTAACACTACCATCATCCAAAGAACACTCAATATTTGACACAAAAGAAATTAAACAAAGTAGGGCACCTACCTTCCATTGCAATGATATCTTTCCTGATCCTGGATGAATTGTATGAAGATGTGCAAGAAAAAAGCCAAGAATTATTCACCTTTTTTGATTTGCTGCATATAATTCTCCTCCAAAGAGCAATCCTTTGTGTACCAAATCTCCTCCACCATATCATCAAAAGACATTCAATTCATTTCCCTAATTTTTCTGGTTCCCAATTCTCCAACCTCTTTATTTCTTGTAACACTTTCCCATTTGTGGTATACAAATGCAATCATCATAGCATTATTGCCCCTTTTTAGTGCAAAGTGTTACAATATATCAAAAGGAGAGAAACAAAGTATTACAATATACCAAAGAGAGTGAAATAGAAGAGTTATTGAGAGAATAGAACATCAGTACATGATCTCGGCTTTCTTCTAGTTGTACTCTAGTGCTTCATGATTTAGACTTGTTATCTTCTTCAATAGTTCATGTATTTTACATATATATACAATTTTCTATACATTCATTCAGAGAGTATAATAAATGTTTCGGAGTGTGGTTCTGTTTTGTAGTAGTTGATTAGGGTTCCCTTGCCTAGTTCAGATATGAATGCATCTGATCTTAATCCTATCTTTCATATGACACCTCGTGTAGTTTTTTGCAATCTGACGCTGGATCAGAAGTCGGTTCACTTCCATTGATTTCGAGCCTTGAAGGTCTAGGAAAACTACAATCTGTTAAAGGAATGACTATTCGAAACGCTTTTGAATTGATGGACAGAGCCAAACCGATTTAGGTGCCTTATTTTCCTTATAATCAGTGTTTTGAAACATTTGTTCTTCTCTTGCACTTGGACAAGATCCATTTCCCACTTGGGATTGCATTAACTCTTGAATCATGTCCTAAAAGACATTATGCTTTCAATGATGAGTAGCAATTAATGATACGAGGTACACTCACAACCAAGGTTTTAAATAGCACAACCAAGGTAATCGATGACACAGCAATAAAAATTTAAAAATCATACGCTGTGAAAAGAACTGCATAGTAGTGAACTGGCCTGACATATCATCTCTGAATCGGGTCATGAATCCACTATGAAGCGATACATTTCACGAACCGATCGATATGCATGCGATTTTTATTCCCACTGGTATACCAAATAGTACACACATTAATGTGTAGTATTTGGGTGTTATTATTTTATTTTATTTTTTCGGTATACCGGAGTCTATCTTTATTAAAGGCCAAAAAACCAATTCGTATCAGCTAGTATTGGTATGTATCATTCAATATTTAAAATCATGCCCACAACAACATTTTCCAAAGTCATCATTGTTGAATCCTTTTGAATCATTTATATGACCAACTTGCCCATCATTGTTGAAAAAATGTTTGATTTAGGTTTGAATAGAAAGGATAAAAGACCCTTAATAAAATCACACAAAGAACATAAGGAATATTATTTGCTAATCTTTTGAATTAGGTAATCACGTGATAAGGAGTTTAAAGTTTTAAACGGTTATTGTCATGAAAATGATTTTCATCAATTTATGTCCTCTAAATCTATTATGCCCACTTTGTATGTAGAATTTGCTTAAGGATGTTGCAACTAATGTAGAGATGTGGAATGCTTTTCTAAACAATAAAGAAGTTAAGGAATTCTTGCGGCAGCTGGAGATAGGTTCACGAATGCATTTATTTATTAATGGATTCCACCATCTTTTCTTATCATAATTGGTTTACCATCTTAGTTGTCAACAATGTATTTGTTTAATGGATTCCAACACTCATGTTTATTACCAATGCAGTACTTAACACGCATGAGATGTTAAGCAAAACATGATACAAAATATAATCATTGTAGTAATATTGTTAAAATAATTGTACATCTTTCATAATACATGTTACGAAGGGAAAGAGAAGAAAAATGGCAAAAGATATTATTCTCACAGAATGAAAATCATAACCAAATCCTACATTAGTTTATCTATATATACTAATCTAACAAAAATATCTATCTAACTAACCAACTGAGTTTGTTACATTTCTATCTAACAAATATCTAACTAACAAAAATATAGAGTCGCAGGCTGCAGCCTTGTAATAAAGCTGCAACCTTAGCATTGCTTCTGCAGTTTCTTGTGTTGCTAATCAACTTTAGCAGTCGTGGCCTATGTTACATGAACTCTTCAAAATAAATCAAATACCCGCGTCGGACACCCGACACTCAGACAAAGGTATGGGATATGTGTTGGATACTTTTCAACAGACACTTCTTATATAATTATATGTAACACTATTATTATATGTACATATTGTTGTATAATTGCCAGGAATGCCTTTTTAACACTGTAAGTTATATATAGCATCATTTTATCTCACATACCTGCTTAAAAATATAAAAATATGATATTTTTTTGCTGAGTCCGTGTATCCTTAAATTTATGGTTTGACAAGTCTAACTTGTAGATACATATTCGCACCCAACACCCGTACCTGAGTCCATGTAACATAGGTTGTGGTTGCAGTTACAGCCTCGATCTTAGTGTCCTTGGTCTGATCTACAATCTTTCAACCATTGTCTGAGCCATGAACTGTGCAAGGTACAATTAGGCTTGTCTTAGTTTAATTAAATATTAATCACATCAACAAAACCTAGGATGATCGATAGAAATCGAACCTTAAACTAATCCTCCATGTCTGGGACCTTTACTATATATCATGCTAAGATGAATTTTTGCTTTGATTATATTTTGTTTTCTCCAAAGTGGTTGATTAATTTTGGCTCATTGGTCTCATATATCCTAACATTATTTATTATTTGATGAAAATGTGGACTCGTTTGTGTCTACTACTAGTAGTTACAAAAAGGAAAAAGTTATGGAGTCTAAAAACAAATATAAAAATTTATTAAAAAATAAAGTGTGTGGTGTAAATTCAAACTTAGTGTAATGAAATCACATCCAAAATAAATTTAGGTTCATTTCAAAAAAAATATTTTTTGACATTTTTTAAGTGATTTTTTTGTGCTATGTAATATTATTGTTACAAAAATATCATAAGAAGAGATAGTGAAATATTTTCTCACTCAGAGGCAAGAAGGAGCAACAACTCACAGACACGGCATTTGCTACAATTAGCAACAATCTTCAGGTCTCTTTGATTCATTGTATTTACTTTTATTATTTTAAATATCGATCGATATGTATTATAATTTATATCAACTTATACATATCAATTTTTAAGTTCTTGATATTGATCAATTGATAAATATCGACTTTTTAAATTTCTCGATATTGATACATTTTAGTTCACTGATGGTAATAAAAATTAGGGCAAAATACAGTCATTGCCCTTGGTATATAAATTTTGGTCATTGTAACTCTAATTGCTTGATTTTACTTTGACTTTGTCACATTTTGTCAATTTAGTCAAATCATAACAATATTTAGAAATTAGATTGAAATGAAAAAGTAAACTAGTCAATTTATTCTCATCAGAATGGTTGGGGGTTTGGCTTCCAATTTTGAAATGGTCCATTTCCTTTTGAATGGGCTATTTTGCTTTTGATGTCTATTCAATTTCTTAACGAATATTATCAATTGGACTAAGTTGATTTAATTTGAAAACTTAGAGGGACCATTATTATAATTGGGCCTAAAAATTATATGCATGTAGACTAGAAAAGTGGGATGGTGCACATCTAAAATGAATCTAGTCTACACATCTAAAAGTTGTTGTTTAAGTATTTTTTGGGCTATGCAATATTATTGTTACAAAAATAAAAACAATGCCCAAATAGTACACATAAAAGTGGGATGGTTCATGTATTCATTTTTAGCAAACTTTTTTTCATATTTTTTTCCATGCCTTTTTTTTCTAGATTAGATGCATCTAAAACATCAAAAAACAAAACAAAACCAAAAAAAAAAAAAAAAAACAAAACAAAACAAACAAACAAACAAAAAACTAAAATATGAAAAAAGTTCACCAAAGAGCAGAAAATTCGTCTAAAAACAGTTTTTGAAATGTCAAACAAAATAGAAAACTTGTATTTGAAGTAATTTTTTGGGCTATATAATATTATTGTTACAAAAATATCCTTAAAAAAAGTAGTGAATATATTATCTCACCTCTTCAGGTGCCAACAATGTAGTGACATATTTGAGCAGCAACCAGCAGACGGACAACAACCTCTCCAGTCAGTAATGGTCATCAGGTCTTTCTAACTTCATTGTATTTCCTATGATTTTAAACATTGAATGATGTTTAATATCGGTCGATACATGTTGATCTTTTTGTTTCTCGATTTGATACATTCCAATTTTCCAATTGATACATATAGATTTTTTCATTTCTCAATATTGATACATTCCAGGTTAGATACTTGACACTTAATTAAAGATATGAGATATGTAGTTTAGTTGAGACTCCAAAACCAGCTTCAAACTGAAGGGCCAGGTACGTCAGAGCGAGGGTGTAATCAATGGAGAGAGGAGGGTGGAAACCGGTCATTCGTAGAAGAAAGGTAGGCTTGCAAGGAAATCGAACAGTGAATGCAGGTTTGTATACACTGTTTGTGGATGATCTACCAAACTCTATGGATCCTAAGAGTTTGTACTCTCTGTTTGGAAAGTTCGGAGTTGTTAAGGATGTGTTTATCCCGTCAAAGCGAAGGAAAAGCTCAGGAACATGTTTTGGTTTTGTGAGGTATGAGTGCAAGGTAGCCGCTAATATGGCGATTCAAAAGGCGAACGGACTATGGTGTGATAATAAGGCAATAAGGGTGAAGCAAGCAGATGTCCAGAAATCAGAAGGCATAGGGGGGAAGGCGCGTCCTACATGGGTTAATAGGTTAATGAGTGGGGTGCAGAAGGTATTTCCTCAAGTTGGAATGCAGAGCCATCAGAGACGGTCCTATGCAGCGGCTGTGAAGCACAATACTGTCTCTCGGAATAATAAGTTGGTAGTTCAAGCAAAAGAGGCTGGTATTGAATGGTTGCTTGTTAGCCTGGTGGTCACCCTGAAAGCAGCTGTGTCATTTCCCGATTTTAAAGCCGAGGTTAAGGAGCGAATGAAAGAAGTTAGAGTCAGAAGTGGAGGTGGTAACTTAGCTACCTTAACCTTCTCATCAAAGCAACATATGCACGAGGAAAGAGTGCGTATGGATGCATGGATCTCGCGGTGGAGTGATTCTATAACTGAGTGGGGGAAAGGAAAATCCATCCCAACCGATCGATGTGTTTAGATTTATTGTATGGGCGTATGTAGACGTCCCCCGAACGCCCCGGGAGGGTTAAGTCCCGTTCCGTTCATATTGGGTTCACTACAGTTCGGACTCAATTTGTGTCGGTTCTAAATCTGAACCAAAGAGTCCAAATCCGGCAAATCGTTTTGAAGAAAAACAGATTTTGAAAGAAGTGCCAAACATGGACTGCTTTGCCAGATACAGAGTCGCCACCTAAATATTTTTAAAATGGGAAATTTAGGAAACCCTGACTCGGTGCCGAAGGCCACGTGTCCGTCATCACCAAAGTGGTCTTGGCTCGGGAGCTTGGGTACGATCGAGGAAGGTCAGCTATGAGCACCCCTTTCGCCCGGTCCGAAGACCGGCCTCTACTAACCGTGATATCTGATTTTGAAAACTTTATGCATTCTTATTCCAATTATTAGCCTAGAATTACTATGTTATGCGCACAGCAAACAAGTATAGACTAGATTGCCTAATTTGGAAACAAACATTGCATATCCGTTCGTTTTGAAAACGCTTTGGAATTTGCTACTCGCAAGTAGGCTAAAACACGGATTTCAACGAGTTTTCCAACTCAAGCAATCCAACCTCCACCCACAGGCATTCAAACAATTTATCTCACATAAGCATTTAGCCACATGGTAAGCCTACTGTCATGTTAACATTCACACGCATGCGAGATGCTAAAACATAAATACTTACATCGTACTCCGTGCCAAAACAAGAAACCAGTTAGCAAAACATGCATGACCTAGTTTATGTTAAGTGACTAATGCATCGCATACGGAATGTAATCTAGACAGGCTCGGCTATCCTAAGCATGGCACATGAAATGCAACAACTATCACGCATTCAATTTGGAATTAAAAGTACGATGCAGTTTGTATGATGTACCGAGCTCGATGTATGTAAACAAATGCATGAATGCACGCATGCATTGCATAAGGTATGCTAAAATAGACGTGCCCTAATCTACCATTGTAAGCAGGTAAATAAAAGGGAGAAAGAAATGGGGGTTGGAAGACATACACCCACTCACACACACTTATTACAAATTTGCCCTCGCTCGGAGGGACCAAAAGAATAATACAAATTAATTAACTACGCAAGCTAATTAATTATTACAAATTAACTAAATTAATTAACAAATTAACTAAGTTAATTAAAGCAGTAAACGCCTCGGGAAGAGGGCTCAAATGCAGCGCGCGCTCGGAATTGGCTCGGAATCGCACTGCCATGCACGGATTGCCTCTGTTTCCCCTGCTATCCTCCTCTGAAAATTGCCAAAGTCCCAGGAGTGCCTCTCAGGGCACTGGGGAGTACCACCGGCTGGGGTAGAGAACCACCGGCTGAAGAAGGAGGCCATCGGCACTAGATGAAGTTATCGGTTGGAAATTGACTGCCGGTCGGCACTAAATAGTGCCAGTCGGCACTTAACACCTGCAGAACCTGCAACCCACAGCAGCAGAGGACAACAACATGCATGGCAATGTGATTCAAGGTATTTATGCACTATACACACCCCTTATCATGTTATTGACTCAAAGGGGCATGTGCCTCGATTCCCGGACCACCAATCGCGCATTTCCATGCATGATGGCCCTAAGAACCAAGAATGTAACTTTGATTTCAAATGCATGCAATGCAAACAAGCAAACAAGGGTGCTCAAACCTCTATCATGACTTGGTCAAGAGGCTTAGCATGCATGTCGATGCAATGAAGTCCTAAACATGTCAACTAGTATGCAATATGGCAATACAATGCAATCATGCAAGTAAGCATACAAGACAAGCATGCGAATCAATGGAAGGATGGTCTTATACATGAATTAGGCAACTCAAATAGTCCTAAAATCAGTGGCCAAAATGCTAAGTCAAGAGGGCCAAACACACATGCACACATGTATAAGTTAAGGCACCAACACTTAAGCATAATTAAGCAACTCTTAAACACATCTAAGAGGCACAAACATGGACTATTAGCATACATGAAAAGCTCTGAAATCATGCAAAACATGGTGCCAAACCAAGCTAAACAAGACCAAACAAAGCATGCAAATAGCCCGAGTGCTTGAAGCAAGGTAATGAGGCTTTGAACCACACTTGACAAGACCAATCATGGCAAGACTCGAGCAACCAAAAACAGGTTTTCAGCATGTGAAAATACACCCAAAACTCACACTCATGGCATCCTAAAAGCTCTAAACACACAAGCATGCACAAGGCACCCTTGAATGCATAAAAGGACACACCCTTAAAGCATGAAGGAGATGACAAAAATGAACATGTGAGCATGGATTAGGGTCTGAAATAGCATGTAAGAGGGTTCCAAACCCTTGAAATCATGGAGGCAATGCATCCTACACATGGACCTACTTGAAGCATGCAAGCTACAATGCAAAGGGGCTATACAAAGCATGCCAAGATTGACCCAAACAACCTAGGACAGACCTTATACATGGCAAAACAAGAACATTTCCAGTTTATGACCAGCCACAAAAATAGAAGCAAGATAGGCTAACAAAGCATGCAAAATTACGGTAAATAGAAGAGATTATGAAACAAGTGCAAGATAGGGGTCCCAAACAGGGTTGAGCCCTTCTTCAATGTTGAAGAAGGGCTCAAAATAAGCCTACTTATAGTTTATTACATGCTCAAAAACAGATTATACGCCAGCCAAATATACTATGCAAGAATCATGGCATACAAGGGGGTAAAGAGATAGGTGCTAGATGCTATCATCAAACATCCAAATACCCTTCATGAGACTTGTAGAGGGGGGAAAAATAAGCCACTTTTCAGGCCTGTTGAAGGCCCAAAAATGGAAGCATGGTAGGCTAAAGAAACATGCAACAAAATAAGGACCCAAGAGGGTATTGAAGAAAGTCATACATGGGGGTTCCAAACAAGGTTGAGCCCTTCTTCAATGTTGAAGAAGGGCTCAAAAAAAGCCTCTTTGTAGTTTACATTGAAGCTCAAAAATACATGCAACTATGGCTTAGATATGAACCAAGAAAATGCTAGTTTTGGGAAAAAGTGTGCTTACCCTTGTAGACCAACAAACCAGCACCCCTTGGTCCAAGTTTCTAAGCTCCTAACCTCTGCAAATGACCTCCCAAATGTTGGAATGGAAGATGGAGGTGTTGTGCTAGGTGTTGTAGAGCAAATGATACAAGAACCAAGGTGTTTGGAAGCTTGGATAGGATAGATATAGAGAAGAAGGTGGGATATATGTATCTATATCAAAATATATGTATAGCCTCTGGTTTTTTGCTTAAGAATCTCCAACCCTAGACCAAGGAGAAGAGAAGAGCTTATATAGGCCAAGTATAAGCTCTTAACTTAATGGCTAAGCAAATGGAAAGGGTCAAAGGGGCAAAGGGGGTTCAAAGGGGGGGTGCAAGGCTTCTAGGAGAAGCTAATACAGCTGGCCAAGCTTCTCCAAGAAGCTTGGCCAAAGGGTTCAAGCTTCTAGAAGCTTTAAGGGGTTCAAAGGTGCAAAAGGGTGCAAAATAGGCATATGGATGCACGTGGATCTGGTTCTGTGCATCCCAGCTGGCACAGCTGGCATGCACCAGGCTTAGGAGGGTCAAAGGGGTCAGGTCGGCCAGAAAATTTGATCATCGGCCAAAATAAAGTGCCGGTCGGCACTATTTTCTGTCGGTCGGCTAAATAGAGTGACGATAGGTGATTCCTGGGTCAAAAAATGGCCGGTGGGTATGCAAATTGAAGCCCCGGAAGTTAGCTTTCCAATGGCGCAAACCTTGCATCAAAATTCCTCCTGTACAGAAAGTTATGCCCTTTTTGGTGAAGCCGCGCAGACTCGATCCAAACGGGATGATGCCCAGCTTCAACCAATCATATCTCCTCCACCCGGACTTGGCTTTGGGAGATTCTTGAGTGAAAAATGAAGCCCCGGAAGTCTTCTTTCCAATGGTTATGGCCTCATAGCTTAACTCCAAGTATACAATTGAATAAGCCTGATTCAGCGAGGGCCGCTCGACTTTCTTCTACCCGGATTCATGGCGAACTTCTTCTCCAACCTATTTTCTCCCCTCCTCTCCTCTTTTCTTCAACTCCAAACCCCTAAACAAAGTGTTTTGAAGGGTTTGCCTCTCTCCTTGCCGAAGGAATTGAATCTTTGGCCTGCACATCTCTCAACACCGAGCAAACCATCAGTAATGCCCAAGTCTTGAGGGCGGTCAAAAATGGGGTGTCTACAGTTGCCCCTCTTTGACAGAACTCGAAAGTCATAACAATGACGGGAGTGAATGTCAAAGCTCCGAGACGACCCATTTTTGACAGGGCCAAAGACTTGGACAAACAAACAAAATATAGATAGATAAATTGTTGTGCCCGCAGGCTCCCTACGTATCTCTTTTCAAGGAATCAAACCAGCGTAGTTCAGGGGCAAGATGCAAAGTAACGCACAATGCAAGTGCATAACTTACGATTATGCAAAGAGAGCTGTGATGAAGCAATTATAAATGCAACATTTTAAGCGAATGCTATGCAAGCAAGTAAACGTGAACCAACCTACATCTCATGCAGAAAGGATGTAAGAGAATTATGCAATTCTCACAAACATGTGCGTTAGATACACAAAAGTGAACGAAGTGTGATGGATACACTAAGTGGACAAACATGTGTGATGGATACACCAAAAATGAAGAGAGTGTGATGGATACACTATATGAATAAAGTGTGATTGATACACAAGGTGAGTGCAGTGTGATGGATACACTGTATGAAGCAAAGTGTGATGGATACACAAGATGAGCACAGTGTGATAGATGCATAAAGAGAAAGTGTGTGATTGATACACAAAGTGAGCGTGTGATTGATACACAAAGCGAAAGTGTGTGATTGATACACAAAGCGAGCGTGTGATTGATACACAAAGTAAGCATAGTGTGACAAATACACATAGCGAAACGAGTGTGATGGATACACTAAGCAAATATGTGATAGATATACTAAGCGAATGTGTGTGATGGATACACAAAGGGGCATGTGTGATTGATACACAAAGCAAGCATGCGTGATAGATACAAAGCGAGTGTGTGGTAGATACACTATATGAACTAAGTGTGATTGATACACTAAATGAATGAAGTGAGCAAAGCGTGATGGATACACAAAAGTCAAACACAAAGTATGATAGATGCACTAAGTGAACAAGTGTGATGGATACACAATAGGTGAACACGAAGTGTGATCGATGCACTTAGTGAACAAGGTATGATTGATATACTAAAAGTGAACACAAAGTGTGAGAGATGCACTTAGTGAACAAGTATGATGGATATACTGAATGTGAACACGAAGTGTGATAGATGCACTTAGTGAACAAGGTATGATTGATATACTAAAAGGTGAACATGAAGTGTGATAGATGCACTTAGTGAACAAGTATGATTGATATACTAAAGGTGAACACGAAGTGTGATAGATGCACTTAGTGAATAGGAGTATGATTGATATACTAAAAGTGAACACAAAGTGTGATAGATGCACTTAGTGAACAAGTATGATTGATATACTAAATGTGAACACGAAGTGTGATAGATGCACTTAGTGAACAGGAGTA
The DNA here is from genome assembly GCA_025200525.1 of Camellia lanceoleosa. Lineage (NCBI taxonomy): Eukaryota > Viridiplantae > Streptophyta > Magnoliopsida > Ericales > Theaceae > Camellia > Camellia lanceoleosa. Next base: position 45,015,584 of record CM045760.1, read on the forward strand.
TGATTGATATACTAAAAGGTGAACACAAAGTGTGATAGATGCACTTAGTGAACAGGAGTATGATTGATATACTAAAGGGTGAACACAAAGTGTGATAGATGCACTTAGTGAACAGGAGTATGATTGATATACTAAAGGTGAACACGAAGTGTGATAGATGCACTTAGTGAACAAGTATGATTGATATACTAAAGGTGAACACGAAGTGTGATAGATGCACTTAGTGAACGGGAGTATGATTGATATACTAAAAGTGAACACAAAGTGTGATAGATGCACTTAGTGAACAAGTATGATTGATATACTAAAGGTGATGAAGTGTGATGGATACACTAAAGTAAACGATGGGTGTGATGGATACACTAAAGTAAATAAAGTGTGTGATGGATACACTAAAGTAAATAAAACGTGTGATGGATACACAAAATGATAATGTGTGTGATAGATACAGAAAGATGAATATGTGCGTGATAGATACAGAAAAGTAAGAATGTGTGTGATAGATACACAAAATAAAGAGAGTGTGTGTGATACACTAAATAAACATGTGACAGATACATGAGGCAAACAGAGTGAATAAGGTGTGATAGATACACTAAAGTAAACATGTGATATGAAGAGAAGAATGGTATGATAGATACACAAAGTGAATGAAGTGTGATTGATACACTAAGGCAAATAAAGTGTGTCAGATACACTGAGTGAATGAAGTGTGATTGATACACTAAGGGAATGAGGTGCGATTGATACACAAAATGGGAATGTGTGTGTTAGATACACAAAATGAGAATGTGTGTGTTAGATACACAAATTGGGAATGTATGCGATAGATACACAAAATGAGAATGTGTGTGTTAGATACACAAAATGAGAATGTGTGTGTTAGATACACAATTCTAGCTTGGTGCAGACTTGATCTTGAGCTTGAGGTAGAGGTACACTCATACTTCGGAGCATTGGCAAGGCCTGAAGAGGTACACACGGGATGTAGTCTCGGAACTTACTGAAGTTAAAACAAACTCAGATACCCGATGTTTTCCTCTTTTGCTTTTATTTTGCAATCCGGAACCACATAGCTTCGAATAGGTCCTGGTTTTACTGTTCACACTTATCGGGGGTGGGCCCTGCAGTTTTATGAAAGAACGAATCTGTTTTGCACAAATGTGGAGAATGGCACGGCACTCTGAGCACAAGATGATTTGATTTCTTTTTTTTTGAAATTAAGAAATGAGTTCTTAACCGGGTATTGAGCCTATGACTGAACACAGCGAAAAAGACTCAACAAACAAAAACAAAGGTAAACAACCTAAACACATCTATTGACACTCGAAACAACTCAAAACAAGAATCGAAACAGACAAAACAAAACACAAGACTCAAATGTGCACAGGGAGCCTGTTTCACCGGGTATTATTTCCCACCCTTTCTCATTTGTGATTCTCACATCACTCGGCCCTCAAGCTCTGTTTTTTCTGAAAAAGCCCTTTTCTCACTTTTTCTCTCAACGCACATCTCTCTATTCTTCAATCTCTCAATTTTTTATCCCTTCCCAGAGTGGTTGGTAGATAGACAAGAAGTTGCGGGCTCTTGCCCCTAGCATTCTGCTAGATTCTTTTTCTTCTGCACACAGCAGTGAACTTTCCCACAGAGAGGTTGTGCCACAACTGGGTGTGTAGCAAATCTGCAGCTAACATCGGTTGATGATGCCTCTGCCAGGAAGTTTGGACATGGTTAGATCTGTCCAGATGAGGAAGTGGAAGATCTTGATCCATTCCGGTTTGTGCTTCGCACTTGGCTTGATACCTCGTTGCTTGGAGGATGAGAGAGCTTTCAGCCTTTCGTTGTTAGCTTCAGTTGTGCCCTCTTCTAGCAGGTAAATTGCCCTTCTTAGCGAGTATGTTGAAAATGGGGGAAAGACAGGAAGCCTGACTCAACTGTGCCCCTAGTTCATTATTTTGACCATTTTTTGTTTTGGTTTTCTACTAAAACCATTTTGACCAACATGAGAGTTAGATTAACATGTTCGTTCGATTTTTGATTTGAAGATCATGCAAGTTAGGCTATGAGCACTGAAAATTTTCCTTTTTTGGGTCCAAGAAAACGGTCCAGTTTTGGAAAAATGGAATAATTTTCTAAAGAAAATCAGTCAACCTCAGTAAAAATTTCCAAAAACTATTTTTGCAAACGGCCAATGCTCAACAAGCACGGAACCAGCTCTTGAGATGCACAACCTCGGACCATAACAATGGAAAATTGCCCCTTGTCTGAAGGACACTGCATGGCAACGGAAAGTTGCCCCTTGTTTGAAATGACACCGCAGTGCATTGAATGGCAACGGAAAGTTGCCCCTTGTCTAAATGGCACCGCAGCGTATTGAAATCAATCCTCCAGAGCGACGATCACAACCGAACTCTCGGATACAGAGAAGGCAAAGATGATCAAAACCATTTCATGGACACAACTGAATTTGAAGTGTTTTAGGGCTGGACTTCAGAATGAAGTTGCCTACGTATCCCAAAGATGGGAATCAAGCCTTACGTAGTTCGGGGTTAAGGTACACTCGGGTATTTAACCTCTCCTTTTTATGCTCTAATTTTTGCCAAGGCGCCTATTGCAGGTTTTCGACCTTGCGAGCTTTGTTCTTCTTTCTTTTCTTTTTTTCTATTCTTTTCTTTCCTTTTTCTTCTTCTTCTTTTTTTTTTTTTTGCATTTTTCTTTTCTTTTCCTTTTGCATTTTTGTATCTTTGAATTTTTTTCTTTTTTCTCTTTTTATCTTTTTCTTTGCTCTAACTTTTGCCTGGGTCGCCCTCCCGGGTTTTCGGCCCAGCGAGCCTCTCAAAGGGTAAAAGTGTAGCTTTGTCCATGCCAAATGGTTTTGAGATCCTGAAGTCATCTGAATCCAGGAGAATGACTGATGTTTGCTGACGGTGTAGGAGTCCATCCAATGGGGGCCGAATTTGCCCCTAGTGTTGTGGATAGGAACTTGGTGACTCATCTTTGACTCTTCGAGCGCATCTGACATTTTCACCCCTAGTTCGGGGGGGTGCTTTCGATTTAGCTTTACAAGCTTCCTTTGATCACATCTGATATTCTCGCCCCTAGTTCATGGGCTGCTTCTGATCTGGCCACACAGACCTCATGTTGTAGTTGACCGTTGAACCTTCTGAGTCAAAGTTCACGGTTTGAAAATGAGGGGTCGAGTCTTGAGGCCGAGAACGATCCTAAGCTACACAATCTCAAGAGCGATTCCACACAGGTCTTCGCAGGACCGCGCAAAACATTTTTTGATAGTTTTTAAGAAAGCGACAAATCGCTCGCGCTGAAGACAGTGTAGGACCAATCTGGATCAAAGCTAGGGTCCTTCTCAGTACTTACACTAATAAGCATGATTTCACTCATTAAGGGCTTAGCACGCCTCTCTTTCTCTCAATTTGATCAAAGTTTTGCAAATCCCGAGGAATTCCTCCCTCTTTGTTTTCACCGCAGTGTTCAAAAAGGTTTTGAAAAACTTAGGTCATTACAATGACTTCAAGGCACAGAAAAGACAGAGTTCTTAGTCAAATACTGCCATCTCATTTAGAATTTCTGGCACAACTGGCACACGGCAGAAGCAAACACAAGAGTGTGAAAATCACTGCTGTTCCATTCAAAATCTGTTGGCATAACTGACTCCCTGGCAGAAACAGACTCAAAACAAAATGAAAAGACAGACGCAAAACAAGCAAGTGATGTCTGAGGTAACTTCCCCGAAATCACCCGACTCTGACAAAACAGGACTGACTCGATACAACAAGACAGGCCCTTAATCAAAAGGACTGACTCAAGACAAAGAGACAGACTCAAAACAAAACAATAGAACTGGCTCAATACCCAAGTCAGAAAGTACAAAACTAGCATTCGCAAATGCTCAAAGCAGTGCATGCCAAATGCCACATCTGGAGTAAACTGAGTGTTGCCCGCAGGTGGTTCATCCCCTGATCATATCGTATTATCCCCCAAGTTCACTGACCCAGTGACGATAGACCTTACTGAGCTGGTGCGGTGATGATGTTGTTGTCAAACAAATCTTGTACATCATGGCGCAGACGAAAGCAGCTATCGGTCTCATGACCGGTTTGTTGATGGTACGCACAGTACTTAGTTCGGTCATGTTTTGGAGGGAGAGGATCAGGTAAAGGCCGTTGTTCCAATGGTTTCAGATGTCCTTTCCGGATTAAGACCTCTAGAGCCTTTGACAAAGGCATATGAAGTGGGGTGAAAACCCTCTTGACTCGAGGTGGATATTTGGTTTTCTGTGAGCTACTTCTGGACGCACCGGTGAATGAGGTAGCTTTTTGTGATGTGGTGTTGGTGACCATGCCCACTTCAGAAGGTCTTGCAGTTGCATCACCACTGGTGGTCACATTCGAACTGCGGGTAAACACCCTCCTGGGCTGCTCCTTCTCCTGGTCAATGAGGCCCTGCTTTATAGCATCCTCGATTTGTACCCCAATCTCGTGGAGGTCTGCAAAGGTGGGTAGGGGGAGCACAATCATCTTCTACATCAGCCTGGGTTGGAGATTGCGCACAATCATCCGTATCTGGTCCTTGTCGACCGGCCTGGTGGTCATCAAAGAAGCTTTGGCTCTCCAACGGGTTACAAAGTCAGAGAAGCCCTCTTTCGGCTCTTGCCTAGTTGTCTCAAGATCACGGGTTGTGATCTCGATCTGGGTATTGTATGAATATTGTGCGACGAAGGCCTCGGACATCTCCTCCCAGCTTCGTTTCACTGAGTCCTCTAATTTGGCGTACCAGATGGCCGCGATACCCGACAGGGTCCTGCTAAAGAGGGAGAGCTTCTGTAATCTTGTCAAGCCTATCGGGCGCAGAACATCTGAAAACAAACTCAGGTGGACCATGGGATCTCCCCGACCACAAAGCAGTCGATGAGGCATCTTGAACTGTTCGCAATGTCACGGTGTGTCCGTGTATCCATCTTCAATGTCGGGGATGGTCTTGACTCCTGGGATTTCTTGAACGACTTTTCAAGCTTGCTCAACTTCGATCTTTGTGGGATCCGTCTCGAACTCAAAGGGAGAGTCCGAGGTTGGTGGGTGTTTTAATAACCGGGGTAAAATTGGGGCGAGCCCCCTAGGAATGTCTGTACCTTCTGGACATTTGGCGTCTCCCAGTCTTTGGAGCTCCTCTTGGGGAGGAATTTGTTGTGAAGCGACGCACCGCTTTCTTGTTGCCACTGGTGATGAGCTCACCGCCGAGCCATGATTGCAACTTGTCGCTGGAAAATTTCGCTGATGACAGCGTCTTGTCGCATGAGTTTCATACTTTCTTGGAGTTGACGATCATCTCCTCCATCCTCGCCATATTCTGGCGACATTTGAATGACCGTATATCTATCCTTGTGATAAAAGCGAGACCTCGGCGATTGTCCATCGACACGGTAGATAAGGGTCATCGATCCGTAATCTTGAATTGGTGATCCGTGCCTAACTAGCCTTCTCTAGCCCTGATTACCCTTGAACTGAGTCTCTGACCTGACAAAGTCTATCAGCACAAATCCAATGTACTCGGGAGATAATGGAGCCTTCTGAAGCTATGGTTCCAAGACGACCTAGCAAAAGGGAAAACAGACAGCATCTCAGCTCAACTTCACCAAAACAGATACGAGCAGAGCTGAACGACTGTATTCTATTACTGATCACTGTTCCCCCGAAATCACTGCCCCAAATCTGAATATGATACTTGTAGATATAACTGATTCTCAAAATATTGATACTGGTGCCCGTAGGCCGGATACCCAGACTTGCAAACTGGTATATGCATTCCCTGTAGAGATACACTCTAAAAGCACATAGCAGGTAAATGAGAGCCAATACGCCCCTATGTTGGAGTAGGGTTTCCCTGTCCTATTTTGTCAGGAGCTAGGGTTTCACTACGCACGCAGCGGTTTCAAACAACCTAATATCGGGTGAGCAACCTGTCCTAGTTTGGAATGGTCACTATGGATTTCGATATGCACTAGGTTGAATGGTCCAAAAGGGTGCCTCGGTAAAACCGGGGTTTGTGTTCCCATACTGGCAGAGCCCGCAACCGGTCAGCCTTATGGACATGCCTTGACAAGACAAGCCTCCGGCAAACCGCTCAGGAATAGCAGATGGCCAACACGGTGTCCTAGGCGCACCAATGCACATGCAATGCAAAGAAACACATAAGTGTAGTCAAAACAGGATATCACGAGTTCGAGTCAAGCTCTCTAAAAATCCCCAGCAGAGTCGCCAGAAACTGTAGACGTCCCCCGAACGCCCCGGGAGGGTTAAGTCCTGTTCCGTTCATATTGGGTTCACTACAGTTCGGACTCAATTTGTGTCGGTTCTAAATCTGAACCAAAGAGTCCAAATCCGGCAAATCGTTTTGAAGAAAAACAGATTTTGAAAGAAGTGCCAAACATGGACTGCTTTGCCAGATACAGAGTCGCTACCTAAATATTTTTAAAATGGGAAATTTAGGAAACCCTGACTCGGTGCCGAAGGCCACGTGTCCGTCATCACCAAAGTGGTCTTGGCTCGGGAGCTTGGGTACAATCGAGGAAGGTCAGCTATGAGCACCCCTTTCGCCCGGTCCGAAGACCGGCCTCTACTAACCGTGATATTTGATTTTGAAAACTTTATGCGTTCTTATTCCAATTATTAGCCTAGAATTACTATGTTATGCGCACAGCAAACAAGTATAGACTAGATTGCCTAATTTGGAAACAAACATTGCATATCCGTTCGTTTTGAAAACGCTTTGGAATTTGCTACTCGCAAGTAGGCTAAAACACGGATTTCAACGAGTTTTCTAACTCAAGCAATCCAACCTCCACCCACAGGCATTCAAACAATTTATCTCACATAAGCATTTAGCCACATGGTAAGCCTACTGTCATGTTAACATTCACACGCATGCGAGATGCTAAAACATAAATACTTACATTGTACTCTGTGCCAAAACAAGAAACCAGTTAGCAAAACATGCATGACCTAGTTTATGTTAAGTGACTAATGCATCGCATACGGAATGTAATCTAGACAGGCTCGGCTATCCTAAGCATGGCACATGAAATGCAACAACTATCACGCATTCAATTTGGAATTAAAAGTACGATGCAGTTTGTATGATGTACCGAGCCCGATGTATGTAAACAAATGCATGAATGCACGCATGCATTGCATAAGGTATGCTAAAATAGACGTGCCCTAATCTACCATTGTAAGCAGGTAAATAAAAGGGAGAAAGAAATGGGGGTTGGAAGACATACACCCACTCACACACACTTATTACAAATTTGCCCTCGCTCGGAGGGACCAAAAGAATAATACAAATTAATTAACTACGCAAGCTAATTAATTATTACAAATTAACTAAATTAATTAACAAATTAACTAAGTTAATTAAAGCAGTAAACGCCTCGGGAAGAGGGCTCAAATGCAGCGCGGGCTCGGAATTGGCTCGGAATCGCACTGCCATGCACGGATTGCCTCTGTTTCCCCTGCTATCCTCCTCTGAAAATTGCCAAAGTCTCAGGAGTGCCTCTCAGGGCACTGGGGAGTACCACCGGCTGGGGTAGAGAACCACCGGCTGAAGAAGGAGGCCATCGGCACTAGATGAAGTTATCGGCTGGAAATTGACTGCCGGTCGGCACTAAATAGTGCCGGCCGGCACTTAACACCTGCAGAACCTGCAACCCATAGCAGCAGAGGACAACAACATGCATGGCAATGTGATTCAAGGTATTTATGCACTATACACACCCCTTATCATGTTATTGACTCAAAGGGGCATGTGCCTCGATTCCTGGACCACCAATCGCGCATTTCCATGCATGATGGCCCTAAGAACCAAGAATGCAACTTTGATTTCAAATGCATGCAATGCAAACAAGCAAACAAGCGTGCTCAAACCTCTATCATGACTTGGTCAAGAGGCATAGCATGCATGTCGATGCAATGAAGTCCTAAACATGTCAACTAGTATGCAATATGGCAATACAATGCAATCATGCAAGTAAGCATACAAGACAAGCTGTAGACGCGCCCGTGGGCTTCACTCTACAGCTCGGACTCCCTTTTGTGTCGCGGTTCTAAATCTGAACCGAAGAGTCCAAATCCGGCAAATCGTTTGAGAAAACAGATTTTTAAAAAAAAGTAGTGCCAAACATGGACTGCTTTGCCAGATTACAGAGTCGCCACCTAAATATTTTAAAATGGGAAATTTAGGAAACCCTGACTCGGTGCCGAAGGCCACGTGTCCGTCATCACCAAAGTGGTCTTGGCTCGGAAGCTTGGGTACGATCGGGGAAGGTCAGCTATGAGCACCCCCTTTCGCCCGGTCCGAAGACCGGCCTCTACTAACCGTGACATCCGTTTTTGAAAACTTTATGCGTTCTTATTCCGGTTATTAACCTAGAATTACTATGTGATGCGCACAACACAAAAGTATAGACTAGATTGCTTAACTTGGAAATAAACATTGCATATCCGTTTTGCCTCGAAAAACGTGTTGTTTTCTTTTGCTACTCGCAAGTAGGCTAAAATACGGATTTCAATGAGTTGTTCCAACTCCAGCAATCCAACCTCCACCCACAGGCATTCAAACAGTAATATCACATAAGCACTTAGCTGCATGGTAAGCATACTGTCATGTTAACACACTCACACGCATATGGTATGCTAAAGCGTAAAAGACTTACATCGTACTCCGTGCCAAAAACAATAACCCGGTTAGCAAACATGCATGACCTAGTTCATGTTAAGTGGCTAATGCAACACAAGCATAGATGCAATCTAGAGTAGGCTCGGCTAACCCTAAATATGGCATGCGAAATGCGCGAGTAGCACGTATTCAATTTGGAATTGAAAATTGCAATGCAGTTTGTATGATGTACCGAGCCCGGTGCATGTCAACAAATGCGTGGATGCACACATGTATAGCATAAGGTATGCTAAAATAAACGTGCCCTAATCTACCATCATAAGCAGGTAAATAAAAGGGAAGAAAGAAGTGGGGGTTGGAGGACATACACACACTCACCCACACTTATTACAAATTTGCCCTCGCTCGGAGGGACCAAAATAATAATACAGAAACGAATAACTAATTAACTACGCAAGCTAATTAATTATTACAAATTAAATTAATTAATAATCTAATTAAACGATAAATGCCTCGGGAAGAGGGCTCAAGTGCGTCGCGCGTCCGGGACTCGCTCGGAATCGCACTGTCATGCAAGTGTGCCTCTGTTTTCCCTGATACCCTCCTCTGAAGGCTGCCTAAGTTTCAAAAACACTTCCTTGGGCACTGGAGATCATCACCGGCTGAAGTAGAACACCACCGGCTGAAGAATGTGGCCACCGGCACTGAATGAAGCCATCGGCTGCCAACTTACTGCCGGTCGGCACTAAAGGCTTGCCGTCGGCACAAAATGCTCGCAAAACCCGCAACTCACAAAGAAGAGAGGGCAACAACTTGCATGGCAATGTAATTCAAAGCATGTATGCACTGAACACAATCCTTATCATGTTGGTGACTCAAAGGAAGGTGTGCCTTGATTCTCGGACCACCAATCACGCATTTCCATGCATGATGGCCCAAGGATCAAGAATGCAATTTTGATTTCAAATGCATGCAATGCAAACAAGCAAACAAGGGTGTTAAACCTCTATCATGACTTGGTCAAGAGGCCTAATATGCATGCCAATGTGATGCACTCCTAGACATGGCAACTAGCATGCAATATGGCAATACAATGCAAACCTAAGTAAGCATACAAGGCAAGCATGCAAACCACATGGAGGGTGGGCTTAGGTATGATCTAGGCAGCTCCAAAAGTGCCCAAAATCAGTAGCCAAATGCCAAGTTATGGGGGCCAAACACATATGCACACACACACATGTTAAGGTGCTAACACTTAAGCAAAACAAACAACATTCAAGCACACTTGAAATGAGTTGAGCATGAACAATTGACATGCATATAAAGCTCTGAAAATCGCACAAAACATGATGCCAAATCATGCAACAAAGCAAGCCAAGTATGCAACAATAGGTCCAAATACTTGAAGCAAGCCATGGAGGCTTATACTAAGGTCAAGTCCACCAAGCCTCACAAGGCCAAAGGGGACTCAAAACAGGTCACAAGCAGACTTAAACAAAGCCTAAGGAGCACCTAGATGGCATCTAAGAGGCTCAAGCACAAAGGCACGCAATCATGACCAAAACATGGAGCATTTAACACATGCTTTTAAAGCATTAAAGAGGCATGCAAGGCAATCAAACAAGCATATCGTAAGGTCTGAAATGGCATGTTAGGTGGTTTCAAATCATTGAAAATGAAGCAAGCAAGTCATGCTACACTCACATGCTCTCAAGGCCAACAAGCCAAATGCAAAGGAGCTATGTAATGCATGATGAGATCGACCCAAATGGCTATGGACAGAGCTAGATCATGGCAAAATGAGCATACAAGCTTCATGGATCTAGGCCTAAAACATGCTAGAAATGAAGGCACACAACCTAGGCATATTAAGGCAATAAGAGGCATTACAAGGCAACTATGCTAAGCATGCATAAGGGGCCTAAACCAATCTTGAAATCATGTTATAACATGGCAATATAAGCATGGAAAACAAGTCAAACATGCTCAACACACACTCAAGCATGAAGCTCCATAAGAGAGCAAATTTTGCCCTTTTCAAGGACATCAAGGAGAGGGAGTGGCCCTCCCCTTCTTGAGACTCTAAGCCATGCTCTTCACCACTGAAATCCCTCAAGATTTCAGTGGTGAAGAGATCCTAACACCAAAGTCTCGGATCTCCCACAAAATAGCACAAAAAGTGGCCTTTTCAAGGCCTAAGGGTGGTCAAACTTGCTCAAACCACAAAACACTCTTAATGAACAATAAAGAGGCTTAAAAAACAGAACTTTTATGTGTTATACACTAAGCACAAAAACAGTTCTAAACTAGGTAAAAATAAGGTACAAAAATGGGGTAAAAAGAGAGTTAGTGTCTCACCCTTGTTGACCTCTTTGACAAAGATGTAGTTGATGCTTCCTTAGGCTCAAAATCTGTTAAGAACTTCAAAAACCAGCCCTTAGAACCTCAGTTGCAAGGAGAAGGTGAAACACTAGGTGTTTGTGTGCAATAGTAAGGCACAAAACACCTAGACACACAAGAGAAGGATAGAGATAGAAGGTGTATGCAACTCAAACCCTAGAAAAAAACCAGAGCTTCTCTCTCCCTTTTTCTCTCTAACTTTCTAAATTTGCTAACCCTTGAGCCAAGAGAAGAGGCTTCTCTTGTATAGGCAACCAAGACTTACAAACTAAGTCATCCAAGGGCTCATCCCTCCATACACGTGTATGGAGGGGAAACAAGAGCTAAACAGCTGTCTAAAAATATCTCATAAAGCAGCTGTAAAGCAATCGGCAGGGCAAAATGGTCATTTTGCGAAAAATAGTGCCGACCGGCACAAAATAGTGCCGACCGGCACAATATAGTGCCGATGGCAACACCAGCCAGCCGGTGGCCTCTAGCCACAGCCGGTGGTATGTGGGGATGCCTCAGAAGGCATTCCCTGCCCCTCAAAGGCAAAGCACAAGTGTTTGGTGCAGAACCAGACACAAAACAGTCAAGTTCGGAGGTCCTGAGGCAAGGCGCGTAGCCGAGAACTCCGGGAACTCCAAACAAACACAAACATGGATAATCACCGAGTGTTCGAGCGATGACGTCCAAGTCTTGAAGACGGTCAAAAATGGGGTGTCTACACAAGCATGCGAATCAATGGAAGGATGGTCTTATACATGAATTAGGCAACTCAAATAGTCCTAAAATCAGTGGCCAAAATGCTAAGTCAAGAGGGCCAAACACACATGCACACATGTATAACTTAAGGCACCAACACTTAAGCATAATTAAGCAACTCTTAAACACATCTAAGAGGCACAAACATGGACTATTAGCATACATGAAAAGCTCTGAAATCATGCAAAACATGGTGCCAAACCAAGCTAAACAAGACCAAACAAAGCATGCAAATAGCCCGAGTGCTTGAAGCAAGGTAATGAGGCTTTGAACCACACTTGACAAGACCAATCATGGAAAGACTCGAGCAACCAAAAACAGGTTTTCAACATGTGAAAATACACCCAAAACTCACACTCACGGCATCCTAAAAGCTCTAAACACACAAGCATGCACAAGGCACCCTTGAATGCATAAAAGGACACACCCTTAAAGCATGAAGGAGATGACAAAAATGAACATGTGAGCATGGATTAGGGTTTGAAATAGCATGTAAGAGGGTTCCAAACCCTTGAAATCATGGAGGCAATGCATCCTACACATGCACCTACTGGAAGCATGCAAGCTACAATGCAAAGGGGCTATACAAAGCATGCCAAGATTGACCCAAACAACCTAGGACAGACCTTATACATGGCAAAACAAGAACATTTCCAGTTTATGACCAGCCACAAAAATAGAAGCAAGATAGGCTAACAAAGCATGCAAAATTACGGTAAATATAAGAGATTATGAAACAAGTGCAAGATAGGGGTCCCAAACAGGGTTGATCCCTTCTTAAATGTTGAAGAAGGGCTCAAAATAAGCCTACTTACAGTTTATTACATGCTCAAAAACAGATTATACACCAGCCAAATATACTATGCAAGAATCATGGCATACAAGGGGGTAAAGAGATAGGTGCTAGATGCTATCATCAAACAGCCAAATACCCTTCATGAGACATGTAGAGGAGGGAAAAAAAGCCACTTTTCAGGCCTGTCGAAGGCCCAAAAATGGAAGCATGGTAGGCTAAAGAAACATGCAACAAAATAAGGACCCAAGAGGGTATTGAAGCAAGTCATACATGGGGGTCCCAAACAAGGTTGAGCCCTTCTTCAATGTTGAATAAGGGCTCAAAAAAAGCCTCTTTGTAGTTTACATCGAAGCTCAAAAATACATGAAACTATGGCTTAGATATGAACCAAGAAAATGCTAGTTTTGGGGAAAAGTGTGCTTACCCTTGTAGACCAACAAACCAGCACCCCTTGGTCCAAGTTTCTGAGCTCCTAACCTCTACAAATGACCTCCCAAATGCTGGAATGGAAGATGGAGGTGTTGTGCTAGGTGTTGTAGAGCAAATGATACAAGAACCAAGGTGTTTGGAAGCTTGGATAGGATAGATATAGAGAAGGAGGTGGGATATATGTATCTATATCAGAATATATGTATATCCTCTGGTTTTTTGCTTAAGAATCTCCAACCCTAGACCAAGGAGAAGAGAAGAGCTTATATAGGCCAAGTATAAGCTCTTAACTTAATGGCTAAGCAAATGGAAAGGGTCAAAGGGGCAAAGGGGGTTCAAAGGGGGGGTGCAAGGCTTCTAGGAGAAGCTAATACAGCTGGCCAAGCTTCTCCAAGAAGCTTGGCCAAAGGGTTCAAGCTTCTAGAAGCTTTAAGGGGTTCGAAGGTGCAAAAGGGTGCAAAATAGGCATATGGATGCACGTGGATCTGGTTCTGTGCATACCAGCTGGCACAGCTGGCATGCACCAGGCTTAGGAGGGTCAAAGGGGTCAGGTCGGCCAGAAAATTTGATCATCGGCCAAAATAAAGTGCCGGTCGGCACTATTTTCTGCCGGTCGGCTAAATAGAGTGCCGATAGGTGATTCTTGGGTCAAAAAATGGCCGGTGGGTATGCAAATTGAAGCCCCGGAAGTTAGCTTTTCAATGGCGCAATCCTTGCAACAAAATTCCTCCTGTGCAGAAAGTTATGCCCTTTTTGGTGAAGCCACGCAGACTCGATCCAAACGGGATGATGCCCAGCTTCAACCAATCATATCTCCTCCACCCGGACTTGGCTTTGGGAGATTCTTGAGTGAAAAATGAAGCCCCGGAAGTCTTCTTTCCAATGGTTATGGCCTCATAGCTTAACTCCAAGTATACAATTGAATAAGCCTGATTCAGCGAGGGCCGCTCGACTTTCTTCTACCCGGATTCATGGCGAACTTCTTCTCCAACCTATTTTCTCCCCTCCTCTCCTCTTTTCTTCAACTCCAAACCCCTAAACAAAGTGTTTTGAAGGGTTTGCCTCTCTCCTTGCCGAAGGAATTGAATCTTTGGCCTGCACATCTCTCAACACCGAGCAAACCATCAGTAATGCCCAAGTCTTGAGGGCGGTCAAAAATGGGGTGTCTGCAGCGTACCATTCAATTTATGGAGCCATAGTACTTTTCGAGATATTGGCAGCATTTGGGGTGAAGTGGTGCAGCTACAAGAAGATATCAATAATCCTCGCACCTTTGAGTCGAGTAGGGTGAGGATTGTTACATCTACTATGGAGGTAATTAATACAGTGGTGTTTTTGGAATGCAATGCTTGCACGTTTCCTGTTCGAGTTTTCGAAGACTACCCATTGATTGATCGGGCCATAAATTACAGAAGGGAGGTGAACCCCGAGGTTCTTGCCTCTACCTCTCTGAGCATAGCTTGCGAACAGAAGTGAATCCATGGAAATGGTAGCGGAGAAGAGGAGGACGATGGGTCTCACAGTTCCAAGGAGGTGGCAGAAGCTGTAGTGGATGAGGCAGACAATGAGGTGGTGGCAAACTCAGTACCAGACACGGTGGACAGAGCACAGGTGAAGACAGATGGAGCTTTTGAGGTGTTGGCAGAGTCGATGGTCAGTGCAACAGAGAATGATATGGGAAATGCACAACGTAATGATAATGGTAATGTGGAATGTCTGGAGCAGGTGATGAGCCCAAGGATTGAGGCACCAGATAATTTTCAAAAAGAGGTGGGCCGGGTTTGTCCATCCGAATATGTAAGAAGTGTGTGTGAGTCTGATCGTGTAAGGCCCAGCATTAATCTCCAAGTTCTTTTGAGTGGACTTCAGGCTGCCGCAGTTGATGCAGGGCCCATTGGGGTAGACTCAGACTTGAGTGAAAGTGCAGCCCATTGTCAAACTGGCCCATCTCCTTCTCTAGAACCAGCCCGACCTCACAGAAAGAATCAGGAAATTGTGACCAGGAGGGGTGCGACTGTTAAGGAGGGGAAGAAGCAAGACTCCCAGCTGAAGAGAAGACTCAAGCACCTTCAAAGTCTTGCGATGCAAAAAGGAATTCTGCTCAGTCCTAGTCTCCGAAATGGTGCCATCCTTAGAGCTGCAACAACCACAGTTTCAGCTTCTATTTCACGCAGAAATGCGTCAAGAAGGAGGGAGGAGATTCGGGAGGAGGCTCTTGCTACCTTGCAAGTAGGGAAGGCTCTTGGGATGGATTGTAAGGATAAGGAGCAGGAGATAGCCAGCCGAATTGTACTGATGGAACTGAAGGATAGGGAGAGGGCGGAGGAGGTTGAAGGGGCTGTTTAGGCTTCTCCACATGTCCAGGAGGCAAGTTCAGTGTTTGTGATTTATAGATGAAGTTAGTAACTTGGAATGTTAGGGGATTGGGGAAACCAGAGAAGAGAAGGAGCATTAAGAAGTTAGTTAATGATCGCAAGATAGAGGTGTTGCTCCTTCAGGAAACGAAGAAGAGCAGTGTTGGAGATGGGCTCATCAAGTCTTTGTGGCCAGTACAGGATGTGGGCTTTATGGAGGTAGGTGCAACCGGCAGCGCGGGTGGTCTCCTTTGCTTATGGAATCCTGAGGAATTTGAACTTAAAGATTGCTGTTGCAACAAAAGTTTTATTCTGCTGTCAGGTATTCTTAACCACTCTTTTGAATGTGTAATTGTCAATGTGTATGCCCCAAATGATGTTGTTGGACGGAGGGCTTTATGGAAATCTCTTTCCAAATTGAGAGCAGATTTTCCTAGTCCTTGGTGTATTGGGGGTGACTTCAATGAGATTAGGTTTATGAGTGAGAGAAAGGGGTGTTTAAGAAGAGATAGGGGGATGAAGGACTTTAATGTCTTTATTGATACCATGGAGTTGTTGGATTTGCCAATGTCAAGAAGATCATTTACCTGGTGCAATGATGTGGAGGGTGAGAGGTGGAGCAAGTTAGATAGGTTTCTTTTAGACATTGACTGGCTTGAGAAATTTCCCTTCAAGCAGTGGGGATTAAATAGAAGCATTTCTGATCATTTCCCTATTATCATTATGACTGATGAGAGGGACTGGGGCCCAAAACCTTTCAGGTGTATTAATGCGTGGAGCTTACATCCAAACTTTATGGCTACAGTTAAGACTGCCTGGGATAGTTGCCAGGTAAGTGGGTGGGCCAGTTATAGGATTATGAAAAAGTTGGGGCATTTGCGAGGTCAATTACGAAGTTGGAATAAAGAAGTGTTTGGTAATGTGGATGAAAATCTGAAAAAAGCAGAGGATGAATTGCATGAATGGGAACTAAAGGCTGAGTCTAGAGAGTTGCAGGAGTTTGAGAGAAGCCGCAGAAGCGAGGTGCAAAGTGCAGTGTGGGACTTGAATAAAAAGAAAGAGATCATATGGCAGCAAAAATCCAAGTTGATTTGGGCTGAAAATGGGGATAAGAATACAAAGTTCTTTCATATGATGGCTAGCAGAAGACAGAGGAAAAATATGCTTGATTCAGTGGCTGTGAATGGTTCCTTGGTGGTTCGGCCAGACTTGGTTAAACAGGCAGTGCTGAATTTTTTTGAGACGCTGTTTTTAGAGGACTGGGAGTGTAGGCCTTCTTTAGTTGGTGCAAGCTCTACAATATCTGAACAAGCAGCAACTATGCTGGAATCTGAATTTACAGAGGAAGAAATTTGGATTGCTGTGAAGGAGTGTGATGGGAATAAGGCTCCCGGGCCTGACGGGTTTAACCTAGCTTGTTTCCAAAGGTGTTGGTCCATAATGAAGGAAGAGGTGATTCAGGTGTTGAAAGAGTAAAGTCTGTGGTGTTGGAGTTGAAGATGATTTGGTCCAGGCTTTTTCCAAAAAGCTGAACTGTTTATCTCAAAAATTTCCTTTGAACTACCTAGGTATGCCTCTAGGTGCAAATCCCAGGAGTAAGCGAACGTGGCAGCCGGTAGTGGACAAATTCAAGAAAAAGCTAGCTCGCTGGAAAAGGAGATGCCTTTCATTTGCAGGTAGATTAACCTTGATCAAGTCTGTATTATCTGGACTGCTTGTGTATTTCCTGTCTTTATTTAAAATGCCTGTGGCCATTGCTAACAAGCTGGACAAAATCCAGTCTACTTTTCTATGGGGTGGTGATGGGGTGAAGAGAAAAGTTCATCTAGTTAAATGGGAGGAGGTGTGTAAACAGAAGTGTCAAGGTGGACTTGGCGTGAGGAAGCTTAGTGAATTTAATGAGTGCTTGTTGATCAAATGGTGGTGGAAATTTGGAGTGGAAGATAAGGCCTTATGGAAAAAAGTGTTGTGCAGCAAATATGGCCAGCATGGAGGTAGGTGGAGTCTAGTGGTAGTAGAGTTAGGGGGGGTCTCTGCTCTGTGGAAGGATATCCTGGTTTTAGCTGGTCGAAATCCATCCTTGATGGAGTTCTTTGTCTCCAATTTTAAGATTGTGATTAGAAATGGCAATAGGACAAAATTTTGGGTGGATGTGTGGTGTAATAATCTGAGCCTTTCTCTTGTTTTCCCTAGGCTTTTTTCCCTGTCAGTGCATAAAGATGGGTCAGTGTCTGATTTTGTGCAAATGAGAAGTGAGGGTGTAGATTGGAATCTTATGTTTAGAAGACATCTTTTTGCTTGGGAAGAGGAGGACCTGGCAGGCTTGCATGAGTATCTTCGTGTTGCTCCCATTTTAAGAAATAATGTGGAGGATCAATGCTCTTGGCTGGCTAATCCATCTGGCGTTTTCTCAGTAGCCTCTGTGTGGGATTGGTTGGCTTCACAGAAAGGGTGCACTTTCAGGTTTGTGATGAACATCTGGAAGAATATTGCACCTCCCAAGGTTCAGTTCTTGTCTTGGTTAGCTTGGAGAGGTAGGATGAAGTCGGTCACAGATATGCAAAGGGTTGGGTTGCTAAAGTCTAATGCAAACATTCTTTGTTTCTTTTGCAAGACAGAGGTGGAGACTGGGAGTCATGTCTTGCTCCATTGTAGTTGTATTTGGAAAGTGTGGTCGGGGATTATTGATTGGTGGGGTTCGTGTTGGGCCATTCGAATCGATCCGATCACGCTTAGTTGGTGAAATTTGGTCATAAGGTGAAGAAGAGGGTAAAGATGTTGTGGAGAGTTGTTCCTTTGGGTACATTATATGGTCGTATGGGATCTTAGAAATAATTGCTTGTTTAACAATGCTCAACCTCATCTTCTTGGCCGGATGAAATGGTGAAGGTTAGAGTAGCTCTGTGGGCTAAGTTCAGGCTGAAGGATATGCCTTATTCTGTGCATGACATTATATCAAACTTGGGGCAGGTGTGTTATTCTGTGTAATGGTTGGGCTTGGGCTGATCTGGTCTGTTCTTGCTCCTGCACTAGTTGTCTGCTGAGCTGCTGTTGTTGTTGGGGATCTGCTGCTGGTTGTGTAGGGTTGTCTCTCTTGTTTTGCTGGCTAAGGCTTGTGCTTCAGTGTATTGAGGGTGTCTGCAAGCAGATGCCTGCTGCCTTGCCTCTCCTCTGCTCTGCCTCTGCTTGTGTTGCTTTTGTGCATTTGGTGTAGATGGGGGCTGCAGTGTGCTCTAGAACCAGTCTTAGACTGCTGGAATGTTTAGTTTGCTGATTCGGTTTGCTGCTGGTCTGTTGGGTTTTGCTGGGATTGTTCTGTTTTGCCAAGAGCTCCAAACTGTTGTCTGCTGTGAAGCTTTGGAGTGAGGCATTGAATTTATCTTTGATAACTTAGCAGCTGTTGGTAATCCAAATAGCTTCTTTGGTATCTTAGTAATCCAATGTTGGAGTGAACAACCCCAACTGATCGAGCTCAGGTATCTTATATCGACCCGGTATGGTCTGATGATAGTATGTTGGTTGCCTTGAGTATGTTGGTTGCTTTGTTGTCCACTGGCTGCCTGCTAGCTTCTAGGCTGCTGTTGGTATTCAAGCCAACCCCCAGTTCTCAGAGAGTGCACTGTGTCCCTTGCTTGAAGTGAGTGGGAAGAATATTTTAGAAGACAACTTGTGGTCCAAAGGAATCCAAGAGAGTGGCTTATGGGTATGGGATGACTTGGTGATGGGAGGTTCTTGTTCCTGCTCATGCACTGTTAGCAGCATAGAAGCATTGTTTTGTTTTTTTTAGAGCAATGCATACAGCCACAGTTTGGGTCCATCCTGTTGTAATTGCAGGCTGGATGTCTTGATGGTGGAAGAGCTATACAGGGTGTCTAGCAGCACATGGTGTTATCTGGAGTGTGGTTCATGCAATGCCATTTGGATTGACACATGAGCTGGGAAGTAGTGTTGTTTTGGTACATTGAGAACTGTTCAATCTTGGAATTTTGGATTTAAGCATCAATGCTGCAGCTTGGGTGTTGTCTTCAGGGGATTATAGCTGCTGCAGCTTTGGTTCTTCGTTCTTCCTTCTTTCTTTTTTTTTTTTTTTTTTTTTTCCGTTGGTCTCTCACCAACTTAGGGTGCTAGCAAATGATAGGGTGCGCTCGGTGGTGCCAACCTAGTTGGGATCATTTAGCGCATTGTGATGCTTCTGCACTTCCCTTTCCTTTATTGATGTAATTTTTCGTGTACCTTGTACTTGTTTTCTTTTATCAATAAAGTTTCTTTTGCCGATCAAAAAAATATTGATACATTCCAGTGCATATATGGTGGTAATAAAAATCAAGACAAAATCCAATTTACTGCATTGTGGTTTGGTCCTGTAGCACTTTACAGCCTTATCATTCGGAATTACTGAAATATCTCCTATGTGATTTTGGACTAAAGTGAAACTGTTACTTTCTCATCCAAATTGGTTGAAATTGTCATACACGTGCCAATTTCGAGAGTTGCAATGATTTTTCACATAAATGAAATTGAAATAATGTTGTAAAATGACATTTTTACCCATGCATTTGCATAATGAAATTTTTTCCTCCGTCGTCGTCATCTTCTCCATACCCTACAAACCCTAACAGCTAGCCCCTCCATATCGCCTCTATTCTCTCCCTAGCCCTAGCCCTAGCCCTAGCCCTATCACTAATCCCCTCTCCCATTTCCAACCTCCCCTGCAACCCCTCTCTCTCCTCCCCAACCCCCTCATCATGATCCCCTCTACCATGAAAGAAGTTTTTGAAAAATCAAAGGAAACAAAGCATTTGTTTTTTAAGTAATTTGTGCAATGTAATATCATTGTTACAAAATTAGCATTAAAAAATGTAGTAAATATATTATCCCACATCTTCAGGTGCCAACAACGTAGTGAGAACTCCAAGCATCGACCCTCAGACGCACAATGGCTTCTTCAGTCAACAACAATCATCAGGTTTTTCGAACTTTATTGTATTTCCTATAATTTTAAATATTGACAATAAAAGACATATCGGTTCATACATGCTGATTGTTTTGTTTCTTGATATTGATACATTTCAGTATACCAATTGATACATTTTGATTTTTTGATTTCTCAATATGGTGGTGTAGTAAAAATTAGGGCAAAATCCAATTTAACCCCATGTGATTTGGCCTCGTAGCACTTTACCCGTTTATGGTTTAAAAGTAGCCAAATATCTCTCCTATGGTTTTGGACTAAAGTAAAATGGTTACATTTTTCACCCAAATTGATTGAAATTGTCATACGCGCAAATTTCGAGAGTTGGAATGTTTTTTCATTTAAATGAAATTCAAATAATGTTGTAAAATGACAATTTCTACCCATGTGTTCACATAATGAACTTTTTGCTCCCGCCATCGTCTTATTCTCCATACCCTACAAACCCTATCTCTAACAGCTAGCCCTCCCTGTCACACCTCTTCCCTTCCTAGCCCTAGCCTTAGCCCTAACCTCATCTCCCATTTCTGACCTCCTTTATGACCTCCTTTTCCCCTCCCTAGTCCTCTCATTGTAATCCCCTCTACCATGACTCCCTCTCCCATTTTGATCCTCCATTGCTCCAATGTATATAATTGTACATATATATATATATATTACTGTGTATATTATGTATGTATGTTGTGTGTGCATATACGGTTAAATTAATGGAATTGTTAAAGATAAGATTATATTGTTAAAGATATCAAAATATATGGAGATTCCATGATTTGTGGTTATCATGATTTTTTGTATCTTTAATTTATTTCATTCTCTTAACTGAAGGGATTTGATTGTATCTCCCTCTATATATATATATGGTGTACCATGTAATCAAGAGGATAAAGTTGAGTGAATGAAATATGTAGCCCACAGGGCTTTGTGTGTGTGGATTTAGGCCAAGATTGGTTGAACCACGTTACTTCTGTGTTATTTCTTCTCTCTTTTTTGTCTTCATAGGAAAAATAAAAAATAATACACAGCGAAAATAAACATATTTGGACATACTTTTTACGCTCAAACCAAATCTATGGATCATGTGGGTGAATCATGTGTCTCCATTGATGCCTTCAAATAATTCCCAGCAATGAAGTAGAACTATTAGAGAACTATCCACTCTATTCACAGTACAACGACTATTATGCGTTTTTATGGAGAGAGAGAAAGAAAAAGAGAATACTACAGGAGATAGATCAGATACGGTTAAAATTAACTCTCACCCTATAATACGTATATTATATGGGAGTGTTATAACCACCCCCAATTCTATCTCCTCAAGAGATGAGATAGTAGGTTAATTATCTCCAGGATAAGTTAACTCAAGTCCACTTTGACTGGGTCTCTTCTTATGGGTCTTAGGTCATGCCACCATGGGCGACCCAATCGGGTATGGGTTATAAACCCCCTAGTTTCCAATATCTCCCACTCGAACATGTGCTGGCATGACGTTGTGCTTCTTTTATCTCAATTTATCCATCAAACATGATCATACCAGCCAATGGACCGTGCGACCACTAAGAACACCTACATGTGTGAGCTTTATACTAGAAACTCAAAAAGGAGCCAGCATAGAGACATCAACTCGAAAATAAAAAATAAAATAATGTCTCATATACCACAAACTTATCCAATTACACCGAGCCAAAAACATCTTTAATCCCTCAAAAAAGTATGTTTGACCCTCTCAAATATTGCAATATATTCACATTCAATCCGCCTATCATACAGACGATGTGAGTTGCCGGCAGTGAATATACAAGTGGTGTAATACTAGATGATCTTCCCTTCACCCTTATTCCATTTAGTTTAGTATTGACCGCTTTCCCAATGATGTCCCTTAAGGCAGAATCATACATGACTGCAAGCAACATACCAAAGTAGCAGAACATCAACCCCTTACCTTATGACATAGTCAAAGGTCACAAAAGGGTACATAAGTGAAAATCATATCAATAATGACACGTAAGATTCACACGGTGAGGAAATAGGGATCCATTCTCTCACCTCATTACTCGGTCGCCAAGCACATGTAGTATGAATCATGCTATGGTGGAGTAACTCTTCCAAAGAGTGACGTCATACTTAATACACCGTACAAATCTTAGTCTAGTCGCTTTCTAGCACCTAACCCGAATTCTTTATTTGCTCGCCTTCCAGGTGCCAAATGAGATCTCGCATCTGGCTAATCATAATAGACACAACATGAAAAGTGGGTACTAACATCCATGTTTGGTCTTTAACACAACCTCATCTTGGTTGCAACCAATGCGACATACATAGTGGATAATTTAAGCCTATCTTGGCTCCAAATAAAATAAACCACTAGTCTCATCCTTGCTCGCTCCCAAGTCCTAAGGACGATTGCTCGTGTGAGTGAGCCAATCTTGCATGTTAACATCATCATCTGGTAGTCATTATGACACAAACCATAATAGCATCAATATCCCATAATATCACAAAAACAAACGATCAATTGAAAAACACAACCATAGTTTGCACAATTCTAGATTCCAAACATAGGCTCTATCAGCACCTCTTGCGATAAGCATATACAACAGAATCCACCATATGCGCCTCACATGAAGTGATTCAAGATCACTACCTCTTGTGTAACTACCGCTCTAAAGACATTCTAGTGACCAATTTGTGTTCATTCAAGACGAGCCCAACTAGCGCATTGAATCTTACAAGGGGCAAATTTATACGCTACTAGTAAAACATCATATCCACAGTTTAATAAGCAAGGTCAATGTCTAAACTACTCAGTCAACCATTTACATGTCGAATACGCCCACGTAGCGTATTTCAGGCTCCCACAACAAAAGATCAAGGGATATAGGTCATTTGTTTCTCCCAGAGACAATCTACGGATTCACTCACCAGCTAAGGCTTTAGCTTTTACCGATAAGTAAGTCAATGGGTTTGCAATTTTGCATCTAGAATCATTCTAGGATATTCCTTATGTAAGTCATCAAAGACAAACCGAGAATTCTCCCAAAATAATCCCTAAGGATCGTATATCTGAGCATATAAATTACATCACCCATTTCCGTTATGCCTAAAACAGAGGACTGCCAATCCTAGATGGCAACAACCTTATAAATTCTTAACTCATAATGACTAAGTAAGAAAAAAATTCTTTTGGACCATTGATCATGTCTCAGTAGTCTTCATCGATCATTGTTGGCCTATCATGGCTTGATGAAATCTAAGAACCATTAGTTGGATAATTGTTTTAGGCCATAAAAGAGTTATTGGAATTAACAATCTTTTTGCGCTCCTAACTTTGCACCATAAAAGCAAAAGGTAAATCCCTACGAATCTACTTATTCAATTCTCCAACGAGAAGTTGGGTCACAATGTCTACAAAGTAAAGTTTTGAACTCATGTCAATTATAGCCTAAGTTGAAGTAACCTCACTCCCTAGGAGGAAGTCTTCTCATGGTCTACACCTTCCTCAATGGTGCAACTTTTCGATATCTAGCGAGATTTATGCCTCAAAAAATGACTATCCAAATCACACATAACTTTAGAACAATTTTGCGTCACAACGGAAAGTCAACAAAATCCTAGAAATCGTTAATCCTCAATGACTTTGCCTTAAAATGCACAACATTGATCCATTTTCTAAAAATAGGGGACTAGAGAACCTTTGGCATTATCCTAGGCTCTTTATCATCTTGCGGAGCAATCATGAATGTTTCCCTCTCAATTACCCAGTGATGACGTGGAAAATTTTCACACTCGCTACCATGCAACTAAGAATGTAGAGTATTCTTCTCTAATGGAGTAATCCACTAGTAGGCACGCTACTCCCACTGTCCCTAGGATATTGGAAATTTATTTCCATTCTCAACTAAGCTACATAAAGCGCCATATTTAGAATTCTCTATCTTATAGAGTTTCAAAACTCTATTCGTGTCACCTTTACTAAAAAAACTTTATGTCACTTAGTTATACTCCCACAAAGTTGCTCACCTATAAGCACATGACCCAGAGGGTTTACAAGACAACATACCACATGACCCTAAGTGTTTACAAGACAACATACAATAATGCGCCATAGAACTCTAGGTCTTAACTTTGCAACTTTATGAGAAGTAAAATAAAGATAAGTTACTTGATAGCTACAGATCGCCCACAAATGACTCTTCGCTAATCCATTACTCAAATGGAGTGTAAAATCTGATATGGAAGACACTTAGTTAAGGACATAGGCAATAAACTAAAGTGCAATTCCCAATTGGGAAACATATTGCGCCATCATCCGCCTAACATAAACATTACTTAATTCTTTATCTCTACCACAAAATAACATCGACAGTGAATATTAAATATAAGATGAGTACTAACCCCTCTTCTTGGCACCATCTCCAACTCCCAAAGTCAATCCATGGCTGGGACATACCAACATACATAAAGTAATATACATAGAATATTTGCCTATCTATGAGAGTTCCTTTCCCTTAGATTTCTTCAACGATTCCCCTCAATTCTCTACTTCTCTCTCTCTCTCACTCTCTCCCTCTCATGGCTCATGGCTACTTGGAGAGGAAAATAAATAATAAGAAAAGAAAATATACTTACAACTAGGGTTTTATCATCTATATAACAAATTCCCTGAAAACCACTCCTTAATTATTTTATTGAGTAATGTTACAGATACCAAAATTTCTACCAAATATTTTACTAAATGTCTCACATAGGGTGGGTCCCACATTAGTGTGGGGCCCACATTCATGTAAGACATTTGGGAAAACATTTAGTAGAAATTTTAAGGCCTCCAGCATTTTCCTATTTTATTTTGTTTTATAATACCTTGTCTCATAGTCTAATTAAAATAACATTATATTTGATCAATTATATTTAGTACACTTTTTTATAATATATTTTATTAAAACCTCGTATTTTCATTGTAGACCTGCATCATAAATTTATTTAAAATTTAAAATTAATTAAAATACACTCCAATAATTAAAATAAAATACAACTATATATATTTCTTAATAACAATAAAAATAAAATTTTAATTCACTTAATTAAATAATAATTAAAATTTCGAGTTTTACACAACCCACAGACGCACAACCACTTCTGTAGCCAGCAATAGTCATCAGGTCTTTCTAGCTAAAATTGTATTTCTTGAAGGGGCGTACTCAGTCCACAAAGCTCCCGCTTAAACAGGGTCTGAGGAAGGGTTGATGTATGCAGCCTTACCCCTGCATGTGGAGAGGTTATTTCTGCAACTCGAACTCCTGACCACCAGATCACCAAGGGGAAGCTTTATCGCTACGCCTGGCCCGCTCGCCCACCCTTCTAATATTGAACGATATGTATTACGTCAATTAATACATATTAATTTTTTTGTTTCTCGATATTGATACATTCTAGTATTCCAATTGATATATATTGATTTTTTGATTTTCAATAGTGATACATTCCAATATATATATGGTGATAATAAATTTAGGAAAAAATCCAATTTACCCCTTTGTGGTTTGGCCCTGTACATTTTTGCCCTTGTGTTCGCCAAATGAAATTTTTGCCCTTGTCGTCTTCTTCTCCATACCCTACAAATCCTAACGCAAACAGCCAACCCTAGCCCTAGCCCTGACCTGCTCTCCCATTTCCGACCTCTCTTTCTATCCCCTCTCCCTCCTTTCCCTAGCTCCTTCATCGTGATGCCATTTTCCATTCTCATCCTCATTTCACCTACCATATATAGTTGTATATACATTTTTGTGTATATATTACGTATATAATCACCAAAGCTTGATTCAACATTTCCAAGATTTATGTGTCAGGATCAAAATTTCAAATGAGAGAGAGAGAGAGAGAGCGTTTAGCAAATCTGTTACTGGTGCTGGAGCGCGGTCCTCGACAGAGGCTTATGTTTCTAGGGCCTCGGGCACACGAGATAGAGGACATTGGAGCGGATTCTAGGGGTTGTCGTCGGTTGTTGGCAGTGGAACGAGGACAAGGTAGGCACAGCGAGATTGCTTTGTATGGGGCAACGATTAGATGGTTGGTCGCGCGATTGCAATGGGCGAATACGGCTAAGGATCCTGGTTTGTTCTTGGGTCGAGTGTCGGGTCAAAGTCGGAGTGTGGCGGTGTGGCTGAGGTCTGAGCAAAATGAGTGTGTAGTGCAAGTGGTCATGTTATTAGGGGTTCATTGTCATCAGATTTTCGTACCACCGGCAGATGATGGATGGGAAGGCCTTGCACTAGTACTGGAACGTTTTGATCCAAGATGGAGATGGATGGACCAGCAGCAATCTTGGTGGCTGCTAGGTGGTCGGGTAGACGTTGGTCATTGGCGACGAGGCGACTGGAGCAAGATCGGGGGCGTGATGTTTGCGCTAGAAATCTGGGCCAAGATCGGAGGAGACATTTTCGGAGTTCTTCTCTTGGGCAGTTAGGCAAAGGTTTTGGGTCGAAGATAATGGGCCCAGGCAGAGCACATGGCCCTGGGATGAGGGGTTTGGATTTGGGCCATTTTAATAATGTTTTTTTATGAAATGCGGTTTTGGGCCAGAGAGGCTTTGATGCTGGGCCGGGTCAGATTGAGGATCCTAGTGGTCGGAATGCAGTGGCTAGTTGTTAGCACCTTCTACTTGAAGGCTACATTGGTTGGCATTGGCAGCACCTTGCGCCCATGTCCAACCAAGACCAAGGCATGACGATGGCATGCCAAGACAGCAAGGTGAAATAATGGCAAAGTGCTGAGGCAGCAACACAGGACCCTTGGCCAAAGTGTGGGCAGCAGTGGCACAAATGCAAGGCATTAACATGACCCGAATGTAGGCTGCAGCATACTTGAGGGTTCTAAACATTCAGTAGGCAAAACTTGGTCTGGGGGCCAAGTCAACCAAATTCGTGGCTGACTTGAGAAGGCAAACAACATGGGCAGTTATTAGCAGTTATGTTGGTCTGCTGGCAGCAGTTACTTATATTGGGCAGAGACAAGGCAAGGCAAGACTCCATGAGGCATTGCTAAAAGATAGCAGCAGTTGGTGGCAGTTATGTCCCAGAATTGATCCTAAGTCCCTAGGCAGTTGGGGGTGTCAACTGCCATGCCACTTGGCATGCTTTCCTTGTAATGCTGGTTATAATTTGAAAACTGTTTGTAAGCCTATTTAGGCATCAGCCATGGAACTCAAAAATTAATTAAGTGTTGGTAAGAGTTCCATAGGCATCCTTTGTATTGTTGGTGCAATTAATAAAGGTTGGGAGTAATTTCCTGTAAACACTTGTTGCCTATTCGCTTACTTGTTTATAGCACTTTGTGTGTGTGTGTATTCATACTTGGCTAAGACTAAGTGTCCAACTTAGTGCCATTGCAGGCTAGAATTTTGAAACAAAAATTGACCCTATAACAATTGGTATTAGAGCACGGTTTTGCTCTAATGGTTTCTGGCATGGATGCCTTAAGAGACAGAGTCACGCGGTTGGAAACTCTTGTTGGTGACCCTGCTGATGAGAATGTCTCGCTGGCAGATCGATTGGATGCTGTGGGCTCAGGGTTTCTTGCCCTTGAATCCTCGACAGCAAATCGGTTCAAGGAAATGCTAACGGATGTGCTAGCCATTTCGGATTCTTGGAAAGACAAGTTTCAAGAAGTTGTGGACGAACTGTCCCTTCTGAAGAAGGCCATCTGTGGGCATACGAATTCTGAAAAAACTCCTTCAAAAATCAAAGTTCCAGACCCTAAAGCTTTTGGCGGAAATCGAAGTGCGAAGGAACTTGAGAATTTTCTGTGGGACATGGAGCAGTACTTCAAGGCTGCTCATGTGCCTGAAGGAGAAAAGGTTACAATCACAAGCATGTACCTTACTGGTGATGCTAAACTTTGGTATGCATCGTTTGGGGATGATGCTCGGGCAGAGATCTCAACTTGGGATGCTCTTAAGAAGGAAATAAAGGAATAATTCCTTCCATGCAACACATCTTGGGTTGCAAGGGACGCCTTAAAATGGTTGAAGCATGCTGGATCGGTGAGGGACTATGTAAAGGAATTCAGTTCTTTGATGTTGGACATCAAGAACATGTCGGAGGAAGATAAACTCTTCAATTTCATGTCTGGGTTGTAGAATTGGGCCCAGTTAGAACTTCGACAACTCAGTGTCAAAGATTTGTCCTCTACCATGGCTGCGGTAGATGGTTTGCTTGACTACAGGTTAAGCAAGGAACCCACTACAGAAACCAGCAAACCCAAGAAGAAAGGAAAGGAGAAGACGGGAGAGAAGAAGTTTGGTTTCAACAAGGGGAAGGAGGGTTCCAAGTACAAACAGAAGGGGGATTCTTCTCAAACCAACGATGGGAAATCTAACAAAGGGTGTTTCATTTGTGATGGACCCCATAGAGCGAAAGACTGTCCCAAGCGTGAGAAACTCAACGCTATGGTCGCGGAAGATGGCAAAGGGGAGTCGGATTCTGAGGGGCCGACTAGGGTAAACCCTTTACAATTGCTCAATGCAATTCATGTGGACAAAGCCCCTACTACTGGTCTAATGTACATCAAAGTGGCATTGGCGGGTACCAACATTTCGGCGATGGTAGACACCGGTGCCACGCATAACTTTCTGTCAGAAAAAGTTGTGCAAACCCTCGGATTACAAGTTACCCAAAGCACCAGTCGAATCAAAGCAGTAAACTCAGTGGCTCAATCGGTACAAGGAATGGCTTCCAAAGTATCGAACACAGTTGGAGATTAGACTGGACGGGTTAACTTGATGGTGGTTCCTTTGGATGATTTCGATGTCATCCTAGGAAATGATTTCTTTGTGACTGCAAAAGTGGCTTTGATGCCATATTTGGGTGGGATACTGATTTCGGATGAAGACAAGCCTTGCTTTGTCGCTGGTTGCAGCAAATCAGACAAAGGCAAGGGCGCAAAGAGGAAGACGGAGACCCTCTCAGCCATTCAAGTGCACAATGGTTTGAAAAAGGGCGCAGAAACATATCTTGCTACCTTGGTGGAAATCAAACCTGATCTGTTAGTAGAAGTGCCGGATGAAGTGGTAGAAGTATTGAGGGAATTTGAGGATGTGATGCCTCCAAAGTTGCCAAAGTCCCTTCCTCCTCAGCGTGCAACTGATCACAAAATAGAGTTGGTTCCGGGTGCAAAGCCTCCAGCAAAGGCACCCTACAGAATGTCCCCAATGGAACTCACGGAGTTACAAACGCAATTGACGGACTTATTGGATGCTGGACTGGTTCAGCCATCCAAAGCCCCTTACGGTGCCCCAGTGCTTTTTCAAAAGAAGCAAGATGGAAGTATGCGCATGTGTGTGGATTATCGGGCTCTGAACAAAGTGACTATAAAGAATAAATATCCAGTCCCTTTGGTGGCAGACCTATTCGATCGATTGTGCAAAGCCACTTACTTCACAAAATTGGACTTACGTGCTGGCTATTGGCAAGTTCGAGTGGCTGAAGGAGACGAGTCAAAGACAACCTGTGTTATAAGGTATGGGTCTTTTGAGTTCCTAGTAATACCGTTTGGGTTAACTAATGCCCCGGCTACATTCTGTAATCTTATGAATGATGTGTTCAATGATTATGTCGATCAGTTTGTTGTTGTTTATTTGGATGATATTGTAATATATAGTGAGTCCCTAGAGGATCACTTGTCCCATCTTCGGATGGTGTTCACTCGGTTAAAGGAACACCAGTTGTATGTCAAGAAGGAAAAATGTGAGTTTGCCCAGCGGGAGATTAAGTTTCTTGGGCATATCATTTGCCAAGGCCATGTCAAAATGGATGGAAGGAAGGTGCAGGCTATTATGGAATGGACTTCACCCAACAATGTTGCGGAGTTGCGATCCTTCTTGGGCTTGGCAAATTACTATCGAAAATTCATTGAGGGATATTCAAAGAAGGCTGCTCCCCTCACTGATTTGCTGAAGAAAGATCACAAATGGCATTGGTCCATTAATTGTCAATAAGCCTTTGACAAACTGAAAAGTGCAGTGGCAAGTGAACCGGTCTTGCGACTGCCTAGTTTCGAGTTGCCTTTCGAAGTACACACGGATGCCTCAGACAAAGCACTCGGAGGAGTATTGGTGCAGGAAGGACACCCGGTGGCCTTTGAAAGCAGGAAACTAAACGCTGCTGAGAAGAATTATTCAGCCCATGAGAAGGAAATGACAGCAATAGTACATTGCCTACTCACCTGGAGGGTTTATCTGTTGGGATCGAAGTTTTTGGTTCTTACTGATAATGTGGCTAATACATTCTTCGAAACTCAGAAAAAGTTGTCTCCAAGGCAGGCCCGTTGGCAGGAATTCCTTGAAGAGTATGACTTTGAGTGGCGACACAAGCCTGGACGACATAACCTAGTCGCTGATGCCTTAAGCCGGAAAGAGATAATTGAATATGTGGCTGCTATCTCCAACATTGAATCACATTTGCTGGAAAGGATCAGGGATAGTGCTGCCATTGACTTAGAATATCAACGGTTGGTTCAGCAAGTAAAGGATGGAATTGCTCGTCGGTATTGGCTTGAAGATGGTCTTCTCCATGGTAAAGGAGATAGGCTATATGTCCCAAGTGTTGGGGGACTACGAATGGAACTTCTTACAGAAACACATGACCCGATGAAATTTTGGTCATCCGGCAACAAATAAGATGATGGCTCTTTTGTCACGTTCATATGTTTCGCCAAAAATGGAAGAAGACATAAAGGCTTATGTCAAAACGTGCATGGTGTGCCAATTGGACAAGACCGAAAGAAAGAAGGCAGCTGGATTACTACAACCACTACCTGTCCCTGAGAAGCCTTGGGTTTCCATGTCCATGGACTTTATCTCTGGATTTCCCAAAGTCAATGGGATGCGCTCCATCATGGTAATTGTTGACCGTTTCTCTAAGTATGCTGTTTTTATCCCTGCTCCTCATGCTTGTCCCGCAGATGTTGCTGTTGATTTATTTCATAAGTATGTTGTAAAATACTTTGGTTTACCTGAGGACATAATAAGCGACAGGGATACCCGATTTACCGGAAGGTTTTGGACTGTGCTCTTCAATTTGTTGGGTTCCGAATTGAAGTTCTCCTGACAAATCACCCTCGAGACGGATGGTCGACGAGAGGATGAATGGATTGCTAGAGGAGTATCTCCGACGTTATGTGACCGCAAGTCAAAAGAATTGGGTCGAATTGTTGGACAAGACAGTTTGCTACAATCTGCATAGATCATCTGAATCGATGAGCAGATTCGAATTAGCCATGGGGCAAAGAACCCCTAACTCCTCATGAAGTGGCTAAAAGCAGTTCGGTGGTAGATGTCCAGCAGCATACCGCTTTGCAAGGACCAAACAGGAATTGCTGGAAGAAGCACAAGACAGTTTGGCCAAAGCAAGGAAACGGATGAAGAAGTATGCTGACAAAGGGCGAAGACCCTTAGAGTTCAAAGTGGGTGACAAAGTGCTACTGAAACTTACTCCACAGATTTGGAAGAAGATAAGCAGTAAGACAGTGCACCGTGGCTTAATTCCAAAGTATGATGGACCCTTTGAAGTCTTAAAACGCGTGGGCAATGTTGCATACAGGCTAGTGCTGCCTGATCGGTTGAAAATCCACCCAACTTTTCATGTCAGTTTTTTGAAACCATTTCATGAGGATCAAACAAACTTGACAAGGAAACAAGCTCAGAGAGCTCCTCCGGTGATTAGGAAGCAATTTGACAAAGAGGTGGAACAGATTCTTGATCACAAGACCGAGGGCCAAAGCAAAAAGAATCGAAGAACCCATTACTTGGTAAAGTGGAAGGGTTTCTCAGAATCAGATGCTAGTTGGGAAAAGGATGTGACATTGTGGCAATTTGAAAAACAAGTTCAGGAGTACTTGAAGACCCTACCAACCAGGACGTTGGCTTCTTCTGGTGGGGTTGGTCTGTTAGCACCTTCTACTTGAAGGCTGCATTGGTTGGCATTGGCAGCACCTTGCGCCCATGTCCAACCAAGACCAAGGCATGATGATGGCATGCCAAGACAGCAAGGTGAAATAATGGCAAAGTGCTGAGGCAGCAGCACAGGACCCTTGGCCAAAGTGTGGGCAGCAGTGGCACAAATGCAAGGCATTAACATGACCCGAATGTGGGCTGCAGCATTGTAGACACCCCATTTTTGACCGACCTTAAGACTCAGACGTCACCGATTGAGCGCTTGGTGATGTTGCATACTGTGCTCGTTCAGAAGTCTCAGAGTCGCGGCCGTGCGCCCTGCCTCCGGACTTCCGAACTCTCTTCTGTGCCTTGTCTCGGTTTGCGAACCAGGCTCGGTTTTCTCTGTTTTCTTTCCTGAGGGAAGGGAGTGGTCCTGTAGGCTATCTCCCGGTGGCCGTGGGCTACATTTCGTGGCCGTAGGCCATTTTGCCCATTTCGGAGCCCGGTTCCCGGTTTTCGGAGCCGTCAGGTCGTATGCCTAGGCTCGGGACCGCCCAACCATCTCTGATTTCTCCGGTTTTTGGCATGCACCTCTGTTTTATCATTCCGAGGAACACTGGGGCCTTTGATGCCCACTCCGTGGCCGTACGCCACTTTCGGTGCTTACAGCCGATTTTCGGGACCCCGAATCGCGCGGTTTGGGCCCCGAGCATTCATTTTGCCTCGGTTTTCTCTGATTTTTGGCAGGTACCTCTGTTTTGTCATTCCGAGGGACACTGGGGTCGCAGATGCCCACTTCGCTGCTGAACACCACTTCCGGCACCTGCAGCCCATTTTCGGGATCCCGACCGTCTGATTTTGGCTCGGCGTTCATTTCTCATTAGTTTTTGTTCAAATTTGGCAGGTACCTCTGTTTCAACACCAGGAAGATCACTGGGGGGTGGGAGGCCAGCAATTATCCCAGATAACCAGTTTCGCTCTTCCGGCGCCCGTTTTGCTCACTTCCGGGCCAATGTTGAACACCCTGGGGATATTTTCTTCCGACCAAAGCTGCATATCTGTGATCAGGGGACATGGGAGGACCCTAAAAACTACTGGTCGGCCAGCAATTGTGGATTTCATTTTTGAGCCCCTCCTTCAAGCTCTATGTTGTGGCTCATGCTTCAGTGTTGCCAATTTCCGACCTTGGAACCTTGTTCCACACATCTGGGAGGACCCTAAAAGCTACTGGTCGGCCAGAAATTGTGGATTTCATTTTTGAGCCCCTCCTTCAAGCTCTATGTTGTGGCTCCTGCTTCAGTGTTGCCAATTTCCGACCTTGGAGCCTTATTCTACACACATGGGAGGACACCATTGCATGGTGGTCGGCCAGAATTTTTGCCCTTCATTTTTGGTCCATGGCCGGCCGGGTGAGTGGTCAGTCGACCAGTTGGGGTGGCCGGCCGGCCACCTTCCAGAAAATTACCTGCCGCCACTTTCGGCCCTTTCAATTTGTCGATATTTTTCAAAATATCCCGGGCATCCGGGGGATATTTTGGGAGGGAAAGCTTGGGTGCTTTTCCCTTCCCTTTTACACCATTTTCTTGCCTATTAAAGGGGCTGGCCTCCTTCTTTGTGGGGGTTGGACAATTTCTTCTCAAGGCTTCATCTCCCATAACCTCCATCTTCATCTCCAAAATC
Organism: Camellia lanceoleosa; assembly: GCA_025200525.1. Classification (NCBI taxonomy): domain Eukaryota; kingdom Viridiplantae; phylum Streptophyta; class Magnoliopsida; order Ericales; family Theaceae; genus Camellia; species Camellia lanceoleosa. The sequence continues at coordinate 45,049,576 of CM045760.1, forward strand.
CTAAAAAACCTTCAAGCTTCCTAGCTAATTCCTTCACCAACCCTAAGCTCCACCATCACCACCTCCATTCCAGCAGCAAAGGGGTGTTTTCCAGAGGCCAAGAAGCAACAAATTGAAGCCAAGAGGTAGCAAAAGACTTGTCTCCAAGGGTAAGCCACTAATTCCCTTTTTCTAGCATAATTTTCCATCAATTCTTTGCCCTATTTCCTCTTTGTTTTGGGCTCCGACCCCTACTGGTTTTAGGCTTATTTTGAGCCCCTCTACAACATTGTAGGAGGGCTCAACCTCATTTGGTGTCTCCATGATATACTTCCTTCAATATCACTCTTTAGGCCATTGTTTTGCATGCTTTATTTACCTTATGAGTAATCTGATTTCGAGACTGATGTAAACTGTTAGTGGGCTTATATTGAGCCCCTCTTCAACATTGAAGAAGGGATCCATTATTTTTGGCTTCTCTATCATGCACTTCCTTTGAAATTCTTTTATTTTACCGTACAATTGCATGATTGTTTTGTCCTATTTTTAATCTGATTTGGAGCATGCAACATACTTATATTGTGCTTATTTTGAGCCCCTCTTCAACATTGAAGAAGGGCTCAACCTGGTTTGGTTGCTCTACACATCACTTGCTTTGAATTCTTGTTCCACTCCCATTTTGCATGCTTTTTTAAGCTCACTATGCTTCGGATTTCAGCCTTCATCAGGCCTAGAGAGTGCCTTATTTTGGTCCATTCTTCATTCTTTGTTAAGGGTCTTAGGCCATTTGATGATTGGTTTTGGTACTTGTTTTGTAATCCTCCATATTTTCCGTAAAATTGCATGCTTTGTTAGGCTTGCTTAGCTTCGGATTTCAGCCTTCATCAGGCTTAGAAAATGTCTTTTTTTGGTCCATTCTTCAAGTTTTATTAAGGGTCTTAAGTTGTTTGGTCATTGCTTATGATACCTCTCTTTATAGCCCTCTTTTGGCCCAAATTTTGCATGCTATATTTAGTATATCTACACACTGAATTGGAGGCTGTCATCTATTGTAAATGTACATATTTTTGGTCCCTCTTTAGTTTTGTAGAACTAATTTTTTGGGTTTGAGCATTGTAAATACCACTTGCTTTGTAATTCCCCTCTTTTCCCATATTTTTGCATGCCATTGTTGCCATATCTATGCTCACAATTTGGCCATGTTTTGTACTAAAAAGATGCTATTTTTAGGGCTTCCTTGCTACTGTTTTTGCTTTCATGTGCCAATTTTGCATGTTTAGCATAGCCGTAGGCCATTTCGGGTACTTAAAACCACATTTCGGGATGATTTCATGCGTTGATTGTCATTTCGTATCATTTCGGGGCTGTTTTCCCCTTCATTTAGCTGCTGAAATTTGGTTTGCATGCTTGCATATCATTTCCCATGTCATTTCATGCCTTAGTGCATTGCCTCGGTTTGCGTGCCCGTGGGCACGCACTTCGAGGCACTCCGTTTTCATTCATCGGCAGCTTATGTGAGTGTGGCTGAGGCCCTCTCATGTTGGCGTAAGCCCATCATTGCATTCCGTATGCCATTTTATGCATTCCTCAGTTTGCGTGTCCGCGAGCACGCATTTCGAGGCATCTCTTTTTTTTATCCGCTGGCATCTTATGTGAGTGCGGCTGAGGTCCTCTCATGTTAGTGTAAGCCCGATCTGCATTTTTCATTCCTGTACATCACCGCCTCGGTTTGCGTGCCCGTGTGCACGCATTTCGAGGCACTTCTTTTTTTTTATCCGACGGCAGCTTATGTGAGTGCGGCTGAGGTCCTCTCATGTTGGCGTAAGCCCAATTTGCATTCCGTGTGCCATTTCATTCCATTTTGTCATCGCCTCGGTTTGCGTGCCCGTGTGCACACATTTCGAGGCACTTCGGTTTTATCCGATTTGCATTTCACATCATCGCCTCGGTTTGCGTGCCCGTGAGCACGCATTTCGAGGCACTTCGGTTTTATCTGATTTGTATTTCGCATCGCCGCCTCAGTTGGCGTGCCTGTGTGCACGCATTTCGAGGCACTTCGATTTTATCCGGTTTGTATTTCATCATCGCCTCGGTTTACGTGCCCGTGTGCACGCATTTCGAGGCGCTTCGGTTTTATCCGATTTGCGTCTCACATCATGGCCTCGGTTTGCGTGCCCGTGGGCACGCATTTCGAGGCATCTTTATTTTCATCCGAATTGTGCATACTAGGTTGTATCTTAGATTGCATTCATGCATTTCCTCGATTTGCGTGCCCGTGTGCACGTATTTCGAGGCATCTCATTTTCATAGCATTGTGCATGCTATATCACATGTTAGCTGCATTTCATGCATACCATGCATATTGCATCGTGTTCGGGATAGGCGTTAGCCCGGGCACGGGAAACGAGGTACATTCCGTACTCCGAGTGACGGAGTGTATCTCAATCCCCAAGTCACCGACACTCCGGATTACCCATGATGGAGTTAGGTTTTTGTTATAGCATTCATCTGCATTCATCCTATATTGAGTTGTGCAATTCGATTCCTCGGCCATCATGCATCGGTATGCGTGATTGGTGGCACGAGGATCGAGGCATGCATATATTTGTGAAAATACATTGCTATGCCCTTTTCCTGCTCTCTGTTACAGCAAAACCAAGGACCAACAACTTTTCGGAGTCCGGCGCGCATTTCGAAAAATACTGCAAACAGAGGCTAATTGGGGCATCCCACTGGATTTTCGCTACCGGGCGCCAAGATACATCATTCATCATAGCAAAGGCTGCCCCTCAAGGCCATTCTGACTTTCTTAGTTTAATTTGTTAATTAATTAAGAAATTGTATATTTATTCGGACTGTATATTTCGGACTATACTATTCTTTTATTCGGGTCTGTATTATTATTTATTCGGACCCTCTGCGCGAGGGCATAATTGTAATAAGGGTGCGTGAGTGTGATGTATGTCTTCCAACCCCCATTTCTTTCTCCCTTTTATTTATCCGCTTACGATGGTTAGATATAGGGCATATTTCAATTAGCATAACAGTATGACAGCATGTTTGCATCATTCATCTGTTTTGCACGCACCGGGCTCGGCGCATCATACAAACTGCATCTGTATTTCAATTCCAAATTGAATATATGATAGCTGTTGCATCTCACATGCCATCTTTAGAATAGCCGAGCCTGCTATAATTGCACCTTTGCATGTGTTGCATTAGGCAATTCTGTATACTTAGGATCATGCATGATTTCTAATCAGTTTTCTGTTTTGGCTTGGAGTACTCGTGAGTTTTTATGCTTTAGCATCCTCGCATGCGTGTGAGTGTTGCCATGAATAGCATGCTTACCATGAGGCTAAATGCTTATGTGATATAACTGCCTTGAATGCCTGTGGGTGGAGGTTGAGTTATCTGGATTGGAATGATTCATCAAATGTGAGTTTTAAGCCCACTAGATAGTGGCAACCTCACTTTTTTTTTCTAAGCCCACCCGAGGGTGGCAAATCCGCATTTTAGCCTACCTGCGGGTAGCACCATCATACCATTTTCAAACAAACAAACATGAAATGTTTTGTTCCAATTGACAATTTCAGTTTATACTTGTTTCATGTGAGCATCACATAGTAATCTAGGCTAATAACCGGAATAAGAACTCACAATGTTTTCAAAAACAGATATCATGGTTAGTAGAGGCCGGTCTTTGACCGGGCGAGCGGGGGTGCTCACGATGTGACCTTCCCCAATCGTACCCAAGTTCCCGAGCCGAGGCAACTTTGGTGATGACGGACACGTGGCCTTTGGCACCGAGTCAGGGTTTCCTAAATTTCCCATTTTAAAAATATTTAGGTGGCGACTCATTATCCGCAAGGCGATCCATGTTTGGCACTTCTTTCAAAAAATCTGTTTTTCTTCAAAACGATTTGCCGGATTTGGACTCTTTGGTTCAAGATTTGGAACCGCAACAAAATCGAGTCCGAACTGTAGCGAGGTCCCCCGCGGGCTTGTTACAGTTTCTGGCGACTCTGCTGGGGATTTAGAGAACTTGACTCGAACTCATGATATCTGGTTTTGACTACACTTGTGTGTTTCTTTGCATTGCATTTGCATTGGTGCGCCTAGGACACCGTGTTTGCCATATGTCATTCTAACGACGGTTTGCGGAGGCTTGTCTTGTCAAGTCATGTCCATAAGGCCGACGGCTGGGCTCGACAAAGATGGGAATACAAACCCGGTCTTTACCGGGCACCCTTTTGACCATTCGACCTAGTGCATATTCGATCCATAGTGACTATTCCAAACTAGGACAGTTGCTTACCCGCTTATTGGTTGTTTGAAGCCATTGCGTGCGTAGTGAACCCCTAGTTCTGATTTAAATAGGACAGGAAACCCTACCCCAACATAGGGGTGTTTTGGCTCTCACTTATCTGCTATGTGCTTGTTAGAGTGCGTCTCACAGGAATGCATGTATCGATTGAGTTTGGGCATCAGTTCGCCAAGATCATTCAAAGGTCTCGAGAATCGGTTATGTCTGTGGATATCGATTCGGTTTAGGGAACAATGATACAGAACAAAGGATCGCTGGTTGAGGATGGTGTATTTCCAAATTATCCAACTGCGTGTTGTATGCCCTGCGTGTGTTGTGTGTATTTAAATTAAGCCGTTATCGCCTGCTTTTCCGGGTCATTTATTTCCTTTTTCCTTTATTATCTTTTTTTGCTAGGGCAGTTTGTAGCACGATTGCTTCCGAGCCAGTCAATACTCCCCAAGCAATTTGGACACGACGTCGCCGACTCAACCGATCCGAGGATCTAGTTGACGGACATCCAATGTTCCACTCTTACCCCAAATACCGAAGAAGGCCGAGAAGGCACAAGGTGTCGAGCACGGATCACCGAATGTTAGCCTACTCTAGTGTCGCATATGGGTTGAGATTCCTGTTTCTGCTATAGAGATATACTTGCCGGTTACTCAGATGGAACAACAGAATCCAACAATGGAGGCGATGATGCGCCAGATGAATGAGAGCATGAAACAAATGCAAGATGATGCTATCCGTCAGGCGGAATTTTCCAAACAATGGGTCACCATTATGGCCCAATACCGAAATGCCGATCACCGACATAACAAATAGAACGCCAGATCCGCTTCACATCGTTCTTCTCCACCCGGCCCCATTACCCTGAAAGCAGATATTCATCGCCGAATGCTCCTCTAAATCCCTGTAATACCCGTAACACCCAAAATACCCTCCCAAACCCACGTAACGCCTCGCCAAACTTTCAAAACACCCAAGAGGACACGAGTCTTCCAATCTGGCCGCCCGCTTCGCCGCCAAGAATCGCCTAAAAATATTACACCCAATCACCCGGACTCTCCATTTGAGTTCGAGGTAGACCAGACAGCTCTGAAATTGAGCAAGTTGGAAAAACTCTTCAAGAAGTCACAAGGGGTGAAGGCCATCCCAGATATTGAGGACGGCTATACTGACGTGGCCGTGACTTTGCCGGACAGATTTAAGATGCCCCAGATCGACCGTTTTGACGGGTCTGGGGACCCCATGGTTCATCTACGGCTGTTTTCAGATATCTTGAGGCCAATGGGCCTAACCAGACTGCAGAAGCTCTCGCTTTTTGACCGAACCTTGTCAGGAGTGGCCGCCAACTGGTATGCAAAGTTGGATAATGATGTCAAGAGGAATTGGGATGAGATGGCTGGGGCCATCGTTGCACAATATTCATATAACACACAGATCGAGATTACCACTCGTGATCTCGAGACAACAAGGCAGGAACCCAAGGAGTCTTTCTCTGACTTTGTAACCCGGTGGAGGGCAAAGGCATTGATGATGACCTTGAGGCCCACAGACAGAGATCAAATCCGGATGATTGTACGCAATCTCCAACCAGGGTTAATGAAGAAGATGATTGTAGTTCCCTTCCCCACCTTCGCAGATCTGCATGATATGGGGATGCAGATCGAAGATGCGATGAAGCAGGGTCTGTTCGACCAAGACCGGGAACAATTTCCCGTGGACATTCAACCGAAACAACAATGCGGGCCCGAGTGGCTCTACCAATGCAAGAACTTCAAAGGTCGGAATGGTCACCACCAATCCCCCTTCCCAACCAAGGCCCGCAGCGGCCACACCTTTTTCTGATGCATCTGGGAGCAGTAACCAAGCTTCGAGATACCAATCTAGGGGTCAACGAACCTTCTCTCCACTACATATGCCTTTGACCAAAGTCATCGGGGTTCTAGTCAGAAAAGGGCATCTGAAGCCCTTGGAACCGAGGCCCCCTCCAAATCCACTCCCCCCTTCCCATAACCCAGCCAAATATTGCAAATACCACCAGCAGCATGGTCATGATACCGACCAATGTTTCAGGCTGCGTCATGAGGTTCAAGATCTCATTGACAAAAACATCATTCTACCTCCCGAGCGACCCAATGTTACAACCAACCCACTCCCAGTACATAACCAAGATCCACCCAAAAGAATCAATTTCATCCAAACTGGGGGCGTGTCTTACGACCCTAGTATCTACATTACTCCCTCCCACCTACCCAAGCCGGAGGTGATCTTGCCTGACAGCACTGATTTGTGCATGATGGACACCTCTACAACCCAACCTGAGCCGGAGGTAGTGACCACCGAAAATGGAACTGGGCAGGCTTTTGAGGAGAGCAAAACTGTTGAGTCTAGGGTGGAGCAGTCTGAGAATTTAGCTGGCAGAGCTTATGATCCGAGTGGATATATCTTGTCAATGAGCCAGTCTAAGCTGAATGTGGGGCCGCCAGAAGAGGCCGAGTTGTGTATGATCCGGGGGGACAAACTTGAATCAGTGGGGGATGATTTGACAACGATGGAAAAGGACTTCGCCGACCTCCAATTTTTCAATGACCAAGAATCAGGAGACGCATCAATTAACTAGTTCGAATACGAGGAGTCAGCAGAAGTCGTCGGGTGGCTGGATGATCAGCCAGATATTGCACCATTTGTGGCCGGAAGGGCCGAGGGTCAAACTGAATTGCCGGAGAGCGCCGGTACGAAGAATTCCGCTCGGGACCAAGACATTTTGAAAACCGAACAATTGACACTGGAGGAACAAGAAAAGAAATGGGATTCTGAGAGGATCCAAAAAGCAAAGAACCATGAGGATGTTGAGAATGCTGTGAGCACAAAAACTGAACATGCTGTGAGCATGTGGGAGGAAAATGCTGAGAGTGCAAACAAGCCGGAACCAGACAGGTGCCTGCTAGATGCTAATGGAATGTGGTAGGAAGATGACGACTTGTATCTCGCCCACATTGCATTTAAGATTGGGCAGATGGCCAACCAGACAAAGACTGTACCTCAAGAAGTGGACCATATGACTAGAAGTGGGCGGTATTTCAAGCCCCCACACCTTGATCAACCCGAGGCATCGTGGAAAGATAAGGAAGCGGAGAAGCAGAGGGAGAAGCAAGTTGAAGAAGAGGTCAGATTAAAACATAAAGAAAATACAAGGCACATCTCCATCTGGGATCGCTTATGGCTTCAAGGGTGCACAGACAGTGCTCTCTCGCTATGGACAAAGCCAAACTCTATCGAAACTACACCGTAACAACTAGTTGGGCTAGTCTTTCCGGAGGAGGTTCCCCGCTGACCTTTTCGGATATGAATTGTCACCGAGGCGTGGATCATAATAGACCCCTCTACATCTCTGTAGAATGCAAGGACAAATGGATTCCGGTGGTACTTGTCGATACCGGGTCCGCTATTAATGTCTGCCCGGCCAGAACGGCGTATGCAATTGGGTTAAAGCCTGCAGACTTCACACCGACTACTCAAGTGATCAGAGCCTATGACAATACAAGTAGGGATGTCCTGGGGACAGTAAAAATCCAAACCAAGATTGGGCCTGGACAACAAGAGGTAGATTTTCATGTCTTGGAGGTCCCCGCATCTTTTAACATGCTTTTGGGGCGACCCTGGTTGCATCAGGTGAAGGCTGTCTCATCTACTCTACATCAAATGGTGAAATACCCCTATGGAAAGGGAGTAGCCATTGTTTTTGGGAATTCATCAATCCATCCTCCTCCGGAGGTATCTACGCCAGTCCTGGAGATCGAACACGGCATGGAAGACATGTTCATATCGGGATTTACTTTGGCTGAGGCCCGGGTGGTGCAAAACATTATGGTCAGGAATGAGGGTGTGTATGTCAGCAAGCCGCCTACCTCATGAACAAGCTACAACATATCCCCGGATGGGATTGGGAAGAAGCGGCAGAAAGGAGTCGCAGTTGGTCAAGTGCCACACAATCCACATACCTTTGATTGGGTTATCCGCCCACCAAAGAAGATTGGACGAGGAAGAGAAAGAAAATGGCGGGTGGAGCCAGAGCTAAGCAGAGTGGGAAGCCTTTTGCACTAATGCACAGGCCCATCCAGGTACCGAATCGGACGCTTTGTCCGAAGGGAAGATTTTCCATTTTGGCTTCCTGAGCCATGGTTCAACGCGGAGAGGAAGCGGTACCGTGTTTCGAAATCTTCTTCGACCGCAACTATCCGGGATGACGCGTTGCAGAGCGCATGCACTCCAACAACCGAGGCCGAAAGGCAATAAGGCAGAGGATTCTGAGGGCACGGAATTGGAAATGGGGGTAGCACTGGCATGTCTCCTCTCTGATCCTCCGATCGACCAAGATTGCTTGGGGAATAACTTCATGGTCTCCATGATTGGGGATGAAACGGCTGCGAGCCGACCAGCAGCTATCTTGGATGCATCAATCGCACCCTCTCTCACTTGGCAGTACGAGGAGGGATTCTTATCCAGCAGTTCCGGGTCAGGTAGTGAGCCGGAATCTGATTCCACCGAGTCTTGTGAGTCGGAATCAGATTCCAGCTCGACTGAGTCTGAGTCTGGTACTCCTGGGGGTGTCAACCCGGATGCCACAGTCCTGTCCAGGTCGTCTTTTTCCTTTTCATTTGAGTCTGTTGTAACCGATGAATTGGACGATTTGGATGAACTTAATGAGAATGAGGTGAATGTGGTTTCCGAGTACTTTTCTGTGCCCCTAATTTATTGCATTAATTCAGACTTTCAAAATTTTGATCAAAACGACGAGGACGAAGTTCCTCCGGTTTTACAACGTCTAATTGAGCAAGAGCAAGAGAGATTTGTTAAGCCATTAATGGATGAAATCATTTTTGTGAATATTAGACCGAGGAGGACCCGCTTGGTCCAGACGGGTCCACGTTGTCTTCAGAGGAACGCGAGCGCTTAGTCGCTTTATTAAAAGATTTCAAAGATGTTTTCGTGGTCCCACGAAGACATGCCCGAATCGATCCCGAGATTGTACAAAGATCGGATCCCCTTGACCCCGAGGCCCGACTTCACAAATGAAGCTCAGAAGGATCCGCCCGGATTGGGCTCTCAAGATTAAGGAAGAGGTCACCAAGCAAATTGACGCAGGCTTCCTGCTAGTATCAGAATATCCGACTTGGTTGGCCAACATTGTTCCGGTGCCGAAGAAAGATGGCAGGATCCGGGTGTGTGTAGACTTCAGGGATTTGAACAGAGCTAGTCCGAAGGACGACTTTCCCTTGCCACACATTGATGAGTTAGTGGACTTCACTGCAGGGCATGCATTGCTCTCATTCATGGATGGCTTCTCGGGGTACAATCAGATAGTGATGGCGCCGGAAGACAGAGAAAAGACTGCATTCACCACCCCGTGGGGAACATACTGCTACCGGGTAATGCCGTTTGGGTTGAAGAACGCTGGGGCTACTTATCAACGAGCCGCGACCACAATACTACATGATATGATCCACAAAGAGGTTGAGGTGTACGTGGACGACATGATTGTCAAGTCCAAAGAAAGAGAGGGCCACTACACCGCCTTGCACAAGTTTTTCCAAAGGATCGTGAATTCGTTATGCTAAACCCTCGAAATGTACGTTCGGTATTACAATGGGGAAAATGTCGGGTTTCGACATTACACAAAGGGGCATCGAGGTCGACCCTTCCAAGATCAAGGCCATCCTAGAAATGCCACCACCGAGGACTGAAAAGGAGGTGCGAGGCTTTCTGGGTAAAGTGCAATTCATAAGACGGTTTATTTCAAAACTAACCTTGACTTGTGAACCACTTTTTGGTCTTCTTAAGAAAGGAAAGAAGTTCCAATGGGACGGCCGGTGTCAAGCTGCATTTGAACAGATTAAAGAATATCTACAGAACCCACCCATTTTATCACTAGCAGAACCAGGGAAACCGTTGATTTTGTATCTGTCAGTAACGGAGACCACGATGGGCTGCATGCTTGCACAAGAATCAGAAGATAAGGTGGAAAGAGCCATCTATTATTTGAGCAAGAAGATGTTGGAGTATGAGACCCGGTATACGCCGCTGGAAAAGGCTTGCTTAGCTCTGGTATGGGCTACCAGGAAGCTGCGGCACTACCTTTTAGCTCACTCTGTAATGTTGGTTTCGCGACTTGATCCCGTCAAATATCTTTTCGAGAAACCAGCGCTTACGGGTAGGCTAGCTCGTTGGTTGCTGTTGCTCTCCGAATTTGATCTCACATATGTGACGCACAAGTCAGTAAAAGGAAGGGCAGTGGCAGAGTTCCTTGCCGACCACCCGGTCGAGGGGGATGAAGCAGTCGAGTATCTATTCCCAGATGAAGCAATTCTGCATATCGACGAGGAAACTTGGACAATGTACTTTGACGGAGCGTCAAATCAACATGGGTATGGGATAGGAGTGTTGCTGATAGCACCCGACAATTCCTCAGATCCTCTAGCCTTCAAACTCGGTTCAAAGTCTCAAATAATGAAGCACGAAGCGTGCATTCTTTGGTTTGGAAGCACCGAATTAGGGGCAAGACTACCGGACGTCATTGGGGATTCGAACCTTGTTGTGTCTCAAGCTAAAGGAGACTGGAAAGTAAAAGAGGAAAATATGATGGTGTATCACCAAACCTTGGATTTGCTGATTCCTCGGTTTGAAAAGTTAAGTTTTACTCATCTACTAAGAGAGAACAACAAGTTCATGCAGACGCTTTAGCAACTCTATCATCCATGATAGACATCCCACGGAGTCCGAATGCGTCCAAATATTATTGACCGTAAATTTTCACCGCCTATGAGTCGATTGCGCCATAGATGAAGTTCAGACGAACACCCCGGTATCATGACATCCGAACTTCTTGGAAATGTAAACATACCCGCCAGGTGAATGCCAAAGACAAGAGGGCAATAAGAAGGTTGGTCGTTCACCATCATCATCCGGGGTAAACCGATAGAAGGGGTCATCCGGGAATGCATAAACCGTGTGTTGATGTCAAGAGTCCAAGCGTCTGATGGAAGCCATCCACGGGGGTGAATGTGGTGCACACATGAATGGGGTGATGTTGGCACGGAAGATCCTTAGGCAAGGTTATTATTGGTCCACCATGGAGGAGGATTGTATCGGTTTTGTTCGGCGATGCCACAAATGTCAGATCCATGCAAACCCCATGAACATCCCGCCGTCGAAGCTGTATAACATGACTTCACCATGGCCATTTTCAGTCTGGGGAATTGATGTGATCGGAGCCGTCACGCCGAAGGGATCGAATGGGCATGAGTTCATCTTGGTAGCGATAGATTATTTCACAAAGTGGGTTGAGGCCCAATCTTATGCAGTGTTGAAAGCTTCACATGTTGCAAAATTCATCAGAAACAACATTATCTGTCGCTACGGAATCCCAAATGAAATAGTTTCAGACAATGGTTCCCACTTCAAAAAGGAGGTGATTGATTTGTTGGAAAAATACAATGTGGCTTTTCATAAGTCGTCTACTTATCGGCCGCAAACCAACGGAGCAGTTGAGGCCGCCAACAAGAATATCAAGCGCATACTACAGAAGATGGTGGAAACCTATCGGATCGCCGATAAGCCGCCGCTTGCTCAGGGGCTACAGACTTCGATCGTAACTTCTCATCGGGCGACTCCGTACTCATTGGTCTATGGGATGGAGGCCGTTCTGCCTATTGAGATTGAGGTCCCGTCATTACGAGTATTGGCCGAGTGCCAGATAGCCGAAGCAGATTGGCAGCAAAACAAATTTGAGGAACTCATGCTTTTCGATGAAAGAAGGCTGAAAGCACTGTACCACATCCAAGGTTATCAACGCAGAATTGTCCGGGCTTTTAATAAGAAAGTTAAGTCCAGGAACTTGAAATAAGGAGATTTGGTACTCAAGGACAACCGAGCTCCCATCCACGACCCAAGGGGCAAGTTCAGACCCAATTGGACTGGTCCTTACATTATCAAGTCAATTTGGTCAGGTGGAGCTGTGGTTCTGATGGATCTAGATGGCTTGGAGTTTTCCCAACCGATCAACATGGACAAGTTGAAGAAATATTATCCCTGAGAGGCTCGCTAGGTCGAAAACCCGAAAGGGCGACCTAGGCAAAATTCAGAGCATAGAAAATTTGAAATTATAAAAACTGAGCTCGCAAGGTTGAAAACCCGCAAAGGGCGGCCTCGGCAAAAGTTAGAGCGCAAAAGGAGAGCGAAAATACCCGAGCGAACCTAAGCCTGAACTACGTAAGACTTGATTCCCATCTTTAGGATACGTAGGCAGCTTCATCCTGAAGTTCAGTCATAATCTTTTCCCCGATCAACTTTGTCCATTTTGATCATCTCAGTCATCTCTATTCATCAGCATTTATTGTGATCTCCGATACAGTGCTATTCAGACTAGGGGCAACTTTCCGTCGCAATGAAGTGTTGTGGCATTATTCAGACTAGGGGCAACTTTCCGTTGCTTTGAATTGCCGAGGCACTTTTCAGACTAGGGGCAACTTTCCAGTTGCTAGGATTCGGTGTTGTGCATTTCAGTGACAGATCTCAGGTGTGTCCAGTTCTGATCCATATCGAAAATAGTCTTGAAAAGTTTTAATAAAAGTTGACTTTGTTCGAATTAATCTTTTCACAACTAAGACCATTTTTGGACCAAAAGTGGAGAATTTTCAGTACCACAACCTTCAATTTCATTGATTTCAAAACAGAGTTCTCTTGCTCTTGCATACAATTGAAGTTGCTTTTTATTACATTCATAAAGAAAACTTGAAAGTACTAATAAAGCAATAAATCTGGGGCATAGTCCAGTCAGGTGCCCCTGCGCCCCCTTCCAGAGCTTGTTGAAGCTTCAGATGCCAACCTAGGCCCAACCTGTGCCTCCTCGTTGAGCCAATCCCAGCACTCATCAGATAAAGTGCAACTAAAAATAGGAGCAGGGGCCAGAAGCTCTCTAACTCTCCATGCTGCGGCCTGTCGAGCCAATCAGGCGCCTCGAATCGAAATGTAGCCGATACTTCATCTCCGGGGCAAGTTCGATCACGCCAAACCGCAGTAATACGGAAAGGGAAGTAGAACACACAGTGAGTCAAGCCGATCAGTCGAATCCCGACCTGCCGTGACATGCTATAGCTCATTGCCGGGAGATTGAGCCAAGGGCAGCGCCAAGCAATGCGATCTGCCGACAGGTTGCACATCCATTCAAACCACCAGCTCTCATCAAGAGCATTCACTAGGCGTTGCCGAAAGAAGTAGCCGCGAGCTGAATAAGCGGGACAAGAGTCCACAACTTGCAATTTATCCATCAACCATATCTGGGGAGGGATGAAAAATGAGAGAATAAAGAATAGAGAGATGTGCGATGAGAGAAAAGTAAGATAAGGGTTTTGTGAGAAAAAACGAGCCCGAGGGCCGAGTGATGTGAGCGAATATACATGTGAGCTTGGGTGGGAAACATTACCTGCAACAGTAGTGGACTCCCCGTAAACCTGGTTGTCTCCCGGCGGTAGAAAGCATCCAAGCCCATCAGCGTCTCAGCCAATGTCATGGCGATACAGCTCTTCCCATCCTTCAAGCCTTAAGCGACTTCAACCAAACCGATGCTAGCTCCTCCGGAGCCCGAGACAAACAGAAAATGAGATAGTAGGCACAAGCAGAGGGTGTGCTGCCGGAAGCCTTGCCAATAGTGGTTGCTGCGATCACCGGCATCAGAGAATTGGCAAATCAGGCTCGGGATATCCAACATGCCATCACCAATCAGAGATCTAGCATCATGCGCATTAAGACCGCACATCCGCCCTAAGGCTTGGGCATAGCTAAAATTGAGTCAAGAATTTCTCGCCTCGCGGACTCCATCAAGATTTGAAAATCTTCAAAAGTAGGACATACCTCTTGCCCGCCAAAGCTAAAGACGCGTCCACGGGTTCCAAAACCTGTCACAAGATGGAGGAAAGGAAGATGCAGTGGAGTCCGGCCTAGCGTGAATAGTGCATTCAAGCCAAAACCCCGGAAGTTCAACTTCTCCGAGCCATCTAAAGAAGAAATCCAAGATGTGAGATTTTCTGTGAGAAATGCCTCCATTTTTGCAAGAAAGGGTGATGAAATGAATAAGTTCCAAGGGTGGGGCTTTTATAGAGGGGCAAAACACTATTCAAGGGACACTTGTCAAAATTTTGGAGGTCACGGGAGGGGTGGCCGGCCGGCCACCTATTCTAGTAGGCCGACCACCCTCCAATCTCTTGCTGCAAATTGTTGTCGGCCTCGCGTTGGTCCTGTTTTGCCCGCCGGAAGAAAGTTTAAGGCACTTTCATGCATCGGGAATGTCGAAGGTCTCCATTTCTATCAGTTTCGAATACATTCCATTATCCAGATTGTCCGTCTAAAGAATGTTTTTGTTGTATTTTTGCTTATCGAGTTGTTGTTTTGTTTATCGAGTTGTAAGTTTTGTCGAGCTGTCGCATTTTGTGTTTTGAGTTATTACTTTTTTGGTTACACAATTTTGTTGAGTCTTGTTTATTGAGTTGTTAACACTGTTGTACTTTGCTTATCGAGTTGTAAACTTGCTAAGATTCTGTTATTTCTTAGAGAGTCGATTTGTTTTAATTTGTTGCGTCGGTTCACTACCTGACCCGATAAATACATGAGGCACATTTCCATTCAATTCCATTTTTGTGTAAAATGATGCGATGCGATGCTAAGAATTTCAAATACAAACATCCTTTCAAAAGCTGTTTCATTCCATCATGTTTTACAACAAATAAAGGTACAAGTTTTACAGAAAATAAAACTGCCTAATAATGTGCAAAGTGCTACAAACTACTAGCCAAAAAGTAAAATAAAGCAGGAAATAACATCAGTATCCTCGAGAACGAGAATGTGGAGGCCCTCTCATCCTCTTCTGTGGGATAACCTCTGCACCATCATCACCATCTGGATCAGAGCTGTTATCCTCCGGATCCCCCTCAGGCTCATCTCCGCTCCCGGAACCAAGACCGGAACCTCTCTCCCTGTGAGATGTCTTCGACACACGGTCTCATGACCTCCTCCTCCTCGTCCTCGACAATGGGTGCCTCAAGGTCATGACCACTCGCCTCGAGCTCCCTGGGCCCAAGATTGAGTAGGTCCAACACCTCGACCTCTCCTAGAAGGCCCGGGTGGCCCACCCCGTGTCGGAGCATATACGGGAGGCATCTGAAAATGAAAAGTGCAAGACATCGCCGTATATAAAAGCAAAGCAAGTACAGTATGTGAGTGGGGTGTGTGCCAGATGTGTTCTACACAACCTATCAGTGCAGCAGAATGCTCAAAACCAGCATATTGACAGAAATATGATAAATGCAAGAGAGATGAAGGGTACCTGGAAGCCCATGATAGACATCTGTGCCTCTCTACGTAGGACCATCCCCTCAAGTGAGGCCACCACCCCGAGCATCTGATCTATGTACTCCCGAGGTGGCTGCAGACACAAGCTCGACTCATCAATAAATAAGCAATTGCCAAAATGTCTGTGTAATAAATGAAAAATGGTAGAACATACCGGTGGCGAGTCAGGATCACTGACATATCTGTGGCCAGGCATCGGAGGCTCCATAGGGATCGAAATCGGAGAAGTAGTCCCATACTGCCAACTCGTCAACTCAGTCGGCATATCTGGCCATCCAGGATGATCGAGAGTCGGAGGGATAGGAGGAATCGAACTGCCTCTACCTCTAGATGCACCACGCTAGAAGAGGATGTTCGCAAAGACGGCACGACTCAAGATGGCGCTACCGGAGGCCTCGAGCATGAACCCGACTCTCGCCAAGGGGGCATCGATATATGCGGCGATAAGTGGCGAGTTCCTCAATAAGATGTAATAGAGCATCGCCGCCAAGATATCCCTAATGACCTCTCACAGATAGCCCGCTTGCGGTCCGCATAGTGGGTGGAGGCACAGCAGGAGGGTCCTTGGAATCATACCCCCACACCTGACGCTGAAAGCGTTCCTCAGAACCAAGCTCGCCGACCGTCCTCGAAAGAACCTATACTTTGGAACTAGTCGATTCTCCGGTCTCGATTCTCGAGATTGTCGCCAAAGATCGCCAGGTTGCCAAGGATTCATGGATAACCAAAGGCATAAATCAATCAGAAATCAAGAAATATAGAGCAGATCAAAGATGAAAATGAAAAGAACTGAGAGTTCTGAAATACCTCTGTCACCCGAACAGTGTCAAAGTACTGTCGCAGAGAGAAGAGAGTCTCTCGAGGCCTCGATAAGTGCTCGCCCTCAAACATCAATGAAAATGGAGTCATAGGAGGTCCTGCCACCTCCATCTCTGGGGCTAATGTGGGGAAATATGCATATACCCATAGCTGAGAAAAGCGGTGCGGGATGTGAATACAAAGTGCTAAAAGGCAGAATATAGAGTGCAAAGTGTGCCGTGTGTGCAGTGAACAAGTAATGAGGAGCAAAAATGTAAATCAAGAGGACAGAATGTACCTCCCAAGCTCTCCAGTAGCCGCCAAGTAAGTCCTCAAGGCGAGAGATCAAGGCTCATGTAGCAAAGAAGGGTAGCCAGGCCAGCGCCGCCCCAATCATACTGACCGACCTGTGATAGGTCTACCAAAGCGCTCAGTAGATACAACCCGACCATGTTCCCTCTATCGGCAAACAGAGTGGTGCCAAAGAGGAACATGAGGAAACCACGAGTATACTGCTCGACCTCCTCGGGAGACTCAGGCTCCATCTGTGGCCGCCGGAAATGGGAAGAGAACCAAGTATACCGAACTCTCCCGGTACCTCTCTCTACAGGCGGGCGGGCCCCCAATAGATGCATCCAAGCAGCCTCCCACTAACCCATATCCTCGTCATAAGGAATAGGTCCACCGCCTAGGTCTAGGCCGGTGAGCATAGCGAAGTCCAGTGGGATCATGGTCATATCCCCGGTCGCAGAAAAATGGAAAGAATTGGTGGTGTCCCACCATCTCTCCGCCAGAGCAGCAAGTAATGTCTCATCGATAAAGGCAGTGATAACCTCGCAAAATGGTCCGAATCTCAAGTCGACTAAGTCCCAGATACCGGAAAGCTCGAGATACCACTCCTCGCGGTGGAGTCAGATCCTCAAGATCAGGCGAGAGCCACCAAGATTTAGAATGAATGCGTGTGTGCAAATGAAATGAAGAAACTGTGTGCAAATGAAATGAAGAAGCTGTGTGCAAATGAAATGAAGAAGCTATGTGCAAATGAAATGAAGAAGCTGTGTGCAAATGAAATGAAGAAGCTGTGTGCAAATGAAATGAAGAAGTTAAGAAATCAAATGTGTGTTCACTTCAAATGGGTCATGTTCAAGAAATCGAGTTTGGGACTGGTGTTCTACTCTTAATCAAGGGGCTGTGTTCACTTCAACTGGGTCATGGTTCAAGAAATCGAGTTTAGGGTCAGGTGTTCTACTCTTAATCGATGGGCTGTGTTCGCCTTCAACTGGGTCATGGTTCAAGAAATTAGAGTTTTGGGACCGTGTTCTACTCTTAATCACAATGTGTGTTCGCTTCAAACTGGGTCATGTGTTCAAGAAATCGAGTTTGGGACCTGTGTTCTACTCTTAATCGAAGGTCATGTGTTCACTTCAAATCTGGGCTGCGTGTTCAGTAAATCAGAGTTTTGGGACTGTGTGTTCTACTCTTAATCAGTGGGCTGTGTGTTCGCTTCAAATCTGGGCTGCGTGTTCAGTAAATCAGAGTTTTGGGACTGTGTGTTCTACTCTTAATCAGTGGGCTGTGTGTTCGCTTCAAATCTGGGCTGCGTGTTCAGTAAATCAGAGTTTAGGGCTGTGTGTTCTACTCTTAATCAGTGGGCTGTGTGTTCGCTTCAAATGGGTGCGTGTTCAAGAAATCGAGTTTAGGGTCAGGTGTTCTACTCTTAGTCAGTGGGCTGTGTGTTCACTTCAAAATCTGGGCTACGTGTTCAGAAAAATCTGAGTTTTGGGACTGTGTGTTCTACTCTTAGTCAATATGTGTTGTGTGCTCATTTTCAACTTCGGGCTGTGTGTTCGGTGAATCAATGTTTGAGTCGTGTGTTCAATCTCTAACTAATGCGTACTATACATTCACAATCAGGCGATGTATTGTGTGTTCGTGAAATTCAAGTGGCTAAGTCACATGCTCGGGATGCAAGTAAAGTATTGTGTTGTAAGCTAAACTGTGTGTCTAAGCATGGCAAAGGTACAAAATGCACGAAAGATACAGGAAATAAAGTAAAATACCTCTACATCGTAGGAGAGGTGCTGCTCCGGTTCTCGCAGAAGGAGATCCCCTGGTACCCGATCGTTGAAATCGGTGAAATGACGAAAAGTGGCTCATGAAGCCTATGTATCAGGGCATATCGCCGGGGAATAAAAGGGCGAACCCTCGGGGGCAATGTCATAATGTCGTAATCATCTCCGGCGCCGGGGAAACCTCTACCGCGAGGGAAATGACCCGCCATGTCGAGAAATCTGCAAAGAGGAGCAAAAATGAGCAGAACGAGCTAAAATTGGAAAAAGTCAACAAAAGTCAACTCTCGGGAAATGAAAAAGTCAACGAAAGTCAACTCCCGGGAAAATCTTCCAAATATTGAGACAAAATTACCTCAAGTGGTGAAAATGAGAAGAGACGCCCCGAAGTCAAACTTTAGTCGGCTCAAAGTGCCTAAAACTGAAAGATTTCGCGAAAACAATTTGCGTGGGAGGCCGAGGGGCGCGTATAAAATGCAGATCTGAAAGAGAAAGTGGCTTAGGGAGCAAGAGAAAAGAATTTCACACTTGTGGGTGTGATTTCGGGTTGAATGGAGGAGTATATATATAGATATCCCCAAAATGACCAAAATGCCCCTACTTTGGGCAGGTGGCCGGCCGGCCCCTTTTCCTGGCTGGCCGGCCTTTCACTTTTTGCCCCTGGCCGATGGCCTCTCCTAGGGAAGAGAGCTGGCCGACCATGTTCCCCACCCCCTCCCCTACCTCTCTGCAAATTTTGAGGAAAATCGGAGTTCCCGGGACCTGAAAAAGTTCAAGAAAAGTGCACTTTCTGGCGCCGAATTGCTCCGCCGGGACTTTAACTGCAATTATTGACATGTGTCTCATCATTATTCATCAAAATCAAAGTATATCCTTTTTAAACATGTTGTGACCTCTCTGGGAGGTAAATCAGAGGCCGCGATCGAGTTGCCGTCGCCGAAATGCGTGTTTTCCAGCTCGTTGTTGTGCAACAAACGGGCATCCTGATTTGTGCTCGTTTTGCATTATTTGGCTCATAATTTACATTCTCATGAATGTTTTGCATTGTCATGCGTGATTTCTTGGTATACAGTACTTCTGTGCTTAAACATGCATTGTCGCGCGTTATCTTTTCTCGCATTGTGATGCATCCACTCGCCGACACTGTGTGTGTCAAACTTTTCGAATCATAGGAATCGCATTGAATATATGTTGTTAGCATATTTTTCTTGTTGAATTTCTCTCTTTTGCAGGCACGATATTGTATGTACGGTTCATTTGGGGCTGGTGCGACCAGACGAATCGCGCAGGTATCGTATCTTCTCCGTGTGAGACGCGACGAGAATTGAATGATTCTCCGCATTCCTAACTGCATGAAATGTAGTCGCTGCTTTGCATTCTTGCTTAAAATTGTTGCATTTATTTGTCAATACTTGCTTCATTACAGCTTGTTGCACTTGCACAATCACTTGGCTCCGTGCCTATCATCTGCATTTTTGCCCCCCCTGCCTGCAGGCACACATATCTGTTCATCTTGTATGATTGTCTAAGTCTTCGGCCTTGTCAAAAATGGGTCGTCTCTGGGCTTTGACATTCACTCACGTCACTTCTTGACTTCCGAGTTCTGTCAAAAAGGGGCAACTGTAGACACCCCATTTTTGACCGACCTTAAGACTCAGACGTCACCGATTGAGCGCTTGGTGATGTTGCATATCAGGCTCGCTCGAAGTCTCGAGTCGCGTCAGGCGCCTACCTCCGGACTTCCGAACTCTCTTCTGGCCTTGTCTCGGTTTGCCATAACCAGCCTGGTTTTCTGCTTTCTTTCCCGAGGAAGGGAGTGGTCCTCAGGCTATCTCCCGGTGGCCGTGGCTACATTTCGGGTCAGAGGCCATTTTGCCCATTTCGAGCCGGTTGCCTTTTGCTGAGTCGTATGCCTCGGTTCGGGACCGCCCAACCATCTCCGATTTCTCCGGTTTTTGGCATGCACCTCTGTTTTATCATTCCGAGGAACACTGGGTCCTTTGATGCCCACTCCGTGGCCGTACGCCACTTTCGATGCTTACAGCCGGTTTTCGGGACCCCGAATCGCGCGGTTTGGGCCCCGAGCATTCATTTTGCATCGGTTTTCTCTGATTTTTGGCAGGAACCTCTGTTTTGTCATTCCGAGGGACACTGGGGTCGCAGATGCCCACTTCGCTGCTGAACACCACTTCCGGCACCTGCAGCCCATTTTGATCCCGATTTTGGCTCCGAGCGTTCATTTCTCATTAGTTTTTGTTCAAATTTGGCAGGTACCTCTGTTTCAACACCAGGAAGATCACTGGGGGGTGGGAGGCCAGCAATTATCCCAGATAACCAGTTTCGCTCTTCCGGCGCCCGTTTTGCTCACTTCCGGGCCAATGTTGAACACCCTGGGGATATTTTCTTCCGACCAAAGCTGCATATCTGTGATCAGGGGACATGGGAGGACCCTAAAAACTACTGGTCGGCCAGCAATTGTGGATTTCATTTTTGAGCCCCTCCTTCAAGCTCTATGTTGTGGCTCATGCTTCAGTGTTGCCAATTTCCGATCTTGGAACCTTGTTCCACACATCTGGGAGGACCCTAAAAGCTACTGGTCGGCCAGAAATTGTGGATTTCATTTTTGAGCCCCTCCTTCAAGCTCTATGTTGTGGCTCCTGCTTCAGTGTTGCCAATTTCCGACCTTGGGGCCTTATTCTACACACATGGGAGGACACCATTGCATGGTGGTCGGCCAGAATTTTTGCCCTTCATTTTTGGTCCATGGCCGGCCGGCCAGGGTGAGTGGCTGGCCGACCAGGTGGGGTGGCCGGCCGGCCACCTTCCAGAAAATTACCTGGCCGGCCGACTTTACGCTTTCACCCTTTCCAGCTGTCCGGATATTTTTCAAAATATCCCGGGCATCCGGGGGATATTTTGGGAGGGAAAGCTTGGGTGCTTTTCCCTCCCCTTTTACACCATTTTCTTGCCTATTAAAGGGGCTGGCCTCCTTCTTTGTGGGGTTTGGACAATTTCTTCTCAAGGCTTCATCTCCCATAACCTCCATCTTCATCTCCAAAATCCTAAAAAACCTTCAAGCTTCCTAGCTAATTCCTTCACCAACCCTAAGCTCCACCATCACCACCTCCATTCCAGCAGCAAAGGGGTGTTTTCCAGAGGCCAAGAAGCAACAAATTGAAGCCAAGAGGTAGCAAAAGACTTGTCTCCAAGGGTAAGCCACTAATTCCCTTTTTCTAGCATAATTTTCCATCAATTCTTTGCCCTATTTCCTCTTTGTTTTGGGCTCCGACCCCTACTGGTTTTAGGCTTATTTTGAGCCCCTCTACAACATTGTAGGAGGGCTCAACCTCATTTGGTGTCTCCATGATATACTTCCTTCAATATCACTCTTTAGGCCATTGTTTTGCATGCTTTATTTACCTTATGAGTAATCTGATTTCGAGACTGATGTAAACTGTCAGTGGGCTTATATTGAGCCCCTCTTCAACATTGAAGAAGGGATCCATTATGTTTGGCTTCTCTATCATGCACTTCCTTTGAAATTCTTCTATTTTACCGTACAATTGCATGATTGTTTTGGCCTACTTGTAATCTGAGTTGGAGCATGCAACATACTGATATTGTGCTTATTTTGAGCCCCTCTTCAACATTGAAGAAGGGCTCAACCTGGTTTTCTTGCTCTACACATCACTTGCTTTGAATTCTTGTTCCACTCCCATTTTGCATGCTTTTTTAAGCTCACTATGCTTCGGATTTCAGCCTTCATCAGGCCTAGAGAGTGCCTTATTTTGGTCCATTATTCATGCTTTGTTAAGGGTCTTAAGCCATTTGATGATTGGTTTTGGTACTTTTTTTGTAATCCTCCATATTTTCCGTAAAATTGCATGCTTTGTTAGGCTTGTTTAGATTCGGATTTCAGCCTTCATCAGGCTTAGAAAATGTCTTTTTTTGGTCCATTCTTCAATTTTTATTAAGGGTCTTAAGTTGTTTGGTCATTGCTTATGATACCTCTCTTTATAGCCCTCTTTTGGCCCAAATTTTGCATGCTATATTTAGTATATCTACACACTGAATTGGAGGCTGTCATCTATTGTAAATGTACATATTTTTGGTCCCTCTTTAGTTTTGTAGAACTGATTTTTTGGGTTTGAGCATTGTAAATACCACTTCCTTTGTAATTCCCCTCTTTTCCCGTATTTTTGCATGCCATTGTTGCCATATCTATGCTCACAATTTGGCCATGTTTTGTACTAAAAAGATGCTATTTTTAGGGCTGCCTTGCTACTGTTTTTGCTTTCATGTGCCAATTTTGCATGTTTAGCATAGCCGTAGGCCATTTCGGGTACTTAAAACCACATTTCGGGATGATTTCATGCGTTGATTGTCATTTCGTATCATTTCGGGGCTGTTTTCCCCTTCATTTAGCTGCTGAAATTTGGTTTGCATGCTTGCATATCATTTCCCATGTCATTTCATGCCTTAGTGCATTGCCTCGGTTTGCGTGCCCGTGGGCACGCACTTCGAGGCACTCCGTTTTCATTCATCGGCAGCTTATGTGAGTGTGGCTGAGGCCCTCTCATGTTGGCGTAAGCCCATCATTGCATTCCGTATGCCATTTTATGCATTCTTCGGTTTGCGTGTCCGCGGGCACGCATTTCGAGGCATCTCTTTTTTTTATCCGCTGGCATCTTATGTGAGTGCGGCTGAGGTCCTCTCATGTTAGTGTAAGCCCGATCTGCATTTTTCATGCCTGTACATCATCGCCTCGGTTTGCGTGCCCGTGTGCACGTATTTCGAGGCACTTCTTTTTTTTTATCCGACGGCAGCTTATGTGAGTGCGGCTGAGGTCCTCTCATGTTGGCGTAAGCCCAATTTGCATTCCGTATGCCATTTCATTCCATTTTGTCATCGCCTCGATTTGCGTGCCTGTGTGCATGCATTTCGAGGCACTCCAGTTTTATCCGATTTGCATTTCACATCATCGCCTCGGTTTGCGTGCCCGTGAGCACGCATTTCGAAGCACTTCGGTTTTATCTGATTTGCATTTCGCATCGCCGCCTCGGTTGGCGTGCCTGTGTGCACGTATTTCGAGGCACTTCGATTTTATCCGGTTTGCATTTCATCATCGCCTTGGTTTACGTGCCCGTGTGCACGCATTTCGAGGCGCTTCGGTTTTATCCGATTTACGTCTCAAATCATGGCCTCAGTTTGCGTGCCCGTGGGCACGCATTTCGAGGCATCTTCATTTTCATCCGAATTGTGCATACTAGGTTGTATCTTAGATTGCATTCATGCATTTCCTCGATTTGCGTGCCCGTGTGCACGTATTTCGAGGCATCTCATTTTCATAGCATTGTGCATGCTATATCACATGTTAGCTGCATTTCATGCATACCATGCATATTGCATCGTGTTCGGGATAGGCGTTAGCCCGGGCACGGGAAACGAGGTACATTCCGTACTCCGAGTGACGGAGTGTATCTCAATCCCCAAGTCACCGACACTCCGGATTACCCATGATGGAGTTAGGTTTTTGTTATAGCATTCATCTGCATTCATCCTATATTGAGTTGTGCAATTCGATTCCTCGGCCATCATGCATCGGTATGCGTGATTGGTGGCACGAGGATCGAGGCATGCATATATTTGTGAAAATACATTGCTATGCCCTTTTCCTGCTCTCTGTTACAGCAAAACCGAGGACCAACAACTTTTTGGTCCGGCGCATTTCAAAAAAATCAAACAGAGGCTAATTGGGGCATCCCGAAGGATTTCAGCCAAGGCGACGATACATCATTCATCATAGCAAAAGGCGGCTCACGGCTGGCCATTCTGACTTTCTTAGTTTAATTTGTTAATTAATTAAGAAATTGTATATTTATTCGGACTGTATATTTCGGACTGTACTATTCTTTTATTCGGGTCTGTATTATTATTTATTCGGACCCTCTGCGCAAGGGCATAATTGTAATAAGGGTGCGTGAGTGTGATGTATGTCTTCCAACCCCCATTTCTTTCTCCCTTTTATTTATCCGCTTACGATGGTTAGATATAGGGCATATTTCAATTAGCATAACAGTATGACAGCATGTTTGCATCATTCATCTGTTTTGCACGCATCGCCTTACAAGATCATACAACCTGCATCTGTATTTCAATTCCAAATTGAATATATGATAGCTGTTGCATCTCACATGCCATCTTTAGAATAGCCGAGCCTGCTATAATTGCACCTTTGCATGTGTTGCATTAGGCAATTCTGTATACTTAGGATCATGCATGATTTCTAATCAGTTTTCTGTTTTGGCTTGGAGTACTCGGTGAGTTTTTATGCTTTAGCATCCTCGCATGCGTGTGAGTGTTGCCATGAATAGCATGCTTACCATGAGGCTAAATGCTTATGTGATATAACTGCCTTGAATGCCTGTGGGTGGAGGTTGAGTTATCTGGATTGGAATGATTCATCAAATGTGAGTTTTAAGCCCACTAGATAGTGGCAACCTCACTTTTTTTTTCTAAGCCCACCCGAGGGTGGCAAATCCGCATTTTAGCCTACCTGCGGGTAGCACCATCATACCATTTTCAAACAAACAAACATGAAATGTTTTGTTCCAATTCAAACGGCCCAGTCTATACTTGTTTGCTGCGAGCATCACATAGTAATCTAGGCTAATAACCGGAATAAGAACTCACAATGTTTTCAAAAACAGATATCATGGTTAGTAGAGGCCGGTCTTTTGATCGGCGAAGGGGTGCTCACGATGTGACCTTCCCCAATCGTACCCAAGTTCCTGAGCCGAGGCAACTTTGGTGATGACGGACACGTGGCCTTTGGCACCGAGTCAGGGTTTCCTAAATTTCCCATTTTAAAAATATTTAGGTGGCGACTCTGTTATCTGGCAAAGCAGTCCATGTTTGGCACTTCTTTCAAAAAATCTGTTTTTCTCAAAAACGATTTGCCGGATTTGGACTCTTTGGTTCAAGATTTGGAACCGCAACAAAATCGAGTACGAACTGTAGCGAGGTCCCTCGCGGGCTTGTTACAAGCATACTTGAGGGTTCTAAACATTCAGTAGGCAAAACTTGGTCTGGGGGCCAAGTCAACCAAATTCGTGGCTGACTTGAGCAGGCAAACAACATGGGCAGTTATTAGCAGTTATGTTGGTCTACTGGCAGCAGTTACTTCTATTGGGCAGAGACAAGGCAAGGCAAGACTTCAGGAGACATTGCTAAAAGATAGCAACAGTTGGTGGCAGTTATGTCCCAGAATTGATCCTAAGTCCCTAGGCAGTTGGGGGTGTCAACTGCCATGCCACTTGGCATGCTTTCCTTGTAATGCTGGTTGTAATTTGAAAATTGTTTGTAAGCCTATTTAGGCATCAGCCATGGAACTCGAAAATTAACTAAGTGTTGGTAAGAGTTCCATAGGCATCCTTTGTATTGTTGGTGCAATTAATAAAGGTTGGGAGTAATTTCCTGTAAACACTTGTTACCTATTCTCTTACTTGTTTATAGCACTTTGTGTGTGTGTGTGTGTGTATTCATACTTGGCTGAGACTAAGTGTCCAACTTAGTGCCATTGCAGGCTGGAATTTTGAAACGAAAATTGACCCTGTAACACTAGTCATGATTGGAATGCTGGAAGTCTTCCTAGTATAGCGATGGAGGATGAGGGTGCTTGTTGGGAGGAGCAAGTGCAGAATACAAAGGGGCCAAAAATTTAGTAGAGGTAGCAGTGGTAGTGGGGTTGAGGTCTTTGCCCATGGGTAGCTGTGCTTGGGCTATGGTTCCGCTACAAGAGGGTCGAGGTCTTCAACTAAACCTAACCCTTTCTCCGCCGCCACCCTCATCGGTGTAGCCCCTATGCTTGCGCAGCCCCTCCTGTCCCTGTTGCCACTGCCTAACCCCCACCTCCTCCCTTGTTGTCCTCTCTCCATTGCCCGCACCTCCTTATTTTCCTTTATTAGGGGCTACTGAGGGGAGTTACGGTGGTAGGCAACTAGTCGAATTACGATTATGTGGCGATGGCAATAGCAATGGCTAGGGTTTTGTAGTGGCAAAGGTTGGTAGCTAGCAATGGTGCGGTTAGGAGAGAATGTGTGTATCTTTTGGCCTTGATGGTAATTTGTTTGTGGGCCACAATTGTAATTAAAAACATAAAAAAAAAAATGGTGTGAACTAAGGATGATGATGGTGTGTAGAAACTCCTCAATGTCAAGGACCACCAAATAACTTCTCTAGCAACAGACCTTTTATCAGGGAAGTTTCCTGAAAGGTACAAAGACGTTACTTGCTTGGAATTCACTTAGCTATCCAACCATCTTAAACCCACTTGGATGGAATTAATACAAATGGCTTAATATGCATGATGAATGCTAGACAATCCAAATCCAAATGCCAATCAAGCCAAGCTTATCAATTTCTCAGTATATATGATCAATTTACTATTCTATTATGAATTTTTTAATAAAATATTTTGATTTTTGAAACTAATTTGATACTTTATTTTTTTAATCAAATTTTAGGAGACCATAGCGCCAACTTTGCATACCTTTACTAGGGCAAATGCATGTCCAGCCAAACTTATAGAATTTGTAGTTGTTATTGTTAGGACTCTATGTTGTTAAATTCCATGGATCAAATCCAAGGTTGTAATTTTTTTAAATTCACATGTTGGGTCAAACTAGGATTACTTTGGATTTCTCTAAGAAGTTGATTTTCTTCCAAAACTAGGATTATTTTGGAGTCCTTTAAGAAGTTGGTTTTCTTCCAAAAACAGGATTACTTTGGATTTTCTATAAGTAGTTGGTTTTCTCCCAAAACTAGACTACTCATTAATTTTTCCTCCAGATCTTCTTTGTAGTTCTTAAGGTTTATATCTGGGGATATTTTGTTAGTTTCTTTGATATTTTTATTGAGTATTCAACTCATGGTTTAAAAAAGAGTACATCAACGGTTTTGTTTGTTAAACAAAAGAGAGAGTTGTTCTTCGGTGGATTCTGAACAATTCGAGCCTGAAGCTTCGGTGGATTCTGGAGTGGCTCATCAGAAAGACAATTCCGTGGTGAAGATGGGGCTGGAAGAGGCACATAGAGGTTGGTTCAATTAGGCGTTGTGGATTCGCTAGATAATTGAGAGTATACCTGTGTAATTCCTTTAAATCTTCTTAGTGGATTGTTTTGTGGCTGTTGCCCGTGGTTTTTTTTGTCACAGTTGGAGGTGTCCAATTGTGGTTTTTCCACGTAAAATCGTTGTGTCTCTTTCTCTTCATTGTTTGATTGGGATTGTTATATTCTGCTTAAAATTGTTATATAATCACAAATCAACATTTAGGAGGTTTCTAGATTTTTCACTTATATATATGTTAGGATCTTTCTACAATATATTTCATGGAAAACTTAATTACATTTGGCTTTGTATCTTCAAAACAGCCATGGAAGCATCAACTTCTTCTAAGGTTAACTTTCAAATTCCAGCCAATTCCCACATACCACTTTCTGTTTCATCTGGAGATGAAGTCAAATCAACCATCTCAGGGTTTACAAGGTAGGTTAGTAGAAAAATATTGGGTTAATAAGTATTCTAATGTGGGTTTTATTTATTTGTTTGTGTGGTTTTATGTTTACAATTTATCTATGAAAGGCAAAAGAATATTCATCAATGTTCTTTTTCTACTTATTAATCCACATGTGTTGTGTTCAGTGTTTCATTTTTATCCCAAGTCCAGATAAAGAGGGTTGTGCAGCATGAAAATCCATGTGATATCTCTTACTAGCATTTATCATTCCAAAAAGACATCACACTACCATCATCCAAAGAAAACTCAATATTTGACACAAAGAAATTAAACAAGGTAGGGGATTGTGAGAATATATTGTGTATATTCTATATTTGGCATGATTGTGATTGTACATATTATAGGTGTGATTGAGGTGTGATTGTGTTTTTCTTTTTTTGGTTTAGGAGTTAAGAGTTATATAATCTAGGGTCTTGTTGTAATCAAATACATAATTTGAATATATAGAATATAGAAAACTTACACGGTAATAGAGCCACGTCCGAAACCCTAGGTCTGGCCTTGATCATTTGAAGTTCTTTCTCTTCGTATATGTTTGTTGTTCGAAGTCTCCTCTAGTCCTCTCCGAAGGCACAAAGGTCTCTCTAGGCTTCTCCAAAGTCGCGACAGTCTTCTTCGAAGTCGCGACAACCCTCTCTGTTCTTCTTTGAAGTTGCAATAGACTTTTTTGGTCTTCTCCGAAGTCGCGACAGACTTTTGGTGCTTGGTCTGAAGTCGCGACTCTGGTCTAGGTTTGAGGGATCTCTCTCTCTCTCTCTCTCTCTCTCTCTTTCGTGACCTCTGCTTTGGCTCAATTTTTGGTTCTCTCTCTCTGGCTATGTCGATCGAAGCTTCTCTGCTTTGGTTTTCCCTTTGGTCCCTGGTCTCTGCTCTCTATTCTCTGATTTCAGTCCACCAATATTTGACCCCTCTGTCCCAACTTTGGGTTATTACAGTTTGACCCCCCAGATTTATTGGGTTTTCTCACTTTGCCGCATCAGTTCCCTTCTCTTTTATTTCTGGTTCATTACAATGTTGGAAGATAAAATTCAAGCTATTAAATGCAAACTTACAGGTGACAACTATGCTTATTGGTCTAGTATTATGAGAATTTTTCTTCTTGGTCGAAAAAAAAATGGGGATTTGTTTATGGTTCTGTTCCTTGTCCATCGGATCCAAAACAAGAAGGATATCTGATTTCCTATGACACTTGGGATTGTGATAATGCCCAAGTTTTGACCTAGTTCCATAAGTTTTTGGACTACCGTATCGGGATGATGTTCTCTAAATACAGCACTGCCAAAGAGGTGTGGGATTATCTATAGAGTGTTTATCAGTAGTCCAACTTTGCCAAACGGTATGAGTTGGGAACAACTATTCAAGGAGCTCGTTAGCGGGATCTATCTATTCAGGATTCTATATTGAAATGACAGGTCTCAGTATGAGGCTATCCATGGTGGCATTTTTCACTGGTCTCATCTTCCCTCAGTGGATGCCATTGTTCGTGAGCTTCTCTCCGAGGAAACTGTAGACACCCCATTTTGACATGTCCTAAGACTTGGGCGCTTTAGTTTGACCATCCTCACCAGAAAAATCAAATTGAAATTTTAATCCCAAACCTCACCCATATTGGCTATCACTAATTTGTAGTATTTTATAATTTTCTATAATTTGGTGTGGTGGTACATATTTTAAATGTTTTGTTTGGATATTTGATAAAATGAAAATGATAAAAAATATATATATAAAAAGAAAAACATAAAAAAAACATAAAAAAAATAGAAAATCAACAAAAAGAAAAAAAGTGGGTGGAAGATGGAATGGGATGGTGATGGAGTATTTTTAAAAGAGAAAGTGAGAGTGGGTGGAAACTTACACACATGGGCAGGGGGACACAGCATTCTTCGGTGGATAGCATTTTAGGGTGGGTGAGGTAGAATTTCAAAAAAAGGAGAGATACACATACAGTTGGGGCCTCTCTCTCGTGGGTGAATAATATAAAAAAAAAAAAAAAAGAACAGGTGAGAAGATGGGAGAGAAAGGTGAGTGTATGATTAAAGAGGGCACATGGGCAATGGGGCTTGAGAGCTAAAACAAAAAATACATAAACACCACTACACACACTCTCTCAGGGGGGTCTAAATTGATTTTGATAGAATTTTTGGTCTTGCAAACTCTCTCTCTCTAGCCCCCAACACACACGGCTCTCTTTCTCAGGTGCATTTTGAGGAGGGGAAGCTGGACACGCATGGGTAGACACACTGCTACACCATACACACACACCACCAACTTCATATTTACACAGCACACACAACCCATGCATACATATTAATACACATTCACACACCCAAGAGGACACCCAAGAGAGACACCCAGCACATGCACACACGGCAACAAGACATATAGACACATATGCACTAGCTCTCTCTCTCTCCTCTCTCTAGGACACACCACACACACATGGGCTGAGGTCCTCTCCCTCTCTCTCGGCAGCTTGAGTTTGAAAAAAGGAAGAGATACACATACAGATTTTTCTCTCTATATCTCTCTCAAAACCGATTCAACCATGGATCATCATCATCTATAAAAAAAACTCGGTTTGATCTCTCTTGGCGCAAGTTACTGGTACAACAATTACATGGGTTAGGGAGCCTGCTCGGAATCGTAGAAAAGATGGAGTCGCTGGCGCTAGGTTTATCTATTCCGGCGTGAACTATATCCATTCTGGCGTGTGGAATAGCTGGGCGTGTGCCTCACGGCCGTGCGAATGCGTGAGCTTCAGTTGATGCAAAGTTGTTTTCCGATCAGAACTCAGCCGTATTTGGGTCTGGTTGGTATTGTTGTCGGCATGATACAGCTACCAAGACGAGGTGTATGGAGGAGCAACATGACTGCACGATCGAGTGGTCACATGGTGTAGCTATCCATGGGCCTGCAGAGCTTGACCATTCGTGATGTGTACGCATGCAAGGTGATGATGTCCCTGGTGCTATTGCAGGTCCATCACGCGTATGGGCCTCTAGTGGGAAATTCAATTATTAGATAATGGACAAGTGGTTTTGAATGGGCCAGTCATGGCTATCCTTTTTGGTAGGATTTGTGGGTTTGACCCACGTAATGTTAGTAATGGTCCATGTGGGCTATGGTCAGTATGAGTTGGGTTGATGGGTTGTCGGTGGAGTGAGCTGGAAATTTTGGGGCTTGACAATTTTGGGCTCATTTGTTGGGCTCAATTTTTATTGGAAAAAATGAGTGGAATGTGCTGGTGGACTACTGAGTTGGGTTATTAATTGTGGGCTTTTAGTTTGTTTGTTTTTTTTATTTTGAGGGTTTTGTGAGATTTTTATTTTATTTTATTATTCCCCCCCCTCTCTCCTTCGGATATGTAATAATTCAGGTATTGTAATAATCCCCCCACCCCGCATCTTATCTATCCCATTCTTTAATCGCTTTCCCTAACTGTACATATGTATATATCTGACATGTCATGCATATCCATGCTTTGCATCCATGTTTCATGCATTTTGATTCAGCTAAGTTTGCATTTGTAGATTTCATCAATTCCTACGTAATTATGTGCGCTATCACCTGCAATGTTTCATATGTCATATCTTAGAAGCCGGATCTTTAGCTACATCTCATGAGTGAATTGCATTAGGAATTTGTATATATGATCATGCATATTTTACTAACTTTGTTTTGTAACTGTTCGAGGGACGTCAGTAAATCTATGAGTTTTTATGCTTTAGTATCTCATTTATGTGTGTTTTTCTTACTATGTGTTAGCATTCTACCATGAGACTATATGTTTATGTGATATAACTCTATGAATGTCTGTGGATGAAGGCTTGTTACTTGAATTGGAATAATTCAATAAATGTACGTTTTAAGCCCACTTTGTAGTGGCAAATTCACAAACTTTAAACCCACTTTGTCAAGTGACAAATTCAAACCCTTTTCGAAAAACAAACATGAAATTGAATTGTTCCAATTTGAGCAAACTAGTCTATACTTGTATGCTTCACATAGTAAATTTTAAGATTTATTCAATAATTAGAACATGAACATATAAAGAAAATAAAAAGTCATATCATGGTTTAGTAGAGGTCGATCTTTTGATCGGGTGAGCGGGGGTGCTCATTATTGACCTTCCCCTCTCATACCTAAGGTTCCGAGCCAAGCATCCTTGGTTACGACGAACAGTGGCCTTGGCACCGAGTCATGGGTTTCCTAATTTCCCAAAATATTAGGTGGCGACTTTGAGATCTGATGACGCAGTCCATTTTTGACAAAAAATAAAATGGATTTTCACTAAAAGTTGCCAAATCTGGACTCTCATCTACGTTTCACATTGCACTCGTGAAACCAGATCAAAGAGATCTCGGGAGTCCGAACTGTTTAACGCACACGGGTACCCCCAGGCATGTTACAGAAACACGTCTCAAAATGGCCAATCAGACTTCATCTCCATCTGTCTTCCTATCTCCTGCTCAACCTCCACTATTATCAACCCCACCGATTCAAGCCACTGCCAAGCCAAAAAAAAGGGGCCCTTAGCATCAAATGAGTGTCCTTCTGCCATCAGAAGGGTCATTAGAAGTACAACTGTCCCAAGAAAGGACGTTCATCTTCTTAGCAATCTTAGTCCCAAGCTCCTACTCAGAGTTCTTTCTAGCCTCCCGTTGTTTATACTGCATCCACTCTGGCTTCAGGTCTTGATTTGCCTCCTTGAGTACTCAGCTTGCTCAACTTCAGCAGATCTTGTCCACCTCTCGATCATCTTCATCTGCCTCTGCTCTCACCTCTCTTTATTCAAGTTTGCTTGGGTCCTCTTCAGGTATTCCTTCTTCTGTCTGGCTTTTTTATTATGGTGCTTCTCATCATATGACTTCTCATTTTTCCTTACTCCAAAATTGTATCCCCTCTCCTTTTCGTACTGTTATTAATATTGCTAATGGGTCTGGTATGTCTGTCTTATCTAATGGGTCTGTTTTACCCTTTGCCATGTCTGCTGTTGTTATTCGCGTTGTTCTGTATGTTCCTCAACTGTCTGTTAGCTTGCTTTCTATTAGTCAGGTTGACACTTCTGGTTTTGATATTATCTTTTCTTCTTCTATGTGTTGTGTGTAAAATCGGGTGTCCAAGAAGCATATTGGGACTGGCCATAAAGTTAGAGACCTCTATGTGGTGGAAAGCCTGCATCTTCCTCTATCTCTCTCTCCCATTGCACTTTTATCTTTTCAATTAGATTCCCAGTCAAGTCAGTTGTATTTGTGGCATTCTCACCTCGATCATTTGTTTGTTGACCCTTGCGGTCTTTAGCTCAGTCAGGATTGTTGGATAAAGTTTCTCCTAGTCAAATTAATGAATGTCGAGGTTGTAAACTTGCTAAAATGACAGACTTACCTTTTAATAAAAGTTCCTCCGGGGCAGAGACAACTAGTTGAGGAGGAGCTTTGCAACAAGAATATACTAACAACAGAGAAAGAGAATGAGCCAAAGGAGGAGAAGTAGCTAGAGATGAAATAGGAATAGCCTCAGGGGGGTCAGTGAAGAGGTACTCAACAGAAGGGGTGGAAGGTGGAGAAGATGGAACAAGCTCAGGAGAAACAATGGAGATGTACTCATCAGCAGGGATCTCAGAAGGAAATGGGTCAATGTGAACCAAATCCTCTTTTGAAACTAAAAGTAAGATAACGTTTGAAAAAGCCAACAAGACGAGAGACATAAAGGCGACGAGAGACAAGATCGTAATAACGGTAGCCTTTCTAAGTAAGACTGCAACCCAAAAAAACACACAGGGCAGACTGGGCACTTAGTTTGGTCCTATCTTTATGGGAAAGAAAGACAAAACAAGTAGACCCAAAAACACATAGGAGGGAATAATTAGGAAGTTAGAAATACAGAGCCTCACAAGGAAATTGTCCAAAGAGGAAGGGAGTTGGAATGTGGTTGAGTAGAAAAACAACAGTAAGAACTGCCTCACCCCAGAATAGTGCCGAAACAGAGGCAGAGAGAAGGAGAGATCAAGTTGTCTCGATGATATGACGATGTATCAATATAGGAAGTTTGATGAAGGGTACCCAAATTGGCCAAATACTCATAGAATTCGGTTTTAAAGTATTCCACACCCAAGTCAGACTGGAGCATTTTAATTGTAGCCCCAAATTGTGTAGTAATCAGAGACTGAAAGGTACAGTAGATCGGGTAAAAGTCAGATTTATGAGCCATAAGATAAACCCAGGTATAGTGGATACAATCATCAACAAAGGACACATAGTATGCAGAACCCCCTTTAGTGAGAACATAAGAAGATCCCCAAACATTAGTATGGACAAGAGAAAAAGAAGAAACAAGCAGGTTAGGTCGGGTTTGTCTAATACATGTTTTTCTACTTCCTATCCTACTTTTTTTGTCTGCTATTCATTCTTCTTCAGAACCTCAATCTTACAAGGAGGCCTGTCAAGATCCCAATTGGGTTCGAGCTATGGAGGATGAGTTGTCTGCTTTGCAGAAAACTAGTACTTGGGAGTTGGCTCCTTTGCCTGTTGGTAAGAATCTGGTTGGTTGTAAATAGGTCTATAAAGTCAAGACTCATTTTGATGGTTCTCTTGAACGCTACAAGGCTCACTTGGTTGCCAAGGATTTTTCACAAAAGTATGGTATTGATTATGAGGAGACCTTTGTCCTATTGCTAAGATGGCTACTATCCGTACTTCCATATATGTTGCTACTGTTCGCCATTGGCCTCTTTATTAGATGGATGTTAAGAATGCTTTTCTTAATGGTCATCTCGTTGAGGAGGCTTACATGCGTCCTCCCCCTGGCCTTCACCATTCCTCCGGACAGATTTGTCATCTTCGGCGTGCTCTGTATAGTCTGAAGCAATCTCCTCGTGCTTGGTATAATCACTTTCAAACTGCTGTTACTGAGTTTGGGTTTCATCCTTCTGCTTTCGACTTTGCTTTGTTTCTGAGACACACCTCAGCTGCTTTTGTTGCTCTCTTACTATATGTGGATGATATGATCATCACTGGCTCTGACTCTTCTGCTATCTCTGTAGTCAAGCAGCATCTCTTTCACACATTCAAAATGAAGGATCTAGGTCCATTGCGGTATTTTCTTGGTATTGAGATTGCTTCTTTTCTAAAGGACTATTTTTTGTCTCAAGCTAAGTATGCTAATGAGTTCATTCCCCGTGCTGGTCTTACTGATACTAAGGTTTTTGATACATTTATTAAGCTTAATGTGAAACTTAACTCTACTGATGGTGTCCCTCTGAACAATCCCACTTTATATCGTGAGCTTATGGGTTGTTTAGTTTATTTGACCGTCACTCGTCTAATCTTGTTTATGCTATTCATGTGGTTAGTCAGTTTGTTTGTGCTCCTCACTCTACTCATTGGGCTGCTTTGGTTCGCATTCTTCGCTATCTCAGGGGTACCATCTTTCAAGGCTTACTATTGTTCTCTACTTTCTCTTTAGACTTAGTGGCCTATGCTAATTCTGATTGGGCTGGTGGTGTTAATGATCGCAAGTCTACATCTGGTTTCAGTATGTTTCTTGGTGATTCCTTGATCTCTTGGAAAAGTAAGAAACAATTCGCTGTTGCTCACTCTACTACCGAAGCTAAGTATGGTGCTATGACTCATGCCACTACTGAGATTGTTTGGCTTCATTGTCTTCTGTCTGATTTGGTTCTTTCCGACCTCTCTATTGTGACAACCGCAGTGCTACTCAAATTGTCCACAATACTGTCTTCCATGAGTGGACGAAACACTTTGAGATTGATTGTCACTTTATCCGATAGCATCTGTAGTTTGGCTCTATCTCGCTTCCTTTTGTCTCTTCAGCCTTTACAACTTGCGGACTTCTTCACCAAGACTCATACTACCGCTTGGTTTCAATTTCTTCTTAGCAAACTCTTAATGTTTTCTGCTAAAACACCTTGAGTTTGAGCAGGGTGTGAGAATATATTGTAAATATTCTATATTTGGCATGATTGTGATTGTACATATTATAGGTGTGATTATGTTTTCCTTTTTTTGGTTTCGGAGTTAGGGCTATATAATCTAGGGTCTTGTTGTAATCAAATACACAATTTGAATATACAGAATACAAAAAGCTTACAGGGATATCTTTCCACATCCTGGATGAATTGTATGAAGATGTACAAAAAAAAAAAGATGGGGGGGGGCAATTTGATTTCACCATGATTGATTTGCTGCAGATAATTCTCCTCCAAAGAGCATTCCTTTCTGTACCAAATCTCCCCCACCATTTCATCAAAAGGCATCATTCATTTCCCTGATTTTTCTAATTCTCTTTGTTTCTCATAACATTTCCCTATTTGTAATATACAAATATGATCAGCATAGCATTATTGCCCCTTTTTAATACGAAATGTTACAACATAGCAAAGGGAGAAAAACGAAGTATTAAAATATACTAAAGAGTGAAATAGAAGAGTTATGGAGAGAGTAGAATATCAGTACATGATCTGTCTTTCTTCTTGTTGCACTCTAGTGCTTCATGATTTAGAGTTATCATCTTCTTTGTGATGTATTGTCTGTTTGGTCCCTTTGCTGGTTGCTGATGGGGTGTTTTGTAATCACCCGACCCTCACATGTGATTCTGATATATTCTCAGTCCCTTACTTTGTGTTTTCAAATGCTTACTGTGAAATTCTATGAGAAATTAAGATTATTTAAGTGAATCCTATGGTTATGGCTACATATCTGTTTAATAAGAAAAGTATCTGTCACGATTAGAGTGTTTGAATCAGAAATTGAGGGCCTTAGGGACTTGATAATCCGAAATTGATTTTATATTTGAAATCTGTATAATTTTTAAGTAATAATAAGCATTGCTGTGAAATTTTAATTTAGAATGATTAAACGATTGATTTTTGTCCTATTCATTTCTAATAGATATATATGTGTGTTCTTTACCCAATTGACATAAGAAGTCCTAACTTAATAATATCTTTTGAGAAAGGTTAGTGAGGGTAGAGAGAAAAGGAACTAGAGGGGAACTTCTTCAAGATCAAAATTGGATAACTTAGAGGGAATTCAAGAGTATTAAGCTTAAGGTAAGTCTAATCCATCTAATTCCACTTTCTCTCCTTGATATAAAGTAGGAATTTCTTGATGTGGTGTGGATTAGAGTTGTAATGGAATTTATATATACATGTGTGTGTGTGTGTGTGTGTGTGTGTTTGATAGTTAGTATGATAAGTTTATCATTTATTTGTTTGTTTTGAGTTAAATTGAACCATCTAGTAAGAATTATATTTTTCTTCCTCAATCTTCAAGCTTGGACTTCTATATGATTAAGTGGTTGAAAATATGTGTATTGTGTGGGAGTATGGAAGATGGCAATACTTGGAATTGAACATGTTCATCAAAGTGAGGTGATATGTGTTGTGAATCGCATTTATGTAATTTTTAAGCCATATCCTATCAATTGTTAGATTTATCTTGGGCTTTATAAACACCTATCAAAGTGGGATTGTTGATGGAATTTCGGACTGCAAAATGTAGCAAATCGCCGCACGTGCGGGAACCCATGCCGCACGTGTGGGAGTCATGGCCGCACGTGTGGGAAAATGGTGAATTTTGGGTGTTGAACACTGCTAGAAAAGCACGTGCGGGGCATCACTGCTGCACGTGCAGGATGTTTTGCCGCACGTGCGGCCCAAGCTGAAAAAAACGGTTCGCTCCGTTTTGCGTGCTCGCCCCTCAGACATTTTTAGAAATTGTATTTTATGTCTACTGATGTTTGTAAAATTCATTTGAAATGAAACGAATCGGGAAATAATTCAACAAAAGAAATGAACTAACTTGCAAGTTATGAATGTGTGCAGGACACACTCCGGGAGGAACTAGCACATCATCACAACACAGTGAGTAGTAGTACTACCATAGTGCGCTTTACTTACAGCTAATGATTGCCATTAGCACTCTGTTATCGCAAGTTAATTATGTAATTATGTGCATGATTCAAAGAACGTGTATGAATGATGGAAAGATACGAATACTTTTATATGACTCAAGAACTTTGTAAGATTCTGAAACTAGTCTGCTTTAATGTTATCTGGGCCTATGGCCAATCTGTATTCTCCGGTATGAAACAAAGTATTGCACGAAACTAAGTGCTACAATGTGAGCCACCTCTAGAATTCGTGCGAGACACCGCTTGAGTTCATACATACGTGAAAAAGGGCTTAATGCCACTCCGTTCAAGGGCTTAATGCCATTCTGATTAAGGGCTCAATGCCATTCTGTTAAAGGGCTTAATGCCACTCCGTTCAAAGGCTTAAAGCCATTATGTTTAAAAGCTGGGCCTAAGGCCGTTCTGAAATGAGTATAGAATCGGATTAACCTCATGATATCTGCATTTACATACGCGTTAATATGTGTTACCATTTAAGTTAAGCATTGACTTGTTTAAGTACTATTATTCACTGAGCCTGGCTCACTCTCAGTTATGACTGTTTCTGTAGGTAACCAACCAAGAGGTCAATCCTAACCCATGACCCCCATTCTCTTTTGTCAAATTCTGTGTGTCCAGGCCTTAGATGAAGCCACTCATATTTTTGTGAAGTCTTGACGAACTATTGGCATTGCACATCAATTATTGGCCTAAAGTTGAAATGTGTATAACACTTTCTTCTATAATGTTTTTGTTATACGCCCATTCATAGGGCTGGGTTTGTATATGTGTATGTATGTAACCGATGCCCAGGTTGTTTCTGTACATTATTCACCTGTTATGATGTTCGTGATCCTGGCATGATAGTCGTAGCTCAATGGAGATTGTTTACTGTTATTTTGTGGTATTTAATGCTTCCGTTCAGGCCCCGTATGTTATGTATGTCAGGTTAAATATCCGTTTTTGAACAAGTCATACCCAAACTTTTAGGGACGAGTTTGGAGTATGACAGTTTTTGTTGTTGCTATTGTGACTCTTGTTTTGCTTTTGGTGGTTTCTCTTTTGTTGTTTTTGGTTGGATCCTCTCCAACCATTTTTTTTGTTCTTGGATGGTGCTTGCATATGATAGTGCTTTCTTTCCTATGCCAACATAGTTGGGATGAAAATGTTTAGCTTTAATGCTTTTTGCACTCCCCCTTTGCTTATGTTTGATTGCCTTAGTTATGTAAGGTTTTTTCGGTTTTCATCAATAAAGTGCTATTTTTTGCTAATAAAAAAAAAATTATTCTTCAGTAGTTCTCGGATTTTACATATATATATATACAACTTTCTATATATTCAGAGAGTAAAAGAAATGTTTCGGAGTGTGGTTTTGTTTTGCACTAGTTGATTTGGGTTCCCTTGCCTAGTTTGGATATGAATGCTTCGGATCTTAATACTATCTATCATATGACACCTTGTACAGTTCTTTTCAATCTGAAGCTAAATCAAAAGTCGGTTCACTTCCATTGATTTCAAGCCTTGATGGTCTAGGAAAGCTGCAATCTGTTAAAGGAATGACTATTCAAAAAGCTTTTGGATTGGACGGAGCCGAACCCATTCAGGTGCCTTATTCTCCTTATAATCAGTGTTTTGAAACAATTGTTCTCTTGCACTTGGACACGATCCATTTCCCACTTGGGATTGCATTAACTCTTGAATCATGTCCTAAAAGGCACTATGCTTTCAATAATGACACTACAGGAAATTCGTTTTTTAGCGGCGTTTTGAAAACGCCGTGAAAAGCCTGAAAAACGCCGTAATATCTTATAGTGACGTGTAAAATTTTCGCCGCTGATAGGGCCGCCGCAATAGCTACCCAACGTTTAAAAAAACGTCGCTAAAAATATTATACGGCGTTTCTTAAAATGCCGCAAAATCTTTGACGACCGTCCCAAATTAACGTGTGACGTCATTTAGTGGCGTTTTTCAAAAAACGCCATTGTTTTTTTATTTTTTTAATTTGTTGTGACAATGACATCATTTTGTGGCATTTTTTCAAAAAACGCCACTTTTTCTTTTTTTCTTTTTTTTTTTTTTTTGGGAGATTCTAAATTAGTGCAGTTGCAAATATACCTAGAATGAATATGTTCACATTTTATTTTTTGTCATTTTTTCCAAGTGTGTAGCATTTTAAAACCTGCAAATCAAGCAATGTTCTACATTTTAAAACTAGCAATTCATCAATCTCTTGATCTCTATGGGTTGTTCACCCCTTATTCAACATCAGTGATTATACCCAACAACAAAGCATATCTGGATCTCTGCAATTCAAGTCATGCCCCATAATAACACAGTATCATTGACTCTATTATCCAAAACATGTAGTTCATTTCTAGCTAATTACAAAGTAACTTGAAAAACAAAACAGTTGTGATTTACAAAAAATTGAAAAAAAGTATCATCTGTGTTTCCTAAATCGCTCCGGACTTAGGGAGCAAGCAAAGTATCGTCTGTGTTTCCTAAATCGCTCCGGATTTGGCCAACGCCATTGTGTATAAACCCCGAAAAATCGTGAAACCAAAGATATCGAACCATTCGGATAAAGCCGACACACCGAGCTACAAGGAGAGCCCAGTTCACACCACCAAGAAAACCAGTCACCTGCAGAAGGTGAGAACAAAATACTATCTGTAGGACCCATTGGTAAGAAAATAATGCTGAAGGAAGAAGCCACTTACATTAGAATAAACACCACGCCTTTTGGCCCAAAACTTTAAACAGCGGAGTGTTGTGTGAAAATGCTAAAATTCAGAAACAGATTAGACATTAACAAGGGCTAAGAAGACTAAATCAATGATAATATATTTCCCCAAAAACAACATACTAGCATTCATCATTATTACCTCAAAATTTGGCACAAGCTTAAGAATGGTCTGCCACCCTCTGACCATTGAGACTCAACAGTTGGCTCATCCACATTGTACAATACAGACACATCAAAGATATCCAAATCCTGTTCACAAGGTAATAATTACCACATTACATATCAGGAAACCAAACTTCAAAACTAGAGGAAGTCCATAGCATTGCAAAGTTTGAATAAACATAGTAATGTCGGCATTATCAAAGTTTCAACAAGAGAGACTAATTATGCTACATCTTAGCAAGTGTGCATTTATGAAAATAATGCTACACAAGTGAGATACTAATTCAACATAAGAAACAAAGGACTGTCTTCATTACAACCCCATTGCATACACCACCACATCACATCACGCATCACACACGCTCCATGCCTCGCTTCAGAAGCGAATGCAAGAAGCATCTCAAACGTGTGACAATAAAATTCAGTTCATACTTTTTTTTTTTTTTTTCCGGTCATGCAGATCCTTGCACAAAGAAGGCTAGGCATCGACAGTGCAAAGGATTGAAAACATTTGAAAAAGTTTCCTGCCTCCACATCGATTTTAACTATAAAGGATATTCTTCTCACCAATCGATCACATGCATTGCGGTGTCAAATTGCGAGGGCAAGTTAAGCTCAAGACCACGATTACGCTAGAAGATATAATGCACATGAGGAGCAAGAAAAAAAAATTCTAATCTACTTCCTTTTACAATTGGATCAGTCCATCTCTTTAATTGCATCTGCACTAAGAAGTACTAGAATCTGGACAAGCAATGGCACGTACACACACACTCATCGATATCAAATTTGAAATTGCGTACACAAGCATATATTCACCTCTAAATATATATACAATACAAGTTTCACCAAAATATCAGTCACGGAGAAGTTCACCAAAAAATTAAGATTCTATCACAAACCAAAACATACACATCCCATTTACCTTAATTATAAAGGAGAAATCGACAAAGCATAAAGTGCCACCCCAACAAACCAGAAAAGCTAACAATATTAACAAAAGTTACTACATAGAAGGCCACCACATTAAACATAATTTGATTAAACACTTACTTCTGGGACAACCAAAAGGGATATACTTGCATAAAGAAGATCAATTGATACTCCATTGAACTTAAGTTTCATAACTGGCACATGAGCATCTCGAATCGTTGCGATTCAGAACTTCTTCCATCTCAGCCAGAATGTCATGTAGTATAAAGAAAAAATCTTCCTGATAAAGACAACAAAGCATTAGATGAAGATACAAGTAATACAATCCAACTTCATAACACGTTAATAGAAATCACCAAATTCATAATTTACCTCCCTTTTCACATAGGATGGCCCAACACATAAGGTATCTATGTCAGCTCCAGGACCATGTACCTATCAGAACAGCAAGCTTACACTAAATGATCATAAATAACAAACAGAGCATACAGTGTGACCACCAGATTAAAAGCACATAATAAAAAACTTATCTACTGTCACCATCTCCCACGCCCAAATTTACTAAAGACTATTGAGTGCTTGGTCAAGATGTAAAATCGAACATAACTAATTTAGACCTTAGTAATTGAAACACTAATTGATCCATCCATCAATACATATAACCATTAACCACTAATACCCTTTATAAGATTGAACAAGAGCTAGTTTAAGACTGGAAGAATCAAACCAGGCACAATCTATAATTTCAGTCAAATTTTAAAAAAAATCTTATAGTAAGAAAATTGCTATTCTACAAGGGCTTGCACCCTAGTTTACGAGCACTCGCTTAACCTACATGTTCCAAACAAGTAACACTCCTGTCAACCAAAAAGGTAAATTACCAAACCTCTCAGGTTGTCCATCAACCTCTTAAGCCACCCCCACCCCCAACCCATTTTTCTGTGTCTCTTTGTTTCTTCAAGCAGCATGCATGGGAAGGGTGGGTTTCTAAGAAACCTCTTAAGCCTTCACCTTAAATCAACTGTGATCAAAACTAGGCGGAAGAAAAGGTAGACCAACCTAAGACCACGTTGAGTTTTATTGCAGGGTATGCAGTACATTTCTTGCCCTGCAAAAGAGTCCATCGCTAAATCAGAACACAGTAATATTCTTAATTCATGCCTCCCTTGAGCGAAAACCTTGCAGCCAAATAGGTCTTCAAATCTGGAACTGCTTCAATGGCCTTTATCAAAGCCCAAAATCAGCTACCTGCTTTAACCAAGTATAATATGCACCCAATTGTATAAGAGCCCAAGCAATTATACATAATAACTAACTATAGCTTCATCTTCTTTTCTTTTTCCATTTTTTTTTTTTAATAACATTCATATACTCTTAAAAGGCCAGGAAAAAATGAATGAATCTGTGTCAAAGATTATGGCTTACCCCATCATGAAGGTATTCCAATGCCCTTGCTACATCTATAGCTATTTGAATCCTCAAATCCCAACTCAATGGTTCAAGCTTTTCACCTGAACATCCAAATACTGGATATAAAAAAATATATATATACAAAAAGAATATATGACAGAAAACTGAAAATGCACACAGATTCTATCTTCTCTTAGTGGGCGGTTACATTGCCGGTTTGATTTTAGTATATCGTATGGCTAAACATGCTATGTTCT
Source organism: Camellia lanceoleosa (assembly GCA_025200525.1). Taxonomy (NCBI): domain Eukaryota; kingdom Viridiplantae; phylum Streptophyta; class Magnoliopsida; order Ericales; family Theaceae; genus Camellia; species Camellia lanceoleosa. The sequence goes on from CM045760.1 coordinate 45,093,137, forward strand.
TTCAAATCACATATATAACTCTACTGACGATTAATTAACTCATTTCCAATGACTAGTCAGTCATTCAAGAAACAAAGTTTTTGAACTGGATTTAAACTCAAACCAGAAAGTATGTCAGTTCACAGATACACTGGGAAAATAAACAGACAACTGGGAGAAAGAGCATAGCAATGGTATAAAAACTCTTGCAAAAAAAAAAGGTAAACTAATACAGGAGAACAGGAGAGCCTACAGACATAACCAACCATGAACTACCATTTTTCAAATATTGTGAAATACATGCTTCTGTGGTACCCACAGCGACGTAGAAAGAGTAAACACTATAAACACTAGCTATAATGACGCTGATTCACCAAAATTTCAGCATGTGTGAGAGCTAACCGAAAGAAAAACTACTTTGAATGATTAAGCAGTGCCTGCTTGCTTGAGAGGACAAGCAGCACATAAGAATTTGAATGGTAAAACGACGATTGAAGATATTGTGAAACTCACTCTCTTTAAAAAGATGACTCTATCTTGCAGGCTGTTTATGGCACTGTCATTGCTACGCTCATCAATCTCTTGAGAGTAAGAGGAAGATACTGGGTGGGCTACTTGAATAAGTGGAGCAGATTAGATATATTGATGCACATAAAGAGATGAACGATAGAGGAATATGACACATGACCCATGGACACGTGGTAATTTAGGAATACCAAATAATTTCAACTTTCATTCAAGTGAACCAAAACAAACCACGGTGGATGGTTCAATATTTTAACAAATTTAAATACACACACATGTAATTAGTAAGAAACGGAGAAAAGTGAAAGATGAACCTGCGGTTGTTCATGGCTTTGTAGAATTCAATTCACCAGATCCGACTTTAATTCTGCTTCTAATACTATAAATCAAATAAAAAAGAATGATGCAAATAAAACATTCGAAGAAAGAAAAATGAAAAACAAGTGAGATTAGAAGCCAGAGAGAAACAAAAAAAAAATTGATCAGAAAGAAATTTCCATTAAAACCGGAACAGAAATCAAGTTATTAGCTGAGTCGTATATATGAAAAATCTTATAATTATAATTATTAATGTATAAATTTCATCTTTTATTCATAATTTTTTTTTAAATATATACCGATTTGAATTTTTTAATTAGAGAGAGATAAGCGAACCATCGATGAGGACATGAGATCCGCAGTGCTTGCAGTAATATACGAAGAGATCGGATTCTGGACCATCTGGTGCCACGTCCTCACTCGATTACCCTCGAGATCGATGAAGAACAGAAATCGTTGCGATTGATGAAGAACAACTAGAGCAAACTGCTGCGGTTGAGTTCTGTGTGCTTGAGCTTCAAATTGAGGGTTGTTTGAGCTTCGATCAACACTGATGAAGAACATACAACGCAAAATCTGCAATCAAGCGAGCGAGAGAAAGAGTCTGTGTTTGAGCTTCAAATCGAGGGTTTTGGAAAAGAGAGACACAGAGAGAGACAGAGAGAGAGTGTGTCTATGCATTTGAGCTTCAACTCGGGGTTGTAGAAGAGGCAGAGAAAATGAGAGACGGAGTCTAAGACAGTGTTAATAAATCGACTCAATACGACGTCGTTTAACGGAAATCAAAGACAACGTTTTCAAAACGTTGTGTTTAATGAATCTATAATGGCGTTTCCATAAACGCCACAAAACAAACGTTGCCATATGCCTTTTTTTTAGTATGAGTAGCAATTAATGATGTGAGGTACACTCACAACTAAGCTTTTAAATTTCACAACAAAGGTATTGGATGACGCGGCTGTAAAAATTTTTAAATCATCTGCTATAAAAAGAACTGCATAGTAGTGAACCGGCCTGACTTGTCATCTCTGAATTGGGTCACAAATTAGCTATGAAGTGATACATATCACTAACCAATCGATATGCATGTGATTTTTATTTCCTCTACTACACTGGAGTTTATCGGTGTTAGAGGCCATAAAAACAATTCCTATCAGCCGGTATTGGTATGTATCATTCGATATTTAAAATAATTTATAGGACCAACTTGCCTATCTTTTTCTTGAAAAAAAAAGTATGATTTGGGTTTGAATAGAAAGAATAAAAGACTCCTAATAAATCACACACAAAAATATTATTGGCTAATCATTTGAATCACGTGACAATGAGCTTAATGTTTTAAGCTGTTATTGTCATGAGCATTCTTATCATCAATTTATGTCCTCTAAATCTATTTAGCCCATTTTGTATGTAGAATGTGGTGAAGGCTGTAGCAACTGATGAAGAGATGAGGAATGTCTTTCTAAACATTACAGAAGTGCAGGAATTCAAGCGGCAGCTAATGACAGGTTCACAAGTGCATATATTTATTAACGAAATTTAAAATATTAGTAATGTTAAGAAATCATAGTTTCTTAGCACAATTGGTTTACCATTTCATTTGTCAACATTGTATTAGTTTAATGGATCTCACCACTTGTGTTTATTACCAATGCAGTATTAGCACATGAGATGTCAAGCAAAACATGGTACAAAAATATAGTCATCATAGTATTATTAAAATGATTGTTTATTTTTTATACTCACTAATTTTATAAAGGACATTCAACCATTTTAATTTCATTAAATATTAATCACATTAACAAAACCTTGGTTGATTGATAGACCTCAACTATATATCTCATGTTAAGATGAATTTTTGCTTTGATTATATTTTGTTTTCATAAGTTTGGCTCATTGGTCTCATATATTCTTCTCTAGAAAAGTAATATGATTACATTGGTCTTAGTGTTTTGAGTGCAACTTGCATTGTCCTATAACCCTTCTACCTATTGTTAAAAAAAATATGTAAAACATCATGGACCGGAACATAATGAAAGGCTTATTTATCTTTATTTCTTTAGTGAGAGAGAGAGAGAGAGAGAGAGAGAGAGAGAGAGAAGAAGAAGAAGAAGAAGAAGAAGCTATATTGTTCTTTAATTGTCTAGATTAATGCTACCCTTTATAATTTGTTTTATTGTTTGATGTGGTAGACTCATGGCAATCACAATATAGTAAAAAATATAATTAGCCTACTTTAATGAAAATATGGACTCGTTTGTGTCTGCTATCTAGTAGTTACAGAAAGGAAAAAGTTAAGGAATCTAAAAACTAATGTAAACATTTATTAAAAAATAAAGTGTGGTATAAATTCAAACTTCGTGCTATGAAATCACATCCAAAATAAATTTAGTCTATACGTTTCAAAAAAATTATTTTTTGACATTTTTTTAAACAACTTTTTTGGGCTATGTAATATTAATGTTTCAAAAATATCATAAGAAAAGATAGTGAATATGTTATCTCGACTATTTTGGTGCCAACAGAGTAGAGGCAATAACGAGTAGCAACCCGTAGATGCAGTGCAATAGCTATAATCAGTAACAATCGGCAGGTCTCTCTGATTCATTGTATTTACTTTTATGATTTTAAATATCAATCATTACGTATTATATCAACTTATACATATCAGTTTTTAAATTTCTCGATATTAATACATTTATTGATTGATATATACCAACTTTTGATTTCTCAATATTGATATATTTCAGTTTGCTGATGGTAATAAAATGTATTAGCGTGAAGTACACTCATTGCCCTTGTAGCTTGTTTGCCTCTTATATCAATTTGGTCATTTCAGTTTGCTAATGGTAATAAAATTTATTAGCACAAAAACCACTCATCGCCCTTGTGGTTTGCCTCTTATATCAATTTGGTCATTGTAATTCTAATTGCAGCCATTGTACCATGACTTTGCCACTTTGTTTCAATTTAGTCAAATTCATAACAATATTTAAAAATTGGGCTGAAATCAAAGAGTAAATTAGTTTACTCACTTTCATCCAAATGATTGAAGAGTTGGCATCTAATTTGAAATGATCCGTTTCTTTTAAATGATCCGTTTCTTTTTTAACGGACTATTTTGCTTGATATCTATTCAATTTCTTAACGAATATTATCAATTGGACTAAGTTGATATAATTTCAAAAATTACAGTGACCAAAGGCATAATTTGGCCTAAAAATTGTAACAGTCCAAAATTTTAATTATCTTTTAATTCTATGCAAGTATTATTCAATTATGAATGAAGAAAATAGATTTTTTTTATAATTGTACATGTAGTTTTATAATTAGGATAAAATGTAATTTTGCAAATAGTGTAATTATTATATATATTTGGGGTCAAAATGTAATAAAATAAAAAGGAAAGAAAGGTGGCAACGGTGTGTGGGCCAGGTGTCTTGTGGTAGTGTGATATGGTCAAAAAGTGACCCTCTATTTTGTTCTGCACAGTAGGTAATGCTATATGCTCCGTATGATATTGTATATATATGATTTCTGAAATATAATTCTATTATCTGAAGTGGATATGAGCAACTTATCTGTTTTGTCTTAAATGCTTATCATCTGATCAATTTTAACCTAAGTAGTTATTCATGGTGATTTTATGACCGTAATGCTCTCGGTATAATACTTCTTACTCTGCAATATGCTTATAAGTTGTTTACCAATTTTCAGGAGATAATGATTAGAGAGGGAGGTGCACTACTTGTTTGGGGAATGGGACTATGGAATAGACGCATGGTGTATTTTTGTGTACAAGTTTAATTCTTTATTTTGTAAACCTCAACCTAATGGCCTTTTTGTTATAAATAAATAGAGGCTCTGATGCATATTTTGGTACCTTTATGTAAATATGATTTCCGTTTTTGTTTGTTAATCTATTTAGTTCTACAATCGGCCTTGGATAACAATGGTTACTAGTCGGTCGCGATACCGGACTCTTGGGTACCAGGAGCGGACCATGACAAAAATTATATGCATGTGGACTAAAAAAGTGTTTTTAAAGTATTGTTTTGGCTATGTAATATTATTGTTACAAAAATATCATTGAAAAAGGTTGTGAATATATTATCTCCTCTTCAGGTGCCAACAATATAGTGACAAATCCAAGCAGCAACCCGCAGATGCACAACATCTCTAGTCAGCAACTATCACCAGGTCTTTTTAACTCCATTGCATTTCTTATGATTTTAACCATGAAGCACGAATACTTCAAATAAGGTGACGTATCTGTATCGAATACCGATATTCTTTGGATACTTGCCGATATGTATTGGATATTTATTAAAAGTATCGGATATTTCTTAATTATTTTTTCATTAATTTTGGAGTATCAGATACTTAATTTTGAAGTATCGGATACTCTAAGTCATGTTTACTTGTTTTATGAAATTAGAATTGTAACATTTCTTGTATAGTAATATAATATAATTGCAAGTATAAATGTAAGAATATTTTTCTAATACTTTGTTAAGTTCTTCGATAAAAAGACCACAGTGAGTTAAATAATAGAATTTATCAAATTGATGTTTCCTAATTATTTTATGCATGTCCCCTATAACTACATAGAAAGTAAGAATTAACAAGAGAATATAATAATAGTAAAGTTAAATATCAATAAATAAATAAGCAAGTAAACTTGAATACAATATTTTTCACTAGTGTCAAAGGAAAAAGCATAGGGACAAGTTGTGAATTGTGCTATTATTGTAATATAAATATATTAAACTTGATATTGAAATGAAATATTTGCTAGATCTATTAAAAATTTTAAAAGTAAACAATTTACTAGCTTAAATTAATACAAAATTCTTAAAGGTTAGTATTTTGTATTATAAAATTACATTGTGGTTTCTCAACGTTCTTTAACTTATGTATAACTCACTATTAATAATTTTAAAAAATATATTTTTTATAAACGTATCGTAGTCGTACTGGTATCCTATTTTTTTAAGTTTTGTCGTATCGCCGTATCCATATCGTGTCGTATTCATATCTCGTATCCCTATCTATGCTTCCTAGGATTTTAAATATTGAACGATATGTATTATAGCGGTTGATACATATTGAATTTTTTTTTTTTTTTGTTTCTCGACATTTATAATGACTCGGATTTTAAATTCACATTAGATTGATGTATAGTGGTTCCCGTCACCTTAAAACTTGTATGGTTGTCGGACTCTTGATATTGCTGGGTTGGCAAGTGAACTTTAAATATTATAATTGAGGACTCTTGGGTGATGTTTGGAACCTTGATTGAAGCCTTAACAAGGTATTTAGATAAGATTACATAAAAAGTCCCAAATTTGAGTTTGAGTTTTTGACTAGCCGTCACTCTTTTGCCCTTTTCTTTTTCCACACTTTGAATTTGGATGTGAGGCTAGAACCATTGCAAAGATTATTTCTGGAGCTTCAATTTGGACACAAGAACGACCTAGAACGGAGTCCCGATGAGAGAGTTATACTCATTTGAAGTTTTCATATCTGTACTAGAAGCATGTCCACTCGAGCGTGAAAATCGGCGCTCGAGCGGACTATGCGAATTCAACAGCTTAAAAACGTGATTTTTAGCTCATTCTCTGCATTTTCCTTTTCCTTCTTCATCCCTCTCACCCTAGGTCCGAAAACCCTAGGGTTTTGACCTCAAATACCTTCTATTTCTCTAAGAATTGGCTAAGATCTCTTACAAAGAAATGAAAAAAGCTTGAAGATCAACATTTTCAACCGATTGGAATTCGGATTGGTGAAGGATTCTTCTCAAAGCTTGCTTTTCTTGCTAGATTCTTGAAGTAGGGGTCCTAGTTCTCCTTCAATACTTCCATAAATAGATAGATTTGTGGTATTCTGAGTATATACATATAAAACTCACATTTTTGAGTATATAGTGTACATCATGATTTTGGGGGTTTAGGGTTTGAAGTGTTGGGGGTTCAATTGTTGGGTTAATAAGGTGGATTATGAACCTTAGGTGTTTAATCAATGGGAAGATTGGAATAAAGAGTAGTGGTTTAAGAAGTTTGAATTTTTCTTGAAATTCTTGATTTTCTAGAAAACCCTAAGTTGTTTCATGATGATAAACAATGATTTTGCCCAAATTGAAAGTAGAATCATGAAATTAGTAGATTGAATTATATATATACAAGTTTAATTGGATTTTGGAGGTGTTTGAAAATTATGTTAAAAATTAGCGATTGAACCTTTGTTATGGATGTTATAAATTATGTTATAATGTGAAATGGAGATTGGGAAAGTGATTTATTAATGATATGGATGACATGAGCCTTGGGGTGAAAGGATGAAATAAAGGTTTAAGAGCTCACCTTGAACTATGTTGAATTGTGTTGATTATGTTGAATAGTGTTGATTATGTTGAGTTGTGTTGAATAATGTTGAACCGAATTGTGTTGGACTATGATGAATTATGTTTGAATCATGTTGAATTGTGTTGAGTTGAGTTGTGTTAGGTGTGTTGAGTTTGAGTTGTGTTGTGTTGGGTCATGTTGAGTTTGAGATGAGTTGGGTTGGGTGGTGTTGTGTTGGTACCCGGGGGAAAGTTGAAAAATGATACGGAATTTGTGATAAGATGATGAAGTGAAAATTTAAGAATTTTATTGTATAATTAGAAAGTGATTTTATATCTCAAAACTAAAAGCTCAACTTTATATTTAACTCTAGTTATAAAATTTCATTTTGGAAAATGAGGATACTTCAATCAACATTAAATTTATGAAATTAAGTCTATGTTAGGTTAAGATGAGTATGAATAATGATAAATGGGAGATTGTGAAATATGACGATGTTATATGAAGGAGTTGTATCAAAGAAAATTAAATGTTGGAGATTTAATTTATAACCGTGAGTAGTAATTGATAATTAATGTGTTTAAAAAAATTGAATTTGAAGACTTGATGATAATATGAAAAAGTAAAGAAATAGTTTGAACCCAAGAATTGTGAACACTTTAAAGATGAATCTTTGCCTCTATGGATGTGTTGTTATATTTTTGTGTGACAAAATAATGAATGATTTAATGGATAATGAAGAAGGTCGTGGAACATATTTGTACTTGTTATGTGAATGTAATTTTAATAAATGGTGGATGTATATTGAATTAATGTGTTACAGAAATAATGGAAGATGTGTTGGCATTGTCCACTAATTGTAATGATGGATTGTGATGATATATTGGAGTTCGTTTCTCGCCGTATTTGAGCCAGCAAAGCGTGGCACTTGAGATAGGTTCCGCCTTTCTTTCGGAGTAGTGCCCAGTAAAACGTGTGGTATGTTGAGGTTCCGCGCTCCTTCCGGATGGTGACTGGTAAAGCGTGAGGTTCCGCGTTCCTTCCGGCTTGTGATCGGTAAAGCGTGAGGTTCCATATTCCTTCCGGCTTGTAACCGGTAAAGCGTATGAGTCACGGAGATGACTTGTGATTGGATCCGGTATTTGATATGAAATTAATTGAACGAATGGAAAATGAAATGGTAATTGGATTAGGGATTGGTGTTGATACACTCAATGGATTGCTTGTGATTAAAATGGAAGATTATGAGTTTTGTTTTGTAAATAATAGAGGAATTGAATTAAAAAGGGATTGTTATTCTTGTGTCATGCTTGTATTCTATTTGGTAATGCAAACGTTAATTGTTGGGCAAGTTGGAGTTGAGTGTATAAGGATTGTCTTTTTGAACATAAAGGAAATTGGATCTTGACATTATGGAGTTATAGTGATTGGAAATAGTATAAGGAAAAAAAAATGGAAATGAAATGGGAAATATTTTGGGAATTGGTTAATAATCTTAAATGATGTTGTTTCTTAAACATGTTGGTTTCACAAGGATCTATGGTTTTCTAAAGTTAATGGACGAATTTTAATGGCTGAAGGTTTTTCTTAAAAGTGTTCAAATAGTTTTTGAGAAAAGGTACTCTACTTATAATATTTTGAAGTTATAAAACGTCACTCTACTATATGGTATCACCTTGCATGCATGATCATTTTTATCTGTGTGTTAGTTATTGATTGAGAACTATGAGATTCCTACTGGGCATTAGTGCTCGCCCCGTTGTTGTTTTACCTTTTTACAGGAAGAAAGTTTGGATTCTTTGATTGAAGAGTTGAGAAGTCCATGTGTCTTTTATATGTAATTTCACTGTAGATGTGATGGATCCTGTAATTGTATTTTATTCATTTATAGCTTCACAGTAAGAGATTGGCATGTATTGTTGACATTGTAATTTTCATTGAGAGAGAAAGAACATGTATCATTGTATTCCTATTACTCAAGTGTAACAGATATTTGTATATGTATAAAAAATAAATAAATAAATAAAAATATGGACCTAAATTTACAGGCTTTGGTAATGTTTTCGAATAATTAAAATTCGGGACGTGACAACATTGATACATTCAAATATACCAATTGATACGTATAGATTTTTCAATAGTGATACATTTTAGTCTATACATATGGTGGTAATAAAAATTAGGACAAAATCTAATTTGCTCCTTTGTGATTTGACCTGTAGCACTTTACCGCCTTATCGTTCGAAATAGCCAAAAATCTCCCCTATGGTTGTACTAAAGTGAAATGGTTACATTTTTGGTCCAGAAATTGTCTTGCACGCGCACCAATTTTAAATGAAATTCAAATAATGTTGTAAAATGACATTTTTATCATGTGTTTGCATAACAAAAATTTTGCCCTTGCCGTTGTCTTCTTCTCCATATAGTACAAACCCTAAGGCTAATGGCCAGCGCTGCCTTGTCACCCCTGTTCCCTCTCTAGCCCTAGCCCTGGCCCCCTCTTCAATGTGTTTGCATATGACATTTTTTTTTTTTTTTTGCAATTTTTTAAGTAATTTTTGGACTATGTAATATTACTTGTTGCAAAAATATCATTAAAAAAGCTAGTAAATATATTATCTCGCCGCTTCAGATGACAAAAAAAAGCAGTGGCAATACCGGACAGTAATCTGCTGGCGCACAATTTCTCAATATCTTTTGTATTACCATTTAAAATATGTATTGCATCGGGTGATATATAGATTTTTTATTTCTCCATATTGATACATTCTAGTATGTTGGTTGATGCATAGAGGTCTTTTAATTTCCTAATGTTGATACATTCCAATATATTGGTGGCAATAAAAATTATATGCATATTGCTCGGTTTGTGATTTGTATCGTTTCATAGACGGTTCACAACTTGATTTATAGCTAATATGGTTAGTTCACAGCTAATACACCTGACTTGATGTCAGGAAGCCCTTTTACGGAATTGATGAATTAAAAAAAATTCTAATTGCATCATCCAATTTTAATATTTATTACTCGATACTCCTGATTCTGTTATTAAAATCTTGATTCCTATTGTGACTTTGTAAGTGACTGAAGGCTGCTTCTTGCAAGGCCAAACCACTGAATGAGAAGGTTGTCTTCTAACATTTTATGAGAGAAATAATTGTAAATTACAAAGAGTCCGAAAATCCCCCATGATGAAGTTTATTCAAATATTTTAACTGATAAAAGAATGAATTGGTATAGTTCCTTTTGTTCATAACTTGGAGTTAAAAGCATGATTATTGCTTTTCAAGTGTATGTTTCTGCATTTCTCCCTTTTTGTTTTGTTTTTTTTTTTCTTTTTTTGTTTTTTTGTTTTTTTTTTTTTTATTGTTTGCGAAAGTCAATTATCACTTAGATTAGAATCTAGGGGAGAGTTGAACCTTCAACTACTCCCTTACAAACTCTTAAGTGGCAATGGGTTGTTTCTGCCGATAGTATTATTGATCAAGTAACAAAAATGTATTTTCCGGTACATCCTTGCGGATTGGATTAGTTTTTAAGAGGGTGTTCTTAATTCTCTCATCTCTTACGTATCATGAAAAAAATATCATAAAATTAATCATGAAAGATTTTTTACTGTTAGATTACAAATGCAAAAAAACACCACACACTAATCAAGGGATGAACAATCTTCATAAAGCATTTCATGATATTTTTTTCAATCCCTAGTATTATTCAATGCTTTATACCATATGCTAACATTTTCTATTGTTATTACTAGTGGTAATCCGTGCAATGCACAGGTGTATATAATTTAAAATAAATAAGTTAAAAATAGGATTGCAAAACATATGATGTGTTATGATTATAGGTTTAATTTAGGCCAAATTTGGCATGTGCCCAAAAAGTCAAAAAGTCAAAAAGTTATCACTATTCACCAAAAGTCAAAAAGTACAGCTGCACAACTCTCAATCCTAATTTTTCTCTACACACTAATTTATACAATTTTTTAATACACATTTTTCATAAAAAGTCAAAAAATTAATCAAAACAACCATATTTTTTTCCTCAACTTTTTAATCTAAAAAGTCAAAAAGTGCACTTATTTAGGACATCTCAAACCTTTTATTATTTTAAAGTAATAACTAAAAATATAAAAAATAATTCAGTTAAACAAACACATAAATAAGAAACAACTGCAGTAAAAATCAATAAGTATTATATAATTGAGAACTATGTTTTGCTACAATAAAAATAATATTCTACTGCCAACCCATAAACAAAACAAAATAAAAGACTCAATTATTCAAGTTTCTTATTAAAAATTAAATTTGATATCAAATGTAAAAGAGCAAAATTAAATATTACATAAAAACATATAAACTATGTGAACCCATCACCAAAATATCTTTGAAAGATAAAATTTTAAGCAAAAGAATATAGTAGATACTCAATGGCCAAGTTAAATTACTCTAAAATTCTCAAATAGGAAAGAGTTTTTTAGTTTGGTGAGAAAGTCATTATGAAAATGATACACATAAATAATTTTCTTACACTTTTTTTTTTTTTTTTGCAATTTTGGTACATAATGTTCAACGTTGATGCAATAAGAAGAAATTCAAAAATTCTTTAGCCGTCCAATTTGGTATCATATTTATGATGTCACCTGCAAAAAAAATTAAAATTTAGACAAAAAATACAAATGTGTGGAGCATTTCAGCCATACCTATAATAATATAAAATTATAAATATAGAGAAAGGGAGAGGGAGAAAGAGAAAAGCAACATAATAGTTTTGTATGTGTTTATAATCAATTGAAATATAACTCTTTATAAAAGAGGAAAGAGATGTGAAATTGGATAGATAAATATAGATTATTTTTATTATATATTCAAATTCAAACTTAAATTATCTTTATTTTGAATTTTGTTGATAGATATAGATTAGGGATGGCAATCTGAAACCGGCCTGACGGGGACCCGACCCCCTGACCCTGATCAGAATGGTTTTTCCCCAAAAATTATCCCCGTGGGGACGGGGATGGTATTTGAAATTAAACCCCCGATTAGTTTCGGGCCGGGGACGGGGATAGCTTTCACAGCCCCGGACCCGGCCCGTCCCCGTCCCCGTCCCCGGTTTTATCCCCGAAATGAAATTACTATAATACCCCTGTCTATATATATTTGTGTCTGCTGTTATGTCCCTCACACAATCACACACACAGCTTCATTCGCGTGAGAGAGAGAGAGAAGAAAGTCATCCTCGCCAATCTCCTCCGCCGAGAGAGAGCTGCTCCGCCGATCTCACAGCGCCGCTCCTCCACCGCCCTCCTCTGCCGATCTCCTTCGCCGCCCTCCTCCGCCGCCCGATTCTTTCCATCCCTCTTTCTCTGTGTTATATCTACATATATATATATATATATTAGATCAGATCTATATATATATTAAATTGATTTGTGTGTTGTTCATGTTTTTTTTGAACACTTGTTGATGTTTATGATATTGTTGTTGATGATGTTGATGTTGAGGATGTTTTAGCTCTCTACTGTTTTTTTGTGATAGATCTGATGATATTGTATAGATTGTATAGATATTGTATCTGATGATCTGATGATATTGTATAGATTGTATAGATCTGATGATATTGTATCAGATGGTCTGATATTATCCTCCGCCGATCTGATGTTGAGGATGATCTATCAACAAAAATAAATGGTATAGATTGCAGCTCAGATCTATCTCTCTACTGATTTTTTTTTTTTTTTTATTCGGGGAATTATCTGGGTCGGGGAAACCCGATCCCCGTTAGGGGACAGAGACGGGGGTGGTAATAGGTTCCCCATCGGGGATCGGGGCCGAGGACGGGGACTTTCTTACCATCGGGGATCGGGGACGGGGAGGGTGATCCCCGGCCCCGCCCCGCCCCGCCCCGCCCCGTTGCCATTCCTAATATAGATTATCCTTATATAGATTTTCAATTCAAATATTTTTGAATTTTACGATGGCTTTCTTTTTTTTCTTGTTGATAAGTTTGTATTCGGATAACTATTATTCTAAGAGTATACATTATTAAATTATTAAAAAATAATTTTTATTTTAAATGGAAGTGATGGGAGAGGAGTGAGTTTGAAACTTAAGTGCTACATAATTTTTTAAAATTTTAGAAAATTAAGAATAAAGATTTGGAGGCCTAAGAGCACACCCACTACATTTGCTTATATGTATAGTATAGTATAGATCTTCAAGCTAAAAAAAAAAAGAAGAGAGATTGAAAGTAATGTGTTGTAAAAGAATGGAGAAATAGTATTGTTGAAAAATAAAAATGTAATGAGTAGGAAAAAAATTAAATATTGACTAACCTTTAACAATCTTAGAAAAAATAATAAAAATGGTGTGATATTCTTTTACATGATATAACCTCTTTAGGAATAAGTAAGTTGTATATGACATTTTAAAAAAATATTGAAACTGTGTAAGGTAGGTAAATTTTTTTATCAGAGAGATAGTTTAGGGGAGAAAGAGTAGGAAGAAAGGTTTTAATTTTTGAAAATTGGTGAGAGATATTATAATGGGGGAGATTATAGAATATTTTGTTATCTTTTCATTTGAAATTCATAAATTAAGGAATAATTATAATTTTTAAAATAATTAATTAAACATATTAGTCAATAATTTATTTTTTAATCTATTTGTAAATTGAAAATTCAATAATTTTAAAATGAGGGTTTGGAACTCCTAAAAGGTTTCTCACTAAAATTTCCCTTCTCCTTATATAATATATAGATTACGCTAATGTAAATTAGAGAGTGACAAAAACTAATAATAATAATTTTCCTCAATTGACTATTAGTATATATTTTTATGGGATTGAATTCTCTCAAATTGGCCATCCGACTTGATAGAGCATTTGGGCTTGATGGACTCATTTTGGAGTCAATCTCGGTGATTCGAATCGTTTACTTTTTATAATTCGTTGAATAGAATATTCCTGTAAAAAATTAAGATAATCGAATATTAATGGCTATATATTTGAATCACATTTATAAATAAATAAATAGACTACAATTATAATTTCAAGAGTAGTCATTCACTTTTTGTAATACAAATATAATTCAAACATATAACTACTGATATTCAATCATTTTAATTTTTTGTATAAATATTCTATTCAATAAATACTAAAAATGAATGTTCAAATCATTAATTTCACTACCAAAATGAATCCATTAAACCTAAAGTCTCTCAAATTAAGATGGTGAACTTAAGACAATCAAAAAATGCTAGATATCTTAAAAATTTTATTAAAAATTTTATCAAATGTCTCATATGAGTGTGAAACTCATATGAGATTCATATTGTGTAAGTCCCACACACACATATAAAACATTTGATATAACTTTTAATAGAAATTTTAGAATTTCTAACATTACTCCCTGTTATTTTGTTGGACTTTAATTCCTTCTCTTTTATTTTTTGGTTCCTAGTCTTTTCTTTTTTTGGACCAATGAGGACTTGGCACGTGAAAAGCTTCACATAATCTTCCTCCTTTTTCTTATAGCTTTTTTCAAGACCAATTAGAGTTCAATTTTTGTCCTCCAACATTCATTTTAATTATTAAAGTGCCTAGGAAACTAACCACCACTCACCTTGCTGCTCTCATTTGGCCATCCAAGAGGCAAAGGCTTGTGGGCATAGACTATTTATATTTTTGATACCGTTTGTTTTAGTTTTAAAATTAATATTTAGTTCAAAAAATTTTTAAAAATATATTTGATATATCAATTTTTAAATTTTTTTAAAATTGTTTTCTCTCTCTCCTTTTTTTTATTTATTAATAAATTAATCAATCACTTTTTTTTTCTCTCTCCTCTATTCTTTCTCATTGTCTCATATTCTACACATCAACCAATCATATTTTCTTTTACAACCATTTATTCAACTATAAAAAAAAAAATTACAAATCATCTCAAAATTATTTTCAAAACTTATAACCAAACATTAATTTTTAATTTTAAAATTCTTTTCAACAACTTACCTTTCAAAATACAATTCTAAACTTTTTTTCAAAAACTAAACCAAACGAACCCTTTTTTTTTTTTATAACTTTTTTTCATCTTTAATTATTTATTTATTTTTAAAAAATGGGAAGTTTAATGATTTTGTATTCTAGTCAATTAGATAATCCATAAAAGTTTTAAAAAAATAAAAACAATTTTACTAAAGGCAAAAAAAAAAAAAAAAAAGTCACAAAAAAAAGAGAGTCACAAACAGTTTTTTTTTTTATTTAGATTTTTTCAAATTTTTCTTAGTTTTTAGATTTTTTTTACACTAAATGGACTGTAAAAGTTTTTAAAAAAATGACACAAATTTGAAAGGGAGTTTTTTTGATAAATTCTGTTTCTAAGAGTATTATTCCATTCAACTTATATTCTTTTTTACTATTTCATTAGATTCTATTTGAGGTAAGAAGACCAAAACACCCTCAATCTCCCCTACTCCGTATTAATGTTGATATTTAATGTTGATTGTCATTATATTTTGATAGTTCCCATACATTAGGATGTTGACTGTCATTATATTTATATTAATTCGAAATGAATTTTTGTCATTGTATTGTCAATTACATGATGTGAATATTCACATCATGTAATTGAAATGAATATTCACATCATTATATTCACATTAATTTAAAATGAATTTTTGTCATTGTATTATCAATTACATGATGTGAATATTCATACTAAAACATACAAATGTGAACGTTCACATCACTACATTAGATGAAAGAGAATGTTCACATGTTGTGAATAAGTATGTGATGTCAATTAAAAACATAATGAATGTTATTTTTAATATGTTGTCAATTAAAAATAAGAAGGTTCACATATTATGAACGTTCACATCACTATATTAGATGAGAGAAGTTTTTTTTGAAAGATGTTGTGAATGTTCACATCAAATGAGAGAGAATATTCACATTATTTTTAATGTGTTGTCAATTAAAAATATATTCACATCAGATGAGAGAGAATGTTCACATTATTTTTAATATGTTGTCAATTAAAAATATATTCACATTATATAATAATATAAAATAATAACATCAATGTTATTTAATTTATGTATGAAATTTCCTATGCCTTGATCATTTTCCTTCTCTCTCCTCCCCCAATATTAAATATAAGGGCATAAAAGTCTAAGAAAATAGTGTAAATCAAGAAAAATGACTTTATGAAATAAAAATATAAATACATGGGACTAAGTGGGTTAAAAAATTCTTTCATGGATTTCTTGGGTTAAATTTTTAAATGGGATTTATCAATAAAAATCTCAATTTGAAAAAATATATATATTAAAGACAAAAAAATAAGGCAAGAGGCTTTTTGAAAATGTCTTAAAATGTATCTAAGATACATTTTAAATCAAGGGTTTAGATCCATTCTAATAAATATCAATGGTTGAGATGTGTTTGATTCCCGCCCAAAATGCTCATCTCTCTCTCACTCCCACGTCTGCCCAATCAGACGCCTCTCTTTACACATTCTCTTTCTACATATCTGGCCCTCTCTACACGTTCGCTCATCACTGCCATTGAAGGGGAAGATCGAACTTGGCTCATCGACACCTACCCTCCTCGCAGTCGCACCTGCTCCCTGCAAATGATCTCTTTGAGCCCCACAATTCATTCTCCCAATCCCAATCAGACGGCTGAAGATGATGATCAACCAATTTCCCGGGGAATCCAACGGCTATCCTTGCACCTAAACCCACCGCTGATTCATCCTGACCATCAAGTGACCGACGCCCTTGAGCTGCAATCGTGCGCGAGTAGGATGAAGCTGAGCGTGAGCACCCAACAGCTGTCGGACTACATGAGAGGGAAGCACAGGGACATATAAGAGAGGGTTTTTGAGTACTTCAATTATAGGTCCGATCTTCAAACTCCGGTTGAGATCTCCAAGGACGATCATCGAGAGCTGTGTATGAGGCAGCTTCTAGGTCTGGTTAGAGAAGCTGGGATTAGGCCTTTTAGGTACGTTGCTGATGACCCTTCCAAGTATTTCGCCATTGCTGAGGCTATTGGCAGTGTTGACATGTCGCTCGGTATCAAGATGGGGGTTCAGTACAGGTATTTCCTTTTCTCTGTATACTATAATAGTAATACCCTTTTCCCTTTTTGGGTTTTTGCTTTTCAAATTTGAATTTTGTGTTTTGTACTTCTATGTGGTATTGGGTTTAAGACTCTCTGATTTCATCTTTTGGGGATTATATTATATTACTACTGTATTGGATTTTGAGTCGAATGGAAATTGGGTTGTGTTTATTGAAATTATTGTTCAGGCAATTTGCTCATTTGGTTGCCTTGAGAATACATATTTGGCCTCTTGGTTGTGAATTAATTATGCTTATTTGATTTTAAAAAATTGTATCTTTAGTAGTCATATTATACATTGATTTAGAAATATTGCAATTAAGGGTTTAGAATGGATATAGAGAGTGTATATGATGGATATATATATATATATATAGAATGGATGTATATATAATCAATATATATATATTTAGCTATATATATAATACATCCATTATATATAGATCGTTGATTACTATCCATTATATATATTTTTATAGCAATGGATGTATATATAATGGATAGCAATTGTCCATTCTATATATATATATACATCCATTTTTATTTTAGCAATTGATTAGCTTTTGTGTCTCTCTGTAATTTGTTCCTCATATATTTAGCTATCTATACTGAAAGAGATCTTACCCTTTTCCTCTGGTTGCTAACAAACAAATGCAGGGGTTTAGAAAAAAAAAAAAGTTTGATATATCTTACTCTTCTTTTAAAATTTTGTTTAGCATTTCTTGAATCTACAATTGAAATTTAGTTGCTTGCTTGCTGCTTCTACAGAGAGAACCCTTCATTATTTTTTTTTTCCCATCTAATTTGATTCTAAATTTGAGTTAAAAGCTTCATTTGATATGAAATATTCCAATCCTTTTATCAAATTTTTATTAAAATATTTTTAGAAGTTCCACGCTTATCCCAAATTTCTTTTTTCATCAAATTTGATGGAAAAAAAATCACCTCCAACGCTTCATTTTTTAAATTTTCATTAACTTCTAATTTGATGAAGGATTTGATGAATTCCTAATTTGATAAATATATATATATATATATATATATCTTAATTTGATGAACATTTGATGAATGGATTGGAGATGAATTTTGAGCATGTTTTTTTTATCAAATTTAAATTTGACAATAACAAAAAAAAAAAGGATTGAAGATGTATATATATATATTATATAATACATCCATTATATAATACAGTGTTTTAATACATCCATTATATATATATATATATAATACATCTTCATATATATATAATACATCTTCATACATATTCATATACATCTTCATAAAGGATTGAAGATGTATATATATAATACATCCATTACTGATTTGTGATGTGTTTCAAGGTGTGAGTGCCAATTTGGCTGAAATCTTCATATCAGTGGAGCTTCATTCTCAGTTAATGGAGTTGTTTTCAATTTTTAATAACTTAGGAGTTGTTTTGGGTCTTTATTCTCAGTTTTGCTAATTTTTGCTGATGTTGTGTACTGTTTTGCTGGGGTTTTTGCTCTCGTTTTGGGGGTTTTTTTTGCTCTGTTTGATTATCTTTATTCTTTGGTGTGGTGGTTTTGAGTTTCGCATTTTGTTGTTGAGTTGTTTCTTCTTTGTGGTTCTTTGTCTTTGCTATTGGTGGTTCATTAGGCTTTGAGTTGCTGTTGCTGTTGTTGAATTGTTTGCTTTTTGAGTTTTAATTATATATCAATTTCTATAGCTATCTCTACATCTGTGTAAATTCTTACTATATACAGGTTCAATTTTTCAAGATTGAAATGTTAGCGTTGCAATCCACGATGAGCGGGACCTTTATTTCTTTTTATTCTGTTAATAAATTTTATTTCTTTTTCAAAAGGAAAAAGAAAAGGCTAAGGTGTCTTAACAAAAAAGAAAATGAAAGCCACGCAGGAATGGGAACACAAAATGTATCACAAATGGTATGGTTCTTCAATCATTACTTTTTGGTTCTTCAATCGTTATATTTTGGAGCATGCATAACCTATTTTAGTGTAAAGCTTCTAAAGATGAGCATGGTTCTTTTCTACTAAATGATTTTATAAATTTTATCTATAAATTTTTTCTTATAAACTGAAAGTGTATTTTTGTAGTTGCTATGGTCCATTTCTTATTCTCTCTCTCTCTCCCTCTATTTATTTATTTTTTTCTTTTTCTTCAGGACCGCTGAATCTCATTTGTGATTGGTAGCAGTAGGCCAATATAGGTGTGCTTTGTTTGGTGTTTATAACTTACTGTGAATATATCTTTGCTTATACTCTACAAAATTGAAGACTCTTATGAAATAGTTTTAATCGAATGTGACATAGTTTTTAAAATTTCTTATTGTTGACTTAAATTGAAAAACTTCATTTTTTCTATAAAATTTTGTAGTGCTTCCAATATCAGGTAATCCATTATATTGTCATTGCTAACTTAGTATTAGTTGCCAAATCCTTGGACACATTATTTGGAGTTTGGATTTACAGAAAAGCAAGAAGCATGAAGGGAGAAGTGGAGATGAAAATGGGAACATGGTGGATACATCTATTTTGGATTGGAAGAATTAGTGTCTGCTTGCTTAGATGGAAATTGTCATTACTCAGTTTCATTTTGCATGTTCTGATTTAAATTTCTTCAGCAAAATAAGTTTTGAATTTTGGATTTGATTGTTTTAGCCATGAGCACCTTTTACAAACTGTCATAGGCTGCTTCAGTTTAATTTTGCATGTTCTGATTTGAATTTCTTCAGCAAAATAAGTTTTGAATTTTGGATTTGATTGTTTTAGCCATGAGCACCTTATTACAAACTGTCATAGGCTGCTTCTTTTTCTTCTTCTTCTTCTTCTTCTTTCTTATTTTTTTTTTTTATAAAAAAAACAGCATGCTCTATTGGTTTTGGTTAACCCTCGCTTCTTCTCTCATTCTTTCACACATAAAGCCTATTGGGTTTTTGTCACTTTTTTTTTTTTAAGCCAACGTTCTCTTTTTGGTTTGGTTAGCCCTCTGTTTTTCTCATTATTTCACACATGAAGTCTATTGGGTTTTTGTCACTACATGCACAATTGGATGCTGATTTTTAATCAATACATATGTTGATTTTAATGGGTAAACTGTATTGATATTTGATAGCCTGAAGAGTGGTGGTTTTTCTGGGACATATTATTGCTGGGACTAATAAGAAGACTTGGGAGTAGTTGGATTTTACATTGAGGTTGGTCTGAGAATTTTGTTTTGTTAGAATTATATTTCTTGGGCTATGTTTTATTGGATTGAATTGTTCTTTTATGTAACAGTTACCATAAAGTTACGCTCTATCTATAAGGCATTGGTTTAAGTTTGGATTAGAATATATTTGGGAATGGCTTTAGTCACAAGTAAATTATCTATTGGATGGCTCTGGAAGCCTTTTACTTTGGCCATTTTTTAGAAAACAATTTCGATTTCTTTGTCAATATTTTCCATTTAAAGTATATATGGGAGTGCCTTTCTCCCTTTAATAATTAGTTTTCCTAAATTTCAGTTTGTTTCTTTCCACCATTTTCATGTTGTGTTGTGTCTTTTTGTTGTAGGTCATCAATTTATGGGTTTTCGATATAATCAAAGGTATAAACTCTAAGCGATTTTTTGTTTTTTTATTATAGCTGTTTCATTACTCAAAATTTTAGAAACTTTATTTTTTTTGGGGTCTATTACTTATTGGGTCTTTTGTTGGATCTTTTGGTATTTTGTGCTCTTTTTTTTCCCTCCACCCCTCTCCTCCTCTTCTCTCCTTAATCTTTCTTTCTTTTGAAATTATTTGGGTCTTTGGTTTATATACATTTTATTTACAGAGAAACTATAAATTGCAAACGTTTGTTTCATGGTTGCTCATGGTTGTTTTGATTCAAAAAATAGTATAATGATTCTGTTTTTGATAGATTGGGGTAAATAGTAATGTTTTGATTGGGATAAATGGTTGTTTTGATTCAAAATATAGTATAATGATTCTGTTTCTAATTCAACAAGTGGTAATGTTTTTTTTTTATTTATTTATTTATCTAGTTAAATTCTCAACCTTAGAGCATTCTTTGTTTTTTTAGAAAATTTGTGTTAGAATATTTGGTGCCGCTTTTGCCAATAACTTATGAGATTTTGCTTAATTCTATTGTATGTGTATTTTTTAATTTTGTTTTGTTGGGAAAGAGTTGTTCGATGTTCCGATTGTTCTCTCACTTTCCCTGACGAGGTCTCTCTCTCTCTCTCTCTCTCTCTCTCTCTCTCTCTCTCATATGCAACCAAACCTTAGGCTTCAAGGTTTGATTGTTTATCGGGGCTTAAACTAGGTTTATTGTACACAGATTGAGGAAGAAGATAGATTATAACATATACATCCATCCAAATTCCAACATATTTAACAACTTTTGTCATTAAAAATAAAGAGCAAAATTGGAGAGAAGTTAACCTTTGAGTTCTGGATGAGGCACAATCTCCAAATAATCATTAAAGAGAAAAAAATAAATAAATAAATTTGGCCAACTATGTGAAGGATGATGATTTAGAATGAGCATTTTTTGATAAACTATTTTGGTTCGAGAATGATTAAGTTGCTAAACTTCGATATAGTTTTTGGTCTTATAGGTGATGAGAACGCTAATGTTTTTGGATAGAAACATTTGAACAATAATAGATTATGGTGCTACTGCTGTTTGAGGAAGCTGTTAAAGGAACTCATTGTTGTCGATATGTAAGCATTGAAGCCCTATTTTGTTGATAGTCTATTACTTTCATTCGTTGTGTAAGCTAGTAGTGGTGTTGCAATAATCATGACTTTAGTCTTGAAGAACAGCAGTATGAATTTTTATGTGTACTATTTTGGGCTACTGAGACACTAAATGTTGATCTGTGTCTCTTCCCCACAGAAACTCTTTCCAATATTTCTTCTTCTATTCAGTAAGGCACTAAATGTTGGTGTGGGGATATATTTTCTTAATACCAACACGTGGCCAAAGGTGACGCTGACGTGTCAGCCTAGGTGCCACGTCTCCTGGTCATGATGCCGAGATGATCTCGGCGAGGCCGAGGTTATCTCCGAAGATATCGGAATCCGAGATAAGCGGATAAGGGACAAGAGTCGTAAAGTGAGAGAAGACTTCAGTTTAGGTAAAGATAAGACTCTTAGAGAGTTTATCCCAATCCCATTGGGAGTCCAAGATTAGCAGTAATTCTAAGTCCATTAGAGTTAGGCTTCTATTGGGACTAGGATTATGTTGGCTATAAAAAGAGAGGCACCCCCATGGGTCTAAGGTATGGAATTTATATTCTGAATAGTGAATTTTGCATTATTGATTATCTTTGAGAGATATACTGACTTGATCGTCGGAGTGCCCCCGGGTGGACGAACCACCGCTGGAGACTTCTCTTTCTGTTGCAGGTTAGCTAAAAACCATCTATTCTGCCGGTGCTTTCCAGCTGATTACTAAGTTGGCCGTGTGGTCGGAAATTGACACACACAATTTGGCGCCGTCTGTGGGAAATAAAGGAGAATAGATGGCCAATAACGGACAGCAAGAAAAGATTGGGGACGACGCTCCTACTGGGAGTGGGAGACCTATTGATCTTGATACCGAAGGTGACAACCACAACGAAGAAACTCGTGACCAGACTCACGGAGAGAAAGACATCGGCCAGACTGGCGATGCACCAAAGAATTCAGCCCAAGGAAGGTACTATAACGAAGAAAACCTCCAGGTATGGAGGGATAGGTGCCTACGGAGGGACGAAGAGGTAAAAGAGATGGCAAACAAGTTGGCGGACCTACAATCGGTCGTTAACTTCATGATGCAAAACAATGTTATGCAGCCACTATACTCACTGTAGGACACGCCGATTCCAGCGGCTAATGCCCAGAAGGGAGGACAGAAAACGATCCCTATAGCCCCTCAACACACCAAGAGCGAAAGACATTCTCACCGGCCTTCCAGGGAGGTCGGACGAAGGGAACCAAGGAGGGAAGAGTCACAAAGGACACATCGCACAAATGAGGCAGTCCCCAAAGAACATCGGCATGTTCAGGGACAGGTACTAGGCTTCGACACAACTCATGGAGAAGGGTCGAAAAGGGCTCGCCACGAAGCCGAGAGCAATATACCGAAGAGGCTAAAGTCCAAAGATAGCCGAGCTCCCGGGCGGAGCAAAGAAGACATGAGAGATTACCTCAAGAGCAGGCAGTAGAACGCCGAAGCCAAGGTAACCTCCCCGGTTAAGCCAAGGACACCATTCTAGATGGAATTAGACAAATTTGAAGCACCAAAGAGATTCAGTATGCCGAGGTTTCAAATATATGATGGTAAGACAGATCCCAACTTTCACGTTGGACTATACCTAAACTCAATGGCATTATATAGTGGGAACGAGCCGCTGCTTTGCAAAGTGTTCCCCTTATCCTTCGGGGAAATCGCATCAGATTGGTTCCACAAACTACCGAAGGAAACCGTTAAGACTTGGGAAAGCCTGGCCGAGATGTTTGTAGCCAGGTTTGTAACAAACAAACTACAGCCCTTGAGGGTCGATGCACCAATGGCTCTAAGAATCACCCAAGATGAAGGCCTTAGGGCCTATGCAAAGAGATATTATGAGGTATTCAACCGAATACCGGAGTGTAATCAAGAAGTGGTAGTCGTATCCTTCAAGAACGGCCTAAAGGATGACTGTCCACTACGAAAATCTTTGGCAAAAACATTGCCAAAAAGCATGGAAGAGCTCATGGCTAGAATCGAAAAGTACGCCAGGGCTGAGGAAGATACATCGGGACCAAAGGAAGCGAAACAAGAGAAAGGAAACGGCTCGCCTAAGCGAGGCCGAAGTAACAACACATCCAACAAACAAGAGACGGAGTTGAGGGCTAAACAGGCAGTGACAACTGTGTTCCGAATTCCAATTCAAAAAGTCCTAGGAAAAATTCAGAATCAGCCCTATTTCAGAACACCAACAAGGGCACCAGGAGAATTTATGGGAAGAAACGTGGACAGAAGTTGTGCTTACCACAATGAAAACGGACATACAACACAGGGTTGCAGAGCCCTAAAGGCACACTTGGAAGATCTGGTGAGGCAAGGCCACCAGAGAGACCTTGTCGATGAAACCAGAACGAGAGAAGAACAGGCAAGACTGCCTCAGGCACCAGCAGCTCCGCCACCTCCGGCACTACAACCTCGGGCAGAAGGACCTCGGGTGGTTAATGTAATCCACTCAAAGGTCAACGAGAACGAAGTCAGATGAGAGACCTAGAGGGTAAGGCATTTGCAGCATGTCTACCAAGTAGGGGAAAAGAGACAACGGCCAGAGGAGTGCCAAGGACCGACTATAGCCTTTACTGAAGCCGACCTAGAGATGGTCCAGCATCCGCATAATGATGCCTTGGTAGTATCCCTCCAGGTTGGGGAATGCCAAGTGAAACGCATCCTGATTGATCAAGGAAGCTCTTGTGACATCATGTATGTCCGATGCTACAAGGAGCTCGGCCTTCATCCAGACGACATGGAACAATCCAATGGCCCAATGGTCGGGTTCAATGGAACGCCGACATGGCCACTGGGGGCGGTAAGCATGGAGGTGCAGGCTGGCACCAGGAAGATCACAACAGAGTTCACCATCATTGGCACACCATCTCCTTACAACATCATCCTGGGAAGGCCATGGTTGCATGCAATGGGGGCAGTTCCCTCAACGTTGCATCAACTATTGCGGTTCCCAACAGAACAGAGGATTGAAAAAATCAAAAGAGATCAACTGCAGGCGAAAAGTTGCTCCATAGTAGCAATGAAATCCACCTGTAGCATTCGAGAGCCAGAAAAAGCAGAGACTGAAAACGAAGATAGGGAGGTCCTAGATGATGTCGGCAAGGAGCCAGCTGAAAAAAGTGAGGAGACACTGAAAAAAATCCTCGTTCAGGAGGGGGATGAGGAACGTTTCTTTCTGCTCGGCTCAGGATTAGCCGAAGAAGAAGAAGAAAGAGAGTTAGAAGCCTTTTTGAGATCAAACATTGAGGTTTTTGCCTGGACACCCTACGAGATGCCAGGCATTGACCCCGAGGTCACTTGCCACTGACTGAACGTTGACAGGTCGGCCAAGCCTGTAATACAACGAGCACGAAGACTGACATTGATGCACGTCGAAGCAGTGGAGGAAGAAGTAGACAGACTTCTGGAAGCCAGGGCCATCAGATAAGTCAATTACCCGACATGGCTATCAAACACAGTGGTAGTCAAAAAAAAGAATAGTAAATGGAGGGTGTGCGTGGACTTTACCAGCCTGAATAAGGCTTGTTCCAAAGACAGCTTTCCCTTACCTAAGATTGACCAACTAGTGGACGCGACATCAGGGCATAGAAGGATGAGCTTCCTGGATGCATACAGGGGGTATCACCAGAAAGCCATGTACCCTCCGGACGAAGAGAAGACTGCGTTCATCACCCTAAAAGGATTGTACTGCTACAAGGTGATGCCTTTTGGGCTAAAAAACACGGGAGCAACTTACCAAAGGTTGGTAACCAAGATGTTTAGACACTTGATTGGCCAAACAGTAGAAGTTTACATCGACGATATGGTCGTAAAGACCAAGGAACCTGAAGGTCATCTAGCCGACCTAACAGCAGTCTTTGAGATACTCAAAAAATATCGGCTCTGACTCAATGCATCCAAGTGTGCATTCGGAGTTGGATCTGGAAAATTTTTGGGTTACCTGGTGACTAGAAGAGGCATCGAAGCCAGTCCAGACTAGATCAAGGCCATCCTAGAATTGAAGAGCCCGACATTGGCAAAACAAGTTCAAATGCTTACTAGAAGGGCCGCAGCCCTAAACAGGTTCATAAGCTGAAGCTCAGACAAGTGCAATCTTTTCTTTAACTTAGTGAATAAGGCCACAGACTTCCTCTGGATCGAGGAGTGTGAAATAGCTCTAACCAACCTGAAGAAATATCTGACCACGGCTCCAGTCCTCTCAACACCTGAACCTGAAGAAGATCTGTTTCTATACTTAGCGGTTTCAGAATACGCAGTAAGTACAGTGATAATCCGAGAAGAAAAAGGGGAGCAAAAGGCTGTCTACTATGTAAGCAAAACCTTGGCTGATGCAGAAACAAGGTATCTACCACTAGAGAAATTAATGTTGGCCTTAGTAATGGCTTCAAAGAAGCTGAACCATTACTTTCAGGCCCACAAGATTGTGGTACTAACAGAGCACCCATTGAAGTCCTTACTGCAACAAGGAGATTTAACGGGAAGAATAGCAAGATGGGCAGTGGCCTTGGGCCAATATGACCTGGAGTTCAAGCCAAAAATAGCAATTAAGGACCAAGTTTTGGCCGACTTCGTGGCCGAGTTTACGCCAGAATCCATCGAACATCGGGCTCCTTTGAGCCAAGATAAACGATGTCCAAGCAAGAGAGAAGAAACCCAGCCAAAGGGAAAAGAGCAAAGGAAGAAGGAAAAACTCAGACCCTGCAGCATTTACATTGGCGATTCTTTCCGCCTATTTGTCGATGGGAGCTCAAACCGACAAGGAGCGGGGGCAGAGGTAGTATTGATATCTCCAGATGGGGAGATATTGGAACACTCCATTCGATTGGGGTTCAAGGCCTCAAACAATGAGGCAGAATACGAAGCATTGATTGCAGGACTGAAGCTGGCAGTAGCAGCACAAGCAGATGAAGTAATAGTTTTTTGTGACTCACAATTAATAGTGAATCAGACAACAAGAGAGTTTGTAGCCCGAGATGAAAGAATGTCGGCATACGCAAAGGAAGTCATCAGGCTGTCAGCCTTGTTTCATAATTGCCGACTACTTCAAGTTAGTCGAGATGATAATAGCCATGCCGACGCATTGGCCAACCTGGCAAGTTCAATACAAACTGGAAAGACTAGGACAGTAATGATTGACTATTTGTCGGGCCCGAGCATAGAATTGCCGACCATAGAACAGGAAGCAATGTGCGTGGACATGGGACCAAGTTGGATGGATGCAATTGTTGCATTCTTGAAAGAAGGAAAGCTACTAGATGACCACAAGGAGGCACACAAGGTCAAACTGAAGTAGACAAGATTCGTTCTAACAGCAGAAGGACATCTGTACAGAAGATCCTTCACTGGACCCCTTCTAAGGTGCGTACACCCATTGTAAATTGAAGATTTTTTATATGAAATCCATGAAGGAATTTGTGGAAGCCACGCTGGGGGTAGATCACTAGCTCATAGGGCCATTACCCAGGGGTATTGGTGGCCTTACATGCAAAAAGTTACAGAAGCCTACGTGAAGAAGTGCCCTGGCCATTTGCCCAGTGGGGCATGGATCTTGTTGGACAACTTCCCCAAGCAACTGGACAAAGGAAGTACCTGCTGGTGGCAACGGACTACTTCACCAAGTGGATAGAAGCGGAGCCCCTTGCCAAAATCCGAGATGTGGACGTAAAGAACTTCATATGGAAGAACATCATCACCAGATTCGGAATTCCAAGAGCAATAGTTGCCGACAACGGAATGTAATTTGATAGCAAACTTATCAAGAACTTATGTGCGAAATTCAAGATCAAGAATTACTTTTCAACACCAAGTTTTTCCCAAAGCAATGGGCAAGCAGAAGCATCTAACAAAGTAATTTTGGATGGGATAAAGAAGAGGTTGCAGGCAGCAAAAGGGAAATGGGTAGACGAGTTGCCCAATGTACTCTGGGCATATCGAACTAAGCCAAGAAGATCAACAGGAGAATCCCCTTTTGCCATGGCTTATAGCACAGAAGCAGTCATTCCACTAGAGGTCGGCATCCCAGGAATCAGAACCCAGGGAGTTGAGAATGGGACTAATGATATACTTTTAGCCCAAGATCTGGATCTCTTAGAAGAACGAAGGGAGAAAGCTGCAATTCAACTCGCAACGTACCAGTAGCAGCTTGCAAGAGCTTACAATAAGGTCAATCTAAGGGATTTTCAAGTCGACGACCTTGTCCTGAGAAAATTCGTCGGCAACAAGAAGGATCCCAGAGAGGGCAAGCTTGGCCCAAACTGGGAAGGACTCTACAGAATTACTTCGGTATTAGGGAATGGGGCATATCGGCTTGAAGATAACGAGGGCAAAGCATTGCCTAGAACCTGGAACACTTGTAATTTGAAAATTTTCTATCATTAGATATTCCTTGTTTTTCGCCGACGTCATCAATAAAATCTTAACAGAATTCTTGAAACTAGTAAAAGATGCATGATATTTCTGAATAATGAGAACCAAAGTGGAACTCAGGTTCACGTTGGGGACAGAGAGAAGGCAAAGAAGTTTACCACTTGTTGAAATTTGTAGCAATTTACAAGTTGGTTAAACCGATACAAAGTTTACCACTTGTTGAAATTTATAGCAATTTACAAGTTGGTTAAACTGATACAAAGTTCACCACTTGTTGAAATTTGTAGCAATTTACAAGTTGGTTAAACCGATACAAAGTTTACCACTTGTTCAAATTTATAGCAATTTACAAGTTGGTTAAACCGATATAAAGTTTACCGCTTGTTGAAATTTGTAGCAATTTACAAGTTGGGTAAGCCGACATATGATGTTTAAAATTTGTAGCAATTTATAAGTAGATCATTGTTTAGCACTTGTTATAACTTAAGAAAAGTTTACAAAGTTGAAACTAAACCAGTATATGTTTATCCTTGTTGCAATTTATAAATAATTTGCAGGACAAAAACTTGCCGAGGTAAATCATCAGCTGGTCTAACCGAGGTGTGTCACCCCGAGAAGGTTGCACAAAGAAGGAAGAGTACATATATGCAGAATATTCTAAGTATAGAATCATGCAAAGACAATAAAGAGAAGACAAAGGTACAAGCATTCATTGAAGGAAAGTTGTATTAAAGCATTCAGTTGAAACAAGAGAACATCGGCCAAGTGCAGAAACTTGCATTGTTTCTAAAAACAAAGATGTACAGAGTACAAAAGAAATAAAAGGAAAACCATCAAAGTATAGACTCCTCAACAGTAACAGTTAGTTGAATATGAAGTTCAGATGATTGTTGGGTAGATGCCTCAGCAACCTTTTCCGCCTCAATCTCGGCGTCAATTTGAGCAAGGGTTTCATCAATGCTTTTGTCGGCTACAGCAACGTCAGAGGATGCCTGCTCAGGGGTAGTTTCCTTGATAACCTCATCACCCTCTTCAACTTGAGTCAAGTCCAGGACTTGCACAGTTGAAGGAAGGGACTTGGACGAAGTAGCCCCCTTTTCCTTTCTCACCAAGGCATCATCCTCTTCTTCATCTTCAGTTTCGGAATCTTCTTCAGATTGAGCCGGTGGAGGAGATGGGGGGAATGGAAGAGGAATGGCATCAGCATTCCTCAGAGGCGAATCATCAGGCATATTAAGTTTTTTGAGAAGAGACATCCAACCAAGGGAGAAACCCCTGTTGCATGCCTGCTTCACTTGTATTTCATAGGCATCCGTGACATCAGCCATGCCCTGATCGTACGCTTTCGCATCAGCTGCTTTGATTTTGGCTTCTTTGGTAGCCAGGGCCTCCTGAAGCTCTTTCTCGGCCTGGGCCGTTTTATCTTCGGCCTCCTTCTTTTGAGACTCTGCAACCTTTCTGATGGCCTCGGCAGATTCAGCCTTCTCTTCGGCCTCAGTCTGGGCTTTGATGGCAGCCTCGGCCTGGTCCTCCAATTTCTTCATTTTTGATTGAAGGCTCTTGTTGGCTTTTTGAAGGGCAGAGAACTCCCTCTTCATGTCAACCAACTTCTCTCGATTTTCAAAAGCTTGAATAGAGAGAGAATGGGCATGCTGGACTGCCTGAAAGAGCACAAGGCAAAAGTTATTGCAAAATATTACAAAGTATAGAAAAGAGAAAGGAAGACAAGTTACCAAGTGAAGACACTTACTTGAACAGAACGTTGAAGCATCAAGGCATAGTTCTCATACTCGCTTAGCTTGGCGTTGCGGTCAAGATCGCCAGGAAGGAGCACAGCAGTACTGAGGGCTACGCCGATGTTTATATCATCGGCACTATCGTCAGTCATGACAGGCCTATCTTCTAGAGTGATCTCTGGTGCCCAAGGTACAACATGTTTTTTAGACCCCGAGGTCGTCGCAGACGATGACCTCGGCTTCTTTGACTTCGGGGATTCGGATGGCTGGGCTTTGGAGCGCCTGTTCCCAACGGAGGGTTGAGATTTGTCACTCTCAGCCAGCTTGGAGATAGGTAAAGTATCCTCAGATTTAACCTGAGTTACTTTAGCCTTTGGCTGAGCCTTTTTTACTCTTTTCGGCTTCGGTGGGGGCATGGTTTGTGTCGGCTGAGCGTCAACGTCGGAAGGAAGGTTGGCCAGCAGATCCTTAGCAACTGTTTTTGAGCGAGACATCTCGGCTCTAAGCACAAGTCGGCGACGATGCTTTCATTAGGATGGCGGGATCAGGTATGGAGCCGAAGTTGATGGCTGATCAGCTGGCTCAGATGTTGATCCTTGATCTGTTCGTGATGTGGATACAGTCAATGGAGTTGTGGCAGAGGGTGGAGAAAGGCTTTTCTTCTTCCTTTTCGGAACGTCGGGCAAAGTTGACTTGTATGTTGGAATGAAATTAAGAAGCAAAGGTGCTCTCATTTTTTGGACAGGCAAGTCCAAAAGTTTCTTCAAATCCTTGCTAGGAACGTAGGATCGGCGAAAGTCTTTCGGCGGCTTACGAACAGCTACAAGAAGAACAAACATAAGAAACAGATAAAGTAGTGAAGACTTGAAGAAGAAACAACTAAATATTAACAGTGGGCTTTTACCCTTGCCCTCTAAAACTGACCGAGGAAAAGGGTAGAGATGAGGGTCCTCGTCTGGAGCATACTCTCAATTTCCCGAGGTAATGAAGTAGTCATCTCCAGCCCCCATGTTGGAGTCTGGGAGGTCGACTAAGATTTTGAATTCTGTTGACCTCGGCTTAAGGTAATAAATGTAGCCTTTTTCTTTCAAATTAAGGGCACACATAGCATAGCAATACTGGATATCGGCTAAGGTGATCCTAGCATTTTCCTGTTTTGCTAAGGCTATAATGCCATTGATCACTCGATAAGAATTTATGGCTAGTTGCATGGGGTTTAACTTGTAATAGTGAAGAATCTCGCGAAAGAGAATGTTGAGTGGGAGCCAAAGTCCGCATTCAGTGAAAGCTACAATAGGAAAGGGCATCGAATCATCTGTGGGCATAATAAAGTCATCATCCCCAGCCAGCCTCAGGTGGACATCGGCCGGAATAGAGAACTCTTGCCTAAAGTACTCAAGTTTGGTCAGAGTATCTACCCTATGTTTCCACATGCCCATGATATCAGCGTAAAGTATTTGATTTCAGAAAGAAGATAATTTTGAAGGGTTATTGGGACTTCGGCAACAACCCGGGTAACTACTGGCAAGGATTGTTTCAGTTTTTCCTAAGAATTAGAAGGTTCTACAAACAAATCCCAAAACTTAAATCTATGAAAGCAAAGATTGAAGGCACAAAATCTGGAAAAAAAACACAGAAAACAAGAAACAAGAGCAAGTTTCAGAATCAAGAACGAAGGTGGGCTATCAAGAGCATAAAGAAAACAAGAAGTCTAGGGCCAAGAACAGTGGCAAAAGTACAAGAAGTGGTGAACAGTGCGTATGTTCAAGACATGAGCAAGGGAAAAATCATGGGTGAAATGCATCTAGGTGTATGATTCACAAATTAAAAGTTTGAACAAAGCGGTAAAGGTAACAAAGGATGAAGAACATCAAAAGAATTGAAGACGGAAGGAACAGTGGCTTACCAGAAAGAGCGAAGCCGGTATGACGATTGCCGAAGTCGAATAACGGTTACAGAAGTAACAGAGCAGCAAAAGCTTTACCAGAAAGACGAATGGAGACAGTTGTAGAAGCTTGGATCTTGAGCAATGGCGAATTCAAGAGAAAAAATCTAGAGAGAGAGAAAAAAGCACGAGAAATCGGATGCAAAAGTGAAGAAATGAAGAAAGAGGGAAAGATTTTTGACAAAAACTTCAAACGGCGGCAAAACAGAAGCATTAAATGCGCCTGGAGCAACGCACACGTCAGACGGTGCACGCAGACGGTTTAGAGACGCGTCAGAAACACGATCCAATGAGGATCAAACGCGTAAATGAAACAGTTGAAAAGTGATGCATGACAGCTCACACGCATGAAAGAGTTCATGGGGAATTTTGTTCACAAGAAAACATGTCGGCCTGAAATGAATGGTCTCGGCTGAGGAGTTCTTGAGCCGATGTACAAGAAGAAGTACCAATATAGGTTCCATCACCTCAGAATGTCGAGGTTATGGAACCTAGGGGGCAGTTGTGGGAATATATTTTCTTAATACCAACACGTGGCCAAAGGTGACGCTGACGTGTTAGCCTAGGTGCCACGTCTCCTGGTCATGATGCCGAGATGATCTCGGCGAGGCCGAGGTTATCTCCGAAGATATCGGAATCCGAGATAAGCGGATAAGGGACAAGAGTCCTAAAGTGAGAGAATACTTCAGTTTGGGTAAAGATAAGACTCTTAGAGAGTTTATCCCAATCCCACTGGGAGTCCAAGATTAGCAGTAATCCTAAGTCCATTAGAGTTAGGCTTCTATTGGGACTAGGATTATGTTGGCTATAAAAAGAGGGGCACCTCCATGAGTTTAAGGTATGGAATTTATATTCTGAATAGTGAATTTTGCATTATTGATTATCTTTGAGAGATATACTGACTTGATCGTCGGAGTGCCCCCGGGTGGACGAACCACCGCCGGAGACTTCTCTTTCTGTTGCAGGTTAGCTAAAAGCCATCTATTCTGCCGGTGCTTTCCAGCTGATTACTGAGTTGGCAGTGTGGTCAGAAATTGACACACACAGTTGGCAATGGACCATATTTTCTTAATCCATTAGAAATTATAGCAGTGTGCTTGCAGCTAGATTTTGATAGTGGCATGCAACAAAGGACACCGATTTTATTGCTGTCTAGGGAATTTTGACAAATTCTCTGCTTGAATTAGTATTGTGTTGAAAACTTGGAATACTTTGCTTTAAATTTGTTTTTATTAAATGGATTTTATTGCAATCTTGGTACTAGCAACCAATCCTTAGATTATATATGTGGTTTGGCATAATTAATTATTGGTTTGAATTGTGGTAATTGTGTTTTGCATGCTGCTGAACTTTTTAATTGGTTGGTCCATACAGGTGTTGTATTGGCTTCATGGGCGTACTTTTTTTATTTATTTAATCAATGCTTGGATATGTGTGGTATGGGGGTTTTATGTTCTGTTACTGAGAAGGGGAGTCAAATACTAATATTTGAATTGTCTTGGATGGCCAGAGAATGTCGTTACTGGTTTTTAAATTGTTGCAATGATACCAAAATCTACGCGAACTGGACTTGAATTTTTTGGTTTGCAGTGGTTTTGTTGGTGGCATTTAAGCGAGGACCAAGTTTGTTGGAGTCTGAAACAATTTTGTTTCTGATTAAAGTATGGTATGGTGAAATGTAGTGTCAGTTTAAGGTTTACTTTGATGTGGGAAATAATCTCAGGAAAGTGAAAGGTGTCTTTGAAATTTAGCTTGGTTTGGGAAGAGTTGATTTTGCCTGTTTTTTTGGCCTTTTGGCTAATTTAGCCTAGCTAAATTAGTTTTGTTTGGGAAAAGCTTTTAGTTGTTTTTTATTTGAATTAAAGTACTTTTTATTGATTTTATTATTATTATTATTATTATTATTATTATTATTATTATTATTATTTCCATTTTAGGTTTGATGTTATAGTTATATCTTGAGAAGTACTTTATTATATAGATTTGGGCTGCCATTCTCTCTCTCAATCTGGGTTTATTTCCTGTTCTTCAACTAGTTTTCCGCTTGGGGTTTCAATATGGTTCTGCCTTTTCCCTTCTCTCTCTGTTTTTTTCAGCTCTAATGGTTGTGTTTGTTTCCCTAGCATTAAGCAATTGTGGTGCTGTTACTGTGGGGAAAATTGTAAAACACATGCTGCTATTGGGAAAATTGTGGTGTTGTTGCTGTTGGGAAAGAATCGAATTGTTTGAGGGATTTAACACATGTTAACCAGGTAATTTGATTTCTCTTTCTTTCCCTTTCTCTCTATCTCTATTTCTTTTTGGCTCTCCTTTCTGGAATAGCTATGCTCACATTTTCTGCCCAAAAAAAAAAAAAAAAAGAGTATGAAGAGTAATTGAGTTATTGAGTAAAAAAGAAGAGTAATTGAGTAATTGTATGTGAAGTCTGACTTCTTCCATGATTTTTTTTTTTTTTTTTTTTTAAAGTGTTGGTGCTGTGAAATGTTCTATTTTGGGGTTGGAATTGGATTGTTTTACTATGAAGCTTTTGGGTGGGGCTGTTGGCAAATTTGAGGGTGTTGCTGAAGTGCTGAATTTGGAGTTTATTTGGGTTACTAATAAATTGGTGTTTCATTTGAGTTTCATAGAATTTTGTTTCTTCCTGTGAATTCACTCCCTACTCTTTCAAAAGAAAAAAAAATTATGCTGTGTTGTGTGACTCTTTTGGGTGTTTGTCCACTTCAGATTTCTTTTGCTGTGTTTCTTTACATGTTTGTACCAACTATTTTTTTTTTTAATATTATAAAACTTGTAGCTTTCTTGCTATTTTGAGGTTATAAAAATATATAAGCCTTTGGTTGGATTGTAAGGGGTGAGAAAAGAATAGAAATGACACAACACATCACATTGGTTTACTGCATGTAAAGGCATTACTGTCATGGATATAAACTGTAAGCTATGAGATTGAGGCCCTTGATCACCCATTTTGATTTATTTTAATTCATTTTGGACCATAATGCATCTTGCAGGCAGTCTGTAGTTTATGGAAAATTTTACTTTCCTGTATGATCCAAAGGTTTAGTCATGGAATTCTTGGGGTTTGTTTAGAATTTCTTGGGTTGTGTCTGTTTGTTTTGCCTCTCCCTTTCTCTCTTTGTTTGATTGCTAACTATTAAACCTATTTTGCTATCAGTTTCTTCATTTTCATTTTGGTTGATTTAGGATCCGTTTGAGAGTAGAATGAACAAGAGCCTAATTTCTTCATGCTATGAACAATTAATCAAGCTGTCATGTGCTTGAATGTTTTTGTTGTTTTATTTTATTTAAATTTTGTCCTTCACAAATTTCACAAATTTCAATTACATTTTGATCCTAACATTATTTACAATGTTGCTTCAATTGCCTTCATTATTGCTTATAAAATGTTGCTGTCAGGTGTATTTTATTGCTTTAAAATTGCCAATTACATTATTGCTTTACTTGCCTTCCCACCCTCTGTTTCTTCCCAGTCGGACAAAGGCAATGGAAACTAAATCTATTCTACTTAGCTTCCTTTGCTATTTTTTAAATAGAACTCTGTGGTGATCGTTCTTGAATATATGTGTGAGTCTATAAAGTTGGATCAAACTAAGTTTTCTAAATTGTGTAGTTGTATAAATTATAATTATAATTTGATCCTAACATTATTTATACCGTGCCTTCAGCCACAGGCATACGCTAGTTATATAATAATATAAAATAATAACATCAATATTATTTAATTTGTGTATGAAATTTCCCATGCCTTGATCATTTTCCTTCTCTCTCCTCTCCCAATATTAAATATAAGGGCATAAAAGTCTAAGAAAATAGTGTAAATCAAGAAAAATGACTTTATGAAATAAAAATATAAATACATGGGACTAAGTGGGTTAAAAATTTCTTTCATGGACTTCTTGGGTTAAATTTTTAAATGGGATTTATCAATAAAAATTCCAATTTGAAAAAATATATATATTAAAGACAAAAAAAAAAAAAAAAAGAAAAAAAACACCCTGTTTTGTTTTTAATTTTCAAAAATAATTTTATGAGTTTTCAATTCGTATTTTTATATTTTAAATGATTTTTTAAAAAAATTAATCAATTTTTTTTTTTAATTTTTAGATTCACTTAATTGTAATATACTTATAAAGTTATAAAAAAAAATTGTAAAAAAATATTAAAAATTCATTGAATACGACAAAATACGAAAATGTATTAACTTTTCGTTTTTTTTTTTTTTTTTTTGAGTATAACTTGTATTTGCTGAATTTTTTTTTAATTTTAAAAAATTCATAAATAGTAACTTTTTTAAACGTATTTAGATTAAGTATATTAAAAAAAATTTACATAAACTATTAAAAAAATTACTAAAAAGAAAAAACTCAATTTTTAAACTCAAATTTTCAAAACTAAACATATTTTTTAACTAGATCTCAAACCACGACTAAGAGCATCTCTATCAGATTACTTATATTTCATTCTAAATATTATTAAAAAATTCATTCCCTATTTTAGGAATTACTTTTTCATCTACTTCCCCCAATATACTCCTTATTCTTTCTCTATTCTATTAAAATAATATTTTTAATTACTTTTAAATTTAAATATTTTTTTCATAATAAAATAATAAAAACAAATGCAAGAGTACATGCAAGATTATAGCAGGAAGATGGTAGGAAGAAGTGAAGGAAAACAAACAGGGGCGGTTGACCGATCAAGTTAATTTTGGACATTTTCCTTCTTTAGCTCTAGGACTCTCACGGGATGTCCGGGTAGACATCCAAGAGGACATCTTTTGTGCCTTCAAAATGAAATAAAATAAGAATTTATCAGATATAAAGGAGACACTATAGCAATACTTATATTTGGGGGTTGGATATAGGAGAACTGCTGGGGATAAATTTTAATAGAAAAACTCCTTATTTTGACTAAGGAGGTGGTATAAGGGAAGAGATAGTGATGCTCTAACGGATGGGAAAAAGGAAGTCGCTATAAACGGTAAAATTGACAAATTGTACTGATTGAAACTATTGAAGTGCTGATAATGCCAGTATCAAACTTTTTATTTTATTACCACTGGGGGTGGTGGCCCAGTGGAGAAAGCATTGGCCTCCACCTGCCCGAGTCAAGTTCGACTCCTGGGGGGCGCGAAAATCCTGGATTTTCCAGGGGCTCTCTTCGGAGACCTCGCGCTGTACTCCGATCGAAACTTGTCCGTGGTTAGGGGCGGCTGATGAGCTCCACTGGTGCCTCAGTGGTGGGTCCCCCACATGGTGGGGGTTAATTCCTGGCTGGCAACCGGCTATTCCGGGGTCAGGGCCCACAGGGGCTGTGACGACACCACAGAGCCCTTTTTTTCTTGATCAAAAAAAAAAAAAAAAAAAACTTTTTATTTTATTTTATTCTGCGGTCTCGTTTTGGAATAGATTATTTTAATATTTTTTTTATTTTTTATAAATTATGTGTAAAAAAATAGAAAAAGTTGTGTAATAGTTTATAGTGACTTTTTAATTTTTTGACTAAAATGTATAGTTGACAAACGAGGCCTGAGTATAAAAAAAATATATTTATTCTATTTCGTTTGGGTGATTATTTTAGTTGATATTTTTATAAAAAGATATGTAAAAAAATAAAGAGAGTGATATAATTGATTGTTTTATTTTATTGGTTATTTTAACCTAAATCAGTCTATTTTAGCCCATTCCAAACACCCTAACTCTCATTTGGGATAAACTTTTTTAAATTAATTTTTTTATTATTTAATTACTTTAGCCTGATTAAAAAAATTATGTTTAAGATAATTTTTAATTTTTTTTTAATTGATTTGATGGTTATAAGATAAAAAAATTAAATAATTATAATTTAAATTTGATATTTTATTTTATTAATTATTTTAATCCCAAACTTGCATCCCAAATAAAGCCCTAGAACTTAACTTGCAACCGGATCTAATTGGGCCTACAATAACATGTTTTGCTATACTACCGTTCTTTTTCTTTTCTTTTTTTTTATTCGGTTCTCATATTTTTTTGGACCAATGAGGACTTGGCACGTGGCAAAGCTTCTCATGGAAACTTTGGTGACCTTCATCTCCTCTTGATAATTATTGGATGGGAGTTTATGCAAGCCATTTGGGAATTTCAATTTTACAAATCACGTAATTCAATATTAGGGGAATCATATGAAAAAAATTATATGAAGTATAATTAAATAATTTTTGGATTATAATACAAAAAATTGTTATAATCAACATCATAATATATTATAATTAATAATATAATAGATCATAACTATTGATTTGAAGATAATAACTAGGTTGCACATAGAATTTCTCTTATTGAATACTATTGAAATATTATGTGATATTATTTATGTAGTAATCTATATTAATGGCTCAACGAAAAACTATCGATAGCAAGTTGAGAAATAAGAAGTAACTCGATTAATACAGGTTACGACTTTATAGTTGTCAAGAAATTTCTGGAGAAGATATTTTTGGATAAGTGTCATAGTGGTCAAAACAAAATCATGTATAATATCAAATATAGTGTGAATAAAATTGAGTGTGTAACTTTAAGGGTGCTTAGAGTGTCAATCTACTTAGTGAATAGTTATGAGTGTCAATGTGCTTAGAGTGTTATGTGCTTAGAGTGTCAATGTACTTAGTGCTTAGCAGTGTCCAATCTTCTTCCACAATTGTGACTCATTATGAGTTTTCTTTTATTTTGTATTTTGGTTTAATCATTATGCAATGATATAAAACTCAAAAATTAATTAACAGAGAAACGCTCTACTGGCCGAACCGAACTTGGTCAATTATGTTATCAGTTTGGATACAATTCCATCCTCATTTTGGTATTTGGATCTTCTTCTTCCCAAAGAACCCCTATTTGCAAATCTCGCACTAAAAAATATTACAACAAATCTTCAGACTACAAAAAGAAAACTTACTACAAAAAGAAAAAAATTTCTTAACACCGAAAAAATACATTAGTATGTAAGCCCAAATCAAGCTATTCTAAGAAATTTGCTAATTGTTGGAAGTGTGGCAAATCTGGCCACTATGCAAATAAATGTCTTACTAAAAAGAAAATTCATGAACTTGATGTCTCAGATGAATTCAAAAACCAATTAGAATCCATTATTCTTCTGGATAAAGAACCCCAACTCGAATCTGAATATTCTTTAGACAATCCTTCTGATAATGAATTCCAACTTAATGAAATTGATAATGATATTATTACTTCCTCTGATGATGAACTAGAAAACCATCCTGAAGAATCTCACGATTGCCCGTGCCAATCAACAATTGATTATTATAAAGCTATTTTAGAAATGAATGATCTAAGTATTAATGTTCTCCGATACAGGAAAAAATGACATATCAACAAGAAAATCATCAATATCACCAAGGTTTTCTTCTAAAACAAGGACATGAGATTGTAGATTTTGAACATCAATTTTGAGATTATGAATCCATTTTGTAAATCTTGGATTGTTGGTGTATTTAATGGAGTAAGAACTTTGTTGACTTGATCGAGAACATCTTTAAGATTATATATATCATATTTTAATTATTTAGTAGTAATAACTAAAGGTGCACATAGAATTGCTCTTATTGAATACTTTTGAAATATTATGTGATATTATTTATGTAGTGATCTATATTAATGGCTCAATGAAAAAACATTGCTAGCAAGTTCAGAAATAAGAAGTAACTCGATTAATATAGGTTACGATTTTATATTTGTCAAAATATCACATAATAAAATTTTTAATAATTTTTTTTGAGAAATTCTATGATACACACCTTAGTTACGATGTTTGTAATATTCGGTTATGATCTATTATGATGTTAGTAATGACTTAGTTATATGCAATTGTGATATTAGTTATGACTTAGACCATCTTCAATCATTTATCAAAATTTTCATCTAATTTGATTTTAAATTTGAGTAAAAAGTTTGGTTTGATATGAATTATTCCAATCATTTTATCAAATTCTTTTTAAAAATCCTCCTTTTATCTCAAATTTTTTTATGTCAAATTTGATGAAAAA
Organism: Camellia lanceoleosa; assembly: GCA_025200525.1. Classification (NCBI taxonomy): domain Eukaryota; kingdom Viridiplantae; phylum Streptophyta; class Magnoliopsida; order Ericales; family Theaceae; genus Camellia; species Camellia lanceoleosa. The sequence continues at coordinate 45,133,303 of CM045760.1, forward strand.
AATCATCTTCAATGTTTCATCTTTTTAAGTTTTCATCAAATTCAAATTTGATAAAGGATTTGATGAGTTTCTAATTTGATAAAAAAAAAAAAAAAATGAATCTCCTTAGATTTGATGAACATTTGATGAAAGGATTGGAGATGACTTTTAAATATTTTTTTTATCAAATTGAAATTTGATAAGAGAAATATCAAAGATCAGAGATGCCCTTGATGAAATATTAATGGAGAAATTGCAAAAACATATAACAGTGGAAAAATTATTATACTAGAGATGAAATGAATTTATAGTACAATTCTGACACATAGAAAACACTTGCACCTTACCCATATGGTGTGTTTGTTTAGACGGACTGGATAAATGGGGATTGGAATTCACCGGATTGTTAGTTCTGGGATACATTATTCCCGGACTATTTGATTAGACTGGATTTGTATCCTATATTTGTTTAGTCACGAGATTAGATGTCAGGAAAAGATAATTTGATTGGATAGGATATGAATCCTATGTTTGTTTGAGATATTATGGAGAAGAATAAATGTTCAAATGACTATTTTACCTTTTTCAATTATTTACTAAGTAATAGCAATCTTAAACATATCTTTAATATTTTAATTATTTTTAACTGGATTAAATAAAAATTTATTTTATTTTATTTTTTACACAATTAAATAAATTTATTTTTTAAAAATTAAATAAATAAAATATCAATAAAAATTTATGTTATTTTTTTAATCAAATTTTTAAATAAATTTATTTTAAAAAATAATAATAATTAAATAATGAAATTAAATAAAACATCTATTAAAATTTAAATAATGAAATTAAATAAAATGTAAACAGAATTTTTAAATAAAACATCAATCAAATATCTATAAAAAATTATTTTAAAAACTTAAATAAATAAAACATCAATAAAAATTAAATAAAATTATTTTATTTTTAAATTGAGACATTTAAATTTTATTGAATTTTACTAAATATAATACATAATTAAATAGTAAAGCGTAAAAATGGTCATTTCACCACCTAATCCCATATCCCCTTTATCTCTCCATTTGTGTCCCATCCCCCATGAGACGCAATAGTCCAATGGATTTAGGACTATTAATTCGGAGGGACTAATAGTCCGATGTTAAAGGGCTGGTTTAGCATACCTCAAAAAAAATAAAAAGTCAAAAAGTTACTAAAAAAATTAAAAAATTATCACTATTCACAACAAAAAAAATTTATAAAAAAAAAGGTACAACTCACAATGTGAGTTGTACTTTAGCTGCCCACTGTTTGTACAAAAGGAACATGCGGAGAAGCAAACAAGGCGGTGTTGTTCGGCCTGTGAGGGCCTATCACAGGTTCCGTTTTGATAATCTGAATTGTTTAATGTGTAGAAATCGTCGAGTAGTATATGCTTGTAAAAAAATCACGTTGATTGGATTTCATTAACTATATGATCAAATCAGGTTTGTATAAAAAATGGATGTTGTTATAGTTAACGGTTGACAAAAAACTAATCCGATTAGATAGCTATCGATATTTGATTTACGTGATTTTTTACAAGCATATAGTACTCGACGAGTTCTACACATCGAACTGTTCCGATTAGCAAAACGGGACCCGTGGCCGAACAATACCGTGCAATTCAATGTCCGAAAAGGAGGCAACCATCTCCTATACACGCTGCTAGCTAGGACATCCACCGTACTGCCTATTATATCCTAAGCATCTCCTATACACTAATTTATACAATTTTTTAATATACATTTTTCGTAAAAAGTCAAAAAATTATCTCAAACAATCACTTTCTCAAACAATCACTTTTTTTTTAAAAATTTTTTAGTTCAAAAAGTTAAAAAGTGCACTTATTTAGGACATCTCAAACATCCAAAATTTTAAACCAAACAACGGACTATTGATTCTTATGAACTAATAATCCAATCTCACCCCTTAATCCCTTAAAACAAACACCACAATAGAGAATTTAAACCATACATATAGTAAAATTACACTACTATAAAAATATCAGAAATGACTTAGACTCCGAGTGGGGGTGACTCCCACTACCCCCCACTATTTTTTGATTGACTTAAATTTTTTTTTTATATTTTAATCTTGCTCTCACAGCCCCTTATATAGAGGTGGGGTGCTGAGATCACCCCACTGAGAGTCCATGTAAAAATATAAACAATTTTTAACAATCCCACTAATTTGATATTTCTTCAGTATTAATTATGATACAAGTTGCTTGAGTTGTAAGCGCGTCCACAATGCTATATATCCCAAAATAAAACACAACCCACACAATCACAATTTTTATTTCAACTTTGATTGGTAGTTCGAATTTTCTTCCTCCTAATCCCCCTAATTTTCTTTTTTGGAAAACTATTTTTTTTTTTTTTTTTACACTTGCCTTGCATTTTTTTTTTTTTACCATTTTTGACAGTTTCGGGGGATTCGGGGCCGGGGCTCTCGAGCTCCCCCGCTTTTCCCTTTTTATTTATTTGTAATTGATTCAAGAAGAAAAGAAAAAAAATAAAAAAGTAAAAATTACGTCATCATTTTAGAGATTTTTGGGTCCCAAGAATTTTTGGTGAGCGTGTATAAGTTGCGTATAGTTGTAAGCGTCTGCACAGAATCACCCCTTTTCCTTTCCTCCTAGCTGTGACTTACACTTAGGCCTCGTTTGGCAAGAGGCTAAAATAGCCAATTAGCCAAAAAGTTACCTTTTTAGCCAAAAAGCCAACAACACATACCAAAAAGTCAAAGATTCCCTTTTCTCTCTACTTTTTGCACGTCGTTTCGTAATTAGCCAAAAAGTTGGCTCAAACATACAGGTTTTTCTTACCAACCTTTTTAGCCAATTAGCCAAAAAGTTACTAAATTAACCTGTTCCCAAACGACTAGACTTTTTAAAGTCTTTTGCCTCTTTGTGTTTTACAAACAAAAAGCAGTCTCTCTTGTTTCCCATTGTTTTTCCAGGCAATGAGTGTTCTCACCCTGGTAAGCTAGCATTGTCTTCTTGAGTTGAAAAACTTGAAAGAGTTAGGCTCTCCTCCCTCACATGGCTGAACATCCTTGGCCTTTCCCCCTCCCCCAAAAACCCTAGCTACCCCTCTTTCCCCTTTCTCCATTGTTGGTCTCCCTAAGCTTGTACACACTCTCTTTACACTTCTAGACAGATCCCAATGCCCCTCTTGGTGCTTCTGGGATCTAAAAGTGACCATTTGAAGAGCAAGGAGCTCTCTTGAAGTCTAGTTCACTTGGAAGACTTGTCAATTTTTTTGGGGGGGTAAAACTCATTCCTTTAATCTCATCTCTTTAATTTTGTGGTAAAAAGTAGTGAACTGTAGGATTTTCTAATATATTTGTAAACATGTTTAGGGTGTTCTTAATTTTAATAGCATTTTGTTATTGTGTAAGAGAATTCTTGGATGAGGAATTTTATGATGTTCCTTGTATGTGCTTTATTTTCAATATTAGGTAATTTCAAAAATCATGAAAATGGGATGTTTGATGCTACTACTTGTTAGATGCCATGCCTAGGATGTTTTATTTTGAAAGTCTATGAAAAATGGAGCACTTGAAATTAATTTATCTTGAATGGCATGTTAGAGCATGGTTATCATAATCATGATGCATATCATAGGATCTTACAATTGTATAACCCTAGTTGGGCCAAACAATCGGGATCACATTAGGATCTTAAATTGTAGAATCGTACCACGATCCTGATTCTACTACAATACCATATCTACAAGTTTTTTTTTTTTTTCCTTCTTATATATGTATATCTATATAAAAAATTTGACCATAAAGCATCTCCTCTAATAAATTTTAGCATAGAAGATGCCTTATATCAAATTATCATTTTTCTTTAATGATTTTGAAATTATTTTACATACATTATCATTATAGATAAATTTTTATTTCATTTTGCATTGAAATTAGAATCTTATGATTCTCGATCTAATTCTACGATCCGATCCAGGACTCCTTCCCAAAGATCCCACATAGGATCCCGATTTCAACAATCTTGTGTTAGATGGTTGTTAAAATCAAGATCGATCTTAAGATCGGTGAGAGAATCTTGTGAATCGGATTGTAGGGTCGGACAGAAGATCTTAAGTCGTACTTCTTATTAAAAATAAGGTAAAAATGCAATTAGGGATGATACATATTAAAACTAAGGTGAAAAATCACAATTCTACACTATCCCACACTATCCTACTTGCGATCCTACTATAACACCAATCTGGATAGTTTTGACAATTTAGGATTGTATGATCCTATGATTTGGATTGTAATTTTGATAACATTGATGTAAATTGAAATTTTTGGAGAATTAGGTGCAGTCTATGATGATAGGCATCTAATTTATTCAGCTATGCAAGCCCAACAGAGGAAAATAACTTGAAGTGAGTACATATTTTTCATCTTCTTTGTCACAAATAAAAACTCATTCATACCCACAATTTTCTGTAACAAATTTATGCACAAAACTTCTCTTCCTAACTGTCCTGAATTCTTGCTGCACCATGACACTGTGTAGCAACGTAACAGTGGTATCAGAGCATTGAAGATCCTACAAAACAAAACAGCTAAGGTTTAGGTTCAAAGAATGGCAGCAAGTTCCAGCATTACAACCTTCAAATTTTCATCAGCCGTACTACCGACTTTTGATGGAGAAAATTATGATTTTTGGAGCACTCTAATGAGAACCTTTTTCATCTCAGAAGATCTGTGGGATTTGGTTGAAAATAGCTACGAAAGCCCTCAAAGCCAAGAAGAACATTCAGCATGGTCGGAGGCAAGAAAGGAGAAGTTGAAAGAACATAAGATGAAAGATGCCAAAGCCTTGTACTACATTCAACAAGCAATCACGAAAACAATTGCTCCAAGGATAATGACTGCAACAAAATCTAAAGAAGCATGGGAGATTTTGAAGAATGAGTTTCAAGGATCGGAGAATCAGTTATTGGAGCAATCTTTTCGAACAAAGATGAATATGTCAGAGAATAAGGATGGAGGAAACAAGAAACAAAATCAAGGCAATCAATTTCAGAGAGGCCAATCTAATAGTGGCCACAAAAGAGGAAGAGGAGGAAAAAGGCATACTCAATGGCCCGCAAGAGGGATATCACAATCTGAATCTCGCTGTAAATTTTGCAAGAATACTAATCATGGAAGCATGGACTGCCATTTCCAAAAATGCACAAGATGCAAGAATCCTAACCATCTTGAAAAAGATTGTTGGTTTCGTATAAAGGACGAAGCTAACTTTTTAGAAAAGCGTGAATCTTCAAACCAACAGTTCTATCCTTACATGAACACTCAACAAGAAGCACAAGACACGTGGTATATTGACAGCAGATGCAGCAACCATATGATGGGAAACAAGAGCAGCTTTGTTAGATTGGATGAAGGAGAAAAATCCAAAGTAGAGTTTGGAGATGGGAAGATTCAGAACATTGAAGGAAAGGGCACCATTGCTGTGCAAACAAAGGGAGGTAATACCAAGCTAATATATGACTTTTTTGTTGTTCAGAGTCTAACTTAAAATCTATTAATTGAGGCCAATTGATACAAAAAAGGATATTTGGTGAAATTTGATGAAGATGAATGCACTATACTTGATAGGAAGAATAATATGAAATTGTTCGAATAAATATGGCCACTAATAAAGTGGTTACTCTCACAATGCTAGTAAAGGCAAGCTATGCCTTAAAGGCTGAAGACATGGATCAATCTATGATATAGCATTTGAGGTATGGTCTTTTGTCACACTTGTCTACAAGCCAACCCAACCCCCCTATATGTATATGCAAAAATTACTTTGCACACTTTCTCACAAACAATCTCTCCCTAACCTTATATACCATTAATCAAATAATACTCACCCTTCATTTTTATCGCATATTTTCCCTTAATTTGGCTCTTTTGTATATTAATTTGTAGAGTATAATTTCGAATAACATTATGCATTGATTAGTTTGTTGGTTTTGTGTTGGGATTTGGAACAAATAACAATTTTTTTGGTTGAAATTCAAAAATAATTTTTTTGGTTGAACTACAAAAAAAAAAAAAAGAAAAAAAAAAAAGAGAGATAAATGAAGGTTGTATGCTCACCAATATTATTTTTCATTTTGTATTTATAATCCATTCAACTTGTTCGAACCATTGGTTTGAAATCGCCAAAATATTCGAGCAACTTGCTGGTTTTGGACGTGGTTGGTTGGTAGCAGATTAAAAAATTCTCAATTCAGTTGATATTTTCCCCCAAAATCAACCGTGCACACCCCTGCTCAAGAGTTACGTCATCATGTAAAGTTTCACGTGATTGCGCCTTTTTGGGCGTTGGCACAATGCCAGGGGAGCTTCTATTCCCACATCCTATTTTTTCGTTAGTTGACATCATTGTTCAATTCACACACAATTTTGGTTTTTTATTTTTTATTTTTTGTTCAGTTCACACCACTTAATCCCCATAATATCCTCATCTTCAACCTTCAAACCCTAACCTAACCTAACCCTCTCACCTCCTCCCCTGTTGCTCTCCATTACTCCTACCAGTGGTGTGGGGTGGCAGCTGGGGTTTTGTAGTGGCAAGGGGTGGCAGTTGGCGATGGTGGGGTTGGGAGTGAAGGTGTGTATCTTTTGTCATTAATGGTAATTTTTTTGGTGGGGCAAAATTTTAATTAAAAAAAAATGGTGTGAACTGAGAAGAATGATGGTGTGTAGAAGCTCCTCAATGTGAAGGACCACCAAATGACGTCTCTAGCAACAAACATTTCTATTAGGGAAGTTTCTTGGAAGGTACAAAGATGCTATTTGCAAGGCATTCACTTAGCCGTCGAACAATCTTAAACCCACTTGGATGGAATTAATACGAATGGCTTAATATGCATAATGAATCCTGGATAATCCAAATCCAAATGCCACTCAAGCCAAGCTTATCTATTTCTTAGTATACATGAAGCTGTTCTATTATGAATTTTTTTAATAAAATATTTTTATTTTTGAACTTAAACTAATTTGGTACTCCATTTTTTAATCAAATTTTAGGAAACCATATTGCCAACTTTGCATAACTTTACCAAGGCAATACCTGTCTAGCCAAACTTATAGAATTTGTAGTTGTTATGTATATGTTAGGATCTTGCTATAATATATTTCATGGTGAACTTTGTTAGAATTAGGAAATAGTGATATTATAATTATAGTAGTGTGTATGAAATCTGTGATTATGTCAATCACAGATTTAATGTCTCTTTTTTATTTTTTTTATTTTTTTTATCTTTGTTTCCTATTTTGTTCGTTTCCTATTTTGTAATATTATTTCATTATAAATACAAGGTTCTACCTCATTTATGGGTAAGCCAAAACAATTCTTTTCATCCTTTTTGGTATCAGAGCCAGTGTTATTAAAGGCGATTGGCACATCAAGGTGTTAAGGTCTCCTGGTGCCTAGGCTCAAGGTGTAGGTGAGGCGCAGGCTTCACCGAAGTGAGGCGCACCTTATGCGGGAAAAAAAATATAATTTAATATAAGTAAATAATTTAGGGTTCAACATAAATAAAATGAAATGTTAAATATTTAGTATTTTTTGGAGATAGAAATTAGGGCTAATTTTTCTTCTATCATTGATTTGGGATTGAATGCCCAATGTATTGGCATCTGTAATAAAAGTAGGGATCTTTTGTAGCTGCATCATATTAAATCAATGATCAGATTTTAAACAAAATCAATTAAAGCATCAATAAAAAAAGCCCTCAAGACGCAAGCCGTGGGCCAGTCAGGCGCCTTATCACAATCATAATACGATGGGACTTGAAGTTGCCTAGGCGTGCCTTATTGAAGTTGCCTAGCCTAGAACACTACAAGGTGCAAACCTTGGGTCTGGATGGGACTTGGGCCTTAGGCGCACCTTTAATAACCTTGATCAGAGCCAAAGCACATAAACCCTATACCACCCCCTCCTTCCTGTCGGCCCCTGTTCTTCGTTGCCCAACAGTTTCTTCATCTTCTTTCTTCTTCCTCCAGCAGCCAATAGACCTCCTCGCCCCTCTAGACCTCTCGACAGCCTAACCCACCACTCCTAGACACCCGAAACCACTTACCCACCCTCGGCAGGACTGTATTACACCTGCTGGGGGCCTTGCTGTTGCCGACCAGGTCTCATCCTGGCCTAGAATACTTCGACATCCTCTTTAGGGTGGTCTGAACCCTTTTTCTCTCTTTTCCAGGTTATTGTGCTGATACTTTAAGCACTTTTTTAGACCTTTTTTTGCCTTTTCTTTTTGTGGGCTACCCAGGTTTATTCGATAGCATTTAGCGGTTGAGTTTTTTCTGGCTTTTCTGGTTGTTTACTCGAATTGTATTGCTGTATTGTTGTCTATTTCATCCCTCATCATCTCCCCATGGATAACTCATCTTATACCATTCCTATTGAAGTATCTATTGCGGTCTCCACCAAACCTGTGCCTATTCCAAGTACTGACTTTTCTCTTTCCCATCACACTCTTATTCATTGTATTACGAGTGTGGTGTTGAATGGGAAAAATTTTGCTGCTTGGAGCCGTTCTCTTAAACTCTATCTTGGGACAAGGGAAATGCTCATTGGCTTTTATCTACAATTACCCCGCCAGTTGCGACAGACCCTATACATGCTCAGTGGGATATCGATAACTGCACTATATTGGGATGGATGTTTAATTCCATGGAAGATCGGATTTATCATATGTTCCTTTATTGCAATATAGTTTTGAGTTTGTGGCAGGCATTGTCATAGATGTACGCTCATATTGATTAATCAAAAGAAGTACAAATATATAAGCAATAGAATGAAACCCTAATAATCTAAAGTACTAAACTATCCTTAATGAATAATATAAACTACAGAATTCACACCCCCCCTCAAACTGAGGATGTGAGCGCAGAAAACATCGAAAGTTTGCCAAGAAGAAAACGAAAACGAGCAATAGTATGAGTCTTCGTAAAAAAATCGGCCAACTGAAGAGAAGAGGGAACAAAATGGAGAGTAATAGTGCCATCCTGAAGATGCTGTCTGACAAAGTGACAATCTATTTCAGCATGCTTTGTCCGCTCATGAAAGACTGTGAATTATGGGCAATCTGAACAGCACTCTGATTATCACAATACAACTGAATCGGATCAGAAAGAGAGACACCCATATCAGAAAGAAGCTGGCGAAGCCAAACGATCTCGAAAGTAGCATGAGCCATGACACGATACTCAGCCTCAGCGGTGGAACGAGCAACAATCGACTGTTTCTTACTCTTCTAGGATATGAGGGAATCGCCAAGGAAAACACAAAGACTAGAAGTGGATTTGCGATCAGAGATGTCACCTGCCCAATCAGCGTCAGCATAGGCACGGAGAGTCAAGTCTGAAGAGGCAGATAACAGCAAACATTGCAACAAAGTGCCACGAATGTAGCGCAAAGTCTGAGTAAGGCAGCCAAATGTGGAATGAGGAGCGTAAACAAACCGATCGAGAATGTGCACAAAGATAGGAGATATCCGGACGAGTAACGGTGAGATAAACAAGGCACCCAACCAACTCGCGATACAAAGTGGGATCCTCAAGAGGAACGCCATCAAAAGCAGAAAACTTAGCATGCAACTCAAGAGGAGTGTCAACAATTTTCTCATTAGTGAGATTGGCACGAGAAAGAATATCACGGGCATATTTAGTCTGAGAGAGAAGATACCCAGTAGAAGTAGCAACCTCAATACCAAGAAAATACCGAAGAAACTCCACATCCTTCATCTTGAACTCCTAAAACAACTGATGCTTAACCTCCTCAATAGTACTATAATCAGAGCCAGTGATGATCATATCATCCACATATAAGAGAAGGAGAACAAGCCCATGTAAGTCGCGAACAAAGAGAGCACAATCATGATGACTAGAGGCGAAAACCAAGTGAAGGAAGCAGTGAAATCGCTCATACCAAGCACGAGGAGACTACTTGAGACCATATAGAGCACGGCGAAGACGACAAACAACACCAGGAGGGTGAGAGAGACCCGGTGGAGGGCGCATATACACTTCTTCAGCAAGATGCCCATTCAAAAAAGCATTTTTGACATCTAGTTGAAACAGGGGCCAATGATGGGCAGCGGCAACAGAGATAAGAGTACGAATAGTAGTCATCTTGGCAACGGGGGCAAAAGTCTCATCGTAATCAATCCCATACTCCTGAGAAAAGCCTTGGGCAACTAGATGAGCTTTGTACCGTTCCAAAGACCCATCAGAAAGGGTTTTGACCTTATAGACCCATTTACAGCCTACAACATTCTTATCAACAGGTAATGGAACCAAATCCCAAGTCTGAGTGTTAGCCAAAGCAGTTAACTCATCATTCATGGCGGCAATCCAATTGGGATCATGACAAGCTTCCTTGTAAGACCTGGGCTCAAAATATGTATGAAGACAAGAAAGAAACGACTGATAGGAAAGGGAAAAACATGTATTATCAAAACCATACCAGTTCAGAGGTTGACGATCTCGCTTTGGGAAGCGATGTGCAGGAGGAGCAGGATCCAAAGAAACGGCTGGAGGGACAGTAGAACTAGAGACAGGTGAGCTCGGAAGTGCTTTGCGGCGAGGTATTAGAAGTGCTAGTAAGAGGCAAAGTAGAGACCTCAAGGTCAGAAACAAACTCATCAGGAGAAACATTAGGAGGAAATGGGTCAACATGAACCAATTCATCCTTAGTAATAGGAACAGGGGTGGAAGGTATAGTGTAGTAGGGTAGTTTTTCTTAAAAAGTGACATGCCTAGACACATATAGCTTTTTGGTGGCTGGATCATAGCACCGATAACCTTTCTGATTAATGCCATACCCTAAAAAGACACATAGGACACAACGAGAACTAAGCTTAGAGCGCGCCCGTTTAGGAAGGAGCACAAAGCATGCAGAACCAAAAATACGAAGACGAGAATAACTGGGAGTAACACCAAAAAGACGCTCATGCGGAGATAAGCCTGAGAGAAGAGGAGTAGGCATCCGATTGAGAAGATATGCAGTAGTGAGCACAGCTTCTCCCCCAGAAAACAGAAGGGACAAAAGATGAGAGCAACAAAGAGCAAGCTGTATCAAGGAGATGGCGATGTTTGCGCTCAGCTCGACCATTTTGTGCAGGAGTGTCAGAACACGAAGACTGATGAATAGTTCCATGAGTAGCTAAATACTCCTCAAACTCAGACAAGTAATACTCAACCCCCAAATCAGAACGAAGAATTTTAATGGTGGTAGAAAACTAAGTGCGAATCATGGAGTGAAAATTAGAATATATTTTGTAAAAATCAAATTTTCGAGTCATCAAATAAACCCAAGTAAACTGACTGTAATCATCCACAAAATCTACATAATATTGCGAACCACCCTTGGTAACTATAGGGGAAGGACCCCAAACATCAGTATGGACCAATTGAAAAGGAGAAGATGAAATAGAACTACTTTTATTAAAAGGAAGAGTAGACATTTTAGTCAGTTTACAACCACGACACTCAGAAATATCACTAATGGGAAAATTGCCTAAATGTCCAGACCTAGCTAACATCCTCAACCGATCACTCGATAGATGACCTAACCTAGAATGCCAAATATAAAACAAAGAGGACTTATTGTTTAAACAAAAAGAAGACAATGTAGTAGAAGACACTTCTAGAGGAACATGCAAGCTGTTCACGATATATAGTTCTCCAACTCTACGCCCGATCCCAATCTGCCTCTTGGATACCCGGTCCTGTACAACACAATGAGAAGAAGAGAAAACAACATCAAAACCGGAATCAGATAATTGACTAATAAAAATAAGACTGAGTGAGAGGTGAGGCACATAAAATACAGGAGAAAGACAAATGGGAACAGGAAATAGAACCAACAGAGTGTACAGGCATAGAAGAACCATTAACAGTAGCAATAGTGATAGAAGAAGAAGGAGAGACACAATTATTGAGGAGAGATGCAACAAGGGTCATATGATGTGAACAACCAGAATCAAAGATCCATGAAGTATGGATATTACCTGAAGAGGATGAACCAGACAAACCGAACTGAGTGGTAGTCATAGCGGAGGCTTGGGATGAAAGATTTGGATTGGCCACCATGAAAGACTTGAATTGCTTAAACATAGACTGCATATTGGAAGATGGATCATTCTCGGCCGGTGCGAGAAAAAGGCGGCAGATGAGCGAGATCCTGAAAATGTCGGCTTAGCGAATGGTGAACCAGATGAACGACCCTTGGGCTGCAAAAGTTTAGGACATGCATGTTTCCAATGGCCTTTCTGATGACAGAAGCTGCACTCATCCATGGAAACCCGAGGCTTGGGCTTACTAGTAACTTGAAATAAATGAGAAGATGGGGTGGACAAGAGCGGAGGAGTGGCAAAAACTGATTGGGAAGCAGGAGTACCATGAGCCACCTTAAACCGAGTTTCTTCCGCAATAAGCTCGCGGACGGCACCATCCACAGAAGGCAAGGGAGACCGATGAAGAATAGCTCCCCGAAGTGGCTCAAATTGATCACGAAGAGCCATGAGAAATTGAACAAGATGTTGTTTCTCCCAATACTTGATATAACTGTCAAGTAACTACAAATCGGACGGTTCCATCAAAGCAAGCTAATCCCAATAAGTAGTCATCTCATTGTAGAACTCCTGAATGGACTTATCTTTCTGACTAGCACTGCGAATAGACATCTCAAGTTCATACTGTTTTGCAAAGTTAAACTCAAGGTACATAGTCTTCAAATAGTCCCAAACTTGTTTGGAAGTAGAATACTTGGAAAAATTCATACCAATGGTAGTTTGAACTGAATTATGAAACCAAGTAAGAATTTGTGCATTTTCCTTATCCCATTTAGCAACATCGACCTCAGTTTCTTGAGATTTCACAGGTCTAATAGTCATACCAATAACATAGTTCCACATGCCTTTACTCATTATAAAATTTTTCATTACATGAGACCAATAAGAATAATTGGTACCATCTAATTTAGTAGTAATAGCTTGCAATTTATCGTCAACCATATTGTATACCCAAACTACAGTGCATTCAAAACAGAGTGAAAGGCAGCAGAGAAGAGAGAGAGAGAGAGATGAATGACCTTTTACGACAGGTAGGTCAGAATAGAGAGAAGATCAGCGAGATACCCAACCTAGGTCTCCGAATGAACCAGGGACCAGCGATGGAAGCTTCCTAGGGTTTCGATTGAACCAAAACCAGAACCAAAACTAGCAAGTGAGACGAGCTGCTTCGATGACGACCTTGCGAAGAGAGAGACAGAGCTGCGAGAAGAGCTGCTTCGATGACCTTGTGAAGAGAGAGACAGAGCTGCGATGGCCTTGTGATTGAAGGAGAGACGAACTGTGATGGCCTTGCGATGAGAGACAGAGCTGCGATGGTCGATGATGACCTGCGAGGTATGCTACTGTTTGTAACCTTGCTTTGATACCATGTTAACAGATGACAAAACTTGTGTATATTGATTAATCAAAAGAAGTACAAATATATAAGCAATAGAATGAAACCCTAATAATCTAAAGTACTAAACTATCCTTAATGAATAATATAAACTACAGAATTCACAATGCTCACAATGATGCACGTATCTTTGAGCTTTACCAGGATAGCCTGGGCCTCTCAGTCCTCTCTTGGCCTTTCTGTAGCTGAATTCTTTGGATATCTTTAGGCTCGTTGGGAGGAACTTGTTCAATATGAGCCTTTGATTGACCTTCCACTAGAAGTTGCCTCCCTTGTGTCCAAGAGGTTTGCCTGATAGCACACTTATCAGTTTCTCATGGGTTTAAACTCTAAATTTGAATCTCTTCGAATTCAAATTCTAAACACATCACCCATGCCATCTCTTTATGAGGCTTTTTCCATTATTGACAGTTATGAGCATCGCCGGCAATTGGTTCAGGCTAATGTTCCTTCAGTCCCTCCAGTTTTAGCAGACCAGATGGCTCTTGCTGCGAGTTCTGGTTGTCAGAGGTCCATCGGTTCTGTTACTTGTCATCATTGTGGTGTTCCTAGATATGTCAAAGCCCGTTGCTTCAAACTTTATCTTGAGTTGAGGCAACGCCCTTTTTGTCCTCGTGGTCTTGCTCCATGTGGTTCTGGCTCTACTCGCACTACTGTGTTTGTGGAAGTTACTTCTGCTTCTGAGCCTCCTAATGTCCCTAATTTACAGCAGTTATAGACTCAGATTGGTCAGCTTTAGGCTCAACTTGGGTCCCTCACCATTGGTTCTCTTGGTCCATCATCCTCTACTGTCACCTCTGTTACAGGTACTTCTATTGCTTTCCATGTTTGGTCTGCTAGTCCTTCATGGATTTTGGATTTTGGGGCTAATGATCATATGATTGGTGAGTTTTCTTTTCTTTCCTTTCCTAAACCCACCACTGTTGCCCAATCTGTCTTGCTGATGGTTCTTGCTCTTTTGTCCAACATAAGGGTGTTGTGTCTTTATTCCCTGATATCAATTTATTTTCTGTGTTGCATGTTCCCAAGTTTGCTTATAATCTCTTATCTATTAGTCGTCTTGCCAAAACCTTTAACTGCACTGTCATCTTCTTACCTTCTTCGTGTCTTTTACAAGACCTGAATTCGAAGAGGATTTTTGGCAGGAGATATGAGCGCGACGGGCTATACTGCTTTGGGGATCCATCGGACAAGCCTTCTTTTGACTTTAGCCAGTTTTCAGGCGTCTGTTTTGCTTCCTATATCTTATGTTTTTTCTATTCAAACTTTAGAGTTATGGCACACCCGTATGGGTCATGTTAACTTTCAATATTTATGTCAACTTTTTCCTTTATTAAATAAAGCTTGTAAGGATTCTAAATTTCATTGTGTTACTTGTGAATTGTCTAAACATATCTGTACTAGTTATATGCCACATGACACGGGCCCTTAGTGCTTTTGATCTTATGCATTCTGATGTTTGGGGTCTCTCTCCTGTTCCTGCTTTTTTGGGTCATCGTTATTATGCGACTTTTATTGATGATCATACTAGATGTTCTTGGGTCTATTTACTTCACTGCAAGTCTGATGTGTTTCCCATTTTCGTTCAGTTTTTGCAAATGGTTAAGATACAATTTCGTATAGTTGTTAGGACCATCCACTCTGATAATGGTGGGGAATACATCTCCAACAAGTTTCATTTCCACCTTAATCGAATGGTTATTCTTCAACAACTTACATGTTCTTGGACCCCTAAACAAAATGGTGTAGCTGAACTTAAAAACCGTCATATCATGTCTGTTGTACGTTGTCTTCTTTGTGGTATGCGTGTGCCCAAGTCTTATTGGCACATAGCTATTCTTACTGTTGTCCATCTCATTAATAGAACTCCTAGTTGTGTGTTGCATGGCCTTACCCTATTCCATATTCTTATGCCTAATACTACCCTTTTTTCTTTTTTACCTCGTGTTTTTGGGTGTACATGTTTTGTTCAGGACTGGTGTCTCACTTGCACTAAGTTATATGACTAGTCTGTTTGTTGTATTTTTTTGGGGGTATTCTTCCATGTATAAAGGATATAGATGTTTTGATCCCGTGTCTCGTCACTTTCATGGCATTTTGGATGTTAACTTTTGTGAGAATCTTCCTTTTTTAGGCCAAGTTTGGCAACCTCAACATAATCCATTTTTTTTATCTTTTTTCCATCACATCACCTCTCTACTTTTCTGCACATCTTTTCCTAAAAAGACGAAAAGTGCACTTATTTAGGTCATCCCAAACAACCCCTTAGTCCTAACCCCCCGTTGCAGGTTTCCCTTTCAGATACTCCGAGTGTTCGCCCCGTTGCCATTTTGGACAAGATTGCGAATGAGGTTTCTCCCTTTCTCATCCTCCACCTTCGCCTCCTTCCCCCCTTCCCCCATTGCAGGTATACTCTCGTTGCCCTTATGCTCAACCCCCTCCTGCCACCTCTTCGAACCTTGGGTCAGGTAATTCTTCCCCTTTACATACATCTCCTTCCCTTCCTCTTCGTAATCCTCCTTAGGATTGACATCCCCTTGACCGTCGGGTATCTGTGTAGTACTGATCATCCCATTTCCCAGTATCTCTCCTATGACAAGGTTTCAGACTCATATCATTCTTTCCTTGGCAAGCTTGAGTCCGAGTCTATTTCTCGGTCTGTGTCAGCATCCCGTCAGAATCTAAAATGAGTGGCAGCCATGCAGACTGAAATGGCAGCTTTAGAACAGAATCATACTCGGGATTTGGTTCTTTTACCTTCTGGCAAGAGTACCGTGGGTTGCAAATGGGTCTTTGCTATTAAGTACCTACCTAATGGCTTTGTTGACCGTTATAAGGCCCGCTTAGTGGCCAAGGGCTTCACTTAAGTTCCTGGCAAGGATTTTGGTGTTACCTTTGTCCCAGTTGCCAAGCTTACATCCAAGTTTTTAAAAAGCGGTTTACGTAATGGTTATGGTGGTTACCGCCACCCGTTACGGCCGCTTTGCAGTGTAATTGAGATTCACAAGTGTGTCGGCCGTAGTGGCTGTAACGGCCTGTTACGCAACCATTATGTAACGGTTCCGAAATGCTTTTTTCGAAAAAACACAAAAAAAAAAGCTGAAAATAGGAGAGAAGGGATAGAGAGAAGAGAGAAGATAAAGAGAGAAGATGGAGGAGCAAGAGATAGAGAGAAGAGGGAAGATGATGAGTATGTTATTGATTTGTTGAAGCTGTAAAACTTACGCTATTCTATTCAGCTGCTATTACTCAACTATTTTGTTTTTGTGTGTCTATCTATATATTGTTTGATAATAATAATAATAATAATAATAATAAGTGTGGTCATTTTTTATTTGGTTTGGTTAAAATATGTATATATATATATTTAGACTCTTATTTATTCTTACTTTTGTCATTGTTTATCTTATATATAATAGTTAGTGATTGATTTTTTATATAATATAAAGTTATTAATTATTAAAATAAAATGTAAAAAACTCAGTTTATAGTGATTTAAAAATATGAAATATATTGAATCATACTTAAAAATTTACAAAAATTGATCAATATTTATTTTAAACCCAATAAATATGATTATGAAAAAAAAAAATGCGTATCAGTAAATTTTTTTCAAATTGTGCGAAAAATAAAAAAATTCACGGTTCCGGTTACCGCAACCATTACGCTATGGCCTTTACACCCCGCAACCGCAACCGCGCCACCGCTACCGTTATAGCGTTCGCAACCGCTTTTCAGAACCTTGCTTACATTTGTTCGTCTACTCATCTCCCTTGCAACATCCCATTCTTGGCCCCTTTATCAGTTTGATATCAAGAATGTCTTTCTATATGAGGATCTTCTTGAGATGATTTATATGGCCCCTCTTCCTGGTTTTCAAGCTGAGGGGGAGTATTCGGGGAAAGTATGTCGACTGTGTAAGTCTTTGTATGGCTTGAAGCAGTCTCTACGAGCTTGGTTTGGTCGTTTCAGCTTAGTCATCATCTCCATGGGTTTTGTTCAGTGTCATTCAGATCATACGTGCTTCATCTGTCATAATTTTGCAGCTCAGTGTATAGTTTTGTTGGTTTATGTGGATAATATCATTCTTATCAGTGATCTTTAGGCATTGATCAAGTAAAACGGGATTTAGGGGACACCTTTGATATTAATGATTTGGGGAATCTCAAGTATTTTCTAGGGATTGAAGTGGCTCGCTCACGGTAGGGGATTTCCTTATCTCAAAGGAAGTACACTCTTGACTTACTTAAGGATACTGGTATGTTGGGGTGTAAACCTGCTTCTACTCCTATGGATCCCAATGTCAAGCTCACATCAGAGTCTGGCGAATTACTAGAGAACCCAGGCATGTATCGGCGTCTTGTTGGGCGTCTCATCTATCTGACCATTACTAGACCTGACTTGACATTTGCAGTTAGTGTGGTTAGCCAATTTATGCATGCACCTTGTACAGAATATCTTGATGCTGTTCATCACATCTTGAGATATTTGAAGACCTCGCCTGGCTTGGGATTGTTCTTCACAATTGATCCTCAATTTGGACTCTTCTATTTTACTGATGCTGACTATGCAAGATCTAGAATGGATAGGCGTTCTACTTCTAACTTATGTACTTTCTATGGTGATCATCTTATATCATGAAAAAGTAAGAAGCAAGCAATTGTTTTTAGGTCTTCTGCAGAAGCTGAGTATAGGGCTATTACAAAAGGCACTTGTGAGATTCTATGGCTACGTTCTATTTTGGCAGAGTTGGGATTTGAGGAGACTGCTTTTGCGTCTTTGTTTTGTCACAATAAGTCTGCTATTATGCTGTCTTCTGATTCCGCCCTGCATGAGCATACTAAGTATATAGAGATTGATATACATTTCATTTGAGAGAAGGCTCGGATTGGTATTGTGAGACCATCCTTTGTCTCTTCTTCTGAGCAGTTAGCAAATATGTTTACCAAGTCTATAGGCCTAACATTACTCCAGTCGTCTATCGGCAAGCTGAGCTTATTGAATATCTTCACACTAGCTTGAAGGAGAGTGTTGGAATTAGGAAATATTGATTATAATTATGGTAGTGTTGGAATTAGGAAATAGTGATATTGTAATTGTGGTAGTGTCTATAAAATCTGTGATTATGTCAATCACAGATTTAATGCTTTTTTAATCTTCGTTTCGTATTTTGTTCGTTTCTTATTTTGTAATATTATTTCATTAAAAATGTAAGGCTCTACCTCATTCATAGGTTAGCCAAAACAATTATTTTCATCCTTTTAACTTAATTATATTTGGTTTTGTATCTTTAAAACAGCCATGGAAGCTTCAACTTCTTCTGAGGTTGACTTTCAGATTCCAGCCAATTCCCGCATACCACTTTCCGTTCCATCTGGGGATGAAGTCGAATCAGCCATCTCAAGGTTTACAAGGTAAGTTAGTAGAAAAATATTGGGTTGGGAACTATTCTTATGTGGGTTTTATTTATTTGTGTGGTTTTTTTTTTTTTTTGATAAATAAATTTATTTGTGTAGTTTTATGTTTACAACTTATCTATGACAGGCAAAAGAATATTCATCAATGTTCTTTCTCTACTTATTAATCCACGTGTGTCATGCTCAGTGTTTCATTTTTATCCCATGTTTGGATAAAGAGGGTTGTGTAGCTTGAAACTCCCTGTTTATCCCTCACTAGCATGAAGCTTAATATGAATACGTGAATAAGTGCTAGGGCATTCCCTATAAGTAGGGCTACAAATGGAGCAAATAGTTCATGAATAGCTCGAGTTTGGGTCATTTAAAGCTCTTTTGAATATGGCTCGGTTGCTAAATGAATGAGTTCAAACAAAATTTTTCAGTTCATTTATTAACCAAGTTGAGCTCAAGTAGACCAAAGGTTGCCTCGTGTAGGCTCATTAACACAAATGTTTTATAAATTGATATTCATTTTTAATAATATATTTTCATTAATTTAATTTATTTTGGTATTTATGTTTGGATTTTTTGCATATTTAAATATTTGATAAATAAAACTAATCGCAATATAAGCATTACTTACATTTTGCACATATTCTTCTCTTATTCTCTAAATTTGCATGTTAATTCAAGTTTTAACTTTCTTTCAAAGCTCAAGCTTCACCTCGGCTCTTTCAAGTAATCGAGTTAACTCAAGCTGAGCTTGAGTTTTGCAAATATTAGATGAGTTGAGCTCGAGTTCGATTTTTTAAGCTCTACTGAAGCTAGGCTTGAACTCGAGATCAACAAATTTTCAACAAGCCAAGCTCCAACATCCCAAAGCTTAGCTCGATCCATTTGTAGCCCTATTTGTAAGGAATTGCTCCTTCCTTTAAGCGTTTCAAAAAATGGGCAAGGGACATCGCATCAGCGCTCGAGTGCAGTAACAAGAAGGCAAAGGTCTTAGTGTTTTACTAAACTAGCATGGTTCAAGAAATTAGTCTAGGATTGTAGGTATAGATTAGCAATGTCAAATATACAAACTCAAATAGGTAAAACTATGAAATTAGTAAATATTATTATTAGAAGAAAAGAATATAGGATGTTTACAAGAAACTAAATTGTAAGAGTGTAATAATGATGTAGAAGAAAAAGTTAATGAAATTTGTGTATAAAATTTACCGTACTACTGGAAAAGATAGACATAGAAATGTAGTAATAATTGTAATGAAGCATCTTAAAGATAGGTAGAAAAAATATTGTTTTATAGAATGTATAAAATTGAAAAACAGATGGTGAAATCTAAAAAGTGAGGAATTAGAAGTATTTCAGGATAAAATGTTTAAAGAAGCAACGTGAAGTTTGGAAGGTGATATACTTAAATTTTGCTTAGTCCTTGACCCAAAATGCCACTCTCATTTTAACAGGCTCTGGAATGAGATTCCAATTTGGTTGTGTATCCTTGAAGACAAGCTTGTTCCTAACATTCCGAATTGTCCACAAAATTGCAAATGGAATCACTTCCCATGTAGCACTAACCTTTCTAACATCCTTGAAGACAAGCTTGTTCCTAACATTCTTAATTATCCAAAGAACACTCAATATTTGACACAAAGAAATTAAACAAAGCAGGGCACCTACCTTTGATGCAGGATCTTTAAACTTTCAACACCAAAATAGGGTTAAATAAAGTGAGAAGGTAGGCTGAATGTTTATGGGAGGTTTAGGACTGAATGGGACTAGGTTTTGGTGTTCTAAGGTAGAGTTTGGAGAGCTTAAATTTGAGTTTAGAGACAGGACAAGTTAGCTGGATTTTAGGCAGAGAAATGTCATAGAAAAAAATGGTAGATAAAACAAAGAAAACTAGGCAATCACGCCTAAGTTCTTCGGCAATCACACCCAAGGGTTAGGGTTGCATCACACAAACCCAAAGAGAGATGTATCACACATCTTTACATATAGCAAAGCTTTCTTATTTCAATAATGTTGTCCTCAATACATTGTGAGCTTACATATTTATAGGCATCTCAATACAATATAAGACTAATACAAAATTCAAAGTAAAAGATACACATTAATGAGATTTTCAAAGTAAAGATATGCTTGGACTTTATTGGTGGCTGGTGGCTAAACTTTCAACATTAACATGCTGAAAATTGGACTTTATTGGTGGCTGGTGGTTAAATTTTCAACACTAACATGCTGAAAATTGGCTGTGTTTTAGACATCATTATTAGGCTAATTCTAGGGTAAAATCTTGCCAAATAATAATATTAGCTTTTGAATTTGGTTTCCCTCTCCTTTTGTAATATATATATATATATATATATTTTTTTTTTCATATTTTCTAGCCATCTTTTTTGTATCATTCTCCCTTGGTTGGAAAAAACTCATCCTCGAGTTTTAAAGTGTTGGAGTATTAGAATCCACAAGTTTTGAGATTGCATCCACGACTTTGTGTTAAAACCCTTAAGTTGCCACCATTTTTTCTTTGTTGGAGATAGGAATAAAAATGTTGAGAAATTGATCTTGTCCTTCACGATACTAAATATGTATGGAATGACAAATTCAATAGAAGGAGTTGAAACATTCTTGAACTGATCCAAATCTGGGGCTTTAAGATTCATTATGTGCATTATGTTCCCATTTGGCTCCACATGGCAGTGTTTGTAATCAATATTTTCACCCAAATCATTAATTGTGGATCCCAAACTTTCATTCTCCTTTTCAACCATTGCTTCATCATGCAGTTCAACATTACCATCCCTTTGGAAAATTTCAGAACCTGTCGTAGAGAATTTAGGTAGCAAATTTTTGACCTGTAAAGCCATATTAGGATCAATATCAGCAGCTGGTTGCTGTAATTCTTTAGTCCCTATAGCTTGTGTGGCCTCTGAGTCTTCTATTTGGACAACAGACATAACTGTAGGCTCCAGGAACAACTCTCCTGACTCTAAATTAGACTCAACCAGTAGCTTTTTCTTATTTGAAAACAAATCAACTTGCTTCTCCGACTCTGCAATCACGGCTACTGCAATACATGAAATATTGGATTCATTGCTTTGTTCTTGAGCCTCTTCAACAACAATTACAGGAGATTGATAGATTTCTTCTGAATCAATAATAACTGCTGTTTCATTCTTCGAAATCTGGCCATCTTTCATCTTGTGCAGATTTTGATTGTTCTCCTTGTCTTGCAACTTTAACTGTGTAGGGTTATGATCCCTAACAACATTTGGCTTTGGCACATCTTGTTGTGAATTTCAGCACCTTTTTGTGGCACTTGAACCCTTTGTTTTGAAGTTTTTGTTCGCTGGTCTTGTTGGACAGCCTTTGTATTTTGCATATGCTTCAAAACAGTACATACCTCCATAATTTTTATGATAGACTCAAATTGCATGGCAGTTTCAATAGCATCTTCAAGATTTTCCAAATATACATGAGACATTTCTTCTTTAATTCTAGATCTCAACCCACTTTTGAAACAAGCAATAGTCATCCGTTCACTTTCTACCACTCCAGATTTGATAAATAGTTCCTTGTATTTTCTTGCATAATCGATCACACGGATAGCACTTTGCTCAAGTGCATACTATTGATCAAGAAAATCCTTCTGCAGATTCCTCAGTCAAATTCCTTCTCTAAGAAGCGCTTTACCCTCTTCCCAAGTCAATCTACTTGGGTAGGATCTCCCATAATGTGAAAACATCATAGGATTTTCCGTCCCATAAAAATCTGAAGCTTCTTTGTCATGGGGGATGCCATATTGTGGCACATAGGATCTTCCTCTTAGTAAGAACATAGTGGCAAAGCCATAGGCTCTGATACCAAACTGATGCAGGATCTTCAAACTTCAGCACCAAAATATGGTTAAATAAAGAGAGAAACTAGGCTAAATGATATGGGGGGTTTGGGGACAAATTGTGGCTAGGGTCTGGTATTCTAAAGCAAGGTTTAAGAAGTTCAAAATTGAGTTTTGAGACATAATCAACAGGCTAGATTTAATGTATAAAAAAAACAAAAAAAATAAAAAATGCAGCCAAGGTAATGAAATAAAGCATGTAAAGAAAGCAAAGAAAACTAGGCAATCACACCTAGGTTCAAGGGCAATCACACCCAAGAAGAGATGTATCACACATCCAAATATATAGCAAAGCTTTCTTATTTCATTCATGTTGTCCTCAATACATTATGAGCTTACATATTTATAGGCATCTCAATACAATAGAAGACAAATACAAAATTCAAAGTAAAAGATACACGTTAATGAGATTTTCAAAGTAAAGATATGCTTGGACTTTATTCGTGGCTGGTGGCTAAACTTTCAACATTAACATGCTGAAAATTGGACTTTATTGGTGGCTGGTGGCTAAATTTTCAACACTAACATGCTGAAAATTGGTGGTGTTTGAGACATCATTATTAGGCTAATTCTAGGGTAAAATCTTGCCAAATAATAATGTTAGCTTTTGAATTTGGTTTTTCTGTCCTTTTGTAATATATGTATATATTTTCTAGCCATCTTTTCCGCATCAACCTTCCATTGCAATGATTTCTTTCCTGATCCTGGATGGATTGTATGAAGATGTGCTGTAAGGAAGCCAGGAATTATTCAACTTGCCTGATTTGCTGCAGATAATTCTCCTCCAAAGAGCATTCCTTTTGTGTGCCAAATCTCCTCCACCATATCATCAAAAGACATTCAATTCATTTCCCTGATTTTTCTGGTTCCCAATCCTCCAACCTCTTTATTTCTTGTAACACTTTCCCATTTGTGGTATACAAATGCGATCATCATAGCATTATTGCGCCTTTTTGCTGCTAAGTGTTACAATGTAGCAAAGGGAGAGAAACAAAGTATTACAATATACCAAAGAGAGTGAAATAGAAGAGCTATGGAGAGAATAGAACATCAGTACATGATCTTGGCTTTCTTCTAGTTGTACTCTAGTGCTTCATGATTTAGACTTGTTATCTTCTTAAATAGTTCACGTATTTTACATATATATATATATATACAACTTTCTATACATTCATTCAGAGAGTACAATAAATGTTTCGGAGTGTGGTTTTGTTCTGCACTAGTTGATTTGGGTTCCCTTGCCTAGTTCGGATATGAATGCATCTGATCTTAATCCTATCTTTCATATGACACCTCGTGCAGTTCTTTGCAATCCGACACTGGATCAGAAGTCGGTTCACTTCCGTTGATTTCAAGCGTTGATGGTCTAGGAAAGCTGCAATCTGTTGTAGGAATGACTATTCAAAATGCTTTTGAATTGTTGGACAGAGCCAAACCCATTCAGGTGCCTTATTCTGCTTATAATTAGTGTTTTGAAACATTTGTTCTTCTCTTGCACTTGGACAAGAGCCATTTCCCACTTGGGGATTGCATTAACTCTTGAATCACGTCCTAAAAGACATTAAGCTTTCAATGATGTGTAGCAATTAATGAAACGAGGTACACTCACAACCAAGGTTTTAAATAGCACAACCAAGGTAATGTTTGACACAGCTGTAAAAATTTAAAAATCATCCTCTGAAAAGAACTGCATAGCAGTGAACTGGCCTGACATATCATCTCTGAATCGGGTATTGAATCCGCTATGAAGCGATACATATCGCGAACCGATCGATATGCATGCGATTTTTATTCCCACTGATACACCAGAGTCTATCAGTATTAAAGGCCAAAAAACCAATTCGTATCGGCTGGTATTGGTATATATCATTCAGTATTTAAAATCATGCTCACCACAACATGTTCCAAAGTGATCATTGTTGAATCCTTTTGAATCATTTATATGACCAACTTGCCCATCATTGTTGAAAAAAAGTATGATATGGGTTTGAATATAAAGGATAAAAGACCCTTAATAAAATCACACACAAAGAACATAAGGAATATTATTTGCTAATCTTTTGAATTAGGTAATCACATGACAAGGAGTTTAAAGTTTTAAGCAGTTATTGTCATGAAAATTATTTTCATCAATTTATGTCCCCTAAATCTATTGTGCCCACTTTGTATGTAGAATTTGCTCAAGGCTGTTGTAACTGATGTAAAGATGTGGAATGCTTTTCTAAACAATAAAGCAGTTCAGGAATTCTTGCGGCAGCTGGAGACAGGTTCACAAATGCATTTATTTATTAATGGATTCCACCATCTTTTCTTATCATAATTGGTTTACCATCTTATCTGTCAACATTGTATTAGTTTAATGGATTTTATCACTCATGTTTATTACCAATGCAGTATTAACACACATGAGATGTTAAGCCAAACATGATACAAAAATATAATCATTGTAGTAATATTGTTAAAATAATTGTACATCTTTCATAATACATGTTCTGAAGAGAAAGAGAAGACGAATGCCAAAAGATATTATTCTCATAGAATGAAAATCATAACCAGATCATACATTAGTTTATCTATATATACTAATCTAACAAAATTATCTATCTAACAAATATCTGACTTACCAACTGAGTTTGTTACAAGAGTTTTGCTAACATACACCTAACCTACACACGTCTATACACACTATAGAGCTGCAGCCTTGTGATAGAGCTGCAGCCTTAGCATTGCTTCTGCAGTTGCTTGTGTTGCTAATCTTGGCAGACTTAGCAGCTTTAGCAGTTGTGGCTGCAGCTGCAGCTGCAGCCTTGGTCTTAGTTTCCTTGGGCTGATCTACAATCTTTGAACCATTGTTTGAGCCATGAACTGTGCAAGGTACATTACACTCGTCTTAGTTTAATTAAATATTAATCACATTAACAAAACCTAGGATGATCGATAGAAATCCAACCTTAAACTGATCCTAAATGTCTGGGACCTTTCCTATATATCATGCTAAGATGAATTTTTGCTTTGATTATATTTTGTTTTCTCCAAAGTGGTTGATTAATTTTCCATTATTGGTCTCATATATCCTAATATTATTTATTATTTGATGAAAATGTGGACTTGTTTGTGTCTACTGTCTAGTAGTTACAGAAAGGAAAAAGTTAGGGAGTCTAAAAACAAATGTAAAAATTTATTAAAAAATAAAGTGTGTGGTGTAGATTCAAACTTAGTGTAATGAAATCACATCCAAAATAAATTTAGGTTTTACATTTCAAAAATTTTATTTTTTGACATTTTTTAAGTAACGTTTTTGTGCTATGTAATATTATTGTTGCAAAAATATTATAAGAAGAGATAGTGAATATATTATCTCACTCAGAGGCAATAAGGAGCAGCAATTCGCAGACACACGCCATTTTTGATTCATTGTATTTACTTTTATGATTTTAAATATCGATCAATATGTATTATAATTTATATCAGCTTATACATATCAACTTTTAATTTCTCGATATTGATACATTTATCAATTGATAAATATTGACTTTTTAAATTTCTCAATATTGATACATTTTAGTTCACTGATAGTAATAAAAATTAGGGCAAAATACAGTCATTGCCCATGGTATATAAATTTTGGTCATTGTAACTCTAATTGCATTGATTTTACTTTGACTTTGTCACATTTTGTCAATTTAGTCAAATCATAACAATATTTAGAAATTGTAGAAAATTAATGTATTGATCTTATTGATTGATTGATTGATTTTCAATCTCTTATATTTACAAGACCAAATGATACTCCTTATATAGGAGATATTACAAACATCATCATAACCCATTAAACCCATTATATACCACTTACATATTATATATTTCCACTATCTACCACTGCTGGAAATTTGATTATTATTGCATTAATATTATGTTAGTGGATGTACATAATATGTTAGTGATGTATATAATATGTTAGTGGCTGTTAGTGGACATATAGTGACAAGATATAATGCAGCACCATCTTCTCCACTACCCCAATGGCCAACCCACTAGAGAGTGGAATGGGTTTGGTGACAACCAATCACCTCCTCCCTCAATTGTGTATAAATTGAGGTGAGGAGGAGGGGTAGAAAAATCAAGAAACAACAACAACACATCAGTGAGAAATTGTGAGAGTTTGAGAGTTCTATAGAGAGTGAAGGTGAGGTGTGAGTGTAATCTCCCTCCGGGAAAAATTCTATAGTGATAGCTCTCTGTGGACGTAGGCAATTGCCGAACCACGTAAATATTGTTGTGTTCTTGTTCCACATATTTTTCTGATTTGGTATCAGAGCAACAAAACACAAAGACCCTAAAACCGTCATAGCTATGTCGGAAGTCACGTCCGAAACCACTTCAACCCCTGCCGCTGCCATTCCGGTGAAAACGGCCAACAAGGCTGCAAATTACCAGCGCAGGTTTGATGATAAGCCACGGGTCTGGTGTGATTTTTGCAACAAGCCTCGCCATACACGCGAAACGTGTTGGAAGATCCATGGCAAACCTGTCAACTGGAAAAGCAGCAAACAAGGAGAGAAGAATCGTGGCTTTCCTACTGCTAATGAAGCCGATTCGGGTCCCTTCAACAAAGAGCAGATTGATCAACTCTTAAAGCTGATAAAATCCAACTCCTCATCCGGTACTCCTAGTGATTTTTTGGCACAAACAGGTAGAAATCCTAAAGCCTTCTCTTGCCTAAACTTCTCTCCGTGGATCATAGATTCCGGTGCCTCCGATCACATGACTAGTTTTTCCCATTTATTTAGTACCTATTTCCCTTGTTCTGGTCATGACAAAATCAGAATAGCCGATGGTAGTTTTTCACCTATTGCAGGAAAAGGATTTATTAAACTAACTGAGAAAATTAATCTCAATCTTTGTTCTTCACGCCCCAACTTAGCTCAGAACCTTTTGTCTGTCAGTAAACTATCTAAGGATTCTAATTGTCGTGTTACATTTTTTGAATCCCATTGTGAATTTCAGGACCAGAACTCGGGGATGATGATTGGGCGTGCTAGGATGCTTGAAGGTCTTTACTACTTTGATGAAGTACCTGTTAGTAATAAAAAAGCTCAGAGCTTTAATAGTACTAGTTCAATCTCTGTTCGAGAAAAAATAATGCTATGGCACTATAGGCTAGGACATCCTAGTTTTCTTTATCTGAAACATTTATTTCCATAATTATTTAAAGGGATTGATTGTTCTTCTTTTCATTGTGAAAGTTACATTTTTGCAAAATCTCATCGCTCTACTTATTTGCCAAAACCTTACCAGGCTTCCAAACCTTTTTATTTGATTCATAGTGATGTTTGGGGCCCTTCTAAAATCACTACCCTTTCTGGTAAAAGATGGTTTGTTACAATATGATTGAAAACCAATTTCAAACCCGCTTATGTTGGATTTATTTGATGAATAAAAAATCTGACGTGAAAAATTTATTCATAAATTTTTACAATATGATTGAAAACCAATTTCAAACCAAAATTGGTATTTTACATTCTGATAATGGAACAGAATATTTCAATGAGCAGTTGGGTGAGTTTTTGGAAAAAAAGGGGATTTTTCATCAATCTACATATCGGGATACCCCTCAACAAAATGGCATTGCAGAACGAAAAAATAAACATTTACTTGAAGTAGCACGTGCTATAATGTTTTACATGCATGTTCCTAAATATTTATGGGGTGAAGCAATTTTAACAGCCTCTTATTTGATAAACAGGATGCCTACAAAGGTGTTAACATACAAAACACCTTTTGATTGTCTCAAACATTTTTTTCCTGACACGAGGTTGTTTTTCGATTTACCTACCAAAGTTTTTGGATGTCTTGCCTATGTTCATGTTCCCAAATCAATTTCGTTCAAAACTTGACCCCGTCTTTGTAAAATGTGTTTTTTTGGGTTATTCCTCAAACAAAAAGGGGTATAAGTGTTTCGATCCTCAAACCAAGAAATTTCATGTGAGTATGGATGTGTCATTTGTGGAAACAAAATCCTATTTCCCCAACACTTCTCTTCAGGGGGAGACAAGTGGAGTAGAAGACAATTTTTGGGATATTTCTATCCCGCTCCCCAATGTCATTTATCCTACACAAAAACCACATCTGTCTGATAATGATCACTTAGGAGAACCAAGTTCTATGGTGCCTAGTCAAGAAGATTCTTGTTTAGGGGGAGAAGTACTACAAAATGATCTAAATTCTGAGCTTCAGGTTTATACTAGGAAGCGATTTCATCTGAGGAATAATGACCCGAATGTCCATCCTAATGACCCGAATGTCCACCCGAGTTCTGGCATCGAAATTTTAGGTAATCCTATTCCTTCTATTTCCGACCTTGATGTTCCTATAGCAATTAGGAAAGGTGTCCGAAATTGCATTAAACATCCTATTGCAAATTACCTCTCCTATCAAAGACTGTCTAAAAACCATAGAGCTTTCACATCTAGGATTTCACACTTGTTTGTTCCAAGGAATATACAGGAAGTATTGGATGATCCGAATTGGAAATTAGCAGTCATGGAGGAGATGAATGCTTTAAAGAGAAGTGGTACTTGGGAGATAGTTGATCTACCTAAAGACAAGAAAACAGTTGGGTGTAAATGGGTGTTTACGATAAAATGTAACGCAGATGGAAGCGTTGAGAGATACAAGGCGAGACTGGTGGCTAAAGGCTTCACTCAAACTTATGGGATTGACTATCAGGAGACGTTTGCTCCTGTTGCTAAAATAAATTCCATTAGAGTACTGTTATCTCTTGCAGTAAATTCAGATTGGCTTCTACATCAACTTGACATTAAAAATGCATTTCTCAATGGTGATCTTGAAGAGGAGGTGTTCATGAGCCTACCGCCGGGATTTGAGCAGAGACTTGGTAGCGACAAAGTATGCAGATTGAACAAGTCATTATACGGACTCAAACAATCACCAAGAGCGTGGTTTGAACGCTTTGGGAAGGCAGTTATCAGTTGTGGCTTCTCGCAGAGTCAAGCAGATCACACAATATTTTATAAACATTCAAAAGACAGTAAAATTGCAATTTTGATTGTTTATGTTGATGACATCATTTTAACAGGTAATGATGAAGCAGAGTTAGCAGCCCTCAAAGAGAAACTCGCAAAAGAATTTCACATTAAGGATCTGGGAGCCCTCAAGTATTTCCTCGGAATGGAATTTGCAACATCCAAGGAAGGTATATTCGTTAATCAGAGAAAATATGTTCTTGATCTCCTTGGAGAAACAGGTATGCTTGGTTGTAAGATGGTGGAGACTCCGATCGAGCCTAACTTGAAGTTACAAGCTGCTAAGGCTGAAGAAGTCAAAGAGAGGGAACAATATCAGCGACTTGTAGGGAAATTGATTTACTTGTCTCATACGCGGCCTGATATTGCCTTTGCAGTCAGCATGGTAAGTCAGCTCATGCACTCAGCAGGGGCAGAGCACTTTGAGGCCGTTTATAAGATCTTAAGATATTTGAAAGGAATTCCATGGAGAGGCTTACTGTTCAAGAAACATGGACATCTTCAAGTTGAAGTATACACAGATGCAGACTGGGCAGGAAGTGTTACAGACAGGAGATCAACATCCGGATACTGCTCCTTTGTAGGTGGGAACCTAGTTACATGGCGGAGTAAAAAATAGAATGTGGTAGCTAGAAGTAGTGCAGAAGCAGAGTTCAAAGCTGTTGCCCATGGAATCTGTGAAGTAATGTGGATTAAAAGAATTCTTGAAGAATTAAAGCTTTCTCACCCGACACCTATGAAGGTCTATTGTGACAACAAAGCAGCTATATCTATAGCTCATAATCCAGTTCTACATGATCGCACAAAACATATAGAAGTGGATAAACATTTCATCAAGGAGAAAATCAATGCCGCATAATCAGTATGACCTACCTTCCAACAGTGAACAATTAGGTGATGTGCTAACGAAGGGACTACACAAGAAGCAATTTGATAAGTCGACTAGCAAGTCAGCTATGGAAGATATCTTCAAACCAAATTTTGAGGGGAGGCCGAAATTTGATTATTATTGCATTAATATTATGTTAGTGGATGTACATAATATGTTAGTGATGTATATAATATGTTAGTGGCTGTTAGTGGACATATAGTGACAAGATATAATGCAGCACCATCTTCTCCACTACCCCAATGGCCAACCCACTAGAGAGTTGAATGGGTTTGGTGACAACCAATCACCTCCTCCCTCAATTGTGTATAAATTGAGGTGAGGAGGAGGGGTAGAAAAATCAAGAAACAACAACAACACATCAGTGAGAGATTGTGAGAGTTTGAGAGTTCTATAGAGAGTGAAGGTGAGGTGTGAGTGTAATCTCCCTCCGGGAAAAATTCTATAGTGATAGCTCTCCGTGGACGTAGGCAATTGCCGAACCACGTAAATATTGTTGTGTTCTTGTTCCACATATTTTTCTGATTACCACTATATATTTCCACTATCTACCACACTATCTCTAACACACTATACTCACCTACCACACTAAACCTAACATACTCATATCTACCTACCACACTAACAGTCCCCCTCAAACTCAAGGGGGATAGGAACCAACCAACTTGAGTTTGGAGAGAGTAACAAAATAGGAAAATAAAATGACTAATAAAATAAAAGTGGATAGGAGACACTGTATGGTCGTGTCAGACCGTTGTAGAAGACCGTATAGTTATGGCAGACCGATGTAGAAGACAGTTTATGGGGTCATGTCGGACCGTTGTAGAAAATAGTTTATGGGGTCATATCGGACCGATGTAGAAAACAGTTTATGGGGTCATATCGGACCGTTGTAGAAAACAGTTTACGGGGTCATGTCGGACCGTTGTAGAAAACAGTTTACGGGGTCATGTCGGACCATTGTAGAAGACACTATATGGCTGTGTCGAACCGTTGTAGCAGATAACCGAAATCATTGTCGGGACAGTTTACCGAGTCTTGTCGGACCCATATAGGAGCTAACCGGAATCAAAGTCGGGACAGTTTACAGAGTCTTGTCGGACCCATATAAGAGCTAACCGGAATCAATGTCGGGACAGTTTACAGAGTCTTGTCGGACCCATATAAGAGCTAACCGGAACCAAAGTCGGGACAGTTTACAGAGTCTTGTCGGACCCATAAAAGTTGCACCCTCAAAAGGTGTGCCAATTCTTATCAAAAGGCGTGCCATCAAAAGGCGTGCCATCAAAAAGGCGTGATTACTCCACTTGAACTCGAATTTGAACTTCCGGTAAAAATGCAGGATCCATAACTGGGATCAGCAGTAGTGGTGGTGGCTGTACCATCAAAGTCACAGGTTCCACCAACGCTATGGAGTTTTTGATAATAATCATTGTAAGCATAAGAAGCATGGTTTTGTATGTTATCAGGGTAATAACAAGGCTTTCCTGGTTGAATAGCACTGCAGTTGGCACGACCTTGCCCACAAGCCCAATTCAGTCCATATTGCAACTTACTGGAATCTACACCTTGTTTTGCAATACAAAAAGCTGATGAAGAATTTCCAGCGATTCACTCAGAAGTACTCAAACTCAGAGAATAAACAGCACTCCCATTGACGAAAAAGAGGCCCCAGTTTCTCTCCGAGACAGGCCCAGGCCTCTTGTCTTCATTGAGCAACTCATAAATGTACGTATTGATGAGAATAGTGGGCTGACTAGGTGGACCTGAACCATTTAAAACACGCTGGATCAAGTTATTATTTAAGGTTTCAGCATTCTCTATAGTAGCATCAGGTTCATTGGTTCCCCCAAGCCATGGCCAACCAGATTCAGTCACAACGATTGGAATCGCTGAAAAATTATAACCTGCTATAGAGTTATAGGTGGCTTCCACCATAGCCTCAAGCATGCTGTCATAGTGAAAAAGAGTGTTTGGATCAACAATTTGTTCTCAATCTCACTGAGTCTGTTCTGTAAACAGACTTAATGGCTCCAGCTCTCAAGATGAACTGGTGGTAGAAGGCTGCAATGGCTGCACCAATGAAGGATCCTACACAAAACATCCAATGGTCATGCCAAGCCTTTTTTTGGTTGTAAATAACAGCAGCTCCAAGGCTCCTAGCAGGGTTGATGCCAGTGCCGGTGACCGGAATGGTGGCTTGGTGAACCATGAACACAGCAGACCCAATTGGAAGTGGTGCCAATACTGGGACATGGGAGTCTCGGCATAGCTTGGGCTATTGGTGGCATGATCTTTGTGCTTGTTTACTGCACTGTTGGAATTTCTAGAGGACACATAAACCCAGCAGTGACATTTGGGCTGTTCTTGGCTCGAAATCGTAATGTAAAGGAACAAAAGCGTGGCAATGAACTCCGCAATCAGAGCCCTGTAAAACGACCACTTGGTCAGCTCCTCCGCGTCGATTAGCGGTGCCGGTGGCAAAGGTTGGGGATCATGACATACTGGCAAAGGCAAGGCTTTTGCTCCTTGATCTTAGAGCAGCACAGCTTTGATGGAGGTGTGTTGGATGTGATTGCACCCATGCAAGAGCTCAGCTCTGTTGGGTTGCATGTCACTGCCATGGAGACTTGTGCTTCATAGGTCAGTAGGATCAGAACCAGCACTGGGCACACTGCAATGTATGAAGCCTTCATTTTTTATTTTTATTTTTTCACTTAAATCACTCAAAAGTACTCTTGATGATATGTGAGAGGGAGATAGATGATCACTCAGGGGTGTATTGATAGAGATGACAGCGGAATAGGTTGAGGTCCGGCGGGCGGCCAAAGGCGAGATTGCCGCCCGCCGGTGAAGCGAAAATATTAGGTGTTAAACCAGCTCTGATGTAGAAAATTAATGTATTGATCTTATTGATTGATTGATTGATTTTCAATCTCTTATATTTACAAGACCAAATGACACTCCTTATATAGGAGATATTACAAACATCATCATAACCCATTAAACCCATTATATACCACTTACATATTATATATTTCCACTATCTACCACTATATATTTCCACTATCTACCACACTATCTCTAACACACTATACTCACCTACCACACTAAACCTAACATACTCATATCTACCTACCACACTAACAGAAATTAGACTGAAATGAAAGAGTAAACTAGCCAATTTATTCTCATCAGAGTGGTTGGGGGGTTGGCGTCCAATTTGAAATGGTCCATTTCTTTTTGAACAGACTATTTTGGTCTTGATGTCTATTCAATTTCTTAACAAATATTATCAATTGGACTAAGTTGATTTAATTTGAAAAATTAGAGGGACCATTATTATAATTGGGCCTAACAATTATATGCATGTAGACTAGAAAAGTGGGATGGTGCACATCCAAAATGAATCTAGTCTATACATCTAAAGGTTTTGTTGTTTTAGTATTTTTTGGGCTATGTAATATTATTGTTACAAAAATAGAAACAATGCCAAATATTACACATTAAAGTGAGATGGTGCATGTGTTCATTCTTAGCATACTTTTTTTCATATTTTATTCTATGCCTTTTTTTTTTCCTAACACTTTTTAGAAGCATCTAGATTAGGTGCATCTAAAACATTAAAAAAAAAAAAAAAAACCAAAATATGAAAAAAGTTCACTAAAGAGCAGAAAATTTGTCTAAAAATAGTTTTTGAAATGTCAAACAAAACAGAAAACTTGTATTTGAAGTAATTTTTTGGGCTATGTAATATATTGTTACAAAAATATCATTAAAAAAGGTAGTGAATATATTATCTCACCTCTTCAGGTGCCAACAATGTAGTGACAAATCTGAGCGGCAACCAGCAGACGGACAACCTCTCCATTCAGCAATCGTCATCAGGTCTTTCTAACTTCACTGTATTTCCTGTGATTTTAAACATTGAATGATGTTTAATATCGGTCGATACATGTTGATCTTTTTGCTTCTCGATTTGATACATTCCAATATACCAATTGATACATATGGATTTTTTGATTTCTCAATATTGATACATTCCAGTGCATATATGGTGGTAATAAAAATCAACACAAAATCCAATTTACCCCCTTGTGGTTTGGTCCCGTAGCACTTTACTGCCTTACCGTTCAGAAATACTGAAATATCTCCTATATGGTTTTGGACTAAAGTGAAACCGTTGCTTTTTCATCCAAATTGGCTGAAATTGTCGTACATGTGCCAAGTTTGAGAGTTGCAATGATTTTTCACATAAATAAAATTGAAATAATGTTGTAAAATGACATTTTTACCCATGTGTTTGCATAATGAAATTTTTTCCTCTGTCGTCGTCGTCTTCTCCATACCCTACAAACCCTAACAGCCAGCCCCTCCATGTCGCCTTTGTTCTCTCCCTAGCCCTAATCACCTCTCCCATTTCAACGTCCCTTGCAAACCCCCTCTCCCCTCCCCAGCCCCCTCATCATGATCCCCTCTGCCGTGAAAAAAGTTTTGAAAAATCAAACGAAACAAAGCATTTGTTTTTATTTGTGCAATGTAATATCATTGTTATGAAAATAGCATTAAAAAATGTAGTAAATATATTATCCCACGTCTTCAGGTGCCAACAACGTAGTGAGAACTCCGAGCATCAACCCTCAGACGCACAATGGCTTCTTCAGTCAACAACAATCATCAGGTTTTTCTAGCTTTATTGTATTTCCTATGATTTTAAATATTGAACGATATAATACATATCGGTTCATACATGTTGATTGTTTTGTTTCTCGATATTGATACATTTCAATATACTAATGTCTTGATTTTTTGATTTTTCAATATGGTGGTGGTGTAAAAATTAGGGCAAAATCCAATTTAACCTCTTGTGGTTTGGCCTTGTAGCACTTTACCCGTTTATGGTTTAAAAGTAGCCAAATATCTCTCCTATGGTTTTGGACTAAAGTAAAATGGTTACATTTTTCGCCCAAATTGATTGAAATTGTCATACATGTAAATTTTGCGAGTTGGAATGATTTTTCATTTAAATGAAATTCAGTTAATGTTGTAAAATGACAATTTCTACCCATGTGTTCACATAATGAACGTTTTGCTCCCACCATCGTCTTCTTCTCTATACCGTACAAACGCTATCTCTAATAGGTAGCCCTCCCTGTGGCACCTTTTCCCTCCCTAGCCCTAGCCCTAGCCCTAGCCTTACCCCTAACCCCATCTCCCATTTCTGACCTCCTTTATGACCTCCTTTTCCCCTTCCTAGTCCTTATTGTAACCCCCTGCCACGACTCCCTCTCCCATTCTGATCCTCCATTGCTCCAATGTATATAATTGTGTATATATATATATTACTGTGTATATTATGTATGTATGTTGTGTCTGCATATACGGTTAAATTAATAGGATTTGTTAAGGATAAGATTATATTGTTAAAGATATCAAAATATATGAAGATTTCATGATTTGTGGTTATCATGATTTTTTTTGTCTTTAATTTATTTCATTCTCTTAAGAGCATCTCTAACGGTTACTCAAAAATTTCATCAAATTTGAATACAAAAATGGGAATTTTCTCAATCTGGTATAAGGCGCTCCAACGGTGAGCATCAAATGAGCATCAAAGTGAAATTGGGGAGGTGGTCAACCGGCCGGTTGACCAACCGGTCGACCGGCAAAGGCAAATTTTTTTTTTTTTTTTTTGAACTGTTTGAACCCATGTATTTCAAAGAGAACCGGGCGACCGGTTGGTCAACTAGCCGGGCAACCGGGTGGTTGACCGGTGTACCACTTTCAACGGTCAGTAACAGTGATTTGGTAAAATCTGTTTCCTGGTATCAGTTTGATGTTTTGTTTGGTGAATCCTCAGTTTGATATGAATTTGGTGCCACCGTTGGAGCTTCAAAAAGTGAGTTTTTCATCAAATTTCAAATTTGATGTTGGATTTGGTTCTCCGTTGGAGATGGTCTAACTAAAGGGATTTGATTATATCTCCCTCCATATATATATATATATGGTGTACCATGTAATCAAGAGGATGAAGTTGAGTGAATGAAAGACGTAGTCATAGGCAATTTTCCTTCAAAAACCCTAATTGACATTATCAATTGGACCAAATTAACATAATTTAAAATTAAGGATTAAAATCGAACTAATTGAAATTACAGGGACGAAAATGACACCACGATAAAAATGCAGGGATTACTCATGTAATTTGCCTTAGTTTTTAGAAAAAGTCCATGTATTCAAGGTTACAATTTTTGTCTGACAAAAGCAATCAGACAAGCTTTCCAATTTGTTATTTTTGCTTTTAATTGCTACTTCATCAATCTTATTGATTACCCTACCTGTATTTGTTGCATGTTTTGGTACTTTGTTATTGATTGGATTAGTTTGTTATTCTCTTAGGTATCCTCAATTATCTCATCTCTTGAATGCTCTTGGAGTAATGTTCTATACCTTATGTTACAACCCTTTTTTTTTTGGCTTTTCTTTTTGTCTTTTGTTTTTTGTTGTTTTTTTTTTTTTTGAGGATTGCTATACATCTCTGTTTAATATCATGAGGGTATGAAAATTATTTCTAAACAAAGAATCAATCTTAAATATCCAGTGATACAAAATGGTGACAAAAAAAAAACCAGTATAGCATTTTAAGTTCTTTTTTAAATTTTTATTCATGCAGCTCAACAGGAAAGTTCAATGACCAATGCATTGGCAAAGATCCTTTCGACAGTAATTAGGTTTGTGGAACCGATATTGACGGCATTCAACTTCTTTCGAGATTACCGTGGAGGTGGAGGTGGAGGTGGAGGTGGAGGTGATGGACGTGGACGTGGACGTGGACGTGGGCGCGGTGGAGGTCGAGGTGGAGGTGGACCGCAAAGTGAATTTTACAATTATTTTCTAGATGACGAAGAGGAATTGACAAAAAACTATACTGAAGTGGTATTCGTCCTTGCCATCGTGCTGAAGTTGAGTATAGTACTAATGCGCTTCTATGGCATTCGATGTTGAGTATTCTACAACTACTATGCCCGTTTTATTTGTTATTCTTAAGTCTGAGAATACAGAAACCAAATGAAGAACTGGACACGGAAGATGTATAATAGAGAGGATTGTTTAGAAGTGGATCCCACTTATAAATCTTGTAAAATTCTGTCCATTCACATATTTCCGTTGTCTAATTCTATGTCTGGTTTTTGTGCTCTTGGACTTATTTGCAGACGTGCGTGGCTGTGCTTTGTTGTCATAAAACAGTAGACAATTTTACCGAAGGGTGACATGCACCTCTAAAACATGATCGTTTGTAATTTTGTTATGCCTTATATGCTTGCACTTTTTAGTGTGTTTAATGTCCATTGGGACTTAAATCATCTCAACAGGGATTGCTTCTTGTGCTGGGTTTGTTGACCGTTTAGGTTTGTGCTTTACAGAGAGCTTACTCTTTGGGTTGTTTTTCTGGAGTCAACTTTGTATGTTTTTATTACTTATAATAATAAGAGAAAAGTTAGGGATCATGAAAATTTTCTCATGAAAATGATCATGAAAGAGTTATGAACCTTAGATTACTTTGATTAGTGTGTAGTATTTTATTCTAAGTGTAATCCAAGGGTTATAAAATTTTCATAATTATTTTCATAAAAGGTTTTTCATGATACCTAGCATTGCTGGAATAAGAAACACAGTACTAGTGGCTGTCTTTAATTTTCTCCAATTAGCATAATATGTTTTATGTGGTTGGTTCTGTATTCGTAGGCTCATTGCTGCTCATCAATTGTTTTCCTCCTTTTTCTTTACCGAATTTCTAAATATTGTGTTTGGATTATGAATTTAAATAGGAATTTAGAAATGAAAAGGAAAAAAGTTGATGAAATATATTACATTCACATTTTTCCTTTTATTTTTTAAAATTCTATCCAAATTTATGATTCAAACACAGCTTGAAAATTCAATCAATATAAATCATACTTTATTGAATCTTCTTACATAGAGGCTGTTTGGTTAGTTTGAGAACAGGCTATTTTAGTAATTTTTTAGCTTTTTACGAAAAGGTGTGCAGAAAAGTAGAGAGGTGATGTGATGTGTTTTAGTTGATTTTTTGGCTTTTTGACTATTTTAGTCACTTCTCAAACATAAGTATTTTTTGTTATTATGTCAGTGTTTAATGTAGTTTTTACTTATAATATTTTAAATAACCCAAAACGACGTCGTTTTGGTGTCGAGCCGCGATTTCAAGCTACGTAACATGGTCGATTGTTTTATTAGAAGTTTCCGCAAATGTGCAGTGTTTGTGCGTCACCTCTAACTGTAAACAACCTATCAAAGCAATAATATCCAAAACATGATTAAAACATATTTAATGTATAGTTCTACCTGTACAAAAATAAATTCAAAAATTAGACATAATTTTCTAATATGATGTAGGATCTACAAAAATGTAGGACCTACACTGCAACATATTTAGAGATCAAATTCTCTAGTCTTTAAAAGCAAATTTTGTCACAAAAGACAGAATCAATTTCTATTGTCGTGAGAATAGTCGTTAAAATTTTTTTTCGAAAAGTAAAAAACAAGGTTTTTAACGACAAAATTTTAAAAATGTCACTAATAAATAGATTTTTAGGAGCAAAATAATCTGGTTTCAAAATGGTTTTTTTTTTAGACAAAAAATTTGGTCCAAAAGAAATAATAATTTATCACTAATGTTCAATTTTCGTTACTAAAAATATAATGACGACATTTTTCATAACAAAAATATTTAGTCTTTAAAAAATAATTTTGTTCTTAAATTTTAGTATCTAAAATTTTAATTTTTTGTAGTGCTACCTCATGTGAGTGTTGTGTCCGATTTTAATATTAATTTTTATGTTTCTAGATTATTCTATTTATTAGGGTATTCAATGTAAACTGCGATTTAATTATAGTGGGATTTAAAACATTTCTAATGGATGTGTTAAAATAGTTGTTAAAGTATGTTTTGGGGTCTCATCATAAGAAAGCCATCTCTTTTTATTTTATTTTATTTTATTTTGAGGGACTTTTTTTTCAAAATTATATCAATATTTTTTATTTTCTCGATTCGTCTTGTGTTGACAAATTCAAGTAAATTTTTTTAAAAAATTCTAAAAAAAAAAAGCCAAAATAAACCAAAAAAACTCCATTATTTTTCGGCTTATTTGTCTTTTCTGGAATTTTTTTTAAATATTAAAATATATATAAATAATTTTTCAATTAGTCTTATTGAACTGAATCTAGAAGCCTAAAAAAGTGTGTAAAACTTTTTGAGGAATTTTAAAACTTCACTAAAGATGAAAAAAATAAAATAAAATAAAATAAACAAACTCCAAACACCAGTAATAGTGGGCTCAATTTTATGTGTCAAGTGTTTTGTAAATTTAGTGAGTGTATGGATATTCAAAATGATAAATTGAAGCGTATGTTAAATTAGAATAGAGCCCGCTTAAGTGTGTAAACCTTCAAGAATAAAAAGGTAAATTTTGAATAGATTTTAATAGTTAGACTTAATATCCATTAAGTCTTATTGAAAAAGTTTTAGTAAAATCGTCGTTAAAAATAATTTTTTGTAACATTTTTTTACACGTCTCGTTAAAAATTGACAATTAGTAACTTTTTTTATTATGATTTTTATAAATTGTACTTAAAATTTACAATTAGTGACTTTTTTTGTGGCGAATTTTTCAAACTGTTGCTAAAAGTTGAAAAGTAGTGACTTTTTTTATGACAATTTTTTTAAACTCATGCTAAAACTTATTATTAGCCCTAAGGTAACACATCACCTGTATGTTTGAATATACATCGCAATCAGTGATGGAGCCAAGAAATTAAATTAAAGGGGACATTTATTAATTATAATATTGAAAATTTTTACAAAAAAATTTCACATAAATTTTTACCATTGATTTCGAGAAAGACAAAAGAAAAATAATGTTATTTGTAATTAGTGTATCATGGACAATATTAAAAAAAGTCATGGATATAAAGTTTTAAAATAAATTATATAATGATAAAGTAATTTTTTATACAAAATATGCATAAAAATTTGATATAATATCATATCACGTCATCATTAACATGTGATATCACAAACCAATAGTAAAGAAACACATGGAGGATGAATGCTACATGTCAAATATAATTAACAATTCAATAAATTTTATATTTTCATTTGAGATTAATTATGTTTGCATGTCAATAATGATAAACATCACAAGTATATTGAAATTTTCATAAATAATAATATCGTAGTCACTTTATTTTTAATCAAAACAACCATTATTGTTCTCATAATTTTAAAAATGTCATTGACATTTAAAATAATATTTTTATAATTTTTTTATTTAAAATATTTTCTTTATGTTTGTAAAAAAAATTTCCAAAACCCAATGATCCCCCTAGACCCTTGTTAGCTCTACCCCTGATCACAATTCACACCTAAATATCTCTACCTTCAGAACACCAGAGACATCCATCTTCAGAACACCATAGATTTCCATCGTCGGCGTTGAAGATCCCCATCGTCAAAGGAGGATTTCATTCGGCTAGTGCATTCTCATTGTTTCAAATCTCCATTGCCGTCGTTTCGCCATTAGCTTGTCGGTGCATTGTCGTCATTTCAGATATTCATCTTCACCGTCGTTTCACCATTGTTTTGCTGGTGCATTGTCGGCGTTG
This sequence comes from Camellia lanceoleosa, assembly GCA_025200525.1. Lineage (NCBI taxonomy): Eukaryota > Viridiplantae > Streptophyta > Magnoliopsida > Ericales > Theaceae > Camellia > Camellia lanceoleosa. The sequence goes on from CM045760.1 coordinate 45,174,730, forward strand.
AAGATTTGCCATTCTCACTCTTGATATGTTTTTCCTATGTTTTTTTTTTTTTATTTGCTTACCGATTCAACTTCCATAAAAATTTATTTCGAGTTTGGTTCAACTCTGATTGTCTAAACATAATATTATCGTACAAAAAAAAAAAAAAAAATGAACAAATTGGATATGTTCAAAATATTTATGTTGAACAAAATAAATACGTTCATACTTTATATGTTGAACAACTTTAACTCGTTCAGACTTATTATGTTGAACATGTTTTATATGTTTATTTTTATTCTATTGAACATATATTAAATTTTATGTTATTTATTTTTGTTTTGTTTTGTTTTGTTTTTGTAAATGTTGAATATATCTACTTTTTGGAAAAAAAGAAAAGAAAATATAACAATAACAAATTAAATTATTGAATTGAATTAAATTTGAGAAATGAAATTCTTAAGGAATTAAAATGTTCAATTTTTTATGTATGAATATTTATAAATTATAATTTGGTCAACCTTAATAATTTGAACAAAATTGTTTTGTTCGAACAAAACTAATCAAACATTGTATAAAAGTTTAACTTGATTATCCAAACACGTGACAAACAAAGTTATCTTCTCAACGACTATACGAACGAGATAAACAAAAAACTAAAAAGCTAAGTAGTAAATTGACATTTTCATTGTTGCATTGTTCGAAATCAACAATCTTAGTGTCATCACTACATGAAATTACACATTTGGCGACTAAATTTGGCGACCAAAATAAAATTAGTCGCCAAAAGGGCGTTCCAGGAGCAAAAATTTAAAATAGCCCCCGAACCATCATGTGGCTCTCACAGACAACTTTCCCATGACAAATAGGACTTGTGACAACAGACGAAATGTAATTCGGACCCGTAGGTTGGGAGTTTGAGCCGAAAATGCCTTAAACTTAGTCGAAAAAAGGAGTTTCGGGGGCAAAAATTCAAAACAGCCCCCTCACCACCGTATGGCTCTCACAGACACTTCCCCACAACAATTAGGACTTGCAACAACCGATGGAATGTAATTAGGATGCGTAGGCTTGGAGAGTTTGAGCCGAAAATGCCTTAAACTTAATCGAAAAAGGGCATTCCGGGGGTGAAAATTCAAAACAGCCCCCGAACCACCATATGGCTCTCACAAGTAGCTTCCCCATGGCAATTAGGACCTGTGACAACCGACGAAATGTAATTAGGACGTGTAGACTTGGAGTTTGAGTCAAAAATGCCTTAAACTTAGTCGAAAAAGGTTGTCCGGGGGCAAAAATTCAAAACAGCCCCCAAATCACCGTATGGCTCTCATGGATAGCTTTCCCATGACAATTAGGACCTGTGACAACAAATGGAATGTAATTCGGACCTGTAGGTTGAGAGTTAGAGTCAAAAGCGCCTTAAATTTAGTCGAAAAATGGCGTTTCAAGGTCGAAAATTCAACATAGCTCATGAACCACAGTATTGCTGTCATGGACAACTTTCTTATGACAAATAGGACTTGTGACAACAAACAAATTTTTTTTCGGACTCGTAGGTTGGGAGTTAAAGCCGAAAATGCCTTACATTTAGTCGAAAAAAGCGTAACACTTATTTTAGAGAGCGACAACTATATGAAAATAACATCCACCTATTCTAATAACTACCTTTGTATATTTATAGGACGAAGAAATTACATAATAGATTGTTTGTGCAGTTGGTTGGAATAAATATTGCATGATACATATATATATATATGCTTTTATTTCCAAGAAGACATTTCTAGATTGTTCTATCTTAAAATCATGTTAGAACCTTTTCCCTATTTCTGACTAAATTGATATTTTGTAACCAATTCTAATTATTATTATTATTTATTTATTTTGTAGAAGGCTTTGTTGCGTGGACTTGTGTATAATTCATTTTGGCGTATGGAGAAGAAATTTCACTTTTGTATAGAACTAATACTTTTGTCGTCCTCGGTTTTTGTGTAGTTCAATATTATTGATACAGAAAACTTTTGGCAACCAACTGATAATTACTGGCGTGGTGCGTAGATGACCTTCTGTCGTGGTACATATATGATCATTTGTCGTCATACATATATGACCATTTGTCGTGGTACATATATATGACCTTTTGTCGTGGTACATATATGACCTTTTGTCATGGTCTATAGAAAAACTTTTGTCGTGGTACATACATCACCTTTTGTCATGGTACAGATTACAATGGTAATCTGTACCATGCCAAATGGTTATTTCGCATGGTAGTAAATGTATTTTTGTATACAGAGGGCTTTGATTTTTGTATGATTCTATATTTTGTATGGAATTATTATTTTAGTTTGGACAATAGTTGGTTTGTATGGACTTCAATATTTAAAGTTATTTATTTTTTGTATACGGATGCAGATTGTGGAATGATTGATAGTATATATGTATCATTTTGTTTATATACGTATTACAGGTTGCGTGGAATATAGACAGGTTGGGGAGAAATTATAATTTTGCGATAAAACATAATATCATGTTTTTGGCGACTAAACAATTAGTAGCTCAAAAAAATTGGGAAAATAGTTTAGGCGACTAAAAGTTTTGTAGCAAAAAAAAAAAAAAATTAAATATTTGGTGACTAAAGGTTTTGTAGCCAAAAGAAAAGCAAAGATTTGGCGACTAAAAGTTTTGTAATTAAAAGAAAATCAAACATTTGGCAACTAAAATATTTTGTAGCAAAAAAAAAAAAAAAAAAGCTGAAGAATAAAAACACTTTCACCGATTAAAAGTTAGTAGCAAAAAATTTTTAACTTTAGGCGACCAAACGTTTAGTAACTAAAACAAAAACTATTTGCCCACTAAAATTTTAGTAGTAAAAAACATGACACTTTAGGTGACTAAAATGTTAGTAGCCAAAACACAAGTATTTACTTTAGGCGACTATATATTTAGTAGCTAATTTTTTTTTTTCGCGACTAAATGTTTAGTCGTTAACAAATAATTGAAGCTTTTGGTGACAAAAAAATTGGTAATCGAAAATGTGTTATTTAATTTTATTTCCAACCTTTTGGCGACTAAAATTTAGTCGCCAATTACCTTTCCCGACAATTCTTCTGCGACTAATGCTGCAACCAAACAATTTAGTCCCTAAAAGGCTTTGGCGACAAAAAATTGACTTTTGGCAACTAAAAATTTAGTCGCCAAAAGTGAAAATTCTTGTAGTGCATCCATGGTGTGCAAATCTTCAAAACCAATTGATTTCGATGTACTTAAACCCTAAATCTTCAAAACCAATTGATTTTAATGTTCTTAAACCCTAAATCTTCAAAACCAATTTATTTTGGATGTTTATATGTCTATAGGTGATAATGGTGTGTGAAGAGTGTTTTGTGTTTTTATAGGAAATCTTTGAATGGGTAGAATACATCCCCATGTTGTCCTTAATGGTCTTTTCATTTGAGGATGTTATTGGAATTTAAATTTAATCTGTTAATGGTGTGTACTGAGAGGTTAGTAGCGTGTAAATAGAATTTCTCAAATTTATTTTAGCCATTAAACTTAAAATATGTGTACATAAAATGTTTAAAATAACATTTTTTGTTGAGTTTAATGGTTAAAATATATATATATTTTTTTTTGTCAATTTTACTTAACACAGATGGTTTGGATTAAAAACAACTCAAAATATTAAAGTTTAAATTGATAAAATTAAAAATTTATGATTTATTTTGTTATAGATCAAACCCTAAGAGTTTTTTTTTTTTTTTTCCTTGTAATTTTTCAAAAAAAAATATTAAGACTTAAAACAACTTTCGATTCAGTCATTTTTACCTCCTAAACATTGCATCGACACCTCTCTTTTGATGAGCCAATTTGGTTGATTTATATATAACAATTTCCCTTTTTATTTTTATTTATTTTTTGTTCATGCAGCTCAAAAGGAAAGTTTAAAGGCAGACATATGGGAAAAGATGTAATTGGAATTCTTAAAAGTTGAGAAAACAATATTCATGGCATTCAAGATCTTAATTGGGAAAGATTACAATGTAGATGATGAATTCATAAGAAAATATCTACCAAGAAGCAAAGATTACACTTCTTCTGCGGATGAATCAACAAAAGAGTATCTTCAAGTGCCATATATCCTTGCCAATGTGCTGATGGTGACTATACTACTGCTCAGTCACTTCATTAAATAATGCAAAAGAATTTCACAGAATGAGATATAGAAATAGTGAAATTTCTCTTTGCACTTTTCTCTAATAATAACGTAAGTGCATGTATGCGCGTTTTGTTGTCAAAAAACATAAAATGATCTACCAAAGTTGTATGGTTTGTAATTTTGTATACCATAATGCTTGTTTAAAGAGTTGGTCCAATTGATAAATAATTCAAATACGAAAGTTTCGAAATTGGTACAACTATTGTTGGCACCATAAATTACTATTACTAATATTATTCTATCTATCTATCTATATATATAATGATCACCTATGTTGGTGTTTTGAAGCCTTGCTTCTCTATGTACCAAGTAGATTTATCAATATATAAAATAAATAAATAAATAAAGTTAGAGAAGAGGGCAAAATTTAAACCTAACATCTTAGGTTTGATAAACAACACACTTACCACATAAATGATAGTATTTTTCTTATTTTGTTTTTGCTTATTTGATTGCACATGTATTGCGTATGCCAACCACTAGTACTATTATAAAACCAACAATCAAGTTGGTGTAGACGAAATCGGCTTACGTTAATAACTTTTTAAAGCAGTTTCTGACCCTTTTTAATTGTTTCAATTTATAATTGTCAATCTAATTATTTCACTCCCACACACTACATGTGTACCAACACTTATAGTTATTATACATATATTTATAGGATACGTGACATGATCTTAATCTCTTGAAAATTAAGAGATGTTACAAAAGAAGGTAGTTTAGTATAGTGCAACACATAGAGCACAAAGTGACTTAATGAGAGATCATTGAAAGATATGTCAAAGCAAGATCAAATATGGGGAAATGGGTAGTTATTAGATAGTTATTGTTGGAATAATTTCCCTATAATAGTCATCTATGACTTCATTGTAAACGATCTTCCAACATAAATAAAAAAATAATTGATTTCTATTTTCTATCATTTATCTATCCTAAGAATAGATGTAACTTAGATTTAAATTCTTGTATTTCCTTTACCATTTCTTATGCTTCATTTATATTTCCTGCATTTCATTAACTTACACATTTATTTTGAAATAATAGGAGTACAGGTATTTAATGTTACTTTACTTGTAATTCGATTGTTTACTCAATCATTTTACTTCATATTTTTCATCTCTTTCTGTTATTCTTTGTCTATTTATTTTTTCTATACTTAAAAATTTTAGAAGTTCTTTTCGTTAAGACAAAAGAACCGTCAACACATATGTCTGATAATTGGCTTAAATTTAAATATGAAAAGATTTTTTAACTTTTCTGGCACGCCACATTTATTAAATTTTCCTTCGTAGAAAAAATGTGCTAAGCATATATATATATACTCATGATTTTTATTTAAGATTTTATTCAACAGTAAAAATTAGACGATCCCAACTAGGTTGACACCAAATAGAAAGTACAATCATATGCTAGCTCAACCCCAGGTTGATCAGGCACCAACCAGGGCAAAAACAAAACAAAACAAAAAACAAAGGCCAGAAAACAAAAACAAAAACAAAAAAAAAAACAACACAGGACATCTAAATTGCAGTCCAGACCCCAGCAACAAACAACTACAATCGAGCAGCACAGAAAGGATAGAAAACATAGTGCCTAAACAGATCAAATGCAGTCCCTCACCAGTATAGGGTTGAACACCAGATCAGTGACAGAATAATGAATGTCTTGTAATGTAGCTTTAAGCCATAATGCAAATCTTAACCTTATAAGCTCACACAAATCAGAACAATTAGGCTGCACTCCATTGAAAATGCACTCATTTCTCAGTTTCCAAAGTGACCAAATAACAATTAATGGCAAAGCCTTCCATATTCTTCTTTCCAATCTTTTGAATTTGCCTCCAGACCACCAATAAAACAACTTATCCACTGAACGTGGTATCACCCATTGGAAACCCCACCACCGCATCATTGCAGCCCAAACCCTCCAAGAGAATGGGCAAAATAGTAGGACATGGCGGGCTGATTCAGGGTCAGATTTGCAGAATATGCATTGAATGGAAGCATTGCTATTGAGGATCTTAATTTTCTGGAGGAAATCAGATGTTTTGAGTTGACTGGTATGGGACAGGAAATAAAATGGAATGATAATTTTGTAACATCTGTAAAAAAGGTCATTCTCTTAACAGAAAAAATGACCATTCCTCATAATAAAAATCAAACCAACATGGGTATTCTAAATTTCTATCACAAAATTCGAGTAAGCACCAAATTTTACAATTTAGAAACATGAGAAGCTCAACTCAAAGAAAAATTAATCTATAAACAAAAATCAGATAAAAAGCCCTTCCACTTATGATAAAAATTAGAATTGTTTTGGAAAGTTACTATTTTAATTAATTTTTTTATTTTTTATAAAAAGACGTGAAAAAAATAAAAATAAAACAACTTTTTAATAATGACTTTTTGATGATTGTTACCAAAATAGCCCTCAGTATGTAAAAAAAAATCTAAAGCACTTACACTATTTAGGACTTTAGAAATTGACTGTTTTAATTAATATTTTAATTTTTTACAAAAAAAAATATATAAAATCATAAAAAAAGAATAATGTAACAACTTATAATGACTCTATTTTAATCTATTAACAAAGGAAGGCTTAGTATGGACAAAAATAATAATTCTAACTAGTGACCAAAAAACCAATGATAATAGTTTTCCACAATCAATGGCCATGTAGGCCTAGACTACTTAGATATATATTATTTATTTTGCATATATTTGTTGGTAGGAGGGTAAAAATGGCCCGCAATCTATGGGTGGCTTGAAACCCGCCCGTGACTTGGGGTGGACCCGACCCTCCTGGCTCAACTCATCGACCCGCTTAAGGGCCACTTGAGGTCCGGCCCGCCCGAGGCCCAGTGCCTTTTTTAATGAAAAATAATAAAATTTTGATAGAAAAAAAAAAAAAAAAAAAAAAAAAAAAAATGGTCAAGCCCGCTCAAGGCCCAAATACCCCCTGGGCCTAGGTCTAATTTTTTGGCCCGTGGGCTAGCCCAAATTTTGACGGGAGCCCGCGAGACCTGACATGGGCCATGCCAGATTTACACCACTATTTGTTGGACTCTATTTCTTTTTCTTTTTTTTTGTGGGTAAATTATACTTTGCTTTCTTAAATTTCATCCATTTTCCATTTTGGCATTTCATGTTTGCAATCCTTTCCACTTTGGCATTTTAAGTTTGATTTTTTTCCACTTTGGCCCTTCATATTTGCAATTATTCCCACTTTACTCCTAGACTAACTTCTATCTAAAAACCTAATAGAATCTGCCACATCACCAACACATCAACTTCATATGTGATGTAAAAAATTCACTAAAAATGCAAAAAATGAAAAAAAGTTTACTAAAGATGAAAAAAAATGAAAATGTATTGACTCAAACATTCGTATTGTCAATTCTGAAATGAAAAGTTTACTATCGTTTTTTTTTTCATCTTTAGTGAACTTTTTTCTTTTTTTAGTTAAATTTATTTTTTATTTTTTTAGGTGCTTCTAATTTAGATGCATCTATAATGTAATAATGTTTGTGAAAACATTTGAAAAAAGTTCACTAAAGACTAAAAAAAATTTTGATTTTTTTTTTATTTTGTATTTTTCATTTTTTGCATTTTTAGTAAATTTTTTACATCACACATAGAGCTAATGTGTTGATGATGTGGCAGATTCTGCTATTTTTTTTTTATGAAAGTTAGTTTAGGAATAAAGTGTGAAGAATTGTAAACATGAAAAGTCAAAGTGGAAAAGATTACAAATATGAAGCGCCAAATTGAGAAAATTAAATTTAAAGAATCAAAGTGAAAAATAGGTGAAATTTTAAAGAGATAAAGTGAAAAATAGGTGAAACTTTAAAGAGGTGAAGTGTGATTTATTTTTATTTTTATTTTGTTAAGTCTCTTTTTGGACCAATGAGGACTTGGCACGTGAAAAGCTTCTCAATCTTGCCTTCCTCTTTTTTTTCCCTAGCTTTTTCAAGACCAATTAGAGTTCAACTTTTGTCCACCAACTTTCATTTTATGGAATTAGTAATACTATAAATTTAGATTTAACTACTTAATATTTATTTAAAATTATTAAATTATGATTTATATTTATTCTACTTCTAGATCTCACATTACATAAATTTAATTATAACCCTATCATCTTATTTGAGATAAATTTAAAATAGATAAAATGAGATACATAGAAGGGTAATGCTATAGTGTGCAACTTACACCTTACACCTTTTTGTGTTCACTTACACCTTACACTTACACCTTTTTTACCTTGCACTTACACCTTTTGTGTAAGTGGCACATGGTGTGCAACTTATACATTTCATTTATACATTCCACTTACACTTACACCTACACCTTACACTTACACCTTTTGTGTGAGTGGCACATGGTGTTCAATCCATTTACACCTGTAGGTTGCACACCTAAGAAAACTCCATAGAATTCTTTATTAATTATTAAAGTGCCTGGGGAAACTACCCCTACCTTGCTGCTCTCTTTCGGCCATCCAAAAGCAAAGGCTTGTGGGCCTATTAGATTCTTTTTAATTTTTTTTTATTTTTTATTTTTTAATCTTTAGTTTACTTTTTCTTAATTTTTTCATTTTTTTTTAAATTTCTAGATTTTTGTATATTAAATGGATGGGAAAAAATAAATTTGACACAAATTATAAAAAAAAAAAAACTAAAGACAAAAAAATTAAATCTCAAATCACAAAGGGAAAAAGAAATCGCTAAGCGACAAATGTAACGAGTAATAGGTTATACATGCTGAAACTACAAAAAAAAATGCTACTAAAATTACCATCACAAAGAGTATTTAACCCTTTTTTCTTAAGAATTAAATTTGCAATTTCACACTATTATACAACTAATAAGCTAAAGGATGAAATTGGGCCTAGAATAACATGTTTTGCTAGATTACATTTTATTTTATTTTTCTCATTTACACTTCATTTGGATGGTGAGGTGAGGTGAGGAAAGAAATGATTGTAGTTTCTCACCTAGATGAGAAAAGAAAATAAATGATTATGATTTCTCATCATTTTATTTGGATGTTTAAAAGAGAAGATAATATGATTTTTCACCTATCTTGTTTGGATAGAGTAAATAAGGAAAAAGAAAAGAAAGTGTTGTATTTCATTTTACTAAAATAACCTTCTATATTAATAAGTTATATTTTTTTATAAGGATAATTTTGATGTTTTAGAAAACTTTCATTAATGTGATGTTTGGGTACATAACCTGTCTTGTTCTCCTTTAAATCGTGTTTATTTTACTCATGTTGGGGATGTCAGGAACTAATCTGAAGCCTCATTGGCCATTTAGGTCCATTGTTCTTGAAACCTTTCTCGGATTTACATCTCCAATTTTGTTCCAGAGTTGAGTTTTTCTTGTTTCGGAAGTGTAATTGGAGTTGAGGTGGTCATAGGCTTGTTGAGCTTGCAAAAATCTAGGCTGTAGCAAAACTGCACATGCAGGGTTTGGAGCCACACGTGTAGAAGGGGTACCGCACGTGCGGGAGGGTGAGCCACACGTGCAGAGAGAGGGAGTTGCTGGCTGTTGGGGACTGAAATAAACGCACGTGCAAAATGCCACACGTGTGAGATGGTGAGTCGCATATGCAGAGAGGTGGGGTTTATGTGAGGTTGGTTCCTGAAATAACTACACGTGTGGAGGTGAGTGCCGCAGGTGCGGGAGAGTACCCTCCGCACGTATGAGGAAGGTACCATACTCGCGAAAAATGCTGAATGTCCGAAAATTTTCCCTTTTCTTCTCTTTGGGTTGAGTGCATTTCATTTTAACTCATATCTCTTTCTCTCTCTCTCTCTCTCTAAAAACCTATATCCGCTCTCCTCTCTGCAAACACCCAACAACCGCATTAAACTCTTGATTTCTTTAAATTTATTGAAGATTTGACCCAATCTTCTCCATTAATATTGGACAGCTCCTCAAGGGCTATCTTTTGTGCGGGTTTTGACACCGTTGATTTCGGGATTTTTCTCATTTTTTTCTTCTCCAAATCTTGAGGTAGAGAGTTTCTTTGAATTATATATATGGATTTAGCATGTCTAGCTTATTTTGTTATGATTTTGATTAGAAGGTTTGAGGTTTAAAGTGTTGAGTCTTGTAAAATTGATGAAAACTAGTTTTTCTTAGGTTTTGGTTCAAATTAAGTTGAACTTGTGAACCTCTTGGGAGTGCATGGAATAGAAATGTCTTGAAAATGAATAAAAACCCTCCTTTGATTAAACTCTAATTTTTTTGGAAAAGTTGGGGAAAATGGATTTTGTGGGAATGTTAATCAAATTGTTGGAGATTTCCTTAAGTAAATGATGAAATTTTCACATGTGGTTATGTTGTTGGGGATATCCATGAGATGGATGAATGTTGTTATTTGAAAATCTTGGATAGCATGAATATATATATATATACACGCTTGGACTACGAAATGAAAAATGAATTTTGATTGGGAATATGAAATGGTGTCATATGTCACATGAATATGGATTTGGGTCGTGATGTTGAGAATTATTGGAATGATATAATAAAGATATACGAATAGAATTGAATCTCATTTCATAGATTTGCATAGCTTTGAATATTGTTTATTATGACTATATATGTTTGAAAATTTATCCTTTGTTTTGAGAAAACAATTGTTGCTCTTGAAATGTTTTGGGGTAAATACGTTTGGTAAGTCCGAATAAGGGGTGTAGTGGAAATGTTTAAATTGGCCTAAGTGATCGAGGTGAAAAACCAAAAACACGCACGAGGAGGTACCACATGCTTTTCAATTAAGAGTCGGTAAAGTGGCGATTTGGTAATACTTGTTATGCTTACTTGCAGATACCAACTTACGGATTACCTAAATCGTATTTACCACCCCATATTTAAAATTTTGGGAATTTATTGAAATGATGGACTTTCTTTAAAAGATCATTCCATATGATTTTCTCAACAGAACAAAACTTGTGGTTTTAATGCATGATATGGCATGACATGGCATTGCATTTATACATATATGAGACTGCTAAACATATATACTTTGTTAAGATCTCTCTCTACTAGGCTTTGTATTCACCCCTAGTGGATTTGTGTAGGAAATGATACGGTGATTCTGCCTAACTAAAGGCGTGGAAAGTATTTGTAAAGCATGACCCTATTTTATTTTGTTGACTATTTTGTGACAAACCAAGGGCTTTAATTATATGGGTTTGATAACCAATTTTTGTATAACCGGATTTAAGTCTTAGAACTTATACCCCTTGGGGCATTTCTTTTGTTGATATAATTTTTTCTTGTTTAATTGTCACACATGCTATGGATTCAACTTTGGGAAAGATTGAATATGTATTGCATGTAGACCCTTCTTTTTGTAAATCTCTCTCATGAATGGTATATAGATATAAAGATTTGATCACTTGGATTGAGATTATTGAGTTCGAATGGAATAATTAGACTTAACCTTGTTAATTATTTAGGAGTGTTACAATTAAACCCAATTCCTTTCTCATCAAATCTCACCACTTTTAGTGAGAAACAAAATATAGATTTGGTGAGAATCATTTTCTTACCATCTCTCATCATTTCTTACCATTTCTCACATACTTTTACATCCAAACAAGTGATGGAGTTTTCTATTCTCACAATTTTTTTCCTTTTCTCACCAAACCCCTCCATCCAAAGAAGTGTTATTTTTGGACCAATGACGACTTGGCACGTTGCAAAACTTTCCATAGAAATTTTGGTGACCATCCTTCTATGGAAAGCTTTCCAATTTCTAAAAATCATGTTACATTACCTATACAGTGGTCTAAATCAGTGATGTAATGAAAATTTTTACTGTTGAAACACGATAACTTAGGATTGATAGATAATTAAGAAATAAAAATTAACTCACTTAATATAAATTATGATTTTTTATTTGTCAAAATATCACATAGGCCCTGTTTGGAAAGGGTTATTAATAGGCTAAAATAGTTAATAAAACAAAATGTCACATCTAACTCATAATTATTTTATTTTGTCTCTCTTACAACCATAAAATTAACTACAAAATAACCAACTATCTTTTCACATATAACTTTTTTAGCTAATAGTTAAAAAAACTAAAAAAATCAACTAAATAACCAATTTCCCAAATAGACAGAGCGTTATACATGTAGTTCGGCTCAAGACCAACTATTCCAATTTTTGTTCTCCAACTTCTCTCACTTTAATTTGAATTAAATGATGCGTTTGTTTCAATAGAAATTATTTTTCAAAATATGTTATCCTCATTTTCAAAAAAAACGAAACAACAAAGAACTTTTTTTGTGGCCAACGAAAAATAAGTTTGTTGGACATTATTTTTTATTTTTAAAAGGTCAAACTCCTTTCTACTTTTAAAGGTGAAAAACGTTATTTGAACTCAATGCTACCATGTTACCACAACTCACTACTGCAACCACCTCCTCCATCACTTCACCACCACCCTCTACCACCTTATCATCATCGCTAACACTATGACTAATATATCAATTTTACAGTTGCAACTAAATATATGAAAATGTTTTCTATAAAAAATGCTTTCCATTAAAAAAGTATTTTCTTGCCGAAACAAACAAAGCGAAAGTGCCTAGGAACCTTTACCATCACAATATTATTCACACAACGTATGTGTGAATAATATATATTTTCTGATTGGTGTAAGATAATAGAACTTATCATTTTATATAGAATCAATACATTTTTAAATATATTTGTATTTTTGAATCAATCATATTTTGTGTATTATTCACGCGTTAAAAAATATGTGAATAAATTTATTTTTTACTTTCTTATGTGGGGGTGTTGGGATGATGTCTTAGATTAAGCTATAATAAATTTTAACACGTGACAAAAACTAATAATAATAATTTTCCCCAATCAAAGGCCATTTAGGCATAAACTACTACATATATAGGCTTTGGTTACTATCAAATTGTCATATCAATTTGAGAGAGTGTTTGGGCATAATAGAACCATTTTGAAACCAATTTCGGTCATCTAAACCGTATATTTTTTAGGACTCATTGAATAAAATATTTATGCAAAAAATCAAATGATTTGACATTAGTAACTGTATGTTTGAATTATATTTATTTTTTAAAAAATAGATGTCAAATATAATTTTAAGAATAGACATCAATTTTTTATAATACAAATTTGATTCAAACATATACTGATATCCGATCATCTTTATTTTTTGCATGCATATTCTAATCAATAAGTTTTAAAAAGTGAACGACTTAGATAACTGAAGTCGGTCTCAAAATAGATCAGCAAGCCAAAAAAAACGCTCTCATTTTTTCTTTTTTAAAAGTCAAAAAATTAAAAAAACCCATTTTAAACGAGATTTTTAATCCCAAGCTAAAATAATCAAAAAAATCAACTCACTTCTCAAACGAAACCTACGTTATTTTATTGGACTCTATTTCCCCTTTTCTCTCTCTCTCTGTTTTTCCCCTATTTTTTTCGACTAATAAGGACTTGGCACGTGAGAAGCTTCTCATGACCTTCCTCTATTTTTATTTTTTTCCTAGCTTTTTCAAGACTAATTAGATTTCAATTGTTTTTTTTTTTGTTGAAAGAATTAGATTTCAATTGTTGTTCTTCCACTTTCACTTTAATTATTATAGTGCCTAAGGAACCACTCCCTCGCTTCTCTTTTTGGCCATCCAAAAAGCAAAGGCGTGTGGGCCTAGAATATTAGAATATGTATCACTAAAAAAAATTAAAAAATCAATTAAAGAGCAAAAATTTTTTAAAAAATGTCACTTTTTTAATTGGATTCCAAACCACACCTAACAAATGGCAAACAGAAGTATCAAACCTTTTTTTTTTAAAAAAAATTATTATTTTTTTAAATCAAACTAACAATTTACATTACAAAGTGATGCTACACTACATATATTAATTTTTTTCTTGTTCTTATTTTTCCAATTTTCAATTCTTTTTGGACCAACGACAACTTGTTACGTGGCAAAGCTTCCAATGAAAACTTTGGTGACCTTCCTCTTTTCTCGTTATTAAAGTAATCTCATAAAATCATATAACATTACTTATGTAATAATCTGAACCAATGATATAATAGAAAATTGTGTTCTTAAAATATGATAATTTACCGTTGTTAAGTAGTTTGGAAATAAGGAATAATCTGATTAATATAAATTATAATTTTTTAATTGTCAAAATATCACAAAATACAATTTTGGAAAAATTAGGAAATTTTTTTAAAGATTTGAGCCTTGTAACAAAATAAGTTCTAAATTTTTAATTTTATCAATTTAAAACTTAAGTTTTTAATTTATTTTTAATCTAAACCATTGTTCTATTTTTATTAATTAAAATCAATAAAAAATATTTTTTAATAATTAAAATAGATAAAAAGAGTATTTTAGACATTTTATATATACAGTTTAATAACTAAAATATTTTTTTTTGTCGATTTTACTTATCAAAAGAAGGCGAACACTTGTATTAAAAATAAATCAAAATACTATTATTTAAATTGATAAAACTAAAAATTAAAAATTTATAATGTTAAGACTAAATTTTTAAGTTTTTTTTTTTTTGTAATTATAAATTGTCTTTAAAATTTCTACTAAATAATTCTTCCTTTCCTCGTAGCTTTAACTTAGGTCAAGTTTGGCATAATCTAAATAATACAAAAAGTCAAAAAGTCACTATCCTATTTAAGTCACATCATCTTATTTAAATCAAATCACCTTTCTAACACATCACATCAAACCCAATCCAAACCCAACCCATATAAGCTAATAAGTCAAAAAATACACTTTTTTAGAACATCCCAATTACACTTGAAGTCAAGACTTTTTAATAATAAAGTCTTTGCTTTTTTTGTCTGTTACAAACCAAAGGGAGCTTCTATTTACCCATCCACCTTCCCCTCTTTGCAGACACTTCATAAAAATTATTTTTATTATAAATTTTTTTTTAAGTGAAATTATTATTATAGACATCAAATAAATACATTCGGAAGTCTACTTCCGTACCAATTGCTTATTTTCGGAAGTCTACTTCCGAACTAATTGTTTATTTTCGGAAAGTTACTTCCGAACCAATTGCTTATTTTCAAAAATCTACTTTCGAACCAATTATTTATTAAAAAAGATGTGTAAAGAGGGAAATATGTGTGTGTAAATAGAAGCTCCCCAAAAGAAAAGCTGTCTCTCTGTACACTTATACACTTAAGACCCAAATGCCCCTCTTGGTGCTTATGTAACCATTGAAGAAGAAGCTGCTCTCTAAGGGCATGTTTGATTGGGTGGATTAGAGCATGTGATTGAAATTATTAATTCGTGGGCCCAATTATGCTATGTTTGTTTTAACATTTTGGTTTAAGATTATTAATCCAATGGATAATTAATCTAACAAATTCGTAGGATTATTAGTAATGGGGGTAGAGGTGGGATTATTAATCCAATGGATATTAATCTAATTGGATAGTGAATACCACACTAATTTAATAGGATTATTAATACATCACTATTAATTTTGTGAATCAAAGATGACCTAAAAGTCTAGTTCACTTGGAGGAGTCCTCAATTTTTTTAGATATTTCAATCATTAAAATTAATAAAAATAATATTTTAGACATTTAATAAAAATAAATAAATAGTTTAGATTAAAAATAAATCAAAATATTAAAATTTAAATTGATAAAACTAAAAATTAAAAATTTTAGTTTTTATTTTTATTATTTTATTATAATTTGTCTCTAAAATTTCTAATAATTCTTCCTTTCCTCGTAGCTTTAACTTTACACTCGAAGGCTATCTTCTTTGATTTTTTGTCTTTTGAAAACCAAAAGCTGTCTCTCTGTTTCGCATTTTTTCTCAGGCAAAGACCCTTCATCTAGTGAGCTTCGCATTGTCTTCTTGAGTTGAAACACTTGAAAGGGTTAGGCTCTCCTCACTTGTACACTCAAAACCCAAATGCCCCTCTTGGTGCTTCCGTGATCATTGAAGAAGAAGCAGCTCTCTTGAAGTCTAGTTCACTTGGAGGACTTCTCTATTTTTTGGGGGTAAAACTCAATCCTCTCATTTCATCTCTTTTGATTTTGTGGTAAAAATTAAAGGGTAGGATTTTCTAAAGTAAACATGTTTACGCTGTATTTGGTTGGGAGATTTGGAAAGTGATTTGGAAAGGGCAAGGGAAAAGGGGTGTGAAATTAGGTAAAATGTAGGTATGTTTTAAAAGTATTTTGTTATTTTGTTCTTGGATGAGGAATTTTGTGATGTTCCATGTATGTATTTTATTTTCACTATTAGGTAATTTTAAAAAATCATGAAAATGGGATGTTTGGTGCTACTACTTGTTAGATGCCATGCCTAGGGTGTTTTATCTTCAAAGTCTTTGAAAAAAGGAGTACTCAAAATTAATTTATCTTGAATGGAATGTTAGAGTATGGTTGATTATCATAATCACCATGCGGATCGTAAGATCTTACAATTGTATCATCCCAATTGGGCCAAACAACCCGGATCTCATTAGGATCTTAAATTGTATAACCCCAATTGAGCCAAACAATCCGGATGACATTAGGATCTTAAATTTTGTAAAATCATACTACAATCATGATTCTACTACGATCCCATTACAACCAAAAAAAATTGTTGGTATTTATTACTTACATATGTATGTCTATATGAAAAATTCTGCCATAAATCCCTCTTGAAGCATCTCCTCTAATAAATGTTAGCATAGAAGATGCCTTATATCAAATTATCATTTTTCGTTAATGATTTTAAAATTATTTTACATACATTATTATTACAGATAATTTTTCATTTTATTTTGCATTAAAATTAGAATCTTACAATTCTCGAATTTGATTCTATGATCCGATCCATGACTTTCTCCCAAAGATCCCACATAGGATCCCAATTTTAACAACCTTGTGTTAGATGGTTGTTAAGATCGATATTCTACATAGGATCGGTGTGAGGGTATTGTGGATTGGATTGGATCGGCTCATAGGATTGGATGATCTTCGGGTCGTAGGATTGGATTGAAGATCATAAGATTGTACCTCCTATTAAAAATAAGGTAAAAATACAAATAAGGATGATACATATTAAAAATAAGGTGAAAAATCACAAGTCCTACACTATCCCACACGATCCTACTTGCAATCCTACTATAACACTGATTTGGATCGTTTTGACAATATAGAATTGTACGATCCTGCGATCTACATTGCTATTTTGATAACCATGATGTAAAATGAAAATTTTGAGGTATTAGGTGTTTTATGCCATGTTATTGAAATGTATAATTTTTCTATACATTTTGGTAGATTAGGGCTTTATTTTTAAAGCCATGTACCTTTGAAACTTTATTTTAGATAAATTTTGTAAAGTATTTGATTTATGATTAGAGGTGTAAGTTCACATGATTAATATGCTTTGGATGATATTTTGGGAGATTGGATGTCAAGTAAGTGACATTTTTATTGAAAATAATGAAGTATATGAATTAGTGCTTGTCTATGTGCTCACATGCTTTATAATTTTCTAAAATGATTTTGAAAGTGAATGCTTAGGGTAGGCTTTATTTTAATGCTTATGTTTTGTTTGGGAAAAGATGAATTTTATTATGAAATTTTAAAAGTTGGAAACATTGTCAACATGTTTAGATGATTGTCAAATAAAATGGAATTTGAATCATGATTAAATAACAAGTTTGCAAGTTTCAAAACTGGAACCGTATTCTGGGTTATTAAACCCTAACGTAATCATGAACTTCTTCAATTGGTTTGGCTTTTTAGGTACTGACTTGCCTTGTTTTAGTTCATCTCATTAGGTTTAGACATCCGGGGTGTGACATAATATGTGATATAATTAACAATGCAAAAATAGCACATGCTACTAAAAGGACTATTAGTTACAGAAAAATATATTTTTTGCACAATTGAGGAACAAATAGTTTAACCCTCATGAAATAAAGTTTATTACTGGAACTCTAATGCCAAAGATAACTGTTGCACATAGGTCTCCAGGTGTTTAGAAAGAGAATGATGCTTTGATTTCAAAAAAGAAAAGAAAAAAAGATCGACAACCTTTAACTAAAATTTCATAAAAATAAACCAAACAATAAATTATATAACATCAATTTTTAAAAATGAGACAACTACAAAACCCAAATTGTATTCACGAGTCAAATTTAACTATTATCATCTGTTGGATTAAAAATGGAAACTTGATGGATATCAATTCTGAAAAGAGGCAAAACAACTGGAATGGAGAGAATTTCACAGTTGAACACATTTTAGCTGATGTGGCATTTACTCAGTGGTAAACCATAAACAAAGGAAAATGCATAACATTAATTTTTTTAATAAATTTTTTAACCTAATACTAATTCGGTACTTTATTTTTTAATCAAATTTTAGGAGACCATATAGCGCCAATTTTGCATACCTTTACTAAGGAAAATGCATGTCCAGTCAAACTTAATAGAATTTTTAGTTGTTATATATATGTTAGGATCTTGCTGCAATATATTTCATGGTGAACTTCATTACATTTTGTTTTGTATTGTTAAAACAGCCATGGAAGCACTCACCATATCACTTTCTGTTCCAACTGCAAATGAAGTCGACTCAGCGATCTTAGGGTGTACAAGGTAAGTTAGTACAAAAATATTGGGTTAGGAAGTATTCTTATGTGGTCTTTATTTATTTATTTATTTGTGTAGTTTTATGTTTACAACTTATCTATGAAGGGCAAAATAATATTCATCAATGTTCTTTCTCTACTTATTAATCCACATTTGTCGTGCTCAGTGTTTCATTTTTATCCCATGTTTGGATAAAGAGGGTTGTGTAGCTTGAAAATCCTTGAATATGCGAATAACTGCTAGGGTCTTACATATAAATAGGGCTACAAACGAATCAAGCAGTTAATGAATAGCTCAAGCATGGGTCATTTAAAGCTCTTTTGAATATAGCTCATTTACCAAATGAATAAGTTCGAGCAAAATTTTTAGGTTCATTTATTAATCAAGTTGAGCTTGAGTAGACCAAAACTTGCCTAATGTAGGCTCGTGAACACAAATGCTATATTAATTAACATTCATTTTTAATAATATATTTTATTAATTTAATTTATTTCGGTATTTATGTTTGGAGTTTTTGCTATTACTTACATTTTTGCACATAATCTTCTTTTTTTCTCTTAATTTGCATGTTAATTTAAGTTTTAATTTTCTTTCAATGCTCAAGCTTGACCTTGGCTCTTTTAAGTAATTGAGTTGACTCGAGCCGAGCTTGAGTTTCACAAATACTAGATGAGTCACGCTCGAGCTCGATTTTTTAAGCTCCACTTAAGCTCAACTCGAACTCGAGCTTAACAAATTTTCAACAAGCCAAGATCCAACATCCCAAAGCTCGGCTCAATCCATTTGCATTCCTATTTGTAGGGAACTCATTGCTCCTTTCTTTAAGCGTTTCAAAAAATGGGCAAGGGGCACCACATCAGCGCTTGAGTGCAGTAAAAAGAAGGCAAGGGTTTTTACTAAACTAGCACAGGTAAAGAAATTAGTCTAGGATTGTAGGTATAGATTAGCAATGTTGAATATACGAACACTAATAGGTAAAACTATGAAATTAGTAAATATTATGATTAGAAAAAAAGAATATAGGATGTTTACAAGAAACTAAATTGTAACAATGTAGTAATGATGTAGAAGAAAAGGTTAATGAAATTTGTGTATAAAATTTACTAGGTGTGAAATCGGTCCGGTTTTGCATTTTTTTGGATAGAACGGGTAAAATCGGTTTTCTACACTTACGGCACCGAATAGACCGACCAGAACAGGTAAACCGGACTAGACCAGTATATTCGGTTTCGGTTTGGTTCGCTGTGGTTTACCGGTTTGGGCATTTGTTTAAAAAAAAAATTAATTACCTTTATTTTTTTTTTAATAAAAAAGATCAATCTAATTAAGATATTAGGTAACAAACAACAACGTAATTGCACCAAGACTAATTTATCAAATATCAAATTCAACAATAGTAAGAGGCGATGCTTGTATATTATTTGAATATTCAGTAAATTCGGCATAATGGTAAATTCGATTTGGTTCGGTTTGGTGTGAAATCTCCAAAATCAAACACTGAACCGAATTTCGGGAAAAAAAATCTCAACACAGACTGACTGTTTGGCGGTGCAGAAAACAGGCCGAAAATCGGTCGGTTTGTTCGGTGTAGGTGGTTTTTCTTTCACCCCTAAAATTTGCCATACTGGAAATGATAGAGATAGAAATGACATAGTAATAATTGTAATAAAGCATCTCAAAGATAGGTAGAAAAAATATTGTTTTTATAGAATGTGCAAAATTGGAAAACAAATGGTGAAATCTAAAAAGTGAGGAATTAGAATTATTAAAGGATAAAATGTTGAAAGAAGCAACATAAAGTTTGGAAGGTGATATGCTTAAATTTTGCTTAGTGCTTGACCCAAAGTGCCAATTGGGTTGTGTATCCTCGAAGACAAGCTTGTTCCTAACATTCTGAATTGTCCACAAAATTGTAGATGCAATCACTTCCCATATAGCACTAACCTTTCTAACACTACCATCATCCAAAGAACACTCAATTTGACACAGAGAAATTAAACAAAGTAGGGCACCTACCTTCCATTGCAATGATATCTTTCTAGATCCTGAATGAATTGTATGAAGATGTGCCAAAAGGAAGCCAGGATTCATTCACATTGCCTGATTTGCTGCAGATAATTCTCTTCAAAAGAGCATTCCTTTGTGTGCCAAATCTCCACCACCATATCATCAAAAAGACATTCAATTCATTTTCCTGGTTTTTCTGATTCCCAATCCTCCAACCTCTTTACTTTCAATAACACTTACCCATTTGTGGTATACATATGTGATCATCATGGCATTAGTGCCCCCTTTAATGCAAGTGTTACAATATAGCAAAGGGAGAGAAACAAAGTATTATAATATACCAAAGAGAGTGAAATAGAAGAGTTCTGGAGAGAATAGAATATCAGTACATGATCTAGGCTTTCTTCTAGTTGTACTCTAGCGCTTCATGATTTTAGGCTTGTTATCTTTTTCAGTAGTTCACATATTTTACTTATATATATATACACAACTTTTTATACATTCAGAGAATACAAGACATGTTTCGGATTGTGATTTTGTTTTGCACTAGTTGATTTGGGTTCCCCTGCCTAGTTCAGATATGAATGCATCTGATCTTAATCCTATCTATCATATGACACCTCGTGTAGTTTTTTGCTATCTGACGCTGGATCAAAAGTCGGTTCACTTCCATTGATTTCAAGCGTTGATGCTGTTGAAGGAATGACTTTTACAAAAGCTTTTGAATTGATGAACACAGTCAAACCCATTCAGGTGCTTTATTCTGCTTATAATCAGTATTTTGAAATAATTGTTCTTCTCTTGCACTTGGACAAGATCCATTTCCCACTTGGACAAGACATTATTTATTTAGTTATTTTTTTGATAAATCACTTGGACAAGACATTATGCTTTCAATGATGAGTAGCAATTAATGGTCCTGTTTGGTGTAGCTGTTAAAATAGATTATAAATTATACCTTAACAGATTATAGATTATGACTTTAATCAGAAGCTGTTAATTTGTTTGGTATAGTTGTTAGATTATAGATTTAAGTTGCTGAGTAGTGTTTATTAAATAAGCTGTGAAGTAACTTTTTCAATTAATTTTTATTTTTTATTATTCACTATTTGTCTACATTTCTCATAAAAAATAATAATAATATTCTAGAGTCCATTTAGGTCTTTTTCTATTTTTAAAAAAATAAAAAATAAAAAAAAATCTAAGAGTATAACCGTGAATTAACATGTCCACAGAAGAAACTGATAATCAAAAGCAAGGGGTGAGCAGTTTCTCAGAATCAACTTTTTTGACTTAAAATAAATTGTTAGAATCAGAAGCTGTTTGAAATAAGTTTAACCAAACAGTTCAAAATAACTTTTTAAAAGCTAGAAGCCATAAATAGGCTCAAAAAAGCCACACCTACAACACCCCCAAATGATATGAGGTACACTCACAACCAAGGTTTTAAATAACGCAACCAAGGTATTGGATGATGTAGCTGTAAAATTTTAAAATCATCAGCTGTGAAAAGAACTGCATAGAATTGAACCGACCTAACATATCATCTCTGAATCAGGTCATGAATCAGCTATGAAGCGATATATATCGGGAACCGGTCAATATGCATGCGATTTTTGTTCCCACTGGTATACCAGAGTGTATCGGTATTAAAGGCCAAAAAAACATCGTATTGGCTGGTATTGGTATATATCATTCGATATTTAGAATCATGTTCACGACATGCTCCAAAGTGATCATTGTTGAATCCCTTTGAATCATTTATATGGCCAACTTGCCTATCTTTTTCTTGAAAAAAAGTATGATTTCGGTTTGAATAGAAAGAATAAAAGACTCCTAATAAATCACCCACAAAGAACATAAGGAATATTATTTGCTAATCTTTTGAATTAGTTAATCACGTGACAAGGAGTCTAAAGTTTTAAGTAGTTATTGTCATGAAAATTATTTTTATCAATTTATGTCCTCTAAATCTATTGGGCCCACTTTGTCTGTAGGCTTTGGTCAAGAGTTTGGTAACTAAACCACAGATGTGGGATGTTTTTATAAACAGTGATGAAGTTAAGGCATTCAGGCGGCAGCTGCAGACAGGTTCACAAATGCATTTATTTATTAATGAAATTTAAAATATTGGTAATGTTAGGATAACCATATTTTCTTATCACAATTGGTTTACCATCTTATTTGTCAACATTGTAGTAGTTTAATGGATTCCACCACTCATGTTTATTACCAATGCAATATTAACACATGAGATGTTAAGCAAAACATGATACAAAAATAGTCATCATAGTATTATTGTTAAAATAATTGTACATCTTTCATAATACTAATTTTATATTAATCACATTTAAGTTTAGTTTAATTTAATATTAATCATGTTCACAAAACCTAGGTTGATCGATAGAAATCCAACCTTAAACTGATCCTACATGTCTGAGACCTTTACTATATATCATGCTAACATGAATTTTTGCTTTGATTATATTTTGTTTTCTCCAAAGTGGTTGATTAATTTTGCTCATTGGTCTCATATATTCGTCTCTAGTAAAGTGATATGATTACATTGGTCTTACTGTTGGGAGTGCAACTTGTCTTCTCCTATACCTCTTCTACCAATTGTAAAAAAAAAAAATATGTAAAACATCACGGACTGGAACATAATGAAGAGGGCTTATTTATCTTTATTTCTTCATTAGTATGTATGAATGATGTTTCTTAAAATGTGAGAGAGAGAGAGAGAGAGAAGCTAAATTTTCCTTTCTTATTGCCTGGATTAATGCTACCCTTAACATATTTTTTATTATAATTTGTTTATTGTTTGACACGGTAGACACATAATGATTGAATATTAATCAAATTATTGTGAGACTCATTGGAATAGTGATTGTAAGTGTGCCACATCGTATGGTAATCACAATATAGTAAAAAATATGGGTATGTTTGGTTTGAGTTTGGGAGATGAGTTTGGGAAATAAAAAGTACGAAAAGTTGTTTGGTTTGGTTTTTTTGGAAAAATGTTTTGGAAAATTATTTTGAGAGAGAGTTTTGGAAAAAGTGATTGATTTGATGTGTATGAGAGATTTGTTTGGAAAACTTGTTTGGTTTACAAGTTTTGGGAAATTTTTTTGAGAAAATTTGTTTGGTTTGAGTTTTTCTGAAAACTCATTTGTAGAGAAATTTTTCCAAAAATTTTTGGGAAATTCAAACCAAACGAACCCAATAATTCTAATATTATTTATTATTTAATGAAAATGTGGACGAGTTTGTGTCTAATAAAGTTTGTGGTGTAGATTCGAATTTAGTGTAATGAAATCACATCTAAAATAAATTTAGTCCGCGTTTCAAAAAATATATTTTTGACATTTTTTTTAGTAAGTAATTTTTTTTGGGCTACGTAATATTATTGTTCAAAAATATCATAAGACAAGATAATGAATATATTATCTCACCTATTTAGGTGCCAAAGGACCAGAGGCAATAACGAGCAGCAACCCGCCGACGCAGGGCATTAGCTACAGTCAGCAACAGTTGTCAGGTCTCTTTGATTCATTGTATTCACTTTTATGATTTTAAATATCAATCAATATGTATTATATCAACTTATACATATCAGTTTTATGATTTTAAATATCACTCATTGCCCTTGTAGTTTGCCTCTTCTATAAATTTGGTCTTTGTAATTCTAATTGCATTGATTTTTACCTTGACTTTGTCACATTATGTCAATTTAGTCCAATTCATAACAATATTTAGAAATTGGACTGAAATCAAAGAGTAAAATAGTCAATTCACTCTCATCAGAATGATGGAGGGGTTGGCATCCAATTTGAAATGGTCCATTTCTTTTTGGAACGGACAATTTTGCTCTAGATGTCTATTCAATTTCTTAACGAATATTATCAATTGGACTAAATTGATACAATCTGAAAAATTGCAGGGATAATATGTATAATTTGTCCTAAAAATTATATGCATGTAGACTAGAAAACTGTGATGGTCCACATCTAAAATAAATCTAATCTATATATCTAAATTTTTTGGTTTTTAAGTATTTTTTGGGCTATGTAAATATTATTATTACAAAAATATCATTAGAAAAGGTAGTGAATATATTATCTCACCTCTTCCGGTGCCAACATCGTAGTGACAAAACTCAACACCAACCAGCAGACGCATAACAGTCTCTCGAGTCAGCAATGGTCATCAGATCTTTCTAACTTCATTGTATTTCCTATGAGTTTAAGTATTTGAACGATGTCTTATATTGGTTGATACATGTTGATCTTCTTGTTTCTCAATTTGATACATTCCAATATATATATGGTAGTAATAAAAATTACGGCGAAATCCAATTTACCCTCTTATGGTTTGGCCCCATAGCATTTATTGCCTAATCTTTCAAAAATAGCCAAAGATCTCCCATGCTGTTTAATTACATTTTTCATCCAAATTTGATTGAAATTTTCATACACGCGCCAATTTTGAGAGTTGGAATGATTTTTCATTTAAATGAAATTCAAATAATGTTGTAAAATGACATTTTTACCCATGTATTTGCATAATGAAATTTTTGCCCTGGTTGTCATTGTCTTCTCCATACCCGACAAACCCTAACAACTAGCCTTTCCCTATGATCCCTGCTCTAGCCTTGATCCCCTCTCCCAATTCTGACCTCCCCTATGATCCCCCTCTCCCCTCCCCAGCCCCCTCGTCATGATCCTCCCCAAACATGTTTTTCTTTGGGTTTTCTTTTGTGTTTAGTCAACATTTTGCATAATTTAGTCTTTAAAAAAAAAAATAAAAAAAATAAAAAATAGAAAGTAAGATGAACTAAAAAAATTGACTTACATATGAAAAAAGTTAACTAAAGGCAAAAGAAAATTTGTCTAAAAATAGTTTTTGAAAAATCAAATCAAATAAAACATCCATTTTGAAGTAATTTTTTGGGCTATGCAATATTATTTTTTCAAAAATATTATTAAAAAATGTAGTGAATATATTATCTCATGTCTTCAGGTGCCAACAACATAGTGAGAAACCCAAGCATCAGCCCTCAGATGCACAATACCTTCTGCTGTCAACAACAATCATCAGGTCTTTCTAACTTAATTGTATTTCCTATGATTTTAAATATTGAATGATGTGTATTATATCGGTTCATACATGTTGATTTTTTTGTTTCTCGATATTGATACATTGTAGTATACCAATTGATACATTTAGATTTTTTGATTTCTCAATATTGATATGGTGATTATAAAAATTAGGGCAAAATTCAATTTAAACCCATGTGGTCTGGCCTTGTAGCACTTTACCTTTTTATCATTCAAGGGAAGCCAAAGATCTCCCTTGTAACGCCCTCAAATTAAACCCATAAGTCAACCAATAAAAGCATGCTTAGACATAAGAAGATAAAGCATAATTGTATTCCATCAGAGTAATCCTTACAAAATGTATTACATGTTGACAGCAAAGTAAATGCCCTAAAGACTTACAACTTTTCAAGTCAACACTTGGTTACAAAAAGGAGCACTAGCTCTATACAAAGAAAGCCCTTGGCTTGATATACATGTAATACAATCCAAAACATTAAAACGGTCCAACAGTCCCAAGCCTTCCAAGCTACGCCACTTGAAAGTGGCATGCTACCTGTACCTGAAAGTGATGTCCCATAAAGGGTGAGCCAACGCCCAGTAGAGATATGCTAAACACAATATGAACAGTGACTAAGACATTAGCAACTGATAAATGTATGACTCACATAACCCAATTCATATACCACTTTCTTTATATGACCACAGTGTCCATATTTCATTTCATTTTCCATTTCTTGTCAAATTCACAATTCACAACAACGGCTCAGAACCTGGCCAACAATTTACATGATATAGTGACTCATATTAAACATTTCTCATTTCACAATAGATAAGCATACTAGCTATATCAACATCACAACAGATAAGCATACAAGCTGTATCCACACTTCAATAGATAAGCATATGAGCTATATCAACACTTCCATAGATAAGCATATGAGCTATATCAACACATTAACTGACAAGCATATGAGCTGTATCAGCGGAGTCCATCCCCTATCTCCTCCCAAACAACATCCAGTTTAGAAGTCCATCCCCTATCTTCCCCTAAACCGTGGTGTACATCCCCTATCTCCTCCCACACACACAACGTATATACACTTAGGTCATTTACACAATCAATCAATACATAACGTTAATGTATTCTATCAACCGTCATACTCTATGACACATCCAATTGATTAGTTTTAGTTTGCCTAATCATCATGCATTGTCTACAACAATCATAGCTACCCTCCACCGGTAGCCCAAAGCAATTATTTCTAGACAGATAATAAAGGCTCCAACAGATATAATATCAATGTTTTCAAAAGTGAACGATTAATAAATCCAACTTCACTAATCCATGTCATAATAAGCCAATTTCATTATATTCAATTCAATTTCATAAATCCATAACTTTCCGAAATTAATTATACCAATTAATTTATATACAAATTAGGGTTTTCTTCCCATTTTCCAATAATAACCCAATGGTCTATATCTCAACAACCAACAACAATATCATTATTTTGAAACCCAAAGTACATATTTTAGAATCAAAACAACAAAACCCTCTTTTAACATTTTCAAACCCTAACTTCCCAAAATCAACCATTTAACAAAATGCCCAAAAATCTAGGTCAAAACCCATAGTAGTGAGTAGGAATCCCTACCTCAAAAGATGAAACCCAACGAAGGAGATGACGAAAATGAAGATGCTCCAAATCCCGAAATTTTTGGATCAAAGTGTAGCCCTCGACGATCAACACTTTTTTTTTACAAAGGCCAAAGGGTGAGAGATTACCCTAGCTAGATCAACACTTAGAGAGAAGTCAAGGTTTTAGAGAGAGAAGCTCTCAAATGGCGTTTTTGCAAAGTAAGAGAGAGTGAGGATGTAAAAAGTGATTTAGAAATGCCCAACTGCCTTCTGATATACGACATTCCCGCTCGAGCGTCGAACAGGACGCTCGAGCGTCAAGAACAAAAAAACTAGGTCCGCTCGAGCGCAAGAAGTCCCGCTCGAGCGCCAAAACACAAGAATAAAGTACATCCGCTAGAGCGAAAAACGCCGAAAGCGTAGATTTTCCTCCGTAACTTACACCAAGAATGTACTACCCGCTCGAGCGCCAACAAGCCCGCTCGAGCGCGACCCGCTCGAGCGCAGGAAATCCGCTCGAGCGTAGAAATCACCCCTGCAGAAGTTTTGCAGAGCACGAAAATACTAGGAGTGTGCAATCTCCACTCGAGCGCTAGACGACCCGCTCGAGCGGAACGACCAAAAACCTGGCAACTAGAATTTAGACCTAGTCTCAACCCACCTGCTCGAAACATGCCCAACACATCCTAAAACTCAAACGTAAAGAATTAAAGGATGACAACAAGGTATACAACCACCAACTCCACAGAACCAAAGTCCGGAATACAACAAATACAGAAAGGAAAAACCGGGATCGCTATATCCCTTATGATTTTGGACAAAAGTGAAACTGTTACATTTTTCATCCAAATTGATTGAAATTGTCATAAATGCGCAAATTTCGAGAGTTGGAATGATTTTTCATTTTTAAATGAAATTCGAATAGTGTTGTAAAACGACATTTTTACCTTGTGTTTGCATTAGGAATTTTTGCCCGTCATTGTCTTCTTCTCCATACCCTACAACCATATCTCTAACAGCCAACGCTCTATGTTGCACCTATTCCCTCCCCAGCCCTACCGCCAAGCTTAGCCCTGACCTCGACTTCCATTTCTGACGTCCCCTGTGACCCCCCTCTCCCCTCCCCAACCCCTTGTCGTGATCCCGTCCGCTATGAACCCCTCCCCGCAGCCCCCAACCATGACTTCCTCTCCCATTCTCATCCTCCACTGTATATGATTGTCTGTGTGTTTTTTATGTGTGTATATGGTTAAATTAAAGTTTTGGTTAACAATTTTAGAAAAAAGGTTAAATAAATTGGATTTAGTGTTAAATAATTGGTTTAATTTAGAAATTATATTTAAAGTTTAGGTTCATTGCCCTTGTAGTTTGCATCTTATATCAATTTCGTCATTGTAATTGTAATTGCATCGATTTTACATTTACTTTATCACATTATGTCAATTTAGTTGAATTAATAACAATATTTAGAAATTAGATTGAAATCAAAGAGTAAAATATTTTATTTACTCTCATCAAAATGATTGAGGGATTGGATTTATCAAAAAAAAAAAAAAAATGATTGAGGGATTGGCATCCAATTTGAAATGGTCCGTTCTTTTTCAACAGATTATTTTGCTCTTGATATCTTTCCAATTTTTTTACAAATATTATCAATTAGACTAAATTAATATAATTTGAAAAATTACGGGGAACATCGTGTATAATTTGGCCTAAAAATTATATGCATATAAGAAAAGTGTGATAGGTCACATCTAAAATGAATCTAGTCTATACATCTAAAAATTGTTTTGATTAATTTTTGAGCTATGCAAAATTATTGTTACAAAAATATCATTAGAGAAGGTAGTGAATACATTGTCTCACCTCTTTAGGTGCCAATAACATAGTGACAAATTCGAATAGCAACTTGCAAACACACAACCGCTTCTCTAGTCAGCAACAGTCATTGTTTTTCTAACTTCATTGTATTTCCTATGATTTTAAATATCAATTTGTACATTATTATTATTATTATTATTATTATTATTATTATTATTATTATGATTATTATTATTTTTAATATATTTTTGTGTTTGTCGATATTGGTACATTCTAGTATACCAATTGATGTGTTTAGATTTTTTGATTTCTCAATATTCATAAATTTCGGTATATATATGGCGGCAATAAAAATTAAGGAAAAATCCAATTTACCCCTTTGTGGTTTGGCCCCATAGCATTTTACCCCACTTATAGTTCAAAAATAGGTAAAAATCTTCCTTATGGTTTTGGATTAAAGTGAAACGGCTACATTTTTTTCCCCCAAATTGACTAAAATTGTCACAAACTCAAATTTCGAAAGTTCAAATGATTTTTCATTAAATGAAATTGAAATAATGTTGTAAAATGACATTTTTACCCATGTGTTTGCATAACTTTGCCCCTGTCATCATCTTCTTCTCCATACCCTACAAACCCTATCACTAACAACCAGCCTCTCCTTGTCACCCCTATTGCCTCCCTAGCTTTGGCCCTAGCCCTAATCCCCTCTCCCATTTCTGATCTCCCTTCTGACCCTCCTCTCCCCTCCCCAACCCACTCGTCGTGATCCCTCTTCCATTCTCATCCTCCCATGACCCATTATATGTAGTTGTATACGTATATATATTACAATTATTTATTATGTATGTTAAATTAAAGTTTAGGTTAAAATTTTAAAAAATAGGTTAAGAAATTATATTTAAAGTTTAGATTCATTGCCGTTGTAGTTTCCCTTTTATATCAATTTGGTCATTGTAATTCTAATTGCATTGATTTTACCTTGACTTTGTCATATTATGTCAATTTAGTCCAATTCAAAATATGTAGAAATTAGATTCAAATGAAAGAGTAAAATAGTCAATTCACTCTCATCAGAATGACTGAGGGATTGACATCTAATTTGAAATGTTCCGTTTCTTTTTGAACATACTATTTTGCTCTTGATGTCTATTTTCTTAATGAATATTATCAATTGCACTAAATTTATACAATCTGAAAAATTACGGGGGCCATAGGTGTATATTGGCCTAAGGATTATATGTATATAGACTAGAAAAGTGTAATGGATCACATCCAAAATGAATCTAGTCTATACATCTAAAAATTTTGTTTTTAAGTAATTTTTTTGAGCTATGTAATATTATTGTTACAAAATTATCATTAAAAATGGTAGTGAATATATTATCTCACCTCTTCAGGAGTCAACAACATAGTGACAAATCCAAGTAGAAACCTATAGACACCCCATTTTTGACGGCCCTTTAAGACTTGGATTTCTTGCAGGTACATCTGATGGCGAGTCGGATCGCTCACTGAACGCTCGAAGTCTGCAGTTGAACATTACAGGTTTGAGTTTTCCAAACCCTGCATCTATTTTGTGTCATCTTTGGACCATGCTTAGTTTTTTTCAAAATGAAGTTGTTGATGGCCTGCCGGCCATCCTAGAAGGCCTGCCGGCCATCAATGAAGCCTTGTCGGCCATTAGTGTTTCCTGCAGATATTTTGTGCCAGCTGTTTGCACAGGCTCATGCATCTTCCAACACATGTATGGCTGGATGTTTGTGAGGGGATTTTGTATTTTCTATATATATGACCCCTCTCTTGCATGTAGGGGGTTAGAAAATTTGAAGACAAAAAATTCTCTCTCTCTAGATTTCTCTCTCTTAAAATTTTGTGCCTTGAAGCTTGTTTTCTCTACACTTTTGCATACACTACCTTGATAGAAGTTTACTTCTCTTTGAGCTGAGCTTCCTTGAGACTTGATTTGAGCTCTAGCAAGTGGTTTTAGCTTGAATTTGTGCCTAGAATTGCTCTTTGCTTCAAGAGGTAGTTTACTTACTTTGTCCTCTTGTTTAGCATGCTTGTTTTCTCATCTTTTTAAATTGTTTTGAGGCTGGTTTTGAACTAAAAAAACCTCTGTTTTTATGACCTAAAAAGGTGGTTTGAGGACTTTTTTGCTAAGGGGTGGTTCATCCTTCTTGCTTGTTAGTTTGCTAAGCTTTTGTGCCTTTTTTTCATCACTTTAAAACCAACTTTTTTGGCCCTTTTAACTACTAAATTTCAGAGATTTTTTAGTGGTAAAAAACTTATTTTGAAGTCCAAAATTGGAGGGGTTAGTCTCCCCTCCTTGTGTCTTGTTTGCATGCCTAGATAGCTTTATGTTTTAGCTTATTAATCTAGCTTGTTTTAGCTCAAGCCAGCATGTCTTAGCCTCTGAAATAACCTGTGTTAGCTCTGTTTTGAGCTGGTTAGTTGGTTTGAGCCTTGTTTTGCATAGTTGTAGTGCAACCCCATGCATTAGCTTAATGTTTTGGCGTTTTGTGTCTTGAGTCCAGCATGTTTTTGCCTTTGTTTTGGCCTTGCTCTAGCTCTGTTTTGGGCTGTTTTAAGTCATTTGAGTCTTGTATTGCATAGTTCTAGTGTATGCCCTTGCACTAGCTTGGTGTTTTAAGGCTTTAAACACCATTAGTTTGAGTTGATAGCATGTTTTAGTGTTGTTTTGCATCTAATTTCAGCACTATAATCTTTGCAATCTCCCTCAATTCTTTACTCTTTTGTTTTCTTTGAAACTGGTTTCAAACCACTTGTTTGCCTAAGTGTGAAAATGGAGGTGCTACACCTAATAGTTTAATCCCTTTGGGGGTTCATTACCAACAGTGTAATGCTTCTTTCATGCCCAAAGCAACTTGTGGTTTGAGCCATCTTTCCATTTAGAGGACACTCACCCAATGGACTTAATGGATTAAGGAATGATTCGGTAATTAAAATGTGTAAACAAAATTGCCAAGTAAAAGTGACAAGATAAGCATGTCTGTGTTACATTGCATGTGCTCAAACCGGACGTTAGTTTGAACACAAGGAAAATGAAACATTTCATACTCAATAGTGATGAAATGTACCACTTTCCTTGGTCTCCATTGCCCTTGATCATGCATGATAGGGTGGTGGTCTTGTTGATCATATTTGTGCATTTATCGAAATTGTACCAAGTTGGATCTTTGGCTATCATGTAATGAGATTGCTTGATAGGTGGTTTTGGATTCAAGTGTGTCACTCCTTTGAGGTTTTGAGATGATAAGGAGGGGTACAGTACAAACAAACCCTTGGAAGAACCTTCCTTTTGCTCTGTTTGTGCTCTGTTGCAGTATGATGACTCAGAGCATCAGTGGCCGGTAGTGCCTCATCAATGGCCGGCAAGGCTTCATTTTTGGCTGGCAGACCACTGGTGTAACCCTCAGCAAAGAATTGGTAAGGTGGAGCAGAAAGGTTCTGAAGTATGCTCTACCCTGCAAACAGAGCCTCTCGAGAGCAAAACGGAGGTCTTTTCGGGCCAAAAACTCAGCGCATGCATCTTCTACTTCCCGAGGCAGAGCAGTGGCAGCATAGTTTAATGCCTTGCATGCTTCGTTAGTATGCATTTGTTTTAATTAATTAGTTTACTAGTTGATCAAAGTGTTGTAATAATTAGTAATTAGTTTGCTAGTTATTCATTTGATTTGTAATAATTAGTCTAATTAGCTTAGCCTAGATTAGCTTAGCTCTTATTCATTCAGACCCTTCTTCGCGAGGGCATAATGTTGTAATAAGTGTGCGTTCGTGTATGTGTGTCTTCCAACTCTACGTTTTTCTCCCTTTTATTTAATCGCTTTTGATGGTTAGATTAGGGACATTTTTAATTAGCATACCTTATGCTCGTATGTTTGCATCCATTCATTTGTCTTGCGTGCACCGAGGCTCGGCGCATCATTCAAACTGCATTGTCATTTCAATACTTCTTTGAATATGTGTTTTAAAGCATGCTATCAAAGTGTTGCAAATACCATGATTAAGTAGCCGAGCCTATTTAGTTGCATTATTGCATGTGTTGCATTAGTCATTTAACATAGTTAGGAATCATGCATTTTTCTAACTTTGTTTTCTTTTCTAGCTTGGAGTACTAGGTGAGTTTTACGCTTTAGCATATAGCATGCGTGTTGATGTTGCCATATTTAGCATGCTTGCTAAGAGGCTGTGTGCTTACTTGCTAAACTGCATGAATGCCTGTGGATAAAGGCTGCTTGTTTGAATTGTAACAATTCAACGAATGTGAGTTTTAAGCCCACTTTGTTGAGTGGCAAATCGTGTTTTAAGCCCACTATGTTTGGTGGCAAATCCGCATTTTTAAGCCCACTTAAGGTGGCAAATTCAAACCATTTTCTTAAACAAACATGACTTGAAATGTTCTAATTCTTGCAACGTAGTCTATACTTGCTTGTGTGCGTTACATGGTAATGCTAGTCTAATAATCGAAATAAGAACACATGATGTTTATAAAAATATCATATCATGATTAGTAGAGGCTAATCTTTGATCGGACTAGTGGGGGTGTTCAATTCATGACCTTCCCCCCTCGTACCCAAGTTCCTGAGCCGAGGCAACTTTGGTGATGATAGACACATGGCCTTTGGCACGAGTCAGGGTTTCCTAAATTTCTCTGAAAATAAAATATTTAGGTGGCGACTCTGTAATCTGGCAAAGTAGTCCAATTTTGGCATTATTTGATTTAAAATTGATTTTCTAAAAAGATTTGCTAAATTTGGACACTTTGGTGTTTATCAGTTTCACATTGCACTTGCGAGACTAGATTTAGAACTGCAGGAGTCCGAACTGTGAGGCCTTTCTTTCAAACCTTTCCAAAAAGGGGCTGCGAAAAAGGCGAGTCCACAAAACCTGTCACACCCCAAACCCCGAGCATGCTGGCCGTGGCTCACAGGGCCTTAGCCCAAGGCACATGTAAGCCTAAACACGAATAGATAATCACAAAGAATAAATGTAACAATAGTCCAGAATTAAATAAATCAAAACTCAATCCAGTGATATGTCACAAGTATAAACGGGCAAAACCAACCCTAATAAATACCATCCAAACAAATGGGACACAAACAGTCCACATAACAAAATAATCCTAAATGAATCTCAATCAAAAAGTACACACAAAATTGACATAGCAATCTGAATAAATAAATAAATAAATAAATGTCATAGAGGTCCATGCAATTGAGTCCCCGCTATGCTATGAGTCCATTCTAAGTCCAATCACTTGGAAATTATAAACAACTAAGTCAGCTGAATAGTAAATACAGTTTTGAAAACAGGTTCAATTCCAAAATAAGATATATATCATAGAAATTAGATTGGCATATAGTTTTGATAAAGACAATATGTTTCAAAAAGAAGGTTCTACAGTTCAATAGTTAAAAATACTCATGTCTCTCAAGAACATAACAAATGACATTCTCCATTTAAAACAGATTGCAACATGATCATTATTAATTTGGGTACTATGATTAACAAGTAACATGCCACAAGGTTCTCAACGCAATAAGCCTGTTGGATCTAATATCGAACCAAGAGTCATTCTCGGGATGGCAACCTGGGCCTTTTCTCTAAGACGATCCGATTGAATGTCACCTGGCCTAGCCCAGATTTTTTCTTTACAATCATTGAGCACTAGAGTTATCACACTCCAACTCAAATCTGTTCCCTAATAGCCAGAGTCACCACACAGTGGAATAAATTTTCTGAACTTTTATATATAGATGGTCTCAATAATCAGTACAATTCAGTTTCGTAAAACAAGATAGTTCACCATTATAAACATGAGACTATTTCAAACAATTTACTATATGCCACATTTACACATGTTTCAGAAATAATTTAATTCCATTAATAATATAATAATTTTATCAAAACAGTTTAGTCCTGAAGCAACAATTTAATTTTCCAACAGTTCAGGGTAAGGGAACATTTATAAAAATATGTAACATACAACTACTCACCTGAAAACAGAATAATATAATCTTCGAATAGAGTATAAAAGTCCAACTAGTGCCCTGAACCAAGTATGAAAACTACACGTCACTACTAATTTAAAAATATTAAAAAGAATAAGAAACTAAGCAACCCCAAGCTAAAGCGCACTAACACACCGTTACTCTTAAATAATACCTAAGTTCATGTTCTTAAAGGTCTAAAATTACCCAAAATATGGGTTCAAATCAAAACTTAATTAAATGTGACTTTGAGATAAAATAGAATTTTAAGCAGGTTTTCCCAATCTATTTGCTAACTTTGAAAATTAAAAACCCACTCCACGCCGTTCAAAAAATTCCTAAACCCTCCAGATATTAACTAATATGTCCCAAGTTTCAAACCCAATTGGTTTTACTTGGTGTGCTTATCAAAATAATTATTTACAATTAATTATGTCCAAACAGGTCGCTTTCTACAGCACTTTAAAGAAATTGACAGTTATCTTAATATACACAAGCAATCAATGCAAGGCTAAAAATGTAAGAAACTAGACTCGTAACTGGTTCTAATGACACTGATTTGATAATTTTCAGATTTATACCCAAAGAGAACAACACTTCCGAAATTACTGTTAGTACTAATTTTCTGGACAGATTTGAACGCATCAATTTATATGGTTTTTGACTCCCAAAAATTATAAGAAAATTTTGGTATGAAATTCAATATGTAATTAAGCTACTGTTATAATTTCAACTTAAAATTGGTTCGTTTAATATATTTCCTACACCTCTATTCTTGGTTGTACTATATAGCAAATAACATCAACAAATATAAGATGAATATTAACCCCTCCCCTTGGCACCATCTCCAACTCCCAAAGTCAATCCATGGCTGGGACATACCAACATACATAAAGTAATATACATAGAATATTTACCTATTCATGAGAGTTCCTTTCCCTCAGATTTCTTCAACGATTCTCCTCAATTCTCTGCTTCTCTCAGTCTCCCCCTCTCACGGCTCATAGCTACTTGGAGAGGAAAATAAATAATAAGAAAAGAAACTATACTTACAACCTATGTTACCAGAAAACGCTAATACCCTAATGAATTACGTAGTGGTACACACGTTCCAAAACATGTTACACTTTCATTCCAAAACGATAAATTTAGTGATCCAAAACAATCCCCAAATTTTTTTCCAATATATCCTTAAATGTTAACTTTAGGAGAAAAAAAATCAAATATATGAGCTAAAATTTAAGGTGAGTGAAGTTTTGACAAGGCAAAAAATAAAAAATGGGTCATAATTTTCATAGAAATGATTTGCTACATGAAAGAAAAAGAAAAAAATTTATTGGATACTTAATTGTTAAAAGAAAATTACTCTAGAAGTACCTTAAATTCTTAAGTGTAATATATACAAGTCTACTCCTATCGTATCACATTTTAGAGCATGTGGCATGCCACGTTCCAGTTCCCATTCCGTGTACCAGAACGATCCACGTTCTAGGTTACATAGCTTACAACTAGGGTTTTATCATCTATATAACAAATTCCTAGAAAACCACTCCTCAATTATTTTATTTTGTTTTATAATACCTGGTCTTATGAGTCTAATTAAAATAACATTATATTTGATCAATTATATTTAGTACGTTTTTTTTTTTTTTTTATATACATATATTATTAAAACCTCATATTTTCTTTCATTATAAACCTGCATCATAAATTTATTTAAAATTTAAACTTAATTAAAACACACTCCAATAATTAAAATAAAATACAACTATAAGATCAAAATATACTTTTTAATTTATCTTTTTTTATTCTTAATAACAATAATAATAAAATTTTAATTCGTTTAGTTAATAATAATTAAAATTTCAGGTTTTACACAACCCACAGACACGCACAACCACTTCTATAGCCAGCAACAGTCATCAGGTCTTTCTAACTAAAATTGTACTTCTTGTGATTTTAAATATTGAACGATATGTATTATGTCGGTTGATACATATTTATTTTTTTTGTTTCTCGATATTGATACATTCCAGTATTCTGATTGATACATATTGATTTTTTGTTTTTCAATAGTGATACATTTCAATATATATATGGTGATAATAAATTTAGGAAAAAATCCAAATTACCCCTTTGTGGTTTGCCCCGTACATTTTTGCCTGTGTTCGCTGAATGAAATTTTTGCTCCTGTCGTCCTCTTCTCCATACCCTACAAATCCTAACGCAAACAGCCAGCCCTATCCCTGACCTGCTCTCCCATTTCCGACCTCCCCTTCCATCCCCCTCTCCCTCTCCTCCCCAGCCCCAGCCCCCTCGTCGTGATCCCCTCTCCCATTCTCATCCTCATTTCACCCACCATATATAATTGTATATACATTTTTGTGTGTATATTACATATATATATTGTGTGTATGTATGGTTAAATTAAAGTTTAAGTTAAAAATTAAAAAAAATAGGTTAAATAAAAATGATTTAGTGTTAAATAATTGGTTTAAGTTAGAAATTATATTTGTAGTTTATGTTAAAATTGAAAAACTAGGTTAAGTAAATAGGATTTAATGTTAAATAATTAGTTAAGTTGGAAACTATATTTAATATTTAGGTTAAAAAAATTTAAAAATAGGTTAAGTAAATAGGATTTAGTGTTAAATAATTTCTGAAGTTAGAAATTATTTTTAAAATAATTGGTTAGGATTTAGGGTTAATGAATTTGATGTGGAAGTTTTTTTTAAAAAAAATAGAAGAGACTGAGAATAGGAGGAAAAGGAATCAAACATAAGGGTATTAAGGTAACTTTACACGACGTTTGCGGAGTTGACGTTTACACTTTAGTACGAAACCTTATGGATGGTGTCCAGCTATTTTTTAATAATATGGGGTAAAGTGCTACAGACCAAACCACAAGGGGATAAATTGATTTTCCCCTAAAAATTATAAGTATATTGACCGGTTCATAGTTTTTTAGTTGATTCAGGACTTGATTCATAACCAATAAAGCCAGTTCCCAGCCAGCTCGACTGCTGCAAACGTCTTTTCCCAGTTGACGGATTTTTAAAAATTTACGATTGAATCACCTGATATCTCTCGATACACCCAATTCCGCTATTTAAAACCTTGATTCCTATGTGAGATTGTGACTAAAGACTGTTTCATGCGAAGGCCAAACAACAAAAAGAGAAGACTGTCTTCTAGCATTTATTGTGAGAAATAATAATAAGTTTTTATAAAGAGTCCAGTATTCATGGTTTCAATTTTTTTGGCTGAGAAGGAATCAGACTAATGCTTTCCAATTTGTTATTTTAGCATTAATTGCTACTTCATCAATCTTATTGATTAGCCTATCTGTATTTGTTGTATTTGTCGGTACTTCGTTATGGATTGGATTAGTTTTTCTACTATATATCCTTAGTTCTCTCATCTCTTGAATGCTCTTGGAAACCACCCCCCCACCCCCATTTTTTCCTTTCGATGCTTGCTATATGTCTCTGTTTAATATCATGAAGGTATGACAATGATTTCTTATCAAGGAATCAATCTTAAATATCAACAATGATACAAAATGGTGACCAAAAAAAAAAAACCAGTATAGCATTTTCATGTTTTTGTTAATTTTTATTCATGCAGCTCAACAGGAAAGTTTACAGCCTGGCTTATGGGAAAAGATCTTATTGGAATTCAGTAAGATTGGCAAAACGATATTCATGGCATTCCAGTTATTGTTTCAGGAATATGAAGGTGGAGGTGGTGGTGGTGGTGGTGGAGGTGGACTTGGAGGTGGAGGTGGTGGTGGACATGGAGGTGGAGGTGGAGGTGGATGTGGTGCAGGTGGAGGTGAACAGACAAGCGACGTGTATCTTCATGTGGCATTCCTCCTTTCCATTGTGCTGATGTTGGGTATACAACTAATTCGCTTCTTCATCATGGGACGGTGAGTATACTACTACTACTACACCGCTTCGTCATTTGTTATTCATAAGTCTGAGGATGCAGAAACCAAAGAAAGAAACGGAAATTATATAATAAAGAGGATTGTTTAGAAGTGGATCCCACCTATAAATCTTGTAAAATTCTGTCCATTCATATATTTTTGTTGTCCAATTCTGTGTCTGATTTCTGTGTTTTCGGACTTATTTACCGACGTCCGTGGCTGTGCTTTGTTGTCGTAAAACAGTAGACAATTTTACCAAGGGGTGACATGCACCTCTAAAACATGATGGTTTGTAATTTTGTTATGCCCTAAATGATTGGACTTTCTAGTGTGTTTAAAGTCCATTGGGACTTATTGCTTGTTGCTGGGTTGTTTGTTCACCCTTTAGGTTTGTGCTTTGCAGAGAGCTAACTCTTTGGGTTGTTATTCACCCAAAAAAACTCTTTGGGTTGTTTTTCTAGAGTCACTTTGTGTGTTTCTATTACCTACCTTTATATAATAATGAAAACAGCATAGTGGCTGTTTTTTTATTTTATTTTTTATTTTTTTATGTAGTTGGTTCTTTATTGGTAAACTTGCTCAAATGTTTTATGGGCAAATCATAACGGTAATCCTTGCACTTTGTTACTTGTGTTATTTTAGTCTCTACAGTCTCGATTGAGTCAATTTTGTACTTTAATTTTGAATTTTACATCAATTTAGTCCAATTGATAATGTCGTTAGGATTTTTGACAGAAAATTATCAATGAGTTTGTTAAGATTAAGTTGTTGACTTGATGAAGTTTACAATTTTACTCCTAAAAGCATGACACATGTTGCTCGTGTGCATTTGTAGAAATTATTGAACGGTTGATTATTGAAATGTAGTGGAGATGCTCTTAATTTTTAATTTTCAATTATTAGCATTCAGATTGGTAGAAATTACACCAAACATGCACATAATCTTTGTGCATCACCTCTAAACTACCGATCAAAAGAGTTCTTACCCAAAACAAGATCAGAGCAACAAAAAAAAAAAAATCAGAGTATCGGCAACCCATAATAAGCTACGTTACATGGACTCGGGTACGGGTGTCGGATGCGGGTATGTATCTAAGAGCTAGACTCGTCAAATCCCTAAATGAGGGATACGCGGGTACGTCTAAAAAGTACCCAAAAATTAGATACGGGTACGTGGATATGGCTAAAAAAAAATTAGTATAAATGCATTTAAATTGTAAAATAAAATCAACTCTAAAATCATGTGCCAACCAAATATATAATTCATAAAACATCTAGCAAATGTAACTTCATTACATGCCACAAAAATAAATTATCCAAAAAACATATACCAAAATAAATTATCCAAAAAACATAATATCCTTAAAGGTCTTGCATAGTTCTTGAAATGAAAAAACACAATTTTTTTTGAAGTCTTCTACTCCTAAACCAAGAATAGATGACTACAAAGAAACTAGTTGACTATTTATCAAAAAAAAAAAAACTAGCTGACTGTCACTCTTCTTCAATTGGTTTAATCTTCAACAACAACTTGCTGACTTTCATTGTCATCATCAAAAGTCATGGTCTGCATCTCTGGATCATCAAGGGAAATTTGTGCTAGCTCTATTATGTCATGCCCTTCTATGTCAAACAAATCTCCAACTGTAAGGGGAAAAAAAACATAGAAAAAATTATTTTTAGCTAGTCATAAATAATACTTGCATTATTATTTATTGAATTGAAAGTGAGTTAACTTACATATGTCCCAATATTTTGTTGGTCCTTCTTTATACTCCTTGCTCTTCCTTGACAAAGGCGAAGATTGCAATGCACAAACACCAAGTCTTCAGCTCTACTTGTTGCTAGTCGGTTTCTCTTAACGCTTTGAATTAGAGAATATGTACTCCAATTTCT
Organism: Camellia lanceoleosa; assembly: GCA_025200525.1. Lineage (NCBI taxonomy): Eukaryota > Viridiplantae > Streptophyta > Magnoliopsida > Ericales > Theaceae > Camellia > Camellia lanceoleosa. The sequence continues at coordinate 45,215,991 of CM045760.1, forward strand.
CTCGCAACAAGAGGAAGAAGCTGGCTGCACAAGCAATTTAAAAGCCAATGCTTGTAGTAATGGTGCGGAAGCACCATGATTGGCCCACCATGAAAGAGGTTCCTAAAACATTCTTGCATCAATGACATGAGGCTGATTGAAATAATCTGACCCACTAGAAAATGCTCCATATTCAGCATAAACTTTCCGTAAATCAGTTTGATTAGGAAACAACCTCTTCAAACATTTGCTTCTATTCATGGAGACTTCATGATCCTCATGTGGTGATATTCTTGGAATTCCATTACTACCATCTTGGAGCCAAGCTTGACAGTAGTATTTTGGAACCAATGAATGGGCCATACAATGTAAAGGGGTATTACTTTTGTTCCATCTACTCTCCAAAATTTGGTGAATGACATTAAAGAAGGTTGATTGACCAACAATTATGTCTATCCTTCATGGTCAAAGATGATTTTTTTCACACTTTCAATCATGGTATCCCACATGTCATATACCAGATGTAAAACAGGAGAGTCTGTGTCTGCTTGCCTTAACATGTCAATGATAGGTTTAGTAAAGCTTATGAGGTAATCTATGCTATCCCACCATGAGTCATCCATAATACATTGTTTTACCTCATGAGCTTTAATCTCAGCCACACTATTGCCATCTTCCCTATAAATTTTCCAGTTTGCATCCATCACCATTTTCTCAAGGGATGTCTTAACTTCCCTCAAACGTATAGCCATGATGATGTTGGATGCAAACCTGGTTTCTGCTACACTTAATCTCAAAGTAGAATATTCATTGAAAATAGACAATGCCATGCTATGGTTGAGAATAAAATTGCGAATATTCTGCACTTGAAAAACTAAATCTGAAATCCACTTACATTGATCATATTGCACTGATTTATCTGGTGGGGTACTTATGTTCTTCAATGCCAAATTCAAACTATGCACCACACATGGAGTCCAGAAAATATGTGGATACTTGTTTTCAATGCTCAACCCAGCAGCTTTGTAGTTGGATGCATTATCAGTTACAATCTGAACAACATTTGCTTCTCCGACCTCTTTGATGGCTTTAATGAACAAACTTGCAACATATTCTCCATCTTTTACAATTCCACTTGAATCAATAGCTTTGACAAACATTGCTCCTCCTGCAGATGATGCCATGACATTGATAAGAGGGCGTCGTTGCCTATCTGACCACCCATCAGAGAGCAATGAAACCCCTTTCTTGTTCTATGAATCTCTAATAGGTTGTAGTAGCCTATTAACATGAGCTTTTTCTTGGGATAATAATGTGGTACGTAGCCTATCATATGAAGGAGGAGTGTAGCCCATCAAGCTGCTGTTTGCTAAAGATTGAGAATACTTCCGAAAGTAAGGTGACCTTGCCAGATTGAAAGGTAAGCCACTTGCATAGAACATTCGAGCACAATCTTTGTCAGCAATATCTCTTTGAGCAACATTAAATGACTTTTGCAAAGCACCTGGTGGAGCCATTCCCTTGCGTTTTTTCTGTTGCAGCAAGTCTGAGCCTTCTGGTAAAGTGACATATTCTGCTTTTTTTCTTGCATTTAATGCTTGTTGAGCTTTTCTCACTTCAGCACCATCATGCTCATTCCTTATAGCTTCAACAACATCATCTCTTATGGATTTACAAGGTTCAACTCCATGATTTGAAAGCTTTAACAGATGAGCTTTCACCTTTGTATATGACTGTCACGACCCCAACCAGCCCCTAGTAGGATGGTGCCATGATGGCCAGTAATCCGAGATTACCAAAGGCCTCTTACAAAGTTTCACACACAAACAGAATTTACATAAGGGGGCTTACAAAAATGCAGAAGCGATAATCAAATACAAGTGGTCCAGAGGAGCTGTGCATAAATCAAATGAGATGACATACAAGGCATAGTTTATCATTAACCGTCGACAACAAGAATACATATTACAATCTTGATCAAAAGGCTTCTAGAGCCGACATGTGCAAAACAGCAATTACAAGCCAAAGAAGCATAATCTTCAAGATTTGCCGACATAAATACACGCGTTCTGAGGTAAACACAAAATGGCCGACATAAACAGGTCAAGCCGACATGACAAGAGTCCAAAACAAGCTACGCTCGAAAACACAACTAGGCGTCGCCGCCGTCCTGCTCATCACCTACATATATATAGAGAGGGTGAGTCTTGAAACTCAGTGAACGGTACTAATAATAAAGGTTTTAGCATGAATATAGCCGAGGTCCTTCAAAACAAAGCTTAGCAAACCATTCAAGTTACATCAAGATTTCTGTCAAGGCAAAACGAGTCGAAACCATACAAACCTTAGCCGAGGTTCTTTCTGAACAAACACGTCAAAGTCGTACCAATCAAGGGATGAACCGTATTCATCTAACAAGTCTTACAATCTCAAGGGTGCTTACTAACATCGGCAAAACAGTATTTCCTGTCAAAACTTATACATCAAGGGATGAACCGTATTCATTCTTCAAAACAAGTAAACCAAGGGATGTCCACGGACGTCGGCAAATACAAGGCAAGCTTTCCGAGCAAAACATATCCACGCGGTAAACCGTCTGTGGCAAAACAAGGGGTATGCGATCCGTGTCGATTAAACAAGGGTATGCTGCGAAGTTTATAGTCCTCCAAAGACAAGGGACTTGTGTTACTTAGGCCCAGAGTCTGCTTTTAACCAAATACTCTTTTCAAGCAAGGACCGTATCCTTTTTATACTTAGTGCTACCAAAGTTTAGAATCCTTTAGCACAAGGGACTTGTGTTACTTAGGCCCGTAGCCCTTTTTAACCAAATGCTCTTTTCAAGAAAGGACCGTATCCTTTTTACACTTAGTGCTACGAAAGTTTAGAGTCCTCTAGCACAAGGGACTTTCCAAGGTTAGCATCAAAACAAGGTTTACACAAGATACATCGGAATAAATGGACATTCATGCTTAACAAATACTTTCATCAAAACAAAGCAAAGCAAGATTCATTAAAAAGCTTTATAACATAGCTTTACTAGAAATACCACTCACCTCGGTCTTCAGGTGTAGGCCCAAAGCAAGGGTCAAGGTCCTACAAACACATGGCAAATACATTCTCAAAACAAGCTTCTCAACTTAAGAAAAAAAACCCTGGGTACCAACCAGGTCTTGCCGAGGTCCCACACCTCCTCGCCGAGGTGTGGTCCAAGGGCCACATTCAAAGTGAGGAACAGGGTCCTCAAGTACTACAAGAACATGCATGCTGAAATCATAACTTGGTTATACAAAATCCGAGATTTCATGCTAAGAGTTTTAAAAACATGGACCTAGGTACCCATTCAAGAAGGTCATGCAAAGACAAACACAAAGACATGGTTCTTGTTCAAAACTTTCGGATCAAAATAGGCTTTTTATCAAGAACTCAAGAACACCATGTTCTCTTCCAAAACCGAACCTTCAAATCGATGCATGGCATGCAAAACAATCTCAATCATACAATGCAGCTAGATGTTCAACAAGAACAACAAGAGGAGGTCAAGATTCTAACCTCAGATCACGAATCCAACGGTTCAAACTCTAAGGATCAAGCTTGGAAGATCGACTTCTCTCTCTAGAACTCTACTTCTTCCTCTCTAGTGTTTCTCTCTCTCAAGAACAAGACTTATAACCAAGAGTGATACAAAAGATACAAAAGATACAAAAGATACAAAATGATGCAAAATGATGCATTAGGTCTGCCGGCTGACAAGCTCGGACACGTGGCGTCACCGGGTTGGTTTAACTCAAAAGGTGACTGATTGACAAGACAAGTCTCTGACAAAGCGTCCACAACAAGCTAGACAAGGCGTCCACGGCAAGCTAGATGGCGAGGACACCTCGGCCATCAACAACATCGGCCAAAGGCGGAACTTCGGCATAGGGTAACAAATACCTCGGCTAGGGAGGACGACACTTGGTAGTGTGCCACACCTTGGCCGGGGTGTGCCACATCTCGGCCCAGGTCATGCCTGCCCGAGAACAAGGATCTCAAACACAAACATCTCGGCTAACATGCCGGAGTGAAGATAGAGGTCTGCCAAGTGGTTCTAAGTACAAGGGTTCAAAAGTGAACTAGTCTCAAGATGACCTCGGTCACAACCGAGCAAGGATCAAGATCAAGCAAGCAATACTAAAACATGGCAAGCCAAAACAAGATTAACAAGATTCATAACATATCAAGACAAAGTCACACATGGGTGTATGCAAGTATAGCTAAGTCAAGAATGAGGGTTGTTACATCCTTCCCCCCTTAAAGAAGTTTGGTCCCCAAACTTAGGTTACCTTGTTCCAAAAGCGATTCGGATGTCAATTCTCTCCTCTTCCATTTCCCATGTGGCATCCTTGCCGTAGTGCTCTTTCCATTCAATCTTTACCATTGATATTGACTTGTTTCTCAACTGCCTAACTTGTCTGTCAATAATACACATCGGCTTCTCTTCATAGCCCAAGTTCTCATTAATTTCATTTGAATAATCAATCACATCTTTGTGGATCTCGAATATACTTTCTTAACATCGAAATATGAAACACATTATGTACTTGGCTCAACTCGTGGCAAAGCAAGTCTGTGAAACAGCTGGGTTGACCTTGTCAAGAATTTCAAATGGCCCAATATAACGAGGTGCTAATTTACCTTTCTTACCAAATCTGGAAACTCCTTTCATCGGCGAAACTTTCAGGAATACATGATCCCCTACTTCAAATTCTAACTCATTCCTTCTCTGGTCGGCGTAGCTCTTTTGCCTGCTCTGGGCGGTTTTAATCCTCTGTTGGATAAGCTTAATCTTTTCTGTTGTCACTCGAATCATCTCGGGACCAAGCAGGGCTTTGTCTCCCACTTCGGTCCAACATATCGGCGATCTGCACTTCCTTCCATACAATGCTTCGTATGGCGCCATGCCAATACTAGCCTGATAACTGTTGTTGTAAGCGAATTCTACCAAGGGCAAATGCATTCCCCAATTTCCTTGGAGGTCCAATACACACAGTCTAAGCATGTCTTCGAGTGTCTGAATTGTTCTCTCTGTTTGCCCATCTGTCTGCGGATGAAAAGCAGTGCTGAATCTCAATTCGGCTCCAAAGGCCTTCTGTAGACTCTGCCAGAATCTGGAAACGAACTTCGGATCCCTGTCCGACACAATTGACATCGGCACTCCATGAAGTCTAATTATTTCGTTCACATATAACTCGGCAAGCTGATCGGCACTGAAGGTGGTCTTGACTGGCAAAAAGTGTGCTGACTTAGTTAGTCTATCAATAATAACCCAAATCGAATCCATACCTTTCTGTGTCTTCGGCAACCCAATCACAAAATCCATGGAGATGTGCTCCCATTTCCACTCGGGGATTGGCAAAGGTTGAAGTAGTCCTGTTGGTCTTTGATGTTCCGCTTTCACTTGTTGACAACATAAACACTGAGAAACGAACTCGGCTATCTCCCTTTTCATATTTGGCCACCAAAAGGTCTGTTTCACATCTTGATACATCTTGGTATTCCCTGGATGAACAGCAAACTTAGAACTATGAGCTTCCTGCAAAATTTTCCTCTTTAACTCTGGAACGTCGGCCACACACAACCTTCCTTCAAACTTAAGCACTTGGTCTTCGATGGTGTACCCTGATCTCGGCTTTGTATCAATCTCCTCAGCTACCTTCTTGAAGAATCCATCTTCCATCTGTCTTTTCTTTACTTCATCAACAATGGTCGGCTCAACTGTAATCATGGTCAAACATGCCAAAATTCCAACTGTCTTCTTCGCCATATGCCTCTGTTGTTGGCTTTACCTGGGTGATACTGAATTTGCAAGTCATAATCCTTCAACAACTCTAGCCATCTTCTCTGTCTCAAATTCAATTCTTTCTGAGTGAACAAATACTTTAAACTCTTATGATCTGTAAAAACCTGGCAAGAGGCTCCATACAAGTAGTGTCGCCAAATCTTCAAGGCAAATACCACGGCTGCTAACTCCAAGTCATGGGTGGGATAGTTTTTCTCATGTGATTTCAACTGTCGAGATGCATAGGCTATGACCTTACCCTTTTGCATCAATACACAACCTAAACCCTTGTGTGATGCATCACTATAAACATGAAACTCTTCATTACCTGATGGAAGTACAAGCACCGTGTCAGAACCAACCTCGTCTTTCGCCTCTGGAAAGTCGACTCGATCTTCAGTCCATTCATACAGTATTCCTTTCTTAGTCAATTGCGTCAATGGAATTGCAATCCTTGAGAAATCCTTCACGAACTTCCTGTAATAACCTGCCAAACCCAGAAAACTACGAACCTCGGATACATTAGTCGGCCTCGGCCAATTCACTACGGCTTCAATTTTACTAGGATCAACTGAGATACCTTCTTCGTCAATCACATGACCTAGAAATGAAATAGTAGAAAGCCAAAATTCACACTTCTTAAATTTAGTATACAGTTTCCGTCTTCTCAAAATTTCTAAGGCAATTCTCAAGTGATTCTCATGCTCGGCTTTACTCTTAGAATAGATTAGTATATCATCAATGAAGACAACAATAAATTCATCTAAGTGTGGTTTGAAGACTCTGTTCATTAAATCCATAAATGCAGCAGGGGCATTGGTTACTCCAAAAGGCATTACTAAAAACTCATAGTGACCATATCTGGTTCTAAGGTCGTCTTCTCAACATCCTCGGCTTTAACTTTAAGTCGATGGTAACCCGACCTAAGATCAATCTTAGAAAAGACTCGTGCTCCTTGTAGTTGATCAAGCAAATCGTCAATCCTAGGTAATGGGTACTTGTTCTTAATGGTGACCTTATTAAGCTCTCTATAATCAATGCAAAGGCGAAGTGTGCCATCCTTTTTCTTGACAAATAACACGGTGCTCCCCATGGTGAAGTGCTCGCCTAATAAATCCTTTGTCCAACAATTCTTGCAATTGTAGTTTCAGATTCTCTAAGTTCATTGGGCCATCCTATAAGGTGTCTTGGAGATCTACGTTTCCCGACTCAATGTCAACAAAGGAACTCTATTTCTCTATCTACTAGGTGGCGTGCAATTAAATGCGGAAAGACGTCGGAATTCATTGACAAGCGGGATGTCGGCTAAGTCAATATTTCCGTTCGATCACTCAAGATGCTACACAAGTAACCTTGGCATCCTTTCAATTAGTTTATAGGCTCTAACGACGAGATCAAATAAGTGGGGGCACTACCCCTTTACCATGGAAAATAACCTCGGCTTGCCTTGGGGGTCTCAAGGTGACACTCTTAGAAACACAATCAATGAATGCATGATTTGCTACCAACCAATCCATTCCCAAAATAACATCAAAATGGTCTATATCCAAAGGCATTAAGTCAACTAACAGTTCAACATTCTCGATTACGATAATACATGCTCTATAGATGGATGCAACAATCATAGATCTCCCAGATGGAGTAGATACAGATAACACATAATCAAGAGGCTCTAGTTTCCTATTAATCTTCTCGGCAAACTTAGTAGAAACAAACGAATGCGTAGAACCGAATCAATTAACACATAAGCATCTCGGAGCAAATTAGGAGTATACCGACACCACGCCTCAAAGATTCGAGTGTCTCCGGCATTAGTGCAAACACTCTGCCCTGTCTCATTGGCCCTTTTCCAGCATTACCCTTCTGAACGGTTCCCGAGGTGTTCTCACCTTTCTTGCTGTTATCAATCCTTTCCTTAGGACAATCTCTCACATAATGTCCCATTTCACCACATTCATATAACAGTCCGACGACAAACCCCGAAATGCTGCTTCCCACAATCTGGACACATCGGCTTAGCATTACCTTCCTGCCTTCGATAACTAGTACCGCCCATGTTCGATTTCTTCTTGGCGCCCAATTGTGCTCGGCTGCTGTCATAATTTTGCCTCTTTCTTGGGTTCTCTCCCGAAGTCTGATACCTGTTCAAGTTAGCCTCGGCCAAAATGGCTTTGTCCAATACCTCGGCGTAAGTCAGTAGGTCGTGCAAGTTAACCCGATCTTGAATTGGTGCTCAGAGCCCACTTTCAAACTTTCTTGCCTTCATATACTCATCGCCAGACATGTGAGGCACAAATCTTACCAATTCAGTAAACACGCGATCATATTCCGCTACCGTTCGGTTGCCCTGTGTCAAGGTCTGAAACTCCGTGGCCTTACGGTTTCGAACGCTAAGGGGAAAGTGTTTCTTGTAGAACAATTCCAAAAATCTGGTCCAGGTTAAGTCTGGATTCCTTTCTCGAACCATCAACCACCGTCTGCGGGCGTCATCATCCAATGTGAAGGTTGCTAATGTCACCTTCTGAGTATCAGTGCTAGGGAAGATCTCAAACAGCTTTTCCATTTCCAAAGCCCATGCCTCAGCCTTCATCGGCTCTATACCTCCAGAGAATCTCGGTGGTCTCATCTTCTTAAACTCCCTGATCAAAGCTATTGTGCCATCCCCATATAAGGCTGGCGGTGGAGGGACTTGTGGCACTGGAGGAGGTGGAGGCGGAACTACATTTCGGCCATTTGTTTGCTCGGCCTGAGTAGTTGTAGCACTAACATTCTGTTGTCTGACTTGTCTCAACTCTCGAGTTAAGCCTTCAAATAACCTTTCCAGTCGGTCCAATCTGTCTTCGGGCCTATCTCGGCCAAGTGGAGGTCTACCTCTCCTCATGATGCTATGAGTTTACAAAGTGTGACTTTTAAGTAAAACAAGCAAATAATCACATAGGCAAGTAGCAAACAAACACGTCAAGACAATGCACACCTTGTTCAAATAGCAAGCATTATGATGCAATCCTAGCATCCTTCTAAGGGAAATCCTATGCTCTTTAGGACTCTAAGTGTGTGAATAACGTATACTAAGGAACTTGTGCTCTGATACCATTCTGTCACGACCCCAACCAAATTTCTAGTAGGATGGTGCCATGATGGCCAGTAATCCGAGATTACCAAAGGCCTCTTACAAAGTTTCACACACAAACAGAATTTACATAAGGGGGCTTACAAAAATGCAGAAGCGATAATCAAATACAAGTGGTCCAGAGGAGCTGTGCATAAATCAAATGAGATGACATACAAGGCATAGTTTATCATTAACCGTCGACAACAAGAATACATATTACAATCTTGATCAAAAGGCTTCTAGAGCCGACATGTGCAAAACAGCAATTACAAGCCAAAGAAGCATAATCTTCAAGATTTGCCGACATAAATACACGTTGCCGAGGTAAACACAAAATGGCCGACATAAATACCCAAGCCGACATGACAAGAGTCCAAAACAAGCTCGCAAAAACACAACTAGGCGTCGCCGTCCGCTCATCACCTACATATATATAGAGAGGTGAGTCTTGAAACTCGATGAACGGTACTAATAATAAAGGTTTTAGCATGAATATAGCCGAGGTCCTTCAAAACAAAGCTTAGCAAACCATTCAAGTTACATCAAGATTTACACAAGGCAAAACGAGTCGAAACCATACAAACCTTAGCCGAGGTTCTTTCTGAACAAACACGTCAAAGTCGTACCAATCAAGGGATGAACCGTATTCATCTAACAAGTCTTACAATCTCAAGGATGCTTACTAACATCGGCAAAACAGTATTTCCTGTCAAAACTTATACATCAAGGGATGAACCGTATTCATTCTTCAAAACAAGTAAACCAAGGGATGTCCACGGACGTCGGCAAATACAAGGCAAGCTTTCCGAGCAAAACATATCCACGCGGTAAACCGTCTGTGGCAAAACAAGGGGTATGCGATCCGTAATCGATTAAACAAGGGTACTGCGAAAGTTTATAGTCCTCCAAAGACAAGGGACTTGTGTTACTTAGGCCCGTGAGTCTGCTTTTAACCAAATACTCTTTTCAAGAAAGGACCGTATCCTTTTTATACTTAGTGCTACGAAAGTTTAGAGTCCTCTAGCACAAGGGACTTGTGTTACTTAGGCCCGTAGCCCTTTTTAACCAAATGCTCTTTTCAAGAAAGGACCGTATCCTTTTTACACTTAGTGCTACGAAAGTTTAGAGTCCTCTAGCACAAGGGACTTTCCAAGGTTAGCATCAAAACAAGGTTTACACAAGATACATCGAAATAGGCTGGACATTCATGCTTAACAAATACTTTCATCAAAACAAAGCAAAGCAAGATTCATTAAAAAGCTTTATAACATAGCTTTACTAGAAATACCACTCACCTCGGTCTTCAGGTGTAGGCCCAAAGCAAGGGTCAAGGTCCTACAAACACATGGCAAATACATTCTCAAAACAAGCTTCTCAACTTAAGAAAAAAAACCCTGGGTACCAACCAGGTCTTGCCGAGGTCCCACACCTCCTCGCCGAGGTGTGGTCCAAGGGCCACATTCAAAGTGAGGAACAGGGTCCTCAAGTACTACAAGAACATGCATGCTGAAATCATAACTTGGTTATACAAAATCCGAGATTTCATGCTAAGAGTTTTAAAAACATGGACCTAGGTACCCATTCAAGAAGGTCATGCAAAGACAAACACAAAGACATGGTTCTTGTTCAAAACTTTCGGATCAAAATAGGCTTTTTATCAAGAACTCAAGAACACCATGTTCTCTTCCAAAATCGAACCTTCAAATCGATGCATGGCATGCAAAACAATCTCAATCATACAATGCAGCTAGATGTTCAACAAGAACAACAAGAGGAGGTCAAGATTCTAACCTCAGATCACGAATCCAACGGTTCAAACTCTAAGGATCAAGCTTGGAAGATCGACTTCTCTCTAGAACCCTACTTCTCCCCCTCTAGTGTTTCTCTCACTAAAGAACAAGACTTATAACCAAGAGTGATACAAAAGATACAAAAGATACAAAAGATACAAAATGATGCAAAATGATGCATTAGGTCTGCCGGCTGACAAGCTCGGACACGTGGCGTCACCGGGTTGGTTTAACTCAAAAGGTGACTGATTGACAAGACAAGTCTCTGACAAAGCGTCCACAACAAGCTAGACAAGGCGTCCACGGCAAGCTAGATGGCGAGGACACCTCGGCCATCAACAACATCGGCCAAAGGCGGAACTTCGGCACAGGGTAACAAATACCTCGGCTAGGGAGGACGACACTTGACTGAGCTGTGCCACACCTTGGCCGGGGTGTGCCACATCTCGGCCCAGGTCATGCCTGCCCGAGAACAAGGATCTCAAACACAAACATCTCGGCTAACATGCCGGAGTGAAGATGGAGGTCTGCCAAGTGGTTCTAAGTACAAGGGTTCAAAAGTGAACTAGTCTCAAGATGACCTCGGTCACAACCGAGCAAGGATCAAGATCAAGCAAGCAATACTAAAACATGGCAAGCCAAAACAAGATTAACAAGATTCATAACATATCAAGACAAAGTCACACATGGGTGTATGCAAGTATAGCTAAGTCAAGAATGAGGGTTGTTACAATGACCCAGTTACTTTTTTGCTGTAGTAATTACAGGACCAGGTTCTATTTCCACCTCCACCTGAAGCCACATTGAGAACCTTCACATGATTCCACAATGGCTTGTCATCAAACTTTGCTCCTTGACATGCTGCTGGACGCAAGGTTTGCTTTTGCTTGGCTGAAGATTGGGAGGAAGACATTTCCCCTGTAGATGAAATTAATAATGGAAGGAAGTTTTGACAGATTTTTTTGAGGCTAAAGATACATACAGCCGAAGCCTCTGTTTTTTGGAGAGCTAAACTGCTATATGCAAAAAAAAACATATATCAAGTGGAAGGTGAAAAGGTGAAGCCTTGTTTGTATTCGTTGTAGTTGTTTGTACTCTTGGGAGTTGGTTGATTTGTTTGTACTTTGGGAGTTGTTTATCAGAGTGATTGGAAGTTTGTGGCTGGCAAGCAAAGCTTCCCAAGGAAGGAAAGCAATTGATGGAACAAAAGGTATAGATACAATGATTGTATTTTATTTAAATAATATTATATGTATTAATTGATATATTAATTAGTGTATTAATAGATAATGTGGGTATAATTTTACAAATTTTAAGTGTTTATAATTTATATAATAAATGTGATAATAATTTTAAAATAATAATATTATAAATTAATACATTAATTGATATACTAATTAATACATTTCAATGTTATTGTTAGTGACTGTCTCAGTCTGTAGATGACAACAAAGAAATGAAATTTTTATAATTGATGTATTTAAAAAAAAAGTGTACCTTGTGCCTTGTTCCATTTCAACAAAAAAAACTTAAACTAATTAATTAATACCTTGTACCTTGTTGGCAATAAAGTTTAGTATCTCGTTTGGTTACAATTTTTTAAAAATTGTATTTTTGGTTTTTTAAATAATTTGTTATTTTTAAATTTTATTTAATCTAGATAGACAAATTATGCACTATTTATGTCTATCTGGATTAGATGTATTTAAAACAAAAGATATGTGACTATTAAAATATATACGTATCAATGTGATTGTTGTATTTTAATATATATGTAATTCACATTTTTTTACAATAATATTAAAACAACTAATTTGGTTTGATTTTTGAATTGAAAATAAATAAAAATTGAATTTTAAGATATAATCAATTTGGAAATATTCGGGTTTACATGAAATATTTTATTGAATCGATAATATTGGTTAAGTTTGCATACACTCAATAATATACATAAAAATATTGAATTAGTCATTTGTTCATTACTTTAAAAAATATATATATATATATCCAATTCATTGGTAATAGGGTAGTCGTGAAGGTTATAGGGTGGTGGATATGGTAGTGATAGTATTGGTAGTATAGTGATGGAAGTTAGGGGGTGGTGGATCTAGTGGTGGTAGTGGTATAGGCGGTTGTGGTGGTAGCAAAAATAGAATGTGAGAGGTGGTTGGAATTGGTGGTGGTGGTGGAGGTGGAGATGGCAGTAATAGTGTTGATAGTATAGTGATGGAAGTTAGGGGGTGGTGGATCTAGTGGTGGTAGTGGTATAGGCGGTTGTGGTGGTAGTAAAAGTAGAATGAGAGAGGTGGTTGGAATTGGTGGTGGTGGTGGAGATGGCAGTAATAGTGTTGGTAGTATAGTGATGGAAGTTAGGGGGTGGTGGATCTAGTGGTGGTAGTGGTATAGGCTGTTGTGGTGGTAGTAAAAGTAGAATGGGAGAGGTGGTTGAAATTGGTGGTGGTGGTGGTGGTGGTGGTGGTGGAAGTGGCAGTAATAGTGTTGGTAGTATAGTGATGGAAGTTGGGGGGTGGTGGATCTAGTGGTGGTAGTGGTATAGGCGGTTGTGGTGGTAGTAAAAGTAGAATGGGAGAGGTGGTTGAAATTGGTGGTGGTGGAGATGGCAGTAATAGTGTTGGTAGTATAGTGATGGAAGTTGGGAGGTGGTGGATCTAGTGGTGGTAGTGGTATAGGCGGTTGTGGTGGTAGTAAAAGTAGAATGAGAGAGGTGGTTGAAATTGGTGGTGGTGGTGGTGGTGGTGGTGGAGATGGCAGTAATAGTGTTAGTAGTATAGTGATGGAAGTTGGCGGCTGGTGGATCTAGTGGTGGTAGTGGTATAGGTGGTTGTGGTGGTAGTAAAGGTAGAATGGAAGAGGTGGTTTGGAACTGGTAGTGCTGGTAGGGTAGGACAGTGAAATTGGTGATGATTTCAGGATGACCAAGCTAGTGATGGTGGTGTTAATAGTATAGTGGAACTAGTGGTAGTGGTAGTGATAGTAATAGTAGACTGGTGGAGGTAGTGTTATTGGTTAGGGTAGTAAAGCAAGCGGTGACGGTGTTAGTATTTATATTTTAGACAAGCTTCTTTCAATTTTGCATGGTATTGTAAGGTCCAATTTGTGGGCTAATTCAAACTCATGTCGGCGATTTGAATGAGACTTAAACACTCCTAAATGTTTATCTTGTAAGAGCATCTCTAATCCTTCATATTTTTTTTTCATTAAATTTAAATTTGATGCAAAAATGTTCAAAATTTAAATCTGATGAAATTTTAAAAAGATGAATGATTTAGATGATTTCTTTCATAAAATTTGATGAAAGAATTTATGTTGATTGATTTATTGTTTTGTTTATTATTTAAAAATTTAGATCACCGCATTAAGTAAATAAAAATTGAAATTTTTTTAATGAAAATTTAGATCACCTCATCTTAGTTATGTTATTTTGTGTTTTAGGTATGATTAATTTTTTTTTAAAATTATGATAATATTATAATTATGACTCATGAGATATTTGATTATATTTCATATAGTATTTAATTATGATTTTTAAATTTTTTTTTTTATAATTATGACTCAAAAAGTATAACGATAATATATCTCTTCAAATGTATCAATTGCTATTGGATCATACACTTGGCACATCATTTAAGGAGATTTGGAGGGAAAAAAAATTAATGGATGAATCATTTTTTTATAAAACATATTAAATATATTTTTATTGCAATATTACGTATTTTTATAGTGGTGTTACACATAAAAATATTTAAATATAAAATATGTAATATTATAAAAAAATAATCTTGTTTGGTTTCATATGATTCCATTTTTTTGAATTTAATTTTTTAAAAATTAAGATACATCTAAAGAGTAAAAAATTTGTTTAAAATATTAAAAAAATTCATTAAAAATAAAAATTCAATTTTAAAAACATTAAATTCAAAAAATTAGAACTAAACAAGGTAAATCACTCTGTTTGATTTTAATTTTTAGAATTTACTTTTTGGGAAATTCTTCTTTATTGTTTTTCGTATTTTTTTTTGTTTGTACTAAATTTTTTTAACATTTTAAGCAAAAAAGATTTTAATTTTTAGATACATCTAACATAAATATACTTAAAAAGTATAATTTTTGTGAAAAAAATCTTTAAAAAATTCACTACATAAAAAAATATTAAAAAATTATAAAAATTCAGTATATTTGTTGTATTTTTATGTATTTATTAATTTTTTAAAATATTTTTTCACAAATATTTTATTTTTTAGATACATCTAAGTAAGGTGCATCTAAAAAGTAAAAAAATGCTTAAAATTTTAAAAATATTCACTAAAAATAAAAAAAAATATGAAAAATAAAAATATCAATTTTCACAAAACTGAATTTAAAAAATTGAAATCAAACACACTCATTAGTTTTAAATTATAAAATTACTATAACTCTATTAAAAAAATATGTAATATTTAGAAATTATTTAGAATAATCTAAATAAATATATTTTTTAACTGTTAAAAAAAATATACAAAAAATAAAAAAATAATATGACATAAAAATATAAAAAAATAAAAAATTACACTTTTTTATTCACCCAAACAACTTCATAAAATGCTAACGGTGGTGTTATAAATATTAATTGACATATTAATTAATGTATCAATATATATTATAACATTATCACTAATCTCATCTATTATACAAATTATAAATATTTAAAAAAATTTAAAATTATATCACATTAATTTGTTAATACACGTATATCAATTGATGTAAATCATTATTCAAATATTAATATTAATATATAAGAATAAAGTGGTGGCCAGCTGTCTCTCTCTATCTACAAGTTCCAATGCACGTTTTCATCAATTTTCCATTCGAAACAATAAAGAATGATGAATCAGCCCAGAGGAAGACGAGCCAGTTCAAAAAAAAGGAAAAAAAGAAAAAACAGAGGGAGGAACACCACAAATTTATCGGAAGAGAAGTTCATCAAGCTTCTGAACATATGCACCAGAAGGTGCATAGGAATGACAGAAGACCCAGCAAAAATCATGGGAATGCATCGACGAAATAGAAAAGGTTGAACTAAGCCACCGGCGACTTCAACTCTTCAGCTTTCTGGTGAGCTCTGCCTTCAACTTTGCTTCAACATTTCAGGTTTCTTTTCCTTTCCATTGAAATCATGTTGTGAAGTTTTGTATTTTGTTGGGTTGTTTCTTCTGATCTTACCCTCTTCCTGATCAAACGAAGAACAAAAAAGAAATTTTGTAACAAAAATATTATAGAAAACAATCAGCCGTATCTGTTTTCATTTGGTCAGATCCGTGCCGTGCAGGTAATGTGTCGGTGCGGTAATAAACAGGTACCTCCCAAAAATGAGCGAGTCCGTGTAATAAGTAATACAATTTTGCTTGTAAATAAACTAATTAAAGAATTAGACATAATCCCCTCACATGGAGGTGAGACAAAAAAAAAAAAAATGTACGAATATTTGATTATGTGATCGATTTTTGTGTTTTTAGAATTTTCTTATTTAATAGGGTTTTCAATATAAAATTTTATTTTAGTGAGATTTAAAGCATTTATAATTAATGTGTCAAAAATGTTTGTTAAAATGCATGTTAAAATAAACAAACAGGCAAAAGTGAGGTTCAATTTGATGTGTCATGTATTTGTTAATTTAATAAGTGGATAGATATTTTATTGCTAATTAAAATGTGTATTAGGTTAGAATGGAACCACTTGAGTGTGTAAAATTTGAAAAATAATAAGTACAAAAAGCAACTGTGTGGAGTTTCAAAGTTTCGACATCCATATGCAAACTAAATATTAATATCACCAATCAATATATATATATTATCTAATAATTTACTTCTCAAAATAATTCTCACCCACATGAAAAAGTAAGACCTTGTGCTATTGAATAATAATAATAATAATAACAAATAAAGTAAAATAAAATTAGTAGGCATCATGCCATATATTTTTTTTTTTAATAAAAAATACTTGTAATACTTAATTTATCAAATAATAATAAATAAAATAAAAATAAAATAAAATTAGTAGTAGAGACTAGATCAAGCGGGCATCATGCAAGTAGTGAGTATTGATTGGTGGATTGGTGAAGCATGCAAGGTGAAAGAGGGCGTGGTGCCTGGCAACCAGTTCTCCGGAGGAAGGGTCCAGTCAGATATTCAGATAATGTCAGTAAAGGGGGCTTGTTTACGATCTTTGTGGACAACATTCCAGAGGTGATGGATCCTAGAAGCTTATTTGGATTGTTTTCAAAATTTGGCATAGTAAAGGATGCATTCATACCAATGAAGAGGAGAAAAGCTACAGGGTCAAGATTCGGGTTTGTGAGGTATGATTGTCCGGTTGCGGGAAAGATGGCAGTCAATAAAGCTGATGGGCTTTTTTTTTTTTTTGATCGGCAAAGAAAAATTTCATTTAACAGCAAGAAATTAAAAGTACAGGAAGATGAAATGCATTGAGAGAGATTCGGAAGTATAAAAATATCCCTACTACTGCTACTCGCAATCATACAACCAACCCCTAAGCCTCTCGATTTTTTTTAAACAGTTAAAAAGAACTTAACTAAAAAATAAAATAAAATAATTAAAATACATGAGTCTCCATACATTCAACCCACCAAAACACCGAAACCAAACAAAAGAACTAAACTAAACCCATCTAATCAACATTCACCAGCTAATTTGAAAAACAACATCATAACACCTATGCTGCGAACAGCTCCCACCGCCACCCTATTTCACACCCGACGCCTGCTGCACGCCAAACCAACACACCCCACCCTGCTGCACGCCACCCTGCTTCACACCCATACTTGCGCCTGCTTCACGTCATTTGCACGCACCGCTGCTCCACGCTGCCTTACTGCCGGAGAACTCCATAGCCACCGCCGAAAAGGTGAACAACCTACCGCATCACCACACACCACCGAACACCCTCCACCCGAGGGACAAGACTACACCCTCAAACTTTCAACTAAGAAGGAGCGCACGAGTGCATACCGAAAGAACCGAAGTCGCCATTTAACCCGAAAGTGCACCCTCCAGCTCCTCCTTGCCAAAAGCGCTCAAATGAAAAACTCGACACCCTCGATGAAAAGCGAATCAAGACGCCGGAAGACACCACACCCTGCTGCAAAGACAAGGCAACACCCACTGCCGGGAAGACACCAAGCTACAACCCCCACTGCCGAAGACACCACACCCCCTGCTGAAAACACAACACCCACTGAACACCACACCTTACTGAAGACACAACACCCACTACCTAAGCCTCTACTGCAGCCCACCAAGGTAGAACACAAGAAGACAACCGCAGCAACAAAGAAAAACACACCCCCTGATGACTCACCGAAGACACTCCCGCAGCATCAAAAACACACCTAGGTGGGGAAGATGGAAGACTCAAGTTATTGAAACGAAAAGCTAACAAAGCGACTGAAGAAACAAGCTAGGCGGCCGCCATAGCCCAAAAAAGAGACCAGGGAAGGGGGTTTTAAGAGAGAAGAGGGAGAGACCAGGGAAATAAAAAACTTCATTCCCTCCTAAAGCTGATGGGCTTTGGTGTGATGATAAGGAGTTGAAGGTCAAAGGAGCAGAGTATGCTAAAGGATCCAGTAGCAATATGAAAGGGAACATGAGTAGCAATCAACCAGGAGGAAATTACCAGGGGCATCAGACGGTGCGCTCAAATGTTATTCAGAGCATCCAGAAGGATCTGACTGTTAGAAGGCCAGTTCTTGGAGGAAGGATGACATATGCAGAGGTTGTTGGGAAAGGATGTACTCATGGAAAGGGGAATGTAACTATTCAGGTAAGAGAGGTGGGTAATGGGTGGCTCTATGAAAGTTTGATGGTTAAGCTCCATGATTTCTTCTCATTTTCAGCCTTTAAGGAGGAATGTGTGAAGTGTTAGGGAAAATATGTGATTCCCCACAAGTAAATCAATCAATGGGAATAAAAACTAATGCGGAAAAATTAAATCAAAAGCAACACAAGAATTTTACGTGGTTCCCTCAATGTGAGGTACGTCCACGGGATCGAAATCCGATTTCACTATCAACCAAATAAGTTTCAAACGATTACAAACGAGACACTAATGGTCTCACAAAATCACCCTTAGGTGAATTCCAAATAATCACAAATAAACAAGAGGAAAGACCTCACCAAATAGATGAACCAAAATCTTCAGAATCAGAGTTGTAGAAGACCCAAAATAATATCCCAAATCAGAACCGAAAAATTGAACCAAACTTCTCCACAAATCAAAGCACCAATTCTTGATTGACCAAGTCAAATCAAGAATAACAAAACAACACCAAGTTGATTAATGGGCACCAAACTACTCTTTGCTTTTTCTTCCTTCGGGAAAAACAATTAATTAGGCCACTGCTACTACTTCAATGATTTTTGCCGAAGTACTATCTCACCCAGAAAACGGCTGCCCCTTTGCTTTGGGAAAAACAATTCAAAAAAAATATATTGAATCTACGGTTTTTTTTTATCAAATCTTAGTTGTTTCCAAATTGGATTGGATCTCCACCAATTAAATATAATATATAAAAATATATTATAATTAATACTAAACCAAATTAAACTCTTTTTCCAAAACCAATTGGGTCCCACACTCCAATAAGGAGGTATACCTAACAATTCTCCCCCTATCGACTTGGGTGGAGACATCAACCATACCCGCCAAAGTTCGACACTTTAAATGTTTGTCCCTCGACAAAGTCTTTGTCAACATATCTGAAATATTATCATCTGTGTGAACCTTTTCGAGTTGTAACAATTTCGAATCTAACACATCACGAATCCAATGGTATCTCACATCAATGTGTTTCGATCTCGAATGAAAAGTAGAATTTTTACTTAAGTGAATAGCACTTTGACTATCACAATAAAGCACATACTTTTCTTGCTTTAAACCCAACTCTTGCAAAAATTTCTTCAACCATAACTCTTCTTTGCAAGCTTCTGTAATAGCAATAAATTCAGCTTCGGTAGTTGAGAGAGCAACACATTTTTGTAATTTAGATTGCCATGCCACAGCTCCCCCTGCAAAAGTCATCAACTACCCCGAAGTAGATTTCCTAGAATCAACATCACCAGCCATGTCAGAATCTGTGAACCCATCAAGCATCGGCTTACCATCTCCAAAACACAAACACACCTTCGAAGTCCCTCGAAGATACCTGAGAATCCATTTTACCGCTGCCCAATGTTATTTACCCGGATTAGAGAGAAACCGACTCACCACACCAACGGCGTGAGCAATATCTGGCCTTGTACAAACCATGACGTACATCAGAGAACCAACTGCTGAAGCATAAGGAACTTTCAACATCTCTTCTTTGTCTTTCTCACTTGTAGGACATTGATTCGAACTAAGTTTGAAGTGACCTGCAAGTGGACAACCAACCGGCTTTGCTTTATCCATGTTGAATCTCTCAAGAACCTTCTCAATGTAGCTTTCTTGAGACAACCAAATCAGTCCTTTTTTGCGATCACGAACAATTTTCATACCAAGTATTTGCTTTGCCGGTCCCAAATCTTTCATAGCAAAAGATTTACTCAACTCTACCTTCAATTTGTTAATCATGGTAGAATCTTGACCCACAATTAACATGTCATCAACATAAAGCAAAAGAATAATAAATTTACCATCGGGGAAATTTTTCACAAAGACACAATGGTCCGAAGTGGTTTTAGAAAAACCATTATTCATCATGAAAGAGTCAAATTTTTTGTACCATTGCCGCGGAACTTGCTTGAGACCATACAAACTTTTCTTCAATTTGCAAACAAATTTCTCTTTTCCTTTCTCCACAAAACCTTCTGGTTACTCCATGCAAATTTCTTCTTCAAGATCACCATGAAGAAATGCGGTCTTCACATCAAGTTGCTCAACTTCAAGGTTCATACTTGCAGCCATGCCAAGTACAACCCGAATAGAAGACATCTTCACAACCGGTGAGAAAATCTCATCAAAGTCAATACCTTTCTTTTGCCCAAAGCCTTTCACAACAAGACGTGCTTTGTACCTCAGATTCTTACTATCATTCTTCAATTTGAAAACCCACTTATTTTTCAGAATTTTCCTCCCTTTAGGCAACTTCACTAAATCATAAGTGTGATTTTCAAGTAAGGAATTCATCTCCTCTTCCATGGCCTTTTTCCAATCATCTTTCTTTGCATGCTCAATTGCTTCTTGGTAGCTCTCAGGCTCCCCTTGATCGGAAATCAACACAAATTCATTGGGAGGATACTTTCTTGAAGGTTGTCGGTCCCTTGTAGATTTCCTCAACTCAAGTTGTGGTGACGGTACTTGAGTTGGATGCTCTTCCTCAATTTCTGGCTCAACTTCATTAGGATTAGTATCATCCTCCACATCTTCAATAGGTGGCTGCACATCTCCCCCATTTTCATCATCAACTGGAGATGAAGGAGATGGATCCATGTCAATGAGATCACTAGTTTTTGGCTCCGGTTGATCACCTTTACCAAAGTCTTCAATTGTTTGGTCTTCAAGAAACACAACATCACGGCTTCGAATGACTTTCTTGTCGACCAGATCCCATAATCTATACCCGAATTCATCACGCCTATAGCCAAGAAAAATACATTGTCTTGACTTACTATCAAGCTTGGACCTCTCATCCTTTGGAATGTAAACAAAAGCTCGGCAACCAAACACTCTCAAGTGCTCATAAGACACATCTTTGCTAGTCCAAACTCTTTCAGGAACATCACCATTCAAAGGATAGCAAGGAGACAAATTGATCACGTCAACCGCTGTACTTATTGCCTCACCCCAAAAGGATCTTGGCAATTTAGCTTGTGAAAGAAAATACCTTGTTCTTTCTACAATGGTGCGGTTCATCCTCTCGGCAACGCCATTTTGTTGAGGAGTCTTCTTAACTGTCTTTTGGTGCCGAATACCTTGGCTGCGACAATACTCATCAAATGGCCCAATGTATTCACCACCATTGTCTGTTCGGATGCACTTCAATTTCTGCCCTGTTTCTCTTTCAACCATGGCCTGAAAATGCTTAAATACTTCTAGAACTTGATCTTTAGTTTTTAGTAGAAAAGCCCAAACTTTCCTTGAATAATCATCAATGAAAGTAACAAAATAAAGTGCACCACTATGTGTTCTAACTTTTAAAGGACCACAAACATCCGAATGAATCAATTCCAAAACATTTTCTTTTCTAGAGGCAACATTTTTATGAAAAGAAACTCTATGTTGTTTACCCGCCAAACAATGAACACAAGTTTTGAAATGTGTACCTTTCAAATCGGGTAGAAACTCTTTCTTGAACAAAACTTGTAGCCCCTTTTCACTCATATGGCCAAGCCGCTTGTGCCATAATTCGGTAGAAGTATTATCTTCAAGTGCATTGACAACACCTTTACAAATTTTTCCTTGCATCGAATAAAGTGTATGAGTCTTCTTGCACTTAGCCACCACCAAAGAACCCTTTGTGAGCTTCCATATTCCATCACCAAATTTGTTGTTGAAGCCTTCATCATCTAGCTTCCCAGTAGAGATCAAATTGAGGCGAATGTCAGGAACATGCCTCACATCTTTAAGCAACAATTTGCAGCCCAAATTTGTTTCCAAGCAAACATCACCCATGCCGATAATCTTGGACAAACCTTCATTACCCATTCGAACAGAACCATAATCTCCTGCAGTGTAGGTAGTGAAGAAATCAACTCGAGAAGTCACATGAAAAGATGCACCAGAATCAATCACCCAATTGCTCTCTTGGCCCACAAAATTGATACAATCATCTTCACAAACGACCATGAGATCATTGGTAGTAACTGTTGTTGTGTCTTCTTGCTTCTTATCCACACTTTTGTCACGCCTTTTCTCCTTGTTCTTGAGCTTTCGGCATTCCCGCTTCATGTGCCCTTTCTCATGGCAATAGTAGCACTCAACGTCTTTCTTTGAAAAAGAACCATCTTTTGATTTGTCACGGCTTTGATCACGACCATGAGGAGTCTTACTCCTCCCCCTTGTTTTGCTTCGGCCTTTCATAACAAATACTTCTGAATGAGAGGAACTTGCTGATTTTCTTCTAGTTTCTTCATTCAACAAGCTACTAGTGACTTGGCCCATTGTGACAAGTCCATCAGGTGCCGAATTACTAACCGTCACAACCAAAGTCTCCCAACTTTCGGGCAAAGAACTAAGTAGCATCAAAACCTGCAACTCATCATCAAAAATAATTTTCATAGAAGCAAGTTGGTTAACAATACTCTTTATTTCATTCAGATGTTCCGGAATAGGGCTGCCCTCTTTATATTTTAAATTAACCAACTTACGAAATAGAAAAGCTTTATTTGTGGCTGATTTTCTATCATAAAGACTCTAATTTTTTCCATAAATTATGTGCCGAAGTTTCAGTAGCAACATGATGAAACACACTGTCATCAATCCATTGACGGATAACACTAACGGCTTTTCGATTAAGCCTCTTCCACTCATCATCTTTCATATCAGCAGGTTTGCCACTATCACCCTCAATGGGTCCATACAAGTCTTTACAAAATTATAGGTCCTCCATTTTAGTTTTCCAAGTTACCCAATTGCTTCCATTGAAGCTAGACATACGACCCACATTCCCCTCCATTGATTTACACAAATAAATAAACCCCAATAAACCGTAAGCTCTAATACCAGTTGTTAGGGAAAATATGTGATTCCCCACAAGTAAATCAATCAATGGGAATAAAAACTAATGCGGAAAAATTAAATCAAAAGCAACACAAGAATTTTACGTGGTTCCCTCAATGTGAGGTACGTCCACGGGATCGAAATTCGATTTCACTATCAACCAAATAAGTTTCAAACGATTACAAACGAGACACTAATGGTCTCACAAAACCACCCTTAGGTGAATTCCAAATAATCACAAATAAACAAGAGGAAAGACCTCACCAAATAGATGAACCAAAATCTTTAGAATCAGAGTTGTAGAAGACCCAAAATAATATCCCAAATCAGAACCGAAAAATTGAACCAAACTTCTCCACAAATCAAAGCACCAATTCTTGATTGACCAAGTCAAATCAAGAATAACAAAACAACACCAAGTTGATTAATGGGCACCAAACTACTACTGCTGCTTTTTCTTCCTTCGGGAAAAACAATTAATTAGGCCACTGCTACTACTTCAATGATTTTTGCCGAAGTACTATCTCACCCAGAAAACGGCTGCCCCTTTGCTTTGGGAAAAACAATTCAAAAAAAATATATTGAATCTAGGGTTTTTTTTTTTTATCAAATCTTAGTTGTTTCCAAATTGGATTGGATCTCCACCAATTAAATATAATATATAAAAATATATTATAATTAATACTAAACCAAATTAAACTCTTTTTCCAAAACCAATTGGGTCCCACACTCCAATAAGGAGGTATACCCAACATGAAGAGAGGCTTGAAAGAGGTAAAAGTTAGAGAAGGGGGAGGGAGGCTTGCAATATTAACTTTTAAATCTGTTCAAGAAATGAAGAATAGTACTGAGAGGTTAAGCGAATGGATTTTTGACTGGTGTAGTTCAATGGTGGAGTGGAAAGTGGGTGAGAGCATTGAATAGGAAAGGTGTGTATGGGTAAGTTGTTACGGAGTACCTTTAAATATGTGGAGTGCGGATACGTTTCGGAGTATAGGTTCTGTTTGGGGTGAAGTGGTGCAACTTGATGATGATATAACAAACAATGTCTCCTTTCGATGCGGTAAGGTTAGAATTATCACAAAGACGATGGAGTTCATCAACACGGTAGTGAAGTTGAACAGTAGAGGTGTAATCTATCCAGTGAGGGTATGCGAAAATCTGGATTCTACTGTGCTAATGGATTGGAATCCTTGCGAATGTATGAATAGGTCACCAGATAAAGAAGTATATGTGGGCATCGAGAAGGATGATCGGTGCTCCGAGGTTGGTGGTGGCCGGAAAGGGAGTAAGGAGGTGGTAATAGGGAAGGAGGACGTGGGAAATGAAGTGGATACAAGGGATGAGGTGGCCGAACAGAGGGTAGCCATGTCACAAAGTAAGAGTATTGATGACTCTGGTAATGCAAGCTGGGTATTTGAAACCACGGTGGCAACTATGAAGCACAGGTATGGGTATGCAATCTTGATCTTTGATGCGATCTGACGGCGTCGTCGATACGGTAAAATTTAAAAAAATAGGGTAGAATGCAATGCTTGGTACGCTTGTAAAAAAATATTTATTTTTAATTTAGAGTAATGTAAAAATTAATTAAATGGTTTAATTTGTTAAGGTCCAACCTATAATTAACATTTAATGCCAAAAGGAAAAGTATAAATTAAAATCAAATATCAATATATTAAATAACTTACAAACCATAGCTTAATTTTAAAATCATGCTAAGCATAAAACAAAAACTAAAAAAGAAATCTAGTGAAATGAGTTTTATCTCTGTAGTAGAAGGAAAATATTGTTTCAACTGAGGTACGGTACGGTTTGGATATATACTAGGTACATTTGAGTATGTCAAAAATTAAAAAGAAAAAACTTAGTGCGTGTTTCAGGTACCCAGATATGCGTATCTACCATACGAGGTGATGCAGACGGTAAGTACCCGGTACAGGTACGACATGTTTTTCGAAGTACCCATGCTTCATAGGGTGGCAGATACTAATGGGGGTATTGGAAAACCAAACGGTGGAGAGAGTGATAGGGTGGAGAGGATAGCATGCACATGATGGAATCAAGGAGTAATGAAGTAGGTGGAGAGGTAGCTGTTGATGACCAGATTATGACTCAAGGGTTTGTTAGAAGGCTAAGTTTGGTTAGTGGGAAAAAAGTCAAAAAGTCAAAAAGTTATCAAAAAAGTTAAAAAGTCATCACTATTCATCAAAAAAATATAAAAAAAAATTAATATATAAATATTAAATACAAATCCACTTTTTGTTCAAATAATGTAGGTGACGTCAGGCCACGTCAGGCCAGCTTTACTGAAAGGAAAGGGAAAAAAAATTGCATGGGTACATTCAATCAATTTTAATGGTAAAGTTAGGCCTGTGAGGGCTCACCATGGGTCCCGTTTTGATAATCCAAACCGTTCAAGTTGTAGAACTCGTCTAGTATTATATGCTTGTAAAAAATCACGTCTATCGGATATCGTTAACTATATGATCAAATCAGTTTTGTATCAAATTTGGATGGTGTTATAGTTAACAGTTGACAAAAACAACTAATACGATCAGATAGCTATCGATATCCAATCAAAGTGATTTTTTACAAGCATATAGTACTCGATGAGTTCTACATATTAAACGGTTTCGATTAGAAAAAAGGGACCCGTGGTGGGCCCCCCATAGGCCGAACAACACTGTCCAATCCAAACCCGAAAAGGAGGCAATATTTTCCCATGTAATACCAAGCCGGCTGACTGCCAATTCCGTACTGTGTACTACATCTTCTCCTACACATTTCTTTATACAAATTTTTAATACACATTTTTTTCATAAAAAGTCAAAAAGTTAACCCAAACATCCATATTTTTTTCCTCAACTTTTTAGTCCAAAAAGCCAAAAAGTGCACTTATTTAGGACACCCCAAACAACCCCTTAATGGGTCTGAGGAGAGAAGGCCTAATATTAATCTGGAGGTAGTTCTACAAGGGGCCCAACAAGAGGATGAGGGAGTTGGGTCTGGGAAAGAATTAAGTAATTTAGCCTTGGCCCAAGTTCAGAAGAGAATGTTTCAGCCCAAGATTAGTTTAGTTCAGTGTTGTTAAAAGCGCGCCTAGGCGCAAGGCTCATCGAGGCGTAGCCTGTGCGCCTGAACTGGTCCCAGGCGAGGCGCGTTGAAGAAGTCGCGTGCCTTATGCGCAACTAGAAGTAGGCGAGAGAGGCACAAGGCTCACGCCTAGGCGCGACTGATGTTTACGCCCTAATCTTTGATCTAACGGCTGTGTCGTCTCTTCGTCTCTCCACATACGACTGAAACGAAAGCCCATACGACTGAAATGAAAGCCCTAACCTGTGTCGCCTCTTCGTCTCTCCATCTCTCGACTTCGATTCGACTTCGACTTGGACTGGGCTACGACTTCGACTTCCAGGTGCGCTACACTCTCTCTCTCTCTCCCCTTCTGCCTTCTTCGACTTCGATCGTCTGATCAATCTTCATTTTATTTTATTTTTTCTCCTTCTTTTTCTCTCCTTCTCTCTTTTTCGCTGATCATCTGCTCTGCTCTTTTTTTTTTTTTTTTTTTTTTTGTCTCAATTATTTATGCCTTTGAGTCTCTATTAAAACAAAAAAAATAAATACAAAATATTTATGACTTTGTCAATTAAATATTTTAACAAAATAAATATTTTTTTAAATAAATACAAAAAAATAAATACAAAATAAATATTTTTTTTCTCAATTATTTATGCCTTTGTACTCTGTTAAAGAAATACAAAATAATTTTTCTTTTTACAAATAATTAATTAACACACTGCTATTGGTCTCTGTTTTTTTACATTACATTATTTTCTAAATTGACACATTACATTATATTAATTATTTTTTAAATTGACACGTTACATTACATTATTTTCCATTAATTAATTTTCCATTAATTAATACACTATGCATTACACAATTGTATTAATTAATTTTCCATTACATTACACAATTAATTAATACACTATGCATCACACAATTGCATTACATTGTATTAATTAATTTTACGTTATATTATGTAATATGCACTTTCATGGCTTTAAAAATTATTCTATATTTTGTCTTGAATCTTGATTACTTTTTATTTTTAAAAAAATTGTCTTAGTACTATGAATGATTAGTCTATGTTAATTTTTCTATTTTTTACTAAGACTGTGCGCCTTACTTCAATAAAGCCCGCGCCTCGCCTTGCACCTTGCGCCTAGGCCCCGAGAGACCTTCAGTGCCTTAGTGCGCCTTGAGCCTTTAAAAACACTGGTTTAGTTAATATATCACAAACACCACTACAAGAGGAAGCCCGGGTTCCAGTTGATGGTGGACGAGTAGTGAATGTTAGTAACTCACAGCAAAAATTAAAGGGGAGGAGTGGAGTCAGAGGAAGGAGAAAGAGAAGGATACAGACAAGTCAGGTACTTTCTGGAGGATTTCAAAGGAGTGCCATTTTCAGAGCTGCGGTCGCAGCTGTATCTCTTTCTTTGTCACAAAGCAGCCAAGCTAGTAGGAGAAGGAAGATGGTACTTGAAGAAGCACAAGCTACTTTACAACTCAGAAAAAGATTGGGAATGAATTGCGAAGGTAGGGAGCAGGAGGTGATAAATAAACTAGTTGAATTGGAAAATCAAGATGCAGAGAGATTTGCGAGGAGTGTAAAAGGGGGCGAGGAGGGTTAGACCTAGCTGGTCGATGAATCTCGGGTGGTATTGGTGTTTAAACTAGTTATTATGAAGATCATGTCTTGGAATGTTAGAGGGTTGGGAAAGTCGGAGAAAAGGAGTAGAGTTAGGAATGTTATCAAGGAAAGGAAAGTTGATGTTATGCTTATTCAAGAAACTAAAAGGAGTCAAATAGATGAGTGCTTTGTTAGATCCATTTGGCCATTGGAGATGATGGAGTTTGCAGCTGTAGATTCTGATGGAAGTGTAGGAGGTCTATTAAGCATTTGGAACCCAGATACCTTTACAATGTCAGAGAGTTGTGGGAACAGGAATGTGTTGGCTATCTCAGGTATTTGTCTTGGCTCTTTTGATTGTGTGTTTTTGAATATCTATGCTCCGAATGATGTTGTGAAAAGAGCTAGGTTATGGGAAATTATTGTCAATCTTAGAGTGTCATTTCAACAACCTTGGTGCATGGGTGGTGATTTTAATGAAATCAGATTCATAGCAGAAAGGAGGGGTTGCATCAGACGAGATAGAGGGATGCAAGATTTTAATAATTTGGTTGATCAATTAGGAATGTTAGACATACCAATGTTGGGTAGAAGCTATACTTGGTGTAATTCAATGGAAGGAGAAAGGTGGAGTAGAATAGACAGGTTTTTGTTGGACCCTATTTGGTTGGAAAAATTCAGATTTAAGTTATGGGGTTTGCCTAGGGTTATGTCTGATCATTGTCCAATTCTGCTAATGGAAGATGAGAGAAACTGGGGCCCTAGGCCTTTTAGATTTATTAATGCCTGGTCTGTGCACCCCAATTTCAGGTCAGTAGTACAAAAATCTTGGTCTGAATCACTGGTACAGGGATGGGCTGGGCTCAGAATCAAGATGAAATTGTGTGGTCTTAAATCTTGAGCTGAAGAGATGGAATCTTGAAGAGTTTGGAATTGTTGACTCTCAATTAAAAAAAGCAGAAGAGGAGCTGCATGCATTTGATCTGATGGCAGAGTCAAGAGTGCTGGAAACTCAAGAATCTGCAGCCAGAAGAGAGGTGAGGAATTTTGTAAAGGAGTTAAGAAAGAAGATGGATTTGATATGGTTTCAGAAATCTAGATTAAATTGGGCTCAAAATGGTGATAGAAACACTAGATTCTTTCATATCATGGCTAGTAAAAGGCAGCGAAGGAATTTAGTTGACTCAGTAGTAGTAGATGGTATTAGGTTTGAAGAACCTGTGCTGGTGAGAGATGCAGTTTTCAGGTATTTTTCAAAGGCTTTTGCTGAAGTATGGAAGTCTAGACCAAAACTAACTGGAAATTTCGTTTCAGTCAGTAGAACAAAGGTAGTGAAAGTTCTGGAACCTGAGTTTACAATGGATGAGGTTTGGGAAGCAATAAAAGAGTGTGATGGTAATAAAGCGCCTGGCCCGGATGGATTCAATATGATCTGTATCCAAAAGTGCTGGAAGATAATTAATGGTGATGTGTTTCAATTTATACAGGAGTTCTACAGAAATAGTAAGTTGGTTAAAGGAATAAATAGTTCATTTATTACTCTTATACCGAAGAAGGTTAACCTCGAAGGATTGGCAGACTATCGGCCAATTTGTTTGATAGGTGTGTTGTACAAAATTTTGGCCAAAATTTTATCAAGAAGGTTGAAAAAGGTGCTACCTGATGTTATTAGTGAAGTGCAAACAGCTTTCCCGGCTGGTAGGAATATTTTCGATGGTATAATGATTGCTAATGAGGTATTGGACTGGTGGAAGAAGTCTAAAACGAAGGGAGTCATCCTCAAACTCGATTTCGGGAAGGCTTATGACTCAATCAATTGGGAATACTTGTTTGATATGATGGACAACCTTGGGTTAGGAGAGAAGTGGCTGGGTTGGATGAAAACATGTGTTACTTCAGCGAGGGTTTCTATTTTAGTTAATGGATCTCCAACAGAGGAGTTTAGTCCACAAAAGGGGTTAAGGCAAGGAGATCCGTTGTCTCCTTTTCTGTTCAATATTGCAGCAGAGGGGCTTAACTTGCTATTAGAAAGAGCAAAAGAGTTGGGAATTTTTAAGGGAGCCTGTGTTGGGCCAGCAGGTCTGAGAGTATCACATCTTCAATTTGCCGATGATACGATACTTTTCTGTGAGGCAGAGTGGGCTGAGATTGTGAATGTGAAAAGGATACTTAGATGCTTTGAGTTAATATCAGGTTTGAAGATAAATTTTTACAAAAGTGTGGTGTGTGGAGTAGGGATTAGTGATGAAGTGACACAAGTCTATGCGTCCAAGCTATGTTGCCTATGTAGGAAATTACCTATTAAGTACTTGGGTCTACCACTTGGTGCAAATCCAAGAAAAATGAAGACTTGGCAGCCAGTAGTGGATAAGGTCAGGTCTAAATTAGCATTATGGAAGAGGAAAAGCTGCTGTCATTCGCTGGTAGGATAACCTTGATAAAATCTGTTCTTGATAGCTTACCTGGCTATTATATTTCTGTCTTTAAATTACCTAAAGGGGTTGCAAGAGAAATCGAGAAGATAAAGGCAGCATTCCTATGGGGTAGCTCAGAGCTAAAGAGGAAGATCCACTTGGTAAGTTGGAAGGAAGTCACAAGGAGCAAAGATCAAGGTGGGTTAGGTATAAGAAGGGTTAGTGATATGAATGATTTCATGTTAGCTAAGTGGTGGTGGAGATATGGGGTGGAAGATAAATCTTTATGGAAGAAAGTTATTATTAGCAAGTATGGAGCAGAAGGAGGAAGATGGTTACCAATGAAGGTATTGGATGGTAATGAGTCTTATGTCTGGAGTGACATTTTAAATGTGGCAAGAACTAATATTGATTTGTTTCAGTTTTTTAGTTCAAATTTCAAGATTGAAGTTGGAAATGGGAATAGGATTGAGTTTTGGAATGATAAATGGTTCATGAACCTACTGTAAAAAGAGGAGTTTCCTAGGTTGTTTAGTTTATCTGTGGAAAAGGAAGGCACCTTGAGAACCTTTTATGCAGAGGAGGGACATAACAGGGGATTGGAAACTCTTGTTTAGAAGATCACTGCTGGCTTGGGAGGAAGAGGAGGTTAGAAGGTTGCAGGAGCTGACAAGAGGTATACCTAGCCTTAATGTGGAAAAGATAAATTCTGCAAGCTGGACTGCATCATCTTTGGGGCTGTTCACAGTGGCATCAGTCAGAGCTTGGCATGAAGTTACCCAGGGTCCTAGACTGAAAATTAACAGGATGCTGTGGAATAACGTGGCACCACCTAAAGCCCAGTTTTTATGTTGGCTGGCATGGAAAGGAAGGGTGAAAACTATAGATCTTTTGCAGAGATTTGGGGTGTTAAGTGACACAATGGAGAACTTGTGCCCCTTTTGCAAGACTCAAGCAGAATCATTGGAGCATATATTTTTGCTATGTTCTGAGGTGTGGAAGGTTTGGTCAAACTTACTGCAATGGTGGGGATTTAGTTGGGTTACTCCTGCTTCAGTTGAAGGTGTGTTGCAATGGTGGTTGGGAACAAAATTCAAAAAGGCTGTGTTGAAGGTTTGGAGACTAGTACCAGTTGCAATGCTGTAGTCAGTTTGGAGAATAAGAAATGATTGTATATTTAATGGCTGTCAATACAGAATGGGTGAGCTTTGTGAAATAGTTAAGGTTAGAGTTGGGATGTGGGTGAAATCTAGTCTGAATGGAGTTCCCTACTCAGTGCATGATATTGTGGAAAATTTGACTCAGGTTAGATTATGTTTATAAAGTGGTCGAATGGTTGAGATTTTATGTTTATATGGTGGATGGCTGGATGAGTCTGGAGATGTAGCAGCTTAGTGGCAGAGTTTTTGGTGTGTGCTGATGTTCTGAGGCTGCTGTTATGAGGCTGCTTCTGGTGGTGAAGAGGTGGAGTTCTGCATTAGATATGGAGGTTGGGTGATCTGGAGCAAGTCTGGTGGCATATGTATTCTGCTGATAATTCTCTGCTGCTACTCCTCTGCTGCTGATATTTATTTTGCTGATATTACGCTGCTGATATTATTCTGCTGATATTCATGGTAACAGTGGTCTGGCCAGGTCTGGTTGCCTGGGTGCCTAAATCTGTTGCTGAGTTGAATTGGTGCTGATCTGTGTTCAATTGGTGATACAATTTGGAAGTTGGAGTTGAGCCCCTAATTAAGCTCAGAGGATGCATACCCGGGAATCCTCTAACACATGAGCATGATGATCCAAATTCCAGAATTGAATTTGCTCACTGGATTGCACTTATATCAGATGGGCTTTTTGAGTCAACAAAAACAAATTGTCATGGGGAGTTTGCTATGCATTTGAGATGTATGGGTATGGATGGCTGCTGTGCTCTACAGATGGTGGAGCTGTTTGGCCTACTGGTGGTATGTTGCTTTGTTGTTGCTGTCTGGTCTGCGGCTGGTCTGGTCTGTGGATGCTGGTGGTAAGTTGCTATGTTGTTGCTGTGTGCCTCTGTCATCAGATTTGCGTAGCAGGGGAGTGGTGATGCTAACGCTGCTGGCAACTTAGGGGGTGTGATGCTGGTGGTAAGTTGCTCTGTTGTTCTCAGAACTTTGAGGTGTGACTCTGTGATGTGGTGCGGAGTTACTGATTTGGTTTTACTGGTGTCTGAAGCTTGCATGAGTGTCTTAACAGATTTGCTGTTTTACCTATTTAAGGACTTCTTAGGCTGCTTAGTGTTCTCTGTTGTTCTTTCCCTTTCTTTCTTTTTGGTTCTTTGGATTGGTTCCTCACCAATTTTAGGTTAAGTGCTAGCAAAGGATTGTGCTTCCTTATCGGTGCCAACCTAGTTGGGATTGGTAAGGTTAGTTATGATGCTCTTTGCACTTTCCTTCTTTGTTGATGTAAGTTTTCGCATGTATCTTGCTTTTTTCATCAATAAAGGTTCCTTTTGCTGATAAAAAAAAAAAAAAGCAGGCATCATGCAATATATTTTTTTTCATGAAAAATGTTTGAAATACTTAATTTATCACTCTTAAAATCACCTTTAATGATGTGTCTGATAAGTGTCAAATTTTAATTTATCAAACATTTCATTATGTGCGGTCTAATCTCAATATCACATTATTAAGAGTTATTTAAGAGTGATAAATTAAAGATATGTGACATTGTTATCTTGTTTTCTTGGTCTTATTCATATGCCTCCCCTCTCTTTATCTACTTTTTATTTCACTCCATAAAATCATGACAAAATGGACCAATCATATTTGTTACGTAATCAATCCTTAGACTGTGTTTGTTTGAAAAGATTTTACGAGAAAATAAAAAGGAAAAGGGAAATAGAAAGAAAATGAGAAAGAATTGTAGGATTCAAATTTCAAGTTATGTTTGGTTGAATTGGAAAATGGAGAAAGAAAAGAGTCTAAGTGAATCCAAAAGACAAAAAGTAAAATTGTATTTTCCTTTCACTTGTTTTTTTCTTGTACTTTCTATTATAACCAAACAAACAATGAATTGCATTTCCTTTTCCCTTTCCATTTCTCTCATCAAATCGTTCTATCAAACACAACCTTTGTCTACCATTTTATTACCTACCACCTTGCATTTTGTTTGATTGGAAGATTTGATGAGAGAAATGGAAAATAAAAAGGAAATGCAATCCTATTTGTTGTTTGGTTATAATGGTGAAAAATCTAAAAACTCTCGAGATTGATTCGTGATTATGTTTCAATTTTAAACAGTGAATATCAATGCCAATCAAACAATCAACAATAAATTGGCATAACGATTTAATGTGGAAAAAATCACAATTGGAGCACCTCCAATTGTGACAAAAAAATTACCAATCAAAGTCACAAAACAATCTACTAAGAAAATAAAAAGGAATTACACACGAGTACCCTCAATTACTTAGCAAATTCATGCCCAAATTAAACCAAACTTGATGTGCTTCTTCCACCACTGTCTTCACCTCGGAATTGCTTTGCCCAACATTGAATCAACTACGCCGATGTCGAATCCATGACGATGAGCCACTCCGGAATCCAAGTTCTTTGAAATTCATCGAAGAACACCTCTTTCTTTTATGAATGAAATAATAAAAATAAACCCCTTGATAATGTCAATATCAAACTCGTAGATCCATCAATCACTCTCAAATCATAAAGAAAACCAATATATAAAACACCCTATAGTACAGAAAACCTTGGTAGCTCTCCTCTCTAAGAATTTGGAAGGGTTAAACCCTAGAAATAGCAAACGGTGCACTTTATACTAAACAGAGTTGCAAAGACCACTCAAGCGCATATTTTACCGCTCTAGCAGTGTGAGTAAAGGTGGTGCAAACATATAGGCCAACCGCTCAAGTGCAACACCCACCGCTAGAGCAGTAAAACTTGTCTCCTAGAAATTCAGACACAGGCAGAGTACCACTTCATCGCTTGAGCACACAAATGACCGCTTGAGTAGTCAAACAATTTTGGCTTTAGGTTGAATTTGTACCTAAACACTTACAACCTCATTGAAACAAAAGAACGAATAAAATTACAATTAAAAGGAATTTTGTCAAATAAGATTACTAAGTACAAATACCTAACAAATGGAAAACACAAGAAAAAAGGAAGTGAAAGAGATATGCAATCCCACATTTTATCTTTTAAGACTGTGTTTGGTTGAATGATTTGATGAAGGAAATGGAAAGGGGAAGAGAAATAGAAAGAAAATGAGAAAGAATTGATAGAATTCAAATTCTAAGCTATGTTTGGTTTAGTTGGGAATTAAAAAAATAAAAAAGCCTAAGCGAACCCAAAACACAAAAAGTGGGATTGCATTTCCTTCAAAAAGAAATTTCTCTTGTGTTTTCCACTATAACCAAACAAAAAGTGATATTACATTTCCTTTTCCCTTTTCATTTCTTTTATCAAATCCTCTAACCAAACATAGTCTAAGCTCTTTTCTTTTTCCATTTCCCAACTCAACCAAACATAACTTAAAATTCAAATCCTATCAATTCTTTCTTCTTTTATTTCTATTTTCTTTTCCCTTTTCATTTTTCTCATCAAATTCTCCAACAAAACACAACGTTAATATTTTTACTATTCATTACTTTTGCTTTTTTGCTTTTGTCTTTTCTAATTGTTTTGATCCAAGTGATTGAAATTAACTTTAATATTAAAAAAGCACATTCATGTATTCTCTTTTGTTTGTTGATAAAACAAAAAAAAACAAAACAAAACAAAACGTTTACAGATTAGCCTTCTCGACCAAGTTAATTGACTCCCTTATTCCCTCCCCTTTGTTTTCTTCCCATTCAACGTTTATTCCTCTGCAAATTTTTTTGGGTACAATATTCCTCTCTCCGTTTGATTATAAAGAAAATTTGATAGAAAGTGAAAGTAAAAGAGAATGAAGTGAAAGAAAAGAAATAGAAAAGAAAACATATTTTCTTGCAAGCATTTGATTAAGATGAAAATTTTGTAAGAAAAAGATTTAAAATTTAAAAATTTAGGTATACATAACTCACACATTTAATTTTTCTTGTGTTTTCTTGTGTTTTTTGCAAAAAATAAAAAATTAGTTACAATGCTCATATGAGTTGTACAAGAAAATTAATTTTCTTAGACTTTCCACCACTTTTAAGTGAAATAAACTCATAGAAATTAAATTTTCTTCTATTTCTTTCACTTTCTACCTATTCCATCTTAAACAAACTGAGAGAAATGTTATATGTTGGGTAAATTACACTTAATAACCTTGCATTTTTATCCAAAACTTCCGTTTGGTTTAATTTTGAAATTCATTTTGGAAGATAAGTTTTTGAAACTAGTTTTTGAGTTATATATTTTGAAAGTAATTTTTAGAAATTTACAAATTAAAAACTTGTTTGGTCAGGAATTTTCAAAATTAGTTTTTAATTAGAGTTTTTTTCGATCTTGTATTTTTTTTTTGTGTTATAGTCAACCTTTTACAATATTATAGTCAATATTGTTTACTTTTTTTTTACATACGTAATCAAAACTTTTACAATATTATAGTCAATTTTATTTTTATTTTTTTTATCGTTATATATATATATATTTTATTTTGTTTACTTCTTTTATATACGTAATCTAAATGTACTTTGTAACTAGATCTAATATAATCTATAGGACATAACTTCATATGTATATATTAGTTTGTAAGAATGTTTTTAAAATTTTAAAACTGCTTTTCTGATTTATATTTACTCAATCTACATACATTTAAAACATTTCATATTTATTACATTTGTTTTTCATTTCTTCATATTTTGTTTACTATTTACGTATATTTTTTGGATTGCCCATATGTTAGTGCAGCACCTTGTAGTGGCCTTTTAGTGCAGCACCATCTCCACTACCCAAATGGAGAATCCACCAAGAGAGTGGAAGGTAGTAGGTAAGGGCCAATCACCTCTTCCCTCAATTGTGTATAAATTGAGGTGAGGAGGAGGGGGAGATATCAGAAAACACAGAGTGTAATTTGTGGGAGTTGTGAGAGTTTGAGAGTTCTATAGAGTGTAAGTGAGGTGTGAGTGTGTAAACTCTCTCCGGGAAAAATTCTATAGTGAATAGATCTCTGTGGACGTAGGCAATTGCCGAACCACGTAAATATTGTTGTGTTCTTGTGTGTGATTGATTTCTGGTGTCTCACAGTCCCAACAAGTGGTATCAGAGCCAATTCGGTTGCGTTTCGGAACAAAAATTCGAAACTGTCCAGAAATC
Source organism: Camellia lanceoleosa (assembly GCA_025200525.1). NCBI lineage: Eukaryota > Viridiplantae > Streptophyta > Magnoliopsida > Ericales > Theaceae > Camellia > Camellia lanceoleosa. The sequence goes on from CM045760.1 coordinate 45,252,780, forward strand.
AGTTTGCTCGAAATTCCGTTTTGAACATACCAGGAGGAAGGACTCGAAGAGAGGAGTCCAAAACTGTAAAGAACAGGCCCAGAAGACCTCATACGCGCTTTCACGCGCTCACTGAAGTTGGCGAGTGAAGCCCACTCGTCCCACGCGCCTCCACGCGCCGTTACAGTGACGGCGCGTCACCCCACACGCAGGCCACGCGCCCCACGCGCTTCTCAAGGTTGAAGACGAGTGTGCTGCGCGTGTTTCTGACGTTATCCTGACGTCAGCGAGCCGAGCCGAGCCGCCAGACAGCCGACCGAGCCGCCAGCCGAGCTGCGTAGTTGACTAAGCCGCGCCTCCGTTGACCGAGCCGCCGTTGACCGCGCCGTTGACTGGGAAATTATCCGGTGCTTCGCAGGCGCACCTGATTTCGCAGATCAGAACCGTCGAAACTGTTTTGGCTCGATCTGAGTCATTCTGAGTCTGATTTGGGCGATCCAATAGTGGTTTTCAACTATTTGGAGTATTCTGGACACATCGGTACGGTCAGATTTTGTAAATCAGATTTCAAAATTTTCAGTTTGTATTTGGACAATCCGAAGTGTTTTTCCGGCTAATTTGACTAGTCCGGACTCAACTGCAAAGCCTATTTTTCAGACAAGTGTCAATGGAGGCTTCCACATCCACTTCAGATTCTATGTTCAAGTTAACTCCTTCCAATTATGCAATTTGGAGGCCACGGATGGAAGACATCCTATTTTTAAAAGACTTGCATGATCCCATTTTTATAAAGGGGGTTAAACCTGAAGGAGTAAAAGATGATGACTGGATCAAGATGAACCGCAAGACTATCGCTTGTATCAGACAATGGATAGATCACAGTGTGTTCCATCATATTGCCGAAGAGACAGATGCCTATACTCTTTGGACAATGTTAAGCGACATGTACCAGTCAAAGACCGCCCGAAACAAAGCCTTGGTGATGAGAAGGCTAGTAAATCTGAAGTTGAAAAATGGCGTGTCTATTGCTGAGCACACCAGTGAATTCAAAAATCTGGTGAATCAGCTTGCAACCGTCAAGATGCGGTTGGATGATGAAATGCAAGCCGTTCTACTGCTCAGTTCTTTACCGGACAGCTGGGAGACGTTGGTGGTTTCTCTCAGCACCTCTGCACCAGAAGGGAAACTGACCATGAGTATGGTCACTGACGCCATGTACAATGAAGAGACAAGGCGGAAAGACTCGGGTGGAGATCAATCCCATGCCTTCGTCACAGAAAATAAAGGCAGAGACAGAGACAGAGGAAGAAGCAAAAGCAGAGGACGCAGCAGAGGAAGATTTCATGACAGAGGGAAATCCAAAGAAGGTACGAGCCGGCCGAAGTTCAAGTGTTACCATTGTGGCCAAGAAGGTCACATAAAGAAATACTGTTATGCCTTGAAGGGAGAACAAAAACAAGGTAATAGACAACCAAAGACTGAAGATGGGAACACTGTAGTTACTGTCTCAGAGGATATTGCATTATTCTCTGTTGAAGAAGAAGAATGCCTTCATATGTCAAACAACGACACCGAGTGGGTGGTAGATACAGCAGCTTCCTACCACGCCACACCTCGGAAAGAGTTCTTCAGTACGTACCAAGCTGGAGATTTTGGTACAGTGAAGATGGGCAACTCCAGTTTTTCAAAGATTGTGGGAATCGGTGATGTTCGCATCCAAACCAAAGTTGGGTGCACGATGGTGTTGAAAGATGTCAGGCATGTTCCTGATTTACGCCTGAATCTTATCTCAGGGATAGCCTTAGATCGACAAGGCTATGAGAACTACTTCGGCAAAGGCATGTGGAAGTTGAAAAAGGGATCTCTGGTAGTAGCCAGAGGACAGGCAAGTGGCACTTTGTACAAGACTCATGTGGAGGTGCATTCAGATAGCCTCAACGCAGAAGATGAGGCATCACCAAATTTGTGGCATAAAAGGTTGGGTCATATGAGTGAAAGGGTTGCAAATTACGGCAAAGAAGTCATTTATTCCCTTTGCCAAAGATGCAAATTGAATCCTTGTGACAACTGCTTGTATGGAAAGCAACATAGAGTCGCATTTCATTCATCATCTAGAAGACAATCAGAGTTGTTGAGCAGAGTATACTCTGATGTATGCGGTCCCATAGAAGTGGAATCATTGGGTGGCAGAAAATACTTCCTGACATTTATTGATGATGCATCACGGAATGTATGGGTTTATATCCTAAGAACCAAAGCTGAGGTGTTCCAGCATTTTCAAACATTTCATGCTATGGTGGAAAGGGAGACTGGAAAGAAGCTGAAGTGTCTCCGAACAGACAATGGAGGCGAGTACACGTCAAAGGAGTTTGAAGCCTACTGTGCTACTCGCGGCATCCGACATGAGAAGACTGTTCCTGGAACCCCACAACACAATGGTGTAGCCGAAAGAATGAACCAGACCATTGCGGAGAAGGTTAGATGTATGCTAAAAATGGCAAAGCTGCCAGCGCCATTTTGGGGAGAAGCTGTTCGTGTTGCATGCTATTTGATCAACAGATCGCCATCAGTTCCACTGATTTTTGAAATTCCAGAGAAAGTATGGTCTGGAAGGGAGATTTCTTACTCTCACTTGAGAGTGTTTGGGTGCAAAGCATTTGCACATGTATCCAAGGAGCACAGACAGAAGCTGGATGATAAAGCTACTCCATGTATCTTTATTGGCTATGGAGATGAAGAATTTGGATCTGATTATGGGATACGAAAAACAAAAAGGTCATTCGAAGCCGAGATGTGGTATTTCAAGAAGGCCAGACCTTAGCAGACTTTGGGCAACCAGCCAAACCCAAAGTTAATGATGTTCTAGACCTTGTTCCCAATCCTGTACCATCACAGCATGCCACTCATGAAGAAGAGCTACCGCAGCATGCAGCCAATGATGTAGAGTTGCAAGATGGATTGCCAGAAGAAGAAGATCCAGAAGAAGAGGGTGTTGAGCAGGGGGAGCCACAACCCCCTCCGCTAGAGACTGTTGGTCCACAGTTGCGAAGATCAACAAGAGAGTCTAAGCCGACATCAAAATACCCTAGTTCTGATTATATTTTGCTTACTGATGAGGGGGAGCCAGAAAGTTTTCAAGAAGCTCAGAATCATAAGGAGAAGAGTAGCTGGCATCAAGCTATGCAAGAAGAGATTCAGTCATTGCAGAAGAATCAGACTTATGATTTGGTAAAACTTCCCCAGGATCGAAAACCATTGCAGAACAAATGGGTGTTCAAGTTGAAGAAAGATGTCAACGGAAAGCTAGTCAAGTATAAGGTTCGATTGGTTGTCAAAGGTTTCAGGCAGAAGAAAGGTATTGATTTTGATGAAATTTTCTCGTCAGTTGTGAAAATGACATCCATTCGAGTAGTTTTGGGACTAGCGGCCAGTTTGAATTTGGAACTTGAACAGATGGATGTGAAGACAGCATTTCTCCATGGAGATCTGAAGGAAGAAATTTACATGGAGCAACCAGAAGGTTTTGAAGTAAAAGGGAAAGAAAACTTAGTCTGCAGATTGAAGAAGAGTCTTTACGGCCTCAAACAAGCGCCTAGACAGTGGTACGAGAAATTTGACTCATTCATGGTGGGTCATGAGTACAAGAGAACTGCTGCAGATCAGTGTGTCTATGTCAGGAAATTTCCCGATGGAAACTTCATCATACTCCTGCTTTATGTTGATGACATGCTAATTGTTGGACAGGATGCCACAGCCATCGACATCAAGAAGGAGTTATCACATCCTTTGACATGAAGGACCTAGGCCTGCCTGACAAATGTTGGGCATGCAAATTGTGCGTGACAGAAAGCCAAGAAATTATGGTCACACAGAGAAATCGTTGAACGGGTGATTGCAAAGTTCAACATGAAAGATTCTAAGCCAGTCAATACTCCGCTGGCTAATCATTTCAAGCTAAACAAGAGATCTTGTCCCTCCACTACTAAAGAAAGAGAAGAGATGGAAGCTATTCCCTACTCATCCGCCGTAGGGAGTTTGATGTATGCAATGGTGTCTACTCGACCAGATATTGCTCATGCTGTTGGAGTAGTAAGCAGATTCCTTTCCAATCCAGGAAAAGAGCATTGGGAAGCAGTCAAGTGGATTCTGAGGTACCTCAAGGGTACGGCAAAAATGTGTGTTGTGCTTTAGAGATGCTAAACCAGTCTTGGAAGGCTATACGGATTCCGATATGGCGGGAGATCTTGATGGTAGAAAATCTACATCAGGATTTCTGTTCACTTTTGCAGGGGGAGCTGTGTCTTGGCAGTCCAAGTTGCAGAAGTGTGTTGCATTATCCACAACAGAGGCAGAATATATTGCCGCAGTGGAAGCTGGGAAAGAGATGTTGTGGTTGCAACGGTTTCTCCAAGAGTTGGGATTAAAGCAAGAAAAGTTCACGGTACATTGTGATAGCCAGAGTGCCATAGACCTGAGCAAGAATTCAATGTATCATTCTCGCACAAAGCACATTGATATTCGGTATCATTGGATACGCGAAGTGATGGAAAAACAGTTATTGGAACTGATCAAGATCCATACAGATAAGAATCCAGCTGACATACTGACAAAGGTGGTCTCAAGAAACAAACTCGAGATCTACAGAGACATTGCCGGGATGGACTTCAAGTGAGAAGTCAGTTCTCCATATGGGCGTGGAGGGGGAGAATTGTTAGTGCAGCACCTTGTAGTGGCCTTTTAGTGCAGCACCATCTCCACTACCCAAATGGAGAATCCACCAAGAGAGTGGAAGGTAGTAGGTAAGGGCCAATCACCTCCTCCCTCAATTGTGTATAAATTGAGGTGAGGAGGAGGGGGAGATATCAGAAAACACAGAGTGTAATCTGTGGGAGTTGTGAGAGTTTGAGAGTTCTATAGAGTGTAAGTGAGGTGTGAGTGTGTAAACTCCCTCCGGGAAAAATTCTATAGTGAATAGCTCTCCGTGGACGTAGGCAATTGCCGAACCACGTAAATATTGTTATGTTCTTGTGTGTGATTGATTTTTGGTGTCTCACAGTCCCAACACCATATATATCTAAAACATAACAAATTATTTGGACAATACTTAGAAAAAAATTTCAAAATCACTTTTCTTTCTACTACACATCAATTAATCTTTTTTTCTCATTCCTCTCTTTTTCTCAATCACTTTTTCTCTCACACCCATTTATTCAACTACAATAAAATATCAAATTATTCCAAACTCCAAAACTCTAAAACCATTTTCAAAATATACAATTAAACGAATTTTTTAATTTTCTAAACTTTCTCTAAAAAATTATTTTTGAAATAATATCTTAAAACATAAACCAAAAAAGTCAAATTTAAAATTTATTTGGTTATGAGTTTTGAAAAGAGTTTGAAAATTTAGAACTTATATGTTTGAGTATTGAAAAGAGGTTTGAAAATTTAAAACTTATTTGGTTATGACTTTTGAAAAGAGTTTTCAAATGATTGAGTTAAATATAAGTTTGAAAATCCAAAACCAAATAGGTTTTTGGGTTTTGGGCCGTCAAATGTGATTTGAAAAGGAAACCAAACGGAGTCTTAGTGTCATCCTTTTCCTTTCAATTGTAACAAACTTCCTATATTTTAAATCAAGTTCCAATTCATCCTTCCAATGTCATCCTCCCCTCAGCATCCTTCTAGATAAAACGATTGACAATACACTCAATTTGTTTGATAAAATATTCAAGGGCCTTAAAAACCGAAAGCAAATATACCGGGATGGCTAAAAGGGTATTTTTAGCCAAAACACACCTACCTGCAAAGGTCAATAATCCTCTTTTCCAACCTTGAAGTTTGGTCTTGAATTTATGAATAATGGAACTAAACACATTCCCTTTCTTCCTTGAAACATCCATAGAGGCTCCTAAACAAATGCCAGGGTTAGCCACCTCTTGAATACCAAAGCAATCCCTTAAAAACTCCCAAAAATGGGATTCAAGATTGGGACTAACCAACAAATCTGACTTATGGAAATTAATCCTGAGCCCGGATTGATAACAAAAGCATCAAAAAGCCACCTTAAACACCACACCTCCTCCTTTGCAAAAGACATGAAGATTAAACAGTCATCAGCAAAAAAGCAGATGAGAAATGGATGGACCTTGTCAACAAATAGATATACCGCGACAAATCCCTTGAAAGGCCATTCTCGCAAGACCATAAGAGAGAGCTTGGATAACAAAAAGAAATAACTAAGGAGAAAGAGGATTGCCTTGGCGAAGCCCACACCTAGGTTGAAACCAGTCCGTTCTCTGAGAATTAATCAAAATTGAGAACGGAACTGTGGAAATACATTGTGAAATAAGCCTAATCCACTTATGACTAAAATCCATACCATCCATAACTTTAAGCAAAAAATCCTAATTGACTCTATCATAGGCCTTATTCATATTTAATTTCATTGCAGAAAAAGCCCTGTTTCCCAGATTTCTTTTAACGGATGAATTCCAACACCTCATGAGCAATAATAATATTGTCCGTAATTAAACGCCCAGGGACAAAAGCATTCTGAGCAAGAGTTATTAAGACAGGCAAAACCTTGTGAATTCTATTAGCTAACACCTTTGCAATGATCTTATAGCTTACATTACTTAGGCTAATACGTTGATAGTCATTGACAGTTTGTGGGGATTTCTTCTTCGGAATAAGGGCCAGAAAAGTTTGGTTTAGTTCCTTAATGCTGTGTTTGGTTTGGGGATTTAAGGATGGATTTGGAAAGGAAAAGGGAAAAGGTAGCTGAAATGTGAATAAAATATACCTACATTTCACGTAGTTTCACATACCTTTTTTCTTTCCTTTACCAAGTCCCTCCCTAAATCCTCCAACCAAACACAGCGCAAGTAGAAATCCTGAATTCAAAAATGACAAAACCATTCCACAGACAAAAGGACCTACCACCCTCCAATGTTTTTGGTAGAAAGCAGCAATCATATCATCCAGCCCAGGAACCTTCACCCCTCCCATCAAAAAAATAGCATTCTTAATCTCCAGCTCTTCGAAAGGGGCATCCAGCAACACGTTTTTGCTCATTTGATAATTGACAATTAATCATGTTTAAACACTGAAAATTAGTTGGGTAAGAAAATTTATCGGAAGTACCTGACCCAGAGCATTGAAAGAGCTGTTGGAAATGATCCACAAATGCTTGCTAAATTTCATATTGTAACGATAAACTCGACCCATCCTTTTTTTGCAAGAAAATTATTCTTTTCTTTGAAGCTCTAAAGGTTTCCATCATATGAAAGTATTTAGTATTTTTATCCCCCAGCTGCATCCACCTTTGCTTTGCTCTCTGTGCCCAATACATCTCCTGCTTATGCAACAACTTATCCAACTCGTTCCGAAACCGTTGATCACATCTTGATCAGCCTGCAATTCCCCTAGTATTCTTCGAATATCCTCAATTTGTTTGGCCAAACTACGACATGATAAGTTATGCCAATTACGCAAATGCCTTAGCAACATCTTCTGAAGCTGCACAAGTCGATATACCTGAGATTCCACAACTGGAATCTGCTAAACCTTCCCCACAATCTTTTTAGTAGCCACTTCCATCGACCAAAAAGCTTCAAACCGAGGTCCTCTCTAACCCCGTGCGTCACTGGGAGAAGTACCTGGAGATCCAGAGAGTCATCCCAAGCAGCCCACAAGCCACCACGTTGCCCGATGCAGTCAACCCCTGTCCAGTACTTAAAACCCAACTGCAAACTCATCCATTGTAATTTTTCTGGCATTGATTCTTAACCCAAAACACAGCAGACAAAGGAAGACCCCACTAGTTCCCCAAAACACAAAAACCTTACAGAACAGAGCCTATGGAAGATACTTTATATCAACCTTAAGAAATCCACTAACACCACCCAAAGAAACCAACTGCGATTGCAAAAAGAACAAAAGTAGAAAACACCGACCAAAGCTCGTGCAAAGAGATAGAACAGCTCCTCTCAAGTTTTAACGATATCTGCAGTTTCTTTGTCCTCAACTAATATTTAATTTCACAAAAGGTGAAGATCCAATAGTCAAAAGTTAAGAATATAATAATTATATAAATAATCATTCTAAAATTATTTTTAAAGAAAGTGTAGAAATGTTATGGTGTAACTTTATCCAAAATAAATGTGTATTTCACCACAAAAATTCATAATAGCAATCATAAAATGTGTAACTTCGTAATAAATTGACATAATAAAATATTTTAAATTTGGTGATTGGTGTTACAAAAATTTGTGATTTTATTATGATATTTTTTATTACACTCATTTATAACGAGATTATGCATTATGTGGTTAATATTGTGAAACTTTATAATAAAATTACATTTTTTATAATAAACTTTATGTAATATGCACCACTAAAGAGGTGCACATTATAGCATTTCTTAAGAAAATAATTCTATAAAATTTCAACTCTTAATTTATTATTACTTTTTTAATCACATGGTCGGTTGGCAGCAAGGGGCATGGGCTAGTGGCAGGCGTGTAATTCAATTTGTGCAATTAATCTAACTGGAGGGCAAAATAGGAACCAAAGTACAAGCCTTCTTCACCAAAGCAGCTTCAGGTTTTTTTTTTTTTTTTTTTTTTTTTTTTTTTTTTTTTTTTTTGGGTCCAAAAAAAAATGGGGTGGCACGGGCTTAGCCAGACCCCAGTCCTAGGCAAGGCTCTCCCAACTTTTGATCCAGCACGCCGGATCAAGAAAACGCAAAGGCATCACAATTGAGAGGCAACGGAGACTCAAACATGGGTTGAAAGCATTTTCGTGTCGAGTTCTATCCACGGAACCCATCCCCAGGGGCACCAAAGCAATTCTTATATATATATATATTTCTTTTCCACCTAAAGAGGATGTGAAATGTGGGGGGAATGAGAGTAAATTTATTTTTAAAAAGAGATGAATAACAATGAGATGTTAGAATAGTAGAGAGAGACGAAAAAATATGTATAGTATTCCATGAAATTGATCCTATACAATAGAAGATTTGTATATATAGTATAAGAAAGAGTATAGAAACCTAACTATGACAATACAAATATATTTAGAAAATCAATACCTACATATCTATGAAACTGTACAAGATAGGAAATAAAATCAAGGCCTAAACAATGGCCATAAAAAGGGTCCTATTCTAGAATATTCTGTGTACTATATTTCAATACTCCCCCTTAAGCTAAAATGAAGATATTTGATAAACGCAGTTTGGCAATGGATGACTGAAGCAAAGATGGTCCCGCGAACTTGGTAAACATGTCTGCTAACTGTTGTGAAGAAGTGACAAGGGATGGACTCACAATACTAGTTCGAACCTTTTCTCTAATGAAATGTATGTCAACCTCAATATGCTTGGTACACTCATGAAACATAGAATCAGAGGATAACATAATGGCAGACTTGTTATCACAAAATAAAGAGGAAGAAGCAATCTCAGTAAAACCCAACTCTGTCAAAATAGAGCGAAGCCAAAGAAGCTCACATGTTCCTTGTGCTATAGCTCGATACTCAGCCTCTGCAGAAGACATAGACACAACTACTTGCTTCTTACTTTTCTATGATATAAGGTGATCACCATAGAAAATACAGAAGCCAGATGTGGAACGTCGATTAGTTCTAGATCCCGCATAATCGGCATTGGTGAAACAAAAGAGTCCAAATTAAAGACCAGCTATGAAAAATAGTCCCAAGCCAGGAGAAGTCTTCAAATACCTCAAAATATGACGAATGGCGTCAAGATGCTCTATATGAGGTGCATGCATAAATTGAATCACAACACTAACTGCAAATGTCAAGTCAAGCCTAGTATTGGTCAAATAAATAAGACACCCTACAAGACGCTGATACATGCCAGAATCGTCTAACAACTCACCAGACTCTGATGTGAGCTTGACATTAGGATCCATAGGAGTAGAAACAGGTTTACACCTTAACATACCAATATCCTTAAGCAAGTCAAAAGTATACTTTCTTTGAGACGAATTTGTTTCAAGCGTGCAACCTTAATCCCCAAAAAATACTTGAGACTTCCTAGGTCCTTGATATGAAAAGTCTGACCCAAATTCTCCTTTACTTAGATTGTCCTTTACTTGACCAATAGCCGCAGAGTCATCAGCTATGAGAATAATGTTATCTACATAAACCAACAAGATGATACACTGTCCCATAGAATTACGCATGATAAAATAAGTATGATCTGAATGACACTGAACAAAATCCATAGAGATGATAACAGAACTGAAGTGACCAAACCATACTCGTGGAGACTGTTTGAGACCAAATAATGATTTGCATAACCAACATACTTTCCCCGAATACTCCCTCTCAGCCCAAAAATAGAGTGGAGGATCCATATAAATCGTCTCAAGTAGATCCCCCATAAAGGAACGCATTCTTGACATCAAGTTGAGGAAGAGGCCAAGAATGTGATGCTACAAGAGAGATGAGGAGACGCACAAAAGTAAGCTAAGCAACAGGGGCAAAGGTGGCGGCAAGATCCTTGCTAGACATCTTTGTGAAACCTTTGGCTACCAAGCGGGCCTTGTAGTGATCAACTGAGCCATCTGTAAGATACTTAATAATGAATACCCACTTGCAACCAATGGTGCTTTCCCCATGAGGTAAAGGTACAAGATCCAAAGTATGGTTCTATTGTAAGGCTGCCATCTCAGTCTGCATAGCCACTACGCATTTTAGATTTTGAATGGCCTCAGACACAAAACGAGGAATAGACTCCGAGTCAAGTTTGCCAAGGAAAGAGCGACAAGAGTCAGAAACCCTATCATAGGAAAGATACTGGAACAGGAGATCCTTAGTATTACTCAAATAACTCAAATGAGCTGGAGGGTGTTGAGCCCGAGATAGGTTACGATGAGATGGTGGAGAAAGTGGACGAGATAGAGAAAAGTTACCGGACCCAAAGATTGGAGAGGCGGCAGGGAGTAGCTGAGAGTAAGGGCGACGAGAGTATATCTGCAGTAGGAGAGGGGAAGGAGAGGAAGGTTGAAGAGAATGAAGGGGAACAACCTCAACCTCAACCTCATCCAAAATTGGCACCGGACGAACACTAGAAGAAATGAGTATATGAGCCTACAAATGAGGGTTAGTACCAATGTATGGAACATCTTCACAAAAAGTAACATTCAAAGTATGATGAAAATCATGAGACACAGGATCATAGCATCTATACCCCTTGGACATAGAAGAGTACCCTATGAAAATACACTGAATGGACGTGTCATCTAATTTAGTACGAGTGAGACTCTAATTTTGAATAAAACAGGTACACCCAAAGACACGAGGTAATATAGGAAATAGAGTTGTAGTGGGCATAAGAATATGGAACGGAGTAAGACCATGCAACACACGACTGGGTGTCCTATTACTGAGGTAAACAGTAGTGAGGACAACCATATGCCAATAAGATTTAGGAACATGCATTTCCCGAAGGAGACAACAGACAACAGATATAATGTGATGGTTTTTGCGTTTAGCAATACCATTTTGCTCGGGGGTTCCAATACAAGTAAGTTATTGAAGAATACTAGTTTGATTAAGATGGGAATGAAATTCATTAGAAATATATTTCCTACCATTATCAGAGCGGATATTCGTAACAATTGTCCAAAATTGAGTTTAATTATTTGTAAAAACTGAACAAAAATTGAGAACACTTCAGACTTACGATAAAGAAGATAGACCCAAGTGCACCGAGTGTAATCAAAGGTTACATGATATCTATAACCAGAAAAGGCAGTAACCAGGGAAACCCCTACACATCAGAATGTATCAGGTCAAAGATAGTAGGAGCACGAGTCATGTGAGGAGTATAGCTAGTATGAGTATGTTTAGACAACTCACAAACCACGCAATGACATTTAAAATCTTTGCAAGCTTTATGAAAAAGGAAAAAAAGTTGACATAAATACTGAAAATTAACATGATCTATATGAGTATGCCAAAGTTCTAAAGTTTGAATATTAAAAACACAACACAAAGAAGCAGGCAAAATAGAGGTCTGAAAACTAGCTAAAGAAGAAATAAAAGGCTCGTCCGGTGTGTTCCCAAAGTAGTAAAGCCCATCATGCTTATAGCCCTTGCATAAAATCCTCTTCGAACTCAGGTCCTGTAAAAGACAAAAAGAGGGTAAGAAGATAACAGCACAATTAAACTGTTTGACACGACGACCAATAGATAAGAAATTATATGCAAAATTGGGGACATGTAAAACATATGATAAAGTAATGGTAGGAGATAAAGACATTGCACCCTTATGATGAACAGAAGCTGAAGAAACATCAGCAAGGCAAACAGATTGGGCTATGGTAGTAGGGACTAGAGAAGAAATAAAGGAAAACTCACCTGTCATATGATCATTAGCCCTAGAACCCATGAGGGACTAGCAAACCAAACATAGAAAGTAATAGATATACCTGTAGCAAGGGTAGCAGCAGTGGAAGGTGATAGGCCATAAGAACTAGTAAGGGATCCAAGCTGAGCTTAAAGTTGACCAATCTGAGTCTATAACTCTTGCAAGTTAGGGATAGCAGAAGGCGTAAGAGCAGAAGTAGCTTCACTAAAGCAGCTGTGCGAGGGGTACCAGGACCACGAGGATGAATAGAACATTGTCTCAACTTAAGATGAAGTTTGAAGCAACGCGTCTTGACATGCCCAAAAGTGCCACAATGATGGCAAGTAATGGAACCTGAAGAATCCCAAGAGCCAGATTTGGTAGCAAGGGCCATCTGATCAAATAAAACTAGAGAGAGTGAAAGAGAGCTTGGTTGAACCAAACGCCGATGATGCTCATCATTATCAATAGTAGCGAATGCCTCATAGAGGGACGACATAGGAGAGGTGTTTAAAATTTGAGTTCGAAGAGATTCAAACTCAGAGTTTAAACCCATGAAAAACTAGTAAGTGTGCTGGCGAGCAAGATGTTTGGTCACAAGAGAAGCAGCACCGATTGGTAAATCAGTCAAGGGTTCATATTGAGCCAATTTTTCCTAATGAGCCTGAAGGTATCTAAAGAACTCAGACACAAAATGGCCCAAGGCAGACTGGGAGGCACGGGCAATATCTTGATAAAGCTCAAAGATGCAAGCATCATTATGAGTATGGGCATACATCTGGAACAAGGCACACTAGAGGCTAGAGACTATGTCGCAATAAAAAAACATGTGGTAGATACGATCCTCCATGGAATTAAATATCCAACCTAAAATAGTGCAATTATCAATATTCCACTGGGTCTGTTTAGGGTTGATCTCATCAAGTTGGGTAGTAGAAGGTAAGAGCCAATGAGCTTTGCCATTGCCCCCTAAATAGAGTTTAAGGGAACGACTCAATGCGGCAAAATTTTTCCTATTCAGCACCACACTCGTAATGCGATGAACAAGAGTGTGGTGAGAAACAGAAAAATCAGAGCTCATGGAAATAAGTTTAGTGGTCTCAACAAAAGGAGCAGCATGAGGTGTCTCATCAATCATAGTGATAGGTTTGAAAGACATAGAAAGTCACAACAATACAGTCCAAAAAACGAAAGCAAGAGACCGGAAAAAACTCAACGTCCTATCCAATTAAATGCTACCAAATAAAGCCAGTAGCCCATTTCACAAACAAGAGGAAAAAAAAAATGCTCAACACATTAATTTGGAGCACCCAAACAAGGAAAAAAGGGTAAAACAAACCCTAGGGATAGAACCGAATCAGTTTTACTCACATAAAAGACTGGCCGACACTCACATAGCCCTTGGCAAGGGTTTCTAGGGACTGTTGAGGGTTAAGGGTTAAGGAATAGGGGTTGTCGGCTGGTGGGTAGGGGTTGGAAAGGAGTTTCAGCTTGTGGGCATGGGCTGGGAAGGAGTTTCAACTAGCTAGAAGAGGAGGAGAGAGGCTGTTGGCTGGTGGATGGTAGCTGGAAAGGGGTTTCGGTGATGACTAGTTGAGAGAGAGAGAAAAGGGGGTGTCTAGGATTTTTAGGCTCTGATACCATATTAGAATAGTAGAGAGAGAGGAAATAATATGTATTTTATTCCATGAAATTGATCCTATACAATAGAAGGCCTGTATATATATAGGCTAAGAAAGAATATCCTACTAGAAATCTAACTATGACAATACAAATATATCTAGGAAATCAATATCTAATATATATCTAGAAAATCAATATCTAATATATATCTAGGAAACTGTACAAGATAGGAAATAACATCAAGGCCTAAACAATGGCCATAAAAAGGGTCCTATTCTAGAATATTCTATGTACTATATTTCAACCTAAGATAGATATAAAAGAGATAATATAAATATAAAGAAATAAATTAGGTTCTCATCTAAAAATTTAGCCACCAAATAATAACCCACCAATACCTCTTACTAAAGTATTAAATATCTCAAAAATATGGGATTTCATAGCATTAGTCCGTCCATCATATATGCGAGGCTTTGATCCAAAAAAATTGAATTCTTTATGTTAAGTTTATTTCATGATTACATTGGATGATTACATGATTTTGATTAATCCAAATGTTTCTTTGATTTCATTTTACAATATATACAATGTGTATATATATTGTGTACGTGTATATATATATGTATCTGTTTTTGTTTGGAAAAAGACCGAGAATAAAGAATAGAGAATAGAAAACAAAGAAGAGTAAAATTTGTAATTTCATCTTTCTCATTTTAATTTATTTTATCTGATTTTGTTTCTCTCATATCTATCAGCTACCAACCCCTTTTCTCTTTCTATTATTATAGCCTATATATACATATATATAGGGAAAATTAGTGAAACATCCCTCTTCAACTTTGTGTAGTAAGAGATGTCCAAGATACCTTTTTTTTATTAGCCAAGGTCTTTCAACATTTTCACAGAAAAAATTCGACTTAGAAAAATTTTGCTTGACTCAGAGAAATTTCGGCCCCAACTGAAAGAAATTTCTCTGATTTCAAAGAGAAGTCGAATTGTCTCTGTAAAAATGTTGAGAGACTTTAACTATTATGAAAATATTATATGTTCTTTATCTTATAAAATCTTAATATCATGTACCTTAAAAAAAAAATTCCCATATATATTGCGTATGCATGTATATATATGTATCTATTTTTGTGCAAAATATAATTAAATGAAAATTAGTTTAAAAAGTCAGAGATCAAATAAATAATTAGAGGTTTTTTTATTTTATTTTATTTTTCCCTTTTGATGGGTGGTTATTATGTTTTTTAATTGAATTAATGCTATTTTTTATGAAAAATTATTGTTGCTTAAGTTAGAGATTATGTGCAGAAGAGGGGGAAAAAAAAAGGAAATAAAATAAGAGAAGCAAAAATTAGGTAGAAGGACAAAGGGGTATCAAGCTAATTTTACATTATTTTTTAGGGTGATGATTGAGACCCCCTCCAATCACCACACCCACCACCCCCCCCCCCCCCCCATAGACACGTGGCAGGTGGTGATTGGAGGAGAAGGAATAAAAAAAAAAAAAAGAAAGAAAAAGTAGCCAATCAAGTGAAGAGAGGGTCAAGGGGGTGAGAAAAAAATGGGGTCCAAGTCATTATTCTATTTTTTAATGGTGTTAGAGTTGCAATTTAATCCAAAATAATGAAAGGATTGTCTGCCTATTTTTGAACAATAGGGGTAAAGTTTCGGCCTTCAACCAAGTGTTAACTGAATTTTGCCCAATCTTAAATTATGGATCTCCAACATTTCTTTTTTTTCATATACTCCACATCTGTCCATTTCTTGGGGAAAATGAAATGCTACCATTATTTTTCAACCGTCCCAACTGGGGTTAATTGTGTTGTCTTCTATCGGCACTAATAAAGTAATCATTAATATTATTAAAAAAATTACTAACAGGGATTAATCTAGAATTCTAAGAATGGTGTGAATATATATTAACCAAAATTTGGCCAAAATATATATATATATATATTATTGACTAAAACATCAATTTCTATCAACAAGAAGGAAAAAAAAAAAAAAAGAGTAAAAAATAATATGAAAAAATATATAAATAAGTATTTTTTTTTTATATATCTTTTTGTTGAATTACAAAAGATGGCAATTTTAAGACATTTTTTTTTTATACTAGTTGTGAGAAACAAAACTATTTGTTTTTTTTTAAAGATATTATCTTTTGCCCAAACTATTGATTTTTATACTTTGAACGTTATGTTTCATAGATATAGAATGCATGGATTGTGCAACTTATTAATTTTTCCTAAAACCTAGAGAGGGTGAATTCGTATAATTTAAAAATAATTAATGACTAAGGCCTTGTTTGGGAAGACTAAATAAGTGCACTTTTTGTCTTTTTTGACTAAAAAATTGAGGTTGAAAATATGGATGTTTGGGTTAACTTTTTGACTTTTTATGAAAAAATGTGTAATAAAAAATTGTAAAAATTGGTTTTTAAAGGAAAATTTGAATTGGGAGTTGTGCAGCCGTAATTGTTGACTTTTGGTGAATAGTGTTAACTTTTTAACTTTTTGAGTAACTTTTTGACTTTTTGACTTTTTTCAAAGATCCCAAACAAGGCCTAATACTAATATATGAGTGATTGAATTCGTAAGGGGCAATCACTTCTAGATCTATCATTGATGTCACGACTCAAATCCGGTACCCAAAGGCTCGGCGTCTGTTAGCACCATAAATCTGCAATTTTTATTATTTATATAATTGCAGGACACGTGGCATTCTCTTATTCATTTGGAAGTTAAAAAAAAGTTATAAAGATGATGGAGAATATGAAGGACAAAGTGGATGAGTGGAAGGACACATGGCAAGACAAGAATGAAGATGGAAGAGTGGGTAGTTTTAGGTGGTTATTGGGTAGTTATTGCTGGAAGTTTTTTCCTACAAATATTTGCCTATAAATAGCCATTCATGGCTACATTGTAAAGGATCCAGAACTTAAATCAAAGACACTTGATTTCAATATTTCTTGTCATTTTCCTTATCTTAGGAGTAGTTTAACATAGATTTATATTTCGAAGCATTTATTTTCAGCACTTTCATTTCGAAGCATTTAATGTACTTCCTTTTCGAAGCATAGGAGTAGAGATAAGTAATTATTACTTTGATTGTTCACTCAATCGTCTTTCTCCATCTCCCTTTCTTCTTTTAATTTTTCTTTTCTCTACACTTTGGCAATTTTTAAGTCCTCTTTGTTGAGGCAAAAGAACCGTCAACACAATCGCTTGATAATTGGCTTGAATTTAATCTGTAAGGATTTTTCAATCCTTGCTGGCACGCTCGCATTTATAATATTTTCCTTCGTAGGAAAAATAAGCCAACATTTTTGGCACGCCCAGTGGGACAGCCAAGTGTAAGAAATGACAAACAATTTGGATTTCGCCATTCGAACTTGTCAATTCGAAATATATTGGCGTGAAAGAAAAATTTTGGATCTTCAAGAAGAGATCCATTTTCTTGATGAAATAAACTTTCATCCATTACAATATTATTTGGTGGAAGAAAAAAGACACCATTTAATTGGAGAAATTCATCAACTTGATATGAAAATTCGCCAATGGAATGATGAGTTATCAACTCTTACTATCAAGTCTTTAATTGAGGCCTTAATGGCCGGAATTAGTGAATTTTTTCAGAATTTTTCCATGGTTGAAAATAGCAAAAGCAAAAAGTTGATTTCATCAGTGGCTCGGGGGGTTCAAGAGTCCGTTTTTAAAGAGCCAAATTATGAAATTAACATAACGAAAGAACATATTTTTGAGCCAAATTTGGCTAAGAATGATGTTTCATACATGACTCGGGGGGTCCAAAAACCAATTTTTAGAAAGTCGAGTCATGAAAATAACATTCTTATGGGGGATTTTCATAAGCCATTAATGGCTAACATGGAAAAACAACCCACTTTGCCAAAGAATTATGAAAATCAATTCGGCGAAAGTCATGTTTTTAAACCAAACATGGTCAAGAATAATGAACAAGCCACTGTTCATGAATTCAAAATTATTGACATTTTTCAAAATGTAACGAAGTATGAATTTTTATGGTCAAACTATACCATGACTTTTGGTGTTCAAAATCCTTTTTGGATTTGTGGTTCACATCAAAATATAATTCTGATGATGTGGCTAATAAAATTAACAAATTGTTCTTATGAGTTCGAAACACTAAGAACAAGGGATGACCATTTAAAATGCATGAACTTGGCTAGAAAAAGCCCTGTATTTAAATAAATGGTTGAAAATGGCTTATCTTTTCAAATTGATAGCCAGTTGTTTGTATGTACACAATCAAAGCATCAAAGATACATTGAAGCATCAAGAGTTGTTTCAAGGTTGATTACTTCACCTTCAAGTCAGATAAAGTTTTGAAGATACATTGAAACATCAAGAGTTATTTCAAGGTTGATTACTTCACCTTCAAAGCAGTATAAAGCTTTGAAAACTTTCAAATGTGTACATCTCTTCAAATATATGTAAAATGACAATTAATTAGTTGTCGAATAATGCCTATTTTGGCATGATAAGTTGGTTCAAGAACAACGCTTTTTGGTGTCTTGAAGAATTAATAATTGGTTCGAAGCACAAAATTAATATTTTCATTAATTATGTACGAACCAGAACATACAAAATTTGAATAACCACAATGTTGGCCAAAAGTTGCTTCGAAGGCCCTTTTGCCATAATTTTGCAAGCTTCGAAGCACTCCATCTTTCATTATGACCGAAGAAACAATAATGGTGGTTGTGAACCTTCGAAGCTTTGCCGAATATTTCCAAGGATGTAATTTGTCCTTTGTCGGCACTTTCAACTTTCGAAAGATGATTTTGGTCCTTTGTACCACCTTCGAAGCTTGTTACTAGTCCATAATAGCTAGCATTCGAGGCATCTAGTCATAATTTCATACTCATTCGAAGCACTTCATTGGTGCTATTACATCATTCGAAGCACTTTGTTGGTATTATTCGAAGCATTTTATTGCTTAGATTAATCATGTGTTATTCGCCCTTCAAAAATTCAAATAAACATCATTTTTAAGGGCCGCGGGGGGTAATGTTAGCACCATAAATCTGCAATTTTTATTATTTATATAATTGCAGGACACGTGGCATTCTCTTATTCATTTGGAAGTTAAAAAAAAGTTATAAAGATGATGGAGAATATGAAGGACAAAGTGGATGAGTGGAAGGACACATGGCAAGACAAGAATGAAGATGGAAGAGTGGGTAGTTTTAGGTGGTTATTGGGTAGTTATTGCTGGAAGTTTTTTCCTACAAATATTTGCCTATAAATAGCCATTCATGGCTACATTGTAAAGGATCCAGAACTTAAATCAAAGACACTTGATTTCAATATTTCTTGTCATTTTCCTTATCTTAGGAGTAGTTTAACATAGATTTATATTTCGAAGCATTTATTTTCAGCACTTTCATTTCGAAGCATTTAATGTACTTCCTTTTCGAAGCATAGGAGTAGAGGTAAGTAATTATTACTTTGATTGTTCACTCAATCGTCTTTCTCCATCTCCCTTTCTTCTTTTAATTTTTCTTTTCTCTACACTTTGGCAATTTTTAAGTCCTCTTTGTTGAGGCAAAAGAACCGTCAACACAATCGCTTGATAATTGGCTTGAATTTAATTTGTAAGGATTTTTCAATCCTTGCTGGCACGCTCGCATTTATAATATTTTCCTTCGTAGGAAAAATAAGCCAACAGCGTCGTAACAAGATAAACATAAAATAATTCGAATAATTCTATAGTCGCAGCGTAAGCGAATAAATTAAATAAATTAAAATAAAATAATTAGGTACCAACTGTTTATTTAAAAGGAAACAAAACATAGTCATTGAACTTTATTGTATTACAAGAGTTCAAAAAAAAAAGACATAAATAATATTAAAAAAAAGATTTAAAAAAAAAAAACAACACAACGATTCATTTTCCATCTTGATCTCGCTAAACCTTGTCACCTGAAATGTGTAACAGCTATAAGCACATAGCAGAGTGAGAAATATTATACTGTGAGTATAGGGGCACAAAATAGCCATGGATAATTATTTAAGCTAAAACATTAACATAATTTGAGTTGAATACACAAATTAATTAAGTGCTAGAAACTGAAATAAATAACTATAAAGTGACAATCACTATAGGGGTCAATGGATCCATGACAAACAGGAGACCACACAGTGGTCAAACAGGGGTCAATGATTATTTAAGTTCCCCAAAGCATGGGACTCCCGTGGTGATACTTATAGAAAATAATTGTTTACAAGATCATTGCCAAATAATCTCTACAATTTAAACAAACATATCCATGGTTTTTAATTTACGCAAATAGAGTTCAGAAAATAATCCACGTAATTGAAACATTAACCTAACCATAAAATATAAATTATATAAAATCAATTGTGGTAACTCAAAACATTCGTAAAATATATTAGGATGACCTAAAACATGTAAAAAATATATTATAGTAACTTAAGGTATAATAAAACTCACCTAAAAATTACTCCTAAATTCTTCTAAGCTTGCTTGTCGTTTCTTGCTCGAATGTTCTCTTATTCTGTCAATGTGTTTCCTTACTTGGATGCTCACATCTCCTATTTATAGCCATATTGCATGAGTGAGGATCCTCTAGAGTGATCTCCTGCAGTAAAGGAGATGGGCATGACACCTGTCCCATTATGAAATTAAGGGTTGAGATCAATCTGAGGAAATTAAAAAAAAAAAATAAATAAAAAACTTGAACAGAATGAGAAGAGAGAAGATGGAGATTCCATGGCCAAACCCCCCCCCCCTCAGAGGTGGCGGCCACCTGGTCCCCCGCCCTCACCAACCGCCGCCGATTGCTCCCCAACCCTCCTCCGGCCAACCATCCTTTCCCCCACCCCTCTGCCTCCATCGATCGCCGGAAGATAACTATGAAATTTGTTGGAAAAAACTGTTTGAAAAAATGCTTGGAATAAGTAAAATCTGGAAGGTGATGATGTGCTTTGAAACATCAATGGACTATGCAATTACACACGAGCATTCTTGACTTATTTGATTTTTGTTTCTTCTCACGGTTTTGGGTGGGTTCTTGTCGTTACAGGTAAGAACTGTGAAAGTCAGCAACGTCTCCTTAGGTGCAACCCGGTGACATAAAGGAATTCTTTCTTTTTCGTGAAATTGAATATGTGGAAATGCATAGGTTCGTTGTTGGAGTAATTTTGGCTTTTTGTTTGCATTGTGAGCTTGTTCTTCCACTTTGTTCTTGTGAAATTGTGGGAAAGAACTGATTATCTGGAGTCATAAGCAATTTTTCTGAGCTTTAGTAGTCATGAAATTCCAATTATTTCTCTCCTCTTGCCTCCCCCCACCCCTGTTTGTTTTTACTTATTCCATTTTCTTGGCTGCCTATTCAAATGAGATTGAACCAAAGGTGTTGGAGTGGCGGCGGCGGCGGAAGAGATCGAAGACGTTCTGGCGGTTGAAGATCTTCAGATCTCCATGGCAACAAGGAGCCATGCCTCCTCTTCTCTCCTTCTCTCAGCCCTTCTCTCTCTCTCTTCTCTCAGCCGTTCTCTCTATTTTGAAATCTAAATTTTTTTGTTTTCAAATTACACAGAAAAACGACGTCGTTTTTGTCAGGAAAAATCTCAACCCTCCGATAGATCACTCTAGGAGATCACTCTAGAGACGAAACTCTAGAGGATCCTCGCGCATATTGCCTGGCTTATACCAAGCAGGTGGACTTTGGTTCGGCCAGCTGTCCAATAGGTGGCATCTTGCATGCCTTGTACATGGCCAAGGCGCTTAGTTACTATCCTATGCCTTAGGATGGCGACAAATCACTTCTTTTTTTTTAAAAATTAAATCTAAAGTTTATGATTCCTTTTATGAGTCTTAAAATTACTTATGATTATACTTTAAGTTCACGTCTATAAATCTCACCACCCAACATCACTTATCACTTACTAAAATATTTAATATGTGGTATCTCACAAATAATTTAATTGATAAATTTTCAATTTCCTAGTTATTTATTTATTTATTATTATTTATTTATTTATTTTTAATTTCTATTTATTATAATTTTAAAAGAAAATTCGGGTGTCACAATTGTTGCCTGTGAATTTCTTATCGTATCTTACAAGGCGGTGAAACCCATATATTTGTGAATTCTATAGCTTGTGAGAGAGGTAGTGAGAAATGTAATACTACAAGCGATGCTCTACCATTTTTTTGTTTTTTGAAAAGCGACGAAGAATATTGTTAAGCTTAAGTAAGAAGAAAGAAAGATGACAAGATGTTCTACCACATCATTAATAATATTATGCGTCTGTTTGGGAAGGGCTTATGGGGCTCAATGAGCCATGTAAGGACAAAAAAATTGATTTTAGTCACATGGAGTCAGTCATGTAAGGACAAAAACGGAGGCAATCACTTGGCACCAACCATTGTGAAGGTAAATTGACAAAATTACCCCCACATGAGAGAGGGGCATCATCTCAACGTTTCCCAGACAAAAGCTTGACATCACTTTCCAAAAAACACCTATTCCCTGAAAAATACACAGGATGTTGAAAAAAAAAAATTAAAAATATTTTTTTAGTTTTTGTTAAAATATTTTATAAAAATAAATTTAAATTATATTTATAAAAATATTTTTAAATATTTTAATTTTTTTGTTATGTATTTAGTTATGATTTGAGTGTAGAGTTGTAAAAGTAGTATGAGTTTCGAGTTATGTGTTTGATTATGAGTTTTAAAAATAATTTACTAATTGAGTTTTATTGTATGTGTTTAGTTACGATTTGAGTGTAGAATTGTTTTTAAATTTAAAATATTAACATTTTAAATTATTAAAAAAAATTTTTAAAAATAATTTTTTGAATCTTAACATTTTAAATTTTTTTTGTTAAAATAATTTTTTGAATATTTAAATTATTTAAATTTTTACGATTTAAAATTAAAATAAAAAAATATTTAAAATTAAATTAAATTTAAATTATTTAAAATAGACAGGACAATAAAATAAAATCTAATTTTTTATCATTTCACAGAAAATAAAAAATATTAAAATAACAATAAAATAAAAAACACATGAAAAAACCATTTGCAAAAAAAAAAAAAATTAAAATACATAAATTATTTAAGAAAAATACGCCTCATTCAAAAATAAAAAGAAAGTATTTAAAAAATTACAAAAAACGTAAATTCAAAAAAAAATTTAAGCAAAATACGTCAAATCCAAACCCAAACTCAAAAAAAAAATAAAATAAAATAAAATAAAAATGAAAGCAAAAAACGCCAAATCCACTTCAAAATAAAATTAAAAAAAATTTACGAAAAATACGCCAAATCCAAACCCAACAAAAAAAAAATTAAAAACCTTATTACGCCAAACCGAAACCCAAAATAAAAAAAAAATTTAAGAACAAGAACTAATTAAAGTATAAAAAATAAAATAAACAAAAGCATAAATTTTAAAAAAAAAATTCGATTCCTAAGCAAAATATGCCAAATCCAAACCGAAAATAAAAAAATTAAAAATAATAAAATTTAAACAAAATACGCCAAATCCAAACCCAAAATAAAAAAATTAAATAAATATTTTACCAAAATAAAATAAAACCAAAAATAAAAAAAAAATTAAACAAAATAGGCCAAATCGTAAATTTTAAATAAAAAAAAAAAGCCAAATCCAAACCCAAAATAAAAAAATTAAAACAATTATGTAAAATGAAAGCAAAAACGCCAAATCCGCTTCCAAAATAAAAATAAACATCAAAATTTACGAAAAATACGGCAAATCCAAACCTATCAAAAAAAAAAAATTTAAAAAAAGTAAAATACGCCAAATCGAAACCCAAAATAAAAAAAAAAAAATTTTAAAATTAAGCAAAAAACGCCACATCCAAACCCAAAATTAAAATAAATAAATAAATAAATAAATAATATGGGAAATCCAAACCCAAAATATAAAAAATAAAAAATAAATAAATAAAGCCAAAAAGGGCAGTTTGGTAATTTAATAGGATGACACCTCACCAAAAAGCCAAAAAAGTCAAAAAATCTTTCCCAAACCAGCATTTTGAGCCTCAGGCTAATATAGCCAAAAAAAGTCAAAAAGTCAAAAAGCCAATCCACTTCCCAAACGGAGGCTATATGCTCTTTTTCTTTTTGTCTTTTGAATTTATTATTTTTTTAACACTTCACACTTTATTATTTAAGCAATGAGAAACCAACTCCTAAAATAATCTTAGGGAGTTTGAAAATTGAATTATCATTCAAATGGTCGCATTCCATTTCATTTTGTTTTTAGGGTCTAGCTTTCCTCCGAGCTGTGATCAGATTTGAGGATACTATTGGGCCCGTGAGGGGCCACCACGAATTTTGTTTCGATAATCTGAACCGTCAATGTGTATAACTCGTCGAGTATTATATACCTATAAAAAATCACGTTGATCGGATATCGATAACTACGTGATCAAATTCGTTTGTATTAAAAAAAAAAATAGATGGTGAAAAACAAACGATTGATAGAAATATGATCCGATGAGATAGCTATCGATATCTGATCAATGTGATTTTTTACAGACATATAGTATTTGACGAGTTCTACACATTGAACGGTTCGGATTATCGAAACGAGACCTGTGGTGGGCTCCCACAGGCCCAACGATACCCTCTAGTCCGATCACAGACTAAAGGAAAGCCCAACCCTTGTTTTCATTCGATTGAACTAACTATAAGTATTAAAGTTTGCAACTAGATTAAAAATAACTCCTCTCTTTTCTTTGCGTTATATTTAATTTTATTTTGACCTACCTATACACAGCCCATCTTTTTTGAAATTTAAAATATTTATAAGGTATTTTCAAAACACGACTTCAAAGTAAAAGTAATATTTAAAAAATATATATATAATAAATTAGTTTAGAAAAAAATGACATTATGAAACAACTTGGGATATAAGTTTACAACTTGAATTTAAAAATTTTATTTAAAAAAAATAATAATTTGAAGTTCGGTAAGAAACTCTAGATATTAAGTCATATTTGTTTGTTTCAATTTTTTTTTTTTTTTTTTGGGGGGGAGTAAATTAGACTAACATATCTTATAGTTTAGAAAATATCCATGGAGTTTTACAAGTTTCACATAATTTTGTTTGATACTTTTAAAGTTCACATAATATTTAATCTTATTTTCATCAGTAATTTGTTAGTCGTTTAATGAAAAAATAATATTATAATTTATTTTACTTTAAAATGTGTATTTTATCTTATTTTCTTTTGTATAAGTTTCCGGCACTTTAGCTTTACCAAAAAGAAGGATGATATAATTATACCAAATTTGTAAAGCTGATTATATATACAGCAATGCTAGGTATCATGAAAAACATTTTATGAAAATAATCATGAAAGTTTTGTGACCTTTGGATTACACTTAGAATAATGCACCACACACTAATCAAGGTAATCTAATGATCATAAATTTTTCATGATCATTTTCATAAAAAAATTTTCATGATACCTAACTTTTCTCTTATATATATAAATCTCAGAGGTGATCATTCTAATTTACCCTTTTTTTTGGTCTTCAAATTTTGAACTTTTATTTGCATATCATTTTTTAATTAGAAAATTGTACCAAAAAAGAAAAAATTATACCCTGCTTACTTAGAGAACAGAGAGAAGCATATACCCTGCTTGCTAGGGAGGGAAGGAGGACCCTGCTTGCTTTATACTCTGCTTACTTAGAGAACAGAGAGAAGCATATACCCTGCTTGCTAGGGAGGGAGGGAGGGCCTTACCTGCTTTATACCCTGCTTGCTAGAGAACAGAGAGAACCATCAAAAATCATATTCTTCATTCAATTACCTACCTACCAAACTTGTTCCAAAAATTTGCTCTCAACTCTCTCTCTCTCTCTCTCTGATATTGCTTTGTTTCATACATTCCTTCCTGGGCTCTCTCACAACTAAGACGACTAGACATGGATGTGGTGGGGATCTTTATCTCTCCATTGCTTCAATCTGTGATTGACAAGTTGTTGTCCCCTGATTTCATCAATTTGGCGCGTTGTGAGGGTGTCAGCACTTCCATCAAGAAGCTGAAGAAGTCATTCGAAGATATAAACGATGTTCTTGCTGATGCAGAGGACAAGCAGATATCTGACAAGGCTGTCAATAGGTGGCTGAAAGAGCTCCAGCATTTGGCTTACAATGCGGACGATGTGCTGGATGAGTTTTCCACTCAAGTTCTACGCAAGAAGCTGATCAGGGCAGAGACTGATGAGGCCAGCACAAGTATGAAGGTACGACGATTCCTCCTTTCTACTTGTTGCACTGGTTTTACTCCAAGTGCGATTTCATTCAATTTCGCAATTGGGTCCAAGATAAAGAAGATCAATGGTCAGTTACAAGATGTTACTACAAGAATTAAGGAACTTGGTTTGGTGAAAAAGGCTATTATGGGGACTAATAGGCCTCCAAATCTGTGGCCGAGACGAGAAACTACATATTTGCTGGATGATCCTTTTGTTTGTGGCAGAGATGAAGATAAAAAACGGATTGTTGAATTGCTTCTTAGAGATAAACCAACTCAAAACCAAGTCGATGTCATTCCCATCACCGGCATGGGTGGGATTGGCAAGACTACTCTGGCTCAACTCATTTATGATGATGATGGTGTCAAAATCCATTTCGATCTAAAAGCGTGGGTTTGTGTATCTGACGAGTTTGATGTTAAGAAAATAACAAAGGCAATTCTGGAGTCATTCACTCTCCAGTCATGCGATTTGACAGAGTTAACCGTCCTTCAACGTAAACTTCAGGTCATGCTGGCAGGAAAAAGTTTTTGCTTGTCTTAGATGATGTGTGGAACCATAGAGATGAAGAATGGAGTTCGCTACAATCTCCATTGCGAGCTGGAGCACATGGAAGTAAAATCATTGTGACAACGCGAATCACAGCTGTTGCAGAAAAGGTGATGACGATTAAATATCACAATTTGCCAAGCTTATCACCTGATGTTTGCTGGTTAATATTTTCCCATCATGCATTCAAGAATATAAATATTAGTGAACATCCAGAATTGGAATCAATTGGCAGGCAAATTGTTGCCAAGTGCGGAGGCTTGCCACTGGCAGCAAGGGCCCTCGGTGGCTTATTACAATGTAAACAAAATGAGCATGAATGGAAAATGGTACAAACTAGCAATATATGGGATAAACCATACGAGGAAAGTCGCATTCTCCCAGCACTGAAATTGAGCTATCATCATCTCCCTTCCCATTTGAAGAGGTGCTTTGGCTATTGTGCAATTGTCCCAAAGGATTATGAATTTGGGGAGGAGGAATTAGTCTTGTTATGGATGGCAGCAGGTTTAATTGAACACCCAGAAGGTGAAGAACAAATAGAAGATGTAGGCCGTAGGTATTTTCACGAATTGGTGTCTAGGTCATTTTTCCAATCATCAAGGCATAATAAATTGCTATTCATAATGCATGACCTCATCAATGATTTGGCTCAAGCAGTTGCAGGGGACATCTATTTTAGGTTGGAGAATAATTCAGAGGGTGGCAAGCAGAATAAGATTTCAGACAAAGCTCGACATTCATCTTATGTTGCTAGCCAATTTGACGGAATCGGAAAATTCAAAGCTTTCGATGATGCCAAATGCTTACGAACCTTCTTACAGTTTCCGTCAAGTACATCCAACTGCAAAACAAGGTACTTGATTCATGATTTGTTGCCAACGTTAAAGTGCTTGCGTGAGTTGCGTTTGTGTCATTCTGAGATAGATGAACTACCAGATTTTATTGGAGATCTAAAGCATCTACGGTACCTTGATGTATCCCATTCTTCAATTAGGAAGTTATCTGAGTCGGTGGTAACTCTCTACAATTTACAAGTCTTGTTTTTGAAATTTTGTTCATTACTTGAGAAGTTGCCTCTAAACATGGGAAGGCTAGTGAACTTGCGCCATTTTGACATGACTGGCATGCATATTACATCATCAGAAGAGATGTCACTACATATAGGTAAATTAACTAATCTCCAAACATTGTCAAATTTTATGGTGGGTAAAGATTGTGGGCGTAAAATAGGAGAGTTGAAAAACTTATCACACATTCAAGGAGCAATACATATATCAAGAATGGAGAATGTCAGTAGTGTTAAAGATGCAGTGGATGCCAATTTAATGTCTAAGGAGGAGTTAAAAGAGTTATCACTAGAATGGGATCAATCTCGTAGTTCACATAATGACATAGTTGAGGGGGATGTGCTTGACGTGATGAGACCTTTCAAATTATTGGAACGACTTACCATCAGTGGGATTGTTAGATAATGTCTCAATGGGACCACATAATTAAATGTGGTGTTATCATTTATAAGAAGCCTACAATTTAAGTGATTCAATTTAGTTAATAGGCTTAAGGGTATATATGTTATGAACCTAATGTGTAGATACTAGTTAAATAATTTCTATTTCTATGAGGGGCAGAAATAGAAATTAAAACATATTGGTTAAAGTTGGTTTTCATTCCTTTTGAACTTCCACAACCTTTCAGTTTTGAAAACCAATAAATAGAAATTAAAACCAATAATGGTTAAAGTTGGTTTTCATTCCTTTTAAACTTCCACAACCTTTCAGTTTTGAAAACCAATTACAACCTTTAAAAGGTTATGGTCCCTATTCCTTCCCAAGTGGAAAAAAGAACACTGTCATTTTTCTAAATCTTCTCAAGGAGAAACATAAGGCACCAAAGGGGAAATGATTAGAAGGCAATAACATAATCAATAACAAAGAGTTTATTGATAATCACGCTTCCGTTTAACTGTTCATCAATGGATTCAGCTATGTCATTTTGTCCTGATAATACACATGGTAAATGATCCGAAGTGTAAGGTTTATGTTCTGAAATTTATGTTGACAATTGGTATCAGAGCCAGCATATCATGTGTCTTATCAGAATTGATATGCTTTATTCATTCTATTTAGTTTCCTGGAATCAGATTCTGAATTTTCTTATGGATGTAAATTCATTTCCTGTTTTGTTCTGTGAAAATGGCAATCTGTTTTCTGGAATTGTAAAATGATTCGGTGGGCAGTTTTTTTTTTTTTTTCTCTCAAATGGATGAACATCATGTATTTATATATATATAGATATATCTTGTGATTTGATCGGTTTAATTTTGAACATTATAAAAAATATATATATATATATATATTTGTTTTTGGACCCGTCAATTCTATTTATATATGTATGTATATAATTGGGATTGCTGCAGATTATATAATATATACGGGGCCACAAATTTAGAAATCTTTAAATTTAATGTAATTTCATACAACGTCTACAGAAATTTAATTTTCTAACATTCTCAATATAAGTCAATTCAAACAAGATGTCACAAAAGTGATCTCTCTTGTCTAGATTGTTTTATATAGAATGTTTTGATGTTCATGTCTGTGTATCTCATGCGGGTATTTATCGGTCCAAAGACATGATTAAGACTTGGCAGAATTACACACACATTTTATGGTGATAAACATGTGCCAATACCAATTGGTTGTTGGCCGAGTGGTGATTGGCGCTCGGCTTGGTAGGGAGGACTACGGTTCGATCCCCCGCAACGCCAATTGGGAGGGGTGTTGAACCTAACCAGCCAGAACTCAGCCCCGATCCGGATTAGTCAGCCCAATGGGTCGGATACCGGGTGGCAGGACCAAAAAAAAAAACATGTGCCAATTGTCAAGAAAACCTAATGTGAATAATAAATCCATCAAAAGATAGATTTGTTATTTGACATAACTTATTGTCAATGTTTGATCATTACAACAAGAATACCACTTACAGTTAATATCACTACCCAAAGGCTTGGTATTAATGTTGTGCTAGGTATCTTGAGATGTTGTCATTAAATTAATTTATTTAGAGATTATCTGTTTGGTAACTTAATGTGAGCATAATTGTTTATTCCTTTTATTTGAGGCGAGGCCTTATAAGCCTCATGAACGAAAATTGGACTCTAAAACCATTAGCAGCTACTTTATTGGCTATGCCGAACGATCACGGGGTTACAAGTTTTATGATCCCACAAATAGGTCAATATTTGAGACGAGAATTGCAACATTTTTTGAGGATGTTGAGTTTGGGGGGGGGGGAGAAATCCAGTTAGAGACATTGTTTTTGAGGAGGAAGCAGGAGTAATCCCACTTCCTACTACTACTTTTGACCAATCACAGGTTCCTATACCTGTCATTGCTCAAGAAGTAATTTCGGATCCTCAACCAGACAATGTTATTCAAGATAATATAGTTCAAACCCCCATTCAAGATGAGGTAATTGTTCCTGAGGAACAAACTCTACAACCTCAACCTCAAGAATCTGTGCCATTAAGGCGATCCACAAGAGAAAGGAGATTTGCACTTTCAGATGATTATATTGTATATCTCCAGGAACATGAGGTAGAAAATGGAATGTCGAAAGATGATCCAATTGTCACGACCCAAACCCGGCCCTATGGGTTTAGCATCAGAATCGCCAAGAATCCGAGATTACCAAGGCCTCTTATCAAGCAGTACTGAGGGGCGGAAGCCAATACAGTATATAACTAGTGTCCATTGAGCTGTGAAAATCTGTATGCCAAAAACATTTTTATGCATTCATACAGTTCAGAGCAGTACAGTTTATACAATCATTCACGTCGGTCGATTCGAGGATCAAATCCTAGACAACAAGATCTGATAAAACAAGAGATCTATACAAGATTACAAAACAAGAGGGAGACAGTGGAAACAAAACACCCCAAGCCAAAGCATGGCAACTCGGAACCTCGCCGTGAGGCACATAGGTCGCTTAACAAAATCGGGGACCAACCCACGCCCTAGCTCCGGCCTGTCAAAAACCTACATATATATATATATAAAGCAGTGAGCTAAAGCCCAAGTGAATAACTTAACGTGTAAAGAGGTTAAGAATGAATGGCCTTACAGTAATGAAATTAATTCATTATTCAGTATTTCAAACTTTCAGTGATATGTGGTACATCCATTAGCCTATAAACAGTAGGTCCAAAAGGACCGGCCTTATGCATCCAACAATAATGATGGCCATCAATCGATAAACAATATGGTTCCACAAGGAAACCGACAGAGCTCTCAGAATACCAATAACAAGGTGCTAAGGATGCCACAATACAGATTCAAATGCAGACATACATTCATTCAATAAACAATATCGTTCAATAAACAGTTGATTCAATATTCAAAATATAACCATTTTGAACATATCTTTACACAATCTGTTACTCACAGAGATTGGGCTAATAGCAGCTAGAGCGCGTCCCCGAGAGCCAACCCTAAACAGTTAACAAATAGAACACACACTAAGTTCACAGTCGGAAGGATGATAATTAAATCCCTAAATTTCCTCGGTGTGGTTCTATGTCTAAATCCTCATTAAGATGCCTTAAACTAGGTCTAAGAATGCCTAGGATGGGATGAGGATGCAAAAATACAGTTGGAAGGCATTTTTCAAAAGTTCTTTGAAACAGGGTCTCGCCGGCGAAGCCTTCCTTCGGCCGAGCTCCCAAAGCCAAAGGATCCGCTCGAGCGACCAATCCTTCGCTCGAGCGAGCTTCCAAAATCAAAGGCTTCGCTCGAGCGAACAATCCTTCGCTCGAGCGGTCTGATGAAACAGTAAAAGTACTGGATGCTCGATTTTTACGCGCGATACCACGCTCGATTCTCGCTCGAGCGAGCTTACGAAACCAAAGGGCTCGCTCGAGCGAGGAAGCCAAATCTGGAATTTCCAGATTTGTCTCCCAAGTTCGAACCAAGCATTCAACCATCCAAAACTCAACCTCTTTGCCCCAAATTCTGGAAAATACACTTAAACTCAATGTATAACAAGTTTCAAAAGCTAATTTGCACATGCAAGGGCCAAGGGTTGGTCAATTAAAGCCATTTTCAAATCCATTTTCAAGAACACTTCCAAAACCATGCAATGCATGAACTTTAGTCCAAATCAAACTTCAATTCTTGCTCTAATGAGCTCAATGGCTGGAAAACAAAGTGAAAACATGAACTATGATAAAAACATGGACATGCATGTATAATTCTCCAAGAATTTAACTTCAAAATATGCCAAAATGACCATGCATGCAACAATGGGGCTCTAATTCAACAATTATGAACAAATTCATGACTTAATTGTACAATGATGCAAGAATCATGCAAAACTTAGCTCAAAGACAACAATAAGGAGATGAATGTCCTACCTTAATCTTGTATTCAAGGTGTGGGAGCTAGATTTGCCAATTTTCTACAAATTCTTCAAGTCTACAAGCCAATTTTCTAGATGGAACCCAAATTCTCTCCTACTCCTTCTCTTGGTCGGCTAGAGTGAAGAAAAAAGGCTGAGGAATGTTCTAATTCAAGTGTGTATAAGGTTTAATGGACAAGAATAAACAAAGCCCACTCAATGGCAATTCCGTAATTAAGTTAAACTTGACAATTAATTCATTTAATCTAATTTAATCATTCCTAATCAATTTTCAGATAAATACACCGCTAAATCACAAATATTCTACCGATCCCAAAACATCAAACGGTTTCTAAATCGGCCGCCGATAAGGCCTTCAATTAGCAGTTTAAACATAAAATGCAAACAGATAAATCAATCAATCAAACAGATACCATATGCAATTCAATAGGTAAACTTATTCGATTTCAGTTTCAATTTCAATCAGTCCATCCAATACTTCAGTTAATCCAATTATCAGTCATTAGCGGTCCAGTTTAGCAATAATCAGTATATAATTCAGTGGTTATTCAGTAATCGGTACGAGGGTTGTTACAGTCTCCCCTCCTTATAAAGAGTTTAGTCCTCTAAACTCGAGTTACCTTCAGTCTGGAAGAAAACATGGTCCAGTGGAAACAAATCATGATATCTTTTAGCCATGTCATCTTCCCTTTCCCACGTGGCATACACACCACCATGGTTCTGCCAATCAACTTTCACTAGCGGAATCTCTTTGTTTCTCAGTTTCTTGATCCGTCGGTTCACAATCTGTATAGGTCGTTCCTCGTAAGTGTAGTCATCACTAAGCACTATCCGAGTAGGCTCAATCACATGAAAAGGATCCCGGAGATAATCTCTCAACATCGAAATGTGGAAGACGTTATGCATATGCTCCATTTCAGGAGGAAGTGCAACTTGATACGCCACCGGATTGATTTTCTCAATAATCTGATACGGTCCGACATATCTTGGCGCTAACTTGCCTTTGACTCCAAAACGAGTCTGGCCTTTCATTGGTGTCACTTTCACAAACACGTGATCACCCACTTCATACTCTTTATCCCGTCTTCTGACATCTGCATAACTTTTATGTCTACTCTATGCAGTTTTCAGTCTCTGCTGTATCAGTTTCACTTTCTCAGTCATTTCATAAACAATCTCGGGCCCAAGCAACGGCCCATCTCCAACTTCTGCCCAGCAGATTGGAGATCTACACTTTCTGCCATACAATGCCTCGAAAGGCACCATACCGATACTCGAATGGTAGCTGTTATTGTAGGCGAATTCAGCCAACGGCAAATGACTTTCCCAGTTTCCCTGAAAATCAAGGACACACATTCTCAGTAGATCCTCCAAAGTCTGGATGGTCCTTTCTGACTGTCCATCCGTCTGAGGATGATAGGCACTACTCAGCCTCAATTCAGTACCCAATGCAGTCTGTAGGCTCTGCCAGAATCTCGATGTAAACTTCGAATCCCTGTCAGAAACAATAGATACAGGCACTCCATGCAATCTCACAATTTCATCAATATAGATCACAGCCAATTTGTCTGCGTTATAAATTGTCTTGACAGGTAGGAAGTGTGCAGATTTAGTCAATCTATCAACAATAACCCAAATAGAGTCCATACCTTTTCTGGAGCGAGGTAATTCGACGATAAAATCCATCGTGATATGCTCCCATTTCCACTCTGGTATGGGTAAGGGTTGCAGTAAGCCCGCGGGTCGTTGATGTTCAGCTTTGACTTGTTGGCAGTGAAGACATTTAGACACAAAGTCGGCAATTTCCTTTTTCATTCCTGGCCACCAGAAATTCTGTTTCAAATCTTGGTACATTTTCGTATTCCCTGGGTGAATCGAAAACTTCGAACTGTGGCCTTCTTGCAGAACTCTTCTTTTCAATTCAGTGTCATTTGGTACACACAGTCTATCTTGAAATTTCAGCACATCATTGTCAAATTTGAACCCCGGTCTCGGTTTTGAATCTCTTTCTTCAATAACCTTTTTCAAGAAATCATCCAGTTGTTGTTTCTCTTTAATTTCCTCAATCAGTGCTGGTTGAGCAGAAATGACAGCTATTGTTCCACCTTGTTCTTTCAAAACAATTTCAATTTCAGACTTTTCCAGATCATGAAGCAATTCTTTCTGTCCAGTCAGCAAACAAGCTAAGTTGGCAATTGACTTTCGGCTCAATGCATCGGCAACGGTATTGGCTTTTCCCGGATGGTACAAAATCTGTAGGTCATAATCTTTGATCAGTTCCAGCCATCTCCGCTGTCTCATATTCAGTTCTTTCTGAGTGAAAAAGTACTTCAGGCTCTTGTGGTCAGTATACACTTCACATGTTGCTCCATACAAATAGTGACGCCAAATTTTTAGTGCAAACACTACTGCAGCAAGTTCCAGATCATGGGTTGGGTAATTCTTTTCATGTGGTCTCAACTGTCGGGAAGCATAAGCAATAACTCTCCCATTCTGCATTAAAACACATCCCAAACCCTTATGAGAAGCATCACTAAATACAGTATAACCATCCGTACCTGAAGGTAGAGTCAGAATCGGTGCAGTCACAAGTCGGGTTTTCAATTCCTGAAATGCCGATTCCCGTTGGTCAGTCCAATCAAATGATATCCCTTTCTGTGTCAACTGAGTCAGTGGTAAGGCAATTTTGGAGAAGTCTTTGACAAATCTTCTGTAATATCCAGCCAGTCCCAAAAAGCTTCGGACTTCAGTCACATTCGTTGGTCTAGGCCAGTTCACTACAGCTTCAATTTTCTGCGGATCAACAGAAATTCCGTCTTTGCTAACAACATGCCCCAAAAACATCACATGGTCAAGCCAAAACTCACATTTAGATAATTTAGCATACAGTTTCTGTTCTCTTAAGGTTTGCAGGGCAAGTCTCAGATGATGTTCATGTTCTTCAACAGTCTTAGAATAGATCAATATGTCATCAATGAATACCACAATAAAATCATCAAGGTATGGTTTGAAAATTCTGTTCATAAGGTCCATAAATGCAGCAGGGGCATTCGTAACTCCGAACGGCATAACTAAAAATTCATAATGGCCATACCTCGTTCTGAAAGCAGTTTTATCAATGTCTTCCGGTTTGACTTTCAGTTGATGGTACCCCGATCTAAGATCAATCTTGGAAAACACTTGTGCACCCTGTAACTGGTCAAATAAATCGTCAATACGCGGTAATGGATATTTATTCTTTACAGTTACCTTGTTCAGTTCACGATAGTCAATACACAGTCTCAGTGAGCCATCTTTCTTCTTTACAAACAAAACAGGTGCACCCCACGGTGAAGTACTGGGCCTGATAAACTTCTTGTCTAACAGTTCTTGCAATTGCACTTTCAATTCCTTTAGTTCAGTTGGAGCCATTCTATAAGGAGCTTTAGACACTGGCTATGTCCCCGGAATCACATCAACTGTAAATTCAATCTCCCTGTCAATCAAATCCCCTGGTAGATCATCTGGAAACACATCTGGGAATTCTCTGACTATAGGAATGCAATTCACATCAGTTTTAACACTATCAGTAGACACAGTCAATACAGAACAGAAATACCCTTTACACCCATTTCTAATCAATTTCATGGCTTTCACAGAAGAAATCAAGTATGGGGGAGGTACCACTCCAATTCCACTAAATACAAATTCAGGCAAACCAGGTGGACGAAAAATAACTTGTTTTGTCACACAGTCAATGGTAGCATGATATTTTTGTAGCCAATCCATCCCCAATATTGCATCAAAATGATCGATATTCAATGGCAGTAAATCAATAAATAGATGCATATCCCCAACAATAATCTCACAGGCAGGATACATATATGCACATGTCATGGATCCCCCAACAGGTGATGATACAGCTAGCAAATAGTTCATGGGTTCTAAGGGTCTATTCAATTTACGCGAAAAAGCATGCGACACATAAGAGTGTGTAGACCCCGAATCAATCAATACATATGCATTTTGAGCACAAATAGAGAGGATACCTGACACAACGGTCTCGGTGTTTTGCACGTCTCCCGGTACTAGGGCAAACACTCGGCCCTGCCTTATAGGCTCTTTCCCGGTAGCTTTGGGGTTCGGTTTTGGTGTTACAACTGATGCTGCTGCGCTTGGTGCGCACTCTTTACTAAGCGAGGCGGAGGGACGATCTTTAATTACATGGCCCACCTTGCCACACAAAACAAGCTCCAATCTGTAGCAAACCCCTTGTGCTTATTGCCACATACGGAGGCGGTGGAGTAAACCCACCCTTAGGCTGGGGCTAGTCGTCGACCACAGATTACATTTCTTGGTTCTTTGGGTTATGCTTGCCTTTCTTAAATTTTAAACCCTGCCTTTTTCCTTGCCACTCAGTTGTTGGTGTTTCAGATTGTTTCACCGCTGCAATATTCGTTTCGGCCATCAATGCCCGGTCGAGAACACCCACAAAAGTTGGCATTTTCAAAACATTTATTCGGTCCTGTATAACAGCACTAAGGCCTCCTTCAAACCTTCTGGCCTTCTTATATTCGGTATCCACCATATGTGGTGCATACCTAGCAAGTTCAGTGAATTTCTTCTCATACTCGGCGACAGACGTTTTGCCCTGTCTCAGTTGTTCAAACTCCGTTACTTTTACGTCTCACGATGCCTTTGGGAAAATACTTTTCAAAGAAGGACTCCTTGAATTGAGTCCAAGTCACAATAGTATTCGCGTCACGGGTCAACATCCACCACCTTCTTGCTTCTTCCTGAAGGGTGAAGGTTGCTAACAGTACTTTATTGGCTTCGGAGCACGGAAACATTTCAAACAACTTTTACGTTTCAAGCACCCAAGCTTCAGCCTTTAGCGGTTCTAGGCCTCCCTAAAAGGACGGCGGTTTCATCTTGCTGAACTTATGGGTCAGTGCGATAATGTCCACCTCATTGGCATTCACATTCTGTACATTCTGTTTCGGTTGCACCAGAGGAGGAGGAGGTGGGGGCTGTTGGTTCGGTTGTTGATCCAGTCTCTCAATTATCAGTCCCATCATTTGTTCAAGTCTGGCCATTCTAGCCTCAGAGAATGATGACTCAGGTTCATTTGCATTATCCATTTCACTATAAGCAGTTATAACAGTCATCATTATAAACAGTTATACAATTAAACAGTTTAACACTCTAACATATAATCAGTCAGTCACAAGCACACACTTTTCAAATTCATGAGATGCCCTAATTGCTTTCTAGGACACCCTATAGCTCATTTGGACACGTGTGTGCGGTATAACTCGTGGTTAAGTATCGCTCTGATACCACTCTGTCACGACCCAAACCCGGCCCTATGGGTTTAGCATCAGAATCGCCAAGAATCCGAGATTACCAAGGCCTCTTGAGCGATATCTGATTAAGCAGTACGATGGCGGAAGCCAATCTGAGATATAACTAGTGTCCATTGAAATGAAAATCAGATGCCAAAAACATTTTTATGCATTCATACAGATTGAGCGATCAGTTTATACAATCATTCACGGTCGATCGATTCGAGGATCAAATCCTAGACAACAAGATCTGGTAAAGCAGAGATCTATACTGATATTACAAAAGCGGTAGGAGAGGCAATTGGAAACAAAAACACCCCAAGCCAAAGCATGGCAACTCGGAACCTCGCCGTGAGGCACATAGGCTGGCTTGACAAAACTGGGGACCAACCCACGCTCCTAGCTCCGGTCTGGCTGCTGAAAACCTACATATATATATATATATAAATAGTGAGCTAAAGCCCAGTGAATAACATAACGTGTAAAGAGGTTATGAATGAATGTCCTTACAGTAATGAAATCAATTCATTATACAGTATTTCAATCTTTCAGTCATATGTGGTACATCCATTAGCCTATAAACAGTAGGTCCAAAAGGACCGGGCCTTAACAGACCCAACAATAATGATGGCCATCAATCGATAAACAATATGGTTCCACAAGGAAACCGACAGAGCTCAGAATAGATCAATAACAATGGGTGCTAAGGATGCCTGTCTGATTCGAAATGCAGACATACATTCATTCAATAAACAATATCGTTCAATAAGCAGTTCGATTCAAGATTCAAAATATAACCATTTTGAACATATCTTTACACAATCTGTTACTCACGAGATTGGGCTAATAGCGACTAAATGGCGTCCCGAGAGCCAACCCTAAACAGTTAACAAATAGAACACACACTAAGTTCACAGTCGGAAGGATGATAATTAAATCCCTAAATTTCCTCGGTGTGGTTCTATGTCTAAATCCTCATTAAGATGCCTTAAACTAGGTCTAAGAATGCCTAGGATGGGATGAGGATGCAAAAATACAGTTGGAAGGCATTTTTCAAAAGTTCTTTGAAAAGGGTCTCGCTCGAGCGAGCCTTCCTTCGCTCGAGCAAGCTCCCAAAGTCAAAGGCTTCGCTCGAGCGAACAATCCTTCGCTCGAGCGAGCTTCCAAAATCAAAGGCTTCGCTCGAGCGAACAATCCTTCGCTCGAGCGGTCTGATGAAACAGTAAAAGTACTGGATGCTCGATTTTTACGCACGATACCACGCTCGATTCTCGCTCGAGCGAGCTTACGAAACCAAAGGGCTCGCTCGAGTGAGGAATCCTTCGCTCGAGCGAGGAAGCCAAATCTGGAATTCCCAGATTTGTCTCCCAAGTTCGAACCAAGCATTCAACCATCCAAAACTCAACCTCTTGGCCCCAAATTCTGGAAAATACACTTAAACTCAATGTATAACAAGTTTCAAAAGCTAATTTGCACATACAAGGGCCAAGGGTTGGTCAATTAAAGCCATTTTCAAATCCATTTTCAAGAACACTTCCAAAACCATGCAATGCATGAACTTTAGTCCAAATCAAACTTCAATTCTTGCTCTAATGAGCTCAATGGCTGGAAAACAAAGTGAAAACATGGACTATGATAAAAACATGGACATGCATGTATAATTCTCCAAGAATTTAACTTCAAAATATGCCAAAATGACCATGCATGCAACAATGGGGCTCTAATTCAACAATTATGAACAAATTCATGACTTAATTGTACAATGATGCAAGAATCATGCAAAACTTAGCTCAAAGACAACAATAAGGAGATGAATGTCCTACCTTAATCTTGTATTCAAGGTGTGGGAGCTAGATTTGTCAATTTTCTACAAATTCTTCAAGTCTACAAGCCAATTTTCTAGATGGAACCCAAATTCTCTCCTACTCCTTCTCTTGGTCGGCTAGAGTGAAGAAAAAAGGCTGAGGAATGTTCTAATTCAAGTGTGTATAAGGTTCAATGGACAAGAATAAACAAAGCCCACTCAATGGCAATTCCGTAATTAAGTTAAACTTGACAATTAATTCGTTTAATCTAATTTAATTATTCCTAATCAATTTTCAGATAAATATACCGCTAAATCACAAATATTCTACCGATCCCAAAACATCAAACGGTTTCTAAATCGGCCGCCGATAAGGCCTTCAATTAGCAGTTTAAACATAAAATGCAAACAGATAAATCAATCAATCAAACAGATACCATATGCAATTCAATAGGTAAACTTATTCGATTTCAGTTTCAATTTCAATCAGTCCATCCAATACTTCAGTTAATCCAATTATCAGTCATTAGCGGTCCAGTTTAGCAATAATCAGTATATAATTCAGTGGTTATTCAGTAATCGGTACGAGGGTTGTTACACCAATCAACTTTCGTCAAGCCATGGAAAGTTCCAACTCTCATAAGTGGATAGAAGCCATGAATGAAGAATATAAGTCTATGCAAGACAATAAAGTTTGGGAACTTGTCTCATTACGGTTAGTGCGGCTTAGTAGGTTGTAAATGGATATTTAAAACCAAAAGGGATTCAAATGGTAATGTAGAGAGGTATAAGGCACGTCTTGTAGCCAAATGCTTTACTCAAAAAGAAGGAATTGACTTTAAAGAAACTTTCTCTCCAGTTTCTTCGAAAGATTCTTTTAGGACAATTATGGCGCTTGTTGCATATTTTGATCTTGGGTTGCATCAGATGGATGTCAAAACAGCTTTTCTTAATGGTGACATTAAAGAAACAATTTATATGGTGCAGCCAGAAAACTTTGTGTCAGGAGACCCAAAGAATATGGTTTGCAAATTGACTAAATCCATCTCACTTCGTATGGTTTTGAAACTAATGTTGTTGATGAATGTGTGTATCACAAGTTCAGTGGGAGTAAACACATATTTTTGGTTTTATATGTTGACGACATATTGCTTGCCACAAACGATATAAACTTATTGCATGACACCAAGAGATTTCTATCTAAGAATTTTGAAATGAAAGATCTTGGTGATGCTTCCTTTGTATTAGGAATCGAAATACACCGAGATCGTTCTCGGGGTATTCTGGGATTATCACAAAGGAGCTATATCGAAAAAGTACTCAATAGATTTGGCATGCAAAATTGTAAATCAGGTGAAACCCGGTTGCTAAGGAGACAAGTTTAGTCTCGGCCAATGCGAAGAAAATCTTGAAATTCAAGAAATGCGAAGATTCCTTATGCCTCGGTAGGGAGTCTAATGTATGCTCAAGTATGTACGCGTCCGGATATTGCGTTTATAGTTGGCATGTTAGGCAGATATTTAAGTAATCCTGGCATAGATCATTGGAAAGCAGTCAAGCGTGTTATGCGATATTTACAGAGAACAAAGGAATATATGCTCACATATAGGAGATCGGATAAGTTAGAGGTCATTGGATATTCCGACTCCGATTTTGCTGGATGCCAAGACAGTAGGAAATCCACATCAGGCTATATTTATCTGTTAGCTGGCAGAGCAATTTCTTGGAGGTCTGCAAAGCAGACGCTCATAGCTTCATCCACCATGGCCGCA
The DNA here is from genome assembly GCA_025200525.1 of Camellia lanceoleosa. Taxonomy (NCBI): domain Eukaryota; kingdom Viridiplantae; phylum Streptophyta; class Magnoliopsida; order Ericales; family Theaceae; genus Camellia; species Camellia lanceoleosa. The sequence goes on from CM045760.1 coordinate 45,293,952, forward strand.
GAATTTGTAGCATGTTATGAGGCATCAAACCAAGGGATATGGCTGCGGAATTTTGTCACTGGGTTGCGTATTTTGGAAGGCACTGAAAGACCACTTAAGTTATATTGTGACAATAAGTCTGCAGTTTTATATTCCAATAACAACAGGAGCTCGACAAAATCAAAGCATATTGATATCAAGTTCCTAGTTGTAAAAGAAAGAGTGCAGAGTGGACAGATTTCCATAGAGCACATTAGGACAAACTCCATGATAGCGAATTCACTTATTAAGGGACTACCACCCAAGGTCTTTCATGAGCACACTGCTCAGATGGGTGTTGTTCTATTTGAGAACATTCTGGTTTAGTGGGAGTTTGTATTTATATTACTGCTTTATGTCAGCCTTGAGTTTTATCTATGTAATTAGATTAATTTCTGCAGAAATGAAATATTCAGTTTATTACGCTCTGTTACATATTGTGAAGTATTGATCTCAATAAAGTTAAGTAGGACCAGTTAGAAATAGGCATGTATGGATCACATCACATGTAATTTCCATGCTACGCATCCATGATTGATCTATGTCATTTAGCTGTATTAGTATACGTGACCATTGGTGGGTCGAGTTACGATTGATGTAACGAAGACCGCTTTGATCCTATATTAATATAGTTAATGGACAAGATTGTTTGGATACCTTCAAGTTATGATAACAAATTTCTGAGCTCACTAAAGTTAAGCACATTTTTCAGGATACATATGTGGTCCAGTGGGAGATTGTTAGATAATGTCTCAATGGAACCACAGAATTAAATGTGGTGTTATCATTTATAAGAAGCCTACAATTTAAGTGATTCAATTTAGTTAATAGGCTTAAGGGTATATGTGTTATGGACCTAATGTGTAGATACTAGTTGAATAATTTCTATTTCTATGAGAGGCAGAAATAGAAATTAAAACATATTGGTTAAAGTTGGTTTTCATTCCTTTTGAACTTCCACAACCTTTCAGTTTTGAAAACCAATAAATAGAAATTAAAACCAATAATGGTTAAAGTTGGTTTTCATTCCTTTTGAACTTCCACAACCTTTCAGTTTTGAAAACCAATTACAACCTTTAAAAGGTTATGGTCCCTATTCCTTCCCAAGTGGAAAAAATAACACTGCCATTTTTCTAAATCCTCTCAAGGAGAAACATAAGGCACCAAAGGGGAAAGGATTAGAAGGCAATAACATAATCAATAACAAAGAGTTTATTGATAATCATGCTTCCGTTTAATCGTTCATCAATGGATTCAGGTATGTCATTCTGTCCTGATAATACACATGGTAAATGATCCGAAGTGTAAGGTTTATGTTCTGAAATTTATGTTGACAGGGTATAGTAGTACAAAATTTCCAAACTGGGTTGGAGATGTTTCATTCTCTAAAATGGTGTTCATGCGATTAGAAGGTAGTAAATATTGCACATCTTTGCCACCACTTGGACAACTACCCTTGCTTAAAGACCTTTACATTGAAGGAATGAGTGCAATAAAGCGCCTGGGTTGTGAGTTCTATGGGCAGCAGTGTGGTGCTAAACCTTTCCTCTCTCTAGAGAGACTGAGCTTTGAGTTTATGCCAGAATGGGAGGATTGATCTGCTTTTGAAACAGAGGGAATTCAGCCGTTTGGTCATCTCAGTGAGCTTTCCATCATAAATTGTCCCAAACTTGTTGGAAGATTACCAAATGATCTTCCTTATCTCAATTCTCTTAAAATTAGTGGTTGTCCGCAGTTGTTGATTGATGTTTCGAGCCTCGTTCAGCCATCACTTGCGTCCTTGTCAATGAAGAATGTTATGCTCCCAAGCCTTCCAGCACTCTTAGGGATGAAGAACACGATTGAACTTGGTGCCCTCACCTTGGATATTAGCCATGTTACAGTTCTTGACTCCCTCTGCGATCCAAGCACAACTGATGAAGAGTTACTGGCTAATGAAATCTCTAAGCATTTGACTTCAATAACTGCTTTGCACATTTCTGATGTTAAAAAATTGGCGTTCCTACTGACATGGTTTACGACGGGACTTGTGAAATTGGACATTAGTGACTGCAAAGAACTCATAACATTGTGGTGGAATAAGGTGGGAATACAAGTATGTCTCCCTTCCCTCTGCCATTTGGAGATTTCTAATTGCCCTAAACTCGTTTGCTTGTTTGAAGAAGAGCAAGAAAAAGGAGGAGAAGGTTCGAAAAAGCAGCAACATGAGGGGCTGCCTTGCATGACGAGACTCAAGTATTTAACAATTCAATACTGTGGAATGCTGAAGAAACTGCCACAAGATCTGCACACATACACATCTCTTGGGGTGCTTAGAATCCAAGGTTGTACAAGTCTCATCTCTTTTCCAATGAAGGGTTTGCCAGCTATGCTGAGAGAACTTTGGGTTTCAAAATGTGATGCTTTGGAGTCCCTACCAGAGTTGATGACACTCAATAATCTGCAAGAGTTGCGGGTTTTTCACTGTGCATCACTCACATATTTATTGTCAAGAGGTGGGCTACCATCCACACTAAAACAACTTGTGATTGAGTGTTGTGAAAATCTGGAGTCACTTTTTGCAGAGGAAGGGATCAAAATTGATTGTCCATCCCTTGAAACTATTCATATCAGAGTTTATGGGAGTCTCAAATCTTTACCTGAAGCCAATAATCTCAGGAATCTCATGATAATAGATTGTCCGAATCTGGAGCCCCCGTCACTTGGTGGTCGTGATGAGAACAACAACATCAACCAACTCGCTTCGCTTCAAAAGCTACAGTTAGTTTATTGCAGAGCAGGAATGGTCTCCTACTTTGTCAAGGAAGGGAGTTTCCCCACCAACATCACTTCACTTGAAATCGGGAATTTGAGAGTGGACGACGTTGGTCAACTTCCACTTCCGCCTCCATCTCCATTAGAGTGGGGTTTACACAAACTATCTTCTCTTACAACACTCGAACTTGAAGGCACAGCTTGGCCGTGGGGAGATGCGGTGTCCTTTCCAGAAGAAGGGATGTTCCTGCCCACCTCTCTCATCAAATTGACCATCAGACGCTTCCCAAATTTGGAAAGACTCTATTATGAGGAGTTTCAAAACCTAGCCTCTCTTGAAATACTTGTTATTGAGTCTTGCCCTAGGCTCGCGTCCTTTCCAAAGGAAGGGTTGCCTCCCTCTCTTTTGCATCTACATATCTGAGTCCAGATTCTCGGCTGCCCTACCCGGCAACCCCCCAAAACAACGTCGTTTTGGGGGGGTTTTTTTTTTTTTTTTCTTTCTTCTTCTTCGTTCTTTTTCTCTCTCTTCGAACCAGAGGGGATGAGAGAGGGAGAAGAGGGAGGGAGAAGAGAAAGAGGGAGGAAGGAGGAGGAGGAAGGGAAGGGCCGGACTGGAGGGGGCCATAACCACTGGGGGAGGAGGAGGAGGAGGAGGAGGAGGAGGAGGCGGCGGTGCAGCTGCTGCGACGAGGCGACGGCCGGCGGCGAGGCGACGAGCTGCGAGCTGCGACGGCGAGCTGACAGCCGCCGAACGAGAAGAGAGAGAAAGCAAGAAAAAAAACACCCCAAAAGCAGCGACGTTTTGGGGGCCGAGTAGGGGTAGGCCGAGGATCCTGATTCCTACATATCTGGGATTCCCCTGAGCTTGCGATCTTTCCAGAACAAGGATTCCCTCCCTCGCTTTTGTCACTGCTGATCCGGCCATGTAATCCAATACTGAAACAGAAGTGTGAAAAGGGGAAAGAATATTGGCCCATCATCCAATATATTCCTCATGTACCGACAATTTAAGCAACCAACTGGAAGGTACAAACAAACAAACACAAAATTTTCCATACCATTTTTATTTATTTATTTTCTCATTACCAATATCATCTCAGATTTTTATCACAACTAAGAGTTTACTATATCGTAAGATTGTTGTGAAAGTCAAAATTAATACATTACTGATTAATTAAACGCACTGCTCTGTTTTTCAATTCATTTTTTGTCTTTTCCTATCAAATATTTCATTTTCTCTTAATTTTCCCTTAGGTTGTGTTTGGTTGAGAGATTTAGGGAGGGATTTAAAAAAGAAAAGGGAAAAAGGTGTGTGAAATTCAAATATACTTTATTCACATTTCACCTACCTTTTCCTTTTTTATTTCCAAATTCCTTCCCAAATCCCCAAACCAAACACAATATTAATAATGAATGGATAATTTTCATTCTCATTTGTTATTTTATCTTGTATTATTCATAGGTGCTGATAGAAAAATTGCCATATTTGTTTTGAAAAGAGTTTAGTTATGACTTTTGAAAAGAGTTTTGAATTGTGTATTTGCTTATGAGTTTTAAAAATAATTTTTCAGTTGTGTGTTTGCTTATGAGTTAAAGTTTTGAAATTTTTTTGATTAGAATCACAATTCCAAAAGTAAACCAAACACAACCTATTTTTCTATAAAATGTTCTCTAGAAAAGGATCTCCTATGCTTGATTGCAACTTGAAACTAATGTACTAGTGGTCGTATTAGCGGTGGTGTTTGTTGTAGTGGCGGCGGCGGCGATGGTGGTGTTGGCAAGACTTTAGACCAAAAAATGTTTTACACTTCGGGAAAAAAATTTCACCTTTAAAAGTATAAAGCATTTATCACTGAAAAAAGCTTATTTTTTATTGACCATAGAAAACATTTTCCATTTAACTTTCATTTTCTATCAAACAAACCGCCAGAAAATGTGACAAACATTTTTTCAAAAACATTTTCAGCCAAAACAAACAGAGCATGAGACATGAATTTTTTTCTAGGTTTAGCAAATTGATGACTGTTTGGTTTCAAGTTTCTGTATCAAGTTTGTTCCCTTGTTTTTACTCATCCTGAGCTCAATTCATGCATAATCAACTGCCATTCTTCTAAAATTCTACTTGTTCCCACATTAATTCATCCATGTTTAAGTAAACAATAGAATCCTTCACTTTTGTTCTACACATTTAGATGGAAGGAAACTATTTACTTCTGTACCATGTTTCGGTTATATTTCGAGTTTGCATTTTTGTTAAGACCTTAAGATAATCTTTATTTAACTATTGTGCATTTAACATGCATTCCGTCTCATTCTGACAAGAAAAAAAAATGCATGTACAAGTTTTGAACTTTATAAATTTGGTTTTTTGAAGTCTATTGAAAAGTATAGCAACACTTTTTGATACTCTTCATGACAATAACTCACTCAAACATAATTCTTCTATTGTTACCATCACTGTAATTTTGAGTTGTTTCAGGTTCTAGCTTTAGTAAATTTGAAATTTACTGATGATAAGCTTAGGCATAAATTTTGAGTTTCAAATTTTAGGGTCTTGCTTAGAATGAAAAGCTGGCAGATTAAAGAATTTTATTATCCTTAAAAGACAACAATGCTTCTCTCTCAAACCATATAAGTGACAATCTTTAAAAATGTGGAGCTCATCAATCATCCAAAATCTTACTCACCATGTTCATGGTCTTATCCAAAATCTGTAATTGATCAGTAATTTGTATTAGTTCGAGTTATTTGTTCTTTTTTGAAATTGCCAAGACGAGAGCTAATGAGTGGTTCCATTTCACTTGGAATGATGATATTGTTTTGCATCTGCTCCATGAGTACATTCGCCTACTCCACCAAATACAAACACACCTCCATGAGCATCGACAATATTTTTAACCCTAAAGAGGACAACTTCCTTAGTCTGTTATAACCTGTAGTTGCAACTTGTAAAACTGTGCTTTTCTGTATTTTTTCAATGTTTTGTTGAAAATTTAAATAGAAAAATGTATTGACTATTATCATTACCTTTCCGTTTTGATGGCTTTGTTGTTGTAGAAACAAACTTTAGGATGTACACATGCTCATCATCTAAACTACATTGTGAGTTTTCAAGGTATGCCAGGAATTTGCTTGATAAGTACTTTGGATGCTCTATTCTAAAATAAGGCTTTATCCAATAACGTAGAAAACTCTCATAGGTGATAAAGGATTAAGAGACAGGAAAAAAATGATAGAGGATCAAGAGACCAAAAAAAAAAAGATGATAAAGAAGTAAGAGATATTTCAAGATAATTGAGAAGAAGTCCTTTTCATAATTGAAAAAACCTCCCTCCAGCACACTCGTAGATAAGACTTTTGATCATTTAAATTTCCAGACCTTGCAAAAAATACTTAGTGTTTTTAAGCCTTTCTCCTTGCATGCTATTCTAGATTTGACAGTTAGTAAACCATCTAGTCCAGTCAAAATCCATGTGGGCAATCCATAGTTACTTTACCACTCCAAAAATGGCAATATGGAAGAATCAGTGATTTCATCTTTTACTTGATAGAGTAACTCAGACTTTACAATAATAGTTAATAAAATGATGAAGTTTGGTCCTTTTTCCTTTACGTGAGCTTGTGTTTGGTTGCTAATTTCAATTTATTTGTTATTAAGCAAATTCGCTTGCCTTCTCATCTCTACTACAATTGTGTTCATGTATATTACTTTGAACCTCTTATCAATTTATGGTTTTGTTTTCTTATCTTGCAGGTAGCTTTTGAGGATGCTTGAGACTCTCCACAACAATATTGAGGTTTGTTATGGGAAAAATTTAAAAAAAAAAAATGGTAGTGCAGGCTGAAATATCCATGCACAGCTGAGAGTTCCCTCATCGTCAAAGGTAATAGATTCTATGTGCAATCTGTAAGCAAGGATTTGAAGTGATTTGAATGTCTGGTATGGGATGACTTGGAAAGTTAGACAAATTCCATGCTGATGCTAAAGTTTGCTCCATTATTGATGAAAGCACTAATGTCTAGAATGCAATGAAGCTCTCATCACATAGTGTTTTTTGGACTTTGAAGTTGAGTTGACATGTAAAATCCCTTTTTCCCCATGGCTTGCTAATGACAAACTGGTTTGGCACTTTACTAAAAATGGACTTCTTTTTTATGTTAATCAGCATATCATTTGGAGATGGATTTGCAAAGAAGAGAAACACGGGTCGGTTCTTCAAATGGGGCGAGTTTTGAAAGGGCATTTTGGAAGAAGATTTGGCTGCTGAAAGTTCTGAATAAAGTATAATTCTTTGAATGGAAAATCTGTTCGAATATCCTTCTTGTTAATTGAAACTTGAATAGGTGCAAAGTAATTCAATTTGATTATTGTTATTGTACATTAGTGCTATTTTTTGTGGTTTGAGTTGGCTTACAACGTGATTGAATATGTTAGCATTGTAGTCATTCACTTCCGCACCCAACACAATTTGTGGATAAATGCAGTTCTGGGCCATTTTTAAGTCTCTTGACACGACACATCTTCATTTGTAGCTCTGCATAGGTGGCTGATTTATTAGAATTTAATGTTCTTCTAGTTTATGCCACAGGGGCCTAATTGAATGTTCACATGGTATTCACTTTTTAAGAGCATTCTTGAGAGAGAGTATGTTTTGTTACTTGCTTATTTAAATCATGTAGAATCACAATTCCTTGAACAAAGTTCTGATCCTGTATTCAATTTAGTTGATGTTCTGAGGCAAAATGCTAGCTTGGCACTTGGAACATAATACCTGCCCAAAAAAAATTTTAAAAAATAGAAAATCCTATTGAGTCGAGTATAAAATTTTCTAAAGGAAAAAGACGAAATATGTATATGTGGACATACATAATATATCTATACCATATATGTGTGTGTGTGTGTGTATTCAAAGCCTTAACCTCATTTATCTATTCTAATTTCTTCCCATTATTGTCATAATGGCTGATAGTATTATTCCTCATTCTATGGCTGTCAACTTTAATCTTATTCTCGCATTGTAATTGTGGAATGATTCTTTTGCAATATATGGATTAATATAATGCTGAAGGGCCTCTTGTTTTTTTATGGTTATTTGGAGAGTTAAAACACGTGGATCTAATTTAGTTTCTCTTTTGTTTCTAATGACTCTCAAGCTGAAGTTGGAGTAGTGTTTTTTGTTCACTTTTCTGAATACAAACTCAAGTCTTTTAGCTTTAAACTCATTCTCAACACTCAGAGAACCTAATACTTGTTGAATTTTGAAAAATCTCCTTGATATATCCATGCTTCATCCAAAAATTCAAGAATTTGAAAAGTTTTCTCAATTTAATTTCGGGCATTTAGAGTGACAACTAGAAACATTAGGACAATTATATTTAAAAACTTGAACTGTCAGACCCCAAATCCAGGCATGACCGGCCGTGGCCCACAGGGACTAGCCCCAGGCACACGTAAGCCTAAACTTGAACTCAAAATCACAAAGAATAAATGTGACGATAGCCCGTAAATAAATAAATCAAAACCCAATCCAGTAACAAGTCACAAGTATAAATGGTAAAACTAGCCATAACCAACTTCCAAAATATATACTAAATGGAACACAAACCGCCCACAAAATAAAATAATTCTAAATAAAATCCAACCACAATGTATGCACAAAACTGACATAACAAGCTAAAACAAAATAATGAATGTCCTAGAGGTCTATACAGTTGAGTCTCTGTTACGCCATGAGTCCACTCTAAGCCGTTCTAACACTTGGAAGTGATAAACAACTAAGTCAACTGATAGCTCAGTGAGTAGCAACATGGATAGTAAATATAGTTTTGAAAACAGGGTTTAATTCCAAAATAAGATATATATATCACAAAAACTAAATTGGCATATAGTTTTGATAAAGATAATCTATTTCAAAAAGAAGGTTCCACAATTCAACAGTTAAAATACTCATGTCTCTCAAGAATATGATAAATGAAATTCTCCACTTAAAACAGATTACAACATGATCACCAATAATTTTCTGGGTACCAAAAATAACAAGTAACATGCCACAAAGTTCTCAAGGCAATAAGCCCGTTGGATCCAATATCGAACCAAAAGTCATCATCGGGGTGGCAACTTGAGCCTTTTCTTTAAGACGATCCTATTGAAGGTCACCTAGCCTAGCCTAGGTCTTTTCCTTACAATCGTTGAGCATTAGAGTCATCACAGCCCAACCCGAATCTGTTCCCTAGTGGCCAGAGTTACCACACACTGTGGAATAATTTCCCTGGATTTTTATATACAGATGGTCCCGATAATCAATACAATTCAGTTTTGCAAAACATGATAGTTCACCATTATAAACATGAGACCATAACAAATAGTTTACAGTATGCCAAGTTTACACATGTTTCAAAAATAATTTAATTCCATTGATACTATAATAATATCTCAAAACAGTTTAGTCTTGAAACAACAATTTAATTTTTCAACAGTTCAGGGTAGGGGAACATTTATAAAAATATGTAGCATGCAACTACTCACCTAAAAACGAAATAATATATTCCTCGAACAAAGTATGAAAGTCTAACTAGTGCCCTGAGCCAAGTATGAAAACTACACGTCACTACTAATTTAAAAATACTAAAAAGAATAACAAACTAAGTACCCCACACTAAAGCGCACTAACACAGCTCAACCCCACTCACCGTTATTCTTAAATAATACTTAAGTTCATGTTCTTCAAGGTCTCAAATTACTCAAGACATGGGTTCAAATCAAAACTTAATTAAAAGTAACTTTAAGATAAAACAGAATTTTAAACAAATTTTCCCAACCTATTCGCTAACTTTGAAAATTAAAAACCCACTCCACGTTGTTCGAAAAATTCCAAAACACTCCAGATATCAACTAATATATCCTAAGTTTCAAACCTAATTGGTTTTACTTGATTTTCTTATCAAAATAATTATTTACAATTAATTATGTCCAAACAGGTCGCTTTCTGCAGCACTTTAAAGAAATTGATGGTTCTCTTAATATGCATGAGCAATCAATGCAAGGACAAGAATGTAAGAAACTAAACTCATAACCGGTTCCAATGGCGCTAATTTGATAATTATCAGATTTATACCCAAAGAGAACGACATTTCCGAAGTTAGTGTTTTACACTAATTTTCTGGACAGATTTGAACGAACCAGTTTGTATAGATTTTGACTCCCAAAAATTATGAGAAAATTCTGATATGGGGTTCAGTATGTAATTGTAGACGTCCCCGAACGCATCCCGGGGGAAAGGGATTGCGAGTCCCCCCCCCCGTTCTGGTTCGATATTGGGTCTACTACAGTTCAAGGACTCAAATGTCACGGTTCTCAATCTTGAACCGAAGAGTCCAAATTCGGCAAATCGTTTTGATAAAACAGATTTTTTTGAAAGAAGTGCCAAACATGGACTGCTTCGCCAGATACAGAGTCGCCACCTAAATATTTTTTAAATGGGAAATTTAGGAAACCCTGACTCGGTGCCAAAGGCCACGTGTCCATCATCACCAAAGTTGCCTCGGCTCGGGAACTTGGGTACGATTGGGGAAGGTCACTTCGTGAGCACTTCGCCGCTTCGGTCAAAGACCGGCCTCTACTAACCATGATATCTGTTTTTGAAAACATTGTATGTTCTTATTCTGGTTATTAGCCTAGGTTACTATGTGATGCGCACAGCATACAAGTATAGACTGAATCGCCTGAATTGGAACAAAACATTTCATGTTTGTTTGTTTGAAAATGGTTTGATGGTGCTACCCGCAGGTAGGCTAAGACGTGGATTTGCCATCCTCGGGTGGGCTTAGAAAAACGTGATTTTGCCACTATCTAGCGGGCTTAAAGCAAACATTTGATGAATTGTCCCAATCCAAGTAACTCAACCTCCACCCACAGGCATTCAAGGCAGTTATATCACATAAGTACATAGCCTCATGGTAAGCATGTTATCATGGCAGTCACTCACACGCATGCAAGGATGCTAAAGCATAAAACTCACCGAGTACTCCAAGCCAAAACAGAAACTCATTAGAAATCATGCATGATCCTAAGTATACATAATTGCCTAATGCAACGCATGCAAAAATGCAAACTATACCAGGCTCGGCTATCCTAAATATGGCATATGGAATGCTACAACTAACACGTATTCAATTTGGAATCGAAATACAAATGCAGTTTGTATGATGCGCCGAGCCCGGTGCGTGCAAAACAGATGAATGATGCAAACATGCTGTCGTATTGTATGCTAATTGAAATATGCCCTATATCTAACCATCGTAAGCGGGTAAATAAAAGGGAAGAAAGACGTGGGGTTGGAAGACATACATCACACTCACCCACACTTATTACAATTATGCCCTCGCGCAGAGGGTCCGAATAAATAATACAGTCCCAAATAAAAGAATAGTACAGTCCAAAATATACAGTCCGAATAATACAAATTCCTAATTAATTAACAAATTAACTAAGGAAAACTGTAAACTGGCATACAAGCCAGGGGGCTGCCTTGACTCCGCTCCGAATAATGATATGATGCATGTTTGGGCTGCTTTGCGCGGAGATCCATTGGGATGCCGCGATTAGCCTCTGTTTACACCTTTTCTTGAAATGCGTGCCAAACTCCGAAAAGTTGCTGATTCTTCATTTTGCTGCAACAGAGAGGAGGAAAGGGGCATAGCAATGTATTTCACAAATATATGCATGCCTCGATCCTCGTGCCACCAATCACGCACATCGATGCATGATGGCCGAGGAGCCGAATTTGCACAACTCAATATAGGGTGAATGCAGATGAATGCTACAACAAAACCTAACTCCATCATGTGGGATCCGGAGTGTCGGTGACTTGGGAATTGAGACCCGTTCCGTCACTCGGAGTACGAAACATGCCTCGTTTCCCGTGCTCGGGCTAACTCCTATCCCGAACACGACGCATGATATGCATGATATGCATGAAATGTAGCTAATATGCAATCCTAACATACGCAATGCTATGAAAATGAGATGTCTCGAAATGCGTGCATGCGGACACACAAACCGAGGAAATGATCCTAAGGCATAAAATGACATACGCAATGCAATTGGACTTACACTAACATGAGAGGGCCTCAGCCACACTCATATAAGAGGCCGTCGGATAAAAGTGAAGTGCCTCGAAATGCGTGCATACGAACACGCAAACCGAGGCAATGGCACACGGAATGCAATGATGCTAAAACGACATAAACAATACAATGTGGGCTTACACTAACATGAGAGAGCCTCAGCCACACTCACATAAGAAGCCGATGGATGAAAATGAAGTGCCTCGAAATGCGTGCACATGGGCACGCAAACCGAGACAATGAAATAAAGACAAGAAACGACCTGAAATATGATATACAATGAGACTAAAATGAGATGTCTCGAAATGCATGCCCACGGGCACGCAAACCGAGAAAATGGCATACGGAATGCGACAGGACTAAAATGAGATATGCGATGCAATATGGGCTTACACCAACATGAGTGAGCCTCAGCCACACTCACATAAGAAGCCAATAGATGAAAAATGAGATGCCTCGAAATGCGTGCACACGGGCACGCAAACTGAGGCAATGGCATACACGATGCAATGAGACTAAAATGGCATACAGAATGCAAAATGGACTTACACTAACATGAGTGAGCCTCAGCCACACTCACATAAGAGGCCGATGGATGAAAATGAAGTGCCTCGAAATGCGTGCACACGGGCACGCAAACCGAGGCAATGGTACTAAAGTATGAAATGACATTCCAAATGCAAATTGGACTTATACTAACATGAGAGAGCCTCAGCCACACTCACATAAGAGGCCGTGAGATGAAAATGAGGCGCCTCGAAATGCGTGCACACGGTCACGCAAACCGAGGCAATGGATTAAAGCACGAAATGACATAGGAAATGATATGCAAACATGCCAATGGATTTTCAGCACTCACAAATGATGCAAAACAGTCCCGAAAGATGGGGAAATGACACCAAATGCACGGAATGGTCCCGAAATGCGATATTAAGCACCCGAAATGGCCTACAGCCATACTAAATATGCATAATTGGTACATGACATGCAAAACAGTAGCAAGGAAGCCTCAAAATAGCATCTTTTACAATACAAAACATGGCGAAATAGTGAGCATAGATAGGACAACAATGGCATGCAAAATTGGGAGCCAAGAGAGGGGTATTGAAACAAGTGATGCATACGATGCTCAAACTGAAAAATTTCCTTCTAAAACACTGATGAGGGAGATGAGGGACTAAAAATATGAACATTTACAGTAGATGACATCCCCCAACTCAGTATGCAAACATGCTAAAAATGTCATGCAAGAAATAGGATACATAAGGCTACAACATGAAGTACCCCAAACATTCATCAACCCAGCAAATACCCTTAATGAAATATGTCAAGAAGATCAAAATATGACTCTTTCCAGTTCTGATGATGGCCGAAAACAGAAGTTAGATGAGCTTTAAAAAGCATGCAAGAATGGGGGTCAAAGAGGGATATAAAGACAAGCACAACATGGAGACCCCCAACAAGGTTGATCCCTTCTACAATGTTGTAGAGGGACACAAAATAAGCTTACTCACAGTTCATGAAATGCTCCAAAACAGACTAAATGTAGGTCAAACAAATCATGCAAATTTACGGTAAATATGAGAGATTATGAAGCAAGTGCATGATAGAGAGGCCAAACAGGGTTGAGCCCTTCTTAAAAGTTGAATAGGGGCTCAAAATAGTCCCACTTACAGTTTACATCATGCTCGAAAACAGATCACTCATAGACTAGATAAAGCATGCAAAAGCAAGGGTAAAACATGGATTCAAAGCAAGTGGCATATGGAGCATGAAAACAAGGTCGAGCCCTTCTTAAATGTTGAATAGGGGCTCAAAATAAGCACAATATCAGTTCATGAGATGCTCCAAATCAGATCACACATAGACCAAATATTCAAGGCAAAATAAAGGCATATAAGAGGGTATTGAAACAAGTGCAAGATGGAGGGCTCAAACAGGGTTGAGCCCTTAAACAAAAATGAAGAATGGCTCAGAAAAGACCTAGTTTGAGTTAAGGTTAGAGCCTGAAATAGTGAGAAAATAGGCCTAAGAAATGAGGCAAGAAATTGCTACAAAAGAGGGAATTTGAGACTTACCCTTGTAGACCTTTTCTTTTCTACTTCTTGGCTTGAGGAATGTTGCTTCTAAGCCTCTGAGAACCTCTCCTTGCTGCTGGAAATGGAGTGGTGATGGGGATGCTTGAAGATGGTGAAGAAATGGCACCAAACTTAGGGAAAATGAGAGAGATAGAGATGGAGATGTGTATGTATGCTTCAGGAAATTTTTCTAACCCTAGGGACAGAGCTGGGAGGCCCCTTATATGGACAAAAGGAGAGGTGTAAAAGTGGAGGGAAATGCACCCAAGCTTTCCCTCCCAAAATATCCCCCGGATACAGATCTTTTCTGGGGGAAACAGCTATACAGCTGTAAAGTATGCACTGAGAGGAGCATGGCCGGCTAGGCACTTTTACTGCAGGTGGCCGTCCGGCCACCCCCCATGGCCGGCCGGCTAGGGGCAAAAATGAAAAGTGAGAATTGCTGGCCGAGCTCTATATATTAGTGTCCTCCCATATCTCCTCTTCAAGGCCCTGTGGTTGGAAATTGGCAACTGTAAAACAGGAGAAACAACAAGCCACTTTTAGGAGGGGGTCAAAAATTAAATATTGAATTACTGGCCGAGCTCTATTTTTTAGGGTCCTCCCATGTGTGTACAACACAAATATGTGGTTTTGGCTCGAAGAAGATGGCCCCAGGGTGTTCAACATTAGCCCGGAAGTGAGAAAAACGGGCCCCGGGGGGCGCCGGAGGAGCATAACTGGTTGCTGAGACAATTGCTGGGATCCCACCCTCCAGTGACCTTCCTTATGATAAAACAGAGGTACCTGCCAAAAATGAACAAAAACCGATGCAAAACGAATGCTCGGGGGCCAAAACACGCAGCTCGGGATCCCGAAAACCGGCCGTTAAGCACCAAAAGTGGTGTTTGGCTACGAAGTGGGTATCTAAGACCCCAGTGTCCCTCGAAAGGGAGTAAATAAGATGTATGCCAAAAACCGGAGGAATCGGAGATGGTTGGGTGGTCCCGAACCGAGGCACACGGCCTGACGGCTCCGAAAACCGGGAACCGGGCTCCGAAATGGGCAAAATGGCCTACGGCCACGAAGTGTAGCCCACGGCCACTGGGAGATGGTCTACGGGACCTCTCCCTCCCCTCAGGAAAGAAAACGGAGAAAACCGAGTCCGGTTCGCAAATCGAGACAAGGCACAGAAGAGAGTTCGGAAGTCCGGAGGCAGGGCGCACGGCCACGACTCTGAGACTTCTGAACGAGCACAATATGCAACATCACCGAGCGCTCAATCGGTGACGTCTGAGTCTTAAGGTCAGTCAAAAATGGGGTGTCTACAGTTGCCCCTCTTTGACAGAACTCGGAAGTCAAGAAGTGACGGGAGTGAATGTCAAAGCCTAGAGACGACCCATTTTTGACAAGGTCGAAGACTTAGACAATCACACAAGGTGAACAAAGATATGTGCCTGCAGGCAGGGGGGGCAAAAATGCAAAGCGACATGCACAGAGCCAAATGATCATGCAAATGCAGCAAGCTGTAATGAGGCAAGTATTCGCAAATAGATGCAACAGTTTTAAGCAAGAATACAAAGCAAAAACTACATTTCATGCAATTAGGAATGCGGAGAATCATTCAATTCTCGGCGCGTCTCACACGGAGAAGATACGATACCTGCGCGATTAAATGCGATTCTTTCGCACCTCAAATGAACTGTACATACAATATCGTGCCTGCAAAAAAAAGAAATTCAACAAGAACAATATGCTAACAACATATATTCAATGTGATTCCTGTGGTTCCGAAAATTTGACACACGCAGTGTCAGCGAGTGAATGCATCGCAATGCGAGAAAGGAACACGCGTGACAACGCACGCTCAAGCACAGAAGTATGGTACACCAAGAAATCATGCATGACAATGCAAAATGTTCATGAGAATGCAAGTTATATGCAAAACAATGCAAAATGAGCACGAATCAACGAGTAAGAAAACGCGCATTTCGGTGAAGGCAACTTGATCGCGGCCTCTGATTCACCTCCCGGAGAGGTTACAACATGTTCAAAAAGGATACACCTTGATTTTAATGAGTAATGATGAGACACATGTCAGAAATTGCAGCTGAAGTTCCGGCGGAGCAATTTCGCGCCAGAAAGTGCACTTTTCTTGAACTTTTTCAGGTCCGATCTTCCTCAAAATTTGCAGAGAGCTAGGGGGGAAGGTGGGGAACACCACCGGCCAGGTGGTTGCCCCAGGGGAGGCCACCGGCCAGGGGACAAAAAGCAATTGGCCGGCCAGCCAGAAAAGGTGACCGGCCGGCCACCTATCCAAAAGTAGGGGCAATTTTGTCATTTTCCTCATTTCTATATATATCCTCATCCAATGCCTCCGAAATCATTTCCACAGCTACAAAAACTCCTTCCCTTGCTCCCCAAACCATTTTTTCCTTCAGATCTGCACTTTATACGCGCTTTTCGACCTTCCACGCAAGTTGTTTTCGCGAAATCTTTCAGTTTTAAGCACTTTGAACCGATTAAATTTTGATTTCGGGGCTTCTTTTCTCATTTTCACCACTTGAGGTAAGTTTGTCTCAATATTTGGAAGATTTTCTCGGGAGTTGACTTTTGTTGACTTTTTCATTTCCCGGGAGTTGACTTTTGTTGACTTTTTCCTATTTTGGCTCATTTTTGCTCATTTTCGCTCCTTTTGCAGATTTCTTGAAATGGCGGGTGATTTTCCTCACGGTGGAGGTCCTCCAGGTGCCGGGGATGATTTTGATATCATGACATTGCCCCCGAGAGTCCGCCCTTTCATTCCCAGGAGATACGCCCCACCGGTACATATGCTTCCGCGGGCCGTTTTTCGCCGTTTCACCGGGTTCAATGACCGGGCACCGGGATTCTTCTGCGAGCGGAAGCGACACCTCTCTCACGATGCACGAGAGGTATTTTACTTTATTTTCTGCATTTTTCGTGCATTTTGTAACTTTGCCATGCTTGAACTCACAGTTTTAGCTTATGACATAGTACTTTGCCTGCATCCTGAACATGTAGTTTAAACACTTGAATTGCTAAACACTAGGCTCATTGATTGATTGTGAACGCACGGTACACATTAATTAAGAATTGAACACACGGCTCAAACACTGATTTGTCGAACACACAGCCCGAATTTGAAGGTGAGCACACCGCACACACTGATTTACGAGTAGAACACGCAGCCCAAACTCTGATTTTCTGAACACACAGTTCAAGTTGATGGTGAACACACAGCCCACACTGATTGAGAGTAGAGAGTAGAACGCACAGTCCTAGACTCCGATTTTCTGAACACGCAGTCCAAGTTGACGGTGAACACACAGCCCACACTGATTGAGAGTAGAACACACAGTCCCAAACTCCGATTTTCTGAACACGCAGTCCAAGTTGACGGTGAACACACAGCCCACACTGATTGAGAGTAGAACACACAGTCCCAAACTCCGATTTTCTGAACACGCAGTCCAAGTTGATGGTGAATACACAGCCCACACTGATTGAGAGTAGAACACACAGTCCCAAACTCGATTTTACGAACACGCAGTCAAGTTGACGGTGAACACACGTACATCGATTGAGAGTAGAACACACAGTCCCAAAACTCTGATTTTCTGAACGCGCAGTCCAAGTTGATGGTGAACACACAGCCCACTGATTGAGAGTAGAACACACAGTCCCAAAACTCTGATTTTCTGAACGCGCAGTCCAAGTTGATGGTGAACACACAGCCCACTGATTGAGAGTAGAACACACAGTCCCAAACTCTGATTTTCTGAACACACAGTCCAAGTTAACGGTGAACACACAGCCCACTGATTGAGAGTAGAACACATAGTCCAAAACACAGATTTACTGAACACGCAGCCCAGATTTGAAGTGAACACACAGCCCACTGATTTTTCTGAAATTTGAACACGCAGCCCAAATACCAAATTTTCTGAACACGCAGCCCAGATTTGAAGTGAACACACAGCCCACTGATTTACTGAACACGCAGCCCAGATTTGAAGTGAACACACAGCCCACTAATTTACTGAACACGCAGCCCAGATTTGAAGTGAACACGCAGCCCATTGATTTAAGAATTGAACACGCAGCCCAAAACATAGATTTACTGAACACGCAGCCCAAATTTGAAGTGAACACACAGCCCACTGATTTTTCTGAAATTTGAACACGCAGCCCACTAATTAAGGTTTCATTTGCACACAGCTACTTCATTTCATTTGCACACAGCTTGTTACTTGCACACAGCTTGCATTTTATTGTGTACTGAACACATGTATTTATTCTGAATGCAGGTTGACTCTCGCACTGTACGAGGATACGGCTCTACTGCCGCGAGAGACTGGTACGCTGAGCTTCCAGAGGCTGTCCGAGATCTGGTTGATCTAGCAGGATTCGGAGCATTCTGTGTGGGATTATCACGCTGCCCTGCCAGCAGGACATTGTTAGCTGCTTTGGTGGAGAGATGGTGGGACACCACCAATTCCTTCCATTTTTCTGCCACCGGGGATATGACCATGACCCCACTAGACTTCACTGTGCTCACCGGCCTAGACATAGGCGGCTGGCCCATACCTTACGACGAGGATATGGGGGAGTGGCAGGCCGCGTGGATACATCTATTGGGGGCTCGCCCACCTGTAGATAGAGCTTCCGGGAGAGTCCGGTACACCTGGTTCTCTTCCCGTTTTCGGAGGCCGGAGATGGAGCCTGAGTCTCTCGAGGAGGTTGAGCAGTACGCCCGTGGCTTCCTTATGTTCCTCTTTGGCACCACTCTGTTTGCCAATAGGGGGAACACTGTCGGGTTGTATCTTCTGAGTGCCCTGGTGGACCTATCACAGGTCAGTCGATATGACTGGGGTGGCGCTGGCCTGGCTACCCTCTATTGTTACATGAGTGCAGCCTCTCGCAGGCGTGGAGACTTACTCGGCGGCTATTGGAGAGCCTGGGAGGTACGTTCTGTCCTCTTGATTTACATTTCTGCTCCTCATTACTTGTTCATTGCACACACGGCGCACTTTGCACTCTGTATTCTGTCTTTAGCACTTTGTATTCACATTCCGCACTGCTTTTCTCAGCTATGGGTGTACGTATACTTTCCCACATTAGCCCCGGAGATAGAGGTGGCTGGAGTCCTCATGACTCCGTTTTCACTGGTATTCGAGGGCGAGCACCGATCAAGACCTCGAGAGACTCTCTTCTACCTGCGACAGTATTTTGATACTGTGCGGACGACAGAGGTATTTCCGAACTCTCAGTTCTTTTCATTTTCATCTTTGATCTGCCCTGTATATTCTTGATTTTTGATTGATCTGTGCACTGGTTATCCGCAGATTACTTGGCAGCCCTGGGCGGTCTTTGGCGATGGTCTCCGACATCAGTATCCCGGAGGATCGAGTAATTCCCAGTATAGGTTCCTACTCGAAGGACCAGTTGGCAGGGCATGGTTCCTGGGGGAACGCTTCCTGCGTCAGGTGTGGGGGTACGATTCTCAGGACCCTCCTGCTGTACCTCCAGCCACTATGCGGACTGCCGATAGACTCTCTGTCCAGGAGGTTGCTAGTGCCATGCAGGGCACCGATGCTTTGTTATATCTCATGGAGGGGGACTACGCCACGGAGGTCTACTGATGTACCATCGTCGAGTCATGCCCGTGCTACGGATATCCCTTCCTCTAGCAGGGCTGGTGCATCTAGGGGTAGAGGTAGTTCGATTCCTCTGATCCCTCCGTCTCTTCATCATCCTGGGTGGCCAAACATGCCGACCGAGTTGACGAGTTGGCGGTTTGGGACTCCTTACCAGGTCTCGCTAGAGCCTCCTCTTCCTGACCACAGATATGTCAGAGACCCTGATTCACCCCCGGTATGTTTTTCATCTTTGATTCATCAGTTAGATATTTGGACATTCATCCCTTTACTGATAGTTTTGCATTTGTATTTGCAACCTCCAGTTGAGTACACGGATGAGCTACTTGGGATGCTAGCCACATTCGAGGGCATGATCCTACGGAGGGAGGCACAGCTGGCCATTATGGGTATGCAGGTACTATTCATCTTTCTTGTATTTAGCATACTCCTGATGACATACTGGTTTTGAACATCCTGCTGTATTAATAGGCTGTGTAGAGCACATCTGACACACATCCCACTCGCATACTGTACTTGCATCTACTTTTCATATTTGAACTGATGTATTGAACTCTTCACTTTCAGATGCCTCCCGTGTATGCTCCGTCGCAGGCCGGGCCACCCGGGCCTTCTCAGAGAAGTCGAGGTACTGGACCTGTTCGAGGTACTGGGCCATCTGGGCCTTTTCGAGGAGCTGGGCCATCCAGGCCTTCTCAGGGAGCTGGGCCATCTAGGCCTTTTCGAGGAGCTCGAGGAGCAGGGTCGTCTCGCAGACGCAGGGCACCCATTATTGAGGGGGAGGAGGAGGAGGTCGCAGACCGTGAGTCAGAGACATCTGTTGGGGAGGGAGGCTCCGGTCTTGGTTCCGGAAGTGGAGACGAGGCTGAGGGGGATCCGGAGGATGATAGCTCTGACCTGGATGGTGATGATGGTGCAGAGGTTATCCCGCAGAAGAGGATGAGAGGGCCTCCTCATTCCCGCTCCTGGGGATGTTGATGCTATTTCCTGCTTTATTTTACTTTTTTGCTAGTAGTTTTGTAGCACTTTGCATATTGTTAGGCAGTTTTATTTCCTGTAAAACTTGTACCTTTATTTTGTTGTAAAACATGATGGAATGAAACAGCTCGCAACGCATCATTTTGCACAAAATAGAATTGAATGAAAATGTGCCTTGTGTATTTACCGGGTCAGGTAATGAACCGACGCAACAAATCACGAACTCGGCTCACTAAGAAATAACAGAATCTTAGCAAGTTTACAACTTGATAAGCAAAGTACAACAATGTTAACGACTCGATAGACAAGACTTAACAAAATTGCATAAACAAAAGGTAAACAAAAAGCAATAACTCAAAACACAAAATGCGACAGCTCAACAAAACTTACAACTCGATAAACAAAACAACAACTCGATAAGCAAAAATACAACAAAGTGTACTTCGGACGGATAATCTGGATGATGGAACGCATCCGAAATTGAGAGAAATGGAGGCCTTTGACGTTCCCGATGCCTAGAAATGCCTCAAACTTCCTTCCGGAGGGCAAAACAGGACCAATGCGTGGCCGAACACATTTGGCATCTGGAGACTAGGGGGTGGCCGGCCTACTAGGATAGATGGCCGGCCGGCCACCTCTCCCGCAACCCCCAGAATTTTGACATGTGTCCTTTGAATAGTGTTTTACCCCCTATAAAAGCCCCAACCTTGGAACTTATTCATTTCATCACCGTTTCTCACAAGAATGGAGGCATTTCTCGCAGAAAATCTCACATCTTGGATTTCTTCTCTAGACGGCTCGGAAAAGTTGAACTTCCGGGGGTTTCGGCTTAAATGCACTATTCACACTGGGCCGGACTCCGCTACATCTTCCTTTCCTCTATGCCGCGGCAAGGTTTTGGAACCCGGTGACGCATGTCTTTAGCTTCGGCGGACAAGAGGTATGTCCTACTTTTGAAGATTTTCAAGTCTTGATAGAATCCGAGCGAGGTGAGGAAATCCTGCCCCAACTCAATTTTGGCTATGCCCAGACCTTAGGGCGGATGTGCGGACTCAATGCGCATGATGCTCGATCCCTGATTGGTAACGGAATGTTGGATATCCCAAGCTTGATTTACCGATTCTCCGATGCTGGTGACCGCAGCGATCATCATTGGCAAGGCTTCCGACGGTATGCTCTCTGTTTGTGTCTATTATCTCATTTTCTGTTCGCCTCAAGCTTCGGAGGGTCCGGCGCCCGTCTGATTGAAGTTGCTCAAGGCTTGAAAGAGGGAAAGAGTTGCATTGCTATGACTCTGGCCGAGACACTGATGGGCTTGGATGCTTTCCACTGCCGGGAGACAACCAGGTTCGCAGGGAGTCCACTACTGCTGCAGGTAATGCTTCCCACCCAAGCTCACATATATATTCGCTCACATCACTCGGCCCTCGGTCTCGGTTTTTCTCACAAAACCCTTATCTTACTTTTCTCTCATCGCACATCTCTCTATTCTTTATTCTCTCATTTTTCATCCCTCCCCAGATATGGTTGATGGATAAATTGCAAGTTGTGGACTCTTGCCCTGCTTACTCATCATGTTACTTCTTTCGACAACGCCTAGTCGATGCCCTTGATGAGGATGGTGGTTTGAATGGATGTGCAATTTGTCGGCGATCGCATTGCGTGGCGTTGTCCTTGGCTCAATCTCCGAGAATGAGCTACAAGATGTCCCGGCGGTCGGGATTCGGCGATAAACTTGACTCACTTGTGTATTCTATTTCCCATTCCGTATTCTGCGCCCGGTTAAACCATGATCGGACTTGCCCACCGAGAGGATAGAGTATCGGCTACATTTCGATTCGGCGCCTGGTAGCTCGGCCGAAAGCGACATGGAGAGTTAGAGAACTGCTGGCCCCTGCTCCCACTTTTAGTTGCACTTTGTCTGACGAGTGCTGGGATTGGCTTAATGAAGAAGCGCAGGTTGGGCCTAGGTTGGCATCAGAGGCTTCAACCAGCTCTAGAAGGGGGCGCAGGGACACCTGACTTGACTATGCCCCAGATTTATTGCTTTATTAGTACTTTCAAGTTTTCGTTATGAGTGTAATAAAAAAGCAACTTCAATTGTATGCAAGAGCGAGAGAACTCTGTTTTGAAATCAATGAAATTGAAGGTTGTGGTACTGAAAATTCTCCGCTTTGGTCCAAAAATGGTCTTAGTTGTAAAAAGATTAATTTTGAGCAAAGTTAACTTTTATTAAAACTTTTCAAAACTATTTTCGATAAGGATCAAAATTGGACACGCCTGAGATCTGTCACTGAAGATGCACAACCCCGGATCCTAGCAATTGAAAAGTTGCCCCTAGTTTGAAGAGTGCCTCGACAATTCATAGCAACGGAAAGTTGCCCCTAGTCTGGATGGTGCCGCAACACTTCATTGCAACGGAAAGTTGCCCCTAGTCTGAATAACACTGTACCGGAGATCACGATAAATGCTGATGAATAGAGATGACTGAGATGATCAAATGGACAAAGTCGATCGGGAAAAGATGAGGGCTGAACTTCAGGATAAAGCTGCCTACGTATCCCGAAGATGGGAATCAAGCCTTACGTAGTTCAGGCTTGGGTTCGCTCAGGTATTTTTACTCTCCTTTTGCGCTCTAACTTTTGCCAAGGCCGCCCTTTGCGGGTTTTCAACCTTGCGAGCTCAGTTTTTATGATTTCAAATTTTCTATGCTCTGAATTTTGCCTAGGTCGCCCTTTCGGGTTTTCGGCCTAGCGAGCCTCTCAGGGGTAATATTTCTTCAACTTGTCCATGTTGATCGGTTGAGAAAACTCTAAGCCATCTAGGTCCATCAGAACCACAGCTCCACCTGACCAGATTGATTTGATGATGTAGGGACCGGTCCAATTGGGTCTGAACTTGCCCCTTGGGTCGTAGATGGGAGCTCGGTTGTCTTTGAGTACCAAATCTCCTTCTTTCAAATTCCTGGACTTAACCTTCTTGTTAAAAGCCCGGGCGATTCTGCGTTGATAACCTTGGATGTGGTACAGTGCTTTCAGCCTTCTTTCATCGAAAAGCATGAGTTCCTCAAATCTGTTTTCGCTAACTGCTTGCTATCGGCACTCGGCCAATACTGTAATGACGGGACCTCAATCTCAATAGGCGTAACGGCCTCCATCCCATAAACCAATGAGTCTGAGTCGCCCCGAGAGAAGTTCGATTGAAGTCCGGTAGCCCCACGAGCAGCGGCAATTATCTGGCCAGTCCCGATAGGTTTCCACCATCTTCTGTAGTATGCGCTTGATGTTCTTGTTGGCGGCCTCAACTGCTCCGTTGGTTTGCGGCCGGTAAGTAGACGACTTATGAAAAGCCACATTGTATTTCTCCAACAAATCAATCACCTCATTTTTGAAGTGGGAACCATTGTCTGAAACGATTTCATTTGGGACCCCGTAGCGACAGATGATGTTGTTCCTGATAAATTTTGCGACGTGCGAAGCCTTCAACACCGCATAAGATTGGGCCTCAACCCACTTTGTGAAATAATCTATCGCTACCAAGATGAACTCATGCCCATTCGACCCTTTTGGCGTAACAGCTCCGATTACATCAATTCCCCAAACAGAATACGGCCATGGCGAAGTCATGTTGTACAGCTTTGACGGCGGGATGTTCATGCGATTTGCATGAATTTGACACTTGTGACATCACCGGACGAAGCGAATACAATCCTCCTCCATGGTGGACCAGTAATAACCTTGTCTAAGGATCTTCCGTGCCAACATTACCCCATTCATGTGTGCACCACATTCACCCCCGTGGATGGCTTCCATCAGACGCTTTGACTCTTCGGCATCAACGCCGCTTTATGCATTCCCAGATGACCCGTTTATCTGATTTACCCTGCGGATGATGATGAGCGCCATTCTTCTTATTGCCCTCTTGTCTTTGGCATTTACCCCTGGCGGGTATGTTTCTTTCTCCAAGAAGTTCCAGATGTCGTAGTACCAGGGGTGTTCGTCCTGAACTTCATCTATGGCTGCAATCGACTCATAGGCAGGTGCAAATTTCTGGTCAATAATGACTGGACACATTCGGACTCCACACGGGATGTCTATCATAAATGATAGAGTTGCTAAAGCGTCTGCGAACCTGTTGTTCTCTCTTAGTAGATGAGTAAAACTTAGCTTCTCAAACCGAGGAATCAGCAAATCCAAGGCTTGGTGATACATCATCATCTTTTCCTCTTTTACTTTCCAGTCTCCTTTAGCTTGAGACACAACAAGGTTCGAATCCCCAATGACGTCCAGCCGTCTCGCCCCTAGTTCCAGGGCTGCTTCTAGACCAGCGATACACGCCTCGTATTCTGCTTCATTGTTCGAGACTCTGAACCGGAGTTTGAAGGCTAGAGGGATACGGGAATTGTCGGGTGCTATCAGCAACACTCCTATCCCATACCCATGTTGATTTGACGCTTCGTCAAAGTACATAAATCGAGTTTCATCGTCGATATGCGAATTGATTCATCCGAACAGTATTCAATCGTTTCATCCCCTCAACCGGGTGGTCGGCAAGGAACTCGCCATCGCTCTTCCTTTCTTGACTTGCGTGTCACGTCGTGAGATCAAATTCGAGAGCAACAAGAACCAACGAGCTAGCCTACCCGTGGTTTCTCGAAGAGATATTTGATGGGATCAAGTCGTGAAACCAACATTACAGAGTGAGCTAACAGGTAGTGCCGCAGCTTCCTGGTAGCCCATACCAGAGCTAAGCAAGCCTTTTCCAGCGATGTATATCGGGTCTCATACTCCAACATCTTTTTGCTCAAATAGTAGATGGCTTTTTCCACCTTATCTTCTGATTCTTGTGCAAGCATGCAGCCCATTGTAGTTTCAGTCACTGACAGATACAAAATCAACGGTTTCCCCGGTTCTGGTGGCGATAAAACGGGTGGGTTCTGTAGATATTCTTTAATCTGTTCAAATGCAGCTTGACATCGGCCGTCCCATTGGAACTTCTTTCCTTTCTTGAGGAGGCCAAAAAGTGGTTCACAAGTCAAGGTTAATTTTGAAATAAACCGTCTTATGAATTACACCTTACCTAGAAAGCCTCGCACCTCCTTTTCAGTCTTTGGTGGTGGCATTTCTAAGATGGCCTTGATCTTGGAAGGGTCGACCTCGATGCCCCTTTGTGTAATCAGAAACCCTAGCATTTTCCCCGCTGTAACACCAAACGTACATTTCTGAGGGTTTAGCCGCAACCGGAATTCCCTGATCCTTTGAAAAAACTTGTGCAAGGCGGTGTAGTGGCCTTCTCTTTCCTTGGACTTGACAATCATGTTGTCCACATACACCTCAACCTCTTTGTGGATCATATCATGTAGTATTGTGGTCGTGGCCCGTTGATAAGTAGCTCCAGCGTTCTTCAACCCAAACGGCATTACCCGGTAGCAGTATGTCCCCCACGGGGTGGTGAATGCAGTCTTTTCTCTATCTTCTGGTGCCATTACTATCTGGTTGTATCCCGAGAAGCCATCCATGAATGAGAGCAATGCGTGCCCTGCTGTGAAATCTACCAACTCATCGATGTGTGGTAAGGGAAAGTCGTCCTTTGGACTAGCTCTGTTCAAATCCCTGAAGTCTACACACACCCGGATCCTGCCATCTTTCTTCGGCACCGGAACAATGTTGGCCAACCAAGTCGGATATTCGGATACCAGCAGGAAGCCTGCGTCGATTTGCTTGGTGACCTCTTCCTTAATCTTAAGAGCCCAATCCGGGCAGATCCTTCTGAGTTTCTGCTTGATAGGTCGGACCTCGGGGTCAAGGGGGATCCGATGCTGTACAATCTCAGGATCGATTCCAGGCATGTCTTCGTAGGACCACGCGAAAACATCATTGAAATCTTTTAATAAAACGACTAAGCGCTCGCGTTCCTCCGAAGACAACGTGGACCCGATCTGGACCAGCCGCGGGTCTTCCTCAGTACCAATGTTCACGGTAATGATTTCATCCATTAATGGTTTGACAAATCTCTCTTGCTCTTGCTCAATTAAACGTTGTAAAACCGGAGGAACTTCGTCCTCGTCGTTTTGATCAAAATTTTGAAAGTCTGAATTGATGCAATAAATTAGGGGCACAGAAAAGTACTCGGAAACCACAGATAGTTCATTCTCATTAGGCACATCCAAATCGTCCAATTCATCGGTTACAACAGACTCAAATGAAAAGGAAAAAGACGACCTGGACAGGACTGTGGCATCCGGGTTAACATCCCCAGGAGTACCAGACTCGGACTCAGTCGAGCTGGAACCTGATTCCGACTCACAGGACTCTGTGGAATCAGATTTCGGCTCACTACTGACTTCGGTCTTCTGACAAAAATCGCTCCTCGTACTGCCAAGTGAGAGAGGGTGCGATTGATGCATCCAAGATAGGCTGGCTGATCGGCTGCGTTTCATCCACAATCATGGAAACCACGAAGTTATCCCCAAGCACTCTTGGTCGTCGGAGGATCGAGAGAGACATGCAGTACTCCCATTTCGATTCTGTGCCCTCGGGATCCATTGCCTTATTCTGCTCAACCTCGGTTGTTGGAGTGCATACGCTCTGTGCAACGCGTCATCCCCGGATAGTTGCAGGTCGAAGATGATTTCGCAACCTGGTACGCGCTTCTTCTCCACGTTTAACCTTGGCTCGGAAGCGCAAAATGGAAAGTTCTCCCCTCCGGACGGCGTCCGTTTAATTACTGGATGGGCCTGTGCATCAAGTCAAAAGGCTTCCCAGCCTACTTCGCTCTGGCTCTGCCGGCCATTTCTTTTCCTTTCCTCACCCAATCTTCTTTGGTGGGCAGATAACCCAGCCCAAAGGTATACGGGTTGTGTGGCACTTCGGCCAACGCAGCGACTCCTTTCCTGCCGCTTCTTCCTAATCCCATCCTGGGAATATGTTGTAGCTTGTTCATGAGGTAGACGGATTGAGCACTGACGTACACACCTTCATTCACAGCCATAATATTCTGGACTACCCGGGCCTCTGCCAAGGTGAACCCCGACAAGAACACATCCTCCGTGCCGTGCTCGATTTCCAAAACTGGTGTAGACACTTCCGGCGGCGGATGGATGGATGAATTTCCGAAAACAATTGCGACCCCCTTCCCGTGAGGGTATTTCAACATCTGGTGTAGAGTGGAAGAGACTGCTTTCACTTGGTGCAACCATGGCCGCCCCAAGAGCAAGTTGAAGGTTGCGGGAACGTCCAAGACATGAAATTCAATGTTATGTTGTCCCGGACCAACACAGGTGCGAACCTTAGCGATCCCCATCACTTCCCTCTTGGTATTATCATAAGCTCGATCACCGAGTGGTTGGTATGAAGTCTGCGGGTTTTAACCCGATTGCATATGCCGTTCTGACTGGGCAGACATTGATAGCAGACCCGGTATCAACAAGTACCACCGGTATCCACTTATCTCTACACTCCACGGAGATGTAGAGGGGTTTGTTATGATTCGCGCCCTCAGGCGGCAATTCTTTGTCTGAAAAGGTTAATGCCGGGGAATCTCCTCCCGGAAAAACCAGCCCAACCAGCTGCTCTGGCGTAGTTTCGATGGAGAGTTTGGCCTTGTCCATAGCAGATAGGACAGCCTGTCTGTGCACCCTTGAAGCCATAAGCAGTCCCCAGATGGAGATGTCTGCTTGTATCTTCTTTAACTGTCTCAGTACAGCTTCTTCTTCAATTTGCTTCTCTCTCTGTTTCTCCGCCTCTTTATCTTTCCCAGATGCTTCAGGTTGGTCTAAGTGTGGGGGCTTGAAGTACCGCCCGCTCCTGGTCATATGGTCTACCTCATCGAGGTACCAAGTATCATCGGGTTGAGCGCCTGCCCAATCTTCATCCGTGTGGGCAAGACATAAGTCATCGTCTTCCCACCACATCCCGCTAGCATTCAACAGACACCTATCTGGTTCTGGCAAGTTTGTACTCTCGGTACTTTCATCCCACATGCTCACAGCATGTCCTGCTCTTGTGCTCGCAGCACTTTCAACCTCCTCATGGTTCTTGGCTTTCCGGATTCTCTCAGAATCCCATCTCTTCTCTTGCTCCTCTTGTATTAGTAGGGTTTGTTGTTCGGTTTTCACAATATCTTGATCCCGAGCGAAATTCTTTGTATCGGCGCTCTTCGGCAATTCATTCTGACTCTCGGCCCTTCCGGCCATCATTGATACCCCTACCCCTGCCGGGCCTTGCTCTGGTTGAATTTCCACAACATCTGGCTGATCATCTAACCATCCGACAATCTCTGCCGACTCCCCATATTCAAACCAATTGATTGTTGCATCCCCTGCTTCTTGGTCGTTGAAGAACTGGAGGTTGGCAAAATCTTCTTCCACCGTTGTCAGATCATCTGCCCCTTGTTCGAGTCCGTCCCCCCGAATCATGCACAATTGACTTTTTACAGCGACCTCACACTTTCGGCTCGGTGGCTTCTTGACAAGATATATCCACTTGGATCATAAGCTCTTCGGATAATTCCTGTGTCAGTCCCATCCCAGACTCACCAATTCTGCTTTCTTCTGAAACCTGTCCCGTTTCATCTTCGGAGGTCACCACCTCTGGCTCAGATTGGGTTGTGAAGGTGTCCAACATGCACAAGTCAGTGCAATCAAGAAGGATCACCTCCGGCTTGGGTAGGTGAGAGGGAGTAATATAGATACTAGGATCGTAGGAAACGACCCCAGTTTGGATGAGGTTAACTCTTTTGGGTGGTGGATCTTGGTTATGTGCGGGGAGTGGGTTAGTTGTGACGTTGGGTCTTTCGGGAGGTAGAATGATATTTTTGTCAACGAGGTCTTGAATCTCGTGTGCCTTGGAAACGATGTCTATCATGGCCATCTTTGTTGGTGGTACGCCGATGCCAGGCTGGGTTGTGGGAAGGGGGGAGTGGATTTGGTAGTGGCCTCGGCTCTAGGGGTTTCAGATGCCCCTTTTTGAGTAGAACGCCGAGAGCCTTGGACAAGGGCATGTATAGTGGAGTGAAGGTTCTTTGGCCTCTGGATTGGTATCTCGGGGCTTGGTTACTGCTCCCGGAGGTACTGGAAAAGGGTGTGGCCGCTGCGGGCCTTGGTTGGGAAGGGGGAGTGGTGGTGACCATGCCGACCTCCGAAGTCCTTGTGTTGGCAGCGCCACTCGGGCCTGCGGTGTTATTACGGTTGAGTGTCCTTTGGGGCTGCTCTCGATCCTGGTCGATCAAACCTTGCTTCATCGCATCCTCGATCTGTACCCCCATCTCGTGTAAATCTGAGAAGGTGGGAAAAGGGAGTACGATCATTTTCTGCATTAACTTCGGTTAGAGATTGCGTACAATCATCCGAATTTGATCTTTATCTGTTGGCCTCAAGGTCATCATTGATGCCTTTGCTCTCCACCGAGTTACAAAATCAGAGAAAGTCTCTTTTTGTTCCTGCCTCGTTGTCTCGAGATCACGCGTTGTAATCTCGATCTGTGTATTATATGAATACTGTGCAACGAAGGCCTCAGCCAGCTCATCCCAGTTTCTCTTCACATCATCTTCTTACTTTGTGTACCAGATAGCTGCCACTCCCGACAAAGTTCTGCCAAACAAAGAAAGCTTTTGTGGTCGGGTTAGGCCCATTGGTCTCAGGACGTCTGAAAATAGCCGAAGATGGACCATGGGATCTCCGGACCCATCAAAACGGTCAATCTGTGGCATCTTGAATCTGTCTGGCAATGTCACGGCCACATCAGTGTACCCATCTTCGATGTCTGGGATGGCCTTCACCCCCTGCGATTTCTTGAAAAGCTTTTCCAGCTTACTCAGTTTCAGAGCTGTATGATCTACCTCGAACTCAAATGGGGAGTCTGGGTGGTTGGGTGTAGGATTCTTGGACAGTTGCGGCAGAAGTGGGGGCGGAGCCAGCCCCGTTGGAAGACCTGTGTCCTCTTGAGTGTTCTGGACATTGGGTAAGGTATTCTGGGTGTTCGGGAGGATATTCTGAGGATTTGGCAGGGTGTTGACGATAGATGCACTGCTTTCGGGTAGTGGAGCGGTGGAGGAGGAACGATCTGGCGAAGATGCGTTCTTTGTTGCGACCTAATGTCGGCTCGACTTCTTTGGGCCATGACTGCGGCTTGTTGTTTAGAAAATTCCGCTTGGCGGATGGCATCATCTTGCATCTGTTTCATGCTCTCATGCATCTGGCGCATCATCGCCTCCATCCCTGATGTATTCTGTTGTTCCATCTGAATGGCCGGTAAATGTATCTCTACGGCAGACACGGAAATTTCAACCTGACTGTTTACTGTCAAAGTAGCCCTCTGTCCCGGTAATCCCTGTTCTGACACACTGCACCTCCTCGGCCTTCTTCTTATAACTGGGGGTAGAGAGTGGAACACTGGATGTCCGTCAACCAGATCCTCGGATCAATTGAGTCGGCGACCTCGTGTCCAAAGTGCTTGGGGAGTATCTATTGGTTCAGAAGCAATCGTGCTAAAAAACTGCCCTAGCAAAAAGATAATAAAGCGAAAAGGAAATAAATAACCAGATAAACGGGCAGCATAACAGCTTAAATTAAATACACACAACACACAGTCGGGCATACAACACGCAGTTGATAAGCTGAAAATACACTGTCCTCAATCACTGATCCTTTGTTCTGTATCCTTTGTTTCCCAAAACTCAAACCGATATCCGCAGACAACTGATTCTCAGATACTGACTGATGCCCGCAGGCCTGATGCCTAAACTCATAGACTGATACATGCATTCCCTGTAGAGACACACTCTAACAAGCACATAGCAGATAAGTGAGAGCCAAAACACCCCTATGTTGGGGTAGGGTTTCCCTGTCCTATTTTGTCAGGAGCTAAGGTTTTACTACGCACACAGCGGCTTCAAACAACCTATAAACGGGTAAGCAACCTGTCCTAGTTTGGAGTAGTCACTATGGATCCGAATATGCACTAGGTTGAATGGTCAAAAAGGGTGCCCCAGTAAAACCGGGGTTTTTGTTCCCATGCGGTCAGAGCCCAGAGCCGATCAGCCTTACGAACATGCCTTGACAAGACAAGCCTCCGGCAAATCGTTCGGGAATGGCATATGGCAAACACAGTGTCCTAGGCGCACCAATGCAAATGCAATGCAAAGAAACACAAAAGTGAAGTCAAAACCAGATATCATGAGTTCGAGTCAAGTTCTCTAAATCCCCAGCGGAGTCGCCAGAAACTGTAGACGTCCCCGAACGCATCCCGGGGGAAAGGGATTGCGAGTCCCCCCCCGTTCTGGTTCGATATTGGGTCTACTACAGTTCAAGGACTCAAATGTCACGGTTCTCAATCTTGAACCGAAGAGTCCAAATTCAGCAAATCGTTTTGATAAAACAGATTTTTTTGAAAGAAGTGTCAAACATGGACTGCTTCGACAGATACAGAGTCGCCACCTAAATATTTTTTAAATGGGAAATTTAGGAAACCCTGACTCGGTGCCAAAGGCCACGTGTCCATCATCACCAAAGTTGCCTCGGCTCGGGAACTTGGGTACGATTGGGGAAGGTCACTTTGTGAGCACCCCTGCTCGCCCGGTCAAAGACCGGCCTCTACTAACCATGATATCTGTTTTTGAAAACATTGTATGTTCTTATTCTGGTTATTAGCCTAGGTTACTATGTGATGCGCACAGCATACAAGTATAGACTGAATCGCCTGAATTGGAACAAAACATTTCATGTTTGTTTGTTTGAAAATGGTTTGATGGTGCTACCCGCAGGTAGGCTAAGACGTGGATTTGCCATCCTCGGGTGGGCTTAGAAAAACGTGATTTTGCCACTATCTAGCGGGCTTAAAGCAAACATTTGATGAATTGTCCCAATCCAAGTAACTCAACCTCCACCCACAGGCATTCAAGGCAGTTATATCACATAAGCACATAGCCTCATGGTAAGCATGTTATCATGGCAGTCACTCACACGCATGCAAGGATGCTAAAGCATAAAACTCACCGAGTACTCCAAGCCAAAACAGAAACTCATTAGAAATCATGCATGATCCTAAGTATACATAATTGCCTAATGCAACGCATGCAAAAATGCAAACTATACCAGGCTCGGCTATCCTAAATATGGCATATGGAATGCTACAACTAACACGTATTCAATTTGGAATCGAAATACAAATGCAGTTTGTATGATCTGTGCGTGCAAAAAGCAGATGAATGATGCAAACATCTTTGTCGTATTGTATGCTAATTGAAATATGCCCTATATCTAACCATCGTAGCGGGTAAATAAAAGGGAAGAAAAGACGTGGGGTTGGAAGACATACATCACACTCACCCACACTTATTACAATTATGCCCTCGCGCAGAGGGTCCGAATAAATAATACAGTCCCAAATAAAAGAATAGTACAGTCCAAAATATACAGTCCGAATAATACAAATTCCTAATTAATTAACAAATTAACTAAGGAAAACTGTAAACTGGCATACAAGCCAGGGGGCTGCCTTGACTCCGCTCCGAATAATGATATGATGCATGTTTGGGCTGCTTTGCGCGGAGATCCATTGGGATGCCGCGATTAGCCTCTGTTTACACCTTTTCTTGAAATGCGTGCCAAACTCCGAAAAGTTGCTGATTCTTCATTTTGCTGCAACAGAGAGGAGGAAAGGGGCATAGCAATGTATTTCACAAATATATGCATGCCTCGATCCTCGTGCCACCAATCACGCACATCGATGCATGATGGCCGAGGAGCCGAATTTGCACAACTCAATATAGGGTGAATGCAGATGAATGCTACAACAAAACCTAACTCCATCATGTGGGATCCGGAGTGTCGGTGACTTGGGAATTGAGACCCGTTCCGTCACTCGGAGTACGAAACATGCCTCGTTTCCCGTGCTCGGGCTAACTCCTATCCCGAACACGACGCATGATATGCATGATATGCATGAAATGTAGCTAATATGCAATCCTAACATACGCAATGCTATGAAAATGAGATGTCTCGAAATGCGTGCATGCGGGCACACAAACCGAGGAAATGATCCTAAGGCATAAAATGACATACGCAATGCAATTGGACTTACACTAACATGAGAGGGCCTCAGCCACACTCACATAAGAGGCCGTCGGATAAAAGTGAAGTGCCTCGAAATGCGTGCACACGGGCACGCAAACCGAGGCAATGGCACACGGAATGTAATGATGCTAAAACGACATAAACAATACAATGTGGGCTTACACTAACATGAGAGAGCCTCAGCCACACTCACATAAGAGGCCGATGGATGAAAATGAAGTGCCTCAAAATGCGTGCACATGGGCACGCAAACCGAGGCAATGACATAAAGACACGAAACGACCTGAAATATGATATACAATGAGACTAAAATGAGATGTCTCGAAATGCGTGCCCACAAGCACGCAAACCGAGAAAATGGCATACGGAATGCGACAGGACTAAAATGAGATATGCGATGCAATATGGGCTTACACCAACATGAGTGAGCCTCAGCCACACTCTCATAAGAAGCCAATAGATGAAAAATGAGATGCCTCGAAATGCGTGCACACGGGCACGCAAACTGAGGCAATGGCATACACGATGCAATGAGACTAAAATGGCATACAGAATGCAAAATGGACTTACACTAACATGAGTGAGCCTCAGCCACACTCACATAAGAGGCCGATGGATGAAAATGAAGTGCCTCGAAATGCGTGCACACGGGCACGCAAACCGAGGCAATGGTACTAAAGTATGAAATGACATTCCAAATGCAAATTGGACTTATACTAACATGAGAGAGCCTCAGCCACACTCACATAAGAGGCCGTGAGATGAAAATGAGGCGCCTCGAAATGCGTGCACACGGTCACGCAAACCGAGGCAATGGATTAAAGCACGAAATGACATAGGAAATGATATGCAAACATGCCAATGGATTTTCAGCACTCACAAATGATGCAAAACAGTCCCGAAAGGTGGGGAAATGACACCAAATGCACGGAATGGTCCCGAAATGCGATATTAAGCACCCGAAATGGCCTACAGCCATACTAAATATGCATAATTGGTACATGACATGCAAAACAGTAGCAAGGCAGCCTCAAAATAGCATCTTTTACAATACAAAACATGGCGAAATAGTGAGCATAGATAGGACAACAATGGCATGCAAAAATGGGAGCCAAGAGAGGGGTATTGAAACAAGTGATGCATGCGATGCTCAAACTGAAACATTTCCTTCTACAACACTGATGAGAGACTAAAAATATGAACATTTACAGTAGATGACATCTCCCAAATCAGTATGAAAACATGCTAAAAATGTCATGCAAGAAATAGGATACATAAGGCTACAACATGAAGTACCCCAAACATTCATCAAACTAGAAAATACCCTTAATGAAATATGTCGAGAAGATCAAAATATGACTCTTTCCAGTTCTGATGATGGCCGAAAACAGAAGCTAGATGAGCTTTAAAAAGCATGCAAGAATGGGGGTCAAAGAGGGATATAAAGACAAGCACAACATGGAGACCCCCAACAAGGTTGATCCCTTCTACAATGTTGTAGAGGGACACAAAATAAGCTTACTCACACCCAAAACAGACTACATGTAGGTCAAACAAATCATGCAAATTTACGGTAAATATGAGAGATTATGAAGCAAGTGCATGATAGAGAGGCCAAACAGGGTTGAGCCCTTCTTCAAAGTTGAATAGGGGCTCAAAATAGGCCCACTTACAGTTTACATAATGCTCAAAAACAGATCACTTATAGACTAGATAAAGCATGCAAAAGCAAGGGTAAAACATGGATTCAAAGCAAGTGGCATATGGAGCATGAAAACAAGGTTGAGCCCTTATTCAATGTTGAAGAGGGGCTCAAAATAAGCACAATATCAGTTCATGAGATGCTCCAAATCAGATCACACATAGACCAAATATTCAAGGCAAAATAAAGGCATATAAGAGGGTATTGAAACAAGTGCAAGATGGAGGGCTCAAACAGGGTTGAGCCCTTAAACAAAAATGAAGAATGGCTCAGAAAAGACCTAGTTTCAGTTAAGGTCGGAGCCTGAAACAGTGAGAAAATAGGCCTAAGAAATGAGGCAAGAAAATGCTACAAAAGAGGGAATTTGAGACTTACCCTTGTAGACCTTTTCTTTTCTACTTTTTGGCTTGAGGAATGTTGCTTCTAAGCCTCTGAGAACCTCTCCTTGCTGCTGGAAATGGAGTGGTGATGGGGATGCTTGAAGATGGTGAAGAAATGGCACCAAAATGAGAGAGATAGAGATGGAGATATGTATGTATGCTTGAGGAAATTTTTCTAACCCTAGGGACAGAGCTGGGAGGCCCCTTATATGGACAAAAGGAGGGGTGTAAAAGTGGAGGGAAATGCACCCAAGCTTTTCCTCCCAAAATATCCCCCGGATACAGATCTTTTCTGGGGGAAACAGCTATACAACTGTAAAGTATGCACTGAGGGGAGCATGGCCGGCTAGGCACTTTTACTGCAGGTGGCCGGCCGGCCACCCCCCATGGCCGGCCGGCTAGGGGCAAAAATGGAAAGTGAGAATTGCTGGCCGAGCTCTATATATTAGTGTCCTCCCATGTCTCATCTTCAAGGCCCTGTGGTTGGAAATTGGCAACTGTAAAACAGGAGAAACAACAAGCCACTTTTAGGAGGGGGTCAAAAATGAAAGATTGAATTACTGGCTGAGCTCTATTTTTTAGGGTCCTCCCATGTGTGTACAACACAAATATGTGGTTTTGGCTCGAAGAAAATGGCCCCAGGGTGTTCAACATTAGCCCGGAAGTGAGAAAAACGGGCCGGTATGGGAGGAGCATAAGTTCTTTGAGACAATTCTTTGGGATCCCACCCTCCGGTGACCTTCCTTATGATAAAAGCAGAGGTACCTGCCAAAATGAACAAAAACCGATGCAAAGCGAATGCTCGGGGCCAAAACCACGCAATCGGGATCCGGCCGTTAAGCACCAAAAGTGGTGTTTGGCTCTGAAGTGGGTATCTAAGACCCAGTGTCCCTCGAAGGGAGTAAATAAGATGTATGCCAAAAACCGGAGGAATCGAGAGATGGTTGGGTGGTCCCAACCGAGGCACACGGCTCGACGGCTCAAAGGCAACCGACTCGAAATGGGCAAAATGGCCTCTGACCACGAAGTGTAGCCCACGGCCTTGAGAGATGGTCTCTGGGACCTCTCCTCCCCTCGGAAAGAAAAGCGGAAAACCGAGTCCGGTTATGGCAAACCGAGACAAGGCATAGAAAGAGTTCGGAAGTCCGGGAGGCGGGCACGCCACGACTCGAGACTTCGAGCAGGCACAATATGCAACATCACCGAGCGCTCAATCGGTGACGTCTGAGTCTTAAGGTCAGTCAAAAATGGGGTGTCTATAGTAATTAATCTACTGTAAAAATTTCAATTCAAAATTCATCCGTTTGATATGATTCCTTGATTTTTAAAGTCTGTGATTTTGTGCAGAGTTCTTATCCAACAACTTTAGCTCCTTAATTCACTTTAAAATTTTGCATGACAATAATATACACAAAACACTATCCCAATCAGCCAAACCGTTCCTTCTTCTTCCAAAAACTCACAACACCCGCATGCACCATAACTATGTAAACAACATACTATAATAGAACAAGAATAGATTTATTGTTACCTTAGAGTTGTTGAGCCACAAAGGTGCTTTCTCTGCCTCTCTCTTTTCTATCTCTTGCTCTCTCACCTAGCTATTGCTACTGCTGCTGCTAGAGTATTGTTAGGAACCCTAGGGTTGTTATATATATCTAAACAAAACTCTAAATAATTATCCTTTGTTTTATATTATTTTTTTTCCTTCACCATTAATTTAAATAAAATATAACTATTATTATATCAAAATATGCTTACTAACTTGTCCCCCTTTTTTTTTTTTTTAATAACAAATCTTACCTCGAAATTAAAGGTTTTCACCATAAATTTATTTTAGATTTAAAATTAATTAAAAGATTGTTCAGTAATATTTAATTTGCACCTTAAGATTTATAAGTAAAATATTTGAGGTTTGTAAAATAATTATTATTTAATTATTTATTTTATTTGTATATTCGAGTTCTCACATGAATCCACTGGGTATTATTAACTAATACTCCATCTAACTTGCTGGTTTTTTTTCTTTTTTCTTGTTTTTTAGTCCAAGTGAACCAAAACCCTTTGGCATTAAGGTCTTCCATAAGTAGTTCAACAAGGCAACCATTGAACTTGTGTATTGTAGCTCATCAAGATTGCTATTTCCAGTGTTTCACTTTGAAACTTTTAAGGCTATGTTTAGATTAAGAATTATGGGATTATGGAGTGGGAGAAAAAGAGATAGGGAAGTGAAAAAATTTAGCTTCTATTTCATACATTTTTTCCCTTCATTTTTTCTTTCCTTCCACAAACACCCCTCAAATCCTTGATCCAAACGCACTCTAAGAATATCCTCATCCCAAGTGAGGCAAGAATCATGTCATGTCGTGTCGTGTCGTGTCGTGTCGTGTCATCACGAGTTCATGTCCAAAACACCCAACACTAACACGATCCATTTAACTAAACGTGTCAAATAGCATGACACTGACCTAACCTACTTGTGATCATATCAATCCAAACATGACACGGCTAACATGGTTAGCATTAGAATTTATTTTAGATTATAAGCAGTTTGTGCAACCTAAATCAAGCAAACTTGTTTCAAATCACGTATAAGGGTAAATTATTTAAATATTAACACCCACAACATAATATATAGAAGAAAATACATTAAAGTGTGAATAACTTAAAGTAATTGCACTTATATGGAGATGCAAGTCGGAGCAATGTGAGAGGTGTATCCCATGCCACATATTCCACGTGCAACTCGTTACTCTTGTGTCACTTTCATTGATTTTGTATGTTAGCAAGAGGATGAGTCTATCTATAGTACTTTGCTTGACATGGACACAAAAAGTGGTACAATCATATCCCATAGTGCATTGCCTTCGTAGATGTGGGCGTCAAATGTCGCAATATATTCAAATCAATCAACTAAGGTGTCTGACAATGAGAGGCCTATGTGAGGCTGGATTGATGATGGCATAGAAACTGAGCAGTCGTCATTCTCCTGTTCTAAACTGTGTTCATTAACGGAGTTGCCTTTAACAGTGCCACGCCGATTGACAATTCCTGTAGTTAAGGAGGAATCTTGGTCAAAAGTCTCTACATTGTAGGCAGTGCTTCACTTGCTGCCATTCTTCTGGCATTTCTCTGGAGTACTCAAGACTATGGGTTCTAAAAGCACAAAGGTTGCTTATATGTTTGGTGTTTCCATTGGTTGTGCACTAAGTGTTCTTGCATTTCGTTACACTAGATCACATCGTCCACCTCAGAAGTTTTTACTTCCATTGGTTTTGGGTGGATTTTTTATGAGTATCGTTTGGTTCTACATGATTGAAAACGAGTTTGTTGCTCTGTTGGTAGGATTGGGTGTAATTTTGGGGGTTAAATTTACTGGCATGGGCCAACTCGATGGGTGATTTAGTGTCAAATGTTGCATTAGCAATGAATGGTGGGGATGGTGCGTAGATCGCCTTGTCTGGATGCTATGCAAGTCTGATGTTGAACACACTTATTGGTTTGGGGATCTCAATGTTGCTTGGAGCCTAGTCAGAGAAACTTGGCTTGTACATTGTTCCACAAGATAGAAGCCTCTTCTATACTATGAGATTTCTCATCTCAGGACCTATATATTTGTGCACATGTTGTTTTGCCAAGGAATGATATGCGTCCTACCAAGAGGCTTGGAGTGGGCCTCATTGCCCTCTACTTGATATTTCTCTCTATTAGGGTAATCAATGCTACAGGAATCATATCATTAGCTGGTCTAAGTTGACATTTGATGTAGCGAATATTAAGGAAGAGCAGGTTAACTACAAAGATTTTTGAAGATGATGATGTGTATTTTGTCTTATCTATTATTGTCATCTTGCAGTTGTTTCTCACCAAGGACTATGAAGAGAAAAAAACCCATGATCATGATCAGTTATTGTACTTGCAAGTTGGAAATGAGTAATCAATTGTTGTACAGTTAAATTCACTACAAGAAAAAAGGGATATGGCAATGCTTTTGTATGCTTTGTCCTGATTTATGATTGCTTGTTGAAAAATCTAGAAATCCCTTAGATGTTGATTTGTGATTATGTATCAATTTTAAGTAGAATATAACAATCCCAATCAAACAATCAAGACAAATCGACACAACAATTTTACGTGAAAAAATCACAATTAGACATCTCCAATTGTGATAAAAAAAATCACGGGCAACAGCCACAAAACAATCCACTAAGAAGATGTAAAGGAATTACACACGTATACTCTCAATTACCTAGCGAATCCACGCCCGAATTGAACCAACCCCTATGTGCCTCTTCCAACCCTGTCTTCACCTCGGAATTGTCTTGACGATGAGCCACTCCAGAATCCACCAAAGCTTCAGGCTCGAATTCTTCAAAATCCACTGAAGAACAACTCTCTCTTTTGTGTAGAACAAACAACCAAACCTTTGATGTATTCTTCTTAACCCATGAGTTGAATACTCAATTAAAACATCAAAGAAAACTAGCACAATATCTCCAGATATAAACCTTAATATCTAAAAAGAAGATCTGGAGCAGTAAGTAAAGTTTTGGGAGAAAACCAACTACTTATAGAAATCCAAAGTAATCCTAGTTTTGGAAGAAAACCAATTCCTTATAGAAATCCGGATTTTGAATCTCGCTCGAGCGAAGCTTCTCTCGCTCGAGCGAGAACCTTAACTCGCGTGATTTCCAC
Source organism: Camellia lanceoleosa (assembly GCA_025200525.1). Classification (NCBI taxonomy): domain Eukaryota; kingdom Viridiplantae; phylum Streptophyta; class Magnoliopsida; order Ericales; family Theaceae; genus Camellia; species Camellia lanceoleosa. The sequence goes on from CM045760.1 coordinate 45,334,415, forward strand.
TAGTGCTTTCGCTCGAGCCACGAACCCTTCGCTCGAGCGAACAATAAGCTCTTTCAGGTTTTTGTATAGACACAATCCTTCGCTCGAGCAAGGACTTCTTCGCTCAAGCGAGCAAGGGCGGACAGCCAACTGTGAATGCAATTTTGCATTTTGCTTCGGGCACGAGCTGACCGGGCAGCTCGACCCCCATCATAATCAGCGAAGTGGCAATCTTGAAAGCATTAACATCACAAACTTCTCTGCAAGGCTCAATTCGGGTTGGATTCGCATCTAATAAACTCATAGCCTCACTGAAATAAAAGTGCGAAAACAAATACAACTGCAAGGAGTTTTGTCAAAACGGGATTGCCAAGAATAAAAACCTAACACTTGTTTTGTACAAAGATAAGATGATATATTTTGAATTTACCATCATCTACTTTTATGTTGTGATTTCCCTATTTCAGTATAATTTGAAAATCAAACCAAACATGAAATTTGAAAATCAAATTTGAACACCAAAGGTAAGTAGTTTTCTGTTAAAATTTTGTTGGTTTCATTGAAATTGCAAGTGCAATCTTTCTCTACTTTTAAGATTTTTGTAGGTTAATTATTGACTTCATTTTCATATCGGACAATGCTTATGTTAGAGAACATATTCTTCTCATTTGGAAATTGGATTGGTTGCTTAATTATAATTGAGAAAAAAAAAAAACTTTTTTGGGTGGTTAAAATTAGTTTGATTTTTGTTTGTTAGGTAAGTAGTCATTTTTGTATTATTGATGAAATTTTACGGGTCATTAATATGTATATGTATATGTTTGTGATTAATTAGTCACTATTATTTGTAGTGTAGGCACCTGCATTTTCTATTAGGTGCAAAATCAAAATTAAAATTATAGTCGTGTTCTTTTGGTTTCCATTGCTGGTAAGTGTTATTCTTTTTTTTCATAGTAGTGTATATGTTTATTTGTATTATCTTCAAGACCTGCTTGCTCACTTTGATCTTTTCTCTCTTTACTCAAAATTTTGCATGAAATGTCTAATTTCAATATATATATGCAGTGATGAAGCTAATGTTCCAGATCAGAGTATATATTGTAGATATGAAGGGGTATGAGTTTTGGAGTGGCCCCTTGAATGAGTTTTGGCTCAATGAGGTGTGTATATTTTGTAGTGTTTAATTGATTTATTTATACATATGTAGCTGATTTTTTCTTTTTGAATTTTAAAATGGCAATTTTAATAAATTTGCACTAGCTTATAGATGGGCCACTCCAAAAGCTTAAAGTTCCGTAAATTCTATTAAAAAAAATTGAACTAAACAACATTTACTTTATTTGGTTTTGAGTGATTTTGAGTTTTCAAAAATAATGCTAGTTTTTTTAGTTTTTGTCTTTTGTTATCTTTAGAGGGGGGAAATATATATTTTTTTACTTTTTAGATGTACTTAACCTATATGCATCTAAAAAACAAAATATTTGTAATTATTTTTTAAAAAATTCAACAAATGCAAAAATAAAATAAAATAAAATAAAATATGCTAATTTTTTTTTTTTAAAAAAATTTCCTTGTATGTAAGTGAAGTTTTAAAATATTTTTACTTTTGAAATATATCTCAGTGTGTAGATTAAGTGAATCTACAAAGTAAAAAAATTACTTAAAATATTTAAAAAGTTCACTAAAAATGAAAAATAAACTCAAAAACTATTTTTGATTTAAACTTCTCAAAACAATAGATCGTGAATTTATATTTGATGGGGGTCTTTTAACTTTTTAATGAGATTAATTTATATCAAACAAAATATTGATAACATAAATAATTTTTTATAAAAAAAAATTTGATAGTTTGATGGATTACTCAGACACCATCGGTTACCATGTGGAGTCGCCTCTAAACAAGATACATCTCCACTACTTAGTCGTGGACATTGATCACATCGACGATGACTATTGGGGTGGCGCTGCTCTAGTCACCCTCTATAGATACGTTAGTGTTGTCATGCGCAGCTGAGAGATGACCATTGAAGGTCATTAGAAACGATGGAATGTACAATTTACTGGTTTATGTCATTTCTACATTGCACATGTCATTTATGCATTTATTCTGAAATTTTTGCCTCATCTTGTACTAATCAACTCTCTGAATTGTAGATCTAGAGCTTTGAGTATTTCAAAGCGAATGCCCCTGACGCTCAGGAGATGGACTAGCACGTTGTCCTTTGGTCCCGACAATACTTCTATTAGCATTGCTGCCAGGCCCCAGGGTTGTCGAGCTTTTACAAGTTTAGATGGTATTTTGACATAGTGACCCTCGATCAGGCAATTGGGTTAATCCCTCTTCAATCATGTACACTGTTGCTTTCATTCATTATGTTATGAGATTTCTAAACTTCATACTTGTCTTGTTTGTGACTTGGGCATTGTGGGCAGGTGTGGCATCTAATACTGTGATGTGCTTCATCGCGGTGCTCGACATCACTATGGTGAGTTGGAGAGGATTTTGCTAGAGGGCCCCTTCTATGGAGTTTGGTATTTCGGCAAGCAGGGATGTTGCTAGTCTATGGGGATGACCGCCCCCAGAGTGCCTGCCGTGGTACCAGATTGCATGCGGACTACTAACACCTTCACTCCAGAGGACATCATACCAGCCATAGAGGGCACCAATGTAGAGATCTTCTACGGTGTGGCATCTAATTCCTTCATGATTACGACTTCCTAAGTGAAGGCAGAGAAGCATATATGGCACAGTACAATCCATCCGTCGCCAATATTGTGATCAATTCATTGCACATGCACCTTGCGTGAGATAAAAGTGGGTTTGTGTATGACTACTTGCTTTTTTTTAGATGAAAAATGCTAGGAACCCTCCCTTACGGACCCCTGAATTTACCTCGAATGTATTTGTATAATGGAGATTGAATTGATGAAGTGTAAAGTCTACATATGAAATGAATATAAACCACTGATTTCTTTTTTTAGTAATTATAGGTAGATAAGGGTGAGTTTTTAGTATTGTTGCTTTTTTATAGGAGGCAAAGTTACTTTTTCTTCTGATCAGTTATTTTATTTATTTATTTATTTATTTTTTGCCATAATTTCATTTTTACAAGTTTTAATTTTCAAAAACATAACGTCATAAATTTTAACCAACTAAGATTTTACTATGTTAACGTTAGCTTAGACAATAAAATCCAACCACCACCATCACTAACCATCACAATAATCATAACACATTTTAATTATTATATCAAATTTCTTATAATTTGAAATATAAAAATCAAATAAACAAAACCCAAAATTGATTAAAAAATCAATTTGTTCCAAAAATCATAAAATTAATCAAAATTTTTGAAGCAAATCAATTTTTTAGGTACCTCCAGAATTAATTTATGTATATTGCACATACATATCACTCCCTACATTAAAAACTTCAACATGAAACCCATACTTTGATGTGCACACCACGCCTTTTTGGTGATAATAATTTTTTTTTTCTTTTTTATATATTAGCTTGAGTTGCCATTAACTTGGTAGTTAATGGCTAGATAGTACATGAGTCCATATTTACTTTAGAAATACAAAGAAAATCAAAATCCTTATTAATTAGCTTAACATCATTAATAATAACCACAATGCTCCAATCAGAGGTGACTTGCCGTTGCAAAGTAGATACCAAAACTTGACTATCCATGAAAATGGAGATGCTTAACAGATGCTGACTTTTAGCCCAATGAATAGCTTACCAGCACGCTTTAACTTTGGCCAACAATGGAGAAGGAAGCTGCATCCTAGAAGCATAATCTACAGTCTCAATCCCTTCATCACATCATAGACAACTAGGCTCAGTGAAAACTCCTCTCCCATATTACACCCATCGGACCAAAAAGATACAGTTAAGACGCTTCTATAAGAAGAGTGTCCACTTAGGTAGTCTAAGATTCTACAATCGCTAATGGTGACGTGTACCCCTACGGCCTGAGCTTGCTGCATATAAATAAATAAATAAAAACTTCAACCCTTCATCCATTCCACAAAAATACCACTGTATCAGCAGAGCATTATGCAACTACTACTAAATCAGCACCTCATAATTTACACACAAATCAACGAGGAAGTTCCTCTCCAAGCTCCAATTTGCAGATCCAGTACTCTCTCTAATAATAAAACCAGATTATCAGCACAATCAATGGTATTTAATTGTTGTAACAACCAAAATAATGGCAAGTTACAATACAAAAATGGATTGTTTGTGGAACCTATAAAATTCTCAAATTGATGAAAAATAAAATACTTGTATCTTTTAGGCGAATTTCTAACGTAGTAAGATTATGGGTTAATTACATTTTTAGTTCCCAAAATATGAGTAAATTGGAACAATTTTTATATATTGGGGAAACGATTGACACAATTTAAGCATTGAGGACCAAATTGAAACACTTTCATACATTAGGGACCAAATTAACACAATTTAAACATTGAGGACCAAAAATGTAATTAAGCCTAAAGATTATAGTAGGGCCTTAAACTCCAAAAGAATAATAATAAAAGGTGGATGGGCAAAATTTAGGAGGGCGACACTATTGCCAAGGCAAAAATTATGTTGAATTGACAAAACTGCCATCCAAGTCAATTCTCCTATTAGGGAAGGTCAACGATGACTAAGAAGAAGAATGAAAAGAGAAAATGCGATAATAGCCACCCCGAGCAAGTAAAGACTCACTATCCAGATAATTAGATTACCTGCAATTGCTGCTGACTAAATAAATGGAGAAACCCAGTTTTAGGCGATGCATCTAGTTCAATTAGCTCATCATGGCTTTCAGGTGGATTGCCCGACTCCACGAGCAAAACAGAAACCTGTGAATTTAGCAAAAAACAAAAACTAAAAACTACTATTCTTTACTATAGATCCTTTGTTTCTCTTACAAATTTCCTTGAGAAGGAAAAAATATATGACTTTTAAAAAGAAGAAATTGGCAAAATGGTAGAATGGTACGTGGTAAACCAACTGATTTGAAGAAACACAAAAGGACTTCCGGCTTCCAAAAAACAACTTTACCTGCATACATCTAAGAATAACTTCTGGAATGCAACACCTTCAACAAAGGCCCCACACAATGTATGTAGCTGGGCCTTCCAGAGAACCATCTTTGCTTGAATACAGGCATCTAATCGTGAGATCTCCATTGTTACACCAGCTTGAAATCGAACAAGCTCTCCTGCATTCATACATTATATAACCAAGAAGAAAGTCAATGTTGTTTTAAACAATACACAACCTATAACTAGCTGCTCATGTCCAGGTTTTGCATTGTGTTTACATCTCTATTTACTAAATACCATGTAGGACAGGACATATGATGTCAAACATCTCCAAGTAATTCTTGTTGGATGCCTTGTATTAGACTTTACCCAATCCGACATATAGAACCAAATTGTATTTCAGCAAATTTAGACAAGGACCTGAAAGTATTGGCCAATTTTTGACAGAAGAGCCAACAATCCAACTGCCAATATCCTTTTGTCAAGCAATGTGCAGAAAGGGCCAAGAAACTTTTGTAGACTTTCAAATTAGCACGTTCCAATATAGCTTCTGTCATCCTTTGTATTTTAGTTACTTGTAAATTCTATTCAATACATAAACATGGCATGATTTTTTTGGAAACAAAAAGGTATTTAATTAAAGCCACAAGCTTGCAACTCTGTATACATGTTCATATATACATATAACAAGCTTTTATTTTTTCAAGGTGTATTTGGATGTCCCTGAAATTTGATTAGTTCTATTGCACATCATGTGGAATCTGAAGTAAAAGTTGATCACCTAAAAAATTGAGCCATCAAATAAAATAGGAGTCTTCAACCAACTACAGTTACCAGATTTAAGTTCCAAAATAATGAATTTTGAAAGGATAATGCAGTTACAACCATTCCGTACCTTTAAAGCCAGCAGCAATCACTGTAGCAAGAATACTACCATCATTAAGTTCATGTGGACCAAGTCCATCACCGCCTGTTGCCAAGCAGCGAAGAACCACCTCAATGCAGTCATTGTCTGTTGACGACATAGAGACGCTCACCTTCCCATCAAGGAAAAATGGAAGGGACAAAAGATGTGTATAGAGGGTTTTTTTGTGGTCAAAGTTTTTAAAGGCGAATGCATAACTCGAGGGTTTTTTTTTTTTTTTTTATTAATTGGCAGCGGGTGTCCGGATCAAAGCCCGACTAATTCCCAAGGGTGCACAGGCCCTCGGCAAGAAGTTTTCCACAAGTGGACCACGGTTAATTCAAGGGTTTTCCTCAAGTTTGATGGCCCCAAGCAGTGTTATTAAAGGCGCGCCTAGGCGTGCGCCTAGGCCAAAGTCCCATCTAGGCCCAAGGTTTGCGCCTTGTAGTGTTCCAGGCAAAGCGACTTCAATACGGCACGCCTAGGCGTGTGCCTAGGCCCAAGTCCCATCCAGGCCCAAGGTTTGCGCTTTGTAGTGTTCCATGCCAGGCGACTTAGATAAGGCACATGATTGGTCCACGGCGCAATAAGGCCCAAGTCTTGAGGGCTTTTTTATTGTTGCTTTAATTGGTTTTGTTTAAAATCTAACAATTGATTTAAGATGATTCAACTACAAAAGATCCCTACTCTTATTACACATGCCAATACATTGGGCATTCAACCATAAATCAATGATAAAAGAAAAATTAGCCCTGATTCTTAATCTCCAAAGAACACTTTACTATACCGCATGCCTTCATTAACCAAACCAGCAAATTCAAAAATTCTTGTTTATGTTGTTCTTTTTTTTCCTTCTCTTCCTACGTTTTTGTCTCATTCTCTTCTCTTCTCTTCTTGTTGTCTACATTATTGTCTTTTCTACTTTTCTCCTCTACGTTGTTATCTTCTTCTTCACATGGCTATAATGATATTGCCTTCTTCTTCTTCTATCTTCTTATGCTTATTCTCCGGCCTTCTTTTCTTTCTCATCATTCTTTAGACCGATCTATTCTCCCCCCCCCCCTTATTCTTCTTCTCCCCTCTCATTTTATTCATGTTTTACGTTAAATTTTGAAATATTGTTCATTTGTCTATGTTAAAATAATAGTATTCGTTGGTATATATATTTTTAAATGTTTGAGATTTCATTTTGCTTATGTTGAACCCTAAATTAATTAGTTCTATTAAATTATATATTTTTTTACTTACAAGATGCGCCTCACTTCGGTGAAGCTTACTTCTCGCCTTGCACCTTGAGCCTAGGCCCTAGGAGACCTTGGCGCCTTGGTGCGCCTATCGCCGTTAATAACACTGGCCTCAAAGAATTGTTAGCACCTAAGAGGTTTCAATTCTTGACCTTGGAGGGAGCATACCCCCAAGACCCAAGGTCTTGCCACTAGGCCAACCCCTTGAGATTTAACTCGAGGGGAGGCGTAAGGCTTAAGGCGTTGAGGCGTAAGCATTCAAAATTTAAATTTTAATATTCAATTATTAAAATATATTTTAAATTACTAAATAAATTTTAAAAAATTTATTAAAATATAAAAATGTAAATACTTTTCTCCTTTGGGCATTAAACATTTCACTGTAGAGAAGGAAACTTGCCTTCATTAAAAGTGAAATTAACACTCTTAGATTTAGTGATTAAACTTCTCACTTGAACATTAACTATATTTTTTCTTGATTGATCATTTCCTCTTATAGAATATAGTTGCAAAAATAGTTCTTTTTTATTTTTATTTATTTCTTTTTTTATGTTTGTTTCATCTACTAGCATAAGTTTAACAAGAGCCTAAGGGAACTTCTTCATATGCCCTCGTATGCTTATGATGTACATGGCTCACCTAAGGTGCATGCCAAAGACTGATGCACAACCCTTTGGGAAACATAGTCTAAAAATCAAAGCCTTGATACGTTTTACCTTAGCCTCGAGACAAGGTGAACATTAGGGTGAGCCTCAGTAAAGCCTTTTAATACTTTGGTTGTGGTATGAAACCCAAGAAGTAAGGATAAAGACAACACAAGAAGTTCCAAATACTTAGGATACAACCACAGCTGAGTCATGGCTAATTATATACTTAATATGAAATTAAAAACAAATTATTCATTTTTTTACATAGCAAAATTTCTATTTACTAGATGAAAATAATAACAAATAGTTCATGTTCTACATATAAATGTTGAAAAGAACTAGGAAGAGAACTTAATGTTTTACTTTTAGAAGTCAAAATTCACAAACAATTTTGGTTTGGTAAAGGTTCAGGCAAGGTTTCAAAATGCGGTGTTACGTAACGGTTGCGGCCGTAGGCACTACACCTTACCCCCGCTTTTGCGGTGTGATTGAGATTCACAGGTGTGTTAGCCGTAGCGGCTGTTGTAGGGCCGTAACGGCCCATTACGTAATAGTTTGGAACTGTTTCTTTCAAAAAAAGCCAAAACAAAAACTAAAAATAGGGGAAATAGGTCTAGGTTGAACGCCTCAAGTGCGCATCTTGCGCACTAAACATTTTTTTCCAAGGAGACAACGCCTAACTAGATTACCAAAAAAATAAAAGGAAAAATGGAAAACAAAGGAAACTTGGCTTAAATGCTTCGAATCAAAGATACATACCGAGAGATACAATTCTTTCGCTCATACAATTGAAGTACAATTCGAAATCCAAAGAAATCTGGGTTGTCATCTTCAATGTTTAGGGTTTTGCAGATATCTTTCGTCCGCTCTCTCTACCGTGTTCTCTGTCTCTCTATTTTTTTCTCTCTCGTTGGGTTGTCTCTCTCTATATCTGTGGTATAGAGGAGTGAGGCTCTTTGACTTCTTGATAATGACTAGTCTTTATTATAATATAATGGCATTTATGTATTTATTATTTAAAGCTCTCTCTGTTGCTCTTTCCAACTTCCACCACAACCTTCATAATTTAATAAAAGAGAATGTGTGCTTAAAATTTCAATGACACTTTTTAAGATCATTTTTTTACAAATTATTTTAAAAACTATTTATGTTATAATTAATTAATTTTATATTTTATAAAAGTAAAAAAAAAAAAAATCAAAACTCAAAAAGCTTATTATTTAAAAAAAACTAATTGTGTCAAGTTTTGTTGATTAGTTTATTTTATTTTTGTTTACAGGTTATTCAAAAAGAAAATGAATATTCAAGTGATCCAAACTCAAATTTTTTTCTTTATAATTTATTTTTTAATTTTTATATGATTATATTAGCATGTATAATTTATTTTTTAAAACTATTCAAGTTAAAATTTGCATATACTTCCACAAGTATAATAATTAAAAATAATAATTTTATACATCTAAGTCCAATAAGAAAAAAAATTGCCACAAGTGTAATATGGATTTATGACATATAAAGTCATTAATTATTAAAATAAAATGTAAAAAACTTAGTTTATAGTGATTTAAAAATATGAAATATATTGGATCGTACTTAAAAAATTATAAAAATTGATCAATATTTATTTTAAAACCCAATAAATATGATTATTGGAAAAAATATGCGTACCGGTAAGTTTTTTTTAAATTGTGCGAAAAATAAAAAAATTCACGGTTCCGGTTACCGCAACCGTTACGCTATGGCCTTTACACCCCGCAACTGCAACCGCGCCGCTGCCACCGTTATGGCGACCGCAACCGCTTTTCAGAACCTTGGGTTCAGGGTTCTAAATATTAAAAAACCCAAATGATCGATAAATATATAAATCCATTCTGCTAATTATTCTTTGAACTTTTCAAAAAATCACAGGTTCACACTTTATACATCATATTCTATGAAACACAGACACTTCATCTGACCTAACATATCAATGTCCAACACATCTAGGACACAAACATGTTCAGAGACCTGGCAAATATGTGCTGGACACTCTTGTGTCCCATTTTTTTCACTTTTTTTGGTTGTTGGACGTGACATTCTCCGAACGTGCTGTTCCCTTTCTGGAACAACCCTTGGACACGATGATGACCCAAAAAAAAAAAAAAAATCACTGATTTTGTTCATGCAGCCTGCATGAACGCTAGATCTATGATTCAAAGAAAAAGTAGAACTAATCATGCCAGCATAACTACAATAAATGTTAAAAAAATATAAGGCAAAAGAAAAAGAAACCTACTTACTTGGGTTCAGCTTCGTCTTCTTCAACAAATCTTTACTTTTTTATTAGGGTTTGTAATCTTTACATCTCGCCAAATGAGCAAGGCTATAATACTCTCTTTTTTGTTGGTATGTTGTACACCTGTTATGGGATTTGTTGGGTGTTTTATTCTACACTTCTATCGATCCAATTCATTATGCAAGGCTTTGTATTTGGATCTTAATTGCATGAAGTGGGGGTAGGGGAGAAGGAGCATAGAGAAGATCTTTACTTTTTTATTAGGGTTTGTAATCTTTACATCTCGCCAAATGAGCTAGGCTGTAATACTCTCTTTTTTGTTGGTATGTTGTACACCTGTTATGGGATTTGTTGGGTGTTTTATTTTACACTTCTATCGATCCAATTCATTATGCAAGGCTTTGTATTTGGATCTTAGTTGCACGAAGCGGGGGTAGGGGAGAAGGAGCATATAGAAGTTTCTAAGGTTGGGAATGCCTATGGCAGCGTGTATATATTTCATATATTAAAAGTATAAATATATTCTAACAATTAATTTTCTACGTAGACATAAAATATGTATTAAGATATGAATAAGAATTTGTGATTGATGTCAATTATAAATTGTTTTTGTCAAATATGAATATACATTATATAAATACAAAGAACTATCATTAGTTTAAGTTATTTTTCTTTTGTTTCTTTGATATTTGTATGTTTTTCGTTTCTATGTCAGTTGAGAGCGAGTTTCTTCCTTGACGGAAGGGAGTTTCTTGAAAGTTTCTTACTTGGGAGCGCAGAAACACGTTTCTCAATAAGAAGCGTCATCTAAGTAGAAGTTTTCTGCTACTAAGATTTGGATATCATCAAGCCCATCATTTCAAAGGATGATACATGGAAAAAAAAATATTGCAAACAAAAAAATAAATAATAGATTATTATTAAATAAAAACATAACCAATAAAAAAGAAAAAAAACATAAAACTCAACATTAATTTAGTATTTTCAAAATTCATGAATATTGTAATATATATGGCATATAAAATATATAAAAATGTCTTTTTCACACGTCCATCGACATGTCGTGTCTCGCTTTTTTGAAAATCGTTGTGTTGGCAAATCCGAATCATGCTGTATATTTGTCACGTGTCATGTGTCTGTATAATAGATGGACCTAATCACGGATAAAGCAGCAGTGACCTTTAGAAAATAGTGCACCTTAACACATTACCAGACCATCCCACTTAAAATAATGCAATCAAATTTGGCATATAGATCCTTAAGGCACAATGAAGCACAAAGTGCAAAGCTATCCTCAAATTACCAAAAAACTAATGTACCATTTCATTTGGCTCCCATCCCTCTTAATCATATGACAGGATGAAAGGAAGCAACATACCATGAGCTGGCGATTTAAGACAACTTCCTTGCTTACTGAAGAATAAAGGGCACTCATTAGTGTTGCACACAAGGTGCCATCTGGGCACATACATTCACCAGACAGCAGACAGAGCATTGCAATGGCATGCAATTCTAGAGACAAAGGTTCTACTGATTCATAAACATGATCTCCAGTGGGAACCAACCATGGATTTTCTTTTCCTAGAAAATAAAATATATCAATTAATTCAAACCTGAAAGCTTACAAGTGGAAGAACATAAACTGATGGGACCAAGTCAACGATCTGTAATAAAACTACACAAATAAACATGGTGGCTAATCCAAAGATCTCTACGTGCAATGTTTGTTAACTCACTTCAGAGCAGTGAAAATGATGAATTCAGTGTTTCCTTAGCTGCTGCAATCGCTCTTTGCTTTTATTCAACTGACAATTCAAGGGGAGAAACTTCAACATTCTCTTACTCAACTTTCAGCCAGTTGCGATAAGTTGCATCACAGGAGTAGCACTCGCTCTAATTTAATGAAACATTGTACAAATTTGCAGTCTTGGAAGTGATAAAATATCAAGGCCAAAAGAAAAGCATAAACAACATTGACTGCAATGAACAGATACAGATCTAAATAAACCATACCCAGTCCTGGAACTCTCTTAGGTTCTCAGAAACATCATGATCCTCAGTAGAAAGAAGAGTTTCAGTTGGCTGTTTCAAAGGTTCAGCAAGAAAACTTAGCAATGTGTGGGCACCCTCCACATGGAAATAAGAGCAAACTCCCTGAACAGTATGTTGCTACAATAACAATGAAAGATCAATATTTAGGAAGCCGACAAGATGAGAACAAGAAAATAGGTAGGTAAGAAAAATAGTGAAGTAATTAGTCAAGAATGTATAAGAATAATGCAAGAAGAGACCTCAGTAGCAGACAATGGGAGAAACTAGATGGTAGAGCTCAATCAAAGGAACAAGAAAAACATGTTCAGAACCCAGAAGCACCAGCATTAAAGGCAATATCACAAATGTAATTGCTTCCAATTTTAAATCATGTAAAGAATAAAAAATCAGTAACTTCTCATTATTCACTGAAAAAGGGCAATTTTTACATGATTTGTGGACATCTATACAAGTATCGAATGTCAATACCGGAACCAAATGTGTGATATGGAAAACCCCACAATTCAAGACACGGCGAAAAGGACTCATATTTGTATTCATCTAAGTTCCATTACCCTTGTACTAAATACACTCCTGTAACTTAGTAGACATCTGATGGATAAAGAAAATTTATAACTGGGTGAGGCCAAAACCAGTTAGCTGATGTTGGTTCGACCTATTGAAAGTATTAGGAGAAATCCAAACTTAAGTACAACCGTATGGGTGCGAAGGAAATTACCTAGTGCTGATTTCTACAATATGGGGAACAGATTGAATTAGGAACAAACCTACATTTGGCGTATGTACAAACACAACCTTTTGTAATTTTTCAACAAAGTGACTATCCTCATGTCCAAACCTTCATACTCACACTTAATAACCCACATTTATCCATAAATTGGTAGAGCCATTCACATTGATTATGTTAGTGTAATCTAAGAAGCATCGACACTTCAAAACAAATGCCGTAGCCATGTTAGACACGCAGGCATGGCGAGGACATGTATAGGACACGTCACATGCTGTGTCTCCTTATTTAATTAATTTATTTTCAAGGGATACATGGGAACACTTCGGGGACACATATAGAACACATGGCGTGTCCCCTTATTTATTTTCGAAACAAGAGCTTTTGATGAATGTTGGACGTATATTATTTTTTTCTTAGACTTAAATACTTAATAGATCATCTATAAAAAAAAAAAGACATAATGATAAGTGTCAGTTAAATTTTTTTTTCTTCAAAGAATTAGTGTTAAATTTTGTTAATTTTGATTGTTTGTAGATGTAATAGCAAATAAAATTATATGAAAAAATATTTTATTGTTGTATCACCACCATGTCCATGTTCCATTTTTTGAGATCACCGTATCCCGTGTCCATGTTTGTGCTTCTTAGAGTGTAATTAAGCATATAAAAAATAAAAATAAAATAAAAAATAGGGATCATTCCGAAGTATTTACAATTCATTTAAAGCTTCAATAATGACTTGAGTACATGGGCTTACGGACCACTTGTTTCCAAGTTGAATTTAGGGTTATGCAGAAAAGCCTCTTTTGGAGCATGGTGTTTCATTTTTGAACTCAACCTCCAGTTGCAGCCAATAAAGCACCAATTGGGGGGGCAAGAATTTCACTCTAATGGACACATCCTTTGAAGACTCGAGAACTCCTAAGCTGCTTCGAGTGACAGAAAAGGAAAGGAAGGGAAAACCATTTTCTTTTACTGTCATGTACACGTGTTCAATTGTTACAAGAAAATGTAGGTTCCACCATAACTATTTTCTTTAAGGAATTAGTTTTCCTCGAATCCTTTCCTATAAAAAGTACAGGATTCAGCATCGTGGAAAAGTTAAAATTATTTTTTTACATAAATTTTCTTTTAAACTGAATAAATAACGGGAAAATCAATTATTTCTTTTTTATTTTCCTTTCCTTTCTGTTAAACCATTTTCTCTCTAGAAACATTTTCCTATAACAATGTATGCTTGACATCAAGTTGTGGAAGGGCGATATTCTTTTTTTACTCTCTCTTTACTATTTGTATTAGAATGACTCTTCATGAGACAATTTTTCTAGATTTCAAGTGGATTCAAAGCCTGACAGAAGGATCTACCTTTACGAACTTCACTTTCTAGAGTTGTTGCTAGGTGTTTCACATATAAAATATTTTTCCAACCAAAGAACTTTTTTCACATATTGCAAGGCCTCTAGTTTAAAGCTACTATTGAAATGTCTTCGGGAGAATATTGTATATATTCAATATTAGGCATACTTCTGATTGAATATATTAGGCTTGATTTAGGCATGACTGTAATTACGCTATATTAGGTATAATAGTGATTATGTAATCTTTGTATTTCCTTTTTAGTTTTAGGATACTGAGGTCTTGATGTAACTATATATACAATTGAATATACAAATTTCTCATAAAACCTACAGTCTTGACATGTAAAATCATGAAATTCCTTTACAAATAATAATGGATCCACTATGGAGAAAACAATAACCAAAACATTTCAAATACCATCATTTCCAAACATGGTTATTGAGAAGTTGGCAACGTGTAAACCAAATGGAAAAAAAGGCTTCACCAAGAAAAAAAGGTTAGCATTCATTACATTGGCAAGTTGAAAGCGAATTGAGAAATACCTAGGTGTAGAAGTTATTAAGGATGGGAGGTTAGGGTTAATAGTAGGGTTGTTCATTATACCCACTAACCCGCATAAATCGTTTGACCTAGACAGCCTCATGATGTTGGAGACGATTTTGAGCAGGTGAATGATCGGCTGCGGTTTTCTAATATATTATTTCAAGAGTTTGCGGTCAAAAATGGGTACAAAAAATACAAACCGACCAAATGAATATAATTATATAGCATTTTATATTGGTGGCCTTGGAAGTACAGTTGTGTCAGTCTGAGTTCTCTATGACAGACAGCTACACTTTCTCATAACCATTCAATATCTCTCTATCATAAACCCAAAGACTTTCCCAAAAAACAAAGAGACTTTCTATCTCTCACTCTCTCTTCACTCTCGGTCTCTCTCACTTTCTCCTATTTTTCTTCATAACCATTCAATTCTTTTCTCTTTCATAAACCCAAAGAGTCTTTTCTAGAAAACCAAAAAGACTCTATCTCTCAGTCTCTCCACTCTATAGGTCACTCACACTGTTTTTTCTTCTCTCCATTGGAGTAAGAAATATTCTCCCTCTCTCTCTCTCTCTTTCTCTCTCTCTCTCTCATCTCTGCTTCTCTCTCTCTTCCCTCCCATCTTCAATCTTCCGCCCCTCTTTAATAATGGTGGTGGCAATGGCCGACAAGGGTGATCGTGACGGTGAGCATTGGCGGTCATGGTGGTTGCAGATGCGGCTGCGATGAGCGATGGCGGTATTCTCTCTTTCTCTCTCTCTCCCATTTTCTTCCTCCACAAATCTATAAATATATATATATATATATACGTGCGTGTGTCTATAAGTTTTAAGATGTATTTTTTTTTTTTTATCAACAACAAAAAACTTTATTGATAAATCAAAAAAAGGAAGCGAGGATGAGGCATCCTCTTACAAAAGGACAACAAGAATACAAAAAATGAAACCCCAAACAAGCTAATCACGAGCAAAAGCCTACAAATCACACACCGCCAACTAATCTCTAGCTAACAAAAAAAAGTGGGACTCCCTTAAATAAAGAGCTCCCCGAAACCAAAAAGAAGTCAAGTGACAAACATTATCCCACAAATAGCCCACCTCCCGGAACTTATCTTCAAACAACCTCACATTTCTCTCCATCCATAGAACCCAAAAAGTTGCGAAGACAGTACAAGACCATAGCATTTTGGCTCTCTTCATTCCACCGAATGTGCAAAAATCAACCAGAAGCATATGCGCACTCCCTTTTGGAGCTACCCACATAACATTCCCCAAAGAAAACAATCTATGCCATAAATTCAAAGCGATTGGATAATGCATGAATAAATGATTCACAAATTCCCCATCCTTACAACACATAATGCACCACTAAGGATTTAGAAAACGATTAGGTCTCCGTTTCTGCAATGTATCATTTGTCAAAATGCCTTCATGAACCAAGGCCCACATGAACACCTTTATCTTTAGGGGAGCACAAGCCTTCCAAACTTTTTTGCAAAAAGGAAACTGAGGAACATAAGGATTATCAACGATGTAATCAAAAAAAGACTTACAAGAAAATATCCCGGATGAATGAAAAGCTGAAACCCTCGTCCTCCAAAAGTAGAGATAAAGAAAAATGATCAATTCTGGACAATAAAGAAGTCAACTGTGAAGCCTCCCTATCATTAAGATTCCTAGAAAAATCAAAATTTCAAGAAATTGGAGCCAAAAGTAGACAAGCCATGGAAGCAATTGAAGAATTATGAGATCAAGCCACTCTATATAGATGTGGGAAACCATCAGCAAAAGAAGATTGACCCATCCAAACATTCTTCCAAAATAAAAGAAGTTTCCCATTGCTCACCCATTACAGAAAGGTGATTGGACCAACATGTGAAAATTTGATAAATTGACTTCCAAGGAGCACGACAGTTACCCCTCAAAACCACCCATGAATCCCTACCATTTTCATGAGTCCCATATTTGCTTCTTATAACCAAATGCCATAGTGAATCAATCTCAAGTGGAAATCTCCATAACCACTTGCCAAGAAAGACCATGTTCCTAGCCAAAATATCACCGATAGCCAAACCCCGCTTCTCCTTAGGTAACGACACTAACTCCCAATTCACCAAGTGATCCTTTTTCCCCTCATCCTTGCCTTCCCAAAGAAAATCCCTCATCAACTTTTCTACTAACCTTACCACCTTAACCGGAACCTTGAACAAAGATAAATAATAGATAGGAATACCACTCAAAACAATCTTAACCAAAGTGTATCTTCCCCCACGTGATAATAAAGTCTTACTCCACCCTTCCAATCTCTTGCCAATCTTTTCTACAACTGGATTCCAAAAAGCTTCACTCCTAGGATTACCCCCCAATAGAAGACCCAAATACTTAAACAGAAGTGACTCTATACCACATCCAAAAAGTGTCGTCCTGTTCTGAAGCTGATCTTGCTGCATATTAATTCTCACCACTCTACTTTTTCCCAAATTAACCTTAAGCCCTAAGATAACCCCAAAAAGTCTCAAAATTAAATAAAGATTAACTATCTCACTTTCATCCCTTGAAGAGAAAAATATGATATCATTAGCATATTATAAATATGTCACACTAACTCTATCCCTCTCCACCTCCAACCCCGCAAAAAGACCTGCTTCTTTAGCTCTATCGACCATCCTTCCCAGTACATCAGCCACCAAAATGAAAAGAAAAAGAGATAGTAGGCCCCCTTGTCATAGCCCCCGCGAAGCCCTAAAGCAATCCCCTAGTGTACCATTAACTACGACTGACATATTACAAGTCAACAAACATCCCCTAATCCAAGATCTCCACCGCCCACCATATCCCTTCTTGTCCATTACAAAATCCAAAAACTGCCAATCCACATGGTCATATGCCTTCTCAAAATCTACCTTAAAAATAAGTCCCTTCCTCCCTGAACTTCTATATTCCTCCACTACTTCATTTGCCACTAAGGAGACATCTAAGATTTGTCTTCCTTTCACAAAAGCCCCTTCTGCCCTAGACACAATATCCCCCAAAGACATCCTTAGTCATTTTGATAAAACCTTCCCCAAAATCATATAGAGTGATGTTACCAAACTGATAGGCCTAAAATCTCCAATTCTTACAGCATTCACTTTCTTAGGAATTAAACAGATAAATGTGGCATTTGAGCTCAAATTAACAACCCCTGACTCATGAAATTCCAAAAACACTTTCAACAAATCCCCTTTCACCACCTCCCAACAGTCCTGAAAAACAGCCATGGAAAAACCATCCGGACCTAGAGCTTTGTCTCTCTCACAATCGAAGACCGCCTCTCGAATTTCAGTTTCATCAAAAGGCCTTTCAAGCCATGTCACAATTGCCTGATCAATGGTTCTCCACTCGAGTCCTTCAATCCCCGATCTATTCACCTCTTCCTTCAAATAAAGCTTAGAATAAAAATCGTACATGCCACTGACAATCTGATTCTCCCTCTCCTCCACTACCCTTGGGCTTACTTCTAATATCTTGATGAACTGCTTCTTCCTTTTCCTATCTGCAACCATGTGAAAAAATTTTGAATTAACATCCCCTTCCTACAACCATTTGATCTTTGCTTTTTGAACCCAAGAAATTTGCTCCCTAAAAGTCAACTCTTCCAATTTCAATCTCAACTCAAATCTTTCCCTCCTAAATTACTCAATTAAACCCCCTTGCGTATCCAAGGCATCTAACTCTTCTATTCTGCGCATCACCACCTTTTTTGAAGACTCCAAAATCCCCAAAACCTCCCTATTCCAGCACTTCACCTTCTCCTTGACCATCTTCAACTTTCTCATAAATTTAAAACCTTCCCATCCATGACAACTAGCATTGGTCCACCATTCCTCAGAATTTCGTTTAAAAGATCTCCCGCCACATGTTCTCAAATCTAAAAGGCATCAGTCCCCATTTTAATGGACAACTTTCTATCACAATAGGACAGTGGTCTGAAACTAATCTAGCTAGCTATTCCTGTCTTAAATGGGGAAAAACCCCTTCCCACCCCAAGGAATATAAAAATCTATCAAGTCTGCAGCACACCAAATTCTCTTGAAGATTAGACCATGTAAATCTTGTATTACACAAAGGACGATCCACTAGCTCACACTCTCTTATAAACAAGTCAAAGTCCCTCATCCCCCTAGTCGTTCTAATCCCGTTAAGTTTTTCTGAGACCTTTCTAACCGCATTAAAATCCCCCCCTAAACACCAATTTGGTGAACACAACCCAAATAATCCATATAGCTCCTCCCAAAAATCCTTTCTCCTAGAAGGCATGTTAGGTCCATAAACCCCAATCAACCACCACTCCGTATTGTCGAGGTTCCTAAACCTAACTGATAGTGAAAACTCCCCCACTATAGTTTCACACTCAGAAACGACTCTCTCATCCCACAATAACAAAACTCTCACCGATCTACCAGCTGAAGGCAAACAAAGCCATCTCCTATGTCTAACACCCCTAAGACTTTGCATGAACCTCCTATCTACTCTCTCTACCTTTGCTAGATCTTCAAAATGGACTAAACTAACAATCAAACCGAGGTCTATGATTCGGTTGATTTCAAATAGTATATCAATCGATGACGGGGTGACTGATTTCCTCACCCGATGGTGTCGGTTTGGCCAATGGGCTAAGGACAAACCCGACCGACCCGACTCAACTCGTGAACACTCGTAGTTAATATAACATGTGTGCAAGGGACAAAAGAAGACTCACAATTCCACCAAACATGGGTTATGGGACTTGAAATTTTGGTCAAGCAATACCACAAAACGGATTTTGACGTCGTGAGTACTTATACCAACCCAACATGTGGCCAGCCCTACACGCACCACGACATTATCACCATACCTCTATATGACGAAGCTCCGAGACCTGAGAATGTCCTCACAAGACAAATTAAGGTTGTATGCCTAGCTTAAGTAGGGACAAATACACACCAAGTATGGATGCTTAGCTCACTAGAGCAAGTGCTGCCCTAACAGGCAAGCGCTCCAAAGTGAATGAGTCAAAGAATGAAGAGTACGATGCATGGTTGGGAGCATATGTGGCAGAGCCAAGTTCACTGCTTAGCCATAACCTACTTGATAACACCATGGCTCTAGAGCACCTAGCTTTCCTAGAGCCTATGTTGACCATTGTTCTTTGTACCGCATTTTTACTAGGAACACTCGAGAATGACTATCTCGACTCAGTCAACATAACCTCGTCCTCAGCTTGCCTATGTCTCCCTTATGCACTCCCTATGTCTCCCTAGGCACTCACTGCTCGAGATCATTTAAGGATTATAGATTGGAGGCAAGGATCACAGGTTCGTCAAGGTTGCCTGGCCACCCTAAGAAAACAACTCCTCCTTGACTAGGCTTAACGAGAGGGAACGTTGACCTTTCACTCTCGCCTGCTACATGCCTTGATACGCCTTCCAAGATATCATACCTACCCATGCAACTCCTATGATGGCCTAAACAGTGAGTAATTTAGGCTTTAACAGTTAAATTAAAAGCTAATAGGTATAGGAAGGGATTAAAGTTGATTAGGGGGTGATTGGATAAGGCTTTGAGGTTGAAAAGTGTACTTTTTGAGGGGTGTGAATAGTAATCTGATATTAATAACTAGGGTATGTGCGCAAAGAAGAAGAAAATAGGTTTAGGAATCAATCCTAAAATCCCTTAGTTATTATTGGGTTACTAAGAAAGCTTTCTTAGTTATTATCAAACCCTAATGGATTTTGGAGCTTTCACAGTCCATAAGAAAGCTTCGAAGCACTGAAATATTTTTAATATATCAATTCCATTAAATTATAAGCATTAGATGGTTTTATATAGAATAGAAGACTTCCTAAACCAACTAGAACCAAAAAAGAAAACTACTAAAACTACTTTTGACTTCCAAAATCAATTTAAGACCAAATAAGAAGCATAAATAAAAATCAATTAAATAATTGGACCCACAAGACAACTCATGGCAACCCCTACAGCGCATGTCAGCAAATTTGAAATTACTAAAATACATCTAACTTCAAAATACTAGAAAACAAAAAAATAATCATAAAATTAGACTCTAATAATACTATAAATATAATTATATAAGATTTCTATAAGTTTCTCACTGAAATCATGCCAATGTCTAAATATCATCGTTTCTTTGAATTTTGCCTTCCTTGAGCCTCTTATATTCTGCATCACCACCTCTGATACCTGATACCTGATACCTAATCCCTACAGACTTGTGTTGGTAGATGTATATTTATTGACCTCTCTAACATTTGAGATAATCCTCCCTCTTTTCCGATTTTTGTGCGTGTAGAAAAGTGTCCTTTAAATAGAAGAGACATGACATGTTGCAATTTTTATAGGAGCAATCAAAATAGAAGTACTTGCATATCAAATATATATACCTGTGTAACAGTGCTCGGAGGAGAAGTTTGGCACTAGAAGCCTGAGCATCATTAACAGTGGAGGGAGGTGTAAAGCAGAGCCATTGTATAACCATAGCCTTTTGAAGACTCTGCAACCCATGTTGCTCAGCAACATCAGATGATTTATCATATTTTCCAGGTTTGATTTCCCGGGATCTTGACAGAACCCTGTTAGTAGATTGTAAATGAACTCCCCAGTTATGAAAATAATACTATTCAATTCACCCCATCTCAAACAATAAAATTAAGGTCAAGGAAATAGATAAAAACCTCTCAACAATTTCTTCGAAACTGCCTTTCGAATCATCTCTAGGGGAAAATGGTAAGTACTCAATAGCAGAATGGAGGATTTTATATTTGACATGCACACTGGCCAAAGAAAAAGCAACAAGTTACCACATTAAAAACAAACTCACAACTTCATATTTAAGAATCTTATAATCTTTAGCATTCTCCATCCCAGTTCTACATACAATTTGTTGTTTCTCTTGAAAAGGGAAATTAGAAGCATGTTTATCATGAACATAAGTGACCATGTCAGAACTTCTGTCACACAGCTAGTGGGACATTTTACAGCAAATGAACAAAGAGAACAGTTAACTGTTCGCAGTACAGTACCCATAGGCCAATGAAATAAAGAAGCCAAGGCTCCTCATTTCAAAAGAAACAACCATACACCTCTTTAGTGACAACATGGATAGTCTTACTAACATAGTTTAGTTGAGAAAACCTGGGCACAGTAACATTATCACTGTATTCCCCTTTGTATTGCAATTATATCTGTTCACAGAATATATCTATCAATATATAACTATACAAATGCAAATAAACAAGTTGAACAGATGAACTTCAGCAATATCTTAACATATGTAGTTTTATCTTCATTTTTTCCTTTTCTTTTGCTACACTACCTCTTATAGCTTACAATACATACAGAAGACTAAATGTACACTACTTTGCAAACATAGTGAGCATGTTTAGAAACAAAAAATATATACAAACCTAAGTAAACCATATGCATAAAAAAAATCCCATTTTGTTAATATATAAGGAGGACAGAGGACCATTACAAAGATCAATACTGTTTTCTTCCAAACTATAATATTTTCTAGAAAATCTCTTCTTTTAGTAACACATCTGAAAAAAATGCTCAGTCCTGGGTTGAAATTACCGCCTCCAACTATATGGCCGTCTTCAGTTTTATTTAGGGTGAATTACAATACAGGGTGTAGGACCAAAAAAAATTAACAAAACACAGTTCTGATTGGCTGCAACTCAAACATTGGGGAGTTGCAACCCTCCATTTTGTGTAAAAAAAATTCTGTCCCACTGTTCGGTGATTCCCCCAATAATAAATAGTGAAGCACAATCGAGGCACTTGTAAATTGTGCACAAGCATAAAGAAGCATCAACTGCCCCCCAGGCAAAAAAAATATTAAGAAAAAGAGACTAAATAAATCAAACATAAGGGAAAAGGAATGAACAAGTTCGAGAACAAAAGAATGAGTAATGCTATATACAAAACAAATCTCACAAACTTTTTAACTCACCTTTTATATCATTGAAGTGAGTCCAGTTTCCAAAGTTTAATTATTGTACAATTAGCAAGAAAAATTTGTAAGATTTGTTAGTTTGGATAGCATTTTTCCAAAAGTATTAAAGAGATGAAACGAATTTCTGTTCTGCCTTTAAAAAACACCTGCTGTTCAACCTTAACTCCAGCATGTGCACAAAGAGGTCAACGCAACGAAGATGTGCAAGTTGAGAAGCATAAATGCCAACCAACTCTTCATGGTGCTTTGAAAATAGAAATATTGCATACCTGGAAAATTAGAAATTGCATTTCCCAGTTAATGGTTGCACATAATGTTAGAATAGGAAACAAGTTAGATTAGGAAATATGTGATTTTATTTCCTTCTTATTTATTCCCTTGATTGGTGTAATCGCCCATATATTATGCCTTATGGCACTCCTGTAATTACTCAGTATTATTAATATAAAAGAGAATGAAGTCTAACTCATTCCCCAATACTTAAGCATTTATTTCCTTATGTTTTTTAGAAAGATAATGTGTCCGATTTTCAATGTGAGTCTTGTTAACTTGGAAAACAACACAGAGTCTCTTTTGCTCCTTCTATTAATAAAAGTTTAGTTCCATTTTCTTTGATTCATTTAGATGTTTGGAGTCCATCCCGTTTTGTGTCTTTAACCGGTCAAAAATGGTTTGTTACCTTCATAGATGATTGTTCCAAGGCCACTTGAGTCTATGTGATGAAAGATAAAAGTGAAGTCTTTTCTATGTTTCAAAATTTCCATAAAATGATTTGTACTTAGTTTGGGGCGGTTGCCAAAATTCTACGTTTTCATAATGTGGAGGGGCGGGGAATATATTGACTCTGGTCTTGCCATTTACTCCAAACTTCTTGCACTAATTTTTTTTTTAAATGATTCACACCACTCAGCTCCAAAATTGATAAACATTAATTAGATTCAATAAAACATCTTGTGATATCACACCTACAGAAACTGGCAAAAGTTAGACGAATAAATGCAACTTAAACACATCCTTCGAACCTAGTCAAAATCTATAACCATTGACGCAAGAGACCAATCCATATGCAAAAACAGTGAGAAAATTGTCATTTTAATTGAGAAATTTTACTTCAAGCACCTTGGAGAGCAAAATTAAGTAGAGAAGCAAATAAAGTAAAAGTTGTATCTCCACCATCTGACAATGCAGCATCTTCATGCTTGCAAGATTTTAATGAATAACTTCCAGGTCGACGTATCGAATCAGTAGCAACATCTGCCTCAGATACACCATGACTGCCAACCAATGATTTTCTCCACAAAGCAGATTGTGTCTTTGAAGGTGTTCCTTCTAATTGATCAGCATCAAAGCTCTCAACCTCTTGTTTGATATCTTCAAGAAAAAGTGCAGCGTTTGGCCACCTTTCAATGCTTTGCCCATCATACAAAATCCTGGTTCCACTGAAAGAAACTGAATTGTCGTGACTGGAAGTTGAGTGCCTTTTCCTACAGATTGCACAATCATTTAGTGCAGGTATGCACAAGCGAAATACAGTAAATTCTGTAATTCGTTAAAGCAGTGTTGGTAAAAACGCACTTAAAGTGCAATAACAGAAGAGCGTTTAGTAGGTAAAACAAAGCATATTTACAACATTGCACTAAAAACATTCTATTTCATAAGCTTACATTGAGCATTTTTTTTATATTTTAACATATATAATTTATTAGCTCCACCTTTAGATTACAATGATGATGGTCATATGCTTAATGAAAATGATAATTATACACTTTAGGATTGTATTGCATTGCTTATGTTAGGCATGGATGACTAGTGTTTTTTGATTTTGACTTTTAGATATATTTTATTCAACCATATACTTCATTTTGATCATGACTATCAAGTATCATGATTGTGAATATTTGGTAAAGCAGATGAAAAATTATATAAAAAGATTTGTTTAAATGGTATATGATTAATTAGTTGGTCACTTTGTTATATTATCCACCAATAATTGTTTTCAAATTTAAAGATATTGGCAAGTGACGCAAAGTATAAGAAGCTCAAGAAAGCATAAATTCAAAAAACGACAATATTTGAAAGTTGGCATGATTTCAAAGAAAAACCAATAGGAACCATACATAATCATGTCCCAATAATATATAATCAAGCCTACATGTACGCATCTCATTAAAACACTCAAGTAAATAATGAATTTTTGCAGTGGTTGTAAAATATGAAATATAACTAAAGTGCAATGGCTAACCCAATTCGGTGTTGGTTACAAACAGTCTGCAATTATATGGGTGTAACTCCACTAGCAGATGTATACATGGTATTTGTATATAAAAGTGGTTAGACCAAATTGATGGAAATCAATGTGAACAGCCCAAATGATTCTGGCTGAAATTGGGCATTTTAAATAAAAATGAAAGATACAAACTAAACTACAAAGGGGTTGTTATGATAGTGAAGCAGAAATAGAGGGAAAAAAGTGACTAGTACTGAAATGGAAAGCGTATGGTATGGTAAATAGAATACCCATAACGACGATAGCGCTCTCCGGTGCTGAGATCTTCGGGGTCAAAGTAGCTGGGAGAAGTCTCCATATCAACCTCCATCGCTGCAAATATTGGTTGTGGAAATCCTTAAAACCCTAAATCACTTCCATTTTGTGTCCAGTCTGGCTTCAACCGAAGATAGAGAAATTCAAAGGGTTTATGGTTTAGAGAGAGATAAAACCAGAGGGAAGCGAGACTGGAGTAGGATCTGAGGAGGAAAAATTGGCTAACCCATGTTACAATAATGATATGTTGTAACCCACCAATCAAATAATAGACTGGCTGGCATCCTTATCACCAAACAGCCTTTGGGGGGAATCCGGATCCTCGGCCGCCCTACCAGCAGCCCCAAAAGCAGCGTCGTTTTGGGGGTTTTTTTTTCTTCTTCTTCGTTCATCCTTTCTCTCTCTTCGAACAGAAACCAGAGGGGAGGGGAGAGGGAGAAGAGGGAGGAAGGAGGCTGCGAGCTCGCCGTCGCAGCTCGTCGCCTCGCCGCCGACCGTCACAGCCGTCCGATCGTCGCCCGATCCAGCTCGTCGCAGCAGCTGTACCGCCGTCGCCTCTGCCTCCGGCACCTCCGCCTCCTCCCCCACTGGTTATGGCCCCCTCCAGTCCGGCCCTTTCCTTCCTCCTCCTCCTCCTCCTTCCTCCTCCTCCTCCTCCTTCCTCCTTCCTCCTTCCTCCTTCCTCCCTCCCTCTTCCTCTCCTTCCTCCCTCTCTTCCTCTGCATTTTTTTTTTTTTTTTGAAAATTTGCCCCCAAAATGACGTCGTTTTGGGGGGCTGCCGAGTAGGGCGGCCGAGAATCCGAACTCCTTTGGGGGTGTTTAGGAAGAGTTTTTTTTAGCTTTTTTGGCTAAAATAGCATTAAAAGATAAAATATGTTAAAATAATTAATAAGACAAAATGTCATATCAAATCCATAATTATTTTATTTTTTCTCTCACAAATATTACATTTAACTACAAAAAAATTTAATTATCTTCCCCAACATAAAAATTTTAGCCTCCTAAAATAGCCAAAAACTAAAACAGCCTACTAAAATAGTAACTTCCCAAACATCCACTTTGTTTTCCGTTTCCGTTTGTAGTTCTTCAATTTTTTTAACAGAAGTGATAGAGACTTTTTTTTTTTTTCTTGACCTCACAATCCCAACAGACACATATTAGTAAGTGATAAGAGGAAAAAAAACAAAAAGTAAAAAATAAAAAGTTGGTCAATCCCAATACATTAGGGGTGGTGGGGTCAAAGAAAAGGGAATCTCAACCTTTTTCCTTTTTTTAAATTAATCCACACTTTTTTTCTCACATTTGTTTAGTTGAGGCTCTCATACCATAAATCCAAATTTAAATTCTTTTTACCTAAAAGTCTATGCATGAAAATAGTTGGATAATTCTATTTTCACACACCATTTACACTTTGTACATATCATTTCTTAATTCACACATTTATTAATTTAGTTACATTTGTTTTTCTCATTCCACATATCAAATGTTCTAAATATATCCCTAACTCATAATTTAAACACACAAAACACTTTTATACACATTACAACAATAATTCCGACATATCCAACAATCCGCCAACACATTTTCAGCAGTTCTTTAGAGCCAATCAACAATGAAATGATGAAAAGATTGATGGAAGTTGATGAAATCTTTTTTTTTTTTTTTTTGGTTCGCGATCAACAATGATAGTAAGTTTTCATCGCAATCAAAAAAATCTTAAAACAAATCATATGAAAAGTTTTCATCATTGATTTTTTTTTTTTTTTTTCGCAATCCTATGAAAGTTGAATTTACAATATAATAGCAATTCTTTTGCTCCCAAAAAAAAAAAAAAAAAAACACTTCCACACATAAAAGATCACAGATTGCATTGGTTGTAAAGTCATATTCTTCTCTAAATTTAAACTTATATGATTTTATGTAAATCTTTTATCACACAAGTCAAGAATGACGGGAGTAAAATAGAGTGCTGAGAGGGTAATTTATACAGATAAATTGGGCCAGTCTAAGTAATGAGCCGGTATGGGCCAAAGTACGAAAGGGAGAGTAAAAGGGGCCTCAATCAGTTAGACCGGTCTCTGAATATCTTGAAATTGGACCGGCCCATAGAGCATATACGGTATCTCGGTCCGGGAAGGCGCAACAGTTAGTTCGGCTGCCGGGTTGCGCTGCTATGAATTAGTCCGGTCGAGGCATGATGAAGCTAGCTCAACCTCGGCATGCGAGGCCGAGGTAGGGACAGGGGCAGGTGAAGCCGAGCTATAGGTGAGCTCGATCATACAGCCAATCTGGCAAGGTAGTGTTACTTCGGTTGTGTGACATCTTGCCGAAGTAAAACCAACTCACTTGGTTTAAGCAGTGAGGGGGGTGTTAGAGGATAAGCATTATCCTTCAGGAGTATGAATCCTAGAAGGACTTTACGTGGAGGAGTAGAAGTCCTACTAGGATTGTGTCACGCGGAACCTATAAAAAGCTCACTAATATCACCTATGGGGAGGTAACACAACTTTGATTCCTGAGTACATAGAGCTTTTGCCTATTCGTTTTGTTTGCTGACTTAGGCATCGGAAAGGTTTCCGGCACACACCCGCCGGCTAGCTCACATTTGTATTTTCAAGTGGTAGAACGACGACGTACGGAGGAACGTAGATTTGATCAACAGGATTATACGAGAAGGTGTATTTCTTTCCCGTACAATTGGCGCCGTCTGTGGGAATTCAGACAAGAACAAAACCTCTTGATCAAACTTTTCCTCTTAAGAATCAATGGCGCACAACGAAGAGTTGCCACAGTCCGCCATCGACGAACTAACACCAGAGGGAGGTGCGAGGCACGAAGGTTTACCTTTGATCCCTCCCATGGCAGACTTGGAGCCACGACAGAATCCCAGGAGGGATACAAGGGGGAGAAGACGGACGAACAGCCCCCATCACTCTCATTCACAGAGCCCAGAGAGACAAAGGCAGAGGATTGACCCTCAAGCCTTAGAAGATCGCGTCAAGGAGCAAGACGAATTGATACGACGGATGGCGGCGGATATGGAATCTCTAAAGCGCCAGATGAAGGGAAAAGAAGTGGCGACAGGAGAGGGGCGCACAGACAAGACGCCCCCTCGTCACTCGGAAGGTCGTGGTAGGAACACCACACCCTCGCAAGCAGAGAGTAAAAGCCTCAGGACAGGCGATACTCAATCCAGGTCTTCCAGAACTCGTCACTCCAGGTCTGAGAGGACGAGATCTGAGAGGTCCTACACGGAAGGGAGCACTTATTGGCCTTCACATACGCACCAAACAAGATCCAGACAGACGGAATTGTCCAGATCATCTGACTTATGGACTGTGCTCGAAGAGAAGGCATGATGGAGGAAAGACGCCAGGGCACGCGATCCGCATAGAGTTTCTGCCTTACAGCGGTTGGCTCCTCGGACGCATGGAAGCGTTGAGGTTGGAATGCCAATACCGCGCCCTGCCTACGAACCGACGGACAAAGCATTAGCAAGGCTGCAGACTTCGCCGTTTGTTCCAGCAATTGAGAACGCGCCTCTACCATCAGGCTTCCTACAACCCAAATTCACTACATATGAAGGGAAGACGGACCCCTACTCACACTTGAGCCATTTTCGCTAGGTCATGGCTGTATACTGGCGAAACGAGGCTTTGATGTGCATCCTCTTCCCATCAAGCCTTGGCGACCTAGGCTTGACTTGGTTTGAAAAACTTCCAGAAGGCAGCATAGCCTCCTGGACACAATTGGCGGAAGCATTTGTAACAAGGTTCCGAACAAACACTAAAACCCCGGTGGAGATCAACCAGTTACTTTCCATCGACATGGGCGACAAGGAAACCTTACGATCCTACAACAGTCGTTACTGAGAGACATTCAACCAGATTGGGGATTGTCCCACCAATCTAGCCATTGCACAGTACAAAAAAGGACTTCCAGTCAGAAACAGACTAAGGGACTCGATCACCATGACGCCACCTCTCACCATGCAGGCCCTGATGGAAAGAGTGCACCAGCATATCAGGGTGGAAGAGGATGGCGCCCGTGCCAAAACAAAGTCTAGCACGGCCGTAACGCCAGAGAAAAAGGCCTCAGCAAAGGTCAATGCGGTAAACCGTCCAAGCAGAAACGGGCGAGGCAGGCAAGACAACGAAGAAGACCAGGATAAGAGATGGCTGAGAGTCCGCACTGCCATAACCACGGTCTTCAAGAAACCGATCTACCGAATTCTGAGTGAAATAAGAGACAAGCCTTTCGTCAGATGGCCAGCCAAACTAAGGGAAGCACAGAAGGACTATGACGAAAGATCACGGTGCACCTTCCACAAAGAAAAGGGGCACCGCACTGAAAATTGCACGCCGTTGAGACAGCACCTGGAAGAGTTGGTGGCGGCAGGTCACTTGGATAAATATATTGAAGGAGGGGCGCAACCAGCCCCCCAGGACCATAATAACCCCAACGGAATGCCGATCGACGCCCCACCTCAAGGCATTATCAACGTGATACATGGAGTCTTTGAACCTGAGCGTATATGCGAGCTCAGAGGATCAATCAAAAAGGCTGAGCACTTAAGAGAGGTGCTAAGTGCCCAACCTGCAGTCAAGAAGGGGAAGACAGAGGCCACAAACGTCATGTCTTTTTCGGATAAAGACTTGGCAAAGATATATTGCCCTCACAATGATGCCCTGATCGTCACTCTCCGAGTCAAGGATTTTGACGTCAAGCGGATTCTGATTGACCAGGGTAGTTCGTGTGAAATCATGTACTACGAAACATTTAAACAATTGAAATTGCAAGATAAAGACTTGGCCCCTGCCGTATCTCCCCTGATTGGATTCAACTCCATGCCAGAATGGCCCGTCGGCAAAATAATCCTCCCAGTTAGAGCAGGGAGTGTGACGAAACAAGTGGAGTTCTGGGTGTTGAAGGTCCCCTCCACTTACAACATCATCTTGGGCAAAACATGGCTGCACGCCATACTCTCGGTGGCGTCATCCTACCACCAAGTAATGCGGTTCCCCAACGACACCGGAGTAATAGAAGAAGTCTATGGAGATCATATCATGTCGAAGCAGTGCTTTGTCACGGTGAATGGCAGCCGCGCTGCCAAAGGATACGTTCATTCGGTGGAAGAACCTGAGAGTAATGAACTGTTCGCAGATGTTGGCAAAGCGGCTAGCCAAAAAGCGGTGGAAGACTTGGTAGAGGTAAGAATAGATGAAAGGAACCCGGATAAGTTCTTTTTGCTCGGTTCGTCGTTGTCCAGCACCGAGAGGTTAGAGGTCTTGGAATTTTTGACCTCTAACATCGAAATGTTCGCCTGGACACCATACGACATGCCAGGCATTGATCCCCACTTCATCTGTCACCAACTCAATGTCCACCCATCCGCTAGACCAATCATTCAGTGAACTCGCAGATCGGCACTCCACCACGCCGAGATAGTGGCGGAAGAAGTAGGAAACCTGCTGGAGGCAGGAGCAATTAGAGAGGTGCACTACCCAAGATGGATCTCCAACACAGTCGTAGTGCCAAAGAAGAATGGCAAGTGGCGTGTCTGCGTCGACTACAAAACAGTCAACAAGGCATGCCCAAAAGACAGCTTTCCCCTACCACGGATAGATCAACTAGTAGACCTAACGGCAGGGCACAACCGACTTAGCTTTCTGGATGCATACAGAGGCTACCACCAAATCGCCATGCATGAACTAGACCAGGAGGTCACATCCTTCACAACTCCAAGAGGACTATACTACTACAAGGTCATGCCCTTTGGCCTAAAGAACGCAGGGGCGACATTCCAGAGAATGGTCACCAAGATGTTTGAGCCATTGTTAGGCAGAACAATGGAGGCTTACATCGACGATATGGTGGTCAAGAGCAAGGATGCGAATGACCATCTCAAGGACCTAGGTGAGATGTTTGAGATCCTAAAGAAGCATAAGTTACGCCTCAACGCGTCGAAGTGTGCATTCGGAGTAGGATCTGGCAAATTCCTAGGCTTCCTGGTGACCAACCGGGGTATAAAGGCAGACCCCTCCCAGATCAAGGCAATTCAGGATCTGGAGAGACCAAACTCAGTAAAAGAAGTACAGCATCTCACCGGCATGGCCGCTGCGCTCAATCGGTTTATAAGCCGGTCGTCAGACAGACTACGACCATTCTTCCATGCACTAAAGGCCAAGTTTGAGTGGGACGACGAAAGCGACCGAGCTTTGGAAAGCTTGAAGGAATACATGTCTTCTCCACCACTACTTGTAACCCCAATTCCTGGAGAAGAACTCTTCTTGTACCTGGCAATCTCACAGCACGCAATTAGTGCAGTATTAGTCCGTGTAGAAGGAGTCCAACATCTGCCCATCTTTTATGTCAGCAAGACATTGCTGGGCGCCGAAACGAGATACTTACCACTGGAAAAACTGGCATTGGCCTTGATGATGGCCTCAAGAAAGTTGTCGCACTACTTTCACGCCCACACTATAGTTGTCCTCACAGCCTTCCCATTAAAAGCTCTGTTTAAGAGGGCTAACTTCTCTGGGCGAATCCTGAAGTGGGCAGTTGAGCTGGGGCAATACGACATCAAGTTCCAACCCAGAACCGCAATAAAAGCACAAGCCTTGGCAGACTTTGTCGCGGAATTCACCCCAGGAAGTCATCATATCTGCCCAGTCGACCTGACTGAAACAACCGAACTAGGGATGGAAGTTGACGTCGGAATAACGCAACCCCTGGTACTGGTTACTCAGTCAAGTCCCAAGGCAAACCAGAGTAAAGCAAGGAAGGAAGAAGCGAATCATGCTACACCAAGTCAAGACTCACCAACAAAACAAGACTTGGTACAACCAGATGGCGAGGGGCAGGCAGTAGGCATTAACCATGAAGGAAAAGACTCCAGCAGCATGGAAGACCCCAAGGCATCATCTGATCCCTCCACTTGCTGGAAGTTGTTCGTCGGAGAGATATGGAAGCTCTTCGTGGATGGAGCATCCAACCGGCATGGAGCAGGACTCGGCATAGTCCTCATCTCTCCAGACGGCCTAGTAGTGGAGCAGGCAGTCAACCTTGGCTTCCCAGCATCAAACAACGAAGCGGAGTATGAAGCGCTTCTTGCAGGTCTGAAATCAGCATTTTACATGAAGGCCACCGAACTAATGGTTTACAACGACTCACTGCTGGTGGTGAACCAAATTTCAGGCGACTATGAGGCAAAGGATGACAGAATGGCTAAGTACCAAGAGCTGATCAGAACAGAGATCAAGAAGTTTGAAGTGGTGAGAATAGAACAGATCGGCAGGGAGGAAAACAGCAAAGCAGACGAACTAGCAGGCTTCGCCTCAATGGCAGATACCTCCATCCCTTATCCACTACTGATCGACTACCTGCCTAGACCAAGCATTGAAGACCCAGAAGCAGAAGAGGTATGTTGCGCCGATCTAGGCCCTTCTTGGATGGATCCCATCATATTATTCTTGAAAGATGGCACATTACCGGAAGAAAAGAAAGAGGCCAATAGAATAAGAGCGAAGTCGCTGTGATTTTGGCTCTCCCCATCTTTGGCATTGTACAAAAAATCATTCTCAGGACCCTACCTAAAGTGCGTCCACCCTAGCAAAGTAGAAGCATTCCTGTTCGAAATACACGAGGGCGTATGCGGAAGCCATCAGGGAGGAAGATCACTAGCATACAGAGCAATCTCACAAGGATACTGGTAGCCATATATACAAGCAGACTCAGAAAAATATGTCAAAAAATACGAAAAGTGTCAAAAGTTTGCGCACCAAATACACCAACCTGCCAGAGAACTTTTACCTCTCACTAGCCCATGGCCCTTCGCAATGTGGGGCTTAGACATAGTAGGGCCACTTCCAACAACACCAGCCAACAGGAAGTTCTTTCTTGCGGCAACCGACTACTTCATAAAATGGGTAGAAGCAGAAGCCTTGGCGTCAATCAAGGAAAAAGATGTGAAGAAGTTTGTTTGGCAGAACATCATCACTCGATTTGGCGTACCAAAAGCACTGATCTCTGACAACAGCACTCAATTCGACGGCAGAATTTTTAGAGGCTTTTGTGAAGAGTACAAGATAGAGTTCTACAATTCTACACCGGCATATCCCCAAGCAAATAGTCAGGCAGAAGCATCAAACAAGGTCGTCTTGGATGGATTGAAGAAAAGGTTAGAAAAAGCAAAAGGCAAGTGGGCGGAAGAACTTCCTCATGTTTTATGGGCTTACCGCACCACGCCTCGACGATCAACAGGAGAAACACCATTCTGCTTAGCCTATGGCATGGAAGCAGTCATCCCATTAGAAGTTGGCCTCCCCACAATTCGGAGCGAAAACTTCGATCCAAACTTAAATGGCGAAGCCATAACATTGGAGCTTGACCTTGCGGAAGAAAGAAGAGACAGAGCATTGGTTCACATCGCCTCCTACCAACAAGAATTGTCCAGAAAATATAACAAGACCGTTCATCCAAGGCAATTCAAGATCAGGGATTGGGTACTGCGCAAAGTGATGGGTAACACCTTGGTTCCAGGAGATGGAAAGTTGGGGCCTAATTGGGAAGGACCTTACAAAATGGTTGGATTAGCAGGAAAAGGGGCATACCACTTGGAAGATAAGGACGGCAAAGCAATTCCCAGGCCGTGGAACACTGCCAATCTCAAGTTATTTTATTTTTAGTTTCTTTTCTTTTTCTTTCAGTATGTGTAATTTTTACCTTGTCAATAAAACAAATCGATTCTTTTCAGCATAATTGTTTTCAGTAGAAGGTAACTTTAGTGAGTTAGGAGCATTGTAAACATAGTTGGCCGGAATAACCAACTATGAACCTTCCTAAGCCCAGGATAAGGATCCAGGCTGCAGGACGTCTGGTCGGAATAACCAAACACTTTATTCTAAGTTGGCTGGAAAAAACAACTTGGAGGTTGGCTGGATTAAACCAACTCTTAGTACTCTTCAGCCGAAGTAAGTTTAAGGCTGAAGAGTGGTTGGCTGGATTAAACCAACTCTTAGTACTCTTCAGCCGAAGTAAGTTTATGGCTGAAGAGTGGTTGGCTGGATTAAACCAACTCTTAGTACTCTTCAGCCAAAGTAAGTTTATGGCTGAAGAGTGGTTGGCTGGATTAAACCAACTCTTAGTACTCTTCAGCCGAAGTAATTATATCGGCCAAAGAGTGGTTGGCTAGTAAGATTGACCAACTGAAACCAAAATACGATATCTCGACCGAAAATATTGCAAGAGAGCATACTCAAAAGCAAACCGAAATAACAGTTGGAGCAGTAGAAATTGAAAATTCATTACAAAGTACAAGCATACAAGACAAAACCGGAGTAAGAGCTGAGCACAACAAAAGATTTTTCATTCATCAAAATGAAAAGAGAGTACAAATAAAGGGCCGCAGCCCGGTTACAAGACTGAAACTAAAGAAAGAGAAAATGAAAATCAGTTGAAGAGATCATCAATTCCAACTTCAAAATCAACATCAGCATCTGATCGAAGTCCGGTTTGATGTGGGAGCTCGGTCTCAACTTGAACGGCGGTATCAACTGGCAGCACGGTGTCAGTCGGCAGCTCATTAGTTAGGTCTTCAACTACAGGCTCTAACCGAGCTGATTGATCGGTGGCTTGCTCGTTGATGCCGGAGTGTCAGTTGGCTTATCTTCATCTTCGTCATCGTCATCAGATGCTTCAAGAAATTGCTTTTGAAGATCGGCAGCGTACTGCGCCAGTGAAGCCGGAATGAAATACTGAGGAGCATTGTAGACCTCAGTTTTAGGCCCACTACCGAGCTGCTCCACCGCACTTCTCCAGCCGCACTTGAAGAAAAGATCCTTTGCGGCTTCGCACTGCTGGGTATAAGCATCCTCTGCCTTCTTGAAGCCTTGCTTTTCGGCTCCTTTTATGCTCTCCTTCAGCTGGGTTATCTCGGTATTTTTCTTCTTTTCTATCTTCGCCAGCTCGCGCAAATACTTATCCTTCAGCTCAATGGCAACCCTTTGCTTTTCCGCGTCGGCCGAACTAACCAGTCCGGTCAGTCGGCCGTTCTCAGAACGTAGCTCGGCCAATTGCTTTCTGGCCTCCTCTAGCTCGGCCGTTTTTGCTTCGGCTTCTCTCATGGCCTCCCTTGTATTTCTCCTGAGCTCCAACACTTTCCTATGTGTAATATTGTTTTTCTGAATGGCCTGCAAAAGAATAGTAATCTTCTTCTTAGCCGAGCTGAAAGTTGGAAATATTAGAAAGATCAAAAGAGGGCAGTGCTACTTACTAGGATCATGGACTTTGTTGAAGACCGGATGGCCTTTAGCTCGGTGTTTAGCTGCTTTTGGTGGTGCTCCATATCTTTGGGAAGACAAACACTCTTGGCTAGATTGAAAGCCATCAAGTGATCCTTTTCGGCAACCACCGAATCAGATTCCAGTATATCTCGGCTCTGGAAGGTAAAGTTGGGAACCCATTTGGAGGGGGCAGCTCGGTCAGAGTGCTCCGGTTGAGCATTTCGTTGAGGGCTTGGAGCAGGGCTTAGTGGCAGAATGGTCTCGTCCTCATCAGCAAGTCGTTGCTCGGTTCGGCTAGTCCGGGCACGCTTGCCTGGACGTGATGAGGATGGCTGTTGGGATGGAAGAGCAACCACGGTTCCAGTGCTCTGAACGGTTGGTGGTACATCGGCTGGGTTTATGGAATGGAAATATTTATTAGGTTAGCACCAAACAGTTACTAGATCAGCATCCAACATGGCTCAAAATAACATAAGCACATCAAAAATTTAAAGATTTTGTAATATGTAAAATAAAAATTTAACTAGAGGATAGAAAAGTTGACTCAAAATGAACTTCAAAGATTTGAGATCAAAATCAAATTTCATTTCTACAGAAGATCATAAGCATCAAGAAATTTGAAAAGTTTCCATGCCAGTTTTAGCAAGTAATTAAATGTCTATCCCAGAAACAACAAAAAACCAAGTAGCATTGCACTATTTCATCATCATGCAATCCTAACTGGATATATACCATAATGTATGACACAAACAGAAAAACTCCACATATATATATATATATTTAAAAGGGGTGAACTTGGATTTACACATAAACACAAAAACATAGTGGCATCACATATACAGAAGCATAATCAAATAAACTCCAAAAGATTAACGCACTTGATGAATTGCCCTCTTTGATGTCAATGAATCCACAATAATTAAAGTTCAATTTTTATTTTTATTTTTATTTTTAAATGATTCACACCACTCAACTCCAAAATTGATAAACATCAATTAGATTCAATAAAACATCTTGTGATCTACACCGACAGAAACTGGCATAGGTTGGACGAATAAATGCAACTTAAACACATCCTTCGAACCTGGTCAAAATCTATAACCATTGACGCAAGAGACCAATCCATATGCAAAAACAGTGAGAAAATTGTCATTTTAATTGAGAAATTTTACTTCAAGCACCTTGGAGAGCAAAATCAAGTAGAGAAGCAAATAAAGTAAAAGTTGTACCTCCACCATCTGACAATGCAGCATCCTCATGCTTGCAAGATTTTAATGAATAACTTCCAGGTCGACGTATCGAATCAGCAGCAACATCTGCCTCAGATACACCACAACTGCCAGCCAATGATTTTCTCCACAAAGCAGATTGTGTCTTTGAAGGTGTTCCTTCTAATTGATCAGCATCAAAGCTCTCAACCTCTTGTTTGATATCTTCAAGAAAAAGTGCAGCGTTTGGCCGCCTTTCAATGCTCTGCCCATCATACAAAATCCTGGTTCCACTGAAAGAAACTGAACTGCCATGACTGGAAGTTGAGTGCCTTTTCCTACAGATTGCATAATCATTTAGTGCAGGTATGCACAAGCGAAATATAGTAAATTCTGTAATTCGTTAAAGCAATGTTGGTAAAAACGCACTTAAAGTGCAATAACAGAAGAGCATTTGGTAGATAAAATGAAGCATATTTACAACACTGCACTAAAAACATTCTATTTCATAAGCTTAAATCGAGCTTTTTTTTATATTTTAACGTATATAATTTATTAGCTCTACCTTTAGATTACAATGATGATGGTCGTATGCTTAATGAAAATGATCATTATATACTTAAGGATTGTATTGCATTGCTTATGTTAGGCATGGACCACTAGTGTTTTTTGATTTTGACTTTTAGATATATTTTATTCAACCATATACTTCATTTTGATCATGACTATCAAGTATCATGATTGTGAATATTTGGTAAAGCAGATGAAAAATTACATAAAAAGATTTGTTTAAATGGTATATGATTAATTAGTTGGTCACTTTGTTATATTATCCACCAATAATTGTTTTCAAATTTAAAGATATTGGCAAGTGACGCAAAGTATAAGAAGCTCAAGGAAGCATAAATTCAAAAAACGACAATATTTGAAAGTTGGCATGATTTCAAAGAAAAACCAATAGGAACCATATATAATCATGTCCCAATAATATATAATCAAGCCTACATGTACGCATCTCATTAAAACACTCAAGTAAATAATGAATTTTTGCAGTGGTTGTAAAATATGAAATATAACTAAAGTGCAATGGCTAACCCAATTCGGTGTTGGTTACAAACAGTCTGCAATTATATGGGTGTAACTCCACTAGCAGATGTATACATGGTATTTGTATATAAAAGTGGTTAGACCAAATTGATGGAAATCAATGTGAACAACCCAAATGATTCTGGCTGAAATTGGGCATTTTAAATAAAAATGAAAGATACAAACTAAACTACAAAGGGGTTGTTATGATAGTGAAGCAGAAATTGAGGGGAAAAAGTGACTAGTACTGCAATGGAAAGCGTATGGTATGGTAAATAGAATACCCATAACGACGATAGCGCTCTCTGGTGCTGAGATCTTCGGGGTCAAAGTAGCTGGGAGAAGTCTCCTTATCAACCTCCATCGCTGCAAATATTGGTTGTGGAAATCCTTAAAACCCTAAATCACTTCCATTTTGTGTCCAGTCTGGCTTCGACCGAAGATAGAGAAATTCAAAGGGTTTATGGTTTAAAGAGAGATAAAACCAGAGGGAAGCGAGACTGGAGTAGGATCTGAGGAGGAAAAATTGGCTAACCCATGTCACAGTAATGATATGGTGTAACCCACCAATCAAATAATAGACTGGCTGGCATCCTTATCACCAAACAGCCTTTGGGGTGTTTGGGAATAGTTTTTTTTAGCTTTTTTTTGGCTAAAATAATATTAAAAAATAAAATATGTTAAAATAATTAATAAGGTAAAATGTCATATCAAATCTATAATTATTTTATTTTTTCTCTCACAAATATCACATTTAATTACAAAAAAATTCAATTATTTTCCCCAACATAAAAATTTTAGCCTTCTAAAATAGCTAAAAACTAAAATAGCCTACTAAAATAGTAACTTCCCAAACACCCACTTTGTTTTCGTTTCCGTTTGTAGTTCTTCAATTTTTGTAACATAAGTGATAGAGACTTTTTTTTTTTTTTTCTTGACCTCACAATCTCAACAGACACATATTAGTAAGTGATAAGAGGAAAAAAAACAAAAAAACAAAAAGTAAAAAATAAAAAGTTGGTCAATCCCAATACATTAGGGGTGGTGGGGTCAAAGAAAAGGGAATCTCAACCTTTTTCCTTTTTTTAAATTAATCCACACTTTTTTTTCTCACATTTGTTTAGTTGAGGCTCTCATATCATAAATTCAAATTTAAATTCTTTTTACCTAAAAGTCTATGCATGAAAATAGTTGGATAATTCTATTTTCACACATCATTTACACTTTGTACATATCATTTCTTAATTCACATATTTATTAATTTAGTTACATTTGTTTTTTTCATTCCACATATCAAATGTTCTAAATATATCCCTAACTCATAATTTAAACAGACAAAACACTTTTATACACATCACAACAGTAATTCCAACATATCCAACAATCCGCCAACACATTTTCAGCAGTTCTTTAGAGCCAATCAACAATGAAATGATGAAAAGATTGATGGAAGTTGATAAAATCTTTTTTTTTTTTTTTTTTTTGGTTCGCGATCAACAATGATAGTAAGTTTTCATCGCAATCAAAAAAATCTTAAAACAAATCATATGAAAAGTTTTCATCATTGATTTTTTTTTTCGCAATCCTATGTACAATATAATAGCAATTCTTTTGCTCCCAAAAAAAAAAAAAAAAAAACACTTCCACACATAAAAGATCACAGATTGCATTGGTTGTAAAGTCATATTCTTCTCTAAATTTAAACTTATATGATTTTATGTAAATCTTTTATCACACAAGTCAAGAATGACGGGAGTAAAATAGAGTGCAATAATAATGAGAGTGAAAAACAATAGAAAAACAATATAGGCCCTAGTGTGACTTTTTTTTTTTCAAAAGATGTGCACTGAGAATTTTTATTCCCAAAGATGTGTACAGAAAAAATTTAGTTTTAAGATTTGTTGTGTATTGATATCTATAGTGGTCATTTTGTTTAATGATAAAATTGTAATAAATATTTAATTCATTAAGTGAGTGCACAGAGAGTAAATAATGTATGGAAATAGAATTACCCAAAATATTATCATCATAAGGATATATATTTGCAAAATGATCAATCTGTCTATATATTGAGTTTCACGCCTATCAGTTCTTGTATAATCAAACCCACACTATCTCTCTAAATCACCCTTCTCTCTCTTTCTCTCTAAAGAAAAATGTTTGAGGGCCCGAAATCACAGCTCGAATTTGGCTCAAAAAGCAAAACGACGTCGTTTTGCGTTTCGAATTTTTTTCTTTTTCTTTTTCTTTTCTTTCTTTCTTTCTTTTCTTCTTCGTCTTCTTCGTTTGAACACAGGCGAGAGCGAAACAGAGGCGAGAGGCGAGAGAGAGAGAGTCGTCGTCGTCGTCGCAGCTCGTCGGCCAATCGTCGCTCGCAGCCCCGCTTCCACCTCTACCTCCACCCACCTCCGCCTCTACCTCTGTCTCCGCCTCCAACCCCATCTTTATGGCCCCCTCCAATTCTGCTTCTCCTTCTTCTCCTCCTTCCTCCTTCTCTTCTTCTTCCTCCTTCTTCCTCATTCGCCTCTGTTTTGAGCCAAATTCGAGCCCCGATTTTCGGGCTCTGTACC
Source organism: Camellia lanceoleosa (assembly GCA_025200525.1). Classification (NCBI taxonomy): domain Eukaryota; kingdom Viridiplantae; phylum Streptophyta; class Magnoliopsida; order Ericales; family Theaceae; genus Camellia; species Camellia lanceoleosa. The sequence continues at coordinate 45,374,878 of CM045760.1, forward strand.
GGGGTTGCTCTCTAAATCACCCCTTCCATTTCTCTCTTCTCTCATTTCCGGTTCTTTCTCCTCCAATGTTGAGTCAACCCTCCTTTGACTGTTGACTGCTGCAACTCTACCCTCTTGAAGAGCGTCTCTGCTCTCTCCCTCTCCGACAGAGACTTCACGACCGGCGTAGACAAGACACCATTAAGAGATCTCCACCCTCTTGCAAGAAAGCAATACTTTAACGGCGGCACCGACGATGTGAAAGGTCATATCGAGATTTACCTTCGACAGTCATATTACACCATCATCGATCTTGCCACATGACGTCGTCCCAAGAAGATCTTCTCTAACCATGTCCTAATTCCCCTTTCTCCACCAAATCGTCAATCTTTTTCGTTGAATTGTCATCATCGGAGCCCCTCCTACTACCATGATCATTATAGTGTCTCCATTGGAGAGTTTGAGAGATGAGATTGCGTCCCATGAGGACTTCCATACCCATACAAAGGACTCTCTACCTCAAATCAACGTCGTCAATGGCGTCAAGACTAGATCGTCAATGGTGGTTGTACAGAGGCAGAAAGAGCCGTTGATTTGGTAAGAACTTGGATAATCTATGGTTTTAGGACAATGGCAGTGTTGAATAAGGGAAATTTAGGGTTTTTTTTTTCAATTGTCAAGCCATAATAAATTGGCTCAAGCAATTGCAGTAGATATCTATTTTCAATTGGAGAATAATTTAAAGGATAACAAGTAGAAAAAAATTTCAAACAAAATGTTGCTAGCAAATATGACAAAATCAAAAAATTCAAAACTTTTGATGATGCTAGATGCTTACAAGCCTTTTTAGAGTTTTTACCATGTAGTAGGAACTACATAATGAAGTACTTGCTTTATGATTTGTTGCTAATGTTAAAGTGCTTACATGAGTTGTGTTTGTGTAGTTTAAGGATAGATGAACTACCAGATTCCATTGGAGATCTAAGGCATCTACGGTACCTCAATGTATCTCATTCTTAGATTTGAAAGCTACCTGAGTGGGTGGTAACTCTTTACAATTTACGAGTCTTGTTCTTGAAATTTTGTGAAAACTTGAAAAGTTGCTTTTAAACATGGGAAACCTGGTGAGCCTACGCCATTTTGATATGGCTGCTGCAGATATTCGATCATTAAAAAAAATGCCGCTACGGATAGGTAAATTAACAAAGCTACAAACATTGTCAAATTCTATTGTGAGTAAAGGTAGTGGGCATAAAATAGGAGAGCTAAAAACCTTATCACACATTCGTATGGCAAGACACATATTAAAACTGGAGAATGTAAGTTCTGCTAAGAATAAAAGGGATGCCAATTTAATATCTAAGGAGAAGTTAAACGAGTTATCACTAGAATGGGATGACTCTCGTAATCCACAAAATGACAAAATTGAGAGCGGTGTGCTTGACATGATAAGGCCTCACAATTTGTCGGAACGACTTACCATCCGTGGTATGGCAATTCAAGATTATCTAATTGGGTGGAGATGCTTCATTCTTTGAAATAGTATCTATGTGATTAGAATATTATAAATATTGCACATCTTTGCAACTACTTGGACAACTACCCTCACTTAAAGACCTTTACATTGAAGAAAGGAATGAGTGTAAAAAGCGCCTCGGTTGTGAGTTTTATGGGTAACAATGTGGTGCTAAACCTTTCCCCTCTCTAGAGAGACTAAGATTTGTAAATATGCCAAAATAGGAGGATTGGTCTGCTTTGGAAATAAAGGGAGTTCATCTTTTTGGTCAACTCAGTGAGCTTTCCATCCTATCATGTACGAGACTCAAAGGAAGATTAATGATTTTCCTTGTTTAAAATCTCTTAAAATTGATGATTGTCCCGAACTTGTTAGAAGATTACCTAATGATCTTTCTTGTAGTAAATCTCTTGAGATTAGTCATTGCTCACAATTGTTGATTGATGCTTCGAGACTCGTTTTTCCATCACTTACGTCCTTGTTTATGAGTCATGTTACGCTCCCAAGCCTTCCAACACTCTTAGAGATGAATAACAGGCTTGACTTCAGTTCCTTCACCTTGGATATTAGATTTGTTACAGTTCCCGATTCATTTACTATCCAAGCGTAGCTGATGAAGTGTTACCAAATAATGCAATGTCTAATAATCTGACTTCAACAACTACTTTGGACATTTATTGGGTTGAAAGTTTGGTGTTCCTATCGACAAGGTTTACTCGAGGTTTAATGGGACTCGAGAAATTGGACATTAATAACTGTAAAGGATTTGTGATGTTGTGGAAGAATAATGTGAGACTACATCACTGTCTCCCATACCTCTCGTAGGGGTGTAAATTTGGCCCGGTCTGACCCATATCAAGCTACGCGGGCTCCTATCAAAATTAGAACCGAGCCGGGTCAACCCATGGGCAAAAAAATTAGGTCCACGCCCTAAGGGACCTTGGGCGGACCTTAGGGTGGGCCAAAGGGCCTAGACATTTTTTTTTAAAATTTTTTCTATTTTTTTACTAAAATTTTATTATTTTTCACCAAAAATGGCACTAGGCCTTAGGCGGCCCAGGTGGGCCAGGCCACAATCCAGTCGATGGATTACGGCACGGGCCGATTGGGCTGGGCTTCAAAATGATTCCCTAGGCCCAAGCCCAAGGTCCTAAACTGGGCTCGGGCCCCGGCCCACCCTGAGCCGCGAGTGGGTTTCAAACTGCCCACGGGCCACATGCCCTCTGACATTTGAAAATGTATGGATGTGACAAATTCATCTGCTTTTTTGAAGAAGAGCAAGAAAAAGAAGAATGAGAAGGTTCGAAAAAATAGCAACATGAAGGGCTTTCTTGCATGACGAGACTCGAGTATTTACACAGGCGTTTGGTTTTGTTTTGGAATTGTGATTCCAATCAAAAAAATTTAAAATTATTTTCAAAACTCACAACTAAACACACAATTCAAAAACATATCAAACTCAATTCAAAACAATTTTCAAAACTTATAACCAAACACACAATTCAAAATTCAATTCAAAACTCTTTTCAAAACTCAAAACCAAACTCTTTTCAAAACCCTATTTAAAAAAAACAAATTGAAAAAAAATATTTATTTTTTTATTTTTATTTTAAAATTAATTTTAGAATCAAGATTTGAGTGTAGAGTCGTATTTTGAGTTATAAGTTTTGAGTTGAGTTTTGAATAAAGAAAATATGTTTGGTTATGAGTTTTGAAAATAGTTTTGAATTGTATTTTGAAATTTTTTAGATTTATTTTTTAAAATATTTTAAAAAAATTATTTTATTTTTTATGGCAAATATTTTATTTTTTAAATATTTATTTATTTATTAGTATTTGATACATTTGTGTTCTGTATTTTTTTAAATATTTTAAATATTAAAAAATTTCAAAAGTTTTTATTTTATTTTATAAATATATTTTTAAATATTTTAATTTTTTTAGTTATGTGTTTAGTTACGATTTAAGTGTGGAGTTTTGAGTTATGTATAGTGTTTCTGGTTTAGATCCGACCCATTTTTGTATTTTGGACTCGGATTTTATAGTTTGGTATTGTTGGTCATGTCTTTTCCCCCTTATTCTCCCTTAATTTTGGTTATTGGATTGTAGTAGTTGTGTTTGAAATAGGTTGACTGCTTGGTTTTCAAACTTGAGTTGCTCAAATTTTTGGTCTTCTGCTCGAGCGACACTTCTTGCGCTCGAGCGGGCTTTGCAAACTCTCAGTACTTTTGCAGGCCTGCAAAACTACAGAGAGAATTTATTCTACGCTCGAGCGACGTTTCCTATGCTCGAACGGCGTTTCTTACGCTCGAACGGCGTTTCTTACGCTCGAGCGGCCAATCTTGTGCTCGAGCAATGTTCTTTGTATGCAAAACTTCATGACGTGTGTATTTTGCGCTCGAGTGTCACTTCTTGCGCTCGAACAGAACAATGTGTTTGACGCTCGAGCATCACTTCTCATGCTCGAGCGGACTGTACGTATATCAGTTCGTAAAAAGGTCATTTTATATCACTTTTTTAGATCCATTTCTCTCCAAACCTTAAAGACTCTCTCTCTAAAACTTACCATCTCTCTGCTTTTTCATTTAGATCTAGTGATTTCTCCACCCTTGTACCTTTGTTAAAAAGGTAGAGCACCTCAAGAACTACATTTTGATCCGAGTCAATCTTGGTTTCGGCGTCTTTGAAGTTTCTTCACTTCACCCTTGGTCTTCTAAACTTAAGGTAGGGATTTACTACACTCTCATATGGTTTTTAACTTAGCTATTAGTTGTTGTGTAAACAATATTGAGATTTGGGAAAAATTTTAAACAAACCTAGGGTTTTGGTTTAAAATCTCAAGAGGGGTTTTCGAATAAAAGTATTGGAAATGGTCATGGGTGTGGAAATGAAGATATGTTGTGTTAAATTGTTGATTGTGACACAAGATTTGGAATTTGAGGAAAATGGGGTTTGTCCTAAAAAGTTTCAAATAATTATTTTGTACAAATAGTAAAATTGATATTGGGGACATGAAATTGGATGGAGGGTTATATGTGTTATCTCTCACCTATGGAAATTTGGATAATTTATCTGTTTTGGGTTATTAGTGGAGGATAGTTGTGATTGTTGTAGAAATTGCATGAGGATTAGGCAAATTGAAACTAATCTCTTGTTGGTTGTTATTGAGTATGACTGTGCTCTAATACATTGTATATGTATGATATTTGAGAGGAGAAAGGGGATGTATTCTATATGTGGAAGAAAAAAGTGGATGGACTTCATTGAATTAATTTGGCCTGTGTATCCTAGGTGCAAGTTCCGAAAACTATACATATACATGGGTGTCAATTCCTGCAGACGAAATTTTTGTAAAATGGCAAATTGAAATGTTGTGTATTGATTATGTATGTTTGAGAACCACTGAGTTGTAGTCTCAGCTGGGTTGACTAGATAAAAATGAACATGACTCAGGAATTGAGGTGAAATGAATTGACATGAATAAAATTGAGATAAAATGGATTAAGATATAAAATTTGGCATATTATGATCATGTAAGATGTGATTGATTGTATAACGGGCATCGTTCATGCACTCCATTCTTATACCTTTGTTAAGACTTATATATTGTATTAGATTGTTTCTACTGGGATTTGGCTTATTCTATTGGGGAAAACCATTTTCAGGTGTTGGTGACATCCTCCGCCAAGACAGTAGCTTAGAGAGACTTGAAGCAAGAGCTCATTCTTGTTGTATTTAATTTGTATAGCCAATTGCTTAAACTGTATTGAGCTAGAATCATTTTGTTGTAACCAATGAATGACTTGGAAAGATGTAAGCCGTTAAGACATTTAAATATCTGTTCAACGTTCACCTTTTGATTACTAGTGATACATGCTATAGTAGATTCAGGAGAGGACACTTATGAATATATATTGCATGTATCACCTTTTGTATATTAACTCTGATAAATGAAAGTATGTCATTTTTATTCAATTTTCGCAAATAAAATGGGTTTTTAACATTTATTTTAGGGCATTACAACTTAGTATTAGAGCGTATCGGGTTTGAATACTTTGGGTGCGTGGGAAGTGGTTCTTACCACAATGGGTCTATCTCGCTTGACAGAGATGTTTATATGTTTGTAATGCTATGTGATGACATGTTTATGTGATTATATAGGTATGTGATTTAATTTCTAGGATGTTGATCGAGTCTACGGGTTTCTAGGAGTCTTATTAGAAAGTGTCACGACCCAAACCCGCTCCTTTAAGTTTAGCGTCGTAACCGACCAATAATCCTTGGATTACCAAAGGCCTCTAAACAGATAAATAGAATTAAGGGGTTAGCGGAAGCAAATACATATAATATAATTGTCCAATGAGCTGTGCAGACTTATATGATACAAATGTATATAACTTTATATACGTCTATCCAAAAAGCATTGAACGTTAGACCCACACACAAAAAGTCAAACAAAACGGGAATTAAATCCCACTGACAAAACTTAATCTCGTAGCCAACATCTTTTAATTTGCAAAAAGGAAATAAACTTAATCCAAAAACACTTGAGCCCACAACACTTAACATTTTGGGAACCTCCACGGGAGGCACAGTGGTTGGCTAACAGATAGAACCAACAGATGCCTCAGACTTGATCTAGCACACGTTCACCTACATATATATATATATAAACAGTGAGCTAAAGCCCAGTGAATAACATTAAGGTAAAGGGGTTAGTGAACGAATTCCGAACCTTACATAATCATAAAACAGTTCATAACATAATCATTCTCATAGCTGAACATAATAATGGTATATTCCAAAGAACACATCACATATCGTCTTCCGACTAGAGTAATCGGTTTCGAATACCGATTAAACGCATATCACCACAATGTAATGGCTAATGAGATCTCGTAATCACATATATGTCATGGACCCGCATTTACACGCCGTCCCCCATGATTTGGGACTATATATGGATGCCATAATAGATTTCAAACATAGGACATTCGTTCACATAAATAATCATCATTTCAGAAATCATAACTTATCAAATCACATTTGGAACATAATTCATATGAACATATCTTTACAATAACGTTACTCACAGTGGGCTTCTAGAAACGATTGGTCAATCCTCAGACGTTGGCCTACAAACACAGATGCACATAACAGAAACACATCTTATTATTACACTTGTTCACATGGCCGTTATGGCTTAGCTTTCTTATTCAGTTCAGTACTTAAGGCTTGTACACGTGAATTAATTCTCGGATTTATCTCGTGTTTTTCTAATTCACTTTACATATATCGTTTCTTAGCTTATGACTCTTCAATATCTCATAATTCATGTCTACATATGCTCAGAAATGAATGGAAATGAAATGTAAAACAACTTGTCAAAATGCACTGAAAATGGCCTGGTCGCTGGAGCGCAACTTTGGTCACTCGCTCGAGCGGACTGGCCTATCTAAAAAAGTACTGTTGGCATTCATTTTACACTCGAGCGGAGTGCTCATGTCTACAAAAATGCTGAGAGCTCGCATTCTTCGCTCGAGTGCAGGTTTTCTCGCTCGAGTGGACTGTGTAATTCTGGGTTTTCAAAAACAGAGTTTTGAAAACTCATGCATGGCTTGTTTTTAAAACTTGAAAACTTTTCTGAAACATGAACATGTGATTGTATACAAACTCTTTTGCTCAAAAGTCATGAATTTACCAAAATCATGCCCAAAACCTCCATGCATGTATGATATACAACTCTTTTCTTCAAGTTCCATGATGTTTAACAAGAATTAAGCTCAAAACCCCATGCATGTAGAAATTTCCTTCTCAAAACATGAAGTTAAATGATAAAATATGATGAGTTAAACATGCATGAAACAATTTCAACATAGAAGTTCAATTTCAAACCCAATATGATAAAACTCCATATATTCATGCATGTATGCAAAATTTCCTTCCAAATTCCTTCCAATGCCTCATAACTATGGAATTGACTTATAAATCTTGTTGAAATACATATGCACATACATCTCATGTTCCAAACTCAACACAAATAATAAAACTCGTGACCAAAGTGATAATTAAGCATTTATATATGCATGCATGTGAAGCTACTTCCTTTTTCTTCATCTTTTTGACACACTAAGGCCTCGTTTGGGAACAGGCTAATTTAGTAACTTTTTGGCTAATTGGCTAAAAAGGTTGGTAAGAAAAACCTGTATGTTTGGGCCAACTTTTTGGCTAATTACGAAACGACGTGCAAAAAGTAGAGAGAAAAGGGAATCTTTGACTTTTTGGTATGGGTTGTTGGCTTTTTGGCTAAAAAGGTAACTTTTTGGCTAATTGGCTATTTTAGCCTCTTGCCAAACGAGGCCTAATATGAAATACATGCAAATGATCAAGGTACCTTCATGAATTCAACAATTATACACGTTATCTACATGAATTATAGCTAAGATTCTTACCTAGAGCCTTGATCTTGCCAAATTCTTGCACAATCTTGATGAGTACTTACAATTTTGAGTTTCTTCTTCAAATTCTTCCTTTCTCTCTCTAGAATGGAGTCTCTCTCTCTCTCTAGAACGTACAATCTCAGATTTTTCCTCTTGAATCAAGTTTGTTGAGCTCAAATGAGCTTATAAGGCATATTTATATACTTGTGATGTATTAATACATTAATTAGAACATTTGGTCCATCTAAACACAACTTAATTAATCGTTCCGAATCAATTTTTAATTAAACTTACCATAATGTTCTAAAAAATCTCATTAGTCCATCCATGCGGTCAATTTCCATTTTTGACGTCATTCGGGCCATCAATTTAATATTCTAGGCGAAAATTGTAACAGATATTTTTCGACTCAGATAGATATTCTTAACTTAATCACATGGCTCATTTCACAATTAAAATTTAACACATAATTAATTACTTATAATCATAATTAGCATTTCGGGGTCGTCACAGAAAGGCACTTGATCACTGTTGTTTCTAATTGGAACTTTGGCAACGCAGCGGGACGGTCGTTATCCGGGACTGAAATTTATATGTGTTTATGTGACTACGTACTTACGTGAAGTGAATTACGGTTATCCACCGCTTTAGGACGTGAGTGAGTTAGCTTCGGCACATTTGTAAATGTGCTAATCTCTTTTGTTACCTTTATTAGGATGTTAGGACGTGGACGTGATGGTGGTAGGCGTGGTATGCCTAGCAGGCATGAGGTGCCTTTACCGGATAAAATTCCAGTACATGAAGAAGGGGTTGGTCAAACCAATGTGGCTGAACCAGCAGGTCACCTTAGCCCCGCGAAATGGTCGGAGCATTGCAGGAGTGTAGCTTGGCTTTTTGTGCTCCTTTCGGATACGACAACCCTTACAGTTCGGACTCCCGTGGTTTTGAATCTGATTTCACAAGTACAATGTGAAATAGATAAACACAAATGAGTCCAAATCCGGCAAATCTTTTGGAAAAATTGATTTTGAATCAAAAATGTCAAAAATAGACTGCTTTGCCATATTACAGAGTCGACACCTAAATATTTTTGGGAAATTTTAAAAACTCAAGACTCGTGCCAAAGGTCACTTATCCGTTATCACCAAAGTGTATCTACTCGGAAACTTAGGTACGAGAGGGGAAGTTCATGAATTGAGCACCCCACTCGCCCGATCAAAGATCGACCTCTACTAATCATGATGTGATTCTTATTTACATTATATGCTCTTATTCCGATTATTAGGCTAACTTACTATGTGATGCACACAAGTATAGACTAATTTGCAAAAATTGGAACACTTTGATTTATGTTTGTTTGAAAATTGTTTTGAATATATACCACTTGAAAAAGTGATCTCATATGTACATTTAGTCAAAATATATTAATTCAAGCAACTAGCCTTCATTCACAAGCATTCTGATAGATATATCAATTAAGCACTTAGCCTTATGGTAATCATGCTTGTTATGATAACAATCACACACATGCGATATGCTAAAACAAATAAAAGCTTACCCCAATTCTCGAGGCAAGCCAAAAGAGATAAAATAGTTAGAAAAATGCATGATCCTAACTAATAGAAAATGCCTAATGCAACACATACAAAATGCAACTAATAGGCTCGGCTACTAGCATGGCATGTGAATCAACTTGATAACATACAGTTCTAAACATGTTTTCAAAGAAGTATTTAAACGATAATGCTTGTTAGCATGATGAACCGAACTTCATGCATGCAAGACTAATGGATGCTTTATACATGAAAAATGCTAAAATAAACATGATGTACTACGCTATCCATCATAAGCATTTAAACAAAAGGGAGAAAGACGTAGGGTTGGAAGACATACACATTATTACAAGTTTGCCCTCGTGCAGGAGGGTCTGAATGAACTAACTAGCTAGCTAATTACTACGAAATTAACTAATTTATTACAAACCAAATGAAATAAATTAACTACACTAGCTAATTATTACAAATTGGAATTAAACTAATTAATTAGAACACAAATTTGAACTAATTAATTAATTACAATATGAAATCAACTAGCTAAGTAATTAATTATTTAAGAGCTATATCAACTAATTAAACTCGAGCGGGGGTTAAGGAACCATGCGTGCCAACTCGAACATCCTCCTGGAAACACTTCTATTCTGCTGCCAGGACTGTTCTGCCCACAAGAAAAGCTTTTTTTACCTCTGCTTCTTCTCTACCTTACAAGAAAACAACACTATCTGCTGACACAAAAGTGGCCGGTTGGCCAGAAGTAGTGAACGGCCGGTTACAAATAGTGGCTGGCCAACCACTAATGTAAATGTAGCCCTGCTGCAACAGAAAATGAACATAGCAGAAACAGGGTGTTTCTAGGGGATATTTATCCTCTCTGCCTCTCCCTATCATGAAATGGCTCAAAGGAGGGGTAGAATCGATTTACAAATCATCAATAATTGCAAAGTTGTTACATGATGATCTATGGCTCAATTGGACAAAAGCTCAATGAGGGAAAATAAAGGACCAACAAAACCTCCTCCATATCATGAGATTGATCAAGGGAAGTGCTTGACATTGACTCTCAAACCATTATCATCACTAACAAGTATTCACATTGCACTTGTGGAATTAGATTCAGAACTGGTGTCCGAACTGTACGGTTAGTCGTATCCAAAAGAAGCATGAAAAGCCAAGCTACAATTTCTGGCGACTCTACTGGGGAATTTAGAGAACTTGACTCGGACTTCATGATGTGAACTTTTATCTACACTTATATGTTATTTGCATTGCATTTGCATTGGTGTGCTTAAGTCACTGTGTTTGCCATTTGTTATTCCTGGACGGTTCGCCGGAGGCTTGCCTAAAAGCTTGCCAAAAGGTTGACCGGTCGTGGGCTCTGCCATGTTGGAAACACAACCCTTGGATCTAGACTACCGCTGTATCACTTGATCCACTTTTCACTTCTCGATGTTAGGTGTAAGAGGTATATTATGTAGTTTTACTGAGGTACCCCTTTTGACCACTCAGCCAAGCTACATATAGTAAAGCCATAGTGACTGTTCCAATATAGAATATGATGCTCACCCGTATGCAGGATTTTGTGAAATTGCTTGCTTGAAGTTGTGAAACCCTAGCTCACTCCAAAGCTAAGACAGGGAAACCCTAACCTCTCACAAGGGTGTTTTGAGTGCTTTTGTGCAAAATGTGAAATCTTTGGAAATGTGTGATGCAATCTTGAGAGAGTCTTAATCTTGAGCCGATTCTTTTCAAAATTGAGGGTCATATCAGAATTAGAATTTGGGTTGAAATCTAGGGGTTTGTGTTTGATAAACCAGAACCAGGGCCAAAAATTGTTCTTGCTTTACTTTGCCTGGTATACCCGGTATCTTGATCTGATGGGGTATTTTGTTTTTAATGCCAGGTTTGTTTGAGCCAGAGAAAGAGCAGTACCCAACTCAGCAAAAGCCAAGCCTAATCTAACCCGGAAAGTCTTAACCCATCAAAGTCTTAACCCATCACAGTCTATCCAATCCCAGAAAGAACCCACTCAGTAAAGGTCCGGTCCATCTGATCCCCAAAAAGCCAACTCAGAAAAAATCCATCAAATATCGAAAGACCCATTCTAAAAAGCCTAATCCAGTCAAACCCGTCTAGACTAATCCAATCCAGATACATCAATTGCAAATCGGGTTGAAATCCTTGTTAGTCAGCTCTCAGCTTACACCTATTCCTTTTCCCGATTGCTAACTCAGCAGACCCGTGATGGTATAAAGTCTAGAAAAAGTTGTGGCCATGATGATGACCCGAAACCAGGTAATTGTCATGCAGGATGAGATCAATGCTAAATTGCAATGCCCATCTGGGGCATCTATCACACATCTAGTTCTGGGCCTCCAACTGAACTTTGATCCACTTCCGCCAGCTGAAAAGTTGCAAGGTCTAGATCCTCGAGAAGGGTTGGCTCAAGCTCGAGTTTTCGAACCCCTGGTGCAGCCTAATGAAGGGCTTTTTCCTCTTGATATTAATGAGCTTAACCCAACCTCATTAAAAATTGCTAACCTTGAGAAACTATTCAAAAAGGCACAAGAACTTAACTCCATTCCCGACATTGAGGATGGATACACCGAGGCTGCCGTAAGGCTCCCGGACAGATTCAAAATGCTGCGCATTGACCGTTTCGATGGGTCTAGAGATCCTATGGTACATATCCACTTTTCTTGGACATCGTGAAACTGATGGATCTGACTAAGCCTCAGAAACTCTCTCTGTATAGAAGAACCCTGTCGGGTATAGTAGCCATTTGGTATGCCAAGTTAGAGGATAAATTGAAGCAAAGCTGAGAAGATTTGGCTGAGGCGTTTGTCAATCAGTACTCTTACAATACCCAAATTGAAATGACCACCCAAGAGCTTGAAGCAACCTACCAGAATCCTAAAGAACCTTTTTGTGGAATTTGTTGCAAGGTGGAGAGCAAAGGCAGCACAAATGACAGATTGACCTTTTGAGAGTGACCAAGTGCGAATAGTGGTGTAGAACCTTAAGCCTGATATGTTACAAAAGTTAATAGTCACTCCATTGTTCACTTTCAAAAATTTGCATAAATTAGGGATTCAAATTGAGAGTGCATTTAACAAAGGGATTATTCCTAGAACAAGCAAACCAACTAGGAGGTTGTTTTTCGAGAGTACCAATGCTAACAGTAGGACTATTCCCAAACCTACTGAAATCAATACCGTCGTCACTCCCAAAACTGCCAACCCCTTTACTAACACTAGTCCACAAATAGCCAGCCCAACTTGAGCTCAAGACAGAACTTTCACCCTGTAAGGCCCCGGTGTCCCACATTGGGAATGGAGGGGGAGTTCCTGGGCTATAAAAGTAAAAACTTGGACCCTTATATAGCATCGAGGCTTTTTCCCTAATGGTGAAATCCCTATTAGAACTCCCCAGTTAAGCGTGCTTAGGCTGGAGTAGTTCTGGGATAGGTGACCCACTGGGAAAAACAAATCCGTGCGGGCATGGCCCAAAGCGGACAATATCGATGACATGTGAAGGGTTGGGGTGTTACAAATGGTATCAGGGCCGACTCTCTGAAGAACTGAGTGTGGGCCCCTGGCGTCTCTCGGTATATGTGGGCGGGCAGACTACTGTACAGGGACATGCAACCCTAAGGGGGGTGATTGTAAGGCCCCGGTGTCCCACATCGGGAATGGAGAGGGAGTTCTTGGGCTATAAAAGTAAAAACTTGGATCCTTATATAGCATCGAGGCCTTTTCCCTAGTGGTGAAATCCCTATTAGAACTCCCCAGTTAAGCGTGCTTAGGCTGGAGTAGTTCTGGGATGAGTGACCCATTGGGAAGAACAAATCCGTGCGGGCGTGGCCCAAAGCGGACAATATCGATGACATGTGAAAGGTTGAGGTGTTACACTCCCTCCTCTATATAAGCCTATCTAGCGCACTAAAAGTCTTGATAGAAAGAGAATATCTCAAACCCCTTTATCCCCAACCTTTGCCTAACCCACTTCTTGCTAGACATAATCTCACCAAATACTGTGTGTACCATCAGCAACGCGGTCACGGTACCAATCGTTGCTACTGCCTTTGTCATGAGTTTCAAAATCTTATCGATAACCAGACAATAGCTCTACCTCAAGAACCCAATGTTACTACCAACCCCCTTCCCATTCACGACCAAGTACCTCCTCCTCACCTTAACCTCATCTATACACTACCACCTACTTTCAACCTCAGTATATACATCACCCCAGTTCATCTGCCCAAGCCAAAGGTGTTCATTGTTGAAAGTACCGATTTGTGCATGATGGATGCACCCAATCCGGTTTGGATACGCTAAGACTGCCAAATGGCCGAACCCACTACTGTTAAGATGTTGGGGATGATTGAAGACCTTCAAGGAACGGTGGCATATTTAACATTTGGGGTTTCGATCTCGTCAAAAAGCTCTCCAATCTCGAGGTGAACTGCAATTAAAAAGGGCCAACACGAAGCTATCTCAAGTCTGGGTGATGACAGATCAACAACAAATGGGCCTCATTTCGATATCGCCACCCAATCCCTTGGCCAAGCAAAAGCGTAGTAAGAACAAGGCCGGGACAAGTAGTGATCCCTATGCACATCTTCGGTGGTCTATTGAGACTTTAAAGGTCAAAGGGTTGAACAAGCAGCAAGTGCCTGAAGTTGTTACAAAGGCTGTGGATAACATTTTTGTTGCTTAGGTTGAGTGCATTTCAAATCAGGGCCAAACAATGAAAATGGATGCTTTACTAGAAACACCTATCTTAATTCCAGTCCCAAGTCTATGAACACCCGGCCAACACCCGCCAATCCATTTGCCAATGTTCCTAACCTAGTGCTCATTGCTCCCAAAAATGAACCTTCGCTCAAGTCTATATGAGCCTAACCTATGCATTGAAGGTACTGATGGAGAAAGAGTATCTCAAACCGCTCAATTCTTTACCTTTCCCCAATCCTTTCCCACCTAGACATGACCTTACACAATATTGCATATTTCATCAGCAATACGGTCATCATATTGACCATTGCTTTCACCTTCGTCATGAAATTTAAGACCTGATTAACAATAAGGTCATCACCCCACCTGAAAATCCCAAAGCTGTCAATAACCTTCTCTCTAACTGTAATAGATTGCCACGCCATAACATAAAACCCACCCACAGTTTGCCAACAACCAACCATTACCCTAGCCAACACATCGTACCCGCCAATGAGCCTAAACCCATTATATTCATTCCTGAATCTTCCGATTCTGATCTGAGCAAAAAGAACAAAATCTTTGAAGAGATAGAAAGTTTACTTGACCTTGGTGAGTTCAAGCTTGATGAAGTAGTGGGCGCTCTCGAGATGCTAGTACTGATGGTTGGAATGATGAACCTCTATCTCAGTTAGGGGAATTGTCGAAAGCATTTGAAAAGGACCTTCTGAATTAGGGGCATGGTGTGAAAAAGCAATTGTTTTGGTCAAGAAGTGTTAAGATTTGTATGCTTGAGAGGTTCTATCTCAGTTGAGAGCAAGTTTATTATAGGTTTCCTACTTGGGAGCATGGAATCGCATTTCTTAGTAAAAAACGTCATCGAATTAGGAGTCTCTTGCTACTATGGTCTGGTAAACTCAAATTGATCAGCTTGTGTCTTCAACTATATCTTCACATCAACTCTCAAAATTCTGATTTATAGCTTCTATTTTTTGCCTGTATCATCACACAACAATGTTTTTACATTCATTCATTTTCTTTTCCTTTCATATATTTCCTTTTCCTTTTCTATCTATATACCTATACTGAATGCATGAATTTCATTATGTTTTTTATTTTATCTTTACCCCGACTCTACTACAAACATGTAGTTGTGGCTTTGAATAATATATTGATTTACTTCTGTCTAGTCATGGTGAAAGCTCTCATAAGTGATGGAGGAGTAAGAGATAAATCAAGAAAATTGAGAATGAATTCCTTTCCATAGATTGCAATTGAAAAATCTCCCGACTACACACTATTAGGCAAGACTTCCATTGCCAGAAGGGAAATTTTATTTAGGCCTCGTTTGGGAACATGCTAATTTAGGCCAAGTTTGGAAAGACTAAATAAGTGCACTTTTTGACTTTTATTGTATTATGTGTAGAAAAAGTAAAGAGGAGATGTTGATTGATGTGACCCAAAAAAGATAAAAAAATGAAATAAGTGCACTTATTTTGTTTAGCCAAACTTAACCTTAGTAACTTTTTGGCTATTTGGCTAAAATATAAGCTAAAAAAAACTAGTATGTTTAGGATGACTTTTTAGCTTTTTACGAAAAGATGTGCAAAAAGTAGAGAGAAAATAGAATCTTTGACTTTTTTGTATGGATTGTTAGTTTTTTGGCTAATTTAGTAACTTTTTGACCTTTTAACTAAAAAAGAGAGTTCCCAAACGAGACCTTAATATCACGTTGTGTTTTTATACCATTCTTCATGCATGCTAGACTACATTTAATAGTTTCGAAGTCGGCTAGTCTGGTCAAAATCTATGTGGGCAATCTGTTGTAGTTGGAGGGATTTGGGCTTGATTAAAGGGAAGTTGAGAAGCCACCTACCCTATTTGAAGTATTATTTAGAATTCAAATCCAATGCAAATATTCAAAAAAAAAATATATATATATGACACTATTTGAAATTGGTATACCGCGGAGAGTTTTATGTTTATTTGTTTAAATTTACACTCTGATCTGTTTAGACTTGTCGTGAAGTGGGTAATGAAATGATTCTCTTGTCTAAGAAGAGAACAGAACAGAAGGGGAAGTTCATCTAATAGTAACAAATGGTTCTCTTGTCTTTGATATTTAACGGCATTTTCTTAAACATCACATTGTATTGACTAACACGGCACCGTTTTAACTTCAGAAGGCATTTTTAAACGCCTTGATTTCACTCTCTCTAAACCCTTGATTTCACTCTCTCTTGCTTCAAACCCCTTCGTTTCTCTCGCTTCAAACCTTCGTTTATTCGATTAATCTGCAACCCTTCTCTTCGATTCACCCCTTCGTTTATTCAATTCAAGTATTCGTAGATCGTCGATTCGCAGATCAGAATGTGCCATCTCGAGTTCGTGTTCGCAGGTCTTTCTTCATGGTAAGTGTTGATCAGTCTCATCTATATCTTCTCACATTCAAGTTCGATTGAAGATGATACTTACTAATGGAATCATTCGATTCCGGTATGTTAGGTTTCATCTACTTTATCATTCTTAGATCAGATTGATTGAAGATCTATTGATCGATTGAAGGTGATTTCGAAGTTCTACCTTCTTCAGCTCGGTGATTCAATCTCAGATTCATTCGGCGATTTTGAAATTCTCTCTCGATTTCAAAGCTCGGTGATTCAATTTCAGATTCATCCGGCGAGGAGAGTGAGCACCATCATCTACTAAGGTGAGCACCTTCCCTTCAGAAAATCTCAAGTTCTCTCTCTCTCTCTCTCTCTCTCTCTCTCATGTTCTTCCTTCCCGTCAATTCTTCTCCTAGGGTTTTCAATCAATGTTTTGAAGAAGTTTAATCTCTATTTTTTTATTGATCAGTTTGTATTGATCAATCAGTGTTTTACACTTCTCATTTATTTTTCCCCAGATCACTATAACTGATTTTTCAATCAGTATTCTTTATTTTTCACTCTCTATTTTTTTATTACCTTGTTTTAAACCCTAAATTAGCATCAACAATATTAGCCTGTTTTTTTCCTATGCTAATCTGATTTTTGGTCCCAATTCTGATGTATGCACATATTATACTTTTCTCAATGGCATTGTTGTTAGGGTTGCAAAGTTTAATGATTCTAGATGATTTTTAGGAGTTAAGTTTATGAATCTTTTGTACTTATTCCAGTTACAAGATTAGGGACTTTAAGCAGGAAATAAGAGTGAAAGATGAGACTGTAAAAGGAACTTACTGTATACATACAAATAAATATGGAAATTAATTGTGCCAATGAATAATAGATAAAAAGATTATGAATAATGAATGATAGAATGCTTCCAAGCTTACAAATTAATGTATTTACAGATTCTCATTAGTAAAACTCAGTGGCCATGTGGTCATGATTGTCTTGACTTCTCTTTTGGAAAAAATGTTCCCCAGTAGCATAATGATTCTATAAATAAGGTGCATAATTTCCAAAAGAAAATTTATGTAATCATGCTATGACTAAAAGTCTACAACATACATCACTAGGTGATTATGAATGACATACGGGGTAATATGTCATGATTTCATGTTGTTTTTATTATTTTGTTCTTTACTGAAGCTTTGATTTTTGTTTGTTTTTTCCCTCAACTATGCAACATTCAGGTACTTTTGGACTCATAATTAAACACAGCTTTATGCTTTATGCACAAATATATCCTTCATTTTCAGTGGCCTGCTAATGTTACTCTGTTTTATGTGGGTTAGTATGAGTATGCAAGTACACATATTTATGTGCATACCTGGATTTCTATTTCCAGCATCACTTCAAGTAATGAATCCCTTCAAATATGTGATGGTAAAAGTTTGTATGCATGCTTCAAATTTCAGTTGATGCTAGTTAATTGGGTGGATGAGTAGCTTCAGTGATCAATAACTTAAATCTTTGTAAACTTAAATTGGTTGAGCTTGGTTGCCCCTGAATGTCTACTTGGGTACTAAGCCTAGTAACCAATGTATAATTGTTTTGAAATATGCCTGAACCTGTTTATTCTGTTCAGCACATGCCCATGAATGTCTAATTGGGTACTCAATTTCATTATTGACCAAAATGAAGCTCACATCAAAATTCCAACTATGAAAAGAGATATGATCAAAATAGTGAAAGGTGTTTACACTTTCTGAATTTTGGGGTTTTGATCAAGTTTAAGCAAGAACCACTCCAGGTTGATGTTTAATTCCTCAATGTTCAAAATAGTCAATTCTAATGCAAAATAGTGAAAGATGTTACATTTGATATTTAACTAAAGGAGGTGAATGGCTTTGGGATAAGTGGAGATTTTCAAACCTGAGACCAATTGGAAAAGTGGGGATGTGGTAAACTTCTTAGTAAGTAGGTAAGCCCAATGGCTATTAAAATCACCATTCGCAGATCCCAGATGATCTGGTCTGGACCACTGGAAAGTGATCTCAAAGATTGAAATATAGATCTTAGTGGGAAAAGCCATGGAGATGTTGCTAAAATCCCAAGCATTGTTGGACCAACAGTCTCTAACTTTCATATTCTCCTCAAAAGATTTAAGGGGCCAATTCCAATCTAATTATCAAACCAAAACAAGGTATGGGCCGATTCCGTTGCACCAGCTGTTGCACCCTCGAACCCATTACATAGGCAGCAAGTATTTTAATTATTTTTACTAGTTATGACTTTAAATTGCCCAGAGCTACTATACAACTTGAGTTCTTATTGAATGATAGGTTGTTGATTCACTTAGTAGCCATCCCACTGTTCGGCCAATGCCACATCAACAACAATCTCATACATTTTCATCCCAAGAGGCGAGCAATTATTAATCAAAGCCTTTTTGACAATACAAGACCTTATTAATTAAAATACTTGTTCTTATTAAATGTAGGTTCACCTTTCAAAGAAGAAGAAGAAGAAGAAGAAGAAGAAGAACTAACAAAAGGTACATATGAGATTTTGGATTTTCAATATTGATATTGACCGATATATCAACTGTAAAAATATCAAACAATTTATAAAGGTCCCATTTGAAGACTTCCCTTAGAATATCTCATACTTATTCTTTTTTATTTACAATCACGTGTTGGAGGGCTTTAGGATCTATTTGACCCCTTTTTTTTTTTTTTATTTATTTTATTTTTATTTATGTGTGCTTGTTTGCTTCTTGCAGGGTGGAGATCCATCTCAATCTATTTTTTGGAGGTATTATTTTCCAAGAGTCATGTAATTCTTTTCTTTAGCTTTTCTTGGTATATATTGATGGGTTTTTGTTTTTTTATCTGTTTTTTTTTTATTCATTATTCTGATTTTGTGCAGTTATAATTTTGGTTAACTTTACCTTTTGGCATAGCTAATGCTTTTTGGACTTGTGTCATTGCTAATGGATCATTGGATCATTTTTGTGGTCAAGATTTGCATTAAATCATCGGCCCTCAGCTGGTTGTATCCATGTGTAGCAGACTCAAATGATTAGGTGATATTGTTTGGTAGTTGGCCTATCCATATTAGTTGAAGTTTGGCCTTTGAAACTAACTCGTTCTAAGCTTGGTTTCTTGGAATTGAACTTGTTGGATTTTTTTCATGAAGGATGTTGTATTGGATATTATTATAGATGTGATGGAACAGTAATTAAACAAATATTTGTAAGTTATCTGGTTACAAATTCTTGGTGCGGATGACAAGTATATTTGTCAATACACTGAAGAATCTCGTAACTTCTGGGGAAGTAAGTTTTTATTGCCTTAGGATTTTGACTTATTGTTTTCGTTTCTCAATGGAACAGAACAAGTTCATAATGGTTCTTTATTAGTAGAACCATTCTCTTTAGGCATAATTGACTTTGTGATTTAGTAACTGCAATCTATCAGCTCATGATTTTATTTCACTATCAGAAAACAAATATTTGTAAGCTATATTCAAAATGATGAAGCACTTAGAGCTGAAGATCTCAAAAACAGTTAAAATTTATGCCCGGGATGCTTTTTTATATATTATTAGAATAATTTATGCCTGGAGATTTCAAAGACAATTTCAAAGATGTTTCGTGATTCATGTCGTTTCAATTGACATCTATAGTTTTCACTTTTGTTTGCAGCATCAGAAATTCAAATTGTGATAATACAAAGATGGATTTTTGGTTCCAGCTCTTCAGTAGATTATTGCATAATTAAAATATGATTTAGTTTTGATTCATTGTTCATTATTGCTATTTTTATAGGTATTTTTTTAAGTTAAATCTTAATAGAATTAGCAGTGTCACAAAAAGAATTAGCGACATTTTTGAGAACTATAGTGGTGTTTTTTAAATGCCTCTAAAAGCTTAATTTCTAGTAGTGGCTCACACAAAAAAATGATTTATTTTATTTTTTTAGATACACTTAATCTATGTATACTTAAAAAGTATAATATTTTGTGATTTTTTTTTTAATTTACCAAATACAAAAAAAATATAAAAATACAAAAAATCAGTAATATTGTAATAAATGTGAATGACAGTGTTTGGTAATATTGTAATAAAATGTAAGTGAATAGATGAGAACTAAAATTTATGTTGGAAATAAAAATGAAAAATTTTATTCATATATAAAATTTATACAAAAAATATCATAAAAATATTGTGATAGTGATGTAAATACAAATTATATTTATGAGTGTTTTGTTTTAAAGTGAATGGTCACCATTAAATTATATTATTGTGTTTGAAAATTTTATATAAAATTTATTCTTGTATATCATCACTTAATAAGAATATGTTTAGCGTGAATTTAATGATAGAAAATTGTAGAATGTAATCACGATGATAGGAAGAAAAAATAGTAAAAAAAATGGCAACATGATCGTTTAAAAATTTCTAGAACATGATATTAGCAATGCAGGGATAATTTGTAATGAGATTTCAAATCTCATAAAGAAGAATGTAACTTTTTATAAGTCAGAAAAATCTATATTAAATAGAACCTTCAGGGAGTGTTAGTGTAATTTACCTATATAAATATGTCCATACCACATCCACATCATTCCAAACGTATTTTATGTATACAAATTTTATTTGTAAATTTTTTTTCCTTCAAATGTTCACATTAATAAGGTTGTTTAGTGGAGCTAATGACCGGCCAAGTGTTCAACTGAAAATGACTATCCATATTTATTGTTGGACTGAAATCAATATCTATATATTAAGCAAAATGGTCTTTTAAAACCCAAGACTTGTGGAAGCTCCAACATGTCAATCCTAATTTCCTGATTTTTTAATATTTTTTTAAAAAAAAATTGACTTGGTGATTGGTGATTGGTTCAAAGATTGTAATAATTACACAATTGATTACAATAAACACTTAATTTATAATAATTACACTTATTAAATGAATAACGCAATAAATGAAATCCTAATTTCCTTACTTTTTGCATCCCAAGAGATCCATGTAATTATTGTGTAAATGCCTCTTAAATAAATAAATAAACACTTATTAAATTCTTTCAAACTCTTCGGTCAAACCCCATGTATTTAATTTATATATTATGTAATTATTGTGTAAATGCCTCTTAAATAAATAAATAAATACTTATTAAATTCTTTCAAACTCTTCGATCAAACCCCATGTATTTAATTTATATATTAAAAAATTCTAATTTCCTAATTTTTTAATATTTTTTTTAAAAAAAATTGACTTGGTGATTGGTGATTGGTTCAAAGATTGTAATAATTACACTATTGATTACAATAAACACTTAATTTATAATAATTACACTTATTAAATGAATAACATAATAAATGAAATCTTAATTTTCTTACTTTTTGCATCCCCAAGAGACCCATGTAATTATTGTGTAAATGCCTCTTAAATAAATAAATAAACACTTATTAAATTCTTTCAAACTCCTCGGTCAAACCCTATGTATTTAATTTATATATTAAAAAAAATGAAAACAAATATAAATATCTATAATTATTCCGTGCATAGCACGGGTGATAGGCTAGTATATATATATATACAAATGTTTATTTATTTACTAAAAAATTTAGAATAAACTACTAATAGGTCCTAATAGTTAGACTTAATTTTCATCAAGTCCTATTGAAAATAAGTCTTAATAAAATTGTCGCTAAAAATAATTTTTTTTGTGACAATTTTTTATATATATCGTTAAAAATTGACAATTAGTGATTTTTTTTTGTCATGATTTTTATAAATTGTCGCTAAAACTTACAATTAGTGATTTTTTTTATGACAAATTTTTTGCATAAGATCTATTAGATAATAAGTCCATTTATTAGGACCTACATGTAAGTACCCCTACTATTTATTATTGGACGGTAATAAGGTGAGGGTCATATTGTTGGTAGATTATTCGGGATTCATAATTTTCCATTTTATTTTGATGATATTACACGCATCAATTAGTATATCAATTAGTGTACCAGCATATATTATGACATTATTATTTTAAAGTTATGACCCCACCCATTATACAAATTACAAATAGAGCAAATATCATTTTGCCCCCCAAATTATCACACGTTTTCACGTTGACCCCCATACTTCGATTTGTTTCAATTTAGTACCTGAACTTTCCATAAATTGATCAATTAGACCCATGCCGTCACTTTCTATCTAAAATTGGACGAAATGTGCTGACGCGGCACTAAAGTTCATTTAAAATTTCATTTTATCCCTCAAACTATACCTTAAAAATTAATTTACCCCCAAATTAAAAATCAATTTGCCCCCCAAATTATACTTTAAAAATCAATTTGCCCTCCACATAGCACATTCTGTCCAATTGTGAACGGAAGGTGACGACAGGGGTCTAATTGATCAATTTGTGGCAAGTTCAAGTACTAAGTTGAAATAAATTGAAGTATGGGGGGTCAACATGAAAAACGCGTGATAGTTTAGAGGGGAAAATGATATTTCCTCTTACAAATATCCAAAACCTCTCAAATTATATCACATTATTTGTTAGTACATTAATTAATATACCAATTGATGCATATAGTATTATTCATTTTATTTTGCTCTTCACCTTAATTTATGGTTGTTAATTGCTTATTATCTCTTTTTCTAGGTAAAATTTATATAAGAATTCTTTTTATGTGTTCCCTAAGTATAAATTTATACCCCCCAAAAAATTGAATCTATTGGGCCAGATTTTGAGTTATAAAAAAATAGTTAATTACTCACCAGTGTTGTTACAAGCACATGTACATTATTAAATTCTATAAGTGTTTGTATAGACTAAAAAATTTCTAAAAATTGATAATTAGTGACGTTATTCTAAATCTATCACTAAAAATGATAGTTAGTGAAGTTTTTCTGTAATGAATTTTAAATTGTTGCTAAAAACTAACAATTAGTGATACCTTTTATAAAAACGCCACTAAAAAAAAGATTTTGTGATAACAATTAAAAATGAATAGGACTTTTTAATGCACCAAAAAATTAAAAAGACTTATAGGTGTACTCATCTTCTTGAGCAAGTTCCTCTTAATGGAATTGTATTCGCCATGGTTAATATATATATATATATATTATATAGTATCTCACTTTAAAATAAAAAATCTTTTGCAATGGCGCTCAATTACAATACCAAATGCCGCTTAAGAAAATGAGACTGCTAAAATGACTTTAAAATGCTTAAATTGTTTTTTTTTTTTTTTTTTTTTTATCGACAAAAGAAGGAAAACTTTATTGATAAAAAAAACATACATATATATGACGATTACATCAATAAAAAGGTAGGAGTGCAAAAAGTATCATAATATAACTACACAATCCCAATTATATTAGCACTGACACAAGCAGCGCAAGGAACAGGGGAACAAGACAGCCAAAAAAAAAAAGAAGTAACTTAATAGTGTTTTATTTATTTAAATTCTCGTGTTAAAGTAACGTAACAAAACATTAGAGAAAGACAAAGTTGGCCGGGGACCAAACAACAGACATAGCCAAATACAAATTAATAAACCACCAAATGAACTAGTGATTAGTGAATCCGTTAACATAATTACATAACATATTAGGATTCTCTGTAATAATTTTTGGTGCAATAACAATGGGGTGGTTTAAGAGTGACAAACTCCAAAACATAATCAATTGGATGATTGAAGTGGTTGTTTGTGTTGGAACAATCTTCTATGTAAAAAATAAAAACTGAAACAAAGTAAATAAATTATTCACAAGAAGTTCTTGTAGTGGAAAGTTAAAATAGCAAAATCACTGGAAAGTTAGAACAACAAAATCACGATCAAGTCGAGTGTGTGACACTCAGCCCTTAAGACAGATTCACTACCGCAAAAGTGCTCACAGATTATCGGTGTCTATCTCCCAGGATACAATGATCACTCACACAGATTGTAGTAGCACTATGAAACTCTCTTAACACTCTAAGAACTAGTATGAAGAATAAATGCAGCATAGAAGGAAAACAGGAAAGGAAAAATGAAATAAATTGAATCTACTGAAGGATCTTGTATTTATAGGCCAAGAGGTGTCTGTTCAGAAGGGCAGAAAACCCTTCGAATGGGTGTGAAACCTGGAACTATCGGAAAATGAAGAGAGGCGACTAGAGAGGCACTATTTCGGGAAGCAAAAAATTCGAATATGAATTTTGGCGCAAAAGTTTGAATTAATCCATTAGGATTTCAAATATTCCCGCAAGAATTTTGAAAAAAAGTCAAACGGATTTTGTCCAAAAAAAATTAAAGTTAGGACTCGACCCACAACCCACACCTGCGCCCAACTGAATGGCGGCGACACGCGTGTGGTGGATTTGGGTTAAATCCACTTTGTCCATAACTTCCCTCCTTACAAAAAGCAACCTAAGAAGGGGGCTGAATTAGGTTTCTACAAATTAAAATTAATAATGCCCCAATAAAAATTGCAACCAGTATAGCAAATGATTAACAGATAAAAAGAAGAATTAGAAAATTAATACTAGTTAATTTGATTTAAAACAATGATGAAATTGACAGTGAAGCATGTAAAAACAACTAAGGCAAAATATAAATAAGCTCAAGGATGAACTAATAGTGAAGTGTAGCTAATTGTTAAATCAGTGAAATGTATGGACAAAGTGAAGCAAAATGAAGAGATAAGGGAAATGGAGGCAAACAGATTTATAGTGGTTCGGTTTCAACCAAGCCTACATCCACTCCTCAAGTTTCACTTGAGATTTTTCACTATCTTCTAACTTCACAGGGTGCTAGTAACCTCTTCACAAATAGAGCAATCCTCCACAGATTTTACACTGACTTTCTAAGTCCAAAACTTTGCCCTTCTTAGGTGATTTTCAATCACACTCAAAGAGTCAAGAACACTGAGTGTATTACAAGATTGAAATGAACATTTTTACTTTCAAAGAAAGCTACAAAATTAATCTCTCAAAGATAGATATACAATGGTGAAGCTCAGAGTTTTTTTGTAAATCCTCTCACGGGAAAATAAGCTTAAAGTTGAAGCTCACTGTAATTTCTGAGGAAAAGATGTAAACTAGATGAATAGCACTTCTCAGAGAAAGAGGAGAGTGATTAAAGATTGGAAATGTTGTATAGCACGTTGTCTGTTGTTGTGTGTCTTGGTTGTTTGCTGCTTGTACAGATGCTCTATATATAACAGAGTTCAGTGCTCTGTTTGTTTTGACAGTGCCCATTCTCTTCTTCCCGTTGAAGAGATGGGATGGTGATGGCTGAGGATGATAATTAATTCATTCAGTTTCCCATGTGAGTTTTGCTCGTTAAATGATGGGTCATCTTATGAAAAATCATTCTTTTCAACTCTCAGCATCTATTACTGATAAATGAATTCTCTACACAATAGATGTCCACTCGGATTTCCCAAGTAAAGTTCTTTTTCTGTGGGTCGTCCACCCCAATGTTCGCCCGCATGTCCTACAAGTCCTGGTTGTCAAGGTTGTCGTTCGTGATCATCGAGTATACTGCTGGTTTGACAATCGCAACGAAATATAACTATTCTAGAATGAAACTAGGCCAAAATGCTTTGTCGGCTTGTCTGCCCAGACATCCCCTCAGATGTCCTCCTGGGTGTCCCAAGCCTGCAGAAAAAATTTGCCAAGTTTTGCCTCGACCGGTGGACTGCCTTGGTTGTCTGCCCGGTCCGGTGGACTGCCTTGGTCGTCTACCTGGTCATCTGGCTACCAGCACATTTTGTTGCTGGCTAGCACCTTTTGTAGCCAGCCAACACATTTTTCTGCCGTGTGAAATTGAATTATACCCGGGTGAAGTTAATTGTGGCCGGGTGAGCTCCATGATGGTCGGGTGTGCTTTGCTACTCTGGTGCACTGGTTTGGTATTTGTTTAAGCCTCATTTTATACTTAAAAAGTGCATGGTTAGGATATAAACATAGATGAAAATATGACAGAATCAATTATAGGAATTCAACCTATTTTTCTCTTCCAAATAAATCAAAACAGAATTAAAACAAAATGGAAAACAATCATCAAAATACAATATGTCTAACAATCTCTCCCTTTTTGATTATGACACAACATGATGTTTTCATTTATTTGGGAAGAAGAAAAGCTCCCCCTCAAGTCATTCTCCCCTTAAATGATTGAAAGTAGATATACTAGTTAGTATAATGGCAATCAATTCAAGCACAGAAAGAGATTGAGATACCGAATAAGAAATTTGTGCAGGTAAGATACCAAAAACAAATGACAGCATGCATACCAAATATAGTTCAAAAACACATTACCAATTTTCCCCCAATCTATTTACCATTTCAAAAACACAAGATCAACATTTCTCTCTTAACAGTTAAAAACCATTTCTCCCCAATCTATATACCATAGCTCCCTTAATCTATCTTAAAACAAAACATCACAATTTTTCCCCATGTGACATGATCAAAAACACATAAATAAGGAAGTTCACCAATTCTCCCCATCTAGATTTCACAAAGGTATGGTATGTTTTCTCAAGTAGATTGAGTTGATCCAAATAACAATAAGTCTGATACCAAGAGTCTGATACCAATGAGTTATGGAGAGATATGTTAACAAGAGTGAAACACATATATTGTGAAGCAAGAAAACATATGGCAAGAGTTTTGAATCAATGAGTTCATTCATGATGAAAGATTATACTATCTCAAGTAAACAAGCAATTTCTAGCAAGAGCAAAAATCATTTTCAAGCAAGAGAATAAGTCTTATACCAAAGATATGAGGTACTTTGAAGCATTTGTCAATGCGACACCAAATTAGTACCAAATACAAGACTGTAGAGATGATAAGATCATATAACAGTGCATAGTCCAATGAGTTTGCATTCATTAGGATGAGAAATGTTTGAGAAAGTTTGATAGCATTCAAATGATATGAATGTATCTGTATCAATGTAATAGTACACATACCTCATTTTAAGAAAAATTAAGTTTCACATTCACAACAAAACTTTAAGTTGAATTTGACATTCCAAGTTCACCACGAATAAAATTGAAATGTTCTTCGCTTAGGAGTTTTGTGAAAATATCCGCCAATTGCTTGTCGATGTTTACAAATTCAAGAACAATGTCCCGTTTTTGAACATGATCTATTAAAAAAGAGTGTCGAATTTCAATATGTTTTGTTCGTGAGTATTGAACCAAATTTTTGCTTAAGTTGATAGCACTAGTATTATCACATTTAATAGGAATATGATCATAATGCAAATCAAAGTCTTCCAATTGTTGTTTCATCGATAGTACTTGGGCACAACAACTTCCGGAAGCTATCTATTTAACTTCGGTCGTTAATGAAGCCACAAAATTTTGCTTTTTGCTAAACTAAGCTACTAATGAGTTATTAAGGAAGTGACAAGTACCGCTAGTGCTTTTCTATCAAGTTTGCACTCGGCAAAGTCGGCATCCGAGTAACTAATCAAATCAAATACAACACCTCTAGGATAAAACAGTCCCAAATACAAGATATCTAAAAATTCTTTTAACAACACTAAAGTGTGATTCTTTAGGAATTGATTGATATCTAGTACACATCCAAACACTTAACATAATATTGGATCTGCTTGCTGTTAAATAAAGAAGTGAGCCAATCATACCTCGATATTTTGTTTGATCAATGGACTTACCCTTTTCATCCTTGCCTTGCTTAATTGATGTGCTCATAGGTGTTGTGGCTATTTTGGAGTCATTCATACCAAACTTTTTGAGTAGTTCCTTCATGTACTTAGCTTGGTTGATGTAAATTCCTTCCTTACATTGTTTGATTTGAAGTCCAAGGAAATAATTTAGCTCCGCCATCATGCTCATCTCAAACTTACCTTACATACACTTAGAAAAATCCTTACATAAAGTTTCATTAGTAGCACCAAATATAATATCATCCACATATATTTGCACAACAAGTAAATCAACATTTTTGGTTTTAATGAAAAGTGTTGTGTCAATATTTCCTCTAATAAAGTCATTTTCAATCAAAAATTTGCTCAAACGTTCATACCATGCACGAGGTGCTTGTTTCAAACCATACAAAGCTTTTAAGGGTTTAAACACATGATTTGGAAAAGCATGATTTTCAAAACCAGAAGGTTGTTTGACATAAACCTCTTCATTTATGAAACCATTTAAAAATGCACTTTTTACATCCATTTGATAAAGTTTGAAATCTCTAAAACATGCAAATGCAAGTAGCATGCAAATGACTTCTAATCTAACAATCGGAGCAAAGGTTTCATCGAAATCAATACCTTCTTCTTGATTGTACCCTTGTGCTACAAGTCTCACTTTATTTCTGACAATGGTGCCGGATTCATCAAGCTTGTTTCTAAAGACCCATTTTGTACCTATGATGGAGTGGTACAACCAAGAAAACAGATTTATAATGGTTCGGTTTCAACCAAGCCTACATCCACTCCTCAAGCTTCACTTGAGATTTTTCACTATCTTCTAACTTCACAGGGATGCTAGCAACCACTTCACAAATAGAGCAATCCTCCACTGATTTTACAAACTTTCCAAGTCCAAAACCTTGTCCTCAGGTGATTCTCAATCACACTCAAAGAGTCAAGAACACTGAGTGTATTACAAGATTGAAATGAAGGTTTTTGCTTTCAAAGAAAGATACAAAATTAATCTCTCAAAGATAGATATACGATGGTGAAGCTCAGAGTTTTTTTTGTAAATCCTCTCACAGGGAAATAAGCTTAAAGCTGAAGCTCAGTGTAATTTCTGAGGGAAAGATGTAAACCAAATGAATAGCACTTCTCATAGAAAGATGAAAGTGAATAAAGATTGGAAATGTTGTATAGCACGTTGTCTGTTGTTGTGTGTCTTGGTTGTCTGCTGCTTGTACAGATGCTCTATATATAACAAAGTTCAATGTTCTGTTTGTTCTGACAGTGCCCATTTTCTTCTTCCCGTTGAAGAGATGGGATGGTGATGGCTGAGGATGATAATTAATTCATTGCTCAGAGAATCTCAGTTTCCCATGTGATTTTTGCCCATTGAATGATGGGTCATTTGATGAAAAATCATTCTTTTCTACTCTCAGCATTTGTTACTGATAAATGAATTCTCTGCATAGTGGACGTCCACCCGGATGTCCCAAGTAAAGTTCTGTGTATGTGGGTCGTCCACTCGGATGTCCCATAAGCCTCATTCGTCAAGGTTGTCGTCCGCGGTCATTGAGTATATTGCTGGTCTGACAGTCGAAGTGAAATAGAACTGTTCTGGAATCAAACTGGGCCAAAATGCCTTGCCGGGTGATCCGTTCGGACGTCCCCTTGAATGCCCTCCTAGATGTCCCAAGCTTGCCCAAGCCTACAAAAGAAATTTGCCAAGTTTTGCCTTGGCCAGTTGACCACCCGGTCATCCAACTGTCAGCACCTTTTGTAGTCGGCTGGCACCTTTTTCTATCGAGTGAAATTGAATTGTGGCCAAGTGAGCTCTATGTTGGTCGGGTGAGCTCTGCTGCTTTGGAGCACTGGTTTGGTACCTGTTTAAGTCTCATTTTGTACTTAAAAAAGGCATGGTTAGGATATAAACATAGATGAAAATATGATGGAATAAATTATAGGAATTCAACCTATTTTGCTCTTCCAAATAAATCAAAACAAAATTAAAACAAAATGAAAATCAATCATCAAAATACAATATGTCTAACAATAAGTCTCACCACTTATACTTGTTTCTAGTACAATAGTGACACGTCACATGATAAATCAAATGTGTGATATATTAATGTGATTGTTGTAACATTATTGTTATGTTAATCACCAATTATCCTACCAGATCAATAATATTACATTTATCATACGTTTTTACTACATTATCTTCATCATTTTACTTATCAATACAAAAATTAGTATAATAAGTCTCATCACTTGTCTATGCAATGCTAACAACCAACTTACACACTAAATAATTAAATAAGACAATAGAAACAAATCACCATTATATCTCCCATCCTCAAAACACGCAAAATGGGACATGTTTTTTCCTTCTGCGACACATCTGTATCTTATTGTGTATTTTTTCTCGGCATCTGGCATTACTGTTGTTGCTATATAAATACCTTATACCTTATCATATCTTGCATCAACTAGATACACAATTGAGGTGGCTCTCTCTCTCTCGTGCTTGTTCTTCTTTCCTTTTTTAGGTTATTTCTCGTGTGATCTTTTTTTTTTATAACTCGGTATTCGATAACTGTTGATTAGATTATAGTGAAGAAAATGGCGAGCAACACAGACGCATACTACTATGTCACCTCGCCATAGGATTGCCAATGTCGTCGCCGTCGCCGTCATTGGCAGCACACTCACGCTATCAATCAGCTTCTGATGTTCTTGTCCAAGCTCCCTCCAATCTCGAAATCCAAGAGTCCATGCCTAGTTTAATTGAAGAGTAAGTGGTTATTATCCCCTTGTTTGGTACGACTTATTTGAAATCATGACAAATTATAGTTGTGGTCCCTGTAATTTATCCGTTTTATCATTTTGGTCTCTATTGTTTCAATTTGATCAATTTTGCCTTTGAATTTTACGGGTTGTGTCGTATTAGTCCAACAAATAATGGCGGTTAAGTTTGATGGACGGAAAATCAAATGATGTGTCAATTTGATCCATATAGTTTACAGGATGTATTAATTTGGTCCCTGTTTTGACTTTTCTATAAACTACAGAGACCAAAATGATAAAATGGATAAATTACAGAGACCATTTGCATAATTTGCCCTTGAAATTATTAGGATTTTTTTTTTTCTTTTTTAGAAGTTTGTATGACAGTGTTTACTATGGAGTTTTTTTATATAATTTATTTAAACTGCTTATAATTTATATATATATATATTTAGAGTTTGTAAGTAAAAATAACTTAAATAAATTAAGAAAAAATTAATTATAACTCTATTTGGTGCAACTTATAGGGTTGCCTATAAATAATAGTAAAAAAATAAAAAAAAATAAAAAAAAACCCCTCATTTTTCGAAAGTCTATGTGAGCCTAAGCTATAAATAGCTTAAATAAATTTCAAAATAATTATTATCGGGAAGTTAGGGGCGAATGGCTTTAGCTTATACCTCTGGTTATTATATTTCAACTTTAAAAATGTTCCTTTAAATAGGCCATATTTGGAAACTAAGAGATAGGTGTTTTTGACTTTTGTTTTCTAATTATCAACTTTTTTATTAACAACTTATGAAATAAAAATAATTTAACTAAATTAAAAAAAAAAAATTATTAAAAAGCAAGAGAGTATTTTTAAATTTTAACTTGCAAAATATTGCATAAAATTTGTCTGGCAAATAATATGTGATGTGATTGAGTTTTCAAATCATATTAATGTTTTTTTATGATTTTGGATCTGGCATTTCATATATACACAGATTTATGTCATTTGAAAGTGGAGGAAATCTGCAACTTTAATAATGAACTTTTTTGTTTGTTTGGCTTGCCTTTAGTTATCATAGTTGTATCACCATGTTTGGTTTTTGATTGAATAGAAGATTAATTTAGAGTTATTTTCTGATATTTTACTTAATTTACTGGTTGTAGATACGTATCCATGGCTGATGTAATGTAACTGATATTTCAAAATTAGTAACTGCTTCAGATGTTCGAGTAATAGATTTCAGTGTTTTTATATCTATCTGGTGTGGTGTAAATATAGACTTGGAACAGTCGTCTTTGTTGGACACCCTGAGGCAATGTGGGTCTCTATTATCTGGGTACAATGGTAATGTAAATAATTGTTTATATGCTCTAGATGAAGATTGCAGGACAACAGTTTGGATTTATGGGAAAGATGGTGAAGATGGGATGTTAGAAAGGCATGTTGGTTTCATGTGTTTGAAAGGCAGGAATGAAGAATCCGTTTCTACTGTTTGCAGTTGCTATTTTACAATCATAGATGTTGGGTCACGAATAACTATTTTGTGTTTTGTGCCTGTTTGATAATAGGAGTTGTGTTTAAATGATCCGAAACATATGATTAATAGTGGGCATCATTCCGTGTCCCAAATTGCCATATTTTTAATAGGAAAAAGTCATCAATCAAACTTGTGAATGTCATTCAAAGCTTGTTCTAATCGACGAATGAGTGTCACCATCAAAATCATTATCATCAGATTATCCAATAAGATTTGAAGAGTTTCTTAGGTTGCTAAATGACTTGAAACACTATGATACCTTCTATAGAAAAATTTATTTTATCCCTTCAAACTATCAGTTTTATAGTACTTTAATCTTTTGAATTATCAATTTGAATGGCTAAATTATTGATAGTAGTTCATCTCATTCTCAATCATCAACATCAATGCAAAAAAATAGGCTTGAATCTCGACTCATCAAGGCAAGCACACGTGCCTAACCCATTGGCCTATCAAGGTCAAACCTAGTTGATAAGAGAGCTTGAGCTTAAGGTTTTAATTTGCAGAGTTTAACTCGTTAAAAAAAGCTCCTTGGGCTTTTTTTTTGGTAAGTGGGAACCATGTCCCAGGTGGGGACTTTTAGGCCGTCCCTAGGAGGGCAAATGGGAGAGGCCAATAAAAGTGAACTTGAGTTGGGCATATAAAGGAAAATTCATTAACCAACTAGGCTTAGCTCGTTGGGCTCCATTTTCACAGCCCGGCCAAGCCCGTTGTTGGAAAGGACTTGGACCTAAGATTTTGACTTACGGCTTTGCCTGATCTGTCAAAAAAAACTTGTTCGGCTTAATCTACAAACAGGCTTGGACATCATTTTCGTAGCCCAGCCCATCTTGACTTAGGCAGATGCTAAATCTTAATCAAGCATTCAATACCTCTCGATAAGCTCGAATCCAAATCTCCCCCTAGAAATCCATAATTACACCATTCAAATTCATATTCACTATTTCAATCTGGTTCAAAGGGACCAAAGGGCTGATCTACACATTTGTTCTCTAAGCAGTACCTACCTGATATTGACATTTAGGACATTACTTCATAACTTTTTAGGATGTTTACACATGTAGAAACTTTGAAAAAATGACAAGGATCTGTGTGTGATTATTTAATTTATTTTAGGAAGTTTTACAAGAAAATGGGTTTGTAGAAACCTTATTATGCCAATCCCAATTAGCATTACAGACACAAGACACAGATAGTAACTTAGACAATTCAACAACATCTTTACTTGACATCAAAACCTTTATAATAATATATATATAAAAAAAAAAAAAACATTCAATTCAAATAGATGATCTATTAATACACTGATAAAGTACCTCAAACAATTCAACAGCATCTTCACTTGACATCAAAACCTTTACAAAAAAAACATATGCAATTCAAATAGATGATCTATTAATATAGCAACAATTTAAACTCTTTTCCAATACAACATAGAATAACCACATAAACCAACAATCTATGCTAAATAGGGAAAATCAAAGGACAAAACAGGGGAGTAACAGAACATAGCATAACAGAACAGAGACACTTACATAGACTCACAAACAACACTCAATCCACCATAGCTTTCATTTCTTACACATACCGTGGAAGCATGTCTCTCCGACCCATTCGTCGCCTCCATTCTCTCAGAAGATGACCGATGATTCTTTGATAAACCCAGTTCCACACCATTTGGAATCGGTGGCGAATCACTGCCGACTCGCTTGCCAAAACCAGAGCATACAATAGATAGAACACATGTCTGCTGTTACCTGGGAAAAGAATGGAAGTCAGAGACACCGAAGAAACCGAACCAAGCATCACCATTCCACGGCGGATTACGCGGGAATAGGCCGGTAATCGGAGTTCAGCTTCGTAGGCGAAGCAATACAAGATCAGACTAGCAATGGCAACCCAGATGGCCTTTTGGTGCATTTCGAATGAAGAAGCATTTTTTCCTTGAAATTTCAGTTCGATGAAGTCGAGGAGCACCGGAGCAAGGAAGGCGAGAACGGCATGGCGGGAAGTGGGCGGGGGCTGGAGGTGGTGGTGGGAGAGGTAGAAGGTCCTCCAGCTGATAAATAAGACATTGATGTTGTTGTTGTTGTTCATGTCTTGGATTTAAGGCCCTGTTGGCTGATTATGATCAGAAAAGATGGATAAGAATGAGTAAGAACACAATGAGAAATATGAAAAATCAAATGTATAGAGTATAAGATTAAGAAAGAAGGGAAAGGAGAGAGGGTATTAGTATTTTTACCAAGTTTATGATTTTCAATGAATGAGGTGTTCGTGTTTTTTTTTTTTTTTTATAGAGTTTGGTGGCACTAAGAGCTAGAGACAATGTAAATTTACTTTTGGGATTCCATTGACTATATAGAGAAGGGAAAATTTTTTGCATGGATTGGATGATGAAGAAGAGTATAAAAGAGTTCAGAGAGGGCATAGAGATTAAAATATAAATGGGTGAGGAAACTTTTCCATGGGTGGGACATGGGAGGGTTGAGAGGCTCTTGGTTAATCACTTTCACAATGGAATATGATGTCAATAGGTTCATTGAGTTCAATGAGTTGCACCATTTTGGATGTCCAGCATTTTTTTATGCGCATATGTCGAAAGTCTTTTGAGACAAAGACAGGTTTTAGTTATGTGGAGGGGTGACAATGAAGAAAAGAGGAAAAAAGGAAGAAACTATCTAAAAAGCTCATGAGTGGGACTTGGTTAATTAACTGCCCCAATAATATTAAACATTTAAAAAATTTATTTTACAAAATCAATCATGTGATTGAGATTTATTCTAAGTACAGTGTCACAATATAAAAGTAGAATTCATATCACACGTTAGTTGTTTGGGTAAGATTCTAATTCAATATTTTGAGTTAGTAGATTTTCTGTTCATTGCCCTCTAATACGATATGGGGAGCAAGATTGTATGTAATGGTGATATTATTTCACATATTTTATTTGATTTACTAGAAATGATCGTTTTTATTCATTTTTTCATTTGATTCACTAATAAAATGATAAAAAAAAAAAAAAAAAAAGTGTATTACAAATGAAACAATTTGCAATTGTAAAAACATACACTCTGCTTGGTTTTGGTTCCTAAAATTCACTTTTCATAAAATTCTACTTTTTTATTTTTCATATATTTTTTGTTTTCACTTAATTTTTTTAATATTTTAAGTAATTTTTTAAATTTTTAGACACACCTAACATAAATACACTTAAAAAGTATAATTTTTGAGAAAAAAATTGTTAAAAATTTTCACTAAATACCAAAAATATAAAATATATAATATATTCATATATATATATATGAAAATTCATTATATTTTTTTGTATTTTTATGTATTTGTTAATTTTTTTAAATATTTTTTCACAAATGTTTTACTTTTTAGATACATCTAAGTAAGATGCATCTAAAAAAGTAAAAAAAAAATTACTTAAAATTTTAAAAATATTCACTAAAAATAAAAAAAAAATACGAAAAATAAAAAAACTCAATTTTTAAAAAATTGAAACCAAACACACTGATAATTATTCATAAAGATTAATGAATAATTATTTTACTCCATTATATTTCATCAAGCAAACTAGTTTTGACAAAATAAGTGAGGCGAAACTAATTTTATGTTCGACTTAACTGAATGAGTGAATACCTATTTGACCTCGTTTAAGACTCTTCTTTCAATGATTCAATATAATAATATCTCATGATATTAACATTGTATTCTACATATAAATATTGTTGAAAGGACAAATATCTTCTATCTCCAATTTTTTTTTTTTGGTCAGTCACAACTAGCCGATGACCAGATCAAGAGGGTGTGGATTAGATACCCCTCAATATCTAATGTATTAAAAAAATGGGTGTAGAACTTGAGTTTTAGATTTGTGCTAAAAAAATAAATAAATTTAAAGTTAAAACTAGAAAAAATAAAGTTAATTTTTTCTTTTCGTTTAATTACTTATAAGTCATAAAAAATAAATGTGTAAGTAGTTTTATTTTGACCAAGGCCTTTCATTAGTGACAAATTTAAAATTCAAAGGATAATAAATAAATTTGTGACGTATACGCCCTTAAAAATTGACACACTATGAAAAAGTTATAATTTTTTGTGGCAAAAACACAAATTTTATGGTATGTTATATCATTTTGTAATAAAAGTTAGTTAGATCTATGGCATGTATCACTAAAATATTATGTTATAAATAATATAGTGCAAATGTTATGAATAATTTTTTTATAAATAATGTTACAAATTATTTTGATAAAAAATATAATTTATTATGAAATATTATAATTATAAAAAAGTGTATCTAAGAGGATTCAATTATCTCTACCGAGTTGCGCTTTTATGCTACTTTGCGTGTCGTTTGGAATATTTTTGGTGGCATTTATTTGTGTTTTCTAACAAGGGTTTTTACAAATTGTACCACTCACCTTCTCAACCATGACGATAGTGTGTGTTTGGTTAGGGGATTTGAATAGGGATTAGGAAAAAGAAATAGAAAAGGTAGGTGAAATATGAATAAATCATATCTATATTTCACTTAGTTTCACACACCTTTTCTCTTTCCCTTTTCAAATTCCTCCTCAAATCTCCTAACCAAACACAACGTAAAAAAAAAAAATTTGTCAAGAAATGCTACGCACACATATATGGGAACCTAGGTTTGGGTTAAAATAGTCTGAAATATTAATATTGTGTTCGGTTGGAGGATCTATGAAAGGATTTTAAAATGTAACGGGAAAATGTGTGTGAAATTAGGTGAAATGTAAATATATTTTATTCTCATTTTATCTACCTTTTCTATTTCCCTGTCCAAATCTCTCAACTAAACATAACATAAAGAAGTCAAATAGTTTCAAATAGTAACCTAAGTCACTGACCTATATTTAAAAAATAAAAAAATAAAAAAAAAAAAGGAAAAAAGAGTAGCCTAAGCCACTATCACGTTGACAGTCTACCACTACAAGTAATAAATGACAATTTTGTCCTTTTAGACTAATTTTGAAAAAACATAAATGTCTAAAGTTAGGGACAAATTTGTCATTTTAGGCCTCGTTTAGCAAGTGGTGATTTTAGCTAAAAAAATTCAGACATAATTCATACAAATAGATAAGATTTGACAAAATTTATTAGGTTGTGTTTAGTTCATGAATTCGGAAAGGAAAAGAGAAAATGTAAGTGAAATGTAAATGAAATATAATTACGTTTCACCTACATTTTATATACATTTTCCTTTTCCTTTTCCAAATCCCTCTCCAAATCCATGCACCAAACACAATCTTAATAGCACCCAGTTATTTTTTGAGCAAATTACGCCAATAGTGCCTGTATTTTGCCCCTTATTTTATTTTGATCCCTATAATTTTTATTAGTTCAAATTTTAATATTTAATTTTAAATTTTGTGTCAATTTTGTTCAATTGATAATGTCAATTAGAGTTTTCGAAGAAAAATGATCACTGAATTGATTGGCAT
The DNA here is from genome assembly GCA_025200525.1 of Camellia lanceoleosa. Lineage (NCBI taxonomy): Eukaryota > Viridiplantae > Streptophyta > Magnoliopsida > Ericales > Theaceae > Camellia > Camellia lanceoleosa. The sequence continues at coordinate 45,412,926 of CM045760.1, forward strand.
TAACTCATTCAGTTGAACAAGTTCAAAAATTTTCCTATAAAAGTATAACACATGCTGTTATATGCACATTTTCATTAAAAACTACTTATAATTGTAATTAATTAGATTAAATTGAGGCAAAATCAAAAATTTAAAGTCAAAATCGAACCAATTAAAATTATAAATACCAAAATGATACCATGAACAAAATATAAAGACTATTAATACAATTTACCCTTTATTTTTTGTGTCCAATTCTATTTTTATTTGGGTTCCTAAATTTTATTATGTTTTTCACTCGGTTAAAGGTTCACTTCCCACTTTTCAATAACATTCCATTTGTTTGGTTCCGTTTATATTTTGAATTTTGTTGTAATATGATTTATCTATCATATGTGGTCAACATTTTGAACGGTAATTGACGAAAAGACCATATTGTAACAAAATTAAAAATGTAAATTTAAATTGAAACTATGGAAATTAAAATGACACTTTACTTAAGTTACAGAAACTAATGATTTAATTTATCTTTTGTAAAATAATCGCACATTATTTAATATTTGAGCATGTTATGATCATATTGTAAATGATAACAGGTTTATAACAATCATGATTTCAAACCGAACTGAATCGCGTTTTCATGGTTTAGTTTGGTTCGTATCTAAGATTTCAATGGTTCAATTTGATTTCAAATTTCATGAAATCATAAGTAGTAGTTTGGTCTTAGTTTACTTCAAAACCTAACCATGCTCACCCCTAGAGATTGCAACTTGACTTAAAATATGGGAAGTTGACTTACAATTGAAAATAAAAAGAGCAAAGTGAGATTTTAGTAAAAATGTAAAAGTACAAAATGTAATTTAGCCTTCTTTTAAGGGGCAAATTATGCCCCAAAGAAATTTTCAAAAAATAATTACATATTTATTAAAAAATTCAATATTTTATTTTATTTTTTATATAAAATTTGTCACTAATTTATATATATATATTTGTACAATGTGGTCAGTGCAATAGCAAGTAACGAAGCTGTATGGCGTGAAGTAATGAGGATGAAAGAAGTACAGAATTTTCTGCTGGGGTTCAATCCATGTTTTTTATTATTATTTATTTATAATTTCTTAATTTTTTATGACTAAATTACATTATTAATTCCTATAGTTTAAGTAAAGTATCAGTTTAATTCATGTAGTTTCAATATGAATAATTTGACTTTTACACTATTAATTTTGTTGCAATGTGATCCCTCTGTCACTCAAAAAACTCAAGTAGAATTCAAACCAAATAAATTACACTTTAGACTATTTAGTTTTTTATACGTGATATTTTTCCGTTCAAAATGTCAACAACGCATGACGGTGAAACAACATTGCAAAAAAATTGGAAGTGTACAGTTTAGTTTAAATTATTCAAATTAAAACTACGAGAACCAAAAAAAAAAACTGTAATTATACTTATCTCATTTTTTATTTATTTATTTTAAACAAAGGGAGCTGCCAGAGGAAATCTCCAAGAAGAGAAATAATGAGGAATATAGGAAGAACTCCAACCTGTGGGTGTGGGATAAACATAAGCATAAGCATAAGCATAAGACCAATGCTATTGAAAATTGCTGAAGCACTGAGAAATAAACTTAGATCATTTCTTGAAGAGGTTAGCTCCTCTTCCTCTATGTGCACCAATGACGACATAGTTTTTCACCTCATCCTCATCGCCACTGCCTTAATCTTGGAAGTTGCTTTTCGCCGCTTGGAAAGACTTTCACTCTGTTCTAACTCTCCTGGTTCTGTTCCTCCTACTCCTGTTCATGGTGGTGGAGAAGGAGAAAATTGAACAATTAAAGTGGCGGGTACAAACACATAAACCGATCACAGAATCGAGTACAAAATATACACAGATGGACAAGATTTAATAAATTTTGTACAATCTGATTCATTTGTGTATTTTGTATTCCTTTCTATATTTAGTTTCTTTCTGTCTTCAATAAATTAAGGATTGATGAAGTTTGATTGATGATATTGAGGCCTAAATAATTCAACAACCCTAGTTAGGAGCCAAGCACGTCAACCAGACTTGGTAACCATTGAAGTCTTTGGGGACTGATCGCTCATTTTATTCAAAGTGCATTCAAAGTGCAAGGCTATATATATATATATATAATATTGAGATTTGCTTCTACCATAATGTCACAGAACTCAAAATATGTCGTCTGCAAAGTTCTTTATTATTAGATTTAAACTTTCTGAGTACCCTGCGTTTTTCTATTCTCTCTTATTTTGTGACAAAAGTCAATAGCTGAAAACAAATCCATTTAACATAACAACTTTTAATTCAATGCTATGACAACATTTTAAGCCAGGGTTGAAGGTTTGTAAAGAATGGGGTTTTATTAAAGCTAACTTATAAGTTATACCAACAGATACCATAGTCAAGCCCTTTGTTAAAATATTTAAGATCATAATCGTAGACACTAAAACTCAATAATAACCCTTTCTTTTATGATGGTTCCTCTCTATGGACACTAAAATTTATGTTCACATAGCCAAACCCTTTGTTAAAAGATGCAAGTCATAACAATACCACCACCACCTCTGCAGCCAACTTCCAGGTCGGCCGGCCCACACAATAACCCTTTTCTTTCTAAAAGTAAACAAATAATGAATACTTGGGTACGATATTTCAGACGACAATGTAATCATCTTACATCTCCTTCAACACAAATCTTTTGTTAAGTACAGTAATGTATGAAAGTAAAACAAATCAATCCAAAAAGATTCAAAAAGTTTTCTACTACTTGTAGCTATAAAATTCAGACCACCTAGGTTACCTCACTCTTCATATTTAAAGGAGAACAAGGAAATAACATTTTGAAGAAGCATACATGTTTTCATCGAAGAGAAAACAAAACGAATGCTTTGTGTTGCCACCCGGTTTCTTCTTCAGGAAGTAAACTCTTTTCTGTGGAGTATCATTTGACATTAAAAAAATTTATAGCTAAGTACAAAATCGAAGATCAAGTCAACCAGAGCTTTGGGCCCATCAATTCACGGTCCGCAGCAGAACCTTGGCTTGCAAGCTTCTGAATCCGAGATGAGAATTCCTCAGCCTGAGATTTTTAAGGTCTGTCAGTGTTCATGTGAATGAAGTGGAAACATAACATTAATCAACTACATTTTGAAAGGATTCGGCTGAGCGTTTAGGCTTAGCAAGCCCATTTTGGAATTGATTTCGGTGATCTGAACAGATCACCTTTTAGAATTTGTTGAGTAGAATATTCATGCAAAAATATTAAGATGATTAGATATCGACAACTATATGTTTGAATCATATTTGTTTTTATTTTTATTTTAAATAGACGACAAATATAATTTCAAGAATAGCCATCTATTTTTTATAATACAAATTTGATTCAAACATATAGTTACTGATATCCGATCATCTTGATTTTTTACATGAATATTTTATTCAACGAGTCCTAAAAAGTAAATAGTTTGGATCACTAAAGTCGGTTACAAAATAGACCTATCAAATTTAAACACTCTCAAATTGAGATGGTCAACATGAGAAGCCCAATCCATTTTGAAATAATGTTCAGCTAAAAAAATATTTGGCTGGGATTACAGCAAGGTAAAACAAATTTCCCAAAATGTAGCAATTCAAAACCCGAAGCATTCAAGCTAAATATAATATTCTAGGGTTAATTTCACTTTTATCCCTTGAACTATTGTCATTTTTTTCCATATCATCCTTAAACTACTAATTTCATCTATTTAATCTCTAGAATTTCTGATTTCAATTCATATGGCACAATTGGAGATCGTCCGTTCAAATCAATAATAATGAACACCTAACCTAATAAGCAAAAAGGTAATTTGACAATTTGGACAACTTAAATCATACAACCGAATACCCATGTTCTTACTTTCATTATTTTATACAACTTACACCCTATGACCAAATAACCATCTTCTTCTCCACCCCTCATTTCAAAGTAGTGAATAAAAATAATGAGTGTTGAGTTGTATGATTTAAATTGTTCAAATTTCAAAAAGATCTTTTTGCTAATCAAATTAGGTTTAAACAATTAGTGATTTGGACAATTGTCTCCAGTTGGACCATATTAGTTAAAATTAGAAACTTAGGCACTAAATAAATAGATGAAATTAATTAGTTTGTGGATTAAATAGAAAAATTGACAATCGTTTAGGGGATGAAAGTGAAATTAACCCAATATTCTATTATCAATTATGTTCAATTTCACATACTAGCACCATGACTACCAAAAAAAGAGGGTACAATGAAAAAATACTACAGAAGATGCTAACCTTTTCATCAATCCACATCAGTGAACTTAGTTGATTGTTTAATATCCGGACAACAACATCCAAAGGAGTCATTCCATCAATTGTATCGAGTTCTCCGCCCTAAATGCAACAAAGGGTAAGTATGATCCTTTGAAACACAAAGAGAGGTACAAGATCATTGAACTAAAGTCAACCTGATTGGCATTGAGGATCTGAATAATTGTTTTGATCTGTTCAGCCATCTGTTCCTGTTCCCTCTCTATGACTTCAGCTTGCTCGTACCTGAAACCACACCAAGAAAAGAAGCCATCATAACCATCCCCCTGAACTATGAACAAATACATCTAATTGAATCTGGGTCCGAATATAAACAAGTCAAATTTCTGGGATATACTCTCGAACTAGATCAACTGAAAACTAGCCTGAGTATTTCAAGCACTGGTTAGGTGCATTTTATTTTCTTAAATGGCTGACAATATAAACAAAATAATAGAAAAGGCAAAGAAGAATTAATGCAACTGTAAAGCAACAGGACTAATTAACAAATACGCACATTGCATCTCGGGTGGATGCTGCTTCATCGTCAAGTAGCACATTATGCTCATCCTTGTATATACGCTCAGCTTCTTCTTCTATACTTTGCAAAGCCTTGTCAACCTAACAACAAACCGAAGATAAATGAAATGCATTTTATTGATAAAAAAAAAATCATGCAGGTGCTTACAAATCATATGATATGATTTATTCATTAAAAGCATGATTTAAGCACATAATTCTTTGGAGAATAAAACATTAAAATATAATGTTTTATAACAAATATTTATCAGAAAAAATGCCTTGGGTAATAGAACAACCAACACAATACAGCTATCAATAATTCAGACAATTGAGTAGAAATCTAGCTCCAATTAAATTACGTAACTTACTAAGATAACAGATGCTATAGTTCCAATTTGCTGCTGAATCATGAGATGAGATCCGTTGTTGTCGGTCAATTGAAAGAAATTATTATTCACTGTGTTTGCATGCCCAATAAAAGGAGCAGAATAAATCTGGTCCATTCTAATCTCAAATTTATATTGGTTTAACTTACACAAAAACAATCAAGATAAAAATTGTTGTACCACACACGTAACATAACATCATTTGGCCGAGGAATTGGCATTATTGCTAGTCCTATCCATGGGATAACTGAAAATTAGAATAAATAAAACACATGAAATTCTATTTTGCTCCCAACACCAGAATTTTCTCAGTCACTCTTCCAAAATACTGAAAAGTATTTTAAGAAATTAATTTTACCCCTTGAGATTAAAAAATATATATATATATGCTAAATTGGTCAAATATGGCGAACCATTAGTTCAATCTAATCTGACGCTCATCCAAACATTAGATTAGTATTAGTTCCCCAAGAGTACAGACCCATCAGCATTAATCCAGTCCGGCCTAATCCTATTCCACCTCCAAATGCAACCATAGGATGCCATAGGATATGAATGGCAACATTTTAAAATGGATTTCTAGACATAATGACAATTTTTAGATTCAGAAGTTCACATATGTAGGATCATGTAGGTGCTTCTCCAATAGGTGATGAAATTAAAGAAGCACTGATCTACATGCTCTATTCCTGGCTACAAAGGCCCAAATAACAACACAATCACACCTACATAGGTGAAGAGTGACTAAACCTAACGTCAGTCGGCATAGCAAGAGAGGAATTCGGTTGAAAGTATGCATTTTCATGGAAGTGTAAACTGAGATTATTCTGACAAATGCACCATTTAAAAATTAAACAAAGGACGTATCAAGATACCTCCAGCTGATGCGTCTCAATAAGCTCTAGTTGCCGCTCCACGTTCGCTTGAGTCTCTACCACTTTGGCCACTTCACTCTGATTAACAGTTTAGGCATTCACAGTACAGCAAGTTAGCCAACCAAAGCATGTAGCTTGCAATGATACTATATGAAACCATCCAACTCCTGTTAAAACTAATAAACATAGTTCTCAGGAAAAAATTGGTACGCCATCAAACATAATATTAGAATGTCAAGAGTAAATTAGATTCAGATCTAAACCATAAATCATCTCTCCAGTCCATAAATAATACTTTCCCCCTTAACAGAGACATACAGATGCAAACAAGATGCCAATTATATTTCAAAAGAAAATACACAAGAAGAGAAAAATGAGATTCAAGAGCTAATACACTTATTTGGCAAGATTCTAATTCATTACTTACGAAGATTTTTTTGTAGTAGCTTGCAATTTTGGCTCTAAAGTGGGTTTCTGTTAGCACCTTCTACTTGAAGGCTGCGTGGTTGGCATTGGCGACACCTTACGCCTATGTCCAACCAAGGCGGCATGATGGTGGCATGCCAAGACAGCAAGGTGGGAATATGACAAGTGCTGTTTGGCAGCAGCACTCAAACCTTGGCCGAAGTATGGGTGGCATTACACAGATGCAAGGCATTAATATGGCCTGAACGTGGGTTGTAGCATACTTGGGGCTCTGGTGGCCAAGACAAGTAATTTCGTGATTGGCTTGATGGGGCAGACTACAAGACAGTTATTAGCAATTATGCATGTCTGTTGAGAGCAGTTACCTTAGTTCGAGAATTACTGGCAATTAGCTCCAAAATTATTCCTAAGTCCCTATGCAGTTGAGGGTGTCAACTGTCATGCCACTTGGCATGCTTTCCTTGTATTGCTGCTTGTAGTTTATAATTGATTGTAAGCCTATATAAGGCATGACCATGGAACTCGAAAGGAAGTCAAGTAATTGTGAAAGTTTTCATAGGCATTCCTTTGTGTTGTTGGTGCAATCATAAAGGTCGGGAATTTCCCATAAATTTGTGTTGCCTTCTCCCTTGTTCTAACTCATTGTGTGAGTGTGTGTTGGAAATTGACTGAAGACTAGGTGTTGGAACTTAGTGCCATCACAAGACTAAAATTTATACTCCGAAAATAGCGTTGTGATAATTGATATTAGAGCCAGGTTTTGCTCTAATGGTGTCTGGTATGGATGCTTTGAAGGAAAGAGTGATGTGATTGGAGAATCTTGTGGGTGAACCTACTGATGAGAATCACTTGCTAACGGATCAATTGGATGTCGTGGCTTTTGGGTCTTGCCCTTGAAACCTCGACGGCAAATCAATTCAAGGAAGTAATGGCTGATATGCTTACCATCTTAGATGCCTGGAAAGACAAGTTACAGAACATGGAAGGCGAATTGTCTATCGTCAAGAAGACTGTCTGTGGGCATTCAAACAGTGGCGAGTCCACTCATTCCAAGATCAAAATTCATGACCCTAAGGCATTTGGTTGTGCTCGCAATGCCAAGAAACTTGAAAATTTCTTATGCGACATAGAACAGTACTTCAAGGCTGCTCATGTTCTTGATGTGAAAAAAGTTACGATCACTAGCATGTACCTTTCAAGTGATGCTAAATTATGGTGGACTCAGTGTTTTTTAAAGCAAAAAGCGAACCGAGGCGACAAGGTCTCCTAACACCTAAGCGCGAGGCGACGAGGCGAGGGCTTCATCGAATTGAGGCGACCACAAACGATAATTTTTTAAAATAAATAGCATAGACAAAAATATAAATATTTTCAAAAACCATCATGCATTTATCATTCCAAATACTAAATATCCATATCCAACAAAAATATAAATATTTTCAAAAACCATTACGCATTTTTTTTTTCCAGTCAATTCTTCTTTCTAGGTAGGGTATGCATTAATAATTAAAATAAAGAAATTTGAAATTTAACATAAAGAAATGTTTTCAGCAAAATAATTAAAATTTCAGCAAAATAATTAAAATTTTTCAACAAAATTAACTGAAAATTTTTTTAGCAAAATAATTGAAATTTTTCAACAAAATTGATTGAATTTTTTTCAGCAAAATAATTATACAATTAACACAGCAAAATAATTGTAAAATAACATAGAAAAATAATTAAACAAATCAATTGAAAAAAATTTCCGATGGAAAAAAAATAACACAGAAAAATAATTAAACAAATTAAAATAACCAGGAAAAAAAAGGGGGGGTCCGACAGTGTTCTTGAAGACGAAAAAAAATGAAAAAAGGAAGAAAAGAAAAATGAAGAAAGGAAGAAAAAAAGAAGACAAAGAATCAGCAGCAGTAGGAGAGGACGAAGGGAAGAAAGGAGAAAGGAAGAAGAAGAAGAAAGGAAAAAGAAGAGCAGGAACTCACCTCTGATAATCGACTGGAACGATGTCCGAAGAAGGAAGAAGAAGACCCAGGTGAAGTCAACTTAGGGTATACCTTTCAATGTCGACTAGAACGAAATCGGCTTAGGGTTTCGACTTCTTATTTAGTAGAAAGCAATTATAAGGTGCAACGCATGTCCACAAATTGCACAAAAGTCGTCCAAATGAAGGGCCCAGATCATTCGAACTGAAATCAAGCAAAATCTGGTGAAGCGTCGCTTCATATCGCCTCTCACTTCTTCGCCTAAGCCTCGGTTCATGCGCTTCTCCTTCGCCTCACCATTTCGCCTCGCCTCAGTTTGTATGAAGCGCTACACCCTCGCCTAGCCTCGCCTCGCTTAGCGCTTAGGCGTGCCTCTGATAACACTGGGTGGACTCGAACAGTGGACGATGCTCATCCAATGATCGAATCATGGGAATTCTTGAAGAAGGAATTCAAAGAACAATTCCTTCCTTACAACTTGTCTTGGGTTGCAGAAGAAGCGTTGAAGTGACTGAAACACACCGGTTCTATGCGGGATTATGTGAAGGAGTTCAATTCGTTGATGCTTGACATCAAGAACATGTCGGAAGAGAACAAACTCTTTAATTTCATGTCGGGCTTACAAAGTTGGGCACAGTTGGAATTGCGTCGAGTGGGGGTCAAGAACTTAGCCACGGCTATGGCTACCGCTGATAGGTTGCTTAACTACAAGTTGAGCAAGGATTCTGTGTTAGAGACCAGAGCAAATCCAGGAAGAAAGGAAAGGAGAAAAATGGGGAACATAAGGCCGGTTTCAAGAAAGGGAAAACAAACCAAACCAAACCAAACCAAGCCTTAAGTCCCATCAAATGGGGTCGGCTACATGAATCCTTCTTCTCCACGCGGCCCTATCAAAGGCCATTTCATTAGTCAAATTAAGTAGATTCATATCTCTATTTATAACACTAGTTAACGTTAATCTAGGCCTACCCCGTCCCCTAACACTACCATCTACCGTTACAGCATCGCATCTCTTCACTACTGCCTCTGTTGGTCTCCGTTGAATATGACCAAACCATCTCAAACGATTCTCTCTCAACTTATCTTATATCGGTGCTACTCCTACCCATTCCCGAATACACTCATTCCTAATCCTATCTTGTCTAGTCTTACCACACATCCACCTTAGCATCCTCATCTCAGCCACACTCATCTTATCTACATGTTGTTTCTTGATTGCCCAACACTCTGTCCCATACAACATAGCCGGTCTAATAGCCGTTCTATAAAACTTACCTTTTAGTCTAGTGGGTATTCGTTTATCGAAGAAAGGGAAAACAAGTCCAAGTAAAAACAGAAGGGAGAGTCTTCTTCACATTCACAAAATGATGGTGGAAAGTCGAACCAAGGATGCTTCATATGTGATGGACCCCATAGGGCGATAGATTGCCCTAAGCAGAAGAAGTTGAATGTTATTGTGGCAGAAGACGATGGGAGGGACACAGATGGTGATAGCCCAACTTGAGTAAATCCCTTGTAATTGTTAAATGCAATTCATGCGAATAAGTCCCCCTTGACCGGTCTAATGTACATTCAAGTAGTACTGGGTGGTGGGGATGTTCTGGCTATGATGGACACTGGAGCCGAATCAAGTTTACAAGTTTCCAAAAGTTCAAGCCGAATCAAGTTCATAAATTCTACTGCACAATTGGTCTATGAAGCACGGATACTCCGAAATGGCCCCCGTACGCGTATCGGATACGGATACGCGCCCGATACGGCGGGATACGTATCATATACGGGAAATGAAGTATCTAAATTTTTTTTAAATTTTTGAATTTCGGATACGTCTAGGATACGCAAGGATACAGTCGGGATACGGTCAGGATACGGTATGAATACGGCGGGGCAAAAAATTAATTTAAAAAACTTAAAATGGGGTAAAAATGCAAAATATGAAAATCAGATAAAATAAAACACAAAAACACAAAAAAAATAATAACAATCAACCAAACCTAGGTCGAACAGCAGCCACGAAGGAGGAGAAGGAGGAGGAGTTCGTCGTCTCTCATCTCTCGTCTTGAACAGCAGCTCGACGGTCATCGATCAGGTTCGCGAACAGGAGCTCCACGGTCGTCGATCAGGTTCGTCCCTCTCTCTTTCCCTTTCGCTCCCTCTCACTCGATCTCACGAACTCTCTCTCCCTCTCCCTCTCCCTCGATCTGTCTGTGTCTCGAACAGATCGCAATCTCATCTCCCCCCTCTTGGTCGATCTCTCTCCCTCTCCCTCTCCCTCTCCCTCTCCCTCTCCTTTATATGTCGTCTCTGTTGTTTTATTTTTATTATTATTATTTTTTAAATTTTTTGTATGTATATACTCTGTAAATAAAATAAAATAAATCAAATAAGACCAAAAAAAAAAAAAAAAAATTGTTGACATTATTCGGTACTGTTACTTGAATCTAATAAAACAAATAAATAAATAAACTTATTAAAAATAAACTTCGTAAACTTATAAAATTATAAACTTTGTAAACTTATTAATAAATCAAATAAGGTAAAAAAAAAATATTAATAAATAAATAAATAAACTTATTGATAAATAAATAAACTTTGTAAATTTTTTATGGGATTGAATTGCATTATGGTTGTTATGGGTGATGCTATATTGTTGAAATTTAATCGAATTGATGAATTTTTTGTTATGGGTGATGCATTATGGTTGTTATGGGTAATGCTACATTAATGTTTTGTTTTATTTGTTTACCATAAATTTTAGGAAATGAGTTCGGGTACGGGAAGTTTAGGTTCAACAATTGGTACACCAATAGAAGAAGATGATCATGCTCCTCTTTGGTGTTATGTTACAAAACTAGAAAAAATGGGAGAAGGAGGTGGTAATACTAGGTTTAAATGCAATTATTGTCAACATGAGTACAAGGAGTCATACTTTAGGGTCAAGCACATTTGTTAAAACTTTCTGGCAATGGGATTAGAGTGTGCCCCAAAGTGACTCCGCAACACCTTGCTAAAATGCAAAGGAAAATTGAAGAAGCAGAAGAGGTTAAAGATGGCTATGCCTAAAAAAGTTTCTTTACCACCTTCCACCCAATCTACTTCAACAGGTTTAGGGCCTTTAGATACTGGAGGATTTAGGATGGAGGGGTATGAGCCAAGAAAAAGAAAGGCCACTGGAACTTCTACTCTAGAAAAGGCATTCAACCCAGTTATTCGGGAACAACTGCATTCTGAGATTGCTCGCATTTTTTATTTTGCGGGGTTACCTTTTCATTTATCAAGGAAACCATATTATGTTAGTGCATTTCAATTTGCTGCCAACAATTCAATTCCTGGTTATGTACCACCCGGTTATAACTTGCTGAGGACTACATTGCTTCAAAAGGAAAATGCTAATGTAGAGAGGTTGTTGCAGCCAACTAGAGCATCATGGAAGGAAAAAGGGTTGAGTATAGTTTCAGATGGATGGACTGATTCTCAAAGAAGGCCTCTTATTAATTTTATAGGAGCATCAGAAGCTGGGGCAGTGTTTTTGAAAGCTATTAATTATGAAGGTGAGCATAAAGACAAGTTTTTTATTTCCAACTTAATTAGTCAATCAATTGAAGAAGTTGGACATCAGAATGTCATTCAAGTCATTACAAATAATACTCTCGTGTGTAGTGCAGCTGGTTTACTCATTGAAAGTAAGTACCCGAACATCTTTTGGACACCATGTGTAGTTCACACATTGAATCTTGCTCTTAAGAACATTTGTGCTCCAAAGGAAACAGGGGGTACTGCTTTTGCTTATGATGAATGTCACTAGATCACACTTTGTGTTGATGATGTGATGTTTATCAAAAACTTCATCATGAACCATTCCATGCGGCTAGCTATTTTTAATGAATTTATACCCTTGAAGTTGCTTGCTGTTGCAGATACACGTTTCGCATCTGCCATTGTCATGCTCAAAAGGTTTAAACTTATAAAGCGTGGCCTTCAATCAATGGTTATTAGTGACCAGTGGGTTTCTTACAAAGAAGACGATGTTGGGAAAGCAACATCTGTGAAGGAAAAATTATTGAATGATGTGTGGTGAGATAAGATTGATTATATTGTCTTTTACATTGCCTATCTACGAGATGCTTAGGTTTTGTGACACTGACAAACCATGCCTTCACTTAGTCTATGAAATGTGGGACACCATGATTGAAAAGGTGAAGGCAAGCGTCTTTAGGCATGAAGGGAAGCTAGATCATGAGGAATCAATCTTTTATTCCGTTGTGCACAATATACTAGTTGAGAGGTGGGCCAAAAGTAACACTCCTCTTCATTGCCTTGCACATTCTTTGAATCCAAGGTAATAACTTAATTCATACTCTTACTAATTACATTTCTTTGTTGACATTTGTCTTTTAATATGAATAACATAATTTAATTTTAAAACTTTCTAATGTTGTAATCTAGGTATTATAGTTCAACGTGGCTTGATGAAAATACCAATCGTGTCCCTCCTCATAGGGATGAAGAAATTTCAAGTATGAGAAACAAGTGCTTCAAGAAATACTTTCCAAATTTAGAGGAGAGAAGGGTTGTAAATGTGGAATATGCCAAGTTTTCAGGAGGTTTGGATATGTTTGGAGATTTTGACTCAAAGATTGATAGAGGAGTATTGGATCCACTTATTTGGTGGTTTACACATGGGTCTCCTGCTCCTATGCTTCAATCTTTAGCATTAAAATTGCTTGGCCAGCCATGTTCCTCATCATGCTGTGAAAGGAATTTGAGCACCTACTTCTTTATTCACTCCATGAAAAGAAACAAAATGACACCACAACGTGCTGAAGATTTGGTTTTTGCGCACAACAATCTTCGTCTCCTATCAAGGAGAAGTCGACAATACATTGAAGGAGAATCCAGGTTATGGGATGTTGGTGAAGATGCTTTTGATTCATTGGAGGGTGCAGGCTTACTTGAAATTGCAAGTCTTTCTCTTGATAAACCAGATATGGAAGCTGTGATATTCACTGATGAAGGGGAACAAGTTGAACCTATTGACGTTGAAGACTCTTAGTTCATAGGAATCTTTCTTTTTTTATCAAGTTGTCTTTTGCTTTAAGTTTTATTTTTTTGTATGCTACATTACTAAAAATTGTTGAAGTTTTATTTTATGTATGTTACATTACTGAAAATTGTTGAAGTTTTATTTTTGTGTATGCTACATTACTAAAAATTGTGAAAAAAATATTTTTTATTAACGTATCCCCGCCGTATCCGTATCCTACTTTTTCGAATTTTGTGGTATCGCCGTATCCGTATCCGTATCCGTATCCATGCTTCCTTGCAACCGGTACATGGAATGGCTTCCAAAGTGCAGATTAAAATAGAGGAATGGGTTGGACAAATAAACTTGATGTTGGTGCCATTGGATGATTTTGATGTCATCCTCGGAAATGATTTCTTTGTGACTACCAAAGTGGCACTGATGCCTTATTTTGGTGGGTTACTTATCTCAGATAAAAACAGACCTTGCTTTGTTCTTGGTTGTGGCAAGCCAGACAAAGGCAAGGGCATGAAGAGGAAAACAAAGACATTGTCAGCAATTTAAGTGCACAATGGCTTAAAGAAAGGGGCTGAGACTTATCTTGCAGCCTCAGTGGAAATCAAGCCTGATGTGATGATGGAATTGCCTGATGAAGTTGCAGCAGTCTTAAAAGAATGAGGATGTGATGCCCTCTAGAATTGCCCAAGTCTCTACCGCCTTGATGTGCCACAGATCACAAAATTGAGTTGGTCCCTGGTGCAAAGCCTCCGACAAAAGCATCTTACAGAATGGCTCCAATAAAGATAGCAGAATTACACAAGCAACTGACGGAATTGCTGGATGCTAGACTGGTTCAGTCATTCAAAGCCCCTTATGGTGCCCTAGTTTTGTTCCAAAAGAAGCAAGATGGGTCCATGCGGATGTGTGTTAACTACCGTGCCTTAAACAAAGTGATAATCAAGAACAAATACCCTATCCCTTTGGTGGCCAATCTTTTTAACCGTCTATGCAAGGCCAATCTTTTTAACCGTCTATGCAAGGCCACTTACTTCACCAAGTTGGATCTGTGCTCCAGGTATTGGCAAGTCAGGTAGCTGAAGGGGATGAGTCCAAGACCACGTGTTACTGGATATGGGTCTTATGAATTTCTTGTAATGCCATTCGGACTCACGAATGCGCCTGTTACATTTTGTAACTTAATGAATGATGTTTTTTCTGATTATGTTGATCGTTTTGTTGTTGTCTATCTCCATGATCTTGTAAGTTATAGTGAATCTTTGGAAGATCACTTGTCCCACCTTCGTATGGTGTTTTCTAGGTTGAACGAACACCAATTGTATGTAAAGAAAGAGAAATGTGAATTTGCCAAGTGGAAAATCAAATTCTTGGGGCATATCATCTGTAAAGGCCATGTAAAGATGGACAGTAAGAAAATCCATGCCATTCAAGACTGGCCTAATCCCAACAATGTTCCTGAGTTGCATTCCTTTTTGGGTCTTGTCAACTATTACAAAAAGTTTATTGAAAGATACTCCAAAAAGAGAAATGTGAATTTGCCAAGTGGAAAATCAAATTCTTGGGGCATATCATCTGTAAAGGCCATGTAAAGATGGACAGCAAGAAAATCCATGCCATTCAAGACTGGCCTAATCCCAACAATGTTCCTGAGTTGCATTCCTTTTTGGGTCTTGTCAACTATTACAAAAAGTTTATTGAAAGATACTCCAAAAAGACCGCACCACTCACTGATTTGCTTAAGAAGGATAAAAAATGGAGCTGGAGTGAGAGGTGTCAAGTGGCCTTTGAAAAATTAAAAGTTGCGGTATCAACTAAGCCGGTGTGCGGTTACAGGATTTTGAACTTCCTTTTAAAGTGCATACTGATGCGTTAGACAAAGCTATTGGTGGCGTTTTGGTGCAAAAGGGGCACCCGGTTGCCTTTGAAAGTCGCAAGTTAAATGTTGCGAAGAAAAACTATTTAGCCCACGAGAAAGAAATGATAGCAATGGTACATTGTCATCTCACCTGGAGGGTTTATCTGTTAGGTACTAAATTCCAAGTCCTAATAGACAATGTGGCGAATACTTTCTTCAAAACACAAAAAAAGTTGTCTCCTAGACAAGCTCGATGGCAAGAGCTCTTGAAGGGGTATGACTTCAAGTGGGAAGCATAAGCTTGGTCGGCACAACTAGGTTGTGGATGCATTGAGTAAGAAGGTGGTTGAGAAATATGTGGCTGTCATTTCTACTATTGAGTCAGATCTGCTAGACAGAGTTAGAGAGAATGTTGATGGAGATCCACTTATCAAAAGTTGGTACAGCAAGTCAAAGAAGGGATTGTCTGCAGATATTGGTTGGAAGATGACCTTCTCCATGTCAAAGGAGATAGGTTGTTTGCCCCTAGCAATAGGGGACTTAGACAATAATTACTTCAATGGACTGGTCACCCCAGTGTGAAACGGATGTTGGCTATTTTATCTCGTTCTTATTATTGGCCGAAGATGGAGGATGATATTGAAATGTATGTCAAAGCATGTTTAGTTTGCCAACTAAACAAAACAGAACACAAGAGAGAAGCTAGTTTATTGCAACCTCTTCCTATTCTAACGAGGCCATGGGTTTCTGTTTCCATGGATTTCATATCGAGATTGCCTAAGGTGAAAGGTATGCGTTCCATTTTTGTTATTGTTGATCGTTTCTCCAAGTATACGGTTTTTATTGCAGCACCAAATGCATGCCCAATAGACGTGGCTGCAGAGCTATTTTTAAAAAACATGGTGAAGAACTTTGGGCTGCCAGAGGACATTGTAAGTGATTGAGACACTCGGTTTACCAAACGGTTTTGGACTGTGTTGTCTGGGTTGATGGGATCAAAATTGAAATTTTCCACGACAAATCACCCACAGACAGATGGGCAAACAGAACGCATGAATGATTTGCTGGAGGAATATTTAAGGCACTATGTCACAGAAAGTCAAAAGAATTGGGTGGACTTGTTGGATAGTGCACAATTCTGCCACAACATGCACCAGTCCACAGCAAGTAGCAACTGGCCTTAGTCTGTTTGAGTTGGCCATTGGATATTAAGCCCTCACTCCCCATGAGGCGACCAAAACAAAAACCGGGGTACGTTGTCCCGCAGCATATCGGTTTGCATGTGCCAAGCAAGAGTTGCTAGAAGAGGCACAAGATAGTTTGTCCAAAAGCCACCCATTGCATGAAGAAGTATGCTGATAAGGGAAGAAGACCACTTGAATTCCAAGTTAGGGATAAAGTACTGCTGAAACTTACTCCCCAAATTTAGAAGAAGATTAGTAGCAAGACTGTTCATTGTGGGCTCATTCCCAAGTACGACAATCCTTTTGAAGTTATGCAAAAGTTTGCAACTATGGC
This sequence comes from Camellia lanceoleosa, assembly GCA_025200525.1. NCBI lineage: Eukaryota > Viridiplantae > Streptophyta > Magnoliopsida > Ericales > Theaceae > Camellia > Camellia lanceoleosa. Next base: position 45,429,847 of record CM045760.1, read on the forward strand.
TTACAGACTAATATTACCCGACAGGCTGAAAATTCACCCAACATTTCATGTGAGCTTCCTAAAGCCTTATCATGAAGATATGGCGAATGCTGAGAGGAAGCAAGCAGAGAGAGCTCCACTAGTGATCCAAAAACAGTTTGACAAGGAGGTCGAAAGTATTCTTGATCACAAAATAGAGGGCATGAGCAAAAAGAACAGGCAAACCCATTACTTAGTGAAATAGAAAGGTTTGCCCGAAGCTGATGCTAGTTGGAAGAAAGATGTCACATTGTGGCAATTTAAGAAACAAGTGGTTGAATAATTGAAGACGCTACCAACGAGAACGTTGGCTTCTTCTGGTGGGGGTGGTTTGTTAGCACCTTCTACTTGAAGGCTGTATGGTTGGCATTGGAGACACCTTGCTCCTATGTCCAACCAAGGCCGCGACATGATGGTGGCATGCCAAGACAGCAAGGTAGGAATATGACAAGTGTTGTTTGGCAGCAGTACTCAACCCCTAGCCAAAGTATGGGTGGCATTACACAGATGCAAGGCATTAATATGACCTGAACATGGGTTGCAGCATACTTGGGGGTTGAACACAATCAATGGGCAAGACTTGGCCTGGTGGCCAGAAAGCAATTTTGTGGCTGGCTTGATGGGGCAGACTACAAGGCAGTTATTAGCAGTTATGCATGTCTGTTTAGAGCATTTACCTTGTTGGGGCAAAAACAAGGCAAGGCTGGAAATCAGGAGCAGTTACTAACAATTAGCTCTAGAATTATTCCCAAGTCCCTAGGCACTTGGGGGTGTCAACTGCCATGCCACTTGGCATGCTTTCCTTGTATTGTTGCTTGTATTTTGTAACTGATTGTAAGCCTATATAAGGCATGGCCATGGAACTAGAAAGGAAGTCAAGTAATTGTGAGAGTTTCCATAGGCATTCCTTTGTATTGTTGGTGCAATAATAAATGTTGGGTATTTCCTGTTAATTCATGTTCCCTTCCCCCTTACTTGTTCCAACTTATTGTGTGAATGTGTGTTGGAAATTGGTTGAGACTAGGTGTTGGAATTTGGTACCATCACAAGACTAAAATTTATACTCCGAAAAAAGTGTTGTAACAGTTGCCATGGTTGGCTTTTGAATATGGACTCCAACAATTATGGTAAGATTTACAGGTCAGCAGGTTTGAAGTCAATTTACTAGTTGTAACTTGTAACACACTTCTTCTTTGGTATCATTAACTAACCTAGGAGTAGGAAATACCTAGGCTTTCTATATTCTTGTATTCTCTTTCATAGTAATCAACCTTCAACTTTTCAAACCTTTAGAAGTCATTGCGTCAACAGAAAAATGTAAAACATCCTCCATCCAATAAATTTTTAGGAGCATAAGAATTCAAGGTTTAATAATGGAAGCAAAAATCTTTGGAAAGTCGTAAGGTCATGTCATTGAAATTGTCAACTCCATGAAAGTGAACAATTTTTCAATTTTTTTGGTTCGAGGACTGGGAGGGGAAGAGAGGGATGGGTCTCAACTCCAGACCTAATCAGCTGCCTTCAAGGCCCCTAGCACTGGGGGCAAGCCATGGGCATGGTGCCTAAGATAAATAAAAAGGTCAAATAAGCATAAACCCCAAACCCCCCCCCCCCCCCCCCAAAAAAAAAAAAAGAAAAAAAAAAGACTTGACGATATCAAATACATTAGAAATTGATCACCTCAAGTCTAAGAAGAATATCACGATTCTGCAAGATTCTCCTGTCCCACTCAGCTATTGCATTGGCCTGCTTTCGAAACTTTCCAGTACGTTCTTGCAGCTCAGAGTTCCACTCCTTGATAATCTTAAACAAAGACAAACATGTAAGAAACTAAAATACAATGGAGAAAAACTAAAAATGGAAAAGAGGTCAAATAAAAGGATAAACTTAACAGACATCGTAAAAGAAGTAATCAGCAATAGATAACTCACACAATAAGGCAATTAAAGAATAATACAACGAAAAAGAAACTTTTTGCGGTCATAACAAGCTCTGGAAAATACCATTCATCACCAGTCTAAGAAATCTAGGAAGAAAATTATATATATATATATATGTGTGTGTGTGTATTTAAAAAAAAATCAATTAATGAAAAGAAGATTAACCATATAAATACCTCCTCAACAGTTTTCCCAGTGATCTCAGATGGCAACTTTGGAGCTGGGGTAACAGCACTGACAGTTGTAGTAGTCCTACCAGATGACCAGAACACAAGGATAAGTCAGACCCCAGAAATCTTAAAATGTCACCAATCAAATTTCCAAGCAATCCACACATACAGTAAAAGGGTTTTTTGAAAAACTTCAACGAAAAGAGCATGAAGAGGGATGACCTCATAATGTCGTCAAGCTTTTTTAAAAATAATATTCAGAAGATTTGCAGAGGTTTTTTTTTTGAAAAATTGAAGGCAGTTTGAAAACTGGCAAAGTGAAAATTAGAGTCAGGATACAAAGACAATGTATACAGACCCACTACTGGAAGCTACAGTCAGGGACGTTGATGTCTGAGCAACAGTAGCACTGGCATTGGATGATGTTGCAGCAACAGAAGCGGAAGTAGAAGTAGGTACACCTACAGGAAGCACAGGCATCTTAGCATTTGTGTTATCAACAAACATAAGAAGCTCAGTCACAAAGAACTACCAGTTAGTCAACCTGGTACCTAGGCATTTCAGGAATGAAGCAAGTGGTCAGTGGAAGAGACAAACTGAGAACATACTAATCTAGACTATTTGGAAAAATCATGTGGAAACAAATGCACACTAAGATGTTACACTAAGACAATTGATAAGGCCATATATAGCTTGATTCCAGACGAATCTAAAGGATGATCTTACCAATCTCCTTATGCTATATAAAAGAAGAAATCTGACGGGAGAGGGGAGGGGAATTAAAGAAGCTTCTAAACTAAATATATTGGACGCAGAACAGTAAGTGTTTTCAAGTCCAAATGACAAACACAAAATATCCTGCACCCATTGCCTACGAGGCACGAACACCTCTCCGGAGGTCACATATGAGTTTCTGACACGTGTCGGACATGGACATGAACGGGACACATGCCGGACACGTGTCGGACACACTGGAAAGAGTCGGGCACGTTGAGACACTTCGGACACGCTATGGACATGTTGTGGACACGAAGGGACACAGTGAGAACTATTTTTTCAAAAAAAAAATAATTTTTTAAATTTTTTTACTAAAATAACATACCTAAAGTTGATAAATTTCATAAAATTAAATATTTGACATAAAATATATATTAAATATTTAAAATTATAACATATAATAAATATTTAAAATTATATTTTTTCCACGTGTCCCCAACGTGTCATGTCGTGTCTTGCATTTTTTGAAATTTTACGTGTCCACGTGTCCGTGTCCGTATCCGTGCTTCTTAGATTGCCTTCTTTCCAGGAACTTGAACAGCATAAAAACCAAATCATGTGTAAAGCTAACTTCATTTATGTTACAATTAGTTGTTTCAAGGCGACTTAATATTTTCTTTTCTTTTCCCCCTTTTACAAGATTGGCTTCTCGAACTAAATGTTGTGATAAATGCCTTTTTTCTTTTTTCTTTTTAAATTTAGTTGTAGTGATTAGATTACATGTAAAATTATAATGAAGGCATTTATTCATCCTAGGAATACATTGGCTATAAGAACATTGTGCAGAATTTTAATTTATTTTCTCCCCTTTTGATAAGTTAAACGTTGTGCAGAATTTACATGCAATAAAGAACAAGATGTAAGGCCGTCCATACAACTTTCAATAATGTGTTTATGTGACATTGTCAATTTTACAGGCCTCATATTTTTTAGTAAAATGTACTAAGATTTTTTATGGTAGCTTGGAAAATGTGTCTTCAAATGGTCACAACGTAAACAACAGAGAAAAAATATGTGGACCCGAATAGCTTTTTCTAGTAATTTGGAAGCATTTGTACATTTCCCCACTAAACAATTCCATCAGAAATAAATAAATAAATATAAATAAATAAATAAATACAATTTTAAAAGTAAAACTTTAAGGGCTTGCTTGGTAATGTTTATATTTACAATTTTTTTGTTTATATTTACAGAATTTTTGAAAACTGTAAACAAAAAGTCGTTTGGTTTCTGTTTTTGTTTTTAACAAATTGTAAATAGTGTAAACTTTGTAAATATAAAAAAGTCAGTTTCACTTGTTTACAAAAAAAGATCATTTCTTCCTCTTTCTCCCACCCTTTCCGACCACCACCCATTGCTTATCACTACAGGCTACCAAACTAAACAAAAACATGTTTAGTGTGTTCTGCAAACTAAAAACAATAAACTGCAAACATTGCCAAACAGCACCTAAGTAATCACACAATTAGGCCAAGTTTGGCATGAATGAAAAAAGACAAAAAGTCAAAAAGTCACTATCCTATTTAAGTCACATCACCTCTCTAACACATCACTTCAAACCCAACCCAAACTTAACCCATATTTCATAAAAAGTCAAAAAGTGCACTTATTTAGTCTTCCCAAACTAGGCTAAGGCCTCGTTTGGGAACAGGCTATTTTAGTAACTTTTTGGCTTTTTACGAAAAGATGTGCAGAAAAGTAGAGAGGTGATGTGACTAGTTTTAGTTGGCTTTTTGACTTTTTGACTAAAATAGTCAGTCCCCAAACGAGGCCTTAGTGTAGATTGTAGAGAGGTAGCTTAATATGAAGTTCAAATAAACATTAGCATTAAAGTTGTGTTTGGATCATAGATTTTGATAGGTATTTGGAAAGGGAAAGGAAAACTTAAAACATAGCCTAAAAGTAAAACTTTAGTATTCACACTATTAGTGTCTGCGAACAAATGAAAGGCTTCCTAATTCTAAATTATGTATATAGCTTACATTAAAATTAAAATTAAATATAAAACATAATTTCAAGATTCTAAGGTTATATTAAATGTGAGAGCTCTTAGTAGGAATTGCATCCTATAAAAAGTTAAACTACCTCAGGATAACTACTTCCATCAACACCACAACTACAACATACAAGTAACTAACTACAATTTGGAACCATAAATTCAAAAAATCAAAAATGATTGACTTGGAACCTCAAGCAAGAAAACCATTAGGTTGCCTTTCTTAGTCCATGGCTCAAGATAGTATTGTCAGTAGAATGTCTCCTCAGAACAAGTTGATATGGCTATCAAGAAAATTGAGACCTAAGGGTGTAAAAAAACAAAAAAAAAAAAAGATTCGGAAAAGTTCAAGGTCAGAGCAAAAGTTGCAAAGGCTAACTCCCTAAATCGTGTTTCAATTTCCAGATCATAAAATGAGGTCCTCAAGCAGTGGGTGTTAAAACCAAATGAAGGCATTCCACTCAAACCAAGTGCACATTGTTAACATCAGCACTGCTCACTTGGTACAAAATATCCATTCCCAAGTTGTTTTAAGCGACTTGTACCTCAAATTTACATTATCAACAGCCGTATTCACCATCACCTAAGTATCACAAACATATAACATAAGACACAGACACAACACGGACAAGTCAATAAGAAAAATTCAAGACGTAGAACATCAAGGCTGACAAATTCTTTTTATTATTACATTATGTAAGTTACTACTTTGCGTTAACTAACTCTAAAAGTTCAAAGTGTACTTCGCATGCTAGATAATGGTTGTCATTCGTATAATATTACATTTCATTTAATTAGATAGATGTTGGGCACGGGGCACTTTGCGCTGTACTGGGAATTATTTGTGATGCATTGGCAAAAATCAACATTACACAATTTGTTTTTTTATTGTAGACATGTTCATAGATCATCAGACATGTGTCTTAGAGTTTCCCTAAGGTGTCGTGTCCACAACTTTTGACAAGTGTCCATGGGTTTGTTTGGTTTGAATTTGGGAGATGAATTTTAGAAAAAAAATTTCCAAAATTTGTTTGGTTTGAGATTTTTCTCAAACAATTTTCAAAATCACTTCTCTCTTTTACACATCAATCAATCACTTTTTCTCTCTCCTTTCTCCTTCTCAATCACTTTTTCTCTCACACATATCTACTAAATTCTTCCAAAATATCAAATCATCTCAAACTCCCACAAAAAAAAAATTTCTCAAAACATACAACCAAACAAACCAATTTCTAAAACAACTCTCCCAAATTTTTTTCAAAAACAAACCAAACAAGCCCCATACTTCTTAGGCATGCCTTACCAATGGTTCCCTTCTCTCTTCAAGACCCAAAGTAGAAAACATAAATTTCTTTGATGCGTTGAGAGGGCCTCAGCCCAAGCGGAGGGGGGTCCAGGGGGTTTACCCTGGCCCGAATTTTTTGGGTACTTTGGTAATTTTCATATTGTTTCTGCATTGCCCTAATTCTATACTTATAAATAGATTAAGGGGGCACCTCTTTTAAGTTAAAGGAGTTGTATTATTTTCTGATCATAGTGAAAACCGTAACAGTCGTGGACATATTCTGAGGTGAACCAAGTAAATCCTTGTGTCCTTGTGTGTGTAATTCGTTTGATTTGTTTGAGTCGTTTTATCTTTCTTGTTTGTTATTTCATGTCTCACCGATCCTGATTAGGAAGAGTCAAATTCCTATCAGATGACACATTTGCATTGCCAGCAGCATGTAACTCTTCTTTTGGGACTTTTGTCATGACTATAGTAGCCTCCACAGGTAGCACTGCTGATTGGTTACCACATCCATAGGAATAAAGCTAATAGCAGAGAAGCCACTGTCAACACCAAACTCTCCTGCATGCTAGAAACTTCCAATTTCATAACTTTCATACTCTCATCTTGATCGGTCCTTACCCCTGGAAACCATGGTCTCCTGCTCAACCATTGGAACTGTTTGCAGTTTTGCCAAACCACCCTTTCCTTGCTCATCCTCACCCATAATCTCTCCCTCTCCAAAACCTAAGCCTACTTCGAGAAACATAGAAGGGCACCCAGAACAACTTCCAGTTATCAGAAAAGGGGTCATGAAATGCATAAAGAACGAAACTTGAACCTTATCTAAATGACTAATTGCAAAGGATTCTTTTCTGTTTGACAAATTGACAACTTCAACTTATGTAACATGAGTTCACTGATTCCCTTGACTTGACAGACAATAATCCACTTTGTGAATTGTCACAGCTTTCAACTAGTTGCTCAAGACCAAGTACTACAGTCAAAGATGCCATACTAAATTCCCTTTTTGTACAACAAGACTCTGAATATAAATCCCAATCAGCATGACTTAATCACTGCTAGCCATCTTATGCTACATGAAAGATCAGAACTGAATATATTTTGTGAGAAAATGGACTAACTCACCAAAAAGAGGCGCAGCAGGTGTTGATTGGGATTGTGTTGATGAGGCAGAGGCAGTAGCTGGGGCCGATGCTTTGGTAGAAAGTGAAAAAGTTGGAAGTGAACTTGTAGTGCCTGAAGAAGCAGCTGTGCTAGTGGTTCCAAAACTTGGAAATGAAAGAGTAGGGGCTGCGGATGAAGCAGCTTTAGTAGTCAGTGTAGAAGCTGCAGTTGAGAACAAAGAACTCCCACCAGAAGCAGGAAATGCCGGTGACAAAACAGCCGCAGCAGTAGTAGTAGTAGTAGAAGAAGAAGAAAAAGCAGCAGAAGATGAGGCTGTCAATGCTGCGGGAGTCGAAGCACTGGTAGTGGTCGTAACAGTCGAAAACAATGAAGAAGACGCAGTTCCAAAGCCTAATGAAGTAGGCTTCACAGCGGGCGTGCTTGTGGTTGTGGCTGTGGCTGCAGAGGATATCACATTCCCGAACCCGAAAGAAGATTGCGATTGCGAACCAGAAGAGGCCGGAGTTCCAAACGAGAAATTTGATGAACCAGCTGAAATTGAACTTGCAATGGGTACTGAAGAAAAGGTACCAGGGGATGCAGAACTTCCAGTACCTTTCAAAGCCGAAGGAAAAGAAAACCCAGGTGCTGAAGCTAAGGGAAATGGTGAAGAAGTTGAAATTGAGCTCGATGAAGACGATCCAAACAAATTAGAAAAAGAAGGCACTGTTGAAGTTGTAGTAGAAGCCGACGAAGAAGCCCCAAATAATGGAGAAGAAAAGGTTGGAGTAGGTGTTGAAGCAGACACAGAGCTCGAAGATGAAGATCCAAACAAACTTGAAGAAAATGGAGAAGCAGCAGCCGCAGCAGTAGTAGTAGTAGATGAACTCGAAGAAGATCCGAACAAATTTGAAGAAAATGGAGAAGAAGAAGCAGCAGCAGCAGCAGCAGCAGCAGCAGTAGTAGGAGCTGAACTCGAAGAAGATCTAAACAGGTTCGTAGTAGTATTCGTCGTAGTAGAACCTGAACCCAAAGAAGATCCAAAAGGCGGTGTACTAGTAGATGAAACAGAGGTCGAAGTAGTAGATCCGAACACGTTTGTAGCAGAAGACGACCCAATCAAACCAGGAGTCCCAAATGGCGATGAAGCGGCGGCGGAGGCGGAAGAGCCGATACCGAAGGGAAACGAAGGGGTGGAGGCGGCGGAATTGGGCAAACCGAAGCCGAAGGAAGGGGTGGAGGCGGTGGAGGAGGAGGAGGAGGAGGAGGTGGAAGAAGATGAATTGAAGGGGAAAGGACTAGGGCTAGGGTTAGGGTTAGGGATTGAAGAGGCGAAGAGGGAGGAAGAAGGAGTGGAGGAGGATGAGAATGAGAATGGGAAGGAAGAAGAAGAGGTGGGATTTGAGAAAGGGAAAGATGAAGAAGAAGAGAGAAAGGATGTGGAGAAGAGAGTTGTTGAAGATGATGAGGAAGATGAAGATGGGTCGGTGGAGAAGGAGAAGCCAGACATTGTGCTTCTCTCTCTCTCTCTCTCTCTCTCTCTCTCTCTGTCTCTCGCTCTCTAGATTTGTTATCAGATTTTCTCTCTCAAGGTTGCTGTATTTTTTTGTCTGGGTTCTGCGTGGAGTGAGGGTTTTGAAATTTGGAGGTTTTGGGGGAGGAGGCAAAACAGTAACCCGATGAGATGACAAAAAAACCGTCCGGTCCGAGTTGTTTTGGTTAGGGTTTTACTGTAAAAATTTTGGGCTTGGCTTTGGTTCAGTCCTTAATCGGACTGGATGATATTGTTGGGCTCGTAGGGGTCCATCACAGGTTTCGTTTTGAAAATTTGAACCGTTCAATATGTAGAACTCGTCGAGTACTATAAGCTTATTAAAAATCACATTGATCGGATATCGATAGCTATGTGATCAAATCAGTTTTGTATAAAAAAAATAGACGGTGAATAAATTAACGGTTAATAAAAAAACTGATTTGATCACATAGATATCGATATCCGATCAATGTGATTTTTTATAGGCGTATAGTACTCGACGAATTCTACACATTGAACGGTTTAGATTTTCAAAACAAGAGCCGTAATGGGCTCCCACGGGCCCAACAGCACCGTCCAGTCCGATTAAGGACTGGACCAAAGCCAGAGCCAAAAATTTTCGGGCCTTTCCCTCATTAAGTTAAAATACAAACTTATTTTTCAAATTAGGCCTAGTTTAGAAAAAATTTTCAAAATAAACTAAAACGAAGTTATATATCACGCTTTCACCGTTTTTGTGACCCTCTCGCGAAAAATTTGTAAAATCGTAAAAGTATGGTTACAAACCACGCTTTTAATTAAAAAAACATGGTTATAAACCACGTTTTTAAGAAAATTTAATTTATATAAAAAGCGTGCTTCCTAACCACGCTTTTAAATAATTTTTTTTTTCTCCAGAAAACGTAGTTACAAATCACACTTTTACTGTTCACTAAAGAAAGCGTGGATGATAACCACGCTTTTAACTAAAATCGGATTTTAAATAAAAGCGTGGTTCATAATCATGCTTTTAAAACTTATATAAAATACCCCACCTCCCTCATTTGCAACCACGCTTTTTACACTTAGCTTTTTTTCTGATCTGCTCTCTCGCTCTCTCTCTAGTCTCACACTCTCTCTCTGCTCTCACTCTCTTTCTCCGTCCGTGGGTTCTCTGCTCTCTCTCTCTCTCACGCTCTCTGTTCTCTCTCTTTAGTATGCCTATCTGTCTCTCTTTCTCAGTTTGAATTTTATATGTGTTTATTGTGTTTGTGAAAATGTGAATGTGGGTAGAATAGGGTTTGTGAATGTGAAAATGGTTGTGAATTGATGAAAATGTTAGTAGAATAGGGTTTGTGAATGTGAAAATGTTATGAATTGAAATTGATGTCAATGTGTGTAGAATAGGTTTTGTGAATTGAAATTGTGGTTTTGAATTGGTAAAAATCTTGTGGTTTTGAATTGTGAAAATGTTTTAGGGTTTTCAATTGAATGTGAAATCAAAAATTAGAGTTAGGGTTTTGAATTGTGAAATTATAACTTATTGTTAAAATTGTGAAATTAGGGTCAAGGTTGAGATGCTCAATATAGTTTAGTTAAGAAATGGTAAGGCGAAATATCTACCGTATTGCTTATCTTGGACTTTGATAATGTCCATTAAAGTTTTATTTTGTGATAAAATTGGGTAAAATATGTAAAAATAATCTAAATACCTGTGTTTGGTTTGAATCTCTTTTATAAAAATTGAGTTTTTATTTTTATTTTTCATATATATATATTATTTTCAATGAAGTTTTTTAATATTTTAAATAATTGTTTTTAATTTTTAGATACACCTTATATAAATACACTTAAAAAGAATAATATTTATGAAAAAATTCACTAAATACCAAAAATATAAAAATACAAAAATTCATTACATTTTTATATTTTTGTATATTTATTGATTTTTTAAAATATTTTCTTACAAATAATTTACTTTTTACGTATAAATAGATTAATTGCATTTTAAAAGTAAAAATCTTAATTAAAATATTTTAAAAATTACTAAAAAATAAAAAATTCAATTTTCATAAAAAAATTGAGTTCAATACAAGATTTTGAAGAAACTACTAGACCAATTGCTCGTAATCAACTTGAGCTTTGAAAAAAAATTGGGGCCTATTGGTGTAACATCACAGCAAAATTATAAGAAATGCTACGTTTACTATTTCTTATACCATTATCATCTCATGTTAAAAAAAATAAAAAAATAAAAAAAAATAAAAAATTGAGCTCTTAGAATAGATAGCCATCTGGGGCAATTGGTGCCTATTGGTGTAACATTGCACATCACCTTATGTCCAAAAAAAAAAAAAAAGCATCTTCAAGAATAGAAAGACCATGTAGGACCATTGGTGCCTATTGGCCATGTGGGACCATTGGTGCCTATTGGTGTAACATTAATATATTAGGAAAATTTTATGATACACACGTTTTATTATACACCTTTAGTTATTATTATTATTTTTTAAATTTAATTATCATTTTTTTTAATTATGACATTATTTTATATGTTTAGTTATGTCTTATGTAATGTTTGTCCGGCGAACTAGAACTTTAACATCTCAACCCGAATTTTAATTTTATTAATTTAAACCTTAAACTTCTTATTCCATATCAATGTTAACCGTCTATTCATCTCTATGAACTTATTTAACTGGAAAAAAAAAATAAAAAAATTAATGCACATGTGGCATATCTTTTCCCTTTCCTCCATCATCCACCATCATCCCTTTCCTCAAATTCAATCACAACCATGTCCTTGATCCATGACTCTCGCATCGTCAATGATGTCCAAAGAATGCGAACTCACCATTACCTACTCTCACCATTACCTACTCGATGCCCTAGCTCAAATCCTCAACCAATCAACAACTCCCCCTTAAAACCCCCTGCAAATCAAAGCGAAAATGAAGTAATAGAGGGAAATCCAGAAACTTAGATAGTTATTTTCGTACTGCTCTATGTCATGAACTATATGTTTTATGGGTCAGTTACTTCTAGAATTTTAGCTTGTATAGTAAACTTTAGTTGATCCACATACATACTCAAAATTTATGAATGGTAAAGAATGCATTTTTTTAAAAATTCTCTGTTTATGGAGAGTTTAACTTTCTACTAAGCTGAAAACTTTTTACTTGAATGTGTTCTCTGTAGGTTTTATATGTTTTGTTGGGAAACAATTTCTTCTAAGACAACAAAAATAAATATGTAACATGAGATGTATCTTTCCAAATCTTATTGAGGAGAATTGATGATTATTCCTAAGTTTCCATGTGAAGAGAAATAGACTATCTAGATGAGTAGTCTTAAATGAAAGAAAATTTCCAAAAGTTATTTTTTGAGTGAAGTATTTTTACCAAAAGAAATGGAACCAAGTTTTCAAACTGTAATAGTGCATTTAGAGGGTGGCGATGGGTTGTGGAGCAAGGGGGAGGGGAGGATGATTGTAGAGGCAATGTGGGTTTTGACGGCGTTAGGCTGTAGCAGGAAATAGGTGGGTTGCAATGGCGGACAAGATGGGGAAGAAGAGAGTTTATCCACTGTGTGAGATGCATGGTCATATTTAAATGGATGGTTAGGATAGTTTGTGATCTAGTATGGTCAAGTTTAAAAGTCGTTTTACATGAAGTTAAAAAAGAGTAAATAATATATTGCCACATGTATTTAAAAAAAAACAAAAAAATCTGTTAAACAAAGTAACTGAGATGGACATGAGTGTAGGTTGTGACACAGAATGAAGTTCAAAATTTAAATTGATGAAATTAAAATTTTGGAGTTTAAATTGAGATGGACTGGAGTTCTTTTTTGTAATTTGTCTAATATTTTAAACATGTTTATGTTCATTTGTTGGCAAAAATGAAAATAAAAATATATTCAGTATACACAGTAATGTAAAAATTTCATGCCAGTAATAAATGTATTTTTAAGAACAAAATAATTTCATGCTAAATGGTATACCTTTTTTAAAATAAAATTTGGTCTTAATAGGATAGTAATTCATTACCAAATGTCTAATGTCATCCTTAAATAGTAAAGACAAATAGTGTTTGAATCATAGGTAATTATAGGTAATTAAATAGTGGAAATGAAATCCCCGAAAGTAAATGGTAATTAAATAGTGGTAATTATTGGTTAAATTTATATCTAAATTAAATCCTCGAAAGTAAGCTTTTAAACAAGTTCTGGCCTCATATCAAGATTCAAAGTGTAGAAAGAGAAAAATTTTAAAGTGTAGAGAGAGAGAAAAGAGCAAAAGAGTGAATACTAGTAAAAAATAATAATAATAAAAAATCAAATTTGGAGCTTTTGGTTCAATCTTACCTTAACACCACTTTAAGTTCCAAAATCTAGAAAATGGTCTCAAATGTAATATTAAAATTGGATTGGTCCTTACAAGTGGGTCCAGGCAGGTTAAGAGGTTATCTAAACTTAGTCTGAGTTGTGTTGAGAGTTGCCTAAGCCCACCGAAGGCCGAATTGTAACTTGAGATTGTTTACGCAAGTTTGACCCGAGTTAAACTCAAACTATTCATAAACTTAAGTTTTTATTTTTTTATTTTTAAAGTTAATTTTGGACCTTTTGGAGTTGGACTCCATTTAAGTGAGGCTTATTAAGAATATTTTAATTTTGAACTTAGTATAAAATGTAAAAAATTTAAGTGTTTTAGTCTTATTGTATTTAAAAAAAATGAAATAGAGTCAAATATTATATAAAACTATATTTGATTAGTATAATGGAGAAGGGGGTGAGAATAGGAAAATGCATCCCCACAGATAATTCTATTTAAACATCCTTACTTATATTGGTATATATCATTTATTCATTTTACACCATACACAAATTAAAACTTGTAATTTTGTCTCAATACACATCATTTTACACCATACACAAATTAAAACTTTGATTAGTATAATGGAGATGGTCTATGATGCCGGCAAGAGGAGAGGAATGCTATGAAGGTGGTGATGATCGGGAGGGAGGGAGGTGATTGCCGGTGGTAAGAAATAGCAAAGGAATGGGTTGAGTTGGGAGGGAGGGAGGGAGGAAGGGAGGGAAAAAAAGAGGGGTGTGTTGGTAATTTGATTGAAGGATAGAAATGTAATTAAAAAAATTAAAAATAAAGATGTGTACTGAATTAATTAAGTGTGTGAAAATATAATTTCCCTGTCCCCACTCTAGTTTCTCATTGAAGTGATATTGGGAAAAATAACCATCTCTATTCAAAACTCAATTAAGTTATTATATTTGAATAGTGTGGTGTGTTCCTATGGGTTGGATTGAGATTTTACTTCTACGTGAACCTATGATGAGCTCTTACCATAAAAGTTCTTCAAGTGGACAAAAAGAGAGTTTTTTTTTTTGGGTAGTATACCAGTTTTCTAACAAATGTAAAATATACTTAATTTATGTAACTCAGAAGTAGATGCAAATGTTATGAATTTATAATTTTATATTTAAATTTGTAGATAGTTTTTTATGAATCCTTAAGCAAATATTAAATATGATAGTGATTGTATGCAGGGCGCGTTCTTTTTTTTTTTTTATAAATATGACATCCTTCATTTATATAATAGAATACATTGCATGTCTATTTGTGTGAAAATTATAATATAAAATTTAAATTTTAGTACAAGTCTTAATTGTTTATTTTTATATTTATTTATTTTTACGAGAAAACACAAGATTTAATATATTATACATTTAACAATAACTCATCTAATAAAATAAATCTGAGTACAAAATATAAATTAAATCCTAAATAGAGAAAAAGAACTTTCACGCAGAAAAGATACGAGTCTCTACATAGGGAGTAAAAAAAATTCCACATACAGATGAAACCTCAGTTGTTGTTTTATATGAATAAAAATAAGTGAACAAAAATGAGAAAATAAACAATAATAAACAAATAGAGAGAAAAATAAAAATGGGAGAAAATATAAATTGAAGTAATGTTTAGTGGTGTTCAAGTAATGTGCCACTTCTAGAGTTCTTTCTAATTTGGAAAATATAAATTGACAAAAATGAGAGGGTTGATTTTTATATGAAAATGTCACTTATAGGAAAATATAAATTGTCTTTTGACTCCCACAACTTCCTTCCACCAAATGTCCACCTAAACAAATTCAAATAACCAATACAAAAATAAAAGCAGGTTAATTAAAAAAAAATCAAATCAACACTGAAAATATTACCAAAACAAAGAAGTAGAAACATGGAAAAAGAAAAATTTACATTTACCGTGCACAAGAGCATGATGTTAATCGTAATAAATAATGAAAAAAGCAGAATACAGGAGTTCCATATACAGTTATGTCAAAACAAACCAACATTCTTTATGTGTTGTAAGTTTTTTTCTTAAAAAGCTAAAAAATTTAAAACATAATAATTATTTTAACTCATATTTTAATTAAAAAATCAATAATAATTGTTGGATTACAATTGCTGATTACTTAAATAAAGTTCTTGCCTCACAAGTAATTGTAATTAAATGAGTAAAAATTTATATAATACTTTTAGAAGTAAAATCCAATATAAGTATATTGTTAATATTGTTGATATTTTAATGTTTTATGTTTCATTGAAACAAGTATATGGAGACTGTTCCAATTATCTTCTACTGGGGGGAAACATAATTCGGGATCCCGATGAAGATGTGTCATATGATGCTAAGCCGAAAGGGATATATGCGGTGCAACTTGGTACCACGCTTAGCAATTTGGAGGTGATGTTCATGTCTAAGGTGGCAAATTATGGGGAAAGTGTCCAATTGAACTTCAAATGTAGATATTCTTATCGCCAGTGGCAAACAATCAGCAAATACAACATATTACCGATCAATTACGATGAGGCGTTGAACACCGTATTAAGTATCGGTGCAAGTTTCCAACCACCAAATTGTTTGGAAGTGTACATTGATAAGGAGGTTCTACAGAATGTCTCGAATATGACACAGATGGATTCTCGTCCGTTCACTACATTGCTGACACATGGGATTGACACGATAGCGTTTTAGTCTCCTATCTATGCATCAGATCAATGTTATGCAATGGGCTACACACAATAGACATTTGAGGGCCATGGTGTGGAATCAAATTCACGTGGTGGATATGATTATGAATTTCAAAATAACACAGAAGATGTGCCCACCTACAGCCATCATACCACTCCAGTTGAAGTTGATGGTAATATGGCAGAAACGGTGAACTATGTGCAGTTTGTTGACAATGACATATACGGTCCTGGCGTCACCCTAGAGGATGATGAGAATGAAATGTGTGATGAAGAAAATTTATTAGGCGGATCAGATGATGATGATGAAAAAGATGATGCCGACGCTCCGGTTGACCTTGAAAATGCCCTCATTCCACTTAAAACTAAAATCCCTTTCTATGAGAACATTCACATGGGTGGTGATTTTGATATGAGTAGCCGTGATGTCGTTCCCTGTAACCGAATCTAGAACGCTGAAAATCCAGAGTTGGACAAAGGGATGGTTTTCGTTGATAAAAAGCAACTTGTACATGCTATGAAATTGTACCATGCAACAAATAATCAAGAGTATAAGGTCGTAACCTCCAAGCGAGATCTTTGGGTGTCTGTTTGCAAGTACGATTGCAGTTGGTGGTTGTGTGCATCTCTTAGTAGGAAACATGATTTTTTTGAAATAAAGCAGTACAGGGGTCCTCACCATTGTTTATACCCACGAATGAACAGGGACCACACTAATATTAGTTCCAGTTATATTACTTCTCATCTTTTGGGACAAGTTGTGGTGAGTATAAAAAATAAATGTTTACATATATATACATATTTGTTTATTTATAGTGTTCACACCCAAATAATCTAACTCATATTTGATTGTCGTATGCAGAATGAACCTGATATGCCAATTAAGAATGTCAGCGAAGATATCAAAAAGATCATGAACTACAGTATATCATACAAGAAGGCGTGGCATGCAAGGGCAGAGGCAATTAGAATGGTATTCGGGGATTGGGATGAATCATATAGATAGTTGCCTAAATTCATGCATGCATTACAGACATCTAATCCTGGCACCATCGTTCAATGAAAGCATAGATATATCGGAGGTACAACCATTATGCTCATTTTTCACTTTGTTTTCTGGTCTTTCAAACCCATCATCGATGGATTTAGTTATTGTGGGCCTATTATTACCATTGATGGTACATTCTTATACGGCAAATACACTGGTGTGTTGCTTGCAGCAACCATCATCACTGCCAATGACAAAGTATTACTGCTTGCATTCGCTGTTGTCGACAAGGAGAGTTTGGAGTCTTGGTCGTTCTTCATTTCAAATATCAAGGAACATATTGTCATGAATCGACAGGGAGTAACTTTGATATCTGATCGAGCTGAGAGTATTTTAGCTGTTGTGAGGTGGCATTGGCTGAATCCGTCACTCCAATTTGTTGGATATCATCGGCATTGCCTTCGACATGTTTGTAGTAACTTTAATACAAAGTTTAAAAATAAGGAGCTAAAACAACTTCTATGGAAAGCATGGAGTGCTCATTATCGACGAAAGTATAATGCTTACTTAGAACAAATACAGGCTATTGACCAAGATGCCATCGATTGGGTCCGCAAGATGAATCCTGTGAAGTGGGCCCTTGCGTATGACGGTGGATATCGATAGGGGGTATTGACCAGCAATGATGCAGAGTGCTTCAACAGTGTCTTGAAAGGTGCAAGGAACTTACCTATCGTAGCTATGGTTGAGTTTACATTTCGACGGCTGGTAAAATATTTCGACGAGATGGAAGCCCAAACGGAAACAGATGTACGGAATGAGTTCCAATACCCTAGAGACATGCAAAAAATTATCGAGGAGGGCATCGCAAGGGGGAATACTTTCCAGTTAATATCGTACGACAAGTTAGTTTGTAATATAAACTACATTGTTATTATTATGTTGTGAAGTTAATTACACCTAAAAATATGAACTTCATTACTTTGTATCAATATTGTCTGATAGGTCTCGCCGCGTATTTGAGGTGCGAACATCTTTTTGCCATGGACGAGGTCGCAATACACAGATTGTGCGCATGAATCAACCCACATGCAGTTGTGGCAAATACGATATAAGACACTATCCATGTTCTCATATGCTCGCTGTTATGTCTGAATGAGGTGACAATCCATTCGAGTACGTTGATCCAGTATATAGGCTTCCTGTATACATGAGGGTTTGGGAAACTAAATTCAATCCAATACTGCATCAAGATTATTGGGATGATCCGTAGTGGACCTTAATGCCTAATATACTTTGTTTGTGAGAAGTAAAACGGGGTCGTAAATCTATGTCCCGTATTCAGAATGAGATGGATATATCAGATAGGCGTTTGACCGCTCGTTGCAGTGAGTACTAGCAGACAGGTCATAGGCGAACATATCCGGCGCGGCTTGGTCAATGAGGATTATGTAATGCTTACATGAGTTTCGTGAATTGTGAAATTGTAAAGTGGTTGCGATTTTTAATTTTGAGATTGTAATTGGACAGCCCATGTGAATTTTTAGCTTGTAATGCAAATGACCTCATGTTAAACTATATTGTAATTGCTAATAGATCGTTTTTTATTTGTAATAGATCATTTTTAATTTTTAATTCTTTATAAACTGTAATTATTTTATATTAAAAAAAATTTACAACTAACATACTAAGCAAATAAATTAAACTAAAAATGTATGCAAAAACATTTAACTGTAGCACATAGGCCTAAGTTTTTTATTGTGTACTTGATTGAAAATGTGTATTACAAAATTCTATGCTTAATCAAATAGTTATTCTACCATTTTAAAATTTAATATTTATGAATAAATTTAATATTTTCGAATGCTGCAACCATTGTTCACATTTACAATTTATGAATAAATTTATATAATTTATTCAAACTTTTAGCATTACAAAATCAATAATTAAGTTTTGTCAAATATGTCATAAATGTAATCATCAACCTATTATTGGAAAAAAAAAAATTTCTCATTCAATTTTTTAGCAAATATTTATGTAGGAAAACTATCCACATGTTACTGCACTATGTTCATGGTCATTATTAAGCTTATGTAACTGAGGCCCTAAAATTATTTTGGAAAAGATTTCTATATTAGTTATAGCATACATAACGGTAGGTTCTGTTGAATTTTTATCATATTTAATAACACAAAATTTTAAATCTTAAGGTACAAATATATATATATATATATATTTAAAAATCATAAATTATGGAATAATTAGAGTTTTTTTTATGATTATAGTTAGATTTTAGTGAATTGCTTCCATGTTAGTGGCACACAAATTTATAATTTTAAAATAACCGAGCACATTTTTGTATGTTGTGTCGTCATGGATGGAATTAATTAGAGTTTAATTGTTATAGTTAAATTACAGTTAACCAATAGAGGTTTTTGAAATAAAAATTAATTACATTTTAGTGAATTGCTTCTATATATAGTATCACACAAATTTAAATTTTGAAATAGCTGAGTATACTTTTCTTTTACAAATCGTAATTTATGAAATAATTACAGTTTTTCTGTTATGATTAAATGAGATTTTTATTGTTATGATCTAGTATTTCGCTTGTACAAGCTTCATGGCACATCTACCTGACGAGGTCCCACTTTTCAGTCATTCACATCGGGCTGACAGTATATAGGAGCGTTCGGTATGCAATAATGTTTGTTGGACTTTACGCTTACAATTAAAATACCCTGCATTTTGTTTTATATTACGTGATAATGCTATTATTTAAACTAGTCATTCTGTTGTACAAGATGAGGCACGCATCGTGTTGACCTGCCGCCGGGCAAATTCTGGCTTGTAGGACCATCCGTTGGACCATAGAGTCTTGCAGTATATACTACACGCGGGATTCTGTGGTGTATACTGTATCGGGCATATTAGACTGGATCACCCACTCATCACTGCTCTTGTCGAGAGGTGGCGCACAGAGACTCATACATTCCATTTCCTGATCGGGGAGGCCACTGCCACATTACAGACGATGTCATCTATATGGTCTCTGATTGATGGGCGAAGCGATTCGAGTTGACCCATCATTGACGAGGGAGCAGTGGATAGCCCTATGTGTTGAGCTATTGGGAGTAGCACTTACACCTGCAGACTTACATGCAGGTAGATTGAGGGTGAGGTTGTTGGCCAAGCAGTTTGGTCCTCTTCCAGATCAGGCTCCAGATGAGTTGGTACAGCAGCATGCCCGAGCATATATTCTGTGGCTTATTGGGGGCTACTTCTCCTTGATAAGTCACAGAACCTGCTTAAGCTGATGTACTTGCCACTGTTGAGAGACATTGACGAGATCGACTAGTACAGCTGGGGTAGCGCGTCTTTGGCATGCTTGTATAGGATATTATGTCGAGTAGCTCAGGTGGGTGTGAAGGAGATCCGAGGACCACTTGTCTTGTTACAGGTTAGTAAGAATTTTATTACATGTCAATTCATATTGTATGACATATATCAGTATTGTAATTGCGTTCAAACTATTGCAAATTTGGGCGTGGGAGAGATTGATTTGCAAGCAGCAAGTGGTTGCTGCTGGTGAGCTTCCCATGGGCCAGGGAGACATGCAGTTGCCACCTGGACCTCGAGGTAGCCGGTGGAGAGTTGACTTTGGCCACGAGGTCATCTCAACCGACGTAGTCGTAGTTTATAGAGACCAGCTCGACTGGATGATCGAGGGCGATGTATGAATTTTTGCTCTCAATTTTAGTTGTCTTGTTCATTGTACATGTTTTGAGTTCACGAGCGAATTTTAATATACTTGTCGTTATTGTAGTTTATTTGGCAGCCTCATGCTGGGGTCTTCAGCACGTTCCCCGACTACTGCCGACTAGGTCAGGAGATATGGATGGCGAGAGTGCCACTTATTTGTTTTGACGTGGTTGAGTGTCATCTCCCCTATCGTGTCCTCCGACAGTTTGGTCGGGTCCAGTCCGTACCGGATCGGTTCGACACCGAGTGGTAGTAGCGGTATCGTATTATATGCGATATATATAGTTGTTGGATGCCCGTCGAGACAGTATTGTACAGGCTGACTGGAGCGATAAGGTGCTCCCCTCTTCCGACCCTTACATGTTGTGGTATCGGCGACATACAAGCCTACTAGTTGGTAATCCAAGCCACTTGTCTGAGTCCAGATATTAGGGAGTTGGGCCTTATCTTGAGGCATTGGTGAGTATCATAGTATGTGTCAAATAATTATTAAGATCATAATTGGTTTACTTTCAGTCAACTGTAGCCTAATACGTCCGAATTTTTGTTCAGGTGGTTGGAGCTGGGAGGTCATATCATTTGGCTGAGGACGTCCTTTTTAGACGTGATAGACAGCATGCCTTGCAAGCCGTTGTAGAGATCCGAGACTTATTGAACGAGACGATCCACCATGCCCATCGGGGAGATCGTTTGCATTTTGGCCACTACGGTGTACACAGTGCAGCAGCTGCTCCAGACACATCAACGCTGTCCACGCCAGTGTCTTCCATTTTAGCGCCAGCCACATCAGCTCCTTGGACATCAGTCACCTACCACATGGTACCCCATACATATCTCTAGATTCCCTCCACGTACATCCTACCCAACATACTAGCATACCTTATGTAGTTGACCCTGATTGGACACCGCCCCGATACATGCATGACGTTGTTACCTCACCTACCCAGTTACCACCACCAGACATTTCAGGTGTTTGTAGTGTTGGGGTTGATACATGTACATCACATAGTCCCACACTACATACACCTACTTTTTTGGGGACTAGTTTGACCGCGACCATGAATACACATGATGCAGTTCTCACTGACATCTCCCACGTTGAAGATGAGGCCCATATTGAGCCCCCCCCAGAGCGCGAGGGAGAAGCTGAGGTTATGGTTGTGGCGGACGTCGCGACCGAGGTTGGGGTGCGGGTAGAGACAAAGGTCGAGGTTGAGGTCGAGGTCCAGCTGCAGATCATGATACAGTTGCACCAGATGAGGGAGTTTCACAGCTCACAGCAGTATCCGATCTTCGGCCAGAGACAGGATTAGGAGCAGCATATACAGGAGAGGGAGGATCACACTCACAGGCTCCACAAGTAATCAATGGAGGGCCACATGTAGGGGAGGGAGTGCCACTGATACGCATTTACAATTAGGCAAGCCAAATATTTAGAGAGTCTACCGCAAGAGACCGATGAGGGAGGTCCACGGTCGGGGTTGTGGGATTGGGGGCAGGTTAGGGCATTAGAAGGTGTGATATGGAGTGTATAGTTTTTTTTATTTATAGTTTTTGTTATAATTTTTGTAAATCAAACTTGTACAGATGATGTAAATGTGCCATACTTATTTATTCGAAACTAGAATTTTACAATTTTTTATTCTTACTTATTTTGATGATTTCTTAAATACTTAAAATATTCAAATTATGATGTCACAATGGGTTTAAACAGGGCGATTATATACATAAGAGATTCAAGTTATGCTGCATTTGGTACCATGTGGATTTTCGTTTTACAATAATAAACTATATAATTTTTTATATAATTTTTTTTAAATAATTTTTTTAACTATATAATTATTTCTTTACAAAAAACACAAAATAAATAATTAGATAAAATTTATTTATTATTCTGTACTTTTTTCCCCAAAGAATTTGATAACATAATGATAAATTTAAAAACATTTTTTTTTTTGAAACACACACACACACACACAAATTTCAAAATACATAAGATTACCCAAAAAAAAAAAAAAAGGTACAGAACCTGATAATATAATAAAAATTTGAAGAACATTGATTTTTTTAAACAACGTGCGCGCGCACACACACACACAATATTAACAAAACAAAAACACAAATTTTATATACTCTGTTTTCCCCTTCCCCCAGCCCCCCCCAAAAAAAAAGAAAGAAACAAAGAAAGAAAGAAAAAAGTTCTTGAATATTTGAATAGTCTTTCTCAAAAAAAAAAAAAAAAAAAGAAACAAATTTTAGTTTTTCAATAGAGTGAAGATGATGAATTGTGGAACTTACATAGCAGTTTGTTATAAATTTAAATATAAAATAAAAAAAAAATAAAAAAAAAAAAGATAAGATGGTGAAACATAGAACTGCACAGCAGTTTCTAAAATGAGGGAAGTGGAAACGTGGAAGCTAACTGAGTTGGTAATTTACGATTTTACCCATAATTACAATTTGATATAAGTTTTAAACTAATAGATTATTTAACAAGTTATGGTCATTTTAGGAAAAATAGAAAAACAATTGCAAGTCAGGCTTCAAATTCATGACACCAAAATTGGTGTTCCCCTTTAATAATAGAATAGATTAACCTTCCAACTGGACCTAAATTCTGTAATAATAAATAGTTTTTGCAACACCCAAATTCTTTAATTTGCCAACCCCACATTCCTTCATTCCTATCATCACTGTGGCCCTCTTCACTCGAAGAACCCCAACTCCCTCTACTAGACCCTCAATCATTTGCCTTTGATGTTGTGTCATTCCCCAAAATCTGATTTTTGTTAACAGCCGACTCATTGCCACCATTGGACTGGCTATTTTTATTACAACTCCTGATATTAGTGGGTGACTCATTCTCATGCCTGGGTTGAGATTGTATTTCAACTTTACTCCCCTCAGCATTCGAAGAACCCCAAGCAGCAGAAGTTTTTGACTGAGGTACATGCTCAACATCTTCTTACTTGACTGTGGGTGACTTATTCTCATGCCCGGTTTGAGATTGTATTTCAACTTTACTCCCCTCAATATTCGAAGAACCCTAAGCAACATAAGTTTTTTATTGACGTACATGTTCTACATCTAGGTACTTCACTGTGGGTGTGTTTCACAGTGCTGTCTGCGACTGAGAAAATAATTTCAATTTTATCTCATGTAACTTAACTCATGGGCATTTCAAGACACTTGGGGGTATTTACTTACACTCCGTTTCATAGTTGTTTATGAACAGTATTACTTTAAAACAAAGAAAATTAAAGCCTTTGATTCATTTTATGATTTAATTTATAATTTTTTACAAACACCAATTTGTACTGAAATCGTCAGTTCGAAGTGGCTTCTTACTGTATTAAAAAAGTAAGCATCAGAAAACAGTTTACTGTGGTGATGTGACAACTTACTGCATTGAAATGGCAGAAGCAAGCAACAGAGAATTGACAATGATTGAGCGAAATAATGTCTTAAACAATGTTGTATGTTGTGTCGTATATTTGTTACTGGAGTGTAAGACAATGTTGTTGTTCATCTAGCTTACGAATGTATTTCAACTATTTGTTATATGAACCTGAAGTTTATGAAATCACTACATTTATAAGTACACATGTCAAGATTCGTTATGAATTTCTCTTCCTATTGATAACTCATGCATAAGCATTGCAAAGCCGTTATACTGAATGAAAACGTTTGGTCATACATGCAACCAAGTTCATTCAGTATCATTAATATATTCCACATCAATAATGTATGAAATCATGAAAGCCTAGTTCAAGTAGCGTTCTTCAGAATAACAATAACGGAGAGAAAGTAAAGGTATTTGTTATTTGTAGAATTACAAGAACTATTCAAAAACTATTAAAATTTTACCCTTCATTGATAAGTCGTGGATAAGCATTACAAATCCATTACAAGATAAATGGTTTGGTCATTCATCCAAATAATTTCATTCATTATCATCATCTTCTGACATCTCAATATTAGATTCATACATAATATCCATGCTCCCGGCGAAGTACTGGTGTGCATCATCCATTAACCCATCTTCGGCACGCTTATTTGCGGTTTTCATTAGTTCGGACCTTAGCAAACGTTGGGTCATACGATTAACTTCGTTGCGAATACGATGCAATGCCCTTTGCAACAATTGTGGAGTGTCAGTTAGCAAACGCATGGCTAACCGGCGAGAAAATTTAATATTAACTTCACGACATAGCTCAACGAGAACGTTTGCTCAAGTTATGCGAAATTCTCACTCAGCTCTCATGGTATTGACGGCGCCATGTGAGTAACGCAAATTTGGATTTAATGGGTATTGAAATTCATCTCTATCTGCAACCCAATAGTGACCCATTGCTGAATATAGATTAACCACTGTATATTTCATGATGATATTGCTCGAAATAGCTATAAAACTTTTGTTGTGGTATGATGTGATATTTATACCACATATACACATGGTAGTTGTATTTTGAACTTATTGTAAACAACTATGCATCAGAGTTGTCACGTCAACTTTTGTGACCTGAACAACTATGCATCAACTTTATAGAAGTTGTCACTTCGACTTTTATTTACTACTCAGTACATATCTGAAGGTTTTAATCAAAGTTCAAATCCGCTTAGAAATTTAATTTCACTTTTCACCTTACATATTTCACTTAATTTAATTAGAGAAATTTGACCAATTTAATTTGAAGTTAACTATGTGTTGATTTAAGACGG
The DNA here is from genome assembly GCA_025200525.1 of Camellia lanceoleosa. Lineage (NCBI taxonomy): Eukaryota > Viridiplantae > Streptophyta > Magnoliopsida > Ericales > Theaceae > Camellia > Camellia lanceoleosa. Next base: position 45,455,181 of record CM045760.1, read on the forward strand.
TGTTATTCTTGTCTGCATACTAGGCTAGCTTTTATCTGTAACACTTTCAAGTTCTATACATCAAAAAACCCATTCATTCTAACTCTACTACAAATTAATTCAATACATTCTAACTCCATAATATTTTATCTTCAAGGTTTATGAATCTATTTGGAGCTGCATACGGTGGCTTTTTAAACACTTCTAATTGTTTTGTTGTTTTGTTCTGACATCCCCTCATCCCATTATGAATTGCAGAAATTCACATGGGCACAATAGCTATGGTACGATAATAAATTGTAGCTCGGCGCAGTGATACGTCCAACATTTCTCAGTGATGCAGTGACTTTAACAGATGTAACAAATTGTATGCTTTGTTTTTTCCTCAGATGCTATGTGACTTTGTGTAGCGATGCAGTGATGCATGTTACTTTTTTCCTCAGATGCAGTGATGTATGTGATGCATGTGACTTTGTACAGTGATGCAGTGATGCATGTGACTTTATGCAGTGAGGCAGTGATGCATGTGACTTTATGCAATGATACAGTGATGCAGTGATGTATGTGACTTTCTGACTTTGTAAATTATATACTTTGTGACTTTTTTCCTCACATGTAGTCATGCATGTGACTTTGTGCAGCGCGACTTAGATGCTTTGTTTTTTCCTCACATTTCAGAATTCATCTAAGTCACATTAATATGACCACATGACAATAGTGTTGATAAACAATTATGTAAATGACTGAAGAAGTGAAGTGTAATTAACCGAATACAAAAAGAAGCAGAAAATGCAAAGAGGAGAAAAGGAGATGACCGTGAAGTTTTGTTAAGTGAAAATAAGATAAAATATAGGCTGCAGTGCCAATCTTCTTTACATATTGTAGACACTCCATTTTTTACTGACCTCAGGACTTTGACGTCATCGGTTGTGCAGTCAGTCTCAGCTGAGTGCCTTGTCTTTGAGCCTCTTAACATTTTGTGTTTTGGCCTTGGTTTTTGGGCCAAACCTTGATTCCTCTTGCCTGAGGGAGGGGAAGGGCTTGCCGGCCACTTTTGGCATTTGCCGCCCACTTTTCTCTCTTGTAGGCCACTTGGAGTGGTCGGCCGGCTAGGGGAGGTGGCCAGCCAGCCACCTTAATTAGCCGGTGGCCAATTTTTCTCCTTTTTAGATAATTTTAGATCTTTTGAGCCAGTTGTTGCTCACTGAAACTCATCCTCCATACATGTATGGAGGGATGGAGCAAGCTTTTTGCTTGCTTGCTCTATATAAGGGGAGGTCCCTCCCCCTTTACAGAGGTTTGCAAATTTCAGAGCTAAAATCTCTCTCTCTAGAATTCTCTCTCTCTCTCTCTCTCTCTCTCTCTCTCTATATATTGTGCTATATTGAGCTTAAAAGTGTGTTTTCTTCACATATTTGTACTAAGACACCTAGTCAAACACCTTCACTTTGGAGCTGAGGTCCATTAAAGCTTGATTTGAGGTCTTAGACTTTGTTTTGGCTCAGAATTGTTGCTGTCTTGTTGCTGTTCTTCAAGGGTAAGCTTCTTCCCCTTTTAAACATGTTTTTTTGTACACTAGTTTGGGCCACCTTTGCATGCTGTTTTGGCCTAGTTGTCAACTACAAAAAAAACTCTATTTTTAAGTGTTAAAAATGTTGGTTTGAGTCCTTGTTGGAGTTAGGGGTGGTCCACCCTCTTTCGTTGCTTATTTGCTAAACTTTTGGGCCATCTTTTAAAGCTTTTGAAACCATCTCCTTTTGGCCCTTTAACCACTGAATTCCAGAGGAATTTCAGTGGTGGAAAGGTGGTTTTGAGGTCCAAAATGGGAGGGGGTGGTCCCCTCTCCTCTTGTCTTGCTTGCATGTGTTGATGGCTTACCAAGTGAGCATGTGTTTCTCCCTTTTTGAAGCTTAGTTCAAGCATGTTTTTGTGACTTTTTGGACTTGCTCTAACTCTATTTTTGGCTGGTTTGGCCACTTGTTGCTTATATCTTACACTTGTAGTGTAATCTTGCTTAATAGCCTTGAATGCCAAATGAGTTAGCCCATCATTCTAGCATGTGTTAGCTTGACTCCAGCACATTTTTGCTAATGTTTTAACATGCTTTAACTTTGTTTTAAGTGGTCTTGGCCATGTGAGACTTGTTGTGCATGGTTGTAGTGAAAAGGCCCTTGACTAGCTTTGAGTTTCAAAGTCTCTAGCATGCTTTGCTTGAGTTGTTTGCATGCCTTAGCCTCATTTCTCACATGATTTCAGTGTATATAGTGTAGTCACACTCTCACATATTTCAGTCTTTCATAATTATTGAGAGTTGTGCTTTATGCCTTGTTTATGGGCCAATACATGAGCATGATTTTCTTGCTTTTCATGCTATCATCTCAGCACATTTTAGCCTCTATTTTGGTATGTTTTGGGTCTGTCCATAGTAGGTTTGGTCATTTAGGCTATGTATTGCATGCCTCTTGTGTAATGCTCTTTATTAGCTTTGATGTTTTTGGCCCTCAACATGTTATGCTTGTATTGCTTGCATGCTTTAAGGTCTTTAGCATGCCATCTCAGTACTGAATTTCTGCCACCTCCCTCATTTCTTCACTTTTCCTTTTGCTTTGAGGGTGTGTTGGCCTTAAGGTTGTGTTTAAACATGAGTTAGAGTTCATGCTCAAATGGCTTTAACCCTCTTTTGAGGATTCCTCCTAGTCAAGGGCATGCTCCATTTCTCATGTTTTAAACCCTACTTTGGTTGACCTCCTTTCCTTAGAGGACTTGCACATTGGACTTAACCAATTAATGAATGGCTTGGTAAGTTAAAATGTGTAAATAAGAATTGAGCAAAGTAAAACATGTGAAAGATAAGCATGTTGTTTGCATTGCATTGTGTTTGGATCAGACGTTAATCCAAACACTAGAAATGTGGGACGTTTCATACTCAGAGTGATGAAACGTGTCACATTTCTTGGTCGCCAACCCCCTTGATCATGCATGATAGGGGTGGAGGCTCTTTGTGTATTTTGTGTGCATTCACTAAGCTTGTACAAGCTTGGTTCTTGGGCCATCATGTATTGAGATGCTTGATTGGTGGCTTGAGAGCCAAGTGCCACACTCCTTTGAGCTTGAGACATGATAAGGAGGGTGTTAGTACACACATTTCTTGCCAAATACATTGTCTTGGCTCTGTTGCTCTCTATTGCATCAAAGACAGAATTCTGAAAAGAGAAGTAGCCGGCTGGCCACTTGCACTAGCCTACTGATCACTTACCTTGGCCACCGCCGGGTTGAGGTAGCTCTGGATTAGTTGAGGTGGCCACCGCCACCAGAGGAAAATTGTCCAAAGTGTTCCTGTGTTGGGGGAGATGCAATCTGGAAGTTCGTATGATGTTTTGAGATCACCGCGAGTGCAAACAGAGGCAACTCATGGCAAGGCAATACAGTTTCGGGCGAAGCACACCGAGCATGCACTACAAGAAAATCGGGTTTTGGCGACTAAAAAATGAAATTTAGTCGCTGAAAGTAGGACAATCGGCGACTAAAATGGTTTAGTTGCCAAAAGTGCAGATTATTGGCTACTAAAACAAATTTAGTAGCTAACTGGAGGGTTTTGCCGACTAAACCGAACTTTAGTCGCCAAAAGTGGTATTTTTGGCTACTAAAAAAAATTTAGTAGGTAAATGGAGAGCTTTTGCCGACTAAACCTAAATTTAGTCGCTAAAAGTTCTGTTTTTGGCTACTAAACAGAAATTAGTAGCTAAATGGAGGCCTTTTGCCGACTAAATCTAACTTTAGTCGCTAAAAGTCATTTTTTTGGCTACTAAGCAAATTAGTAGCTAAATGGAGGCCTTTTGCCGACTAAACCTAACTTTAGTCGCTAAAAGTCATTTTTTTTGGCTACTAAACAGAAATTAGTAGCTAAATGGAGGCCTGTTGACCACTAAACCTAACTTTAGTCGCCAAAAGTGCGTAATTTTTGTTTAATAAATAATATATTTTTTAATTAATTATATTGAATTAAAATAATTATATTTGTATATATTATTATTTTATATTAATCCGAATAATATAATATATAAATAATATATATTGCGTATTTGTACATGTGAAGTTGTGGTGGCATAGTGGAGGGCGGGTGTTGCCAAAAAGGCGTGGAATGTGAATGGTTGGGGTTCGAAACTCAGCAGAAGCAAAAAAAAAGTGGACTTTTTTTTTTTTCCGTCGGAAACACCTTTGGCGACTAAAAATTTAGTCGCCAAAAGTCTTTATTTCCAAAACTGAAAACCACTATTGGCGACTAATTTTTAGTCGCTAAATGTATTATTTCCAAAACTGAAAAACACTATTGGCAACTAATTTTTTAGTCGGTAAAGACCTATTTTTGGCGACTAAAAAAATTTTAGTCGCCAATACCCTCCGCCGACCACAAATATGCGACTAATATAGCAACTAAAAAATTTCGTCGGGAAAGGTGAAATTTGGACTTTCGGCGACTAAAAGTAGACTTTTGGCGACTAAAAATTTAGTCGTCAAAAGTCATTTTTCTTGTAGTGATGCATGTCTCTCTCCTCTCGAGGCCATTTTAATACTTTACTTAGATACTTAATTTGCCAATTTTATAACTAATTAGTTAAAGTGCTTAGCTAATTTAATTCACTTATGTAATATTCTAATTAGCTTAGCATAGCTAGTTTCAATTCGGTTTGTAATAATTAATTAGCTAGAATAGTTAATTAGTTGTTTTGTAATAATTAGCTTAACTTAGCTTAATTCATTCGGACCCTCATTTGAGAGAGCGCAATATTGTAATAAGTGTGTGTGTGTGTGTGTGTGTGTGCATGTCTTCCAACCCCACGTCTTTCTCTCTTTTATTTATCCGCTTTCCGTGGTTAGATTAGGGCATATTTTGATTAGCATACCTTATGCTTGCATGTTTGCATCATTCATTTGTTTTGCATGCACCGGGCTTGGCGTATCATTCAAACTGCATTGTATTCCAATACCTATTTGAATACATGTATCAAATTGTTGCATTTATATGCCATCTTAGATAGCCGAGCCTATTTAGTTGCATTATTGCATGTGTTGTATCAGACATTTTGTATAGTTAGAATCATGCATACTTCTAACTAGCTTTTGTTTTGGCTGGGAGTACACTATAAATGTTTACACTTTAGCATCCTTGCATGAGTGTGAGTGTTGCCATGATAGCATGTTTGCCATGAGGCTATTTGCTTATTTGATTAACTGCATGAATGCCTGTGGATGAAGGCTTTGTTGCTTGAATTGGAACAATTTGACAAATGTATGTTTTAAGCCCACTTTGCGAAGTGGCAAATCATCATGTTTTAAGCCCACTTGAGGGTGGCAAATTCGCGCTTTAGCCTACTTGTGAGTAGCATTTTCAAACCATTTTCGAAAACAAATATGAATTGATTTGTTCCAAGTTTAGCGATTTAGTCTATACTTTTATGCCGTGCGCATCACATAGTAAGTTAGCTAATAATCAGAATAAGAACACACATGTTTATAAAACAACATATCATGCTTAGTAGAGGCCGATCTTTGATCAGGCGAGCATGGGTGCTCATTTCAGGACCTTCCCCTCTCGTACCCAAGTTCTCGAGTCGAGGCAACTTTGGTGATGACGGACACGTGGCTTTTGACACGAGTCAGGGTTTCCTAAATTTCCCCAAAATAAAATATTTAGGTGGTGACTATGTAATCTGGCAAAACAGTCCATGTTTGGCGCTTTTTAATTCAAAATTGATTTTTTTCAAAACCAATTGCCAGATTTGGACTTTTTGGTGTTTATCAATCACACATTACACTTTGTGAGATTAGATTCAGAACCGTGACAGGAGTCCAAACTGTAGTAAGACCAATTCATGCCCTCTCCGAAAGGGGGGCGCGCGAAGAAAGTCGAGTGCTACACATATCAGGTGGCCATTTTATTATTTTGTTTTGTTTGTGTTTTGAACATTGTCTTGGTGAAAAAATCAACGATAGTTTTGTAGGTCGAAATGAGTTGAAAAGTTGTGTATTTACTTGTACTCTGTTTCATAGTTGTTTATGAATAGTATTACTTTAAAACAAAGAAAATTAAAGCCACTGTTTCATTTTATGATTTAATTATAATTTTTTGAAAACACCAATTTGTATTGAAATCGGCAAGTGGTTCGGAGTGACTACTTACTGTATTAAAAAAGCAAGCATGAAAAAATAGTTTAATGTCGCGATATGACAACTCACTGTATTACTGATTAATTTGACAACTCACTGCTCGAATATGAAGGGAATGCATTGTGAAAAAGATGACTCACAATTATGATTTTATCTGGCAACCACGTCCGTGACTACATCATAGATACAAAAAGTCACGGGTACTCAGGATTGCATAAAATGAATAAGATAAAATAATATCATGGGTATCACTTCTTCCATAGTGCCCCAACATCTCAATTATCGTCACCAGGTTATCTCTAGTTAACCCCCAGTATGATGTCTATAAATAGCGCTACCCCCAGTATGATGTTTGTTCAAGTCATAACAATAGTAATTTATCTACAATTACTATTATTATTAATTTTTTTATTTTATGAACAATGTCTTCAAGAGGTGTAGGAAGTTCACATCGTCAAAGAAATCCGAAAGTGTGGCTACTACCTCTATTTACTTATGACTACAAGAGCGAAAAGTACTCGAGTCCGAAAGATTATTATGTTGGTATTCGAGCAGAATGGGCATTCAGGGTAACGGAGCAAGAAGGATTGTTTAATGATCTACGTAACTTTGGGGCACCGGTACCTCATCGTCGTTCATTGACCATGGCTAGACGAAATGTGAGTGACTATGAAAAAGCAGTTAGCAGAATTAAGAAGGAGAACAACAGAATGTTAATGCGGAGATGTCGACATTTCATGCTTCAGCTAGCCACCAAAATGGCAGAAGTAAACAACAGAGAATTAACAGTGATTGAGCAAAATAATGTCTTAAACAATGAAAAATATCTCTCTGACTACTACATGTCAGATGAGGAATGAGAAATCAAACTCCTTTATCTTTCATATACGTTTATATATTGTGTCGTATCTTCATTACTGGAGTGTAAGACAATATTGTTGTTTATCTAACTTACGGATGTATTTCAACTATTTGTTATATGAACCTAAAGTCTATGAAATCACTATATTTATAAGTACACATGTCAAGATTCGTTACAAATTTCTCTTCCTATTGATAACTCATGTATAAGCATTGCAAAGCCATTACACATGGTAGCTGTATGTTTAAAATTATTGTAAACAATTATGCATCAGAGTTGTCACGTCAACTTTTATGACCTGAACAACTATGCATCAACTTTATAGGAGTTGTCACTTCGACTTTTATTACTACTCAGTGCATATCTGAAGGTTTTAAGCAAAGTTCAAATCTACTTAGAAATTTAATTTCACTTTTCACCTTACATATTTCATTTAATTTAATTGGAGAAATTTGACCAATTTAATTTGAAGTTAACTATGTGTTGATTTAAGTCGGTGTTGTTTTTGTCTGCATACTAAGCTAGCTTTTATTTGTAACATTTTCAAGTTCTATACATCGAAAAACCCATTCATTCTAACTCTACTACAAATTAATCTTCAATACATTCTAACTCTATAATATTTTATCTTCAAGGTTTATGAATCTATTTGGAGCTGCATAGGGTGGCTTTTTAAACACAAAGGGTCTAATTGTTTTGTTGTTTTGTTCTGACACCCCCTCATCCCATTATGAATTGCAGAAATTCACATGGGCACAGTAGCTATGGTACGATAATAAATTATAGCTCGGCGCAGTGATACGTCCAACATTTCTCAGTGATGCAGTGACTGTAATAGACGTAATAAATTGTATGTTTTGTTTTTTCCTCAGATGTTATGTGACTTTGTGTAGCGATGCAGTGATACATGTGACTTTTTTCCTCAGATGCAGTGATGCATGTGATGCATGTGACTTTGTGCAGTGATGCATGTGACTTTATGCAGTGATGTAGTGATGCATGTGACTTTCTGACTTTGTCAGTTATATACTTTGTGACTTTTTTCCTCACATGTAGTGATGCATGTGACTTTGTCCAGCTTGACTTAGATGCTTCGTTTTTTCCTTACATTTCAAAATCCATCTATGTCACATTAATACGACCACATGGCAATAGTGTTGACAAACAACTATATAAAAGACTGAAGGAATAATGGTAAACACACAACCTTTCCACTCAGTTCGCCCTAGGAAACTATCGTTCGTCTATTGAAAAAAAATCAAATAAAGTATAGATTCACGGCAGGGGGTAGGAATCGCAGAGGTGAGAGTTCACGACGAGGAAGAATAACGGGAAGGGGACTCGTAGGGGGTAGGAACTTCGAAAGGGGTGAGAGTTCATGTCAAGGAACAGGAACGAGAAGGGGAGGTGGCGATACTTAAGATGAAGCACCATTTACTTTATTAGATGCCTCTTGTGCTTATCATGATAGGTTTGGGAAGCGACATTTTGTCATGCCCAATGTGACAACCCTTACATCTGATTAGTGCTAAACTATGTTTGAGCATGATAAGTAACTGATTAGAATGATATCCTGAATCGATTGTATGAGTGTATTGTTTTGAATGCATTTCTATCTGTTTGATTCCTGAATGAATCTGTTCATGTTTTAATTTCAAACTAAGAATTGAAGGCCTTAACGACGACCAAATCAGAAATTGATTAGTGTTATATGCTAATTAGGATTTATGTGATTTTATGGTAGGTTTAATTAAAATTTGATTTGGAATGATTAAATTAGATTAAATAATGTTATATTACATTAGTTTGGCTTTATTACATGTTTGCCACTAAGTGGATTATTCTAGGCCATTCACTTAATCTTGATTCACATGTGTTTGATGCATCATTTGCTCACTTTCTTGAGACCAAAACCGAGAGAGAGAGGGAGAGTAGAAGAAAAATTGATTTCAACAAGAATTAGCTTGAAGACTTAGAGGAATTGAAGGAGATTGCAAAAAATGGAGCTTCCATACCTAGAATTCAAGGCCTAAGGTAGGGAGTTCATCCTTTTATTTATGTATTTAAGTTGTTACTTGCATGGTCCATGGTAAAATTAGTAATTAGAGTCTAGAATTGGCTCAAAGTGTTGTATTGAGTAGCAATGTTTGCATGCATGTCCATGTCATTGAGTTTTGAGGTCATTACATGGGAATTCCTACTTGCATGTTCATATTTTTAGTTGTAGCCTATGAATTCATCATGTTTTGAGCTCAAGCTTGCATTTGATTATGTTTTAGAGCATTAGAGTTCATAGGAACTCATGCATGTGATGTTTTTGCTTTATTCTTCAATTTTCTTTGAAATTGATGTTCAATTGGTTTACCTTTGGGCTTGATTTTACAAAATTGATCTTCAAAACATGTTTAGTATGAGTTTTCAAGTGTTTTCCAGAAAATGGGCCCAAAAGGTTGAGTTTTGATGTGTTGAATGCTTGGTTTGAGCTTAGGAGGCAAATCTGAAAATTTTAGATTTTGGCTTCTACGCTCGAGCGACCATCTTTTGTTCAGAGCTCCGCTCGAGCGAAGGAATGCTGGCTCGAGCGTAGATTGCAAGCTCCCAGATTTTTGGTGCACGCAAACACACGCTCGAGCGACGAAACCTACGCTCGAGCGAAAAGCTGTGTCTCACGTTCGAGCAAGCATATCAAGTGGGGATTTTCAACATCCAGCACTTTTTGCATTTTTTACAGACCGCTCGAGCGAGGGAGTCCACGCTCGAGCGACCCCTCTGTTTTGGAAAGCTTGCTCGAGCATAGAAAGCCACGCTCGAGCGAGACCCTGTTTCAGCAAAAATTTGAAAAGTGTTTTAAAGTGCATTTTTGTATCCTCATTCCATCCTAGGCATTCCTAGGCCAAGTTTAAGGCTTTTTAATGAGATAATGTTATAGAACCACACCAAGTATAATTAGGGGCTAAGTTATTAATCCCGAGTGTGTGTTTGTCTTGCAACTGTAGGGTTGGCATCCGAAAACGCTTGTTAGCTTGTCTATAGCCCAGTGCTCTGTGAGTAACAATGTTGTAAAGATATGTTCAATTATGATTATTTTCTGAATGATCAACTGTACTGCTTACTGAAATGTTATTGTTTAATGAATGAATGATTGTCCTATTTGTAAACTGTACTCGTGGCATCCATAGCAACCTACTGTTACTGTTACTGCTACTGTTATAGAGATCTCTGTCGGTGCCAATGTTGGGACCATTACTGTTTACTGTTTGATGACCATCAACTAACTGTTTGGTCTGTTAAGATCTACTGTATTGTTTTGCTATGGGATGTACCACATATGACTACTATGGTTCTAAATGACTGATTTACTGATGCAATTGACTGTTTTAATTACTGAAAGGACATTCATTCTTAACCCCTTTACGCATTTGTTATTCACTGGGTTTTAGCTCACTGTTTATATTTATATGTAGGTGTCCAGGCACTGGGCCGATGCTAGGAGCATCAGGTTAAGCTCTTGTTTTGTCAAGCTAACCATCGCGCCTCACTTCGAGATTCCAAGTTCATTCAAGCTAAGGCTGTTTTGGGGTGTCTCAGTTTCACCCTCTTGTCTCTGTTTTGTAATAAATGTTTAAGACTTGACTGTACAGTTATAGTTAGAGACTTGGTCCCTGACATGGATATTTGTGTATATGTCGCATGTACATATGTTTTGGTTATCAATGTGGCATGTTTATAAAAAGTCTTTTTGCATTCAAACTGTCACAGCTCATTGGATATCTTTTATTTACTGTTTTGGCTTCCGTCAACCCCTTTACTTTGTATTATTGTCAATACTGTTAAGTAGGCCTTCGGTAATCACGGATTACTAGCCGGTTGTGATGCTAAACCCATAGGGGCGGGTTTAGGTCGTGACACCCAAGTACTATCGAGATCCATATGGTTTCATGGAGGATCCATCTGATAATCAAAGAGGATATGGTTTAGCAGACGCTAGACTTCTGAAGTGGCCTGCACTATTTATAGAGCGAGTGCAAATGAAAAGTTTATGTCGGGAAAATCGACTGAAGGTGCCAGAAGCACGTTCAGTTCAAATCTAAAAGGAAGATCCAGATAATGTTGATCAACTATGCGAAAGACTTCGACGTGAGATTTGTCAAATGCGCCGTAGGTTAGCCCGCGATATGGAACTATCTATACTTAAGTCAGATGCCAAGAAGAACGGAACAACACCAAATGCTGCGGCTATCAAGGCTATCAAGGACGATCCTACACTTCTCTCTGACCTTGAGCTCTTTGATTGTTCGGACTCTAAGATTGCCAATTTGAGCGAGGATTAGGCATTTTATCTGTCTACTAAATTATATTAGGTTATTCATAATTATATGTTGTGTGTGTTAAAATAACTTTTTTGACAATGAGTTTGTGAAAGGTTTGTCTAATATTTGTTTATATAACTGTTAAGTATTGTACTCGTCAGTTTATTTTATGTTGTGAATGTTTCCATAAATTATTTTTATAGGATACTTATGTTTGAACTAGCTACGGCGTTCTAAAGTGTTATAAGTGTTATAGTGTAGACCGCCCGAAACTCTCTGCCCGGCCCCCCTTTTGGAGAGGGCACGGATTGGGTTCTACCTACTACGGTTCGGACTCTTGTTGTGGTTCTGAATCTAATCTCACAAAGTGAAATGTAAGACTGATAAATCACCAAAGAGTCCAAATCTGGCAATCAGTTTTGGAAAATCGATTTTGAATCAAAAAGCGCCAAACATGGACTGCTTTGCCAGATTACAGAGTCGCCACCTAAATATTTTGTTTTGGAAAATTTAGGAAACCCTGACTCGTGCCTAAGGCCACGTATCCGTCATCACCAAAGTTGCCTAGGCTCGGGAACTTGGGTACGAGGGGGGAAGGTCATGAAATGAGCACCCCCGCTCGCCCGATCAAAGGATCAGCCTCTACTAAACATGATATGTTGTTTTTGAAAACACATGTGTTCTTGTTTGATTATCTGGTTAACTTACTATGTGATGCGCACAACACACAAGTATAGACTAAATCGCTCGATTTGGAACAAAACATCTCATGTTTGTTTTTCGAAAATGGTTTGAAGATGCTACTCGCAAGTAGGCTAAAATGCGGATTTGCCACCAAACAAGGTGAGCTTAAAACATGATGATTCGCCACTCCAAGTGGGCTTAAAACTCACATTCCACAGGCATTCATGCAGTTAATCAATTAAGCAAATAGCCTCATGGCAAGCATGCTATCATGGCAGTCACTTACATACATGAAAGGATGCTAAAGCATAAACACTTACAGTGTACTCTCAACCAAAACAGAAGCTAATTAGAAATCAATGCATGATCCTAACTATGTTAAGTGCCTAATGCAACACATGCAAAATGCAACTAAAATAGGCTCGGCTATCTAAGATGGCATATGAATGCAACACTTAATAACATGATTTGAAACACGTATTCAAGTAAATGTATTGAAATACAATGTGGTTTGAATGATACGCCGAGCTCGGTGCATGCAAGACAAATGAATGATGCAAATATGCAAAGCATAAAGTATGCTAATCAAAACGTGCCCGAAAACTAACCATCGAAAGCGATAAGTAAAAGGGAGAAAGAAATGGGGTTGGAAGACATGCACACACACACGTACCCTTATTACAACATTTGCCCTCTCGACGGAGGGTCCGAATAAACTAAGCTAATCTAAGCTAAGCTACTCCAACTAATCTAATTAAGCTAATTAGACTAATTATTACAAACCAATGAAGAAATAGCTAAACTAAGCTACTTAATTATTACAACACTTAATTAATTAACAAATTGATGCTAACTAACAAATAAGCATTAAACCAAGCTGCTCCAGCTTTGTTCGAAGAAGAAGAAGATGCATGCTCAATTTTTGCCTCGAAAAGCTCTCCGGTTTGCTCTTTAGAGGCTCTGTTTGTAGGGTGTCTTCAAGAACCCTTTGCTGAAACTTACCAAATCTATGCTGGGGAGTTCACCAGTGGCCTACTGACCATGAGGAGCTGCTGCCGGCCACCTGCCAGCCAACAATGCAAGGGTGCCGCCCATCAATGTGGCACTGTTGGCCACTGGTGTGCTGTGACACCAAACTGCAACAGAGCACAAAACAGAGGAAATGGAGGGTCTCCCAAGGGTATGTGTGTACCATGCCCCTCCTTATCACCTCAAAACATCGAAGGAGTTGCATGATTAAATCCAAGACCATCAACCAAGCATTTTGAATGCATGATGGTCTAAGACCCAACTTGTACACATTCAATAAATGCACAACAAACGAGACATTAAGACCACAGCCTTATTATGAGTGATCAAAGGCAATGGAGACAAAGAGAATTGGCTCATTTTCATCACTTCAAGTATGAAATGAACCAATTCATCTTGTGTTCAATATAACGTCCGATTGAACCCCATACAATGCAAACAACATGCTTATCTTGGCATGTTTTACTTGGTTGATTTTGATTATACATTTTAGATTACCAATCAATTCCTTAACCGGTTGGTCCAATTGTGAAAGTCCTCTAATGGGAAAGATGGCAGACATTTTAATGTTAAAGTGGCACGCACAAGACTCTATCATGTAAGCAATGCATGCAAGACATGTTAAGGGCCCAAAACATTAAGGCTAGTGAAAAGCATCATACAAGCGGCATGCAATACATAGCCTAAACAACCACACCAGCTCTCGATAGAGCTCAATCATGCCAAATCAGAGGCCAAGACATGTTGAAATTGAAGCTCAAAGGACTAGACAAACATGCATACACGTTAGGCCACAAACAAGGCACAATACACAACCCTAAAAAGCAATGAAGGAGTGAAGTGTGTGAGAGTATGACTACACTATATACACTGAAATTACATGCTAAATGGTGTCATACCATGCAAACATCACATGCATAACATGTTGAAAGCCTCAAAACTCAAAGCTAGTCAAGGCCCTTTACACTACAACCATACTAAGCAATGCTCAAATGACCTTGACCATTCAAAACAGACCTGAGGCAGGTCAAAACAGTAGCAAAAACATGCTAGACTTGCAGCATAGATGGCAAGAAAGATATGTTCAGGTATTGGCTCACAAACAAGGCATGAGGCTCAACTTCTCAAAAGCATTGAAAGAGTAATACTTATGAGAGTATGATAGTGATATATGCTCTGAAATCACATATTAAATGATGCCAAATCATGCAAACAACTCAAGCAAAGCATACTAGAGGACTCAAAACACAAAGCTATTAAAGCCTATCATGCTATAGCCATACAAAGTAAGCCTCATATGACCCAAACCACTTAGAACAGAGTTAAAGCATACTAAAACATGAGTAAAAGCATGCTGGAGTATAGCCAAAATAAGCTAGAATGATGGGCTAATGTAGCAAGCATATTAAGCTAGTAAGTAAGATTTGCACTACAAGTGTAAGGAGCATGCAAGGAGTGGCCAAGCCAGCCACAAACAGAGCCAAAACATGTTAAAAAAGTCACAAAAACATGCTTAGATCAAGTCAAGAGATAGTAGAAAAACATGCTCAAGTATGAGGCCATCAACACAAGTAAACAAGACATAAGGAGAGGGGATGACCCCCTCTTATTTGGGACCTCAAAACCACCTTTCCACCATTGAAATTCCTCTGGAATTCAGTAGTTAAAAGGTCAAAAGGAGATAGTTCCAAAAGCTTTAAAGGACGGCCCAAAAGCTTAGCAAATAAGGCATACAAGGGGGTGAAACACCCCCAACTTTCACAGGGCCTCAAACAACCATTTTTAACACTTAAAAATAGAGCTTTTTGTAGTTAACAACCAAGCCTAAAACAACATGCAAAGGTCGCTAATATGGTATACAAAAATAGGCTTAAAAGAGGGAATATGCTCACCCTTGAAGCACAACAGCAAGATGACAACTTCTGAGCCAAAAACCAACTTTTTGAACTCCAAACAAACCTTTAAGGACCTTAGCTCCAAGGTAGTGGTGTTTGACTAGGTGTTTTTTTGCAAAAATGTGAAGAAAACACACTTCTAAGCACTATAGAGCACAATAGAGAGAGAGAGTGAGAATTCTGGAGAGAGAAAGAGATTTTAGCTCTGAAAAATCTGAACCTCCAAATAGGGGGAAAGGCCTCCCCTTATATAGGCAATGCAAGCAAAAGCTTGCTTGACAAGCTTAAAGCTTGCTTCCATCCCTCCATACGCGTGTATGAAGGATGGCTTAGTGAGCCATAGCTAGCTCAAAATATTTGCAAAAATATCTGTTAGAACAAAGGTGGCCAGCTAGCCATCAGTGGTGGCCGGCAGTGTCTAATGATAGCCAGTAGGGCCTAGACCGTGGCCGGTATCCCTCTATGATGGCCGGCAGGCCATCAAGGACACCACAAAGCAAAGACCAACACATGGTCCAAAAATGAGACAGAATGAAAATAGGGTTTGAAAAGATCAAACCTGGAGTATTTCGTCGCGAAAGTCAGACACTTGACAAGCAATCAAACTTATTGCTGGATGAACTTACAAGAACATCCAAGTCTTAAGAACGGTCAAAAATAGGGTGCCTACATATAGTCGTACATTTATTTTGTTTTCCTGTTCGTAGTAGTAATTAGCAAATTAGATACTTTATATATGTTGTGTGAAGTTTTATTTAAATATTTCGTGGCAACAAATATTTAGTTTCGCAAATTCTGCAAAAGTAGGCTTAGTTTGGGAAATATATTCGTATAGGGGCTTAGTTTGGGAAAAGCCCCGACAAAATATCTCTGAAACTGCACAAAATGTTCTCTGGGAGGGTGCGTGTCTCGAGTCCATTATTTTCTTATTCTTGTTTAATTTTTATTTTTAAATTTTTTATTTGTTGTTTTTATTTGTGTCCATCATCGATCTTTTTTAAATCATATTTGAATTATATAACAAAATAAAAATATATTTAAAATTTTATATTTAAATAACAATTTAAAAAATATCAGGTAAATTAAGCAAATATTTAATTTACATTTTTTACACAATTTACTACTCTTTAGACAATGCATGCTGTTTATTTTTTTAAAATTTAATGTATAAATTATTTATGTAAATATCAAATTGATCTGATCTGATAATCGTACATATAATTTTATCATTTTAAAAAAAAAATAATGGTTGCGAAACATAATTTCCAAATTATATAATTTATTTTTAAATATTAAAATAATAAAATTTGGTAGCTAAGATTGTTTATCAATACGATATTTTATATGAATAATTTATATATAGAGATCTACAAGATGATTGAGCGAATTATAGAATGTGAATTGAATAATGATAATAATATTAATCAACAATGAGTGGTCACGCGAAGAAGTGTATTTTGCTTAAAAGCGTGGTTGTCATCCACGCTTTCCGTGGTGAACAGTAAAAGTGTGGTTGTGAATTATGTTTTCTTAAAAAAAAAATTTATTTAAAAGCATAGTAAAAGCATGGTTATGAACCACATTTTCTGGAAGAAAAAAAATTTATTTAAAAGTACAGTAAAAGAATTTTTTTTATACTTAAAGCATGATTTGTAACCACGCTTTCTTAATTAAAAGCGTGGTCTATAACCACGCTTTTATGATTTTACAAATTTTCTGCGGGAGGGCCACAAAAACGGTGAAAGCGTGGTTCACAACCACGTTTTAGCTTAGTTTGGGAATTCCGTCCACACTAGACCTAGTTTGGGAAATAGGTTACTATTTTGCCTTAGTTTGGAAAAAGCCCCAAAATTTTCGACACCATCTTTTTTTTTGAACTCAGATTTTTAAGAAAATTTAAGACTGGTTTGATAGGGCTTGTTTGGTAACTATTTCATTTTTAATTTTCAGTTTATATTTATAAAAATTTTAAAAGTTGTTATAAAAACTGATTTGATAATTTTTTTAGTTTATAAATAGTTGTCCTAGTTTATAAATTTGAGAAAAAAACGTAAACTCAAAAAATGAGTATACGTTAGTTTTTAAACAGAAATTTAAAAATTTGACTAATAATTTTTTTTTTCAATTAGTTTTTTTCAATAAATTTAATTTTCCAATTAATTTTTTTTCAATTATAATGAGTATGATCCCATTGTCATAAATAATAAAAAAATAAATACAAATATTTTAGATCTGAACAAACATATTTTTTATTTTATACTTTTAAAATTTTTCAAACATTTTGTTCAAATCAAACGCGTTTGTAGTTTATGCTTTTCTAAAAATAAAAAAAAATTAGTTTATTAATTTTTTTTAAATATAAACCAAAAATGTAAACGTTACCAAACGCTGCCTAATTATTTCGTTTTCAGTTTTCAATTTATATTCATAAAAATTTAAAAAGTTGTCATAAAAATTTATTTGATAATTTTTTTAGTTTATAAATGGTTGTCTCAGTTTATAAATTTACGAAAAAAACGTAAACTCAAAAAATGAGTTTACGTTAGTTTTTAAATAGAAATTTAAAAATTTGGCCAACAAATTTTTTTTTCCAATTATTGTTTTCCAATTAACTTTTTTGTTTCAATTATAATGTGTATGATCCCATTGTCAGAAATAATAAAAAAATAAATATAAATATTTTAGGTCTGAATAAACATATTTTTATTTTATGTTTTTAAAATTTTTTAAACGTTTTGTTCAAAACAAACGCGTTTGTAATTTATATTTTTCTAAAAATAAAGAAAAATCAATTTGTAAAATTTTTGTAAACATAAACTAAAAACGTAAACGTTACCAAACGCTACCTTAGTATTCCATTTAGTTTAGTTTTGGAATTGTAATTATTTTTTTTTAGAGTTGTAATTTAAGTGTGAAATTATGAGTTGAGTTTTGAAAAAAAAAATTTTTTGTTTAGTTATGAGTTTTGAAAAGTATTTTGAAAAGAATTTTGAAAAGAGTTTTTCAATTTTAAATTTTGAAAGGATTAAATTTATTTAGTTAAGAGTTTTGAGTTGTATTTGAGTTTTTTGGATTTATTTTTTTTAAATATTAAAAAATATTTAAGAAATTTTTTTATTTTATTTTAAATAAATAATTTTTATTTAAATCATTTTATTTTAAACATTTTATTTTATTTTGCAAATATTTTATTTTTTAATTTTAATATTTTAAACTCAAAACACAATTTTACATTCAAATCGTAACCAAATATATAACTCAAAACTTAATTCAAAAATTATTTTCAAAGCTCATAACCAAACACATAATTCGAAACTCCATACTACTTTCAAAATTCTACACTTAAATCATAATCAACACATAAAAAAAATTAAAATATTTTAAAATATACTTATAAACTAAAATGAAATATTTGAAATAAAAAATAAAATTATTATAATTTTTTAATATTAAAAAAAAATACAACACATAAATGTATGAAAGATAGTGCACATTAAAATAAATAAATATTTAAAATATAAATTTTTTACCCTAAAAAAATAAAATTAAGAAAATTTTTAAATAGTTAAAAAAATAAATCTAAAAAATTTCAAAATATAATGCGAAACTCAAAATACAATTCAAAACACTTTTTAAAACCGACAGAACTCATAATTCAAAATACAATTTCACACTCAAATCATTATTTTAAAAATAATATTAAAAAAAATATATATTTTTTTGAATTGTTTCTTTTAAAATGTAGTTTTAAAAGAAATTTGGTTTTGAGTTTTGAATTGAATTTTAAGTTATTTGTTTGGTTATGAGTTTTCAAATTAATTTTGAATTGAGTTTTGAGTAATTTCAAACAACAATGATTGAGACCTCTTTTTTGAGGATCCCACAACCCCTTTTGGATCTCAACCATTGATGGTATTGGCCCCGCATATACATAAGTGGATCCCACAATACATCAATGGTTGAGGTTCAAAATAGGTTGTGGGGTCTCCCAAAAGGGGGTTCCAGGCATTTTTTAATTTTAAATTATGTGTTTGATTATGAATTTTGAAAAGTAATTTGAAAATTTTACCTCTGGAATTATGATTCCAAAGACAAACTAAACACAGCCCAGAATTTTTCTTTGATTAAGTTCAAAATTTTAAAAAAAGAAAATCAAAAATCTAATTTTCTGGATGCATTTGAGAAAAAGAAATATTCACTCTGTTTGTATTTAATTTTTTGAGTTTTTAAATCTTATTTTTATATTTTTAATGATATTTTAAAAAAATTTAATCAATTATTTTTATTTATATTTTAAAAGTAAAAATTTTATACAAATTTTTTTTAAAAAATTCATTAAATATAACAAAATATGAAAATGTAATTTTTTTTTTTTTTTTTGGGGTGTGTATTTGGTGAATCTTTAAAAGTTTATTTTACAAATATTGTATTTTTTAAGCATATTTAGATTAATTGTATCTAAAAAATAAAAAAAATTACATAAAATATTTTTAAAATTTACTAAAAACAAAAAAAAAAAAAATGAAAAGCAAAACACTCAATTTTTTAGAACCAAACATGATGATTATCAGTGGCGGAGCTAGAAAATTAAATTAGAGGGAACACTTATTAATTACAATATCGAAAATTTTTATAAAAATATTTTACGTAAGTTTTTACGATTGATTTCGAGAAATATCAAAAAAAAAAAAAAATGTTATTTGTAACTAGTGTGTATGGACAATACAAAAAAAATAATATGGATATATGTATCAAAATAAATTACATAATGATAAATTATTTTATTATACAAAATTTGATTAAAAAGTTAATATAATGGTAATTCCACGTCATCATTGGTATGTAGTATCACCTACTAATCAATAGTAACTAAACATATATATAGTGAACTTCACATGTCAAATGTAATTAACAATCTGTAACTCGATTTTCTTCGCGCCCCTTTTCGAAGAGCTCGAATTGGTCATACAGTTCGGACTCTTGTCACGGTTCTGAATCTAATTTCACAAAGTGCAATGTGAGACTGATAAACACCAAAGAGTCCAATCCGGCAAATCATTTTAGAAAATCAGATTTTAGATCAAATAATGCCAAAACTGGACTGCTTTACTAGATTATAGAGTCACCACCTAAATATTTTATTTTGAAAAAATTTAGGAAACCCTGACTCGTGCCAAAGGCCACGTGTCCGTCATCACCAAAGTTGCCTCGGCTCGGGAACTTGGGTATGAGAGGGGAAGGTCCTGAAATGAGTACCCCCGCTTTCCCGATCAACAGATCGGCCTCTACTAAACATGATATATTGTTTTTATAAACACATGTGTTCTTATTTCGATTATTAGCTAACTTTACTACGTGATGCACACAAGCAAGTATAGATTAAAATCGCAAGGGTTGGAACGAATTCAACTCATGTTTGCTTTCTAAAATGGTTTGAAATTGCCGCCTTCAAGTGGGCTTAGAAATGCGGATTTGCCACCAAACATGGTGGGCTTAAAACATGATTTTGCCACTTCGCAAAGTGGGCTTAAAACTCACATTCGTTAAATTGTTCCAATTTAAGCAACAAAGCCTTCATCAACAGGCATTTATGCAGTTAAGCATTTAAGCAAATAGCCTCATGGCAAGCATGCTATCATGGCAACATGACAATCACACTCATGCAAGCATGCTAAAGCATAAAACTCACCGAGTACTCCAAGCCAAAACAAAGCTAGTTAGAAAGATGCATGATCCTAACTATGTAAAATGACTAATGCAACACATGCGATAATGCATTTAATAGGCTCGGCTACTTATATGGCATATGATACAATTTGATAACATGCAATAAAAACGTATTCAAATAAGTATTGAATTAACAATGCAGTTTGAAATGATGCGCCGAGCCTCGGTGCATGCAATACAAATGAATGATGCGAACATGCGAACATAAGGTGTGCTAATCGAAAATGTCCCTAAACTAACCATTGAAAGCGGTTAAATAAAAGGAAGAAATACGTAGGGTTGAAAGACATACACACACGCACGCACACTTATTACAACGTTGTGCCCTTGTGAAGGAGGGTCCGAATGAATAAGCTAACTAGCTACGCTAAGCTAAGCTAATTATTACAAAATGAAACTAATTAATTATTCTAGTTAACTAATTATTACAACACAATTGAATAACTAGCTATGCCATGCTAATTAAAATATTACAAAACAAATTAAGCTAATTAATTACAACACATGTATGAATGAATTAGCTAACTTATTTTAAGCTAACAAAAGCGATTAAATGGCCTCGGGGCGAGGGATGCATGCATACTCGGTTGCTCTATCCGAAAATGCCATTGTCTTGCCATCGGATGCCTCTGTTTGCATTCGTTTGATCACCGAAAATTGTACTAACTTCCAGATTGCCTCTACTCCAACA
Source organism: Camellia lanceoleosa (assembly GCA_025200525.1). Classification (NCBI taxonomy): domain Eukaryota; kingdom Viridiplantae; phylum Streptophyta; class Magnoliopsida; order Ericales; family Theaceae; genus Camellia; species Camellia lanceoleosa. The sequence continues at coordinate 45,476,526 of CM045760.1, forward strand.
CAGGAACACATTTGTACAAAAATTGACTGGTGGCCGGTCGGCTACAAAAAGTGGTTGTCGGCTACTGCAAGTGGCTGGTCGGCCACCCCCTTTTTTGGACTTCTTCTTTTGCTCTTAAAGCACAGCACAACACAGAATCAGTCACAATTCTAAGCTTAAACAACCCTTAGGAGCTCAAACTAAGCCTCAAAGAACCTCAACTCCAAGATGAAGATGTTTAGTTAAGGGTCTTAGTGCAAAAGTGTAGAGAATTCTAACTATCAAGCACAAAATAAGAAGAGAGAGAGAATTCTAGAGAGAGAGAGGGAGAAATTTGCTCCAAATTGTCTAACCTCTTCAAACAGGGGAGAGACCTCCCATTATATAGAAAATCAAGCCAAAGGCTTGCCTTCATCCCTCCATACACGTGTATGGAGATGAGCATCAGTGAACAACAGGTGGCACAGTTGGCAAAGAAATATCTGAAAAATGAGAAAAATGGCCGTCCGCCATCATCAATGGCCAACCGGCCATCAACATAGTCGATCGGCCACTATTGGTGGCCGACAGGCACAAGTCATGGCTAGCAGGCTAAAAGGATGGCCGACAAGTCACCCTCTCCTCCAGAAGTGAAGCAACAAGCTCTTGGCCCACAACCAAGCACAAAACAAACAAGATTAGAGGCTCCAAGGCAAGGCGCTCAGCCGAGACCATCAGGGACTCAAACGAACACGAGCGTGCACAATCATCGAGTGTTCAAACGATGACGTCCAAGTCTTGAAGACGGTCAAAAATAGGGTGTCTACACAATCCAATAAATTTCATATCTTTATAGTGAAATTACTTATATTTGCATGTCACTAATAATGACATCACCGTTACATTAAAAAAATTTCATAGATAATATGGTTTATAATAGTATCTTCATTTTCAATCAAAACAACTATTATTGTTCTCATAATTTTTAAAATGTCATTGACATTTCACTCTAATAATATTTTTATTTAAAATATTTTCTTTATATTTGTAAAATAAAAAAATTCCAAAATTCAAGAAATGCGTTACCTCGCTGGTCCCCCACTTCATCCGCCGCTGGTGATTATGTTTTCTTTATGTCAAGTGATTATTAGAATATCTAACAGACTTTCTCTCTTTAGAATGAGCTCCCCTTCGGCCAGTGCTAACGATCCACACAAAAATCTCTTGAAGAGGAAGATCACATGATCCGCAGCACAAAAAAGATTAAGGGCAAGGACGAGATGTGGGCTAAAGATATGGAGACCAACGTTGTCTCCACTCCTGATTCATCAATTTCTCTTTGCTAAGCCCCTACACATGAACTCTCTCCCTCCTCTGAGGATGGAACACTTGCAACACTTAAGCCCAAATCGTTCAAGGATGTACTTGCAACTCCTAAAAGCAACAATTTTTACTTTGATGATGTGATAGACACCATCACTCTAGAAGATGAAGTGAAAGAAAGGGACTCTGACATACTGGAGGCAGTACCTCAAGGCATACCTAGAATATCTATTCTAAAGTAACTACTGTAACAAATACAACAACCTTGGACCAACTCACTTATTGTAAGACTTTTGGGCAAAAAACATTGGGTACATAATGCTCTGTACAAAAGTTAGAAACCTATGGGCCCTACAAGATGAATTCAATGCCATCGATTTGGGGAACAATTACTTTTTGTTCAAATTCTCTTCTCAAGAAGACTGTGCCCATGTCTACTCAGGTGGTCCGTGGGTTATCCTCGACCATTATCTCACAGTTCGTAAGTGGGAGCCCGATTTCAAGGCATGCTTTTGAAACCACAACCACGGTGTGGGTTAGGTTTCCGGAGCTTCCGATTGAATACTTCCAAGAAAAGGTCTTGTATACCATTGCTAAACAACTAGGGCCTCCCCTTAAGTTGGACCTCACCATAGCCATGGCTACCAGAGGCAAATTTGCAAGAGTTTGCATTGAGATGGACCTCAACAAACCATTATGCTCCATATTCTTCCTAGGTAAGAAAAGTTATAACATTGAATATGAATCTATTCATAATTTTTGTTTTCATTGTGGCTAGGTGGATCATATGAGAGAGTTATGTAGATACAAAGCAGCAAATCCACAACTCTAAGCACCTCCACTACCAAGCCCGACGTCATCCGATGGCGGACTAGTCGTTAGCAATCTCTCGCAGTCTGAACAACCCTAGGCCAACGGTAACCTGCAACAACCTGATAAGGGAACTTCCGGTTTCGGACCTTGGATGCTGGTGTAGATGCGCCCCGAGGGCCTTCATGCTACAGTTCGGACTCAAATGTCACGGTTCTTAATCTGATCTCACAATGTGCGATGTGAGATTGATAAATCACCAAAGAGTCCAAATCCGGAAAATCGTTTTGGAAAACTGATTTTTGTAAAAAAGTGCCAAACATGGACTGCTTTGCCAGATACAAAGTCGCCACCTAAATATTTTATTTTGGGAGAATTTAGGAAACCCTGACTCGTTGCCTAAGGCCACGTGTTCGTCATTACCAAAGTTGCCTCGGCTCGGGAACTTGGGTACGATTGGAGAAGGTCAGCTATGAGCACCCCCGCTCGCTCGATCAAAGATCGGCCACTACTAAACATGATATCTTGTTTTTGAAAACACATGTGTTCTTATTCCGGTTAATTAGCTAATCATACTATGTGATGCGCGCAGCAAAACAAGTATAGACTAGATCGCCTAATTTGGAACAAAGCATCGCATATTTGTTTGTTTGGAAAATGATTTGAAATTTGCTACTCGTAAGTAGGTTAAAATACGGATTTCGATGAATTGTTTCAATTCAAGCAATCCAACCTTCACCCACAGGCATTCAGGCAGTTAAACACATAAGCAGTTAGCCTCATGGCAAGCATGCTATCATGGCAATCAATGACACACATGCAAGATGCTAAAGCATAAACACTTACAGTGTACACCGAGCCAAAACAGAAACTAGTTAGTAATCAATGCATGATCCTAGTTCATGTTAAGATGGCTAATGCAACACATGCAAAATGCAACTAGAAATAAGTTCGGTTATTCTAAGATGACATATGAGATGTGATAATTGATACATGTATTCAACTTGGTATCGAAGTACAATGCGGTTAGTATGATGCGCCAAGCCCGGTGCATACAAGATAGATGAATGTATGCAAACATGCAAAGCATAAGGATGCTAGCCAGATGAATGGATGCAAGCATGCAAAGCATAAGTATGCTAATTGAAACATGACCTAAAACTAACCAACGAAAGTAGGTAAGTAAAAGGGAGAAAGAAATGGAGGTTGGAAGACATGCACGCACGCACGCACGCACGCACACTTATTACAAAATTGGCTCTCCCGACGGAGGGTCCGAATAAATAATACAAATCGACTAATTAACTAACTAACAAGCTAATTAATTATTACATAACCGAATTCAATAACTAGCTACAACTAATTATTACAAAACTTAATTAATTAACAAATCAACTAATTAACTACAAAATAAACACTTAAAAGGAAGTTATTCTAGCTCTGTTTGGAGAAGGAGAATATGTATGCTCGCATTTGATTCCTTGCCTCGAAACGCTTTCCGGTTGCTCTCTTGAGGCTCTGTCTGCAGGGTGTCCTTGAAAACTTTTTACTGGAACTTACCAAAACACTGTTGGGGGAGTGCATCAGTGGCCTGTCGGCCATAGGAAGCCACTGCCGACCACCTGCCAGTCAAGAATGGTGTGCTGCCGGCCAAGGATGGTGCACTGCCAGCCACTGATGTGCTGGGACACCAAGCTGCAACAGAGCACAAAATAGAGAAAATACAGTGTCACCCAAGGGTATGTATGCACTATGCCACCCCATATCACCTCGAAACATCAAGGGAGAGGCATAGTCGGATCCACGACCATCAATCACGCATCTCGATGCATGATGGCCAAAGATCCAACTTGTGCAAATCAATATGAAATAAATGCACAAATAAACACATAAATGCCTAAAACTCTATCATGGATCATCAAGAGTGTCGGCGACCGAAAATTGAGAAACGTTTCATCACTTGAAGTATGAAACGCCCCTCGTTCCTCGTGCTCGGATTAACACTTAATCCAAACAACAATGCAACACAAGCATGGCAAACATGCAATATGGCTTAAGCATGCAAACATGCAATGCAATAACTCAAGCATGCAACAAGTATATGAGCATGATATAATGTAACTGACATGCAATAGGCATACAATCCTAAACATGCAAACATGCATAGCATGCAACAACATGCAAAATGAAGCAAGCATACAACAATATGCAAGACAAGCATGCAACAACATGCAAGGAATGGACTTAAACCGAAATGGATAGCTCTCGAATAGGCCCAAATCAGTGGTGAAATGATGGTATAAAAGACATGAAATGGCAAGACAAACATGCATACTAATTGGCTCAAGGATTAAGGCACAATGATGCAACTTTTAAGGACACTTAAAGAGTAACAAGCATGAATATGTGACAGCACCCTAAGCTTTGAAATCTCATGTAAATTGATGTCAAATCAACTCAACAATGCAAGTATGGCATGTTAGGATGCTCAAAGTTCAAAATAAATAAAGGGGCTTAAGCCATGGCCATACAAAGCAAGCATCAAAGGGCCAAGGGGACCTAAAGCAGTCCCAAGGCAGGTCCAAACAAGACCAAAAACAAGCTCGAAGCTAGCCAACACGAGCTAGAACACATGGCCAAAAAATGGAGCATGCAAGGCTATAAAAGAGGCAATGCACTACACCTATTGAAACCAAACATAGCATGCCTTGGATAGCCTAAAACAGAGTTACATCATGGTATAACAAGACCAAAAATGCACTGAAATGAGGAGTCAAAGGCTTAGGCTTAATGGCATGCATAAAAGTTCATTCTTGAGGCATAAAGAGCCAAACCTCCAAGTCATTAAAAGCATGGCAAATGCAAGTATATGGCCACATTTCATGGACTGAAATAACACTTAGAATGATGGCAAAGCATGCAAACATCACATGTATGGCATGGTAGGGGCCCCAAAACCCAAGACTAGCCTAAGCATTTACACTATAGCTATACAAAGCGTGAGTGATATGGCCATGGAAGCCCAAAAAAGTCCAAGAACAGCCCAAAACAAGGATAAAATCATGCTGGAGCAAAGCCAAACACATGCTAGGATGATGAGTCAAAACATCATGCACATAAAGCTAGTAAGCAAGATTTGTTCTACAAGTATATGGAGCATGTAAAGGATGACCAAACCCACTTTAGACAGAGTCATGACATGGAAAAACATCACCAAAAACATGCTGAAATGGACTCAACATAAGCTAGAATGACATGTCAAAGCATGAAGCATGTGAAGCTAGTTTAAGAGATTTACACTACAAGTGTAAGATACATGCATGGAATGACAAAACCAACCCAAAACATATCTAAGACATGGTAAAACATCACCAAAAACGTACTGAAATGGAGCCAACACATGCAAGAAAAACATGCTACTTTGTAAGGCTATGAACGGGATTACACTACACATACAAGATGCATGCAAAATATGACCAAACCAGCCATGGGCAGGCTTAAGGCAGGTCCTAAAAGTCACAAAAAAATGGTCTGAACCAAGCCTCAAAAATACATAGAGGCAAGCTCCTTTGGAAGGCTAAAAATGCAAGTAAACAAAAACACAAAGAGAGGGGGGCCACCCCCTCTGATTTGAGGCCTCAAAGTCTCATGCCTACCACTGAAAATCCATTGGATTTTAGTGGTTAGAAGGCCAAACCAAGGCTAGCTCGGAGGCCTTAAGGCATGGCTCAAATCAAGGCTTAAACAAAGCCAACAAGAGGGTTGAAGACCCTCAACAGCAAAAAGACCTCAAACAACTATCAAAAGCACTTAAAAACAAGACTTTTTTAGTTGAAAACAAGGCCTAAATCAATATGCAAGGATGGCCAAAATGAGGTACAAGAAAGTGCTAAAAAGGGGAAGAAGCTTTTCTTGAAGACCAACTTCGAGATCAGCAACCTCAGGGGATAAAAACTCACTTTCAGACCTCAAGTAACCTTCCCAAGAACCTCAGCCCAATGGTGGTGGTGTATCTCTATGTGTTGTAGTGTAAAAGTGCAAGGAAAATGGACTTCAAGGCACAAATATACAACAAAATATAGAGAAAGAGAAAGAGATGTCTTCTCTAAAAAGTTGAACCTCTCCTAAGGAGAGAGGGCTTCTCCTTATATAGAAGGAGAGCAATGCAAAGCTTCTTCAAGAAGCTTTGCAAGAGCTTCATCCCTCCATACACGTATATGGAGGGCAGATAACAGGATTCTAGCTGGCTCAAAATATCTGGAGTAAAACCAGCTGAGACAGGGGGTGCCGGCCATCAGTGATGGCCGGTAGTGGCTCACTAATGACCGGCAGGCTTCATCAGTGGCCGGCAGTGCCATACCATTGCCGGCAGTGCACCAGGAGAAAGGTGCAGAAAGGACCAAGTCAAGGTCCAAAAAAAGGACATAAAGGATACAGGGTCTGGAAAGCTCGAACCTGTGACGTTCCGCCGCAAAAGTCAAATGCCCGACGAGCAATTGAACTCGTGTCTGGATGTACCTGCAAGCACAAGCGAGTCTCGAGGACGGTCAAAAATGAGGTGTCTACAGTTGCCCTTCTTTGACAGAACTCGAAAGTCACAAAGTGACGGGAGTGAGTGTCAAAGCCCAGAGACGACCCATTTTTGACAAGGTCGAAAACTCAGGCAGACAATCAATATAAGCATGCAGAGATGCGCCCGTAGGCTGGGGCATAATACAAATGATATGCAAGATGCAAGAGCATAACTTACAATTATGCAAAGAGAAAACTATAATGAAGCAGTTATACAAAATAAATGCAACATTTTAAGCAAGTGAATGAGAAATAATAGTCCTACATGTTTCAACAGAAAGGATGTAAGAAAATTATGCAATTCTTACCACGTTTCACGCGGAGTGAATACAATACCGTCTAGCTCGTCTAGTCGCGTCAGCTTCAAATAAACCGTACATACAATATCATGCCTGTAAAATAGAGAAACTCAACAGGTATAATATTGTTAGAAACATGCATAACAATGCAAGTAAAAAGTGCATGATAACGCAAGTGAAGGGGTGCAAAACAATGCAATCCTGTAGGCACGAGACAACGTGGATGGAACATACGTAACAGCGCAAGATCGAGACATGTGAAACAACGCAAATAAGACATGTAAAACATGCATGACAGCGCAAGTTAAAGAAGCAAAACATGCGTAACAGCACAGGTTAAGAAATAAAACATGCGTGACAGCGTAGGTTTAAACAATAAAACATGCATAACAGCGCAAGTTAAGAGAAAAGAAGTGCGTAACAGTGCAGGTTAAGAAATAAAACATGCGTAACAACGCAAGATAAGAAATAAAACATGTGTAACAGCGCAGGTTAAGAAATAAAACATGCGTAACAGCGTAAGATAAGAAATAAAACATGCGTAACAGTGCAGGTTAAGAAATAAAACATGCATAACAGCGCAGGTTTAAAGATAGAAGAGCGTAACAGCACATATAACCTGCGTAACAGCGCAAGTTAAGAGAAAAGAAGTGCGTAACAGCGCACATAACCTGCGTAATAGTGCAAGTTAAAATAAGAAGTACGTAACAGCGCACATAACCTGCGTAACAGCGCAAGTCATAAAAATAAGTGCGTAACAGTGCACATGACCTACGTAACAGCGCAAGTTATGAAAATAAGTGCGTAACAGCGTACATAACCTACGTAACAGCGCAAGTTAAAATAAGAAGTGCGTAACAAGACATAACTCAACGAATAAAGGCAAGTTAAGAGAAGAGAACCGCTAATAAGTTAAGATAAGAAGTGCTTAATAAAGACATAACTCGCGTAAATAAATAAGTTAAGATAAGAAGTGCGTAATAGCACACATAACCTGCGTAACAGCACAAGTTAAAAATAAGAAGTGCATAACAGTGCACATAACCTGCGTAACAGCGCAAGTTAAAAAAAGAAGTGCGTAACAGTGCACATAACCTGCGTAACAACGCAAGTTAAGAAAATGGAAATGTGACATGCAAAACAATGCAATTTTAGATGAGATGCAAAACAATGCACGTGAGATATGCAAAACAATGCAGGTTTAGATGAGATGCAAAACAATGCAGGTTTAATGAGATGCAAAACAATGCAAATATGAACTAAATACGAGGCAATGCAAATATGAACTAAATGCGAGGCAATGCAAATACAACTAAATGCGAGGCAATGCAAATATAACTAGATGCAAGACAATGCAAATGTGAACTAGATGCAAGACAATGCAAATATACCTAGAATAGGTGTTTGATATGACAAGCGAATGTTAGGTAATGACAGTCAAAAGAATGCCTAATAAAGACGTCTTGAAAGGGGACTTCCAGTTTACCTCTCGGAAGGTTTGGGATGCGTCAAAAGGATACATCTCATACATGTTGATGGGCGATGACCATCGTACATTGAGGATATGCTTTCCGGGTTTCCACCGAGGCGTTTGGAATCAAGTTTTGAGCATTCCTCGGGATTGCTGGAACCCGGGGACAAATACCAAGACCAAATAGGCAGAGGAAGCTAGTGGAGGACCGCTGGCCATCAGGGAGAGCGCCGGCTGCCGCCAGCCATTGGTGGCTACTGCCGGCCATCGATGAGGGACCGCCGGCCATCGATGTGCCCCTACAGGCCATCGGTGGCAGATTCGGGCAAAACAGTCTTTTGGGCCATGGGTCTTTAAATAGGCTCAAAATCAACCCATTTCCTTGCAAACCCTTGCATAGAAAGCATTTTCCTTGCCTTCTAGGTGTGCCTTCTCTCTAGATATGCGTGTTCTACGCGTTTCACAACACCCTAAACAATCTTGAATCGTTAAAACCTCTTGGTTTTCTTCGATTTGAATCGATCAGAAATTGAATCTGAGGTGCCTGTCATCGTTTCCCCTATTCAAGGATCATTTCCCCCGGATTTCTTTCGAGGTTAGTTCACTCTTTCCGAGTTTTCAACTTTATTTGAAGTTTCTCTCTCTTAGGGTTTGGTTTGTTCAAAACTCCACCATTTTGCTCACTTTTGCTTGTTTTTGCATCTATCCCAGATGGCTGACGATGTTCCGCACGATGAGGGCTTCCCCACACTCCCTCCAGTGGAGTTGGCGGCGGACTTTGCGGCTAAGCCAGAGGTCGAGCCTCAGCCTTTATCATTGAGCACACGTCCCTTCGACCCCGCGAGGTATCATCCAGAGACTTATATCATACCGGTGGCGGGAGGCATTCACACTTTCACTGATTTTGATGAGGGTGCACCAGACGACCTCTTACTGAGGGAGCCGATGTCCCATTTGTCGGCCATTGCTGTGGAGGTACCAACTTTCCCTTTCTGCAGTATTACTTTCAACTATTTGCATTTCTTGGACTGTTCTGATCTGATCGCATTACATGCTTTGATCTGACTGTATTTTATACATTATTGCCCTGTATGTACTGTGTACGACCACACCTCATGCGTCACTGCCCCGAATTTCAACTGCATCTTCGATACACCACTGATTTGTACACAACTATATTTTCAATACATCACTGACCTGATCTGAACTGTACTTTCAATACACCGTTGATCTGACTTGAATTGCATTTTCAATACACTGCTGATCTGACTTGAACTGCATTTTCAATACACTGCTGATCTGACTTGAACTGTATCCTACTACTACAGGGTGGATCCCGCTTCTTCAGGGGTTATGGTGCTATGACCGCCCGGGATTGGTACGATGTGCTTCCCTTGAGGGTCCGCTGGATTATTGACGGGATCGGCTTTGGCGTATTTTGCTGCAGCTTGACGCGGGTTACAGCAAGTCGCCCTCTCCTGGGGGCTCTTGTAGAGAGGTGGTGGGACACCACTAACTCTTTCCACTTCGCCACGGCGGGGAAGGTGACCATGACTCCTCTCGATTTTGCCATGATCACTGGCCTGGGCGTACGAGGTGACCCAATTCCCCTCGACCCGACATGGGAGAGTGGGTGGCCGCATGGGATGCGCTACTTGGAGCACGTCCACCTATTCTTCGAGCGGGTATGGTTAGATACTCTTGGTTCGAGGAGCATTACAGGACAGAGATCCCGATACTGATGAGGAGGCAGAGCAGTACGCCAGGGGCTTCCTCTTGTTCCTTTTCGGTACCACTTTGTTTTCGAGCAGGTGGAATACTGTGGGTTTATACTTCTTGGGTGCTTTGGTGGTGCTTCAGCGAGTCCGTTTCTATGACTGGGGCGCGGCCGGCCTCACCACTCTTTATGGGTACATGAGCTCCACTTCTCGGATGTGTGGGAGGTTAATTGGCGGCTACTGGCGAGCTTGGGAGGTACACAACCTGGTTTCCCCTTTTCATTGCTTTACTTAGCATTTGTACTTTTGCTTTGTTCAACACTTGTACTTTCTGTGTTGTCTATATCTGTTCTTGCACTGTATGCTTTCTGCTTTGCATTTTCTGTACACCATACATGTTGCACACTACATACCACGCACTGCACACACACGATCAAATATTTGCTCCAGGCCTGCAACCTTTATTCATTGCACTACGTTTTGTTTTCTGCAATCTGTTTATACACTATACTGATCACATCTTTCTCACAGCTGTGGGTGTATGCATACTTTCCGACACTTGCTCCGGAGCCTGTGGAGGAGACCCCAGTGACCATCCCATTTTCTGATGTATACGACAGCCAGCTCCGTCGTAGGACCCGAGAGAGCTTCGTGTTCTTCTGGCAATTTTTTGACACGGTTATAGCACGTGAGGTAAGTCTGCAATAAGATTATTTCAATTAACCGATGCGCCTTGATTAGTTATTTGACGACTGGTCATCTTGTCGGTTTTCTTTTCTTAGATTACATGGCAGCCATGGGACGCGATCCTGTCAGAACTTCAAGATCAGTACAACACTGCCTGGACTATGTCTCAGTTCCACATTCTCTTCGAGGGTCCAATCTATCGTGCCTGGTTTTTGAGTGAGCGTTTCGTGCGTCAGACTTTGGGAACGCTTGCTCTATTTGTGCCGATGGCACCTCCACCATCGATGAGGGAGACACACAGGTTGTCTGACGACCAGGTGATTCAGTTCATGGTAGGATTGGAGATGGAGTACTTCTGCGCAGAGGGCGACTACACGACCTTTATTCAGACGCATCTGATGCCACCTTTGACTGGTGTCCGAGGATGAGAGGAAGTGAGGGCTCTAGCTACGAGAGGGAGAGGCGGAGCGACCAGGTCTCGTACGAGGAGAGGTCCTGAGGGGAGACAGGGGACTGCATGGCCCGTACTGCCTGCTACTATGACATGCCGAGGGCGGGCTGGAGAGATTTATCAGATTCCCTTCGCTCCTCCTCCAGCTGGTCATGAGCTTGTCGGAGTTTACGGCTCGACCCTGGTATGCGCTATACTTTTCATTTTGCACAGTCGTCTCACTTGATATCTTGCAGGATACTAATGACTTCAACATTTTTACAAGCTCCTATTGAGTACACTCGTTAGTCTTTAGAGATGACGGCTTCGGTGATGGGGATGCTGCAGACGAGCATGGACCTACTCAATATTTACTGTATCCCGGTGAGTTCTTTCAAACTACACTTCATGACACACAGTCTTTTCTTGACATGCTTTCATTTGCACGATTCCACACTGCACTAATCTGATATATTGTTCCCATACACTGCTTGCGGTACACATTCACTGTAAATCATTCACTGCTCATAGCACGTTATTCATTGCGTCTGATACATCTTGATTACTAATGCATTCTGGTGGATTGCCCTTTTTCAGATTCCTTTCTTGGCGCCATGCCCATCCGGTGCCTCAGCATGAGCAGGGGCGGGTCCTTCAGCACCTCTCCGAGCAGGAGAGGGAACAGGACGAGGGACTAGTTCACGGGGGCCTGCCCCAGATGATGATGAGTCGGATGAGGAGGCAGTTAGTCTGCGGTCAGACTTTTCTCATGATGGAGATAGAGCTAGGGATGACTCGAGTTCAGAGTCGGGTGCTGATGGCGGTGATGTTCCAGAGTCCTCTCGGTCGAGGAAGAGGATGAGGAGGACTACTCAGTCTTGAGGTGATTGGTGCCGATCCAGACATTTTGCTGATTCAGACGTTGTTCTCCTTTTTGTTTTATTTTCCTTTTTACTAGTAGTTTTGCACATTGTACTGCGTCATGCAGATTTACTTTTTTAAAACTATGCTCTTTTGTAAAAAGAATCTATGATGGAATGAAAATAGCCTTTTGTTGAAAAAGTGTTACATTTGTACATTCTATGCATCGCATCGCATCGCATCACTTTACACAACAATGTAAATGAGATCGAACTTTTGTTTTGAAAACTAAACACTCGAATTGCACTAATCAGGTAGTGAACCGACTAACAACAAAACAACTCGATAAGCAAAACAAAACCTTAACAAGTTTATAACTCGATAAGCAAATTACGACAACTCAATAAACGAAAGGAAGACGATTACAACCTGACACAGAAAAAAAGAAACTAATATATCCTAAAAGGGACACGACAGAGTCCAAAAGGACAAAACAAAACCTTAAAAGGCCTAGGTAAAAGGACTTCACCGTAGGAAACAACTGGGTCTTCACCCAAAAGGCCAGTGAGGATGAGGGGGAGACTACCGGCCATAAAGGGAGGCATGCCGGCCATCAGTGTGCCACTGCCGGCCACTGATGAGCCACTACCGGCCATCGATGGCAGACTCTCCGAAATGGCGACATCTGTCCGCCACTCACTACCTTATCTTCTATATGAGTTCCAGCTTCGGGATTCTCTTCATTTCAGCTCAATTTTGCACCAAATAGAAGCATTTCTTGCCCAAAACCTCACAAATTGGATTGCCAACTTAGATGGCTTGGAAAAGCTCAATTTCTGGGTTTTGGCATAAGTGCACTATTCATGTTGAGTCGCACCCCGCTGCGTTTCCCGTTCCTTCATGCCGCGGCAAGGTTTTGGAATCCGGTGACACACGTCTTTAGCTTTGGCGGGCAAGAGATGTGTCCCACTTTCAAAAACTTTCAAGCTTTGATGGAATCCGAGCGCGATGAAAAAATCTTGCCACAATTCCGCTTCGGCCACATCCAATCATTGGGACGGATGTGTAGGCTCACTTTGCATGATGCTCGATCATTGATTCATGATAGAGAGTTAGACATTCCGAGCTTGGTTTGTCGGTTTTCTGATGCCAGTGACCGCAGCGACCATCATTGGTAAGGTTATCGATGACATGCGCTTTGCTTGTGCATGCTGTCCCATTTCTTGCTTGCCCCAGGCTCTAGAGGGTTTAACACTCGTTTGATTGAAGTCGTTAAGGGCTTGAGGGAGGGCAAAAGCTGTATCGGCATGACGCTAGCTGAAACGTTGATGGGATTAGATGTTTTCCATCGCCGGGAGACGGCTAGGTCTGTGGGGAGTCCACTACTATTGCAGGTAATGTTTACCACCCCATCTCACATATATATTGCTCACATCACTCGGCTCTCAGGCTCGGTTTTTCTCTCGAAACCCTTTTTTTACTTTTCTCTCAACGTATATCTCTTTATTCTTTAATCTCTCATTTTTTCATCCCTCCCTAGATATGGTTGATGGACAAATTGAAGGTTGTGGACTCCTGCCCCACATATTCAGTTCGCGGCTACTTCTTCCGGCGACGTCTAGTCGATTCCCCGGATGAGGGGTGGTGGTTCAACTGGATGTGCAGTTTGTCTGCTCTTGATATTGCTTGGCGCTGTCCCTGGCTCAATTTACCGAAAATGAGCTATAGCATGGGGCGCCAGCCCGGGATCCAATTGGTTGGCTTGACACACTGCGTGTTCTATTTTTCGTTCCAATTTCGGCGTCAGTTCGGACATGATCAAAGTTGCCCGGAGGAGGGGATAGAATACGCTGCTACATTCCTGGTCTGAGGCACGCAGCTAGCTCGGTATGCCACAGTCTGGAGGACAAGAGAGCTTTTGGCTCCTACTCCTGCTTTCAGCTGCACCCTTTCCGATGAGTGCCTAGATTGGCTCAATGAAGAGGCACAAGTAGGGCTCACTTTGGCATCAGAGGCTTCCACAAGCTCTGGGAGGGGACGCAGGAACACTTAACTATGCCCCGGATTTATTTTGCTTTATCAGTACTTTCAAGTTTTCTTTATGAATGTAATAAAAAGCAACTTCAATTTGTATCAAGAGTAGGAGAACTTTGTATTGAAATCAATGAAATTGAAGGTTGTGGGTACTGAAAATTTTCCATTTGGTCCAAAAATGGTCTAAGTTGTAAAAAGATTAATTTGAGCAAAATCAACTTTTATTAAAACTTTTCAAAACTATTTTCGATATGGATCAAAACTAGACATGCCCGAGATCTATCACTGAGATGTACAACCCCGGATCCTAGCAACTGGAAAGTTGCCCCTAGTCTGAATAGCACTGCACTGGAGATCACAACCGAGCTCTTGAATACAGAATAGATAAAGATAACCGAGCATGATCACATGGACGAAGTTGATCGAGCAAGTGTTTATGGCTAGACTTCAAGATGAAGTTGCCTACGTATCTCAAAGATGGGAATCAAGCCTTACGTAGTTCGGCTTGGGTTCACTCGAGTATTAACTCTCTCCATTTGCACTCTAACTTTTGCCAAGGTCGCCCTTTGCGGGTTTTCAACCTTGCGAGCTCAGTTTTTGTAATTTCAAATTTTTCATGCTCTAACTTTTGTCTAGGTCGCCCTTTCAGGTTTTCGGCCTAGCGAGCCACTCAGGGGTAATATTTCTTCAACTTGTCCATGTTGATCGGTTGGGAGAACTCTAGGCCATCTAGGTCCATCAGAACGACAGCTCCGCCTGACCAAATAGACTTGATGATGTAAGGGCCAGTCCAATTGGGTCTGAACTTGCCCCTAGGGTCGTGAATGGGAGCTCGGTTGTCTTTGAGTACTAAATCCCCTTCTTTCAAATTCCTAGACTTAACCTTCTTGTTGAAAGCCCTGGCGATTCTTCGTTGATAACCCTGAACATGGTACAGTGCTTTCAGCCTTCTCTTATCAAACAGCATGAGTTCTTCGAACTTACTCTGCTGCCAATCTGCCTCAACTATCTGACACTCAGCCAATATTCGCAAGGATGGAACCTCAATTTCAATAGGCAGAACGGCTTCCATTTCGTAGACTAAGGAATACGGAGTTGCTCCAGTAGAAGTATGAGTTGAAGTTCAGCAGCCCCACAGAGCAAGTGGCAACTTATCTGGCCAGTCCCGGTAGGTTTCCACCATCTTCTGCAGAATATGCTTGTTGTTCTTGTTGGCGGCCTCAACTGCTCCGTTGGTCTGTGGCCGGTATGTAGATGACTTGTGAAAAGCCACGTTGTACTTGTCCAACAAGTCAATCACTTCCTTCTTGAAGTGGGAACCATTATCTGAAATAATCTCGTTCGGGACCCCATAGCGACAAATGATGTTGTTCCTGATGAACTTGGCGACATGTGATGCCTTCAGTACTGCAAAAGATTTGGCCTCAACCTACTTTGTAAAATAGTCTATTGCTACCAAAATGAACTCATGCCCGTTGGACACTTTGCAGTGATAGCTCCAATCACATTAATCCCCCAGACTGAAAATGACCATGGTGAAGTCATGTTGTACAGCTTCGACGGTGGAATGTTCATGCGATTTGCATGAATCTGACATTTGTGGCATCGCCGGACAAAACCAATACAATCCTCCTCCATGGTGGACCAGTAGTAACCTTGTCTAAGGATTTTCCGGGCTAGCATCACCTCATTCATGTGCGCTCCGCACTCTCCTCCATGGATGGCCTCCATCAGGCGCGTTGATTCTTCAACATCAACACACAGCTCATGCATTCCCAGATGACCTTTCTTTTACAGTTTACCCCCGCAGATGATGAACTGAGCAGCCATTCTTCGTATTGCCCTCTTATCTTTGGCGTTTGCTCCTGGTGGATACGCCTCTTTTTCCAAGAAGTTCCAAACGTCGTAATACCAGGGGTTCTCATCTTGAACCTCTTTTATGATAGCAATCAGCTCGTAGGCCGGCACAAATTTCTGGTCAGTGATGATCGGACGCATCCAGACTTAAAAAGAGATGTCTATCATAAATGATAGAGTTGCTAGTGAATCTGCAAACCTGTTGTTCTCTCTTAACAGATGAGCGAAGTTCAGTTTCTCAAACCGAGGAATCAACAAGTCCAAGGTCTGGTGGTAGATTCTCATCTTTTCTTCTTTGACTTTCCAATCTCCTTTAGCATGAGATATAACAAGGTTCGAGTCGCCGATGACGTCCAACCGTTTTGCCCCTAGTTCTAGGGCAGCTTCTAATCCAGCAATGCATGCCTCATATTCTGCTTCGTTGTTAGAGACTTTGAACCTGAATTTGAATGTTAGAGGGATACGGGAATTGTCGGGTGCTATTAGCAACACTTCTATCCCATATCCATATTGGTTTGACGCCCCGTCAAAGTATATCGTCCAAATTTCGTCTTCGACATGCAAAATGGCCTCGTCTGGGAATAGGTACTCAACTGCTTCATCCCCTTCCACTGGGTGATCGGCAAGGAACTCCATTACGGCTCTCCTCTTTACTGACTTGCATGTTACATACTTCAAGTCAAATTCAGAAAGTAAAAGCAACCAACAGGCTAGCCTACCCGTAAGTGCTGGTTTCTCGAAGAGATATTTGATGAAATCTAATCTTGAAACCAACATTACAGAGTGAGCTAACAGGTAGTGCCGCAGCTTCCTAGTAGCCCATACCAAGGCCAAACAAGCTTTCTCTAGCGGAGTGTATCGGGTCTCGTAATCCAGCATCTTCTTGCTCAGATAGTAGATGGCTCTCTCCACTTTGTCCTCAGACTCTTGTGCAAGCATGCAACCCATTGTAGTCTCAGTTACTGAAAGATACAAAATCAACGGTTTCCTTGGCTCAGACGGTGACAACATAGGTGGGTTCTGTAAGTATTGCTTTATCTGTTCAAAAGCAGCTTGGCATCGGCCGTCCCATTGGAACTTCGTTCATTTCTTCAGGAGACCAAAGAGTGGTTCACAAGTCAAGGTTAATTTTAAGATAAACCGTCTTATGAATTGCACTTTACCCAGAAAGCCTCGCACCTCCTTTTCAGTCTTTGGTGGTGGCATCTCTAAGATGGCCTTGATTTTGGAAGGGTTGACTTCGATGCCCCTTTGTGTAATTAAGAACCCCAACATTTTTCCTGCTGTAACAGCAAATATACATTTTTGAGGATTCAGCCGCAACCGGAATTCTCTGAACCTTTGGAAGAACTTTTGCAAGGCGGTGTAGTGACCCTCTCTTTCTTTGGACTTGACAATCATGTCGTCCACGTACACTTCAACATCTTTGTGGATCATGTCATGTAATATTGTGGTCGCAGCCCGTTGATATGTTGCTCCAGCATTCTTGAGCCCAAATGGCACTACTCTATAACAATAGGTCCCCCACGGGGTGGTAAAAACAGTCTTCTCCCGGTCTTCAGGTGCCATTACTATCTAGTTGTAGCCTGAAAAGCCATCAATGAATGAAAGCAATGCATGCCCCGCAGTAAAATCCACTAACTCGTCGATATGCGGCAGAGGAAAGTCGTCATTTGGACTGGCTTTGTTCAAATCTCTGAAGTCCACACATACTGGAATCTTGCCGTCCTTCTTCGGCACTGGAACTATGTTGGCCAACCAAGTTAGGTATTCGGATACCAGCAGGAACCCTGTGTCAATTTGCTTGGTGACCTCTTCTTTGATCTTGATAGCCCAGTCAGAGCGAATTCTTCTGAGCTTCTGTTTAACAGGTCGGGCCTCTGGGTCAAGAGGGATCTGGTGCTTTACAATCTCAGGATCGATTCCAGGCATGTCTTTACAGGACCACGCGAAAACATCTTTGAAATCTTTTAATAAAGTGACTAAGCGCTCGCACTCCTCCGAAAACAACGTGGACCCGATCTGGACCAGCTGCGGGTCCTTCTCAGTACCAACATTAATTTGGGTGATTTCATCAACCAGCAGTTTTACAAACCTCTCCTGCTCTTGTTCAAGCAAATATTTCAAAACCGGAGGAATTTCTTCCTCGTTTTCATCGAAATTTTGAAAGTCCTGATTAATACAATAAATCAAAAGCACAGAAAAATACTCAGAAGCCACAGCTATTCCATTCTCATTAATCACTTCATCCAGTCTATCTGATTCTTTTGTTACAACAGACTCAAAAGAGAAAGAAAAAGACGACCTAGACAGGACTGTGGCATCCGGGTTATCACCCCCAAGAATACTGGACTCAGACTCAGACGAGTTGGAACCTGATTCTGACCCTACGATCTCAGTGGAATCAGATTCCGGCTCACTACCTGACCCGGTGCTGCTCGATAAGAATCCCTCATCGTACTGCCAGACGAGGGAGGGTGCGGCAGATGCATCCAAAATGTTAGAAGGCGGGCTTACAGCCGTTTCGTTTCCAATTATAAATACTGAGAGATCATCCCCCAAGCACTCATGTACGATCGGAGGATCTGATAGTAGACAGGCCAGTACTACCCCCATTTCAAACTCGGTGTTCTCGGAATCCACTCTCTTACTTTGCTCAAACTCAGCTGATGGACCAGTCTACTCTTTAGCGACATCATCCTCGGATAACTGCAAGTCGAAAAAGATCTCAAATCCCGAAATGCGCCTCTTTTCTGCGTCCAACCATGGCTCTGGGAAGCCGCAGAATGGAAAGTCTTCCCCCTCCCGGACAAAACGTCCGTTCAAGGTACCCTGAATGGGTCGATGCATCAGATCAAAATGCCTCCCGGTCTGCTTGGCTCTGGCTCTTCCAGCCATCTCTTTGCCTTTCCTTACCCAGTCCTCTTTGGTGGGCAGATAACCCAAACCAAAGGTATGCGGATTGTGCGGCACTTCAGCTGATGCAATAATGCCCTTCCGGCCACTTTTTCCTAATCCCATCCCAGGGATGTGCTGAAGTTTGTTCATGAGGTACACGGACTGTGCCCTGACATACAACCCCTCATCAACAGCTAAGAGATTCTAAACAACCCGGGCCTTGGCTAGGGTAAATTCTAATAAAAAGACATCCTCTGTGCCATGCTCGATTTCCAAAACTGGTGTAGACACCTCTGGCGGTGGATGGATTGATGAATTTCTGAAAACTATGGCTACTCCCTTCCCGTGAGGGTATTTCAACATTTGGTGTAGTGTGGAAGAGACTGCCTTTACTTGGTGCAGCCATGGCTACCCTACGAGTAGATTAAAGGTTGCAGGAATGTCCAAGATGTGAAAGTCAACATCATGTTGCCCTGGACCAACTTGGGTCTGAATCTGCACAGTCCCCCTCACTTCTCTGCTTGTATTGTCATATGCCCTTATCATTTGGGTGGTTAGCACGAAGTCTGCGGGCTTCAACCCGATTGCAGGAATGTCCAAGATGTGAAAGTCAACATCATGTTGCCCTGGACCAACTTGGGTCTGAATCTGCACAGTCCCCCTCACTTCTCTGCTTGTATTGTCATATGCCCTTATCATTTGGGTGGTTAGCACGAAGTCTGCGGGCTTCAACCCGATTGCATAGGCTGTCCTCGATCGGCACACATTAATGGCGGATCCTGTGTCGACGAGAACCACCGGTATCCACTTGTTTCTACACTCCACAGAGATGTAGAGTGGTTTGTTATGATTCGAGCCTTCAGGCGGTAGTTCTTTGTCAGAAAAGGTCAACGTCGAAGAAGCTCCTCCCGGAAAGACCAAGCCTACTAGCTGCTCAGGCGTGGTGTCTATTGAAAGTTTGGCTTTGTCTATCGTAGAAAGGACAGCCTGTCTATGTACTCTTGAAGCCATCAGCAGTCCCCAAATAGAGATGTCTGCTTGTATCTTCTTTAGCTGTTTCAGCGCAACCTCTTCTTCGAGCAGCTTTTCTTTCTGCTTCTCTGCCTCCTTGTCCTTTCCGGACGCTTCTGGTTGATCTAAGTGCGGGGGCTTGAAATACCGCCCGCTCCTAGTCATGTGGTCCACTTCACCCACATACCAGGTATCATCTGGCTGGCTTTGTCCCTAATCGTCATCCATGTGGGCAAGGCATAGGTCGTCATCTTCCCACCATATGCCATCAGCAACCGAGAGACACCTGTCTGGCTCCGTTATAACTATTCCCGTACTCACAGTATTTTCTGTTCCTGTGCTCATAACACATTCTGTCCCTTCAGGGGCTTTGGCTTTCCTGACTCTTTTAGAATCCTCGGTCTTTTCTTGCTCGAGTTGTTTCAGTGCGGCTTGTTGTTCGATGTCCTCTATACCCGAAATGCTCTGATCCTGAGCAAAATTCTTATCACTGGTGCTCTCCGGCGGTTCTAACTGATTCCCGGCCCTTCCAGCCACTGTTGATGTCTCCGTCCCTGGCGGACTCTGCTCTAACTGAGGTTGTTCCACAACATCTAGTTGGTCGTCAAGTCATCCAGTAGTCTCTGCTGATCCATCAAACCAATTGACTGTCACGTCCCCTGAATCTTGTTCTTGAAAGAATTACAGATTTACAAGGTCTTCTTCCAGATCCGCTAGGTTATCTAGCCCTTGATCAGGTCTATCCTCTCGTGCTACACAAATCTCTGCCCTTACTGGCAATTCCATATTCGGCCTAGCCTGGCATACTGATGTAATGTAACCGCTCGGGTTGTATTTGAAATTCGCAGACCCCTCAGGTTCTGACTGCTCATCCTCATCTGTTCTCGTAGGTGACTCAGTTCCAACTCCAATAGTTACCACCACCGTTTCTGGTTGGGTTTGGGAGATATCCAACACACACAAGTCAGTGTTGTCGGGAATGAACACCTCCGGCTTGGGTAAGTGAGAAGGGGTGATATATATGCTGGGGTCGTATGACACAACCCTAGTTTGGATTAGATTTATGCGTTTGAGAGGTGGAGCTTGGTTGTGTGGTGGGAGAGGGTTGGTTGTGACATTTGGTTTTTCAGGGGGCATGATCACCCTGTTGTCGATGAGATCCTAAATCTCATGATGTAATCGAAAGCACTGGTCGGTGTCATGACCATGC
This sequence comes from Camellia lanceoleosa, assembly GCA_025200525.1. Taxonomy (NCBI): domain Eukaryota; kingdom Viridiplantae; phylum Streptophyta; class Magnoliopsida; order Ericales; family Theaceae; genus Camellia; species Camellia lanceoleosa. Next base: position 45,497,665 of record CM045760.1, read on the forward strand.
TGCTAGTGATAGACGCAGTACTTGGCTGGGTTATGGGAAGTAGGGAGTCTGTCCGGTAACGGCCGCAGCTCTAGGGGCTTTAAGTGCCCTTTCCTGATCAAATCCCCCAGAGCTTTGGACGGGGGCATGTATAGTGAGGTGAAGGTTCTTTGGCTTCGGGGTGGATACTTGGTCGTTTGTGAGCTACTCCCAGACGCACTGGTGAATGGCGTAGCTACAAGGGTTCTCGGGGTATTGGTGGTGGTAACCATACTCACGTCTGAAGTTCTGCCAGCTGCAGCACTGCTTGTGCCTACATTTGAACTGTGGTTGAATGCCCTCTTGGGCTGCTCTCGGTCTTGGTCAATCAGACCCTGTTTCATAGCATCCTCGATTTGCATCCCTATCTCGTGGAGGTCTGCAAAGGTGGGAAGGGGGAGAACGATCATTTTCTGCATGAGTTTGGGTTGGAGGTTACGTACAACCATCCGTATTTGATCTTTGTCAACTGGCCTGATGGTCATTGTCGAGGCCTTGGCCCTCCATCGGGTTACAAAATTAAAGAAACTCTCATTCGGCTCTCGCCTGGTTGTCTCAAGATTACGGGTCGTAATCTCGATCTGTGTATTGTATGAGTATTGAGCTATGAAGGCCTTAGCCATCTCCTCTCAACTCCTCTTGACGGAATCTTCCAATTTTGCATACCAAATGGCCATTACACTTGACAAGGTCTGGCCAAACAAGGAAAGCTTCTGTAATCTAGAGAGGCCCATCGGCCTTAGAATGTCTGAAAACAACCGCAAATGCACCATGGGGTCCCCCGACCCGTCAAAGCGGTCAATATGTGGCATCTTAAAACGATCCGGCAGCGTCACGGCCGAATCAGTGTACCCATCCTCAATGTCCGGGATAGAATGAAACCCTTGTGACTTCTTGAACAACTTTTCAAGCTTGCTCACTTTTAAAGCAGTGGGATCCACCTCGAACTCGAAGGGTGAATTTGGCTGGTTGGTGGGCGTAGGTGCCTTGGATAGCTGAGGTAGGATCGGGGGTGGAGCCGGCCCAATTGGAATGTCCGTATCACCCTGGACGTTAGTTGTCTCTCGAAGTATGGGAACTCTTGGTGGGGAAGGAACCTGGTGTGAAGCAGATGCTCCAGCTTGCTGCTGTAGCCTAGTGATTAATTCTGCCTGTTGGGTCACTATCGCGGCCTGCTGTTTGGCAGATTTTGCTTGACGGGCAGCGTCCTGCTGCATAGTTTTCATGCTTTCTTGGAGGTAACGCACCATCTCGTCTAAGCTTGCCATATTGTACGGATCTATCTGAATAACTGGTATATCTGTCCGTGCAATAGAAACTGAGACCTTAGTCTGACTGTTTACTAATGGAGTAGACCACTGATTTGGCGACCGCTGTACTGATATACTACGCCTCTTTGACCTCCGTCTAGCAACTGGGGGCAAAGAAAGGAACACTGCTTTTCCGTCTACCAGATCCCTGGATCGATTAAGTCTACGACCTCTAACCCAGAGTGCGCGGGGAATATCTATTTGGTCGGATGCAATTGTGCTAAACTACCTTGAAAAAAAGATAAATAAAGCATAATAAGGAAACAATAAGCGTAAAAGCGACAGATAACAACAGAATAAATACCACACAGCTATAATAACACAAATCAAGGAACTGTCCTTAACCATTTGATCATTGTTCCCCAAATTACTGCCCCAAAACTGAATTTGATACTCGCAAGTATAACTGATTCTCAAAATACTGATATTGATGCCTGCAGGCCTGATACCCAGATTTGCAAACTGATATGCGCAACCCTGTAGAAACCAACTCTAAAAGCACATAGCAAGTAAATGAGAGCCAAAAACACTCTTACGTTAGGGTAGGGTTTCCCTGTCCTATTTTGTCAGGAGCTAGGGTTTCACTATGCACATAGTGGTTTCAAACAACCTATAATCGGGTAAGCAACCCGTTCTAATTTGGAAAAGTCACTATGGATTCCGAATATGCACTAGGTCGAATGGTCAAAAAGGGTGCCTCGGTAAAAACCGAGGTTTGTGTTCCCGTCGTGGCAGAGCCCGCAACTGGTCAGCCTTATGGCATGCTTCTTGAAGCGAGCCTCCAGCAAACCGTTCAGGAATAGCATACGGCAAACACGGTGTCCTAGGTGTACCAATGTAAATGCAATGCAAAGAGACACTAAAGTGTAATTAAAACAAGATATCATGAGTTTGAGTCAAGTTCTCTAATTCCCCAGCAAAGTCGCCAGAAACTGTAGACGCGCCTCGAGGGCCTTCATGCTACAGTTCGGACTCAAATGTCACGGTTCTTAATCTGATCTCACAATGTGCGATATGAGATTGATAAATCACCAAAGAGTCCAAATTCGGCAAATCGTTTTGAAAAATTGATTTTTGTAAAGAAGTGCCAAACATGGACTGCTTTGCCAGATACAGAGTCGCCACCTAAATATTTTATTTTGGGAGAATTTAGGAAACCCTGACTCGTTGCCTAAGGCCACGTGTCCGTCATCACCAAAGTTGCCTCGGCTCGGGAACTTGGGTACAATTAGGGAAGGTTAGCTATGAGCACCCCCGCTCGCCTAATCAAAGATCGGCCACTACTAAACATGATATCTTGTTTTTGAAAACACATGTGTTCTTATTCCGGTTAATTAGCTAATCTTACTATGTGATGCGCGCAACAAAACAAGTATAGACTAGATCGCCTAATTTGGAACAAAGCATCGCATATCCGTTTGTTTGGAAAATGATTTGAAATTTGCTACTCGTAAGTAGGCTAAAATGCGGATTTCGATGAATTGTTTCAATTCAAGCAATCCAACCTTCACCCACAGGCATTTAGGCAGTTAAACACATAAGCAGTTAGCCTCATGGCAAGCATGCTATCATGGCAATCAATGACACACATGCAAGATGCTAAAGCATAACACTTACAGTGTACTCCGAGCCAAAATAGAAATTAGTTAGTAATCAATGCATGATCCTAGTTCATGTTAAGATGGCTAATGCAACACATACAAAATGCAACTAGAAATAAGCTCGGCTATTCTAAGATGACATATGAGATGTGATAATTGATACATGTATTCAACTTGGTATCGAAGTACAATGCGGTTAGTATGATGCGCCGAGCCCGGTGCATGCAAGATAGATGAATGTATGCAAACATGCAAAGCATAAGGATGCTAGACAGATGAATGGATGCAAACATGCAAAGCATAAGTATGCTAATTGAAACATGACCTAAAACTGACCAACGAAAACAGGTAAGTAAAAGGGAGAAAGAAATGGAGGTTGGAAGACATGTAATCACGCATGCACACTTATTACAAAATTGGCCCTCTCGACGGAGGGTCCGAATAAATAATACAAACCGACTAATTAACTAACTAACAAGCTAATTAATTATTACATGACCGAATTGAATAACTAGCTACAACTAATTATTACAAAACCTAATTAATTAACAAATTAACTAATTAACTATAAAATAAACACTTAAAAGGAAGCTGTTCCAGCTCTGTTTGGAGAAGGAGAATATGTATGCTCGCATTTGATTCCTTGCCTCGAAACGCCTTCCGGTTGCTCTCTTGAGGCTTTGTCTGCAGGGTGTCCTTGAGAACTTTTTACTGGAACTTACCAAAACACTGTTGGGGGAGTGCATCAGTGGCCTGTCGGCCATGAGAAGCTACTGCCGACCACCTGCCAGCCAAGAATGGTGTGCTGCCGGCCAATGATGGTGCACTGCCAGCCACTAATGTGCTGGGACACCAAGCTGCAACAGAGCACAAAATAGAGAAAATGGAGGGTCTCCCAAGGGTATGTATGCACTATGCCACCCCATATCACCTCGAAAAATCAAGGGAGAGGCATAGTCGGATCCACGACCATCAATCACGCATCTCGATGCATGATGGCCAAAGATCTAACTTGTGCAAATCAATATGAAATGAATGCACAAATAAACACATAAATACCTAAAACTCTATCATGGATCATCAAGAGTGTCGGCGACCGAAAATTAAGACACGTTTCATCACTTGAAGTATGAAACGCCCCTCGTTCCTCGTGCTCGGATTAACACTTAATCCAAACAACAATGCAACACAAGCATGGCAAACATGCAATATGGCTTAAGCATGCAAACATGCAATGCAATAACTCAAGCATGCAAAGTATATGAGCATGATACAATGCAACTGACATGCAATAGGTATACAATCCTAAACATGCAAACATGCATAGCATGCAACAACATGCAAAATGAAGCAAGCATACAACAATATGCAAGACAGGCATGCAACAACATGCAAGGAATGGACTTAAACCGAAATGGATAGCTCTCGAATAGGCCCAAATCAGTGGCCAAAAGTGTTGAAATGATGGTATAAAAGACATGAAATGGCAAGACAAACATGTATGCCAATTGGCTCAAGGATTAAGGCACAATGATGCAACTCTTAAGGACACTTAAAGAGTAACAAGCATGAATATGTGATAGCACCCTAAGCTTTGAAATCTCATGTAAATTGATGTCAAATCAACTCAACAATGCAAGTACGGCATGTTAGGATGCTCAAAGTTCAAAATAAGTAAAAGGGCTTAAGCCATGGCCATATAAAGCAAGCCTCAAAGGGCCAAGGGGACCTAAAAAAGTCCCAAGGCAGGTCCAAACAAGACAAAAAACAAGCTTGAAGCTAGCCAACACGAGCTAGAACACAAGGCCAAAAACATGGAGCATGCAAGGCTATAAAAGAGGCAATGCACTACACCTATTGAAACCAAACATGGCATGACTTAGACAACATAAAACAGAGTTACATCATGGTATAACAACACCAAAAATGCACTGAAATGAGGAGCCAAAGGCTTAGGCTTAATGGCATGCACAAAAGTTCATTCTTAAGGCATAAAGAGCCAAACCTCCAAGTCATTAAAAGCATGGCAAATGCAAGTATATGGCCACATTTCATGGACTGAAATAACACTTAGAATGATGGCAAAGCATGCAAAGATAACATGTTGGCATGGTAGGGGCCTTAAAACCCAAGACTAGCCTAAGCATTTACACTATAGCTATACAAGGTGTGAGTGATATGGCCATGGAAGTCCAAAACAGTCCAAGAACAGCCCAAAACAAGGATAAAATCATGCTGGAGCACTGCCAAAACATGCTAGGATGATGAGTCAAAACATCATGCACATAAAGCTAGTAAGCAAGATTTGTTCTACAAGTATATGGAGCATGTAAAGGATGACCAAACCCACTTTAGACAGAGTCATGACATGGAAAAACATCACCAAAAACATGCTGAAATGGACTCAACATAAGTTAGAATGACATGTCAAAGCATGAAGCATGTGAAGCTAGTTTAAGGGATTTACACTACAAGTGTAAGATGCATGCATGGAGTGACAAAACCAACCCAAAATAGATCTAAGACATAGTAAAACATCACCAAAAACCTACTGAAATGGAGCCAACACATGCAGGAAAAACATGCTACTTTGTAAGGCTATGAATGGGATTACACTACACATACAAGATGCATGTAAAATATGATCAAACCAGCCATGGACAGGCTTAATGCAGGTCCTAAAAGTCACAAAAAAATGGTCTGAACCAAGCCTCAAAAATACATAGAGGCAAGCTCCTTTGGAAGGCCAAAAATGCAAGTAAACAAAAACACAAAGAGAGGGAGGCCACCCCCTCTGATTTGAGGCCTCAAAGCCTTATGTCTACCACTGAAAATCCACTAGATTTCAGTGGTTAAAAGGCCAAACCAAGGCTAGCTCAGAGGCCTTAAGGCATGGCTCAAAACAAGGCTTAAACAAAGCCAACAAGAGGGTTGAAGACTTTTAACAGCAAAAAGACCTTAAACAACTATCAAAAGCACTTAAAAACAAGACTTTTTTAGTTGAAAACAAGGCCTAAATCAATATGCAATGATGGCCAAAATGAGGTACAAGAAAGTGCTAAAAAGGGGAAGAAGCTTACCCTTGAAGACCAACTTCGAGATCAGCAACCTCAGGGGGTAAAAACTCACTTTCAGACCTCAAGTAACCTTCCCAAGAACCTCAGCCCAATGGTGGTGGTGTATCTTTATGTGTTGTAGTGTAAAAGTGCAAGGAAAATGGACTTCAAGGCACAAATATACAACAAAATATAGAGAGAGAGAGAGAGAGAGATAGAGAGAGAGAGAGAGAGATTTCTTCTCTAAAAAGCTGAACCTCTTCTAAGGGGAGAGAGCCTCTCCTTATATAGAAGGAGAGCAATGCAAAGCTTCTTCAAGAAGCTTTGCAAGAGTTTCATCCCTCCATACACGTGTATGGAGGGCAGATAACAGGATTCCAGCTCGCTCAAAATATCTGGAGTAAAACCAGCTGAGACAGGGAGGTGCCGGCCATCAGTGATGGCTGGTAGTGGCTCACTGATGGCCGGCAAGCTTCTTCAGTGGCCGGCAGTGCCATACCATGGCCGGCAGTGCACCAGGAGAAAGGTGCAGAAAGGACCAAGTCAAGGTCCAAAAAAAGGGCAAAAAGGATACAGGGTCTAAAAAGCTCGAATCTGTGACGTTCCGCCGCGAAAGTCGAATGCCCGACGAGCAATCGAACTCGTGTTCCGATGTACCTACAAGCACAACCGAGTCTCGAGGACGGTCAAAAATGAGGTGTCTACAGCTGGTTACCAGAAAGAACCGAAGACCCATGTCCACTCGAAAAGGGCCGGCCCATGGGCCAAATCCAAACACAAACAAATTTGCTGAATTGGACTCCAACATTCCTATGGAAAAAGGGACTATTACTGAGGCTACGACTAACCTTTTGGGCCAGTTATCTGGAGCTTCTACTTCTTTATTCCCAACTGGGCGTGAGTCATCCCTAGTAATCAATAAGCCCATTAAGACTAACACTAAGAGCCCAAGTCACAGTGGTGGCCCAATTGCTTCCCAAGAAAATCCATCTGTCCATACAAGTTCAACCACAAATGGACTTCATACTCTAAGCTCTGATGTCAGAACTATCAATGACAACTTATATCTGCAATCCCCTCCTCCCTTGAATCCTACTCAACCTAGGCCCCTAGAAGCCCTCAGTAAATCTCCAGAAATCCCAATAGAAGAGCTATGTGAGGACCAGATTCATCCATCACCTTCAAACCTCCTAACTTCTACCCAATCTTCATTTCTTAGAACTGAAAAAGCTAAAGTAAGAAAACCTCCCGACCTAACTTCCAAACATGGTAGAATAAGCAATACCCCTCCCTCCCGTACCAGTTCATAAGATGAAGGGGCATACGATGAGACTATTATTGGATCAATGGATAGAAACCATTCACCGCATCGACACAATCTGGTGGATAGAGCAACTAAGACTGAGAATTGAACCAGGTTGGAGCACTATACTAGGCCCTCCAATACACTCAATTTAGATGGCATCCCTGCATCAATTGATCAGGATAATCGGAGGATACGTAGCATCTTGACTAGGTTAGATACTGATCCCCTCCTCCCCATGCCATCTATGGACTCTCTAAAAATCTTGATTTGGAACTGCCGATGGGCAGGTAATAATACCTTTAAAAGGCACATACGAGACCTTTTCTGTATGCACAACCCTGGAATACTCATTTCATGGAAACTAAAGTCACCTACAGTTTAATGGGGAATTTTTTCAACAACCTGGGTTTCACAGCGTCTACTATTGTCGATCCAATTGGTAGAGCTAGAGGCATATGGGTCATCTGAGATTCTACTCAGGTCACTGTTCGAACATCTGCAGCCTTCAATCAATACATTTAGGCCACAGTGCACAAAGAGGACTACGAGGAATGGGTCTTGAATGTGGTTTATGCCAGCCCGAATCCCACAGTTAGGGATTCATTGTGGGAGGACCTTGAAGATACAACAGCAAATATGAACAAAGCTTGGCTTGTCATGGGTGATTTCAATGATTATGCAAATCTCAGTGAAATGAGAAGCTTCTCACCTTCTCTAAACCTAACCAGGACTCAAAGGTTTACTGAAAGGGTCAACAACTGCAACCTCCTTGATCTAGGGAGTGTTGGCCCTCGCTTTACCTGGACTAACAATAGACAAGGCATGGCCAGCACTATGGAACGTTTGGACCGAGCCATGAGTAATGAACAATTGAGAGCCTTATTCCCTGAAAGTACTGTGCGGACTCTGCCAAGAACCTATTCAGACCATTCTCCATTAGTGGTCTACACTCAAGGTATGCACCCCTCCAATCCTCAAAATAGACCGTTTGGATTTGAAGCTGCTTGGCTTTGTCATCCCAATTTCATTGTTGTTGTTCAAAAATCTTGGCTTAACATGGATTTTAACTTGATTGAAGCCATCAATAATTTCACTCATTATGTTAAAATCTGGAACAATGAGGTTTTTGGAAATATTTTTAAAAGAAAGAAAAGTCTTTTAGCCCGCATTGAGGGCATTCAAAAATCCCAAAACAACCATTTTTCTCATAATCTTCAGATTCTTGAAAATGACCTTATTAAGCAATTTAATAAGACCTTGTTCCAGGAAGAACTTTTGTGGTATCAAAAATCCCGTACTAAATGGCTTACTATGGGGGATAGCAATACCAGATTTTTTCATATCTCTACCCTTAATAAAAGAAGAAAGCTTGAGGTTCAGGTTCTAAAAGATGATAATGGTAATTGGATCTCCAATTGTAATGACCTCAAAGCTCATATTCTTGACCATTTTACCATGCTCTTTCAGTATGAGGATACTCAACTCTTACCCAATTGGGTTAACATTGCCAGAACTGGTTTCACTAGAGAAGACAATGACAGTCTCCAAATCCCAGTGAGTAATATTGAAATTCGGAAAGCCATTAGGAGCATTAAAGCCTTTAAAGCCCCTAGCAAAGATGGCCTCCAAGCGATTTTTTTCCATAATCAGTGGTCCACTATTGGCCCTTCTGTCTGTAATTTTATTAAAGAATGCTTCCAACAACATTCTGTCCCTCTGAGATTAATGAAACCCTGATTGTCCTCATCCCTAAGCTTCAAAACCCTAAGTCTTTGAAACAATTTAGACCCATAAGTCTTTGTAATGTCACTTACCAAACCATTACTAAAATTATAGTCAAAAGACTTTGGCCCTTTCTTTCTGACCTCATTAGCCCCAACCAAAGTAGCTTTATCCCTGGTCGAACTACCACAAATAACATCATCATCACTCAAGAGATCTTGCACACACTTAGAGGTAAAAAAGGTAAGGTTGGAGGCATGGTTCTTAAAATCGATCTTAAGAAGGCCTATGACCGCTTATCTTGGGATTTTATCCTCCATTCCCTTAAAGAGCTTAATCTCAACCCTGATTGGATCACTCTTATTATGAATTGTGTGTCTAATGTCAATTCTGCTATTATTTGGAATGGTGAGACTCTCCCTAACATAACTATCGGTAAAGGTCTCTGTCAAGGTGATCCTCTATCCCCTTATTTGTTTGTTCTTTGCATGGAAAACCTCTCTAATATGATCAGATCTAAGTCTGATAATGGAGAATGGAAGGGTCTTAAGGCTTCTAAGGATACCCCTCCCATTTCCCATTTGTTTTTTGCTGATGATCTTATTCTATTTGCTAGAGCTACTAGAAGAAACTGTGCCTGCATTATGGATGTGTTATCTGAATTTTGTGAAATGTCTGGGCAAAAAATTAATTTACAAAAATCTAAAATGTTCATTTCCTCTAATGTCCCTAGAAGAGAAGCTCTTTCCTTAAGTTACAATTGTGGAATTTCTCTCACTGACAATTTGGGTTGATACTTGGGCACCTCTATTCTCCATAATAAAGTTTCTAAAAACCAGTTTCAAGATATCCTTGACAAAATGGCTCAAAGACTTTCTGAATGGAAAGCCAAAAATCTTTCTCTTGCTGGTAGAACAACCCTGATTAAGGCGGTCACTTTGGCTATGCCTAATCACCTTATGCAAACTATGGAACTCCCTCGTCACACCTGTGACCAAATTGAGAAACTTAACAGAAACTTTCTTTGGGGCAGCACTGACACTCGCAAGAGAGTTCACCTTGTTAATTGGCAACAAGTGTGCAAAAGCAAGAAGCATGAAGGCTTAGGAATCAGGAACATTAGAGCTCAGAATTCTGCTCTTATTGCTGAGTTAGGGTGGAAACTTGCTACTAACTCTGAAGAGCTTTGATGTACCATTCTCAAAACCAAATATCTTAAACACCATTATCTGTCTACTTGGTCCAGTGCTAGGAAAACTTCCCACATCTGGCGCAGTATTGTAAAAAATAGAATTGTTTTGGAAAAGAACATTAAATGGAATGTTGGAACAGGGGAGCAGATTTCTCTATGGACAGATTGGTGGTGTGGAGACCAACCCCTGAGCCTAACAAACTAGGGACTACATATTGAAGCAGTTACCAAAGTTAGCTCCATTATTGATAAAGAGGGCAATTGGGACTTAACCTCTATCCAGCACCTCATATCCCCTCAAAAAGGAGAAGTCATCCTAAGAATACATAGGCCCAAGTATGTTACTTATAATGACACACCCTATTGGAGGGGCTCCTCCAGTGGCAATTATTCCACAGCAGCAGCCTGCCAAGCTCTAGCCAACTCTGAATCTGATGGAGCCAACTGGTTTGGGATATGGAAAATTCAGGCACCTCATAAGCTTAGACATTTCCTTTGGCTTGTCATGCATGAAAGACTATTCACTAATCATATGAGGTTAATTAGACATCTCTCTAAATCAGATACCTGCCCCAGATGTCACTCCACTAGAGAAGATATGCTTCACCTTCTCATCAACTGCCCCAAAGCTAAGGTTTTATGGGTGAACCTGAGGAACCTTCCCTGGTGGCAACAAAGCCAACATACTACTCTACAAGACTAGACCAGGATTAATATCAAAAGCAAGGACCACATTCATGATATCCAATGGCCAACAGTCTTTCTAATAACCTTATGGACCATATAGAAAGAGAGAAATAAAGAAGTGTTTGAGAACATTACTCAACCTCCTCACACCAGTGTGAACTTTATTCTAAATAAGGCTTTGGAAACTCAGGCAGCTTTCCAGATCTCCCTTCACCCTAACTTTAAGGAACCTTCACTAATGTCATGGTCTTGTCCTCTTGCAGGTAAGCTCAAGATGAATACTAATGGATGCTCTAAGGGAGATCCTGGACAATCAGGTTATGGAGGACTGCTCCAAGATGAAGTTGGTACTTGGATCTGGGGATTTTATGGCTACTTAGGTAATTGTTCCAGCTTGGAAGCTGAGTTATGGGCATTTACCGAGATCTAACCATCATCCTACAAAAGGGCTTGGCAAACATCCAAATTGAAACAGATTCTCAGTTGGCCATGGAACTTATCAAAGGTGGAGCTAGAGAAAACTCTCCCTATAGGGCTCTCATTGAAGATGCTAACTTTCTTCTTAGAAGATGCCAATGTACTATTGAAACAATTCCCAGGCAAGCGAACCAATGTGCAGATGGTTTGGCTAACCTAGGAATATATCAACAAGAGCACCTTATCTTGAAAGAAGATCCTCCTGTATCCATCCTCTCTTTGTTAACTGCTGACTTGCTTCATGTTGGCTCTAGAAGGGATTAAGTTTCCCTAGGCCTTTTTGTTATTTTGTGTTGTTTGTTTAAACTCTTCACTTGGATTTAAAAAAAAGATTATTAGATGTTTGACTCCTACTTGCCTCAAGCAATTACCAATTGCTTTCTTTATTACATCACACCAAGCCAAATTTATTCCTCTTCAGTGGTGTTACTTTTTTATGTAACTAGTTTTGATTTTTTTTTTTTTTTTAATTATTGATGAATGGTTGTTGTACATTAACCCGAAATCCAAAGTAACACAATGAGTCCCATTTTTTGGAGAGACTTTTGAATTTAACTTAGGCTCTGTTTGTTTTGACATGAAATATTTTATTCATTTTTTAATGTTTGATTGAACAAAAAGTAAGTAAAATATTTTTTAAAGAAAATATTTTTACATCACTTTCTTAAAAATGACTTACCTTTAAAAATTTCATAAGTCAATTTTTATAAAGTTGACTCTCACTTATTACCTTTTCAATACATATTTTGGGAAGTGGCCTTTTTTTTAGCTTATTGGCTTATTAAGAAAAAACATATAAAAAAATAAAGAGGTGATATGACCTAAATAAATCAATAAGGTGTATTTTTCTATCTTCCTAAAAGAGGCCTTAGTCTATTCAAATAAATATCTTATCTTACTAAAATATCATAATATATTGAATCAAAATTTCTCTTTTAAGTAATAAAATATTTTTGTTTCAAGTGTCAACTAAACGCTGAAAAACAAAAACAAAAATATTTTTTCTGTGTTGAATCAATTTATAAGAAGAATATTTTTTTTATGAAATATCTTACGTCAAAACAAACAGAACTTTACAAAATTCAAAAAAGTGAAACAACCAAACAATGATATCTTTCTCAAAAACAACTTTCAAAACAAAATTCTCAAAATTAACTCAAAAAATCCATTGCTAGCAAAACCCAAAACCCAAGTAAATAAAAAACATCCATGATCACATTCTCACGAATTAATAAATCAAACTAGTTTGTAACTTGTTTACAACAAACTCTTGAGCACAATTACATTATCTTTAAGAGTTTTGTAAAATAATTAAATCAAACTATGTAATTTGTTTAAAATAATCATCTAATTAAACTCTAAACCCTTAGTATATGAAATACATTCTTGCATAATTTTACTATGTGCAAGTGAATTTCATTCTCCCAAATTTTCACCCTTTCTTCGTACCTACTGCTGGCCAACCCATGTAAATAAAAAAAACATCTATGATCAAATTTCACTATTTTGCTAATTATGAAATACAGAGGTAGAAGAAGGGGCCCAAAAGCCATGAAAACCAAGTGGGAAATTCAAAGATCTGGGAACTTCAAGTCTTGCAACTAGTGCACCAGTTTCCCCAATCTTCTTGGAACTCAAAACAACAAGGTAGCATCTTTGTGTTGAAACTGCATACTGCAAAACTCAACCACATGGCATTGGTGTTTTAGTACATCTAAATGGTTCAAACCAAAAACAAAATGTACATGTAAATAGTTAGTTAGGCAGATGTGGTTTGGCAACTACGTCCAAGCCTATTGTTTTAGAGTGATGCTATTAGCACGCTCTCAATTATTTTAGACCTCTCATTACTTTAGACCCCCACTTATAAATTGTAACATCTTTAAAATTTCTTTTATCCCCCAAATAATATCAAAATTATCCTTATAAAAACATTTCACTCATTCAAATGCACACCCTCACACCCCCTACTTCCCAAAAAGTCTCTCAAAATCCTAACAAAACTCACGACGGTGAAACCTCCTAAAGTCAGTGGAGAAAATTTGTGGTGATTAAGAAGTTTTTTCTTTACTTCATTATGAGATTTATCAATCTGTTTGATTTTTTTTTTTTTTTCCTGTTACCTCTTTTCACAAACACAACATAATCCACTTTCATACTTCTCTCATTGGTTTTTTGTCATTTATCCATGGTCTGACTATACTTGTATGCTCTCTCTGTGAGCAAAACTGGGTAGGATTTCACTTATCGATTGACTACCCAAAAGTGGTCCAACCTCCTTTGTTTGTCTACTTCTGCTGCAACTTCGATTATTTGTTCCTGAACAACTAAGAAATGTTTGGTTACCTGTTCCCGAACAAATAAACAATGTTCGGGCTTGTGTTTCCAAATTTCAGTCATATATTTGGGAGTTCAATCCCAAAAACATGACGAATAGTTTTTATTTTTTATTTTTTTTACTTTTTTCAAGAAACTTACCCTTACAAAACCTATCTTCTTTGAGCTAAGAAAGCCATGAAAGTTATGAACATTTTCTAAATTTTTATTGTCGTACTCCTCTTGTCTCATGGAGTTGTTGTTATTGGAAAAACTTCAATGTAATCAAATGGTTGCCATCGTTACCGTCAGAATATTGGGACCAAAGGGTTTTCAAGATTTTGAGGATGGGTAGGTTTTAAAAGTGGGAATTGAAAAAGATGGATGAGTGGTGATGAAAGTATGTGCTCTCATAAACCCTAACTCATGATGTAATAGGTGTGTGGGCTTAATTGTGAGATAAGATATCCCAAAATTATTGATGTCCTTTTTAATAATTTTATTTGAGGTTATTATTGTAATAAATAAAAAAAAAAGAACTAAAAAATAAGAGGTCCAAAATAATTGATGGAGTGCTAATTGTAACACTCTTGTTTTAATGGTAAATTACACTCACCTCCCTTGAGGTTTGAAAAAAATACAATTACCTCCAGAAGTTTGATATAATTATATAAACCTTCTTTTTAATAAGGTTAAAATGATCAAAACTAATATAAATGATGGGTAGACACTAAAATAAATAAAGGTAAACACCTACATTTGGTAAATAAAGTTAAAACCACCTTGAAATTTTTTTTTTTTCTTTTTTCTTTTTTGTCAAGAGAAGGACAAAGAATAGGAAAAAGGAAGTTACATTTGCAATGATAAGACCTGACCTAGGTATAACATGTAGTACGGAAGCGCCTCAACCACTAGGCCAACCCTTGGTCTTTTGGGTGTATTTGGTTTGTATTTATAGAATAGTTTTTGAAATAAAAAGTATCAAAATTTGTTTGATTTGTCTTTTTTCAAAAATAGTTTTGAAAAATTGTTTTGGGAAAAGAGTTTTAAAAAAAGTGATTGATTTGATATGTATGAGAGATAGTGATTTTGGAAATTAGGTAACCAAACAAAATTTTAAATTTTTTTTTGAAAAAATTTATTTAGTTTGATTATCCTTGAAAATTTGTTTGTAGAGAATTTTTTCCAAATTTTTTTTTTGAAAAACAAACCAAAGAAGGCCAACTTTTCACTTCACTCAAGTTTAATAAAAATTTATAGATTATTGATGATTGTAAACACAACGACTAATAATTTTAAATATGTGCTATCAGAGGATGTGCTAAGTATGGAATCTTCTCGTCTCAAAATCTCTATTCCTTCTCCCTAATGCACTTCAACTACACAATCTAGTAAAAATGTTCAAATACGAAAATCTCAAAGCACCATGGTGCAGCTGACTGAAATGCATTGGAAATAGAAATTTTAAGGACAGATTATATCGTGTCATGAAAAAATTGATTTATGAAATTGAATGTGCTCACCTCTACCACAAGAATGTAGCCATCGTCTTCTTCTTCTTGGGTTCCTTTGGGGACAAAAATGGGCTCCCCAATGAACCTTCTGCTCCCAACAGACCAAGTGTGGATGGACTTGTTCAAAGTGTTTAGTTTCAGCACTGTGTCGAATGGGAAATGTGGCAATGCTTGGCGTGAACCAGAGGTAGTTGCTGCATAAATGTATGTGTTTTTGGCACCTGAGTAGTCTTGATTTATCACTGGGAAATCTGATGCTTTGTTCCATTCATTCAATGGCTTCACTGAACATTCTTGGCATTCACCATTTGCTTCCAAGTTGATTGACACCTGCATTAATGTAGACAAATCTAGCTTATACTCTAATTAACTTAAACCCTCTTTAATTTCTTGGCAATAGATGCAAAGGCCCAAAAATTAGATGACCTTTTGTGATAAATCTTGGGAAAATTCTAAATGTACTGAATTTGATCATGCAACCCAACACAATTCTCTCACTGAATCGAATCGGATTCTGTGCATGTAGAAGAATGATAAATTTTGTGGGCATATGATTTTGTGTCCTTAAATTCCTTCGTTCTTCTGTCCCAATCCACTTTCAACTATTAAATCATGTGTTTGAGATTTATGTATATCGAAATTATATAATTCAATACCTCACAATCTTAACCACAGATGGTGACATTCAATAACAAAATTTTGATTTTGAAATGAAACCCACTAAAATAACTTACTAGCCTCATGGTTTGTAAAATAAGTTTTGCAAATTTCATTTGTATGTATCAGTTTATGTACTTACAGAAAAAATATCTAGAAATGTTTCAAAACATGGAATGTTTATATTACAGTATAAATTTAATTCTGAAAAGCTTTTAAAATTAAAAGAATCAAATTGCTTTGAGTTGATGTGGTGAGTGAGAGAGAGAACCTGAACAAGGTGAGGCAATAAGTTCTCTTCTTTTCGATTCATCATGGAAGGGTCTAGTTTACCACTCTGCCAATCATATCCTGTTGCGACACAAACAAAAAAATTATTCTAACATTACCAAAGACGCTAATAAATGTAGTTTGGGACAAAATAATTTGCTGTCAAAAAATATTTATTTGGGAAATTTATTCATAAATTTCTCTTTATCTACTTATATTCTGCTTAATTCAAATTATTTTCTTAGGTTCCAATAAGTTTTATAGGTGATATAGTTACCAAAATACCCTAAAAATATTCACATTGACAGTAAATGTTCCATGATGTAAACATTCGCATGGTCAAATATGAATATTCACATCAAATCTATAAAAAAAAATATGAATGTTCACATCACCAAGTTGCTAAACGTTCAAAAAATATTTATAAAGATAAAATTATCTATAAAATACATTAAACATGATAAGTAGGATTTGTTGAATCAAATATCCAAATAATAAGATTTATTGCAATACAAAAATATGTTATGAACTAATTGAGATATAAGTATTTGAAAAACGATTTCCTAATAAATCCTCCTACTTATTTTTGAGACAACATTTTTTCTCCCAAAATATAGTAATTCATTACTAAATGCTCAATTTTGTTGCTAAAAATAAAACAATGTCACTTTTGACAACTAAAATATTTAGTGATTTTTTTCTTAAATTTTTAAAAAATAAAACCTTGATTTGTTGTGGTGATAATTAAAACTATGGTAAATTACAAATATACTCCTAAAATTTACTTAAAATATGAATTTCCTATGTGATTATGGAAATTACAAATATCTCTTTATTAAAAAATTTTATTTGACATAATTAACAAAAAAATAAAATTTCTAACTACTCGCCTATATAACAATAAAATTATATGAATAGTTAATTGAAATATATTTATAACATCATTAAAAACTTGAAGGGACATGATGCAATTTACAAAAACACAATAGCCAATCTGCATTTTAAGAAAACCTCATGGTGTATATTTATAATTCACCTCAAAACTATTGCACAAAAAATAAACTAGAGGGACCACGTATATAACTTATCCATTATTTTTTTTGAATAAATTATAAATACAACTTTTGAGATTTGCTTAAAATACAAATTATTCCTTATGGTTTGAAAAATTACAAATATTTCCTTATTAATTTTTTTTTTCTTTAATAGAATTAATTGAAAAAATAAAATTTCTAATTACTCTCCTATACAATAATAAAATTACTTAAATTATTAATTAAAATAAAATTTTGACATCATTAAAAACTGTTAATTGACTTGATGATTTATTAATAAAAAGGATTATTTGCTATGAAATTTGAAATTTCAAGAGGCGAGATATAATTTTTAGAATTACAGAGAACAATTTATATTTTAAGCAAATCTCAGGAGTATATTTGTAATTTGTCTTATTTTTTTGAATTTTAGAAGAAAATTACCGAACATTTTCTGGAAGTTGAACCAGCGGTAAGAGCAAACACTGGCTTGAATGTGAATTTGAGAATTGGCATAGTCATCTTCTCTGTTTTCAAAAGCATTGCCAACATGAAGAACCCACATCTGGGAAGGAGCTTCAATAGGGACTCTCCAATCTCTCTCATTGCCATTGTTGAGTTCATTACTAGTAGGAGGAGAGCGAGGGAGCAAATAAATGGGAGAAGTAGGTTTGCTAGGGTTCACTGCCAATGCCGATATCATCGGCGACAACCCAAACACTGCTGCCATTGATCCTGCACTAGGAATGCTATGAACTCAGAAAAAATAAAAAATAAATAAAAATATTACATATAAATTATTCAAAATTTAAATTGTGTAGATTAGATTCACTGTTAATAGGAACCTTAATTTCCACCTTAAACTCACTTTCTCGATAAATTTATGGGCATTTTTTATGAGTTGGTATCTTTTTCTATCTGGGATAAGGGTTATGCTTCTCTTAAGTTCAAGTTCAAATTTATCGGGTTCATGAGCTCCACTACGGATTTCATTTCGATGATTTAAACTATTGGTTTTTATAAGCCTTTTGTGTATCTTATCTGTGAAAAAAAATTAAGTCCGTCCGATAATCGTAACATTTTTCATTTCATTATGTTTTTTTTTTTCAAAAAATATAATTGACAAGTGTTCTTTTTTAAAAATAACTGTCTATCGTTAATGAATCAATTTGATTTTTCTTGTGAACGATCAATACAGAATGACTAACAAAATGAACAAATTAGATCATCAAAATAGAATTTGTAATAAGATTCACATGTCCATCTAAACGATTTAGGAAGAAGATTTTCTTCAATTGGTAATTCTCCCAAGTAGAGCGTATGGTTGACTATTGGTAGGCTCACTACGGACCTAAATCAATGATTTGAATTATTTATTTTATAAGATTATCTGAAAAATTTGTAATGATTCAGACCCCTTACAAAATATTACTTCCACAACCCCCACTCACTTGTGATTAATCCAAATAAGATAGAGAAAAAAAAAAAATATATATATATAAATACATCATTGGTTCACATTACTGTGGGGGTAGTGAGGGTCTCCCCAAAAGGAGATCCCAAACATTATTCATAAAAAATATCATTTATGCAAAAAAATTAAATTGATTATACAATGCAATTATTGCCACATGATCAAATTGTATTATTTTTTTAAAAAATAAATGACAAGTATAATTTTGAGAATAAATGTATCTGTTTTTCAAAATCAACAATTCAAATCATCAAACCAAATTCTAGCCCAATGAAAATACAACAACTCGCTCTTCAACCAAAGAGAATCTCAATACTTATATTTTTATCCAAGGAAATATCATGATACACATCCTTCTAGGAGTGCATACCATATGAACATGTTACATGTTTTTGTAGTATGTGTTACATATTTTTTTTGATAAATGTTATATATTTTTCTATAAGAGTTACAACAATTTGTCATAGAGAAATGAAATTACGCATTTTGTGATAATATTGCACATTTTAAAGTAATGTTATATATTTTTTTATCTAAACATTTTCTAACTACAAAATATGTAATAATATCACAAAATACATAACATTACTATAAAAATGCCTAACTTTAATTTTCAACCACAAATTGTCATAACTCTTATCAGAAAAATATATAATATTTATCATAAAAATACGTAATACATATAATAAAAACAGATAATAAGGTACATATAATACACACCCATTAAAGATTATGTACCATAAGATTTCCCTTTTATCAAATAGTGTTTTTGCTTGTGTGTATGTTAAACTATTAATTACCAGTTATATCAAGCTTGATGCGATTGCCAAATAATATGTAATGAGAGTCTGTAAATGCCCAGTCGTGGATCATTAGGTGATCTGGGATGTTGAATTCTTTCTTCTGTACCATCTTAAAATTTGAATCAAATTCTGCAAAAATAAATAAATAAATTGAATTATTGAGTGAGAAACAAAAAATTATACTTTTCATTCAAGCCAAGGGTACTGCGGTCATTTTTCAAATATTTTTTAACAAGCATCATACCCTTCAAAAAATACAAGGTAAGAATTGATTATGAGTTTATATCCTCTCATATCAGATATGATCCGCAGATATGATACGTCATGCTTTATGTGTGAGAGAGAGTTATGTTCATAATCAAATTTTAGGGTAAACTACCAATAGGTCCTACTTTGGAGACTTATTACCCAATAGGTCCTACTTTGGAGACTTATTACCCATGAAGTCCTATTTGATAAATTTATTAAGTGATAAAGATAAATTTATCAGTCTTTTTTTTTTATGAAAAAATTTATAGTGATAAATTTATCAGTCTCTTTATTTTTATGAATAAATTTATAGTGATAAATTTATTAATCTCTTATTTTTATAGTGTTAAATTTATTAGTTAGGACCTGTAAGTAAATAAGTCTAATTAATAGGACCTACATGTAAGTACCCCCAAATTTTATGCACTAAAAAAATTTGAATAAATTATACCGGTGGTTCCTACATTTTATTTGTTGTATCATTTTGGTCCTTATATTTTTAATTAGCTCAATCTTGATCCGTAATTTTAAATTTTGTGTTAATTTGGTCCAATTGATAATGCCATTAGCATTTTTGACAGAAAATAGTCATTGAATTGGTTGAAGTTAACTCACTAATTTGAGCAACTTTATAATTTTGCTTTTACAAATATGATACATGCCACTTATATGTATATTTTTTATATATATAAAAAAAATACTAAGTTGTAATCAATTGTACTAAATTGAAATATAGTCATAAATTTAGAATCAAAATTAAATCAATTAAAATTATAAGAATTAAAATAACATAAAGAATAAAATATCAGAACTAATGTAATAATTTGCCATAAAAAAAAAATTGGGTAAACTACCAATAGGTCCTAATAATTGGACTTAATTCCCATTAAGTCCTATTGAAAATAAGTCTTGATAAAATTGTAGTTAAAAATAATTTTTTTTGTGACAATTTTTTACATACGTCGCTAAAAATTGACAATTAATGACTTTTTTTTGTTATGATTTTTATAAATTGTCACTAAAACTTGCAATTAGTAACTTTTTTTATGACAAATTTTTCCCATAGAACCTATTAGGCAATAAATTCACTTATTAGGACCTACGTATAAGTACCCAAAAAAATTACTTGATATATACAAGTGAGTGTTATATGTATATTGGTTCACACGGGGCCCTCGGTCAGAAATATATGAAGAGAACATGTGTGTTTGTAACATTAGTTTAAATTAAATAAAATGAAAATGTTGTACACAAATTGATTTTTTAGTAAATTTTCTTGTCACTGGCTAGAGATAAAGATAATAAATGTTATATGTATTTATTAGAAAATTCTAATAAACAGCTCTTTAAAATAAGTATATCATATGTACTTTTAATTATATAAGTTTTTATTTAGTTATGACTAATTTTTTTCTTTAATTATGACCTTATTTTAGTTTTGACTCGTGAATTCTTTAATTATGCCTTATGCTATGTTTAATTATGACATTTTTTTTCTTCTTTTTTTTAGTTATAACTCAGAAAATTAAAGTTAGGTCATTTTTCTTTTTAATTGTAAGGTGCATATGAAAGGTGTGCACCATAGTGTTTTTTTGTATTTATTAGTGCAAGTTTTATAACCAAATTTTATATTAAAAAAATTTACTTATATATAACATCACACTATATAAATGCGTTGATCATTTTTTTTTTTAAGGAATAGGATCCTTCCCGTCAAAATTTGAATTGGAGGGCATCGTTTGCACCAAGGATCTTTAAGAGTTTTTTTTTTCTAAAGTTTTATAAAGTGGTATATTGTATGATTGAGATTTAATGCTAAAAAATTGATGTAACTTATCATTAAATCTCAACCCTTGCTCCATTGTTTGGGGTAGTGGGACCCATTACAGGTCCTGGTTTGATGATTTAAATAATTTATTTTGTCGGACACTTCATGTATTTTATCCAAAAAAAAATTAGGTCGATCTGGTAAATATAACTTGTTCAATTTATTGCATTTGTTATATAGAAAAAAAATGTATGGTTTATTTTTAAAAACATAATTTTCGTCCATTTTTTAGGTGAAAAATACAGTAAATGAACAGGTTACAATTATCAGATTGATCTAATTTTTTGTATGGAAAAAATACATAAAGTGATCAACAAAATGAATAATTAAGATTATTAAAATGAAATCTGCAGTGAGTCTCACGGATCCAAATAGCATCCTCCAATCCAAATTTTACAGTGGAAGGGAACGGCCTCCTTTTGGATGTCAAATTTTCTATCAAATAAATAACTAAATGTCTCATATGGGTGTAGAGTCTATAATTTTATGAACTCTACACCTATGTGAGACATTTAATTATTTATTTAATAAAAAATTTAAAACATATAACATTTTTCTTGTTATTATAATCAGGTGCATTCCTTGTCAACAACATTACTTTTGTCATTATTTATAGGCTGCATTTACTTTGTAAAATTGTATTTACATAATATAAACATAAAATTGTATTTAGTGCTTTGCCCACTTCACTTTCCCACATGATATGCTAGAAGGAAGCCAATATTTACTTCTTAGTCAATTCTATACTTAAAAAAGGAAGGAAGAAATTTAGAAACACAAGAGACAGAAGGATTGCACAATAATTAAGGATACTTATTAATTATATTTATTTATAGGTCTTAATTGATAAATTTATTATTATAAATTTAATCATAAAAATAAGAAAGATTGATAACTTTATTAATAGGACTTAATAGATAATAAGTTTTAAACTAAAATCTATCGATAATTTATCCCCATAATTATTGGGTATTGTCAAAGTAGTATGTAATGTTATTTGTTTTGTGATCTAAATTAATGGCGTAATGAGAAATCTTACTATGAGATCTCATGTAACTCCCCCTTACTAGTTAGGAATGAGGAATGACTCGCTTGGAATTTTTTTAAAAATTGATTTTTTAAATATTTTTTGATATTATACACAAAAAAACCTTGTAAAAAAATAAAAATAATGAATTGACTTGTTATAATGACTTTTTGGCTTGAACATCGTCTTCCCAAACAATGATACACCAACATAATTATTATAGAGGGAATCATGTGACTAATAATTTCAATAATATCACATTTATATCACTTTGGATGAGGCTTTTTTATAATTTTTTTTTTTTTTCATGCATCATTTTCTTATCAGAAATGCTATGTATCTACAAAATATCTACAAAGTGTAAATTAAAATTTAGTGTAGTCTAAGTCACATGCAAAATAAATTAAAATATATATATATATATATATTTAAGCGAAAACAATTCATAGCAATTGCATTTTTAAGAAGGTACAAGTCTAAACAAGTGAAAATTGTGTCATATGCCATTACTTTCACTTGCACTATACACATGTTCACTTATAGCATCATAAAAATACAATTATTTTAAATATTTTTTTCTTAAATTTTGGGAGAGACATGTTACTCACCATAGAAGGTAAAGTGACTGCAAGGGAGCAGCATATCCTCTGCATTGCATGACAGGATAAGAAGTCTATCTCTACCTGCATCTATTTTATAATGGGATAACAACCGCTTCGGTGGCATGTTAAACACTCCTGTCCAAGTTATAGCCCCCCAAAAAAACAAATTCAATAATATAATATTTTTTTATCAAAAAAATGACTTAATATTTTACATATCTAATAATAAGTTATGATATCATGATTTTTTTTTGTTTTGTTAGGGATACATCTACAATGATCTTATTTTGACAATATAACAGTCTAGATTTGAAGTTGAAGTAAAATGATAGGCCTTGTTTGATTTATTTTTCAGAAAAATTTTTGAGAAAAATTCTCAACAAACAAATTTTGAATAATCAAACTAAACAAATTTTTTCGAAAAAAATCTCAAAATTTTGTTTGGTTACCTACTTTCCAAAATCACTCACTCTCTCACACACACATCAAATCAATCACTTTTTTAAAACTCTTTCTCCAAAATAATTTTCCAAAACTATTTCTGAAAAAAGACAAACCAAACAAACTTTCGTACTTTTTATCTCAAAAACTACTCTACAAACACAAATATTTTTTGTAGTTTAAGAAAAAAGAGAAAATGTTTAAGGCTTTCATAAATCTTTCACCACTCAACCTATGTGATCTGATAAGTGTCAGTTTTTGATTGATTCTATATATATGAGATCTACCATCTTTACCACATCTTTGTGGATGCATTTGTAGGCCCAAGGATTCCCTGTCTCCAAATATTTCTGTCCCCCTGTCCCACATCATTCACAATCATTAGATATGTCTTGAGATTCTCAAATCTTGAGATTCTCATATGATCCAACGGTTATGAGTAATTTGAGACAGAGGGACATGAATATTTGAGAACAGGGGATCCTTGCTCCGTTTGTAGGTGCAAAATGTGAGTTTTTAATATTATTAAAATAAAATAAAAAAATTGAGATATTTTGATATTTTATTTTATTTTTAAATTGAAATTGTCAAATTATATAAATGGATGACATATAATTTAAAAAAACACAACAAAATCAGAAGGAAAAAGGAAAAAAAAAACTATGACAGAGGGTAAGATATGGTCCTAAAAGCAAACGCCCATCATCAAGTTTGTCTGCATATTAAAAAACAATTCATAATGTAATACATACCATATAGAATCGGTTTCAACAATGTTGCAGCCACAT
Organism: Camellia lanceoleosa; assembly: GCA_025200525.1. NCBI lineage: Eukaryota > Viridiplantae > Streptophyta > Magnoliopsida > Ericales > Theaceae > Camellia > Camellia lanceoleosa. Next base: position 45,522,037 of record CM045760.1, read on the forward strand.
CCCAGAAACCACCCTTCAATTCTCCAGCCATCTCCGACTCGCCGCTACCATCACCTCCACCACCGCCATCACCGTCATCATCGATCACATCAAACTTTCCTATGGTGTCCAAACTCCTTGAATCAATCTCATAAGGATCACCACCCTCCCACAAGCAAAACAGCCTCTCTCCCCACCCCAACACACTAGTATTCGCAACATTTTTCATTACCTTAGTGTTCCCAACCATCTTTCCACCTTTCAAGACCGAGAACGGACCGCGGTGCGTGAACCGCCACCTCCCGGTGAGTGGGTCTCGCTCCTCGGTCTGAGCCTCAGTCTTGATGTACTTAGCCATAAATTTGACCTCTCCTTTGACCCCATCAATTGTGAAAGCTCTAAGGTACCCATGACCGTCTAGGGGGTGCACTGTGGAGCCGTGGTCATCGGTGAACACCCCCGGCCCAGTGAGATAATAGGTCCCGCACGGGAAGTCCGGTGGGACCGCTCCATCAACAACACGAAGGGTGATCGGATCAGCGGTTTCTGACCGTTGTGACACAAAGAGAAATTGGTAGTCCCAAAATGCGGCCACCTTGTCATCGACGTTTTGGGTTGAAATTACGTCCCCCGGGGCGGTGATTGAGATGGCTCGGGATATTTTAGCAGGAAAAGAAACTTTGTTCGCCGGCGGTGATTTAGCCGGAGATGCTGGGAATATTGGTGGTGGGATGATATGGCAGGATTTGGCCTGCATTTTTGGACCGAGTGAGGGAGTTGTTTGTTTGGAATATGAATGAGGGTGGCAGTAATGCGAGTGATGAAATGTGACACGAGATATATATAGTGATTCTATATAAATTAAACAAATATATTAAATTTGTATATAGAATACCTAGTTGCATCGAAATTATTAAAAGACAAAATACCTACTAAAAAAATGATATGTATCTACTCAATTGAAATGTACATTTAAAGTTTGTGGCTTACAACTTACGAGCCAGATTTATAATTGTTAGACTATTTTAAATCTTTTATTTATTATTTTGGTGTAACCATTTTCTTAGTTAATGGTCATTATTTTGGTGTAATCATTTTCTCTTATTTAATGGTCATTATTTTTTGGTGTAATTTGTAAAGTCTTAATGACCTATAAATAGTCTCTCTCATTTACTCTTTTCTACACCAATACACACCAACAATTTTCTATATAAGAAATATTACTAGCACAGAAGGGTATTTTTCTTGGTGGAGCTTTAGATTCACCATCTTGTGCAGAGTTGGCCTGAACCATACGACAAGTGGTTGGGCTGTTGTATCCTGGAGGGGACAAGTCATAGTTTTGTGACTGCTGCATCGGTATTGAGGTTCTTCCTACCGCAGTAGACTTGATATCTTTAAAGAAAACAAGATGTCCGTGTCTCAGCCTGATTTATTTGTATCTCATTTTCTTTGCATCATTTATCAATAAAAGATAAGTTTTCTCCTATTTTCACCAACAATAATGAATATATAATCTATTGACATAATTTTTTAAATATTTTTTTATTTAAAATTTTTTAATTATATGACATTGTTATTGTTATGAAATGGTATTTATTAATATTGATGATACTGTCACATTATTTCGGTAAAGAATTTTATATAAAAATTTTGTAAGTGCAGTTATTTATATGTATATATATACACACCCTGTAATGGTGTTGGTGCATAGTAATCGCCATGGATATGGGTTTTAATTACGGATTTGGCATTTGATTTGTTTGAAATTTGGGTGCAATTTCAATGTGCATGGTGGGTCTTTGTCATGTCTGGTTTCTTGAGGGCATTCACTAGGTGGATGGGCCAACTATGTATTTCACAGTTCAGGCATTGATGGCAGACACAAATTATATGGCAATTAGCTACTTATTTTATTATACCAAAATGGTGTATTTTATTATACCAAATTTGAGAGTGTTGTTAGGCCCGTAGAGACCTGCCACAGGTTTTGTTTTGATAATTTAAATCATTCAGCGTGTAAAATTTATCGAGTACTATATATTTATAAAAAAATCACGTTAATCGGATGTCGGGAACTACGTGATCAAATCAGTTTTGTCTAAAAAAAATAGACGGTGAAAAAATAAACGGTTGACAGAAACCTGATACGATGAAATAGCTATCAATATCCGATCAACATGATTTTTTACAAACATATATTACTCGACGAGTTCTACGCATTAAACTGTTTGGATTATCAAAATAGGACCCGTGGTGGCCCCCCCTGCCCCAACAACATGCTCCAGTCCGATCACGGACTTGAAGGAAGCTAATCCCTATTTTTTAATGATATTCTAATTTATTTATTTTTATATAATAGAGAACATTAATGGCATGTTAATATTGTTGTAATAATGCATGCAAATAATCATATAGTAATAACTATATTATTTGATGGATTCACAAAATATTAATGTTGATATTTTCTAAATAAGGCTCATCATATTTAGTAAGTTATTTGTCATATTACTTTTCAAATATGATACTAATTACTCTAACCTTATTGTATATCTGATTGCTAAACATTATAAAAAGATAGATAATAAGAACATTACTGGAATAAGTGAGATAAAATCAGTCAATAGGATAAGTAAAGAGGATATTTGAGATAAATGATGGAATAATAGGCAAGATATAGGAAAAAAATGTGAAAAATAACATATATTGTCATATCTCATATTTAGGAAGGCCGAGATTTGATAACATTATTGTATGCTTTATTATTTTTATTTTCTTATAATTTTTTTATCCTCCTACTATTAAGAATAAGTTATTCCATTCCAATAGGCTATAGTGTCATATCTTACCTACCATACTATCCCGTCTCAAATTATGCAACCAAATGTGAGATAAATGACTTCCGCAATAACTAATTCAATTCTCCTTTTTTTAATTAGAAATCAAACATGCCCTAAATGTGAATTTAAATCATCTATCTCCTCTCACGCTTCAATATTATTCTTTTAAGATTTTATTAATTCATATGATCACTTTTGCAAACCATGGTACAAAAGGAATTTAAAAAAAAAAAAAAAATCAAAATATTGAATTATGAGCATATTCTAAAACCTTATTTCAATTGATTTCATACAACTTGCCCAAAGTGGTTGATTTTAAGAAAAAGCAAAGATTTGAAATCTTAATTAACTCAAAAGAAAAAGTCCAAGCCGACCTTGAGCAATAAGTTACAATAATTAATCATCACTTTGTAGAATGGTGATCTAGTGATTTGTGAACAATCCATGGGCACTTTCAATGACACACACTAAGTTGACATATAATTAACAAATTAATGCGCTATAAACATGAATGATTAGTACTTTGATACCATTGAGGTTGTGTTGGTGTGATACTTTTGAGCAAAACGACAAGAAAATCACTACTTTGGCCGTCTATAGAGGAATCCGATGATCTCATGATGTATAAAATAATTACCAATTGGACTCTCTCCCATGTAATATTATAAGATTTAGTGAGTTTGCATGGGATGGGAGGTTAGAAATTGAAGGTGGATTTGACCATTATGGTCCAATTGTGTGGATCTTGGTTGGGGTGGTGGTAGGACCATGGGGTTTGGGAGGTTCAAGCACATTGGAAACATGGACATCATCATTGTGAGTGACAAGTGGCTTAGTGGGTTACCATAGCTCCATTGATGATGGTTAGGTTACCACATATGAAAGGAGAGAGAGAGAAAATATCAATATTTTCGTCTTTAAATTTATGATTCCCTTTATTAAAATATTAGCGTAATATTCGTACTATGCATGATTTTAGATAAAAAATTAACAATTAATTTTAAAATTAAAATTAAAATAAAAAAATAAAATTAATTTAATTTTAACGATTTTTATCACAATTTTATTTATGATTTTTTTCTCCTACCATTAATGCTATGTTTTAAGTTATAAATAATAATAGCATGAATCATAATGTAATTAGTAAAAATTAAATAAAAATTATTATAAATGATAAAATTGCACTTTTAAATTTTTATTTTTAAGAACAAAAACTACACCTATGATAAAATATAAATATATTATTATTTTCTAAGGCTTTCACAATTTTAATTTGCTATATATTAGATGATATCGTAAATTATATGAAATTCAATAATTATTATTATTATTTTTTACCAATTACATTTTTTTAGTATGCCATATAATAGCAATAATAATAATCACCATGTTTATTTCCAGTTTTTTTAAAACACTTTTCAGAAAATTTTACTTTTTTATTTTTCGTATTTTTTTTTACTGAATTTTTTTAATATTTTAAGCAAATTTTTTTTAAAAATTTTTTAGACACACCTAATATAAATACACTTAAAAACTTATCTAGATAGGGTTGAAAAATTCTGTTCATCAAGTCCATGAAATAGGAAGGAGCATTGGTCAAACCAAAAGGTATTATAGGAAATTCGTACAACCCATACCAGGTCCGAAAAGCAGTAAGTGATATACTTTCCTCTGACACACTCATCAGATGGTAATCCGTTCTGAGATCAAACTGAGAGAACATGGCTGCCCCCTTTAACTGATCAAACAAGTCATCAATTCTAGGTAGCGGATACTTATTCTTGATAGTCACCTTGTTTAGCTCTCTGTAATCTATGCACATGCGGAGAGTGTCATCTTTCTTGGAGACAAAGATCGCTAGTGCTCCCCACGAGGAGTTACTTGAATGAATGAACCTTTTTTGAAGCATCTCTTCCAGTTGCTTCTTCATCTCTATAAGCTTTTTAGGCGCCATTCTATATGCCGCCTTAGAAATCGGTGCAGTTCCCGGCACTAAGTCAATGTGAAATTCTACTACTCGTCCAGGTGGAGGTCCAGGTATCTCCTGAAATACATCCTCAAACTCACGCACCACATCTACCTCACTAATATCCTGCTTAGGGATTTCTACCGAGCACAGAAAACTTGTCATCATCGACTCTTCTCCATCGCTAGAAGTGTGGGTAAGCCGTGACATACCAGGAATATTTATATTTACAGTCCTTCCAGCACAATCTAAAGTCACAAAGTGTTTTCGCAGTCAATCCATACCCAAAATAATTGCAAACCCCTCAAACCCCAACATAATTAGGTCTGCATACAAGACTTTACCTACAAAGTCAATCTCAAAATCTTTACACATCACATAAAGAGTAACTGCCCTCCTAAAGGGGTCTCAACACAAATAGGTCTAAATAAGAAGGTAGTTACAATGTGTTCTCTTTCTACAAGCTGTGTAGATATAAAAGAATGAGAGGCACCTGTATCAAAAAGTACTCTAATGGGTTCTTGAAAAAAAAAAATTAAAGATACCTTTTAACCATCACCTTCAAGTTAAACACACAAAAATTTATTCATAAATAGTTAGAATAAATTCAACCACCAACCTAAACCAGCTAACCTATGTTTCCACAATCCGAGGATCACCTAAACTCTCACAAGTCTAGGGTAACCTAAAGCTCTGATACCAAACTGTCACGTCCCAAAAATTTCATAATTTATCGAGGTCGTTTACTATTTTTTAAGATATACAAATCAATATAATTCACACTATACTAATAAACTTGTAATTAAATTCTTTGTACCTTAATTCCACCACTTCGGCCCTCTACTTCCGGCCTACACATATGTCCCATGTGCCTCCCGTATATCTAACACCGCTCCGAAGCCAAACTTGCACGGGGATATCGTCCCGAGTTTGACTCATACTCCCCAGATGGTTAGGATATATGTACGCGCGTAAATCAAAACACTCATCTACTCATGAGAACGAGACAACAATATACATATACAAAACATCTCACTCATGAGAACAAACATAACAATTCCAAACCTAAGGCATTCTAATAAATCTCATAATCCTCACTTTTTTTTTTATACACTCTTTCTCACCATCACTCAAATAAAACAACAATCCATGAAGTTATGGTGGAGTATAAGGAATTTATCTATGGGTTCTTAATTAATTTTAATTTCATATAACCACGAGTGTGATTACAATCATAAAATAAATACATATAAAAACCCTAAACATAACATACACAACTAATCAAAATAATTAAAATTAATTCATCATCTACATGCAAATACAAAATCAATCCAACATTAAATAAAATAAATAAATAAAAACAACGAATCAATCCATCATCTAACTAATATCTATGGATTCTAAGTTTATTTTAATTTTATATAATCATGAGTGTGATTACAACTATAAAATAAATATATAAAAAAAAAAGCCTCCTAAACCTTGTATACACAACTAACTAAAATAATTAAAATCAATCAATCATCTAAAAATCTTAAACTTTACATACACAACTAATTAAAGTAATTAAAATCAATTAATTATCTAAAAATCCTAAACTTTGCATACACAACTAATTAAAGTAATTAAAATCAATCAATTATCTAAAAATCATAAACTTTACATACACCACTAATCAAAATAATTAAAATCAATCTATCATCTTTATGTAAATACAAAATCAAACTAATATCAAATAAATAAAATTAAATAAATAAAAACAAGGGATTAAACATAAATCAACAAAAGTGGGTTTTGTACTCCCAATATTTTTTTTAAGATCAAAGTAGTATTTGGAGAATTGATCAGTGTGTTTTGTTTGAGTTTTCTGGATTAAGTTATTTGAAAATTGATTTTTTTGGTTTTCATGTTTTTTTGTTTTTAGTGAATATTTTTTAAATTTTAAACATTTTTTTTTTACTTTTTTAGATGCATCTTACTTAGATGTATCTAAAAAGTAAAAAATTTGTAAATTTTTTTTTAAAAAAATTAATAAATACATAAAAATATAAAAAATGTACTGAATTCTTGTATTTTTTTTGTATTTTTAGTATTTAGTGAATTTTTAAAAAAAAAATTTACAATTTTTTTACTTTTTAAATATATTTATGTTAAGTGTGTCTAAAAAGTAAAAAAATTACTTAAAATATTAAAAAAAATCAATAAAAACACAAAAAATAAAAAAATAAAATTTTTTAAAAAGTGAAAACAAACGACGCGGATGGGGTTACCAGAACAAAACCTAACCCTTTTCTTCTTTTTTCCTCTCTCTCTTTCTCTCTCTCTCTCTCTGTCTCTCTCTCTTCTTGATTCTCGTTGCTGCTGCCCTCTAAAGCCTAATAACCTAATTGACATATTATACCATAACATCCTGTTGTTTATTTGTTTTTTTTATTTTATTATATAATATTATATTATACAAATACAATATATATAAATATAATATATATGATCAACACACATATATACATATATATAAAACACCTTTTGTATACATATATAAAATATATGTATATGTTAATACAATGAGTCCTCGTGGATGGACTGGACCGATCCAAGCTCCTCGAGCCCACTGGATAACCTGCAAACAAGTTCAATCGGGGAACGGGGTAGTCCCCCGGCGAACCCTCCGGTGTAGGAATTAGAGGAGGTGATAACGTAGAAGAAATGTAGAGAGAGAGATAGGAGATAGAAAACTTAACCTTCTTCTTTTCCTTGAGTTTAGCTTATATCCAACTGTAATCATTTCGCTGTCTCTGTGCTCGATTGTCCCCCAAAGCTTGAGGCGTGGTTCGCTTGTTCGAGGCGAGGGGTGTGATTCCGGTGAGAGGTGTTGTCGCAATAAATCTTTGTGATGGGCATTAATGGTGATGTGCTGTGCCAATAACTTTGCAGATCTTTGTCTGCTGACGTGGTGTGCTCTGCGCCTGCCACTTGTCCGAGCATCATTGGTCTTTCCTGTCTAGTTGGCCTCCAGCTCTGTTGGGTTTGGCCAACCGGGTTGTGTAATGGGGTTTGAATGGTGGGCGTGGGCTCTATGGGCCTATCCCTGTCAGTAGTCCCCCATTCCCGAGTGCAGCTTTAGTCCAACGAAGGGAATAATAATAGTAATGGGGGTAAGTCGGGCCGTGCCGGTGGCCGAACCGACCGTGAGGGTGGTTGACCGGGAGGGGAGAGGCCGGCTGTGAGGGTGGCGAGCGGGTGGGCCGACCGGCAAGTGAGGGTGGCCGACCGTGGGTGGCCGAGCCGAGAGGCCGACCGTGAGGGTGGTCGTGGAGAGGCCGACGGAAGAAGGCCCGTGAGGGTGACCGGGAGGCCAGTGAGTGAGGGTGACCGGAAAGAGAAGCCGGCAGGGTGAGGCCGAGCGGAAGCCGTGAGGGTGCCGAGCGGGCTCAAGAAGCGGCGTGAGGTGGCCGAGTGGGAGAGTTCAAGCATCTCGACCGTGAGGGGGGATGTGGAACGTCAGCGTTGGATCGAGTGAAACGTCGGGGTATTATGGGCATTGATGGGACGGTTTGGCGGAAGATTTGAAAAAGTTTTCAAAATGGCGAAAATTAATTGGGATCCTTGGAATACGGGCAAACCGTGGGCTTTTGGTGTCATACGATTCACCTACTTGTTTACAAAAACTCAAAATATCCAAAGTATCAATTCTTCGTTGCTCACGATACCCCATTAAAATATACTGCGATTTCGAACTCGTGATCCGGGCTATTCGCAAATACGTCTGATTTAGCAATGGCGCAGAAGGGACCGAATGTGAGATGGATCCGCTAGGAGAGGACGATCTTTGTGGAGCCGGGCGCAAAGATAGATCGATGAGGTGGAGGTGCCATCGCCGTGCGAGCTCGGCCAGTGGAACGGATCACCGCACTCGAGGCCGATAGGTCCATTATGGCGGCGGAGTTGGAGGCTATCCGCGAGGTACCAGATTCCGGCGGAAGTGGAGTTGGTGGTGCCAAAGTCCACAGACCGGCCATCGGACGTGAGGCCAGGGGAGGTCTCCCTCTACGAGGAGGCGCCGAAGGGTGCGATTGCGCCGCCATGATTGTGGTGGATGTCCTTAACCTTTTCGACTTGACACCAGGACAGTTGATGCCCAATCCATGGAAGATTTTGTTGTCGTGTGCAAGCGCCTGGCCGAAGGCAATGGAGGGCCATGACAATGATTTAATTCTTTTTGCTACAAAGCGTCAGGCGGAGGAGACTTGGGTAACCCTACAGCCGTGGCGAGGAGGCTTGGTGGCGGGGTTACCAACCTCGATTAAGGGTTGGAGGCATAGGTGGTTCTATGTGTCTAACTCGAGAGGGCTGGGCACGCAAGACGTGGAAGGTGCCGACCAAGTTTGTGGAGTCGAAGGGAGTCGGTGATGGAGAGGGTAAAAAGGTGAAGGAGTGGAGGGAGAGGGAGAAGGTTAGGTGGGACGAGCCGGTGCGACCATCGCCTGTTTGAGGCGGGGTTGGGACCTGGCCGGTCGGGATCTCGGAGCGGAGTTGGAGGCCAAGAGAAAGGCACAGGAGGAGGAGGATCGAGCTATGCTACTTAGGGCTCGAGAATTCACGGAGGCTCAAGCCGACCTCCTCGGCCAAGGTGAGGAGAGGATTCGCCCGACCAAAAGCGTTGGGAGAGAAAGGATTGGAGGAGTCTGCTCCACGATCGCTTCCAAAAGACCCTCTGAAGGAGAGGTCATTTGAAGGAGATGGAGGCAGGGGTGGGGAAGAAGAAAAGAGGTTGAGGCGAGGTGGGAGGAGCCACCAGTAAAAAGAGGAAGGAGGTAAGGGAAGAAGAGGCCACGGCCAAGCGAGTGGAGGTGGGGAGGTGGAACAGGCCCCGAAGGCGGTCGTCTCGGTGGGGAGAAGTCCTTGTGACAAAGGATACCCCGAAATGGCGATAACCATCCGACAGTGGGCGTGGGAGAAGGCCCAATGAGAACAAGTAGAAATGGGTTGGCTAGGGACCCAAGTGTGAGGTTGGGGAAGACCTCAGCCAATGAAGTTAGGTTGGTTGGGGTTGAGCCCAGTGAAGGAAGCAGACTCAAGGGGCTCTACACCGCAGAGAAAGGAGCTAGTCTGGGGCCACGACTTACCATGCTCGTCTGATGCAGGAAGCTGGAGGGAGATGGAGGCCAGAGGTCGAGGCGGAACCGCTTAGTCAAGATTGTAGACAAGCGGCTCTGCGCTCGGCCTGTATGTTCAACGAGGCCGACTTGTTCAGGGGTTATGCTCCCAAATGGAGGTAACTACCCTAGCGAGGGCTCTCGAGGAAATTTGAAACGCTAAGGTGAAGACCGTCGAGGCCAAGGCGGTAGCTAAATTGAAGATGGAGAGTGAGTGGAAAATTGCCCACGCCGAAATGCAATCGATCAAAGTGGATCTGTAAGACACACGCCGTCGGGTGGTGTCTCTGGAATTCCAGCTGTCTGCTGAGCAAAAGAAAGTGGAGGAGGCCCACAGAGCGTGTGCCATCTCCGTCGAGCCGCATGAGGGTGCCATGAGCGACAACGACAAGCTCGTCGAACGGAAGGATGTTGCAGATGCAAAGGTTGGGGCTCTGCAAAAAGAGGTGGGGGATGAGCGCGCTAGGGCGCTGGAGCAGAGGGAGAACCTGTTGAAACAGTTTGAGGTAGAAAGGAGAGAGTTGACTGCAGAGCTGGAGGCTGGGAGAGCCAAAGCTGCAGCTGGCAAGGAGGCCCTACAAAAAGAGTGAACGAGGAGAAAGCGGCGGCCTCGAAAGGCGGCCTACCCGACCTTTGTGTTGCAATTGTTACTCAATTCAAAGGTCTCTGAGTTCAGTGGCGATTGATGCGTGATTCTTTGCCAATAGAGGATGGGGTCTGGTCTTTGGGTCATCAGGGCCAGATCTTTGGGCGAGGCGAGTCTGAAATCATTAGCAGCTTCACAATCGACTACTATAAGCACGAAATGGTGAAATCTTGGGACAATGGTTGGAAGATGTTCAAGCACAAGCGGAGGAGCTGTTTCGGACTTAGACCTGAGTGGTGTGGTGATTGGGGAAGATGACGTAGCCCAGACCCCACTGGACGAGGGGGTTGAAGAAGCTGACCTCATCTCAAGCGAGGAGGGGGAGTGACTTGCATGATCAGTAGACTTAGGAGTCTTTGTTTTCTCTTTGTATACATTTTTGTTTCGTTTTGTTTTGGAAGTATTGTAATAAATGGATGTGTACATGTTTTTGAATGAATAAAATGGTTCTAGTCGATGAATAAATTGTGAATTGACTTTGTGTAATAAATTGTGTTTACTCTCTGTTTGAGTTGATTTGGTCTTGATTGAAGGCTTGTATCTTAACAACATGACTTAGTGTCGAATTACCTTAAAAAGGTAGGCGGATCGATGTGAAGTTGAAGATGTGATTTGCAAATGAAATGTGGGCAGACATCTTTAAAATATGGACTAAGTGTCAAAGTACCGTGAAAGGGTGGATTGAAATGTGATGTTTGAACATGTGATTCGGAAATGAGACGTGGGCAAACCTCTTTAAAATAAGACTAAGTGTCGAATTGCCTTAAAAAGTAGGCTGAAATGTAGTGTTGAAGATGTGATTTGCAAATGAAATATAGAATATGACTAAGTGTCAAAATATGTTGAAATTGTGGTTAAGGGCCGGACCATGGTGAGGCGTTGTTTTATGAGCCTTCATTCATAGGTCTGACCGGGTTTGTGACAATGCTTAGGTTGACCGAGGTCTTTGAACGTGCTTGGTCCGCCGAGGCCGGTGCTCGACCGAGGCTTCGAAAGTGCTCAGTCGGACCGAGGCTTCGAGAGTGCTCAACTGGCCGAGGCTTTGAAGGTGCCTCGACGGCCGAGGCTTTTGAAAGTGCTCTGTATGACCGAGGCTTCGAGAGTGCTCAGATCTGGCTGAGGCTTTTGAAGGTGCTCAGATCGGGCTGAGGCTTTTGAAAGTGCTCAGGTCGGACTGAGGCTTCTGAAAGTGCTCAGATCTGGCTGAGGCTTTTGAAAGTGCTCGGTCTGGCCGAGGCTTTTGAAAGTGCTCAGGTCGGACTGAGGCTTCTGAAAGTGCTCAGATCTGGCTGAGGCTTTTGAAAGTGCTCGGTCTGGCCGAGGCTTTTGAAAGTGCTCAGATCTGGCTGAGGCTTTTGAAGATGCTCAGATCGGGCTGAGGCTTTTGAAAATGCTCAGGTCGGACTGAGGCTTCTGAAAGTGCTCAGATTGGACTGAGGCTTTTGAAGATGCTCAGATCGGGCTGAGGCTTTTGAAAGTGCTCAGGTCGGACTGAGGCTTCTGAAAGTGCTCAGATTGGACTGAGGCTTTTGAAAGTGCTCAGTCGGACCGAGGCTTCCGAAGTGCTCGATCTGGCCGAGGCTTTTGAAGGTGCTCGGATCGGCCGAGGCTTTTGAAAGTGCTCAGTCGGACCGAGGCTTTCAAAGTGCTCAGATTGACCGAGGCTTTTGAAAGTGCTTTCAGTCGGACCGAGGCTTCGAAGTGCTCAGATCTGGCTGAGGCTTTTGAAGGTGCTCAGATTGGACTGAGGCTTTGATGCTCCTGCAAATAAAAGTGTTATGGAAGCTACATTCAGACAGGCGAATTATAGAAGGTGGGAACGCCAATCGATACTTGTATTATGTACTGAAAAAGGGAAATACAATAATTTTGCCAATAAAAATAAGGATTCATTGATAGTAACGCTTCAGATGTTCAGCATTCCAGGGATGGGGAAGGTCTCGGCCATCCATGTCTTGAAGTCGGTAAGTGCCTGGCCGCGGTCGGGCCTTCACCACATAGGGCCCCTCCCATTTGGCTGCCAATTTGCCCTCGGTTGGATTTTTTGTGGCAAGAGTTGCCTCTCTCAAGACAAGGTCACCAATAGAGAACTCCCGCGGTCGGACTCTGCGGTTGTAGTGTGTCCTCATTTTCTGCTGGTAGGAGGCCAATCTGACAGCAGCAGTCTCTCTGAGCTCCTCAATGAGATCCAGGTCTGCTCGACGGAGTTCTTCAGCTGAGGCGAGATCTGGATGTAAGACCCTGGGGGTGGGCAGACCGACTTCTACAGGAATGACCGCCTCAGCGCCATATGCTAAAACGGGTCTCCCCAGTAGGAGTTCGAGCAGTAGTTCGATAAGCCCAGAGTACATGTGGTAGTTCCTCAGCCCAAAGGCCTTTGGCAGCCTCAAGCTTAGTTTTGATGATCTTTAGGAGAGAGCGGTTGGTGACCTCAACTTGACCGTTCGCAGGGATGACCGGGGGAAGAGAAGCATGGTTGAATTTGGAGGTCTGTACAAAATTTCCTGTATTTGGCATTGTCGAACTGTTTGCCGTTGTCGGTGACGATGGCCTGAGGGATACCGAATCTGCAGACGATCGATTGCCAGATAAACTTGGTGGTGTTCCGCTCGGTGATTGTGGCAAGGGGTTCTGCCTCGACCCACTTGGTGAAGTAATCAATAGCAACAATTGCGAACTTGGTCTGGCCTCGACCAGTAGGAAGTGGACCAACCAAGTCGGTAGCCCATTTGCCGAAGCGGTAAGGACTGCTAAGAGTGACCAACTCAGGGGGGGGAGCAGGGGGGATGTTGGCGGTTACCGCACTTGTCGCATTTCAGGACGAAATCAGAGGCATCTTTGTTGAGGGTCGGCCAGAAGTAGCCTGTGCGGAGCACTTTTTGTGCGAGAGACCTGCCACCCGAATGATTCCCACAGATCCCTTCGTGGATTTCCTGCATTACATAGGTTGCTTGGGCGGGGCTGAGACATCGCAGGTATGGTCGTGAGAAACCGCGCTTGTACAGAACGCCGTCGACCAGAGTGTAGTTGGCCGACCGGGCTCTGACCTTGGCAGCCTGCTGTTGGTCATCTGGGAGTTCGCCAGTGGTCAAGAAAAGGAGGATGTCGGATGCCCAAGGTATGGGTTCTGTCTGGAGGACTTGCACTTCTTGCAGGTCGGGTGAGATGGCTGGGTGAGTCAGGTACTCGAGGCGGACTCCATGGCTGAGGCCGGATTGGTCGGCAGAAGCCAGTTGAGCCATCTCATCTGCTTTGGAGTTTTCCGCCCTAGGTATGTGTCTGATCTGGAAGGTGTTGAAGAGACGGACAAGAGGGAGTGCCATGTCCCTGTAGGTCCGCATCGTGGTATCCTTGGCATCGAATTCACCCGTGATCTGGCCGACGATAAGTTGGGAGTCACTGAACACTCTGATGTGGCTAACACCAATGTCTTTGGCTAGACGAAGTCCGGCTATCAATGCTTCGTACTCGGCCTCATTGGTGCTGGGTGCAAACAAGAAGCGGAGGGCACATTTGAAATAACCCCCTTCGGGGGATGTGAGGATCAGGCCAGCCCCGCTTCCCTCTCTGCGAGACGAGCCATCAACATTGAGTGTCCAACAATGCGGATCTTCAGGTTCTGGTGGAGTCGGTGCGGGTGGAAGGTTAGCGGTTGGGGCTGGATTGGTAAATTCCAAGATGAAGTTTGCCACGGCTTGCCCTTGATCGCCGTCCGGGCGAAGAGATGTCGAATCGACTCAGTTCTCTTGACCATGCATTAGTCTTCTGAGAGCTCGGGTTCTTTGCATGACCTTCTTGAGGGTCGGTGGTGAGAACAACTATGGAGTGGGCTTGGAAGTAAGGCGGAGTCGCTGGAGGCGACAACCAAGGCCGAGACGCTTTTTCTAATAGGGGGTAGTTCTGCTCCGCTCCTCTGAGAGCGCGGCTGATGTAGTAGACCGGCCGTTGCACTGAGCCGTCCTCTCTGATGAGTGCTGCACTGATTGCAGTGCTTGATACTGCTAAGTAGAGAAAAAGGGGCTCGCCAGTGATTGCCTGTGAGAGAAGGGGGGGGTTGGCCATGCACTGTTTCAACTGTTGAAAGGCTTCCTCTGATTCGGCTGTCCATTCAAAAGTTTGCCGCAGGACTCTGAAGAATGGGAGGCACTTATCCGCTGTTCGAGATGAAAGCGGTTAAGGTCGCCACTCGCCTGCGTGAGCCTTTGGACCTCCTTAACGGTTTTAGGTGACTGCATCTCAATCAAGGCCTTGATTTTCTCAGGGTTGGCCTCGATGCGGCTGACTGACCATGAAACCCAGGAACTTGCCAGATCCCACACCAAAAGCGCACTTCTCAGGATTGAGCTTCATCTGATATTTGCGAAGTGTGGCAAAAGTCTCTCGCAGGTCGGTGAGGTGGTCAGCGGAGAGTTTGTTTGACCAAAGATGTCGCCCACATACACTTCCATGTTCCGTCCGATGGTGGAAGACTGTGTTGACCAAACGCGTTGGTAGGTGGCCCCAAAGATTCTTTAGTCCGAACGGCATGACACGGTAGTGGTAGGTGCCCCGATCGGTTATGAAAGATGTGTGTTCCTGGTCGGATGAGTGCATCACGATTTGGTTGTACCCTGAAAAAGCGTCCATGAAGCTGAGCATCTGATGACCGGCCGTGGCGTCGACCAGTAGATCAATGCGGGGGAGAGGATAGCTATCTTTGGGACAAGCTCTGTTCAGGTCGGAGTAGTCGACGCAGAGACGCCACTTGCCATTGTTTTTGCGGACCAGGACCACGTTGGACCACTTGGGATAATCCACATTTCGGATAAACTGGGCCTCGAGAAGTTTGTCAACCTCTGCAGCTATGAGATTGTTGCGCTCTGGATGGAAGATACGCTGCCTCTGCCGGTAAGGTCGGAAGTGAGGCTCGATACTGAGACGGTGGGTTATGAAAGAGGGGACGATGCCTGGCATGTCTGCATGGGTCCAGGCGAAGACATCTCTGTGTTCGGTCAGGAGAGCGGTGAGGTCGGCCTTGGCTTGGGAAGGCTTGGTATGCCGCCGATTGTAGCAGTCTTGAGTGGATTGGTGGGATCGATGTTAACCGACGAGTTCCTCCACAGTTCACCTCGATCGATTCGTCCTCATCTCGGACGTCAAGTCCTTCTATGATCATCGCCTTCGCTTTGACCTCTTTGAGCGAGGCAACATAACATTCTCTGGCGACGGTCTGTTCTCCTCTCACTGTTCCGACCCCAAAATCAGTAGGGAACTTGAGGGCAAGGTGGTAGGTGGAGGTGATGGCTTGGAAGGCGTTGAGGGCGGTGCGACCGAGGATGATGTTGTAAGCTGAGGGGCAGTCGACAACAAGGAAAGTAAGCAGCTTCGTGGTCTGCCGTGGGTACTCTCCGATGGTAATGGGGAGATCAATGGAGCCGATAGAGGTCACCCGGTCACCAGTGAATCCAACCAGAGGAGTTTGGAGTGGGGCTAGGCTTTCTTCCCCGATCTTCAGTTGGCGGAAGCAGTTAAGGAAAATGATGTCGGACGAGCTGCCATTGTCGATGAGGACTCGTCTGACCTTATAATTGGAGAGGACGGTGGAGATGACAAGGGGATCATCGTGAGGATAGCGGATGCCTGCACAGTCGGCGTCCGTGAAGGTAATGGGCTCGCCCATCGCTGGGTTGCTTGGGGGGTCGGATGACCGTGGCAACTGTCTTGTCCGAGCCCTGTCGGATCTTTCTAAGCTCTGCCCTCTGAGCTGAGCGTGATGGTCCCCGCAAGCAAGACCACCTGAAATAACTCTGATTTCTCCAACTGGTGGAGGCGGATTACCTTGAGGCCGAGGTTGTTGGTGGGGTCGATCATTCCCCGGTCCGTTGAGCTGGTCGTCGTGGAGGGGTATGCCTGCGATTATCTCTGTGGGGCTCGGTCCTTTGTCTCTGCTGGGGGCGGGTATCTGTGAATCGGCTCAGGCGCCCCTGGCGAATGAGGGTCTCTACTTGGTCTTTGAGGCTGATGCAGTCGTCGGTGTTATGGCCATGATCTTGGTGGAAGCGACAATATCTGGATTGGTCTTTGCGGGTGGAAGGGTTCCGTGGCGGAAGAGGCCACTTGAGGGGGTAGTCCCGTTGGATTTGGTGAAGAACTTGTTCCATGGGAGTGTTGAGGGGGGTATATTGCTCGAACCGACCGGGGGGTCTGGTTGGGACAGGCCGGTCGGCACGAGGGGGTCGGTCAGCATAGCGGGATGTTTGGTTATGAGGTCGGGTGTTATTGGGCTCTTGGTCTTTTCTCTTTTCTCTGGGGGTCAGGTATTTGGTTGTGGAGTCCTGCCGAGCGGCTAGAGAGTCCTCGGCGTTCATGTACTTTTGGGCTTTGGAGAGCAAGGCTGCCATGGATGTCGGGGGGTTCTTGGAGAGGGAGAAGAGGAAATCGGATGACCGCAGGCCAGCCATGAAGGTTGTGAGAATGACCTTATCGTCATTTTCAAAGAACTTGTAAGGCTTCGTTGAAGCGGGTGACAAAGTCTGCGTAGTGATTCCCTGGTCGACGGATGTTGAGGAGTTGGGTCGTCGCTGGCGTTGGGCTCCAATGAAGTGGCTCAGGAAAGAGTCACTGAGGTGTTGAAAAGTGGAGACCGAATCTGGTGGCAACTGGCTGAACCATAGCCGAGCCGATCCCTTTAGGGTCACGGGGAAGGCTCGGCACATGATTTCGTCGGGGAAAGCATGGAGGATCATGAGTGTACGGTAGGTTTCCAGGTGATCGACGGGGTCGGTGGTTCCGTCGAAGGGATCGATGGTAGGCATTTTGAACTTGGGGGGTAGGGGTTTGTCGCGGATGGAGGCGACGAAGGGGGAGTTTGCTGTGGTGGAGGGCTTGTGTTGGATGTTTTGCATGACCCCTTGGAGCTGGAGTTTCATGGCTCGGAGTTCTGCGTCCCAAAGAGGAATGTTGTCTCCTCCAGAGGGGGATAGATGTTGAACGCTGCTGGCTTCTCCCTCGGGAGCTGGGGCTATGACTGAGGGACGTGGGGGTGGAGGAGGAGGATGTATATGTGGGTGAGGGGGCTGCAAGCCCCCAGAGTTGGGAGGATTGGGTTGCGGGACAGTATGGCCTGGGACTTGTTCTGGATGGGAGTTAATATCTGGAGGTGGTGGGGGAATAGGGAGGTTCCGTTGGAGCAGGGCGTTGATTAAGGCCTGGTTTTGTTCAGCCATACGGTTGATCTTTGTTGGTGAGCTCGATGAAGTATTGTGGTGGGTTGTTCGGATTGGGAGGGTCGGCGGTGATCCGCAAAGATTGTGGTGGGAAGCCATGGATCTGGTCGTTACCATGCACGTGACGGATGAGGTGAAAAAGGTTGTCGGAAAAGGGTCTCCGTGACAATGAACACAATCAAGACGGATAAAACCAATTCCCACAGACGGGCGCCAATCAGCATTACAATGAGTCCTCGTGGATGGATCGACCGATCCAAGCTCCTCGAGCCCACTGGATAACCTGCAAACAAGTTCAATCGGGGAACGGGGTAGTCCCCCGGCGAACCCTCCGGTGTAGGAATTAGAGGAGGTGATAACGTAGAAGAAATGTAGAGAGAGAGATAGGAGATAGAAAACTTAACCTTCTTCTTTTCCTTGAGTTTAGCTTATATCCAACTGTAATCATTTCGCTGTCTCTGTCGTTCTGATTGTCCCCGCCAAAGCTTGAGGCGTGGTTCGCCTTTGTTCAGGGCAGGGTGTGATTCCTAGAGAGGTGTTGTCGCAATAAATCTTTGTGATGGGCTGCATTAATGGTGATGTGCTGTGGCAATAACTTTGCAGATCTTTGTCTGCTGACGTGGTCTGCTCTGCGCCTGCCACTTGTCCGAGCATCATTGGTCTTTCCTGTCTAGTTGGACTCCAGCTGTGTTGGGTTTGGCCAACCGGGTTGTATAATGGGGTTTGAATGGTGGGCCGTGGGCTCTATGGGCCTATCCCTGTCAGTATATATATATTCAGATTAATTATATATGATTAAATATCATATTAAATTAATTAACTACCACATTAAATTAACTAAATAGCACAATAAATTCTCATGTAATCACACAAGTAATAAAATCAAAAATAAAATAAAGTAATAATAAATAAATAATGACCTACGAAAAATTAGGGTCGCTACAGGCACTCTGACAAGGCAATCCTGGATCAAAACATAGGCTTCGGACAGGTAAGGTTTCTCTAACCTCAGTTAGGAGAGGTGACACTTAGCCTAGATGTGACACACCTCGGCCTAGGTTGTACAACTCAAGGAACAAGATCACTAGGTGCTGGCTAAGGTGCATAACAAGGTTACAAGGATCAAGGATCTCAGATGCCTAGATGATAAACATCTCAGCCGAGATGATACACATCTCGGCCTAAGTGATGCACACCTCGGCTTAGGTGATGCACATCTCAGCATAGGTGCCAGGGTGAAGGTGAAGGTCAATCAAGATGGTTCCAAGATGATCCTAGGTGTTAACGCTCAACGACCTAGGTGTAAGAGGTTCAAATGTGTGACCTAAGCATGGGGTAGCAAAGATAGATAGCTTAGGTTCAACACACAGAGCAAGGAACAAAGAATGCATATAACACTTAAGCAAAACATAATAGCACCAAACCAAGCAGGAACCTTTACTCATGCAAAACAAATCAAATTCTGCAGATGCAAGTTTAACAAATCAAAATCATGTAAATTCATATGAGCAAGACTAAGACAAGAATAAGGGTTGTTATATGTATGTTTTTGGCATATTTATTTATTTTTTGTAAAAAATTTATGTATTTATATTAAAAATTCTTACACAAATAATTAAGTATATTTATGTATGAAAAACTTATATAATACTGGATCGACCTAAAATATAGAGATTGTTCTAGTTTTACTTTGGGCTCGATCGGAAAATTGATTAGTTAATTAGTGAAAACAGTTAATAATAATCAATTTAAGCTTATGTTTAATAATTTATTAAGTTGTAATAGGTATGAGCTAATATTGGATCAAATATTAAAAATGTGGAGAAGTGGTTTGGAAATACTCTTCAGATCCTGGGAGACGTTCGTGATCTTCAGCTAGTCACTTGAAAAGGAATGAACACTCTGGTCGGGGGTGCCGGAATTAGCACTCCGACGGATAAGTTAGTGTATACTCTCTAGATTGCTTGTGTCTTAAGTTAAGCATACTAATTCTCACATACCTCTTTTTGGTTGTTGTTCTTCTATTTATATATGATCCTGGTCTTCTAGGTAGGGCCCGCTCTTGATCTGTCATGTACTTACTCACTCGACCCTCCCTATTTAATCGGCCCCCAGCTTGGCTTATTCGGCATTTGAAACGGTAGGCGCGGGGCCGAATGCATACTATACACCGATTGGGAATTTATATGTTGCCTATCCGCGTCTGCAATTATTCGGCCACCACAATTGCCCCCCGAACACCGCACTAACTCTGTTTAGTCGGCGTGTTTGGTTTCGATCTTGAAAAGTCAAAAATTCGGCGGTAACCTCATTCCAATGCGTGTCAGAACGCACACGTTTTCTAGTCATCGTTACAAGTTCATGCCTCTTCGTACACTTCCTCAATTTAATGTGGTTTAAAACTTTGTCTCTTCGAATGTATACTTTGAATACTCAAGATTTTTTGGTTCGCCTTCTAGTACAACTCCTCCATCTCGCGACCTCTGCAGCTCTCTTCTGTCTCTCATTATCCCTTCCGCTCCCTATAAGTTCTCTTCTCTTTCACTCCCAATACCATTTTCTCGTTTACTGTTAGTTTTGCATAACCCCTAGGCTGAATACGATGGGAAGAAATTTGAAAGCACTTCTCTCTTCGGACCGAATTTTCAGTTTCCGACGCCATTGTTCCATCCCTGATGACGTTCACCTGTTACTCGTGGAAGATCGCACCGCCGATATGCAGACGACCGACGAGAGCACAATCATCTTTCATCTCCTATCGATTGTTGAAGGCGGCGTCCGTTTTCCCCTTCATCCGTTTCTGAGAGCCGTTTTTCGACATTGGGGCCTAATTCTTTCCCAGCCTAACGTGAATTTCTTTCGCATCGTAATGGGGATCATAGAGTTAAACCGTCATCTTAGGATTAACCTAAGCATTCCTGCGATTCAGCATTACTATGTCTTAGCCAAGTCCACTGGCCGTCTAGGACGCTATTTTCTTAGGGCCAAGGACACCAACCATCATTTAGTGACCATGCTTGCCAGCTCTGGCAAGCGTGTTGATGACGTGATG
This sequence comes from Camellia lanceoleosa, assembly GCA_025200525.1. NCBI lineage: Eukaryota > Viridiplantae > Streptophyta > Magnoliopsida > Ericales > Theaceae > Camellia > Camellia lanceoleosa. The sequence continues at coordinate 45,542,881 of CM045760.1, forward strand.
GTCGTTGTTCGAGGCAACTGAGAATTCGACGAGGGTGAAGATCGCCTGGATCCCGTGCCAAGGCGAAAAGGTGATCCAGGTGGCCGTATAGCTTATTCTAGTTGCTTATATTTTCGCATGTGCATTCGGCTCTCCTTTCATGTACTTACCGTTTTGCTTACGCAAGCAATGCGTTGAAGAAAGTGCTGGTTTCGGCCGACGACGCTGTACTTACGGATATTAAAATCGCTCTGCAATTCGTTGGTCGTCCAAACCTTCAGAAGCAAGGAAGGATGGCCCATATTCTCTTGCATTACGCGCCGTCCTACGCAACGTTTTCGGCAGCAGACCATATACTAGTTCCAATAGGCGAAGATCATCTTACAGCCCTCATCTTCCCCAGCTTTAAACACTTGAAGGAGATCAGTTTAGAAGCCTCCGATTCGGAACAGGCAAAAGAACAAGTAGCCGATCAGATCGTTGAGGAGCCAGACCAATTGGGAACTGAGGTAGACGAAGCACTCAATTCGGCATTTGAGAAGGCTGGACTGAATTTGTCCGACCCTCCATCCACATTCGGCTGAGGGGACGTCTTTGAGGACATTTTTACAAACTTAGGAGACCTCCCCGACACTTACCCAGAAGATATGGCTTGCGCGGAAGAAGAATGCTGAGAGGATGGCCGCTAGGCGGAGGGCCGAGGCCGTTCGGTCGAAAACTCCACCCGCCGCAGTCGCTGAGTCTACACCGGCAATGGAGGCTAAATCTACTCCTCCGATTATTGCCGAAAAGACGGCTAACCCTGAAAGGGCCGAGATAGAAGAAGTAGGGCAGGCCAATAAAGGTGAACAAAGGGGCAAGAAGCGCCCCGCCGATCGAGAGGCCGAGTGCAAAGAGGACCAAAGCGATAAACGACCCCGAGTTGAGGAGTCAGATTTGGTCCTTCCATTCACGATTCAACCAAGGATCAGAAATATGCCGATCTCTTCAGACTCCTTGGCTTTGAGGGACCCAGTTGTGGCCTTGAGCATGGCTTCCTTGATTTCTCTGCCGGTCGACAAAGCCGTATTTCGAGCGGAGCTAGATCTGATGCTAATTGCTTCGGCCGCTCAGTCGGCCATTTCGGTGCGTTACTTGTCTTATCTGCAATCTTTCGTCTTTACGCATGCACGTTTGTAAATGTCTCTAATTATTTGTTTACCGTTTCTTTGTTTTGTAGGCGATGGGCAAGATAGCCGAGATCAGTCACCGTCAGCACGACGCCATAGAACAGATCGACCTATTGAAAGTCGAAATTGAAAATGAATAGAAAAAGGTTATGGCGGTCTTTTAAAGGGCTGATTATGAGGCAGCGCAGGCAGCGGCGGAACGCGCTAAAGCCAACTCTAAGGCCGAGCGAACCAGAAACTTCGATCAGTTGAGGTTTGCCGCCGAGGAAAAGGCAAAGACTAGCGATGAGGCGCATAAGTTAGCCTAGTAGGCAATCACCAAGCTGGAAGCCGACTTGGAAGAATTGAAGAAGGCTAGGGAAAAGGCCGACACCGAGACTTCCAAAGTGTTCCAAGCTGGGCAAGAGGCCGCCTTGGAAAGCTACGTAGAAGAAGCGCCGAAGTTTGAGAATCGGGGCTTCAAACACAGCTGGGTCAAAGCCTTCGCTGCTGCGAATGTGACATTGGCACAGCCGATTCCGTACGAGCAGGTGGACGTTGACCCGCTGGCGTCTAACCCTGAGGAATGATTAAGGCGTATTTTCGTTTTTTGTAGGCATCTTAGATGCACAATTTTTAGTTAGTTGATTTTCATCTTTTTTGGATTTTCATGTGTAAAATGTCCATTGTTAGCGCCCAATTTATAAATGAAAATTTTCTATGCTCTCAAGTTATTTCTTGTACTGTTTGTTATATGAGTACATAATTAAAAGAATCAGCAGTTAGAACAAAATGTCACGACTACGTGAGACGGCAAACTTATTAGCCAATTAAATTAATGAATTTGATTGATGACTGAATAAAATGAATTCATGAGGTGCTGATAGATCAGCTCATAAGGCAGCTAGGGTACATAAGCCGATTAGCTTGATGAATCTGCCCTTGCCTTAGCTGGTTCATGAACTAGAACGCCGAATTAAATGAACTTATGAATATTGTACTGATAAATCGATTCATGGAGCGGCTAGGGCACTTAAGCCAACTAGATTGATGAATCTGCCCTTACCCCAGCTGGTTCATGAATTAGAATTAAATGAACTTATGAATATTGTACTGATAAATCGATTCATGGAGCGGCTGGGGCACTCAAGCCAACTAGATTAATGAATCTGCCCTTGCCCCAGCTGGTTCATGAACTAGAACGTCGAATAACGGAGGTTCATGGAGCGGCTGGGGCAAATACGTCGATTATATTGATAAATCTGCCCTTGCCCCAGCTGGTTCATGCACTAGAACGCCGAATAACGGAGGTTCGTAGGACAGCTGGGGTAAATACGCCGATTATATTGATGAATCTGCCCTTGCCCTAACTGGTTCATGAACTAGAATGCCAAATAATAGAGGTTCGTGGGGCAATTGGGGCACATGACTCAATCGGCGCTGGGCTGTTGAGGTTTTAATATTAATGGGATCGCCTCGGAGGTGCTACCCCGTAGGGAATAAATGGGCGTGTACTTCATGCATGAAGGTCCTATTTATATGCTCAGAGTCAGTAACTCAGTCCAGTTCTTTGAGAAAGGTTAAATAAGTGCGAATGTCAAATAGACTTTTCTTTAACAACAGAGGAGAAGCGAGGACATTAGCGGAGCTGGGAGGAGATATGAGTCGAAGTGGTGAACCTTCGCGCACGGGAAGTAGGACTTCGAGGGATCGGGAGAGACACTAATCTCCTCGTCATCGAAGTAGGTCGCCTAGGAGGGACAAGTAGCCACAGGGCAGATCTCCTCAATCCCGTTTTGGAAAAGAATCCGATGCGACTCCGCGCCCATTGAGTTTTGCGGTCTTCGTGGGGAATAGACCAATGACAGAGGCGGATTCAATCGTTCAAGATCCAAATGTGGCAGTCGAGTTTGGTCAACAAATTTTTTCACCTGAAGTCCAGCAGTCGATGGTAAGTCGACAGGATTTCGAAGTGTTTCGTGATGACGTTCATGGGGCGGTGAAGGGGCTGTACATCGTTTATGAAATTGGCATGCGTCTTTGCGCCGCTCGGCGCAATATAGAGTAGAGAAATGAACGCATTCGGAAGTTAGAAGCTCGAGCACAGAAGGCCGAGCATGAGCTAAGGAAAATGAAGTCTGCCAAGTCTCAATCGGCCAGCCATCCCAACCCGATTGTGGAGGAGAAGATGACTCAAAGGCTGATAAGTAATGCTATTGCAGATCAGAACACGGCTAGCATGTTTGCGATTAAGACTGCGATGACCGCGGCCTATGAAAAAGGCTTCCATGACGGCCGAAAGGTCAGAATATAGAAGACCATGGAGAAACTCGCCAAAGAAGTTTGCTGATGTGAAAATCGTGGGTTTAAGCACGGCTGGATCAAGGCACTTCAGCAAGCTGAGGCTCTCCAGGCAACAGGTATGAATTCTGTGTTACCGTTGTACCAACAAAATGATATCCCCTTTTCCGCTTTTGAAGTTGAGAAGAGTGATGGTGAGGGAGCTGCCGAATAAAAGCAGACCTTGTAATGCTCATGTAGATTGAGTTCGAAATTATGTATTTATTGGCTAATTTTAATAAAACGCTTTGTTTTCAATTTGTAGCGTACTTTCTATTTATATTAGTACACTTGATGCCAATCGATTTATCTAAGGACACATTTTATTTTGAATGTTTGCATGTTTTTGCCTATGTTTATACGGCTTGTCCTATTTCATTTTGAATATTTGCATGTTTCAGCCTTTGTTTATACGGCTTGTCCCATTTCATGTTGAATGTTTGCATGTTTCAACCTATGTTTATATGTCATGGAGTAATAGAGCTCTGAATTCGAAGACTTATTTTAGTTAATCGTGATATCAACGAAGGGTGCCCCGAATCCGGAGGCTTAATCGGGCCAAAAGTGTCATGCACTAATGGGGCTCCGAATTCAGAGACTTATCTTGCTCAATCGTGATATCCACGAAGGGCGCTCCGAATCCGGAGGCTTAATCGGCCCAAAAGTATCATGCGCTAATGGGGCTCCGAATTCAGAGATTGATGGCGCTCCGAATTCGAAGAGTGATCTTTGCCAATCGTGATATCCATGAAGACCTCTCTAAATCCAGAGGCTTAATTGGCCCAAACGTGACCTGCATGGATGGAGCTCCGAATTCAGAGAGTGATCTTGGCCAATCATGATATCCATGAAGGGCGTTTCGAATCCGGAGGCTTAATTGGCCCAAACGTGATCTGCATGGATAGGGCTCCGAATTCGGAGGCTTTTTCTCTTGGCCAATCGTGATATCCACGAAGGGCGCTCCGAATCCGGAGGCTTATTCGGCCCAAATGTGACCTGCACGGATGGGGCTCTGAATTCGGAGACTAATCTTGGCCAATCGTGATATCCACGAAGGGCGCTCCGAATCTGGAGGCTTAATCGGCCTAAACGTGACCTGCACGAATGGGGCTCCGAATTTAGAAGTTTTTTCTCTTGGCCAATCATGATATCCACGAAGGGCGCTCCGAATCCGGAGGCTTAATCGGCCCAAAAGTGTCATGCACTAATGGGGCTCCGAATTCGGAGACTTATCTTGGCCAATCGTGATATCCACGAAGGGCACTCCGAATCCGGAGACTTAATCGGCCCAAACGTGACTTGCACGGACAGGGCTCTGAATTCGGAGGCTTTTTCTCTTGGCCAATCGTGATATCCACGAAGGGCGCTCCGAATCCGAAGGCTTTTATCGAAACGCTTTTGAACTGGATTTCGCAGTGAGTAAACATGGATCTTTGCATTACAAAAGTGGAATGTATACATGTTGAACCATTCAAAACTAGTATTATTCCCCACAAGTCGGGTTTAATGATAGAATTTACGCAAGTGCATTGAATTCCAAGGCCGTGGCAGACTCCTTCGAGATATGTCTTTGAGCCGGTACGTCCCTACTCTTGCGATCAAATCGACCTGATAGGGGCTGTCCCAGTTAGGACCCAATTTTCTATCAGCCGATTTCCTAGCAGCTGGAAGTACTTTCTTCAGGACCAACTCTCCTGGTGAGTAACAGCGCAACTGCATACGTTGATTGTACGACTTAGTAAGCTGCTACTTGTACCGTGCCATGGATGCAAGGGCACGGTCTCTTCGTTCTTCAATCAGAATCAAATCCAAGGCCAGCATCATGTCGTTTCGACCCATATCAAAAACTTTTGATTTCAAGATTGGGAGGCCGATCTCTAAGGGTATGATTGCCTGGGTTCCAAAGCATAAAGCAAATGGCGTTTCCCAAGTGGATCGCCTCAGCGTAGTTCGATGAGCCCACAGTACACTCGGCAATTCTTCAACCCATTTGCCCTTAGCTTTCTCCAGGCTCTTCTTGATGCCATCCAAGATGGATTTGTTAGAGGCTTCGGCTTGACCATTGCTTTGTGGGTAAGCTAGCGTGGAAAAGTAAGGCCGGATACCATAGTTGTTGCACAGCTCTCGGTGGATGCCACAATCAAACTGGGTGCTGTTGTCTAAGATAAGTGCTCTTGGAATGCCAAATCGTGTTATGATATTTCTCCATACAAAGCGTTTCACATCAGCATCTCGAATGTGCGTTAATGCCTCCGCTTCGACCCATTTTGTAAAGTAATCTATTGCGACGATCAAGTATTGCTTGTTCCCTGGGGTCCTCGGCAATGGTCCGACGATATCAAGTCCCCACTGGGAAAACGGCCAGGGACTGGTGATAGAGCTTAACTCTTCAACAGGCAGATGGGTTAACGGGGAGAACTTCTTGCACTGTTCACATTTTTTCACATAACATTCGGCATTAGCTCTCATTGTCGGCCAATAATACTCCTGTGTCATAGCTCGATGGGCCAAAGAGCTCCCGCCAGAATGGACACCACAGCTACCTTCATGTATTTCAGTCAAGAGTTCCTCGACTTTATCCGGATGAACGCATTCCAAGTATGGACCAGAAAGGGATTTTTTTATAAAGTTTTCCTTGCAGATCCAAGTAGTATCACAGAGCTTTGTTTCGTAGCTTGTGCGCTTCTTTCTTGTCTGCTAGAAGCTGTTCAGAGGACAGGAATGCAGCAATGGAATTCATCCAACTCAGTCCTAACTCTATGACATTGATTTGGACTTCCTCAAAAGGACCAATGCTCGGCTCTGGGATGAAACCAACTTAATGGTCCGTTTAATCTCTAAGTTGATGGCGGAGGCTAGGCAAGTCAGGGCATCTGCATGTGTGTTCTGGTCACGGGTTATTTGGTTCAATTCATGATGGTCAAATTTTGCCAGCAAGGAATTTGCCGTTTTCATGTAAGCGGCCATACGATCGTTTTTTGCTGCGTACTCCCCCTTTAGCTAATTGATCACCAATTTTGAATCGCAAAATATAAGCAAATGCCGAGCACCTAGGAGATGTGCATTGCGCAAGCCGGTTAGCAAGGCCTCGTATTTGGCCTCGTTATTTGATGCTTCGAAGCCGAGTTTGACAACCTACTCAATTATTGCCCTGTCGGGAGCCATTATCACTACTCCGGCCCCGTTGCCCCGTTGATTGGACGATCCATCACAATACAACTGCCAAATGTCCCCAACATAAATTCTCCAATTCGGTTTAGGTTAAATTTCATCAGATTTAAAGTCAGCAAGACCCTCAGTGAATTCGGCCACAAAGTCGGCAAGCACCTGTCCCTTGATTAAAGTTCTAGGCAAAAACTGGATATCGTACTGGCCGAGTTCAAGAGCCCACTTTGAAACGCGCCCTAATGCTTCTGCATTACGGAGTACCGACCGGAGGGAGTGGTCCGTTAGTACCCCGATGGTATGCCCTTGAAAGTAATGCATCAGCTTTCTTGCTGCCATGACGAGGGCCAGACAGAGTTTTTCCAACGGAAGGTAGCATGTTTTGGCGTCAACCATTGCCTTGCTCACATAATACACTGGCCGCTGCTCCCCCAGCTCTTCTTTTATTAGTACGGCGCTAACGGTCTGGTCAGAAACCGCCAGATACAAAATGAGCAGGTCGCCTGCCGAAGGTGTTGTCAAGAGTGGAACTGATCGGAGATAGGTCTTGAGGCCGTTGAAAGCGGCTTCGCACTTGGAGGTCCATTTAAAAGCCTTGCCCTACCGTAGAGTGTGAAAGAATTGTCGGCAGTGGTCAGTGGAACGATTGATGAACCTATTGAGTGTAGCGGCCATCCCATCAATTTCGAACCTCTTTGACCGATCAAGGGGAGCCGAGTTCCAGGATTGTGGTGGTTTGCCTCAGATTGACTTCGATTCCTCAGTGGTTGACAATGTAACCCAAGAATTTGCCAGAGCCGATCCAGAACGCACATTTAGAAGCGTTCAGCTTCATTCTGTATTTGCGTAGAATACCGAATGTCTCTTTCAAATCGGCTATATGAGTTTGCTCCTCTTTGGATTTAACCACCATATCGTCAATGTAAACTTCCATAGTGTAGCCGAGTTGCTCATTGAACATGGTAGTGACCAATCTTTGGTAAGTTGCCCTTGCATTCTTCAGCCCAAAAGGCATAACCTTATAGCAATAGGTTTCTCTTGGGGTGAGGAATGCAGTTTTGTCTTAGTCCTCCGGATGCATGGCAATTTGGTGGTTGCCTCTGTAGGCATCAAGAAAGCTCAAACACTAGTGACATGCCATAGCATCTACAAGTTGGTCAATTCTGGGTAGGGGAAAACAATCCTTGGGGCAAGCTTTGTTTAGGTCGGTGAAATCGACGCAGACGCGCCATGTCTCATTTTTCTTCTTCACAACCACAGTATTCGAGAGCCATGTAGGGTAGATCACTTCCCTGATAGCTCCGACGTCAAGCAACCGGTCAACCTCTTCAACAACAGCAGCAGCGTGCTCTGTGGCTGGCCGCCGGCTTTTCTGAATAATCAGCTTGCATTTAGGGTCAACGTTCAAACGGTGCTACGAAACAGACGGATCCACACCCGGCATTTCATATGGTGTCCACGCAAATACATCAAGGTTGCTGAGCAAGAATGAAATTAGCTGCTGCCTATCGGCTTTATTTAGGGAGGCGCTAACCATGAAGAACCTCTCTGGATTTCCGTCAACTTCAACTCGATCCAGGTCTTCGGTGGCCTTTTCACTTGGGAGCCGCCCAACATTGTCGAGGTTCTTTCGATCCGACAACTCAATAGAATTCACTTCCAACTCTTTTGGTGTTTTTGCATCAAGGAGATAACACGCTTGTGCCGATTTTTGGGAACCACGGATTTGCTCAATGCCGCGTTCTGTCAGGAAGCGGAGCAGTTGATGATAGGTGCTTGGCACGGCCTACATAGTATGCAACCAAGTTCACTCCATGATGATATTATACGGCGAAGACAGCTTGACGACTAAGAATTTGTAACGCCCTCAAAATTAGGCCCATTAAGTATAAGACATTAACATGCATTATCAAAAGGATACATTGTATTATTTCAATCATCAGAGTATTGCGAAATAAAAACATCATAATAAATGCCCTACGGGCTTACATCTTGCCAAGCCAACACTTGGACACAATTCCATGAGTTCTAACTCAAATACAAATAAAGCCCTAGGCTTGAATGTTTACATAAAGTTCAAATACAACAAATAAAATAAAACAAATCTTCGAGTCCAAATCCTCACAATCTAAGTCCTTGGAGGTAGTGAACCACCTGAACCTGAAAATGAAGTTCCCATATAGGGTGAGCCACAGCCCAGTAGAAAAATACTAAACCAAGCATATGAATTAACTAAAGCAGTAGCATCTGATACATGGTTAACACAAAATAATCCAATTACAATTTCATAACACAAATGTCTACATTGCCTATGACACTTTGTCTATGGCATAATTCACCTTCCAACTATGGCTCAGAACCTGGCCTAAATAGCTCAACGGGGATTTCATCTCTTATTAACAATCTTTCCAATTCAACAGGGATAACACATCAAGTTAAATCTCTCATATAACATAACAAATACACATGTTGGTATTGTATCAATCACAATCAAATTCACTTCCATACTTCCCAACTGATACACATTTTGGTGATGTATCATATCAAATAGATAAGCATATGAGCTGTATCTCTGCTATAGGTGCGCATATAAGCAAAGAACCCCGGTTCATCCCTATCTTCCCATAATTATTAACCGGTTTAGAGGTACATCCCCCATCTTCCCCTAAACCGTGGAGTACATCCCCTATCTCCTCCCATACACAAGTAATGCATATACACATAAAGTCATATACACAATCAATCAATACATAAATTTAATGTATTATTCCAACCTTTATACTCAACAACTTAATCAAGTGATTAGTTTCAATTTTGCCTAATCCACATGCAACGTCTACAACAATCATGGCTATCCTCCACCGATAGCCCAAAACAGTTATTTCTGAACAAGAAATAAATATGCAACACATAACTCTCAATTTTACAGATGAGTGATTAAATTCTCCAACTACATCAATTAATCTCATAATCCCCCAATTTCATGAATTAAACCCAATTCCACATTCTTCCCTAAATTAATTACATAAATTAATCTGTGTCAAACCCTAGGGTTTCTCCCAAAATTACCAAACTACCCCCACATACCAAAATACCAATACTTAGGATTAAAACGTATAAATGGAGTAGGAAATCCCTACCTCGAAGAAATAGCTCAAAAGGGAGAAGGTGAAGATGATGCCCAAAACTCCAAAGTGCTCCAAACCAACAATTTCTCAGATTAAAATGTAGCCCTCACTCTCCTCTACCTTTTTAATGAAGAAGCAAGGGTAGATACACACTCTAAATAGATCAATCCTAAGAGAGAAGATGAGTTGGGAGAGAGAGAACTCGTAACCTAGGGTTTTAAAAACTGAAAGGGGAAAAATCGTTTTTAAAACACGCTGCTGCAGATTTAAACTTGAGCGAGCCCGCCGGCGCATAAACACACCGCTCGAGCGTAAAGAACAAAAACAAGGTCCGCTCGAGCGCAATGATAACCGCTCGAGCGTAGATTCTCCCATTCCAGAACCCACGCTGTAACAACGCCCGCGGGGGACCTCGCTACAGCCCGGACTCGATTTTGTGTTGCGGTTCTCAATCTTGAACCAAAGAGTCCAAATCCGGCAAATCGTTTTGAAGGAAAACAGATTTTTTTGAAAGAAGTGCCAAACATGGATCGCTTGCGGATAACAGAGTCGCCACCTAAATATTTTAAAATGGGAAATTTAGGAAACCCTGACTCGGTGCCGAAAGGCCACGTGTCCGTCATCACCAAAGTTGGCTCGGGAACTTGGGTACGATTAGGGAAGGTCACATCGTGAGCACCCCTTCTCGCCCGGTCAAAGACCGGCCTCTACTAACCATGATATCTGTTTTTGAAAACATTGTATGCTCTTATCCCGGTTATTAGCCTAGGTTACTATGTGATGCTCGCAACAAACAAGTATAGACCGAGTCGTCTGAATTAGAACAAAACATTTCATGTTTGTTTGTGAAAGATGGTTTGCTACCCGCAGGTAGGCTCAAAATGCAGATTTTGCCACAATCTAGTGGGCTTAAAACAAACAGTCGATGAATTGCTCCAATTCAGATAACTCAACCTCCACCCACAGGCATTCAAGGCAGTTATATCACATAAGCAGTTAGCCTCATGGCAAGCATGCTATCATGGCAACACTCACACACATGCAAGGATGCTAAAGCATAAAACTCACCGAGTACTCCAAGCCAAAACAGGAAACTCATTAGAAGTCATGCATGATCCCAAAAATATACAGAAATGCCTAATGCAACACATGCAAAGATGCAAACTATAGCAGGCTCGGCTATTCTAAACATGGCATATGAGATGCAACAGCTAACATGTATTCAACTTTAGAATTGAAATACAATGCAGTTTGTATGATGCGCCGAGCCCGGTGCATGCAAAACAGATGAATGATGCAAACATGCTTTCATACTGTATGCTAATTGAAATATGCCCTATATCTAACCATTCAAAGCGGATAAATAAAAGGGAGAAAGAAATGGGGGTTGGAAGACATACATCACACTCACGCACCCTTATTACATTTATGCCCTCGCGCAGAGGGTCCGAATAAATATACAATCCCAAATGAAAGAATATTACAGTCCGAAATATACAGTCCGAATAAATATACAAATTAAACTGGAAAATAGTAAAAATTGGCATGCAAGCCAGGGACTGTCTTGCTCCTGATGAATAGTATATGCTGGGCTGCCTGGCGCAGAAATCCACTGGGATGCCCTGATTAGCCTCGCTTGCGCTTTTCCTAATTGCGTGCGATTCAAAAGTCGATAATTCTTCATTTTTGCCGCAACGGAGAGCGAAAGGGCATAGCAAAGGTATTTCACAAATATATGCATGTCTCGATCCTCGCCACCAATCACGCATATCGATGCATGATGGCCGAGGAGCGGATTTGCACAACTCAATATTGGGATGAATACACATGAATGCTACGAAAATGAGATGCCTCGAAATCGTGCCGCACGCATAACCGAGACGATGATGAAAGATGAAAATCGGATAAAACCGGCGTGCCTCGCGCGCGCGCCGCAAACCGAGGCGATGACGAAGATGAAAATCGGATAAAAGCTGAAGTGCCTCGAAGTGCGTGCCACAAAGCGCAAAACCGAGGCGATGATGAAGGATGAAAATCGGATAAACCGGCGTGCCTCGAAGTGCGTGCCTGCGCGCAAAACCGAGGCGATGATGAAAGATGAAAATCGGATAAACGAAGTGCCTCGAGCGCGTGCCACAGCGCGCAAACCGGGGCGATGATGAAAGACGTAAATCGGAAAAATCCGAAGTGCCTCGAAGTGGGAGCACACAGGCGCGCAAACCGAGGCGATGATGAAAGATGAAAATCGGATAGAACCGTAGTGCCTCGAAGCGTGCCTGGTAGCGCAAACCGAGGCGATGATGAAAGATGAAAATCGGATAAAACCGAAGTGCCTCGAAGTGCGTGCCCACAGGCGCGCAAACCGAGGCGATGATGAAAGATGAAAATCGGATAAAACCGAAGTGCCTCAAAGTGCGTGCCCACAGGCGCGCAAACTGAGGCGATGATGAAAGATGAAAATCGGATAAAACCGAAGTGCCTCGAAGTGCGTGCCCACAGGCGCGCAAACCGAGGCAATGATGTAGAAGCATGAAAATGCAAATTGGGCTTACGCCGACATGAGAGGGCCTCAACCACACTCACATAGGCTGCCGGAATGATAAGAATGAGGTGCCTCGAAGTGCGTGCCCATTGGCACGCAAACCGAGGCAATGCAAAAATGATACGGATGGCATGGGAAATGATATGCAAGCATGGTAATGGAATTTCAGCACCTAAATAAAGGGGAAAACAGCCCCGAAACAAATCGAAATGACACCCGAAGCATGCATTCATCCCGAAAGTGTGAAATTAAGCCCCGAAATGGCCTATAGCCATGCTATGCATGCAAAATATGATCATGGCAGCAAGAACAGTAGCAAGGCAGTCCCAAATATGGCATTTTTCAGTAACAAACATGGCCAAAATGCAAGCATAGATAGATCAACAATAGCATGCAAAGTTAGTGGCCAAAAGAGGAGTATTGAGACAAGTGATATATGAAAAACCCAAATGGACAAACTTTCCTCTACAACATTGAAGATGAGATAAAAATAAGCACAATTTCAGAAGATGACATCCTCAAAATCAGAATAAAATCATGCTAACAATTCCATGCAAAAATGGAGCTCAAAAGAGGCTATAACAAGAGTCATGCAATGCACACACCAAATGACAAAACTTTCTTCATGAAACATGTAAAGGGGGTCAAAATAAGACCCCTCTCAGTTCTGACCAAGAGCTAAAACCACAAGCACAAAAGGTTACAAAACATGCAAGATTTAAGGCCTAAAATGGATTTCAAAGAGAGGTGGTGTATAGAATGGCCAAATGAGGTTGAGCCCTTCTACAATGTTGTAGAGGGGCTCAAAATAAGCACAAAACCAGTAGGGGTCGGAGCCCCAAAAACAAAAGGAAATAGGCCTAAACTAGCATGCAAGATGATGGCATAAAAGCTAGGTATTGAAACAAGTATATCATAGAAGCATCAAATGAAGTTGAGCCCTTCTACAAAGTTGTAGAGGGGCTCAAAAAAAACACAAAAGCAGTAGGGGTCGGAGCCCCAATTCTCGACCAATTAGAGTATAAAATTGAACCAAGAAAAAACCCTAAAAGTTGGTTTTGAATACTCACCCTTGAAGACTTGTCTTTCTTTGCTTCTTGGCTTTGATTTGTAGCTTCTCAACCTCTGAAATTCACCTCCTTGCTGCTGAAATGATGGTAGGGATGGTGAGGCTAGGTGTTGATGAAGGAATGGCCTTGACACTTGAAGCTTTTTTGGAGTTTAAAGCTTTGGAAATGGAGGATTTTGGAGGGGTGATCTTGAGACAAGTTTTTCCAACCTTGAAGAAGGAGGGGGAGGGGCCTTCAAATAGGCAAGAAATGGGGTGTAAAAGGGGAGGGAAAGCACCCAATCTTTCCCTCCCGAAATATCCCCCGGATGCCCCGGGATATGTTGGAAGATATCCGGACAACTGGGACAGGCTGTAAAACAAGAATCTGGCCGGCCAGGTAAATTTATGGGAGGTGGCCAGCCAGCCACCCCACCTGGTCGGCCAGCCACCCAGCCTAGCCGACCGGCCACCTCAAAAAACCAACTTCAAATTTCTGGCCGACCACCATACAAGAGTGTCCTCCCAAGTGTGTAGGATAAGGCCCCAGGGTTGGAATCTGGCAACACTGAACCAGAAGTCACAACATAGAACTTGAAAGAGAGGCTCAAAACTGAAATGCACCATTTCTGGCCGACCACCATACCAAAGTGTCCTCCCAGATGTGTAGAGCAAGGATCCAAGGTTGGAATTTGGCAACATTGAACCAAGAGCCACAACATAGAGCTTGAAGGAGAGGCCCAAAAATGAACTCCATAATTTCTGGCCGACCAGTATACCAAAGGGTCCTCCCAGATGTCCTGATCACAGATATGTAACTTTGGTTGGAAGAAAATACCCCCAAGGTGTTCAACATTGGCCCGGAAGTGAGCAAAACGGGCTCCGGAGGAGCGAAACTGGTTATCTGGGATAATTGCTGGCCTCCCACCCCCCAGTGATCTTCCTAATGTTGAAACAGAGGTACCTGCCAAGTTTGAACAAAAACTAATGAGAAATGAACGTTCGGGGCCAAAACCGAGCAAATCGGGATCCCAAAAATGGGCTGCGGGTGCCGGAAGTGGTGTTCGGCAGCGAAGTGGGTATCTGCGAATCCAGTGTTCCTCAAAATATTAAAACAGAGGTCTCCGCCAAAAACCGGAGAAGGCTGATGCAAAATGAATGCTCGGGACCAAAACCGCTTATGAGCACCGAAAGTGGCATACGGCCACGGCGGGCATCGGGCCCTGTGGTTCCTCGAAATATTAAAATGCAGGTCTCCGCCAAAACCGGAGAAGGCCGATGCAAAATGAATGCTCGGGACCAAAACCGCTTTGGGGTCCCGAAATGGGTCGCCGCACCTAAGTGGTGTTCGCCGCGGCGGGCATCAGGGGCCCGAGTGTTCCTCCGAACACTAAAACAAAGGCACATGCCAAAAACCGGAGAACTCGGAGATGGGTGGACGGGCCCAAGCCGAGGCACGCGGCCGACGGCTCAAAACCGGAACCGCTCGAAATGGGCAAAATGGCCTACGCCACGAAACGTAGCTCACGGCCACCGGAGATAGTCTACGGACCACTCCTTCCCTCGAGAGAAAGCAGAGAAAACCGAGCCCGTTCGCAAACCGAGACAAGGTAGAAGATGGTTCAAGTCCGGAGGCAGGCACGCGTCGTGACTCAGGACTTCAACAATCACAAGATGTAATATCACCGAGCGCCAATCAGCTGGTGACGTCGAGTCTTAAGGTCGGTAAAAAATGGGTGTCTACACACGAAGAACACACCGCCCGCCGAAGTCAACAATATCGCTGAGCTCAACCCGCTCGAGCGTATAAAAACCCGCTCGAGCGTAGAACTCTCACCTGCAGAAGTTTTGTAGGGACCAAAAATGCTGGAAGAGTGTAAACCCCGCCGAAGCCAGAATGTCCGCCGGCGAGAGGCTAAAAACTGGGCAATCAACATCTAGACTAAGGCTCAACCCAACTGTTCGAAACACGCCCAACACATCCTAAAACTTAACCAAATAGAATTAAAGGATGTCAACAACCATTACACAAAGATAGAATCTACGGAGCCTAAGTCCGGATACAACATCGCATGGGAAAAGACCGGGGTCGCTATAGAATTCTACATCCACTATTCGGGAGCCCGCTCGAACTGGTAGTGTGATTTTGTCCAACGGGTACTCTGGATTTGCGTTGAAGCCGAATAATGGATAAGGAGCAGGAGACAGGTCTGACTAGTTGAACTCGAGTTTGATGAAGGTCTAGTAATACATAACCTTCGAAGTACTCCCCTGGTCTATGAGAACGCATTCAACGGTAAATCGGTTTATGCGTAGTTCAATGACCAATGGATCAATGTGAGGGAGTGTTACACCGATCAAATCAGAATCGTCGAAGGTAATATTCGGAGCTTCGTGTGGCCGTTTTGCTGGTGTGATTTGCTTTTGGGGGACTGGGTGCGACTGAATTGCATGCACAGTTGGGGCTGTTGGCAGGCTGTATATCATATGGATAACGCCGAGCGGAGGTGAATCTTGCCGAAAGGCAACTATTTTGGTTGAGTTCTTTCGGACGTGTTACTAGAGCCGACCGTCTTGTACCAACTCCTCAAGGTGGTCTTTCAAAGCATAGTAACTATCAGTATCATGACCGTGATCTTTGTGAAATTCACACTGCCTATCCCGTCTTCTCGTGTCGGGAGGTCTTACCATTTTTTATGGCCATTTGAAGAACGGAAGGTGTTGTACCTTAGCCATAACCACACTGATTGGCTCCGACAACTCCGTGTATTTCTTGTCGACACGCCTCGCTCGCCTGCTATCCACTTGAAGCTGCTCATTAGCTCGGTGTGGACACTGGTCATTTGATCGGCGTGAATCCCGTCTTCTATCTCGCTTAGTCCGATTCCGTGATTCAGGGCTTCGTAGTGGTATAGCATTTATCGGCTGCATGACTTCAGGCTAGGCCGACTTAGCAGCTTTATGCCCATCTTTGCCCCGAAGGACATCGTCTTCTACCTTGCAGTATTCCTCAACTTTTTTCATCAATGCCCAGACCATTTTTGGGGGCCGTCTGGTAAAAGAGCTGCGGAGGGCATTGTCTGGATGTAATCTCATTTTGAAGGCGTTGATGGCCATGGAGTCATTGCAAGCATCATTTACCAGATTAAAACGTTCCCAATACCGCGTCGAATATGCACGAAGTGTTTCCCCCGGTTAGATCTGCATTGCCCACAGAGAATCGGCTTGCTTCGGTTGGACCACATTAGTGATGAACCTTGCCCTGAAGGATTTTTGTAGTTGGTGGAAGCTCTTGATCGAAGCCGGCTCCAGTTTGTAATACCACCTGACAACTAATGGTCCCAAACTACTGGGAAATATTCGGCACATGAGGACCTCGTCGTCTGCATGCAATGTCATGGCTTGCTTGTAGTGACGGATGTGGTCGGTGGGGTCTGACTTTCCATCATAAAGAGTGAACGACAGAGCTTTGAACTTTTTGGGCAGAACCGTCCTTGCGATTCGTCGCACAAAGGGATCATGCTGATCTTCTTTGTCTGAACTGTTTTTTCTTCGCTTATTCCTTATACGTACACTCTCTTCAGAGGAACTGGTAGCTTCGAGTCGACCCTTCTTTTTGGGCTCCGGGGATAGTAAGTCAGAGTCACTGTCAATGTCTTGTTGTCGGGCTCGAAGTCGTCGACCACCTGCCCTCAGAGGTCGTTCCGGATCTTGGCGTACAGCTTGTTTGGACTTCGCCACTTCCAAGGGAAAATCCTGACGGAGACGTTCGTTCTCAGCAATCATGCTCTCCAACCTCTATTCGTTTTGTTTTGCTTGCTCCATAATCGCTTGCATTGCCTCATGTGCTGATGTCGAGGGTGAACCGAAGTTCAAGGCCCTTCTTACGGTAATGTTCTCTGGCCCGAGCATATTGCTTGGGGTGGTTTCATCTTGCGGCATAGGGTCGACAGCGACTGCCGAAGGATTTTCCGTCATGCCCGCCATGGATGTGCTTGAGTATTCCCACAGACGGCGCCAATTGTGGAGAAGTGGTTTGGAAATACTCTTCAGATCCTGGGGGATGCTCGTGATCTTCAGCTAGTCACCTGAAAAGGAATGAACACTCCGGTCGGGGGTGCCAGAATTAGCACTCCAACGGATAAGTTAGTGTATACTCTCTAGATTGCTTGTGTCTTAAGTTTAGCATACTAATTCTTACATACCTCTCTTTGGTTGTTGTTCTTCTATTTATATACGCTCCTGGTCTTCTACGTAGAGTCCGCTCTTGATCTGTCATGTACTTACTCACTCAGCCCTCCCCATTTAATCGGCCCCCTGCTCGTCTTATTCGTTATCTGAAACGGCAGGGGCTGGGCCGAATGCATACTATACACCGATTGGGAATTTATATATTGCCTATCCGCGTCTACAATTATTCGGCCACCACAAAAAATAGTGTAAAAACTAGATTTGGTTAATTTTTTTGCTATACATCAATCTAATTTTTAAATTATCGTTTTGGTTTATGCCCAACCATCACATTGTCCCCTTATTTACTTTTTAAAATGATAAAAATATTGTAAAATTTTTTTATAACTAAAATAAAAAAAATATGAATATATATATATATATATTTAGCATATTTATTAATATTCTAAAACTTCAACTAAAAAATTATATATTTATTCTTAAAATATGTCTAATATTAAATTATATTTATATCTAAAATAATTATTTAAGATCAGATTAAGCTAGTTTATATATTTTATTTTTAGTATAGAACTTGATCAAAGAAGGGAAGTCTCAAAACAAATTATAATTTATAATTTAAATTTTATTAAATAGTTATTTAATACAAAATTTCACGTATAATGTTTTAATATTTTAAAAATAATTAATTATTTGTGAAACGAAGTTACCATTATAAAAAAACACTAAAAAAAAATATCTTGTAGTAGTGTGAAAATTTCATTAACTAAAGAATTAAATTGATGAGATATAGAATTTTGTTTTGTTTTGTTTTATTTTATTTTATTTTTTTGAAAACAAAATCAATGAATGTGGCTAATAGAAAGGGTGCTTATAATCATACACACTTAATTTCTTTTCACACCCATTATATGTATTAAAAAAATTATAATTTAGGCATAAATATCAATACATATAAGTTTACAAAACAAATCAAAAAAGAAAAAAAAATTGTACAAAAGAAATTAAATGTGTGTAATTAAATCAAAATATTTTGAAGGTTCTTAATTTTTATCATGAATTTTAAAGATTTGAGAGTAGTTATATATGGTATGAATAATATAGTAATATAGTAAGAAGCAAGTTTTAATTATTTTAAAGGAAATAAAAATCAATAGAAAAGGATTAGGTTGGAAAAATATAGAATATATATATATTTTTTTTATCTTTCCTTCTGAAAACTATAAATTATGGAATTATTAATATTTTGAAAACTATTACTTTAATGGATTAATTAATATTACTTTGTAAATTTATTTTTTAATTCAATAAATCCACAAATTTATTATGAGATTTTGAAACTTCGACAATGCTCCTTATGAAAATTCCCTTTTGCTTATATAATACTAGCCTATCACCCGTGCTATGCACGGAATAATTATAGATATTTATATTTGTTTTCATTTTTTTTAATATATAAATTAAATACATGGGGTTTGACCGAGGAGTTTGAAAGAATTTAATAAGTGTTTATTTATTTATTTAAGAGGCATTTACACAATGAGAAATGTTAGGGATCATGAAATTTTTTTCATGAAAATGATCATGAAATATTTGTGACCTTTAGATTACATTGATTAGTGTGTGGTACTTTATTCTAAGTGTAATTCAAAGGTCACAAATCTTTCATGATTATTTTCATGAAAGACTTTTCATGATACCTACCATTGCTGTTACACAATAATTACATGGATCTCTTGGGGATGCAAAAAGTAAGGAAATTAGGATTTCATTTATTGCGTTATTCATTTAATAAGTGTAATTATTATAAATTAAGTGTTTATTGTAATCAATAGTGTAATTATTACAATCTTTGAACCAATCACCAATCACCAAGTCAATTTTTTTTAAAAAAAATATTAAAAAATCAGGAAATTAAGATTGACATGTTGGAGCTTCCACAAGGCTATTCATTAGATCATGTATTAAGATTACAGGGTAAATTACAAACACATCCCTGAGGTTTACTTAAATTACAAATTACCTCCTGTGATTTTAGAAATTGCATTATGCCCCTAAGGTTTCTAATTTCATTACAAATAGGTTCTTTTATTAATAAATCATTAAGTTAATTAATAGTTTTTAATAATGTCAAATTTTTATTTCATTTAATAATTCAGATAATTTTATTATTGTATAAGTAAATAGTTAGAAATTTCACTTTTTCAATTAATTCTGTTAAATAAAAAATTCTAACAATGAGGTATTTGTAATTTTCCAAATCACAAGGGGCAATTTATATTTTAAATAAATCTCAAGAAGTGTATTTATAATTTATCCTATATTTTAATATTTTAAATGATCTAATGATTATAAATGTATTGCAATAAAGCGTAAGAGAGATTTAAAAATAAATAGTCTTTGATCGAGAGAAAGAAATGGATGTGCTCATTCAAGGCCAATTCAAGCAATTTGTTAAAGGGTTGAGATTGTTTTTAAGTCCACAAGAAAAGACCAAAACGATAGTTGAGAATTAGATTTTTTAGTATTTGTTTTTTACTTTTTACATAAAAATGTGTAAAAAAAAATTTAAAAAATGATTTTTTTTTTAATTTTTTAATTTATTTTAAATAGCTCTTTGGCTAAAAAACCAACTTCTCAAAATAGGCTTAAATTTTGTAGTTTGGTTTTGTGGGTTCATCAAGGGTTTCATTTTGATAATTCAATTTATTCATTTTTTAAGTTTTTGTGTGTAAATTAATTGTGAAAAAAAAATAATCAAATTGATAAAGAATTTGATTTCATCATTTGTCTTAAAAAACGAACAATAAATATATTTTAAAAATAGATTATCTATTTTTTTAAAAATATTTAATAAATAAAATCATTAAAATAAAACCATAGTAAGCCACGAATCCAAAGTGCATCGTCCAATACAACCAATTGACTTTGTCAATGTATATAAAAGGAGAAAGAAAGACACATAGATGTTCTCGTTCAGGAACATTTGAAACAATTTCGTTACCTTAATAGAAATGTGGGGTGAATCTTTAGATGACACTACACTAATGTCACTAAAGATTGGCTTCTTCTTTTACAGGTTTATCAAATTATGGGCACATAGAAATGTCCAATGAACTTATGGGCATAGGGAATGCACAATCACATAACCTACGCCCATTCTCCCGAATCAAGATTCCCTCCTTGCATTTTTTACTTGCAGGGCCATTGGATTCACTTTTAGGTTCAATTTTGATAATTTAAACCATTCATATTGTAAGATTTGTTCAGTGTATCATACCTGTAAAAAATCAAGTTGATCGGATATCAGAAAGTATGTGTTCGGAAAACTGTTTATTAAATTCTTTAAAAAAATAGTTTTTAGTTCGAGTTTTCCGAACACATACTTTCTGATATCCGATCAACTTGATTTTTTACAAATATGATATATTGAACAAATCTTAAAATATGAACGGTTTAGATTATCAAAATTGGACCTAAAAGTGGGCTTAATAGCTTTGTAAGGAAGAAATGTAAGGAAGGGATCCTGATTCCATTCTCCCTTGCCTCATCCACCTAACACCCCAACCTCCCCACGAGAGAGAGTCATGGGACGGATTTGAGATTAGATTGTTGTTTTCTGCTTCTACTTCTGCTTCCGCTTCGTATCATATTGAGAGTGGATTAAATTAGATTGGTGGTGGGTGGATTAATTTTATAACTTAAAAAATAGAAATACTAATAAATAATATAGTATATTTTAGATAGCAATTTATAGTTAATAAAAGTTAGAAGAATGTAAAATGAGTGAAAATGAATACAAATTGTAATGTTTGAGTAGGGAAAAAATGACAATCCCTAACACAACCAGCCACCGTCACCTCTAAGCCTATCATAGAGGTAGCTCAAGCCTATTTAAGACTTAAATTCATGGAACAAAAATCTAAGCAAGATTATAAATTTTTATACTGTAATTCTTTATTTAAAAGTACTTTTTTTTTTTTTCACTTTATAAAACATACAATATAGTAACTAAAATTTTATATTCAAATTTTGTTTTTTATTTTTATTTCTTTAATTTCATAGGAAGAAGTATAATTTATATTTTTAGAATTGACCGTGGAACCATACACACAAATCAATTATAAAACTAACTACATAATTATGTGTTGCAAGAATTTTTGTTATTGGTTATGTGATTAATTAGTCTCTAATTGATTTGGATTTTTAATTTTTTTTTTATTTTGACAAAGAAAGAGCTATAATCATTACAAGAAATTACACATTTGCCGACCACTTTTGCTGACTAAAAAAATTTTGGTCGCAAAAAGAATGACATTTGTCGACCAAAATAAAATTTCGTAGCTAAAAGTTGGTACTATTACTGACTAAAAATATTTTGTTGCAAAAAAGTGATTTTTTGCGACCTATTTAAAATTTTTGGCACCAAAAATATACGTGAGAGAGTGAAAATTGGGCGGGAACAGTATGATCTTTTAGCGACTAATATAGTTTAGTTGCAAATATCAAAACGACGTTGTTTTGGTATCTAAATGCAGGTTCAGACATTAGCCGACCAATATGTTTTTAGGGGATAACTTTACTAATTCATACACTTATATTAAAAATAAATATGCGCCTCTTTCACACCTCAGTCGAATTCGATTACACCTCAGTTGCGCTAATCACCTTACCTCTCTGTCAACGTTGTCGTCCGCTGTTCTCGCCTCTCCATTGTCAGCGCCGCCGTCCGTTGTCTTCATTTCTGATTTGTCTTCGCCATTTTTTATTCATCTAGGTATTGTTTCCAATTTTTTGTCTCGCTCTGTTTATATCTTTTTGTCTCACTTTTTTTCTTTGATTTCTCTTACTCCTCTTTCTTATACTCGTCTTGTTCTACAATGTCTCACCCACCAGGGCTCTCACCATCGCAATTTTTTTGGAGCATCTTCAACTCTCCCTAAAAATAATTTGAGGTAAAAATCCTCTGTATCACTTTCACTCACTCAGTCTCTGTCTATCTCTCCCTCTCATTGTCAATGTTTCTGTTGATGTTTGCTGCTGGGATATGTTGATAATAGGATTTCAATATGTTGTTTGTGAAGTCCCCCAATCTGTAATGTTCCCTTGGAGTGTTTTATTTCTTCTCTCTCTTTAAGTATCCCTTTTTATATTGAGAAATATACTTAATGAGAATCAACAACTTGGCTAAGCTTTTGTAAGTTATTTGTGAAATAAAAGCAGATTTGGGAAAAATTTTGAAAAAAAATTCTTTGTTGGTTGACAATTCACTGTTTGGTAGAAGGGAAAAGAAGGGATCTATACTCAACCAGCTAATCAATGATAGAAAAGGAAAACTCAAAAGCATATCCAGGGGAAAACAGTAGATTTACTTGATTTTAGTTGTTTGTGTATTACCCTCTAAATCCTTGTATGCAAACTAGTTTTTAGATACACAATGTATGCTTCATAATCATGCAATGTGGACAATTATTCTCCATTAACCTTAGCAACTAGCTAGTGTTTCGTTTCTTATCATAAACTGAGTGAAGGGACGTTAGAGGTGGTGGGTGGGATGGGAGGATCAATAAAATATCCCATTTTTTTAATTTTTTAATTTTTTTATGAATATAGTAGAAGACATGATTAGTAATTAGTGATTGGTAGTTAGAGCTAGAGTATAATTGAAACAAGGTCCCATTTGAAGATCAATCAAATTTTCTCATATCTCCTCTTTAGTTAGTTGTGAATTATATTCCCCTCTATGCTTTCATACTAGGCATCCAAAGCACTTTTCAGTTCATATTTCACCTTTTATCTCACATATCTCAATGATAACGACAAGAACATTGTCAAATACTAAGGTGCCGTTTGGTAACACTTACGTTTTCAGTTTTCAGTTTATATTTACAAAAATTTTTAAAACTCAAATAAAAATTTGTTTGGTAAAATTTTTGATTTATAAATCAGTGGTCTCAATTTATAAATTTGGCTAAAAAATGAAAACACAAAAAATGTGTTTCCGTTTTGAGTTTTGAGTTTTTTTTTTTCCACCCAACACTAGTCACCACCCGTCGCCATTTTCCACCACCGTCTTCCGCCACCACCACCCACCCCCCACCACCACTTACCACCACCACTCACCACCCCCCCGCCACCACCACCACCCACTCGCTACCACCACCCACCACCACCACCACCACTACTTACCATCCACCTGCTATCCATCCGCCACCACCCGCCACCCGCCACCACCCACCTGCTATCCACCCGCTACCACCCGCCACCTGCCACTACTATCCACCGCCCGCCGCCACCACCACCACCTGCCACCTACTTGCCATTACCACTCACCACCCACCTGGCACCACCATCCACCACTAGCCACCCACTACCACTAGCCACCTGCCACCCACCCCCCGCCACCACCCACCACCACCCACTGCACCACCTACCACCCGCCACCATCACCCACCCACCCGCCACCACCACCACCACCACCTACCACCTACCTACCACCACCCGCCATCCACCACCCACTTGCCACCATCCGCCACCACCACCACCCACCATCTGCCACCGTCATCTACCCACCCACCTACCATCACCATCCACCACTCACTCGCCACCACCCACCATTACCCGTCATCCGCCACCCACTTGCCACCACTACCCGCCACCGCCACCACCACCACCACAACCTACTCACTACCACCCACCACCCGCCACCGTCACCCACCCACCCACCCCCCCATCACCTACCCGCCACTCGCCATCCACCTGCCACCACCATCCACCACCCGCCGCCACCACCACCACCACCCACTTGCTACCACCCAGCACCGTCACCCATCCACCCACCCACCACCACCACTACCACCCACCGTCACCACTTTCCACCACCGTCTTCCGCCGCCACTTGCCATTTCTCACTCTTTTTTATATTTTTAAATTTTTTTAAACATTTTATCAATTACCAAACGCGTTTGTAGTTTATGTTTTTCTAAAAATAAACAAAAAATAAACAAAAACCAGTTTATAAAATTTTTGTAAATATAAACTGAAAACGTAAACGTTACCAAACACACCTTAAGTGTTAGATTTAGCTAAATTGTATTACTTGAGTAACAAGTTGATTTGGAGGGAGGGAGAGAGGTTCAACAAATTGGAGATGAAGCTATTAAGAGCTATTCCCTTAACAGTTCTTTGGTCTATATAGAAACTTCGAAATTAATGTGTGTTCAAGGGTGTGAATCCTGATCCTTGGGAGCTTTGTGAGATTATCAAAACTAGAATTAGGCTTGGGCTCAAGTCCTCAACTAAGGAGTTGTATTTTTTTGTTTCTGACTTTTGTCTTGAATGTTAGGCAGATTAGAGTTTGTATTGGTGGAGGTTGATTGTTATTTGGCCATTGTAGGTATGAGTTGAGCCTCCTGCTATCACTGTTAGGGGCTGGTTGTATCAGTTTGAATCTCTCCAACATTGTATTGGGTGGCCCTTGAAGTGCACATGATTTGTCTTACTTTGGGTGCCAACATAGTTGGGATGCATTGCATAGACAATGATTCTTTTCCCATGGCTTTGTTTTGTTCCTTCTCTTTCTAACATGTTTCATTTCTTTGTTGATTACAAAAAAGAAGTAACAAGTTGATTGGATTTTTTAGACAACAAGAAAGACAGAAAAAAGAAAAAAAAAAAAAACATTGTATTTTATATAGACATATATATCTACACAAAACCTCCCAAATTCATAGCATAGTACATCTCTTAGTTTTGAATTATATACTGTTTAAAATTAAATGTGTAGCATACACTACTAATCAATATAATTCTTAATTCTGTATTTAAGCTCTGAAGTTATATGTCATTAGTTCTTGTGATTGGCCCCTTCCAAACCTTGATTTATTATTAACTCTGATGAGATAACCACCACCTTGAAATATCAATCTCTTTTGGTGCCAATTCTCTCTCTTTTTGGTGTCAATTCATTTAAAAGCACCCAACATATTAATAATTGTAAGTTTTCAAATTAGAAAAAGCTATCAATTTTTGGCACGCTGTTTCTGGGTGGCTTTTTTGTGTACCAATATCGAATTTTGGCTTGGGCATGAGACCATCAGCACACGCCATTGGAAAATGCTTTGAAATGTTGTAAGAAACTAGGTTTTTGCATAACACTTGGTTAAAACTAGTTTTATTTACTTCAGCAAATATAACTGGCACCTTTTGCTATGCCAATTAGGATAATGAATCCTAGAGTGTCATGAAATCATGAAATTGATAACTGGTGTTTAGTTAGAATTTGGTTCACCCATGGTTGAAAAGAATTGAAAATCACTCGACATTATTTCTTTTTTTCTTTGGTACAGATGGATGAACTCGTGCATGGAGCTAAATTGTACAGGACTAATTGGCACTTTTCGCATTTTTTTGAAGGATTATATATTTTTGGATAGATGTGTATGGAAAATATTTCGGCAAACTAGTAGTTATATTTTTGGATACACTAGTAGTTATATTTTTGGATAGGTGTGTATGAAAAATATTTGGCAGACTACTGGTTATATTTTTTGATTGATGCACATGGATAAAAATTTAAAACATAATAACAAGTACTTGTTATATATGTTTTAAATTTTTATGCTAGATGGATGTAAATTAGATGATTATATAGATTACAAGCGGATTTATAATTGGAAGAATATGTAGTTTGGAATTACTTGTGAATGAAAACTTATAATAGTTGCTGACTTTAATTAAACAGGTTCAGAATTGAATGATTTATGTATTTTGTTAAATGTTCGTGATTCAGTTTATTTGTTGGTTTGAATGATTTTTTCAAATTACAGATTATATTGAATGAATTGGATGGATTATTATAAATTACAAGTTTATTTTGTTGGATGTTGACGATCAAATTTTGGTTTTGTTTTTCTAGTTTTGGCAACCAATTGATTAGTCGGGAAAGATAAGTTATACTTTTGCCAACTAAATAAGGTAGTCAGTGTATCACCATGTACTAAATAATTAGTCGTTAAATCTATTAATTTTGGCAACTAAAGGATTTGGTCGCGAGTAGGTCTATTGCCGATTAAAGTTTTAGTTGCACAAACATTCCTTTTGGCGACTAACATGTTTGGTCGTGGAATGTGACAATTGGCGACCAAACCTGGGGCTTTTCCCAAACTAAGCCTCTTTTGCATCCTATTTTCCAAACTAGGCTTAGTTTGGACGAATTTCCCAAACTAAGCTAAAACGCTATTACAAATCGCGCTTTCACTGTTTGTAGCCCAAAATTTGATGAATAATGAAAGCGCTAGTCGAAATCGCGATTTTAATTAAGAAAACGCTGTTTCAAATCGCTCTTTTAACATAAAAAAATTTTCTGAAAAAAAACGCTATTTAAAATTGCGTTTTCACTGTGCATTTAATTAATTTTTTTTTTTTAAGAAAACGCGATTTCAAATCGCGTTTCTACTGTTGACACCAAAACCAACCCACACTCTTGACACACACAAACCCACACACACCCACAATACTCAAACATTGAAATAATATAATTTATATATATAATAATAATTTATAATAATCAATTATATAATTTTTATAATTTTCATAAATATAAATCATTTTTAGGTTATGGATGGTTTGATTTATAATATGGGTAAAAAATTTTATAATCAAAAATAATTTTTGCAATTTTTATAATCAAAAATAATTTATAATACGTATGTATTATTTAAATCTTTACATTTTTTATTTAAAATTTTTTACAGTAAACACATCCTCACATTTTATAATACGTATGTATTATTCAAAAATAATTTATAAAAATTTATAATTAATAAGTCTGTAAATAATTTAATACGTATTTTCACATTTACATTTGCAGTAAACCCATCTTCACTGTGGTGGATGTGGTTTGGAAATACTCTTCAAATCCTGGTAGACGCCAATGATCCTCTGCTAGTCACCTGCAAAAATACAAACTCCGGTCGGGGGTGCCGGAATTAGCACTCCGACGGACAAGTCAGTTCTCCGTAAAGCTTGCTTACTAAGTTTTAGAAGTGTTTTCTTACCTCCTTTTTACGATCCACTATCATTGTATTTATACTGCCTCTTCCGATCCTCGACCCGGGTCTTTTTTCAATCATTACCTTTCCTTACACTCTACCGAGGGCTTTATCCTATTCGCCTAGTCATCGATAGGCCGATCTCCTTCGAGATTTTTACCCGCTTACCGAAAGTGGCGAGATATTACTCCTCTACCTTTCTTGACTATTCGGCTACCACAATTGCCCCCGAACCCCTATTTAACGGCGGTTAAATCGGCGTGTTTGGCTCGAATTAAAAAGGTTTATCATCTAAGCCCTCGCATATCCCAATACGTCGAGGCGACGCCTTTTTGCTCATCATTACACTTTCCGCTCTATTTGTGTATCTCAAGATTTATTGTGATTTGAAACTTTAGTCCTTTCAAATTCACATTTCGATCTCTGAGCTTTTTGGATCGCCAAGCATATCCCTCCGTGGCTCGCATTTTCGCAACCTCTTCCCGCCTTCCTTTGTCTCATCCGCTTTTCGTAAGTCTTCTTCTCCTCCATTGTAACCCTATTTTCTATTTGTTATTTTTAGCCTCGGCGAATACTTGGTTCCGCTAGAATGGCAAAACACTTGAAAGACCTCTCTCCGAGGATCGTATCTCGGTTTCGGAAGCATTTCTCTATTCCCGACGACGTTCATCTGTCCTCGTCACGCATAATGCTCTCGACATGGAGAGGGAAGATCAAAACACGTTGTATTCCCTCTTTGTCCATCGCGGAGGCGGAGTTCGCTTCCCTTACACCCGCTTCTTAGGGCCGTTCTCCGCTATTGGGGTTTGATCCTTCTCAACCCAATGTAAATTTCTTCCGTATCATCATGGGGTTGTGGAATTGAACCAACGCCTTAGAATTAACCTTGGGATTAGGCCATTCGGCATTGTTACGCCTTAGCCAAATCTTACCGTCACTGGGCGATATTTTCGAGCCAAAGATATCGACCATCATTTAGTGACTATGCTTGCTACCGTAAGCGAGTTGACGACGTGATGGTCAACGTCCGAGGTAATTGGGAGTTCGCGAAGGAGGATCGCTGGACCCTATTCCTAGGCGTAAGGGTGAACCAGTTGACACGCAATGTCTTATGTTCGTTGGCCTATTCCTTATTCGGT
The DNA here is from genome assembly GCA_025200525.1 of Camellia lanceoleosa. Taxonomy (NCBI): domain Eukaryota; kingdom Viridiplantae; phylum Streptophyta; class Magnoliopsida; order Ericales; family Theaceae; genus Camellia; species Camellia lanceoleosa. The sequence goes on from CM045760.1 coordinate 45,571,613, forward strand.
TTTTTTCTTAGATCGCTTTTTATCTTCTGCAGTAATAGGTTGAAGAAAATTTTGAATTCGGTTGATGACGCATTCTTGGGGAAATTGAGATCAAGACCGACATATTTCGCCGCCAAACGCATAAAAACAGGAGGAGGCCGCCCATATTCTCCTTGATGCGAACCCACTTACACCACTTTCTACCGCAGATAACATTCCGATTCATTGGGCGATCAACGACTCGGCCCTTATCTTTCCAGATTTAATCTTGACCGTCGGTCTCAAGCTTCGATTCGGACGCCGAGCAGCATCAGAGAAGTGATTGCCGATCCGACCGGAGGATCTGCTATAGAGGCGGCGAGGCCGCACGCCGCATCCGAGGCCCTCAACCATCCACCTCGGAATGACGATTTCTTTCCCTGGGGATATTTTTGCGAACTTGGGGATCTACCCGGCGATTTTTCCGAGGATATGGCGAAGAGAGCTTAACGCAGATGGCGCAAAAAGAAATGCCGAAGCGCTATCGCCCGCCGGAAGGTGAATGTGCGAATCTAATCCTAGCTTGATCAAGCCATTCATAGCCGCTTCGAGGGCACGGTTGAGGTTGCCGTGTCCGCTGGCGAAAAGGAGGGTGGAGAACAGCCGATCGAGGACAACTAATTTGAGCAAGGCAAAAAACGCGATGCCGGAAGTAAGCCGCCCTGTAGTAAACGGCCTCGACTTGAGGAGCCGGTCGTGGCGGCTCCGTTCGTTATTCAGCCGAAGATCAGGGGCACGCCGATTTTATCCGATGCCTCGTGAGGATCCCATTGCCGCTCTTAGCTGGCGGCTTCAATTTCCTTAGGTGACAAAGAAGCCTTCTGCGTGCACTGATGTCATGGCGGTTGCCTTAACTGCTCAACCGGCACGTCAGGTAGGTCAGCTTCGTTTCCTTTTTTGTTTAAGGGCGACTATTTACACCGAATTGTTTTGCAGACGATCGGAAGTCGCCGACTTGGGGTCGTCGCTGCGTGATGCTCTCGGAGAATCGATCATTTGCAAACAGAGTCAGGTCGAGAAGTAGGGCGAATTCGAAATTATGATTTGAAATGGAGAGCCTTGAAATGAAGCGGAGAAAGAGAGGGCTCGAGTCGCCGAACGACCGTGTTGATCTTTGCGGGGCAAGCACGAAGCGAGAGTCGCTCAAGCTTTCCCAGAAAGCACTTGCTGAAGCGGAGGCTCAGTTAGACGAGCTTAAGGCGACCCGCGAGAAAGCCGAATCGGAGGCCTTTGAGGCAGGGAGGGGCGCCGCTTTGTCGGAGTATGTTGAAGAAGTGGCCAAATTTGAGAATCGCGGGTTCAAGCATGGGTGGCTCAAAGCTCTCGCTGCCGCTGAGGTTACATTGGATTTGCCGATTCCTTACGAGCAGGTGGATGTCGAGCCGCTTGAATCCGATGCCGACGAGTGATTTGGGAGCCGTTTACCGCGCGGGCGTCGTTTTCTTTTTTGTCTTTGTTGTTTTTTTTTTTTTTTTTTCTTTTGGATAGTGCGTTGGTAGTTTTCATGTATAAATTGGTTAGCATCTGCGCGCAATTTATTAATGAAAATTGCCTTGTAATTTCAATACGTATTGATTTTTGCTGCCACCACACACTTTGTATGAGACGGTTCTATGCTTAATTTTAATGAAAGAGTTCTATGTTTTGTCAGTGTATTTGGTGATTTTTATCTAGAACTCTTCCGAACATGCCATACGTGCAATATCGTTTGTTTAATATGTATCCGCAAGAACCGGGCTCTTGCAGTTTTAATAAATATCCTATCGAAATCAGCATTTGCAATTTCACTGCCTACCGATCTTGGGCCGACTGGGCACTCTAGCCGAATAGATTGATGAATCTGCCCTTGCCCCAGTGGGCTCATGATAGGGGCGCTTTGGATTCAATTCGCCAGCCGGCAGGATACCCTGGCCGAACACTTTTGGTTCGCCAGCCGGCAGGATACCCTGGCCGAACACTTTTGGTAGGATTCAATACGTATTCTATCAAAATCGGCATTTGCAATTTCACTGCCTACCGATCTTGGGCCGACTGGGCACTTGAGCCGAATAGATTGATGAATCTGCCCTTGCCCCATTGGGCTCATGACAGGGGCGCTTCGGATTCAATTCACCAAATTTGGATACCTGGCCGAACACTTTTGGTAGGATTCAATCGTATTCTATCAAAATCGGCATTTGCAATTTCACGCCACCGATCTTGGGCACTTGAGCCGAATAGATTGATGAATCGCCTTGCCCCGATGGGCTCATGATAGGGCGCTTCGGATTCAATTCGCCACCGCGGATACCTGGCCGAACACTTTGGTAGGATTCAATACGTATTCTATCAAAATCGGCATTTGCAATTTCACTGCCTACCGATCTTGGGCCGACTGGGCACTTGAGCCGAATAGATTGATGAATCTGCCCTTGCCCCATTGGGCTCATGACAGGGGCGCTTCGGATTCAATTCGCCAGCCGGCTGGATACCCTGGCCGAACACTTTTGGTAGGATTCAATACGTATTCTATCAAAATCGGCATTTGCAATTTCACTGCCTACCGATCTTGGGCCGACTGGGCACTTGAGCCGAATAGATTGATGAATCGCCTAGCTCCGAGCAACTTTGTGAGCGAGTTAGACCAACCACCTTCCCTGCCGTCATCCCATTCGGCGTCGGGCGATTGGGTTTGTAATTAATGAGCCTGCCTCGATCGCGTTGCCTTTGCGGGTGTTTAAAGGGTCTGGTAGGTACTGTGTTCGAAGGGACAGCTTTAAAGAAACTGGTAGGTGCTGTGTTCGAACTCCGGAAGGGAAGTCGATTGTGCGAATGTCGAACAAACGGTTTTTTAACAGCAAAGGGGAAGCGAAGACATTGGCTGAGCTGGGTGGCGATATGAGTCGGAGTGAACATCGAGGCGCGCCCTTGTGTGCGGGGAGCAAGAGCTCTATGAGTAGAGAGGGGCGTCGATCTCCTCGACGTCGAAGCAGGTCGCCCAGACGAGACAGGCAGTCTCAAGGGAGGTTGCCACACGCACGTGTCGAAAGGAGATCAGACGCGACTCCGTGTCCGTTGAGTTTTGCAGTGTTTGTGAAGAATAAGCCCATGACGGAAGCGGATTCGATCGCGGCGAGATCCAGATGTGGCGGTCGAGTTCGCCGATAAATATTTCCTCCGAAGTTCAAGATCGATGATCGGTCGTCAGACTACGAAGTGTTTCGCGAGGGTATACATGGGGCGGTGAAAGGGCTCTATACGAAGTTTAAGTTATCGGTTCTGCGCCGCCACGAGAAATGGCGGAGAAGGAAGCGCGATCCGGAGTTTGGAGGCTCGGCGGCGAACGTGAGTTAGGGACGATCAAGGCAGCAGTGACGCCAGCGAGTAAACCCAATCGTCGAAGAGAGGTTACGATTAAACTATAAGCCGCCATTGCCGATCGGGATCTGGCGAGTATGTTCGCCTGGAGTCCATAAGGGAGGTCCTATGAAAAGGTTTTCACGGCGGTGGTTGGAATTCAAAAGACCAAGGAAAAGCTCGCCGAAGAGGTTTGCCGATGTGAAAATCGTGGGTTTAGGCACGGTTGGATCGTGGCAACTCAAGTTGCCGAATCTCTTCGCTGGGCAGAATTGATGTGGCGTCGCTGCCATCATGAGAAAGACTTTCCGTTTCTGCTTTTGTGGTTGAATAGAGTGAGGGTGAGCATGATGCCGTATAATATGTATTTCCTGTATGGTTCGGTCGCTAGTCGCCTTCGTAATTCTGTCATCTCTTGCTGCTTAATAAAACACGCTTTATGGGAAATATCAAATTCTCTTCCGTATTCGGCCTACGCATGTTTAATTTTACTGCATAAATGTTTGGCTAGACGAGAATACACCAATCGGACTCGGCGTTTTAATTCGATGCGCCGATTGGTCGGCTTGATCGGCCTCCATGTAATGGCCGTCTGATTTAGAATTAAACCATTGCGTGTTTAGAATTTGGGTAAGCCACGACCCAGGAAACGGAGGGGGGTCGGCATTCTTGTTTTTGTTTGCAAGATCGCCAAATGCCGCATGTCTAGCCGATTGGGATAGATGGTTCTAGCCCCTTTTGCGTTTTAGTCGACCGTTGGTTTAACCAAGTCATGGAGAATGTTGATCGACGCCTGTCTCGTGGAGTTTAACGCTGATAAGAATTATTTCGAGATTTGGGCCTCGAGATCGGGGCCATTATTGAGAATAAAAACGACAAGGCCCTTATGCGATCAAACCTATTTAGTTCCCCAGCGGCTATTGTATGGAATAATGCAGATCGAGAGTTCTCGTCGTCAGAACGTGATGATAGTTGCAGGGGCTCAACTTCCGGCCGAACTTGGCGTTCCGTTGGTTTGCGGCGGAGGATTCTCCGGTGTGGGCGGTGGACCCGTGAAAGGAGGAACTGGAAACTCGTCAGTCTCCAAGTTGCTGAAGCAGATCGTCCCGAAAGGAGATACAGCGACCGTTCCCCAAAACCTTCCTTGTCTTGGATCTTGGCCTTGACATTGTCGATGGCGTCAGAGGCCCGGGGGGATTGCGATTCGGGCGCGGATGTGCCCTTGGATCGATGGATTCGTTTGTCTTAGAAGTTAGAAATAGATATTGTAATGTTCGAACGCTATGCCGATGTAACAACTTTTTAATCGAATAAAAAGTGTCATTAAATAAAGAGTGTTATTTCATGTGTATTACTTCGTATGCTTTAATAGTTTGCTGTTAGCTTGCCATTGGAACTTTTGTGGTTTAAACATTATTCACATGGCGGCCCCTACCGCCTTTAGGCGATTGGGGTGTGGTGTATTCCGGCGGCTAAGGCATGTTGTCCGGATGCACGTTAGTGATTCCGGCTATTGATTAAAACGGCTCCGTATCAAGAGTTCGTTTTGGCGGTCGGGAGGATCATTCGCCCTCATTTAGGCCGGAGGTGTCGTGTACCAAAAGAGGTTCCGAATTTCGGACTTGTTTTGGCCGATCGTGATATCCACGAAGGGCGCTCCGAATCCGGAGGATTATTCGGCCCCAGATGACTTGCATCGAAAGGGCGCTCCGAATCCGGAGGCTTATTCGGCCCAAGATGACGTGCATCGAAAGGGCGCTCCGAATCCGGAGACTTGTTTCGGCCAATCGTGATATCCACGAAGGGCGCTCCGAATCCGGAGGCTTATTCGCCCCGATGGCGTGCATCGAAGGGCGCTCGAATCCGGAGACTTGTTTCGCCAATCGTGATATCCACGGCGGCGCCGAATCCGGAGGCTTATTCGCCCCGGATGGCGTGCATCGAAGGGCGCTCGAATCCGGAGACTTATTTTGGCCAATCGTGATATCCACGAAGGGCGCTCCGAATCCGGAGGCTTATTCGGCCCCAGATGACGTGCATCGAAAGGGCGCTCCGAATCCGGAGACTTGTTTCGGCCAATCGTGATATCCACGAAGGGCGCTCCGAATCCGGAGGCTTATTCGGCCCCAGATGACGTGCATCGAAAGGGCGCTCCGAATCCGGAGACTTGTTTCGGCCAATCGTGATATCCACGAAGGGCGCTCCGAATCCGGAGGCTTATTCGGCCCCAGATGACGTGCATCGAAAGGGCGCTCCGAATCCGGAGACTTGTTTCGGCCAATCGTGATATCCACGAAGGGCGCTCCGAATCCGGAGGATTATTCGGCCCCAGATGACGTGCATCGAAAGGGCGCTCCGAATCCGGAGACTTATTTTGGCCAATCGTGATACCCACGAAGGGCGCTCCGAATCCGGAGGCTTATTCGGCCCAAGATGACGTGCATCGAAAGGGCGCTCCGAATCCGGAGACTTATTTTGGCCAATCGTGATATCCACGGCGCGCCCAATCCGGAGGCTTATTGGCCCAAAGATGCGGTGCATCGAAAGGGCGCTCCGAATCCGGAGACTTGTTTGGGCCAATCGTGATATCCACGAAGGGCGCTCCGAATCCGGAGGCTTATTCGGCCCCAGATGACGTGCATCGAAAGGGCGCTCCGAATCCGGAGACTTGTTTCGGCCAATCGTGATATCCACGAAGGGCGCTCCGAATCCGGAGGCTTATTCGGCCCCAGATGACGTGCATCGAAAGGGCGCTCCGAATCCGGAGACTTATTTTGGCCAATCGTGATATCCACGAAGGGCGCTCCGAATCCGGAGGCTTATTCGGCCCAAGATGACGTGCATCGAAAGGGCGCTCCGAATCCGGAGACTTGTTTGGGCCAATCGTGATATCCACGAAGGGCGCTCCGAATCCGGAGGCTTATTCGGCCCCAGATGACGTGCATCGAAAGGGCGCTCCGAATCCGGAGACTTGTTTCGGCCAATCGTGATATCCACGAAGGGCGCTCCGAATCCGGAGGCTTATTCGGCCCCAGATGACGTGCATCGAAAGGGCGCTCCGAATCCGGAGACTTATTTTGGCCAATCGTGATACCCACGAAGGGCGCTCCGAATCCGGAGGCTTATTCGGCCCAAGATGACGTGCATCGAAAGGGCGCTCCGAATCCGGAGACTTATTTTGGCCAATCGTGATATCCACGAAGGGCGCTCCGAATCCGGAGGCTTATTCGGCCCAAGATGACGTGCATCGAAAGGGCGCTCCGAATCCGGAGACTTGTTTGGGCCAATCGTGATATCCACGGCGGGCCCCGAATCCGGAGGCTTATTCGGCCCCAGATGACGTGCATCGAAAGGGCGCTCCGAATCCGGAGACTTGTTTCGGCCAATCGTGATATCCACGAAGGGCGCTCCGAATCCGGAGGCTTATTCGGCCCCAGATGACGTGCATCGAAAGGGCGCTCCGAATCCGGAGACTTATTTTGGCCAATCGTGATACCCACGAAGGGCGCTCCGAATCCGGAGGCTTATTCGGCCCAAGATGACGTGCATCGAAAGGGCGCTCCGAATCCGGAGACTTGTTTCGGCCAATCGTGATATCCACGAAGGGCGCTCCGAATCCGGAGGCTTATTCGGCCCCAGATGACGTGCATCGAAGGGCGCTCGAATCCGGAGACTTGTTTCGCCAATCGTGATATCCACGGCGGGCGCCCGAATCCGGAGGCTTATTCGCCCCGGATGACGTGCATCGAAGGGCGCTCGAATCCGGAGACTTGTTTCGCCAATCGTGATATCCACGGCGGGCGCCCGAATCCGGAGGCTTATTCGCCCAAGATGACGTGCATCGAAGGGCGCTCGAATCCGGAGACTTGTTTCGCCAATCGTGATATCCACGGCGCGCCCAATCCGGAGGCTTATTCGCCCCGATGACGCATCGAAGGGCGCTCCGAATCCGGAGACTTGTTTGGGCCAATCGTGATATCCACGAAGGGCGCTCCGAATCCGGAGGCTTATTCGGCCCCAGATGACGTGCATCGAAAGGGCGCTCCGAATCCGGAGACTTGTTTCGGCCAATCGTGATATCCACGAAGGGCGCTCCGAATCCGGAGGCTTATTCGGCCCAAGATGACGTGCATCGAAAGGGCGCTCCGAATCCGGAGACTTATTTTGGCCAATCGTGATATCCACGAAGGGCGCTCCGAATCCGGAGGCTTATTCGGCCCAAGATGACGTGCATCGAAAGGGCGCTCCGAATCCGGAGACTTATTTTGGCCAATTGTGATATCCACGAAGGGCGCTCCGAATCCGGAGACTTATTTTGGCCAATCGTGATATCCACGAAGGGCGCTCCGAATCCGGAGGCTTATTCGGCCCAAGATGACGTGCATCGAAAGGGCGCTCCGAATCCGGAGACTTATTTTGGCCAATCGTGATATCCACGAAGGGCGCTCCGAATCCGGAGGCTTATTCGGCCCCAGATGACGTGCATCGAAAGGGCGCTCCGAATCCGGAGACTTGTTTTGGCCAATCGTGATATCCACGAAGGGCGCTCCGAATCCGGAGGCTTATTCGGCCCCAGTTGGGTTGAAGGTCAGGCAAACAAAAATCCGGTTTCATTAAAATGAAGTTCCAGTACAAGCATCAGGTCCCATAAGTTGGGTCTGTAGATGAATTTGCATAAAATCTACATTCGTGTGGATTGCTGCGAGCCACGGATCTCCTCAATGCCGCGGTCTGTTGGGAAGCGCATAAGCTGATGGTAGGTGCTTGGGACGGCCTTCATGACGTGCAACCAGGGGCGGCCTATGATGGCATTATACTGCGATGGAAGCTTTACAACCAAGAATTCTGTGTCGACTGTTTTTGAGCCCGCCCGAACCGGCAGCACGACCTTCCCCAGCGGATACTCTGGGTTCGCGTTGAAGCCGGACGGTGGATGGGAGGATGGTGACAGATCCGACTTCGTTAAGGCGAAGTTCTACAAAAGCTTTGTAGTCTGACGATTTCAGCTCCCTCGGTCTATGAGGATGCGTTCAACGCCAATTGACGACGCCAGAACGTGACGACCAAAGGGTCGACGTGGTCGGCCTTCATTCCGAGGAGGTCGAGTCGTCGAACCCAATCTTCGGCTTCACCGGGCCGGGTTTGCTTGTTATGTTTTTGGGGAGATGGTGCGATTGGATCGTGTGGACGATCGGTGGTCGCAGATCCGTAGATCATATGGATCACGCCAAGCGGAGGTGAATCTGTCTCGGGGCCAATGCTTTAATCGGCGCTCCTTGCTAACATATTGTCAGAAATACCATCCTGCACCAATTCTTCCAGATGATCCTTCAGTGCATAACAATTCTCGGTTTCGTGGCCGTGATCTTTGTGGTATTCGCATCGTCTGTCCCGCCTCCGTGTGTCGGGAGGCCCTATCATCTTTGACGGCCACTTGAAAAATGGGAGGTGCTGGACCTTTGTCATTATTGCCGCGATCGGTTCATAGCTCGTATATTTCTTGTCGTTTCGCCTTGGCGTCTTTGTCGACTTATCGCTCGTTTGCTCGGTAGGGGCATTGATCGTTTGTTCGGGAATCACGCCTTTTGTCTCGCTTGGTTCGCTGTCGTGGTTCGTGGCTTGGTGGCACGGAGTTTATTGGTCGAGCGGTTTGGGGTTCCGCTTTACGAGCTTTGTCCCCTTTGTTCTCGTGGCATCATCTTCGACTTTACAATATTCTTCGACTTTCTTCATCAAGGCCCAGATCGCTTTTGGGGGCCTCTGGTCAAGGAGTTCGCGCAGAGCAATCGCTGTCGGTGTAAGCCCATTTTGAAGGCGGTTATGGCCATGGAGTCGTTAAAGCGTCGTCGACTGTTGAAGCACTCCCAATATCGAGTGAATACGCTCTGGCGTCTCCCGATCGATCTGCATTGCCCAGGAGTCGGCCTGTTGGTTGTACCTCGTTGGTGATGAACCTGGCCCTGAAAGACTTTTGCAGTTGGTGGAAGTTCCTGATCGACCCTGGCTCCAACTTGTAATACCACCTGACGGCTAGCGGTCCTAGGCTACTGGGGAATATTCGGCACATGAGGGCCTCGTTGTCTGCATGTAACGTCATGGCCTGTTTGTAGTGACGGATATGATCAGTGGGGTCTGATTTTCCGTCGTAAAGAGTGAACGATGGAGCTTTGAATTTCTTGGGCAAGGACGCCCTTGTGATTCTCCGAACGAAAGGGTCGTGACGGTCCTCCTCGTTCGAGCTGCTTCTTCTTCGCTTGTTCCTTGGTCGCGGATCTTTGTCGGAGGAGCTGGAGGTTTCGGATCGTCCCCTCGCGTCGAGCTCCGTGGATAATGAGTTGGAGTCGCTGTTGGTAACCTTTGGTCGGGCCCGTGGCCTCTGTCGCCTGCCCTGAAATGGCTCCGTTTACGCGCATGGCTTCCTTAGATTTTGCTACCTCCAGGCCAAGTCTTGACGAGTCGTTCGTTCTCGCCGATCATGTTCTCGAGCCTTTGTTCGTTCTGCTTTGCCTGTTCGATGACAGCCTGCATTGTTTCTTGTGCTGAAGTCGTTGGCGAGTCGAAGCGCAAGGTGCGTCGTGCCGCAATGGTTTCTTTTCCGAGCATGTTCGCTGGGGTGAGGTCGTCTCCCTGCGCGATCGCGTCGGTGGCTATCGGAGGATCTTCGGTCACGCCTTCCATGGATGTATTTGAGTATTCCCACAGACGGCGCCAATTGTGGTGGATGTGGTTTGGAAATACTCTTCAAATCCTGGTAGACGCCAATGATCCTCTGCTAGTCACCTGCAAAAATACAAACTCCGGTCGGGGGTGCCGGAATTAGCACTCCGACGGACAAGTCAGTTCTCCTCCAGAAAGCTTGCTTACTAAGTTTTTAGAAGTGTTTTCTTACCTCCCTTTTCTGATCCACTATCATTGTATTTATACTCGTCTCTTCTGATCCTCGGGACCCGGGTCTACTTTTTTCAATCATTACCTTTCCTTACACTCGGCTGCAGGGGCTTTATCCTATTCGGCCTAGTCATCGTATTAGGCCGATCTCCCCTTCGAGATTTTTACCCGCTTGGCGCCGAGTGGCCGAGATATTACTCCTCTACCTTTACTGACTATTCGGCTACCACATTCACATTTACATACGTATGGTTTAAGGGTAAATTTTTTGATAAATGACTTAAATGATAAATCAAACCATCCATAACCTAAAATTTTTTACCCTTACATACGTATGGTTTAAATAATTTATAAAAATTATTGCCATACGTATGTAAAAATCGATTATAAAAATTACAAAAATTGATTATAAATTATTTAAAATTTATTATAAAAAATTATTTATAAATTGCAATTTTTGATAATAATTTTAAAATAATTTTTAAATAATAATTTTGATAATAATTTTGATAATAAAAATTTTGATAATTTTTAAATAATTTTGATAATTTTGATAATAGAAATCGATTATTTAAAAATTATTATAAAAAATTATTTATAAATTGCAATTTTTGATAATAATTTTTAAATAATAATTTTGATAATAATTTAAATAATAATTTTGATAATAATTTTTAAATAATAATTTTGATAATAATTTTAAATAATTGCAATTTGTAAATAATTTTTGATACTAATTTTTAAATAATTTATAATTAATTTTTGCAATTTTTATAATCGATTTTTACATACGTATGGCAATAATTTTTATAAATTTTTATAAAATGTAAAGATGGGTTTACTGTAAAAAATTTTAAATAAAAAATGTAAAGATTTAAATAACACATACGTATTATAAATTATTATAAAAAAATTTATAATACATACGTATTATAAATTATTTTTGATTATGAAAATTGCAAAAATTATTTTTAATTATAAAAATTTTTACCCTTACATGCGTATTATAAATCAAACCATTCATAACTTAAAAATGATTTATATTTATGAAAATTATAAAAATTATATAATTAATTATTATATATATAAATTATATTATTTCAATGTTTGAGTGTTGTGGGTGTGTGTGGGTTTGTGTGTGTCAGAGTGTGGGTTGATTTTGGTGTCAACAGTAGAAACGTGAATTGATATCGCGTTTTCTTAAAAAAAAAAAAAAAAAAAAAAAAAAAAAATTTAAATGCACAGTGAAAGTGCAATTTTACATAGCGTTTTTTTCAGAAAATTTTTTTATGTTAAAAGCGCGATTTGAAACAGTATTTTTTTAATTAAAATCGCGATTTCGAATAGCGCTTTTACTATTCATTAAATTTTGGGCTACAAACAGTGAAAGCGCAATTTGTAATAGCGCTTTAGCCTAGTTTGAGAAATTCGTCCAAACTAGGCCTAGTTTGGGAAAAGCCCCCAAACCTTTTGGTCGTGGAATGTGACAATTGGCGACCACACTTTTTAGTCAATGACTGTGACAATTGGCGACCAAACCTTTTGGTTGTGAAATGGGATGGTGACCAAATGTTTTGGTTGTAGAATGTGACAATTGGCGACCCAACATGTTTGGTGGAGAAAATATGGCTTTTTGCGACTAAATTATTTTAGCTACCAAATGGATTAGTCGCAGTAATTATATATTTAGCGACAAAAAATTTAGTCGGCAAATAGAACTTTTTCCCGACTAAAAATATTTTAGTCGCTAATTACTTTTCCCGAACCTCAATTGGCGATCAAAGTGGCGACCAAAAAATTAATCGCGGATAATTTTTGCGGACTAAAAATGAACTTTTGCTGACCAAATTTTTAGTTGGCAACAGTGCTATTTCTTATAGCGAATAATGAAAGTTTGGTATGTTTGATTCTGTTTTTTTTTTTTTTTTAACAATTTTTTAGATTTTTTTTTTGAAAAAATAAAAATTAGTTTGACGAAAATAAACATAAAAAATAGAGTTTTAAAATTTAAAAAATTATTTTTGCCCCCCAAAAGATGAAACTATATAAAAATGATAAACATTTGGATAAATTACACTTACCTCCCCAGAGGTTTATCATAATTACAGATGTATCTCTTGTGGTTTCAACAATTACACTGACCTCCCTTACTTTCCAAAATAATACCAAGATTCCCCTTTCTTGTTAAAAGGTACCAAACGACGTTAACTTACATGTTAAATTTCCATAGTACCCGTCAACCACATTGTGAAAAGACGAAAATCTTAACCTACACATTTTTTTCTATTTATTTTTTTTAATTAGTTTTTCTTCTAAACGTAGAAGCCACAATTTCGTTAATTTTGATTGACCATTAATTAAATGACACAACTTTGATTGTTCATCATTATTTTTTGGTTTTTAAATTATTTTATTTACACACAATTTATGAATTTTGTGCATTATTTATAAAGAATATATATATATATATATAATAATTATCATTGTACATAAGTTGTTTCACAAGTTCCATTTCAATGATTAAAATCATTCCTTTTATGAAGTTTTATTTAATAAATGTAACATTTTCAGTTTATTGTGTTTGTTTAAAAAATAATAAACAAATAAAATTTGACAGGAACAAGTATGTTTTTTGAAAATAGACTATGGTAATCCCTACAGGTATGAATATGACAAGTTGATAACGGTCAAGTTCATATTTCAACTTGAGAGAAACCCAACCTAAATATTTATTTAATTATTTGATTTTAAATTTTTTAAATTTATTTTTTACATTGCGTAATATATTGATAAATGTTTCACAACAATTTTATATTATATGTTTGATTCACTCGACTGAAATAGAATAAAATGATCATTCTATCATAATGTTTATTTTCATATTTGATCACTACAAAAATAGAAATTGTATTTTAAATAAAATCATCATTAACCTTTGAAAATAAAATTATTTGAAAGCATATTTTTTATTTTGTTTTTGAGAATTTACATGAGTTGGGAATTAAAATGTTATCATTTGACTTTTGCCTTTTTAAGATTTTAAGAATACAATAATTTATTTTTTATTCACTACAAGTAATGAATAAAGTGAACAAAGAACCATTCAAACTGTACCGTTTAATTTGTAAACCCTACTATGCATAAGGTGCAGCAGTGACCCCAAACCTCAAATCTCTTCAATATGTGTTGTGTGAGTATGATAACGTTAAAATTTGTAGAAAAAATAATTCAATAAGTATGTTGTATTTGCAAATGAAGAAATTTTGACGGTTTTGTTTAGGTAGTTTTTAATTAATTTTGAGGGTTTTGAAATTTTTAGGGTTTTTCTATATTTTTAATCAAATATTGTTATTTATTGGATTGCTAAATATCATTACTTGCTAGATTTGGAATGTAGGGATTTTGGCTGGATTTTGTTGCATTATTTATTTAGGGTTTATTATGTATTTTAATATTACAAAAATATATACAAAAATTTTATTGGAATTTTTTATGGTGATCTTAATGAAATTTTACTGGTATTTTTTACATGAACTTATTATCAATCATGGTGATTTTTCACTGAAATTTATTGAATTTTTCATTCATTTAGTGTTTTATTGGATGTTGTGCAATGTTACAATAGATATGCATGAAATTAAATATTATTTTATTACTGTTATAACCATGGCTTCATTCCTTTACTTTGATTTAGCCATCAACTACAAAGAGAAAAGTGGGCAGAGCGATAGTTTGGAGGGAAATAAGTAAAGTCTATTGAAAATTTGCAGAGAAATGATTATAGGAGTGGGGAGTTATGTTATAAGGAATGTGAAGGGTATTTTGGCCATTGAGGTGCCTATTTTTTATGATGTCATTATATTTGATTACTTTTGTAACGTCCTTCTAACAGAAGGGAGGATCATTGTATTGTTTTGTAAAACAAAATGAGGTCAATGTAATTATTGAAACGACAGTAGAGATACTTGTAATTATGATAAAACTCAGGGGAGGTAAGTGTAATTTATCCTAAATATTTTTATTTTTTATCAAATTAATTTTTTGTATTAACTTTTTTTTTAAAAATAAATTCTAAAAATTAAACCGAACATAACTTTGCGAATTCAGGTGTAACGCCGACAACCCTCTATTTGTGTAATGACAAATAAAAATATAAAATAATAAAAACTTGATACCCATCTACATTAGTGATGTAGAAAAGGCTGAGTGAGATTTGTAGAAATTAATTGAATAATGATGATAATTTGAAATTTGATCGTACTAAAATGATAAATTACCATCCTATTGGATGTTCATAACAAGTTAAAAAATAAATTTGATAATCAAATTGATTATATTTTAGATATCGATAATTATTTGATTATAACATATGTTTTGTTAATAATTTATTTTTTAAATCATATTTACTATTGACAAAAATATGATCTGATCAAGTGACTATTGATATCCGATCAATGCGCTTTTTTTTACAGAGATAAAGTACTTAACGAGATCTAAACATTAAACAGTTCGAATTATTGAAATAGGACCCGTGATGGTTTCCACGAGCCTAGTAGTACGCTTTAATTTGATTTCGAACTAGAGAGAGCCTGATCTATATTTTTAAATCAAAATTAAAAAGGCTTGTTTGGAATTATGTAAATAAGTGCACTTTTTTTTTCTTTGCAAAAAGATGTGCAGAAAAATAGAGAAATGATGCGATCCAAATAAGTGTATTTATTTAGGAGATGCCGAACAAACTCTTAAATTTGAAATAGGGTAAATTACAAATATATACCCTGAGATTTGATTAAATTAAAGATTGCGATTTTGGAAATTATATCATGTCTCTTTAAGTTTCTAAATAATCACATAACAAATGACTAATTTTATTAATAAATCATTAATGCAATTAACACTTTTTAATAATGTCATAATTGTATTTTAATTAATGATTTAAATAATTTTATTGTTGTATAGAAGTGTACCTAAAAATCTTATTTTTTCACTAATTCTATTAAATAAATTTTTTTTTGAGAATGAAGTATATGCAACTTTCAAAATCGCAAGAGATAATTAAAAAAAAAAATAAAAATTGCTAGGAACCCATCTTATGAACCTATAACTTACCCTTAAATGTGTTTGTATTGTAAAAATTAAATTAATGAATTATAAAATCCATGAGTAAAATAAATTTAAATTATGAATTTTTTTTTCTAGATAAATTCTGAGTTAATAATGATAGATTTTTAGTATTGTTGATATTAAAATATATTCTCTCCATCCCAAAATATTAGTTATTTATTTCATTTTTTATTCTCCCAAAATATTAGTTTATTTTTAAAAAATTAAGGATTAAAATAATATAAATTTTATATTTTGCCATTTTTTAAAATATATTAACAATACAAAGGTTGTTTGTTTTTAGAGGTAGAATGAAGAAAGATTGTTAGTGAAGTGATTGTTAGTGAATGGACTACTAGTGAGGGGATTAAGAAAAAAATGTATTTGTTTGATAACCAGTAGACTAGTAATAGTTCATGTTTGTTTGAGAGATATGAGTGAGATTAACCATATAAAATTTCACAAATACCCTTTGCATTATTATCAAAATTAGGAACCAACTAAAGAATAAATAAATTTTTACTCAATGTTATTCTTCTTTTTCTTCTTTAATTTTTTATAATTTTTTTTATATAAATATTAAAGAATTCAACTATCAAAATTTTTATACTCAATGTTATTTTTTTATTTTTTTTAATATTAATGAATCCAACTATCAATAATTTTTTACTCAATTTTTTTTTTCTCTCTCTCTCTCCTTTTTTTGTTTTTGCAAATATTAAAGAATTCAACTATGAATAAAATTTTACTCAATTATTTGTGTTTAATATTACATGAGCTATATTATGAGTCTCATTCCAAGTATTATAACAAATTTAGCAATAAAAGGGTAAAATAGTCAATTAACCCATTGTCCCAAGGGATTCATTTTTGAATACTACCTCCCCGAGGCCATTACTAATCCCATTATCCAAGGCCTTTCATAATCCTAAGGCCCCGTTTGTTTTAAGTTATAGGGAGGGGATTGGGATTCATAGTGAGGTAGAACTCACTAATATCATGTTTGTTTTGAAAGATGGAGAGGGAATTTATAATCCCCTCGGGGAGGGGATTAGGATGGGCCTGTAGGACTTGGTATTAGAAAAATAGTCCGGCAGACTAGAAATTTTTTATTTTTATTTATTTTTTATTTTATTTTTTATATGTCGGGTATTTTTTTTAACATTAATTTTTACTTTTTTGTATTTTTTGTTAAGTAAAAATCATTATTTTATTTGTTTTATTTTTTTCTGAAATTTTTTTATTTTATTTTAATCTTTTAAATTTTTTTTACATGTTGGGTATTTTTATTAAAACATTAATGTTTAATTTTTTTTGTATTTTTTTATATTTATTTTATATAAAAATAATTTGACAATCCCTACACTAACAACTATCATCAAAACAAATACAATTTTACTTAATCCCTTCACTAACAATTCCCTCACTATTAATTTCCTCACTATCAATCTCCTCCGTTCTATCTCTGAAAACAAACAGAGGCCTAAGGAATTATGAATTTTGAAGTCCATTTTGAAAACAAACATGATTATTGTTATCTCCTCACTATTATTATAATCCTCTCCTTACTATTAGTCCAACTTGACACCTATTTCTTAAAACAAATATGTTCAAAAAGTACAATTATAACAATTGATATTTTCAAAATAATATAATATCAAACAGTAATTTTAAAATTTAATATTTTAAAGTATAATAATTATACTATAAATTTTTTTTTTCTCAAAAGAAATTATTATTTTAAAATGGAGGGAGTAATGACACTGACAAGCATTAACTCAAATGACACGTGTATATGTTTCCTTAACGGTGGCTTTTACAAATAAATTCGCAATTGTCACATTATTTAGTGAGTTTGGTTTCAATTTTTTTAAAAATTGAGTTTTTATTTTTTATTTTTTGTGTATTTTTTTTAAATTTTTAGTAAATATTTTTAAAATTTAAAATAATTTTTTATTTTTTGAGATATATCTTACTTAGATATATTTAAATAGTAAAATATTTGTGAAAAAATATTTTTTTAAATTAATATATACACAAAAATACAAAAAATATACTAAATTTTTATTTAAATTATTTTTTAAATATTTTTGGTATTTAGCGAATTGTTTTTAATTTTTTTTCATAAATATTATACTTTTTAAGTGTAATATTATATTTTTTTAAAAACAAAAAAATATGAAAAATATAAATATAAATTTTTCTGAAAAATATTTTTTAAAAATTAAAACAAAACAAGCTGATTAGTAACTGAAATTTGAGTTTATACAAATTATTTGAATTCTGATTTGTCAATCGTTTGGCTAATTATTTGGGAACAAAGTGACAGCCGATAAAAATAACAATTGTAGTAAGGTCAAGTTTGGAAAGTCTTAAAAAAGTCAAAAAGTTACTCAAAAAGTTAAAAAGTTATTACTATTTACCAAAAATCAATAATTACGACTGTACAATTTTCAATTCTAATTTTTCCTTACAAACCAATTTTTACAATTTTTTATTACATATTTTTTCATAAAAAGTCAAAAAATTAATCCAAACATTCATATTTTTAACCTAAATTTTTTAGTCTAAAAAAACAAAAAATACACTTATTTAAGATACCCCAAATAACTCCTAAATAAATATTACATCGATCGTCCGACTGGTCGCCCGTGGACAAATTTACGATTCGCACAAACTCAAATTCGAATATTTTTGTTCTGACGAGGCTATTTTCGTCCTACCAAACACATTCTCTCTCTCTCTCTCTCTCGTCAGTCCTTTGTTCTGATCAACATGAACTACGATCAGAGGCTCATCGCGGCGGCGAAGTTCGTCTTCGCCGCAGACTCACGCGCCGGCCACTCTCCGGTCAATCCCGCCGACTTTGGCGTCACGGCCACGCTTAAACCTCACCAAATCGAAGGACTTTCATGGCTGATACAAAGATATCAGATAGGCGTCAATGTCATTCTCGGTACGGTTTCTGTCATTTTCTCTTTCTTTCATTCTGTTTGGCTTGCGAGAAAAAAAGGATAATTGAAACTGTGCATCCTTTTTTTTTTGAGGTTTGAACCATTTTAGTTTGACTCAAATTTTTTGTTGATCGTTATTATTTTAATTTGAACAATTTGGTTATTTCGATGAAGTTGGAGGTTAAAATCAATGATTTTGGTACACGCACCAAAATTGAAATTAGATTTAAAAGTATATGACTAGATCGTTCAAATTGAAATTAGACTTTAAAGTATATGACTAAATTGTTCAAATTGAAATAATAGAACTAAATGTCCAATTTGGGTCGAACTACAATTTGGTTCTTTTGGTAAAGTTTGAGTTTAAAATTAAGGATTTTGGTACAAGTGCCAAATTGAAATTCATTTCGTTGATTGTATTGCTTCATTGTTGTTGCAGGAGATGAGGTACGGTTTATATAAAATATGTGAATTCAGAATGGATTGAACTCACCCAGTTAAGAAGTTTGTCAGTTTGCTTTCTTTCACTTATTTTCTCTGATGATAGTTTGTTTGTATTAGTTTAATTTATTGCTGGTAGCCATTGACCAATTTGAATGTATGCCGTAAATTTTGCAGGTGAGATGTATTCTTGTTCATTACTATTGTTCAATATGCAAGTATCAATGAGGAGATATGTTCCAACACTGAGTTGGGTTGAAGTGAAATTTGATGCCCAAGAGATAACTAGATGTGACTATTTTTGATATTTTTCTAGTGTGAATATTTTTGGTATTTTGTATCAATTATCAATAAGAAAGGAGACATTGAGGGGAATGTGATCCATGGACTTAGTGCAAGATGGATGGAATTGAAGTGTGTCAAGGGTGTTGTGTGATTATAGTATTTTTGCTAAGTTAAATAGGGAAAATCTTATATGACTATTATGAGGGCTTATATTGCGTGGTATAGGATGTTGGACTACTAAGAAATGTGTTAATTTTTTTTTTCTTTGAGAAATAAGGAGCAAATATTATTGGAAAAAGCATCAAGACGATGCAAAGAACCCAATAACTACAATCAATGAAGAAATAAAGTGTTATCCTAGTAATGACAACCCAAGAGGGGGGTGAATTGGGTTTTTCAAAATATTTAAGCAATATTGAAAACTAATGCAGTTTGAGCCAACTCAGAAATAAAACAGAAATATAAAACTTAAACAATCAAACAATAACTGATGAATAAGCAATGCAAACAATCACAGAAAAAAATAAGCAAAGATAAGAGAAGGAGAAGAGATATCAACACCACAATTTACAGTGGTTCGGCTTAATTCAAGCCTACATTCACTCCCCAAGTATCCTCCTTGGGAATTTCTCCACGATCTTCAAATAGCAATACATTAAGTGAACCGTTACATTAAGTGATCTATCAAGTCGACTAGTTTTGAATCCGGTGCCTAGTCATTCCTAACCCAAGTAATTTTATCCCAAAAACCACTTACAAAAAGATCACGACTAGTTTTAAATTTGGTGCCTAGTCACACCTATCCCTAGTGATTTTATCTCAAAAACCACTCACAAAAAGATCACTCTCACAAGAGTAAGAAGAACGGGATGCAAACCCTTTTACAATAAAAGTTCAACTCTCAACAAAATCTCACTCAAAAATGTATATCCCAATAAAGAACAGTGGAGAGCTTTCTATTGCTTCTCCTGCGTTTTTGTTGTGTACTTCAATTGAGGCTAGAGTGCTCCTTTTATAGCTTCAAAAATATGACTGTTGGAGCTTAAGAAATATAACTGTTAAAGTTGACTCTTCCTTTGAATAAGGAATTCTCAAATCAATTCCTTTTGCTGTATCTTCTACATTGAACCTTTCCATGTGAGAGCAATTTGAATTTTGAATTTCTATATTCTTCAATTAATCCCATAGTCCATGCTTACCTTCATCATGATGTCTTCAACTTAAAATAGCAAACCAGAGGAATCTTCAAATTCAAATTTTGTCTCTAATCTTCCTTTCTTGAATATAGCACATTGCAATTTGTCTTAAAAAAGTTTTGAACAAATCCCTTTGATTTTGCAATCTTTCCTTGTAGAACAAATCTTCCTTGTATATCAAATCCAATCAAAATCTTCATTTCAAATCCTTTAATTTATTTTGAATTCAAACTCTTCATGCTTGATTTATGTTTGAACAATTTGCTCTGCAGAATACATTGAGCTGACTCTTGGTGTTGAGCTGACTCTGAAAATTCTGGGAATTTCCTTTACAATCCAGTAAGCTCTGAGCTGGCTCATTCTAGATTTGAGTTGACACCTTCATTTTTTATTCGATTCTATTCAGTGCAATATACTTTGAGCTTGGTCCTCTTTCTTCATGAGCTGACTCGAATCAAGAATATTGTTCCAATCAATTCTACAAATCAGACAGACTTTGATCAGCTTTAAATTTAACAATAACTTATTATAAGCATAGTCACTTAGGCTTTGTCATCATCAAAAACAATATATGTACTTCTTTGAAAACCTTAGGGCTAACATAAAGACTCAATGAAATGTGTTAAATTGACGTTGAGATGGATGAATGGTGTTATAATAAAATATAAAATAGGAGAGTTAGAAGCAATATCAATTGAAAACAAAAATGAGGGAAAACTATTTGAAATGGTACAACTTTGTGCAACATAGACCAACTAGCGCGCATAAAAGAGCAGTGATTTTGATCAATTTTGAGGGTTCCAAAAGAAAAAGAAAAAGGCTAGGAACAAAATGGTTTATGGTGGTAAGCAAGAACATGATTGTCTTAGACTTTGTTGAGGACATGGCTTTTAATAGAATTATTAATTAATTTATCAAAAAAAAAAAAGAAAAAAGAATTATTAATTAAAATGGATCCATGTAGCTTACACCAAGTAATTAGGACTATTTCTTGTTGAGTTGAGTTGATCACACCTTGCTTTCGTGTAATCCTAGTTGAGTTGCAAGTTTATTCTCCTTGAACTTCGTTATATTTATTCCATTTGCATTAAGGTTGACCCTTATTCTCATTTTAAAAACCCTAAATTGAATGTTGTGCAAGAATATTGTATACTCTTGCATTGACCTAAAGCATAGAAGTTTATTGTTATTAGCACTGTAGAGTATGCCAGTTGGTTATATGAGCAAACTGGCAGAAAATGTTTCCTCAACTTAATGCACCTTTAACTTTTGTTTTATAATGGAGGATTTGAAAGATCTGTGTGCTGGTCTATGCAAAACAGTGGATTTTCATGTTATATATCTCTGTCAGGTCAATACGCATGATTCACTTGTGTTTTATTCTCTACAAGCCTACTAATTTAAGCAAAGGAGAGGTGAAGTCTCTCCTTAATGCAGCTGCAATACAGTGATGATAATAAATGTCTCTTTTCAATTGATTATGCTTTGGATTTAAATTGTTTATTGGCAGATGGGACTGGGGAAAACTTTGCAAGCTATTTCTTTCTTGAGCTATTTGAAAGTTTGTCAGATGTCACCTGGGCCATTTTGTGAGTAAGAATTTCTTTTTAATCATTCTGATAGGCTTGGGAATCTTTATCTCTTCTATGGTTTTTGGTTTATCTAAACATTTTGGCTTTCACTTTTCTGGTCATTTTATGTCCTTAGTATGTTGTTCTATATGCAGTGGTTTTATGTCCTCTCAGTGTGACTGATGGTTGGGTATCAGAAGTGGCCAATTTCGCTCCAAGTTTAAGAGTCCTTCGCTATGTTGGAGAGAAGGATCATCGACGCTATCTACGCAGGAAAATGTATGAGCATGTAAAAGAGCAGTCTTCACAGTCTGATGTAAGTTTTGAATCCTGCTGCTGCATTTTATTAAAGAATGGAGTATGGGTTTTTTATGGAGTTTACGGCTCTTAGGTTTGTGTGAAAAATGTCATTGCATCAAATCCTTCATGATTTACCTTGGGGTTGTTCACAATCTATGTTTTCTTTGAAAATCCCTTTACAGGTACTGTCGTTTCCTTTTGATGTGCTATTGACTACGTACGACATAGCATTGATGGATCAGGATTTTCTTTCTCAAATACCATGGCATTATGCAATTATTGATGAAGCTCAAAGACTTAAAAACCCTTCCAGTGTATGTTCATTTTCCCTCCAATCCATCCATCAACTTTTATTTTTGTGGTGGCAACTTGTTAGCTGATTATGAGTTAGCGTCTCATGTTTTGCAGTATAGTGATTATTGTGAATATCAAAGTATACTACATAAATGATTGTCTCATTTTTGTATATGTTGGTTATCTATAATAAGTTGGAATACATTGGCTTTTAAGAAATCAAAGTAAGAATGGCAGAATGAACATGCATGAATAGTAATCTTTGTAATTTTTTCCCTTGTAGACATATGTTTCAGATACATCGATTCAACTCCTAAGCAACTAGTTTCCTTTCAAGTTTTTGAGCAATTTTAGACTACTACAATCCTTGGAAGTGCTTTATTGAGAAAAATCAGATAAATTTGAATGTTAAATATTATGCTTAAGCCAACTTATCAAAAAATAAACAAATTTGTGCTTAAGCTAAATTAGTTTTCTTTTTTGCTCTCATTTTAGTTTCCTAACTACCAAAACCTTAACAGGTATTGTATAATGTACTCAGAGAGCGCTTTGTCATGCCAAGACTGTTATTGATGACTGGCACTCCTATTCAGAACAACCTCACTGAACTTTGGGCTTTAATGCATTTTTGTATGCCTTCAATCTTTGGGACGCTGGAGCAGTTCCTTTCTACATTTAAGAAAGCTGGAGATCCTTTATCAGGTCATTCTTGTCTTTAAATGAATCAATAATCTGAGACAGTCTTTCCTTTTGAGATATGCTCATAACCCTGCCGCAACCCTTAACTGGCTGGAGGCCTACTATCCACTTTCGAAGCCTAGGGGGAAGCCCATGGCTCCATTGTGTAGACCGAAGTCTTCTTGAATCAATAAATGTAATTGGTAGATTATTATCATTATTATTATTTAGCTAGGATTCAAATAAATATTTTCTTAGGATATTTGATGGTGTTACCAAATAATATTAGGATTTAGTTCCCACTTTGATTGGGATTATCAGTGTATAAATATTGTATTTTGCTTTGTATAATGCAGATTTGGATTAATAATATTGTGAGTGTTTTAGGGCTGTGGCCTCTTGAGTGTTTCTCTCTCTCTTTCCCCACTATGTTCTGCGCCACCTAGATTTGGAGTTCTCTGATATTATCCTTCATGCCTGTGTCTTTCCGTACTTCCTTCTTATCATAATTCAAATTGCCGAGGCATTTCACCTTATACATGATGGAAGCTTACATATATACTCTTCACACATTAAATCTATCAAATATTAATTACAATTGTATAGGCTTTCTTTTGTTTTGCTTTTGAGGCTAAGCACTTTGCTTTGTTTCTCCTATGTATATGGGTTGTTTCCCCTTTTTGTTCCTCTTCTTATGTATCCAAAAAAAAAAAGAAAAGAAAAACCCTACCATATATTAATAGCTGTTTTTTTTTTGGGTATGATTTTTGAGAGATTTTATATTAGCACACTTATTGTTCTTTATTCTCCTGTTCATTCTTTATCTTTAATTTTCTGTTGATGTTGATCTATCTTTGCTTACTGTGCATCAGTCATCGGTTCATTGCTTATTGTTGAATTGCAATACGAACTGTAGTTCTATTCTGTGCATGATGGTGTGAAAAATTGTATCCAATAACAGATTAAACTGGACTATCGTAGTATATGATTATTTACAGATTTTATTCATATAAAGCTTGTATTTTTGTAACTACTGCTTCATTGCTGAATATCATGGTAGTATTGACCAATGCAACTTTTTTCTTTACTTCTTTGCATTTGTTATCATGATTCATGAGTAAATAGCTCTAAACAATATGCTGTTTAGATTCTCTCATTAATTTTCTTTTTGATTGGTTGGAATAGGGGGAGTGTATATCTTACATAGCAAGCTCTCATGGAATATTGTGCCTACTGCATTCTGTTGCTGTGTTGATTTCTGACTTGGACAAAATTTACTGTGTGATACCCAAATTTAGATATCTTTTTTAGTATTGATGACTGGTTATTTTCATCTGGAAAATTCAAGTATACTTGCACCCAAAATATTCATGTTGACATCAAAATTGGAGTGTAGTAATTATGAGGATGTCAGTATTTGTTTCACATAATAGTGGTTTTGTTGATCAGAACCAATGGTTGCTGCAGAAACTTGAAAAGAACTATGGAAAGACATGTTTTAATTGTGGCCAAGAAAAGACTATTGATGGCACTGGCCCGGTAAAAAATTGTATCCTTGTGCAAGATAGTGGTACAAAACTATTGAGAGAAGCTGATATTGTTGAATATGTGGCATCAGAGAGATGGGAGCAATTTTGTAGATCACTTGGTAGGATTTTCAGTTAAGGGTCTGATTATGATTATTATGGTGGTACATATGCGGATGCTTCTTGGTCACCCATGCTTTCTCAAGTTCCATAAGAACTTTGTTCACTATTC
The DNA here is from genome assembly GCA_025200525.1 of Camellia lanceoleosa. NCBI lineage: Eukaryota > Viridiplantae > Streptophyta > Magnoliopsida > Ericales > Theaceae > Camellia > Camellia lanceoleosa. The sequence goes on from CM045760.1 coordinate 45,596,435, forward strand.
CCCCACTTAAACTTAATATCTTACTTCACACTGTCGTAAGAGGTAGGAGGTTGCCTCATATTTGTTGCAAAACTGCTTGGACTTTTAAATTGTTGAGATTTTTGTTTCCAGGTCTACTGCTAAATGGATTTAGATTGAAGCCTATAGTTGGTATTTACTGGCAAAGGAGAAAGCTGATTTTCTCAGCATCTACACACACGCAAACATATATAGATCTATGAAATTTTTTGGGTCCAGATTCTTTGACTCTTGTTGAAATCAATGTGCACATCATCTTATCAGTTTTTGGATTGTTTAATTGCCGACCTCTACTTTTACATTATTGGGTTAATTCCTGGTCTTGTTGACTTAGCATTCCTGTAATAATTTGAAATTCATCAAAGAAGAATGACCTTATATGTAATGAATCTTCGTTCTAACGCTTCAGAAGCTTTTTCTAAGCAGGTCATGATGCAGCAGAAGTGAAGGGACTATATAAAATCTTGAAATATATATTGGGAGCTTTTATGCTTCGAAGAACAAAATCTAAGCTTATTGACTCTGGAACTCTTGTGCTGCCACCTCTTACTGAGATCACAGTGTTAGTTCTTTAAGCTGGTTTCTTTTTGTCTTTTTATTTGCCCACGCATTCCAAGGACACAAGCACAGACACAACCTCTTACACATTTTCAAATTACTCACTTGACCTTGATTGTTGGCTTAAGATGTAACCGAGAGTATTTTGCATTAAAACATTGCATTGTAGCTCTTTTGCAAAACAACCTTTTTAAATTTATATAGCTGTTTGGATGGAGCAATGTTAAGATGCTTATAAAAATTTTGTTTATAGGATGGCACCCTTGGTGAACCTGCAAAAGAAGGTGTACATGTCAATATTGAGAAAGGAGCTTCCCAGACTTCTTGCATTCTCTTCTGGAGCTTCTAATCATCAATCCTTGCAGAATATTGTATGTTATTATTTTTCCAATCAAGTCGGGTCGGCTACATGCACTAAAAGCCTTCCTTTTTATCCTATGTTATCTATGCTCCCACTCTCCTAGATGTATTATTGCCTTATATTTGCACCCCCTGAAATTGATGAGCAGTAGGTCTCATTCCGGGGAGTGGATTTGGTTGTTTACTGTATTAGACAGCTAGTTGATCTAACTGCTTAAGCTACTAAGGAATTGATCCAACAGTAAATATTAAGCTCTCACACCCTCTCTCCTTGCGATGATTGTTTTTGGTAATACAAAGTGATAGAACTGGGTTCAAATGCACAAAACATAATACATAGACAAAAGGAAGGGAAAAAGAGATATATATGGAGACATTTGAGCCCAAGATATCTCAAAAACAAAGCTTTGATATTATGTTAAATAGTGAAAACAGAAGAGAGAATGAGAAGAAGACACAGTTAGTCTTCAAAGAGCGAATCATCTATTACACTGATATCAAGCTTCATTTTCATATAGCTAACAAGGTAAGTGGACCTTGCATTAAACTGTTTGTTTCAAAATTATAGGTTTTCTTGTTGAAACTGATGGACTTGATGCTTAGAATCAAACAAGTATCAACAATCCTTTTCCTTTGCTTTACCTGGAGAATAATAAAGCTAGTTATATTAGTAGAATGAAATAGAAGATTTCAAGTCTTTCGTTGATTAGGTGACACCCATATTTGAACTGGGAAAGAAGGATATACAGTCCCCCACCTTACCACTTGGTCATGTTGTCAAAGGGATACAAAATAGATGAAAAAACTTCCCCTTTTAGGTTGGGTTACATCTTTTTATTTATTTATATTTTATTGTACTTGGAGCAATAGAGAAAGGGATGAAAAGAAGGCAAAGCTTGCCAACTAATTCTGGTGGTGGGGCTGATGCCACATCTATTGCATGACTAAATAAGTGTGATAGGTTTTGGTGTCTAAAGTGAAGGCTATGATTTTCACAATCATCAAGAAGCCTTCTCGGTCCAAAAGGAAGTGTCCATGGTAGTGTTGGGGTCTTTATTTAGATTTATTCTGAACTAGTACGTTGCTGGAAAGATTTTGTAGCATTATATCATGTTTTAGTAGTTTGGAGTATTTGGTAATTTTAATAATTGTTGGACATGGGTAGTACTCATAGTCCTTGGGTCATAAATTGGGTTAAGTAATGTTATTTGATTTTTATTTGAATTTGATCTAGAAGATTTCTACTTATCAAATTAGTTTCTTTCTAAATTGGAAGTCCTTATAAAAGTAAGAGTGTTTTTTTTTTTGTCTATAAATATGCATGTGATCCTAATGATTCAATGGAGTTGATATTATGAAGAATTGGTATGGTGTTTTGTTTAAGATTTCCTTAATCCTTGTGTGGGTAAGCTCTTGTTTTTTTATTCTTTTTCTTCTTATTTGCGCAAATAACCTAAGTACTATTCTCGGGTTACAGTTCAATACCCTCAAAAAGTGCCTTTTTCGGCCCTTATACTATAGCCAATCAAGTTCAAATTGTCCCCAACCTTTTCCCTTACCCTTTGAACACCAAATCCACACTAAAACACAAGGAAATGGTTGTTGCACAGAAAAATACTGCTACTAACTTTAGAAATCCTGTTTGAAAATCAAGCCCAAACTAGCCTTTTCCATCTAGAAACTATAAAAAAATTTCCCCTCATAAAATCTTACCTTAGAAGTTTCCAATAAACAAAACCCACCACAATACCTATTAACCACTCCAAATTTTTTAAAGCTGTCCTACCACAATACGTATTATATTTATAGGCAACAGTACTACTACAAGCTTTGTAAAGCTGTCCTGCATCAGGTGCATATCCTTATATGGTATGCGTTCAAGAAACATCATTTTGACGCACTAAATTAGATGTCTAGCCCTTATGAATGTTTCTTAGTGAAGTTGACCAAAGCCTCATGTTGAAGTTCCTCTATAGGGTTACTGGGTTTGTCTGCTTTCTTGTAAGAAGTGAATGCATTAGGGGGAAGTTAGAAGGCTACCAGTTGAACATAAAATGATGGAAAGTTATATGATGTGGAATGTCCTTGTGCAATGTAAACTAACACACTTGTAAGGAGATGCTAAAAGAAATAGAGGAAGGGCAACAGAGGACATGGGTTGAGGTGGTAAGAAAGCACGTGATTGCCTCTTAATAAGGACATGGCTTCTAATAGAGCTAACTGGAGGAAACAGATTCATGTAACCAATCCTAATAAATTGGGATATAGGCTTGTCAAGTTGAGTTGAGTTGAGATTTTTGCTTTTTTCTTTTCTCTAGCTGTTCCTTAGTATGCACTGTTTCAGTTTCAGCAGCGAAGGAAGCACAATTGCCAGGTCCAACCTACAGTTGGGTTGTTATTCTCTGTATCCAATTTGATGTGCACTGTCATTAAGAACTAAAAGCTCATGCTTATCCATGAAATCTCTGTGCCAATCAATTACTGTTTATGTTTAAATTTATTTTCTTACAAGTTTGACTTTCTAATTAGTCTTACAAGCGCAACTACCTATTGAACTGATAATCTATGCTACATGGACTCTTCTATTTAGTGTCCACTGGATATGGTAATGATAAGGGTATGGGATATGTGTCCGACACCAATGTTTGAAGAAGAAGAAAGTCACATTTGCTTGTAAAAAAATATTTCCATCTTCTCACATGGATGAGAGAGAAATTTAAAATTTTACCCAAATCCTATTTAATTTCAAGAACATTTCTATATAATTTACAATATCGTATATTAGAACATTAGACAATGTACAATATATATAAGTGTCCATGGCGTGTCCCCGTACCCATATCCATTTTTGGATACATATCCCAATATCCTAAAATTTAAATTTATGAAAGTCTGATGCTTGGACACATACTCGCACCTGAGTCCATGTAACAGAGACTGATACTAATGTGCTTGGTTTTCATCTTTCTTGTGGCATAAGTGTTACTTTTGTGTGTGGACAATATTATCAATGGGGTCTGGCCTTTATTTCCTTTTCTTTCCTTTTTTTTATGTGTTCTTGTTTTCGAACTGCTTTCAGCTGGAAAGCTTATTACCAACTAATTTGCTGCTTCTGCTCAGGTAATGCAGTTACGAAAAACATGCAGCCATCCTTACCTCTTCCCTGGTATTGAGCCTGAACCTTATGAAGAGGGCGAACACCTGGTTCAGGTAGCCCAACTGGTTTACTCAACTGAAATGTAGTTTTGGTGTTTATAATTATCTCCAAATTCCAGAAAAAGAAAAAAGAAAAAAACGAATAGGATGTTTTTCCCAGTCTTTACACACAAAACCTTTTTGCTGCATTTCTATCTTGTTTGATGCTGATTCTGTCTTTTACTCTTTCATTTAGCTTTTTGCTAATAAAATACTTTTTGACTTTCCTTTCAGGCCAGTGGTAAACTTATAATCTTGGACCAGCTACTTAAAAAGCTACATGACACTGGACATCGTGTTCTTCTGTTTGCTCAAATGACCCATACACTTGACATATTACAGGTGGTTATCTTATTTTCTGAAATTATAATGGAAATTTGTCCCAGAGAGTGATACATGCGAGTGTCTAAAATCTTTTGTTATATTATTGTGCAATATAGGATTTCATGGAGTTAAGGAAATATTCTTATGAGCGTCTGGATGGATCAATTCGGGCAGAGGAGCGCTTTGCTGCAATAAGAAGTTTCAGTCAGCAATCAGTCAAAGGGAGTTTTAAGCCTGAAGCTGATCAAAGTGGTGCATTTGTCTTTATGATTTCTACAAGAGCTGGGGGAGTTGGCCTGAATCTTGTTGCTGCTGATACAGTGAGCATCACCAATATCTAATCAATTCCCTTTTTGTTACTTTCACTAATAAAAAATAAAACGGTTACTTCTTTGTTGCTTTCACCCTAAATGGCTGTGGAAATTCAAGACCACGGATAAGAAAGTGTTATCAAATAAATGTCCTTGAATATACATCCAGACATATCTCTGTTTTCTCCTATTTGCTTTTATTCAATATTATGTTCTTTTAGTCATATGTGCTTTCTGACTACTTACTGATAACACGTAGTGTAGGTTATATTTTATGAGCAAGACTGGAATCCCCAGGTCGATAAACAGGCTCTTCAGCGGGCACACCGGATTGGTCAGATGAATCATGTCTTGTCTATAAACTTAGTTACTGGACAAACAGTTGAGGAGGTGGGAGATAAGTGAAACTTTTGTTAGAGTTGAAGTTTGTTCCTTCCTTTAAAATCTGGTTCCAATGTCAATGTAGGTTATCCTTCGGAGAGCAGAGAAAAAGTTGCAGCTAAGCCATAATGTTGTAGGAGAGGATCTTATGGACCATGAAGGAAAAGAAACAACAGGAGCTGAAGCTGGTGACTTGAGATCTGTCATATTTGGTTTAAATATGCTTGATTCTACAGAGATGAGTAATGAACAACCTGAACAACTGAATATGTCTGAATTGAATGCTATGGTTGAAAAGGTAATTGCATTGCGCTACAAACAACAATCAGACAAGGATGATAGGAAGTTTGAGGTCAATCCAATGGATCTATTAAATGGACATGACCTTGTGAAAAAAGATCCCACTTCTGTTGCTTATCCTGGTTTTGATGAAGCTTCATATCTCTCATGGGTTGAGAAGTTCAAAGAAGCATTAGAGTCACGTGATAGTCCTGTTTTGGAGTTGGGAAATAGGAGAAACTTACCTGAGGAAAAGCAACAGAGAGCTGAGGCTGCAAGGAAGAAGGCAGAGGAGAAGAAAGTGTTCAAGTGGGAAGCTCTTGGATACCATTCCTTGTCTGTCAATGATCCTATCTGCCCTCCCAATGGTGATATGATGTCAGATTCAGGTTCTGTTCATTTTGTTTATGGAGACTGCACACATCCATCAAAAATTTGTCCATCAGATCCTGCAATCATATTCAGGTAAGTATCACTTTTGGAAATGGACCTTTAAGTTTCATTAATATGTTCATAACATTACTACAGAAGAAATTTATCCAAAAAAAAAAAAAAAAGATTACAGGACAGGAGTACTAATTTTTGACAATTACTCTTGGTATGTTTATTAGTAGTATTTATTTACTCACATAGTATTTCATGGCACATTTTTGAGTCATGGGAACCAGCCTCTTCACAATCTCCTTTTATGTGGTTCACCAGACAATTTTGACAGGGGTCTCATTGTGATTTTTGGGAAAAAAGAAGTGTCCCTGTATTTCTCACAAGCCTCAATGGGTGTGTAATTTACCCTGCTGAAGTGACAGATGCTATGCACCTTTAGTACTGGATTGATTTGGTCGTTTTATTGTAAAGCATATGAACCATTGCATGACCTACAAATTTGTTGCAAATACATTACATGAAATTGTGCTTGTTATGGGAATGAAATAGTTGGAGTGCTCATGTAGCCCACTCCAGTTAATTGTGGTTCAGGCTTTGTTGAATTATAAGGTGTTTATAGAAACACATGGCTATTGCAATGACCTTTTCTTTTGTGGCTAAATTTTGTAATGTCATTTCAAGAACATTGTTCACTACAATATTTTTTATTTAGTAGGAATTACTCCTACTTAGCAGCTGTTATATGTTTCCATAACTAAACTCTTTTGAAGGATGAGCATCTTCAAATTTATGGGTCACAGAAAGTACTATCTATTGCCTTGTTTTCTTCTTTCAATAATTCCCATCTCTTATTATCTATTTCTTTGGCAGCTGTGTTGATGACTCTGGAAACTGGGGCCACGGAGGTATGTTTGATGCGCTGGAAAAACTTTCGGCTAGTGTCTCAAGTGCATATCATCGAGCTTCTGAATTTAAGGACCTTCATCTTGGTGACCTTCATCTTATAGAAATCGAAGGTCAGCTCTTGTTTCTTACTTGCTTGTGTTCAATATTTGTTCTCTCTTTTCTCCCAAATTGCTTGCAATGTGCATTGACAAAAGATATGCATGTGCACATACGCTTTCACATTCCTTTACTATCATCACAATTTCAACTAAATTTGACCATGCTTTTTCTTCAACCCTACTTGCAAATTGGAGTAGCAACAGATGGGCAGTGAAGTTGACAAATTGTGTTACCAATGAAAGAAGCTTAGATAATTTGTTGATTACTGAATTTCACCTATTATTTGAACCTGCCTTCCAAATTTCTGTTATTTATTTGCAAAAAAAAATCCTATATGTTTCTGTGGTGGTCATTAGATGGGAAATGTTCAAGTATGTGATACCTTGTATCTCACTTTCACGCAATACCTTATATCTCACTTATCTCCTGGGGTATTAAATAAGTTGTTAAATAAACTGAGATAATTTTTTGGGTAAATTACACTAACCTCTGTTGAGGTCTAGACAAAATACATTGAGCCCTACCAGTTTGGAATAATTATATTGAGCTCCCTTAAAGTTTTAATTCACATCCTTTCATAAAAATTTCTTTAGTCATATGTAGGAATGGCAACGGGCTGGGCCGGGCCCGGGCCCGGGCCGGGGATCGCAATCCCTGTCCCCGATCCTCGAAAATGAAATAATCCCAGTCCTCGCCCCTGATCCCTGGCGGAGAACCCATCACTCCCCCCGCCCCCGCCCCCTAATGGAGATCGGGTTTCCTTGACCCTGAAATGTCCCCGATCCTTTTTTTTATTTTTTATTTTTTATTTTTTTATTTTGTTCAACACAACCCAACAACAAAAAAAATTAATCTGTTTTCAACAACAATCATCAACAATTTAATTTGTTTTCAACAACAATTATCAACAATTTAATCTGTTTTCAACAACAATCATCATCAACAACTTTTAAAAAAAAAAAAAAAACTGAAATTGAAGAGGAGAGGGCTGAAACGCTGATCTGAAAATGAAGGGTAGAGGGCTGAAAAACAGATCTGCAAAAAAAAAAAAACAAAGTCACTTCATCATATCTATAAACTCAGATATATAAATTTAGAGAAAAAAAGAAAAGAAAAGAAAAGGTCAAAACAGATATATATATACATATATATACACAGATATATATACATATACATATACATATATGTATATGTATGCAAACCCTAGATCGATTACTTTAATGAGAGTGAGAGAGAGAGAGAGAGAGAGAGAGAGAGAGAGAGATACCTTTTGAAAATCGACAGTGAGGGAGGATCGACTGTGAGGGACGAGCGGCGGTCAGGGAGGATCGGTGGTGAGGGACGAGCAACAGCAGTTGTTGTGTGAGAGTGAGAAGAGAGAGAGAGAGAGATCGACGGTGAGGGATGAGCGGCGGTAAGGGAGGATCGGCGGTGAGGGACGAGCGGCGGTGAGGGACAAGCGGCGGCCGTCGTGTGAGAGTGTAAGAGAGAGAGAGAGAGAGAGAGAGAGAGAGAGCGTTGTGTTGTGTTTATGTTTGAGGGTATCAACCAAACCCTACACACACATATGTATATATAACAGGGCATAATAGTAATCTCATATTGGGGATAAACGGGGCGGGGGTCGAGGGCGGGGCCGGGCCGGGCCAGGTCTGGGGTTGAAACATGTATCCCTGTCCCCAGCCCCGAATATCATCGGGGATTTATTTTTTAATACTATCCTCGACTTGTCGGGAGTATTTTTCGGAAAATAACCGCTAGGGGTGAAATCGGTTCGGTTCGGTCGGTTTTTTCACTTTTTTTGCGCCGAACCGGTAATTCGGTTTTACATATTGTGTGAACCGAACCGGCCAAAAAAATGTCATAAACTGATCTTGATTCGGTTTCTCGGTTTTTCGGTTTTTGGCTCTTTTTTTTTTTTTTTTTTGATTTGGTGGTTGGGCCTCACATTTTGGGCCTATATTTCTATCCATTTTGCATAAAATTTGAGTCTCAAGCCATATAATTTCTACATAGGTTTGGGGCCTCACATTTTGGGCCTATATTTTTGTCCATTTGCATAAAATTTGGGCCTCAAGCCATGTAATTCCTGCATAGGTTTGGGCCTCACATTTTGGGCCTATATTCTTATCCATTTGCATAAAATTTGGGCCTAAAGCTATGCAATTCTTGCATAAGTTTAAGGCCTCACATTTTAGGCCTGTCCTGTTATTAACATATACCAACAAAAAAATGAAAAATAACATATATTCAATCATAAAGTTTAAGCCCTGTATCCAAGTCTAAGTTTAAGGCATCAACCAACCATAAAATTATGTGTCTAAATCTAAACCTTAATAAATATTACAGACCATTAATATAATCAATCTCAAAACTCAAAAACATAAAATAAAAACCATCCAAAGCAAGTCTAAGCCATCAACCAACCATATATCCAATCCAACCATAAAACTATGTGTCTAAATCTAAACCTTAATAAATATTACAGACCATTAATATAATCAATCTCAAAACTCAAAAATATAAAATAGAAACCATCTAAGGCAAGTCTAAGCCATCAACCAACCATATATCCAATTCAACCATAAAACTATGTGTCTAAATCCAAACCTTAATAAATATTACAGACCATTAATATAATTCTCAAAACTCAAAAACATAAAATAGAAACCATCTAAGGCAAGCAGCAGCAACATGAACTTTCCAACTAAGCAAGCAAAAGAGACCTGTAAAAAAAATAAAATTATTATCAACATAATTCAATTTAACATAAAAAAAAAAATTACATCAACTATTCAATTTCTTACCCTTGCTTTCAAGCATCAATCAATAACAGTTACATCCTTATTGCTTGTTCCTTCCATAAGTACTAAAAAAAGACCCAATGCACAATAGGTTAAAGTGTTAAACATATAATTTTCATTAAAAAAAAAAAGAAAAGAAAATAAGAAATACTTGTGACTTAAGAAAAAAAATACCTGAATCAAGCTCCTCCAATTCTTCCAATTGATCTGTAAGACTGATTTGAGATGGGGAACGAAACCAATTTTGCGCACAGATGAGAGCTTCCACCATAGAGGGCGATAGAGAGCTGCGAAACGGATCAAGAACACGTCCTCCCGTGCTAAAAGTAGATTCTGAGGCAACTGTGGACACAGGGATAGCTAGAACATCACGAGCCATACGAGAGAGGATGCGATACTTAGTGGAATTAGTCTTCCACCAACCCAATATATCAAAATTATCATCATCTTCTTCACAACCCTCCACCAAATACCTCTCCAATTCGGACTTGTTAACCATATGATTTTCTTCTTCCAAATGCATCTTAAACTTGGATTTCATTTTTGTTCGGACATCCGTGTCATGATCTTTATCCAAATTCATTTCCCTTGATGGCTGCCCCATATTTTGTGGTTGCAAACTTTCATTTTGAACACTCAAAACATACCACTCATATAACCTTGGCAATCCTCTCTTTAGTTTGTTTACCAAACCATCAACATGTTGAGTTTCATAAGTTTCTTCCAAGCACCATTGCACATATTTAAGTTTGTAACGAGGATCAACAACAATAGCAACAAACAATAGCAAATTGATCTTGTCAAACTTACCCCAATACTTGTCAAACTTTGAACTCATGCCATGTGCCAATAATTTCAAACTTATATCATCATGCTCACACAATTCGGTTATTGCACTTTTTATCAACATTATCTCCGAAAAAAATGCATTGCAAGTAACATACAAAGAACCCGAAAAACGCAATGTGGCATTGTAAAACAATTTTAAAAACTTGACATACAACCTCGCTTTCATCCAATCATAACTTGTCGGTGGCCCAATTGCTTTTCTTCTCTCTTTTCCTTTTCCACTATTAGTTGGACCAACTCTAAATCCCTCACCAAGTTCACCCTCTTCACCAATCTCACCACCAACTTCACCCTCCTCACTATTTTCACCAACCTCATCCTCTCTAAGAGTCAACTGGAAGTGTGTGTCCTCATCTTCTAACCGCTCAAAAGCCTTTTGAAATGGTAAAGCCCGCTCTAACATCAAATATGTAGAGTTCCATCGGGTAGCTACATCCAAACAAGGTTGACCATGACACTCAATGCCCTCCGTTTCAATACACGATTTGAATTTAGCCATCCTAGATGGAGAGGATCTCACATACTTCACAATATTCCGAATCCTTGTTATGGAGTCATCAATTTCTTTCAATCCCTCACAAACAATTAGATTCAATATGTGAGCACAACACCTCACATGTAAAAACTCATGCTCTAATATGGTACTCTTCCTAGTTTTCCTCTTTCGCTTCAAAAAATTAATGAGACCATTATTTGAGCTTGCGTTATCAATCAGAATCGTGAGAAACTTATCTATCCTCCATTCTACCAAACATTGCTCAATCACCTTGCCAAGTGTCTCACCTTTATGGTTAGGAACTATACAAAAGTTAAGAATTTTTTTGTGAAGTTTCCAATCACAATTAATAAAATGTGCGGTGAGACACATATAATTCAGATTTTGCACGGATGTCCAAGTGTCTGTGGTAAGGCATAGTCGTTGATCTCTAAGTGCATTCTTCAATACCTTCTTCTCACTAAAATATAATGACATACAATCCTTGGCAACAGTAATCCTAGAGGGGATTTTTAACCATTTTGGTTGCACCACACGCATGAATTGTCTAAATCCCTCACCCTCCACAAATTTAAAAGACAGTTCATCTATTATTATCATCTTTGCTAGGGCCTTTCTACATGCATCAACACTGAAGCTTACAGCTACAAGATTACCACTTGTTTCTCCATCATCACCATCCTTTTTTGGTTTAAAACCTAGGGTACTTTGCTTTGCATCTTCCCTTAAAGGATACTTCTTACACCTTGATTCTATATGAGTTAGCATTGATTTTGTCCCATTAATCTTCGGATCACATGCATAAGTTACACCACAATAATGACAAGAGGCCCTAGGTTTTTTACCAGAGTCACAATCCAATTTCGTAAAATGATCCCAAACCAAAGACCGTGATCTTTTACCCACATTATCAGATTTATTTTTTGTGCTTGTTTCCTTAGCTTCTTGTACCGTAGGTTCTTCAGTTTCATTGGGCACTTCAACCATATTTTCATCCATCTAAACATAATAACAACAAGAATTTGCAAACCATTATATTTATATATATATATATATATATATATTTATTATTTCTTTATAAGTCATTAGCACAACAATTAAAAAAAAAAAAAAGAATTTATATCAGGATGGAGAATATAAAAATCAACTTAAATTTTATAAAATCCACAATCATAAACTTTATTGTGATACATTGAAATCGAATATTCATCTGATAATGCTAAATTACTAACATTAGGATGGATTTCAATTTTCAAACTAAACTATGAGAAACACATCCAAAAATCAATCCATGCAAATTTTTAACTAACTTCACTTAATGATATTTCTAATGATAAAAGGCCTCTTAATCAGTTCTAGTCTAAAAAGCTATTGAAATAAAACTCATTTCAATCGATCTAACACTAATGAAACCAAAAAAAAATGTTTTTCTAAATGTACAACTTTTATCAGATAAACAGAATTTTATCCCAAACTTCTTACTGTGCATGTTTTCTAAATGCACACTAAAAAATGTTTGTCTAAGGTGTCAATACTTACAAAAGAAATTGGAAGAAAAGAATGTGAAGTGGAATATTAGTGTGCTGAATTTTTGTAGTTTAGCAAATTAGCTCACCCTTTTCAATATTCAAAGTTTAGCATACCCTCTTCCTTCAACATTCTAGCGGGTTCAAATACAGAAAATCCCAAACTTCTTGCATAATTTGATAGTCACATAATTCCCACAAAACAAGTTCCAAAACCCAATTCCCACAGTAGCCCAAAAAAATAAAAGATCAATTTTTTACAAAAATTCAAACTGATAGCACAACATTTACAGCAATCAAGCAACAGTTGCATCAAAAACAAAACCAAATCAAACAATAAACAGCTGGAATTGCATGGAAAACTGAGAACCCACCAAGATCAATAAAAGGGATGTCGAAAATTAGGGCACAATCAAGGGTTTTCGAAAATCACCTTAGGATTTTGATTAAGCTTCTGCTTGTTGATTTTGCTACAAACCCACCAAGATCTTCATCGTTTGCTTCGTTGATGAGTGAAGGAAGTGCGAAGAGAGAGTGACAGTCGGTGTCTCTTGCTTGTTCGAAATAGAGAGCTCTCGGTTTATTTCTTGACAGAGAGAGAGAGAGAGAGAGAGAGATGGCGAGAGAGGGCCGTGAGAGAGAGAGAGTGACAGTCAGAAAAATGGAGAAAAAATGGAGAAGAGAAACTGAGAGAGCTTCTTCTCAGGAAGAAAACAAAGAGACGAAGAGAGAGAGAGAGAAGAAATCTATGGTGTGGTGTGTGGTGTTGGTGAACCATGTATATGTGTGGTGTGTGTGTGTGTGTTTTTTTTTTTTTTTTTTTTTTTTTTGTGAGACACGCGGACGGCACAGATCGTGCGATGTGGATGGCTAGGATTTTAAGACTATTAATATTATATGATTCGGTTTGGTTCGGTCCACAATCTCAAAAACCGTAAACCGAACCGAATGCACAAGAAACAAAAAACCGAACCGAACCGACCGACTAAAAACTCATCACACCGACCGAAACCCGTTCGGTTTGGTTGGTTCGGTCGGTTTAATCGGTCCTTCCGGTTATTCTTTCACCCCTAATAACCGCTCAATTCAGGGTCGGGGGATCGGGTCCCCGTCGGGTCGAGTTTAGATTGCCATCCCTAGTCATATGGATAAAAAATGAGGTTATTATCTCTTTTATATTCAAATGTATGTTTACCTCGTTCATCCCTGTGTCTTAGCCCCCTTTTCATAAAAAAATTCTTTAGTTGTATGGATGGAAAAATGATGCTATCATCTCTTTTACATTCAAATGTGTATTTTACCTTGTTTATCTCTTTGTCTACACACCATCTACATTAGTTTCGGCTGTTTTAGCCTTATTAAGAGGGAGGTCGCTGTAATCACGACAAACTTGTAAGGGCTTCTTGTATTTTTTCTAAATCTCAAGGGTGGTCATGGTAATTTACCGTATAAATTTTTTGTTATATTGTGAACATTCCTTTATTTTATTTTATTTTATATAATATTATTATTCTTTTCCTAATTTTATTGCCTTTAAACTCAAATCATTTTTGTGCAGAGGATCATGATGAACAAACCAATTATGGTAATGCTCCTCAATGGGTGGCATTGGCTGTTGTACAATCGTACAATCCTAAGCGTAAAGTTGCTCGCAGCAATATCTCTATTCCTGATTTGGAGCGTTGCCTATCAAAAGCATCATTCTCAGCTGCCCAAAATTCTGGTATTTGGATTTTGATTTTGATGCTCATTATAAAATCATTTTGCTTTAGTTTTCATCAATTTTCTTTCTCCTGATAAATATCATATTTGGGCTAGGTTATGCATTCTTTTCTTATTAAAGCAAACAATTTATATATGCTCCACATTAGATAGAAGGAGAGACAGAAAAAAAGTGACTAAACAGTTTTGAAAAAATTGTAAACCAAACAAATTTTGGGTTTTGAGCTCTCAAAAATTGTTTTCAAAACTAAAACAAACAAGGCCCGGTTGTTCATTATTGCAAGCTAAGGTCATGAAATTGTTTTAACTGATTGTCTAGGAAGAATGGATGTGAACACGAGACACATATATGAAATGATGGAGACATGTCGACACAACTATTTTGCAAAATCAAGACTCAATATGGAGTTGAATTTTGTAATAAGGCAATAAGTTTATTTATTTATTTTTTATGGTGACAATAAGGTTGAATATGGAAAGATAATAGAGATAGAAAAGAGAAAAGAAAGAATATAAAAGTTTAACGTGGTTTAGTCAATATTGGCCTACATCCACATACATACAAAGCCCTAGGAGGCTACGGGCTGGTTTGACATCACCTATAAAAGTTAAAAAGTCAAAAAGTCACTAAAAAAGCAAAAAAGTTCATATTATTCACCTATATTTTGGCGGAAAATCTGTCGGATCAAAAAAAAAAAAAAAACAGTGCAGGTTGTGCAGCCACAAAACAGCAGCCACAATTTCCCATAAAAAAAGAAAACGTGGCACAATGTAAGCCACACATTCTCATAAATAAAAAAAAAAAATTTGAAAAGAGAGAAAGTCAGCGCAGTGTGCTGACTGTGTCAGTAAGGGTAATTTGGTAATTTTGATATTTGCTATAATATTTTATTACACATTTTTTCGTAAAAAGTCAAAAAGTTTTCCCAAACATACATATTTTTTTCCTCTACTTTTTTAGTAAAAAAGTCCAGAAGTGCACTTTTTTAGTTTATCCCAAACACTCACTACATATTTCATTCACACAACTTAATACTCTTGTTTACATGATACATCATATATATAGAGTGGGAGATATAATCAAATCCCTTTAGTTAAGGAATTGAAATAAATCAAATATACAAAAAATTATAATAAGCACAAATCATGGGACCTCTATATATTATGATATCTTTCATATCTTCTATTACCTTTGACAATATAATCTTATCTCCAACACTCCCTCTCAAGTTGGAACACGGAACAATTGTAGTGAAATGTCCAATTTGAACTTGAAAATAGGACGATCATTACAAACAACTACGATAAAGTTGCCGAAAGACAACAACAATTGTAATAACTCTATTCATCAACAACTTCAAAGAACATAGGCAAGGAATGAACATCTTGCAATAGAGAAACGTCCATGGAATCAGTGATGATGGTAAGAGAAATCAATTGAGAGAGAGAAAGCAATAAGGCCGAAGTAACAACAAATCACCACAAACAAAAAGGTCGGACAAACGGTGTCCTACAAAGAATGCTACCGAACACACCAGTAGCTCAAAAATAAAAAAAGAATCAAATATGTGGTTACCACATCAGCACAGGGACCGTAAAAGGATAGAGAAGTTGTTGGAAAACTCTGTGTATTACAGAATAATACTACTGAACAAACTGGTAGCTCTGAAACAAGTAAAAATTACAAAGTTTGCTTACCACATCAGCAAACTATTGGTCAACTCAAGGAAGGGAGAAAAACATCTTGATAACAAAAAAAGTGAAGTGAGAAAGCACTCTAGAGAGAAACAAGCATAGGGTTTGGTAGGCACTAATACCAAGTTGAATTTTGTAACAAGGCAATAAGGTTGTATATGAAGAGATAATAGGGAAAGAAAAGAGAAAGAAAGAACATAAAAGTTTAACGTGGTTCGGCCAATATTGGCCTACATCCACACACACAGTCTTAGGGGTCTACGTCTTTCATTCGCACAACTTAATACTCTTGTTTACATGATACCCTATATATATAGAGTGGGAGATACCTTCAAATCCCTTCAGTTAAGTGATTGAAATAAATAACAAATACAAAAAATTATAATAAACACAAATCATGGGATCTCCTTATATTATAATATCTTTTGTATCTTTTGATATTTTTGACGATATACTCTTATCTCCAACGCATGGCAGGGACACAACAACAAATATATATATATATATATTTATATATACTCGTGAAATTAACAATAAAAATTATTCATTTTTTTACATTACATATACATTTATATTTTATTGTATCAAAATAATGGAAGATCTTTTTCCACATTCATTATGTAGTGGAAAAGAAGTGAGGTAAAAAGGTCTTAATATCTGTTTGAAAAAACTTCATTCATAAACAAATTGGAAGTTTTAAGCATTAGATTTTTAAAATTTAAAGGCTAAAGGAAGAAGGATTAATAGGTTCAAAATCCACAATCTTTTGGTTTCAATTATTGGTTTCCATTATTATCCTCAACCTTGTGATGTGTTTAATGTTTTTCTACGTGATTGTTTCATGTGTCTCCCAAGTTGAAAGTGTGTCCGTTTCTATATATATTAAAAAAATGATATTTGGACACATATCTGACACGTTTCAAGGTGTGTTTGACATGAAGGCACCACCTTCTTTGAAGTTTCCAGACTTCTTAGCTGATTGTTAGTTTAAACATTAAATTTTTTCCTTCATGCTGTGGTTGGTTCATGGATATGGGTAGGAATTTGAAAAGAGAAAGGGAAAAGGTGTGTGAAATGAAGCTATATTTCGTTCACATTTCACCTACATTTTCCCTTGACCTTTCCAAATTACTACCCAAATGTATGAACCAAACACAACATTAAGGTTTTTATATATTTCTAATGTGCTGTTCTAATTTTAAATTTTAAAAAGCTTCAATCCATATGCCACGAATTGGGTATCAAGATGGATCAGATCGGTCAGAATGGTATACCGTTGAGCGTCTTCTACGGAAATATGCTGCTTTATATGGCATAAAGATTTTTGTGTACGTCTCTCTCAAAAGCTCTCCTGCTATTGTATATACAACCATATGTAACATAATCTTAATTTTATTACTGTCATATTCTGCAGGTATTATTTTCGACGTTCATCTTGAGGCCGGAGGCTGAACAGTGTATTTAGCAATTGCCACTAACATATCCTTGGTGTTGTATCTTTCAGATAATTGACAATGAATTATGTTGACATCATTCCATGTTTGTGAATGTTCCAACTTCACTTTCAATTTGCCTTCTTTGCTTTAGCTGGAGTGTTTGGAAATCAGCCTTGTCAATAGGGTGTTTGAATGCATATTTTCCTCTACAGGTTAGTGCTCTTATTTATGCTTACAAACTGTCATGGTTTAGATGATTCAGAGAGCATCCAACACACTCAAGAAGTATTTGATACTAATGAAAAATTAAAGAAAACTAATTTCTAATTACGAATACATTTAGAAAGCAATGGATATGTAGCTGCAAGTATTCGAGGAGTATCAGTATTTGATGTGAACACAACTCCCCTGGATAAGCATCTTTGCCTTGGTTTATACCCATTTTTTTTGGGGTATGGAAACAATAAAGCAAGGATTTTATTTATATCATGATTTCAAAATTAGTTACAGCTTTGTAAGGTTAGTTTGAGCCTATTTGGTGCAACTTTCTGCGAGTTAAAGGTTGATAATTAAAAAATAGAAGCGAAAAGCATATCTCTTTCACCTTTTTGATATTCAAATTAAGCTTGTTTAAGTTATTTTCGCCTCCTAAACTTTTAAGTAGAAGAAACTGTACTAAAATTCTGACATAGATTAAAAAAAAAAAAAACCTATAGATAGTCTCAATAAGTTGTACCAAACATGCCCAAGTATTAGTTTGCCATCATGAAAAGTAAAGATTATGGGACAGTCATCAACATCCAGAACCCCCATGTCCATTAGAGAGTAGGAACATAGCTTTGATAAGCAAAACAGCAGTGACAACCATATGTACAGCATATATGACATTAAAGAACCTGAAAGTAGAAACCTAAGCATGAAATCAACACTTACGTCAATTAGAGAATAGAACATAGCTTTGATAAGCAAAACAGCAGTGACAACCATATGTGTAAGCATATATGACATTACAAAACCTGAAAGTAGAAACCTAACCATGAAATGAACACATATTTTCTCATAGAGTGTCTCAGAATTGCTTCTGTTTCTGAGATCAGAGCTCAAACACCACAGTAGGCTTTGGCAGTGAACTCGGACTGCTGAGACACATCCAAATTATTGAAGAAACTCAGTAATCCCAGATGATCAAATGGCTTGAACTGTAATGGGTGTTCATCATCAACTAGCTTTTCAGGGACTCGTATTGTTCCGGTGTGGTACGTGAATAGCCCTAGGGAGTATCTGGGTTCATTCCCGTTCATGATGACTCGATGTGAAGGAGAGTGTACTCTTCCATTGCTCCATGCCTATGTGGAAATTCAAAATCAAAGATTAAAGGTTTACCAGTGCCACCATACTATCACCACCTCACAACTGCCTCCACCACCTCCACCATCAGTGATGGACCTAGGCTTTTAACATAGGGGGTGAACACATGTACTAATATTTATACATATTTAAAAATATGGACTACAAAATCAATTTCTACCCACATAAAAAGTGAAAATAAGATTAAAACATATATATATATATATATATGTAAGTATATTTTCTTTTATCTGCATTGAGTTACAAATGATAACAACTTTAAGATGATTGAGGCATCTTGAGTTGTGCTTGACAATTTTTCATGTCTTTAAAAATATATGTAATAGAGTTGACATTAAAACCCAAGCAGTGTATTTATAAATAAATATGGTTAAGTAAACTCTTCCTCTAGTTTCTTCTGCTTTTTGGAGGCTATTATTTTTAATGAACAGTAGTTATGAAAAATTAGTTCTTTTCTCATTTTGTTCAATTTTTTTAATTTTATACTTTGATCCCATGTTTTTGTTATATAATTTGATATACATTGTTGGATCCATTTTCTAATAGCTTAAACTTTTGGAACAATTAGTGACTTAACATGGTATATTAGAGCTCAAATTGAAAGAGATTTTGGGTTCAACTCTCTTCGTTGGCATTTGGTTGTTTGCATCGCTATTTCTTAGTAGTTTCCCAAATATAGAGAAGTAGTCACTTGATTTTACTTAATTTTTTATTATTATTATTATTTTTCTTTTGTTAAAGGACAGGTACTTAAAACTTTCTAAAAAAAAAATCAAGGGCGGCAAGCCTGTATAATTTATAGATAAAATCTATAGTTAATACAACTATAGTAGCATGGTTTTTTTTTTTTTTTTTTTTTTTTTAAATGAAAAAAATTCATAGGGGGGTGATTGTCCCCTCTAGGTCCATTCTTGTCCACCACCTCACCACCTCTACCATTGCACCACTGCCTCCACCACCCCACTACCACTGCCACTCCACCATTGCTGTCACTACCACCATCACCATTAATACAACTCCTAGCACATTAGTTTCAAGTCGCAAACAAACATAGAAAACATTTTCTATGGAAACTAATTTGAAAAATATTTTCTGTAGGTAACTGAGCTGAAGTAGAAGAGAAGAGAATGACAAATGACTTACCAAGAATGCGTCACCAGCCATGACAACGAAGGATGAAGGCACGAAATCGATAGAAATCCACACACCATCCTTAGTCTTAACCTCTAAACCATTAACTTGATTCTGATCAAGTATGGTGATAAAGGTCTTGTCTGTATGAGCATCAGCTCCAATATTAGTCTCCTTCATTCTGGGCACTCTATATTTCATGACTCGAAGGAGGTTAGTGGTTGATTCACTATGAGAGTCATAGTGCTTCTCTACACCATAGCTCTCAAATACCATCCTCTTCACTGTTTGTTCTAGTTCTGATAGTAGCTTTGAATATGAATGCATAGTTTCACTAACCAAGGATCAACAAAAGACCCAAAAAAAAAAAAAAAAAACAAAAAAAAAAAAAAGATGAAAAGAAAAGAAAAGAAAAGAAAAGTAAATAAAATAAAATAAAAAAAAAGAAACAAAAAAGGTATAGGTAATTAGGTAACATGAGCAAGCATGAGAAAAGAACTAGAAGGATTTATCAGACCAAGAGAAAATACTTAAGACAAATACTCAAAATTTGAAATAAGACTAAGGGCTAGTTTGGCCTAACCTAAATAAGCCAAAAAGTCAAAAAGTCATTATTTTATTTAAGTCACATCATCTTATTTAAATCACATCACATCTCTAACACATCACATCACACCCAACCCAAACCCAACCCAAACCCACCAATAAGTCAAAAAGTGCACTTTTTTAAGACATTCCAAACCAATCCTAAATCTATACTTAGAAATGAACTGTTTCATGAACAGTTTGAGCTCGACTTGTTTAAAACTTGTGTGAATTCAACTCATTTGTTTAATGAAGGAGTTTGAGTCAATTTTTTTTTGCTCATTTAGTAATTTGAGTCGAGCTCGAGAAGAACTAAGATTAAATCTAGAATTAGAATTTATATATT
Source organism: Camellia lanceoleosa (assembly GCA_025200525.1). NCBI lineage: Eukaryota > Viridiplantae > Streptophyta > Magnoliopsida > Ericales > Theaceae > Camellia > Camellia lanceoleosa. The sequence goes on from CM045760.1 coordinate 45,617,208, forward strand.
TTTTTCTCTTAATGAGAACGTTAATTTTTCGTTTATATAAATGAGTTGACTTAAGCCGAGCTTGAGTTTGTGATGCAGGACAATTAGGGACAGCATTTACAACAGTAGGCTTTGGGGCTGATTTTACACTGTTGCAGGAATTGAAGAAAGAAAGAAAGAAAGAAAAAGAAAAGAAAAAAAAATAGAAAGAAAGGAGGAGGAGAAGATAGGTCTAGGAATCACTCTTAAAATCCCTTAGGCATTACACCTAGGGTTTGATTGCATCAAACAACTCATAAAGAAGCTTCAAAGCTCTCTTAACTTTTTATAAAAATATCAACTCCCATTAAAAGGCTTTATATAGGATTAGGAGACTTCCTAAACCAATTAGAACAAAAAAAGGAAACTACTATAATATCTTAGACTTTCAAAACTAATTTAAGACTAAATAAAAAACATAAATAAAACTTAATTAAATAACTTGACCCACAAGACAACCCATGAGCGACAGGTGCTTCTATTTACACACCACATTTCATCTCAAGGCACACCATTAATTTGTTTATTTTTTTATTACAATATTAACCTAATGTAAAATGACCACAAAAGATAAAGGGTTATGATACACACCTTACGTAATACACACCAATTACTCATTGCACACTACATCCAATTTTGATTTTTTATTTTTCACTCAATACACACTATCATTTTTTAAATATTCCCAAAATATCCTCATCTTCTCTAACTATAACCTCAACCTTAACCCTAACTCTATCCCGCAGCCGCCGCCGCCATCAACCATTGCCGTCAGCCATCTTACCTCTTTCTGCCGCCGTTACCCTCCGACCGACACCATTCCCTTTTTGTTTCCATCCCCAATCCATTTGTGTTCTTGCCATGACAACAACTCGCATTGCCCTTTCCTTCACTGCTGACATTGCAACTCGTAATAAATTTGTGTTGTGTAGATTGAGAAATTTATATGAAGGCTAAAAATGTAATTGACTAGAAGGATAAAAATGTAATAATTTTTTTTTTGGTAAGGAAATGGAAGATTGAAGATCGTGGGTGCAGTGTGTGAGTGAGTAAGGGCAAAAATGTAAGATTGTGGGTAGGGTGTGTAAGTAAGAGTAAAGATGGAAGCTTGTGATGTGTATTGAGCAAATTTCTTATTTATCAAATTACTAAAGGTGTGTCTTGAGTAGTGGTGTGCCTTGAGATGAAATGTGGTGTGTAAATAGAGGCACCCATGAGCGACCCATACGACCTAGGTCGGCAAATATAAAATTACCAAAATATCCTTGAACTTAAAAATCCTAGAAAATATAAAAATAATAATAAAATAAGGCTAATAATACTAGAAATATACTTATAGAAGATTTTTATTAGTTTCTCTATGAAATTATGCTAATGTCCAAGTGTCATCACTTCTCTGAATTTAGCTTTCCTTGAGCTTCTTATACTTTGCATTAGTTTGTCAAACATTAGACGAGCTAAGCTTAAGCTCGATTATTTAAGCTAGATTGAGTTTGGCTTTGAGCATGATCTCGACTGATTTTCAACATGCCGAGTTCGAATGCTTTAAGGAAACATGGAAAAGATAGAAATAAAATATTCTGAAATTATTTATTAACATCCTTTTTCTCTAGTGCCCAGTTGGAATGCTTAAATATAGAAAAGATAGAAATACAATATTCTAAAATTATTTGATAACATCCTTTCTCAAACTCAAGTAGACAACTTGAGTTTGTAAAGAACAATTAGAAAATAATAAAAGGAGGGTTGTTTTGATTTTATTTAATATGACATTGGCGATTAATACTGGAGCACAAGGGCATGTGATTTGAGAAAGCTCAAGCTGGAGAGTTTGCAAAGTTTGTGACAATGATAGATGAGAGATCTGGGGAAAAATCTGGATAAGAGTGCATGGAAGCGCAAAATAAAGATCCAGAGCGATATTAGGATGAGAAGAGCCAATATATGGCCAAGATCCAATTGGGATTTCTCCCATCGAGCGACCAAGACTAGTTTGCAATCATGGATGGACTAAAGAGTAGTTTGTAGTCATGGATGGATTCCGACCAATTTATAGACATGGATTGACTCTGATTAAGATAAAACTAGATGGAGAAAACTCTGGCAAGAGCACGAGGAAGGTCTGATTGGTGAGAAAAACGAATTTGATAGATTGTGGATTTTGTAGGTCAAGATTTCTAGTGAGTGGTTTGTTTTGGATAGGAGTTATAGAAGAGATGAATTCATCAGAGTAAAAGACAAGGTGGTAGTGGAAAGGAGGGTCCAGCGAGCGGGGAAGGCAAGGGTAGCTCATGCGTGAAGCAGAAAACCCTGGCCCTATCTATGGCTCTGATGTTGTGTTAGAATTATGGAGAAGAGAGAAAAAGATTGTATTGATTTTGATGCTCTAACCAGAAAACACCTCTTCCAATGAGTTAGAAGTAGAAAAAACCATGTATTTTGAAAAGGGTAGAACACCGTATAGATTGGTCCTTAGAAATTGTTTGCACCTATTAGGTTTCGAATTTGACGCCTTCGAGGGATCACACTCCCAAGCCCCAGGTCTTGACTACCAAGCCAACCCCCTGGGGTTCCTGAGAATGAAGTAATATGGTATAAATTTACATTTGGTATATGTGTTGCATCTAGAGTAAATCTGATCCACACATTTCATTTTCAGGATAACTTTTGAAATATTTTGCTTATGAATACTAAGAAAAAATAATTTGTGAAAAAAAGTAGATGAAGTTATACCAGAAATGGTGATTTCCAGAAGGCCACATAAGACTTGTGAAAGTTTGAGCTCCTTGAAGAGTTGTTGGTTCATCAATGCCCATGCTTTCGTAGAGAGGAGCACGAGGGCGTTGCACCATATAGCCAAAGAAAGGCTTATCACTAATGTTTTGGACTTTGGTCTCTTTGGGGAGATCAAACAACTCTTTCAATGATTTAAAAACCTCATTGTGAAGCTCTAATGAAACCTTGTCATACACTGCCACAAAGCAACCATACTCTTCTAGGGCACACTTGACTTCATTGCTTGTTTCAAGCCAAGTGCTTGTACCAAGTTTCAAGTTTTCTTTGGTGAAATCTATGTTTGGAAGCATTTTAGGCTTTGTTTGGGACTCCATGATCAAATTTAGACGCTCTAATAAGGTACCACATTGTTTTATATATGGGGTAAATTACAATAAACCTTACATTTTACTCCCTAAAGTTTAAAATCCGATGGTCAACCCCTTCACGTAACATTGTGTCACTTGAACCGTCCATTGACAATTTGTTAACTAATTACACGCGTGACTAGCATATTATATGACAAATGGAATTTTATATACCCTTTTGTACTTTTATATTTTTATAACAAACATATGCCTATTCTAAAAGCTAATGAAAAATTGAAAAAAAGAAAAGGAAGAGAAACTCTCCAATATCTTGTTTGCTCCAATGACTTCTATAAATCAATGAATATCATTTGTGGAGATCCAAAATGGAAAATGTATAATGAGGGCCTTTTGGTTGACCAAAAATATTAGAATAGATAAAACAATTAAAGTAGAGATGCACAAGAATAGTAAAATCACTGTGACATTTTCGTTAACTACGTCAATTTTGGATACTTGCAGTGGATTAACTGTTGACCTTTAAATATTAGAGAGGTGAAATGCGAAAAAAATTGTAGTTAAAAGGGAATTTATTGTAATTTACCCAATATATATATATATATATATATATATGTATGTATGTATGCTGCAAAGTGAGAGTTTGATCTCTCTCAAAATTAGTAATTACAAGACAAATTTGAAACTGTTTATGATGGCACAATTAAAGGATTGATGAAGGGTAAATATGTCATTGACTTTGTATTTTTTTCCTAGCCTAGATGCTTATGAGATGGAAATATTATAAAACTGAAAGAATAAAAAAAATGCAAAATGGGCTCATGAAAATTTACATATGTATTTTTTTTTTCCCGCATAATAGGATATTAATAGGTTGACAAGTTAAATTTGTCCAAACCATAGGATGTTGGGGGTTAGTAAGTTAAATTACAAGAAAAGGTTCGTAATTGCTCTATCAATTCGAATCTTGAACCTCTATATGGACAACTAGACCAATTGTTCTGTCCATTTAATCAATGTTTTTGTTTCATCTGCTAAGAGAATATTTATAATTGATTCGTTATGGGCTCATCAAAAATTATTTATATATAGTTAGCGTGTCGTTATCATCTGCTAAGAAAATATTCATTGTTGATTCCTTATTTAAACATAATCATTGAGAAAATAATGAAGATAAATAATGTCGTGTTGTTTATTTTAGTAATATTAAATAAGAATAATAATAAAACAATAAAAATGCAATGGGTGATATATAATTGGACGAAAACTCTAATTGTGAACCAGGCTAATGAGTTGGCAAATCAACATTGAGTCAAGTGCGGGTTGTGACATTAGGATGAGAGTCATATTACGAGATTGACAAGGAGAGGTCGGAAGTAATTCAACTAACCCTAATAATTAATACCGACAAAAAAAAAAAAAAAAAAATTATTAATTAATTAATTAAACCATCAAAGGTACTAATCCTACGTGGACAGGAGATTTGAGTACTTCAAAAAAAAAAAACCTAACCCATGAGTTGGGATACACACATTGAGACTAATCCTTTTTAAAGTTTATTCTCTCTCTAGATATATCATTTGGGTATTGGAGTGTCTTTGCTTTCATTAGCACATCCAATTATCTGACTTAGGCAATCATATAATCCATAAGAGGATACCGTTTGCCACAACACTTCAAAAAAAATATTTATCACATTTCGTAGAATAAAAAAAACCCACATTAAAAAAAAAAGAAGTTATTGTTATCTTTCTCAACTTGCATTCGATTTTTGTTTCGAGCGCATAAAAAATAATAATAAAGAAAAACATCGTGTTAGAGATTGTTTCTATTGTTGTTTGAATTTTTTATGCGTATGTATAAAAATCGGGAAGTTTATAATTTTAATTATTAATATTTATAATATTTATCATTTATTGGTAATTAATTTTTCTCACAACTAGTGGTTTGTTATTTTCCCATTCTATAATACAAGTTTGTACCATATAGTCTCATTATGATTTTTGTAACTTTTAGTTGTGATCACTTGTAGTTTTAATTATGACTTAGTTATAATCTATTGTGATTATTATTTGAGAGAATTACAATTCAGTGTGTAGGACCAAAAAAAGTTAACAAAACATGAGGGGTGCAACTCAAACACTATGAGTGTGCAACTTTGAGTTGCACCCCTCTATGTTTGTGTAAATTATTTTTGTCTGTTCCACTGAACCATAATTCCCCCTTGTTATTTTAATTATGATTGGAGAAGTTTTTAGGTTTTGGTTATGCCTCAAGTGATGTTTGGTTATGATCCTTGATTATGATATATTGTGGTATGAGTTATGACTCAGTTATGACATATTGTGATTGTAATTTTGGTTATAACCAAAGAAATTTTTGGTTATGCCTCAAAAATATTTGGTTATGATCCGTTTAGTTATGACAGAAATTGATTTGGTTATAATACATTATAGTATCAATACCGCAAAAGTCATAATTTCTATATAATATACATCCGTTTTTGAGTGTGTATTATAGATTTACTCAAATTTACACATCACAATTTTTTCTCATAAACATTCTTAGTTAGGTTTTCATCACAATGGATTTGGCCTAAATTCATCCGAACCCCATAATATGTGCTTAGTTTGAAGAATTCAACTCCATTCAAAAGATATAAGAACTTAGGTTTAGTGAATTGCAAGTTTCATTCAAGTTTTACTCAACTGGAGAGATGTTGACTAACATCAGTGTTTTAGCATTACCACCAAGTGAATCACTCATTAAAATTGTCTACTTGTGATTCCTATACGTAGGGCTGAAAAAAAATTTGAAAAAATCACAAACTAATTTGACTTAGACTAAACTGTGCAATTTAGTTTGGTTTTCTCAATACATGGTTTAGTCCTAATTCTTAAAATAGGTGAATTGTACTTCACAGTTTGGCCCGTTATTTATTGAAAAATCTAGATTTAGGCCTTGTTTGGGAAGACTAAATAAGTGCACTTTTTGTCTTTTTTGACTAAAAAAATGAGGTTGAAAATATGGATGTTTGGGTTAACTTTTTGACTTTTTATGGAAAAATGTGTAATCAAAAATTGTAAAAATTAGTTTTTAGAGGAAAATTTGAATTGGGAGTTGTGCAGCCGTAATTGTTGACTTTTGGTAAATAGTGTTAACTTTTTAACTTTTTGAGTAACTTTTTGACTTTTTGAATTATTTGGGATATCCCAAACTTAGCCTTAGTGTGACAACTCTTTTAAAAAATCTAAACGTGTCTCGTTTAACGTGATTATCGATATATGCTATCCAAATTAAAAATTAAAACAATCATGATCAATGTAAATGAGAGAGAGAGAGAGAGAGAAAATTAATCCACGACATAAAATTATTTTTACGTGGAAAATCACAATTGAATCCAACTTATGATAAAAAATCACAAGCTCTCAGCCAGACGAATAATTCACTATGTAAGAAAAGTAGTATAAGAAATCTCTTACAAAGGCCAATCCAAGCAACACGAGTCCATTTACCAGCATACATCTTTGCTCACTCTACATACCTTCACAATCTCCACTGGATATCTCCCATGGTTGTCGAATTGCCATGACATCAATGATTTCAGAATCCACCAAAATCTATAATCTTAGAATCCATCATGAAGGTTTGTTGAATCACACGACGCCAATGATTCTGAAATCCACCGAAGCCTACAATCTCAGAATCCACCAAGAAGGTTCACTTTTGGAAAGGTGTGACGAACGTACAAAGCTTGATGATGATCTTGAAACTCCTATGGACTAATGAATCATCAAGCAGTTGAGAGCATTACAAATAAACCTCACTGCAAAGTTCACTCTCAAAAACAAATTCTCTCTTACAAAAATAAATCTCTCAAAATCTCTCTACAAAAATGTATCTCACTTATAAAAATGTTTCTTACAAGATAGGGAAATATTCAGAAGAGTTTTGGAGAGAGCACTTAGAAAATTATTCGAGAGAGATACCAAACATTTTAGTTGAGTTTGTTTTAAATAGGCCTGGCCAACAGTACCTCGTGACTGCGGTCTTCTAAGTCGTGAGCGCGACCATATCTCTTGTAGGAGCGAGACTTCTTCACGGGATACAGATAAAACTTTTGAGAATTGAATTTTCGGAGTACCACGGTCGCGGGTGCGATGCGTATTATCGCAGGCGCGAATAAGCGTGCATGTATAGCCGTCATCTGTTGAAGACTTTTTGGTCATTCACTTTCTTCCACAATTTTCACAATTTTAGCCATTTCCATGTGATGTCACGTCATTCCATAGACAATGTTAGGTCCCTACTTGTTGCCAATTCGGTGAACAAACTTAGTTTAATAGAGTTGTAATTTTTCCTTAGTTTTTGCTTGTCCCGCTCGAACGGGCAAAGATGCGCTCGAGCGGAGTTTGCACCTTCTCAGTAGTTTGACTTGTCTGTAAAACTACTGGGAGGCGTGTTTTTGCGCTTGAGTGTGAGTTCCAGCATTCGAGCGTAGTTCTGTTTTATTGCACGCATTTTAGTGACTCTGCTCGGCCCCTGTTTTCTATATATATGTGTTTAAGTTTGTTTTTAGGTTTAATGCTTCTAGATCTGTTTTGGGGACTCTAGGGTTTTCTTTTGGGGCTGTTTTGTTAGTTTTCCTTTGATGTTTGCTTAAGTATTAAACTCACATGGTTTGGTAATTCACATCAAAGGGTTGTTTGAGTGATCATCTTGAAGAGTGTTCTTCTTCGGTGGAATCCGGAGATTCAAGAGTGGAGTGTTCGAAGGTGTTTGAAGTTGTGCGCGGTCATTGAGTCGATGTGGATGTTGTGGAATCAACATTAATCTAATTTATTCTGAGACGAAGGTTGCGGTGGAAGATATACAAATCGTTGAAGACAAATTGACAGAGTTTGGGTAATTTGTTTGGGTATTTTGTATTCTTTCTTTCCTTCATAGTGGATTGATTTGTGACGTTTTGCCCGTGGTTTTTTAATCACAATTGGAGGTGCTCCAATAGTGATTTTTTCCACGTAAAAATCGTTTATATCTATTTATTGTTTCTGAAACAACAATCTAAATCACTTTCATACGTGCTTGATGATTTAGATTGTTAGTTTTAATTGTTTGGGAATTGTATAGTTAAATCTTGATCTAATCACGAATCACTTAGGTTTTTCAATTGGTATCAGAGCAGGTCACTCTTTGTTTTTATCAAAACTATAAGAGTGTGATTTTGTGTGATTGGTGATATGGATTCAATTCGCAAAGGTAACTCGACCTATAGACCTCCATTACTTGATGGTACAAACTATTCTCATTGGAAAGCACGTATGAGAGCGTTTTTAAAATCTATCGATAAAAAAGTTTGGCACTGTGTGATCTATGGGTGGAATGAACCTGTTGTCACCATTGATAGTGTTGATATTTCCAAACTTCTTGATAAATGGGACGCATTCGACTATTAAAACTCGAGTTGGAACAGTAAGGCTCTCAATTCCCTCTTTTGCTCTGTCACACCTGAAGAGTTTCGTTGTATTTGCACGTGTGAGGTAGTAAAAGAGGCTTGGGACATTCTTGAAACAATTCACGAGGGTACTACTTCTGTTAAAAGGTCAAAACTTCAACGTTTCACATCTTCTTTTGAAACTCTTTTTATGCGTGATGATGAGACGTTGTAGACACCCCATTTTTGACTGACCCTAAGACTCAAACGTCACCGATTGAGCGCTTGGTGATATTGCATATTGTGCTCGTTCTGAGGTTTCAGAGTCTCGGCTGCGAGCCTTGCCTCCGAACTTCCGGACTCTTTTGTACTTTGCCTCGGTTTGCGAACCAGATCCCATTTTCTCCGTTTTCTCTTCTCGAAGGAGAGAGAGGTCTCGTAGACTATCTCTCAGTGGCCGTAGGCTACGTTTTGTGGTCGTAGGCCATTTTTCCCGTTTGGAGCCCAGTTTTCGATTTTCGGAGCCGTCGGCCGTGTGCCTCAGTTCGGGACCGCTTAACTACCTTCGTTTGCTCCGGTTTTTGGCAAACACCTTGTTTCCTCTCTTTTGAGGGACACTGTGGCCCGAGAGACCAACTTCGTGGTCGCACGCCGCCTCCGGTGCTTAACAGTAAGTTTTCGGGGCCCCAGGCTGCGCGTTTTGGCCCCCGAACCTTCGTTTTGCATTGGTTTGGGTTCATTTTTGGCGGAGACCTTATTTTCATTGTTAGAAAGGTTGTAGGAAGGTGGGAGGCCAGCAATTGTTCTGAAAAACCAGTTTTATTTTTTCATCGCTCTTCATCGCCCGTTTTCTTCACTAGAAAGCTGGTTTTTCCCACTCCCGGGCCACTTTTTCTGACTTTCCACGACATCATTGTGTTGTACACACCTGGGAGGCCACCAATATGGGTAGGCCGGCCAGCAATTGTCCTTGACCCTTTTGAACCCCTCTAAAAAGCTAGTTTTTCTCTTTCCTGGTTCACATTTTCTAGGTTTTGACCATACAGCTGTGTTGCACTCATCTGGGAGGCCACCTTTTTGGGATGGCCGGCCAGCAATTCTTGTTGACCCCTTTGACCCCTGGTTGGCCGACCAGGGGAGGTGGCCGGCCGGCCACCTGGCCCTTTTGCACCTGGCCGGCCATTTTTGTCCCTCCTGGTGCATTCCAGCTGTGCCAGCTGGCACTGCACTCTCGAGGGTCTCATCCTTTGGGGGAGATTTGAATTGGTTTTTCCCCCTTTTTCTTTGGCTTCTCTCCCTCTATATAGCCAGCACCCTACTTCATTTCTAAGGGTTAGAAAAAACCAGCTGGGGCATTGATATATACAACCATATATCTATTTACTCCAAGCCTCCAAACACCTTGGTTCTTGGTCATTTCACCATACACCTCATAGCCTACCACCTCTACACTCCATTCTAGCAACTTGGAGGCCGTTTTCAGAGGTTGGAAGCTCGGAATCTTGGACCAAAGGCTGTTGCTTTGCTGTGCTACAAGGGTGAGTCCCTATTTTCCCTTTTCTTGCCTTATTTTACTCTATATCTTAGCCCCTTTTGCAAGCATTTCTGGGCTTCGACCTAAACTGAAAATAGTCTTATTTTGAGCTTATCTTCATGTTTGATCAAGAACTTTTTTCTATTTGAGGTCTTCTACTTTCCCTTTGTGCTTTATCTCTCTTTTAGGGCTTATCTTGCATGATATATTAACCTTACTTGTGAGCATTTTTGGGCTTCAAGCCAAACTGTAAAGTATCTTATTTTGAGCCCCTCTTCAACTTTGTTGAAGGGCTCTTTGCTGTTTGAGACCATCTACTACCCCTTGCCCTCTATCTCTTTTAGGGCTATTTTTGCATCATGTTTTAGCCCTACTTGTGAATATTTTCGAGGCTTGATATAAACTGGAAAAAGCCTTGTTTTGGCCTCCTCTTTGAGTTGGTTAAGGTCCCATTTCTGTTTGGAGTCATCTTCCCTTATGCATGCTTCATTCCTTCATGATTAGGGTTATGCATTAGAGCACATGCATTGGCCATGGTTTGGTCTCTTAGCCACTAAAATCCAGTGGATTTTCAGTAGCCTTGATGTGTCTTTGAGCTTCAAAATCATGGAGGGGTGACCCTCTCACCCCTCATTCTCTTTACTAGCATTTTTGGCCTTTCAAAGAGGCCTTTCTTTGCATGGTTCCGAGACTGATTTCAGGGCCTATTTTGTGAGTTTTAGGGCTATCATATTCCATTTCTAGAGGTGGTCTCATCATGTTAAATGTCTATCTTGTATGTGCTTAATAACTCCTTGCATGGCCCTCTAAAGGAGCTCATCATTTTTGCACATGTTGGGTGCATTTCAGTGATTATTTGGGCATATTTTCACATGTTTTGTTCACTGATTTTTGCTGGTTTGATGAGATCTCATATGCTTCACATACATGCCATGTAAACCATGTTTGTTAGTCAAAGTTGCATGCTATTTTAGTCCATCATGCTAGCATCTTTTGGTCATGCTTTGAACTAGAAATGTTCATGTTTTGAGACTGCCTTGGCTTTGTCTTTGTGCTTCATGGTCAAATAATGCATGCTTTGTATAGCTATAAGTCAATACATTTGCCTAGTTTTGAGTTTCGGGGCTCGTCTCATGCATCGGGTGCCATATATCCGTGATTCGGGACCGTTTTGCATCATGTTTCAGTGCTGGAATTTGCATGTCTGTATGCCATATTTCATGCCTTGCCATGCCTTGTTAGAGTTGCATACTATGCCTTAGGTTCGGTCCTCGGTTTGCGCGTATGTGTGCACGCATTTCGATAGTCTCATTTTCATCTTATGGCTACTGATGTGAGTGTGGCTGAGGTCCACTCATGTTGGTGTAAGTCCATTGTGCATTGTGTATGCCATTTCATTTCATAGCATTGCATATGCTAGGTTGTATGTTAGAGCATTGTGTATGCCTTGTCACATCGTGCATTGTGTATGCCATTTCATAGCATTGCGTATGCTAGGTTGCATGTTAGGATTGCATTCATGCATGTCATGCATATTGCATTGTGCTTGGGATAGGAGTTAGCCCAAGCACGGGAAACGAGGGACGTTTCATACTCCGAGTGACGGAACGTGTCTCAATTCTCGGTCGCCGACACTCTGGATTATCTATGATGGAGTCTAGGTCTTGTTGTTTCTATTGTTGTTTGAATTTCTTGTGTGTATGTATAAAAATCGAGAAGTTTATAATTTTAATTATTAATATTTATAATATTTATCATTTATTAGTAATTAATTTTTCTGATAACCAGTGGTTTGTTATTTCCCATTCTATAATACAAGTTTGTACCATATAGTCTCGTTATGATTTTTGTAACTTTTAGTTATGATCACCTGTAGTTTTAATTATGACTTAGTTATAATCTATTGTGATTATTATTTGAGAGAATTACAATTCAGTGTGTAGGACCAAAAAAAGTTAACAAAACATGAGGGGTGCAACTCAAACACTATGAGTGTGCAACTTTGAGTTGCACCCCTCTATGTTTGTGTAAATTATTTTTGTCTGTTCCACTGAACCATAATTCCCCCTTGTTATTTTGATTATGATTGGAGAAGTTAACTTTTTAGGTTTTGGTTATGCCTCAAGTGATGTTTGGTTATGATCCTTGATTATGATATATTGTGATATGAGTTATGACTCAGTTATGACATATTGTGATTGTAATTTTGGTTATAATCAAAGAAATTTTTGGTTATGTCTCAAAAATATTTGGTTATGATCCGTTTAGTTATGACAGAAATTGATTTGGTTATAATACATTATAGTATCAATACCGCAAAAGTCATAATTTCTATATAATATACATCCGTTTTTGAGTGTGTATTATAGAATTACTCAAATTTACACATCACAATTTTTTCTCATAAACATTCTTAGTTAGGTTTTCATCACAATGGATTTGGCCTAAATTCATCGGAACCCCATAATATGTGCTTAGTTTGAAGAATTCAACTCCATTCAAAAGATATAAGAACTTAGGTTTAGTGAATTGCAAGTTTCATTCAAGTTTTACTCAATTGGAGAGATGTTGACTAACATTAGTGTTTTAGCATTACCACCAAGTGAATCACTCATTAAAATTGTCTACTTGTGATTCCTATACGTAGGGCTGAAAAAAATTTTGAAAAAATCACAAACTAATTTGACTTAGACTAAACTGTGCAATTTAGTTTGGTTTTCTCAATACACGGTTTAGTCCTAATTCTTAAAATAGGTGAATTGTACTTCACAGTTTGGCCCGTTATTTATTGAAAAATCTAGATTTAGTGTGACAACTCTTTTAAAAAATCTAGACGCGTCCCGTTTAACGTGATTATCGATATATGCTATCCAAATTAAAAATTAAAACAATCATGATCAATGTAAATGAGAGAGAGAGAGAGAGAGAGAGAGAGAGAGAGAGAGAATTAATCCACAACATAAAATTATTTTTATGTGGAAAATCACAATTGAATCCAACTTGTGATAAAAAATCACGGGCTCTCAGCCAGACGAATAATTCACTATGTAAGAAAAGTAATATAAGAAATCTCTTACAAAGGCCAATCCAAGCAACACGAGTCCATTTACCAGCATACATCTTTGCTCACTCTACAGATACCTCCACAATCTCCACTGGATATCTCCTATGGTTGTCGAATTGCCGCGACGTCAATGATTTCAGAATCCACCAAAATCTATAATCTTAGAATCCATCATGAAGGTTTGTTGAATCACACGACGCCAATGATTCTGGAATCCACAGAAGCCTACAATCTCAGAATCTACCAAGAAGGTTTACTTTTGGAAAGGTGTGACGAACTTACAAAGCTTGATGATGATCTTGAAGCTTCTATGGACGAACGAATCATCAAGCAGTTGAGAGTATTACAAATAAACCTCACTACAAAGTTCACTCTCAAAAACAAATTCTCTCTTACAAAAATAAATCTCTCAAAATCTCTCTACAAAAATGTATCTCACTTATAAAAATGTTTGCTTACAAGATAGGGAAATATTCAGAAGAGTTTCGGAGAGAGCACTTAGAAAATTATTCGAGAGAGATACCAAACATTTCAGCTAAGTTTGTTTTAAATAGGCCTAGCCAACAGTACCTCGCGATTGCGGTCCTCTAGGTCGCAGGCGCGACCATATCTCTTGTAGGACCGAGACTCCTTCGTGGGATATAGATAAAACTTACGAGAGCTGAATTTTCGGAGTGTCATGGTCGCAGGTGCGATGCGTATTATCGCGGGCGCGAATAAGCGTGCATGTATAGCTGCCATCTGTTGAAGACTTTTTGGTCATTCACTTTCTTCCACAATTTCGGCCATCTCCATGTGATGCCATGTCATTCCATAGACAATGTTAGGTCCCTACTTGTTGCCAATTCTGTGAACAAACTTTGTTTAATAGAGTTGTAATTTTTCCTTGGTTTTTTCTTGTCCCGCTCGAGCGGAATTTGGACATTCTCAGTAGTTTGGCTTGTCTGTAAAACTACTGGAAGGTGTGTTTTTGCACTCGAGCGTGAGTTCTAGCGCTCGAGCGTAGTTTTGTTTTATCGCACGCGTTTTAGTGACTCTGTTTGAGCGGCAAGTTCTGCGCTCGAGCGGGGTATGCGACCCCTATTTTCTATATATATGTGTTTAAGTCCGTTTTCAGGTTTAATGCTTCTAGATCTGTTTTGGGAGTTTTAGGGTTTTTTTTTTTGGAGCTGTTTTGCTAGTTTTCCTTTGATGTTTGCTTGAGTATTAAACTCACATGGTTTGATAATTCACATCAAAGGGTTGTTTGAGTGATCATCTTCAAGAGTGTTCGTCTTCAGTGGAATCCGGAGATTTAAGCGTGGAGTGTTAGAAGGTGTTCGAAGTTGTGCGCGATCGTTGAGTCGACGTGGATGTTGTGGAATCAACATCAATCTAATCAATTCTGAGACGAAGGTTGCGGTGGAAGATATACAAATCGTCGAAGACAAATTGACAGAATTTGGGTAATTTGTTTGGGTATTTTGTATTCTTTCTTTCCTTCATAGTGGATTGTTTTGTGGCGTTTTGCCCGTGGTTTTTTAATCACAATTGGAGATGCTCCAATAGTGATATTTTCCACCTAAAAATCGTTTGTGTCTATTTCTTGTTTTTGAAACAACAATCTAAATCACTTTTGTATGTACTTGATGATTTAGATTGTTAGTTTTAATTGTTTGGGAATTGGTACAGTTAAATCTTGATCTAATCACGAATCACTTAGGTTTTTCAATTGGTATTAGAGAGGGTCACTCTTTGTTTTTATCAAAACTACAAGTGTGTGATTTTGTGTGATTGGTGATATGGATTCAATTCGCGAAGGTAACTCGACCCATAGATCTCCATTACTTGATGGTACAAACCATTTTTATTGGAAAGCTCGTATGAGAGTGTTTTTAAAATCTATCGATGAGAAAGTTTGGCACTATGGGATCTATAGGTGAAATGAACCTGTTATCACCATTGATGGTGTTGATATTCCCAAACCTCTTGATAAATGGGACGAATTCGACTATTAAAACTCGAGTTGGAATAGTAAGGCTCTTAATTCCCTCTTTTGCTTCATCACACCTGAAGAATTTTGTCATATTTGCACGTGTGAGGTAGCAAAAGAGGCTTGGGACATTCTTGAAACAATTCACGAGGGTACTACTTTTGTTAAAAGGTCAAAACTTCAACGTCTCACATATTCTTTTGAAACTCTTTTTATGCGTGATGATGAGACGTTTGATGATTTTTATGCTAAACTTAATGACATCGTAAATTCGTGTTTCACACTCGGTGAAAAAAATCCCTGAAGCTAAGGTTGTTGGAAAGATTTTGAGGTCTTTACCCGAGAGGTTCCAATCAAAAGTTACAGCTATTGAGGAGGCTCAGAATGTTGATACTCTCAAACTTGATCAGTTGGTTGGAAACTTGCAGACTTAAGAAGCCCACCAGATTTCTAAGAAAAAACAAAAAGATAGTGTGGCTTTTACTAGTGCTCATAAGATTGCAAAGACCCCTGAGATTGAGTTTGATCTAGAGTCCGAAATGACGGCCATGTTTACTAAATAGTTCAAACAATTTTTTTAAAAAAAGAAGCCTAATTTCAAGGACCCTATTTCAAAAGATAAGAGTAATGAAAAACCCAAAACTTTTTCATCAAAAATTGCTCCAAAAACTGAAAAGAAGACTGTGAAGGGGCAAGATGTCAAATGTTACGAATGTCAAGGGTTTGGACATATTGCTCTTGAATGTCCATCGAAAAAGAACCGGAAGAAAGTCTATACAGTGACTTGGGATGATAAAAGCGGGTCAGAGCAAGAACTCGAAGAAACTGAATTCGGTGAAGATGGAGATAGTACTTACATGGCATTCTGGTCTACTGTCACTCAATCTCCTCCGAAGCCAGTGGAATTTGCTCGTGGTCAGAATCTGCACCGTGCTCCTACCTTGGATGTGAGTAATTACTTGTTCTGGAAGATCAGAATGAGGATGTTTCTGAGAGCTTACAACCCTGAGGGCTGGCAAGCCATTGAAGAGAATGTTGAAAGAGCTGACAATTCGAGTAATCAAAGAGTTCTGACTACCATTCGTGAAGCACTTTCAGACGAAGAATAGCAATGGATTGCTCACTGCACAAAGGTCAAAGATGCATGAGACATTTTGAGTCGATTTCATAAAAGAGGAGAGTCATCTTCACCACCATTTATCAATTTTCATGCCTTAGTTGCTCGACTGGATGAGGTCTAGGAGAAAGAGGAGCAAAAAGAAGATGATGAAACCTCGGAAGACAATGATGAGATTGATGGTGATGACTTACAATAAGCTTATGAAAAGCTTTACGATGAATTTCTGAATTTGTCCAAGATCAATGACAAACTCACTCTCAAGCTCAAAACATGTGAAAGCGAGAATGTCAAGCTAAAGGGAGAGATTGAAGTTGCAAAAAGGGGATGTCATTAAGATCTCAAATGACAGGCAAGACCTTTCCGGAAAGTTTCTAGCTTGTGAAACCGAAGGGAATGAACTTCTAAGCTATGCTACATTTGAAGAAAAGATTGGAATCCTTGAGATGCCACAAGCCATGTTGGAGGAGCTGATTGGTCAGAAAGAGGAAGAACTCAAAGTTGCTAGAGCCAAAATTAATATGTGAAATAAAGGGTCAAAGACACTTGAAGGCATCATCGGGTCTCAACAAATGAGTGGTGATAAAGAGGGATAGGCTATACTACTACAACACTTCAAAAGGGATAGACCTCTACATCACATGACCTGAAGAGTCAAGCAAAGGCAAAGCTCAAGGGTGATACTTAAGGAAGTAAGATTAACAAACTAGAGGTAAAACCTGTGTTTGTTTGTCATCATTGTGGGAGGTATGGCCAAATTTGTCCTTATTGTTTTGAGTTATTTGGTAAAGTGTCTAAAAAGGGTAGAAATTCTAATACTCCTTGGGTTAGGAGACAACCTTACATGTCTAGGCAGAACACCAAGATTCATGAGGGTGTTCATAATGGTAAGACGTCTACCAAGACTGCCAGTCCTGCTTCCACTAAGACCAAAAAGATATGGGTTATAAAGAGCGACTTAATGTGTTTCTGTAGACAGGTCCGCGGGGGACCCCGCTACAGCTCGGACTCGATTTGTTGTCACGGTTCTTAATCTTGAACCAAAGAGTCCAAATCTGGCAAATCGTTTTGAGAAAATAGATTTTTGAAAGAAGTGCCAAACATGGACTACTTTGCCAAATACAGAGTCACCACCTAAATATTTTATTTTGGGGAAATTTAGGAAACCCTGACTCGGTGCCAAAGGCCACGTGTCCGTCATCACCAAATTTGCCTCGGCTCGGGAACTTGGGTACGATTGGGGAAGGTCACTGCGGAGCACTTCTTCGCCGATCAAAGATCGGCCTCTACTAACCATGATATCAAGTTTTGAAAACATTATGTGTTCTTATTTCGGTTATTAGCCTAGATTTACTATGTGATGCGCACATCATACAAGTATAGACTGGGTCGCCTGAATTGGAACAAAACATTTCATGTTTGTTTTTGAAAGATGGTTTGCTACTCGCAAGTAGGCTTAAAATGCAGATTTTGCCACTCTCAGGTAGGCTTTAGAAAACATGATTTTGCCACTATCTAGTGGGCTTAAAACTCATAGTCAATGATTTTGTTCCAATCCAAATAACTCAATCTCCACCCACATGCATTCAGGCTGTTATATTACATAAGCACATAGCCTAATGGTAAGTATGCTATTCATGGCAGTCACTCACACACATGCAAGGATGCTAAAGCATAAAACTCACCGAGTACTCCAAGCCAAAACAAAAACCGATTAGAAATCCATGCATGATCCTAAATATACAGAAATGCCTAATGCAACACATGTAAAAATGCAACTATAGCAGGCTCGGCTATTCTAAACATAGCGTATGGAATGCTACAGCTAACATGTATTCAACTTAGAATTGAAATACAAATGCAGTTAGTATGATGTGCCGAGCCCGGTGCATGCAAGACAGATGAATGGGTGCAAACATGCTATCATACTGTATGCTAATTGAAACATGTCCTAATCTAACCATCATAAGCAGGTAAATAAAAGGGAGAAAGATGTGGGGTTGGAAGACATACATCACACACACGCACACTTATTACAATATTGCCCTCGCACAGAGGGTCCAAATAAATAGTACAGTCCAAATATGTACAAATTCCTAATTAATTTACAAATTAACTAAGAAAAATAATAAACTGGCATGCAAGCCAGGGACTGTCTTGACTCTTCTCCAGATGATGCATGATGCATGTCCGGGTTGTCTTGTGCAGAAATCCACTGCGATGCCCTAATTAGCCTCTGTTTTGCAGTGATTTTTGGAAAGCGCGCCAAGCCTCGGAAGATTGTTGATTCTTGATTTGCTGCAACAGAGAGCAGGAAATGGGCATAGCAATGTATTTTCACAAATGTATGTATGCCTCGATCCTCGTGCCACCAATCACGCATCCCGATGCATGATGGCCGAGGAGTCGAATTGCACAACTCAATATAGAATGAATGCACATGAAAACTCAACTAAAACCTAACTCCATCATGGATAATCCGGAGTGTCGGTGATTGGGGAATTGAGACACGTTTCGTCACTCGGAGTACGAAACGCACCTCGTTTCCCGTGCCCGGGCTAACTCCTATCCCGAACACAATGCAATATGCATGACATGCATGAATGCAACTAAGATGCAACCTAACATGCACAATGCTATGAAATGACATACACGATGCACGAGGTAACATGGCATACACAATGCGCTAACATACAACCTAGCATACACAATGCTATAGAATGGAATGACATACACAATGCATAATGGACTTACACCAACATGAGTGGGCCTCAGCCACACTCACATAAGAGGCTATTAGATGAAAATGAGACACTCGAAATGCGTGCACACGTGCACGCAAACCGAGGACCGACCCTAAGGCACGAAAGCCACTCTAACATGACATGGCAAAGCATGGAATATGACATACTATAATGCAAATTTCAAAGGCGATAAGTGATGCAAAACAGCCTCGAAAGATGGCAAAATGACACCCGATGCATAGAATATGTCCCGAAACATGAAATTAGGCATACCGAATGACCTATAACTATGCAATGCATGCATTATTTGAACATGGAATGCGAAGACATAACCAAGAAAGCCCAAAAATAAGCATGTTTACAGTTCTAAGAAAGGCCAAACAGCGAACGCAAATGGGGCAAAACTAGCATGCAAAAACAGCCCCGAAAGCAAGATAATGAAGTAAGTGACAGTTTCTGACCCTAAACAGAGAAG
This sequence comes from Camellia lanceoleosa, assembly GCA_025200525.1. NCBI lineage: Eukaryota > Viridiplantae > Streptophyta > Magnoliopsida > Ericales > Theaceae > Camellia > Camellia lanceoleosa. The sequence continues at coordinate 45,636,667 of CM045760.1, forward strand.
GGCCCTTCTACAATGTTGAAGAGAGGCCCAAAATATGATGTTTTACAGTTTACCACAAGCCACAAAAACAGACACAAGTATGGAAAAATTCTCATGCAAAAAGTGGGCCTAAAGGAGGACAAAGAAGTAAGTGATGCATGATGGCCCCAAACAGATGAAGGTCCTTCAACAAAGTTGAAGAGAGATCTAAAATATGAACTTTTACAGTTGATGATCAGAGCCAAAACAGTGTACAAGTATGCTCAAAACACTATGCAAGATAAGGCCAAAAAGAGAGCTATAACACAAAGTATAAAAAGGATGCCTCAAAAAATAAAAGACCCTTAATGAAACATGAAGAGAGGGTCAAAATAAGGCCATTTGTAGTTCGGACCAAAGCCCAAAAATAGAAGCATAAGAGGCTAACAAATCATGCAAAAATGGGGCCAAAAGGGGGATACAATGGCAAGTGATAAAAGGGGGGCCCAAACAGTGATGAGCCCTTCAATAATGTTGAATAAGGGCTCAAAATAAACTACTTTACAGTTTAAAACATGCCTCAAAACAGTTCATACATAAGCCAAAAACAATGTGGAAGAAAATGGCATATTAGAGAGATAATGAAGCAAGTGCAACAAGAAGGTCTCAAACAGTGAGAGGCCCTTAATCAAACATGGAAAATGGCTCAAAATAAGCCTATTTCTAGTTAGGGTCGGAGCCCAAATATGCAAGCACGAAGAGTTAAGATATTGAACAAGATAAGGCCAAAAAAGAGGGGAGATGAACTTACCCTTGTAGTCTAGTCTTTGACAGCTCCTTGGCACAAGAAATGGTGCTTCCTAAGCTCTGGAAAGCTGCTCCAAGTGGCTGGAATGGAGGTGGTGGTGTGGTGCAAGGTGGTGGTGTAGAAAGGGTGTAGGACTTGGATGTTTTGGAGGGTTGAAGTGAGGAAGAGAGGGAGATGCAATATAGGAGCTCAAAGGCAAATTTTCTAACCCCTAAACTAGAGCTGGGAGGCTGGTTTTATAGGCAAAAGAGGGGGAGAAAAGGGGAGAAAAATGGGGGGAAATGAATTCAAGTTTCCCCCTAAAAAAATGGCCCCCTCGGATACAAAATCTGGGAGGAAAAGAGATGCATATTTGGACTAAACATGGTGCAAGGGATTTGGCCGGCTGGTTATTGAGCTTGAAGGTGGCCGGCCGGCTCTTCCCATGGCCGGCCGGCCAGGGGTCAAAAAGGCCAAATGTGATTAGTGGCCGGCCACCATAGATTGGTGGCCTCCCATGTGTGCTCAACACAGCTATGTGGTCAAAAACTGGAGAAAGTGAACCAAGAGAGAGAACAACCCACTTTTCAAAGGGGTTCAAAAGGTTCAAATGGAATTACTGGCCGGCCACCAAATATTGGTGGCCTCCCAGATGTGTACATCACAAATATGGGGTTTAGGGTGCAAGAAAATGGCCTAAGGGTGGTCAACATTGGCTTTGAAGTGAGAGAAAACGGGCGACGGAGGGCGATGAAGGAATATAATTGGTTGCTGAGACAATTACTGGCCTCCCACCCTTCTATGACCTTCCTGGTGATGAAACAGAGGTCCCTGCCAAAAATGAACGCAAACCGATGCAAAATGAAGGTTCGGGGACCGAAACGCGCAGCCTGGGGCCCCGAAAATCGATTGTTAAGTACCGGGAGTGGTGTTCGACCACAAAGTTGGTCTCTCGGACCACAGTGTCCCTCAAAAGGGAGTAAATAAGATGCATTCCAAAAACCGGAGCAAACGGAGGTGGTTATGCGGTCCCGAATCGAGGCGCTCGGCCTGACGGCTTCGAAAACCGGGAACCGGGCTCCGAAACGGGCAAAATGGCCTATGACCACGAAATGTAGCCCGCGGCCACCGAGAGATGATCTACGAGACTTCTCCCTCTCTTTGGGAAGAGAAACAGAGAAAACCGAGCCTGGTTCGCAAACCGAGGCAAGGCACAGAAAAGCCCAGAAGTCCGGAGGCAGGGCTCACGGCCGAGACTCTGAAATCTCTGGACGAGCACGATACGCAACATCACCAAGCGCTCAATCGATGACGTCTGAGTCTTAAGGTCGGTCAAAAATGGGGTGTCTACAGTTTCGTTGTTCACATTGCACTGAAAGCACGTGACTCACACATGTGATATCTTGATAGTGGGTGCTCTCGTCACATGTCTGGTGACAAATCCTACTTCACATCTCTTGATAAATATGAAGGAAGAATTGTTACCTTTGGAGATGGTGGCCCTTCTAAAGTCATTGGTAAGGGCTCTATAAGTATTGCTGGTCTTCCTAAACTTGAAAATGTTTTGCTTGTTGACGGCCTTAAAGCTAATCTGTTGAGCGTTAGTCAAATATGTGATTCCCATCATGAAGTATTATTTTCAAAAAATAAATGTGAAATTTTGGATAAGAAAGCAAATACTGTCATGAATAGGGTTCGCACATCTAATAATTGCTATGGGATTGTTACCACTAATGATCTTACTTGTCACTTGGCCGTCATAAGAAACATTGACTTGTGGCATCAAAGATTAGGTCACATGAATTTCAAAGACCTAACTAAGATTGCCAGTAAAGAGCTTGTGAGAGGAGTACCTAAAATGGGTAAGAATGTGAACCATGTGTGTGGTCCGTGTCAACTTGGGAAACAAACTCGTGCTCCTTATAAAAAAGGTGAATAGTTTCACAACCAAACGTCGTCTTGAATTGGTTCATATGGATCTTATGGGACCTACTCGTACTGAAAGCATTAGAGGTAAATAATACATTTTTTTAACCGTTGATGATTATACTCGGTTTTCATGGGTAAATTTTTTAAGAGAAAAATTTGATACGTTTGATGCTTTCCAGGCCTTAGTCCTTAAAATCCAAAATGAACAGGGTGTTTCTATTAGGCGTATCATAAGAATCCGAACTGATCATGGTCGTGAGTTTGAAAATAGTTCATTTTCGGATTTTTGTGATATGCATGGAATTAAGCATGAATTTTTTGCATCGATTACTCCACAACAAAATGGAGTTGTTGAGAGAAAGAACAGGGTTGTTCAAGAGATGGCTAGGGTCATGCTCTTTAGTAAGAAAGTTCCTCCAAGGTTTTGGGCTGAAGCCTTAAATACCGCTTTTTATGTTGTAAATCGTGTGTATTTAAGGCCCGGCACTTTACAAACTCTATATGAATTGTGCAAGGGATTGAAAGTTAATGTAAAATACTTTAAAACTTTTGGGAGTAAATGTTATATTTTCAAAGATAGAGAGCCCATGGGCAAATTTGACTCCCCAAGTGATGAAGGTATTTTTCTAGGGTATTCAACCTCTAGTAGAGCTTTTTGTGTCTATAACCTGCGTACTTTGTTTTTAATAGAATTGATCAATGTGGTTATAGATGACACAGGTTCTTCTACTTCAGCGTTAAATGAGGAAGAAAATGATGAGTCTCTAATCCTGGACATTGAACCACAAAGTCAAGGAGAAACAGAAGACCAAGCTCAAGAAGATGAGCCAGCATCAACTTCTAAGGTAAGTCTGAGTCCAAAGAGTGTACAAAGAGACACTACTTTTGATGCTCCTGTCACTACAAGTCCAGAATTCAAATCATCAGCAAGGGTGAAACTGAATCATCCGACTCAACAGGTGATTGGAAGTGTCTCAGATCGAATGAAAACCCGAAGACAAATTTGAGAAGAGGTATCTCATATGTGTTACGTTTCCTTAATTGAACCTAAGAATATAAAAGAGGCCTTACTAGATGATAATTGGGTTAATGCTATGCATGAAGAGTTAGGTCAATTTGAATGTAACAAAATTTGGACTCTTGTTCCCAGATTCAGAGACATGAATGTGATAGGTACCAAGTGGATCTTTAAAAATAAATCTGATGAGAATGGTTCTGTGGTTAGAAATAAAGCTAGGTTGGTTGCTCAAGGCTATACTCAAGTAGAGGGTGTTGACTATGATGAGACGTTTGCCCCAGTTACACGTCTCGAATCTATTCATATTTTACTTGGAGTTGCATACTTTCTTGGGTTCAAATTGTTTCAAATGGATGTGAAAAATGCCTTTCTGAATGGGTACTTGAAAGAAGAGGCATATGTTGAGCAACCAACAGGGTTTGAGGACCCAAAATGTCCAAACCATGTCTACAAGTTAGACAAGGCTTTATATGGGTTGAAACAAGCCTCTCGAGCTTGGTATGATAGACTTATTGCCTTTCTTCTTGATAATGACTTTCAAAGGGGTAGTGTGGACAAGACTTTATTTGTGAAACATACTAAGTCTCATGTACTTGTTGCTTAGATTTATGTCGATGATATTGTTTTTGGATCCACTGCTGATTATCTTGTGAAATATTTTTTTGATTGCATGACACATGAGTTTGAGATGAGCATGATGGGAGAGTTGTCTTATTTCTTAGGTCTTCAAATTAAACAGTCTCCTTCGGGTATGTTTGTTTCTCAGACTAAGTATGCCAAAAACCTTGTGTCAAAGTTTGGTCTAGAGTCGGCCAAACATGCTCGTACTCCCATGAGCACTAGTCTTCACCTTTCTAAAGATTCATCTAGTACTAACGTTGATACTCATACCCTTTATAGGAGTATGATAGGGAGTCTCTTGTACCTCACAGCTAGTCGTCCTGACATTGCATTTAGTATATGTGTTTGTGCCCATTACCAAGCCTATCCTAAAGAGTCACCTTCTTGCAGTCAAACACATCATTAGGTATGTTAATGGGACATTGGGTTATGGAATTTGGTTCTCGATTGACATTACAACTGAAATCACTAGTTTTTCCGATGCCGACTGGGCAGGGTGTACTGATGATCGTAAGAGCATATCCGGAGGGTGTTTTTACCTTGGGAATAATTTGGTTGCCTAGCATAGCAAAAAGAAAAATGCCATCTCTCTTTCGACCGTTGAAGCTAAGTACATTACTGTAGGGAGTTGTTGTGCCCAAATGTTGTGGAAAAAGCAAATGTTTCATGATTATGGTATAGACCAGAACACTCTCACCCTTTTTTGTGATAATACTAGTGCCATTAATATTTCTAAAAAGCCAGTCCAGCACTCTCGCACCAAACACATTGACATTCGTCATCATTTTATTTGAGAGTTAGTGGAAGAGGGCCTTGTCGTTTTTGAACACGTATCCACTGAGCATCAAAAGGCCAGTATTTTTACAAAACCCCTTGATCTTCTTAGGTTTGAGTTCCTTAGAAAGACCTTGGGTGTTGTGCTTAGTCACTAGGGTGTGACTTGTTACTAGAGTGGGTGAGAGTGATCAGCTTTATGTGTACTTGGATGCAATAATCTCATTGTCATTGATTTTGTCATCTTTGCATTTAGACTCATATGAACACCTTTTATGCTGCTTGCAAGATTTCATTTTTCTTTGTTCATAGCTCATTCTGAATGCCCATGCTCATTGACTTCATGATCTCATTCTGTATACATTCTTGAGATAAGCTGTTGCAGGGGTTTCTACACAAGTGATCAAAGTTCTCTATGGACCTTTAACAGTGTCGCTTATACATTTTTAGAGGAATTGACCCATACTGGCATATCGTGGGTGATGTTGAGTCTCTTAACCGTCTACCATCGTTTTTCACTTCCATAGTTCCTCCCTTAGTTCATTGAAGTCCGGGCATTAGGAAAAAGGCTACTTCAGAGGCACCAACCAGGCTATCCTTATTGATTTCATGCTCCTTTGGTTTGGTCTCCATACTCTTTAGCGTGTATGCCACCAGTGAGTGTCCACAAGTAAGAAAGTTAAAAAAAAAAAAAAAAGACTCATTGATTGAGGGGAAGTCTTCGCTTTTACTCAATAAATACCCATTGATTTCTGGTGGTTTGACTTTTTTCAGTGATGTTTAGTTACTCTTGTCAGAGGTTCAGCCATCTGATCACTACGAGGATTGATCCACCTCTGCAACCTCCATTGCCGGACAGTTGATCCACCTCTATTCCGACTTTTGATTGAAGTTGAACATCATCCTTTCCATTACTGGAACTGGGACTAGAACATAAACACTTGGGGAGTTCCTCGCAAACTCTTACAGGTATGCGAATGCCTCTACATTCCAAATAAACAGTTGTATTAATCCACTCCTTACACCTCGTTAGCACACGAACTCTGCCTTGCTGAAAAGTATGAGGATTAATTATATCATCGTCGTATTGGACCACCAGCCCCCAATGACTGGCTATGTTTCGGAAGGTTGTAACACTCCACAGGTTGAATGGAATGCCGAAGCAATATAGCCATATACACCTCTCTTGCTCTACATATTGGCCTTCCTCTCATTCTTGAACTGAGTCACACCATTTTTGACCCCACTTCCCCAGCAGAGCCTTCCCTTGCTTCATTTGCTGAGCTGAGTTGAAAGTTAGCAATACGATCCTGCTACCACACTCCCTTGCAACCACATCCTTCATCCCTCTGTTGTATAACTCAGCCCTAAAATCCTTGAAGGCTAAGAAACTGCTCATCTTTACTACTAAGCTTTCGTAAAGCCACCCATTTCCTTCCTCATGAGCCTTAATAATCACCTTCTCATCTTCACATAGTCCTCCACCTACTAATGCCTCTGCAAAAGACTTTCTTTCCCCTTGGCTATACCCCTGCTGCAAGTGGCCCCACTGCCTTACCCTCGTTCGATGCTCACCTCTGTCTAGCCCCCGATGATCCTTCGAAGCAGAACTTTGGCCCTTGTGATACTCTACTCTTTTCACTTTCAGAGCCTTGTTGTCGCACCATAGTCCGTTTGCCTTCTTGATCGCTATCTCTGCAGTAACTTCGCAGTCATATCTTACAAAACCAAACCTAGATCTTGTTGCAAACCTTCTCTTCCCTGGGATGAACACATCCTTTACTATGCCAAACTTGCGAAATATATCGAATAGACCTTTAGGATCCAAGGATTCTGGGATATTATCTACGAAGATCGTGATCAGCCCTGCCTCTTTGCTTAATCCTCTCTGCCAGCCCACTTTTCTCTTGTAAATCACTGGGTTCCGTCCACCTCTCTCCATTTCTAGCTTTTCTCCTTTCTTCACTACTTCTTACCCATTGTTGAAGTAATAGCATATTTATGTTCGTAAGTGTTTACAATGTTATGTTTGTGATATATATGATATTATAGTATATTAAGTGAAAGTTTATTTTGATAAATTTTGTAAAACTAAAAATATAATGTAATGATATCAATAATGATTAATTAAATAATACTACTATAAACTAAATTTCTGGCTACGCCAACACATTCACAACTGTTGGCTTTTAATTCTCAGCTAGAGAGCAATGAGTACAGACCCATGTAGACAACTCATAACCACAAACCTTAGTCATATAAGATGCACTAGGACTTTATTTTGATCATAAAAAAAAAAAAAAAATCTAAATGCACAAAATCTGATCAATGAATTAGATACAATGAACTATGTCTAATTTAATCATCAAATTTTGTGCTCGTAGAAAAACTAGATCAGAGATGTTTTTAGACGCCACAGTAGGCTTTTGCAGAACATTCGGTCCGCGATCCCACCTCAGTGTAATAGAAGCCAAGTAATCCATAATTATCAAATGGCTTAAATTGTAGAGGGTGTTGATCATCAACCAGTTCTTGAGGTACATGTATCATTTCCTTTTGGAATGCAAATAGTCCAAGAGAGTGTCTTTCTTCTTTCCCACTCATGATCACTCTATGGTTTGGAGAATGAACTCTGTTGTTGCTCCAAGCCTATGCCAATAAAAGTCAATATTCAAATCCATGTTGGGCAAATAAAATAAGATTAATGATATATAAATAAAAATATATACAGAAAATATGTGATAGAATTATGAGTTTATCACTTTAAAACAAAAATTCATTAAAACGTTTTTTAATATAAAAAAAGTTATTGACATGAAATTCTAGTAATGATACTGTATAAGAGTTTCATAACATGACATTTTTCATAAGAGAAATCAAAATAAATTTGAAGTTATTATAAAAACTTTAGAAAGAGTGGGGCAATTCTCTAATTTGGGGGCCCAAGCCGACTCTTAGAAAGTGAAACTTCAAAGAAAAAGACTTATTAGTGCGAGTATATGGATCAAATTTAAGTGGTTTAGAGAGATGTGAGATAAATTTCTAACAGTCGTTATACATGTAGTCCAATTGCATGTGAATGTGATAGCAAAATAAAAGACAAAAAAATTAGATTTATGATACCATGGTAAAATTATTAGAAACATTCAAACCAAAACCAATTGATCATGATCATGATCATGATCATGGGTGAAGGGCCTCTAGCAAAATAAATAAATAAAAATAAAGTAGATGCTAAATTTTAAATTTTTTTTGTTCTTTTCCTCTCATTTTCTTTTCTTTTCCCTCTGCAAATCTATGAAAAGATGAAGAAAAAGAAAAGAATAACCCACCAAAAGAGCATCCCCAGCCAAAACCACAAAAGATGAAGGTGAGGGATCAAAACTAATCCAATGCCCATCTTTGGTTTTCAACTCAAGACCATTCACTTGATTTTGATGAAGTATTGTCATGAAGGTCTTGTCTGTATGATCTGTCAATCCAACATTGGTCTCCTCCTCCATTTTTGGACCTCTGTATTTCATGATTCTAAGAAGGTAATTGGTTGACTCCATGAATGAATCATAGTATTTCTCTACTCCATAGCTTTCAAATACCATTCTCTTCACCATCTTCTCTAATTCTGATACCAACACTGAATAAGAGTGCATGATTTTACTGACCAACCAAGAGAGAGAGAGAGGGGTTAAGTGATGCCAATAAATAATCATTTGGGAACATAGTTAAAGGTAAAATTTTGGCTTTTAACTTATTTTGGATCATATCACTTCTTTATTTTTTTACATATTTTTTTAGAAAAAATCAAAAAGTTAACTTTTAACCTACTTCTTAAAACAATCCATAAATTTTTCAGGGGAAAAAACAAAATGCATAGAATACACGAGAATGAACAATTCAATAAGATTTGTTTTTTTTTTTTTTTTGATCAGCAAAGAAAAATTTCATTTAACAGCATGAAATTTAAGGTACAGGAAGATGACATGCATCGAGAGAGATTCGGAAGTATAAAAATACCCCTACTACTGCTACTCGCATCCATACAACCAACCCCTAAGCCTCTCTATTTTTTTAAACAAAAACTAAGAAGAACTTAACTGAATAATTAAAATACAAGAGTCCCCACATAATCACCCCACCAAAACACCCAAAACAAACTAAAAGAACAAAACCTTTCATCCAAAATAAACTAAACTAACTAAACCATCACCGGGACCAACACCACTGCCAGATCCACTCCTCTGCAGCTCCAACTCCCAACACACCAGCTACAACTCCTTTGCAGCTACACCTCTGCGACATGAGCAAAACACGCCACCTCCTAGCTGCTGTGCAGACCACCTCTGAGCTGTCCACCCAAACCACCAAACACCAGCTACTCCGCCAAGAATACTCCATAGCCACCACCGGGGACATCATCCACTTCCGAAGACACCCTCCGCCGACAGTTACAACACCACTGTCCAGACCACCTCTGAGCTGACCACCCAAGCCACCAACCACCAGCTACAACACCCAAACCGCCCACTCCTAGCTGCTGTCCATGCCACCAACAGGACAAGCCTCCGCCGAGAGTACTCCATAGCCACCACCGGGGACATCACCCACTACCGCAGCCACCCACAGACAATCACCCACCCAGACTACTTCTAGCTCACTCCCAAAACCCACACTTATGATAAGCTGCTGCCAACACCTAAGCTGCTGCCAACCACCACAGAACACCACCCACTGCCGAAGAAGATCACCCCTCAAAACTCTCAAACGAAGAGGAGCGCTCGAGTGACAACCGGACAGAACTGGAACACCAACAACACCCAAATCTCCACGAATCTGAACCAGAGTACACCCCTCAAACTCCTATTCGCAAAAAGCGCTCGAATGAAATTCCTGGACAACCGCAAACTCACCACAAAAAACTCCCTCGCAGCAACAAAGAACACACCTAGGTGGAGAAAAAGGGGACTCAAGTTTATTGAAAGAAAAGATTAACAAGCACAACGCCGAAACAAGCAAATCCAGCCGACCGCCATTGCCAAAGGCGGCCGGCCGGCCCAAAGAGAGGCCGGGGAAGGAGGTTTTGAGAGAGAGAAAGAGGGAGGTAATGAGGCTTACTTTTAAACTAGTTCATTTTTATTATATATTTGATTATGTATTCTTAAACTTAATTTATTTTTGTATTTTCACTACAATATATGAGAGTTTTAGAAACCAAATGTTTTGGTCTCTAAAAATAAACATTTTGTTGCAAAAGACGTTTAGAGACCAATTTCTATCGTCATGAGGATAGTTGTTAAAATGTCGTCTCAAAAAGTAAAAAACAAGGTTTTTAGCGACAAAATTTTGAAAATGTCACTAATAAATAAACTTTTAAGGACAAAATAATTTGGTCTCAAAATGGTTTATTTTTTGAGACAAAAAATTTGGTCCCAAAAAGATAATAATTCATCACTAATGTCTAATTTTTGTTGCTAAAAATAAAATAACGATACTTTTCACAACAAAAATATTTAATCCTTAAAAAATAATTTTATCCCTAAATTTTAATATCTAAGATCTTAATTTTTTGAAGCGTCTATTTATCTGTGCCTAGCATTTTTGATAGTGATATGAATCATAATGCTACAAACATAAAAAATTTCATTGAAAAATGGATAGAATGCAGTGGTGGATCCTGGACGAATATACTGTTGTCGGCACTACATTATTTTCTGTGACTTTAAAAAAAAAAAATATGTCCTCTTATATGAATTAGCTAACTAAGTATTAGAAAGCAAAAATATTATGTACCCTGTAGAGTATGGTGTAAATTCAAATTTAATGTGGTGTGAGTCATATTCAAAATAAATTTGATCAACGCATTTCGTTTTCAAAGTATCTTTCACAATACTGATCTTAAGAAAAAAGTTAAGTTAATTATGCAAATAATTTCCAATATATATATATTTTGTTAACCGTTCCTTCAAAATTGCCCAAAAAATTATGAGGGAAACAACTTTAGTCAACTCACTCACAAGAGAATTTCTGTATCTTCTAGTTCTGATTCTAATTAGTTTGGCTTTGACACTTCCACTTGGGAAAAGCGATAATACATTGTCCTTAAAATATGCGATATGTCACACTATAGTTCCTAACATCAGCAAGAGTATTTGGTAAAATTTAAAAAATATCCCTCTTTTTGTTACTAGTTTTGAACGATATTGATCTTAAGACTAAGTGTAACAGATCACATATTTTAAGGACCAAAGTGAATTAAAAATTTGAGAACTAAATGTAACTAGCATATACTTTTGGTGTAATTAATTCAGAAAAATTATTTGTAAAAAAGTAGATGAAGTTTTATACCAGAAATGGTCATTTCCATTAGGCCACATGAGATTTGTGAAACTTTGAGCTGCTTCAAGAGTAGGTGCATCATCAATGCCAAAGCCTTCATAGAGAGGAATGATAGGCTCATCCCCAACATACCCAAGGTAAGGCTTATCACAAGTGTTCTTCACTTTGATCTCTTTTGGGAGATCAAACAACTCTCCCAATGACTCAAACACCTCATTGTAAAGCTCCATTGAAACCCTATCATACACTGCCACAAAGCAGCCATACTCTTCTAGGGCACACTTCACTTCATTGCTTGTTTCAATCCAAGAACTTGTGCCTTGTTTCAAGTTTTCTTTGGTGAAATCTATTTTTGGAATCTTGGGCTTTGTTTGGGACACCATGATATCTTAATTGCTTTTTTTTTTTTTTTTTTTTTTTTTTTTTTTTTTTTTTTTTCACTATGAGAAAGTTTTAGTGCTTCTAATTCTACTTCTAAATGCTTGCCTTTATAGAGTTGTAAGTGCATGCCAACAAAAGAAAATTGGAATATTTTATGACGGCACAATCAAAGATTGTTAAAGTGTAAATACGTCATTGACTACGTATTTTTGCAGGCCTTGATGTGAGTTTGTAGTTACATCCACTAACTAACGTTTGGGAACATGTTAATTTAGTAATTTTTTTAGTTATTTGGCTAAAATATAAGCTAAAAAAAATTAATATGTTTGGAATGACTTTTTGACTTTTTACGAAAAGATGTGCAAAAAGTAGAGAGAAAAGAGAATCTTTGACTTTTTAGTATGAGTTTTGGCTTTTTAGTTTTTTTAGTAGCTTCTTGACTTTTTGGCTAAACCGGTCGCTTCCCAAACGAGGCCTAAGTTCTCGTTTAGAAATAGGTTCTTTTAGTAATTTTTTAATTTTTTATGAAAAAATATGCACAGAAAAATAGAGAGAATAATGTGACAACTTATAGTGACTTTTTGATTAAAATATATAGTTCACAAATGAGGCTTAAATTTCTATATGGGATTAGAGTCTTTCAAATTTGTCATACAATTTGAAAAAACCTTTAGGTTTGTTTGGCTCATTTTGAAACCGACTTTAGTGACCATTTTTTTTAAAAAAATTCGTTGAATAGAATATTCATAAATAAAAAAATTAAGATGATTGAATATTGATTGTTTATATTTGAATTACATTTGTTTTTTAAAAAAATGAACGATAATTATAATTTCAAGTGTAACCCTTCATTTTCTATGATACAAATGTGATTCAAATAATAACTATTTATGTTCGATCATCTTAATTTTTTGCATTACTATTCAACTTAACGAGTATTAAAAAGTAAACGATTCAGATGATTGAGATCGGCCTAAAAATGCGCCTATCAAATCTGAACTCTCTCAAATTAAAATGACTAATTCAAGAGAATCTAAACCCGTTGGGAGTGTTTGTTTGGTGACATTAGAGCATGGGATTAGACAACAGAATGGATTGTTCAATATTTGGTTGGAAAAGTAAAGGACGGACTAATAAATAAAAATTAACATTTACGCGGGGGGGTGGGGTGGGGGGGGGGGGTGCGAGCCAGAAATGGATGAACTAAGTCAACTTCTAGATTAGCTAATTAAATGACGAAATTGGCTCTTAAATACATATAAAAAATTTCTTTTATTTTTTTCAAACATGTATAAATTAATCTCATGATATATAGTTCTTCTCTTACTTTTTTTTTTCTTTTTCTTTTTGTATTAGCAAAATCATAAATAAAAATATATGTATTTAAATAAAATTAAAAGTGGTCTTTGTAAAATAAAATAAAATAAAATTCAAATAAATAAAATATACTTCAAATTTGGTATTACCATTGTAAACAATTTAAAAGGACAAAATGGTCTTTTGATAAATTATCATTTTTCATAATTTTCAAATTAAACATGAGATTCACTCAAATAGTCATTTTTAAATATATAATTTTATGATAAAACAAACATGAAATACACATCATTTCCAGCCCAATAGTCCAGGACTATATATCTAAGACTATCAGTTTGTTGCATTATAATCCCTCCTTATCTAATCCATTCAAACAAACATCACCTTTTTGTATATACCCATTTATATACCTTGTAAATATTGTACTTTATGAAAATTAATTGTACACTTGTGGGTGTAGAGAAAAAATGAAATTTATTGTAACATTTAGACTATATTTGGATCATGATATAAACATTTAGAGAGAAATAATTTATTTTAGTTTTTTCTTCTTATATATTAGAAGGCGTAGCATAAAAGGAGAGTCTTCCCAATCATAAACACGTGAACTCTTGAACTCTTAATATTCTAATCAATTGATTAATTATTTTCAATTTTATTTAACAATATTATCAATTATGTAATTTAATCAATTTTTTAATGTAATTTTCCATGTCGTAACATTTTCTTTACTTTACCAATCCGAAGATTTTAGGCTTTCAATGTGAACATAGATTGTAATGATTGTATACATGATTTTAACTAATAATATTATTACATATAATGGTAGGGCTAATCATGAAAATTATAGTTTCACTAAGATTGCTTCACTTATATTTTATTTTTCTGATCAATTTTGTATCCGTTAACTTATTGTTTGAGCAATTTCCTATGTTCTTAAACTCTATGATATTAGCCTGGTAATTAAGGCCGACCTATTCAGAATTTTGTTGCAATTTTAATTAAGCCCTCTTAATGGACAATAGAATTGGTTCTTAAATTATTTCGTCGATTAGGCCGATACTGAGTTATAAAAAAAATTTAAACAAAATTCCTTTGTTCTTATCAGTTATTTTTAGTGTTAGAATCAACAAGAACAAGGTTGTCACTGTCAGTCCGTCAAGGATATAGGAGTGTTTACTTGATAAAATCCCACGTGTTTTATTTTTTTGTATTGAGTATGCATTGTGAATGTGACGTATCCGTGGGGCACAGTTTCATTTTCATAATTTTATAAATTTTTTTATATTTTATTTTTCCAAAAATTTAGTCAATTTAAATAATATTAACATTTTCATTTTTTCATGTTTATCTATAAATAAATAAAAAAGGTTCAAAAACATACTTGTCCATTTTTTAAAAAGACAAATGTAATAAAATAAAAAAGTTACAATTACTAGATCGATTTAACTTTTTTCATGAATAATATAAATTAAAAACTCTACAAAATATATAGTTCAAATTATTAAAACGTGATCTATAATGAGCCACATAAACTCCTCAAGTGTCTTTAAATTTAAATTTAAATTTTAAAAAAAGCAACCATTTAGATATGTCCTTTTGGACTTTTGGCCACTGCCAGAGTGATAGGTTGAGTGCTTCAAACAGTTGAGCATCATTTTTTTCAGCTCATTTTTTTCTTCTTCTTTCAGTTGAGGGTATAATGATTCCTCAGTTGAAAGTTTCTTTTCATTCACATTTCTTTAATATTTTTATTTTATTTTTAATTTTATTTAAATTCGTAATTCAAACAAATTTTTAAAAAAAATTATGATAAAATTTGCAAATATTTACGCTGTATTTGGTTGAAAGATTTAAGGAGGGATTTGGAAAAGGAAAGGGAAAAGTTAGGTGAAATGTGAATAAAATATACCTATATTTTACCTAGTTTCACACATCTTTTCTTTTTTTTTTTTTTCTTTCCAAATCCCTCTCTAAATCACTCAATCAAACACAGCATTAGTGTTATGTCAATTTGTGATAAAAATTACAAATGGAAAATTTATAATATGCTCATCAAAATGAAGGTTATATTTTTTTGTCTTGAACAAAAAATTATATTTTTTATGATAAGAAAATTTATGTCATTTTTATAATTTACTTTTCAAAATTTTGTGATGTTATTATGGAGTTTATATTACATGTAACTTTTTTTTAAGGATGCACATACTAATATCTCTTTTAAATTTGAGACCAATAAGTATCCACTTGGCAGTAACATAAAATGTTGTCCAAAAAAAAAAAAAAATCAATGACATGCACTGTTTTTTTTTATGGTATTAGTTATTGATGCAATAGTGATGTGTTGATGTATTCATTTCACCTATATTAAAAATATTTTATTTTTGCTGTTAAAAGAAAATTGACCATTTTGCATTTGTCCATTCTAAAAGAACCGGAGAAGTAGATAAAGATTAATGCTGTGTTTGGTTGAGAGATTTGGGAAGTGATTTGAAAAAAGAAAGGGAAAAGGTGTGTGAAACTAGGTGAAATATATGCATGTTTTATTCACATTTCACCTACCTTTTCCATTTTCCTTTCCAAATTCCTCCCAAAATCCCCCAACCAAACACAGCATAAGGAAATTTTATGGTAGACACTCTTTTTGTGTGAAAAATGTTTTTTTTCCCCCATAATTTATGTACAAATTACTCACCAAAATGACATGACAATGTTGTTCTCACTCCATAGTTTAAAATTTTACAAAAAATTGTCGCTTTGATCATATTTTGGACACATTTATATTTTTATTATACTTTTTTTTTACAACCATTTATGGTAATTTTAGTTTTCTTCTTCTTATATATTGGAAGTCATAACTGAAAAATGAAAGTCTTCTCAATAGTAAGACTTGAACTCTTAAACTCTTAATAAAGTATCCAGGATTCTAATCAGTTGAAAATTATTTTCAATTTTATTCAAGAATATTGTCTATCATGTAATTTAGTCAATTCAATGTAATTTTCTATCTTTTAATATTTGCCTTACTCATTTTAGGGCATTCAATGTGGACATAAATTGCAATGATTGTATACATGATTTTAACTGATAATATTATTTAAAGCAATTAATAAGTTTACGGATATAGAACTAATCACAACATCAATCGCATAAAACAATTAGATATTACAATTTTACTTAAATTGCTCCACTTTTATTTTATACCATTGATTTTATAACTTATTGCTACAGCAATTTCCTTTGTTCTTATCAATTGTTGTTTTAAGTGTTAGAATCCACAAAGAACAAGGAATGTTGTCATTGTCAGTCCGTCAAATTATTCCTACAAGGGCATATGAACTTTTACTAAATAAATCCCAAGAGTTGGATGAGCTGGTAAGGTAATAGCTTACATGACCAAAGGTCTTGAATTCGAAATCTATACCAATCTCCTTATAGCCCTTGACTGAAACTGGAGGGTTTGATTTAACTTTTTCTTTGTGCTTTGACTGAAACTGGAGGGTTGGATGAGCGCATTCACAACTATAAATAACTGCTGGATTTCAATTCTTAGCTGGAGAGCAATGAGTGAAGACCCATGTAGACATTCTAAAACAAAAGACCTAACAAATTACATAACTCATAACCACAAACCTTAATCATATAAGATGCACTAGGACTTTGTTTTGATCATTAAAAAAAAAAAAAAAAAAAAAAATCTAAATGCACAAAATCTGATCAATGAATTAGATACAATGAACTATGTCTAATTTAACGATCGGATTTTGTGCTCGTAGAAAAACTAGATCAGAAATGATTTCAAACACCACAGTAGGCCTTTGCAGAACTTTCGGTCCGCGATCCCACCTCAGTGTAATAGAAGCCAAGTAATCCATAATTATCAAATGGCTTAAATTGTAGAGGGTGTTGATCATCAACCAGTTCTTGAGGTACATGTATCATTTCCTTTTGGAATGCAAATAGTCCAAGAGAGTATCTTTCTTCTTTCCCACTCATGATCACTCTATGTTTTGGAGAATGAACTCTGTTGTTGCTCCAAGCCTATTCCAATAAAAGTCAATATCCAAATCCATGAATCTATGTTGGGCAAATAAAATAAGACTGACTATATATAAATAAAAATGTATACAGAAAATATGTCATAGAATTATGAGTTTATCACTTTAAAATAAAAAATTCATTAAAACTTTTTTTAATATAAAAATGTTATTGACATGTAATTCTTGTAATGACACTGTATAAGAATTTCAAAAAATGACATTTTTCATAAGAGAAATCAAAATAAATTTGAAGTTATGATAAAAACTTTAGAAAGAGTGGGACAATTCTCTGATTTGGGAGCCCAAGATAGTCTTAATGGCTTGGGCCGACTCTTAGAAAGTGAAACTTTACAGAAAAAGACTTGTTAGTATGAGTAGGATCAAGTTTAAGTCGTTTAAAGAGATGTGAGATAAATTCCTAACATTACGCATCTATGTAGCCCAATTGCATGTGAAGGTGATAGCAAAATAAAAGATAAAAAAATTAGGGGTGTGTTTGGTTTGTATTTGTAGAGTAGTTTTTGAGATAAAAAGTATGAAAATTTATTTGGTTTGCCTGGAAAATTGTTTTGGAGAGAGAGTTTTAAAAAAAGTGATTGATTTGATGTGTATGGGAGATAGAGTGATTTTGAAAAGTAGGTAACCAAACAAAATTTTGAAATTTTTTTTGAAAAAATTTGTTTGATTTCATTACTCTTGAAAATTTGTTTGTAGAGATTTTTTTCCAAAAATTTTCTTGAAAAACAAACTAAACAAGGCTTAGATTTCTGATACCATGGTAGAATTATTAGAAACATTCAAACCAAAACCAATTGATCATGGTCATGGGTGGATGGGCCTCTAGCAAAATAAATAAATAAAAATAAAGTAGATGCTAAATTAAAATTTTTTTTTTGTTCTTTTCCTCTCATTTTCTTTTCTTTTCCCTCTGCAAATCTATGAAAAGATGAAGAAAAAGAAAAGAATAACCCACCAAAAGAGCATCCCCAGCCAAAACCACAAAAGATGAAGGTGAGGGATCAAAACTAATCCAATGCCCATCTTTGGTTTTCAACTCAAGACCATTCACTTGATTTTGATGAAGTATTGTCATGAAGGTCTTGTCTGTATGTTCTCCCGCTCCAACATTGGTCTCCTCCTCCATTTTTGGAACTCTGTATTTCATGATTCTAAGAAGGTAATTGGTTGACTCCATGAATGAATCATAGTATTTCTCTACTCCATAGCTTTCAAATACCATTCTCTTCACCATCTTCTCTAATTCTGATACCAACACTGAATAAGAGTGCATGGTTTTACTGACCAACCAAGAGAGAGAGAGAGGGGTTAAGTGATGCCAATAAATAATCATTTGGGAACATAGTTAAAAGTCAAATTTCGACTTTTAACTTATTTTAGATCAAATCACCTCTCTATTTTTTTACACGTTTTTTCAATAAAAGCTAAAAAAAAAAAAAAAAAAAAAAATTAAACTCCACCTTTTAACCAACCCATGAATTTTTCAGGAAAAAAAAAATGCATAGAATACCGAGAATGAGCAATTCAATAAGATTTGTTAGTGAGGTTTCCTTTTAAACTAGTTCGTTTTTAGGAGTTTTCTTAGGTGTGCAACCCACAAAAAGTGTAAGTGGGTTGCACACCATGTGCCACTAATATAAAAGGTGTAAGTGTAAGGTGTAAGTGTAAGTGGAATGTATAAATGAAATGTATAAGTTACACACCATGTGCCACTTACACAAAAGGTGTAAGTGCAAGGTAAAAAAGGTGTAAGTGTAAGGTGTAAGTGAACACAAAAAGGTGTAAGGTGTAAGTTGCACACTATAGCATTACCCTCATTTTTATTATGTGTTTGATTTTGTATTCTTAAACTTAATTTATTTTTGTATTCTATTTCTATGTACGTTGCATTTGTGATAGTGATATGAATCATAATGCTACAAACATAAAAAATTTCATTGAAAAATGGATAGAATTTAGTGGTGGATGACGAATATACTGTTGTCGGCACTACATTATTTTCTGTGACTTTTTTAAAAAAAAAATATGTCCTCTTATATGAATTAGCTAACTAATTATTAGAAAGCAAAAATATTATGTACCCTGTGGAGTATGGTGTAGATTTAAATTTGGTGTGGTGTAAGTTACATCCAAAATAAATTTGATCAACACATTTCGTTTTCATAGTATCTTTCATAATACTAATTCTTAAGAAAAAATCAAGTTAATTATGCAAATAATTTCCAAAATATATATTTTGTTAACCGTTCCTTCAAAATTTCCCAAAAAATTATGAGAGAAACAACTTTAGTCAACTCACTCACAAGAGAATTTCTGTATCTTCTAGTGCTGATTCTAATTAGTTTGGCTCTGACACTGTCATTTGAGAAAAGCGATAATACATTTGTTCTTAAAATATGCGATATGTCACACTACAGTTCCTAACATCAGCAAGAGTATTTGGTAAAATTTCAAAAATATCTCTCTTTTCTATACTAATTTTGAACGATATTGATGTTAGGACTAAAGCATAACAGATCACATATTTTAGGAATCAAAATGAAACAATTAAAAAATTGAGAACTAAATGTAACATAGCATATACTTTAGTGTAATTGATTCAGAAAAATTATTTGTAAAAAAGTAGATAAAGTTTTATACCAGAAATGGTCATTTCCATTAGGCCACATAAGATTTGTGAAACTTTGAGCTCCTTCAAGAGTAGGTGCATCATCAATGCCAAAGCCTTCATAGAGAGGAATGATAGGCTCATCCCCAATATACCCAAAGTAAGGCTTATCAGAAGTGTTCTTCACTTTGATCTCTTTTGGGAGATCAAACAACTCTCCCAATGACCCAAACACCTCATTGTAAAGCTCCATTGAAACCCTATCATACACTGCCACAAAGCATCCATACTCTTCTAGGGCACACTTGACTTCATTGCTTGTTTCAATCCAAGAACTTGAGCCATGTTTCAAGTTTTCTTTGGTGAAATCTATTTTTGGAATCTTGGGCTTTGTTTGGGACACCATGATATCTTAATTGCTTCTTTTTTTTTTTCTTTTCACTATGAGAAAGTTTTGGTGCTTCTAATTACTTCTACTTCTAAATGCTTGCCTTTATAGAGTTGTAAGTGCATGTTAACAAAAAAAAATTGGACTATTTTATGACGGCACAATCAAAGATTGTTAAGTGTAAATACGTCATTGACTACGTATTTTTGCAGGCTTTGATGGGAGTTTGTAGTTACATCCACTGAGGAACGTTTAGAAATAGGTTATTTTAGTAATTTTTTAAATTTTTTGTGAAAATATATGCACAGAAAAATATAGAGAAGTGATTTGACAATTTTTAATGATTTTTTTGACTAAAATATATAGTTCACAAACGAGACTTAAATTTCTATATGGGATTAAATTCTAATGTTTAGGTTTGTTAGGTTTATTTTGAGACCGACCTTAGTGACCATTCTTTTTCTAAGATTCGTTGAGTACAATATTCATGAAAAAAAATTAAGATGATTGAATGTCGATTGTTTATGTTTGAATTATATTTGTTTTTAAAAATGAACGATAATTATAATACTAATGCTTACTGGTTGACTGGCCGGACGATCACTCGGACAGCCGGACGACCACCTGGACAACCGGGGTAAAGCACTTGTCTACCGCAGTTGTTACCTTATCGACTGCGGGTGTCAGCCTCTTTATCGGATGACCGGCCGGATGACCGATTAAACAAATTCGAGAAAAATTTGTGCCTCAATATTCGAGGCCTGTAGCACGACTCTAATTATAATTTCAAATGTAACCATTCATTTTTTATAATACAAATGTGATTCAAACATATAACTATCGATGTCTGATCATCTTAATTTTTTGCATTAATATTCAATGTAATGAGTATTAAAAAGTGAACGATTCAGATAACTAATGTTAGCCTAAAAATGGGTCTATCAAATCCAAACACTCTCTCAAATTAAAATGACCAATTCAAGAGAATCTACACCCTTTGGGGGTGTTTGTTTGGTGAGAGTAGGACATGGGATTGGACAGAATGGATAGTTCAATATTTGATTGGAAAAGTGAAGGCCGGACTAATAAATAAAAATAAAAATTTACAGGGGGTGCGGGACATAAATGGATGTACTAAGTCAACTTCTAGATTAACTAATTAAATGACGAAATTGACTCTCAAATATATAAAATTTTTTCTTTCATTTTTTAAACATGTGTAAATTAATCTTATGATATATAATTGTCTTCTCTTACTCTTTTTTTTTCTTTTTCTTTTTGTATTAGCAAAATCATAAATGAAAATATACGTATTTAAATAAAATTAAAAGTGGTCTTTGTAAAATAAAATAAAATAAAATTCAAATAAAATAAAATATGCTTCAAATTTGGTATTGCCATTGTAAACAATTTAAAAGGACAAAATGGTCTTTTGATAAATTATTGTTCTTCATAATTTTCAAATTAAACGTAAGATTCACTAAAATAGTCATTTTTAAATGTATAATTTTATGATAAAACAAACATGTGATACACATCATTTCCAGTCTAATAGTCCAAAACTATATATCCTAGGACTATTAGTTTGTTGCATTACTGTTATCCCAGGTAAGCAACCTAAGAGGGGGTGAATTGGGTTTCTAAATAAATTGCCAAATTAAAAATTAATCAAAATAATAAATAAATAAATATGCTCAATAATATAAAATAGAATAATGAAATAAAATGAGCAAAGGGAAGAGAAATCAAATAAAATGATTTATAGTTATTTGGCACGTCGGGCCTACGTCCACTCTCCAAGTATCCTCTTTGGGAATTTCTCCACTATTTTTCAAATAGTAATTACACCATTAGCTTCATGAGTGCTAGCGAACCTTTACAAGTGACCAATCTCGATCACTCTAATTAGTTTAGAATCCGGTGCCTAATTACACCTAACCAAGTAATTTTATCTAAAAAATCACTCATAAAAATATCTCAACTAGTTTTGAATGCGGTGCCTAGTCACACCCAACCCAAGTGATTTTATCTCAAAAAATCACTCACAAAAACACTCTCTTTTTTACAATAATAATATGAATAAGGGATGGAAAATCCTTTTATAATTTTTTTCAAACTCTCAACAAATTTTCTCACAAAAAATATAACTTAATGAAGCACAATATAATATTTGAGAATATTTCAATATAACAGATTTTTCCTTTCTTTACTTATTCTTTTTCTCACACCAAAACACTTCTGTCTATATAAGAAAATTTATCCGTTGAACATATATCTGTTGGAGGACGACACTCCCACTGATTGTAGCTTCGGGCACACGAGACATCTCTTTCCTCATCTTCAAAAATGGTAGGTGGATGTTTGAAATTAATGATCAAGGGTTGCTTTCAATGAATAATAATTTCTAATTTTTCCTTCAAAACCTTACGAATTTCAAAAATTACACAGTAACTTGAATAGTAACTTCTTTATTAAAAAATATATGATGCACAATAAATTTATTTAAATAATATTTATAACACATACATCATACAATATGTATTTTAGTAGATAACATTTTGTGTCAAAGAATGTAAAATATTTTGTGTCAAAGATGGTAGGTGGATGTTTGAAATTAATGATCAAGGGTCGCTTTCAATGAATAATAATTTCTAATTTTTCCTTCAAAACCTTACGAATTTCAAAAGTTAAACAGTAACTTGAATAGTAACTTCTTTATTAAAAAATATATGATGCACAACAAATTTATTTAAATAATATTTATAACACATACATCATACAACATGTATTTTAGTAGATAATATTTTGTGTCAAAGATGTAAAATATGTATATTAAAAAAGCATAAAAAATTAAACCACATGATTAACAATCTTCCTCTTTTTGATGATGGCAATACATGCATGAATTTGACACAAAATTTCATATGAATAAATGTACCATGTAAATATTCAACAATCATCATACATGCATTTTTTTTCATTATATTTTCTCTCCCATTATTAACAAATTCTTTGTCAAATAATTTATATATAATTCAATTTTCTTCTCCCCATTGACATCATCAAAATAAAAGGTTACTACGGGTTTGGATAGAGAATGAAAATTTTTAGTGTCCCAAACGAAAATCATGTAAAACATTTGATCAACGATTTAGAAATATAGCAAATAATTTGAGTTGACAAAAGAAAATGTAATATATATATATATATATTTATATTTATTTATTTCTTCCTAGTGATCAATGTCGAGATTCGCCCAAAAAAATAAATAAATCGTGCAACGGCGCCTAAAGATATTGACTATCAAATAATTTGAGCAGATATGCATCGATTATAGTATCAAAGGTGTGTATAAAATGACATAGATAATGTGCAGAGATACAAAACCTTCAAGTGTTCTTAGAAAAAATTTATTCACAATCTGTGCAATCATGTCATTCCTCACGTTGGCCATTAATGGTGCTGACTTGAACGAGATGCTTGAGATTAAGACAAATGAAAGGTTACCCACAGTGAATACACACGCTATTCTAGTAGTTGGGAGTCCTAGTGTGTGATGTCCTGGGTCTTGGACTTGGTAGATATTGAGTAGCAAGATAGTGTGCATTACTTTCGGCGTTTTGTTTATCGTATTGGGTTATTGAGATTTCTTTTCTACTTTTACTTAACATCTCTTAACATTTTCGGGTTAAAATTTTGAGTTTTGGGCGTTGGACTTGTTTTGGGATGCAAAATCAAATTCTAAGTTTTTTGGGCAAAACCGCTCGTGCGGATTTGGGTTCCGCTTGAGTGGATTTTTTGTGAAAATTTTGAGATTTCTCTAGAGCAATTTGCCTGTGGAGCATCAGAATTTGCTCGTGTGGAAGTCAAACTGCTCGTGCTGATTTCGGCGTGTCTGTCTTGAATTTCGAGCTCTTTTACTCAAATTGATGCCAAAACATGTTTGAGACACTTTTTCAGTTCTCTCTCTCTCTCTCTCTCTCTCTCTCTCTCTACTCATCTTTTCTCTCCATTCTCTCTACAAACACACTCAAATCCAAACTTTTCTATAAGATTTAGCTAAAATCTTCAAGAATTTGAGAGGGTTTTTTACACCAAATCGAAGAGGGTGTAGACACCCTATTTTTAACCACCCTTAAGACTTGGGGGCGAGGATGAAGGCAGGACGAAGGCTATGTTGTGCAAAGGTTCGATTTCTTCAGCAAGGAGAGCGTCAAATACCAACCTCACACCCGATTTTTGGACCAAAGCCTTTTGACCAAAATGATTTTTAGACTTTAAAACCCTCTCTTTCAAAATATTTTTGAAAAAAAAGTTTCTATGATATTCTGAGACTCACATTTCGTAAATTTTGTGCTTTTCGGTAAACCGAGTAAGGACAAAGTAGAAATAAATGAAAGAGAGGTGAACTCTTCAAAAAATCTTTCAAAACATCTTATTTAGGGGTTTGGAGTTGAAGAAAAGAGGAGAGGAGAGAAGAAAACTAGTTTGGGAGAAGTTAGGCATGAATCCGGTTAGAACCGAAACTGAGCAATCTTTACTAAAAGAGGCATATCTTTTTGCACACTTGAAATTTTGATGTGAGACTGCACCATTGGAAATAAAACTTCCAAGGCTTCAATTTAGACACAAGAATGATCTGCAAAGGAGTTCGGATGAAGGAGATATGCCTATTTGAAGTCAGGGCCAGAAACTAGTTTTTGCTTGTCAGCCACCAGTGAAGCTTGTCGGCCATGTGTCGGCCAAAAGTGCATTTTGTCAACCACCAGTGATGGATGATGTCCACCGGCGATGGCCATCGGCCACCAATGATGGCTGGTAAGCCACAAGTGTCCAGAAGCCCAGATTTTGTAGATATTTTCCTCCAACTGTTTCACACTGCTCCAGCTATCTCTAATTCAGATATTTTTGACCAAGGCTCTTGTATTTCTATATATAGAGGCCATTCTCTATTGTTTTCAAGGTTGAAGAAATTTTGGGAGCCTCTCTCTCTACAATCCTCTCTCTCTACAATTCTCTCTCTCTAGATTTCTTTCTTTCTTGCCCTTTTGTGTATACAAGCAGAGATACACTTCTCCTTTGCCTAGACATCCTTGATCAAAGTTGGTTATCTTTGAGCTGAGATTCTAGGAGGTCTTCTTGGAGCTCTAGAAAGTGATTTTGCTTGGTTTTGTTGCCTAAAATTGTGTTGTGCTTCAAGAGGTATAAGACTCACCTTTTAAACTTGTTTTGCATAACTTGTTTTACCATCTTTTTGTACTTTTTTTGGCCTGGTTTTTAAATGCAAAAACCTTTGTTTTTATGACCTAAAAATGGTGGTTTGAGGTTACTTTGTGTTAAGGGGTAGTTCACCTTTCTTGTCTGTTTGTTTGTTAAGCTTTTGTGCCATTTCTTATCACTTTTAAACCAACTTTTTTAGGCCTTTTAATCACTGATTTTCAGAGCTATTTCAGTGGTAAAAACTTTGTTTTGAAGTCCAAAATTGGAGGCGTTATCCTCCTTTCCTTGTGTCTTGCTTGCATGCCTAGTTAGCCTTGTATGTTAGCATGTTTTTCTATCCTAACTTAGCTTTAGTCCAGCATACTTTTGCCTCTATTTTGACCTGCTTTAGTTTTGTTTTGGGCTGTTTGGGTCATTTGTGCTTTGTTTTGTATAGTTGTGGTGCAATTTCCTTCACTAGCTTAGTGTTTTTAGGCTTTGAGCATCATTTGTGTGTCATGGTTACATGTTTTAATGCTTTTTCATGCCTAATTCCAGCACTTAACATCTCTGCAATCTCTCTCTTTGCTTTACTTTTTCATTTGTTTGAGGGTTGTTTCAACCTTAGTGTTGTTTAAGCGTGAGGTTGAGGCTCATACTTAATGGTTTAATCCTCTTTTGAGGGTTCATTACCAATGACATGAAGCTTCCCTCATGCCTTGAACTACCCCTTGGTTGATGCTTCTTTTGCTTTAGAAGACACTCACTTTTGGACTTAACCGGTTAAAGAATGGATTGGTAAACTAAAATGAGTAAATAAAAATAACAAGTAAAATAGGCAAGATAAAGCATATTTGTGTTGCATTGCATGTGTTCGGAAACGTTAATTCGAACACGAGGAAAATGGGACATTTCATACTTGAAGTGATGAAATATGCCACTTTCCTTGGTCACCATCACCCTTGATCATGCATGATAGGGTGGCGGTTGTTTTAGTCTTATTTGTGCATTCATTAAACTTGTACAAACTTGGTTCTTTGACCATCATGCATGAAAAATGCTTGGTTGATGGTTTGAGGGCCAAGAGTTACACTCCTTTGCACTTGCGTATTAGTACAGACAACCCTTGAGAATACATTGTTTTGTCTCTGTTTGCTCTCTGTTGCAGCAAAAAAGAAAGTTCAGGAAAGGGGTAGCCGACAAGCCACCAGTAGTGGCCGACGGCCACCAATGAAGAAGGTTGCTCTGTGTGCTCTTGAAGGCGATCATATGTGTTCTGGAAGTTGGCATAATTTTTAGTGGTAAAAAATGGGCAAATAGAGGCTACAATGGCAAGGCGGTGGCATTGTCGGGCGGAGAAGCCGAGCATGCATGCACCCCTCGCCCCTCGAGGCCATTTACTTGCTTTATTTAAATTAATTAGTTGTAGCTAGTTCAATCATACAAGTGTTGTAACTATTTAGTTAATTAATTTGTTTTGTAATTAATTAGCTTAATTCGGTTTGTAATATTGATTAGCTAGAATAGTTAATTAATTCATTTTGTAATAGTTAGCTTAATTAGTGTAGCTAGTTAGCTTATTTATTCGAACCCTCCTTCGTAAGGGCTTAATGTT
This sequence comes from Camellia lanceoleosa, assembly GCA_025200525.1. NCBI lineage: Eukaryota > Viridiplantae > Streptophyta > Magnoliopsida > Ericales > Theaceae > Camellia > Camellia lanceoleosa. The sequence continues at coordinate 45,663,653 of CM045760.1, forward strand.
GTAATAAGTATGCGTACGTGTGTGTATGTCTTCCAACCTCACATCTTTATCCATTTTATTTAATTACTTTCGATGGTTCGATTAGGGACTTTTCAATTAGCATACCTTATGCTTGCACGTTTGCATCCATTCATTTGTATTGCATGCACCGAGGCTCGGCGCATCATTCAAACTGCATTGTTATTTCAATACTTCTTTGAATACATGTTTCAAAGCATGCTATCAAAGTGTTGCAAATACCACGATTAAGTACCCGAGCCTATTTAGTTACATCATTGTATGTGTTGCATTAGGCATCTTAACATAGTTAGGATCATGCATCTTTCTAACTAGTTTTTGTTTTGGCTCAGAGTACTCAATGAGTTTTATGCTTTAGCATACTTGCATGAGTGTGATTGCCAAATTGCCATGTTTCGCATGATTGCCATGAGGCTATATGCTTAAATGCTAAACTGCATGAATGCTTGTGGATAAAGGCTTGGTTCTTTGAATCAGAACGATTCAACAAATGTGCGTTTAGGTCCACTTTGTTGTGGCAAATCCTGTTTTAAGCCTACCTTGTTTGGTGGCAAATCCGCATCTTTTAAGCCCACTTGAGGGTGGCAAATTCAAACCATTTTCATAAACAAACATGAGTTGAATTGTTCCAAGTCTTGCAAACTAGTCTATACTTGCTTGTGTGCGTCACATAGTAAAGCTAGTTTAATAACCGGAATAAGAACACATAATGTTTATAAAAGAACACATCATGATTAGTAGAGGCCGATCTTTGATTTTGGCTAGCAGGGGTGCTCATTTCAAGACCTTCCCCTTTCATACCTAAGTTTCCGAGCTGAGGCAACTTTGGTGATGACGAACATGTGGCCTTTGGCACGAGTTAGGGTTTCCTAAATTTTTCTAAAAATAAAATATTTAGGTGGCGACTCTGTATCTGGCAAAGCAATCTAATTTTGGCATTATTTGATTTAAAATCGATTTTCTAAAAAGGTTTGCCGGATTTGGACTATTTGATGTTTATCAGTTTCACATTGTACTTGTGAGACTAGATTAAGAACCATGGGATTCTGAACTGTGAGGCCTTCTTTTCAAACCCTTTTCGAGAGGCGGGGTGCGAAAAAAGGCGAGTCCACAGAGGGCGACGAGGCTATGTTTACATCGATTGAATCAAGTTTTCATCAACGTTGAGTTTTAGGGTTTTTATCTCCTTCTTCTCCCAAGCTTGAGGTAGTGATATTCTTAGAGTTATATATTTGTTTTTTTGCAAGTCTATGATTGTTTGGAGTATTTCTTACATGTTTGGATCATGATTTTGGGTTGATGAACCCTAGATAATATTAAAAGTCAATTTCTCTATTTTTGAGAAATACGAGTTTTGGCTGATTGAAGTGAAATTTTTGGGGCATGTTGTGTCTGGAGAAGGAGTAACTGTAGATTCATCTAAGATAAATGTCGTGCAAGATTGGGACCAACATAAGAATGCTTTTGAGTTCCAGAGTTTTCTAGGGTTAACTGGGTATTATCGTCGTTTTGTAAGGGACTTCTCTAGATTAGCCACACCATTGACCAGGTTGACAAGGAAGGGTGTCAAATTTGGATAGAACGAGACTTGTGAGAAGTTATTCTAGAACTTAAGACTAGGTTGACCATCGCACCGGTTTTGATAATTCCGGAAAGGGGCTTGGGTTATATCATTTATTGTGATACGTCTCGAGATGGACTTAGTTGTGTGTTGATGCAAGAAGGAAATGTTGTGGCTTATGGTTTACGACAATTGAAAACTCATGAGAAGAACTACCCTACCTATGATTTAGAGTTAGCAACGGTACTATTTGCTTTGAAGATTTGAAGATATTATTTGTATGGTAAGAATTTTGATGTTTTCTCTTATCATAAGAGTCTAAAATACTTGTTTTCCTAAAAAGATTTGAATCTATGCCAACGGAGATGGATGAAATTTATGGAAGATTATGACTTTGAGTTACACTATCATCTAGGAATGGCCAATGTTATGGTCGATGCCTTGAGTTAGAAATCTGTGAGTAGTGTAGCAAGTGTGGTCATTTGGGAATGAGATATGCTAGGTGATATCGGTGAGTTTGATTTGCATTTGGGCGAGTCTAGCGAGGGTGTTACCCTATTTACTTTAATTGCTCAACCTACCTTGATTAGTAAAATCATAGAGGCACAACAAAGTGAAAGTGAAGTGGAGACAATTCGTGACAGGATCTTTAATAGGAAGGAAGAGAAGGGTTTGAACATCCACTCGGATTTAAGTGTGAGGTATCTAGACTATTTGCTTGTGCTGGAATCTTGTGGAGGGGAGGTACTCCGAGAATTTCATCACTCACGCCTTGCGGTGCATCCGGGAGGCACTAAAACGTATCATCATCTTAGTCACTAGTTTTGGTGGAGGGGTATGAAACGAGACATCGCTGTATTTGTTTCGAAATGCCTTACTTGCTAGAAAGTGAAGGCCGAGCATCAAAAGCCAACGGGTTTGATACAATCTTTACCTATATCCGAGTGAAAATGGAAGCATGTTACCATGGATTTTGTAGTTGGGCTTCTTAGAACACAACGGGGCAATGATGTCATTTAGGTGATTGTTGATAGGTTGACTAAGTCTATGCACTTCATTTTGATGCGCACTGGTGACTTAATTGATTATTTTGTAGAGTTGTATATTAGAGACATAGTTCGACTTCATAGGGACCTTGTGACCATTGTTTCGGATAGATCCTCGTTTCACTGCCCGGTTGTGGCAAAGCCTTCAAGAGGCGTTGGGAACTAAGTTGACCCTTAGCATCACTTATCATCCTCAGACTGATAGGTAGTCTGAGCGTACTATTCAGATTTTGGAGGACATTGTAGACACCTCATTTTTGACCGTTCTCAAGACTTGGACGTCACCGCTTGAACACTCGGTGATCACCCATGTTCGTGTTCGTTTTGAGTTCCCGGAGGTCTCGGCAATGTGCCTTGCCTCAGGATCTCTCAAATCGATTGTTTTGTGTTTGATTTTGCATCAAACACTTGTGTTTTTGCTTCTAAGGGTAGAGAGTAGCTTGTTAGCTACCCCTAACACCCATCGGCCCTGGCTTGAGGCCACCAACCGTGTATTCTTGCTACCGGCCATTGGGAAAATATACCATTGGCTGGTCGGCATTTTGTGTGGTCGGCCAGCCATCTGTTTGGCCGATGGCCTCCTTTTATGGCCGACATCACCTTTTTGCTTTTTTAAGGCATAATGCATGCCAGCTGTGCCAGCTGGAATGCACGGACCCTGCCCCCCATGCACGGGTGTGGTTGTTTTGAGCCTTTGACCCTTTTGATCCAACCTCTTGCACCCTTTGCCCAAGCTTCTTGAGGAAGCTTGACCCTTTGTCTTAGCTTCCTCAAGAAGCTTGCACCCTTAGGATAGCTTCCCTTGGAAGCCTTGACCCTTTTAGGATAGTTTCTCTTGAAAGCTTGGAGCCATTCCATTGTCTATATAAGAGCCCCTCCTCCTCCTTGGTATTGGTTGAGCAAAATCAGAGCAAAATACATATATAGATCTGATATACACTTTCTCTCTCTATATCTCCCTCTCTCTTCATTGTGTGTGTGTTTAAGGGCCAAAAGGGTGATTTCTTCTTAGTTTTGCACTAAGACACACACTACTACACCATACTTCAACTTTGGGAAGCATTGAGGGTTTGTTCTTGAGGTTTTGGACTGGTTTTGATAAGAAGAAGGGGGCAGCATTTGCTGTTCTTTAAGGGTTCTTCAAGGGTAACACTTTTACTTTAGATTCCCCAATCTTGCACTAGTCTTTTACCTATCTTGCTTACTGTTTTAGACTTTGTGTATAACTGAAAAAAGTCTTATATTTGCATGTTTAAGATACTTCATTAAGGTTGATTTGGTGTTGGGGGTCGACCTCCCCCCCTTAGGTCTTGTTTGGTCCTTTTGGTGTTCTCTTTGTTAAGCTTTGGTTACTATTATGTGTTGACCTTCTCACCGCTGAAATCCAGTGGATTTTCAGTGGTGAAGAAGGAGTTTTAGAGTCTTGTATAGGGGAGGGACACCCCTCTCCCTTTGTCTCTCTTTTGTGCATAATTTTGGCTCATAAGGGTAGCATGTATGCCTAGCTTTGTTTGGCTTCATTTTAGAGGTTATTTGGTGTTTATTTAGCATGTTTTACCTTTGTCCCATGTTGGTTTGTTGACCCCTTGCATGCATAATGTACTTGCTTTGTATTTCTCTCTTTGGCCTAGAAATGCATCATGCATGTAGCCTACCATGCTCTCATGTTTTGGCCTAACTTTGTGAAGTTCTTAGTCTTGTCTTACCATGCTTGAGGTCTGTTGGGTGCTGTTTTGACCATATTTTCCATGATTGGTATAGCCTCTTTGCATTTGGGCTTGTGAGCCTTAAGGGTGTGAGTCATGAGCATGCTTGAGTTGGGTGGTTTCAGTGATTTGGAGTCATTTCCCATGCTATTTCAGTCCATAATCCATGCTCGTATGATTGCATTTATCATCCCTTTCATGTCTTGGAGAATTGTTTTGTTGTGCCTTGAAATGAGCATTGTGCATGCTTAAGTGTTTAAGTCTTTGGGGCTGCCATATCAGTGGGTTTTGGGGGCTCATTTTGCATGTTGAAACTCTGTTTTTGGTTGTTTAGTCCATGCCATGTGTGGTTGGGATAGTTGTAGTAGAATGCTCCTCTTTATGCCTTAGTCTTAGGCCCATTGGTATGCATGTTTGCATGAGCATCCGTCCACCATTGGCATCATCATTGGCCACTGTTTTGGGGTGGGCTGAGATCTGCCCCTTTGAGGTTTAAGTCTGTCATTGCATGATCATGTTGTATTATTTTGGTTTCATGCTTGCATTGTACCATGGTTGCATATTTGCACATTATTTAACTAGTCGCATTTCATGTCATAGCTTGCATGTTAGGTTGCATGGCATCTTGTATGTTTGGCACGTTGCATTTGGCATGTCTTGCATCTTAGCCTTATATTGCATTCTTGAGCCATGTTTGTATACATGCATTGCATTGCTTGGTTTGGGGTGTCAAACCAAGCATGAGGGGTGAGGTATGTTCGTACTCCAAGTGACGTAACACGCCTCAATCCTTGGTCGCCGACGCTCTTGACCTCAATATGATAGGGTGTTGGCATTCATCTCTCTTGTTGTATGCATTTACATTAAAGTTGCAAATTCGGTGCCTTAGGCCATCATGCATCGAAATGCGTGATTGGTGGCCCGAGTATTGAGGGCCACACTCCCATGAGTCCATAACATGATTAGGAGAGTGGCCATGCACACATTGCTTTGAATTTCCTTGCCATGCACTGTCTGCCCTTTACTGCTATCAAAAACAGGTTTCTGCAGGAAGAAATGGCTGGCCGGCCAAATACAGTGCCGACCGGCCATCAATTACCAGCCGATGGTGTAACTTTTGGCCGATAAGCCCATCCCCATGGCTGGTGAAATTTGATTGTGGCCGGTGGCACCCCAGAGCACTCAGAGGATGACTAAAAATGGGTCTAGGGATTTTCAGAATTTTCAGAGGAGCAGGGCAGTGTAAACAGAGGGAACAGTGGCATGGCACGGGTTTCCGGGCGAGGCAAGTCGGAGCATGCATCATCCTAGCATTTCGAGGCGAGGCTGCGGCCATCCTCTTTTTGTATTTGATTTGTTCATTAAATAGAAGATATGTAATATTTAATTAATTAGAAGAGTTAATTATTTATTTTTTTGTAATATTTATTCGGACCCTCCGAGCGAGGGCGTATTTGTAATAAGTGTGCGTGAGTGTGTGTATGTCTTCCAACCCTACGTCTTTCTTCCCTTTTATTTACTAGCTTTCGATAATTAGTGTAGGGTATGTTTTAATTAGCATAATAGCATGTTTGCATACATTCATTCGTTTTGCATGCATCGGGCTCGGTGTAACATGCTAATTGCATTGTATTTCAATTCCAAATTGAATACATGTTATCTGTTGCATGTCATATGCCATGTTTAGAATAGTCGAGTCTGCCTAGATCGCATCTTTGCATGCGTTGCATTAGCCATCTTAAACATGAACTAGGATCATGCATATGATTACTAACTAGTTTCTGTTTTGGCTTGGAGTACTAGGTGAGCTTTTGTGCTTTAGCATGCCACATGCGTGTGAATGTTGCCATGATAGCATGATTACCATGAGGCTAGCTGCTTATGTGATATAATTGCTCGAATGCCTGTGGGTGGAGGTTAGGTTACTTAAATTGGAACTATGCATTGAATGCGAGTTTTAAGCTCACTTGAGGGTGGCAAAATTCATGTCTTAGCTTACTTGCAGGTAGCATCACCAAACCATTTTCAAATAAACAAACATGAAATGTTTTGTTCCAATTTAGGCGGCATAGTCTATACTTGTTTGCTGTATGCATCACGTAGTAAATCTAGGCTAATAACCGGATTAAGAACGCATAATGTTGTCAAAACAAGATATCATGGTTAGTAGAGGCCGATCTTCGGATCGGGCGAGAGGGGGTGCTCATAGCTGACCTTCCCCAATCGTACCCAAGTTCCCGAGCCGAGGCAACTTTGGTGATGACGGACACGTGGCCTTTGGCCGAGTCAAGGTTTCTTAAATTCCCCCATTAAAAAATATTTAGGTGGCGACTCTGTATCTGGCAAAGCAGTCCATGTTTGGCACTTCTTTACAAAGATCTGTTTTCTCAAAATGATTTGCCAGATTTGGACTCTTTGGTTCAGATTAAGAACCGTGACAATCGAGTCCGAACTGTAGCACAGAGGCCCTCACGCGGGGTGCTTCTACAGACATGCTTAGGGTTTGTGTCCTTGATTTCAAAGGGTCTTGGGAGAGGCACTTAACATTGATTGAGTTTGCCTAAAACAATAGTTATTAGGAAAGTATTGGGATGGCACCGTTTGAGGCCTTGTATGGACGACCTTGTAGATCTCCAGTTTGTTAGGCCGATGTGGGTGATACATCGATGTTGGGCTCAGACATTGTTTGAGAGACGATTGAGAAAGTTGCTCTCATTCAAAAGAGGTTAGTTACGACTCAAAGCCGACAGAAGAGTTATGCTGATAAGAGAAGACGACCTCTATCCTTCGAGGTTGGTGACCATGCATTTCTTAAAATCTCACCGAGGTAGGGCTTGATGAGATTTGGTAAGAGTGGGAAGTTGTCTCCAAGGTTTATAGGTATAACGCCCCGAAATAATTATAATAATCCAACCACAATATCCAGTATATGACAATAACAATATTAGGGGTATCTTTCATTAGATCCAATATGATATACAAAAGAGAAACATATGCATTATATATTCATAAAGCCTAGCCTTGAATCTATAGCATATGTTGCAAGTTAAAAGAGAGAAAGGAATATAGACAGATAAAAATTCTTTGAGGGCTTACATATTTCCAAGACGAGGCTTGGTAACAAAAAAAGTGGACTTTAAGTCCAACACATTTAAAGCCCCTGGCTATTCAAAACAAATACAACAACAGAAGCTCTTGTTCCAGATCCTCCCAAGCTAGTGCCTTGGTGGAGGCATATCATATCATCAGCACCTGAAATATTTTTCCCACGTACGATAATCCAAAACCCAGTAGAGATAATCTAACACAATATATGAATCTTAACAAAGTTATGAGAGTGAAATGCATATGCAATGCTCATGACAAAACGGTTTACATTTCTTTCTCGAAAATCATGCCATGCTCAATTTATATCACGATTCTCAATTCGTATTCTTTACAATAGAAAACAAGAGGGATTCTCAATTGATACAACATTTCATGGATATTTCGTCTGCGGGAAACCGTCAAACGGCACCTATGTAAATGTAGCCTATACAAGCGTTACTATTGCCATTTTATGGATATTTCATTTGCAGGAACCGACACCCATGTATACGCGCATTTTTTGGGACTTTCACCTTAGACACACATGACAACTTAATTTGGTGATACACATCTCTTTCCAACATCCACCCCTTTTAATCAAAACCATATACATTTGCAATGTATTAAATGAGCAACAATGTTCAATGCACATAGATGAGAAATTAGTTTCAATTTACCTAATCCTCATGCAATTTCTACAACAATTATAGTTATCCTCCATTGATAGCCCAAAACAGATATTTCTAAATAGATATAAAATCTTTAATACAGATACACTTTCCAAAATTCAAGATGTGAGCGATAATACATATCCAACTCCACAATATATATCAATATCCATATAATTTCACATTTTCAACATTAATTTCATTTATCTATACAAAATAAATATTGAGATATTTAGGGCAAAAATCCATTTTTCTCGAAATTCCATTCCAAGTACCAAAATCAACAAGTTTCTCATAGCTCAACCTTATTTGCACTTCTCCAACCATTTTCCGTACAACCATTTAAAAATCCCTCTTTTGAATTTTAAACCAAAACCCTAAGTTTGTTCAAAATCCTCCAAATCACAATATTGTTTACAAAAAATAAATATTTAAGTTAAAAATCATAAAAAGGTGTAGAGAATCCCTACCTCAAAGCTAGAAGACGATTGAGAGAGTGAAAGAATTTCAACAATGCCAAAACTCAACTTTGATCGGATGAAAATATAGCCCTTGAGATGCTCTACCTTTTTAACAAAGGCACGTGGATAAAGCAACCACCAAATCTAGGTGAAAATGTAGATAGAGAGAAGCTCTAGATCTAGGATTTTGAAATGTTAGAGAGAAAGAGAGTGATGAAAAAGTGAGGAGAAATGACCTGGTCACGAACGGATATACTCACAGTCCGCTCACGCGTGAGAAGTGACGCTTGAGTGCAGATTATACACTCCCAGTAGTTTTATAGATAGCAGACTAACACTCGAGCATAAGAAAGATCGCTTGAGCGCAAAAAGTGCTGCTCGAGCGTAGAATACACTCTTCCAGTATTTTTGCAGACCTGTAAAAGTACTGAGAGTTCACAAGGCCCGCTCGAGCTCAAGAAGTAATGCTCGAGTGGAGGAGTAAAATTTCGGGCAACAAAAGTTTGCAAACCAAGCTACCAACCTGTTCCAAACATAACCAATACAACCTAATAGCCAAACTCAAGGAAATATAAGAGACGTAAGACATGTTCAACAATACGAAACCATAAAACCCGAGTCCAGAATACAAATGAGTTGGGTCTAAAACCAGAATCACTATAATAGGACCTTTTGAGATTTTAGAACGGATTGGGGAAGTGGCATATTGTTTGGCCTTATTGCCATAGCTTTCTGGGGTTCACAATGTGTTACATGTATTTATGCTTAGGAAGTATGAGCTCGACCCTTCGTATATACTTGATTGGGTTGATTTGGAAGTAGATAAGGATGCCTCATATGAAGAGCAACCGGTTCAAATTTTAGATATTCGGGAACAAGTGTTAAGGGGCAAGACTATACCGTTAGTAAAGGTGTTATGGAGACACCATAGGGTTGAGGAAGCAACTTAGGAATGAGAGTCATAAGTTCGTTCCAAGTATTCGGATTTATTTGAGAATAGTTAGTTTGTTCTAAATTGTAATTTTCTCTTGTGTTTGAGAGTAAATCGTTGAAATTGTAAACCACTTGTTGATTTTGATGGTTGTTATTTTTTTTTTAAGCATGAGGATTGTTATAGAGTTATCACAATTGTTGTTGAACTTATGCTTATGATTATCGTATTAGTGGTTGTTGGATTGTGGCCTTGGCCCATAGGAAATTTTGATGATGATAGTAAAATGTCGTTGAGATTGAGATCTCCTTGCTATAATTGATTTGTTGTTATTATGGATTCATTATTGTCATTAGTGTGGTCGTTACAACTTAGAGCCCTTTTGTTGTTGTATTGTCCTTATTCTTTGGAGGTGGTTGGTGAGAGGTGTAACCAAATTTCGAGGGCGAAATTTCCTAAGTGGGGAAGATTGTGATGTCTTGGGTCTTAGACTTGGCAGTTATTGAGTAGTAAGATAGTGTGCATTACTTTTAGAGTTTTGTTTATCGTATTGGGTTGTTGAGATTTCTTTTCTACTCTTACTTAACCTCTCTTAACATTTCTAGGTTAAAATTTTGAGTTTTGGGTGTTGAAACTTGTTTTAGGATGCAAAATCAAATTTTGGGGTTTTTAGGCAAAATAGCTCGTGCGGATTTGGCAACTACTTGAACGGAATCACATAGAGTGTTCTGGGGATTCCTGGGCCAAACTGCTCGTGTGGATTTGGGTTTTGCTTGACCGGATTTTTTTGTGAAAGTTCTGGGATTTCTCTGGAGTAATTCGCCCTTAGAGCATCAGAATCTGCTCGTGCAGAATTCAAACTGCTCGTGCAAATTTCGGAGCGTCTGTCTCGAATTTTGAGCTATTTTTCTCAAAATTGATGCCAAAAACATGTTTGAGATATTTTTTTTTCACTTCTCTCTCTCTCTCTCTCTATACTTATCTTTTCTCTTCCTTCTCTCTACAAACACACCCAAATCCAAACTTCACTCAAAGATTTAGCTAAAATCTTCAAGAATTTGAGAGGACTTTTGTACACCAAATCGAAAAGAAAGACGAGGGCTACGTTTAAACCAATTGAATAGAGTTTTTATCAACGTTGAGTTTTAAGGTTTCATCTCCTTTCTCTCCCAAGATTGAGGTAGAGATATTCTTAGAATTATATATGTGTTTTTTGCAAGTCTTAAGATAATATTCTCTCCCAAGGTTTTTCATAAGATAATATTAAAAATGGATTTCTCTATTTTTCCCAAAGCTATGTTCTAAAGTGTGGGTGTTCTTTTGAAAAAATCTTTTCAAAAATAGAACAAAAACCTTGTGTGTGTTTGGTTTGGTTTTGGGAGATAAATTTTCAAAAAAAAATTTAAGGAAAGAGTTTAGAAATTATTTTTGGTTTGTTTGGTTGTATATTTTAGAAATAGTTTTAGAGTATAAGAGTTTAGGATGATTTGATATTTTGTTGTAGTGGGGTAGATGTGTGTAAGAGAAAAAGTGATTAAGAAAGAGAGATGAGAGAAAAAAAGTGATTGATTGATGTGTAGGATTGATAAAGTAATTTTGGAAATTTTTTTCAAAAAATTTTCAACCTAACAAAATTTTTGAAATTTTTTTCAAAAATTGTATTTTAGAGTTAAACCAAACAAGGCCCTTGTTTTTGTGAAAACCCTAGAATTTGGGAATTTTGAAAAAATGTTGAGATATTGTTAAATTTATGTTTGATAAATTGTTATGTGAATAAATGATGGAGAAATTTCTATAGTTGTATCAAATGAAGAAATTTCATGAGAAAATGAGAATTATTGATTTGGGAAGCTTAAGGAATAACTTATTGTTGTTTGTCTTAGAAAGACCAAATTTTAAAAAAAATGATGATCAATATGTGGAGAATGTATGAATGATGATATTGTTATATTATCTCTTGGAAAATGTATGACGATGTTACAATGATAAGAGATGTGGAAATTTGATCACAATGGGAGATTTCGTGATGGAATTGAAAATTAAACTATATTAATGCATTGTTGCATATTGCATTGCCATTCCATTTAATCTTTGTTATAATTGATTTTGAATCATGCATTGTAAAATTATTGCTTTGAGAAAATAATTGTTTTGTGAAGCAAGAACATCTTGAACTATTTTGGGGTAAATATGTTAGTAAGTAAGGATAAGGGGTGTAGTTGGTATTGATTGAGTTGGTTTGAATATTCATGGTGAAAGATCGAAAGCACGCACAGAGGAGGTACCACGTGCCTTCTAGTTAGCAATCGATAAAGTGGTGATTGGTAGTGCTTGTTATGCCTACTTGCAAACACCAGCCTAGGGATTACCTAAGTCGTATTTACCACTCAATGAACCACTTTGAAGTTATTGAATTGTTGTGTTTTCAAATGGCATTGTGCACAAATTTTTCAAAAGTTGGAGATATATATTTTTATGGCATATGTATTCATTTCAGGAGACCGTATAAAATGTTTATATTTTGTTGAGATCTTCTTATTGGGTTTCGTGTTTACCCTATGAGATTTTTTGCAGGAAAGGATGTGGTGATCCCGTCTAGTTAAAGGCGGGGAAATGTAATTTGGGAGCACAAGGCTCTTTTCTTTTGTTATATTTATTTTGACAAGCTAAGGGATTTACTTGTATGGGTTTTTATGTAATCGGGCATAAGCCTTGGAATTTGTATCCCTTAAGGGCATTAATTTGTGCTTCACTTATTGTGCCACATGCTATAGATTCATATTTTAGGAATGTTGAATGTATAATCGCATGCGGAGTATTTTTTGTAAATCTCTAGAGTTTAATGAATACAAATATTAGAGATTTGATGATGATGTTAATGATGAGGTATTATGTTCCTTATACATTTATGCAATTGAAGCTATTAATTTGGGAACAAGATTATATTGGTGGAATACGATGAGTGTCACGACCCCATTCTGCCCCTAATAGAATAATGCCGTGATGGCCAGTAATTCGAGATTACCGAAGGCCAACTTATAAAGATTCACACAAACAGAGTATACATATGGGGCATACATGTGCAGAAGCAATAAATTTAAATCTAATTATTCTATAAGAGCTGTGCATAGATTAAATGAAATGACATACATATATATTAACATGGTTCTACAACTTGAATACAAAATATAATAAACTTAATATTACATCTTGATCAAAAGGCTTCTCATGCCAAAACATACAAAAGAAATAAACTATAAAGCGAAGAAGCATAATCTTCAAGATAAATACAAAAGCATAAAACAAAACACATTTTCCAACAAAGCTTAGGTGACATCGCCTTCTTGATTATCACCTACATATATATGGGGGAGAAGGGTGAGCTGAAAACTCAGTGAATGATATAAGTAATAAAGGTTTGAATGAATGATATCCGAGATTTTACCAAAACAATACATATCATAGCTTGTAACGAAACAAAGGATGAATTGATTTCATAAATCAAAGGCTTTTAAATCTTCAAGGGGAATTTACTAACATCTACATAATACAAAGGATGATATTCATTAACAAAACAAAGGAATAACCAACCCGAATTTGATTAGACAAGCCTATTCGTTGGTGGCAAAGGAGATATCTCAAACAAAGGTACTAGTTGCATTAAAGTCCCCTAGCACTAAGGAGTTTTCAAGAATGTCATCAAAACAAATATAATACTTGATATAAAAACTACGGGATAATCATTCATGCTTGATCAAATACTTTTCCAAAACAAAGAAAACTTTTATCAAAACATTATAACATAATTTTATTAAAAATATCACTCACAATAGCTCTTCGGTCGAGGGGATTAAGACAAAGATCCAAAACCTACAAGTACATAGTAATTTCATTGAATGCACTTCAAGAAGGTAAGAAGATATTCTAAAAAATGGTTATGAAATGCACTCTCAAAACAAGCTTTAAATGAGTGAAATAGATCTCAGCATTTCTTTTCTAAACCAAGTCAAGACAAAGCAAAACATGTGATGGGAGTTAAATCAATGTTTTTCTTCTTGGAAAAGCATGTTGGGTACAAACCAGGTCTCGGAATGGATGCACAGAGATGAGTTAGGTCGAAATGGCCTAGGTGGGTAAAGTCAGGAGTCTTGGCTGAGGTTCCACATCTCTTAGCTGAGGTGTGGTCTACATGGCTTACATGTGTGCTGCCCGCCTGGGATGTTACAAGGTGTTAGCCTAGGTGTGTAGTGGTCGACCTAAGTGTGCATGCAAGATAGACTAAGGTGCAAGTGATCATGCAAGGTAGACCAATGTGAGATGTAATGCTTGGCCTAGGTATGGAAGTTGGACAAGAGTGGGTCTCGGTGACCACACTTGGGGAAGTGAAGTTTGGAAATCTAGGTTTCCTCTTGAAGAACATGAAGAACACAGATGCTAAAATCATAACTTCTTGTTCAAAATCTGAGATTTCATGATATGAGTTCAAAAACATGAACCTGGGTATCCATACTTGAAGATTTCTTGAGAATAAACACAAAACATAGAACTTGGTATGAACTTTTGGATCAAAACATGGTTATTCTTCAAGAATGCAAGAACATTACTTTTCTTTTTAAAACAAAACTTTAAATCAATGTATGGCTCATGAATCATGCTATATCATGTAATGTGATCAGATTAACATAAAAAATGACAAGTATAGATCAAGAATCTAACCTCAAAACACAAATCAAATGGTTCAAGGTCTACAAATCAAGCTTGGAAATCTAGTTCTCCCACTTTAAGAACTCCTTCTTCTTCCTAGAGTTTTTCTCTCTTCAAGACAAGGATATGGCAAATGATATGGGTTTCTTAACTGCTAACTGACTTAAACCCACTACTGGGACATGTGGCATCATCTGGTCAAAACTCCTCAAAAAAGTGTCTGAATGAAAGAATAAGAGTAGGTAAAAGTGTATACAACAAGTAAGGTGGCATGGCACTCTAACAAGGCAAGGATCCTAGATCAAAACATAGGCTTCAAACAAGTGAAGGTTAGGTGAGGTCTTCCTAACCTCGGCTAGGAGAGGTGACACTTGGCCTAGGTGTGACACACCTCGGCCTAGGTTGTACAAGTCAAGGAACAAGATTGATAGGTGTTGGCTAAGGTGCACAACTTTGCAAAATGGTTCAAGGATTAAAGATCTCGGGTGCCTAGGTGATGCACATCTCGGCCGAAGTGATGCTCATATCGGCCTAGATGATGCACATCTCGGTCTAGATGATGCACACCTCAGCCAAGGTGTAAGGGTGAAGTTAGAGGTCAAGCAAGATGGTTCCAAAATAATCCTAGGTGTTGACGCTCAACGACCTAGGTGTAAGAGGTTCAAAGGTGTGATCTCGGTGTGAGGTAGCAACGGTAAATGGCCTAGTTCAACACACAAAACCAGGAACAAAGCATGGATCTTATACTTAAGCAAAATACAACAACACAAAACAAGACATGCTCCCATACTTAGACAAAACATTAAAGTTCACAAGATGCAAGCTTAACAAACCAAATCATGTACATTCTCATGAATATGACTAAGGCCAAAATCAGGGTTGTTATAATGAGTTTATTTATGTTAATTTCTTTGGGGCATTACATAGTGTATTCGGTAATCATAATGATTTGGAGGCTATCAATAACATTATGGCTCTTAGTACAAAGACGATGATTGTGGTTTCCAATATGACTCAACGACTACAAGCAAGAAGCCAAGAGAATCAGGGATTAAAAGAAGAAGTGATCATTTTAAAACAACAATTTGCTAAAACTCGTTAGATGAAGAGAAGTCTAGAGACTAAAAATGCACAATTAGAGAATGCAGTGCAATATTACGCAACTGTTATAATGCCAAGACTCATAGAGGTCAAAATAGGGAGGTTCAAGTTTGGGAGGCTCATGAAAAGCTATTGAGAGAAATTAAGCACAAAAAATCAGTGAAGCCTACTTAGAACAACATGTAATCTAGAAATATTTTCTCCTTCTGAAATAAAATTATAAGCATTTCTCTTTATTAATTTTTTTTAATAAAAAGATTTTTTAGTGCAGATAATGAGTAAAAAAAATTTAGAGTAATTTCAAAATATATCTTTAGAAAAACTCCCCTAAGATTATGCATATGATCAAAGAATAATTTTAAGAAAACTCCCCCTGAGGTTATGATGCTTCATAAAAAAAATTACAGAATAGTTTCCCAATCAATAATACCAAGGGCCATTAAGATTCAGCCAAATAGAACTGCACTAAGTGTACCTGCAAAAAAACAGAAAAGACACATGAAACCAAATGCTTCATACCAGGTAGAAGTAATAGAAATACAAAAACCAAGAGTTTGTAGCACATGTGACCACAAAAGAAATATTACAAATTGCAAAAATAATTTTAGCATTCTGGTGGATGTAAAGATCTTCGACAAAGATAAAGATCAATGACAATGGTGAAAATCGATGATGATGATGCAGATCTGCGACAATGGAGAGGATCGGAAAGGACAGTGAAGATCGGTAATGGATATGATGGAGATTGGAGATAGATCTTGGTAGATCAGTGATGGATTTATGTAGATTTGTGATGGATTTTGGTAGATTAGTGGGGGATTTTGGTGGATGATGGAGAAGATCAGTAATGATTGTGTAGTATAGTGGTGATGATGTAGATCGGCAGTGATAAGGATGATCGGTGAGGATGGTGTAGATCAGCATGGTATAGATCGGCGATGGTGATGAAGATGGTGTAGATCGACAGTGATGGTGGTGATGAAGTTGGTGGATGAGAGGGATCGAGAGTAGGTGAGAGAGAGAGAGAGAGTGAGAGAGAGAGAGTAAGAGGGAGAGTAGGTGAGAGAGAAAGAGACAGAGGGCGAAAGTGAGAGAGACAATGAGTGGGGGAGATAGAGAGAGAATTTATAAAAAATCACATAAAAATGTTTAGCAAAATTATTTCTCCCCCTAAGTTGGTGCTTCCTTTTTTCTATGGTGATTTTGTGCAGATATAACAATCATAAAACAATCACATGGAACATACAGTGTATGAAAATGTAATCACATCAAGTTAAGTAAGCACAAAATAAATATTGTTATATTTCACTCTTCTTTTTTATCATTAATAAAAATAGATAAACTCAAAATATGAGAATATTTTAATAAGTGCCATGATATTTTTGAAATTTTCAAAATGTAACAAATAAAACAAATATTAGTTCACATGAAAAATATTAATATACTACATTATCAAAATTATCTTAATAATAATCAAAATAATTAAAGTTGAAATTAAATCACAATTTTTTTTCAAACATTTCTATGCATAAAAAAATCTCTCTTTTTTTAAATAAAAAAAAATCTTTTTAGTCAGAATATCGAAATAGTAATAATTTTATTTTATTCTCTTTTTTCTCTACCTTCATGTGACTCATCTGTGATTTAATGGCACGGTATAGCAAGTATGCAAGATAAATATGTATGTATTTCATATATGCAAGAGAGTAAAAATTTTATCATTAATATGAAATATTTTGAGATTTGAAAACTAACTTTTATTGAAACTACCTATACCATTATTTATTGTTGTTGCTAAATGTTGCATGATTACTGTTTATTCGAGAAGATGTAGTGAATATTGTCTCCAGTCATATATTTTGAACATCCACTGTCCAAATACCATTTTCTTCTACCGGATTTTACCTTGAAGCACATCTACAAAAAAATAATAATAATAATAAAAATAAAATAAAATAAAAATTCAAGTTTTCAATTTTGGTACCCACACTTTTTTGGGTCCGTGAATGTTAGTTTTAGAATTACTTAATTTTGAAACCCATATCATTTTTGTCCCATGTAATCCCTTTTTAAATTGACATGATGAAATTGAGTGACCATTTCTATTACAATAATAACATATAATATTAGGATTACTAAACGATAATTCTTTAACAAAGAAATTTTTATAAAACATCTGTTTCTTGTGGAGTTTGTACCCAATACCGCCTTTGTCAAAAATACATCTTTGATTTCCAAGTAATTTATTTAAATTTTCTTTTCCTAGAGTAAACTTGAAAATTGTTTTATTTAAATCTTCAATTTTTTCTTTTAAAGAATCATTTTCAATTTTCAAATCAATTAAAGAATTCTTGAGAGAATTATTTTCCTTTTTTAAACTTTTGTTTTTATTTTTTTAAAGTTTCATTTTCATTCTTAAAGACTTCATTTTTATTTTTCAATATTTCATTTTCATTTTTCAAAATATCATTTTCAAGTTTCAAATCATTTTTTAAAATAGAAGATTCTTTCGATTTTAAAATGTCATTTTCTTCTTTTATCTTTAAAAAATCTTTTTGTAACACTTCAACTTTATTAAATAAAGATTTATTTTCTTTTGTTGAACTAAAAGTAATTTTTTTAAGAGCAATATTATTAATGCCAAGTTTTCGAAATTCATCATGTAATTCTTCAAATGAGGATTGTAATTCATCAAAAGAATAAGACTCATTGTTTATCTCATCGTTATCTCCAAATATAGTGATCCTGGTTTTGACCCGACTCTTGTGGTATCCTAGACTCGAGTTTAATGCGTTCATATTGTTGTTTACCTCTTTCTTCCCTTGTACCTCCTTGAAATTGCCTTTAGGGTTGTCGTGGTTGTGTTTGGGCAGGTTGGTCACTTGTTTTTCAAACCTTGTGTTGCCCAGAATTTTGGTCCTTCGCTCGAGTGGGCTTTGCAAACACTTAGTACTTTTGCAGGTCTGCAAAATTACTGGGAGAGTGATTTTTACGCTCAAATGGTGTTTCCTAAGCTCAAGTGGGTGGGTGCTCGAGCGGCCTTTCTTACGCTCGAGCGTTGGTCTGTTGTCTGTAAAACTACTGGATGTGTGTTTTCTATGCTCAAGCATCACTTCTTGCGCTCGAGCGGTGAGCGTCTTGTTCATTGTGTCTTGGTGCTCGAGCAGCCTTTCTTGCGCTCAAGCGGAATAACTTTTTGTATCTGACGAGCGGCACTTCTTGCGCTTGAGCGGACTGTGCATATATCAGATCGCGAAAATGACTTTTCACATCACTTTTTCAAATCTTTTCTCCCTAAAACCTAAAGTTGAGACTCTCTCTCTCTCTCTAAAATACTCTATTTCTATACTTTTTCACCTAGTTTTAGTGATTTCTTCACCCTAATCCCTTTGATAAAAAGGTAGACCATCTCAAGACTCCATTTTGATCCTATTAGAGTTGGATTTGGACATCTTTGAAGTTTCACTCTTGCTTGACTCGTCTTCTCTCTTTGAGGTATGGGTTTTCTACACTTTCATATGAATTTTAGCTTAGTTATTTGTCGTTGTGTAACAATGGTGGGATTTGAGAGTAGTTTGAGCAAACCTAGGGTTTGGGGTGTGAAATGAAAATAGGGATTTCTAAATGAATGTGAAATAAATGGTTATGGGGTTAAATATGAGGTTGTATTTTGTAGACCGCCCCGAACTCCGCTGCGCGCGTGAGAGCATGAGTCGTTGTTCTTAGCTACTACAGTTCGGACTCGTGTCACAGCTCTGAATCTAATCTCACAAAGTGCAATGTAAGACTGATAAATCACCAAAGAGTCTAAATTTGGCAAATCGTTTTGGAAAATCGATTTTAATCAAAAAGTGCCAAACATGGACTGCTTTGCCAGATTTCAGAGTCGCCACCTAAATGTTTTCTTTCGGGAAATTTAGGAATCCTGACTCGTGCCTAAGGCCACGTGTCCGTCATCACCAAAGTTGCCTCGGCCTTTACTAACATGATATGTTGTTTTTGAAAACACATGTGTTCTTATTCCGGTTTATTAGCTAGCTTTACTACGTGATGCGCACAGCATACAAGTATAGACTAAATCACTCAAGTTGGAACAAAACATCTCATGTTTGTTTGTTTGAAAATGGTTTGAAGGTGCTACTCGCAAGTAGGCTAAGTCATGGATTTGCCACCCCCAAGTGGGCTTAAAAAAACATGATTTTGCCACTTCGCAAAGTGGGCTTAAAACGCACAGTTTGATAAATTGTTCCAATTCAAGCAATGAAGTCTTCATCCACAGGCATTCATGCAATTAATCATTTAAGTAGATAGTCTCATGGCAAGCATGCTATCATGGCAGTCACTCACACACATGCAAGGATGCTAAAGCATAAACACTCATAATGTACTTCGAGCCAAAAAAGAAGCGAGTTAGTAATCAATGCATGATCCTAATTATACAAGATGCCTAATGCAACACATGCAAAAATGCAACTAAGATAGGCTCGGCTATTCTAAGATGTCATGTAAATGCAACTTGATAACATGTATTCAAATTGGTATTAAAATACAATACAGTTTGTATGATGCGCCGAGCCTGGTGCATGCAAAACAGATGAATGATGCACGCATGCGAAGCATGAGGATGCTAATTGAAAATGACCCTAAACTAACCATCGAAAGCGGTTAAGTAAAAGGGAGAAAGAAATAGGGGTTGGAAGACATGCATCACACACACGCACACTTATTACAACAGTTATGCCCTCTCGACGGAGGGTCCGAATAATAAGCTAACTAGCTAATCTAAGCTAATTAAACTAATTATTACAAAATGAAATTAATTAACTAATCCTAGCTAACTAATTAGGTATTATAACACGAATTGAATAGTTAAGCGCATTAACTACTTAAGTACAAAAACGAATGCATTAGCTAGCTTAAGCAAAGCAAATAAGTAAAGCAAATAGAAGGGGTCCTCAGAGCGAGAAACGCATGCATGCTCGGTCGCCTCGTTCGGAAATCCATCGCGATGTCCCAATTTGCCTCTGTTTGCAATTGTTCTCAGAACACTATACAAAGTTCCAGATAGCTTTTGCTCCACCATGGGAACCTCCAGGAGCATGGCCGACCACTTGATGGTGTTGCCAACCACTTGCCGACCACTTGCCTTTGCTGCAGACCAGAAAAAGTGGTCGGCCAGCCACTTTTAGTGGTCTGCCGACTAGTTTTTGCTGCACTTCTCCAGTTTGCTGCAACAGAGAACAAGAAGGGGCATGTCAATGTATTTCCAAGATATGTGTGCACAACTACTCTCCCTATCATTTCATGATCTCAAGGGAGTGTGGTTCTCGACTCTTGGGCCACCAACCGAGTATCGCAATGCACAATGGCCGAGAAGTCAAGATTGCACATTTCAATGTAAATGAATGCACAAATAACACATAAAGCCTTAACCTTTATCATGCATGATCAAGAGGGTCGGCGATCGAGAATTGAGGCACGTTTCATCACTTCAAGTATGAAACATCCCTCGTTTCTCGTGTTTGGACTAACACCCTATCCAAACACAATGCAATGCAAGGCAAGCATGCCAAACACAATGCAAACAATAAGCATGCACACACAATGCAATGCAACAACAATAGACATGCATACACAATGTAATGCAACAACAATAAGCATGCATACACAACGTAATGCAATAAGATGCTCAATGGACTTAAACCGAATATGGACAGACCTCAATCATGCCCAAAACAGTGGCCAAAATGCATCAAAACTAAGGCACAAAAGGGCCAAGAACACATGTTCATGTGAGGGCCCATCAACTAAGCATAACAACACAACTCTCAAACATGATCAAGAAGTGACAAACATGGAAGTGTGATAACACTAAATGCACTGAAATCATGTATGAAATGGTGCCAAACCACTCAAACAACACAAGTATAGCATGCAAGAGCCCTTAAACATGAAAGCTAGTGAATAAGACTAGACAAGAGGCATACAATGCATGGCACAAATGGATGAACCAGCCGCAAACAGAGCTCAAATAGGTCAAAACAAAGACCAAAACATGCTAAGAGGAGAGCTCAAAGGTCTAGGCATGCATGCATACAAGCTAAGCCACAAATAAGGCAACAAAGGCATGATCCTTAGAGGCACTCAAAGGGTGAAAGAAATGGGAACATGACAATACTATATGCTCTGAAACAACATGGTAAATGATGCCAAATCATGTACATATCACAAATGAAGCATGCTAAGAGGCTCAAAGCTTGAAACTAGCATAGGCACTTGCACTATAGCCATGAAATACATGAAGCATATGGAAAATATGACCCAAAACAGTCCTAGATCATGCTAAATCAAGGTTAAAACATGCACGGAGTATAGCCAAAACAAGCTAGCATGCAGGCATGAAGTATGGAGTATGCAAGGCCAAAAGGGAGGATTACACTACACCTACCAAAACCAAGCATGAGATGGCTTCGCCAACAAAAATCAAAGTTATATCATGGCAAAATAACTCCAAAAACACACTGAAATGATAGCTCGCAAGCTTAGGCATGAAGGCATACACAATGGCTCATGCTTAAGGCATAAAGCACAAGCTCTCCAATGCATTGAAAGAGTGACACATGCGAGTGTATGACCACACTACATGCACTGAAATCACATATGAAATGATGACAAATCATGAGAATAGTCCAAGCAATGCATGCTAGTGGCTTGGAAACTCAAAGCTAGTGAGCTAGATTGAACCATGGCTATATAAAGCAATGCATGCATGACCAAGACAACATATATCAGAGCTAGAGCATGCTAAACATGACCAAAATCTTACTGAAATTAAGCCAAAATCATGCTAGAATGATGGTCCAAAGCATGATACACATTAGGCTAGTGAATAGAAATGCACTACAAGTGCAAGGAGCATGCAAGGGGCTATCAAACCAACCCAAAACAGAGTTATGGCAGGCTAAAATAACACCAAAAACAAGTTGAGATGGAGCCAAAACATGCTAGAAAGACATGCTACTTCATAAGGCATACAAGGCTAGTTTGTAAGAATTACACTACAAGTGCATAAAGCATGCAAGGGATGACCAAACCAAGCCAAAATAGTGGTATGCCATACTGAAATAAGGCCAAAAATAGGCTGAATACAAGCCAACACAAGCTTAACAAACATGCTCAAACATGAGGCATATAAGGCAAGTAACCAAGATACAAGGAGAAGGGATGACCCTCTCCTATTCAAGACCTTAAAACACAAGTTTTACCACTAAAAATCCACTAGATTTCAGTGGTTAAAAGGCCAAGAGAAAGTGATCTCAAGGGCCTAAAGTGATGGTGCAAAACAAAGCCAAACAAGGCATGTAAGGGAGTAGATCACCCCCAACACCAAAGAAGCCTTAAACAAACATGTTAAGCACTAAAAATCAGAACTTTTTACAGTAGAAAGTTAGGCCTAAAACAACATGCAAATAGGGCCAAAATCTTAAACAAAAACAAAGGTTTTAAGGGTTAGAAACTCACCCTTGTAGAACCACTTCAAAGCTACAACTCCAACAGCTTTTCTGAGCTCAAACCAGTCTAAAAATACTAAAACCAACTCCTAGGTGCCTCAGCAACAAAAAGATGGTGTTTCACTATGTGTTTGTGTGAAAAAGTATGAAGAACTACACTTTTGAGCACAAAAATGAAGAGAAGAAGCAATATAGAGATAAAGGTGTATCTATATCACTCAGCCACTTTTTCTGAACTTGAGACAAGAGGGAAGAGGTTCCCTCTTATAGAAATCCAAGCTCAAGCTTGTTGAACAAGCTTGAAGCTTGAACCAATCCATCTATACACGTGTATAGAGGATGCAATCTGTGCACTCCAGCTGGCACAACTGGCATCCACAATACCTGCAGAAAGTGAAGAAAAGCTGCCGACCAGTTGAAGTGGTCGGCCAGCTACTTTAACTGGTCGGCCAGCCACTTTTTTTGGCTGGCAAGAGGAAAAAGTGGTCTCCAAGGGGGAGGAGTGGTCTACACAAGGAAAGCAAGGTGGTGGCATGGTGGCCTACCGCTTTTGGTGGTCCAAAGGCCACCAAGACCAGTTGGCCGACCAGAAAATTGCCTGGCGGGGAAAAAAAGTGATTTTCAGGGAGAGAAACTGGTCTCCCACCCTTATTCCACCATCCAAGCAAGGAAAACAAGGTGGTGGCATGGTGGCCTACTATTTTTGGTGGTCCAAAGGCCACCAAGACTAGTTGGCCGACCAGAAAACTGGCTGGCGAGGAAGAAAAGTGGTTTTCAGGGAGAGAAACTGGTCTCCCACCCTTATTCCACCTTCCAAGCAAGGAAAACAAGGTTTGTGCCAAAAAATAACCGAAAAGGATGAAAGACGAAAGTCCGAGGGACAAGACACACAGCTAGAGGCCTCGAAAACTAGTCTACGGGCACCAAAAGTAGTCTATGAGGGAAAAGTGGTCTCCCAAACCTTAGTGCCCCTCTAGGCAAAGGCAACAAGGCATGGTTCGAAAATCAAGCCAAGAGGAGAACGTTAAGTGGTCCTAAAACAAGGCGCGCGGCCGAAGACTCTAGAAATTGAAAACTAGTCTCCAAGAGGGAAAAGTGGTCTATGACCACAAAAAAGTGGTCTACAAGACCTCTCTCTCCCTTTAGGGAAGGGAAAACAAAGTTTGGTTCAAAACCAAACCAAAAAGGAAGCAAGACAAGGCGCTCGGCCGAAGGCTCTAGAAATCGAAAACTAGCCTACAAGAGGGAAAAGTGGTCTACGGACCTCTCTCTCCCTCTAGGGAAGGGAAAACAAGGTTTGGTCCACAAACCAAGCCAAAACACAAAGAGTTCAGAGGCTTGGAGGCAAGGCACTCAACCGAAAACTCCGAAAACTCAAAACAACCACAAACATGCACAATCACCGAGCGCTCAAATGATGACGTCTGAGGCTTAAGGTTGATCAAAAATGGGGTGTCTACAGTTGCCCCTCTTTGACAGAACTCAGAAATCAAGAAGTGACAAGAGTGAATGTCAAAGCCCAGAGACGGCCCATTTTTGACAAGGCCGAAGACTTAGACAAATAGGCAAGATAACAAAGAGACGTGCTCGCAGGCATGGGCAAGATGCAAATGATATGCACAATGCCGAACATAACTTATGATCATGCAAAGAGAGCTGATCTCACCCGGAGTTCCTTTGACTGAACTACACATACAATATTGTCTGGTTGTGCCAACTTCAAATGAACCATACATATAATATCGTGTCTGCACAAAAAGAAACTTTGACAGATACATATAGTAGAAACACATATAGGTAGAACGTGCATAACAATGCAAGTGAAAAGGTTGCATGACAATGCAAGCGAAACGGGCACATAACAATGCAGGTCAAATGTGCATAACAATGTAAGTGAAAAGGTACATAACAATGCAAGTGGAACGGTGCATAACAATGCAAGTGGAACGTGCGTGACAACGCATGTGAAGAGTGCATAACAATGCGGGTGGAAAGGCGCATAACAATGCAAGTGGAACGTGCGTGACAACGCATGTGAAGAATGCATGACAATACGGGTGGAAAGGTGCATGACAATATGGGTGGAACGTGCGTGACAACGCATGTGAAGAATGCATGACAATGTGGGTGGAAGGGTGCATAACAATGCGGGTGGAACGTGCGTGACAACGCATATGAAGAGTGCATGACAGTGCGAGTGGAAGGGTGCATAACAATGCGAGTGGAACGTACGTGACAACGCATGTGAAGAGTGCATGACAATGCGGGTGGAAGGGTGCATAACAATGCGGGTGGAACGTGCGTGACAACGCATGTGAAGAGTGCATGACAATGCGGATGGAAGGGTGCATAACAATGCAACCTAAGTGTACGTGACAACGCGAGTGGAGAGGTGCATGACAATGCAACCTAAGTGTGCATAACAATGCAAGGAAAACGTGCATAACAATGCAACGCATTAACAAGTGCAGGTAAGATGCGCAAGAAAGCGTGAACAATGCAATGCACTAACAAGTACAGGTAAGGTGCGCAAGACAGCGTGATGCAATACAATGCACTAACAAGTGCAAGTAAGGTGCATAAGATAGCGCGAGCAATGTACTAACAAGTGCAAGAAAGGTGCGCAAAATAACGCGAGCAATGCACTAACAGGTGCAGGAAAGGTGTGCAAAATAGCACGAGCAATGAACTAACAGGTGCAGGAAAGGTGCCCAAAATAGCGCGAGCAATGCACTAACAGGTGCAAGAAAGGTGCGCAAAATAGCGCGAGCAATGAATTGCACAAAACAGTGCGATGCGCAAGAGAGCGCGAGTGAGATACAAAAAGTAAGTGCATGAGACAGTGCAAGTGAGATACAAAATGTAAGTGCACAAAACAGTGCGAGTGAGATACTAAGTGTAAGTGCATAAAACAGTGTGAGTGAGGTACACAAAAAAGTGCGATAAAATGCATTTTCTATGCAAGTATGGGGGCATTTTCTATGTGTGAAACAAGAGTGCAATATTGAAAATAAGCATATTCTATGCAGGAGACAGACATATTATATGCAACATTGAAAGCATATTCTATGCAATATTAAAAGCATATTCTATGCAGAAACGAAAGCAAGCATATTCTATGCATGAATCAGAACGATGCGCGGCATGTATGCAACAGAAGTGTATATGAAAGTGCACATTCTATGCAATAGAGGGGCATCAAACATGTACTCTGGTGCCTCTGATTTACCTCTCAGAGGACTTTGCAACACACTGAGCTCAAAAAGGGTACACCCTGTTTATATTGGCAAGAGATAACATCTGCATGTGAAAACCACGGATGCCGCTTTTCTTCCCGATCATATTCACAACTTTCCCTATTCTCTAACAGGGTGGCAGACTAGGTTGGTTTAGTATCCAGAATTGAGGCGCATACATGCTATCTCAACCTATGGGGCTTCCATACATATTTCAAGCCGGGGATACTCCCATGGGTATTTAAACTAGACTTTAGTCTCGGAAATCCTGAATCTTTGCGTTCTAGGCAACAAGCATTCGAACTCTAGTTTCCACCATCACAGTTGATCTCCTAGGAACTCATTGCAAACACAGCCAACTTTGGCAGGGGATGGTACTTAGGAAGAGCACCTCTGATCGCCATTCTGGTTTGAAGCAGACTTGATCTTGAGCTTGAGGTAGAGGCACACTCATACTTCGGAGCTTTGACAAAACCTGAAGAGGTACATCCGGAATACAATCTCGGAATTTTCTGAAGTTGAAACACACTCAGATGCTCCAAATTTTTCCTTTTTTCTTTTGCTTTGCAGTTTGGAACCTATATAGCTTCAGATAGGTCCTGGTTTTACTGTTCTCACTTGACCTGGGTCAAACCCTGCAATTTTATAAAAGAATAAATCCTGTTTTGCACATATATGGAGAATGACACAGCACTCCGAGCACAAAACTAATCATTTTTAAATCAAGAAATGAGTTCTTAACTGGGTATTGAGCCTACGACTGAACACAGTGCACCGCGACTCAACAAAGGGAAAGACAAGGTAAACAACCTAAACACATCTTTGACACTCAAAACGACTCAAAACAAGAATCGAGACAAACAAAAACACAACAAAACACAAGACTCAAATATGCACAGGGAGCCTGTTTTAAATGACCATGTTTTAAATATATTGTTTTAAATACGACTGAATATGACCATGTTTTAAATACATTGTATATGTATGATGTTTGGGAGGAAAAAGAGGATGTACTCCATTGTTTGGGAGAAGATAGAGGATGGACATCATTGAAATTAAGTTGGCCGGAGTGTCTAGGGTTAAAGTCCTGAAATCTTATATATATATATATAGGTGACGATCCCGCGAACGAAATTTTCGTAAAATGGCAGATTTGAAGTGTTTGTGTGGTAAATGTGTTGATTAGATAACCACTGAGTTGTAGTCTTAGTTGGGTTGTTGAAAGATAATGAAATTGGCTAATGAATTGAAATGAATTGAAAGAAAGTGGAATAAGATATGAACTCGGTACTTCTTGATGATATAAAAATGTAAATGTTTTGTCACGAGCATTGTATATGCACTTTGTACTTATATCTTTGTTGAATCCCATATATTGTGTTAGATTGTTCTACTAGGCTTTGGCTCATCCTATTTGAGAAAACCATTTTCAGGTGTTAGTGATATGTCTCCGCCAGGGCAACAGCTCGGAGGGACCTTTGAGAGCAAGAGCTTATTTCTTTTGTTATATTTTGTATAGCCAAGGGCTTTAAATTATATTGAGCTAGGCTCATTTTTTTGTAACCAAGCAATGACTTGGAAAGAAGTAAGCCTATAAGGCATATTATTATCTGTTTAGTTTTCAGTTCTCCTATCATTGTAACATATACTGTAGATTCTAGATGAAAATTTGTGAATGTATATCGCATGTACAGACTTTTGTAAACAAACTCTGATGAATGAAAGTATTTTATATCTATTATTCTTCCGCTTATGAATTGGATTTATTGTATTATTTTGGGGGCGTTATAACTTAGGCCTTGTTTGGGTACCCAATATAAGTGCACTTATTTCATCTTTTTATCTTTTTTGGGTCACATCAATCAACATCTCCTCTCTACTTTTTTTATACATAATACAAGAAAAGTCAAAAAGTGCACTTATTCTAAACTTCCCAAACTTAGCCTTAGTATCAGAGCGTACCAGGTTTGAATACTTTGGGTACGTGGAAAGTGGTTAGTACCACAATGGGTTTGTCTTGCTTGGTTGAGACGTTAATGTGTATTTTATGCTTATGTGATAACATGCTTATATGATTATGTGGGTGTGGGATTTAGTTCCTAAGATATTGATTGGGTCTACGAGTTTTTGGAAGTTCTATTAGAAGAGCACTTGATCACTACTGTTTCTAATTGGAACTCTAGCAATGTCGCGGGACGGTCATTATCTAGGAAGGATATTCGTATGTGTTTATATGATTACGTACTTATATGGAGTGATTTACTGTTTTCCATTGCATTAGGACGTGAGTGAGTTAGCTTTGGCACATTTGTAAATGTGCTAATTTCTTTCGTTACCTTTATTAGGATGTCAGGATGTGGACGTGGTGGTGGTAGGTGTAGTAGGCCTAGAAGGCATGAGATGCCCCAATTGGATGATATTCCAGCACAGGAAGAGGGGGTTGGTCAGGCCAATGTTGCTGAACTGGTTGGTTAACAGGCCATGGGTGCCTTAGCCCGTGAAATGGCCGGAGCTTTGTGGGAATCCATGAACATTCTCAGGGTTGAGAATCAAGTCCAGGCCCAAGTAGCTAAGGTAGGGCCGTCTTTCTTGAAAATAGAGTTTTTTCGGTCGAGTCCGAACGAGTTTTTAGGTGATCCCAAGGAGCCACTAAAGGCAGATATGTGGCTAAAGCAGATGGTGAAGACGTTTGAGATGTTTGGTATCGAAGATGGGGGTTTGAGAGTGACCATGGCTTCCTTCTAACTGAAGGTAGACGCGGGTCAATGGTGGAAGTATGCGCGAGGGCTCATTGGAGGGACTTGGAAGGCTTTTGTTGATGCTGTCCAGGACAAGTTTTTGCCTTCCACTGTTAGGGAGAAGTTGAGAGACCAGTTCCCTAAGTTGGTGCAGCTGAATACACCGATGGCTGAGTTTGAGGCCACGTTCACTAGTTTGTCGAGGTTTGCACCGAAACTTGTAGCTACTGAGGAGTGTCGTATTCTGGAGTTCAAGAAGCGGTTGAGGACTGAGCTTATGTTTAGAGTGGCCGGATCCATGATTAGTGATTATGGGGGCCTTGTGGAGGCTGCAACCCATCTTGTGACTATCATGCAAACAAAGGAGGAGATGATGAGGGGCTTCAGGAGGAGTCAGAATAATCAGGGGGACAATAAAAGAAAGAGGGGTTCTAACCCTCAGCCATCCCAGGGAGCTCAATCGAGGTCCACTTTTCCAATGCCAAGTTCGGGTTCTGGAAAGAGTGGTCAGAGAGATTTTAATTGTTTTAAATGTGGTTAGTTGGGCTACAAGTCTCCAACTTGCCCACAGAGGAGGGTAGTGAGCAGCATCGTCTTTGGTTTGTTCCTTGAACCAGAGTCAGGGGAGAGGACAGTCGCCCACTTGTTATCAATGTGGGCAGGCGGGGCACATGAAAAGATTTTGCCCACAGTTGGGTGGCACATTTGGTGCGTCTGGTTTGAAGCAGACATGGAGCCATTAACTTGCACAGTCAACACAGGTTTCGAGGGCAAATTAGAGAGCCTCTTTGGCTCAATCAGTGCACCAGGCATATGCTCCGAGGGGTGAACAGGTTGAGCAAAGACCTACCGGGCATGTGTATGCTGTTACCGTGCCAGATCTTGTACCGACTCCTTCTTTAGTGAGAGGTACCTTCTTGTTTTGCAATTCAGTTGCTAATGTATTGATTGATACGGGTGCATCTCATTCTTTTATCTCGTCTACATTTGCATCAATTTTCGGGTTGGAGTTGGCACAATTAGCATCTCCTATTTGTGTAGAGTCACCTATTGGTGGTAAGGTTATCTTGAAACAGGGGTGTCGAGGTTGTGACATCAAGGTTGCCAGTCGCTGGTTACCTTTTGCATTTGTATTACTTAATATGTCTAGTTTTGATGTCATTTTGGGTATGGACTGGTTATCGTCATATCGGGCTATTATAGATTGCTACCGTCAAAGGATTACTGTATGTATCTTAAGCAGTGATTGTTTTTACTTCTTGGGAGACCGGGTGGATAGAGTCTTATCACCGGTATATGATCCGCGTAAGCAGAGTAAACTTAGTTGCCTTCTTGCTAGCTTCTTGAGTGGTGAGGGTGATGAAGTCCGGATGGAGTATCCAAGGGCGGTTTGTGAATACCCGGATGTCTTTCCTGACAATCTCATTAGTTTACCACCTCACCGAGAGATCAAGTTCTCTATTGATTTAGTGTCCGGCACGACATCGATTTCTATGGCATCATATCGGTTTGCACCCGTTGAGTTAAGTGAGTTGAAGATTCAACTCCAAGAAATGTTAGGTAAGGGTTTTATCTGCCCTAGTACTTCACCTTGGGGAGCGCCGACTCTCTTTGCTAAGAAGAAAGATAGAGCGTTGCGACTTTGTATAGATTATCGAAAGTTGAACCGGGAAACTATTAAGAACAAGTACCCAATGCCTCGTATAGATGATTTGTTTGATCAGTTAAAGGGATCTTATTGCTTTTCTAAGATAGACCTGAGATCGGGTTATCACCAGTTGAGAGCAAGGGAGGAGGATATGCCGAAGACGGTATTCCGTACGCGGTATGGCTATTATGAGTTTCTAGTAATGCCTTTTGGGCTGACCAATGCACTGGCTGTACTTATGGATTTGATGAACCGGATCTTTCGGGAGTTTCTAGACTGTTTTGTGGTTGTCTTCGTGGACGACATCTTGATTTACTCATCCTCTGAAGAGGAGCATAAGGAACACTTGTGCGTAGTACTCGAGTTAATTAGAGCCCATAAGCTATATGCTAAGTTTAGGAAATGTGAATTCTGGCTGAGGGAAGTTAAGTTCTTAGGCCATGTGGCATCTGGGGAAAGGGTGACTGTAGATTCATCCAAGATAGAGACAGTGCAAGATTGGGTAGAACCTAAGAATGCTTTTAAGATTCGTAGTTTCTTAAGGTTAGCCGGGTATTATCGGAGATTTGTGAAAGATTTCTCTAGGTTAGTCTTACCATTGACTAGATTGATAAGGAAAGAGATTAAGTTTGCGTGGAATAAGGTTTGTGAGAAGTCATTTCAAGAGCTTAAGGTTAGACTTACCACTGCTCTAGTCTTGATCATTCTAGAGAGGGTTTTGGGTTATTCAGTTTATTACGATGCTTCACAGGAAGGCCTGAGTTGTATGTTGATGCGAGAAGTGAAGGTAGTAGTTTATGGATCCCGACAGTTGAAAACACACTAGAGGAACTACCCTACTCACAATCTAGAGTTAGCGGCGGTGATCTTTACCTTGAAAATCTGGAGGCACTATCTGTATGGTGAGAGGTTTGAGGTATTTTCTGATCACAAGAGTCTAAAATATCTGTTTACATAGAAAGACTTGAATTTGAGATAGATGATGTGGATGGAGTCATAGAGGATTATGATTTTGAGTTGCATTATCATCCGGGAAAGGCAAATATTGTAGATGATGCCTTGAGTAGAAAATCTGTTAGTAGTGTGGCTTGTATTGCCATTCGGGAGAGGGAGATATTGGGTATTTTGGCGAGTTTGACTTGTATCTTGGCAAGTTTGTTGAATCTGCGGCCTTGTTTATGGTAGTTGCCCAACCTATACTTGTGAATCGAGTGTTAGAAGTGCAGAAGAGTGACCTTGAAGTAGAAAGCCTCTGGTAGAAGATCTCCAGTGGGAATGTGGAGAGGGGCTTGAATATGAATCCCAATCAAAGTGTGACATACCGTGATCGTTTGTTCGTGTCGGAGTCTTGTCGAGAGGAAGTACTCTGAGAATTTCACCATTCGCGCTCTGCGGTGCATCCGGGAGGCACAAAGATATATCATGACCTGAGCTGCCAATTTTGGTGGAGAGGTATGAAGAAGGATATGGCCGTGTTTGTGTCAAAGTGCCTTAATTGTCAACAAGTGAAGGCCGAGCATCAGAGGCTAGTGAGTTTGTTGCAACCTTTGCCTATATCCAAGTGGAAGTAGGAGCATGTTATGATGGATTTTGTTGTGGGCCTTCCTAGGACTCAACAGGGCAGTGATGCCATTTGGGTCGTAGTTGATTGGTTAACCAAGTTTGCGCATTTTATACCTATGCGTGTGAGGGATTCGCTAGATTACCTTGCCGACCTGTATATTAGGGACATAGTGAGGTTGCACGGGGTCCCTGTGACGATTATTTTGGATCGAGATCCACGTTTTACAGTTCGGTTGTGGCAGAGCTTGCAGAGTGCCTTGGGCACTAGTTGACCTTTAGCATTGCGAATCATCCTCAGACTGATGGACAGTCCGAGCGTACTATTAAGATCTTTGAGGATATGCTTCGAAGTTGTATCCTTGACTTTAAGGGATCGTGAGAGAGGCACTTGCTCTTAGTGGAGTTTGCCTATAATAATAGTTTCCAATTAAGCATTGGCATGGCACCATTTGAGGCCTTGTATGGTCGACTATGTGGATCAGCTGTGTGTTGGGCTGAGGTGGGTGATGCACCTTTGTTGGGTCTAGAGTTAGTTTGGGAAACGACGTAGAAAGTGACACTTATTCGTAAGAAGTTGGTTATGACTCAGAGTCGTCCGAAAAGTTATGCCGACCGTAGGAGGAGACCCTTGTCTATTGAGGTGGGAGACCATGTGTTCTTGAAAATATCACCTATGTGAAGTTTGATGAGATTTGGGAAGAGTGGAAAGTTGTCCCCTAGATTTATTGGGCCTTTTGAAATCCTTGAGCGGATCGGAAAGGTTGCTTACCGTTTGACGTTGCTACCATAGCTTTCTAGAGTTCATGATGTGTTTTATATTAGCATGCTTCGGAAATATAAGCTGGATCCATTACATATGTTGGATTAGACCGACATAGAGGTAGATGAGGATGCCTCATATGAGAAGAGACCGGTGAGGGTCTTGGATACTCGTGACCAAGTCTTGTGAGGCAAGACGATTCCTTTGGTTAAGGTTTTGTGGAAACATCAAGGGGTTGAGGAAGCAACTTGGGAGCGTGAATTGGAAGTCCGAGAGAAATATCCAAACTTATTTGTTAGTGTTTGAGCATATATTGAGAATTTGATTATGTTAATGAAATATAAAAGCATTGTATATGTTTAAATGTGAGAACATTGTATATGTTGAATATGTTTTGGAGACGCAAGCTTAATATGAACATTGTATATGGTGTTTAATTTTTGGAAATATGTAATATATATTGAAATTGGTTAAAACTACAGGAAATATATGTTGAGATGTATATTGAGACTTGTTCATCATGTGATGGGATTGAATGACCAGTGGATGGGTCATGATATTGAAAATTTAATTGTAATCATTGTGGAAATTTGTTTAAAACATGGTTTTGAAATGTGATTTGAAATTTCGGGGACGAAATTATTTAAGGGGGGAGGTTATAGTGATCCTGGTTTTGATCCGACTCTTGTGGTATCCCGAACTTGGGTTTAATGTGTTCATATCATTGTTTCCCTCTTTCTTCCCTTGTACCTCCTTAAAATTGGCTTTAGGGTTGTCATGGTTGTGTTTGGGCAGGTTGGTCACTTGTTTTTCAAACTTTATGTTGCCCAGAATTTTGGTCCTTTGCTCGAGTGACACTTCTTGCGCTCGAGCAGGCTTTGCAAACACACAGTACTTTTGCAGGTCTACAAAATTACTGGGAGAGTGATTTCTACACTCAAGCGGCGTTTCCTATGCTCGAACGGGTGGGCGCTCAAGTAGCCTTTCTTACGCTCGAGTGTTGGTTTGTTGTCTGCAAAACTACTGGATGTGTGTTTTTTACACTCGAGCATCACTTCTTGCGTTCGAGTGGTGAGCGTCTTGTTCATTGTGTCTTGGCGCTCGAGCGGCCTTTCTTACGCTCGAGTGAAACAACTTTTTGTGTCTGATGCTCGAGTGGTACTTTTTGTGCTCAAGTGGACTGTGCATATATTAGATCGCGAAAATGACTTTTTACATCACTTTTTCAGATCTTTCTCCATAAAACCTAAAGTTGAGACTCTCTCTCTGTCTCTAAAACACACTCTCTCTACCTTTTCACCTAGTTTTAGTGATTTCTTCATCCTAATCCCTTTGGTAAAAGGGTAGACCATCTCAAGATCTCCATTTTGATTCGATTAGAGTTGGATTTGGGCATCTTTGAAGTTTCACTCTTGCTTGGCTCGTCTTCTCTCTTTGAGATAGGGGTTTTCTACACTTTCATATGGTTTTTAGCTATTTGTCGTTGTGTAACAATACTAGGATTTAGAAGTAGTTTGAGCAAACTTAGGGTTTGGGGTGTGAAATAAAAATAAGGATTTCTAAATGAATGTGAAATAAATGGTTATTGGGTTAAATGTGAGGTTGCATTGTGACCAAATAATTGATTTGGGCCATTTGGGTTGATATATGAAAATGGATAAGGGGTTTGCCCTAATTAGGTTAAATTGTTATTTTGTACAAATAACTAAAATTGATAATGATAATGTGCAATTGGATGATTGTTAATGTAAATGGTGGAGTTGGACACGTGTTGTCTCTCACCTATGGAAATTTGAATAATTTATTGTAATAACCCACATTCTTGCCTTAGTCATGTTCATGTGCATTTGTATGATTTTGTCTTGTTAAGCTTGCATTTGTAGACTTTGACTTGTTTTGCCTAAGTAAAGGTCCTTGTCTTGTTTTGTGCTTATGTGATTTGCCTAAGTGTTGATTGCATGCTTGTTTCCTTCCTTGCTGTCTCAAGCCTAGGTCATGTTAAGTCTAGGTCATACCAAGCCTAGGTCATGCCAAGCCTAGGTCATGTTAAGCCTAGGTCATGCCAAGCCTAGGTCATGTCAAGCCTAAGTCATCTCAAGCCTAGGTCACACCTTTGAACCTCTTACACCTAGGACCATTTTGGAACCACCTTGGTTGACCTCCACCTTCACCCTAGCATATTGGCCGAGATGTCATCATCTAGGCTGAGGTGTGCATCACCTAGGCCGAGATGTGTATCATCTAGGCCGAGATGTTGTCATCTAGGCGTCCTAGATCTTTGATCCTTGCACCTAGTGATCTTGTTCCGGGATTGGAATGACCTAGACCGAGGTGTGGCATATCTAGGCCGAGGTGTGGCACAACTAGGTCAAGTGTTATCCTTCCTAGTCGAGATCATTGAAACCTTCTTGCCAAAGCCTATGTCCTAATCCGAGATCATTACCTGTCGGAGTGCCCATGTCATCTTACTTGTTATACACCATTTGTCGTACTCTTGTCTTGTCATTCTGTCACCTTTTTTAGGAGAGCCAACCAGTCGTTGCCACGTGTCCCAGCAGAGGGTTAAGTCAGCCGGCAAAGAGAGAAAACATATCATTTTCTATATCTTTGTCCTAGGAAGAGAGAGAAGCTCTAGGAAAGAGGAAGAAAGGGTTCGTAGAGAGAGAGCTAGATTCCAAGCTTGATCTTCACACCTTCAACCGTTAGATCCGTGTTTTGAGGTTAGATTCTTGATCTACTCTTGTTATTCTTTATGTTGATCCGATCACATTGCATGATCTAGCATGATTCGTGAGCCATGCATTGATTTAAAGCTTGCTTTAGAAAGAGAAAATGATGTTCATGTGTTCTTGAAATAAAACCATGTTTTGATCCAAAAGTTTGTATCAAGATCCATGTTTATGTGTTTGTTTTCATAAGATCTTCAAGTATGGGTACCCAGGTCCATGTTTTCGAACTCATCTCATGAAATCTCAGATTTTGAATAAAGAAGTTATGATTTTAGCATTCATGTTCTTCATGTTCATATCCTTCATGTTCATCAAGAGGGAAACCCAAATTTCCAGACTGCACATTTCCCTAGGTGTGGTCACTGAGACCACTCTTGCCTAGATCTCACACCTAGGCCAAGCATCGTATCTCATCTTGGCCTACCCAGCATGATCACTTGCACCATTAGTCTATCTTGCATGCACACCTAGGCCGACCATGGTACACCATTGCCAGCACCTTGTAACACCTCGGCAGGCAGCTGCACACCGAAGCCTAGGTAACCACACCTCGGCCAAGAGGTGTGGGACCTCGACCAAGACCTCCCGGGTTCACCCAACTAAGTCATTTTTGCCTAGATCATTTCTGTGCATCCATTCCAAGACCTGGTTAGTACCCAGCATGTTTTCCCTAGATGAAAAACAGTGATTTTACTCCCAGCATGTTTTACTTTGTCTTGGCTTGGTTTTGGAAAGAAATGTCGGGATCATTTGCACTCATGAAAAGCTTGTTTTAAGGATGCATTTCATACCCATCTTTGAGCATCTCTTCTTGTCTTCTTGAAATGCATTCAGTAGACTTTATTATGTATTTGTAGGTCTTGGATCCTTGCCTTAATCCCTACACCCGAAGAGCTATGTGAGTGGTATTTTTAATAAAGCTATGTTATAAAGTTTTGATAAAGCTTTGCTTCGTTTTGGAAAAGTATTTAATCAAGCATGAATGATTATCTCTAGTTTTTGTATAAATTATTATCTTGTTTTGATGACATTCTTGGAAAGTCCTCCCATGCTAGGGGACTTTAAGCCCATGTAGCACCATGTTTGAGAGATCTCTGCCATCGACGGTCTTGTACGGATAGCAGCCTTGTGCGGTTGGATTTGTCTAATTGATTCCGGGTCGATTATTCCTTTGTTTTGTCCGAAATGTCATCTTCCATGTATTATGTAGATGTTATTAAACATCCTAAGAAGATTTGAAAGATTTGATTGATGAACTTGATTCATCCCATGTTTGTTACAAGCTATGATATGTATCGTTTTGATAAAGATCTCGGATATCATTCATTCAAACCTTTATTAATTATATCATTCACTGAGTATCCAAGCTCACCTTCACCTTTATATATATGTAGGTGGCGAGCAAGAAGGCAGTGACGCCTAAGATGTTATGTGCAAGATGTTGTGATTCATGTTTTGTATATCTTGAAGATTATGTTTCTTAGTTTTAATTCACTTCTTTTGTATATGTCAGCTTGAGAAGCCTTTTGATCAAGATGTAATATGTACTTTATTTTATTTGTATCCAAGTTGTAAACCATGTTAAAATGTATGTCATTTCATTTGATCTATGCACAGCTCTTATGGACTACTTAGATTTAAATTTGCTTCCGCACATGTAGGCCCCATATATTTATGCTCTGATTGTGTGTGAACCTTTGTATGTTGGCCTTTGGTAATCTCGGATTACTGGCCATCACGGCACCATTCTACTAGGGGCGAAATGGGGTCGTGACATTTATCTCTTGAGAAGATTGTATATCTGTTTAGAAATATCTATATTAGGCTATCGGTTGAAGATAGTTATGATTGTTGTAGAAATTGCATGTGGATTAGGTAAATTGAAACTAATCTAATGTTAGTTGTCATTGAATATGACCATGTTTTAAATACATTGTATATGTATGATGTTTGAGAGAAGAAAGAGGATGTACTCCATTGTTTGGGAGGAGATAGGGGATGGACTTCATTGAAATTAAGTTAGCTAGAGTGTCTAAGGTGAAAGTCCCAAAATCTTGTATATACATGGGTGTCGATCCCGAGGACGAAATTTTCATAAAATGGCAGATTTGAAGTGTTTGTGTGGTAAATGTGTTGATTAGATAACCACTGAGTTGTAGTCTTAGTTGGGTTGTTGAAAGATAATGAAATTGGCTAATGAATTGAAGGAAAGTGGAATAAGATATGAACTCGGTACTTCTTGATGATATAAAAATGTAAATGTTTTGTTACGATCATTGTATATGCACTTTGTACTT
Organism: Camellia lanceoleosa; assembly: GCA_025200525.1. NCBI lineage: Eukaryota > Viridiplantae > Streptophyta > Magnoliopsida > Ericales > Theaceae > Camellia > Camellia lanceoleosa. Next base: position 45,701,418 of record CM045760.1, read on the forward strand.
ATATCTTTGTTAAATCCTATATATTGTGTTAGATTGTTCTACTAGGCTTTGGCTCACCCTATTTGGGAAAACCATTTTCAGGTGTTGGTGATATGCCTCCGCCAGGGCAATAGCTTAGAGTGACCTTTGGGAGCAAGAGCTTCTTTCTTGTGTTATATTTTGTATAGCCAAGGACTTTCAGTTGTATTGAGCTAAACTCATTTTTGTGTAACCAAGCAATGATTTGGAAAGATGTAAGCCTATAGGGCATATTATTACCTATTTAGTCTTCAATTCTCTTATCATTGTAACACATGCTGTAGATTCAGGATGAATATTTGTGAATGTATATCGTTGTGTTAACTTTTGTAAATGAACTCTGATGAATGAAAGTATTTTATTTTTATTATTCTTCCACTTATGAGTTGGATTTATTGTATTATTTTAGGGGTGTTATACCAAATGCCATTAGGCATAGGTTAGCAACTTCATTGTTGTTGCTTTCCTTATTAGAGTAACATTCATCATCCTCTCCCAAAGCCGCTTCAATTTTCTTTTTGCTTCCATTCATCATTACAAGTTCATGGGTCATGAGAGCTCCCAAAAGCTCTTCCATGTTAGATCTTGTTAAATCTTTTGCTTCTTGAATAACAATCACTTTTGACTCCCAATTTTTTGGCAAGGATCTAAGAATTTTTCTCATTAACTCAACATTAGTATAAAATTTACCAAGAGATTTTAGAACATTAATAATGTTAGTAAATCTTGAAAACATTTCAGAAATAGATTCATGATATTTCATTTTAAAAAGCCCATAATCATGAATCAACATACTAATTTTAGATTCTTTAACATGGTTGGTCCCTTCATGTATGGTCTCTAATTTATTCCAAATTTCCTTGGCCGATTCACATGTACAAATTTTATTAAACTTATTAGAATCTAAAGCAAAAAATAAAATATTCATAGCCTTGGCATTCATTTGAATGCTTCTCAAATCATTATTGTCCCATTTGTGTTATTCTTTGGGCAAGATTTGTAACGCCTTGAAATAAATACAATATTCCATCCAAAACGATAAGTGAATAGCATTATGAATCAAAGTATAATGTCCTTCTATTACATGAGATTTGATTGTACAAAAAGGTGTCACATGTGATATATATTCATAAATAGAACACCCTGAATCTACAGCATGTGTTACCAAATAGTGATAATGTAATAAAAGCTAAATAGGTAATTATATGCCCTATAGGCTTACATCTTTCAAAGTCAAGGCTTGGGTAGATAAAAAGTGAGTCATAAGCTCAATACAAATAAAGCTTTGGACTTGTACAAATGTTAAATACAAAAATAATAAAACAAAACTAAGCCTTCAGCTCCATGATCCTCTCAAGCTAAGTCCTTGGAGACGGCATATCATCAGCACTTGAAAATAGTTTTCGCCAAATAGGGTGAGCCAAAACCTAGTAGAAATAATCTAACACAATGTATAAATCTTAACAAAGATATGAGTGAGATATGCACATACAATGTCCGTGATAAAATCATTTATAACTCTTTTCGCAAAATCATATTATGAAAAACTTATATCTCGATCCATTTTATCTCCATTCATAAGCCATTTCCATTCTATTCAGACAATCAAACTGAAGGTATAACTCAGTGGGTCTCTAACCAACACAAACATCACACAAGCACTTCTATTTTCCATTTCACAAATATTTTGTTTGCAGGAATCGACATCCATGTGTACTTGTGGTATTTGGGACTTTCACCCTGGACACTTCGGCCAATTTAATTTAATGGAGTATATCCCCTTTCTCCTCTAAAATATGGAGTACAGCCCTTTTTTTCTCCCAAACATCATACATTTACAATATATTAAAAATGTAACAACACTCAATGCAAATGGATGAGAAATTAGTTTCAATTTATTTAATTCTCATGCAATTTCTACAATAATTATAGCTATCCTCCACCGATAGTCCAAAATAGATATTTTTAAACAAATATACAATCTTTAAGACAGACAAATTATCCAAATTTCAAAGTGTTAGTGATAATACATATCCAACTCCATTATTTATATAAACATCCATCTAATTTCACATTTTTAATACCAATTTCATTTATTTATACAAAATAAATATTTGAGACATTTTAGGGCAAACTTCATTTCCTTCCAAAATTCAATCCAAGTATCAAAATCAATAATTTTGTTACAATACAACCTCATATGTACTCCCATAACCATTTCCAATACATCCATTTGTAAACCTCTCTTTTGATTTTAAACCAAAACCCTAGGTTTGTTCAAAATCTCCCAAAATCATAATATTGTTTATACGAAGCAAATAGCCAAGTTAAAAACCATAGAAGAGTGTAGAAAATCCCTACCTCAAAACTAAAAGACGAGCAAAGCGAAGAAGAAACTCAGATGAAGTTGAAACCCAACTCTATTCAGATGAAAACGTAACCTTTGAGATGCTCTACCTTTTTAACAAAGGCACACGGGTAAAGAAACCACTAAATCTAGGTGAAAATATAGAGAGAGAGAAAGAGAGAAGGAACTTAAGAGAGAGAAGCTCTAGATCTAGGGTTTTTAGAAAGTTTAGAGAGAGAGAGAGATAAGAAAAAGTGATGTAAAAAGTGATTCTTATGGATTGATATATGCATAGTCCGCTTGAGCGCAAGAAGTGACGCTCGAGCATCCAAACACAATAAGTTGTTCCGCTCGAGCGCAAGAAATGACACTCGAGTGTAGAATACACACTTCCAGTAGTTTTGCAAACAGCAGACTAATGCTCTAACGCAAGAAAGACAGCTCGAGCTGAGATTGCTCGAGCGCAGGAATAACCTCTTATACACTCTCCCAGTAATTTTGCAAACCTACAAAAGTACTGAGAATTCACAAAGCCCGCTCGAGCGCAAGAAGTGATGCTTGAGCAGAGAAGTAAAATTCTAGACAACAAAAGTTTGAAAACCAAGCTACCAACATGTTCTAAACGCAACCAATACAACCTAACAGCCAAACTCAAGTAAATATAAGGGAAGTAAGACATGAACAACAATACGAAACCGTGAAACCCGAGTCTAGCATACAAAATGAGTCGGGTCTAAATCAGAATCGCTATAAGATTCGCCCTTGGATGGTCTTTGAGGGTATTGTCATGACCCAAACCCGCCCCTATAGGTTTAGCGTCGTAACCGACCAGTAATTCTTGCATTACGAAAGGCCTCTAAACAGATTAACTCATAATAAGGGGCTGCGGAAGCAGATATATAAAACATACATAGTCCACTGAGCTGTGTAGACATACATGGGATAGAAATTTAAAACTTTATGTACACACATGTGACGTCATATTAAGTCTTGCGTCATTATAACACATATACAGATAAGCCAAGTTGGGACTTAGCTCAATATATAGATAAACAAAAACTTGTTCAGATTTCAATAAAAGAAAACAAAGTCTTAATTCACAAAACATGACTAGGTGACTTTTCTGGAACCTCCTTGGGAGGCACAAGGTTTGGCTGACAAAACAAATCTCCAAGCGATCATCATTGAGCCTGGCCACGTGCTTGATCACCTACATGCACAAATAATAAAATGAGTAGGAGCCTAATGAATAATAACAGAGTAAAGGGGTTTAATTGAATGATGTCCTATATCAAATTCGGAAAGCAGATTCATATTCATATTCTTGTTCAAATCATATATAGAAATCAAGATTCATGCTTAATCATATGTGGTACATTTGTTAGCGTTAACAGAACAGAAACAAATAGATACAGAACAGATGGTGGTTGTGAATAACCAGTTCCGTAAAAGAACCTCCAGATTTGGGTAACAGATAATAGATATGCTGAGCTCCAAGATGGAGCCTCTGGTACGGGTAAAAGATTACAGATATAATAAGTTCCATAATGGAACCTCCGATACCGGGTAACAGCTAACAGATATGTTAAGGATGCCACGAATACATTTTAGAATTGGACAATCATTCATTGTACAGAATATAACATTTCAGAAAACAAATCTTACTTCATCATACAGAAAATATATAAAGTTGAACATAGCTTTACTAAGTTATTACTTACAGTTGGCTCCAAAATCAGACAAACAGAGCAGACAGATCGAATAGCCTACGGCGCGTGACCTACACAAACAGATAGCGGATACATATTGAACACGTGTCACAAATAATAAATTTATTATTCCTCTTTCGTGATGTGTGTTCCTAGCTTTTATCCACATCATTATATCTTAATTAAGGCTTAGGAATGCCTAAGATGTAATGAGGATGCCAAAATGTAACTTGAAACACGTAATTAAATTTTCAAAAGCAAGGCAATTCACTCGAGCGAAACTTCTATCGCTCAAGTGACTTGCAAAGTCTGCAAAAGTACTAGTTGCATGATTTTTTTCACTCAATGGATGCTCAATGGTCGCTCGAGTACAAGATTCAGTAAAAAGGGTCTTTGCTCGAGTGTAACTTCAGTTGCTCGAGCGGTTTGCAAAAGTTTGTAAAACTTATGAGACCTCTCATTTTATGCTCGAGCACAACTTCAGTCACTCAAGAGGAAGGTCAACAATAAGGGTGGCCGCTTGAGCAAGATTCTGCTGCTCGAGCCAATCCCCAAACTCTGTAAAAGTACTGGGAGCTCGTATTCTCCGCTTGAGCATAGACTTCACTGCTCGAGCAGAGGGTGCAAATTCTGGAATTTTCAGATTGATGTTCAAACTTCAAAACTCAAATTCAAACCAACAAAACACATCCTTTTGGGCCCAAAACTTGAGGAAACATAGGTAAACTTGTAAAACACAGTGAATTCAAAATCGTTTCACAAAATCAAAACCCAAAAGCATGCCAATTGTGCAAAATCAAACTCAAAACTCATGATACAAACATGCATGTAATTTCTTCGAACTTAAATGTTTCAAATTATGCTCAAACAAGGTAAATTGATGGCAAACATTATGAAATCTCATAATTAAGTTAAAAACATGACATCCATGGAAGAATTGCTTGAAATCAACTTCAAAAATACCATGAAATGCACATGCATGCTCTAATCTTCTTCTTCCTACTTCATTAGTTCATTTCATACATTAATCTTTCATTATCTTTTGAATCCACAAGTTGAGTGAGTCAACTACATAACTTAAGGGTTGGATTTCTTAGCTACAAACCTCAATTACTTGAATTCTTGAGTAATTCTTCCCAACTTCTCAAATTCTAACTAAGTTCAAGCCAATTCCTTCAAATTCCCTAGCAATCTCCCTAATTCAGCTTGATTTCCTTCTTCTCTCTCTCTCTCTCTCTAACGATTGAAGGCTCAAAATTGAGGAAATTAAGAAGTCTAAAATTAGCTAGTGGAGTCCAATTATCCTTGTATAGGCTAGTTTAATCAAATATAATTAAAGATAGATAATTAAGCTTAAGTCTAATTGAATATAATCTAATTATTTCGTTCCGAATCCAATTTTAATTCAACCTACCATAAAATTCTAAAAATGCTAATTAGCATGTATTCTCAGTCAATTTCACATTCTGTGGTCGATAAGGCCTTCAATTCGCAAAACAGAGCAGAAACATAAACAGATATTTCTACGACAAACAAATAGAAACTCAAATATCATATATCACATGCAATTAATTCAAAAAAATTTCTTAATTACTTATTAGGCACTCTTAATCGTGGATTAGTAGCTAATCATAGTTCATGGTTGTTACGTGACCATTGACTATAATTCTTTATAACTCATAATTTAAAGTTTGAATGAAAATTTTCATTTTTATTTTCCAAGAAGTATAATTGAGCCATCAAAAAAAGGTGGTTTATAGCGCAGTTGACCTTCTGCAAAATAAATACCAAAATTGGTTGCCATGATCTACTCTTAGACGGTTACGTCAAATGCAAGAGCCCAAACTCTGATACCAATTGTTATCTCAAGTAGGCAATCCAAGACGGGGGGTGAATTGGATTTCTAAATAAATTGCCAAATTAAAAATTAATCCAAATAATAAATAAATAAATATGCGCAATAATATAAAATACAGAAATGAAATAAAATGAGCAAAGGGAAGAGAAATCAAACACAGTCATTTATAGTGGTTTGGCACGCCAAGCCTACATCCACTTCCCAAATATCCTCCTCAGGAATTTCTCCAATATTTTTCAAATAGTAATTGCACCACTAGTTTCATGGGTGCTAGTGAACCTTTATAAGTGATCAATCCTGATCACTCCGACTAGTTTAGAATTTGGTGCTTAGTCACATCTAACCAAGTAATTTTATCTCAAAAATCACTCACAAAAATATCTTATATAATTTTGAATCAAGTGCCTAGTCACATTTAACCTAAGTGATTTTATCCCAAAAAATACTCACAAAAACTCTCTTTTTACAAGAATAATATGAATAAGGAATAAAAAATCCTTTTACAATTTTGCTCAAACTCTTAACAAATTTTCTCACAGAAAATATAACTCAATGAAGTAAAATGCAATATTTGAGAATATTTCAATATAAAAGATTTTTCTTTTATTCACTTATTCTTTTTTTCACACCAAAACACTTCTATATATAAAAGAAAATATATTCGTTGAACATATATCCGTTGGAGGACGACGCTCCCATAGATTGTAGCTTTGGGCACGGGAGACATCTCTTTTCTCATCTTCAAAAATTGTAGATGGAGGTTTGAAATTAATGATCAAGGGTCACTTTTAATGAATAGTAATTTCTGATTTTTCCTTCAAAACCTTACGAATTTCAAAAGTTACGCAGTAACTTGAATAGTACCTTCATTATTAAAAATATATGATGCACAATAAATCTATTTAAATGATGTTTATAACACGTACATCATATAACATATATTTTAAAAGATAATATTTTGTGTCAAATAATGTAAAATATATATATTAAAAAATCATAATTTATTACATAATATATTAGACATCATCAAAATTAAACCGCATGATTAATAATTACAATCCCTCCTTATCCAATCCGTCCAAACAAACATGACCTTTTTGTATACACCCATTTATATACCTTGTAAATATTGTACTTTAGGAAAAAATAATTTTACACATGTGGGTGTAGAGAGAAAATGAAATTTACTGTTAACATTGAGACTATATTTGGATCATAAAATTTAATATAAACATTTAGAGAGAAATAATTTTTTTTTAAACGAAATTCCTCTGTTCTTATTAGTTGTTTTTAGTGTTAGAATCAACAAGAACAAGAAAGGTTGTCAAGGGTATATGAGTGTTTACTTAATAAAATTCCACTTGTTTTATTTTTTTGTATGAGTATGCATTGTGATGTATCCGTGGGGTACGGTTCCATTTTGATAATTTTAATTATTTATTTTAAGATAAATTATAAATATATTTCTTGATATTTGATTAAAATATAAATCGTCCCTGTAGTTTTGAAAATTACATTTCACTCACTGAGATTTTTAATTTCATAACAAATCACCCTCTTATTATTAATAAATCATCAAGTCAATTTAACAGTTTTTAATGATGTTATAAATATGTTTCAATTAATAATTTAAGTAATTTTATTATTGTATAGGAGAGCAATTATGAATTTCTTTTTTTAGTTAATTTCGTTAAATAAATTTTTTTAATATGGGGGTATTTATAATTTTTCAAATTATAAGGGGCAATTTATACTTTAAACAAATCTTAGGAGCGTATTTGTAACTTATCCTTTATTTTATAAATTTTTTTATATATTATTTTTACAAAAATTTAGTCAATTTAATAATATTAACATTTTCATTTTTTCTTGTTTATCTATAAAAAAAATTTCAAAAACATACTTGTCCATTTTTTAAAAGACAAATGTGATAAAATAAAAAAATCATAATTATTAGATCGATAATTTTTTTAAATAATATAAATTAAAAAATTTATAAAATAAATAATTCAAATTATTAAAACAAGATATATAATGAATTGCATAAACTCCTCAAATGTCTTTAAATTTTTTTTTAAAAAAAAAGCAACCATTCAGAGATATCCTTTTGGACTTTTGGCCAATGCCAGAGTGATAAGTTTAGTGCTTCAAGCAGTTGAGCAGCATTTTTTTCAACTCATTTTTTTTTCTTCTCTCAGCTGAGGGTATAATGATTCCTCAGTTGAAAGTTTATTTTCATTCACATTTCTTTAATATTTTTATTTTATTTTTAATTTTATTCAAATTCGTAATTCAAACAAATTTTAAAAAAATTTATGATAAAAGTTACAAATATTTAGTATTATGTTAATTTGTGATAAAAATTATAAATGGCAAATTTATAGTATGCACCTCAAAATAAAAGTTGTACTTTTTTTGTCTCGAACAAAATATTATATTTTTTATGAAATTTTTTTTTTATGTTATTCTTATAATTTACTTTACAAGATTTTGTGATGTTATTATGGAGTTCATATTACATGTAACTTTTTTAAGGATGCATATAGTAATATCTCCTTTAAATTTGAGACCAATAATAAGTATCCACTTGGCAGTAACATGAAATGCTGTCAAAAAAAAAAAGCATAAAGTTTAATTTTTGCATACTTTCTTTTCTTTCCAAATTCCTCCTTAAATTCCTCAACCAAACACAGCGTTAAACTCTTAATAAAGTATCCAGGATTCTAATCAATTAAAAATTATTTTCAATTTTATTCAAGAATATTGTCTATCATGTAATTTAGTCAATTCAATGTAATTTTATATCTTTTAATGTTTGCCTTACTTATTTTAGGGCATTCAATGTGAACATAAATTGCAATGATTGCATACATGATTTTAACTGATAATATTATTTAAAGCAATTAATAAGTTTACGGATACAGAACTAATCACAACATCAATCAGATAAAACAATTACTTAAATTGCTTCTCTTATATTTTATACCATTGATTTTATAACTTATTGTTACAGCAATTTCCTTTGTTCTTATCAATTATTGTTTTAAGTGTTGGAGTCAACAAAGAACAAGGAAGGTTGTCATTGTCAGTCCGTCAAATTATTCCTATAAGGGCATATGAACTTTTATTAAATAAAATCCGACTTGTTTTATTCTTTTTATCAGTATATGCATTTTGATGTGCACTAGATTGTTATATATACTTTGGATATATCGTTTTTAATTTGGAGAAATAACAAATTAACATAAGTTTTAAAAATAAATTACAAATCAATGATAAATTTTATCATTATTAATAATGAAAGTCTTAAATTTTTTCATATATTTGTAATATTTTTTTTGAAATTATAGTTGGATGGTAATTTTTTTTTTTACTTTGACAAGTGTTTAACTCCACCCCCCAAAAAAAAATAAAAAAATAAAAAATAAACTCTGGTGAGGGTAATAACTTGGGAAAAATTGCAAATCAATAAGACGATGAAAAAATATTTATGCTTTCATAGTGATGCAAATATTCTATGTGCATAGTGTAAATTCTTCTTATTTATCAAATTACACTATAATTTTTTTTATTTATAATACAATTCAGTGTATGTGGTTTTAGTTTTCTGAATTCAATTTTTTAAAAATTGAATTTTTTTGTTTTTTGTGTTTTTTTATTTTTATTGAATATTTTTAAGATTTTAACCATTTTTTTTTACTTTTTTTGATGTACCTTATTTAGATATATCTAAAAAATAAAATATTTGTAAAAAAATATTTTAAAAAATTAATAAATCCACAAAAATATCAAAAATATACTGAATTTTTATATTTTTTTGTATTTTTGATGTTTAGTAAATTTTTTTAAAGATTTTTCACGAAAATTATACTGTTGAAGTATATTTATGTTAGGTGTGTCTAAAAATTTTAAAAATTATTTAAACTATTAAAAAAATGCAAAAAATAAGAAAATAAATTTTTTTAAAATGTGTTTTCAAAAATTTAGAAATAAACATGGTGATTATTTTTCTATCATTCTATTGATGTGCAATTTCCCCCATAAATTGAGCGTATAATGATTACGCAGTTGAATGTCTGTCTTCAAACGATAAGTTTGACAGAAATGCTAAGAATGTACAATCCTCCCAAGGGTGGGTCCCAAATAGATTCTACATGTGTGAGTCCTAAAAGCATTCACAATGCACATGTTGAACACATTGTTAGTGTCAGACGTTAGCAGTTAGTGGGCTTGTGTGCATTTCATGCCATGCAATGGAGTTGCTACACTATGCACTAGTAGTGTCTGTTAGTATCAGATACTAAGGTTTGGTTTGGGAAGTGACTATTTTAGTAATTTTTTAATTTTTTATAAAAAGACGTATAGAAAAATAGAGAGGTGATGTAATGTGTTTTAGTTAATTTTTTGACTTTTTGATTATTTTAACCACTTCCCAAACGAGGCTTAAAGTGTGTGTTAAGTGTGGCTAGCTTTTAGCTAGTAAAGGGATGCGTTTTTTTGTCTTTCGGATTGATCGGTCAACGGTAAATTTTTTTTTTTTTTATAACTTTTTGGAATTTTTTTTTGGATTTGAAATTTAATTTTGGACTTGAAATTTTTAATTAAAGTAAATTATTTATTTATTATATACACACATATATATATATATATTTAACACACACCTTAACACATTCCTTAACACATCCATTACACCACCACTCACTCTCTAAAATTAACAAACTCTTAACACATCTTAACAAACATTTTTGGGCCCCACTTTTATCATTTTTTGTCATATAACATACTTTAATAAATAATTTTAACTATCCCATTGTGAATGCCCTAATATCATGTGAAATGGTTGTACATTCCTTTGTGTACCTAGCATTATTCTAAGTTTAAGGACTTGAATGGTTGAGTTTTTTTTGGTTCTGAATTTTTTAAAATTTTAATTCATATTTTTAGTGAGTTTTTTTTCAATATTTTAATTATTATTTTCATTTTTTAAATATACCAAATCTAGATGTATTTAAAAATATTTGTGATGAAATTCTTAAAAAATTTAATAAATACAAAAAAATAAGAAAATATATAGAATTTTTATATTTTAGTATTTAGTGAATTTGTAAATATGATTTCACAAATTTTATACTTTTTAAGTGTATTATATTAAGTGGATCTAACGTGTAAAAAATTTGATTAAAATATATAAAGAATTCACTAAATTTTTTAAAAAAATACAAATTGAGAATTCAAAAATTATTTTTAAAAATTCAAAACCAAACAGATTCAGTACAATGATTCCTCAATTGAAAGTTTATTTTCATTCATATTTCTCTAATATTTTCCTTGTTCCTTTTTTTTAATCTCTACTTAAATTTATAATCTAAACGCAACTTTAAAGATTTTTATGATGTGCACCTCTGTGCACCCCTAAAAAAAAGTCTTAAGATTTTTTTTATGGTGAAAATCATGAATATTTGTGGTATATGTTATGTCAATTTATGATAGAAGTTATAAATAATAAATTTATGGTGTATGCATTAAAATAAAAGTTATATATATACATATATATATATATATATGTATTGTATTGAGCCAAGTTTTTTTTTTATATTTTTTTTTTGGGTGATATAAAAAGTTATATAATTTTATAATTTATATTACAAAAATTGATGGTGTAATTATGGAATGTATACCCTATGCACATTTTCAATGATGCATGTAACATAGTAGTATCTCTCTTAAATTTGAAGCCAATAATAACTATCCACTTGGCACTAACACACAACGTTGGCCAGAAAAAAAAAAAGGAATGACATGTATTAGTTTATTGATGTAATAGAGACGTGTCCATGTATTTATAGGAAGCACCATGGGTGTACACCATTTGTTCCGTTTATTCTATTTTATTTTATTTATTTATTTATTTTTACGAAAAAATGTTTAGGAGTTTTAAAATATGAGCTCTAAAGAAACTTTAGGAGTGAGTTCTACCCATTGATGTTAGGGGTGGGCGCGGGTTGATTGCGGCCACGGAACCTCCAATCTGCCATCCGTCCACCAAATTGACGGATTGGAGAAAATCAATCCGCATCTATTCGCCAATCCTACGGATGTGGATTGAGTGGATTGGCGGTTTGGCGGATGGATGCGAATCGGTTTGGCGGTTTAAAATTTTATAAATTTTCAACATAATTCAACTTGTGCACTTTCTCAAAAAAAAAAAAAAAAAAAAAAAAAAAAAAAAAAAGGAAGAAAGTATTACAGTCAATGACTTAAAAAAAATATTACGATCACTGTATATCTCATCCAAAGTAAGAAAGTTTGAAACTTTAGAATATCACAATCACTGCATGTCTCATCCACATACTACAATCACAGCATGCCTCATCCATATAAAGTATTACAATCTGTGGTTCTTAAAATATAAAAAAAATTCAAATTACTAAAACCATGAACAGAGCAGTAGTAGAGATTGTATGTTTCTATATTGTTATATTTATATCTGTTTTTGAAAACAAAAACCAACTAGCGTATATCATATTTTCTATTTATTATTTTTAGAGATAGATTTAAAAACTAAAAAATATAGATAAATAATACGTTTATTTTTTTCAATTCAAAAAAAATATTTAAGTTGAAATTTTTTTTTCAACAGAATATTTAAACTATTTTTTAATTGAAAACACAAACAGAATATTTAAACAAATTAAAAACACAAAGTCTTATAAATTACTAGGGGTGCTCGCGGCTTGACGGTTTGGTTGTAGCCAAAGGAATCTCAAATCCACCATCCGTCCGCTAGATTGGCGGATTGGAGAAAATCAATCCGCAACCGTCCGCTCGTTGTCACCCAACCGTCCAAAATGTGGTGGATCGGTTCGGTTCGGTCGGTTTTGACGGATCGATATATCTACTGCTCACCCCTAATTGATGTGATGCTTTGACCTCGGTTTTTTTTTTTTTTTTTGAATTTCTACATCATTAAAGTTCAATTAGAACTTCAAAATTAAAAGAATGTATCATTGTTATTTTTTTTATAAATATTATGTAGTTTTTTGGTGAATGTATTGTATTTTTTTTTTTTTTTGTAGAAATTATGATAAATTATGGTTGTGACGTCTCAACTTTTGAATCGTTAACAAATTAAATAAATTTCAACTTTACAATTCCAAATAACTAATAGTTTTAAATATACAAATCTCCTCAAAAAAATAATTTTACTCAAATATCTTTTAAATATAATTTGTACAATTCTCTAAAAATAATAAAATAATTGTGGGCCCAAAATCTCGGGAGAATTACGTGTAGATTTTAATAAATAAATTTATTATTCAATAGGTCCTATGATAATTAATATTATTTTTTTTTATCAAATACTATTAAAAAAAAGTTACTAATTGTTACTTTTTAGCGACAATTTAAAATTTGTCACAAAAATGTCACTAATTATAAATTTTAGCGACAATTTAAAAAAATCGTCACAAAAAAATGTCACTAATTTTCGACTTATAACAACAGTTTGAAAAATTTATCATAGAATAATGTCACTAATTGTAAGTTTTAACGACAATTTATAAAAATCATAACTGTTAATTTTTAACGACATAAGCAAAAAATCGTCACAAAAAATTATTTTTAGCGACAATTTTATTAAGACATATTTTCAATGGGACTTGATGGGAATTAAATATAATTATTAAGACGTATTGGTAGTTTACTGAAATCTCTAACTCAAATAATCCTTTTAAATGTTTCAACCACAATCGCCACTAAATTTGCCCCGTACCTGAAAAATAAATTAACTCAGGAAGTATACAATATGACAGGAATAATAAGGCTTTGATAAAGAATAAATCAACAATGATCCAATAAATTACGACATTACACGAACGATTTGATAATCAAGCAATTTTCTAAATTGCACAAACAAATCAACTTAATATATGATGATTTGCCCTGGACCAAACACATGGGCTACTCTATACATGACTAGTGACCAATCTCACCCACTTCACCCATTCATAACCGCTTATCCAAGCATATTGGTGCAAGATATTGACAGGATTTAGTCGATCCATGTATGGAGTATTTCCACGTCATTTACTTGAACAAATCAACATTTCTAAGATAGAATAACTTCATAGGATTTATCAAATGACCAGAGCAATCAAACATATCAACATAGAATAATTTACAAGTATAATAAATGGAGTACAAATTTAAAATAATTAAAATAACACTCTTCGCAAAGAGATTTAGATGCCTCTTTTGTCGACCACTTTTGCCGAGTTAAAAAAAAAAATTGGTAGCTAAAAGTTCATACTTTTACTGACTAAAGTAATTTAGTTGCAGAAAAGTGATTTCTCGTGACTAATTTGGAATATTAATCACCAAAAATATAGACGGGAGGGTGAAAAATTAGCGAGAGACTAAAATCTTTTAGCAACTAATGCAATTTAGTCGCAGATATCAAAACCACATCGTTTTTCTTGTTAAACACATAGTGACAAATAGCTAATCAACACTATTGTAGGGAAAACAAATGCAAACCCTTATAACATTTCAAAAAAACGCGCCTAATCGATCACACCATCTCAGTCGGGTGCCACTCACTTCGCCTCTTCATCATCAACATTGTCGTCCGCCATCCTCGCCTCTTCACCTCAGCTCCACTATTCGTCCTCACCTTGCCACCATCCGTCTTTGCTCGCCACCATCATCTAGGTATAAATTAATCAATGTATTCAAATATATGCAGATAGGGTAAATTAATTATGAACTCAATTTTTGATGCTTTGGGTTTTAACTTAATAAATCAAGTTTGATATATAATTATTTTTTACCAATTGACAGTATATATACACTTTTGTGACAAATGTTTTGAGTCCATAGCTAATATGAGTCCCCACTACAAAAAAAAGTCACTTTTAGTGACTAAAATATTGGTCGCCAATTGTCTGTTTTTTGGTCGCTAATAACATTCTACGACCAAAAATTTTGGTTGCCACGTTTGTTGCCAAAACCCTGTCGGGAAAGGTCTTGGAGGGTTTTGCCGACCAAAAAACCTTTGGTCGCCAAACAGCAAGTCTTTAGTGACCAAAATTTTGGTCGCCAATAGTCAATTATATTTCTTTAAAATTATACATTTACCGACCAATGTTTTAGCTGCCAATAGTTAAGGAATCGCCGACCAACACCTTTAGTCACCAAAAGCTTCAAACGTGAAGAAAAAAAAAAAAAAAAGTCATTGTAGAACAATTTGATTCGCTCTTGCGGAGACTCAAACCACCAACCTCTCACACCATAAACCTTATGCACCACACTCTTTCCACTACGCCTCTATAGCACCACATGATTATATATGTGACATATATTATTTATATAGTACATACACCCATATTTATATAAAAGTATATGTATAAATATAATTATTTTATTACATAATTTATGTAAAATAAACTATTTAGTAGCAAAATAAAAAAAATTAACTTTTAGCGACCAAAATAATTTTAGTCGCTAAAAATGACCACTTTTGGCGACTAAACTTATTTTTTTCTCATCAATTGTAGACTTTTGGTTACTAAAATTTTTTTAGTCACCAAAAAGCTTTACTTTTGGCTACTAAAATTTTGTAGTCGCCAAAAAGCTGTACTTTGGACTACTAAAAATTTTTTAGTCACTAAAACCCATATAATTAGCGACCAAACTTATTTTTAGTCGTCAATTGTAGACTTTTGGCTACTAAAATTGTTTAGTCGCCAAAAAGCTTTACTTTTGACTACTAACACTGTTTTGATTGCTGAAAGCTCACTACAACATTTTCTTAGTTTAGTGACATTTGAAAGTGCCACAAAACAATTCTTCTAATGGCATTTTTTGGTCTTGTGGCATTTTGAACAAGTGCCACTTCTATTGGTGCCACGGTAGATACAAGTGCCACGGTAGATACTTGCAAGTGCCACTGCACCATCATGGCTAAAAACTTTCAATGACATTTTAATGTCATGGTAGATATTATTTGTGGCACTATCAAGCGCCATTAAAAAAAGAGTTAGTGACACTTATAAGTGTCATTACACCATCAAGACTAAAACCTTTCAGTGACACTTTAATGTCATGGTAGGCACTATTCGTGACGCTATCAAGTGCCATTCGTGACAATAATTCATTGTAGAACAATTTGATCTGCTCTTGCAGAAACTCGAACCACCAACCTCCCGCACCATAAACCTTATACACCACACTCTTCCCACTATACCTCTATAGCACCATATGATTATATATGCAACATATATTATTTATATAGTACATACATCTATATTAATATAAAAGTATATGTATAAACATAATTATTTTATTGAACATAATTTATGTAAAATAAACTATTTACTAGTAAAATAAAAAAAGACCACTTTTGGCGACTAAAAATATTTTTTAGTCGCCAATTTTATACTTTTGGCTACTAATTGTTTTTTAGTAGCTAAAAAACTTAACTTTTGTCGACTAAAATCGGATTTGGTCACCAAAGATGCACTTTCAGCTACCAAAATTTTGGTCGCCAAAAAATTTAATTCCCGCCTTAGGATTTTAGTTCTCCCGCGCTAAAATAACCACTTTTAGCAACTAAACTTATTTTTTAGTCGCCAATTGTAGACTTTTGGCTACTAAAATTTTTTTAGTCACCAAAAAGCTTTACTTTTGATTATTAAAATTTTTTTAGTCGGTAAAACCCATATAATCAGTGACTAAACTTATTTTAGTCGCCAATTGTAGACTTTTGGCTATTAAATTTTTTTAGTCGCCAAAAAGCTTTACTTTGGGCTACTAAAATTTTTTTTGTCACTAAAACCCATATAATCAGCGACCAAACTTAGTTTTGGTCGCCAATTGTAGACCTTTGGCTACTAAAATTGTTTAGTCGCCAAAAAGCTTTACTTTTAGCTACTAATGCTGTTTTGGTTGCTAAAAGTTATACTTTCAGCGACCAAATTTTTTTTGGTCAGGAAATTTAGTCGCCGAATATGCTTTTTCCTGTAGTGTATATTGAGTTTAATTTATTTATTTTTAATCATTTACTGCATTCTAAAAATTTTAAAAAAATATTGGCATTTTTTATTTTTTCAAAAATGTCATTATAAGGTTGGAAAGTTTTTGACTTACTGACATTTCTCAAAATGCTATAAAATATTTGTTTATGAAACTTTTCATCTAAGTGCCATAAAAAGTAATTTGCACCTACGTAGTGTCCTGACATTTTTTAAAAAAATGTCATTGCTACTAAAGTTTAGTGGCATCTATTGGTAAATGTCAAGAACATAATTTTTTGTGTCATTATTTTATAAAATGCCATAAAATTGATGTAACATTTCTTTATTGAAATGCCACTAGAACCTTATATGTTTGTGGCTTTGTGGCATTTATCTAAATGTGTCACCAAATATTATTTTTGTGGCATTTTCTAAAAATATGCCACTAGTATAGTGTCACTAAAGTGTGTTTTTGTTGTAGTTTTGTGACACTTGTTCATTGAAATGTCACTAGAGCCTTTTATGTTTGTCGTTTTGTGGCATTTTGCAAAAACGTGCCACTAAATGTCATTTTTGTAGCATTTTCTAAAAAATATGCTACTAGTGTAGTGCCACTAAAGTATGTTTTTGTTGTACTTTTGTGACACTTGTTCATTGAAATGTCACTAGAGCCTTTTATGTTTGTCGTTTTGTGGCATTTTTAAAAACGTGCCACTAAATATCATTTTTTGTGGCATTTTCTAAAAATATGCCACTAGTGTAGTGCCACTAAAGTATGTTTTTGTTATAGTGGCTATATTTTCGGTGACTAAATTTTTTCTAGTCGGGAAATTTGAACGCCGAATGTGTTTTTTCTTGTAGTGGACCCCATTCCACACTCCTATAGCAAAATTTGGCTTCAAAGTCAAAGACAAATACTTCTTGGTGCTTTTCTTGAGTAGATACTACTGCTCTAGCACCTCGTTCTCTCCTTTCAAGTCCTTTGATTAAGTTGATGAAAAAAAGTATGCAAATAGCCACCAGATTATTTTTTTCTTCATAGTTATAATGAATTTGCCTCTTCATCAAGCTACTATTGTTGGGTGATTCATATATTGTGGTTGTGTGGGGTGATGTAATTGTTGGAAGGGTGCCATGCCCTATCTACAAGATTTTCATTAAAACATTCACTACAAAAAATTAAGATTTTAGAGACCAAAATTTAAGGATAAAATTATTTTTTTGACATCAAATATTTTTGTTGCGAAAAGTGTCGTTATTATATTTTTAGCAAAGAAAATTGGACATTAGTAATGGATTATTATCCTTTTAGGGTCAAATTTTTTGTCTCAAAAAATAAACCATTTTGAAACTAAATTATTTTGTCCCTAAAAGTCTATTTATTAGTGACATTTTCAAATTTTTGTCGCTAAAAGCCTTATTTTTGACTTTTCTAGACGAACTTTTAGCGACCATCATCGTAACGATAGAAATTGGTCCCTAAATGTCTTTTGGAACAAAATTTTTACTTTTAGAGATGTACGGGAAAGAAATAAACCTTCTCGTATAATCCTGTTGATCAAGTCTGCGATCCTCTGTGCGACGTCGTTCTACTACCTGAAAATACAAACGTGAGTTAGCCGGCGGGTGTGTGCCGGAAACCTCTCCGATGCCTAAGTCAGCAAATTAGACAAATAGAATCAAAGTTGTATTACCTCTCCATAGGTGATGTTTGTGAGCTTTTATAGGTTCCGTGTGGCACAATCCTAGTAGGACTTTTACTCCTCCATGTAGAGTCCTCCTAGGATTCAAACTCCTGAAAGATAATGCTTATCCTTCGACACCCCCCTCACTGCTTGAACCAAGTGAGATGGTTTTATCATGGTTGGACTTCCATATGACCGAAGTAAGCATGGCTATGCTGAGCCGCAGACTAGACCGAACTATACTTAGTCCGGTCCGTCCTTTCATTGTACATACCTCGATCCTTCCTGTATAGACCGTGCTAACCATAGTGCGGTTTAGTCTGCACTAACAATTAGCTACATATGACCAAGCTAGTCGTACTATGCGCGACCAAACTAACTCTACATGCGACAACCGGCGATCGAGCTACCCGTAGTACTCTCCTGGGCCAAGATAGAAATTGGATCTCCTGGACCGGACTAACCCTGGGCCGTCTGGGACCGGGCTAATTTCAGGGCCTTTTCACTCTATCCTCCGTATTATGGCCCATAACCGCCCATTGCCCATTTCGGCCCAATTTCTATATAAATTACCCTCTCAATTGCCCCTTAATTCCATCTGCGTAGCATGATAGGGATTACCTGTTTACCAACCAAACTTAAACTTTCAAGCACTTCCAACCGAGCTAAAAACTCTTTTAGCCTTTCCAGCCAAGCTAAACTGAAGCCGAGCTGCACCTGTCCGGTCAGAACGTCTCTTCAATCACAGAAACTGAATCGCTTCTCCTTCTCATGACACGTGGCACATCGCGACAATAATCATAGCGCCACGCCGTCGTGTCTCGTGAATTTTGAACAGTTCCCGCCCTTCTATCTTTCCTTTTATACAAAACAAGCCTTTTCATTTTGAATCTTACTTAACACTTTCATCTCCTTCATTTCAACTCTCTGTGCCTCTGTTTCTCCAATCCCTGAGCTCCCTGAGTTCGTGTTTTTCACTGTTGCTGCTGCTCCCATCTCCAGTTTCTTCCTCTTTATCTGGTAAGCATCACAAATCTGTTCTATTTCTCTTGTTTTTCGTATTTTGTTTAATCCATAGCTTTAGGTCTGTGTTTTCGAAAATCACTTTCTTTCTATTTTGCTGTGCCTTGTATTTTCTGGAAAAACTTGGCAATAGTGCACTTGAATACATATAATAACCTGAGAAACACTAGTTTTTAATCCAAAATCATGATCCAACCGGACTAGAAAGTTGTTTGTAGTTGATGTTGATTTTAGGCAAACTATCCAACCGAACTAATACTTTATGCTACCTAATTAGCTCCAATAAGTCAAACCATCTTTTGATTTTCCTTAGTCGAGATAACAAACCGAACTAAGTCTGCACTTAGTGTACTGAGAAACCTTAATTTTGACCGAGCTATGTCTTCGGGGCTAAACCAGCTTTCTTAGTTTTTAGACCGAACTCAGAAAGCTGCCCCTAGAAGCTCAACCGGTCTAACAAAACCTTATTCTTAATTGAGATAACGAACAGCTTGCCAAGACCAAGCTAACAAACCCATTGCTCCAACCGAGCTAAGAAATACCTTGCTGAAACCAAGATAGTACCTGTAACAACTCTCACAACCGAAATAGGACTTCTTTTATCTTGCTTTTACTTCATAGCACGGTTCAACGAGCTGTGCTTAACACTTCTTTTTTTCACTTTGCAAACTTAGGTTGCCCAGGCACTCCTTTGAGAGCTCAACCGAGCTACTCAACCCTCTTCTGCGACCGACTTAACACCTGGCTTTAATTTATTTGTAACTTAAAACATAAATGGGGAAGCATAGATTTTTGGTAGAAACACCTGGTGGCCTGGCCGAATTCCGAAGGGATTACAACATCCCTGACGACGTCCAACTCATTTTAGCCGAACAAGACCTCATACCTTGGGGAAACCCCGGTTTTGTTCCCTTCACCCTCCTCTCCATTGTAGAGACCGGTTTAAGATTCCCTGTACAGCCCCTGCTCTGTGAATTCCTTAGGCAAACCAGAATATGCCCAACTCAGCTTTCTACAAACTCATACCGTATAATAAATGGTATAGCCGAACTAAATCGTCGAGCTGGCATTAACCTAGGCTTAGCCGAACGATTCCACCAATACTCTATAGGCTCAAAAGAAGACGGGTGGGTTTACTATTTAAGAATACGACGCCGGCGTGAGAAAATAATAAAGGACACACCGGACAAAGACTTAAACGACGACGATTTTTTCTAGGTATCTGGCAATTTTGAAGACCACCAAGCCCAGATCCCAGGCCGAAGTATAAATTGGAAGAAAGGCACCCCCGGTATAATTACTTCGGTTTCCTTTCATTCTTCTCTTTTATTTCGGTTTCCCATTCCGGACTGAACTAACAGTTGTCTTCTATTTGCAGATTCAGCCCATCTCCAATCTCTTTACAGCCACCCCAATCTGAACACTCTCCGCGCCACACTAAGGTTCCCAAAAAGAAGTTGGGCGAAGCTGTTGAATTTCGAACTGACATACCGATATAGCAGCCGAGTAACAGGCTTCCTGCTAGAGAACGCCCCTGAACCGGACCCCACTTTACCCCAGATCAATCTTGTCCCTCTGACAGCTGAACAAGAAATGGCCAAAAGGAACAGAGTAAGGGCCCTTCTGACCGAAACAAACAGAGCCAAGGTACCACCACCAAACCAGAACAAGGAAACCGTGGTGGCCCTCCCATCTCAACAACCCTCTTCATTACGCCTAAGCAAGCGCGCCCGGACTACGCCAACCGAGCAGCGTCTTGTTGATGAAGATAAAACAACTCTACCTTCAAGTCCTCCACCGAGCCCTCAGCCGGAGCGCTCCGACCGGGCTAGCTCCTCCAAATGGGCACCCAAACTTACCTTCCAAAACCGAGATATTCAGGACACTGACTCAGTTGTCGCTGAAAAAGATCATCTGATGGCCTTTAACCTAGCCAAGAGTGTGTGCCTCCCAGCAGACATGGAGCACCACCAGCATTTGACCGAACTAAGAGCCATCCGTTCGGCCACCAAATCCATGGTGCTTGTAAGTAACCTCTCCTGTTTAACCCTTCTAATTTTATACAACTTCCATCTCGGTTTGATTACAAGTCTGCCCTCTTTTTACAGGCTATGCAGAAGAGCCACATCGCTCATAAGCGAGTGCTTGAGCTTCTCAAGACCACAAGGCAGGCGCTGGCCGAAGTAGCTGAAAAAACTGCCGAGCTAGAAAAGGCCAAGAAGCAACTAGCCGAGCTAAAATCCGAGAACGGTTGTCTAACCGGACTCGTTAGCTCGGCTGAAGCGGAGAAACAAAAGGCTGCAGCTTTGATCAAAGACAAATATCTGCACGAGCTAGCCAAGCTCGAAGGCAAGAAAAACGCAGAGATCGCCGAACTGAAGAAAAAGGCGGACGATGCGAACACCGAAGGTTTCAAGGAAGAGGAGGCCCTCTATATTCCGCAATGTGAGGCCGCCAAAGATTTGTTCTTCAAGTGCGGTTGGAGGGCAGCAGTGGTGCAGCTCGATTGTGAGCCTGAGACCGAGGTATACAATCCTCCTCAGTACTTCATACCGAGCTCACTAGCGAAGTATGCTGCTTCTGTTCAATAACAATTTTTGCAAGGTTCAGATGATAATGAGGACACCGAGCCAAATAATACTTCGGTCGTTAATGAACAAGCCATCGATCAGTCAGCTCGGTTGGAGCCAACAATTGAAGACCTCACAACTGAAACCGTGCTTCCCATAGACACCGAGCTCCCAACCGAGACCGCTCTACCGTCTAAAGCCGGTCTTCATGTTGACATTGATGCTGATCTGGATGATCTGTTTAACTGATATTGTTTGTTTCTTCCTTTTTGCTTTTTTTTTGGACTTGTAACCGGGCTGAGGCCCCTCCTTTGTATTTGCTTTGATCAATGAAAAATCATCTTTTATGCTCAACGCTTATTCCGATTTTGATCTGTGTTCTTGCACTTGTAATGAGTTTTCAATGAATTCTGTTGCTCCAAGCTGTTATCTCGGTTTTAACTTCCTGTTTGTGCTTGCTTTTTAACTGTAATTTGGGCGAAACACAATATTTTTTCGGCCGAGATACTTTATTCTGGTCTTACCTAAGCATTTTGACTGAGCTTACTAGCCAACCACTCTTTAGCCGATATACTTACCTCGGCTGAAGAGTATCAAGAGTTTGTTTAATCTAGCCAACCATTCTTCAGCCTATACCCTTACTTCGGCTGAAGAGTAATAAGAATTTGGTTTAATCTGGCCAACCACTCTTCAGCCTATACCCTTACTTCGGCTGAAGAGTAATAAGAGTTGGTTTAATCCAGCCAACCATACTTCAGCCTATACCCTTACTTCGGCTGAAGAGTAATAGGAGTTGGTTTAATCCAGCCAACTTCTAAATTGGTTTTTTCAACCAAACGTCCTGCAGCCTGGATCTTTATCTTGGGCTTAGGAGGGGTGTTGGTTTGATTCAGCCAACCTCTAAGTTGGTTTTTCCAGCCAACCTAGAATAAAATGTTTGGTTATTCCGACCAAACGTCCTACAGCCTGGATCCTTATCCTGGGCTTAGGAGGGGTATTGGTTTAATCCAGCCAACCTCTAAGTTGGTTTTTTCCAGCCAACCTAGAATAAAATGTTTGGTTATTCCGACCAAACGTCCTACAGCCTAGATCCTTATCCTAGGCTTAGGAAGGGTGTTGGTTTAATCCAACCAACCTCTAAGTTGGTTTTTTCCAGCCAACCTAGAATAAAATGTTTGGTTATTCCGACTAAACGTCCTGCAGCCTGGATCCACGTCCTGCAGCCTGGATCCTTATCCTGGGCTTAGGAAGGGTGTTGGTTTAATCCAGCCAACCTCTAAGTTGGTTTTTTCCAGCCAACCTAGAATAAAATGTTTGGTTATTCTGACCAAACGTCCTGCAGCCTGGATCCTTATCTTGGGCTTAGGAAGGTTTGCAGTTGGTTATTCCGGCTAGCTGTATTTTTAATGCCCCTAACTTACCTAACTCACTAAAACAAACTCTTACAGAAGAAAACGTCTATACTGAAAAGAAACTACTTGTTTTATTGAGAAAGGAAAAAATTACACATACTTTAGAAAAGAAAAAAGCTAAAAATAGAATAACTTGAGATTGGCAGTATTCCATAGCCTGGGAATTGCCTTGTCGTCCTCATCTTCTAAGTGGTATGCCCCTTTGCCTGCTAATCCAACCACTTTGTAAGGTCCTTCCCAATTAGGCCCTAACTTGCCATCTCCTGGTACCAAGGTGTTTCCCATCACTTTGCGCAGTACCCAATCTCCGATCTTGAATTGCCTTGGATGTACTGTCTTGTTGTATTTCCTGGATAGCTTTTGTTGGTATAAGGCAATGTGAATCAATGCTCCGTCTCTTCTTTCCTCTGCAAGGTCGAGCTCTAATGTTATGGCTTCACCATTTAAGTCTGGATCAAAATTCTCGCTTCAAATTGTGGGGAGGCCAACTTCTAGTGGGATTACTGCTTCCATACCATAGGCTAAGGAGAATGGAGTTTCTCCTGTTGACCGCCGATGTGTGGTGCGGTAAGACCATAAAACATGAGAGAGCTCTTCTGCCCACTTGCCTTTGGCTTTCTCTAACCTTTTTTTCAATCCATCCAAGACTACTTTGTTTGATGCTTATGCCTGACCATTTGCTTAGGGATATGCCGGTGTAGAATTGTAGAACTCTATCTTGTACTCTTCACAAAAGCCCCTAAAGATTCTACCATCGAACTGAGTACCGTTGTCTGATATTAGGGCTTTTGGTATGCCAAACCGAGTGATGATATTCTGTCAGACGAACTTCTTCACATCTTTTTCTTTGATTGATGCCAAGGCTTCTGCTTCTACCCACTTTGTGAAGTAGTCGGTTGCTGCGAGAAAGAACTTCCTGTTGCCTGGTGCTGTTGGAAGTAGTCCTACTATGTCCAATCCCTACATTGCGAAGGGCCATGGGCTTATTAATGGTAGTAGTTCTCTGGCAGGTTAGTGTATTTAGTGTGCAAACTTCTGACATTTTTCGCACTTTTTGACATATTTTTCTGAGTCTGCCTGCATGTATGGCCACCAATATCCTTGCGAAATTGCTCTGTATGCTAGTGATCTTCCTCCTTGATGGCTTCCGCATACGCCCTCGTGTATCTCGAATAAGAATGCTTCCACTTTGCTGGGGTGGACACACTTTAGGTAGGGTCCTGAGAACGATTTTTTGTATACTGCCAAGGATGGGGAGAGCCAAAATCACTGCGACTTCGCTCTTATTCTGTTGGCCTCCTTCTTCTCTTCTGGTAGGATGCCGTCTTTTAAGAACAAGATGATGGGATCCATCCAAGAGGGGCCTGGCTCCACGCAACATACCTCTTCTGCTTTGGGGTCTTCGATGCTTGGTCTAGGTAGGTAGTTGATCAGCAATGGATGAAGGATGGAGGTGTCTGCCATTGAGGCAAAGCCTGCTAGTTCGTCTGCTCTGCTGTTTTCCTCCCTGCCGATTTGTTCTATCCTGACTACTTCAAATTTCTTGATCTCTGTTCTGACCATCTCTTGGTATTTGGCCATCCTGTTATCCTTTGCTTCGTAGTCACCAGATATTTGCTTTACCACCAGCTGTGAGTCGCTGTAAACCATTAGTTCGATGGCCTTCATGTAGAATGCTGATTTGAGGCTTGCAAGAAGCGCTTCATACTCCGCTTCGTTGTTTGATGCTGGGAAGCCAAGGTTGATTGCTTGCTCCACTACTAGGCCGTCTGGAGAGATGAGGACTATGCCAAGCCCTGCTCTATGCCGGTTGGACGCTTCATCCATGAAGAGCTTCCACATCTCTCCAACGAACAACTTCTAGCAAGTGGAGGGATCAGATGATGCCTTGGGATCTTCTATGTTACTGGTGTTTTCTTCAAGGTCCATGCTTGCTGTCTGCCCCTCGCTGTTTGATTATACCAAGTCTTTATTTGTTGGCAAGTCTTGACTTGGTGTAGCATGGTTTGCTTCTTCCTTCATTGCTTTACTTTGGTCTGCCTTGGGGTCTGACTGAGTATCCTGTACTAGGGGTTGCGTTATTCCGACGTCAACTTCCATCCCTAGTTTGGTTGTTTTAGTCAGGTCGATTCGGCAGATATGATAACTTCCTGAGGTGAATTCTGTGACAAAGTCTGCCAAAGCTTGAGCCTTTATCGCAGTTCTAGGTTGGAACTTGATGTCATATTGTCCCAACTCTACTGCCCACTTCAAAATTCGCCCGGAGAAGTTTGCCCTTTCAAACAAAGCTTTTAATGGAAAAGCTGTGAGAACGACTATGGTGTGGGCGTGAAAGTAGTGCGTCAACTTTCTTGAGGCCATCATCAAGGCCAAGGCCAGTTTTTCTAGTGGCAAGTACCTTGTTTCGGCACCCAGCAATGTCTTGCTAACATAAAAGATGGGCAGATGTTGGATTCCTTCCGCACGGACCAGCACTGCACTAATTGCGTGCTGAAAGACTGCTAGGTACAGGAAGAGTTCTTCTCTAGGTATTGGGGTGACAAGCAGTGGTGGAGAAGACATGTATTCCTTCAAGTTTTCCAGAGCGCGGTCGCATTCTTCATCCCACTCAAACTTGGCTTTTAGAGCATGGAAGAATGGTCGTAGTCTGTCTGACGACCGACTTATGAACCGATTGAGCGCAGCTGC
Source organism: Camellia lanceoleosa (assembly GCA_025200525.1). Classification (NCBI taxonomy): domain Eukaryota; kingdom Viridiplantae; phylum Streptophyta; class Magnoliopsida; order Ericales; family Theaceae; genus Camellia; species Camellia lanceoleosa. The sequence continues at coordinate 45,727,740 of CM045760.1, forward strand.
CATGCCTGTGAGATGCTGTACTTCCTTTACTGAGTTTGGTCTCTCTAGATCCTGAATTGCCTTGATCTGAGAGGGGTCTGCTTCTATAACCCGGTTGGTCACCAGGAAGCCCAGGAATTTGCTAGATCCTACTCCGAACGCACACTTGGACGCATTGAGGCGCAACTTGTGCTTCTTCAGGATCTCAAACATCTCACCCAGGTCCTTAAGATGGTCATCCTCATCCTTGCTCTTGACCACCATGTCGTCGATGTAAGCCTCCATTATTATGCCTAGTAATGGCTCAAACATCTTAGTGACCATCCGTTGGAATGTTGCCCCTGCGTTCTTTAGGCCAAAGGGCATGACCTTGTAACAGTATAGTCCTCTTGGAGTTATAAAGGACGTGACCTCCTGGTCTGGTTTATGCATGGCGATTTGATGGTAGCCTCTGTATACATCCAGAAGGCTAAGTCGGTTGTGCCCCGCCGTTAGGTCTACCAATTGATCTATCCGTGGTAGAGGAAAGCTGTCTTTTGGGCATGCTTTGTTGACTGTTTTGTAGTCGACGCAGACACGCCACTTGCCATTCTTTTTTGGCACTACGACTGTGTTGGAGATCCATCTTGGGTAGTGTACCTCTCTAATTGCTCATGCCTCCAGCAGGTTTCCTACTTCTTCCGCCACTATCTCGGCGTGGTGGAGTGCTGATCTGCGTGTGCGCTGAATGATTGGTCTGGCGGATGAGTGGACATTGAGTTGGTGACAGATGAAGTTGGGATCAATGCCTGGCATGTCATATGGTGTCCAGGCGAACACTTCGATGTTAGAGGTCAAAAATTCCAAGACCTCTAATCTCTCAGTGCTGGACAACGACGAACCGAGCAAAAAGAACTTATCTGAGTTCTTTTCATCTATTCTTACCTCTACCAAGTCTTCCACTGCTTTCTGATTAGCTGCTTTGCCGACATCTGCGAATAGTTCATTGCTCTCAGGTTCTTCCACCGAATGAACGTATCCTTTGGCAGCGTGGCTGCCATTCACCATGACAAAGCATTGCTTGGACATAATCTGATCTCCATAGACCTTTTCAATTACCCTGGTTTCGTTGAGGAATCGCATTACTTGATGGTAAGATAAAGCTACCGATCGTATGGCATGTAGCCATGTTCTGCCCAAGATGATGTTGTAGGTGGAGGGGACCTTCAACATCCAGAACTCCACTTGTTTCGTCACGCTTCCTGCTCTGACTAGAAGAATTATTTTGCTGACTGGCCATTCTGGCATCAAGTTAAATCCAATCAGGGGAGACACGGCAGGTGCCAAGTCTTTGTCTTGTAGCTTCAATTGTTTGAAGGTGTCGTAGTACATTATTTCACATGAACTGCCATGGTCTATCAAAATCCACTTAACGTCAAAATCCTTGACTCGGAGAGTGACAACCAAGGCATCATTGTGAGGGCAATATATCCTTGCTAAGTCTTTATCCGAAAAAGACATGACGTTCGTGGCCTCTGTCTTCCCCTTCTTGGTGGTAGGTTGGGCACTTAGTACCTCTCTTAAGTGCTCAGCCTTTTTGATTGATCCTCTGAGCTCACATGCATGCTCAGGTTCGAAGACTCCATGTATCACATTGATCACGCCTTGAGGTGGGGCGTCGATTGGCATCCCGTTGGGGTTATTGTGGTCCTGGGGGGCTGGTTGCGTTCCTCCTTCAATGTACTTATCCAGGTGACCGGCTGCCACCAACTCCTCCAGGTGCTACCTCAATGGCGTGCAATTCTCAGTGCGGTGCCCCTTTTCTTTATGGAAGGTGCACCGCGACCTTTCGTCGTAGTCCTTCTGTCACGACCCAAACCCGGCCCTATGGGTTTAGCATCAGAATCGCCAAGAATCCGAGATTACCAAGGCCTTCCAACAAGAATATGACCAAACAGAGTACTGGCCAAGTGGCCAATACAAGAAATAACTAGTGTCCATTGAAATGTCAGGAAAATCAGATGCCAAAAATATTTTTATGCATTCATACGATTCAAGGCAGTACAATCCACATACGGTCTATACAATCATTTACAACAACAAGACAGGATCAAATCCTAGACAACAAGATAAGATATAACAAGAGATACCTATACAAATGTACAAAACAAGAAGGAGACCAATAGGGGACACAAAAACACCCAAGCCATAGCATGGCAACTCTAACCTCATGCAGGAGGCACATAGTCGGCTTGACAAAAGCGGGGACCAACCCACGCTCCTAGCTCGTCAGCCGAGAACCTACATATATATATAAACAAGGAGCTAAAGCCCATGAATAACATACAAGGTAAAGAGGTTATGAATGAATGTCCTTACAGAATGAAATCAATTCATTATACAAGATTTCAATCTTCAAGATTTCACCAATCAAGATTTCAATCAATCACCATATGTGGTACATCCATTAGCCTATAAACAGAGGGTCCAAAAGGACCGGCCTTAATGCACCCAACAATAATGATGGCCATCAATCGATAAACAATATGGTTCCACAAGGAAACCGACAGAGCTCAGAATAAAGAATACCAATGCTAAGGATGCCACAATACTGATTGTAATACAGACATACATTCATTCAAGAAACAATATCACAATAAACAATTCATTCAAGATTCAAAAGATAACCATTTTGAACATATCTTTACACAACTGCTACTCACGAGATTGGGCTAATAGCGACTAGCGCGTCCCCGAGAGCCAACCCTAAACAGTTAACAAATAGAACACACACTAAGTTCACAGTCAGAAGGATATTAATTAAATCCCTAAATTTCCTCGGTGTGGTTCTATGTCTAAATCCTCATTAAGATGCCTTAAACTAGGCCTAAGAATGCCTAGGATGGGATGAGGATGCGAAAATACACTTAGAAAGCAATTCCAGAATTTTCAGACACATAGAATAACAAGTTTTAAAGCTCAATTTAAGAAATCAAGGCCCAAGGGTATTTCAATTAAACTCAATTTTTAAACCAATTTCAAGAACACTTTCAAAACATGACATGCATGATCTTTAAACCAAAATTAAGGTTCAAATCTTGCTCTAATGAGCTCAATGGTTGGAAAACAAAATGAAAACATGGACTAAAGCTTAGACATGAACATGCATGTATCATTCTTCAAGAATTTAACTTCAAAATGCACCAATTCAAGCATGCATGCAACAATGGAGTTTCAATTCAACATATATGAGCAAATTCATGGCCTAGCTCTCTAATGATGCATGAATCATGTAAGAATGAAGTTCAAAGGCAACAAGGAGAAGATGATTTCCTTACCTAAGTCTCAATTACAAGGTTTATGAGCTCAATTAGCAACTACCCTTCAATTTCTCAAGCAATTCTCCAAGATTTTCAACAAGAATAATTCTCTCTCTCTCTAACCTCTTCTTTGGTCGGTTATAAAGCAAGAAAGAGCTGATCAAATGGTATGTTAAGTGAAATAAGGCTCTTGGAAATCAATAAACAAAGGGGCCACTAAGGTGGCAATTTGGTAATTAACTCAAGCTTGGCAATTAATTCGCTTAAATCTAATTTAATCATTCCTAGTCAATTTTCAGATAAATACACCATTAAATCACAAATATTCTACTGATTCTAAAACATCAAACGGTTTCTAAATCGTCACGATAAGGCCTTCAATTAGCAGTTTAAACACATAAACGCAAACAGATAATTAATCAATTAAACAGATAGAAATGCAATATAACAGATAAACTTATTCAATTTCAGTTTCGATTTCAATCGGTCCATTCAGCACTCCAGTTAATCCCATTATCAGTCATTATCAGTTCGGTTTGACAGTAATCAGTAACTAATTCAGTGGTTATACGGTAATCAGTACGAGGGTTGTTACACCTTCTGCGCTTCCCCTAGCTTGGCTGGCCATCTGACGAAAGGCTCATCTCGTATTTCACTTAGAGTTCGGTAGATCGGTTTTTTGAATACCGTGGTTATGGCAGTGCGGACTCTCAACCATCTTTTATCCTGGTCCTCACCGTTGTCCCGTCTGCCACGTCCGTTTCTGCTCGAACGATTTACCGCGTTGACCTTTGCTGAGGCCTTCTTCTCTGGTACTGCGGTCGTGCCAGATTTTGTTTTGGCACGTGCGCCATCCTCTTCCACCCTGATGTGCTGATGCACTGTTTCCATCAGGGCTTCCATGGTAAGAGGTGGTGTCATGGTGATTGAGTCCCTTAGTCTGTTCCCGACTGGAAGGCCTCTTTTGTACTGTGCAATGGCGAGATTGGTGGGACAGTCTCCAATCTGGTTGAAGGTCTCCCAGTAGCGACTATTGTAGGATCTGAGGGTCTCCTTGTTGCCCATGTCGATGGAGAGTAGTTGGTCGATCTCTACCGGGGTTTTGGTGTTTGTTCTGAACCTTGTTACAAACGCCTCTGCCAATTGTGCCCAGGAGGCTATGCTGCCTTCATGAAGTTTTTCGAACCAAGTCAAACCTAGGTCGCCAAGGCTAGATGGGAAGAGGATGCACATTAAAGCCTCGTTTCGCCGGTATACAGCCATAACCTGGCTCAAGTGAGAGTAAGGGTCCGTATTTCCCTCATATGTAGTGAATTTGGGCTGAAAGAAGCCTGATGGTAGGGGCGCGTTTTCAATCGCCGGAACGAACGGTGAGGTCTACAGCCTTGCTAATGCCTTGTCCGTCGGTTCGTAGGCGGGGCGCGGTATTGGCATTCTAACCTCGATGCTTCCATGCGTCCGAGGAGCCAACCGCTGTAAGGCAGAAACTCTGTGTGGATTGCGTGCCCTGGCATCCTCCTTCCATCCTGCCCTTTCTTCGAGCACGGTTCGTAAGTCGGATGATCTGGGCAACTCCGTCTGTCTGGATCTTGTTTGGTGCGTATGCGAGGGCCAATAGGTTCTTCCTTCAGTGTACGACCTCTTAGATCTCGTCCTCTCAGTCCTAGAGTGACGATTTCTGAAAGACCTGGATTGTGTGTCGCCTGTCCTGAGGCTTCTATTCTCTGCTTGAGATGGTGTGGTACGTCTACTATAATCTTCCGAGTGGCGAGGGGGCATCTTGCGTTTGTGCCCCTCTCCTGTTGCCACTTCTTTACCTTTTATCTGGCACTTCACGGACTCCATGTCCGCCGCCATCCGTCGTATCAGTTCGTCCTGCTTCTTCACACGGTCCTCCAGAGTTTGAGGATCAATCCTCCGCCTTTGTCTTTCAGGACTTTGTGAACGAGAGTGATGGGGGCTGTTAGTCCGCCTTCTCCCCCTTGAATCCCTCCTGGGATTCTGTCGCTGTGGCTCTAAATCCCCCATAGGAGGGATAAGAGGTAGACCTTCGCGCCTCGCACCTCCTTCTGGTGTTTGCCCGTCGATGGTGGATTGTGGTAAATCTTCGTTGTGCGCCATTGATTCTAAAGAAGAAAAGCTTGATCAAGAGGTTTTGTTCTTGTCTGAATTCCCACAGACGGTGCCAATTGTACGGGAAAGAAATAAACCTTTTCGTATGATCCTGTTGATCAAGTCTGCGATTCTCTGTGCAACGTCGTTCTACTTCCTGAAAATACAAACGTGAGCTTGCCAGCGGGTGTGTGCCAGAAACCTCTCCGATGCCTAAGTCAGCAAATTAGACAAATAGACAAAAGCCCTGTGTATTCGGGAATCAAAGTTGTGTTACCTCTTCATAGGTGATGTTTGTGAGCTTTTATAGGTTCCGTGTGGCACAATCCTAGTAGGACTTTTACTCTTCCATGCAGAGTCCTCCTAGGATTCAAACTCCTGAAAGATAATGCTTATCCTTCGACACCCCCCTCACTGCTTGAACCAAGTGAGATGGTTTTATCATAGTTGGACTTCCATATGACCGAAGTAAGCACGGCTATGCTGAGCCACAGACTAGACTGAACTATACTTAGTCTGGTCCGTCCTTTCATTGTACTTACCTCGGTCCTTCCTGTATAGACCGTGCTAACCATAGTGCGGTTTAGTCCGCACTAACAATTAGCTACATATGACCGAGCTGGCCGTATTATGCGCGACCGGACTAACTCTACATGCGGCAACCGGCAACCGAGCTACCCGTAGTACTCTCCTGGGCCAAGATAGAAATTGGATCTCCTGAACCGGACTAACCCAGGGGCCTGGGACCCAAGCTAATTTCAGGCCTTTTCACTGTCCTCCGACAGGCCCATAACCGCCCATTGCCCATTTCGGCCCAATTTCTATATAAATTACCCTCTCAAGAGACTAAAATATTTAGTCTCTAAAACCCTTATATGTTGTAGCGATTAGTTTAGGACTTTCATATCTTCATCAAAAACAAGAGGGGTCCATCCCTAATGAATGAGGATGGACAAGGTATCCAAACTTTTTTGGGCGTATGCACAGACAAGGTGGTTGTTGTTTTCAGTTTCTTTATATTGTTTCTAGTGCCTCACTTCAAGTCCTAAAACTTGCCATGCTTCAGATTTTAGGTTTCACAAGCAAGCTCTAATATATTATCAATTGGACTTGTAGTGAGTCACATTGCAATTATTATTTTAAAATTCATAATAAACTTATAGAGCCCTCTGTTTCATTCATAAATTTTTTAAGTTAGTAAACCTTAGAGAGCTATTTACATAAAAATTGTGTGCCGTTAGCTATTTTGTTAGCATCTTCCTGTTTGAAGCCCGTGTTGTAATGGTTGCCTGTCATTGTTTATTTGTTACCTTTTCAGTTCTGAGGCAGTTATGTACAAAGATCGGTTAAGAGGCATTTGGGAGGTTGGTAAACAAAGATCGGAATTAAGACGTACTCAATTTTCTTCCGGATGGTAACAAGATTTACATTAATAAATATAATTAAGGCCTACTCACTTGTTCTTAAAAATAAATTTTTTTTTTAAATAGATTTTTTCTTTTTAATATTCTCAATATAGAATATAAACATGGAATTAATTGCAAAATAAAACATGACCAAAATGGCATAGTTATTATAGGCAAGCATATTATATCCTTAATTTCCAAATAAAAATTAAATGTAAAAATCATATAAGCTTATTATAGGTATTTATGGGCCTATGTTCTCTCCATTACCAAATTGTAATGCAAGATCTCTATTACATATGCAACGTTGTAAAATAAACTTGCATATCTCTATGTATTAAGCAAAAGGAAATTTGTAGTAAGAAGAGCCTCGTGAAACTCAAAACCCTCATATTATTATTCTAGAATTCTTATTTTTTAAATAATTAAAAAATGTTCTATTGGCTAGCTTTTATTGAATCATTTAAAAGAAAATCTTATTATGCCTTGATTTACATCTTTCAAAAGGAAAGTTAATTAATCCATTTAAAATTTTAAATTTTGAAATTTGTAAAGGAAAGTTAACTAATCAGTTTTAAAATTTTAAAAAATATATATATTCTAACTTTTATTGAATCATTTAAACAAAATTTATTATGTTTTGATTTACACATTTTGTGATGTCCGGGGTCCTAGACTTGTTCGGTATCATGTAGTCAGGTGGTTTGTTTTACTCTCGGCGTTTTGATTTTTGTATTGGGACGTTGAGATTTCATTTCTGCTCTTTCTTAACTTCTCTTAACGTTATAGCGAGTCCGATTTTGACTCGTTATCTATCATATTCCGGACTCGGGTTGATATGGTTTAAAATGGTTATTTATATCTCGTATCCCTTGTCTCCCATTTATTTTGGTTATCAGGTTGTGGTTGTATGTTTGGAACAGACTGGTTGTATGCTTTTCCAAACCTGTGATGCCCAGATTTTGGCTCTTCCACTTGAGCGAGCTTCACAAATTTTGATCCTCCGCTCAAGCGGCTATTCTTGCACTCAGGCGGGATTTGTCATTTCTCAGTATTTTTGCAAGTTTGCAAATACTGGGAGATTGCATTGGATGCTCGAGCGGGGTCCTTTGTCTACAAAACTTCTGAAAGAGCGTATCCCACGCTCGAGTGCCACTTTTCACGCTCAAGCGGACCTTTGTTTCTAATGCTCAAGCATCACTTTCCATGCTCGAGCGGACTGCGTGTATAATAGTCTGTGAAGATGATGTTTTGAATCACTTTTCTTCTCTCTCTCTCTCTCTCTCTCTCTAAAACTTTTCAAAAAACTTGTTCTTGACTCTCTCTCTCTAAAACTCACCTTCTATCTAAGATTTCATCTAGATCCATTGGGATTTCTACCCTAGTGCCTTTGAGAAAAAGGTAGAGCTCGTCAAGATCTACATTTTGATTTGAATAGAAGTGGGTTTTGGTGTTCTCGGGGTTTCACTCTTGCTTGGCTTGTCTTCTTTTCTTAAGGTAGGGATCTTTTCTACACCTTCATATGATATTTAGCTTAGTTATTTGTCTCTTGTGTATCAATGATGTGATTTGAGGGTGTTTTAAGCAAGCCTAGGGTTTGGGTGTGAGATGAAAAGAAGGGTTTTGAGTGAAAATGAAATAAGTGGTTGTGGGATCTGAGGTTAATGTTATATTGTGTCTAATTTAATGATTTTGGCTCTTGATTGATGTTTGGGAAAAAAGAGGTTTTTGCCATAATTGAAACGAAACTATTATTTTGTATAAATAATTGAGGTTGGCATTGAAAATGTGAGATTTGAGGGGTATTGGTATGAATGGTAGGATTGATTATGCATTATCTCATTATTTGTCAATTTTGAATAAATTTATTTGTCATGTGATTGTATATCTGTTAGAAATATCTGTATTGGGCTATCGGTGGAGAATAGCTTTGCATGTTGTAGAAACTGCATATGGATTAGGTAAACTGAAACAATCCATGGTTGGTTGTCATTGAATATGACTTTGTCTATATACATTGTATATATATGATTATTTGGGAGTGGAAAGGGGATGTGCTCCATGTATGATTATGTGTTTAAATACATTGCATAAATATGAATGATTGTTTGGGAGGAGAAAGGGGATGGACTCCATTGTTTGGGAGGAGAAAGGGGATGGACTCCATTATAACTAAGTTGGCCGGAGTGTCCTGGATAAAAGTCTTGAAACTATACATGGGTGCTGATCCCGCAGACGAAATATCCATAAAATGGCAATTGTAGTGCTTGTATAGCTTACATTTACATGGGTCCCGTTTGACGGCTGCCCGCAGATAAAATATCCATGAAATGGAAGTTTGAAGTGTTTATGCACATGTGTTGTATGATTTGAAATTTATTGAGTTGTAGCCTCAGTTCGGTTGTTGAGAAACAATGGAATTGACTCATGAATAGAGACAGATAAGTGAACGGAATATAAATTGAAAGTAAATGGATTAAGACTTGAAATGGATATCTTATCAGTGTACAAAATTGTAAAAAGTTTTACCATGGGCATTGTTTATGCACTTTGTACTTATATCTCTACTAAACTTTATATATTATGTTAGATAGTTCCTACTGGGCTGTGGCTCACCCTATTTGGGAAAAACATTTTTAGGTAATGATGGAATGCCTCCACCAAGGCAATAGCATTGGAGAGATTTTCGGGAGCAAGAGCTTCTTATTTTGATCATATATTTTTGTAAAGCCAAGGGCTTAAGATGTAATGGGCGAAGCTCACTTTTGTTGTAACCAAGTCAAGGCTTGGAAAAGTATAAGCCAATAAGGCATTTATTTTTGTCAAACATTTTTGTATCATTAATTTCATGTAATGAAAGGACTATTCACTCTGACTTATGCGATTCTTAATATATGTTTGGGTTGTACTTATTGTATTATTTTGAGGGCATTACATGCCTTGATTTACACCTTTCAAAAGGAAAGTTAATTAATCTATTTAAAATTTTAAATTTTGAAATTTGTAAAAGAAAGTTAACTAATCAGTTTTAAAATAAAATAAAAATATATTCTAACTTTTATTGAATCATTTAAACAAAATTTATTATGTTTTGATTTACACATTTTGTGATGTCTGGAGTCCTAGACTTGTCCGGTATTATGTAATAAGGTGCTTTGTTTTACTCTTGGCGTTTTGATTTTCGTATTGGGATGTTGAGATTTCAATTCCGCTCTTACTTAACTTCTCTTAACGTTTCCGGGTTAGAATTTTGAGGTTTAGACATTGGAACTTGTATCAAGGTGTAGAATCGAAGTTTTGGCCTTGGCTGGCAGAACCATTTGTGCGGATTTGGTAACCACTTGAGCTAAATCACTCAGGGATTTTGGGAAATTTTAGGCTGAAAACCGCTTGTGCGGATTTGGTTGAAATTCTGGATTTTTCTTAGGCTCAAACCGCTCGTGAGAGACATGTGAATCCGCTTGTGCGGATTTGGATTTCTGCTCATACTGAATTTGAACCGCTCGTGTGGTTTTCGATGCGTCTATCTCAAATTTTGAGCTTTTTTCCTCAAATCTGATGCCAAAAATTTGTTTTACACACTTTTTCATATCTCTCTCTATATATATATATTCATCTTTTCTCCTCTATCTCTTTACAAACTCACCCAAACTCAAACTTCTCTCTAAGATTTATCAAAAACTATCACGATTTTGATAGGGCTTTTTACACCAATCGAAGAGGGCGACGAGGGCTACATTTTTACCAATCACTACAACAAAATACACCTTTGGCGACCAAAATTGGCGACTAAAAAAAATTTAGTTGCCAAAAGTTATGGAATTGGCGACTAACATTTTTTTTAGTCACCAAAAGTAAAATATTTAGCTACTAATTTTTTTTAGTCAGGGTATATTCATTATTGGCGACTAAAAAAAAATTTAGTCACTACAAATGCTAGAATTGGCGACAAAAAAAAACTTAGTCGCTGTATATTGACTTTTGGCTACTAAAATATTTAGTCGCTGAATGGAAAATAAAAAAATTATTTTTTTCTCTTTGGCGACTAAAGTTTTAGTCGCCAAAACCTTCTTTCAGCGACAAAAAATTATTTTAGTCGCCTTTAGCAGACTTTTTCCGACTAAAATGTTTAGTCGCCAACTGTAATTAAAATTTTCAAAGAATTTACACTTTTGGCACTAAATTTGGTGACTAAAACAAATTTAGTCGCCAAAAGTGTAACAATAGGCGACTAAAATTTTTTTTTGTCGGCATTATTTCATGTTTTGGCTACTAAAATAATTTTAGCCGTCATTTATTAATATTTCCCGACTACAATTTCATCGCCAAATGTGTATACAAATTTAGTGGGAAATATTTCATATTGGCGCCTAAATTTTTGCCCAAATCTATTAGCCTTCACACGGTTCTATTCTATCTCTCTCTTGCTCTCCTTCTCTCTCTCTGTCTCTCTCTCTCTCTCTCACAGAGAATCGATCACCACCACCCCTCATCTCGCCATCGCAGACGACCACAGTTTCCGTCAATCTTCCACTGTTGAACATCACCACTGCAGCTCACCATTCACCTCCCATTGATTCGCTTTCGGCGGCTTACTTCTTTCTACATTTTTTTCTCTCCTTATCTTCTCTTTTCCTCACCAGATCGATGACAATCTCCCTCCCTTTACTTCTCTCTGTGTTCGATTTTGTTGGTTCATGATCTATGTTCAAAGTTATATATATGTGTATGTGTGTGTGTGTGTAAAGCTTCAGTGATTTCTATATGTGTGTGTGTAATTGGGTATCTGATTGTTTGATTTCCAAACCCTAATGGCGGAAATGGAAATTAGAAGTCTGTATATGTATGTAATTGGGTATCACTACAAGAAATAAGCTTTTTAGGGACAAATTTATTTCGTTCCTAAAAGTATAATATTTGTTGGGAAAAACTTAAGTCAACCATGTAACGCCCTCAAAATAATAACATTAAAGATGACTCATGTGAGGAATAAATATAAGGTCATACATCAGAGTTCACAGTTTAATAAGCAACTAAATGCCATATAGGCTTACATCTTTCCAAGACCTTGCTTGGTTACACAAATAGGGTCTCGCCCATTACATATTAAGCCCTTGGCTTTACAAACAACACTTATACACACATAAAGCATAATAAGGAAACTCTTGCTCCCCAATGATCCACCCTTGCTATTGCCTTGGTGGTAACGTCCCATCTGCACCTGAAAATGATATTCCCGTATAGGGTGAGCTAACAGCCCAGTAGAAATACACTAAACCAACTATGAACAATGACTAAAATATTAGCAGTTGATAGATGGTCATCACTGTTTCATTCCCTTAGGTCACATTACTATTTTATGACATACAAGTCCATAGTATTCTTTAATTTTCCATTTCTCATTCATTTCTCAATTCAAACCATGGCTCAGAACCTGGCCAAGCAACATTAGACATTTTCTCTTTCATAATAGATAAGCATACTAGCTATATCAATTCATCAACAGATAAGCATACAAGCTATATCAACACTTCCATATACCACACTTCCAAAGACAAGCATACAAGCTATATCAACACTTCCATATATCACACTTCCAAAGACAAGCATACAAGCTGTGTCAACACATCACTAGATAAGCATACAAGCTGTATCAATGGAGTCCATCCCCTATCTCCTCCCAAACAATATCCGGTTTAGAGGTCCATCCCCTATCTTCCCCTAAACCGCCGGTTTAGAGGTCCATCCCCTATCTTCCCCTAAACCGTGGAGTACATCCCCTATCTCCTCCAATACAACACAACATATATATATATACACAGGTCATATACATATTCAATCAATACATAACAATAGTGTATTCTTTTATCCGTCATACTCTGTGACTTAACCAATTGATTAGTTTCAGTTTGCCTAATCATCATGCATTGTCTACAACAATCACGACTATCCTCCACCGATAGCCCAAAGCAATTATCTCTAAACAGGAAATAAATGCACAAATGGATACATATATCAACATTTCAACGTGGTGAGTGATAAATAGTTCAACTACACCCTTTAATCCCATACCTTCCCAATCTCAACATTTCCAACTTGAATCCTCATTTCCTAAATTAATTATACAAATTAATTTATTCAATCAATTAGGGCAATTTCCAAAATTGTCAATACCGACCCTACGGCCTCATAACCACCAATTTGATAACAAAATTTACCATTTTCAGTGTTACACACACAACCATAGATTCAGTTTAGTTAAAACCCCTCTTTTATGAAAATTACATAAAAGCCCCAAACTTTCTCAAGAATTACACAATAATTTCCAACATCTCAAAATACCAAAATTTAAAGACAAAGCTCATAAGGAGGAGTAGGTTATCCCTACCTCAAAGTTAGAACCGAAATGGAGATGAAGACCAGAACCCAACGTGCTCCAAATCCAAAGATTTTCAGATTAAAACAAAGATCTCAACACCCTCTATCTTTTTAACAAAGCACTTAGGGTAGATTCACACTAGAAAGAGATGATTTCTTAGAGAGAAGACAAGTCTAGAGAGAGAGAGAGTCGGCTGCTAGGGTTTCAAAACAAAAGAGATGAAAAAAATGATGTTCAAAACGTTGCTGATATAAACAGGCTCGCTCGAGCGAAGACTTGGTCGCTCGAGCGACGATTATTGAAAACCTCGCCGAGCGAAGAAAAAGCTCGCCGAGCCAAGAAATGCAACCTTCAGTCCAGCCAGACAAATCCTCGCTCGAGCGACCAAACCCTCGCTCGAGCGAAGACCCAAAATCAAAGCAACACTAAGCTCCCAACACACTCATCCTGTAACTTTGAATGCATTATGAATTTTTGTTTTGAGGGGCGCTGCCCCTCAACCCCGCCATGTGGCGCCGCCCTTGAACTCGCGACTGTAGCCGACCCGTCAAATCGAAGTGGCTAAACATAAAAGAGGGATTGAAACCGGGATTGCTACAACCTCCCCACCTTAGGAAATTTCGTCCCCGAAATTAACAACAAGTTTTTGAAAAATTTGTCTCAATTTTAAACAATGTGACAATGTAACATTAAACTACTTGACCCATTACCGGCCATTTCATCTCTTATCAAGAGGCATCTCATAATATGTATAAATCAACATCTATTCAACCTGCATCAATATTATGCATTATTTCCTTCAATGTTAACAATTTCCATATCATATTCAATCTCATGATATTAACAACACATTCAATATATAAATGTTATATTCCACTTCCATTATGAGGCAAGTTTCAAAAAGTTAACATTAAACCAAAACATTCTCAATGTTTTCCAACTTAAGACATATATAAAATTCTCAAGTTCCACGATATTATATAATCTAAATACAAGATTACAAATCAACAAACATATCCGGATATTTCTCACGGACTTCCAACTCACGTTCCCAAGTGGCTTCCTCCACTCCGTGATGCTTCCACAAAACCTTTACCAAAGGGATGGTCTTACCACGTAGGACTTGATCCCGCCTATCCAAGACTCGAACCGGTCTCTCCTCATATGAGGCATCCTCATCTACCTCTAAATCAGTCCAATCTAACACGTGTGATGGATCTGGCTCATATTTCCGAAGCATACTCACATGAAACACGTCATGAACTCCGGACAACTGTGGTGGCAAAGCCAAACGATAAGCAACCTCCCCAATCCTCTCAAGGATCTCAAAGGGACCGATAAACCGGGGAGATAACTTCCCACGCTTCCCAAATCTCATCAAACCTCGTCTAGGTGATATTTTCAAGAAGACATGATCACCTACCTCAAACACCAACGGTCTTCTCCTACGGTCAGCATAAGATTTCTGACGACTCTGGGCTGTAATAAGCCTCTTACGAATGAGCTCAACTTTCTCCGTCGTTTCCTTTACCAACTCCGGACCCAACAAAGGTACATCACCTACCTCGGCCCAACAAACCGGAGACCTACAAGGTCGGCCATACAAGGCCTCAAACGGTGCCATACCGATACTTGACTGAAAACTGTTGTTGTAGGCAAATTCCACCAATGGCAAGTGCCTCTCCCATGTCCCACTAAAGTCAAGGACACAACCCCGAAGCATATCCTCAAGGATCTGAATAGTACGTTCGGACTGCCCGTCAGTCTGAGGGTGATAAGCCGTACTAAAGGTCAACTTAGTGCCCAAGGCACTCTGCAAACTCTGCCACAACCTAGCAGTAAAACGAGGATCTCTATCTGAGACGATCGTCACTGGGACCCCGTGCAATCTCACTATGTCCCGAATGTACAAGTCGGCAAGATGATCTACCGAATCTCTCACGCGCATAGGAATGAAGTGCGCCGACTTAGTTAACCGGTCTACAACCACCCAAATAGCATCACTACCCCGCTGAGTCCTCGGAAGACCAACAACAAAATCCATAGTGACATGCTCCCACTTCCACTCGACAATAGACAAGGGTTGCAACAAACCCGCTGGCCTCTGATGCTCAACAAGACCCAAAAATCTGGGCAGCAACACTAAGCTCCCAACACACTCATCCTGTAACTTTGAATGCATTATGAATTTTTGTTTTGTTTGAGGCGCCTCAATCCGATTGGTGGCGCCTTGAACTCATGGTGGCGAAGGCTCGACCAATCGGTCGAAGTGGCTAAACATAAAAGAGGGATTGAAACCGGGATTGCTACAAACCAATTTTCTCCATGCGAATCACGAAATTTGTCCCAAATGGCCCGTCCGGAAAAGTCAAAAAATGATTTTTAGAGACAAAATTTTGCATTTGTCACTATAAATAGAATTTTAGAGACAAAAATATGTGGTTGCAAAAACTTTTGATTTTGAGACAACCAAAATTTGTCTCTAAAAGTCGAATTATAGTACAATAAGCAGAGTAGTTATGGAGACAAAAATTAATTCAAATGTGAATTTGGAACAATAGTGATCCCCTCTTCCCAAAACATTTTAAAAAAAAAAAAAAAGAGAATGGAAAAATAGCTATTTCTTTAATTCTTTTGGGAAGGAAATTGGTCTCTAAACTTTTAGAAACCAATTTCTGTTGTCTCAAAAATTATTTTTTGTCTCCATAACCACTCTGCCTGCTGGACTATAATTAGATTTTTAGAGATAAATTTTGGTTGTCTCAAAATCAAAAGTTTTTGCAACCACATATTTTTGTCTCTAAAAGTCTATTTATAGTGACAATTGTAAAATTTTGTCTCTAAAAGTCATTTTTTGACTTTTCGGGACGGGCCATTTGGGACAAATTTCGCGACTCGCAACGGAAAAAATTGGTTGACTTAAGTTTTTCCCAACAAATATTATACTTTTAAGGACGGAATAAATTTGTCCCTAAAAAGTTGATTTCTTGTAGTGTATATGATTGTTGTTTGATTTGGTTGTTGGAAACCTAGAGGAAACGCTTTTGGTTACGTTTATCCAACTGTTGATTACCAGGTACATGCTGATTTAAAATCAAAATTGAATTATTTTTTGTGTGCTTAGAATGAAATTGAGCTAGGGCTAAATTAGAGAAGCTGTTTTGATTGTTGGATTTGATTATTTTGGATTGATTTGGGGGATTTTTTATGGAAATTATTGTCATTTTGGATTCAAGTGTTATTAGTTTGAAAGAAGTGTTTTCAATTCCCTTTTCTAATTGATTTTGCAGGTATATGCTAATTTAGACTCAATTTTTTTTTTCCTGTTGTTAATATGGACATGTATATTTGTATAGGCTGATTTTTTTTCGTTGTTGAATGGAAGAAGAGGTATGTTTTATGATAGGCCTAACAGTTTAATTGCCATATTGTCCAATGTATATTTGTATAGGCTAATTCTTTGGACATTTACTAGTCTTGCTCCTCAATAATTCTAAAATTTCGTTCACTGATTGCAGTAGGATTGACGGGAATGCACTATCTGGAAAAATACCTGATCTGATTGGGAATTGGACAAAAATTGTGAGATTGTGAGTGTATCATTCATTCCAACAAATTATTATTGTTATTTTTTTATAATAAATTTTTAACTTAAGAGCATCTCAAATGAATGTTTAATTTGAATCTGTTTCAGGGACATGCAAGGCATATCTATGGATGGCCCTATTCCTTCGACCATTGCCCAACTGAAAGACTTAACTGAATTGTGAGGACTTATTTAATTACATTCCAAACTACTTTAATCTATTTAGCTCTTTGTTTCAACCAAGAGGAAATTCAAGGATTTTTTATGCTTATAGATTTAAGAATGTAGAAAGATAAAGCAACCAGATCTGTTGCATCTTGATTTTCCAGGAGGATATCTTATTTGAATGGATCAAGTATGAAATTCCCTAATCTGCAGGAGTTGAAAATGTTGAACACACTGTAAGTTGAATCCAGATGTAATTCATGGGAAGAGTGCAATCTTGTGTCATCAATTTGTGGTGTGGTTACCTAACTAATTTGTTTGTTTTATTTTTGTTACATAGAATACTGAGAAATTGCTTAATTACTGGTCCAATCCCAGATTACATTGGTGAATTGTCTGATCTCAAAATTTTGTAAGTTCATTCTAATTGGCTTTCTTACAGAGATTCATGGTTTCTTGATTTAAAAAAAAAAATTGATTTGATATCTCTAAACATAGAAATGCTTTATTTGTGTTCTTATTCTTGAATTAAGTAGTTTTTCTATTTATTTAATTTGACATGTTATATTATATCTGAAAATTGTAGTTTAAAATGGAAAGACTTGACGGCTTGTTTGTTATGTTAGTTTTATTTTCTGTTTTTTAAGAAAACTAATAACTCTATAACCACCTTGATACTTCAATGAATCAGCTAGCCATTTACCAATCATGGAGATGAATCAGACCTTTAAATTTCATATATATTCAATGTCTACTATTATTCATCTATACCTCTTACCCCTTTTGTGCATACCAAAATTATTCTTCGGATTTTATGAAACAAACTTTCTTCAAGATTTGCTGTCTAGGATCTGTTTGAGTCCTAGAAATTATTGGGGAGCAAAGTGGATGTAAATTAGATCACATTAAAGTCATCTTTCGGTTTATTTAGTTTATGAAGAATTTAGTTTTTGTTTTTCCATTCCAATGTAGACTAGCAAAAGTTGTTCTTCACATAATGAAATGTCATTTGCTTTGTCTTTGTTCTTCTCTTCATGGATGTAGCTATAGTAATCCCTCATCTTTGTTTTTGTTTTTGTTCTTCTCATAGGATTCTTATGTAGATTGTTTTTGCTTTATAATTGGGGTTTTTGCTATATTTTGAAGTTCCAAAAAATTTTAGTACAAGTTTAATCATAGATGAATTCTTTGATAAAAAATGATCATCAACAACTACTTTGATAGATGAATTCTTAGATGCATCTTAGAGGCACCTAACCTTAGTACCTAGATGTATCTAAAAGGTAGAGCAAAAAACGCCTTAAGGTTAACCGAAAAAGGGCATTAAGAGAGCAAAAAATCGAAACAGCCCCGAAACCATCGTAGGGATGTCATGGCCAGCTTCCCCGTGACATATACGACTTGTGACAACAGACAGAATGTCATTAGCACACGTAGTTTGTGAGTTAGAGCCGGAAACGACTTAAACTTATTCGAAAAAAGGAGAGTTTGACATCTAATAAATGTTCAACATTTTTATTGTAAATGATGCCATTGTTTCATCGTACACGGTGGTCATTTGGGTGGTAAACGTATTAAGAAAGCATGATATGGTTATGGAGATTATTCCGTAGATTACTCAATCATTTTACTTTGATAAAAACTACTCTTGTGATTTCTCTATCCGTTCTCTTGCTCTTTATCATTTCTCACTCTTGTCTCTTGCTTTCGAAGGCTTCTTGAAGATCTTTGTCTTTTTCAGTAGCTTATTTGTTCAAAAGAGTTCTCATTGAAGAGGTATGGCTTGAAATCCCTAAAACCCTATCCACTCTTTTGTACTTCATTTTGTTTTCTCTTAATTAGTTATTTCTTTCATATATTTTGCACTGTATATTGGGTTCCTTTTGGTAAATTTGAATGTAATATTTGATTTTTATTAGTATGAATTTCTTATTTTGGAGACCATTATATAAATTTCCTCTGAGTTGTTCTTTATGTGGTCTTCTCTTTTTAGTATTTTCTATGCACATACCTGCAAGCATTTTGACAAATTGACATCATTGAAAATGGAAAGTGAGGGATAAATACATGCTAATATTATGTGTATCTTGTTGACACTTATTGCTGTCACAATAATAGAACATTAAGAGTTGCTGTAGAAATTACATAGCATACTATGTTGGGTTTGTAATATGTAAACTCACAATTTGAATATATTGCTTAGCCTTTAATTGGGTAATTGTTAGAAACCCTTGATTTTTCTTGCTAGTCTGGTGTATGCTCAAGATGCTCAATGTGCTGTCATAATAATTCTTTGGTGTGCATGTCCTTTTCAACTCATCATTCACAAGAACATCTATAATTCTGTATGTGTAGCTCCATTTCATATCAGTTTATTTATTTATTTTTGGTGGGTAATATTCATCTCAATTAGTAATGAACATGTATTTAAATGGTTCCCAATAAATAAAAGTTACAATGGTTCCCAATATCAACATTTCAAGTGGGAGAAATATCAAATGTGGGGTGACTAGTGGGTATTCATTGTCATTGTGCTTCTTTGTATGACAATATGATATTAATTATGTTGCCTTCTTGTTTCTTTCTATGATAGTGGATTGGAATTGGGCCCTCACAAAATGATGGTGGGAACTGCTAGTAGTGGTAAGGCTTTAAGGTGTGGATTGTGGGATAGATATGTTATATTGTTTGTGCAGTTGGTTAGAATAAATATTGCATGATACGCCATAAACTTAGTCAAAAAAAGGCGTTTCAGGGGCGAAAATTCAAAACAGCCCCCGAACGACCGTGTGGCTTGCACAGATAGCTTCGCCATCATAAATAGGACTTGTTAGAACTGACGGAATGTAATTCAGACCCGTAGGTAGGGAGTTAGAGCCGACATGCCCTAAACTTAGTCGAAAAAGAACTTTTCGGGAGCAAAAATTCATAACAGCCCCCTATCCACCGTGTGGCTCACACAGACAATTCCCCCATAACAGATAGGACTTCTGAGAACTGACGAAACGTAATTCGGACCCGTAGGTTGGGAGTTAGAGCCGAATACGCCCTAAACTTACTCGAAAAAGGGTTTTCCGGGGGCAAAAATTCATAACACTCCCCGAATACACCTTACACTTAGTCGAGAAACTTGCAACACTTAGTTAAAAAAGCAACAAATTTATTAAAATAATATCTACATATTCTAATGATTGCCTTTATATATTTATAGGATGAAGAAATTACATATTATATTGTTTGTGCAGTTGGTTAGAATAAATATTGCATGATACATATATATATACTTTCTTTTATTTCCAAGAAGACATTTTTCGATTGTTCTACCTTAAACGCATGTTAGAACATGTTCCATATGGCTAACTGAATTGATATTTTGTAATCAATTCTAATGTTTCGTATTTTGTTTTTCTTTGTGGATGGCTTTGTTGCGTGGACTTGTGGATAATCCATATTAGTGCATGGAGAAGAATTTTCACTTTTGTGTAGAGCTAATATAATACTTTTGTCATCCTCAGCTTTTGTGTAGTTCATTATTACTTTTTTCGTGGTACATATATCACCTTTTGTTGTGGTACAGATTACGATGGTAATTTGTACCATGCCAAATGGTAATTTCACTTGGTAGTAAATGTATTTTTTTGTATACAGAGAGTTTTGATTTTTGTATGATATATTTTGTATGGAATTCTTATTTTAGTTTGGACAATAGTTGATTTGTATGGACTTTGATATTTAATGTTATTTATTTTTGGTATATGGATGCAGATTGTGGAATGATTAATAGTATGTATCATTTTGTTTTTATACGTATTACAGGTTGCATTGTATATAGATAGGTTATGGCGAAATTATAATTTCGCGATAAAACATAATATCATGTTTTTGGCTACTAAACAACTAGTAGCTAAAAAGAAATTGGGAAAAGACATTTGGCGCCTAAAAGTTTTGTAGCAAAAAAAAAAAGACATTTGGCAATTAAAAGTTTTGTAGCAAAAAAAAAAAAAAAAGAAATTTGGCAACTAAAAGTTTTGAAACAAAAAAAAAAAAAAAAAGACATTTAGCGACTAAAAGTTTAGTAGCCCAAAAAAAAAAAAAAGACATTTGGCAACTAAAACTTTAGTAGCCAAAAGAAAATCAAATATTTGGTGACTAAAATATTTCGTAGCTAAAAACAAAAAATTAAATTATAAACACACTTTTGCCGACTAAAATTTTAGTAGCCAAAAATGTAGAACTTTAGGCGACCAAATATTTAGTAGCCAAAAGAGGAACTCTTTGCCGACTAAACATTTAGTAGCCAAAGATGAGGACTTTCGGCGACTAAATTTTTTGTAGCTAAAAAAGAACTCTTTGCCGACTAAAATTTTAGTAGCTAAAAAGGTGGGACTTTAGGCGACTAAAAGTTTAGTAGCCGAAAAGGGTCTAATTTAATTTAATGTCAAACCTTTTGGCGACTAAATATTTAGTCGGCAAATGAATACATTTGGCGACTAAAATAATTTTAGTCACCAATTAGCTTTCCCGAATTATTTTAGTCGCCAATTAACTTTCCCGACTACTCTTCAGCTGCTAATTTTGCGACCAAAAAACTTAGTCGCTAAAGCCCTTCGGCAACTAAAAATTGACTTTTGGTGACTAAAAATTTAGTCACTAAAAGTGAAAATTCTTGTAGTGAATCAAATCAAGATTTCTTCAACGTTGGATTTTAGGGTTCTTCTCTCATTCCTTTTCCAAGCTTGAAGTAGGAACTTTCTTAGAGTTATATATATATATATATATATATATTTGCAAGTCTATACTTGTTTGGAATCTTTCTTTCATATTTTGAACTATGATTTTGGATTCATGAGCTCTAGATGATTTTTAAAGTAGATTTTATGTATATGTTTTCCCAAACTTTTGAAAGTATGAGCTATGTTGTTAAGTGTGAGTATTGTCTTGAAAAATTCTTTCAAAAATGAGGAAAATCTAGTTTTGGTGGAAACCCTAGAAAATTTGGGGATTTTGAAAAAATGTTGAGTTATTATGAAATTCATGCTTAATAAATTATTATGGTGAATAATTAAAGGTGGGAATTCTATAATTGTATCTAATAAGGGATTCCATGGAAAAATGAGAAATGTTTGATTTTGAAGTTGGATGGATAGCTTATTGTTGGGTTGTCTTAAAAAGACCAAGTTTGAAAATAATGATTAACATGTAAAGAACGCATGTAACATGTATTGTTATTGTCACGTCCCCAAAATAATTACAAGCACCCAACTCCAAACACTAGTACAAGGTGATATAAATAAAATGTGAAGCTTTAATTAATCAGAGTTGATATACAAAATGTGACACATGCGACATACATTCATAAATCATTCATCATGAATCTACAGCATGTGTTACAAGACGGAATAAAGAATGAAAGCTAAACAGATATTCATATGTCCTAAAGGCTTACATCTTTCCAAGACTGTGCTTGGTTACAACAAAATAAGTCATAAGCTTAGTACAGATAAAGCCCTCGGCTTGTAAAAAGTAAATACAAAATAAACAAAAGTGAGCCTTTAGCTCCACAATCCTCCTAAGCTAAGTCATTGGCGGAGGCATATCACTAGCACCTGAAAATAGTTTTTCCCAAGTAGGGTGAGCCAAAACCCAGTAGAAACAATTTAACACAATATATGAATTTTAACAAAGATATAAATGTAATGTGCATATACAATGCATGTGATAAAATCATTCATATTCTACAAGATCATAATATGCCTTATATCTCAATCCATTTTATCTCAATTCGTTTCAAGTCAATTCATTTCACTTCAACTTGTGAGTCAAATTCATTGTTATCCAGACAACCCAATTGAGGTTGCAACTAAGTGATTCTCTAATCATTTCAACCATCAACCATTATACAAACACTTTAATTTGCCATTTTATGAAAATTTTGTTTGCAGGAATCGGTACCCATGTATACACGCACAGTTTTTGGGACTTTTGTCCTAGACACACAGGCCAACTTAATTCAATGAAGTCCATCCCCTTTCTTCTCCCAAACATGGAATACATTCAATTTCTCCTCCCAAACATCATATATATACAATGTATTAAAACACAGTCATATTCAATGACAATCGATAAAAGATCAGTTTCAATTCACCAAATCCTTATGCAATTTCTACAATAATCATAGTTATCCTCCACCGATAGCCCAAAACAGATATTTCTAAACAGATATACAATCTCAAAGATAGATAATTTATCCAAATTTTTCCATAGGTGAGAGATAACACGTATTCAACTCCACTATTTATATAAACATATATCCAATTTCACATTCTCAATACCAATTTTATTATCTATACAAAATAATCATTTGAATCATTTTAGGACAAAACTCTACATTCTTCCAAGTCTAAACATGTGTCAAAATCAACATATTTGACACAACACATCCTCATATCTACACCCATAACCATTTTTAATACTTTTATTTTGAAAACCCCTCTTTAGATTTTAAACCAAAACCCTAAGTTTGTCTAAAATCCTCCAAATCCCAACATTGTTTACACAATTAACAAATAACTAAGCTAAAAA
The DNA here is from genome assembly GCA_025200525.1 of Camellia lanceoleosa. Taxonomy (NCBI): domain Eukaryota; kingdom Viridiplantae; phylum Streptophyta; class Magnoliopsida; order Ericales; family Theaceae; genus Camellia; species Camellia lanceoleosa. The sequence goes on from CM045760.1 coordinate 45,751,248, forward strand.
TCATAGAAGAGTGTAGAAAGTGCCTACCTCAAAGCTAGAAGTCAACCAAAGCAAAGAGGAAACTTCAAAGATGCTCAAACACAATTCTATTCGGATGAAAACAAAGCCTTTGAGGTGCTCTACCTTTTTAGCAAAGGCATAAGGGTAGAGAACCCAATGGATCTAGGTGAAAATGTAAAAAGAAGATGAGTTTTAGAGAGAGAGGGTCAAGATCTAGGGTTTTGAAATGTTTTAAAGAGAGAAAGAGACGAAAGAGTGATGAAAAATATGGCTATTAAGAACTGATATACACACAGACCGCTCAAGTGCAAGAAGTGAAACTCGAGCGTCGAACACAATAAGTTGTTCTACTCGATCGCAAGAAGTAACGCTTAAGCACAGAATACACACATCCAGTAGTTTTGTAGACAACAAACCAACGCTCGAACGCAAGAATGACTGCTCGAGTTGAGCCCGCTCAAGCGCAGAACGAACCGCTCGAGCGTAGAATACACTCTCCTAGTAGTTTTGCAGACCTACAAAAATACTGAGAGTTCACAAAGCCCGCTCAAGCGCAAGAAGTGCCGCTCGAGCGGAGGATCAGAATTCTGGGCAACAAGAGTTTGGAAACTAAGTAACCAACGTATTCCAAACACAACCACAACAATCCAAAAGCCAAATTTAAGAAGATACAAGGGAAGTAAGATGTGAACAACAATATGAAACCATGAAACCCGAGTCCGGGATATAACAAGGGTCGGGTCAAAACTGGAATCGCTATAGTTATTTATCTCTCGGATGATATATATTATGAAATTACATTGAGAAGAGATGTGGAAATTTTGATCACAATGAAAGATTGTGTGGTGAAATTAAAAATTTAACTATTATAATGCATTGTTACATGTTGCGTTGCCTTTCCATTTCATTTTTCGTTATCTTTGATTTCGAATTTTCAATTGAAAATTATTGCTTGAGAAAGAAATTGTTTTTGTGAAACAAGATTATCTTAAAATTTTTTTAGGGTAAATACGTTGGTAAGTCCAGATATGGGGTGTAGTTTGGTATTGGTTAAGTTGGCCTGAGTGTCTATTGTGAAAGACCAAAAACACGCTCGGATGAGGTACCACGTGCCCCTCGGTTAGAAACCAGTAAAATGGTGATTAGTAGTGTTTGATATGCCTACTTCCAAACCCTTACCTAGGGATTACCCGATTCATATTTACCATCCCTTGAATTATATTGAAGTTATTGAATGGTTGTGTTTTCAAATTTGCATCGTGCACAAGATTTTCAAAAGATAAAGAAATATATTTTAAGCATGGCATGACATATGCATTTATCTTAGAAGATTGCATAAGATGTATATACTTTGTTAAGATCTTTCTACTAGGCTTTGTACTCATCCTAATGGATTTTGTGCAGAAAAGATGTGATGATTCCGCCAAGTTAAAGGCGTGGAGTATATTTTGAGGGCACATGGCCCTTTTCTTTTGTTGTTATTTTGACAAGCCGAGGCCTTTACATGTATGGATTTTGATAACCATTTTGTGTAACCGGGCATAAGCCTTGGAACTTATAACCCGTGAGGACATTAAATTGTATTCGACTTGTTATGCCACATGCCATGGATTCATATTTTAGGAAATATTGAATGTATAATTGCATGTGGAATACTTTTATTAATCTCTATAGTATAACAAATACAAATGTTAGAAATTTGATGATGATGTTAATGGTGAACCATTATATCTAGTGTGCATTTTTTAAATGGAAGTTATTAAGTTGGGAATAAGATCATGTTGTTAGGGTACGTTTGGGTTTTATTCTGTTAATTTTTTTGGGGGGGGGGGTTACACATTTCAAAAGGAAAGTTAATTAATCCATTTATAAATTTAAATTTAGAAATTTGAAAGGAAAAATTAATTAATCAGTTTTAAATTTTTTTTTAAAAAAAAATCTTATAGCTTTTATTGAATCATTTTTTAAAAAAATCTTATTATGTCTTAATTTACACATTTGAAAAAGCAAATTAATTAATCCATTTAAAAATTTAAATTTAGAAATTTGAAAAGAATCAGTTTTAAAATTTAAATTTTTGTACCACTAATATATATGAATCAATTCACATTCTTCGTAGTTTATTTCTCTTCATGTTTAATTTTTTAAATATTTAAAAAATTTATTGGGTAGCTTTTATTCCCTTATAATGTGATTGATGATCCATTTTAAGAACTTATTTGTCCCACCAAATATTATATAGGTTTTTTTTAGATAGTGGATATCAATATAACAAAGGATCCAAAACTCCTTTCAAACATTGATAATATATTTGATTCACGGTTTTTGGCAGAAATTTTGAAAGGAAAAATGAAAAGGTGTATTAAATTAGATAAAATGTAATTATATTTCATTCGCATTTTACCTATATCTTTCCTTTCTCATTCTAAATTTCTATCCAAATTCATGAATCAAACATAACATAAAGTTGGGGGACATATTTTCCATACTGAAAATTTTGAATTAATTTTAGTTTTTAAAATTGTATACTACAAACTCTTATCACACATGTCTCTCGATATAATAATGATTGAAATTTATTTTAGTTGCTATCTCAGAACTTAGTTATAGACAAAATGTGTAAGTCTTAAAGTTTTAAAGTAAAAATTTTATGTTAGAATTTGTTCAAATGTAATTCTCTTCATATTTATAAATTTTTTATTGATTGATAAAAAGTACTGTAAACATTAAGATTATTTTTTTTTTTTTTATGACATTGAGTTATTAAAAAATGATGTATTATAACTTAAATCAAGAATTATTGAAGAAAAAAATCGACTTGAACTAGATTTTCTAGGCTAAGTTTTAATATTTAATCCAATATTGAAACCTCCAAATTAGTTTATACCGGTCATGAATTAATAAAGACAATTTTTAATAATTAGGTGAAGGTTACATTAGCAAAAATATTGAGTCGAGTAGCTTCTAGGTCACTTTTAATGTTTAGTTCAACACCACAAGTCAATTATAATCCATTTTCATATAAGAGTTATGACATAAGACAATTTACAATTTTAAGTAGACAAATTTTTAGGCTTTACAAAATAAGAAAAAAATTAGTACATCAACAAATGTAATTTACTACTATCATATGGTAGAATTAAAATTATGAAATTTAGAAAATGAAATGTATTTATATTTTATCATAAATATAAATTTTGTAATTTATTCTTTAATTTTTACCAATTAAATTATGACATGTAACCTTTTATTAAAAACTTAGAATACATAATTAATGACATCATAATAAAGATCTTCTCTTATGTGTAACTTTAATAAAAATGAATAAAATTTAATTGATTATAAATCATTTTTACTACATTTATTATTATTTTAATTTAAAAACTAATTTTTGATTATTTATTTATACATGTGCATAGCACGGGTAATATACTAGTATCTATATAATAGCAAAGAGATATTTCATTGATAAAGGATATGAAACTTCCAAAGTTTCATCAGAAAATTTCAAATTTTAGTAACTAAATAAAAATATTTTTAAAAAAATCATTGGTTGTTGCCCTATCCTAAAAAATTCCATAACCAATTAATCTATCTCACCAAAAGATTTTGAAAAGAAAAATGAAAATGTGTGTGAAATTAAATAGGATAAATTACACTGACACCCTCACAAGTTTCTGTTTAATAAAGATTCCCTCCTCACATTTGAAAAATTACACTTACCCCCTGTGATATTAAAATAACATACTTGCCCCTTAGCTTTATACATATAAAATAATAAAATAATATAAATATTTTTTTCATGTCATTTGAAGGGAAATAACAGTCATCTTCTTTGGTTTAACTCACACAAAAAAATTATATTATTATATTTTTTGTATTTTTTTATTTTTACTAAATTATTTTAATATTTTTTTTTAATTTTTTTAGATACAGTTAATATACTATTTTGTGATTTTCTTTTATAAAATTCACCTAATACAAAAAAATATAAAAATATAAAAATTTAATATATTATCTTATTATGTTATATTCAATTGATTTTTTTTTTTAAATTGTATAAATTTTATACTTTTTAAATCTATCTATATTAAATTGATCTAATCAAGATGTAATGATGGAAATAAAAATGAAAAATTATATTCATATATAAAAATTTATACAAAAAAATTAGAAAAATGTTATGATAATGATATTGTTCTAAATATAAATAATGTTTATAGGTGTTTTGTTTTAAAGTGAAAGGTCACCATCAAGCTATATTATTGTGTTTGAAAATTCTATATAAAATTTATGTTTATATATCATCACTCAATAAGAATATGTTCAGGTAGAATTTAATGATGAAAGGTTGTAGAATGTAGTTGTAACGGCCCAAAAATATATAATAAACCCAATTTTACTCATAACATGATCTAATTCTCAATTATTCCATCATTAACATGAGAGAGAGAATAAAAAATATTACATTAATTAATGTAAGGACCAAAAACCCCTTTCTTTTCTATTCATGACTTTCTAGTAAGATTCATAAAACAAATCACATGCATTCATGTATTCACTATTTCTAAAATATGAATCTATGGCATGTGATGATAGAAATTTAAAGCAAGCTAAGTACCAAATAATGCCCTATTGGCTACAAGTTCCATGGTCTTGCTCGGTTACACAAAAGTGGTGTTCACACCCAAACATGAATAACCCTTGGCTTACAAATAAATAAATAAATAAAAACCGAGCTTTGTGTTCCAAAAGTTCCTCCTTGCCTTCACTTTCGGCAGAGGCACATCGCAATCACCTGGAAGTGGTTTCCACTAAGGGATAAGTATAAAGCCTAGGAGAAATAATCTAAATAAAAGAGCATGTAGTTTAACAATATCATGAGGTGCAATACATATGAGATGCCAATGTCAAAAATATAGGTTTTCTCATTTTAAAATTCACATGCCATGCACTTGTTCAAAAACATAACCAATTTAATCATCCATTTGATAGAACAAGGGACGGTAAATACGACACTGGTAATCCTTAGGCTGGTATTTGCAAGTAGACATAACTAGCACTACCAATCTCTACTTCACCGGCTCGTAACCAGAAGGCACGTGATACCTACTCCGCATGTGTTTTCGGTTTTTCACCTTAGACACTCAGGCCAACTTAAACAACACCAATCTATACCCCCTATCCGGACTTACCAAACGTATTTACCCCATAATCCAACACATTTCAAATATTCTCAATGAATCAATTTGAAAATCAGTTTCTCAAATCTAATGCAAGGATTAAATCATGAGATTAAACAATGTCCAATGCCATGCATTAATTTGCAAATATTTCAATTTATCTAATTCACATTCAATTTCTACAACAATAAATGCAACCCTCCACTGGTTGCCAAAACAATTATCTCTATACAAAATATAAATTTTAAGAAACAAATATAACTCTTAATCTCATATTTTCAATAATTTCAATATAAGAGTAACAATTACATATTCAATCTCCTCTTTCCCAACTCAATCAAAATCATAATATTCTTCCAAAAATTTCATCAATTTTCCCTTTTTATTCAAACTCAAGAATTTACCAAGAATTTTCATAATGCCATAAACAACATATGTTTCTTTCAACTTTTCTCAATTCCTCAACATGATAAATATTTTCATCTTTCTCAAAGTTCAATATTTTCAAATTAAACAATTTTCAAAAGAAACCTCAATGGTTTTCAATATTCCCAACAACATTCTCATCAATCTCATCACTTTAAGCATCCACTTTCAAATTCTCATTTGTTCAAATAAACACATGTTTTTAACTCTTGCAAGCTTTTCACAAACTTATCCCAAAAATCTAAATCTTAACATTTTAAATTTCTAGGATTTTATTAAAATTTTGGAGATTTCTCATAAAAAAAAAATACATTCCTTAACATCCATGAATCATAAAAAAACCACACTCAACTAACAAGAAATTTTCAAAAAATATTGAGAACTCCCCCCTTTTTATACAGTTAATATATCATTAATAAAACCCTAATCTTTTCAAATATCACATTATCAAAATAACACATAATAAAGTTAAAACACATACACAATGTTTAGAAAATCCTTACCTCAATAGCGAGAAGGAAGAAGAAGCAAAAATTCCAAATTTTGACTTCGTCGAATTTCAATCTCCATCGATCAAAACGTTGCTTTTGCAACGCTTTTCACTTTGGCCTCTAGAACTAGGGTCTAAAATCTAATAAATTTTGGCAGATCAAAAAGGTTGTGTGATAAACCTAAAAGAAATTTGGGGGAGAGAGAGAGAGAGAGAGAGAAGCTCTCTCTTCTCCAAAACAGAGAGAAAGGAAATCAAAGTAAAGGGAAAAAAAATAGGAGGAGAGGGGGCCCACGTGATGCCTCTCTTGATAAATATATTTTTGTTTTTTATTTTATTTCAAACATCTATCTATACATATACATCTATATGTATATATATATATCAATTAAAAGTATGTTTCAATATCATTATAATATTAGTAACATAAATGATAAAAATAATATAATCTTTTCTCACCACAAAATATATTTCGTTTGATTGTGCACACCATAAATATTTGTAACTCTCTCATAGTAGTAAAATAAATAATAACGATAATAATAATAATAACAACGACAGTAATAAGTGGTACAAACGAGTCATGATTCAATTAATTAGATCCAAAATGAATCAAATTTAATAATCTAGAATAAATCTCCAACTAAGATTAATGTATAAAATAATCTAAATAGACTCAAGGTGGCCCCCACCATACACATAATTAAATATGAACCAAAATGATTAAGTATAGGTTAATCAAATAAGTCTCAAAAATTAAATTATATCTCATTTAATACTCAAGACCCAAGAATAATTAAAACTCAAAAAAAAAATGCCAAATAGGCCTTATGAAGTTGAAATCAACAAGTAATATAATTTTTTTTCATCAATTTAAATAAAATGGTCCACGATACCACAACTATAATAATAATAAGGGCAAAAATTCAATTTGATTCAACTCGTTACAATATGTCGTTATGATGATAGGAAAAGGGAATAGTAAAAAAAATGAAAAGATGGTCATTAAGAAAATTTTGGAGCATAACATCAATGTAATAATTGATTTTGGGTGACTGCTCGAGCAGAGATTTGTAACTCCCAGTATCTCGCAGGTTTGCAGGCGAGACCACTCGAGCGAAGGAAAGATCTCTCAAACGTAAGATGCAAGCTCCCAGTATTTTCACTATAGCTCTGCAAAACTTTTGAGACCTTGCGTTTACCGCTCGAGCAGTGGAAAATTCGCTTGAGCGGTCCCTTTGTATTTCGGCACTTCGCTCAAGCGATGGAAAGTTTGCTCGAGTGGTCTGGTTGAGGCAGCCACTTAAAGGTCCAACAAACACTCATTTTTCTCACTTTTTCCAACACTTTTCTCTCTCTAGTACCTTACTTTGAAACCCTAGCACCGAAACTTTGATTTCCTTTGATTTTTACTAAGATCCACCTCAGATCTCCGAAAGGGATTGAAGAACAAGCCTAGATGAAAAGCATTACCAATTGTTTTGTCATTTCTTGAAGCTTGAAGTTGGGTTTTCATCATTTACTTTTAATCTTAAGATAAGGGTATTTTTAACTTGGTAGATTTATGGTTTGAAGTATATATGTGATATTTTCTTAGTTATAATAATGTATGAGATGGTTTTTGTAATATAAAGTGGGTTTTGTTGAATAAAAAGGGTTTCCCCCATGTTTGGAAATTTTTCTTTTATAACGTTCTTGATTATTGTTAGAAATTGTGAATATTGACCTTTTATATCCTAATGGGAGAAAAACCCCATATTTTTAGAGAAAATATCATTTTGCCCCCAAACTATCACGCATTTTTAATTTGACCCCCATACTTCGATTTATTTCAATTTAATACCTGAACTTTCAACAAATTGATCAATTTAACCCTTACAGTCACATTCCGTCTACAATTGGACGGAATGTGCTGACGTAGCCCCAAAGTTCGTTTAGAGTCATTTTACCCCCCAAACTATACTTTAAAAATCAATTTTCCCCTCAAATATTAAAAAAAAAATTAAATTTAAATATTTAATAAATATTTTTTATCTCAATAATGAAAAAAATTAAATTTTAAATAATATATACCTTGCAAAAAAAATAATAATAAAATATAAAAGTCCTCATTTAGAATTATCTGAAGACTATAAAGCATGGATACTTCGACAAACATGTCGTACCAGTACCAGTTACTAAATTTTGAAAAAAAAAAAATCTCACTCAATTTTGAAATTACTATTAGTCGATCAATTCTATTGAAATTAATTTGGGTAACAAACTAGTTACAATTGTGCACGCATACACACATAGAGTAGTCAAAAAAAATTTGGCTCAATAAGTTTCTCTAGGATCAACTCAAAATAATTTGAGACCTATGAAGCACAAGTATGGGTATTAGTATTAGTATTGGTACGATATGAGTACATCGACATAGTAAAATCTTAAAAAAGCAAGGCACGAGTATGGGTACAGTCTAATATGTTTGTAAAAAAATATTTATTTTTAATTTCAAAGGGAAAATTATCAGAAAGTCCCATATGGGAATTAGTTACTCCAAATAGTCCCATGAATTTTCTCATACACTGCTAGGTCCTCTTTGTTTTGACAATCTTACCATGAGATCCTATTTTAAATTTTGGTATGATTCGGTGGACGTTTCTACCCTTTCTCATTGAGGGACGCCATCTTAGGGAAGTTAGATCCAATTTTTGGATCACGTTTTCCGTCACTCTAATGTAAGAACGTCACACACTAAAAAACTCAATGTACTTTTAAAAAACGTAACACTACTCCAACGTAACACTAAAAGACTCCTCCAACACTATAACGTAACACATTAAAAGATCCCCTTAGTATATATATATATTTAAACGTAATACTCCAATAACGTAACACTTCAACACTCCAACATAACATACTAAAAAACTTCTTAGTATACTTTTCACAAACGTAATACTCCTCCAACATAATACACTAAAAAAACTCTTCCAACGTAACACACTACACTAAAAACCTTCTTAGTGTATTTTTTTCTAAATGTAACACTCCTCCAACATAACACATTAAAAAACTCCATAGTATACTTTTTCCAAACTTAACACATTAAAAGACTTCTTAGTGTACTTTCATAAAACGTAGCACTCCAATATAATACTAACACACCAAAAAAACTCCTTGGTATATTTTTCACAAACGTAACACTCCTCCAACGTAACACATTGCAAAACTCCTCAAATGTAACACTATAACATTACACACTACACTAAAAAACTCCTTAGTGTACTTTTTACAAACGTAACACTCTTCCAACGTAACATACTCAAAACCCCCTCAAACGTAATACTTTGATGTAACACACTAAAATAGTCCTTAGTGATGTAACACACTAAACTTACATTTCGTAGTCATTTTGCTAATCTTTGATTGGCTACGCTGATGCCCCACGCCTCCGCTTGCTTATGTTCACAGGAAATTCACCTTCTCTGCTCAAACTAGGGTTTCACACAACCAGAAATCCATAAAAATCGAAACAATCTTTTCGTAACCAATCCAACGAAACATTCCTAAAATTTCTCCCCAATCTCAATTGTGGGACGCAATCACATGAATTTGAAATTTGAATTATGGGAAAACACAACCAATATAACCTAAGGATCCATCACTTCTGGAACAGTCCGTGTTCCCAAATTGAAGTTCACATGTTCCCAATTGTTGGATTAAACCCCACCTTAATATATTGTTATGTGGATCGGGTTGGAACGCCTAATTTTTCGAAATGGGTTTAATTGAATGTGTTGGTTCCATATGTATACGGGCAAACGGGTCGATGTGGACCCACTGCATGACTTCACACTTCACATATGGAACAAATCACACTGACACGTCATGTTCACACACACCCATCTACTTCGCCCATAATTCGAAACACTAAAACAACATTACACGCACCCTTACTCCCACAGTTTCATTAACAATTTTTGATAATGGTTTGACCAATGGCAAATTAGTAAACAACCAATCAAAAGGACTAGATGGTTAACATGAAAACATTTGGGACCAAATGGATCACAAGACCGAAATATAGGATTTATTGGTCAATTCCCCTTAAAATAATACAAAAATTAATTTAAATGGTTTGATTTGTTAAATCCAACATACAATTGACATTTAATGCCAAAAGCATAGGTATAAGATAAAATTAAATATTATTATATTAAATAACTTATAAATCATAACTTAATTTTAAAACTATACTAAGCACAAAACTAAAAATGAAAAAGAAGTTTAGTAAAAAGAATTTTATCTTTGTAGTAAAAGAAAAATATTATTTTCGACTAAGGTACAGCACAACTTGGATATATATTAGATATGTCTGGGTAGGCCAAAAATAAAGAAACAAAAATTTGAATACATATTTTGTGTACTCGGTACGTATGCAGAAATATCATACGTCAATAAGTACCCGGCACAGGTACGACATGTTTGTCGAATTATCTATACTTCATAATCTCAAAATAATTCAAAATGAGAATTTTTATATTATATATATATATATATATTTGCAATGTACATATTATTTAAAATCTAGTTTTTTTCATTATTGAGGTAAAAAAATTATTTATTAAATATTTAAATTTATTTTTTTTATATTTTGGAGGTAAATTGATTTTTAAGGTATAGTTTGGGGGTAAAATGAAATTCCAAATGAACTTTGGTGCCACGTTAGCGCATTCCATCCAATTGTAGACGGAATATGATGGCAGGGGTTCAATTGATCAATTTGTTAAAAGTTCAAGTACTAAATTGAAATAAATCAAAGTATGGGGGTCAAATTGAAAAACGCGTGATAGTTTGGGGGGCAAAATGATATTTCCTCAAATTTTTATTACACCCTAGTTTTCCAATTGAATTGATAAAGGGGGCTTTTGTTCAATTAACTCTTAAATAGTGAAGTTGAGTGTGTTGAGTGTACTTTTGCATTGAGATGTGGACTTTTGATAACTTGTGGACATAAATTCTTGAGTTTTGGAGGTGGTGAACTTGTGAAATTGAGGAATTTATTATGTGATAAATATTATTACTATTAATGTTGTTATGGATTGAACAAACCTTAGAGAAAATTTATTTGAAACCTCATGCATCATGTGATTTAACCACCTTGTAGGTGTTGGATGATGTCAAAGGGGGTAAATAGCTTATGAGTCTAGGCAATTGAGTCGGGTTTGGGAATTGAGTTATGTGTTTTATTTAGTACTCGTGCAGGAGTCAATGTGTCTAATTGCCTCATATGTGCATCTTGCCGGCCGAATGTGGGAAAGGTTTTTGGGTGTCCACGAGCCTACCATTTATAGAGTTAGTGAATGTAGAAAAACGTGATTTTTAGGTGTCCATAAGCCTACCGTTTTTAGAGTCGGCAAGAGTGGAAATGGAAAGGTTTTGGGTGCCCATTGCCTGGTCGTTGTTAGAGCCGACAAATGTGTTAATATTTTCTGTATATAAAACTATATATGTATGTATGACTTTGCAGCTTTGCTTGGGACATCATAGCGCATTTACCACCCCATGTTGTGAACGAGACATTGAATGGCAATCATGCATTAACATTTGGATTTTAATGGAGAAAATATGAATCTTAGTCTAGCAAGTGCATGCATGACCATATATATTTCAATTATTTATGTAACTTGTTAAATGTATTTCTTACTGAGCATTATGTCATGGACTGGACGCTTGCCATCCTCTCCAGAAGCCAGCTCCACGAGTGGTACTACATATCCCCGTGAATTATGCCAAAGGACCAACCCAGGATATGCGATAGGGATCCACCCTGCCTGTCTTGCCGCTCACAAGCGAATGCTCTTGCAAGGTGCTTGATGTAGAACTCACACCCCAAATGAGTCAGTACATGGCATGCTACCACCACCAATTCCTGACGTCCTCGTTAGGGGGACATTACCCTGTTTGCCTCCATGCTTGTCCGTTTCCCTACCCATGGGAAACCCGCCCCCGCAGACACTGCCCTTGGTGTAGACCCCACAATGGAGTTGCTTGGTGTAAGTTCCACGTATTGTCCCCATCACAGTGACCCTAACCTAGCTCTGATACCATTTGTCACGAACTGGACACTTGTCATCCTCCCGAGAAGCTGGCTCCACGAATGGTACTACATACCCCTGTGAATTATACCCAAAGACCAACCCAAGAGATGCGATAGGGATTTACCCTGTCTGCCTTGCCGCTCAGAAGCTAATGCGCTTGCAAGGTGCTTGATATAGAACTCATACCCCGAATGAGTCAGTACGTGACAATTAGTTCACCCCCAAACCAACCATCTTTCAGGAAACGATGTGGATGCGTCACCTTAGTGATCAGCTTGAAGAAGAATCTTGGATGCAAGCACGGAAACTCTCTCTTTTGTTGTTCCATGTTAGGCTTTAGGCTATTTTTGTTTGGAAACTTAGATTCCATTTTTTATGTAATCAATAACACTTCTTGAAAGATGTTTACCATTTGGCTCCACCTTCACATTATCTTGTATCTTTTGAACTAACATGTCTTTTTGATCAATGTAAAAAGATACATGATGTAATTATTGGAATAGTTCAATTGAGAAGAGATAGTTATGATATTTTGCTAATGTTATTATAGACTTCTTTCTCTCTCCTTCTCTTCTATGCATTGCATCCAAGTGAGCATGTATGACAAGGTAAGTTTAATGCCAGGGTGTCACAATTAACAATCTATGGGGCAATTTGTAATAAGATTACAAACTTCAGGGAGAGGAATGTAATTTTTCAAATGTGAAAGGAGAAATTTGTATTAAACAGAAATCTCAAGGGGTGTCAGCGTAATTTAACTATTAAATAAAATGTAATTATATTTCATTTACATTTCACCTATTTTTTTTCCTTTCTCTTTCCAAATTTTTACTCAAATCCATTAATCAAACATAATATAAAGTTGGGTACATATTTTTCATACTGAAAATTTTGAATTAATATTACTTTTTATGATAAATTACACTTACCTCCCTTTAGATTTCTGACAATTACAGGGACATCCTCTATGGTTTCAATAATTACACTAACATCCCCTACTTTTGAAATTATTATCAAGATTTCCCCCTTCCATCATCTATCTATTAGCATGTTTAATAGAATGAGATGATGTCAACAACTTTTTCTGTTAAAAAGTCAAAATTGCCCTTAATCTTTTATTTCTTGCAATGCAAAGATGAAAAGGTAAATTGCATTGACCTCCCTTGAGGTTTTACATAATTGCAAAGGCATCCCTTATGTATTATTCTTATGGGCGCAACTACATGGACCTTAGCCTACATTATCTTCTTCTTCTCACTAAATTGAAACTCTCTCTATTGTGTATATATTATTTTTTATCCATTTTCTTCTTCTTCTTCTTTTTCCCATCTTCTTTTTTCAATTTTTTTTCTTCTCATTTCTCTCGTTTTTCTTATTCTTCTTTCTCTTTACGCAAGATCCACTTACTCTCTCTAAACCATCTATCCATTTCTATTTAATTAATTTCCATTGTCTCTTTTTTAATTCTATTCTTTTTATTTCTTTCATTCTTCTTTCTATTTCTTCACTTCTTTCTTTTATTCATGGTTGCTGCTACAACCAATAGTAGTGTCATATACTTTTTATTTGCTCTTCCCTTCTCTCCTTCCTTAATTTTCTTTATCATTTTTTTCTCCGTCATTGTTAAGTAGCATGTTATTTCAAAATCCTATATTATTTTCAAATTTTAATTTTTATATTTGAGTCCTTAAATTTTCAATCGATATGTAATAAAAAAAAAATTCCACTTAATATCTCTAAAGTTATTAACAAAGTTTAAAAATAAAAGAAAAAATATAATCCTATTACAACAAATGAAAATTAGTTGATATGGAATGAAAGATCTTTTTTTTTTTCCAGAATATTAAACTATTAAAACATTTTTTCGTTTATTACATCTAAAATTAAAATTATACTTTACTTGAACCAATTTTTAATTTTTTAAAATTTTTATTGTAATATTTCATATTTGTTTCTTTCATTTAACCACACATTAAGAGCCACACATGTATATGGTAGAATAACTATACATTAAGAGCCAACAGATTGATCATCATCGAAACTTATACTAAATTAAATGCAATCATTTGTTTGAAAATTACAAAACAAAATATAAAAGATGTCGATTTTTTTGAAAAAGACCACCAATTATATTTGGTATGCATAGAAATAATTAGCAATAAAAAAATTATATCAAAAAATACCTATTTTGAATTTGAATAAAAATTTGAAAAGATACATATTTTTAATAAAAATATATTAAAAATACATATGGGTATTTGATTTTTTTTAAATGAAAAATACGTATTTTGGGAAATTACAGCTTGAATAAAAATTTAGAAATACATATAGGCATTTGATTTTTTTTTTTTTTTTTTGGGGAGGGGAGGGGTATGAAAAATATCTGTTTGGATAAAATAGAGTTTTTATAAAATTTTGAAAATACCTATTTTTAATTAAAAAAATTATTTTAAAAATAGATATAGTTATTTTGAATTTTCTTTATGAAAATTACTTATTTTGAGAAATAATTAGTAATAAAAAATTTTGAATTAAGCAGAGGCAGAAATATAGAGAAGATGAGAGGAGTAAATTATACTTACATCTGCTAAGGTTTCTAACAATTATAAGGACTTGTAGACGTGTCCGAACGTCCTGGCTCCGCACGCGAAGGCGCGGAATCCGTTTTGTTCATTAGCTACTACAGTTCGGACTCAATGTACCGGTTCTGAATCTAATCTCGCAAAGTGCAATGCAAGACTGATAAATCACCAAAGAGTCCAAATCCAGCAAATCGTTTTAGAAAACTGATTTTTATAAAGAAGTGCCAAACATGGACTGCTTTGCCAGATACAGAGTCGCCACCTAAATATTTTTGTTTTGGAAAATTTAGAAAACCCTGACTCATGCCTAAGGCCACGTGTCTGTCATCACCAAAGTTGCCTCGGCTCGAGAACTTGGGTACGAGAGGGGAAGGTCATGCAATAAGCACCCCCGCTCGCCCGATCAAAGATCGGCCTTTACTAACATGATATTTTGTTTTTGAAAACACATGCGTTCTTATTCCAGTTTATTAGCTAGTTTTACTATGTGATGCGCACAGCATACAAGTATAGACTAGATCGCCTAAGCTAGAACAAAACATTTCATATTTGTTTGAAAATGGTTTGAAGGTGCTACTCGCAAGTAGGCTAAGACGTGGATTTGCCACCCTCAAGTAGGCTTAGAAAACATGATTTTGTCACTCTCAAGTGGGCTTAAAACTCGCATTTCAATGAATTGTTCTAATTCAAGCAATCCAATCTTCATCCACAAGCATTCAGGCAGTTAAACACTTAAGTAGTTAGCCTCATGGCAAGCATACTATCATGGCAACACTCACACTTATGCAAGATACTAAAGCATAAACACTTACAGTGTACTCCGAGCCAAAACAGAGAACTAGTTAGAAATCATGCATGATCCTAGTTCATGTTAAGATGGCTAATGCAACACATGCAAAAATGCAACTAAGAAATAGGCTCGGCTATTCTAAGATGGCATATGAGATGAAACTTGATAACATGCTGTTGAACACGTATTCAAGTAAATATATTGAAATACAATGCGATTAGCGAACCCGGTACATGTAAGACAAATGAATGAATGCAAATATGCAAGCATAAGGATTCTAATCAAAATATAACCTAGAACTAACCATCGTAAGCAGTTAAGTAAAAGAGAGAAAGACGTGGGGTTGGAAGACATTCACACACTCACGTACACTTATTACAAAATTCGCCCTCTCGACGGAGGGTCCAAATGAATAATACAAGCTAGCTACGCTAAGCTATTCTAACAAATCTAATAATCTAATTAGACTAATTATTACATAATCAAATTGAATATTAGCTCAGCTAAGCTAATTAAGAATTTACAACGATAAATTAAATTAGCTAACACATTAACTAATTAATTACAAATTAACTAACTATGCAAAGTAGTTAAAACGGCCTCGAGAAGAGGGGCATATGCATGCTCGATCGACTTCGCTCAGAAATCCGTTGCCATGCCTCATGTTGCCTCTGTTTGCACTGTTCTGCACCTCTGAAAATTATGCCAACTTCTGTGATGCTTCTAACCTACCTCATGGACATTCTGAGAGGTCATCGGCCAAGAGGGGTGGCCATCGGCCAGTGGACAATGGTCATCGACCAATTTTGAGACTATCGGCCAAATATTTGTAGCCGATCGGCACACCAGATAGCCGATTAGCCATCTCTTCCTGCAAACTCTCCTTTCTGCTGCAACAGAGCACAAACAGAGGTATGGCAATGTATTTGCAAGAAAATGTGTGTGCTACTACACCCCTTATCATGTCTAAGGCTCAAAGGTGCGTAGTGCTTGGCTCTCAAGCCATCAATCACGCATTTCGATGCATGATGGCCAAAGAGACCGGATTGCACAAATCAATATCACATGAATGCACAAAAACATACAAATGCCTTAAACTCTATCATGTTTGATCAAGAGTGTCAGCGATCGAGGATTGAGGCACGTTTCATCACTTCAAGTATGAAACGTCTCTCGTTTCTCGTGTTTGGCTTGACACCCAAACCAAACACAATGCAATGCAAGGTATGCCAAACACAATGCAAATAACAAGCATGCAAACAACATGGCATGTAACAAGTATGCAACAATGTCATACAATGCGACTAGCATGCAAAAAACATGCAAGGTACCAAGCAATGCAATAAGCATGTAACAACATGCAATGTAACAAGTATGCAACAACATGCAATACGACAAGCATGCAACAACATGTAAGATGGACTTAAACTAAAATGGACAGACCTCAAACATGCCCAAATCAGTGGCCACAATATTGAAATGATGGCATGAAATGCAAGACAATGCATGCACATGCTCTAGCCCACCAACTAAGCATAAAAGCATAACTCTCAAAAGTGCTCAAGGAGTGACAAATGTAAGAGTGTAGCAACACTATAAGCACTGAAATAAGGTATGAAATGATGCCAAATCATTCAATCACTATAAGCATGGCATGCTAGGGTCCTTAAAGCATAAAGCTACCAAAGAGAACTACAAAGGAGGCATGCAATACATGGTACAAAGGCATGAACCAAACATGGACAGAGTTCAAATAGGTCTAAACAAAGACCAAAATATGCTAAGATTGAGGCACAAATGCCTAAGCATGCATGCATACACACTAAGCCACAAACAAGGTAACAAATGCACAACCCTTAGAGGCACTCAAAAGGTGAATGAAGTGGGAACATGACAATGCTACATGCTCTGAAATGTCATATGGAATGATGCCAAATCATGTACATGATACAAATGAAGCATGCTATAGTGCCCAAAGCTTAAGGCTAGCAAGGCACTTGCACTACAACTATGCAAAACATGAAGCATATGGAAAGGGCAACCCAAAACAGTCCTCAAACATGTTAAAATGAGTCTAAAACATGTATGGAAAGAAGCCAAAATATGCTAGTATGAAGGGTATAAGGCATGATGGATGCAAGGCAAATAAGGTGGATTACACTACACCTATCAAGACCAAGCATGAGGTGGCTTTGCCAACAAAAATTAGAGTTATATCATGGCAAAATAACCCCAAATACACATTGAAATGATAGCTCTCAAGCTTAGGCATGAAGGCATACGCAAAGGCTCATATTCAAGGCATAAAGGACCAACCCTTCAACGCATTGAAAATGTGAAAGATGTAAGTGCATGGCAATGAAACATGCTCTGAAATCACATAACAAATGATTCCAAATCATTCAAATAGGTCAAGCAATGCATGCTAGTGGACTTGATGCACAAAGCTAACAAGCTAGGATGAACCATAGCTATACAAATCATGGCATGCATGGCCAAAACAACAAAAATCAGAGCTTAAGAATGCTAAAACATGACCAAAATCTTCTTAGAGTTAAGCCAAAATCATACTAGAATGACATGTTAAAGCATGATACACATTAGGCTAATTCATGGAAATGCACTACAAGCACATGGGGCATGCAAGGGCTAACCAAACCAAATCTTAACAAAGGTATGACATGGCAAAACATCACCAAAAACATGCTGAAACATGCTTGAACTAAGCTAATTCAAACCACAAAAGCATGCTTCTTTGTAAGGCTAACAAGGCTAGCAAAGAGGATTTACACTACAAGTGCAATAAGCATGCAAGAGGTGACCAAGACAGTCAAAATTAGAGTTATGGCAGGTCTGATAAGTCACAAAAATGAGCCTAAACAAAGCCATAAAAAATTAAAAACAAATGCTCATTTGGTTGGCCATCAACACTAGCAAGCAAGACAAGAGGAGAAGGGACCACCCTCTCCTATTTGGGCCCTCAAAATAGGGTTTTTATCATTGAAAATCCTCTGGATTTGAGTGGTTCTAAGGCCAAAAACAAGTTATTTGAAAAGTTTGAAAGTTAGCTCACAAGACCTTACAAGCCAAGGAGCAAAAAGGATGACAACCCCCTAGCCAACCAAGGCACAAACCAAGACTTTTAAGATTGAAAAACAGAGGAAAAATAGAGGTTTTTGTAGTTCAACACCACCCCAAAAACAGCCCAAAACAATGGAAAAATGATAGTGAAGTAAGTGTGCAAAACAAATACAAAAGAGGAGAGGTGCTTACCCTTGTAGCACAGTAGCAAAATGGCCTCTTTCTTGGCTCAAATGACCCTCCAACAGCCCAAAAATCAGTTCCAAGAGACCTTAACCCATAGATATGCAACTTTGATGAAGGATGCCTAGGCAAACTAGTTGTATTTCTCTACTTCTATGCACTTCTATGCACAAAAGGGCAAGAGGGAGAAGCTTTAGAGAGAGGCAGAGATTTTGCTCTGGAAATTATAGAGAGAGAAAGAGAGAGAGAGAGATTTTAGTGTGAGAAGCTCCCAAAATTGTTCAAGAAGTTCTCTTCCTTTATAAATGAGATATTTGGCTTCATATATAGCAAAAGGCATGAGTTTGGTCGAAAATATCTAAGTTGGGACAGTTGGAGGTTGTGTGGAACAGCTGGAGATGAAATATCTTCAAAAAATCTAAGTTTGGGTCACTCTTGGCCGATCGTCCATCTTTGGTGCCGATTTGCCACTTATCTGCTACTTTTTTGGCAGATCGGCCACAAAAATCTACTTTTCAGCCCGATTTCAAATGGGCATAACTCCTTCATATGAAGTCCTTTTTAGGTCATTCTTGTGTCCAAATTGAAGCCCTAGAAGTAATCTTTCCAATGGTGGAATCCTTGCATCAAAATTCCAACTGTGCTAAGAGATATCCCTCTTTTAGTGAAGACTGCTCAGTTTCGGTCCAACTGGAATGATGCCCAACTTCAACCAATCATATCTCCCCCATCCGAACTCGGCTTTAGGAGATTCTTGAGTGAAAAATGAAGCCCTGGAAGTAAGATTTCCAATGATGGTGGCCTCATAGCTTAAATCCAAGTGCATAGAAAGATAGACTTGATTTAGCGAGGACCACTCGACTTTCTCTTAGCGATTCATACCCAACTTCTTCCTCAACTAGGTTTCTTCCCTCTTCTCCTCTTTTCTTTAACTCCAAACCCATAAACAAGGTGTTTTGAAAGATTTTTCAAAGATTTCATCTCTCTTTCATTCATTTCCACTTTGTCCTTGCTTGGTTTACCGAAAAGCACAACATTTGATAAAATGCGAGCCTCGAAACATCGCAGAAACCTTTTTCAAAATATTTTGAAAGAAAGGAGTTTAAGATCTAAAATCTTTTTGGTCCAAAAATGGGGTGTGAGGTTTGGATTTGACTCTCTCTCCTTGCCACAAAAATTGAACTTTTGCTCTGCACATCTTATCACTAAGCAAACAATCAGTAGCGCCCAAGTCTTAAGCGCGGTCAAAAATGGGGTGTCTACAGGACCTCCCTTGTTGTTTAGTGCTCAAATCAAAGGGTAATATGGTCCTTTTGCACACTCAAGTAAATTCCTTTGTGCTAGCTTAACAGATTGAGGAAATCTTGATAATAAATTCAAAAGTAAGGGAGGTTAGTATAATTATTGAAACTACAGAAAAGGTCCATATAATTGTTAGAAACCATAGGGGAGGTAAGTGTATTTTACCCTACTTTTTAAAATTGTGTACTACAAACTCTTATCACACATGTCTCTCCATATAATAATGATTGAATTTGTTTTAGTTGCATTAGTGATAGAAATAATGTAACGCCTCCAAAATAATACCATAAATCCAACTCATAAGCAGAAGGATAGTAGATATAAGGTACTTTCATTAATCAGAGTTCATTTACAAAAGTTAACACATGCATTATATATTCAGAAATGTCCATCATGAATCTACAGCATGTGTTGCAACGATAAAAGAATTGAAACTAAACAAACAGTCATATGCCCTACAGGCTTACATCTTTTTAAGCCATTACGTGGTTATACAAAATTGAGTCTAACTCAATACAATTTAAGTCCTTGGCTATACAAAGAATGTAACAAAAATAAAGAAGCTCTTGCTCCCAAAATCCCACCAAGCTATTGCCCTGGTAGAGGCAGGTCACCAACACCTGAAAATGGTCTTTCCTAAATAGGGTAAGCCAAAGCCCAGTAGAAATAATCTAACACAATATATAAGATTTAACAAAGATATAAGTACAATGTGTATATATAATGTCGGTGACAAAATCTTCACATTTTATATAACCGAAAGACGCCAAGGTTCATATCTCAATTCATTTTATTTCAATTCATTTCAAGTTCATTCAGTATTCTCAATTTATGAGTCAACTTCATCATTTTCAATAACCCAACTGAGACTACAACTTAGTGGTTTTCCAATTCAATACACTATCACACAAACATTTCAAATCTGGCGTTTTACAGAAATTTCATCCTTGGGATCGACACCTATGTACACACAAGATTTCGGGACTTTCACCCTGGACACTCCAGCCAACTTAATTTTCAATGGAGTCCATCCCCTATCTCCTCTCAAACAATGGAGTATATCCCATTTCTCCTCACAAACAATCATATATATACAATGTATATAAGTCATAGTTGTATTCAATGACAACCAGTAATAGATTAGTTTCAATTTACCTAATCCTCATGCAATTTCTACAACAATCATAGCTATCCTCCACTGATAGCCTAATACAGATATTTCTAAACAGATATAAAATTTTCTTAACAGATACATTATTCAAATTCCCATGGGTGAGAGACAACATGTGTCCAACTTCACCATTTACATCAATAGACATCCAATTTCACATTACCATTACCAATTTCAATTACTTATGCAAAATAACAATTTAATCCAATTAGGGCAAAACTCTCCATTTTTTTCCAAATATCAATCGCAAGTACCAAAATCAACAATTTTGACACAATATAACCTCATATTCAAACTCCATATCCACTTATTTCACATTTACCAAAAACCCCTCTTTTTATTTCACCCCCAAACCCTAAGTTTGTTCAAACTACTCTGAAATCCCACCATTGTTACACAATGACAAATAACTAAGCTAAAAATCCTATGAAAGTGTAAAAAATCTCTACCTCAAAGAGAGAAAACGAGCCAAACAAGAGTAAAACTTCAAAGATGACGAAATCCAACTCTATTCGGATCAAAATGGAGATCTTGAGATGGTTTACCTTTTTATCAAAGGGATTAGGGTGAATAGATCACTAAAGCTAGGTAAAAATATAGAGAGAGTGTGTGTGTTTTAAAGAGAGAGGGTCTCAACTTTAGATTTTTGGGAGAAAATATTTGAAAAAGTAATGTAAAAAGTCATTTTCGCAATCTGATATATACGCAGTTTGCTCGAGCAGAAAAGTTGATGCTCGAGCATCAGACATAATACGTTGTTCTGAGAGCGCGCAAGAAAGGCCGCTCAAGCACCAAGACACAATCAAAAAGACACTCACCGCTCGAGCGCAAGAAGTGACGCTCGAGCGTGGAAAACACACATCCAGTAGTTTTGCAGACAACAGACTAACGCTCGAGCATAAGAAAGGCCGCTGGAGCGTAGGAAACGCCACTCGAGCGTAGAAATCACTCTCCCAGTAATTTTATAGACCTGCAAAAGTACTAAGTGTTTGCAAAGCTCGCTCAAGCTCAGGAAGTGCTGCTTGAGTGGAGAACCAAAATCCTAGGCAGCACAAGGTTTGAAAAACAAGCGCCCAACCTACCCAAACACAACCACGACAACCCTAAAGCCAATTTCAAGGAGGTACAAAGGGAGAAAGAGGTAAATAACAATATGAAAGCATTAAACCCGAGTCCGGAATACCACAAGAGTCAAGTCAAAACCAGGATCGCTATAACCTCCCCCCCTTAAAGAATTTCGTCTCCGAAATTACAAAGCACACTTTAAAACCATGTTTTAAACAAATTTCCATGATGATTACAATTAAATTTTCAATACCATGACCCATCCACCGGTCTTTCAATCCCATTACATGATGAACAAGTCTCAATATACATCTCAACATATATTTCCCGAAATTTTAACCAATTTCAATGCATATCCCATATTTCCAAAACATATTTAATATTCATGATAAACTTGCATTTCCAAAACTTAAACAACGTATACATTGTTCATATTAAGCCTGCGTCTCCAAAACATATTCAACATATGCAATGTTCTCATATTTAAACATATATAATGCTTTTACATTTCATTAACATAATCAAATTCTCAATATATTCTCAAACACTAACAAATAAGTCTGAATACTTCTCTCGGACTTCCAATTCACACTCCCAAGTTACTTTCTCAACCCCGTGATGTTTCCACAAAACCTTAACTAAGGGAATCGTCTTGCCTCGCAAGACTTGGTCCCAAGTGTCCAAGACTCTCACTGGTCTCTCCTCATACGAAGCATTCTCATCTATCTCTAAGTAGGTCCAATCCAACACGTGCGATGGATCCGACTCATACTTCCAAAGCATGCTAATATGAAACATCATGGACTCCAGAAAGTTGTGGCAGTAATGCCAAATGGTAAGCAACCTCTTCGATCCGCTCAAGGATCTCAAAAGGCCTAATAAATCGAGGGGACAATTTCTCACTCTTCCCAAGCCTCATCAAACCTCGCCTAGGTGATATTTTCAAGAACACATGGTCTCCCACCTCAAAAGACAAGGGCCTCCTCCTACGATCGACATAACTTTTCTGATGACTCTAAGCCGTAACCAACCTCTTACGGATAAGTGTCACTTTCTCCGTCGTTTCCTAAACTAACTCTGGACCCAACAAAGGTGCATCACCCACCTTGGCCTAACACACAGGAGATCTATACGGTCGACCATACAAGGCCTCAAATGGTGTCATGCCAATACTCGATTGGAAGCTATTGTTATATGAAAACTCCATTTAGGGCAAGTGCCTCTCCTACGATCCCTTGAAGTCAAGGACACAACCTCAAAGCATGTCCTCAAGAATCTGAATAGTATGCTCGGACTGCCCATTAATCTGAGGATGATATGCAGTGCCAAAGGTCAACCTAGTGCCCAAGGCACTCTGCAAGCTCTGCCACAACCGAACTATGAAACGCGGATCTCTATCTAAAACGATCATCACAGGGACTCCGTGCAACCACACTATGTCCCTGATATACAAGTCAGCAAGATAATCTACCAAATCACTCACACGCATAGATATAAAGTGTGCAGACTTGGTTAACCAGTCAACTACTACCCAAATGGCATCACTGCGCCATTGAGTCCGTAAAAGGCCCACAACAAAATCCATCGTGACATGTTCCCACTTCCACTCGGTTATAGGTAAGGGTTGCAACAAACCCGCTGGCCTCTGATGCTCGGCCTTCACTTGCTGACAAGTAAGGCACTTCAACACAAACAAGGCCACATCCTTCTTCATACCTCTCTACCAAAACTGGCGACTAAGATCGTGATACATCTTTGTACCTCTCGGATGCACCGCAAGGCATGAATGGTGAACTCTCAGAGTACTTCCTCTCAGCAAGATTCTAGCACAAACAAACTATCACGGTACCTCACACTCAGGTCAAGATACACGCTCAAGCCTCTTTCTACCTTCCCACCAGAGATCTTCTCCTGAAGGGTCTTGTAACATGCCCGGGGGGTACCCGCGCGCGTTAAACAGTTCGGACTCCCGAAATTTCTTCGATCTCAAGTTTCACGAGTGCAATGTGAAACGTAGATGAGAGTCCAGATTTGAAAACTTTTATTAAAAATCCATTTTATTGCAATTTTATTAAAATGGATCAATCATCGAGATCTCGAGTCGCCACCTAATATTTTGGGAAATTAGGAAACCCATGACTCGTTGCCAAGGCCACTGTTCGTCGTAACCAAGGATGCTTGGCTCGGAACCTTAGGTATGAGAGGGGAAGGTCAATAATGAGCACCCCCGCTCACCCGATCAAAAGATCGGCCTCTACTAAACCATGATATGACTTTTATTTTCTTTATATGTTCATGTTCTGGTTATTTAATAAATCCTAAAATTTACTATGTGAAGCATACAAGTATAGACTATGTCACCCATTTTGGAACAACTTGATTTCATGTAGTTTTGAAAGAGTTTTGAAAATGTATAACCCAAATAAATTGAGTTTACAAACATGAAAATCAATATCATTCCAAATTAAGCGACACAACCTCCATCCACTGGCATTCATACAGTTATATCACATAAGCAAATAGCCACATGGTAGGATGCTTAAACATAGTGAGAAAAACACACACAAACGGGATGCTAAAGCATAAAAACTTACAGGTTTGACGACCCGCGAACAAGCTACAAAACAAAGTTAGTAAAACATGCATGATCTTATATACAAAATCCTAATGCAATTCACTCATGAGATGCAACTAAAGATTCGGCTTCTAAGATATGACATGTGAATCATCTCAAGAACACGAGGTAGCACACATAATCACATAAGAATTGATTAAATCCACAAATGCAAACTTTGCCGAATCAAGATGCATGAAACATGGATGCAAAGCATGAATATGATGAAAAATAAATATGATGTTTATGTACAAGTAAGGAAAGCGAGTAAAAGAATGGGATAGAAAGAAGTGGGCGGAATTATTACAATGCTTTGAATAAATTATTACAAACCGGATAAGAGAGAGAGAGAAGAGAATATTACAACAAAATAAAAACCTCACAAACTCTCAAAATAAAATAAAAAAATAAAATAAAATAAAGAAACTTCATGTGGCGGAAAATATTACATTTGGCGTGGGAAGATCGGCTCGATTCGGTCAGGGACACTTATTTTGCGGGGGCACTATTCATCCCGAGATACTATTCACTGCCGGAAGTTACTATTCATCATTACTATTCACCATTTTTGATCGTTATTCATCTTAGGGCATTTTTCATCCGCATGATTACTATTCATCACCGGAGGTACTATTTATCGACGGGCTACTATTCATTGTCGGGTTACTATTCACCGGGTTACTATTCACGCCGGTCACTATTCATCCGGTGGGGTCACATCTTTTAACAAATTAGGTGGTTCAACCAACCATTTAAAGCGGTAAAATTACAACAATTAATAAATAGTAAATTACAACATTTTATGTAAGTTACAACAAAGTTATATACAAAAGATAAATTACAGCAGATAAAGTGATAGAATTAGGTGGTTTGACCGACCATTTAAAGTAGTAAAATTACAACAGTTTATATACAACAGTAAATTACAGCAGATAAAGTAATAAAATTAGGTGGTTCAACCGACCATTTAAAGTGATAAAAAAAAATTATGAAAAGCAATAAATGAAGTACTTTAAACAAATTATATCATATTTTGAAATTAAATGAAAGTTTGCGAAAACTCACCTTTCAGGGAAATGATGAATTTTCTGATTCACAAACTTCCTTTTGATTACCCTCAAGTTTGTGGAATGTGTTATCAATTCTCAGTCTAAAATTTGGAATTACAACTTTAGTGGTTCCTTCTTTCTCTCAAAACTCTCGCACTTCTTCTTTTTTTTTTAGACTTTTTTTTTTCACTCCCTGCCCAGAAATCTCTCCCCTGCCCAGGAATCTCTTCTCCCAAAAAATCCTCTCCATTCTGCGCTAATCTCTCCCTTTTTATAGAAAACAATTGAAAAAAAAAGACAAGAGAAGAAACGGTGGGAGGTGCTGATTTCAAAAGATGCACAGTGATTTTACTGTGCATTGCACAGTAAAATTACTATGCACTTTATAATATAATAATATATAAAAGGGATTATTAGCATAATATATGTACAAATACCCAAAAATACATATAAAAACACACAAATATGTAAAATTAAAATACATGGGCTAATAAAATATATTTTAGTAAGCCAAATATGCAACATAATTTGACCAAAGCGGGTCTAAAAGGCTTTGAAAACAAAAAGACACACGATGGGAGTGTAGTGAATTTTATTATTTTATTATTTTTATTTTTTTCAAAGGAGGAATAATACCCTTATATAATATAATATTATATATACAAAGCGTATAGTGCGTGGATGAAACCATGGTACCGAATAAATTTAATAAAATATTATATAATAATATAACATAATATATATATATAATACATAATAAAGGGAAAAAAAATGGAGAATGAGTCTAAAATAATTTGGCAAAAGCAGTGTAAGGCGGGATTAAAGTTTACATTCCATCTTTTCTTGAGAATTTTGTGAGATAGCATATTCTGTTTTCATCATCGAGTAATCAAAAAAGCGCCCAAGTCTTAGGGCGGTCAAAATGGGGTGTCTCTGATTGCCCTCTTTGACAAAGCTCAAAGTCATTTCTTGGCGTGAGTGAATGTCAAAGCGAAGACGACCTTTTGACAAGGCCATAAGACTTGGGCAAACAAACAAGATGCAATGCGTGTGGTTGAACCCGAAGGTTGCCTCGTATCCCTTTGCAAGGAATCAAACTGCGTAGTTCGGGCAACATGTAACATGACATATGCGGTTTGAAAGTTGGACTTACACGCTCATGAAGCAGTTGTTTGAAAATTCATGATTATGTAATGCAATGAAATGCCATGGAGTGATGATAAAGATATGAAGATGACAACATGAGTGGCAAGTTTCGTGCAAATGATATGAAACATAACAAGGGGGTGCATTGCATATAAATGTGCCACAAGATTACATACAAATGTGCCATAACACAATTTTAACCAAGTGGAACAACAACTTAACGCATCTCACGTGAAAGGAGGAAGGATGGTATAAACATCAGGCGCACCTAATGTTTTTAACCGAGCAAAACAACAACCTAACACGTTTCACGCGAAAGGAGGAAGGATGGTGTAAACAAACAGGTGCACCTGACTGTATTTTAACCAGGGTGGTGTAAACAGACAGGCGCACTTGACTGTATTTTAACTGAGGTGGTGTAAACAGACAGGCGCACCTGACTGTATTTTAACCAAGGGTGGTGTAAACAGACAAAGCTTTGTTGTATTTTAACCGAGATGGGTGGAACAACAATGGTGTAACCAACAGGCATATCTCAACGTATTTCATACGGAGAGAGGGAAGGTTTTAACCAAGGAGAATGACAATGGTGTAACCAACAGGCGTATCTCAACGTATTTCATACGGAGAGAGGGAAGGTTTTAACCAAGGAGAATGACAACGGTGTAACCAACAGGCGTATCTCAACGTATTTCATACGGAGAGAGGGAAGGTTTTAACCAAGGAGAATGACAACGGTGTAACCAACAGGCGTATCTCAACGTATTTCATACGGAGAGAGGGAAGGTTTTAACCAAGGAGAATGACAACGGTGTAACCAACAGGCGTATCTCAACGTATTTCATACGGAGAGAGGGAAGGTTTTAACCAAGGAGAATGACAATGGTGTAACCAGCGTATCTCAACGTATTTCATACGGAGAGAGGGAAGGTTTTAACCAAGGAGAATGACAATGGTGTAACCAACAGGCGTATCTCAACGTATTTCATACGGAGAGAGGGAAGGTTTTAACCAAGGAGAATGACAATGGTTGTTTTGAAAATTGATGATTTATACAATGCGATGCAATGTCATGGAGTGCTGGCTATGTTTGCAACTTTCCCTATTCTCCAACAGGGTGACAGACTAGGTTGGTTCAGTATCCAGAGTTAAGGCACATACAAGCTATCTCAACCTATGGGGCTGCCATACAGATTTCAAGCCGGGGATACACCCCTGGGTATTTAAACCAGACTTTAGTCTCGGAAATTCCGAACCTTTTGCGTTCTGGGTCTCGGCCATTCGAACTCTAGTTTCCACCGTCGCCAGTTGGTCTCCTAAGAACTTATTGCAAACACAGGTAGGTGGCTATACCAGACCGCCTGAAGTCGTTCGGGCACGACAAACACCAAAGGAATTGCACCTTTAGAGGATTTAAGGTCTCCTAGACCCCGTAGGATTTAAGGTCTCATAGACCGGGAGAGTGTACAAGATAGTGCGATGCGCAAGGTAGCGCGATGCACAAAGCAATGCGGTACCCAAAGCAGGGCGATTGAAATTGATGCACAAAGTAGTGCGGTGCCCAAAGCAGGGCGATTGATTGGCCTAACCAACAGGCGTATCTCAACGTATTTTTATACGGAGAAAGGGAAGGTTAAGGCGATTGAAATTGATGCACAAAGCAGTGCGGTGCCCAAAGCAGGGCGATTGAATGGCCTAACCAACAGGCGTATCTCAACGTATTTTTATTCGGAGAGTGGGATAGCATAAGCGATTGAAATTGATGCACAAAGCGATGCGGTGCCCAAAGCGAAGCGATTGAATGGCCTAACCAACAGGCGTATCTCAACGTATTTTTATACGGAGAGAGGGAAGGTTAAGGCGATTGAAATTGATGCACAAAGCAGTGCGGTGCCCAAAGCAGGGCGATTGAATGGCCTAACCAGGCGTATCTCAACGTATTTTTATACGGAGAGGAAGGTTAAGCGATTGAAATTGATGCACAAAGCGGCGGTGCCCAAAGCGAGCGATTGAATGGCCTAACCAACAGCGTATCTCAACGTATTTTTATACGGAGAGGGAAGGTTAAGCGATTGAAATTGATGCACAAGCGGTCGCGGTGCCCAAAGCGAGCGATTGAATGGCCTAACTAACAGGCGTATCTCAACGTATTTTTATACGAGAGAGGAAGGTTAAGCGATTGAAATTGATGCACAAGCGATGCGGTGCCCAAAGCGAGGCGATTGAATGGCCTAACCAACAGCGTATCTCAACGTATTTTTATACGGAGAGGAAGGTTAAGCGATTGAAATTGATGCACAAAGCGATCACGGTGCCCAAAGCGATTGAATGGCCTAACCAACGGCGTATCTCAACGTATTTTTATACGGAGAGGAAGGTTAAGCGATTGAAATTGATGCACAAAGCGGTCACGGTGCCCAAAGCGAGCGATTGAATGGCCTAACCAGCGTATCTCAACGTATTTTTATATACGGAGAGGAAGGTTAAAGCGATTGAAATTGATGCACAAAGCGGTCACGGTGCCCAAAGCAAGGCGATGCCCAAAGCAGGGCGATTGAAATTGATGCACAAAACAGTGCGGTGCCCAAAGCAGGGCGATTGAAATTGATGCACAAAGCAGTGCGGTGCCCAAAGCAGGGCGGTTGAAATTGATGCACAAAGCAGTGCGGTGCCCAAAGCAGGGCGGTTGAATTTGAGATTTATGTGGTAGGTGCATGAGGTGAGATTATTGTGCGATAGATGCATAGAATGAAAGAAGGAATTGTATGTTCGAACCAAATACCATATACATATACCCTGCATAGACAAAATACATACAA
The DNA here is from genome assembly GCA_025200525.1 of Camellia lanceoleosa. Classification (NCBI taxonomy): domain Eukaryota; kingdom Viridiplantae; phylum Streptophyta; class Magnoliopsida; order Ericales; family Theaceae; genus Camellia; species Camellia lanceoleosa. The sequence goes on from CM045760.1 coordinate 45,781,232, forward strand.
ATACGACAATATACACAGACATGCATATACGGTATACATATGTTCATACACAGACAAAAATACACACAGATATATACATACGGTATACATATATACATATACAGACAACATAGAGACAGCTATATACAGATATATACACAGACATATATAGTATATATACAGGTATATACAACACAGACATATACGGACCTATACACAAACATATACGGATACATACATAGACATAGAATATTCCGTTTGCAACCGTTAGCAGGAAGATGCCGTTACTGAGAAGGCATATTCCGCTTTCGACGAAGACACGTACGCAAAACACGCAAAAAGAAAGGAAAAACACAAAATGCATGGATGTGGAGATATGGGGTTTCGACCATCTGGTCTCAAACTTGGCCTCTGAGTTCTCAACCACTAAGCCATCCTACTCTTGTGACAAGATATGCAAACAAATATATATACATAGACTTATACGAGGCATACATACACAAAATCAAAGCAAAAACAAAAAAACATTTGTTGTGGGTTCGAACCCCTGACCTCGGGCTTAGGCTCTCCAAATCCTCAACCCACTAGGCCAAACCACTGAACCCAAGCCACACCTGTGATGCAAATGTTCAAACAAATATATATATATTACATAGCTATACAATACATATATACATATATATATACAACTTTCCCGCATCTCTTATTTTTGTCTTACTCTCTCTTCCTATTTTGTCTCACTCTCTCTTCCTTCATCTTCTTCGAGCGTCGTGTCTGTCGCGCGATTTCAACAATCGCGGCGCCTGACCGACAGGCTATCCAATCCTACCCCGATTGTCAATGATCGTCTCGAGCTTTCCTCCCTTTTTGTCTTCTTCTGTGGCTTCATCCTCTTCTTAAGTTGAGGCCTGCGAGAGAGAGAGGCAGAGCAAAAGCCTGTAAACTTCCTCTGCCACCACTCTGCAACCTCTTTCTTTTGCGTTACTTTCCTCTGCCATGGCTTCTTCACACGGTTCTCTCAACCTTTTTCCAGACCTGAATGAGTCCACAATAGAGATGACCAATTCTGACTCCTCTGGACCTCAACCACGAGCTCCTCCTCCTTCTCCTGTTTTTAACTTTCCAGCGATGTCAGTTGAACAAATCATGGTACCTGATCGACATCGAAACAAACTTCGTATCTGGCGAGGTCATGTGTAGAGACCGTGACAGCAGTCTCCAACTTGTCCCGTCGACTGCAGAACAGAACGTGTGAGGTACATCGATTGAATGCACAACTTTCTTTACTTCAACATATGTACAAAGATTCTCGAGGGGAAGTTAGTGCGCTGAAGAAGCAGAACAAAGAGCTAAAACGACTGACGACCTCTGTGAGTCGATTCGGAGTTCCTTCGCATAACCAAGTTGATGGCCGGCGAGGAATAATCTCCTTTGGAAGCTCTGCCAAGGCCGAGGCAGAGTTTTCAAAAGCTCCGAAGGAGTAAAGACGAAAGGTGATGGTAAAGTCGAGCAATGAAGTTGTGTGCAAATAAAATTTGGTTGTAATCTTAAATCGCTTTCTTTGCTGAGAAGAAAGAAGAAAAAGATCCATCTCTCTCTCTCTCTCTTTGTTTTTTTGTTTTTGTTTTGTTTTGTTTTGTTTTTTTTTTTTTTTGGTTTTGTTTTTGTTTTTGTTTTTGTTTTTTTTTTGATGTCTCTGTAATCGAGGATGTCCTCCCCTGACTTCAATAAAATCGGTTTCTTTTTGCTTATCACCGCATGGTGACATATCACTTTGAGTTTGAAAACAATTTTAATTGAACTTAAGAATGATTGAGTTTTGAACTCTGAATTGGACATTGATTCTATACTGACTGGAATCAAAAACAAAAATGACTCAACGCAAGAAAAACGAAGTAAAATAATCCAAACACACTTATATACACTGATTGGTATGAATACACTGACTGGTATAAATACACTGACTGGTATGAAAGGAACACACTTATATATACTGACTGGTATGAATACCCTAACTGGTATAAATACACTGACTGGTATGAATACACACTCATATATACTGACGAGTTGACTCGAGTGGTGGAGAAGACAGAATCACTGACTCGACTATGCCCCTAATTCATTACCTTGACATTTTTTTTTCTTGAATTTTTTATTATTTTTTTTTGTAAAAAGTGTTTTGATCAACATGAGGGTTGGATTAGCATACTTATTCCATTTTCTGTTTTGAAATCATGTAAGCTAAATTGTGAGCACTGAAAATTTTTCCTTTTCAAATCCAAAGAATGGTCCAAGTTTTGCAAAAATAGAACAATTTTCGAGAAAAATTAGTCAGCTTCATTTAATCAAAATCGATTTTTGCAAATGGTCACTACTTAACTAACATGGAATCAACCATTGGGGTGCATAGTCCCAAACCATAACCGAACCGAGCCGATCCGAATCGAATGAAACCGAGCAAAATCGGACCGAACCAAACCGCCGAACCGAACCGAACCGACTGAACTGAGCAGAATGAAGATACACCAATCAAACACGAATAGGACAACCAAGTCGACTAAAGACACACCAATCAAACATGGACGAGATGAATGAGTTGAAAATTTATTAGGGCCGAACTTCAAGATGAAGCTACCTACGTATCCCAAAGATAGGAATCAGGCCATCGTAGTTCGGGCCAAGGTTCACTCGGGTATTGACACTCTCCTTTTGTGCTCTAACTTTTGCCAAAGCCGCCCTTTCGGGTTTTCAACCTTGCGAGCTTTTCATTTTTCATTTTTTTTTTCATTTTCATCATTTTTTTTCATTTTCATTTTTTATCATTTTTTTTTTTTTTTGTTTTTCTGCTCTAACTTTTGCCTGGGTCACCCTTTTGGGTTTTTCGCCCAGCGAGCCTTTCAAGGGTTTCAGTTTAGCTTGTCCATGTTGATTGGGTGTGAGAACTGTAGGCCATCAAAATCTATAATAATAACTACTACACTTGACCAGGAGATATGATGATGTAGGAACTAGGCTACTTGGATCTGAATTTGCCCCTAGTGTAGTGGATAGGAACTCGACTGTCCTTCAATAATAAAATTCATTCTCTCAAATTCAGGCTTGGCCTTTCTGGGCGGTCTTCATTGGGAAACAATTCAGTTTTAACTCTTTGATCACATCCAACTTTTTGCCCCTAGTTCAAGGGCTGCTTCAAATCTAAATCACATCTGACCTTCTTGCCCCTAGTTCAAGGGTTGCTTCCAATCTGAATCACTGGCCCTATATAGTTTTGGCTAAGGTTCACTCGAGTATTGACACTCTCCTTTTACGCTCTAAATTTTGCCAAAGTCGCCCTTTCGGGTTTTCAACCTTGCGAGCTTTTCATTTTTCTTTTTATTTTTCTTTCTTTTTTGTGCTCTAACTTTTGCCTGGGTCGCCCTTCCGGGTTTTCGGCCCAGCGAGCCTCTCAAGGGTGGTACCTTTTTGCCCCTAGTTCAAGGGCTGCCTCCATTTCAACTATACAAGCCTCACACTTTTGCCCCTAGTTCAAGGGCTGTTTTAAATCAAAAATCACATTCTCCTTTATTGCCCCTAGTTAAAGGGCTGCCTTCATTTGAATCATATCATGGCCCCTAGTTCAAGGGCTATTTCCAATCTGGCTCACATCATTGCCCCCAGTGCAAAGGGCTGTTTCCATTTGAATCATATTCGACCTTTATTGCCCCTAGTTGAAGGGCTGTCTTCATTTGAATCACATCATTGTCCCTAGTTCAAGGGCTATTTCCAAGCCTTTACACTTTGATTGATCATGGGAGACTTCAAATCACGGTTTGAAAGCTAAGGAGCTGAGGAGGTCGGACCACTAGTCAAGAGGGATCCTATGCTGTATAATCAATTCCAGGCCTGTCTTCGTAGGACCACGCAAAAACAGTTTTTGACATCTTTTCACAAAGTGACTAATCACTCGTACTCTTACGAAGATAAGATAGAACCAATTTGGACTAAGCTAGGATCATTCCCAGTACCCACATTAACAAAAATGATTTTATTCATCAAAGGCTTAGCACACCTCTCTTCCTCTCAGTTGATCAAAATTTGCAAATCCCGAGGAAAGTCTTCCTCTTCGTTTTTTTATCAGAGTTTTGGAAAAAGTTTTGAAAAACTTTGGTCAATGCGAGGAATTAAGGCACAGAGAAGTAGGCAGACTCTATGGCATTTTTTTTTATATTTTATTTTTTTGAATTTTTTTTTTTTTTTTTTTTTGAAAAGAGACTATGACTCAGCAATGACAACAGACTCGAAATAAAATGACAAAGAAGACCTAGACAGGACAGAAATATCTAGGTTAGCACTATCGAAATCAACAGAATCTGACTCGTTAGGCTGACTCGAACCTGACTCTAACTCTACAAACTTGATGAAGTCAAACTTAGACTCAATACTCAATTCAGAATTCAAAATAAAACCATTCTCAAATTGCCAGTCAAAGTGTGTGCCAGCCACAACATTCAAAATAAAGCCCGCTCAATCAACAGGTGGTCATTCCCCAATCACAGAGATGGTCGGATACCCTACAAGTTCTATTTATTTACAATGGTCAACTTTGTGGGATATCGGAGTTTTTTATTTTATTTTATTTTATTTTTTTAAAAAATTTTTACAAAATTTTTTTTTTTGATTTTATGTTTTTGTTTTTTAAAAAAAATTTTTACAAATTTTTTTTTTTTTTTGATTTTATGTTTTTGTTTTTTTTTTTATTTTTTTTTATTTTTTATTTTTTGTTTCTGAAGAATGATGCTAAACTGAACAACCTGAACCACTCATTCAAATTTGAAAATCCCTGTATAGATCCAATACATTGCACATAACACATAGCAGGAAAGAGAACAAACACCCCTATGGAGGGTAGGGTTATCCTGTCCTAGCTTGAAATGATCTAGGGTTTCACTATTCAAACAAGCGGTATCATACATCCTAGAAATGGGAAAGCATCCTGTCCTAATTTGAAAGGTACTATAGCTCACTATATGTACAAGGTTAGCTTTACCCTAGGGGTTGAAGTCAAGGTGACGTTACCAAAAAGTCCTTTGGGTCATAACCAATAAAGATCCCAGGAAATCAGAAGAGTCAAATAGCCTCTCTTCAGAGTCTGAGAACCTTAGATAGCGAGCTAGATAGCAAAGCTACCCTTTTGACAAATCTTAAAGGTTACAACACAAGGCCTCCAAAGTAACGTAGAGATAGGTGTAGTGTCACAAAAGTATGCTGTGCTCCCAAAGATTTGGGTAACACAGGAACTTTAAGGGCACCAATGCATGCAATGCAATAAACATATAATTGAAAATAAAAGTCATATCATGGAGTTCGAGTCAAGGTTTCATAAATCCCCAGCAGAGTCGCCAGAAACTGTAACATGCCCGGGGGGTACCCGCGCGCGTTAAACAGTTCGGACTCCCGAAATTTCTTCGATCTCAAGTTTCACGAGTGCAATGTGAAACGTAGATGAGAGTCCAGATTTGAAAACTTTTATTAAAAATCCATTTTATTGCAATTTTATTAAAATTGGACTGCGACATGAGATCTCAGAGTCGCCCCCTAATATTTTGGGAAATTAGGAAACCCATGACTCGTTGCAAGGCCATCGCTCGTCAGTAACCAAGGATGCTTGGCTCGGAACCTTAGGTATGAGAGGGGAAGGTCAATAATGAGCACCCCCGCTCACCCGATCAAAAGATCGGCCTCTACTAAACCATGATATGACTTTTATTTTCTTTATATGTTCATGTTCTGGTTATTTAATAAATCCTAAAATTTACTATGTGAAGCATACAAGTATAGACTATGTCACCCATTTTGGAACAACTTGATTTCATGTAGTTTTGAAAGAGTTTTGAAAATGTATAACCCAAATAAATTGAGTTTACAAACATGAAAATCAATATCATTCCAAATTAAGCGACACAACCTCCATCCACTGGCATTCATACAGTTATATCACATAAGCAAATAGCCACATGGTAGGATGCTTAAACATAGTGAGAAAAACACACACAAACGGGATGCTAAAGCATAAAAACTTACAGGTTTGACGACCCGCGAACAAGCTACAAAACAAAGTTAGTAAAACATGCATGATCTTATATACAAAATCCTAATGCAATTCACTCATGAGATGCAACTAAAGATTCGGCTTCTAAGATATGACATGTGAATCATCTCAAGAACACGAGGTAGCACACATAATCACATAAGAATTGATTAAATCCACAAATGCAAACTTTGCCGAATCAAGATGCATGAAACATGGATGCAAAGCATGAATATGATGAAAAATAAATATGATGTTTATGTACAAGTAAGGAAAGCGAGTAAAAGAATGGGATAGAAAGAAGTGGGGCGGGGAATTATTACAATGCTTTGAATAAATTATTACAAACCAGATAAGAGAGAGAGAGAAGAGAATATTACAACAAAATAAAAACCTCACAAACTCTCAAAATAAAATAAATAAATAAAATAAAATAAAGAAACTTCATGTGCTAGGAAAATATTCTGCTTGGCGTAGGAAGATCGCTCCGCTCTGTCCGGGACACTTATTTTCTTGAGGGCACTATTCATCCCGAGATACTATTCACTTCTTAGGAAGTTACTATTCATCATTACTATTCACCATTTTTGATCGTTATTCATCTTACCGGCATTTTTCATCCATGATTACTATTCATCACCGGAGGTACTATTTATCGACGGGCTACTATTCATTGTCGGGTTACTATTCACCGGGTTACTATTCACCGCCGGTCACTATTCATCCGTGGGGTCACATCTTTTAACAAATTAGGTGGTTCAACCAACCATTTAAAGCGGTAAAATTACAACAATTTATAAATAGTAAATTACAACATTTTATGTAAGTTACAACGAGTTATATACAACAAGAAATTACAAAGATAAAGTGATAGAATTAGGTGGTTTGACCGACCATTTAAAGTAGTAAAATTACAACGGTTTATATACAACAATGAAATTACAAAGAGATAAAGTAATAAAATTAGGTGGTTCAACCGACCATTTAAAGTGATAAAAAAATTATGAAAAGCAATAAATGAAGTACTTTAAACAAATTATATCATATTTTGAAATTAAATGAAAGTTTATAAAACTCACCTTTCAGGAAATGATGAATTTTCGATTCACAAACTTCCTTTTGATTACCCTCAAGTTTGTGGAATGTGTTATCAATTCTCGTCTAAAATTTGGAATTACAACTTTAGTGGTTCCTTCTTTCTCTCAAAACTCTCGCACTTCTTCTTTTTTTTTTAGACTTTTTTTTTTCACTCCCTGCCCAGAAATCTCTCCCCTGCCCAGGAATCTCTTCTCCCAAAAAATCCTCTCCATTCTGCGCTAATCTCTCCCTTTTTATAGAAAACAATTGAAAGAAAAAGACAAGAGAAGAAACGGTGGGAGGTGCTGATTTCAAAAGATGCACAGTGATTTTACTGTGCATTGCACAGTAAAATTACTATGCACTTTATAATATAATAATATATAAAAGGGATTATTAGCATAATATATGTACAAATACCCAAAAATACATATAAAAACACACAAATATGTAAAATTAAAATACATGGGCTAATAAAATATATTTTAGTAAGCCAAATATGCAACATAATTTGACCAAAGCGGGTCTAAAGGCACTGAAAACAAAAAGACACACGATGGGAGTGTAGTGAATTTTATTATTTTATTTTTTATATTTTTCTAAGGAAGATTAATACCCTTATTTAATATAATATTATATATACAAACGTATAGTGCGTGGATGAAACCATGGTACCGTATAAATTTAATAAAATTTTATATAATAATATAACATAATATATATATATAATACATAATAAAGGGAAAAAAAATGGAGAATGAGTCTAAAATAATTTGGCAAAACAGTGTAAGATCGATTAAAGTTTACATTCCATCTTTTTACTGAGAATTTTGTGAGATAGCATATTCCTGTTTTCATCATCGAGTAATCAAAAGAAAGCGCCCAAGTCTTAGGGCCGGTCAAAATGGGGTGTCTACAGGTCTCTACTTCATGGTCACCCTTCTGCGCTTCTAACACTCGGTTCACAAGTGTAGGTTGGGCAACTACCGTAAACAAAGCCACAGATTCAGTGGACTCGCCAAGATACAAGTCAAACTCCCCAAGAGCACCCAACATCTCTCACTCCTGGATGACAATACAAGCTACACTGCTAACAGATTTTCTACTCAAGGCATCGGCTACAACATTTGCCTTTCCCGAGTGATAATGCAACTCAAAATCATAATTCTCTATGAACTCCATTCACATCCTCTGTCTTAAATTCAAGTTTTTCTATGTAAACAGATATTTCAAACTTTTACGATCAGAAAACACCTCAAACCTCTCACCATATAGATAGTGCCTCCAAATTTTCAAGGCAAAGATCACCGCTGCTAACTCTAGGTCGTGAGTAGGGTAGTTCCTCTCGTGTGTTTTCAACTGCAGCGAGCCATAGACCACTACCTTTCCCTTTTGCATCAAAACACAACCCAAACCTTCCCGTGAGGCATCACAATAAACTGAATAACCCAAACCCCTCTCCGAAATAATCAAGACTAGAGCAGTGGTAAGTCTAACCTTAAGCTCTTGAAATGATTTCTCACAGGTCTCATTCCATACAAACTTAACTGCCTTCATCGTCAGTCTAGTTAAAAGTGAAGCTAATCTAAAGAAATCCTTCACAAATCTCCAATAATATCCGGCCAATCCTAGGAAACTATGGATCTCAAAAGCATTCTTAGGTTGTGCCTAATCTTGCACTGCCTCTATCTTAGATGAATCTACAGTCACCTTTTCCCCGGATACCACATAGCCTAAGAACTTAACCTCTTTCAGCCAAAACTCACACTTCCCAAACTTAGCATACAGCTTGTGAGCTCTAAGCAATTCAAACACCACTCACAAGTGTTCCTCGTGCTCCTCCTCAAAGGGTGAGTAAATCAAAATGTCATCCACGAAGACAACCACAAAATGGTCTAGAAACTCCCGAAAGATCCGGTTCATCAAATCCATAAATACAGTTGGCACATTGGTCAGCCCAAAAGGCATTACTAGAAACTCATAATAGCCATACCGTGTACGGAATGCCGACTTGAGGATATCCTCCTCCCTTACTCTCAACTGGTGATAACGTGATCTCAAGTCTATCTTAGAAAAACAACAAGATCCCCTCAACTGATCAAACAGATCATCTATACGAGGCATTGGGTACTTGTTCTTAACAGTTATCCAGTTCAACTTCCGGTAATCAAAACAAAGTCGCAACACTCCATCTTTCTTCTTAACAAAGAAAGCCGACGCTCCTCTAGGTGAAGTACTAAGGCGAATAAAACCCTTATCTAACAATTCTTGGAGTTGAATCTTCAACTCACTCAACTCTACGGGTGCAAACTGATATGGTGCCATAGAAATCAGTGTCGTGCTAGGCACTAATAGAGAACTAGATCTCTCAGTGAGGTGGTAAACTAGTAAGATCCTCAGGAAAGACATCGGGGTATTCACAAACCACCCTTGGAAACTCAACCAGAACTTCATCACATTCACTACCCAGAAAGCTAGTAAGAAGACAACTAAGTTCACTCCGTCCATGCTGATTATATACTGGTGATAAGACTCTATCCACTCGGTCTCCCAAGAAATAAAAGTAATCACTACTCAAGGTACATACAGTAACCCTCTAACAGTAGCAATCTATAACAGCCCGATATGACGATAACCAGTCCATACCCAAATGCAAAACTAGACATATCAAGTAATACAAATGCAAAAGGTAATTGGCAACCTCGATGTCACAAGCCCGACATCCCTGTTTCAAGATAATCTCACCACCAATAGGTAACTCTACACAAATATAAGATGCTAGCTGTGCTAATTCCAGCCCCAACACTGATGCAAATGCAGACGAAATAAAAGAATAGAATGCACCCATATCAATTAATACATTAGCAACTAAATTGCAAAACAAGAAGGTACCTCTCACTACTGAAGGAGCAGGTACAAGATCCGACGCTCTCACAGCATACACACGCCCCGTAGGTCTCTGCTCAACCTGCTCACCCCTCGGAGCATATACCTGATGCACTGATTGAACCGAAGAGGCTCCCTGATTGGCCCTCGAGGCTTGTGCTGACTGTATAGGCTGATGACTCTGTGTTTGCCTCAAACCAGACATACTAGATATGCCACTCAACTGTGGGCAAAACCTCTTCACGTGCCCCGCCTGCCCATTCTGATAAGAAGTAAGCAACTGACCTCTCCCCTGACTCTAGCCCTGAGAACGAGCCAAAGACGATGCTGCTCACTGCCCTCCTCCTCTTTGCGAGCAAGCTAGAGACTTATGGCCCTACTGACCACATTTCAAACAAGTGATGTCTCCTTGATCACCCCTTCCAGAACCCGAACTCGGCACTGAAAAATTGGACCTCGACTGAGCTCCTTGGAACGACTGAGGGTTAGAACCCCTATGCCTCTTACTGTTCCCTTGACTGTCTTGACTCCTCCTAGCGTCCCTTATCCTCTCCTCTTTTGCCTGCATAATAGTCTCAAGATAGGGTGTCGCCTCCACAAGGTACCCACAATCTCTAATCATGGATCCGGCTACTCTAAACATGAGCCCGGTCCTCAACTACTTCTCGAACTCCAGACAATGGCGCTCCTCAATTGCTACGAGTTCCGATGCAAACCTCAACAAACTGGTGAATGGGGCCTCAAACTCGGCTACTGGTGTGTTCAACTGCACTAACATAGAGAACTGGTCTCTCAACTTCTCCCTAACAGTGGGAGGTAAAAATTTGTCCTGGAAGGCGTCGACAAAAGCCTCCCAAGTCCCTCTGATGCGTCCTTGGGCATACTTCCACCATTGACCAGCATCTCTTTTTAGCTGGAAGGATGCCAAGGTCACATTCAAACCCCCGTCTTCAATGTCGAACATCTCAAATGTCTTTACCATCTGCTCTAGCCACTCATCTGCCTTCAGTGGCTCCTTGAGATCACCCAAAAACTCGTCTGGACTAGACCGGAAAAACTCTCTCTTCAAGAAAAACGGCCCTGCCTCAGCTACTTGGGCCTGGACTTGATTCTCAGTCTTAAGAATGTCCATGGATTCCCTCAAAGCTCCAGCCATTTTGGGAGCCAAGGCGCCCATAGCCTGTTGACCAACCAGTTTGGCTACATTGACCTGACCAATCCCTTCTTCCTGTGTTGGAATATCATTCGGTAAAGGCATCTCATGCCTTCTAGGCCTACCATGCCTACCACCACCATGTACACGTCCTGACATCCTAATAAAGGTAACAAAAAAGATTAGGACATTTACAAATGTACCAAAGCTAACTCACTCATGTCCTAATACAATGGACAACAGTAAATCACTCCATATAAGCACGTAATCACATAAACACATATGAATTTCCTTCCTAGATAATGACTGTCCCGCAGCGTGACTAGAGTTCCAATTAGAAACAACAGCAATCAAGTGCTCTTCTAATAGGACTTTTAGAAACCCATAGACCCAATCAATATCTTAGGAACTAAATCTCATACCCATATAATCATATAAACATGTTATCACATAAGTATATAGTACATACTAATGTCTCAACCAAGTGAGACAAACCCATTGTGGTACTAACCACTTCCCACATACCCAAAATATTCAAACCCAGTATGCTTTGATACCAAAGTTGTAACACCCCCAAAATAATACCATAAATCCAACTCATAAGCAGAAGGATAATAGATATAAGATACTTTCATTCATCAGAGTTCGTTTACAAAAGTTAACACATGCATTATACATTCACAAATGTTCATCCTGAATCTACAGCATGTGTTGCAGTGATAAAGGAATTGAAACTAAACAAACAGTCATATGCCCTGCAGACTTACATCTTTCCAAGCCATTACTTGGTTACACAAAAGTGAGTCTAGCTAAATACAATTTAAGTCCTTGGCTATACAAAGAATATAACAAAAATAAAGAAACTCTTGCTCCTAAACTCCCTCCAAGTTAGTGCCCTGGTGGAGGTAGGTCGCCAGCACCTGAAAATGGTTTTCTCCAAATAGGGTAAGCCAAAGCCCAGTAGAAATAATCTAACACAGTGTATGAGATTTAATAAAGATATAAGTACAATGTGTATATATAATGTCGGTGACAAAATCTTCACATTTTATATAACCGAAAGACGCCAAGGTTCATATCTCAATTCATTTTATTTCAATTCATTTCAAGTTCATTCAGTATTCTCAATTCATGAGTCAACTTCATTATTTTCAATAACCCAACTGAGACTATAACTCAATGGTTTTCCAATTCAATACACTATCACACAAACACTTCAAATCTGTTATTTTACGAAAAAAAATTTAGCGGGATTGACACCCATGTATACACAAGATTTCGGAACTTTCACCTTGGACACTCCGGCCAACTTAATTTTCAATGGAGTCCATCCCCTATCTCCTCTCAAACAATGGAGTACATCCCCTTTCTCCTCACAAACAATCATATATGTACAATGTATATAAGTCATAGTTGTATTCAATGACAACTAATAATAGATTAGTTTCAATTTACCTAATCCTCATACAATTTCTACAACAATCATAGTTATTCTCCACCGATAGCTTAATACAGATATTTGTAAATAGATATAAAATTTTCTCAACAATACATTATTCAAATTTCCATGGATGAGAGACAACACGTGTCCAACTCCACCATTTACATCAATAGACATCCAATTTCACATTATCATTATCAATTTCAATTATTTATGCAAAATAACAATTTAATCCAATTAAGGCAAAACTCCCCATTTTTTTCCAAATATCAACCCCAAGTACCAAAATCAGCAATTTTGACACAATATTATCTCATATTCAAACTCCATATCCACTTATTTCACATTCACCAAAAACCCCTCTTTTTATTTCACCCCCAAACCCTAGGTTTGTTCAAACTACTCCCAAATCCCACCGTTGTTACACAATAACAAATAACTAAGCTAAAAATCATATGAAAGTGTAGAAATCCCTACCTCAAAGAGAGAAGACGAGCCAAACAAGAGTGAAACTTCAAAGATTCTGAAATCCAACTCTATTCAAATCAAAATAAAGATCTTAAGATGGTTTACCTTTTTATCAAAGGGATTAGGGTGAAGGAATTACTAAAACTAGGTAAAAATGTAGAGAGAGAGAGAGAGAGTGTGTGTGTGTGTGTTTTAGAGAGAGAGGGTCTCAACTTTAGATTTTTGGGAGAAAAGATTTAAAAAAGTGATACAAAAAGTCATTTTCGCGATCTGATATAAGCACAGTCTGCTCAAGCGGAAGAGTTGACACTCAAACGTCAAACAAAATAAGTTGTTCTGCTCGAGCACCAAGACACAATCGACAAGACACTCACTGCTCGAGTGCAAGAAGTGACGCTCAAGCATAAAAAACACACATTTAGTAATTTTGCAGACAACAGACCAACGCTCGAGTACAAGAAAGGCCTCTTGAGCGCCCACCCGTTCGAGAGTAGAAAACGTCGCTCAAGCGTAGAAATCACATTCCCAGTAATTTTGCAGACCTACAAAAGTACTGAGTATTTGCAAAGCTCGCTCAAGCGTAGAAAGTGCCGCTCCAGTGGACCCTAGCAACACAAAGTTTGAAAAACAAGTGACCAACTTGCCCAAACACAACTACGACAACCCTAAAGTCAATTTCAAAAAGGTACAAGGGAAGAAAAAGGTAAACAATAATATGAAAGCATTAAACCCGAGTCTGGGATACCACAAGAGTCGGGTCAAAACTAGGATTGCTATAGTTAAAGAAAATATGTAGTTCTTAAAGTTTTAAAGTAAAAATTTTATGTTAGAATTTCTTCAAATGTAATTCTCTTAATATTTATAAATATGTTTTATTGATTAATAAAAAGCACCGTAAATATTCCGATTATTGTTTTTAATGATATTGAGTTATCAAAATATGATGCATTATATGCTTAAATCAAGAACTGTTAAAAGAAAGGAAAAAAAATCGACTCGAATTAGATTTTTTTAGGCTTATTTTTAATATTTAATCCAGTATGGGAATCCCCAAACTAACTCATACCTATCACAAACTGATAAAGACAATTTTTAATGATGAAAACAATTTTTAATGATTAGGTGAATGTAAATATTGAGTCGACTAGCTTCTAGGTTACTTCTAATGTTTAGTCCAACACCACAAGTCTAATCTTAATTCATTTTCGCGCAAGAGTTATGATATATGACAATTTATAATTTTGAATAGACAAATTTTTAGGTTTTACAAAATAAGAAAAAATTAATATATTAACAAATGTAATTTACTACTATCATATAGTTAATTATAACTACGAAACATATAAACTGAAATGTATTTATATTTTATCGTATATATAATTTTTGTAATTTATATTTAAATTTTTATCAATTAAATTATGACATGCAGTTCATACACTTAAAAAATAATAAATATGTAACATATGCTCACTCCACACACTTTTATTCCAAATATACCCTAACTAGTAAAAAGTGTACACACTATTCAAAACATACCCAAATCTATGTACACTAGCCTAAACTTAAATCTCCATTGAAGAAAGTTGAACAACTATTTTCAATAGATAAGACTCAAACAATAGAAAACCTAATAATAAAAAGAAAAAATAAATAAAATAAATTAGGTTGACAATACTCAAAACTATAATAACAGATGAGTTCTGAAATTTAGAATAAAAATTATAGAAAGAGTTCAGAAGTAGAGTATCAGAAATAAAAAATTGTTTGGAACTTGATAGTCAAAAAAAATATTTTCCTCAAAAAAAAAAAAAAACATTTTTCGTAACTTGGTTGCTGAAAAAAAAATTCTTCAAAACTTGATTTCTGAAAAAGAAAATTTAGTTTGGAATTTTTTAGTTTTACCGAATGGTACTAGAAAAAAAGGGCATGATTTTAATATTCAAACTCACGTTTTCGTTGATATTTTTGTCATAAATGATGACAAGCTTCTCAAAATCGAAATTTTCATCATACAAATCTTCCATAAACTAAATAATGATGGTGAGATTTGAATGAGTAAGAACCCATTCTAAAGTAACGTGAGGGTTTGATAATAGATTGGAAAAGATGAGCACTTTCGGAAGGTGACAATGTAAATTAAATAAGGTGAAAATAGATTGAAAAGATGAGAACCTTTGGAAAATGACAATAGGTCGAATGAGGAAAAAATATATTTTTAAAGGTAATAATAGAAGTAGGGTTTAGAGTTTTTCTCATAATGGATGTGTATTAAGATTTTTTTCTATAGAAGATGTGTATTGAGAAAACAAGAATTTCAAGTTGAATGTGTACACTAATGTTTATATTAGTAATTTTGTTTAAGGGAAAAATTGTTTAAAAAAAAATATTTTTCATTAAGTGTGTGGATAGAATGGAAATGGCAGGGCCGGCTCAACGAGGCTGCAAATGATGCACCTGCTTTAGGCCTTAAGTATAACAAAAGGCCTCAATTTGGGGTTGACATCTTATAGGTAAAATAAAATAAATAAATAAATAAACAAAGATTGTAGCTTTTCCAAACTAAAATAAGATTATCAAATTTTCTATCAACTTCATACATGGGCTCTATACTCACGTGAGACCACATTCATATGTGTAATTGGTAAACAAAAAAAAAAATTAGTGATTTAGTATCCCTATCATTTGTGTAGCATGAAAAGTCTATTTCCCACTCTCTCATACTCATAAATTAAGAATATAAAATTTAGTTAAAATCAAATATTCTTGTTAATAATTTTTCATTCAGTAGATATTAATAAAACTAAATTTAATGATACAACGCATGAACACGACATGATAATATGAAATAATAAATAGATTGGATTATAGCATCTCCAATCATTTAGCAAATGCTGTATAAAATTTAAATTTGATAAAAAAAATTTGGTCAAAAAGCGGTCCAATTCTTTTATCAAACTTGTATTCTTTCTAGTAAAAGTCTATTTCATATGTTATTGACCCTAAGACAAAAAAGAAACAAAACAAAATAAACAACCAGACTTTAATTTTTTTTTGCTTTAGGCCACACATGTTGTTGAGCTGACCAAGAGAAATGATGTGTAAAATAAGAAACTCTCTACAATTTCACTTGTTTTATTTTATTTTTTTGGTATTTGTATATGCATTTTGATGTATACTAACTCCCATTTGTTTGGGTTTATAGAGAGGGGATTGAGATTGATGGTGAGGTGGAATCCACTATATGTTATAATTGTTTTGAGAGATGGGGAGGAGACTTCCTAATCCCTTGGTATTAGGATAGGCCTTGGAAGGGGGATTGGGATGGAGGAGATGGATGTGGAAGTGGAGGTGGAGGTGGTATTAGAATTTTAGTCCGCCGGACTATTTTTTTTATTTATTTATTTTTTTTTTATTTTTTACATGTTGGCATTTTTTATTTTTTGAACATTAATGTTTAATTTTTGTATTTTTGTTAAGTAAAAATCATTGTTTTATTTTTTTATTTTTTTCTAGAAATTTTTTATTTTTTTATTTTTTACATATTAGGCATTTTTTTTTTGAACATCAATGTTTAATGCTTTTGTATTTTTTTATTTTTTTATATAAAAATAATTTAACAATTCTTACACCAACAACTATCATCAAAATAAATACAATTTTACTTAATTCACTCATTATAAATCCCCTCTATTCTATCTCTGAAAACAAATAAGGCCTAAAGTTATTAGATAACTTACATATGTTGAGTTGATTATACTAAGTTTCTCTTCAAACGTTAAGTTTAAGGGCTATTGGAAAACGCAGCTTTAGACACGGGATTTTTTGCGACGGTTTAAAAATCGTCTCAAAAAATAGGCATTTGCCATGGTAAAAAAAAGTCACAAAATTTTTTTTTTGTAGTGATAAGTGACTGTCACCAAAAAAGGCACTGAATAAATACTATTATTAGAGATGAATGATCCGAAATCATTGCAAAAGGTTTTATTTTTATGCGTTTTTGTTAATTTGTGAAGCCCTTTCAAACAAAAGCTTAGCCCTTAATTTTTCACTTTTGTGCCCCCCCCCCCCCCCCTTCTCCCTCTCTCTCTCTCTCTCGTGTCCGTCCCTATTATTTCAATCTTTTCTCTCGTGCCCACGCTAATTTCACTTTGTCTCTCTCATGCCCAACCCTCACTCTCTTTGATTATTAAAATATGCAAAAACTAAAGAGGATGTGAAGAAATATTTAAATCTTTTTATAAATTTTTAATTTTTTTAATGACTTTTTAATTTGTTTATTATTTTAACCTATGCCAAATGACTCCAAAACGAGACAAACTATTTAGGGAAAATTACCATTCATTATTCAGTGGTCATTTTTAAAAATTATTACAAATTAATAAAAAAATTATGATTTTAATTTATAATATTTATTATATTTTTGTAATTACTTTTTCTGACAACCACTGCTATGTTATTTACCAACTATTTAGAGGAGCTATGTGTCTCACAACAAGAAACTATGTCAAAGAAATGGAAAGAGTGTTGTGATCACACTTCCAACACCAAGAACCCAAAAACAAAACAAGAAGTAATAAACTAAGCCTTTTCCCACAACTCATGCTAACCATCCTTGGCACCAAATTGTCTCCAACAAGAAGTTTCCTCTCCCATTTATAGTCTTCAAGCTTCATCATCATCATCAAGTTTGTTTTCACCATTATTTCAAAACTTTATTTTCTTAATTAAGCCAAGCCATGTCTAAAACTAATGGTACTAATGGTTCTTCCCAGCTGGAGTGTCCTTCTCCGGCAAGGTGTAAGCGTGTTCCGACCCCGGGGAAGGCAACTATTCTTGCAATGGGGAAAGCATTCCCTAGCCAACTCATTCCTCAGGATTGCTTAGTAGAAGGATACATTCGTGACACAAAATGTGAAGACTTGTCCATTAAGGAGAAGTTGGAACGCCTGTGTAAGTCAAAATTAATCCTCCTTCTATCAATGCTCCTTCTACAAAGCTGTATTTGCATCATGAATTTAAATAGAAATTTGGAAATATTTTTCCTCAATTCTTTTAAATCCATACTCAAATCCATGATTCAAATACAGACTGAGAGTTTTAGAGATAAAATTAGGTTTTAGGGATGAAATATTTTGGTTACTAAAATTGTCATTGTTTTATTTTTAATTACGAAATTGGACATTTAGTAATGAATTACTATTCTTTTGGGACTATAATTTTTATCTTAGAAAATAAATATTTTTGCCATTAAATTATTTTGTTCCCTAAAGATAGTAACATTTTCAAAATTTTGCCGTTAAAAGTTATTTTTTATTTTTCAAAACGATCTATTAGTGACGACCCTCGGGATGACCTAAATTGATCCCAAAATGTTTTTTTGCATCAAAATTTTTATTTATGAACCTAAAGCATATGTTATAGTGTGATGTGTATTACAAGTCATTTTTGGATGAACCTAATTGTAGGCTCTTCATATCTTTCTCTATTTTTTTGCTAGGTAAAACAACTACAGTGAAGACAAGATACACAGTGATGTCCAAGGAGATCTTAAACAAGTACCCAGAACTGGCAACAGAAGGCTCACCAACCATCCAACAAAGGCTTGAAATAGCCAACCCTGCTGTCCTAGAAATGGCCATGGAAGCAAGCCTTGCTTGCATCAAGGAGTGGGGAAGACCAGCACAAGATATCACCCACATTGTTTATGTTTCTTCGAGTGAAATCCGATTACCAGGTAGGCCTGTCAACGAATTGGATTCTGATCAGATCCGGTAGAATCTTTGGTAAAATACAATCTAATCCGATTAAACATTGTAACATACCATTCTTAAATTTTTTATTTTTTATCTAGAGAAAAGAAAATTTTATTGATGAAGAAGGCAAAATACAAGCAAAACTTACATCAATAAAGAGAATTGCACCAAGTATCATAATTAAACTGAACAATCCCAACATACCTTTCTTAAATGCGAAACACAACTATAATAAAACAAAGGCTAACGATACACAAAAAAAAAAAAATTATTCAGAATTCACATATAATCTGATATGGCTTTTATGATTGTTTCATTTCAAATTGAAAATTTGCTATTTTTATAGAATTTGTTATTAGAATGATATGATAATAATATTTTGTAATTAAATGTCATTTAAATAGATATTTTATTTTAAAATGATAAGTCTCATATTGCACCCACCACATTCTATATATATAAATTTTATGTGCATATTACTATATGAAACTAAAAATCTATCATTGTGGCTTATAATTTGAAAAATGTCACTGTTTCATTATTTTGATTGAATTGTTTGTATGAAAATTTTGTTTGTTAATCAAAAAATAATTATACATAATCTCATTTCATACCTAAATACAAGTCAATAGACTTATATTAATAAATACACATGTAATTCACTTAGTTGTGTCTAGAAATGAAATAGGAGATGAAAAAAAGAGACAAAAATAAAATTGATTTTTTCAAAACAAAATGAAGCAACTCAACTCTAACCATTGGAAATTGATATACATTTCGCATTTGTACTCGCATTAAAAACACAAAAATAATAAAATAAAATCATGGCACAAGGTAATTATCCATGTGTTTCAACTCTGTGCATTGAAAAAAAATATATATTTCTAATTCAATAAAGCTTCCTCAAACACAACACTCTGTTTGGTTTTTTTGAATTTTCAATTCGAATTGTTTTCTTTTTAACGAACTTACTTTTTAAATCTACTTAATTTAAATAAACTTAAAAAGTATAAAATCTATAAATAAATAATCCTTAAAATTTTCACTAAATATCAAAAAATATAAAAAATAATATATTTTTATATTTATTAAATTATTTTTAAAAAGTTATAAATAATTTACTTTTTAAATATATCTAAATTAAGTGGATCTATAAAAAAAATTAATCATATATTTTAAAAATTCACTAAAAAGCACCCCAAAAAAAATGCAAATTGCAAATTCAAAAAACAATTTTGAAGACTCTTCAAATACCAAACATTTTGCAACTGTCATCTCACAATCTTCCTGTGCATGAACCCTTCCAGGTGGTGACCTCTACCTCGCCACCCAACTCGGCCTGAGAACCGATGTAGGCCGCGTAATGCTGTACTTCCTAGGTTGTTACGGCGGCGTCACTGGCCTTCGTGTTGCCAAAGACATCGCCGAAAATAATCCAGGAAGCAGAGTCCTCATAACAACCTCGGAAACCACAATCCTCGGTTTCCGACCCCCCAACAAGGCCCGCCCCTATGATCTAGTCGGCGCCGCCCTATTCGGCGACGGAGCCGCCGCTGCAATCGTCGGCGCCAACCCATTCCTCGGCACAGAATCCCCCTTCATGGAGCTAAACTACGCAGTTCAGCAGTTCTTGCCGGGGACCCACAACGTGATTGACGGTCGGCTTTCAGAGGAGGGCATAAACTTCAAGCTAGGGAGAGAACTTCCTCAGAAGATTGAAGACAACATTGAAGAGTTCTGCAAAAAGATCGTAGTGGAAAAAGGTGGTTTGGGTTTGAGTGATTTTAATGAGTTGTTTTGGGCGGTTCACCCGGGTGGACCGGCTATACTGAACCGGTTAGAGAGTACTTTGAAGTTGAGGAGTGAGAAGCTAGAGTGTAGTAGGAGAGCATTGATGGATTTTGGGAATGTTAGTAGTAATACTATATTTTATGTTATGGAGTATGTGAGAGAGGAGTTGAGGAAAAAAGAGGGTGGAGAAGAGTGGGGACTTGCTTTGGCTTTTGGACCAGGGATTACTTTTGAAGGGATACTCATTCGTAGCCTTTGGTGAGTGGGTGAGTTGAGAGACTTATGTTTGTTTGATTTATAAGTCTTCATTAGTTTTCATGGACTTTCTTTTGTTTTTAGGAAGTAATTTGCATTTCAAGTTTGTGATGAATTGGATTCAAGGGTTTTACGATATGGAAAAAAGCAAAATGTGAAATGAAATTTATAAAGAATTTTTATATAAAATAATGTGCTGAATACTAGTGTTTTATTTTTCTTCATTCGGTCATACGTAGTGAAAGTAGTGTATTATACATTTTGTGATTTAAAAATATATATTATAATTTTATTTTTGAATAATAAATTATTATAAATTTATTATAAAATTACATAACATTTATCATAAAAATATGTAATATGTAAAAAAAAAATTTAACAAAGAACATATAGTATACACCCAAAGGGATTTGTATGAAAAACTCCATTCTTAGGTCTCGTTTGGGAACTAGCCTATTTAGTCAAAAAGTCAAAACATTACTAAAAAAGTCAAAAAGCCAACAATCCATACCAAAAAGTCAGAGATTCTCTTTTCTCTCTACTTTTTGCACATCTTTTCGTAAAAAGTTAAAAAGTCATCCCAAACATACTAATTTTTTTTAACTCATATTTTAACCAAATAGTTAAAAAATTACTAAATTAGTATATTCCCAAATGAGGCCTTAGTATCATGCATGTCATGACTTAGACCATCTCCAACCGTGAACCAAACCCAGCACCAAATTTAAATTTTGATGAAAAAGCCTCCTTTTCATGCTCCAACCGTTTTATCAGATTGATATCAAAATGAGATTTCAGCAAAAAAATCATCAAAGTGAGAACCAGACACAGATTTGGTGAAATCACTGTTACTGACCGTTGAAGGAGGGACACCGGTCAACCAACTGGTTGCCCGGCCGGTTGACCAACCGGTCAACCGGTTGATTACCTTATGCGACGAGTTTGAACTGTGACCGGTTTGAACTGGTTGAACTGAGGGGTTTGAACTGGGTCATGGACTGGGCGTGGGTGTTGAACCGGTCAACCAGCCGGTTGACCGGCTAATTGACCATCCGATCGCCCGGGTGGCCCGGTCTGAACATGGGACTGGGAGGTGTCAACAGGTTTGGTTTAGGTTTCAACAGGTTTGGTTTGAACAGGTCGAATTTGAGATAGGTTTATTTTCAGATAGCTTATTTTGTGGACTTGGAATAATTTAGAATAATTTGAAGGTCAAATTGAAATAATTTGGAATAATTTGAAAGGTGATATAAATTTTAATTTCATTGAAAATATAATTCAAATTGTTATCTTTAATATAAATAATTGAAAACTACTCGTTTTAGTAAATTTACCGTTAGATTGTCAGAGTATTTTGACAATATACATATTTTAAAAATACACATTTTAATAATTTTACCGTTGCATGAACAGAGTATTTTGAAAATTTACCGTTGATAATGTCTTCTATAAAATATATCAGTTTTGTATATCAAGATGACAGAGTTTTTTATTTTGAGAAGAGCATTACATGTTGTGAATTTTGTTTCTGTGATTTTTCTCCTTTGAAACTTTAATTTATATTATATGATTATATTATCTAATTCTGAATTGATTGCATATCATTCTAATATTTTTTACTATTCTAGATAGTGTATGTACTGTATTTTTTTGAATTATGGAAGATTTTGAAATGTTTGAAGATTCACAAATGTTTCAGCACAACACTGATATTAATTTTATGTCGGAAAGTTTGCGAGAACATAACACACAGAGCAGTGATAATCATTTCATTTCAGAAACTTCTCGTGTTTTTCGTGGTAAAGCATTTACAATTATAGAAGATGAAACTTTATGTAGATCTTGGTTAGCAGTCTCTTAAGATCCCATTACCGGTAATAGTCAGACTATGACTGTATTTTGGGAACGAGTCCTTGTTAATTTTAATTCACAATTCAATGGTGAATCAAATCGAAACCGTATTTCTTTGTCTCACCGTTGGTCTGCCATGCAAAAGGCAATTAATAAATTCTGTGGTTTTCTTGAACAAATTCAACTGAGGCAACAAAGTGGAACAACTGAGGCAGACATGGTAACATTTATTTGTGTTATTAAATATCAAATTTCTTCTCTAAATGTATATTTGTTATTAAAATTGTTGTAATTTTTTTTGTAGATCGCTGAAGCAAAGCGGATGTATCATGCAATACAGAAAAAACACCTCACATTTGATACATGTTGGGATATTTTGCGCCGAAGTTGTAAGTGGGATGAATTTTGAACTCAATCCAAAAAGAGTACGCAACATGCTTATCCAAGTTCGAATCCACCAACTGGAGAATCTGATGCATTTCAATCCAACCAGAATAATGTCCTGCATGAACAACCATCTACTTCATCAACCCGACTAATTGGTACTAAAGCAGCGAAAGAGAAGTTGAAGAATCAAACAAGCCATGATAGTAGATTTGATGAAATGGCTGCCAACCAATCCAAAATTGTTGAAGTGTTATCAACTATCTCCGCTAGAACTATTGAACGAGATGAACAAAAGACGATCGACAGTGAGCAGAAAGCTACAGACCGTCGAAGAAGGGCCGAAGATAGGGAAGAACAACTAAAACTCCTATCTATGATGAATGAACGAGAACAACGAAATGAAGATCATAAAATAATGTCAATGGACATGACAAATTTAAATCCAATGCAAAGGGCGTACTACGAAGATCTTCAACGACAGATTTTATTTCGAACAACTAATAGATTGGCTTGACATGTTCTGTATTTACTGGTTTCATCTATTGGTGTCATCTATAGGAAAGGGAAACACTGTCTACAATTATATGAAATGTCTCACTTGCCTATTCAATTTCTGTAAAAGTAGAAATTAATTAATTTGAAAATCAGTTTTTGTTTCTTCAGATGGTTTCGTTCTATTCTCTACTGCTACTTTGGATACCATATTGATTGGTAAAAACAAAAAACACCAATTGCTAAGTAGTTATCATGAATGAAATTCGTCTTCATGGATATGTCAGATAAGGACATAGTAATGAAGTAATTACAATGAAACACCAATTTCTTATGCTACTGTTGTACTGTCACTTACAAAGAAACCAAAATATAAAAGTAGGTTTTATAATTTCAGCCTTCATTTAATCTGCTTCTTATCTTCATCTCAATGAATCTCCTTTGTCTGATTTTTCAAATAAGAATATGTTGTACATGTACATACTGTATTACAGAAAACTACTTACATATAAATACATCCTTTATTCTTTTCTTTGGTTACCATTACACCTTTCAAAAACTTTCATATTACATATTATGGTATGCGTGAAGCTCGAAAAGATGGTGATAAAGTCTTACCAAGGCAAGAGAATTTTATATCACATCATCTTACAAAATCAGTACATTCATAAAAGACAAAACCCAACAACAGGTTGTGAAAATATTACAATACATAACATTAGAAACACATAATGGCACACCAATCAACAGTCATTATCTGGTTGTCGTGGAGGAGGGAAGTAATGATGGTATATGTCATTTACGCTATGCTCAATTCTATCAATGCGATTGTTTGCCACGTCGTGACGTCTTCCAATATCCAAACGGAACTCATCAAATTGTTCAATTAATGAGTTCTGCGCAGTGGCAAATGTCTCAAACTGAGTACCTAATGAATTGACTTGATTAGCCATTTGATGTTCCCATTGAACGCGTTGCTGTTCCCATTCAACGCGTTGATTATAACGTCGTTCTTCCATAGCCAAAAAGTCAGTCCAATATTGAGGTGGTTCAGTTGATGGCGTCACATTGACAGGAAGATCCTGTGGACCATCATCTAGTTCTACTTGATCCTCTGAATCTTCTGCAGCATTATCATTTTCCATTAAATTTGCGGCTGCACCAGTACGATTCACTGTATACTGAGTAATGGGTGAACGGATTTTGATCTCCATTTCATTTGCAAAAGGAACCTTAAAATGTTTGAAAATTTTTGTCAAGAGTGCCCCAAACAGTAATGACCGGCCCATTTCTTGATTTGCCAGCACCATTTCTTTCATAATTATGTAAGACAAATCTATCTTCTGCCCAACCTCAAAACAGTATAACAAATAGGCATTAAAATATGGGACCGCATCATGATGTCCTTTCTTCGGAGTGACATTTTCTACAATCCACCGGTGCAGGATCCGAAGATAAGGTTTTAAATGCCTTGCTTGTAGACTAGTTCCAGTAAATCTGTTCTGACATATAGTAGTATATACATCAGTACCATTACCAACAAGTTGAACTAACTCAGCCTCAGTCTGAAAATGGGTATTTTCATCACCTACCTCAACTCTAATAATGCCTGCCAATTGAGGAACATCAAACTGTACACCCTTTCCTTTCACATATGACAAAAGAGTAAAATTTCCATCTTGCTCATGAGTAACTTTTAGGTGAACATAAAAAATGGATACTAGCCGTGGATATACCTTTTGGGGTAAATTAATTAAATTTAGCCATCCCATAGATTCAAGTTTACTAACTAGTAGTGCATCATATTGAGGTGGCAGATTGACCCTCCTTCCTGTTACAATAGGTCGGCTTGAAAAGTTTTGGAAAGCTAGTTCATGACTTTCACTGAGAAATTCATCCGTAGGATATGACGGATTTTGAGGCCGCTATTGTTCGCGTCGGCGAGGATTAGAACTTTCACCAGCTTCTGTTCTCACTCTTTTAGTTCTAGGCATGATGTGAATATCTGTTGAATGTTAATACAAATGTGCCAGTAATGAAGTAATTAACATAAACACTGTCTTTGAAAATGCTTACTGAAAATTGAAGAACATAGTAATGTAGTATAAAGCATGCAGACCCTCTATTCAGTACATATCAAATGAATGTAGCTCATGTTTATGTTATTCAGTACATATCTATAGCATCTCAATTTCTGTTGTTCTGTGGTTGAGGTTTAACTAAACTACATTCATTTCACAAACTTGAAAGTAAAATTTGGAGAGGTTTTAATAAATGACCTGCATTTTCAAAATAATAACATAACATCAAGTAATTGATTCACTAATGTAGAATTCAATAACATAAACTAATGTAGGTCATTTATTAACATAAACTAATGTAGAATTCAATAACATAAACTAGACTGTCAAATTCAATTCTGCAGTGCAGTGCAGTGTAGTTTATGTAGCATGATTTCACTATAAAATTCAATTCTACATTAATTTCAAAAACATGAAAGTAACCTATAATGAAATCATGCTCCTGTGTTCTGTAAACAAGTTGAACAAGTCAGTGGCATGCACACTGGAAGGGAAAAATAGAATAATGCACTGGAAGGAAAAAATAGAAAAATGAAGGAAAAAAAAAATAAAAATGTAAGGGCCGGGTGACCAACCTGTTGCCCTTGCAGGTTAACCGTTGCCCAATTGCCCGTGAATCACATTGCTCGCTTTGATCTTTGCCTTGGTGATGATGTGTTGGATTTGCTTTGATGCTGCCTTGGATTCACAGTTGATGATGATGTCTTTGTTCTGATGATGATGCTCCCTTGGTGTCTTTGATGCTGCCTTGGTGATGATGTCTTTGTTCTGCTTTGATCTGCTTTGATGCTGCCTTGGATTCACACTTGAATATGCAGAGTCTTTTGATGCTGCCTTGGTGATGATGTCGATGCACACTTGAAAATGTAGACTCTGTGATTAGAGGTGTTCAGTGAAAACATGTGAACTGTGAATGTAGTGATGCCAATGTTGAGCTGATATAAAGGATGGTAGGTGGTTGAATTGATAGGTGGTTCACATAATGAATGAATGGTAGGTAGTTCATATAATGAATGGTAGCTGGTTCCATTGAAACGTATGCCACATGTAGTAATGTAGTAATATGTTATCAGGCTAAAGGTATTTTTGTGGCAGAAAAATAGGTTGAAAGAAAAATGCATCAACATCAATAATTGACTGAATGCCACAAACAATTGATGGCACAAATAATTGATTCACTTTCAAAATATGTTAATATTGACATATATATTTTAATACATACTGAAATGCATGCCACAAATAATTGATAGCACAAATTATTGATTGAATTTAAAAACAAATTAATATTTATGTATACATTGAATATACATACTGAAATGCATGCCACAAATAATTGTTTGAATTTATTATTAAATTAATATTTACACATACATTGAATATACATACTGATTGCAGTTTACAAATAATTGATGGCACAAATAATTGATTGAATATAAAAACAAATTAATATTTACACATACATTGAATATACATACTGAAATGCATACAAAAGAAATTATGAATATTAAAGATAAATCCTTACAAAAACAATTATTGGAATGCACAAATAATGGCATGCATGATGAATCCCACGAGCCAGACCCTTCATCAATTGAATGCTTGATTTGAATCAAAAATTGAATGCTCCAATCCTCACTTCTTCAAAATGCCAAACCCGTAATCATGAAATCATTTTACAAATTCCAAACCTATTCCCAAAAGTTTGTTGCAACAAATTTGGTAAAAAGCTTATTTTTGCCTTGAGAAGAATCAAAAAATGTACAAGTTTAATTTAATACAAGTTTGATATAGATTGGAGGTGATTTTTACCAAATGTGATCTACATGATACGAGATCCACATATAATGCATCTTTTCATGTAAAACATATATGTCATATTCTAAAGGAGAGAAAAGGCATAGGCTTTTCAAAGCAATACCTCCATTCACCCCCCTCTTAGTTTGATGATTGTCATGAAATGAACAGAGAACAATTATGAATAATGAAGATTGGATCACCACAATAGCACATCTAATCACATAACTTCTGTGTTACTTGGTTACTATAGCGCATCATAATGAAGATTACAAAAAAGACAACCTTCCATTTCAAAACTATAAACAAAATTACAAAATATATCTGTGGTGAATCTAGTTTTCACTGCGAAGTTGCCACATATGTTCTATTAAATCATTCCGGAGGGCATGATATGCATTTTTATCCCTAATACCTAAATAACGAGACAAAAATGATTCAAAGTCATTGGTAGGAGTAGAGGAAAGTTGCACTGGTGTGTTGGTTGATGAAATTTCATAATCAAAATCAAGGTGCTCCTCCCTCTCATCTTCAACAATCATATTATGTAATATAATGCAAGTCTTCATTATCTTGGCAAGCGTTTTCGGATCCCAAAACCATACAGCACCACCTATAATTGCGTATCGAGATTGAAGGACTCCGAATGCCCGCTCTACATCTTTCCTAGCAGACTCTTGCATCATTGCAAAATGTTGTCTCTTTGCTCCTTGGGGAGAGGAAATTGTTTACACCAGTGTTGCCCATTGCGGGTATATACCATCAGTAAGGTAATAACCCATATCGTAACTATGTCCATTAACAGTGTAGTGGACAGGGGGAGCCTTACCTTGGGCAAGATCAAAAAACAAATGTGACCGGTCTAATACATTCAAGTCATTGTGTGACCCAGGCATTCCAAAAAATGCATGCCAAATCTATAAGTCGTGAGAAGCTACTGCTTCAAGAATAATGGTTGGCTTTTTTGATGGCCTACGTATTGACCTTGCCATGCTTTTAGACAATTTTTCCACTCCCAATGCATGCAATCTAAACTTCCCAACATACCCGGAAACCCCCGAACGTCACCAATAGCAAGTAATCTAGAAATGTCAATTGGTGTCGGAGATCTCAGATATTCTACTCCAAAGATATCAATCACTGAATTACAAAATTTTTGCAAACTTTGAATTGCAGTGCTTTCCTCAATACGTATGTAATCATCAACTGCATCTGCTGCGACATCGTACGATAATATTCTCATCGCTGAAGTCATTTTTTGTAGAGCAGATAATTCAACTACATGAGCTGCATCTTATTTTTGAATGAAATATGAATTGTGTGCTTCGATTGCATTTAAAATTTGTAGATACAAAGGACGACACATTCGAAAACGTCTCCGAAATATTGTAACTGAATACACTGGATTTATAGCAAAGTAATCTGCAAATAATCTATCATGCCCTTGCTTTCTATCTCTGCGTATATACTTGTAGCCTACAACAGAACCCCCTATTTTCTTCGACCTGTCACTTGACTTGAGAATCTGAAGCATAGTACTGGTATTCTGCTCATAAGCTGCTAAAAGTGTGACCATATATTCATCATCAGACTCCTCATCAGAGGAAGAGGAAGAAGAAGAGGATGAAAATGAAATAAATATCATGGATTTCAAAGTATCCATTATCCTCTGTTTTCTTTAAGATATGATCCTTGTGTTTAAGCTATAGAGTTGTCTGGCATATACATTTTAGAAGACATTAATTATTACGGGTAAACCAAAACCCCATAGCTGTAATGGAGGGAAAAATAAATCGGAAAAGAATTAGGAACATAAATGGAGGGAAAAAAAAAAATTAAGCTCACCGGTCGACCGGCCGGTCAACCAACCTCGCCGCCTTCCGATTCCACATCGATTCGGTGGTTGGTTCAAAGTTCAGACTGACAAAAAAAAAAAAAATTTTCCTCTACCCGGTCGACCGGTTGGTCGACCGGCCGGTCGACCATCCGGTTGTCCTGAATGCTATTTGATGAAGGTAAACCGTTGAAGCGGGATGTATCAAATTAAGGAAATCGACAATTTTTTACTCAGATTTGGTGAAATATTAGCTGAACCGTTGGAGATGCTCTTAAACATTACTATTGCAAAAGAAGCAAAAAATGCGGCATTGTTTTGGTTTGTTTTTCAGAAGAAAAAAAAATTAAAATAGAAATTAATTTGATAAAAATAAATATTAAAAAGATATTTTTTACTTTTAATAATTATTTTTGACTTCTCAAAAGATAAAATAATGTAAAAATGATAAGTATTTTTTATTTTTTTATTTCTTTCACTAGAGTAAATTTTAATTTTTTAGAAAAAAATTGTGAAACAAGTTTATCAAAACCAAATCACCCTCCAATGACGTGGCTAAGAGTTTCATGAAGATACACTTACACTCTTCTCTCTTTCTCTCTCTCAAATTTTATTTTTTTTATCAACATCATTGGAGTAAAATTGAAGGAACTCAATTAAGAGATGTACCGAGATTATGAAAAAAAATAATTTGTAGTGATATTTTTTCTTTAAAAAAAATTAAGTTCAAAAGAAAAAAAAAGAAAAATTGAGTAAGTTATTGTCAAAACAACTGCGTTGTCTAATTCAAGAGGATGGTTTAGGCTTCGTTTGAGAAGTTAAAGGTTGGGTTTTTTTAGTTAAAATAATCAAAAAAATAAAATAGCATACCCAATTCATAATCATTATATTTTTTTTCTCACAAAAGGTTAAAAAATCAAAAATTCTTTTTAAACGAAATTTTTTAATCACAAATTAAAATAATCAAAAAAAAAATTAAAAAATCAAAAAGTGAATCCACTTTTCAAGCCAACCTTTACGCTGTGGTTAGTTGAAAGATTTTGGAAGAGATTTAGGAAGGAAAAGAAAAAAGAAAAAATTTTGTAAAATTAGATAAAATAAAAAAATATTGTATTTACATTTTACATACTTTTTTCATTTTTCTTTTTAAATTCTTCCTCCAATTTCATAACGAAACTCAGCATTAGTGGATGCATGGGTTCAGGTGCTATCAGTTTTTTGTTCGGTTGACATAAGTCACAGTGTACGTAAACGAATTGGACATCCGGTTAAAGAAAAAAACAACAAAACAAAAACGACGTCGTTCAGAAATCCTCACTCGGTCGCTTGGCGGTTAAATCTACCGGAAAATGGTCCTCTTAAAAGCCTAGACAATACTTACAATTTAAAGCGTTATCAAACTTTCTGTCTCATTTTTTTCTCGGGAAAATCTCTGGTATTTCTATTCAGGTTAGTGGTTTAATCCCTGTATTTAGCGTTTCTGTGATTTTTCCCTTCGTACTATCTGCTGAATTTGTCAATTTCATGTCTACAAATTAGGGCTTTTTTTTCTTCTCTTCTTCTTCCTTTTCAATATGATCTCGATTTTGGCGGCTGAGATTGTTGAATTGCATGTATTACGATGTATTTAGATCTTTTTGAATTAAATAATGTCGATTTTCATTCGTGTTTTATTAAACAATGTGTGTATTTGGCCAGTCCTGTGTTGGTGGGTTGGGTTTCTTTGCCTGTGTCCTTTGTAGTTGGGAAGTAAGAACATGGTTTGGTACTTTAAATGCATGAAAATGAATTTGTTCACACACTCTGGGAGAGTTTATAAAAGCACAGAATCTGATTGGTCTGAAACTGTGGGCACTACATCTAAAAAATTTGTGCTTTAAAATAAGGTTTGTAATAAGTTTTGAATTACTCAATAAAGATTAATAACATACTATTTAAAATTTACTATTCTATAATTTTGATAATGTGTAAATTTATTGAGATATATTGAATCAATAATGCTATAATAATCATATTATGTGTCATATTTTGGGAGTTGGGGTTTTGTTATGCCTTTGCGGCACATTAGGGGGTGCTATCCACTTCATTGAGGTTCACACCACACACATTTTTATGATCTCATGAATTGTTCATATCATGAAATTCGTTGAATAGATAATTCAAGAAGATTGTATATCAATAATCAAAAGATCGAATTATATTTTTCTTTAATAAAAATTAAATGCAAATGTGATTTTAAATTATAAGTCATCTATTTGTCTACTAATATTCAATCAAGTTGATTTTTTACCTAAATGATTTGTAACACTAAAATTTATAGTAGCGCAGATAAAAAATTAAAAGCCAAATTTAGAGTGAATGTTTTTATCGGCCCACTTAAAAATTTACACTGAAGATTACATTATGAGGGAGACTATTGTAAGCCAACTAATCTTGTTTTTTACTTACCTTCTATCTATGTGGGACTGGTATGTTTATGTAGGGGATCAATTCTTTGGCAGGGCCTACAAACAACACATCATATAGACACATGCCTATGGAGTTCTAAACCTTTTGCAGGGGCCATCAAGGATGTATTATTTTGGGGCTGTGATTTTGAACTATGTGGAAATTTTGTCTAAATCGCCCATTTCTTCTAAATATGGGCAGCCCAACTGTCTCTCTCCGTTTTTGGGCAGAGTCTCTGTTCCTTGACCATGTAAAATGTTCAACCTAGTTTTTGGCCAAACCTCTCTACCATTATGATGTCCAATTTTTCCAATCCCCACTCCAACTAAAAAATCCTTAAAAAATTTATCTTCGGGTATTGTTATTTATAGGCACTTTAAATACCCAATTTAATTTTGTTTTGTACACTCAGAATACAACAAACTTGTTAGGTAGCGTCGAATGGACAATTCAGATTGGGCGGATAAGGTTCTTAGATGATATTGAATGCTACATCCTTTGTATTGTGCATTTTACATCTTATGTCGCAAATTTTAGGTCAATTTTATTGTTTATGAAAACAAAATAACTGAAAAATGACCTTTTTAATGTATTAGCCTTACACTCTTTGTAGTATGGCCTTTATGTGCATATTATATTCTGCCTTGTTAAGTTATATGGTTATGAAAATGTTACTTCTGCTTTCATTGGTTTCTTTATCTTGACTTCTGATCCTTAGATTCAGGTCATTCTTACTTTATTTATCTTCTTCATCTATTTAACTTTTGTTTCTAGTACTTGTCATTTGTGTTAGAAAATCTTACATATTCTATTTTTACCTGTGTTTGATAGCAATTCACTCCAATTATGGATGCTGGAGACAAGAAGGATGAAGAATCAAGCCCATTGTTGGTAAAGTTTTCTTAAAATACTGATTAAAAAATACATGCTTATGAAAAGAAAGGTATATTGCTTATTACAATTTGATTAGGACTTAGGAGACAAGTACATGTTAATAGGTGTTGCATGTGCAAACATGATGAGGAAGCAGCCATTTACTTATCCATTGAGAGGTGGCGCATGAGCTGTGGTCTTTGAATCTTTCCATGTTTGGAGTTGCTTGGGTTTTCCCCGAGGGTGGAGGAGCACTTATGCCAATGGAGAAGGGCTTCTGTGGGGAGGAGGATGGAAATTATATGATTGGTTTGGGATGAGAAGAATAGAAGAACTTTCATTTAAGAAAAAAGTGCCTCTTTTGAAAATCAAGTGTTTTATTTATTTATTTTTTTGTTTTGTATAGTTGGTTTTCGGGATGATCATTCTATCCTTGAATATGCTTCTGGCACATCACAGGTGCATCAAGATTGACTGACTTTCTGGACCTCTGTGCTTGGAACTCCTCTTAAGCACTCCCCGTTATTCTGGGATATAAACTAGGCTGGAGGCCTTGAATTTTGGGGGAATTCACATATTGAAGAGGAATGCTAAACAAAGGATTGGAAATAGGATTAGAACCGAAAGACCCAATACTCCTGAAAGAGATTAATATTTGCCATCCAAGTTATGGAAGGTGATGTACAAGAATCATTTGATGCATGGGCAAGAGTTGAACAAAAATGAGTAGTTCAGGATTATATAATCAATGGGAGTCCTGAATAATTTGAAGTTCCCCCGAGTCCAGACGAAAGCATTGGAACCGATAGCAAATCTATTATTTTTCTTCCTTATCTTTCTTTCTTCTTTCTTTTTTCTTTTTTTTTCTTTTTTTTTTTTTTTTTTGGTTTGATAACCCAAGGCACAACCCCTTTCTAATTAGATTAGACACCTATGGGATCCCCACCTAGTTAGATTAGATACCGAAACCTGGGGTACTGAGATGCACCACTCCTCAGCACCAGGCAAAAAGCAAGAGTATTGGCTTCCCCACCTAGTTAGATTAGATACCGAAACCTGGAGTACTGAGATGCACCACTCCTCAGCACCGGGCAAAAAGCAAGAGTATTGGCTTCAACAAGAGTTGAACCAGAGACTTGGAGGTTACAGCCCCCAAGTCTTACCAACTCAACTACACCCTTGGGTGCAACCAATAGCAAATTTTGATGACAATATCTGTACAGACAATGTGTATTTCTGAAAACTTGATCATTTGGGTATTTTTTGAAACTGGCACGTGAACTTATCTTTTGCAGAAATATAACCTGAAATGCATTTGTTATAACTAGCCTCAAGATGAAGTTATTACCAATTGGCAATTGCAATTGACTGAGGATCTTAAAAGTCCCCATGTCTTACAGTTGCATATAGTTCTGACTTTTCATGAATTCTTGCACTAAGTCTTCGGAACAATTAATTTCTTTTCCATGAATATAATGCATTTTGTTGGTTTAGGGATACATTTTTTACCCTGTAAAAATTCTGTTAAGTTCTGTAAGCATTCCAACGTTGTTTTAACAGTGGCTCTTTTGTCAGGCAAACAATGAAAGCTTGAGAAATGGGCGGGTTATGCCACAGCTATTTACCTCGGTACCAGCTCTGAATGAAGCTGCTTCTTATCTTGTAGAGACAACTTCTTATATAACCGGCTGTTTCCCTGATTTTTCTGGTGATCCTCTCTATCCTCCCCCCCCCCCCCCCCCCCAAGTGTGTTTTTTTGGGTCTTATTGAGATCCATAAAGTATGATTAATTTCCTCTGAGCTTTGCATGCAGAGTGGAATTTTTCAATTCTAGCATAGCATGTCTTAAAATATTTTGCTTTTTGGGTAAACTATGTGTAGTTACTGTCAAGAGATTTATGCTAAAAAAAAATTGGAAATGAATAATGTTCTTTATTTGCGTTTTTGCTTTTATTTACTTGGAGATTTGTTCTATCTGTTAAAAAAATGGGGAAACTGAACATAAACCATGGGTAATTTCTGCTTAGGAAGTTCAGTGGTTTAGTGTTTCTTGCTGACCTAAAGAGTCACACTAGAAATGTTATCTGTTTTTTGGATAGAAAAACTCCAGTCTTCATTTAAGTGAGTGTCTGTCAAGCATTTGCTTCTTCAAGATTTTATTTTCCTATAATCATTCGCCCAGAGCTCACATTTTTTCACAGTTTTTGAGTTTCAAAGCACAGACTACAATGGTTCCAATTTGACCAATCAATTATTACTGATCTTTCTATGTTCAAGCTTTCCGACGTGACTATGTACCTTGCTCACTAAGAAAATTTGAATATGTAACCAGGCTAGTTAAATTTTTTTGGTTGGAAATCAATGTTGCAACATATTAGCTTTTTTTATCTCATTTTTTCTGTTTGTTTACCTGTTTCGTAACGTTTATGTTTGCATTTTCCCATTTGTAACAAAAATTTTGAAAACGGGAAAAAAAAACTTTTTGGTGTCTATTCTCATTTCCAAAAAAAAAAAAAAAAGGGAAACAATTTTCTAAATTCTACACACAAAAAAAAAAAAAAAAAGTTTTTTCTCTTCTTGTGTAAACAAATTTTCATTCCCTCATCCACCCTGGCCACCACTGGGAACCCCTCTGACAGCCTCCAGAGAGTCCCCACCCTGTCCAGCCGCTGGCCATCACCTCCTGTCAGCGACCCCCCTCCAGCCACCCCCCTCACTTGTTTTCAAAACTATTTTTTCAATTTGTGTACCAAACATGTTTTTTTATTATTTTTTTTATTTAGGAAAAATAGACATAAACATGTTTTTAAAAAAATAAAAAACAATTCACTGTAAATGTTACCAAACACCTCCTAGTTTTGTTTTGGTTTTGTGTGTTTTTGTTTCTTCTATTTACCTTTTTTCCCTGCATTGTTTGGATATTGATCTCCTTATTTTTACCGTGGTGGCAACAGAGACTTCAGCTCGGGAATCATGTGGACAGGAGATGGTTACAATTGCATCTCAAGAAACCAGAGGATCTCGGGCTAGTAGTCACATGCCTTCAAGTAGAAGCCTTTCTGCAATTTCTGGATCATCTAATGCAACTGATGCTCCACATATACCTGACGGAACTTCAAGGAGGTCAGAAGGAGATTCATCTCAAAATGCTAATGTGGTCGTCCAATCAACTCAGACCAGCCAAAATGGCATTTCCATTTTCCAGGGGTACTGATTCTTTATATGATATGGATATCCTACATGACTAGTAAGATGAAATATCAGCCTGATGATGTAAATGCCAAAGCTAAAAGGGCCCAGTGAGCTTTATACCAAGTTGTTCAATTAAGAGAAATCACTGGAATCCTTTTTTAGATATGTGTTTCACTATTATTAATGACTAAACTATACATGTCCACACTAACTACAATGTATTATTGTGTAAGCATTTATGATACACTTCCAGAAGGCCATTTGGTGGTGCATTGGCTTTTAATGAAGTGCTTTTGAGCTTTGTAAAGAAGAGTCTACCGTAAAGAGATTTGGTAATAGTTGTTACAGCACTTGATAAGAGCTTTTCACATCTTCTTCTATCAAAGCACCTTACACTTGAAAGTGCTTTTTGGAAACAGACTTAGAAACATCGAAGTGCTTTAAGGATGTGGCCAAACATATCCCAAAGCACTTCTAAATTAAATACATTGTAGCACCAAATGAGTCCAAATAAGGCTAAATAACATATTAACACGATAACATCCGTTCAGTCTTAGCTTTTGCTATTGCTTCACTAAAGGTAGACGTGTATTGTTTTCTGCTCTCCATCTTTTTCGTCTATTTAGGTCCTGTTTACGATACACTGAGCTCACTTTCTTTTTTCTTTTCTTTCTTTGAGACATTAATGGATTTTCTTAGGCCTTCATGTTTGCGCCATTCACCTTATGCATTACAAGTCGTCATTGCTAAAGCTGAACAACCCTTGAGCCCCTGATTTAAAGTGTCACCTTAAGCAAATATAGGGTATTCTGAATGTCACTTCTTATGCTGTGCATGATTGAGAGAGGCTAAGCAAGTAGAGTTGTTTGACATTTAATTTATGGTAGTTCGATTTATTGGTGAGGGGGATGACACTAGGTCCTTTATAGTACAAAAGTGAAATCAAGTTGCTTGTGGGTTCAGCTGTCAATTGGTTCCGAGGGAAGGGATTCAGAAGCTACAGTCTTTTCGTAGGCAGAGTTCTTTGAATTTACAATTGTATATCCATTATTTAATGCATTAGCTAGATAATGAGACATAATGTGATATTAATATCAACATCTTGAAGGCTCATCCATGTTCTGTTTTTGTTGAAGGCTATTTCTCAGATGATTTATCTCAAGGTTTTCAATGATTCATTATGCATTGTTTTGTAACATATTTTTTAAAATGCAGGTTTTGAGCTAAGTTGCGGGAAAACCTTTTCATGTTTATGTGAATTCGTTTTTGGGAAAATCTGATCAGTACTGGAATTTGACTCTCCTTTCTCAGAGCTGAACCATACAGTTAACTTATACTTCTAGGATTAATGAATGCTATTGGCAAAAGATGGAGGATAATTGAAAGTATTTTTGAAAATTTTTAAAATGTGAGCCGAAGTTGCTAATAAAGTAGATTCACTTCAAGTTCTGTGAGAATATATGATGAATTTGTCTCCAATGCTTTTTAGGACGCAATGTGATGATCTCATTCTATCAGATAATAACCTTTGCTCTCTGTTTATCAATTAACCTCGGTGATGTTTAATTTCAGCCTGATTGAACGGGTACGGAAGACAGTTCAGGGGTCAACTGACGACATAGGATGGCTGCAACGTGCTCCAGAAATGCCTCCAGTTGAAGACGGAACTGAAAGGTTTATGGAAATTATGGATGATATCAGGTGCAATGAGTTGTTTGCCATTTCTATAGGCCTACATTTTCCTAGCTTGATTATACAGTTATTGATTGAGTTGCTTCTCCCTGTTATCAGGCATGGCCTACACAAGTTGCCAAATTCTATGGTTTACTTGTTGGTACCAGGTAGCAAATATTTTCCTTCCCTAAATAGTATCAAATCTTTTTTTCTTTCTCTTTCTTCTGTCATATGTGGAACACTCAGATGTATGTGGAAGATCATCTCTGATGTGTTCCTGTAGTGGGGTGTTTGAAGCCAAGTGACTTTTATGTGTTGGTATGCTTCTAATATTTGGGTTGAGGTGTTTCTTTCTTCTTGCTTTTTTGGTACATCAGAGGCTTTAGTCTCGGGGAAGGGGAGTCTTGCCTATGGCAAGACTTGTACACTTAATCTCCGAGTGAGGTACAGGGATTTTGGCCAACAGGGCCAGACCAAGTTGGTTGGATTGGGGTGTTTCAAGCCAAATGACTTATTTGGGTTGGACTGCTTCTAATCTAGTATCTTTTTTGTTATTTTGGTATTCTTCCAATCCAACTTCAGAAAAATATGATAGATTGCAAGTTTGGATTATCAGTAGATCATCTTTTTCATGAGATGGTATGCATTAGGCTGGTAAACATGTTGACTCCAACACCGCTAAGAGTCACATGTCATGATAATTAGATAATTCGACCAATAACCTTGATGATCTAACTTTTCCCAGGAGAACTAAATTGTGGGAGGCTGGGAGCAGCTTTTCATATTTTAGTTTCTGTACAATTTCCTGCCTGGATTAAATCAATATTTTGATATTTTATGGAGCAGTTTTGAATTTTCCAGTAAGGTATGTGGATCTTTTGGGAAATGGCTAAATTAATCAAAACATCTATTGGAAATACGGTTTTTACATACTGGACCTTTGCACTATTGGTTTGTTCTTTCACATTAATAATAAAATTCCGAGAAGGAAGTTCTTCAACTGTCTTGATCAGAATTTAATTCTTTTATGTGGTTCAGACTTGATGCAACTTGTATTGAATCGTTGTAAGATTTCTGAAGAATCTGTATATTCAATTGTGTTTATAATACAAGAGTACATCGCTTTATATAACAATCTAACCTAGGACTGAAAAGGAAACACGAATATTGAACCTAATATTCTCACATTTATATCCTCAGTAGTTTGTGTTCATCTTAATCTACAGGTCTTTTTAGCAACCATGG
The DNA here is from genome assembly GCA_025200525.1 of Camellia lanceoleosa. NCBI lineage: Eukaryota > Viridiplantae > Streptophyta > Magnoliopsida > Ericales > Theaceae > Camellia > Camellia lanceoleosa. The sequence continues at coordinate 45,819,973 of CM045760.1, forward strand.
GCCGCTTTATTTTGTCAATACAAAAGCATATTTCTCAAAGATGGGTCTGGCCTGTCATATCGCCAAGATTCACAGTGAGGTATCTTTGATTATTCCGACTTGTGTAACCAATTGCTCATTATGTTCCATACTAAGTATAAGCTATTCAGGCTTCTGTTGAGAAAAATGCCAGAGAGATAAAAGATTACATTGAAGAGATCTATTGGGGTTCCGGGAAACAAGTCTTGCTTCTTGGACATAGCAAAGGGGGAGTAGATGCTGCAGCTGCTTTATCCATGCATTGGCCTGATTTGAAAGATAAGGTTGCTGGATTAGCATTGGCACAGAGTCCATATGGTGGTAGCCCAATAGCTTCAGATATATTGAGAGAAGGACAGCTTGGGGATTACGTTAATGTACGGAAACTCATGGAGATTCTGATCTGTAAAGTAATTAAGGTATATATCCCTTGGTTTGACTTTGTGCTCTATTTTCTTCTTACTAAATTGATTTTGGATATTAATTTTCTAGTTGTGATTTTAGTATTTTTTGCCCCCATTCTAATATTATATCTTGTATTTGATCTATACTCTGTATTGTCTCTAGAAATCATTGTGGACATGAGTTCTCATTAGCATCATTCTCTGCAATCCTTGCAGTGTCTGAACAAACACAAACACACACAGCACCATAAACCTTTTTTAAAGAGTGTGTTGTATTTCTAGTGTGAGTAAAATGATATTGGGTATTTTAGGAAACCGTAATTTGCCAACATGTATTTTTTTTTTCGATACATGAGAAAGAAAAGAGGAGGTAAGGGCTAACCCCTCTCCCCTCGCTACACCTACAATATCAGCAACCAAAAGGCCGCGTATCTCTGCCGGAGGATCATTCACCACGAGCAGTTCTTCCGGCTTCTCTGCACCCAGTTTTGCCATTGCATCTGCACATACATTTCCTTCATACATGACATGTCGAACCTCACAATCATATCCTCTTATGATGATCCTAGCATCCTCCACCAGTCCCCGAAAAGGAAACTTATCACTCGGACCCTCCACTAAAAGTTGGACTACTTGCTCTGCATCCATCTCGGCGATTACTCTAGTGAAGCCTCGTTGAAGGAGAATAGTGAGACCATTGTAAACAGCCCACAATTCAGCTTCCAGACTCGTGCAAGTCTCCAATCTTCCATAGTAGCCACTGATCCATGCTCCTCTTTTGTCTCGAAACAGCCCTCCAAATCCACCTTCTCCTGATTGTGCCCTTGTACATCCATCTGAGTTGAGTTTTATGGAACCTGCATGATGGGGAAACCATTGAATCAGTACCAATGGAGGTTTGGGGGTGGTAATGGATCTACTAATTGCTTGGTGGACTTCCAAAGAAAATTCAAGAATGAACTTGACACTCTCAAAAGTGTTACAAACTTTGTTTTCGAAAATCCTTTTGTTTCTATTATTCCATGTACTCCGAAGAGTAGTAGCAAACACAGTGCACCAAGAGATGTTATCATTAAAATGGTTTTTGTTCTTAGCTTTAGATTTAATCCAGTCCACCAGAGGCACATTCAGCATATCCAACTACCACCGTCTACTAAATATAGAAGACCACAGATTTTCAGCATTAGGACAAAAACGAAGCACATGATCCACATCTTCCAACTCCCCACAACACAAGCAGTTAGGATCACTGGTTAGGCCTCTGTTCATATGCATGGGATTAGTCAAGAGTTTGCCATGCAACACCACCTAAAGAAAGCCTTTAAGTTTTTGAGGGAGTTTAAGTTTCCACGTCCATCTCCAATCTCTCTCTTGGTAGTTTTGAGAGACAATTAAGTCATAGGCTGCAGCAGATGAAAAGCCACCATCCTGAGAGCCTTTCCAACACGGAATTGCCAATGAGTATTATTTCTACACAACACACATTGACATTGATATGATATCTAGACAGTGGTGAGTGGAAGTGTTGTAGAACACATGCATGCTCTTATTGTTTTCTTTCTTGATTAATCATTTGTTCATTTGTTATTATTATTGGATTTTGAGCGGCGAGGGGTTTATATGTCTCCCAGTACTAAGTTTCACGCCCCAATTTTTAAAACATTATTTAATTCATAAAGCATTTGTTTGATAACTAACGCATGTAAATTGGAAAGGTTTCGGAAAAGTCAAGCAATACACCGTTTCAAAAACAGTTTGTTAAAGAATGAAAGGAAATAAGAAGTTCCTGAAGTTGATAATTGTAAAATACGTAAAATCCTTTCAGATGGGAAATGAGTCGAGCATTTTTATAAATAAAATATAATTCATTTAGAACATTCCAGCAGGATGAGTACCAATAGCCTTATGGCCTCAATGTGATAACACCTTATCCCATCATGCAAGCATTCATCACATCCAAGCATTCACCGTAAATAGGAATAAGTTCATACTTAAGTGGCATATTACATTTTCCAAATAAACCTAATAAAAGATATTACAAGTCTCATCAAATATTCGATGGTAAATATAAAAAGTTGAGCCCAAAACAACTGGCTCAATAGGCAATATCTAAAATTCACATATACATCAAAGTGACGTGTGCGAGTGAGCATTGGTTACATAAAGACTATACCAATAATTCCATAGTATACTAGCATAAGAATAAACTTACCGTCAAAACTCAAATAGTATTCTAGAGTAAGTGGCCTCTCTGAGTAAAACCTACCGTCAAAACTCAAATAGGGACAAAACTAATCCCACAACCTACCGTCAACATGATGCAATAAAACTTAAAATGACATCAACTAGCAATAATACAACTAACAACTTAAATAAAATAATCCGAGTTGTTACAGATTTGCTCATACAGAAACTATATGCATTTCTGCAATGGGTTGTTTACTTGTTTAACTTCACAAGCATGTGCAAGTCTCGCTTAGAGGACTGGTGATTGTAGTGAGGAAGATGGATGAAAATTTAAATTGCCTTTAGACATATCTAAAGAAACTTTATGGATTATTAATGAAAGGGCAGATTCCTTGGTCAGGCACACAACTATGAACAAATGCATTCACCCTATACAAGTTTATACTTCTAACATGCCTAGCTATAATGAGGTGAAGATGTTGGAATGGATGTACGGTGAAGGAGAAAATAAAAATTTAGAAATGAATGCATTTATGGTTGGTAGATATAGCACACATTGGATAGGCTGAAGTGGTTTATCTGCAAAGGCAATCAACTTTTTTGTCAGCGGATGGCAACTGGCATAGCTGGTAGTCTCTTGGTGTGGTATTCACTACGATTGAATCCCTACTTCATCCAAGTTGAGGCGTTAGGGTTAGGGTTAGGGTTAGGATTAGGGTTAGGGTTACATGAACTCTTCTATTTCTCCCGTAGTATTCGTGTTCACCAGATATGTGAAGGATAAAGGTGTGAGATATGTTTCTGACACCCATACCCAAATTAGACTCTTAAATTTTCTAATTTTATATGAAGTTCGAAGAAGAATAAGCTCTCAATTGCTAATAAAGTAAATTTTATGGCCTCTCACATGAAAGATAGAATTTCCATATTTTCCCTTACTTCTATTTATTGCAAGTACACATTCATTATAATTTACATCACCTTATCTGATTATACATGTGCAATTTATATGTGTCCAAGACATATCCCTTTATCCCTACATAACTTCTGGATACATATCCCATATCCTAAGATTTAGGTTTAGGAAGGTCCGACGTCAGGACACACTTGGACCTGATACTTGTACTTGAATCCATGTAACATAGACCATGAGAACAAACGGGATGCTGAAAGGATGCAAGTCAAGGAGAGCAAAGACATGATGTATTATGGTTAAACAAATAATATGATCTTGGAAGAAGTTGTTCTTTGATGTTTGGAAGTCTTCCCCTATGGTAGTTAGGAATTTATGGAATATTGATGGACTCTAAAATAAAACAGTTTCTTTTTTCTCCAAGCCATTGGGAACAGTTTATGACATCAAAGTGTATTTTGATGCTTTTGTAAGACCTTAGAGAGTTGTTCTATGTGGGATCCCATGATGGTTTGATCAAAAGTGCTTTAGCAATGTCATTGGGTGGGCGAAGAGGCAAACTCTTGCCCTTGCTCATTGCCAATTTTTTAGGGAGATCTTGGATAAATTTATTTCCCTCACCAGATCAAACAATGTGATAGTTTGGCCAAGAGAGGGGCACCAACTCCTAAATAAGATAGAGGTCATCTTTGTCCTCCTTGAGGATTGTCGTGTTTCATTGGTTGTTGGGAGCTATATTATTGTATCTCTTTTGTGTAGTTCTTTTCTCTCTGAGAAATGATCTTTTATCCTTTAGCCCTATGTTTTCTTCTTCTATTCTAATAAAATTCTCCCTTCTAATTGGGATATATAAATTATTAAAAAATAAAATAAAAAATAACGAAAGGGATGGTGAAACATGATTTTGTGTAGCCAATACCAAATGGCTAGGTTGTGGTTGTGTTGAATTTTGAGTTTACGTGCCATTCTCAATGATTCTGTATTGTGTTATTCATAGGATCATTTTTTTGCATTTAGGGTATTAAAAGGTTTTTATCTTTTATGGTGGACCCTAAGAAATGAAGCAGGGGGTTCTCTTTCTTTGTTGTCAGTTGAGGACAGTAAATTACGGAAATTGTGCTTCAGATCACGGGGAAAGCCATACGAAACTATTTAATGACCAAGGATGTCATATGCATAGGAATTAGGTGGAGTTTAGCAATTGGTTTTTCAGTTGCATTTTTGCTTTTTTGCTTTTTTAGAATCTAAAAAAGATGATGCGTTTGATAATTGCTTTAAAAAATAAAAAATTAGTGGAAAAGTTTTACTTTCTTAGCTTTGTTAGCTCATGCCAAACATGTTGTTGTAGTAGTTATACTCATATTAGCAATTTATTGCTCATTCTATTCTTTCATGTGAATCATCCATTTGACATGAACCAAAAAGATTCTAATTTCAATATCTGTTTTGAAGGGTGACATGCAAGCTCTAGAAGACCTAACTTACGAGAAGAGGAAAGAATTCTTGAGGAAATATCATTTGCCTAGAGACCTTCCAGTCGTTTCATTCCACACGGAGGCCAGCATTTCTCCTGCAGTTCTGGCCACACTATCTCGAGTAGCGCACGCAGAGCTACCCATGGTCTCCCCACTATCCGCGAGCCAACCCACCAAACTCCCGGTGATAGTGCCCCTAGGCGCTGCAATGGCTGCATGTGCTCAACTGCTTCAAGTAAGGTATGGAGAAAAGAGTGATGGACTTGTGACTTGTCGTGATGCTGAGGTCCCTGGCTCGGTCGTGGTTCGGCCAAAGCGAAAACTAGACCATGCTTGGATGGTTTATTCTTCGTTGAACGAAGATCCTTCTAAAGCTGATGCCTCTCAAGTGTGCGAAGCTCTCTTGGCATTGCTCGTCGAAGTCGGGCAGAAGAAAAAGCATGAGCTAACCAGGAAAGATGAATGAATGAGGACCCAACTCATTTTCATTTCATAATCATGTTGTTTTTATGTCATGTTTTAGCTTTTTTGCTGAATCAATATGTTTATTCTTTTGAAATTTGTTGTGTACCAACAATTTTGGATGTTAGGTATACCTTATGTATATGTTTTAGGCTTTGGATCCGTATGATATAGCTTCCTTTTTACATTTTACCTAGGCTGAGTTTGGTTTAGATATTTGGTGAGGAATTTAGAAAGAAAAATAAAAAGAATACGAGAAATATAGTTACATTTCAATTACATCTCTCTCAAAATGTTGATAATGCATTAATTGTGTGTGAAGGTTGTATGAATTAATCATGTACAAAACATTTGGGAGAGGTTATGAGATCAAGTGCAGCTGTTCAGGTCCAGTCATTTTGGTAGTGAAATTGTGGTTAGCTTGAGATGTTATAATTACTGCTGATACCAAAACAAATGTTTTAATTATTAACGAGTGACAGAATTATTAGGCCTGTTTGCTTGTTGAACTAGGTTTGATGGAATTATTAGTTGTTTTGGGAAGATAGAAAAAAGCAACTTATTTGCTTTTTTTTCTTGCTTTTTGGTTTTTTCATAAATTCATTTGGGAAGTGTTTTTTATTTCTTATTTTTTTACTTTTTTGCTTTTTGTAAATTATTGTAATATAGTGTTATATCATTTGTGAATATTGTGAAATTTCCATATTACCCTCATGTACATGTTTGAACTTACCATTTTACCCTTGTCGTTTAGTGGCAATTTTTGTTGATTTTTGTAGGGGTATTTTGGTAAATTTGTGTCATGGCTTATTTTGTCTTCCAAACGAAAAAAAAATGCACTGCTTATTTGGAAAAGCAAAAAAACTGTTCGGATTATTAACGTGGTGATATTAGGTTGAAGATGTAAGATAAATTATGCATATGTATGCACTAATGTGATGGTATTGGTTTGTTAGGATTAAATTTATGAAATTTTGTTAAAGTTCTCATTATTAAAAAAAAATTAAAATTTGTGATTTTTTTTTTTTTTTTTTTGGTGTAAAATGAGGGGCAATAAGGTCTTTCACTTCCAATCTCATGGAATTAAATTAACAAATCTAAATTTCCTATAGAATTGCTAGTCCCATTCTTAGAGGGTTTATATCTCTTGTGACTTTTAATCCCATGCTGTTTTTTAAAACAGTATTTGTGGTTTCCATTTTACTAGTAATCCCAACACATCCTTCATCTCTAAAAACAAACAAAATCTTTAAAAAAAATTCTTTAATAAAGGTTGAGGTTCTAAATTTATTACCACAAGTCTGGCTAAGGACAAAATCTAAAACATTGCAATTTTAGCCCTTATTCACAATAGTGATGGGTTCTAACCTATTACTTGGTGTGTCCATTATTGCGAGTATGTAGGCCCTATATTTCATTGGGAAATAATTTTTTATAGAATTTAGATGTCTTTATCATTTTTGATGCACGTGAGTAAAGATATTCAAGTGAAAGGAAATTAATTTAGTACGTAAATTTTTATATGTCAATATTTTTACTATATACATCTAAAATTTTAAGCATTGATACACAAAATAAAGATATTGACACACTAAGGCCTCGTTTGTCAATTATACATTTTAGTCAAAAAGTTAAAAAGTCATTATAAGTCATCATATCACTCTCTCTACTTTTCTGCATATTTTTTAATAAAAAACTAAAAAATTACTAAAATAATATATTCCCAACCAAGACCCAAATTACTTTCTTTTTTATATGGGAGTGTGTTTTGTCTCTACTATTGTTGATAAAAGGGTTTTGATGATAGGTTCCTCAATCTCTACTTTTATTTGAATAAATGGCAAGTTAAAAAAAAAAAAAAAAATTCACTGAGGACAAAGATTGAAGTATGAAAAAATAACCTTTTTTCCCACCAAATCACACACCACCACCATTGCTAGCCACTGTCTACGACTATTATTTTTTAATTATTGACTGTTGATGGGGCTCTAACGAACATTTCTAACAAGAATTTCTAGTGATCGTTTTTTGATGACACTTTACATCATTTTCCAACATCCCCTTCCTCCTCGCAACCTATTTTGGCCACCACCTCTAGGGGCTCTCCCCATCATTTTCAAAAATAAAATAAAATGAAAAATAACAAACACAATCAAATAATTATCATTTTGTGCCACTCAATTTGGTATTTTTAATCCCCTAGATTGAAATTATTGTTTATCAATTTTGCATGTTATAGTCTACAAACAAAAAGGTATCAAAAATTAACATTTGTTAATGTAAATGCATAATTATTAAGATACATCGGTAGTAAAATTTGTCATTTAATAAGGTTTTTTAAGTTCCAACTCTAATGAATTGTCATCTCATACTTATCTTAATAATGTTTAGTTGGTTTTAAACAAGGGTTAGTGCATATATTCTAACAATAGTAAGGTTTCATAAGAAGTCCAACATCTCATTAGTTGAGAAAAGGATAAAAAAAAGTCATAAAAATTAATGAAATTTCACTCTTTTTTGAAATACTAATATGGTGCATATGCATTGTACGTGATTTTCATCTAACATAATATAATGTAATGTAATTAGTTTTTAAAAGTCCTTATTACTTATAGTTGTCCTTATAGTATAGAAAAACAAACTTTAAAATAGAATGAGTATACTAAAACGATGCACCCCTTTGTAGGTATATTATATAAATAATTTAGCAAAATAGTGAACAAAATATAACTTATATAGACTTTAAAAATATAATAAATAAGTTTTTAAATACATAATATTACCAAAAAGAAGGAAAAAGAATAAAGAGTACTAAACATCCTACATAATGAGAAGGATAATATTATTCATAAGAATCATTCATGTTCATGCAGAAAATGTATGAAATTTATTTTATAAGAAAGTGATTTTTACCTTAATGTTTCGATCCATATAGAAATTGCATAAGTAATTTCTTAATATTTATAAACCCATTGTTATGAATATATTCAATTTTACTGTCAATTTACATTCTCAAAATCTTTTATACAAATCATAAGTAATTATATGTTAAAATTTATCAAAGAATTAATGTAATGAGCTTACTTTTGCACTATTAAGTTGTGGTCATGATGTTTTGCCATCATTTGATTTATCGCTTTTATTATTGTGAGTAATATGTGTATTCGAATATAAAATAGAAAATAATAATTTTTGTATGCAACCATATCGAATCACGGAGAGAGAATGAAAAGAATTTGTCTTAAAGGCAGAGTCTGTTTATGTATTAAACTGTGCATACTTTTTCTTTTTCTTTTTTTGGATAAATAAAAGTATGTCGATTGTAAATTGTAATCGGTGCATTTGTTTGAGTCTAAATTTAACCCCTTTTAGATTATCTTATTTTATATTATATATATATATATAAAAAAATATAAATAGTGACCATATTTTTTTGAGCCAATTTGATAAGAGATATAAATAGAAACCAATTCAATTGAAAATAATGTATTAACTAAACTTTAAAAAAAAATAGAAATTAAAATAATAATAAATGAATAAAAGAAAAAGATGCGGTCAATCTTTTTGATAACTGTGATAAATTTAAATTTTGAATTTGAATATGATTATAGAATAAATTATATATTTATAAATGATCACATTGGAGAGTTTAATTTCTCATTCACTCTTTGAATAAATTAATGTTTTCTAGGAAGGTAGTTACCGTAGCGTGGTTTCAAGTGAACTTTAAACCCATCTCAAATCCAATTTTTTGGAAAGCATTTGAAAAACTCTCAAACTAGTCACACTGAGGAGGTATTGCTCGTCAATGGCGATGTGGTACTTGCCGTAACAGCTTTGGAATCGGATGACAATATCGATGCTATCACCTTTGAACCTCATGGCAGCCCTTCGCCGTTGATAAATCACTTTCCTCTCCTGCACAACTTCCTCTCCACGCACTCACAACCGTGTTGTCTCCACCTATCACAACCTATCAAGACATCTCACCTTCAGTTAAGATATGAACTTCAACCACTGTCAGAGGCAACCAGTTGATGTTGGAACAATCTTCTGTATAAAGAAAATAAATTGAAATAATTCAATCAAAATAAAATAAAACTTACAGAATTTATTTTGTTGAACCGAATCAATAATTAAAGACCAAGTCGAGTGTGTGACACTCTGTCCTTAAGACAGATTCGCCCTGCTACAGTGCTTACGATTATATGGCATCTATCTCCCAGGATACAATGATCTTCACAAATTTGTAGTAGCACTTCAAACAAATTTGTCCGGCGAACTAGAACCTTGTGTTCTATAACTCTCTGAAATTTATTCTAAATCTAATATGAAGAATAAAAGATGCAAGAGAGCAAAATGAAGGCAAGGAAAGTGAAGTTTCAGAAATCAATCAAAATTGGAATGGGGCTGCCTTTATATAGGCTTTGTTGGCACCTATTCAATTTGAATAGAAAATGTACGAAGAAGGGACATAACCCTTCCTTTAAAATAAAGAGACACCATGAAAGGTTTGCACCCTTTTATTCAAATGAAGGTTTGACCCTTCCTTTAAAACAAAAAGACACTATGAAAGGTTACACCATTTCATTCAAAATGGAGTCTATTTCAATTCACAACTACCTCTTTATAAATTTTCCAACAATCTCCCACATGAATGAAATTGACAGAGAGAAAATGCAACAACATGATGTAAATACAGAGAGTACAGAAATTGAAAATATTCTGCAAAGGATAGGTAGCTTTTGGTTTTGAACCTTCCCTTGTGAGACACTATTGGATTTACTAGCTAACCAGTGAACATGATGTCTTGAACTGTTCAGCCGTTTGTGTAAACCAAGACAATAGAACTCACACAGTATATCCCTAGACACAGTTTAGTTCTCACTATTGTGTTCATTTTGGCCCTGAACAACCTGGTCTTTCATGAGTGCTCTAGAGAATTTGTAGCCTTTCACAAATCTCATTGAACCGGCCCAGTTCACACTCATATAGGTAATTCTTATGAAGAGTATCCTGCCATACTCCACTAGGTATACCTAGATATAAGAATCATTAAAAGTATTACTTAACCTAAAACGCTGCAGACATCACTATTTCATCAAAGAAAATGGTAGGAGTTAGACTCCCCAGTGATCCTTTTGAGTCATTCACAACTCGGTTGTCCCTTTGAACCTAGATCTTGGGATCTCCAGTCAACAAGATTGGGTTGCCGTTGTGGTAACTCTTATTTAATAAGCTTTAGTCTCATTCCCCTCAATGAATTCTCAACTAACTCTCTTGCTAACCCTTTGGTTAGTGGATCCGCTATGTTGTCTTTAGACTTCACATAATCAATGGAAATAATTCCATTAGAGAGTAGTTGTCTTACGGTATTATGTCGACGGCGAATATGTCGAGACTTACTGTTATACATATGACTCTGTGCTCTACCTATTACAGATTGACTATCACAATGTATGCATATAGCAAGCACCGGTTTTGGCCATATAGGAATATCTTCAAGGAAGTGGCGAAGCCATTCTACTTCTTCCCCAGCTTTGTCTAAAGCTATGAATTCTGATTCCATAGTAGACCTAGCAATACAAGTCTGTTTAGAAGATTTCCAAAATACAGCCGCCCCACTAAGAGTAAAGACATATCCACTAGTAGACTTTGAGTCTCTTGTATCCGATATCCAATTTGCATCACAGTATCCTTCAAGTATTGCTGGATATCTAGTATAATTCAGCCCAATATTACGAGTAAATCGGAGATACCTTAAAACCCTTATAATAGCTTCCCAGTGTTCTACTCCCGGATTACTCGTATATCTACTTAATTTACTTACTACATAAGCTATATCTGGGCAAGTGCAGTTCATCGAGTACATTAAGCTTCCAATAATTTGGGCATACTCTAATTGAGAAATATTTTCCTATATATTCTTAGAAAGATACAAATTAACATCTACAGGTGTTCTAGCAAGATGATCATCATCTTTGCTGAATTTGTCAAGTATTTTCTCAATGTAATGAGATTGTGACAAAGCATATCCTTCTGATGTTTTGGTAATTTTCATACCAAGAATTACATCAGCAATGCCCATGTCTTTCATGTCAAAATGTTTATTCAACATTTTCTTGGTAGTTTTAATCATATCATTATTACTACCTATGATGAGCATATCATCTACATAAAGACATACAATGACATAACATTTGTCTGTATTTTTAATATAAACGCATTTGTCACACTCATTAATTTTAAATCCATTTGACATCATTGCCTTGTCAAATTTCTCATGTCATTGCTTTGGCACTTGTTTTAAACCATATAATGATTTAACCAATTTACACACTTTCTTTTCTTTTTTTTTCCTGGAACAAAAAAACCTGCTGGCTATTCTATGTAAATTTATTCATCTAACTCACCATTTAAGAAAGCGGTTTTCACATCCATTTGATGAATTTCTAGATTGTATAGAAATGCAATGACAATTAGCATTCTAATGGATGTTATTCTAGTAACCGGTGAGTATGTATCAAAGTAATCAAAACCTTATCTTTGTCTAAAACTTTTGACTACAAGTCTTGCCTTGTATTTGTCAATTGATCCATCTGCTTTCATTTTCCTTTTGAAAATCCACTTATATCAAAGAGGTTTACAACCTAGTGGCAAGTCTACTAATTCCCAAGTGTGATTTTGCAAGATGGATTCAACTTCACTGTTGACAGCTTCTTTCCATAAAGGAGCTTCAGGACTGGACATAACCTCTTTAAAAGTTAAAGGCTCATTTTCTAACAAATATGTTAGAAAATTTGGACCAAAAGATTTTGAGGTTCTAGCACGTTTACTACGCCTAGGTTCCTCTTCCTCATTTTGATCTAACTCTTGTTCTTGATCCTGTTCTTGATCCTGACTAGTAATGGCATCATGAGATCTTTTATTGTTACTAGTCTCTTGTCCAGTCTTATTTGGAAATACATGTTCAAAAAAAAGATGCATTCTGAGATTCAATAATAGTATTTACATGCATTTCGGAATGTTCTGATTTATGAATCAAAAACCGATATGCGCTACTATTCTTGGCATAACCAATGAAAATGCAATCAATGGTCTTCGGCCCTATCTTAGTCTTTTTAGGACTAGGTATAGCCACTTTAGCCAATCACCCCCACACTTTTAAGTATTTGTAGGATGGTACTCTTCCATACCACATTTATAAGGTGTTTGATTCACTTTCTTTCGGGGTACTTTATTAAGTATATAATTAGCAGAAAGTATTGCTTCCCCCCACAATTTCTAAGGTAATCCAGAACTTATTAACATGACATTCATCATTTCTTTTAAAGTCCTATTTTTCCTTTCAGCAATTCCATTTTGCTAAGGTGAGTAAGGTGCAATGGTTTGATGAATTATTCCATGTTCTTTACAAAACTCACCAAAAGGTGATTCATATTCACCACCTCTATCACTTCTAAGTTTCTTGATTTTCTTACCAAGTTGATTTTCAACTTCATTCTTATATTGAATGAAAGTTTTCAAAGCTTCATCTTTGGTTCAAATTAAATAAACATAACTATATCTAGTATAGTCATCTATAAAAGTGATAAAATACTTTTTCCTACCTCTAGTTTGAATTGATTTAAAATCACAAATGTCACTATGAATTAATTCAAGTGGTTCCGTACTTCTTTCAATTGAATGAAAAGGAGTTTTAGATAATTTTGCCTTAACATAAATTTCACATTTATGATTTGAATCAATTGCAAATTTAGGTAAACATTCCATATTAATTAATCTACGCAAAAATCCATAATTAACACATCCTAGTCTACCATGCCATAAATTTGAAGACTCAAGCAAGTAAGAAGAAGATGTATTATTATTAATAACTGAAGGTACAACGGTCATTACATTTAACTTGAAAAAGCCATCAAACATGTAACATTTTCCTACATACATCTCATTCTTAGTAAGTACAAATTTATCACTCTCAAATACTAGCCTAAACCCATTCATACTCAACAAAGATCCGGAAACAAGATTCTTTCGAATGTTCGGTACATGCAGCACATTGTTGAAAGTGAGTTCCTTTCCAGATATCATCTTGAGTACAATCTTTCGTTGTCCTTTAACTTTGGAAGTTGAGGAGTTACCCATAAAAAGTTATTCACCATTGTCCACTGTAGAATAAGATGTGAACATCTTTTTGTCGACACAAATATGGCGAGTAGCACCAGTGTCCACCCACCATTCTTTAGGATTTCCGACAAGATTTGTCTCGGAAACAACTGTAGAAAGATTGATGTCATCGACACCATTGGAAATATTGTCCACTTCGGTTATATGGGCTTAAGCAGGCTTCTTGCTTGTTCTTCTTTTGCTACGGCAATCTTTGGCCCGATGTCCCTCTTTGTCACTCTGAGAGAGATTAATGACCTGGTACTGGGCCAGACAGACTTGGGCCGAGCGGAGTTTTGCCGAATAGATTTGGACCGGGCAAGTGTTGGGCTGAGGATGTGTGGCCCAGTCCGGAAAGAAGATGCTCGATTAAAGCAACGCTTGGTTGGACCGAGCTATATGTTCTGGCGGTGACAAAGCCAGTCGAGTTAAGTGACCGGCACCCGGAAAGGCGTGGTCAGCTGAGGTACCTGTTTGCTTGGCAGGAAGGCCGACCAAAGATGAGCCGAGATGCGCCTAGCCCGGTCTCCATTGAGCTTGGCTAGTGGAGTGCTTGGACATGAAGCACAGCACGGCCGTTGACAGCCGAGATAGTGTTGTCCGGCTGCTGAGCTCCCAGTAGAGTGGGCTGGCAGTCGGGTTAGGTGATGTTCAGCAAGGTTTACGCTGACAGATGGGATAGCAGAGCCACGTGTCAAGAGATGACTAGGAGTAGATATGGGGCGCAGACGGTACATGAGCAGGTTTGCGCCCCCCATACGGGGACACACGAACATTTTGTAAGAAAACTCTTACACTCAAACAATCTCTTCTCTCTCTCTATCCCAAGGTGTGTGCTAACTTGACCGTCGGAGGGGTTTTCCGGCCACACACCACTGAGTAGCTCACCGCCATCGTGCTTTCAAGTGATCGGACAGAGACGGAGCTCGAAAGAAATGAGTACGGGCTTGCCGGAATATTTGCTCCCCATACAATTAGCGTCGTCTGTGGGAAATTGCAGATAAAACCTTGTCTTCCCAAGCTCATCTGATCGCCTTTTATGGCGAACAACGAGGAGATTCAAGTGTCCGCCATCGACGGAGTCACTCCGGAGTCGGACAGACGTAGAGAAAGACCTCCCACCATCTCTCCGATGGGGGACCTGGAGACATTCCCAGGAGGACAGTCAGGAGACGCGCGGGATAAGCGCGGGAGGAGTTATGGTCATTCACGGAGTCCAGAAGGTCATCAGCGGCGGAGAGACTCACACGCCAAACGTCTGGAAAGCAAGTTGAAGGACCAGGACGCCGTCATTCGGCGAATGACGGCAGAGATGGAGGAGCTGAAGCGGCATGTCAAAGGGAAGGGTGTAGCTAGAGTGGGAGACCACAGTGAGCGCACCCAACCCTACCGTTCAGGTGGTCAGAGTCTGCGACAAACTCCGTTCATTTCTATTACCAGAAGTTATAAGGTTGGTGATTCCGATGTACGTACAGAGAAGTCCAACGCGCAAGATAGTACTTACCAGCCCTCACGTCCGACGACGACGTCGAGGTACACCTATTCTGCTCGATCAGAAGATTTACGGGCAGTCTTAAAGGAACGGGCTCGCCGGCGGGAAGCGCAAAGGATACCGGCGTTCCAGCGGCTATCTTATGGGGCTCACGCCAGCGAGGAGGTCGAAATGCCTCCACCCCGCCAAGCAGCACCGCTCCTGGTGGATTCAGATTTAGCAAAGTTGAGCGCCACCCCTTTCTCCCTGGAAATAGAGACAACACCTCTTTCGTCGGGCTTCCACCAGCCAAAGTTCACATTGTACGACGGGAAGACCGATCCCTACATGCACGTAAGTCATTTCCAACAGGTTATGGCCGGACATAGGAGGAATGATGCTCTTATGTGCCTCATCTTTCCATCAAGTTTGGGCGAACTGGGCTTGAAGTGGTTTGAAAGGCTGCCGGAGGGGAGTATAAAGAGGTGGCATCAGTTGGCCGAGGCCTTTGTAACACGCTTCAAAACCAACACCAAAACACCGAAGGAAGTGGATCACCTACTGAGTGTCAAGATGGAACCGAGCGACACATTGAAGGCAGACAACTCCAGATATTGGGAGACCTTCAACGAGATCTTGGATTGCCCGGTCAACCTTGCAATCACTCAATACAAACGTGGTCTCCCGGTCGGACATAGACTCCGGGACTCGCTCACCATGCACCAGTCGACGTCCATGGGCCAGCTCATGCAACGCATCAATGAGCATATTCGGGTTGAGGATGATGCGTCAGCATCTACCGTGAAGACAACTCCGGTAGCAACAGACAAGAAGACAGCAGGCAAAGTGCACGCAGTTGGGCAAGAGTCCAGCCGCTCAAGTGACCGAGCAGAGGAATCAGACCGTGACTCGAATCGTAAGAACCGGGGTAGAGGACGTCGGAATGACCGGGATGACTACCCCCGAGATGATGTTGCGGATGCAAACAGAAGGTTGAAGGCAAGGACTGGCATAACCACGGTCTTCAAGATTCCAATCTATCGCATACTTAGTGAAATCCGAAACGAGGAATATGTCCGATTTCCTGCTAAGTTGGGCGATCAACAGAAGGGCTACAATCCGCGGTATCGTTGCACATTCCACCGGGAGAGAGGCCACCGGACTGAGGATTGTTTGCCTTTGAGGCAACATCTCGAAGAGCTGGTTGCGGCCAGGCACCTAGACCTTTACATTGATGGGGGCGTAAAGGCGAATCAGGCTCCGGTTGATCCCAAGGGACAAGATGACCGAGATGCACCACCACAAGGAGTTATCAATGTCATCCATGGCATAGTAGAGCCGAAGCGGGTTTGCGAACTCCGGGGTATGATCAAGAAGGCAAAACATATGAGGGAGGTTTTGTTGGTACAGCCTGCCATCAAGAGGTGGAAGACCGAAGAGAAAGATGTGATTAGTTTCACCTCAAGGGATCTAGAGCGTATCCAGACGCCGCACAACGATGCCCTAGTAGTGACACTCCGCGTCAAAGAATTTGATGTCAAATGGATCTTGATCGATCAGGGAAGCTCGGTCGAGATCATGTATTATGACGCGTTCAAACAGCTCAAACTCCGGGAGACAGATTTGGCTCCGGCGACTTCACCACTGGTTGGTTTCAACTCACAGCCGGAGTGGCCTTTGGAAAAGATTATCCTACCGGTCAAAGCGGGATCCATGGTCAAGCAAGTGGAGTTCTGGGTGCTACAAGTTCCTTCTACTTACAACCTGATCCTTGGAAGGGGATGGCTTCACGCTATGCAAGCTGTAGCGTCGACCTACCATCAGGTGATGAGATTTCTCTCGGCTATGGGGGCAATCGAGGAGATCTGGGGAGATCAAGTTATGTCTAAACAGTGCTTCGTGGCAATGAACGGCAGCCGGGCTGCCAAAGGCTTCATACAAATGATAGAAGGACCGAAAGACCAAGGAGTTCTGGAGGATATGGGCACTAAGGCAGAGGACAAAGCTGTAGAGGACTTGGTTGAGGTGCGAATTGATATGGAGCGGCTGGATAAGTTCTTCCTGCTCGGTTCCAGCCTTACCGCCCAGGAAAGGACCAAGATGGTTGAGTTTTTGATGGCCAATATCAAAGTCTTCGCATGGTCGCCTTACGACATGCCCGGCCTCGATCCAAGTTTTATCTGCCATCACCTCAACGTCTTCCTTGGAGCAAAGCCACCATCCAACAGACAAGGAGATCACACGATCACGCCGAGGTAGTTGCAGAGGAAGTCAAAAATTTGCTTGAAGCACGAGCAATTCAGGAAGTGCACTACCCTCGGTGGATTTCCAATGCAGTAGTGGTGCCCAAGAAGAATGGGAAGTGGCGAGTTTGTGTCAACTACAAGACAGTCAACCGAGCTTGTCCGAAAGATAGCTTCCCTTTGCCGCGAATTGACCACCAGGACTTGACGGACCGACATAATACAGCTCGATTTTCTGGACGCCTATCGCGGCTACCATCAGATTGCCATGCATGGGCCCGACCGAGAGATTACCTCCTTCACGACTCCAAAGGGACTCTTCTGTTACCGAGTCATGCCTTTTGGTTTACAGAACGTCGGGGCAACCTTTCAGAGGATAATGACCAAAATGTTTGCTCCTTTGCTTGGCCGGACAATGGAGGCTTACATCGATGATATGGTGGTAAAAAGCCGACATGAAGCAGACCACTTGTCTAATTTGGCCGAGATGTTTGTCGTTCTCAAAAAGCACAAGCTGCGCCTGAATGCGTCAAAGTGTGCCTTTGGCGTGGAATCCGGAAAATTTTTGGGATTCCTAGTCACAAACTGAGGCATCGAAGCAGACCCTACTCAGATTAGAGCCGTGCAAGAGTTGAAGCGTTTCACCAAGAAAGGACGCAAAGATTCGGCCGAAATGGCCGCCGCGCTTAATCGATTCATAAGCCGGTCATCAGATCGCTGCCGTCCATTCTTTCAGGCATTGAAATCAAAGTTCTCGTGGGATGAAGAGTGTGACCGGGCTTTGGCCGAGCTCAAGGAATATCTGTCTTCTCCGCCACTATTGGTTACACCTCAGCCAGGCGAGGAACTCTATCTCTACCTTGCCGTCTCGCAACATGCAGTCAGTGCGGTGCTAGTCTGTGCTGAAGGAATTAAGCACCTCCCAATCTTCTACGTCAGTAAAACCTTGCTACCGGCAAAGACGAGGTACTTGCCGTTGGAAAAGCTTGCGTTGGCATTGATGATGGCTTCAAGGAAGTTGGCGCACTATTTCCACGCCCATACCATCATCGTACTAACCGAGTTTCCTCTTAAGGCTTTGTTTGAACGGCAACTTCTCGTCAATTCTCAAGGGCAATGAATTGGGACAATTTGATGTGAAGTTCCAGCCGCGCACAGCCATCAAGGCCCAAGCTTTGGCCGATTTCGTTGCAGAATTCTCACCTGGAACTCATCCGATGTGCCCGGTCGATATTGCCGTGGTAGATGAAGAGAATGCAAGCATGACCGAGAAATAACTTGGTGGAGTTAGCGACGCGGAATTTGCGCGCCCCACTGAAGTGCCCTCACTTTGTACAATTCCACCGACCAGTGACGCGATGATAGAGTCAAGTGTTATTGCCCAACCCACTCTGTCTGGTACCGCATCACCAAGGGGGGAAGAAATGGACCCACTTAGCACAGAATCTACGGCCGGCATAATACCGTAACCTGGTGATTTGCCTACGGACTTGAGCATCGCAGATCAACTTGCTGAGTCCGGTGCCGAATCACCAAGGGGAGCTGGGGTGGAACCAATCAGTGCAGAACTAGAAACCGGACAGCCGAGCAACCGTGGTCCCATCACCTTTCGAAATTCTCAGGACCCTTCAGACTGTTGGAAACTCTTTATAGGGGAGATGTGGAAACTTTTCGTTGATGGAGCGTCGAATCGTCACGGTGCCGAGCTAGGTATTGTTCTTATTACACCGGATGGCCTCACCATTGAACATTCTATCACCCTTGGCTTCCCAGCATCTAACAACGAGGGTGAGTATGAAGCACTTCTGGCCGGACACAAGAGCGCTCTTCAGATGAAGGCTTCTGAGCTAATGGTGTACAGTGATTCCCAACTTGTGGTTAACCAAGTCTCTGGGATTTATGAAGCAAAGGATAACAGAATGGCAAAGTACCAAGCTCTGGTCAGAGAACACATCAAGCAATTTCAGACAATCAAAGTTCAACAAATTGGCCGTGAAGAAAACAGCCGAGCAGATAAGCTGGCCGACCTTGCTTCAATGGTAGATTATACGTCTCCTAACCCCCTGTTGATTGAATTCCTTCTACGGCCGAGTATTGAGGAAGCCAGGCAGACGGATGTACTCTGCGCCGCGCTAGGTCCTTCCTAGATGGACCCCATAATCCTGTTTCTCAGAGACTGAACTCTGCCAGCCGACAAGAATGAAGCACACAAAGTCCGGGTGAAGTCAGAGCGGTTTTGGCTCTCTCCATCTGGAGCATTGTATAAAAAGTCCTTCACCGGTCCTTATCTGAAGTGCGTGCACCCGAGTAGCATGGAGACCTTTTTGTATGAAATTCACGAAGGCATCTGTGGCAGTCATATAGGAGGCCGATCATTGGCCTACTGATCTATTTCGCAGGGATACTGGTGGCCATGTATGCAGGCCGACGCACAAAAGTATGTCCGTAAGTGCGAGAAATGCCAGAAATTCGCCCATCAGATCCATCAGCCGGCCAGGGAACTTATTCCTCTCACCAGTCCTTGGCCCTTTACCATGTGGGGGCTAGATATAGTGGGGCCACTACCAACCGCACCAGGCAACCGGAAATTCTTCATCGCGGCCATAGATTACTTCACCAAATTGGTCGAAGCCGAGCCCTTGGCAACAATCAAAGAGAAAGACGTGAAGCGATTTATCTGGCAGAATGTGGTCACGCGGTTTGGCGTCCCCAAGATTTTGATCTTTGATAACGGCACCCAGTTTGATGGTCGCCTATTCAGAGGATTTTGTGAAGATCTGAAGATTGAATTCTACAACTCTACTCCGGCTTACCTACAGTCCAATGGTCAAGCCGAGGCATCAAACAAGACTATTCTAGATGGGTTGAAGAAATGGCTGGAGAAGGCAAAGGGAAAATGGGTTGAGGAATTACCCAGCGTCCTTTGGGCATACCGAACAACCCCGCGGCGATCTACCGGGGAGACTCCATTTGCTTTGGCTTATGGCATGGAGGCGGTCATACCTTTGGAAGTTGGCATGCCCACCTTAAGAAGTGAGAGTTTTGAACTCGAGCTGAACGCCGAGGCTATTGCCCTGGAACTGGACCTGGTGGAAGAGCGTCGAGAGAAGGCCCTCATCCACGTGGCCGCCTACCAACAAGAGCTCTCAAAGAAGTACAACAAAACGGTGCACCCCAGACCGTTCAAAGTTGGCGATTGGGTTTTGAGGAAAGTTATGGGCAACACCCTGGTGCTAGGTGAAGGCAAACTAGAGGCAAATTGGGAAGGACCCTACAAGATCACCGGTCTGGCGGGCAAAGGGGCTTATCACTTGGAGGATCTGGAGGGAAGAGCAATACCCCGGCCATGGAATGCGGCCAACCTCAAACTATATTATTTCTAGCTTTAGCTTTCTTTTTTGTGCAAAGGAATTTTTTGGTTTGCACTTCAGAATGTAATTCTTTTTGTCAATATATAGAAGTGACCTTGTTTTGGCTTTCAGATTGTTGTTTTAATGTAAAAACCGAGATGATTTACTCCGATTAGAAGAGTTGGTGTTTTGTCCAACTTAGGCAATCTCGATTGAGATAACTTATCCCAGTTTGTTGAAGAGTTGGTGTTTTGTCCAACTTAGGCAATCTCGACCGAGATAATTTATCCCTGTTGGTTGAAGAGTTGGTGATTTGTTCAACTTTGATTATTCCAAACCGAGACGCTTTACTCCGGTTGAAAGAGTTGGTGTTTTGTCCAACTTAGGAAACCCCAACCGAGATGATTTGTTTTGGTTGAAAAAGTTGGTGATTTGTTCAACTTTGTTGTTCCAACCGAGATGATTTGTTCCGATTGAAGAAGTTGGTGATTTGTTCAACTTTGATTATTCCAAACTGAGACGCTTTACTCCGGTTGAAAGAGTTGGTGTTTTGTCCAACTTAGGAAACCCCAACCAAGATGATTTGTTCCGGTTGAAGAAGTTGGTGATTTGTTCAACTTTGCTGTTCCAACCGAGATGGGTATTCCGGTTGAAGAAGTTGGTGAGTTCAACTTTGTTGTCTCAACCGAGATAATCTACCCCAGTTGATAAAATAGATGTCTTGTTCGACTTAGGTGTTCCAACCGAGATGGGTATTGGGTATTCCGGTTGAAAAAGTTTTTGAGTTGTTCAACTTTGGTGTTATGTTCAATTTTGTGATTTATACCGAGATGTTTTGCTGAAAAAGGAATTGATGACGACAGTGCAAACACTTGACGAAATTAAAGCTTTTCATTGATAGAAACGTAAGTACAAAAGGTGGGGAACTTAGCCCGATTACAACAGAAAAGCAAAAAGAGAAAAAAGAAAACTAAACCAAGGGTGAGAGGTTGGTGAACTCGTCCTCGGTGGCCTCTAAGTTGATGGTTGGACTTTTGTCTTGGGCACCAGGCTCGCCACGGCTGGGCTGCTCCTACACTTTGTTATCGTCTGCCTCAGTATCTGTCTCGGCATCTCTTTCTCAAGCTCTTCCTCGGCCTCAGCCTGCAACGCGTTGAAGACGTCGTTGGCGTATGGCACAAGGTAGGCCGGTAGGAAAGCAGGAGGCGGATTGGCAAATACGTCGGTATCAGAGCCCTGACTGAGATGCTCGTAGGCAGATTTTCAACCAGCTTTGAAGTAGATGTCTTGAGTTGCAAAGACCTGCTTCTTGTAGCTCTCCTCGGCTTCGTTGAAACCAGCGTTGTTAGCATCTCGGCAGTTTCTCTTCCGCGACTTCTTGAGCACGTCCAGCTCAGCCTGGAGCTCGTCCCGCTTTTTCTCGGCTGCATCGAGTTGGCCGAGCAACCGGTTGTTGTCAGTGTTGGCTATTTCGAGCGAGGACTTTGCTTGGCCAAGCTCGGTTTGGAGGCTCTGGACTTGGCTGGCTGTATCATTTGCCTTTTTCCTAAGTCTATGTATGCGCTCCATCACCAGGTGCTGCTTCTGAATGGCCTGCAAGAAGCGAAATTTGATTAGTAAAGGAACCGGACAAACACTTGTGAAAATTTCAGAGGCAGATTGAGACTTACCCTGGCCATGGACTTGACTGATGACTTCACCAACCGAGTGTCAGGGACGTGGTCGCTGCCGACCACGTCGCTCGGTAGAAGAAGTGCTTTGGAAAGATCGTAGGTGAGCAAGTGCTCTTTATCGCCCTTGATCGAAGCCGTCGCCGGGATGTCTTATCCCCGGTGTTTCAGATGTGGTCGCCAGATCGGTACTGGGTCAACCATAGCAGTTGGTTGCTCGGTGGTAAGCTCGGCCACCAGCTCGGCTGACGGATCCGCGCGAGCTCTTTTACTAGCCCGGCGTGGAGTAGGTTCCTTGCTAGATTGCCCGCCTGCTTGAGAGGCCAGAGCGACCATGGTGCCGCTTGATTGACTGGCGGCTGGTGAGTGGATGACTATGCTCGGTATCTCTACCGTGGCGGTGAGCGTGTTTTGATTCGGCTTGCTTATTATCTCTTGCTCTTCTGTCAACCGGATCAGCGGAATGTCAGGCAGAGTTGGATCTGGAGGAGGTGAAAGAGCGCGGAGGAAGTCTGTAATTTTACTCCGGCAGGGAGCAAAGTATCTGTATGTTGGTGTGTAGCCGAGCAACTGGTTACAATCTCAGTCGCGGTAGCGAAGCGTGGTCCTGATTGTTTCGACGTTGGGGAATTGGTAGTTGGCTTGCAAGGCTTGAATTGCTGCAAAAGAAACAAGAAAAATGGTCAAGTACAGGATAATGAAGAATATAGGCTAACCGAGCAAGTTTGCGCGGCTTACATGTACTACCGAAGTTTTTGCTTATGATCTAGCCTGCATCGGTCGTTCTCATAATTGCCAGACACCCAGAAGAAATCATCGTCGTGCAGGTCCTTGTCTGGTGTGCCGGTCACAATTTTTTCTCTGCCCGGCCTAATCTTGAGATAGTAGGCGAGGCCATCGCCAGTATGCCCTAAGGTGTATTGGCGCAGAATCTCGGCTAAACCTAAGCTTATGCCTAGCCGGTTGTTTAGCTCGTGTACGCTGTTTATTATTCGGTAAGTGTTAGTGGACACTTGCGTGGGTGCTAGCCCGGTCCGACGCAGGAACTCGGTCATCAGAGGATTGACCGGGAAGCGGAGGCCTCCTTCTACGATTAACAGCACGGTGAAGGGGCATTGGTCTTGTCTGTCCCAGGGTGTTGTCTTCTCTTCTGCCAGTTCGAGATGGACGTCGGCCGGGATGCCGTACTCCTCTCTGAACACAGCCAGTGCGGCCGGAGTGTCTACTAGGAAGCGGAATTTCCCCATTTGTGGCCGGCCTAGGATAGCTCGGCTGAGGGGTTTGGCACTGTGATAATTGGTTGTTGCTCGGTCTTAAGAGCCTCAGGAATGGACAGTGGCCCCCTTGGACTCTGCAGGAAAAGAATGGCAAGTGTAAGTATGAGCGCGATTGCGCGTAGCGAGCTTGACTTTAGCTCGGTCATTAAGAGTGCCAAACCACCTTGGTTTTCTAAGCTAACCAAGGAGCTCGGTCGCCCAAGCGGACCAGATGTTAGCCCGATTGTGCAACCAGGTCCTTCTACTATCTCGGTTTTTGCTGGGTTTGAGACAAACATGTTATTTGCTCAGTCAGATTGGTTTTTTGGATCGAATGAAGACTAGGAGCCCGGTCCGCCCCAGTTTTTTAGTGTTCTTCAGGAATGTAGACACCCCATTTTTGACCGACCTTAAGACTCAGACGTCACCGATTGAGCGCTTGGTGATGTTGCATATCGTGCTCGTCCAGAGGTTTCAGAATCTCGGCTGCGAGCCTTGCCTCCGGACTTCCGGACTCTTTCGTGCTTTTCCTCGGTTTGCGAACCAGGCTTTGTTTTCTCTATTTTATCTTCTCGAAGGAAGTGAGAGGTCTCGTAGATCATCTCTCAGTGGCCGTAGGCTACGTTTCGTGGTCGCAAGCCATTTTTCCCATTTCGGAGCCCGGTTCCCGGTTTTCAGAGCCGTCAGGCCGTGTACCTCGGTTCGGGACCGCCTAACCACCTCCGTTTGCTCCGATTTTTGGCACACACTTTATTTCCTCCCTTTCGAGGTACACTGTGGTCCGAGAGACCAACTTCGTGGTCGGACACCACTTCCGGTGCCTAACAGCCCACTTTCGGTGCCCCGAATTGCGTGTTTTGGCTCCCGAACCTTCATTTTGAATTTTTGGGCTCCGACACGAACTTGAGATAGTCATATTTTGAGGTCCTTTTCATGTTTGATTAAGGACCTTTTATTGTTTGAGATCTCCATCTGTCACTTGCCTCTTTACCTCTTTTTAGGCCTATTTTGCACGGTATTTTAGGCGTACTTGTGGGCTGTGTTGGACTTGGTCGTAAACTAAAAAGTGTCTTTTTTTGAGCCCCTCTTCAACTTTGTTGAAGGGATCTATTCGGTTTGAGAACTGAAGCTACCACTTGCCTCTTTGTCTCACTTTAGGCCAATTTTTTGAGGGAAACTTGAAATATTTCCCCCCCCTTTTTTTTCCCCCTCTTTTCCAGCCTCTTTTGCCTATAAATACAGCACCCCAGGTCTGTGTTGAAGGGTTAGAGATTTTTGTATATGCCTCTCACATTCAATCTCTCTCTCTCTCTCTCTCTCTCTCTATATTTTAACCATCAAAACTCCAAGTTCCTTCCACCATTTCTTCACCACCACTTAGCACCACCACCACCACTCCATTCCAGCGGCTTGGAGGACCTTCTCAGAGGCTAGAAGTGCCACATTTTGGACCAAGAGGCTGCTAAAGGGTTGTTCTTCAAGGGTGAGTCTCGTTTTTCCCTTTTTTGCTCTTTTCTTGATCTATTTCTTAGCCCTTCTTTCTTGTACATTTGAGCTCCGACCAAAACTGAAAGTGCTTTTTTTTTTAGCTCTATTTCATCTTTCATTAAGGGTCTTACCCTGTTTGGGACCCCCATCTTGCACTTGCTTCAATATCCTCTTGGATGTCATATTTTTGCATGATATTTTTGGCCTATATATAATCTGTTTTGAGCTCTGATGTAAACTGAAAATGAGATTATTTTGAGCCCCTATACAACATTGTAAGAGGGCTCAACACTGTTGGGGGCCTCCATGTAGCACTTACCATTATACCCCTCTTTGGCCCCCATTTTTGCATGCTTTGTTAGCTCATCTTAGCTTCTGTTTTCGGCCATGATCAGAACTTAAAGTGGCCATTTTTTGACCCCCTTGTCATGTTTCATTAAGGGTCTTTGGCTATTTGATGAATTTTTTGTGCACTTCATGTTATACCCTCTTATGGCCTTAATCTTGCATTGCATTTTGAGCATGTTTTCATACTGATTTGGAGGCTTTCATAAACTGTAAATGTTCATATTTTTGGTCCCTCTTCAATGTTGTAGAAGGGTATTTTTATTTTTGGGCATTTCATGTACCACTTGCTTCATTGCCTTCCTTGCGGAGCCATTTTTGTATGCCATTTTAGCCCTACTTGTGCTTGCTGTTTGGCCATGCTTTATACTGTAAAAATGCTATTTTTTGGGCTTCCTTTCTTCTTATTTTAAACTTCATGTCCTAATTATGCATGCTTTGTATAGCTGTAAGCCATTTCATGTACCTAGTTTTGCATTTCGGGACTCGTTCCTTGCATCGGGTTTCATTTCGCCTTGTTTCGAGGCTGTTTTGCCCCTCATTTTGCTACTGATTTTTGCATGCTTGCATATCATATTCCATGTCTTTGTCATGTCTCATTAGAGTGGTATTTCGGTGCCTAAGGGTCCGTTATCGGTTTGCGTGCACGCGTGCACGCATTTCGAGGTGTCTTGTTTTCATCTGATTGCCTCCTATGTGAGTATGGCTGAGACTCTCTCATGTTGGTGTAAGCCCATTATTGCATTGCGTATGCCATTTCATCCATAGCATTGTGTATGCCCGGTTGTGTATTACCTCGGATAGCGTGTATGCCATTCTATGACATTGTGTATGTTAGGATTGTATCTTAGTCGCATTTCATGCATGTCATACATGTCGCATTGTGTTCGGGATACGAGTTAGCTCGGGCACGGGAAACGAGGTACGTCCCGCACTCCGAGTGACGGTCTCAATTCCCAAGTCACCGACATTCCGGATTATCCATGATGGAATTAGGTTTTGTTTTAGTGTTCATATGCATTCATTATATATTGAGTTGTGCAATTCAGCTCCTCGGCCATCATGCATCGAGATGCGTGATTGGTGGTACGAGGATCGAGACATGCATACATTTGTGAAAATACATTGCTATGCCCATTTCCTGCTCTCTGTTGCAGCATATCAAGGATCAGCTATCTTCTTAGGCTTGGCACGCTTTTCAAGAAATAATTGCAAAACAGAGGCTAATCGGGGCATCGCCATGGATTTCCGCGTAAAGCAGCCCAAACATGCATCATTCCATCATCCGAAGCAGAATCAAGGCAGTCCCTAGCTTGCATGCCAGTTTTATTTTTCTTAGTTAATTTGTTAATTAATTAGGGATTTGTATATTATTTGGACTGTATTATTTATTTAGACCCTCTGCGCGAGGGCATAATTGTAATAAGTGTGGGTAAGTGTGATGTATGTCTTCCAACCCCACGTCTTTCTTCCCTTTTATTTACCTGCTTATGATGGTTAGATTAGGGCATATTTCAATTAGCATACAGTATGATAGCATGTTTGCATCACTCATCTGTTTTGTACGCACCGGGCTCGGCGCATCATACAAACTGCATTTGTATTTCAATTCCAAATTGAATACGTGTTAGTTGTAGCATTCCATATGCCATGATTAGAATAGCCGACCCCGCTATAGTTGCATCTTTGCATGTGTTGCATTAGGCATTGCTGTATACTTAGGATCATGCATGATTTGTAATGAGTTTCTGTTTTGGCTTGGAGTACTCGGTGAGTTTTATGCTTTAGCATCCTTGCATGCGTGTGAGTGACTGCCATAAATAGCATGCTTACCATGAGGCTACGTGCTTATATGATATAACTGCCTTGAATGCCTGTGGGTGGAGGTTGAGTTACTTGAAGTGGAACAAATCATTGACTGTTTGTTTTAAGCCCACTAGATAGTGGCAAAATCATGTTCTCTAAGCCCACCTGAGGATGGCAAAATTTGCATTTTAAACCTACCTGCGGGTAGCAAACCATTTTCAAACAAACAAACATGAAATGTTTAGTTCCAATTCAGGCGACTCGGTCTATACTTGTTTGCTGCGAGCATCACATAGTAACCTAGGCTAATAACCGGAATAAGAACATACAAGGTTTTCAAAGTGAGATATCATGGTTAGTAGAGGTCTTTGGTATTTGGCGGCGAAAGTGCTCACGAAGTGACCTTCCCCAATCGTACCCAAGTTCCCGAGCCGAGGCAACTTTGGTGATGACGGACACGTGGCCTTTGGCACCGAGTCAGGGTTTCCTAAATTTCCCATCATAAAACATTTAGGTGGCGACTCTGTATCTGGCAAAGCAGTCCATGTTTGGCACTTCTTTTCAAAAAATCTGTTTTCAAAAACGATTTGCCGGATTTGGACTCTTTGGTTCAAGATTAAGCACCGTGACTACAACAAATCGAGTTCGAGTTGTAGCGAGGTCCCCCTGCGGGCTTGTTACAAGGAACAATAAAGGACACCATGAACAGTCGAAGGTTTAGGTTGTTTTTGACGCCTAATGTACTATAAACTATGTTTTATTCTCCTAATGTGTGAAGTATCAAAGAAAACAACAGCCAAATAGGGGTTGAAGGACTTACCAGTGAATGGGAGTAGCTTCTTCTTCGTACGCGAGCTCAAGAATGGCGAGAGATGAGGGGCAGCAGCTCTGGGACGCTTGGAACGAAGGAGTGGCAGTAGAGATGAATCTAAGAGGGAGGGGGCATGTATATAGGAGTGGTGAGGCCGCCAAAAATTCAAATTTTGCAAGGCGGTTGGGTTGGCTGCTCGAGGACCAGTGGAAGCTTGCCACGTGTCCCCATTAATTGCAGTGGCGGTGAAGAGCGAGAAGGTCGGTGAGGCGGCAGCCGGACAAGCCGAAAGACGTAAATATCGCGATCGGAAGTTTGAATTCATGCGTGTTATCAGCCCGGTTGCCGATTGTGAAGCTTAGGACCGAGAAAGTGCTACCCTAGTAGAAGCAGGTAATCGATCCGCAGAAGTGGCGACGGGATTAAGCAATTGAGAGAGATTAATGACACATCGGGCGAACAGATGTAACAACCCTCGCTTTGATTACCGTATAGCCACTGAATTATATACTGATTATTGCTAAACTGGACCGCTAATGACTGATAATTGGATTAATTGAAGTATTGGATGGACTGATTGAAATCGAAACTGAAATTGAATAAGTTCATCTATTGAATTGCATATCGCATCTGTTTGATTGATTGGTTTATCTGTTTGCATCTTATGTTTAAATTGCTAATTGAAGGCCTTATCGGCGGCCGAACGTAGAACCGTTTAGTGTTT
Organism: Camellia lanceoleosa; assembly: GCA_025200525.1. Classification (NCBI taxonomy): domain Eukaryota; kingdom Viridiplantae; phylum Streptophyta; class Magnoliopsida; order Ericales; family Theaceae; genus Camellia; species Camellia lanceoleosa. The sequence goes on from CM045760.1 coordinate 45,848,762, forward strand.
TGTAATCAGTAGAATATTTGTGATTTAATGGTATATCTATCTGAAAATTGATTAGGAATGATTAAATTAGATTTAAATGAATTAATTGAAGAGTTGGGCTTAATTACAGAAATGCCATTGAGTGGGTCTTGTTTAAGCTTATCATTTGAGCTTTGTATACACTTGATCAAACCTTTCTATCAGCCATTCCTTTGTTCCCACCGAAATTAGAAGAGAGTAAGAGAGAGAGGATTGATTTTCATCCCATCTTTCTTGATTGTGCTTGAACTTAAGAGGATTGAAGTGTTGACTCCATTATTGATCTCTTAGGCTCTCAATACAAGACTTAGTAAGGTAATTGGACCTCTCATTGTTGTCCTTAAGGTTTATTCTTGCATGCTCCATGTTTAATTAGAGAGCTAAGACATGAATTTGTTCATAATTGTTGAGTTAGAGCTCCATTCATGCATGCATGTGTATATTGATGAGTTTGAGTTGAATTCTTGGAGAATTATACATGCATGTCCATGTTTTTATTATAATCCATGTTTCCCACATTGTTTTCAAAGATTGGAGCTCAATAGAGCAAGATTTAAAGCTTGATTTTGGTTTAAAGTTCATGCATTGCATGTTTTGAAAGTGTTCTTGAATTGGGTTTGAAAATGGTTTTAATTGACTCACCTTTGGGGCTTGAATTCATAAATTGGCTTTTGAAACTTGTTATTCATTGTTTTAAAATGTATTTTCCAGAATTTGGGCCCAAGAGGTCGAGAATTGAGTTAGAATGCTTGGTTTGAGCTTGGAAGGCAAATCTGAAATTCAGTTGGCTTCGCTTCAGCGAAGGATTCCTCGCCGGCGACCAACGTTTTCTCGAGCCACGCTCGGCGAAGGATTGGTGGCTCGGCGCCAAAAATCGAGCATTCAAGATTTCTTTGTTTCATCGACCGCCGGCGAAGTATTGTTCGCTCGAGCGAAGCCTTTGATTTTGTAACCTCGCTCGAGCGAAGGAAGGCTCGCTCGAGCGAGGCCCCTGTTTTCAGCAACTTTTGAAAAGTGCCTTCCAACTATATTTTTGCATCCTCATCCCATCCTAGGCATTCTTAGGCCTAGTTTAAGACATCTTAATAAGGATTTAGACATAGAACCACACCGAGGATATTTAGGGATTTAATTAACATCCTTCCGACTGTGAAACTTAGTGTGTGTTCTATTTGTTAACTGTTTAGGGTTGGCTCTCGGGGACGCGCTCTAGCTGCTATTAGCCAATCTCTGTGAGTAACAGATTGTGTAAAGATATGTTCAAATGGTTATATTTTGAATCTTGGAATCGAATCATTTATTGAACTGATATTGTTTATTGAATGAATGTATGTCTGTATTTGGCAGATTGTGGCATCCTTAGCACCTTGTTATTGGTATTCTGAGCTCTGTCGGTTTCCTTGTGAAACCATATCGTTTATCGATTGATGGCCATCATTATTATTGGGTTCAGTAAGGCCGGTCCTTTGGACCCTCGTTTATAGGCTAATGGATGTACCACATATGGTGATTGATTGAAATCTTGATTGGTGAAATCTTGAAAGATTGAAATCAGTATAATGAATTGATTTCATTCTTGTAAGGACATTCATTCATAACCTCTTTACACATTATGTTATTCACTTGGGCTTTAGCTCACTTGTTTATATATATATGTAGGTTCTCAAAGAACTGGGCCGGAGCTAGGAGCGTGGGATTGGTCCCCAGTTTTGTCAAGCCAGCCTATGTGCCTCACTGCGAGGTTCCGAGTTGCCATGCTATGGCTTGGGGTGTTTTTGTGTCCCCTATCGGTCTCCTTCTTTGTTTTGTCTTGTTGTATAGACTCTCTTGTCTTTGTTGTTTAGGATTTGGTCCTGTCTTGTTCAGTATATGATTGTACATGATTGTATAGACTGTACCGTTCTGAACTGTTTGAACGCATGAAAAATGTTTTTGGCATATAGATTTTCACAGCTCAATGGACACTAGTTATTTACTGTATTGGCCAGTTCCTTGACTGCTTAATCAGACATCGTTTCAAGAGGGCCTTCGGTAATCTCGGATTACTGGCCAGTTACGGTGCTAAACCCATAGGGCCGGGTTTGGGTCGTGACAACAGACTTGGGCCGGGCGGAGTTTTGCCGGACAGATTTGGGCCGGGCAAGTGTTGGACTGAGGATGTGTGGCCCAGTCCGGAAAGAAGATGCTCGGTTAAGGCAACGCTTGGTTGGACCGAGCTACATGTTTTGGCGGTGGCAAAGCCAGTCGAGTTAAGTGACCGGCGCTCGGAAAGGCGTGGTCAGCCGAGGTACCTGTTTGCTCAGCAGGAAGGCCGACCAAAGATGAGCCGAGATGCGCCTAGCCCGGTCTCCATTGAGCTTGGCTAGTGGAGTGCTTGGGCATGAAGCACAGCACGGCTGTTGACAGCCGAGATGGTGTTGTCCGGCTGCCGAGCTCCCAGTAGAGTGGGCTAGCAGTCGAGTTAGGTGATGTTCAGCAAGGTTTACGCTAACAGATGGGATAGCAGAGCCACGTGTCAGGAGATGACTGAGAGTAAATATGGGGCGCAGAGGGTATATGAGCAGGTCTGCACCCCCCATACGGGGACACACGAACATTTTGTAAGAAAACTCTTACATTCAAACAATCTCCTCTCTCTCTCTCTCTCTCTCTCTCTCTCTCCCAAGGTGTGTGCTAACTTAACCGTCGGAGGGGTTTTCCGGCCACACATCGCCGGGTAGCTCACCGCCGTCGTGCTTTCAAGTGATCGGACAGAGACGGAGCTCGGAAGAAAGGAGTACGGGCTTGCCGGAATATTTGCTCCCCGTACAGTCACAGATGTAACATTTGCCATTAAACTTGTGCTTTTTATTATCCCCCCTTTTAGAGCCTTGTGATGAACTTTCTCTAGAATACTTTCGTTTCTTAGTTTTTGAAGCATGTTCCACCACATTTGCCTTAGACTCCATAGGATGCTTACCAGCCTGCTTTTCAGAATTGCGGTTGTCCTCTTTAATCCTCAAACGCACAATTAATTCGTCCATAGAAATTTCTTTGCGCTTGTGTTTGAGATAGTTCTTGAATTCCTTCCAGCCTTTTGATAATTTTTCAATTAAGGCTGCAACTTGGAAGGATTCACTGAAAGACATGCCTTATGCGTGAATGTCATGTAGAATGAGTTGGAAATCTTGAACTTGGCTGATCACAGTTTTTGAATCAACCATTACAAAATCCAAGAATCTGCGAATCACAAATTTCTTTGAGCCGACATCTTCCGTTTTGTACTTTTTCTCCAATGATTCCCAAAGTTCCTTTGTTGTCTTGATTGGACTGTAGATGTTGTATAATGTGTTGTCAAGTCCATTTAAGATGTAATTCCGGCAAAGGAAATCGGCATGTTTCCAGGCATCAACCGCAACAACCACTTACCGGTCAGTTTCATCCTCTTTCAAGATAAGAGTATCTTCACAGAGGAAACGAGCCAGGTTCAGAGTTATAAGATAGAACAACATTTTCTGTTGCCATCTTTTAAAGTCAGTTCCTGATAACTTCTCTGACTTCTCTCCATGATTTATTGATACTGTTACCACAGGAGAGGGGGTTGGTGCAAATGCAGCCACCACAGTAGTACTTGTTTGGGCATTAGTTTCAGTAGCCATCAATTCTAATTTATAAAACAAAATTATAATTAGAATTTATACTACACAGAAAATTAAACCAAATTCACAGAATTAAATTCTGTAAAAATAAAAGAAACAATAATGTAACTTTTATTTTCCAATTAATTTGGAAATAAAATAAAATTTTATTCAACCAAATTAATTCCACACAGGAAATTAAATTTTATAAAATAAAAGAAATAAGAAAATAACTTTTATTTTTCAATTAATTTGGAAATAAAATAAAATTTTATTCAACCAAATTAATTCCACACAGGAAATTAAATTCTGTAAAAAAAAAAAAGAAATAAGAAAATAACTTTTATTTTTCAATTAATTTGGAAATAAAATAAAATTTTATTTAACCAAATTAATTCCACATCGAAAATTAATTTCTGTAACACTTCAATAATTAAAATACTAAAATAGAATTTTAAGTAATGAAAACTCAGAAAATAATTTCTAAAAATCAAAATTAATTTCTGAAAAAAAAAATTCCGCAAAAATATATTTTGAATTGTTAATGACACTAGTATCGTACTATTAGTTGTCAAAGAAAATAGACAGTTTACTACTATCTGTCAAATAACATATAATCACTATTTATTTTTCCAACCAGAATATTATTTTGTAAAACCACAAAAAAATAATTTTCTTAAAAGAAGAAAGAGAAAAGGAAACAGACGAAAAATTCTGTAAACAGAATAATTCGAATCCGTCTTAAGATTGTTGGAACAATCTTCTGTGTAGATAAAATAAATTGAAATAATTCAATCAAAATAAAATAAAACTTACAGAATTTATTTTGTTGAACCGAATCAATAATAAAGACCAAGTCGAGTATGTGACACTCTGCCCTTAAGACAGATTCGCCCTGCTACGGTGCTTACGGTTATGTGGCGTCTATCTCTCAGGATACAATGATCTTCACAAATTTGTAGTAGCACTTCAAACAAATTTGTCCGTCAAACTAGAACCTTGTGTTATGTAACTCTCTGAAATTTATTCTAAATCTAATATGAAGAATAAAGGACGCAAGAGAGCAAAATGAAGGCAAGGAAAGTGAATTTTCGAAAATCAATCAAAATTGGAATGATGTACGTATTCAATTTGAATAGAAAATGTATGAAGAAGGGACATAATCCTTCATTTAAAATAAAGAGACACCATGAAAGGTTTGCACCCTTTCATTCAAATGGAGATTTGACCATTCCTTTAAAACAAAAAGACACCATGAAAGGTTACACCATTTCATTCAAAATAGAGTTTATTTCAATTCACAACTACCTCTTTATAAATTTTCCAACAGTGGATGCAATTTCCTTTAGCAATTTCTTATCAAGTATTAACCAAACCCTCACCAACTAATTTGCAACCTATGCTTTGATGTAACCATTCATACCTTCAATTATTTTCTCTCTTTATATTCAGCAAATATGTTTTTTTTTTTTTGTTTTTTTTTTAAGTGGTGAAATGGGTGAGGAATGGGTGTATGACAACTTGGCAAGGAATGATATTACACTGGCCATGTGTGGAGGAGGAAAAAGGCAATGGCAAGAAGGGACGTCGTCAAACATGATGCTTACGAGAGACAAAACCATTACTTTTTTTCTTCAATGCAATCTGAATCGTTAAATAAACAAAATGATAAAGTGCATCATCTCATTTACAAGACTGGGATAGTCCAATTTTTTAGTAAACTACAGATAAGCCACTCTCTTGTTATAGTAGTAGATAGATGGAAGCAACGATTTGTACATACCTTTCATTCAATTTGTGGCAATGCTTCATGCTTGCCGTTTCATTCAAATGCAATTATAAAAAAGTATTTTCAAAGTTAAAAAGTAGTAGAATCATTCATATTATGATATTTGAAAGTGTAGAAGAAAAATAGTAGAATTATTAAAGAAATAATCGTATTATGATGTTTGACGGTTTCATACTTGCCATTTCATTCAAATCCAATTATAAAAAAAGTATTTTCGGAATAAAAGAAAAGTGAAAAAGTAGTAGAATTATTAAAAAAATAATCATATTATGATGTTTAAAGGTCTAAAAAAAAAGGTAGAAAAGTAGTAGAATTATTAAAAAAAAATAATCATACTATGATGCTTGATGTTTTAAGGTGTTTTAATTTCGAAAGGTGCTTGATTGTTCGGTAGATGGAAGCTGTTGTGTGTTGTTTAATAACTTTGAGAGAATATTGTCAAGACCCAAACCCGCCCCTAAAAGTTTGGTCCATGACCGGCCTATACATAGGCCTCAAAACAGAATTTTAGAATAATATCTAATCACATACGGGGCCTTAAGCGGAAGCAATATTAATAAAAGACAACATCCATTGAGCTTGTGCATACATGATGGTTTAATTAGATTTAAACATTTAAATACATTTCCAAATATACATATACAATCATAGAATTTATATAGATCTCACACACATTTACATGAGACTCCATAAATTATATAACTCCCAGTAATCAAAATTAAGGCCTCGACACGGAGGCGTACCCCAGACAGCTTGGCAGACAGGTAGACCTCAATACAATTCTAGTGTCAATCCCCGATGGCTCACTTACATAAATATATATAAAAAAGGAGTGAGCAAGGCTCAATGAATAATAGCAATGTATGGAGGTAAGTTAAAGGAGTATAGGCTTAAAGAATGTAAACATACATATCAAACCATACACAGATCTTATTCATAATCATATTTTAAAACGGCCTCAGACCCGCATGTAACACAAAACGGCCTCAGGCCCATATATAATACAGAGCGGCTGTAAGCCCAGATATAATACAGAACGGCTATAAGCCCAGATATAATACAGAATGGTTGTAAGCCCAGATATGATACAGATCAACTGTAAGCCCAGATATAATACAAATCGGCTGTAAGCCCAAATATAATACAGAACGGCTGTAAGCCTAGATCTATTACAAATCGGCTATAAGCCTAGATATAGTACAGAACGGCTGTAAGCTCAGATATGATACAGATCGACTTTAAGCCCAGATAACGACAACTATCCATACATTGTAGGGTAGGTAGAACATCGACATGTACATTACTTCCTTTGGCCTCTGGCCATGAATCATAATCAATTTACATCATAACGGCCTCAGGCCCAACAAATTAAACAGAGCGGCCTCAGGCCCAACAGATTATACAGAATGGCCTTAGGCCTAGTATTAGCAAAATAGAGTAATTCCAGATTCATAAGAATACCATTACACAATAGTGCACACAAATTTCCCTATGGTTTATTACAATTCGACGTAGTTGTCATGCGTATAACAGAACATCAATAATAACTATTAATAGAAGGCACATGTATCACTACAGTACTATTAATAGGGACAGAACGACTTTAGGTCCATACCAATACCCTTATTCAATCATATCCATTAATTTAATCAAAGCATAATATCAATACAGAGGCCATTCACAAATAACAATACATAAATCATAATCACAGGAAGTAAGTGAAACACATCGTTACACTACTATTACTCACAGTGATAGGTTTCTGATAGCAGTGAGACAATGTCCTCGTCTTGACCTACAAACACAATGCACATAGTAGAATAAGAGAATAAAACCAATCTCTATTTTATTCTTTAATCAATGGTCGTGGTGGTTCTAAACTCATTAGTCTTCAATAAGTCACGATCCATGTCTGAGAAGATAAGAAAAGATAAGAGGAATCGATAGGGTAAAGGTTTAGACGAAGGAATGGCACAAAATCGGTAGACAGAAAGTGAGCAACTCTCACTAATTGGGCATATCTAATTCTGTATTTAGAATTTTGGAGTGAGACCACTACCATTGGAAACTAGACTTTCGGGGCTTGATTTTAGGCTCAAGAATCACTCAAAACGGAGTCCGGATGCAAAAGATATGCTTATTCAAAGTTACCAGGTATAAGCTGAAACAGGATTGGCCGCTCGTGCGGCCCAAATCCACTTGAGCCGAAAAACCGGCTGCTCGAGTGCCTAAAGAGCAGAATGAAAACCTCTTTTTTTCTTCATATTCCGCTCGTGCGGTGACCGTTGCCGCTCGTGCGGTCTGGGCAAAAACCAGTCCGAAAATGGCTCTTTAATTTGGAACTTCGCATTTTCAAAACCAAACTTCAATCTCATGTAATTCAAAGCCCAAAACTCTTTAATACATGATAAATTTCATATTCTTAGCTTCTATCAAACATCATAACCCCCAAAATACCAATCAATTTCCCAAGCACAAGAACAAGATTAAGGTAGATCTTTTCAAAACTTCCTCTTTCAAGCAAAAGTAAGGAAATTAGCTCTTAAGTCAAGCAAGTCTATAGAATCCTAGTTCAATTCCATGAAGAGATCTCATTTAAACTTATATTTCTCAATCCCAACTCAATTAAGTGTTTACTCCTCATCTTAGATTATGAATTTAAACAAATAATAGATCAACCTCAAGAGGTTAAGTTAATTACACATACCTTGGGCCAATCCCTTGAGTTCTACTTTAATTCCATCAATTTCCCTTCTCTCTTCTTCACTCTCACGTTTTCTTTTCTTCTCTCGCTCCTCCTTAGCTCTTTCTCCAAATTTTTTTCTTTCCTTAGATATTTTTGCTCCAAGGTTGAGTTCACCAACCCATATGACACATATATATATATATATAAAGCTTTCCACAAATAGAAAGGGCTAAACACGCCCTAACGAATCGTACAAAATCACATTTCAATTAAACTTCCCAAATGACTCTAAAAATTATGCTAATCATGAATATATCATCTGTTTTGATTTCTGAAGCCTCTAAAGCCTTCAGTTTGCAATACAAAGTTAACCACCCAAACATGCATTAACGAATCGGACAAATTAGATTTCCAATTAATTTTTCCAAATAGTTCTAAAAATTCCTATTAACATAACCAAGCACTCAATTTTGATTTCTAAACCCATAAAGATCAGTAATTTCAATTTTGAAGCCGTGACTCAACAGATAATTCCTCAATTCGAACAGATATCACTAAATCATTAACCCACGAGGACATAAACATAATTTCGGATACGAATTTTGGGGTCGTTACAGATATTTTCGGAATAAAAAAATCAAAAAATATATATGCTCTTCAGACTTTTAAAATAATAATTGATAATTAATTATTAAGACTGTCATACTTATGACCTCCTAGTGACCTAAGCAATTTTTGGCCACTATACTTCTTTCTCGATAATTTTAACATTAGATGGATTAATTTTAAAGTAATAGTAGAGGCTCCTAAATTTATAACACTAACATGATAAGAGATTGGATCTTAATTTGTTGATTCCTAAACGGTAAACTATTAACATACAATAGTCCATGTTATTAAAAGCGAATATAAAGATGGGGTGAGGCTTGTTGATTGGCTTCAACGTAGCTTAGGGCCAAACCAACCCAGCCTAACTCACCCAGGAGAGGGCTTGAGCCAAGGCGTTTGAACTAGGAATGAACAAAAAAATTGAAAAAATTGTAAATTTGTCTGAACTAGGCCATATCGCATTGTTTGATTTGATTTTCTCAATGCATGGTTCGATTCTCAATATATATAATAGATGAGTTGTACTTAACAATTTGGCCCATTATTTTATAGTTATAGTTTCGATTTAAAATCGAACCGAACTGTTCAGATATATACATATGTAATTTATTATTTACAGTAGATACTCAAATATATTATATATATTCCTAAGTTAATAATCCTTTGCTTACAAGTGTTATTGGATAAAAATAGAATTAGTTCTAAGCAATCATTTAAACTATTTTGTTTGTAAAATGATAATATATTGCTTAATCTTTGAACAAGTAGTGATTATATTGTGAATGATGACAAAATTCATGAAAATTGTAATTTTAAACCAAGCCGCATTTTCATGGTTGGTTTTGATTTGATTCCAAAATTTTTATGATTTAGATTGATTCTAAATTTTATAAAACCGAATGTAGTAATTTGATTTTGATTTATTTCAAAATTAAACCATACTCACCTGTAGTTTGAAGCCGCAACCGAACTTGCATTTTATTTTGATGATTGAAAAAAATAAAATAAAATCCAATGGTTAAAAAAAACTTTGCGAGCTAGTTTTTTTACACCGTTAAAAGATATAAACTTTTATTTTGTTTTTGGGTCTGGTAGAGATTTTAACGCATTGATCATAAAGACAAAAGAAATAATAAATATAAGACACCTTTCCCTAATTTGAAAAAAAGGAAGAAAAGAGGTCATTGATTTCAATTTTAAAAAGGGATATTTATCAATAAATTTCATCTCACAAATAAGTATTTTAATTAGTCTGTATTTTTTTTAATGATCTGTTAAATCCTATTAGTGGAGAGTTTATTTTCGTATGGTCCTATTTTTTATTTTGATAATGTTTTGGCAGACAGCTATACCTTTTTATTAATGTGATAGGAATGATGTAATACTCCAATGTGATAAGTATGAATGTGACACTCCAAAAAAATTAAAAATTTCTTAGTGTATTTTTCTTAAATGTGATAACGTAGCGGATATGATGTGACACTCCAAAATTTTTATTAAAAAAAAAAAAAAAACTTCTTAGTGTTCTTTTTCTAAAGGCGGCAACGTGGTAGGTATGATGTAACACTTAAAAAAAAAAAAATTTATTGTGCTTTTTCAAACGTGACAAAATGACGGGTATGATGTGACATTCTAAAAAAAATAAAAAACTTTTTAGTATACTTTTTTCAAACATGACAGCGTGACGAGTATGATTTGACATTTAAAAAAAAAATAAAAACTCATTAGTATACTTTTCTCAAACGTAACAACGTGTGGTGGATATGATATGATATTCTTAAAAAAATAAAAAACTCTTTAGTGTACTTTTTATAAATGTAACAACGTGGCGAGTATGATGTAACACTCTAAAAAAAATAAAAATTCCTCAATGTACTTTTTTAAATGTGATAACGTGGTGGATATGATGTGACACTTCAAAAAAATAAAAATTTCTTAGTATATTTTTTTTAAACGTGACAACGTGACGGATATAATGTAATGCCTTAAAAAAAATAAAAATAACTTCTTAGTGTACATTTCCCAAATGTGACATGTGACACTCCAATGTGACGGGTATGATGCGATACTAAAAAAATTAAAAACTCTTTACTAGTGTACTTTTATCAAATGTGACACTCTAACGTGACGTATATGATGTGACACTACAAACTCTTTAGTGTATTTTTTTTCAAATGTGACACTGCAATGTGGTGGGCAAATGAGTCATTACACATCCAAAATGACTAAATGGATAATAAGAAAAATATGAGACTATATGAATTATAAGTTTAAAATATGAGATTTATTAGTTAATCTTCCTTTAAAAATCATTACTTTCAAAATATTTATTAAAAAAATTTAATATTACAGAATATGTCAAAAGGGAAAGATTAGGGATATCAAATTTTTTACTAAATAAATGACTAAATATCTCACATGAACTGTGGACCCCATACCTATATAAGACATTTGATCATTTATTTAGTAGAAAATTTAAAACCTATGATATTTGTTTTTTGTGTGTCCTGTTAGTCGTTTTGAGCGAGGAGATTATAATCTGGAAACTTGCCTCGACCTCCCAAGACAAGCTCTGCTTAAGTCAGGACTCGTACAGCGAGAAAGTATTGAACCCATACAAAGTACTGATTAGACAACTTAAGATCCAACTTCTTAAGTATTGAACCCACACAAAGTGCTGATTAGACAACTTGAGATCCAACTTCCTAAGCATTGAACCCACACAAAGTGCTGATTAGACAACTTGAGGTCCAACTTCCTAACCAATAATGTTTCGCCCAAGAGATTGATCCAAAAAAGAGAAAAATTGAACATGTGACATTAGGATCTAAACCCAAAATCTTAACTACAATGCCATCCACCTTGAGTAGCATACGACATTTTAACTGGTGGCATTCAACCGTGCTAGGGAGCTCGAAAACGAGCTCCCCGAATCCCCCGAATCCCTCTTTTTTTTTTTTTTTTTCTTTCTTTCAGCAGAAGGAGAAGAGCGGAGGGAGGAGGAGGAGGAGGGAGGAGGCGGATGGAGGGCTAACTGGAGGCGGGAGGTGGAGGAGTGCTGGCTTCTTTCTGACAGCTGGCCTGGCTGCTCTTCTTCTTCTGACAATGCTGACCTCGGCGGCGAGGCTGTGGCCTCCCATGAAGTCTTCTGCTGACGAGGCTGCGGCTTCTCTCTCTTCTTCTCTCCTTCCTCTGCGTTTGAGCTAAATGGAAGAAGAAGAAAAAAAAAGAAAATCCCCAAAACGACGTCGTTTTGGGGATTAGGGGGATTCGGGGAAGGCATCTCTCGAGCTACCAAACATTATTCGGTGGCATTTGTCTATGTCATTTGGTGGTGGCTTCTATGAGGTATTGACCCGACCCTCGAAAACAGGCAAGTAGTGGGCCCGCAATGCATATGCATAATAACATTCTAAGTATTCAAACACCCGAGGCAAACGCAATTCACATACCAACCAACCAACCAATATGAAAACCATTTTATAAGCATAAATTTCATTTATAAAAATTCAATTAGAATGATGTATAAGTGATAATGTTAAAATTATGATTTATTATGGTAAATTTTTATGAATATTACTTTACCTCCTAATTTATAAACTCATATATGTTTACTCCTTAATTATAAAAATTGTATACTCTTTCTCTTAAAATATTAGTCATTTATTCTATTTTTTATTGTCCCAAAATATTAGTTAATTTTCAAAAATTAAGGATTAAAATAATATGAATTTTTTTTTATTTTGTCATTCTTTTAAATTTATTAACATTAATATACATAAAAAGTATAATTATGACAATTGATATTTCTAACAAAAATTATACTATTTTAATTTTAAATCAAAAGATAGTTTTGAGAAGTAAATATTTTTTAAATATAATAATTGTACTACTTAAAAAAGTTAGATTCTCCCAAAGAGACTAATATTTTGACACGGAGGGTAATAAATATTTGAGGTGGCTTAGAAGAGATTTGCAAGAAGTGAAAGTAATATATTTTTATAATTAAAAAGTCAAAATATACGAGTTTGTCTTGATATAAATAATCTTAAAAATTATGTGTTATAATAATAATAGATGTTTTATTTGAAAATAAAATAAATGATAAACGATCATACATTGTTGTACGTAATTTCTATTTGTAAATTACCTCCCAAATAAAATATTGAGATTTCTTGATATGAACACTTTCTCCATCACACTTTTTATATTTCCAAATTATCCCCATCAATGACCTTTATATAACTATATTTCTTCAGTTTTCCTTTGTCTCCACCATTTACAACAGATTGATTTTCAAAGCATACCTGTCAGTATTCATAGTGTCTAGTATGTAGAAAAGCTTAAGTCAAAAAGCTCCGATATGAATACACTATTTTGATTGTTTATTGACAATGATAGTGAAACTAATTGTGAGTAAATGGTAATAAATTACAATAAATGATTATGTTGTGTTGTGAGAAGTTGGTAAAAAGTTAATTTTTTGACTTTTTAAAATTTTTTAGTGACTTTTTTGACAAAAAACTAAGTTGCTTTAGGTAAAAAAATCTTACTTTTTTGGATAAAAAAGCTAAAAAACCAAAAAAATTGACTTTTTTAGCCTATTCCCAAACTGCCCCGCATCTGGTTTGAAAATTGAATATTTTAGTCAACAAAATTATTAAAAAAATTGAACATTTTAGTTAAAAAAAATTATTAAGAAAGTTAAAAAGTTAAAACATTATACAAAATGCTAAAGATTTATCATAATTTTTTTAAATTTTTTTTAACATGTTTTCTTCAAAAAATCAAAAAATCATTAAAAAAAAAGTCAATTCTCAAGCAATCCGTAGGTAGTGTTTAGTTTATTGAAATAAAACAGAATGAAATTATCATTCTGTCAACATGTTCATTCTCATGTTTGGTTGACTTAAAAAAAATGACAAAATACATTACAAATCATCATTTCTCATTCTAAAGGAATGGTTATTCATATGACACTAGATTTGGTTCATTGTGCCTGTTTGGTGCAGCTTAAAAGCTGCTTATTTCAGCTTTCAGCTTAATTTAAGTTATTTTGATGTGTTTGGTTTAGCTTATAACTTATAGCTTATAGTTTTTTAGAAGTCAGAAATCAGCTTATTTATTGAGTGGGGCAGGAGATGCTTAATTTATAAGTCAGAAATCAGCTTATGTTCATAGTTATAAGCTATAAGCTATTTAGGTATAAACTATAAGTACTTTCTCACAGTTCTACCAAACAGGGCCATTAGAATTAGAGGAAATGGAATGAAATTATGATTCATTTATTTAAAATAGTGAAAGGTGATACTATTTGTAATACATTTGTCATTATTTTTTTAGTTTAACCAAGCAAATGAATGAACATTTTGTTAGAATAATTATTCTATTTCACTTCATTTTAATGAACTTATTTGAGAGTCTAAGAAATGACCATTATATTTCATTCCAACTCATTTACACTATGTAGAGATTTGAAAATAAAAGAAAAAATGTGTAAAAAATATATAAAATATAATTATATTTTATTCATATTTCACTTATTTTTTTATTTTTAATTTTTTTTTCTAAATTCACGGACAAAATAAACCAAATAGAGCATATAGTCAAAAATAGGGAATAAATCGTCCTTTCCCTATCCACACTCCAATCCGATTTTAGCAGTTTAGTTTGCGAACATGCTATTTTAATAATTTTTTAATTAAAAAAAATATGTAATAATTTATAATAATTTTGTAATTTTTTCAGTTAAAATTCTAAATTGCCAAAGAGGCCTGAGTCACCGCTCTACTCGTCCACGTGACGTAACATGAACCTTCGATGTCCTCTATCAGCCAGTGCAGGGAGCTTCTATTTGCACATCCCTCATCCTCTTTTTACATACACTAAATAAAAATTATTTTTATTTTAATTTTATTTTTAAGTGAAATTACTATTTTGGACATAAAATAAACACATTCAGAAGTTGATTGTCGAAAAATTGAAAAACATTCGGAACTCAACTTTCGAACAAGTTATTTAGTTTCAGAAATCAACTTCCGAACCAATTGTTTATTTTCGGAAATCAACTTCCGAACTAATAAAAGGTGTGTAAAGAAGGAAAGGTGTGTGTGCAATAGAAGATCCCGCCAGTGCACGGTGACTCCACGGTTACATATATATTATGCCGAAACTACCCTCACAATATTTCTGAAATCCCCATCTTCTCTCTCCCCTCTAAAACAAGAAGAGAGAGATATCAGGTTACTTCGTGTGAGCTACAGAGACAGGCGACGGAGAGAGAGAGGAGGAGAGAGAGAGAGACAGAGAGCGAGCACACAGAGAGAGAGAGAGAGAGAGAGAGAGAGACAATAATTCATGCAAATTATACTCTGATTCTTTCAATCTCTGAAAAATTTGAGTTTCGAACTAGACGTTAGTTCGATTGCCTTGAATTAGGGTTTTCAGAATTGTATATATATACTCTTATATATATATATATATCTGTAGTGTATTACCTAGGGTTTTTTTGATTGAGACCAATTGTTGTGTGCTTGAATGTAAGTGGAGATACAGGACTAGGGTTTGGTAGGTTTGCTAATGGGTAGCACAGGTGAACCAGACCGGAAACGGCGTCACTTTAGCTCCATCTCACCCACCGCTGCTAGTGCCAAGAAACAGTCCTTCTTGCCTTTGTCTGAAGATAAAAAGGTAAGATCTTTATGTTTTCTCTCTAATTTTTCAACTATTTTTTTCTTCAATTTTCTTGTTTCAATGTTGTGGTGCATGAGTTTATGAATTTGCTGATCTGGGTTGCTCAAATTGTTACATCAATGTTAAATTTGTTACTGCTTCTATGCTTAAGTTTCATTTTTCTTGGTTCTTGATTTGTAAATTATGCCTTGATAATGTGCATGCCTTATGGTGGAATCACTTTCGTTTTTGTCACAAGTTTTGGCAGGGTTGGTAGTTACGATGTTTCCTTTCTTTGCATGGTGAGATATAATAGTCATTCTAAATTGCTTGCTTGATTTTTGTGCAGCTCAAGTTTACTATTTAGTTACATGTGTATGTGTACATAGGAACCTGATCAAAATGCCTAGGCCTAATGGAACGCGTGTGAATGCGTGAGATCAAGTTTTATGTATGTTTTGCATTCCGGAATAGTCCGACCTGTGTCCCATGCTACAGTTTGGGTCCACAGGACCTTAATTGATCACCACATTTTCATAGTTTTTTTCCTTAACGACTCTCACTCTTGTCTTCGTAGCTTTCACTCTGGCAGAATGTTTGTCTTTTGATGGCTCACACTCTGCTCAAGTTGCCCCTTTCGTGACTCAAACTCAGACGTGGAGCCTTCTATGCCACCAAATGTTAGGAACCCTACCAATATGCCAAGAGATGCAGATTGGAATATTCCAATTCAGGTCTCACACACCATAGGTTGGGTCCACAAGAACTGTAATAGACTATATATCTATATATATTTACACAGTTTTTAGTTGCATTTTGTGATCGGCACCTGAATGCATTTGGTTCTTTCCTTAATGAACACTATGGCAGATTATATTTTAACATTTCTCTCCTGAAGTCGAAGATAAGGAAAAGAAAATTGAAGCTGTGGAGGCTTGCTGGCATTGATGGTGGATTGCTAGGGTTGGTAGCAATTTGATAATATTCATAGAAGCTTGCCAAAATGTCTGGCATACATGGACGCTCATTAGTTATAAGGGATGCTCTTGGCATGAATGGCTGCTTTAAAAGTTCCAGTGCTTATAAATGGCAAGTTATCATTAAATGAGTGGTATTTGTTATGAAATGGCTACCCAATTCGATAAAAAAGATCAGTATCTTACTGTAAATTGATTGGTAGTGTATGAGAAGATCACTTGTTGCTTTTCTGAGCTTTGATTAGTATGATGAGGTGCCATTGATTTTTCATTGGACAGTGGCAAGCTTTCTTTAAGGCTAGCAAGGTTCCATAATTGGTCATACTAATTGAATAATGATTAATAGACGACATTGAGGTCAAATCGATGGCTTTGAGGTTCCATACACGACTGCAACCACCAAAATTTGTCTTGTTTTAGTTATTTTGTGACTTTGGTTAAGTTTTAAAGGTGAACAATAAAGGAAATACTATTTGTAGCTTTGTTTTTCTCTATCTTCATAATTTTTTTTTTTTTTTTTATCTTTCTAAATTCAAACTATTTTTTGTGTGAAATTTTTCCATTTTTTATTAATTATATCAGAATAATAATTTTTATGAGATTTGTTTAATAGATCCCTAATGTTCATATTTTGGTGTCCTTTAGAACCCCTTGTATTCCTTACTCAATTGAATCAATTGTGTTTTAGTTTATTGCATCTTTGCTTGCTTATCAAAACAAAATTGAATTCTGAATTAATGTACTGGTTCATGTTTCCAGTGTTTTTTGTCTGTGCTTCCCACTTCTTTCTCCCATGTGTTCTCCACTTTGGTAGTCATTGGTTTGATTAAGATCATGAAATGTAAGTGTGCCTGGTGTGTGCTTCGAGTCATTTGCCTTGTTGCAAGGTTTGACGCATGCTCCACTTCGGTGACCAAAAATGAATTGGTCAAGGTTCTGTATAAATATGTATTTTTATGCATTTTTATTTAGAGACTAATTTCTTAAGCCAAGCTTAATTCTGTAATCTTTAATGTTTAGTTGTTTTGGACCCAACAAGTATCTATTTGATATTAGTCGGTACAAATAAAAGTGTTTGGGGTCACAAACTCCATGATGGGTCATAACTTATTCCTTGTTGAGCAATCCTAATGTTTTACTTGTTCTTATTTTATTAAGGCCTTGTTTGGGAAGACTAAATAAGTGCACTTTTTGTCTTTTTGGACAAAAAAATTGAGGTTGAAAATATGAATGTTTGGGTTAACTTTTTGACTTTTTATGGAAAAATTGGTTATAAAAAATTGTGAAAATTGATTTTTAGAGGAAAATTTGAATTGGGAGTTGTGCAGCCGTAATTGTTGACTTTTGGTGAATAGTGTTAACTTTTTAACTTTTTGAGTAACTTTTTGACTTTTTGGATTATTTCCAAGTACCCAAACTTGGCCTAAATGAATCCTTTTCTAGAGGTAATAAATCATGTTCTGAATGTCTCTTATTTCTTGTCAATTTGTGTACGTGCCATGGTTTAAAATTTATTATGACTGTTTCTTTAAGGAGCAAGGGCACAGATATTTGACACGAGTCACACGACACAAACACGGAAATTTTAAAAAAATGTAGGACATTACATGTGGGGTACATATGCAAAATATATATAGATTTATACATTTATTAGATGACATATATAAGAATAAACAATTGAATATTTAATTCAAAGACATTAATTTATAAAGTATAATGGAGAAGATTAAGGCTTGGTTTGGGAACAGGCTATTTTAGTAACTTTTTGGCTTTTTACGAAAAGGTGTGCAGAAAAGTAGAGAGGTGATGTGATGTGTTTTAGTTGGCTTTTTTTCTTTTTGGCTATTTTAGCCACTTCCCAAACATAGATAAAATTATGTTTTTCTTAAATCATTGGATTTTAAGCTATTTTATTCAAACTTGTAATGTGCTTCATGCGCTGTATGTAAGCAATAAACATGTGGTGTTCCCCAAGTATTTGATCTATGTCTGAGTTTAGAATTTAAAAAAAATAAAATAGTTGGACATGTTTAGATTTGTGTTCGATAGAAACCCTAATCTTCCATTTAAACATCAAGGGTATATTAGGAAGATTGAAATATGTTAGGTTTTGTTTTAGGAATTAATTAAGCATATTGAGGTGGGTAGGTGGCCCCTTCTTGAACCCACATCAGCCTATGTATTTATTCTCATAACCAGCCCCTCCCCTGACCATTTATGCCCTTCTTATTAGGGGCCAGGCCCCAGATTTTTGAATTAAATTTCCATCCCAGGTGCTATTAGGTTTATTAGGGCATCTATTAGGATGCGATTCTTCAAAGGCCAAACTAAGCCGTTCCTCCTGTCCCTTCTGGACCTCCTTTGGATTTTCAGTCTTGTAATCCCTTGAAATCATCTTCCCAAGCTTAGATCTAGGCTTTAAACGTCAAATATCCAAAGTTGGTGATCATGTGATTGAAAATTTGTTGGATATTTTATTATTAAGGTATTTGTTTTTTTAGTTTTTAAATACTCAATTTAGGTTAGATTTATCATTTCTAATCTAAAATAGTTGTTTTATGTTGGATCTTTGATGATTTGTGGGTGAATCTAAAATATCTTCCATATCCTGGATTTTCCTATAAATTTTTATTTTTTCCAGTTTAGTATTCAAAATCTAGACATTTGATCTTGATGAAAGTAAAAATCTATGAATCTTATAATTTTTTCATTTTTGGAGTTTATCTTTGGTTTATTTGTTGTCTATTTTTTATTAGGTATAATAATAACTTGACAATGATTTGTTTTTGTTTGATTATTGACTAATTACTTGCAATTTATAATCTGTTAGTAATTATACCTCTGAAAGTATAATGCAGTAATATCTGTATTGCACTACTTCGACCATGCATTTTTAGTAACATTGTGATATGGATAAAGCTTTAGTGTGCTTTATGAGATACGTTGTGTTAATCTGATACGGTCCTCAAATAGTGAAAGGTAACGTAAATTATTTAAAAAGTCGGTGATATTCCTTCTTGGCAGTGACTTGATACCCATAATAAATTGTATCATCTGTTTAGAAGTTACACAAAATTCATTAGAAATTACTAAAACCTAAAATTTATAGGTTCTAGAGTAAATCATGCATAGCCCGCTAAGTTATAATACACGTGGAAGGGGGGATGTTGACATGATAGAGCCATGAGCAGTAAGGCATAACCCAAGCACCACCTCCTAAAGGGTTTGACTTTTTAGCCACAACTCTCACAAATCTGGCATCTCGGTTGGTGCTGTCACATTTGTTACACCATGTATCCATGTCACAGTGACTACCATGATTTAAAACCTTACTGTATCTATGCTTGTTGTACTTCTTTTGCTAGTTTTATGTGGTAGAGTGCTAGAGTTTATCTATATAAGATCATATCTTTGAAGTCTTTGTTAAATTTGTCATTGTTGTTTGTCCTCCTATCTTTAGTTTTTTTTGCATGAGCTATTGATTATCTGTGTTTACAGTTGTCTAGGGCTGTTGTTTAGCAACCTTCCACCTCCGTGGCTTGCCCATAAAAAACCTAATTTTGAGAGCATTGTTCTGTTTTTAAGTTGGAATTTGAACTTGAGTAATTAAAAATTGATGTTATCTTTGTTTTGGGAAAACAAACCAATATGTTACACATTATATATACTAACTAATTGGAGGTGATGATATGCTGTTTACCTGGAGATATGCAGCAGTTAAAATTGTTACTAAGCTGGAAGCTTGAGTACTTATAAATAACTCTTTATTGAACACTTATAGTTGGCTTGTTTTCTGGCAGTTACTTATGACTGGATTATAATTATTGTTTTAGTTTATCCTCATAGTTTTCTCACTAGATTTAATATGTTTGTTGCGATTTAAGTTTCATTATTTTCATTATTTTTTATTTTTTATGTATTTATTTGTTTTTGGTGTGGGTTTGCTGTAGCTTGACAATGCAGTGCTTGAGTATCAAAATCAAAAGCTTGTTCAGAAGTTAGAGGCTCAGAAAGTTGAACACATTGCTCTTGAGAAAAAACATAGTCAACTGAAGGAGAAACAACAGCCGTATGATGAGACCTTAGTGGTGGTCAACAAGGCTTGGGAACAGGTAGTGTACCTTTGCATGTCACTTCCCCCAATTTTTCCTTGTTTGTGAATTTAGTTGTATTTACTCAATATTGAATATTGCTTGATGGCAATGTGGCTCCAATTTTTTCTTCTAGCTGGTTGATGGTTTGGAATCTTGCTCTATCTGCACGAAAGACTTGTTGAGCAGTGGACGAGATGCTAAAACACAATTGATCACAGAGGGTGAGGATAGTCACACACTAGTAATTTATTTCCTTTTCCTTAATCAAAATATGTTTTTCCCCCCCTTTTTTCTTTTTAAGTTTTATATTATGTATGGTGCAATTATTATTAATTAAATTGTGCGTCTTTGTTCATTGTGCTATTGCCTTACCGTACATTTTTCTCTCCTCCCATTTGATTATTTACCTTATGTTTTTTTTCTCCTCCCACTTTATTATTTTTGTAATAAGGTCCATGTTTCTTCTTTCCTGTCAATTTTGCATAAATTTGATGTTAGTAGATTTCCTATAATGAGGGTTGTGGATAGGATATGTGTGCAAAATTTGTAAGTATAAATTTAATCTCTTGGCCCTTTTGTAAAAGAAGTTGCAAGGGCATTATAAGAAGAATATATGGAATACCAACTCAGGTCCTTTTTGTGAAAAAAGTGGCAAGGGCATTATAGGAAGTATATAGAGAGCACCAACTCAGGAATTGCTGCTTATTGCTGTAGTATTTTGGGTTGGCTGGAGACTTTTTGTTTTCTTAAGTGATACTTGTCTTGACACTTAAAACAAAAAATTTTGAGCAGTGCAACTATTTTGTGTGGCATGACTAGTAGGATTTTTTTGTCATATTAGTTTACATTTTGCGTGTGATTATTTTTAATTTGTTTTAGAAGGTTTAATGTGTTTATTAGGTTTTGTTAATGCTATATTTAATAAGCCTCTTATGAACAAATTAATGCATATTGAGATGGACAAATATTCAATGAATACTTGAAAGAGACAACTCTCCCACTCCCTTGCCCCCTTCTCCTTCAATTTTTTTTCCTCGGCCCTCTGTAGTGTCTTCAGTTTCCTTTTGAGAGTTCTTCCTTATCTTTCCCTTTAGTTCTTTATGTTTTGTCTTGTTTTCCAATATTCTGTTGGCTCTATCTTTCATCCAATTTTGTAACTCTTCTTCTTTTTGTCTTCCACATCCTCTTTTGATTGTCATATTTCTCCATTTGGATTTTTATCCCTATTAAAGGGACGCATGAGTTATTAAACCTGGCAAAATACTAGAAATTGGATTTTTTTTAAAGATATAAAAGTGTGAACAAAGTAATAAAAATAGGAGATAGGGTTGCTAAACTTAAAGCATATGATAAACTAGGGTGAGGGATAGGAAATCTAGAGAAATTAATCTTAATAACTTCATAAAAAATGAGAGTTAAGTATTGTTGGTGCTAAATGAGGAAATCAAAGAGAGGTGAAGAAATTATTTTAAGAAAATATTGAATGAAAATCACACAGGGAACGTGGTATTAACCTGTTAGAAGAAATTGGTAATAATTGGGATATGAGAAACTTGGTTTTTTTTTCTATATATTGGGGTGTTTGAAGTGAAAATTGGACCCCTTGATGTAAAACAATTTGGGATGGAGAAGGTATAGTTTCATTTTGAGCCTCCACCTCCACATTTTGAAATTATTTTGGTTTATTCTAGTGCATATGTATCTGCTTTGTGTGTCTTTTCTGCGTGAAATAATCACTGAGGCACTAACGGTTTTGATTTCTAATTTCTTCTTGAGAGACTTTTTGACCTGGCTTGCTGCTTGTGCTGAACTGGATGCAAATTGTTCTTCAATCATCCTACATAATTGTTAGTTCTATGTTAACAAGGAAATGCCAGTCACTTCCAAATGTACTTGCTGGTTAAGGGTTTTTCTTTCTCTTTGTTTTTTAGATGGGCCTTTGTCTACCCCAGAGAATGCCTTTTTAGGCAGACTGTTAGAAACAGGTGCAACTGAAAGTAGCTCTGTAATTAATTCCCTCAACCAGAATGAAGAAGATACACAAATAGCTGTTAAAAAGTCCAAGAACATATTATCCAATATAGTGGCAGCCATTAATGAGCTGTGGTACTTGAAGGATGGATTGCAGGCTACAGTTTTGAAGGCACTTCCAGAAGATGGTAAGACTAATGGGGTCAATGATACTACTTCTATTATCTACTTCCTGCCTATTTACTTTTGAGTTTTTCCCTCAAATTTTTTTTTTGTATACTTGTCTTTCCTCTAGTTTCATGCAGAAAAAAGGCTTCCACCGATTTACAGACAGAAGTCCGGAATCTGAGAGTGGCACTGGGGGATCTTTATTTGAATCACAAGTCATTAGCAAGGGAACTGCAGTGCCATCGAGATACTGATGCGAAGAATAAAGCTGAGCTTAAACGTTTGAGGGGTAACTTACTACACCTTAGCAAGATCATTGTTTATTTACTGTAAATGTCATCCAAGCATTCAATTCTATTTTGATACCATCCGAGTGTTCTTCACAGTAAAATTCATCACTCTTACATGTATCTGATTTAGTCAGTCAGTCAGCAAAAAAGTTGCTTGTTCAACCATAGAAGGTGAAATTAAGCATTTGGTCAGATTGTGAAAAGAAAAGAGTCTTTCCATTGTTGATTGGCAATTTCTGAGTTCCATGCAGGGGCATCAACTATTTTTTTAGGGTTCTTAAGGCATGGTATTTTATAAAAGTTTTTAGGTGTGATCCAAGTGTGCTTATTCGTAATCTATGAAGCACGAACACTTGAACTTAGTTGTTATAGTTGTGTGTGACAATAACATGCCTCTGACCCAGGCGTGTCTCAGCTTTATATTATTTTTTCTCTGCCCACACACTTTGGGATCTAGTCGCAGACACCTCTTGTCTCTAGACATTCTCAAGATACTGTTATCTAGCCACGAGCTGTAAAGAGTCTCATAAATTTATAATCACCGTTATGTAAACTTGTTGTTTGTGTTAATAATGATCATGTAATATTCTATTTCTTACTATTTAAATGATACTAATAGTAATAAGTAGCATTCTTCTCCAGTCTCCCTCCCTTAATTTTATAATTAGAGTTTGATTGTTGAAGTTGTTGAATTGCAATTCTAAATTAATGTTTGTTTGTTGAAATTGCTAATTTTTTCTTTTTTCAATTGTAATGGTTATAGAAGTGCACACCCACGATTTCTGATGTTGATGAAGGCAAACAAATCTAATGTAATGGTTTTATAATTGATAAATAGTATTCTATATTGAATAAAGTTTAAATTATAGATTGAGTAGTTTTTTCATGTGGAATTAGTATTAGTTTTTCATTATTTTTAGTTGTTTGTGGATGTAATATTCATATACGTAGCAAATAAGAAAATATAAAGTATTTTTTTCCCCGTATCCCTGTTATGTCCGCATCCAGAGTTCTTGAAAATCACTGTGTCCCATGTCCATAGCCATACTTCTTAGCTTGTAATTGCACCAATTGTTCCTCAGAGGCATGTGGTGGGCATGCTATATAGTTTTGGTCACTTTATATGTTAGCCTTAATTATTATCTTACAGATTGCCTTGATGTTCAACAATGGCCGCCATATGTTTCCTAAATAATTGACATATTTGCTTAGCATTTTTTATTTTCTATGTGATAGTTGACAGTGATATTGTTACGTTATGGACTGCATTTGTAATAGCTTAAGATATAGTTGTTTATTCTTATATCTCTGATTTCATGTGTCATTTGATAGTTTATATTTGAGTCATTCACCTCTTAAATTGTGTTATTGTACTCACCTTTTTTTAATGAACTATTTCCCCAAAAGGTCAGTAGATGGTCTGCAGGTCTGACTATTGCCTTGTTGTTTCTTGAAGTGGAACTGGAGAGTACTGTTGTAGAATTAGAAGAAAGTAATTGTAAATTGGCGACTCTAAAAACAGAGAGAGATGCAGCAAAGAGGGCATTTTTCCCTGCCCTAAATTTGGTGAATAAACCTGTTGCTGTTGATAAAACCAAAGATAAACAAAAAGATTTGCAAAATATGGAGTCCGCTCTCAAGGAGTTATTGGTAATAAGCTAGCATCTTTTTTTCCTACTTGTTTGCTTTTGGTTTTGAAACTGGTAACTATATCAATTGATTTGAGGTCCTTCACAGGACCAAGCCTCTTGTCGGCTACTTGAGCTCAAGCGTTTCCATGAAGAAAGGATAGGAATATTGAAGCAGTTATCTGATATGCAGGTTAACTTAAATATTGCTTGTCTTTTTCTTTTTTCAGTAGAAGTTCAAATGTTGCAATATTTGAATATTCCTATTACTAATTTTCTCTCATGCTTTGAACGGTGATTTTCGCTCAACAGAATACTTTGAAGAATGTGAAGGGTATTTCCTTGTCCCAAGCCTATGTCTTGGTAAGAGAGCAGCTTGCAAAGTCGAAAGCAGATTTAGTCCAGTATCAAGCACTATTCGAGAAACTACAGGTTGTAACTGGTCGGTAGTTTCATTTATGCCTCTGTATTTCATTTTTATGAAAGTATTATGTTCAAATGCTGACTGTTCTTTTTATTATTATTAAAACTGTAGGCTGAGAAGGATAACCTTGGCTGGCGAGAAAAAGAAATGAACATGAAAAATGATTTAGTTGATGTTTTCAATCGAAATGCAGCAGTTGCTGAGTGTAGAACAACTGAGCTGCAAATAGAGATACAGAAACAAATTAATGAAAAAAATCTGATTGAAACCAGGCTGGAAGAAGCATCAAGGGAACCTGGTATTAGCAATCCTGATGATTTCCTTTTGATCTTCATTTTATACATGCTCTCTTTGTTTTGATATTTTATTGCACTGTTGTGATTATTTCAGGTAGGAAAGAAATCATTGCAGAGTTTAAATCATTGGTTTCTTCATTTCCTGAGGACATGGGCAGTATGCAGAGTCAGCTGCGTAAATACAAAGAGGCTGCTTCAGACGTTCATTCTCTGCGAGCTAATGTTCAATCTCTTTCTACTATTCTTGATAGGAAGGTGGGTATCTTTGATATAATTATCATATTCTTGGACACAGATGAGGAGTTAAACCTTGTTTTGTCTAACAGGCTAAAGAGTTGAAAAAGTTGTCTCTTAGATCAACTGACCAAGCTGCTGAAATGAAGAAGTTGCAATCTGTGGTACGTGTTTTTTTCTTTTTAAATTATTTGAAATTTTTGTTTATTATTTAAAGCTAAAATGCCAACTATCACAGGGATAAGATGTTCTGAGCTATCTGAAGTTGTCTGACTTAGTTTTGACTTCCTATTATTACGAATTACATAAAGAAAACTATTTTGTTTTCCTTGCATGTGGCAGAAGTTTATTTTGTTCCTAGACTTCTCTGTTTGGACCTCTTATCCAAATAATTAGTTTTGTTTGCATATTCATCTAGTTGTACACTAACTGCATCAAATTCTGTGTTTTAGTTATTTTTTGTTCACAATTTGTAGCGAATTCAACAACCATAGGGATATCATGGTTGGAGCTTTACGAGTTCATGCATAATTTTGCCTTTCTATAGCTCTGTGCCAAGAATTCTATAATTTGAGCATCTTTTTCTCATGATATGTCATGTTTACATCCATTTAATCGTTACACTTCTGTATGTAATAGTATAAATTCTAAACCGCTTGTTGCTTGGGAACCACTTTATCTAATTAACATAATGCATAATGAGATATAATAAAAAGAGGATTCCAAGTGGGAGGAAATTTAAATCTCAATCCAACATTATAAATTATTGATTATGTTAGTTTGTGTGTGCACATGAGGTGACTAGTTGTTTCATTGGGATTTTTGACAATGAAGTGTTGGCCTCTTATTTCACTGTTACCACAATTCCTTGAGAGAGGGTGTGAAGCGAAGTCCTACATTGCCTGAGTACTAAAGTAATGTTAAGCATATAAGTGTGAGGGCACCCTCACCTCAATAGCCAACTTTTGGGGTTGAGTTCTACCCAAGACCTTGTAATAGAATGCATTACCACTCGAAACCTTTAATTGAATCAAAATTGAAAAAATCCACTAAAGACAAAAAAATCCAATTTTATTGGAAAGGCAAGGAAAATTGTTTTTTAGTGGATTAATTCAATTTTGATCCGTTAAAAAAAAATTTAAAAAAAATTAGGGGCTTTCACTCTAGAAGCTCCTAAAAAGTAAATGTTTTTGACAAAAATTGAAAATTGAAAATAAGTTCTGAAAAAGGCCAAAAGGGGAAGGAAAAAAAAAAAACTCATATAAAAGCTGGCTTAGAAGCTGTTGTTATACAAATTCAAATCCCATTTGAAAATTAAAGGCAATAAACGATACTTAAAACCTCCAAATTTGTATGGCGTAATGTTATTTTCTACTATTAATGTTTTTAAATATTTTATAGTTTGGTATCTGTGTAATTTTTGAATTATTTGAAGTTAAAACTTGAGGAAGATATGCAATACATCCAAATAGTTTTTCTTAGCATGTATCCTTGTGGTTCCTGAGTATGTTGTTGTTTTGTTTGTCCTTTTCTTGTTTTTGAATAAATTTTTTTGTTATTAAAGGAGGCGAAAAAGAATAATTTCATTACAGAAACAAATTCTTGTTTTTTGAAAAATATAATTTCCAAGCTATGTAACTTTGCATTTCTTCATGCAGTTATGTGATTTGAAGGAGAGTGATATGGAGTTGAAGCTCATTTTGGAAATGTATAGGCGTGAATCCATTGATTCAAGGTTAGTGTGTCTATGCAAGATACTAAATGTTACATTTGTTTTAATTGGCCTTGATATATTCTCCACCCCCCCCCTCCCCAATTACTTTGGCTTGAAGTAATCTAGTCAATGTTATTAGTGAAAAATGATAATTTCCTTCTTTTCAAAGTGTACCAAACACTTCACCTTTTGATTTAGCGCGTTATAGCAATTATATGGTGTAAAGGTGTATCTTCAAGAAAGATGCTTGTAGCTTTTACATTTTTTCCCCCTTCCCTATGAAAATTGTTTTGCTTTTTATTTAGGAAAAAATCCATTTTATGCCTTATGGTATTGCCTGGAGCACTTCACACTTGTTGCTTTTAAAAATAGCCTAAAAGAACTCAAATGGTTTTAGACTAAAGTGCAATGCCAACACTGTGGCAGTTTTAAAAAGATATACATATATATATATATATATCCCTAATTTTTATTTTATAACTATATCCAAGAGGCATCCTGAGGTTGGATTGGGTTCCTATTGCAAATTGAGGTTGATGATACATGATAAATTGTGGAAAACCTCTTCATGATGTCAGTTTACCTTGGCACGACTCAAATTTAATATGAGCTTCTTGATGTGTACTTGTTTGCTATTGAGAGAAGGGGTGGCGACATGGATAAGGAGGTGAGAGGCAGTGTTGCATGTGGGTGAGTGGAGAGGGAGTGGCAGGGGTGGTGGTGAGCTAAGAGGGGTGGAGGTGGGGAGGAGGGAGGGAGTGGGTGGTTGGTGGTGGCAAGGAGGTGGTTAGGGGTTAGGGTAAGGGTTAGGTTGTTGGAAAGAAGATGGTTAGGATTAGGGTTTTTGGGAAGAAGAGCAAATGTGTCCTTTGACATTATAATTTGATTTTGGTTCAAAATTTTCCATTTCAACACTCAAATTAGGTGCGTGTGGCACAAATTCCATTAATTTGGGCGGAATTAATTACCCATTAATTCCATCAAAACCATATAAAGGGGTCCTTAACTATTTTTAAATGTGAAGGGGCTGAAGTTCTTTAGGGTAAAATGGAATTTACCCATTTATTTATTTATTGATAACTTTATATGCTCTTTCTATTGAAAGAGTTTTTTTAAAGGCTGAATTACAAAGTTTTTGGTTGAGATAAATATGTTCCACTAAAAGGTGAAAGGGAGTGGTTGTCATCCTTGGGAGAAGGAAGCTACACTATGTGAAGACAAGAGGAGGAACATGGTTGACATTCACTTGTAAATGCATATTATTTGGTGGTGGGTGAAGAGCTTTTGATGGTTGGGGAACATTGTTGAGATTCACATGTAAACGCGCATTATGTGGTGGTCAGTGAAGAGCTTTTGGTGGTTGATTTCTTGTTGGGAATGACTGATGGGGCTATTTTTTTCTATTTATTTATTTGTTTATTTTTTCAGCTTAGAAAAAGGGTGCCCATGGATGAGTTTGCTGCCAAATCTATGTTACCTAAAACATGGATCGTTCCGGTACACGGAATAGGAACGGGAACGGGAACATGGTACGCCACATGTGCTAAAATGTGGTACGATAAGAGTAGATTTATATATATTATACTCAAGAATTTAAGGTACTTCTAGAGTACTTTCTTTAACGATTAAGTATCCCATAAAATTTTTTCTTCTTTTTTTATGTAACAAATCATTTCTATGAAAATTATGACCCATTTTTTATTGTCTTGTCAAAACTTAACTCACCTTATATTTTAGTTCATATATTTAATTATTTTTTTTCTCCTAAGATAACATTTAAGGAAATATATTGGAAAAAAATTTGGGAATCATTGCAGATCACTAAATTTATTGTTTTGGAACGAAAGTGTACCATGTTTTGGAACGTGCGTACCAATACGTAATTCGCTAGGGTATTAGTGTTTTCTGGTAACATAGTGCCAAACCCAGAATTGAACTAAGGTTGGCCAAAAATTTTGAGTAAGAACTTAACAAACCAGAATTTTAAACCTAACTGAACAAAAATTGGGTTGGTTCGGTTTGGCTTTCTAATAATATGAATATTTTAGAAATATCAATTTGCATTGCATCTGCTCATGCAAATTTCGTTTGATAAAACTCTTATTATTCTGTTAAAATCAAGATTTAGTTTAAAGGATGAGTTATGCCAAAATTAAGAGTTAGCTTAAAAGACCTTGAATTATACCAGCAATGCTCAGTAAGGAGTTCAAGTTGAGTAGTCCTAAAGCCACTATAAAGAACAATACATGTTGAAGAAAACAATAAAATGGTTTGCTTTAAAACAATGAATAGGGATGAGATGTTTTTCCCTCTAAAGAGCAACAAGCAGATAGTCCCTTGGAGGTCATGGCATTTAATTTTGCGTGTTGGGTTCTTACATTTCACTCTAGATTTGAGCTTTGTCTGATCCCATGTGGGTCTGTGTATATATTTCTACCTTGTTTTCTTGTACACAATTCATGTGCCCCATTTTTGTTACTGCAAGTAGGTATTTGCTTTGGGAGGGCTTGTTTGGTTTGTTTTTGGGAAAAATTTTTGGGAAAAATTCTCTACAAAGAAATTTTCAAGAGTAATCAAACCAAACAAATTTTTCCAAAAAAAATCTCAAAATTTTGTTTGGTTACTTACTTTCCAAAATCACTCTCTCTCATACACATCAAATCAATCACTTTTTTTAAAACTCTCCTCAAAACAATTTTCCAAAACCATTTCTGAAAAAAGGCAAACCAAACAAGTTTTCGAACTTTTTATCTTAAAAACTACTCTACAAACACAAACCAAACAAGCCCTTCATGTTTTTCAGCTTGTTACCAAAACCACCATACCTTATCCATTTTTCCATAACCGCATGAGAAATTATCTTCTTTTTAAGATTTTTTTTCACACTACAAGGTTTATCCAGTCAAAAGGATATTGAAAGACTTGCCCACGTGCCCAAAGTTCTCACCTGCATATTTTCTGAACAGTTGCTAGAGCAAATGCAGATTTCTTGCCATTGTACTTTACTGCCACTTGTTCAAGGTTTATTTTGACGTGTGCTTTTTTGTGCTTCGACAATGTCGTGGAATCACTGATAAAATGCATTGATTTGAGCCAATAAATCATGACACATTCTTTAAGATGCTTTCCACCTTTTATTGAATCAATAAATCATGAAAATCTTTCTGCAACAACCAAATAGGCATGTTCTTATATCAGTGGGAGCTAAAATTGAAACAAAAAATGGCGATTTTTATAAAGAACGGGACATTTATACAGTTATTTACACTAACTTCAGCAGGGAGATATTTGTAACCAATCTATGATACCAAGTGCATATTTCAGGCTTTGTTTTTTCAATATCAATTTGCTGACAAAGCTTATTGCGCTTAGTGGATATGGTTTTTTGTAGTCAATTCATGTCCTTAGATTGATAATGCCAAGATCTTGTGGATGGTATTTGGTTGCAAATAATATAATTATTACATAACTGCAGGGATGTCTTAGAAGCTAGAGATTCTGAATACAAGGCATGGGCTCATGTTCAGAGCTTGAAGTCCTCTCTTGATGAGCACAATCTGGAATCGCGAGTTAAAACAGCAATTGAAGCTGAGGCCACCTCTCAGCAAAGGCTAGCCACGGCAGAAGCTGAGATTGCTGACTTGAGACAGAAGTTGGAAGCTTCTAAAAGGTTTATTTCATATTTGAACGATGTGCTTGAAATGTCATTATGATTGTCGTCTAAAAAGGCTATCACTATGTGGACTCTTCCACTCTTGAGCTAGTTATCAGTTCAAGTGTCTGTCAAATAGGTGCTATGTCTGCTAAGTTTTATCTGAAACTTTATCCTATGGATCTTGAGCTGAGTCATAATTGATTTGTTCAGTTATTTTATGCTGCAGTTTTATATGTTGATCCATTTCACATGTATTGGTTTTTTGGTGCTAACTGAAGTTTATATGATTGCTGAGTATTGGCATTATTTAGTTAATATTATCCTGGATGTTACCCATTCTTACAATCCTTTTTCCCCTCTTTTTTCTCCAGTGTATATAAATTTATAAGAAACCCTGATACATTTTGATCTATGCTATTTCAGGGAAAAGTCCAGGCTTTCAGATGTCCTGAAATCCAAACATGAGGAAAATGAAACCTACCTATCTGAAATAGAGGTTAGGTTCCTGTCCCATTATATGGATATGATAATTTGTCTGCAATGTATTTGTGAAGTAGTCCTGATGTTATTGGTTTTGTTTCTCCAGACTATTGGTCAGGCATATGATGATATGCAAACTCAAAACCAACACCTCCTGCAGCAAATCACAGAGAGAGATGATTATAACATCAAGGTGAAGTTTATACAACCACTCCTTAAGGTCCCTGTGTGCACTTCCTTTCTTACAGCATACATCTGGGGCCTCCTTGTTTTTGTATGTAATGATTTGTTTGTTAATATAGAAATTGGAGTATTAATTGATTAATTGATTGCAAGTTTCAAATTTTATTTTCAAGTTTTTTTTCTTCTTCTTCTTTTCCCTCCCCTTTCCTTGTATATTGATATATACATATATAATATTTGAATTTGTATGTTTTGAGTTCTAAAATTTGGGTTAATAATAAAGATCGTATTTTCTATTTATCATGCATTTTGTACACATCATGTTATATTGTTTTATACTAATACTGCAATCTTTAGTATAAAAGTTCAGGTAAGACTTGGACTTTTAACAGTAAAACATCTTTTAACCAATACTGCAATCATATTATGTTATATTGTTTTATACTAATACTGCAATCTTTTGACTGCTGATGTGTTCTGACCTGGACTTGTTAAAAGATGTTTTAATGTACGTGTCATTCGTGCTGGCAGCTTCCTTTCTATTTTGAAAGATCAAAGATAATGGTACTAGCCTAATTAAATTAGTTAATAAAGTTCTATAAAGCTTTATTGGATCTTGACAATTCTATTTTTGAAGAAGTTTCCACAGCCATCTGTGTTTTCTTTTTCTGTTTCAAAAATAAAATTAAAAAGAAAAATCTGCACATGAGAAAGGAAGCCCATTGGCACAGTTTGAAGAATAGTCTATGGCTGAAGGAGAAGCGAAACATTATTGAGCTGGTACTTTCTTGAAGACAGCTTGGTTGTATGGGACTATTTGACATTTTTATACAGGAATGCAGGAATTATTATAGAGCTATTTGATTGGGTTTATCTATCTGTATATGTGCCCTATTGGAAATTATCAGGAACAAGTTTGTCATCTTTTCACATTGGAATTGTCAAGGCAATATTATGCTTCAAATTTTCTTTCTGAGGCGTAAAAGAAAGCAGTATAAATGCTTTGCCTTTTCTGTTTTTAGCAAATTTCTGAGATGAAAGACATCCTGTTGTCTTGCATTCTTTAGTTAAAGGATATCATTGAAATAAGGTTAAAAAATTTCAGCAAAACTTGGAAGTTCCTAGCTTCCATTTTGTCTACCTTATACCACTGCCAGTGTAGGCCAAGTGGTACCTGGTTTGGCCACTTAACCTTGATTTCTGGGGAAAGAGAGGAAAAAATTGTTGATGTTTGTCAGTTCATACACTGAGGTTTTTAGTACGTGGGTCATGTCTCTGGTTAAAAATTATGAAATAACAGTGTAATTTTTAAATTGTGTGCTCACCAAACCAAATGAAACTGTTGCCTTTAAATTTTTTCTTCACAAAAATAATATAAACTATTATTACATATAGCACCTTTCATCTGTTTACAGTGGAATATAGTTTTACATTCTAAATTACTGCAACACTGCTATCATAACTGTGTCTGCCTTTCAAGAGTTCCCTGTGTCCTGTGTTTTGCTTTCGTTCTATATGATGGTTTGTGAATTTATGATTATTATTAAGATGATTGTGTTGGCTGTTCTGTTTTGTTTCAGCTTGTTCTAGAGGGTGTGCAGGCAAAACAACATCGAAATGCTCTATTCATGGAGAAACAAACCATGGAGAAGGCAATTCATCAAGCCGAGGCATCTGTTGATTTTTACAGCATGAAAGCTGCAAGAATTGAAGATCAGGTGTCTTGAAATTCCATTTAATGTCAAATAATCCTCAGCCTTGGATATAAATATTGAATCTGTGATATTGGCTTTGCAGTACAAAATGTGTTCAGAACAAGTTCAGACACTTGCGGAAGATAGGTTTCAGAGCTTATCAATATTAGAAAATACCCAAAAGAAGTTGTTGGATGTGAGGAAGTCATCTCAGCAACTGAGGGACTTATTGGATAGATCACAGTCCAAGGCTGAAAAAGGTCGAGTGTCTCTTGCTGAGCTTCAGATATATCTGGAGAAAGAGAGGTAATAACTTTGTACTTGTCTTGTTCTTCTAGTTTTCGCTTTGTAATGATTGCGAACCTACATTTTTGTTTTAATTAGGTTTGGAAAGAAAAGATTAGAAGAGGAATTAGAAGTTGTGAGAAGAAAGGCTTCACGTCTTAAATCACACATAGAGGGGTCATCAGTGGTTGACAAGCTTCAGCAGGAGCTCAGAGAGTACAAGGAAATTCTCAAGTGCAGTGTTTGCCTTGACAGGTCAAAAGAGGTAAATATTCCATTTTTTTTCTTTCATCTAGTGTTCTATGAATGATTTGCAAATATTTGACTTGTAGCATATGGTGGTCGTTATCAGTTTGGGAGTTGGTTTATGCACAAGGGAAGCACAAATTTATCTAGTATGCATGTGGGAAAGAACATGAGGCAGACAAAGTTACACAGATGTTTGAAGCCTGAATAGAACCCTAAAAAAGTTGTGTCAAAAGAGAATGCAGGAAAATTTAAATTGTGAGGGAGTTTTATTCTGACATTTGAATTGTACTTTTTCCAGAAGAATATAATTGCTTATTACTTGTCACCTCAAAATTTCAGAATAGTTTTCCAGTAACCAACTCTCCAGTTTCCTCTTGACCTGTTTCTACACGACCTACTTCCAAATGACCATTTATAAGCAACAGAAGTGGCACCACAGTTTTGCAACATTGATAAACCCATCAAAATTTATACTGCTGCTCCCACTTTACTTTCTCCGACTCTCAGCATTAGATCTTCTGCACAAACAGAACTGAATAAGCTGAAGTCACGTTAACCTACTCCTTCCCTCAAAAATACTCTTCCTTGTCATGTTTCTAGGGTGATTTGGGCTGGATATGCAGTTTTGTAACTTGAAGATTTTGCTGTAGACTTATAGAATCCATTCAAACGATGCCACATTTGACATTTGTATCTAAGGAAGGTAGGAATCATTTATCTTGGCTCAAGCATGCAAGTAAATTTGAGCCATAATCCACACTGCAACATCTGTAACTTGACTTTTACTGGATGGCAAACTATCCATGTGCATGATTATAATGCACATGAAACTGCTGTGGGGACACTAGATGTGGGTTTTAACTTTTACAATCTTTCATTATATATATGTATATATTTAATCTTGTTGAGAAGTAACTTTTCTTCTGTCTTTCATTTGCGAACAAAAGACAGAAGAAAAATAATTGTAACCCATGTAAGCATTTTAAATTATGGCTCGCACTCTTGTTCTTCAGCAAACCCTCTTTCTGGTCCTTATGTGGTCATCTTCTTCTTTTTCTTCTTCTTCTTCTTCTGCTTCTTCTTTTCCCCAATTATTTTTGGTGCAAATAAGAGCTTCATTAACAATGTTGTCTCAGACTTGAGACTGTCGTTAACCAATACAAAACGCGTAATCAACCCCTTTTATTGTCATGTGAAACGTTGTTGAGAGAGACAACAAAATTATAGTGGAGACATATTCAAGGGAATGGAAGAAAGTTTTTACCAAAAAAGGAAAAGAAAGCAGAAATACTTGTCCAGGTGACCATTGCATTTATGTTGCTTAGGTTCCCTCCTTTTCCTTTTATCCCTGAGACTTAATAGTCCATGGATTTTAGGCATCTCTATTGGTGGAGCGTCAGGTGCAGGTATGTATCTAAGTATCATATTCATGTAAATTTTATGTTGACACTAGGACAATGCTAGATTTCATGTTTCTTTGTTACTTCTTTTATCATTTTAATGTAACAAGGTGTTTACAAACTAACATAGAGCATTTTATGGATAAAATTGGAGTCTTATGCATAGTTATATACTAAACTCAACTATTTAGGCATACTTAAAGGGTGCATGTGCAAATAAGCATGCCCAACACATGTCTCTGCCTGTACTAAAGTGTCAAATGCCCGGGGTACTTCACAAATTTAGAAGAGTCCATATAACATTGTCTCAAACAACAAATTGCTTTAAATATGTAATATGCTTATTGCCCTTGGCACAAAAAAAGGATTTTTTTAAATGCGTTGTCCATGTATTTTCGTCTGTAATTAATTTTTATATAGTATGTTTCAACATTGTTATAAATGTTTGACTCTTCAGGTTGTCATCACAAAATGCTACCACCTATTTTGCAATCCGTGCATTCAAAGGATTATAGAATCACGCCATCGCAAGTGCCCAGTTTGTGCTGCAAGTTTCGGTGCAAATGATGTCAAACCTGTTTAGATCTGACTGGAAACTTGAGAAACTGCCTATTGATGAGACTTACTCCCCCAGAGGTGCCCATGATGCAGGACTCGGGGTGTCAATGCCCCCAGGTTCACATGTATTGTTAAATTAGAGGTTGAGATGAAGAAACATTGACATGAAACAGTGGAAGTTTCTGTTGCTTTCCCATTCAACCTTTGTGCAAATTGGGCTGGATTTGCGGGTCCTAGTTTTAGGTTATTGATTTCACATAGTTTGTCAAGTTTAGTGTAATTATGTAGTTTGAAATTTTCATTGACTGTTGAGCAACTGGATTATTTCCATTTATTATTTGCAGTTTTTTTTCTAAATTAGTCCAGTGCTAGTCCATGGAAGTAGGGTCATCATGTGATGAATAAAAAAATTAAAAGGTGTCACTGTGCATTCAACTGAAACTTGCTTCTGAATGAAAGATTTTTGTCAGTGAGGGTTTGAATTGTCTCAAATTTGGAACGTAGGTTGAATTTTTGGATCACCATGCTTTTTGGTACATAGATTCTGGAACGTATCATTGTATTGTTTTGGTTGCTTTATAATAGTATCTTGTAAAATGATTATGCAGGTCTAACTAATAATCCATTTGTATATATGCCTTTTAAATTCATTTGGTGTTGATTGGGACAATTCCTTGTCTCGTGGACAATTTTGGTGACATGCCTATTGTTCTCACTTACGTTTTATCATAATTTTTTGAGTACTAATTTTGCTTTTATGGCTCATAATTTTGAGGGAAGAGCAGGGAAACAGTCGAAGCCTACATGATTAGCGTTCTAGTATCTGGTTGCAGTATGTTTTATTGTTACACCACTTTTGCCCGATTTCCTTTTGTATCATTTGTGCTGATCAATGTACCGAAGAGGAAAGGGGTAGCTGATTTTGATTTTTCACTGTGAGATTGTTGAAGGACGCAGAGACTGGATTCTCAACCATATGGAATAATTTGGAGTCTGGCACAGCTCGGGAGAATTTCAATGTGGATATTGATGATTGTGGATATGTTTTTGATTGTATTCATCAAGCTTCATGTTTTATTTTTTTTATTTTTGCATTGTACATGTGAGTACATATATTTCGGTTCATGTATATTTATTCGATTATTGTTGCTTTACTTCAGGAGGTATTCATCTTGTAGTATTTTTCCTTGGAAAACACTTTTTGAGCTTTTATGGTAAGTGATGAACATGCTGAGTTTTGTTTGGTTGTGGTTTGGTATAAGTCTCCTCTATGTTAGAGCATCCACATCTCTCTTGCCAAAACTGATTTGGTGCTATTTTGACGAGCAACGCTACAAAAAAAGAGGTGCATCAAGCTCGCTAGACCATCTTTGTGTTATAGAATTGCTACAGTTGTTCGCTACATCAGATGAGTCACTATTCACAGGCTATTTGAATTTATTATTTAAAATATACAAGAATTGGAAACTCCCTTGCTCATTTCTTGTGTCATCGCAAACAAGTTTTGAAGCTCATCTGTGTATCCAGAAGCTCATCTGGAAACAGACCACCACCATTGCAACACATTAGTGCTCATCTACCTTCATTCTCATCACCATGGCCGGTTGTCCATCTGGATGTCCTCCTGAATGTCATGTGAGTACTTTGTACTTGAAGGAGGAAATTGCTCAAAATTGGCCTGGCCGGTCGTCCGGTCGGTTGACCGCCCATGTGTGTTTTCGGCTCTGCTTTGCTTTGCGGCTGTTGTTTTGCTGCCGTTGTTTTGCTTCTTGTCTGCTGCTGTTTTGGACAAATCTAACATCTATTTAAAATGAAAAAGATAAAAGAATAAAAAATAATATTTTAATGCAATAGAATTTTAGAATAGAAAGTTTGATGAAGTGTGTACATAAAAAAAAAAATTAACCAAAATACAAAAGTGGATTTTGGATTATAATTTGACTCAAAATTTGTTAAGATTGATGCAGATGCTCTTAGTGGTTAAAGTTTGATCTGCATGGATTTCATTGAGGAACCATTAGCTTGCTTTTAATTATTTTAGGTGTTAGTTTTCAGTTTTCTGTTTATGAAAAATACGAAACAAATTATTATTATTTTTCATTGTTAAAAAAAAATTCTTTTTTGATGTACACAAGTTTTGAGAACAAATAGAAATAAAAATGGAGAAACATGATAATTCTTAGTTCCATTCTATTCTATTTCATTCTCATTCAATAATAGTTCTATATTTTCAAGTTTAATTATACATTAAATAATGGATTGAAGTGATTTTTAAGTAGAAACAAACGAAAATGCTAGGCATTCTAAATGTTTTATCAACATTTCTAACAAATATCTTACATGGGTGTGGGACCTATACTATGTGGATCTTGTGTGAGTTCAACATCTATGTGAAATATTTGGTAAAAATATTAGTAAAATATTTAGAATTTCTAGCATTACTTAGAAACAAAATGCTTGTAAGGTTTTGTCTTGATTAATAGGTAAGAGCCTAAGCTCCAAGTTAACTTGGGAGGAAAACAGAGATCAATTTTTTTTTTTTTTTTTGGAATAATTTTTCCTAATTTTTTTGGTTTTTTTTTTTGGTTTTTTTTCGGAAGACTTTTTGGGATTATGTGCATCATACTTTGCTTATCCCATTTTAGCCATATTTTCGTGTCCCCCAACCAGAGGCGGATAGTGATTTCACACACAAACAACCAAAAAAACAAAAAAAAAAAAACTAGTGATTTCAAGCCAAGCAAAATCAATCATACATACTGTACATTGCAAATATCAATTCTAACTTTGGAGGTGAACTGTAATTAAATTTTCTTTTTAACGAACGTGTAAAAAGTAATATCAATTTCTATTAAAACAAATGTGAATGTTTTTTAAGCATTTTTTTTTTCTTTATCGGCAAAAAAAAAAAAAAAAAAGGACGCTCTGTGGGGGCATTATAACATCTGTGGGCCTCCTAGTTCCGGAATAATTGGTTGTTGGTCAAATTTAACCCCAACTCATAGGAACCGACCCACCACCAATGCATTCAATGGACCTCATTACGTGCCATAGAAGAGGTCAAGTTTTGATCGGAGTACAACACAAAATCTCCGCAGAGAGGGCGTGCCCTCCAAGATTCGAACCTGACTCGTCTCTGTGGAAATGCAATGTGTTATTCACGAGGCCACCATACCTGGTGGTTTCTAGCAGATCTTGTTGTCTTCATAATTGACGAGAAATGAGTATGTGCAAGATATTTATTTGACTAGAATATGTTCCTTATTTTTATTGTAACATGTAGTGTCAAACCAAACGTTACCAAAGAATAAAAAAGGTTAAATAATCTTAAATTGTTATATGAAAAAAAATTCTTTTAGGGCGAACGAATATAATTTTAAAATCTTTATAACTAATACTAATATATTTAAGAAGTTATCTCACAAATTTGAAATAGTAGTCGCCTTGCTCTTTTTTTTTTTAATCAGCTAAGTAAAAATTTCATTAAAAACATGAAATTAAAGGTATAGAAAGATGCAATGCATCGAGAGAGGTTTAGACA
Source organism: Camellia lanceoleosa (assembly GCA_025200525.1). Classification (NCBI taxonomy): domain Eukaryota; kingdom Viridiplantae; phylum Streptophyta; class Magnoliopsida; order Ericales; family Theaceae; genus Camellia; species Camellia lanceoleosa. Next base: position 45,887,994 of record CM045760.1, read on the forward strand.
GTACAAAATACTCTTACTACTGCTACTCGCACTCATACGACCAACCTCTCGGCCTCACGAGTTGCCCCTACAGACTCCCTTGTTTAGTCCATCCCTGTCATCAGTTATTCTTACAGCACATGTGGGCCGTATCTGTGAACTCCTCACACAGGTTTCATGGGTACAAATACACTACATCACGTTGATATATCTGTTATACAATATACTTTTCCAACCATGAATTATTTACTTGCACAATAATTGGATTTTCTTGTCCAACAATATATCACTAGTATACAAGCACACTACATCTCAAATCAAAGCATTGGATTCTTCTTCTAGTGTTGGAATCTATATCTCCTCAACATCAATCACAAAATTCTGATAGCTTCAATTATATGGATGTCAACTTGGTTTTTTCTGGTAGTTGTTTTTTATTGGTGGTGGTTGGCTTTTTGCCACACACTTGATTTTCTTATTTCAGAGGGGGGATTTTTGTTAGTCTGTCTTTCTTTTTAATGTTGTAGGTGGAGTTGGTCTATGGGTCTTTTTTTTCCTTTCTTTCTTGATATGGTGATTGTAATGTTTTTTTATTTTTATTTTTATTATAATCAATAAACTATTCTTTTTTTTTGCCAATAAAAAATTCAATTATATAGAATAGGTTTTGATGCATTTCATTTCTTATACCTGTAATTTCATGTTTTAATGAAATCTCTACTTTACTCATAAAAAAAAAGTGTTAGGAATATTGGCAATGTAACAAGGTAAATAAATGAAAAAGAGTGCAAATATTTTTGGATAAATTATAAATACAGTTTCTAAGTTTTGCTTAAAATAAGATTTTTCTTTTATGGTTATGGAAATTACATCCCACCTCTTGAAATTTCTAATTTCATAACAAATGACTCATTTTATTAATAAATCATTAAGTTAATTAATAGTTTTTATTGATGTCAGAAATTTATCTCAATTAATAATTCAGTTAATTTTATCATTGTATAGGAGAGCAGTTAGGAATTTAATTTTTTCAGTTAATTTTGTTAAATAAAAAATTCTGGCAATGGGGTGTTTGTAATTTTTCGAACCATAAGGGACAATATATATTTCAAGCAAACATCAAAAGGTGTATTTGTAATTTATTTGATATTTTTTTAGAAATGGTTTCTCTCCAATTCTTTATTAAACGAGAAAGGTCATTTGGTGGGTTATGGGCCTTTTTAAAGCTTATTTCAGTAATTTGAATCATTCATTTGGTAGGTTCTGTCAAACAAATCATCTATGTAAAAAATAAGATTGATCAGATATCGATAACCAACAAACTGTTTATTTTCAAATCATGTTAATAAATTACCATTACCGTGTGTGGACAATATTTATTTTTAATGAGTCAAAATGTAATAATTTTAAATTTATACTATACATTACACTTCCCAAGTAAAATTCTACATTCATGAATTAAATGTAGGAAAAATTTAATTCTCAAAAACATAATAAAAATAAGCTTATTTTTCAACACAAGTACCGAAATTACTAGTAATTGTGCGATGTGATAAGAATTTGAGCTTCGTTGGTGCAATTTGAAGTATATTGGGTATGAGAAAGTATATTTTAACTAGAGAAGATCTCGTCATTTTCATAATCTAACAAGTAGGGCTAATAGATGTAATTTAAACATTGAGAGACTAAATTGAAACATTCGTATATATTGGAGACCAAATTAACACAATTTAAATATTGAGAAACAAAACGACAAAATGCTCATATTTGGGGGATTAAAAATATAATTAACCCATAAACTTATTAATAGTTCCTACAATATGATGAAACTTTTACATTAGAACCTTATAATACACATTCACCTTGAATGGCGTAATTCAAATTCAAGCTGATAATACATGTTCTTAAGCCCATTGTCTGGCAACCAGCATGGGGATGAGTTTACAATTGTACATCTAAACTTTTGGATGATCTGTTTAATAGTTAGTTATTGGGGTTTTAGCAGTTAACAATTTTATAGGTATTTTAAAGAAACAAAAATAGCATGACAAAATTTCAAGTTCTTAGTTGTATGCTTGATATAGTAGAAGAGTATATAATAATTATTGTCGATATTAATTAATTAAAAATTTGAACCATATGCATATATATACCAACTTGTGTACTAACTACTAAGACTGATCTACTATCTATTTATTCTGTTCAAAAAAAAAAAAAAAAAAAAAAATCTACCAGCTATTTATTAATTTTCTAATGTTGAAAATCTTGAAACTTTGAATTATTAACTTAGAAAAACCATTAGCCAAATGAGGTTCCATAATGATTTGATTTGCATACACATGAGGTTCCATAATGATTTGATTTGCATGCACATGAGGTTCCATAGTGAATTAATAATACTTCATTAAGTGGTTCTTAGACCCTCATTCATAAATATTAAGGAAAAAATAATCTCCACGTAGATTGTAAAATACATCAAGTTATTTGAGTTGAACTCGTGTTCAGCTGGGTTAAAAACTTGTTTAAAATTAATTCGTTATGTTGTTGGAAAATAATGATTGTTTAGTAACTTTTATGTGAAATTAAAGTGGGTCCACGTGAGTTTAGATTCTTTGTAATAAGATTTTTACTTCACAAAAAGAATGATAAAAAATTATTGAGTTATGCTATGGACCTCAAATAATCTACTAGAAAATTTGATAGATTATTTGGAGTTTCCAAAACGATTAAGATTTAAATGAGAAATTGTCTCATAAAGTTAGCCTCAAGAATGAAGTATTGGGAAAGGTATGTAATCACCTATCCCACATTGATTATAAAGAAAAGTATTGATGAGTATTTAAATTTCTAATTTTTGATAAGGGTGTGAGCCCTTTAGAGCATTTAAATTTTCCGAAAAAAGAGAGTTATGAATATTTCAAGGATGGGCTTTGGACCAAGATTATGGTCCAAGTTTTGTTATACAAAAAGTGCCACATGTGTGCGTTACCCGCCCACCTAGACCGGACTAGGCCGGGTCTGTGGATCGTAAGTTTGAGACTTGTTGGATTGGATAAGGTTTGGGTTAGTGGCCTACTAACCTAATCTTTTTCTGGACTAGGTCAAGTGATGGTGGCTGCAGATTTACACACATGTGTATATAGTGTGTAACCTCTATAGTTATGGTGGATTTATTCAATCAGTTTTGCAAAATTGATTTCTACAATTATGGTGAATTTATTCTATCAATTTTGTAGAATTTATTTTTACATTGGCTGCTAGCCTTCATAACAAATGATTTCTCACCTCTCTCCCCTTCATCTATAAATAGAGACCGTCCTCCTTTGGTCTTGGACACATAATTTTTCCTCTCTTGCGATGCTATCAATTTGCTTATATTATTCTTCCAAGTGTGAGAGAGTCTTGTTATTGTCAAGTTCACCAAACCTATTTAGAAGGTACTTCTACTCTAGCTGGTTTTGACCATCGTATTTTGGGAGACAGATGTCGGCATACTTCCAGCATCCATTGGTGATGCGGCAAATCTGTCTTAAGGAAACTGTAATTACATAGGCTTCGATTTGTTTTTCATTTTTTATTGGGGAAGTTACTCATAAATCCCTAATGTTGATCTTGTGTTCCATTTGGTTCTAATTTTTTTCGTGTGATTCATTTGGTCCTCTCTATTGTGGAAAAGACACAAGTGCCATTGTGTTAATCACATGCTACTTTATGTAAGGTTTTTATTCGGTATATGCTTAAAACTTGCCATGTTATACGCGTGGTTGGGTGACACACAACGCAAAAGTACATAGGCTTTTTTATACTTTTTGTTTTATGGGTTGATGCATTGCACGTAATACACAGACCACTCTTCCCGCTTATTACTTGACCCGTCACGTTAGAGTGTTACATTTGAAAAAAGTACACAATTTTTTAAATTTTTTTTTAAAGTGTCACATCATACTCATTATGTTGGAGTGTCACATGTTATGTTTGAGAAAAGTACACTAAGGAGTTTTTTAAAATATTTTTTTAGAATGTCACATCATACCCGTTACGTTGTCACATTTGAGAAAAGTACACTAATGAGTTTTGTTTTTTTGTTTTTTTTTTTTTTTTCGTTTGAAATATCATATCATACCCATCACGTTATCACATTAGGGAAAAGTATACTAAAGAGTTTTTATTTTTTTGGAGTGTCGCATCATACCCGCCACATTGTTACATTTAGGAAAAATATATTAAGGAGTTTTTCATTTTTTTGGAATGTTACATTAATACCTGTCACATTTAGAAAAAATATACTAAACAGTTTTTTTTTTTTTTGAAGTGTAACATTATATCCGTCATGTTGTCACATTATGAAAAAGTACACTAAAGAGTTTTTATTTTTTTGGAGTAAAAGTTTTGGAGTGTTACATCATACCCACTACGTTGTCACATTTAGGAAAAGTACACTAAGGAGTTTTTTAATTTTTTTTAAAGTGTCACATCGTTGGATTGTCACATTTATACATGCTACATTAGAGTATCACATCATAACTATCACAGTAATAAAAGGGTATAACTGTCCACCAAAACACTATTAAAATAAAAAATACGACCACACGGAAAGAAACTTTCCACTAATAGAACTTAATAGATCAATAGAAAAAACTTAAGACTAATTGTAGTACTTATTTGTAAGATGGAATTTATTGGTAAATATCCCTTTTTTATTTCAATTTATTATATTATTCCAGAATGTGGTTCTAGTGTGTTTTTGTTCTTCGAATTGTAATCTATAGTTTAAATTAGCTATATTATTTTCTATTTGATAATTCAATTTTATATAATTCTGAATCTGTTTATTTTGATTTAACATGCATTTCAGACAACAGTTGTATAAACGAGTTAAGTTTGGAATACATTTTGAAACTTGTTAAATTTTTGAACTCGATTTAATAAGTTTATTTTGCACCCTAGGATTGTATAAAAAATTAAGTTACTCAAATTTGATTGTATTCAACTGTAGCAAAACTCATTTGCGATTAACTCAAAAGATAATCAAACTAAACTTAAACACATTTAAATTTTTTTTTTTTCAAATTTTCAATTCAAACTTGAATAACGCATTACTCAACTTAACTTAGCTGATTTATAATCCCGTCACATATCCCCCCCCCCCCCCCCCCAAAAAAAAAAAACCTATCACAATTAACTAGTTAATCCTATTGTTTGTGAATTATTTTATATTGTACGTAGAATGACTTCTTAAATTAAAATTTTTTTTCAAGAAGGCAAAGTGTAGTCAAGGAACTTAATAAAAGAGCAAACACAAAAAGGGAAATATACATGTGTTTTGAGCAAAAGCATTTGATGCACTTCTTTCCAAGTTAAAAGCAACACAAGGTTGGATTCTTTGCTCTTTCCCACTTTGCATCTCACATGGTTTTGGGATTCCCATCTTTAGCTATAGAGCTAAACCTTCCCAAAAACTTTGATTTGATCATTTAATTAATAATTAATTACTAGGTACCTCAAACACTAATTAAAAGTTTACAATTTAAGCCTAAAAGTGAACTTCTCTCATCATTAGATGCTCTATGTCTACTGGTCTATTCATCTCATGTTAAATTAATAATTTATTAAGCAAATGATTAATTTTCATGTTCTCACATGTTGTTAAGCTTGTCCCCGACCGATCACATAAAGTGCATCATCAAGATTCAGATTAGTGAGCAAGACAATTAATGATAACGAGTAATGATATATAAACATACAAATTAGATATATATAATTTATATACAAAATGATACATGATTATATTGAAATTTATTATTTTAAGATAGAGCATTTATTAAAATAATATTTAATTAAAAAAATGTCATTGTCACATTATTTTGATAAAATTTTGTTTAAATTTTTTTTCATATGATGAGTAAGAAAAGTACAAAGAAAAGTATATAAAATCTGGTCAAAAAAATACAAAGAAAAGTTTATTATTTCTGATCACAAAAAAATCTGGTTTCAAAAAATAATTTTTTGTGATGTCAAAGTGATCGATATAAAAATTAGTAACAAAAATTATTATTTGCGATAATAAAATAGTCTAAAAAATTATTATTTGATGGTCATGTGTGTACAATCATAGTTATGATTTAAAACTCTTTGGAACTGAATAAATCCGTAGTCATGATCATTACACATGTCCACAAAATGTTTTAAGTATAAAATCCCAAAATACAAGTGAATGTTTGATAAAAATCTATTGCTTAAAATGAGGTTTACCGTGTAAGTAACATAAATATGGACACGTGATATGGTACTGATATGTTAATATATTGATTTTTAAAAAGCACAAGAAACGAATCGCTTGGAACACATGAAATGAAAAATAATTGTAAAATATAAAATATACATGACATATCTATCCTATAAATTATCAAAACATATTTAGAATGAAAAAGTTGCATTCTAAAGAATACAGAACAATATTATTATGAAAACATTCATCATATAAATCATATTCGAAGAGTTCAAGAAATATAAAATGTTCAAGAAATATGTATAAAACAATTAGTATTATATCTTAGAAGCACATTCCAAAAATGTCCACAGAGCATTCAGGCACAACGCACATCCCCTTATTTACCATGTTGCAATGGAAAGTAGTTAAAATTCCACATATATCCAAGAGGTGTAATTAAGTTAACCTTGTCTTGTAGCAGCTGACATACCAACCATAAACCTCACTCACACATGTTAGCTACTAACAAATAACGACCCTATGGCTCTATACCCAAAAATGCTAGAGGAAGTTTTACCAAATGTCTCACATGGGACCAACATTGTGTGGGTCTCACACCCATATGAGACATTTGGTAAAACTTTTGGTAGAATTTTTGGGGCCTCTAGCATTACTGTTCTATACCTAAAGCCTATTTGTGTTTGTATATTACCATAATTTACATTATTGTATTATCTTAAGCCTAATCATAGTAATTAAATTGCATACCTTCTATGAACAAAAAGAATTTCTTTATATCCTCAAAGAAACCAAAAAAAAAAAAAATTTTTTTAATTGAGTATGGATTCTTTGTAGTACACTTCATATAATGCAATTTGTAATGCTTTAAAATAGAAGAGTAAAATTAAAAATGACAACGTTTTGGAATTTTCACTCAAGTCTAAATGAAAACACTAAAATGATAGTATTTTTAATTTTACTCTTTTATTTTAAATCTCAATGCTTAGTTTCTCTCTTTTTTCAATGTGACATGTGTGCTATGGATCAAACCCAAAATGAATATGAATAATACATTTCAAACGGTTGGACATTTTTTTGGATAATTTTTTTTCTTCTAAATACATAACATTATTAAGATGCATTTCAAGTGGTAAATATTTTTTCTGAATGGGTAGGCATTATTAAAATTGAATACAATTCTTGAAAAAATCGTTTGAGTGTTGTTATCAAGTGGTTAATCTTTTTTGCTAATAAAAAAAAATATCGATTGTATTTCTTGAACTCATAATTTGCATCAATAAACATTTTTTTTTATTAAGAAAAATTTAATGGTTAATCTAGTGGTCGTAAAAAAAATGGGTCAAAAGATTGCAAATGAAATAAAATCTGAAATCTTTTCGCTCAATTAAATAATTTAGAATCTCACAATCATACCCTTATTTTAAATAATTCTTTGATTTTCTTGACCTATGATAGAGATTGGTCATGGCATAAAAAAGATCTTAAATTTCATTGAAGTTCGTTAATTTACACACTCATATTTTTTTTCATCAATGGGACCCTCTAAATTGAATGGATACAAAAGATCAACCAAAAATTGTCATGAGATTCCAAGTTCCCCTGTACTTTTCTTCTCTCTCCAATTGGAAATCTGTCAAAATTAGCCTGGTCCTAGATCATGAAATTGTTTTTCAATTCATATATAAAACGTGGCCCAATTAATTAGCTCCATTTGTGGGGCATTTAAGTATAAAAATTTGTATTATTATATGCAAGATTTGTTGGGGGAAGCAAGAGATTATCATTTTTCTCTTTTCTTGCCTCTATGACTTTGCTAATTGAAACGTGGCCAAAATGATTGAGAAATAGACTATGGAGGAGAAATAGTGATGGTGATGTCACTTGACACTTGTCACTAGCGAATAGTGGCTTAAATAAGTGTGATAGGGCATAGATACAAATACTTGTTTTCTTTACTTTACTTAAATAAGTGTAATTGGAATGTATGAGGGAGAAGTAAAGAACTAAGAATAAAAGTTAAAATATTGAGTTTGAGTTACTTAAAAAAAGTTATTGAAGATTTGTTCGTTTGTTAATTTTAAAATTTGGAATTAATCAAGATGTATGCAAGTGTTGGTGTTAAAATTTAGGAATCTTTCGTCAATAGAATGCTGATAAAGCATAAGGATGACGTGACAAGGATGACATGGTAGGATTCGTGAATATGACTAACATAGAGTAAGGACGTGTTGGAAAGAAAAGGATAAGGAAGATAATGACAGAAAATCAAGGAAGAAATCAAAAATTTAAAGAAGCAGTTCCTAAAATGTGGGGATAGACATGAAGGAAATCAGATAATCAAGGGAGATTAGAATCAAAAGTCAGGCCAGAAGTTAAGTATAAAAGAGAGAGCTGGGTGCAGAATAAAATCATCTCATTAACCACTCACAATTCGTGAAGAAGTATTTATGTGTAGTGTAAGTTAGCCATTTTTAATAGTAGATTAAACTAGTAGTTTTTCCAATCCCCCATTTCTCTTCTTTCTGTCGATTGCTGTATTTATTCAATTTTTTGTTCTTATTTAAATTCTTGTAACTAGTAACAAGTGACAATTTATTCGAATTAATACATATTCTATTTTGTTCTATTTCTTCTTTACTTAATTACCTCCAAGGAAGTCCTTAATTTGTTTAAGGCATAGGACTCAACCACAAAATCTAATCTTTTTGTATTTATTTAAAATCAGTTTAAATTTGTCAATCAATCACTGTCAATTGGGCCTAAACAGCAAATAAGAAGAGGATGAGTAACTTACAAATTTGGCTCTGTCGATGGGAATGAGAGAGACATGATATGTATTCCTCTAATGATTTGTGAAATATGAAAGTAATGAGAATAGTCCACCAGTCCCTAAATCTGTTGCTAATGCTTGCGCTAGCCACAAAGGCAAAGAAATTGGGCCTATGCAAAAGTTTCTGGTTCTCGATCAAGATAGCATAGGCAAATGGTTGCTCAGTGATTTGAACCCTAACGCTCACATATTCATATATGGTGGCGTGAACATAGGAGAGATGAATGCTTTGGATAAGACCAAATTGCCCAGCCTATTGGCTAGGATTGTAACTCTCGAAACCATAGGTCGAATGCTCATTACTGGAAAGGGCGCATCCAACTAAGATATACCTAGGAGTGATGCAGATGCTCCAAATTGTCTTTTGAGCTTGCCTAAGGTCATTACTCAAGATGGTAAGATCAGCATACATGTAAGACAAATGAGTAAAAGTAAAGAGAAAGGATTGAAATGAATGAAAGGAATCTTGTCGATGGTGAAGCCCAGAAATATGGAAAAATACTAAGCAAAAGTGACAGTAGAAGAAGGATGGTGGGAAAGAAAGAACTCAACATAGGTTTCACATTTGGGTGTATAGTCTATTGCCTTATCGGATCTGATCTCTGGGAGGTAGGCAAGAAGTCAGGCTTGAAAAGGCCAGAAAAGACCCTCTACACTATGACTAATTCTTTTGTCATGAAGAGAGAAAAGGCCTTTATACATAGTGGCCAAGAGAAAAGGGGCAAAACCAGTTGTTTGCCCTCTTGGATTAGGAGGGAAAGAGTGAGGTATTCCTTAGTGATCCTAAGGCCACCCATACAAAAAAGAAATTGGCATAACCAGTACAAGTAGAAAGCAGTCTTTTTAGTCACTGAAGGAATGCCAATTTTCTTTGAGTGGTCCGAAATAAATTTGCCATAGTTGCCCACTTTGACATCATGCTTAACTTCAGGGGTTTTTAGAAGAGCATGAATGTCTTGGCCATAGTTAGGGAGACCAGTAAGGTACATAATGTCAAGGATAGTTGGGGAGGCCATACTAGATTTGAGCATCATGGAATTGCAAGATGTAGACAAAAAACATGAGGCTGCGCTAACAAGCCAAGGGTTTATCTTAAATGAAATGATGGACAGTTGAATAGCATGGTAAATGCTTAAATTATGCAACATATCCCCTTCAAAAGCAGTCCTCCTCTGCACCTATGTAATGCCCCAAAAAAAAGATACACATGATGATAACATATCATCCATTACTCCTTATGATGAACTGAAATAATTTCCAACACTCACATTACATGATCATAAGATTGGTACAAAATAGTCCCACATGCGAATATACATTCATTGATTTCTAGCACCTGAATCTATAGTATGTAGAACTATTATTCAAAAATAAATAAATGCTCTTAAGGGTTTACAAGTTCCAAGGTTTAAGCCCGGTTACACAAAAGATGGTTTCTCGAACCCATGCATATATAGCCCTTGGCTTACAAAAAACAAAGTCATAACAAAATAGAGCCTTGTGCTCTCAATATATACATCCACGCCCTAGTTTGGCAGGTTCACCATGTCTTTTCCTGCATCAAAATCTCATAGGGTGAGCATAAAGTCTAGTAGGAAATTTTTAACAAAGTTTATATATTTTATACAAGCCTCATAAAATGGAATGCATATGCCATGCTATGCTTTTGACAAGAAAATCACATCTTCATCTTTTGAAAACCTTTATGCTCAATGATGTCTTGAAATTTCAATAGTTCAAAATTTATTAATTTAACTCAAGGGGCAGTAAATACGACGCAGGTAATCCCTAGGTTGGTGTCTGCAAGTAGGCATAACTAGTACTACCAAAACCCCACTTTGCCGGTTTGCTAACCAGAAGGGAAGGGGTACCTTCTCTACGCGTGTTTTTGGTCTTTCACCCCGGACACTCAGACCAACTTAATTAGTTTCATCTACACCTCCTATTCGGACTTACCAACGTATTTACTCCAAAGCAATTCCATGAAAAATTTATTCTCAAACTTTCTTTTCTCAATGCAAAAGTTTCCAAACTCAATTCAAAATGTGTAATAATGAATTGAATGAATATGCAATACAATAATTATTAATGCCATAAAACATCTCTTCATTTTCAAATATCTCAACAATAATTCCATGACAATCAAAATTCTCATTTCTCCTTTCAATGCTATTTCACAAGATAGCCACATATTCAATTAATTCTATCAATAAATAACAACATTTCCATACTTTGTACTTTTCTCAACAATTTAGTCATTTCAAGACTATATTAACCGCTTTGAACAACAACCTCCAAAATGACCACTTCTCATATTTCATGAAATTTTCCCATCTTTTATTTATTTTGGCAGACAAGATAATATATCAACAATGTCAACCAAGTGTTCTCAACATTCTTTTAAAACCCCAAATTTCTTGGTTTTTCTCACCACATTACACACACTTAAATCTTTTGAAAGGATTTCTTCTTAATCATGTAATTTAAAACCCTCAAGACAATTATTTCAAGAGAAACAAAGAGCAAATCCCCTCCTAAACTATCCACATTGTTGAGCCAAACATCAAGTTTCAATATTAACAAGAGAATTTCAAAAAAATCAACAAAAAATCTTGCAAAAATATATTTATAACTCTAAGAAAGTCCTATCTCAAGTTTGGAGAAGAAATGAGATGAAACCCCCAAAATCAACGGTGCCAAAACCCAATCTCCACCGCACACAATGTCGCCCTTGCTTATCTCTCCAATATTTGTGAAGGATGTTGGGTCAAAACCCCAATGGATTGCAAGAGATCAAGATTTTTAAGAGATTTGGTATAGGAAATATAGAGAGAAGGAGGATGATATGGTTTTTAGAGAGAGAGAGAGAGATATGTAAAAAGTGATACACACATAGCCCAAGAAGAAAAGAAAAATCAGATTTTTGGAATTTGCAAATTACCGCATGTGCGGCACCCATTCCTACACATGCGGTGCGTACCTTCTGCACGTGTGACTCTTACCCCCGTACGTGCGGCCCATGCCCCGCACTTCCAACCGCAGGTGCATATAATGCAGTGTGCACCTTGGAAAACCCCCCAGTTTCCTGCACGTACTACCTCACTTCCTGCACGTGCGGCCAAGGCCTCCACACATGCGGCTCTGCCCTCAGCCTAGAAATTTTTTTTTGTTCAACCTGGGACACACCAAACCCGACCTCGCACCTTCCGAAATACGTGAAACTCAGGATAGCAATAAAAAGAAAATTTTAGTGAACAAGTTTTCCATACAACAACCCAACGATTAATCTAAAACCTTGCACTAAAACTCGATACCATAATAACAGTAGACCTAAGGTTAAGCAAAGAGGGCGAAACAAATAACATACCGGGTCATCACAACCTCCCCACCATAAGAAATTTCATCCCCGAAATTAGATCAAACTACCCAAACAAAGGTCTTCAAGCAATCAAACCATGCTATTAAATTTTCAAATCACCACATCTATTTTCACCATTGCCGTCATGGCTATCTCATCCACAATAACCATCCAAAATAATCATGCACATAAAGTTTTTTTTTTTCTCTAATAAAAGTAGTAACAACCCACAACAATCTCATGCTTGAAACAACAATATACATAACAACACGTGACTAACAATTTCAATACATTTCCTTCAATCACAAGGGAGTATTACAAAGGAAAACAACTTAAGCATTTTTAAATAAATCCGGATACTTGGAGCGGACTTTCGCCTCCCGTTCCCATGTTGCTTCTTCAATCCCATAGTGTCTCCACAACACCTTTAGTAACGGTATAGTTTTGCCCCGTAGCACTTGCTCTCGGACATCTAATATTTGAACCGGTTGCTCTTCGTAAGAGGAATCCTTATCTAGCTCTAAATCAACCCAATCAAGCACATGAGAAGGGTCGAGCCCATACTTCTTAAGCATAGATACATGAAACACGTCGTGAACCCCTGAAAGTTGTGGCAGCAAAGTCAACCGGTATGCCACTTTTCCAATTCTCTCCAATATCTCGAAAGGCCCAATGAACCTCGGAGACAACTTACCACTCTTACCAAATCTCATCAAACCTCGCCTTGGTGAGATTTTAAGGAATACATGATCACCAACTTCGAAAGATAAAGGTCGTCTCCTCTTATCGGCATAACTTTTCTGTCGGCTTTGGGCCGTTGCTATCCTCTTCCGAATGAGAGCAACTTTCTCGGTTGTCTCTCTAAAAATTTCTGGACCCAACAACGGTGCATCCCCCACCTTGGCCCAATAAACTGGTGATCTACAAGGTCGGCCATACAAGGCCTCAAATGGTGCTATCTCAATACTAGCTTGATACCTATTGTTATAAGCGAACTCAATCAATGGTATGTGCCTCTCCCAAGACCTCTTGAAATCAAGGACGCAAGCCCTAAGAATGTCCTCCAAAATTTGAATGGTACGTTCCGACTACCCATTGGTTTGAGGATGGTAAGCAGTGCTAAAGGTTAACTTAGTTCTCAACGCCTCGTGAAGGCTTTGTCACAATTGGGTAGTAAAACGAGGATCTCTATCCGATACAATGGTTACCGAAACCCCATGAAGTCGAACTATCTCTCTAATATACAACTTTTCCAGATGCTCGATTGAGTCGCCCGTGTGCATAGGAATGAAATGTGTAGACTTAGTCAACTTATCAACAATTACCCAAATGACATCATTGCCTTGTTGTGTTCTAGAAAGCCCAACTACAAAGTCTATGGTAATGTGCTCCCATTTCCACTCGGCTATCGGTAAGTGTCACGACCCAAACCCGCCCCTATGGGTTTAGTACCGTAACCAGCCAGTAATCCTAGATCACTGAAGGCCTTCTTAACAGTAATACAATAATACAGAGTACAGGGGCTTGGCGGAAGCCAATACAGTAAATAAACAATGTCCAATGAGCTATGACAGTCTGTATGCAAAAAGATTTTTCATATATTTGTACAGGCAGTGACAAAACAATATGTACATTATATACAACCATTCAGAGCAGGGACCCAAAACCCTATTTAAAGACAAAGATAAATCTATATAGTATTACAAAACGGCATGTAGATAGGCGGAAAATAAAACACCCTAAGCCATAGCTTGGTGCTCGTAACCTCGTAGTGAGGCACGTGGTTGGCTTGACAAACCGAGTTTACTCCGACGCTTCTAGCATTGGTCCTAGGTGCTGACACCTACATATATATATGAGCAAAGGAGCTAAAACCCGATGAATAACATAATGCGTAAGAGGTTTAGAATGAATGTCCTTACAATAACGAAAAACAGCCATTAAATCAAGATTTCATTTTTCACTATCACCATATGTGGTACATCCATTAGCATAACAAGATGAAGAAGTGAGGTCTTAAAGACCTAACAAGAATGATGGCCATCAATCAAGAATGAGTGGTTCCACGAGGAACCGATAGAGATCTCAGAATAAAGAATGGTAAATGAGAGGTGCTAAGGATGCCACAGTACAGTTTAGAATATAGGACATACATTCATTCAGTAAACAATATCAGTTCAGTAAACAGTTCAGTTCAGTATTCAGAAGATAACCATTTTGAACATATCTTTACACAATTGTTACTCACAGAGTTCTGGGCTATAGTAAGCTAGAGCGTCTCCTCGAAATGCCAACCCTATACAGTTAACAGATTGAACACACACTAAGTTTCACAGTTGGGAAAGATAATAACTTAATCCCTAAATTTGCCTTGGTGTGTTCTACATCCATATCCCCTTTTAGATGCCTTAAACTAGGCCTAAGAATGCCTAGGATGGGATAAGGATGCAACGATGCACTTAGAAAACACTTTACAAAATTTGCTGAAACACAGGGGTCTCGCTCGAGCGAGGATTCCTCTGCTCGAGCGAGCTTGCCAAAACAAAGGATTCGCTCGAGCGAGAAATCCTTCACTCAAGCGGTCTGTAAAAATGCAAAAGTTCTGGATGCTGAGTTTTTACGCTCGATGCTCGCTTGATGCTCACTCGATGCTCGCTCGAGCGTGAGACACAGCTCTTCGCTTGAGCGTAGGTCCCTTCGGTTGAGCGTACGCCTGCGCACACCAAGATTCTGAGAGCTTGAAATTTACGCTCGAGCCACCATTCCGTCGCTCGAGCGTAGCTCAGAGTAAACGATGGTCGCTCGAGCGTAGAATCCTTCGCTCGAGCGAAGAAGCCAAATCTAGAATTTCCAGATTTGCCTCCCAAGCTCAAACCAAGCATTCTACAGCTCTAAACTTGACCTCTTGGGCCTAAATTCTGGAAAACACATCTAAACTTAATATACAACAATTTTCAAAGCTTAATTTGTGAATTTAAAGCCTAAGGGTGAGTCAATTAAATCTAAATTTCAAACCCATTTTCATGAACATGAAGAACATGCAAACATGCATGAATTCAAATCATTTCAAAGCTTCAATTTGATGCTCAAGTGAGCCAATTGTTCCAAAAACAAGTTGAAAACATGGACCATCGCAAAATTATGAACATGCATGTACCATTTCATGAAGGACAACTTCAAAACTTCTAGACTCCAATTTAATATATATGGACCAATTCAAGTCTCAAAGCACTAAGGATACAAGAACTAGGCATGAACTAGCTTAAACACAACCATGAGAGGTTAAATTCTTTACCTAGAGCTTCAATTACAAGGCTAGAGGTTCAATTTGCCAATTTACACTTCAATCCTTCAAGTCTTCCAAGCCAATTCAAGATGGAGCAAGATAAATTCACTCTCTCACTTCCTCTCTCCCTATAGTCGGCTATACCAAGGAATGTGGCTGAGGAAATGTGTTGTGAGATCAAGTGTAGGCTCAAATATGTTATAATAAAGGGCCCACTAACAATGGCAAAGTTATAAATAAACCCAACTCAATAGTTTAGCTTATTTTAATCCAATTTAATCGTATCAAATCACATTTTAATTAAATACACCATAAAATCACATAAATTATGATGGTCCTAAAACATCAATCAATTTCTAGTTCGGCCGCCGATAAGGCCTTCAATTAACAGTTTAAACATAACAACATGAACAGATAATCAAATAGTCAAACAGATAGATTGCAAATTAACATATATGCTCACCAATTCGGGCCTTGAACGATTAGTTCAGTATTTCGATTACTTCAGTTATCAATCATAATCAGTCTCGGTTTGGCGGTAATCAACAGTTTATCGGTAAACAGTGGTGAGGGTTATTACAGTCTCCCATTCTTAAAAAGAGTTTAGTTCTCTAAACTCGAGTTATCTTCATTCTGGAAGAAAACAGGATTCAATGGGAATAGTTCAGGATATCTTTTAGCCATGTCATCTTCCCTTTCCCAAGTAGCATACACGCCACCATGGTTTTGCCAGTCGACCTTCACCAACGGGATTTCTTTGTTTATCAGTTTTTTGATTCGTCTGTTTACAATCTGTATAGGCCGTTCCTTGGAAGTGTAGTCATCACTCAACACTACCTGAGTAGGCTCAATCACATGGAAAGGATCCCGGAGATAATCTCTCAACATCGAAATGTGGAAGACGTTATGCATATGCTCAATTTCAGGAGGAAGCGCAACTTGATACGCCACCGGATTGATTTTCTCAATAATTTCATATGGTCCGACATATCTTGGCGCTAACTCGCCTTTGACTCCAAAACGAGTCTGGCCTTTCATCGGTGTCACTTTCACAAACACGTGATCACCTACCTCATATTCTCTATCTCGCCTTCTGACATCTGCATAACTTTTACGGCTCTGCGCTTTCGGCTACTGTTGTATCAGTTTTACCTTCTCAGTCATTTCATATACAATCTTGAGCCCAAGCAAAGGCCCATCTCCAACTTCTGCCCAGCAAATTGGAGATCTACACTTTCTGCCATACAATGCCTCGAAAGGCGCCATACCAATGCTTGAATGATAACTGTTGTTGTAGGCAAATTCAGCCAATGGCAAGTGACTTTCCCAGTTTCCCTGAAAATCAAGGACACACATTCTCAATAAATCCTCCAGAGTCTGGATGGTTCTTTTTGATTGGCCATCTGTCTGAGGATGATAGGCACTACTTAGCCTCAATTCAGTACCCAATGCAGTCTGTAAGCTTTGCCAAAATCTTGATGTAAACTTCGAATCCCTGTCAGAAACTATAGACACAGGCACTCCATGCAGTCTAACAATTTCATCAATATAGAGTATAGCCAATTTGTCCGCATTATAAATTGTCTTGACAGGTAGGAAGTGTGCAGATTTAGTCAGTCTATCAACAATAACCCAAATAGAGTCCATACCTTTTCTGGAGCGAGGTAATCTGACGATAAAATCCATCGTGATATGTTCCCATTTCCACTTTGGTATGGGTAAGGGTTGTAATAAGCCTGCGGTTCGCTGATGTTCCGCCTTAACCTGTTGGCAATGAAGACATTTTGACACAAAATCGGCAATTTCTTTCTTCATTCCCGGCCACCAAAAGTTCTGTTTCAAATCTTGGTACATTTTCATATTTCCCGGATGGATAGAGAATTTTGAATTGTGGCCCTCTTGCAGAACTCTTCTTTTCAGTTCAGTATCATTTGGTACACACAGTCTTTCCTGAAATTTCAGTACATTGATTTCAAATTTGAACCCCGATCTCGGTTTGGATTCCCTTTCTTTGATGATCTTCTTCAAGAAGTCATCCTGTTGCTGTTTCTCTTTAATTTCCTCAATCAATGTCGGTTGAGCAGAAATAGCAGCTATTGTTCCACCTTGTTCTCTCAAAACAACTTCAATTTCAGATCTTTCAAGGTCACAAAGTAACTCTCTTTGACCGGTGAGCAAACAAGCTAAGTTTCCAATCGATTTCCGACTCAATGCATCGGCAACGGTGTTGGCTTTTCCCGGATGATACAAAATTTGTAGGTCATAGTCTTTAATCAGTTCTAGCTATCTCCGTTGTCTCATGTTCAGTTCTTTATGTGTGAAGAAGTATTTCAGGCTCTTGTGGTCGGTATATACTTCACATGTTGCCCCATACAGATAGTGACGCCAGATTTTCAACGCAAATACCACCGCAGCAAGTTCCAGATCATGGGTTAGGTAGTTCTTTTCATGTGGTCTCAGTTATCGGGAAGCATAAGCAATAACTCTCCCATTCTGCATTAAAACACACCCCAAACGCTTGTGAGAAGTATCACTAAATACAGTATAACCATCCGTACCTGAAGGTAAGGTAAGAACCGGTGTAGTTACCAATCGAGTTTTCAACTCTTGGAACGCTGATTCCCTTTGGTCAGTCCAGTCAAATGATATCCCTTTCTGTGTCAGTTGAGTCAATGGTAAGGAAATTTTGGAGAAATCTTTGACAAATCTTCT
This sequence comes from Camellia lanceoleosa, assembly GCA_025200525.1. Classification (NCBI taxonomy): domain Eukaryota; kingdom Viridiplantae; phylum Streptophyta; class Magnoliopsida; order Ericales; family Theaceae; genus Camellia; species Camellia lanceoleosa. The sequence continues at coordinate 45,906,391 of CM045760.1, forward strand.
GTAATACCCAGCCAATCCCAAAAAGCTTCGGATTTCTGTCACATTTGTTGGTCTAGGCCAGTTCACTACAGCTTCAATTTTCTGCGGATTAACTGAAATCCCATCTTTGCTAATAACATGCCCCAAAAACATAACATGGTCAAGCCAAAATTCACATTTAGATAGTTTAGCATAAAGTTTCTGTTCTCTTAGGGTCTGTAGGGCAAATCTCAGATGATGTTCATGTTCTTCTATAGTCTTAGAATAAATCAGAATGTCATCAATGAATACAACAATAAAGTCATCAAGGTATGGTTTAAAGATTCTGTTCATGAGGTCCATAAATGCTACAGGTGCATTGGTAACTCCAAAAGGCATAACTAAAAATTCATAATGTCCATACCTCATTCTAAAAGCAGTTTTATCAATGTCTTCCGGTTTAACTTTCAATTGATGGTACCCTGATCTGAGATCAATCTTGGAAAACACTTGAGCACCCTGTAACTGATCAAATAAATCATCAATACGCAGCAATGGGTATTTATTTTTCACAGTTACCTTGTTCAATTCACGGTAATCAATGCACAGTCTCAGTGAGCCATCTTTCTTCTTTAGAAATAAAACCGGTGCGCCCCACGGTGAAGTACTGGGCCTGATAAACTTCTTGTCTAACAGTTCTTGCAATTGTACTTTCAATTCCTATAGTTCAGTCGGAGCCATTCTGTAGGGAGCTTTAGATATTGGCTGTGTACCCGGAATCACATCAACGGTGAACTCAATCTCTCTGTCAATCAAATTCCCTAGCAGATCATCTGAAAATACATCTGGGAATTCTCTGACTATAGGAATACAGTTCATATCAGTTTTAACATTATCATTAGTAGATACAGTCAGTACGGAACACAGATATCCTTTACACCATTTTCTAATCAATTTAACGGCTTTCACAGAAGAAATCAAATACGGAGGAGGTACTACTCCAACCCCATTAAACACAAATTCGGGTAACCCAGGTGGACGGAAGACAACTTGCTTTGACACACAGTCAATGGTAGTATGATATTTTTGTAACCAGTCCATCCCCAATATTACATCAAAATGATCAATGTTTAGTGGCAGTAAATCAATAAACAAATGCATATCCCCAACAATAATCTCACAAGCAGGATACATATATGCACATGTCATGGATCCCCCAATAGGTGATGATACAGCTAACAGATAATTCATGGGTTCTAAGGGTCTACTCAATTTCTGTGAAAAAGCATGCGATACATATGAGTGTGTAGACCCCGAATCAATCAGTACATATGCATTTTGAGCACAAATAGAGAGGATAACTGACACAACGGTTTCAGTATTTTGCACGTCTCCCGGTACTAGGGCGAACACTTGGCCTTGCCTCATGGGCTCTTTCCCGGTAGCTTTGGGATTAGGCTTTGGTGCTACAGTTGACGCTGCTGCGCTTGGTGCAGCTTTACTACTGGCCTGCGGAGCAGAGGGGCAGTCTTTAACCATGTGGCCCACTTTGCCACACTTGTAACAGGCTCCAGATATTTTGTAACAAACCCCTTTGTGCTTCCTACCACATTCAGAACAAGATGGAAAGAAACCACTCCCTTGGCTGAGGCTAGTTGTTGACCCCATATTCTGTTTTTTATTTGATGGGTTATGCTTGCCTTTCTTGAACTTGAAACCCTGCCTTTTACCACGCCATTTAGACGCCGGTGATTCAGATTGTTTCACTGCTTCGATGTTCGACTTAGCTTTAAAACACTTATTCTGTCGAGTATTGCAACATTAAGGCCGCCTTCAAATTTTCTGGCCTTCTTGTAGTCAGTGTCCACCATATGTGGCGCATGTCTAGCAAGCTTGGTGAACTTTGTCTCATATTCAGCAACGGACATTGTGCCCTGTCTTAGTTGTTCAAATTCAGTTACTTTTCTGTCCCTGACACACTGGGGAAAGTACTTCTCAAAGAAGGACTCCTTAAACTGAGCCCAAGTCACTACAGTGTTGGTGTCACGAACTAGCATCCACCACCTTCTGGCCTCTTCTTGCAAGGTGAAGGTAGCTAACAATACTTTATTTGCCTCCAAGCACGGAAACACCTCAAATAACTTTTCAGTCTCAAGTACCCAAGCTTCAGCTTTCAACGGTTCAAGGCCTCCCTGAAAGGATGGCGGTTTCATCTTGCTGAACTTATGGGTGAGAGCAATTATGTCCCCATCATTCACATTCACATTCAGTTCCGGCTATACCGGAGGAGGAGGTGGAGGCTGTTGATTCTGTTGTTGCTCAAGTTTAGCAGTTATCAGTTCCATCATCCTTTCCATTCTTGCCATTCTTGCGTCCGTGGATGAGGACCCAGATTCATTGGCGTTATCCATTTCACTATAAGCAGTTATAACAATTATAAACATAAACAGTTGCATACATAAACAGTTTAACACATTAGCATGCATCCAGTCATGTCATAACCACACACTTTTCATGTTCATGCAATGCCCTAATCACCTTTCTAGGACATCCTATAGCTCATTTGGACACGTGTGTGCAGTATAACTCGTGGTTAAATATTGCTCTGATACCACTCTGTCACGACCCAAACCCGCCCCCATGGGTTTAGTACCGTAACCGGCCAGTAATCCTAGATCACCGAAGGCCTGCTTAATAGTAATACAATAATACAGAGTACAGGGGCTTGGCGGAAGCCAATACAGTAAATAAACAATGTCCAATGAGCTGTGACAGTCTGTATGCAAAAAGATTTTTCATATATTTGTACAGGTAGTGACAAAACAATATGTACATTATATACAACCATTCAGAGCAGGGACCCAAAACCCTATTTAAACAGTACAGTGTCTATATAGTATTATAAAACTGTACAGAGACAGGCGGGGAAATAAAATACCCCTAAGCCATAGCTTGGCAGGCTCGGAACCTCGCAGTGAGGCACAGTGGTTGGGTTGACAAAACTGGAGTTTATCCCGACGCTTCTAGCATTGGTCCGGTGCCTGTACACCTACATATATATATGAGCAGTGAGCTAAAGCCCAGTGAATAACATAATGCGTAAAGAGGTTTAGAATGAATGTCCTTACAGTAATGAAAACAGTTCATTAAATCAGTGTTTCAGTCTTTCAGTCTATCAGTCATATGTGGTGTTATGCTAATGGATGTACCACATATGACTAATAGACTGAATAAATAATACAGTCCGAATAAATAATTAACTACTCTAGCTAATTAAATATTACAAAATCTTAATTAATTAACAAATTAACTAGGAAAGCGAATAAACTAGCATGTAAGCTATAAAATGGACTGCCTCAGTTCTTGTTCCGAATGATAAAAGATGCATGCGTGCTCGGGTCGCTTTGTCGGGCAATTCCTTGCGATGCCCCGATTTGCCTCTGTTTTATAATTGGTCCGAGAACACTGTACAAAACTTCCGAAGGCTGCTGACTAGTTTTTGCTGTTGGATTTCGATTTGCTGCAACAGAGAGCAAGAAAGGGGCATGGCAAAGTATTTTCAACACATGTGTGCATGATCACTCTCCCTGTCATTGCACAAGCTCTAGGGAGTGTAGACCTCGATCCTCGTGCCACCAATCACGCATCTTGATGCATGATGGCCGAGGAGTCGAATTGTACGACTCAATGTGAAATGAATGCACATATAAACATAACAAGTCCTAAACTCCATCATGGGTAATCCGAAGTGTCGACGACCGGAAATTGAGACACGTTTCGTCACTTGGAGTATGAAACGTCCCTCGTTTCCCGTGTTTGGACTAACCCTACTCCAAACACAATGCAATGAGATGGCATACACAATGCGACTAACATGCAACCCTAAATGCTATACAACCTAATCATGCTGGCATGCGAGGGATGATATGCACACATGCAACCTAGCATACGTAATGCTATGGACTGAAATGACATACACAATGCACATGAGCTATATGGCATACGCAATGCACACATACGAAGATGGACATACACAAAGGCATAATCAAAGCATACACAATGCAATGGTCAAACATGAAACAACATGAACCAAATGGCATACACAATGCAAGGTGGACTTAAACCAATATGAGTGGACCTCAGCCACATTAACATCAGTGGCCATACATGAAAATGAGACAACCGAAATACATGCAAACATGCGCGAATACAAAGGACCAATCCTAAGGCACAACATGCAACTCTAACTAAGCATGGCAAAGGATGAAGTATGACATGCAAACATACATTTTCCAGCTCTGAAACATAATGTACAATGGTTCGAATCATGCAAATATGTCACACAATGCATGCAAGATGGCTCGAATACCGAAACTAGTGAAGCGGGTTACACTAAAGGTACACAAAGCAATGCACGAATGGAAAAACCAACCCCAAAAAGACCCTAGGCAGGTCTGAAACAGTGGAAAAATGGCCTAAAATGATGGTTCAAAGTGCATGGAAATGAAACTCATTCAATGGTCCGAAAACAAGGCATTCATGCACAACTCTCAAGCACACTTAAAGAGGAGAAAACATGAGGATATGGCATTCACATAGGCTCTGAAATATGATGCAAAATGACCCCAAAGCATGAAAACACCTCAGTATATGCATGCAATAGGCCTCCAATCTCAAAGCTAGGCAAGTGTATTGAACTACAAGCATGCAAAACAAGCATCATTCAACCATGAGACCCAAAAACAGAGCTAGGAAAGTCCAAAATATGCACAAAATCAGTTTAAGGCAAGGCCAAAAAGTGCTAAAATCAAGGGTCAACAAAGCATGCAAAATAAGCTAGTAAACTATGATTTGCACTACAACTATATGAAGCATATGAGAGCTCACCAAACCAGCCAAAAAAAGAAGTATGCCATGCCAAATAATGCCCAAAAACCCACTAAAACTCAGTCAATGCATGCAAGAATGATATGTCCCTTTGAAAGGCCAATAAGAGGGTTGTTCTACACATGCAAGATAGACATACAAAATGGAAAAACCACCTCTGGACAGAGGTTATGAGGGCCCTAAAAATCACTGAAAAGGGCCTGAAATAAGCCTAGGAAGCATGCAAGTGAAGGCCCCTTTGGAAGGCCTTGAAGAGGATTACTCTACACATGCACAATAGACATTTAACATGGTAAAAAGGGCTCTAGACAGAGCCTATGCAGGTCACAAAACTCACAAAAAGTGGCCTGAAACATGGCTTGAAAACATGAAAATAGGGGCTCCTTTGAAAGGCCAAGAAAGCTAGTAAACAAAACAAGGGGTGAGAGGGTCACCCCTCTTTGATTTTGAGGCTCAAAAACACATGTTAGCCACTGAAAATCCGCTGGGTTTTAGTGGCTAAAAGGCCAAACCAAGGCTAACACAAATGCTCTAATGCATAGCTCAAAATAAGAGGAAATGAAGCATGCAAGGGGGTAGGTGACCCCCAACAGAAAAATGGCCTTAAACAAACATGTTTAGAAGCTTAGAAAAAGACTTTTTTCAGTTTATGACAAAGTCTAAAAATGCTTGCAAATAGAGCTAAACTATGAAGCAAAATAAGGCTACAAAGAGGGAAATAGAGACTTACCATTGTAGAGAAGAAGGCCAGCAGCTTCTGGACCAAAATAGAAACTCTTCAACCTCTAAAAATGAGCTCCTAGGTGCTTAGGTTGACTATGGAGGTGTTGTGCTTGGAGGTGTAGTGCAATGGGGCCAAGAACTAGGAGTTTTTGAGCACAAAAGAGAGATATAGAAAAGTGTATATGTTTTGCCTTCCAAGAAGTTCTCAACCCTTGCAATGGAAGATGACCCCTTCCTTTATAGAGGAGAGGGGGATAAAGCTTCTCTTGGAAGCTTAAAACCAAGCTCAAAGATCCTCCATACGCGTGTATGAAGGATCACTTATGAGGCTTCCAGCTGGCACAGCTGGCTAACACTCAGTGAGACAAAAAGTAGGAAGCGGGCCGACCAGGTTCAGGTGGTCAGCCGACCACTCCCCCTGGTTGGCTGACCAGGTTTAAAAGGGTCAAATGGATTTAGGTGGTCAGCAGCCCATATTGGTGGTCTCCCAGGTAAATGCAACTTAGTGGTGATATAGGAGACCAGAAAATGTGGCCCAAAAGTAAGGGAGACCAGCTCTCTAACAAGAAAACCAGCCGGCGAAGAGAAAGGTGGTCTCCAAGAACAAAAGGTGGTCTCCCACCATAGTACCACCTTCCTAACAAAGAAACTAGGGTCCACGCCAAAAATGAACTCACACTGATGCGAAACGAGGGTTCGGGGGCCAAAACGCGCAGCCGGGCCCCCCGAAAACTGACTATTAAGCACCGGAGGTGGCGTATGACCACAAAGGTGGTCTCCCGGGTCACAATGTCCCTCTAGGGAGAGGGAACAAGGTGTATACCAAAAATCGGAGCAAACGGAGAAAGTTGAGCGGTCTCGAACCGAGGCGCACGGCCAACGGCTCCGAAAACCGAAAACTGGTCTTCAAACGGGAATAGTGGCCTACGACCACGAAATGTAGCCAACGGCCGCTAAGAGATGATCTTCGAGACCTTTCCCTCCTTTCGGGAAAAGAAAATAGAGAAAACAAGACCTGGTTTGCAAACCAAGGCAAAGCACAAAAGAGTCCCGAAGTCCGGAGGCAAGGCTCTCAGCCAAGACTCTATGACCTCAGAACGAGCACAATATGCATCATCACCGAGTGCTCAATCAGCGACGTCTGAGTCTTAAGGTCGGTCAAAAATGGGGTGTCTATAGTACCCAAACCTCTTTCCGGAATCATCAAGACCGGTGCAGTAGTCAATCTAGTCTTAAGTTATTGGAATGACCTTTCACAAGCTTCACTCCACACAAATTTGACACCTTTTCTAGTCAACCTGGTCAAAGGTGCGGTTAGTCTAGAGAAATGTCTTACAAAGCGTCGATAATACCCCGCTAATCCCAAGAAACTCTGGATCTCAAAATATTTTTGGGTTGTCCGCAATTCGGCACGGCATCTATCTTCGAGGAGTCTATAGTTACTTCCTTTTTCGATACCACATGTCCCAAAAACTTCACCTCTTTGAGCCAAAACTTGCATTTCTCAAATTTAGTATACAATTGGTGCTCCCTAAGCAAGTTAAGCACTATCTGCAAGTGGGCCTCGTGTTCCTCCTCAGAGGTTGAATAAATTAAGATGTCGTCCATAAAGACGACCACGAAACAATCTAAGTATTCTCGAAAAATTCGGTTAATCAAATCCATAAAGGAAGCCGGTGCATTAGTCAGCCCAAAAGGTATCACAAAGAATTCGTAGTGGCCATAACGCGTACGAAGGACGTCTTCTGGATGTCTTCGTTCTGGACTCTCAACTGATGATACCCCAACCTCAAATCTATCTTCAAAAAATAGTGAGACCTTCTGAGTTGGTCAAATAAATCATCTATTCGGGGGAGAGGATACTTGTTCTTAACGGTAACCCGGTTCAACTTACGGTAATCAATATATAACGGCAATGACCTATCCTTTTTCTTCGCAAAGAGAGTTGGCACTCCTCAAGGTGATGTACTAGGGCAAATAAAGCCCTTGTCTAGAAGCTCTTGGAGTTGAATCTTCAACTCATGCAACTCGGTGGGTGCAAATCTATACGGTGCTATGGAAATCGGTACCGTGCCAGGCACTAAGTCAATGGAGAACTCGATCTCTTGGTGGGGTGGCAAACTAGTAAGATCCTTAGGAAAGACATCCGGGTATTCGCAAACTACCCTTGGCAATTCAACACGGCCCTCATCACTCTCACCCTCCAAGAGAGTTGCAAGAAGGTCACTGAGCTTGCTCTGACTACGAGGGTCAAAAATTGGCGACAAGACCCTATCAACCCAGTCCCTCAGAAAATAAAAACAATCACCACTCGAGGTGCACACCATAACTCTCTAACGATAACAATCAATCACAGCTTGGTACGAAAATAACCAATCCATGCCTAAAATGACATCAAAACTTAACATGTCTAGCAACACAAAGGCAAACGGAAGTCGACGTCCGGCAACCTCTATCTCACAACCACGACATTCTTGGTCAAAATCAACCGTACCCCTAACTGGTGACTCTACTCTGAGCAAAGATGCTAACCGTGCCACCTCTAACCCCGATGCAAAAGCAAATGTAATAGATATAAATGAATGAGATGCACCCGTATGTATCAATACATTAGCCAAGGAATTACACACAACAAAAATACCTTTCACAACTGAGGATCCTGGTAACTGCTCTGGCACGGCAACAACATACACGCGCTCCTGTGGCCTCTGATCAACCTGCTCATTCCTCAGAGCATAGGCCTGCTGCACTGATTGAGCCGAAGTGGCTTCCTGATTAGCTCGAGAAGTTTGAATTAAGTGAGCCTACTGGTGGCTCTGTGTCTGCCTTGATCCTAATGCGCCAGATGCGCTTCCCAAATGCGGACAAGCTCTCCTCATATGCCCCGATTGGCCACACTGAAAGCAAATAAGTCCTTGCCCTCTATTCTGGGACTGACTCTGGGATTGGTTAGGTGATGGTGGTGGCAACATCTACTGCCCTCCTCCCTTTTGTGGACATAAAAAGGTCTTGTGACCCGGTTCGTCACACTTGAAACACGAGAAATTACCCGGTGCGGTTGGGACTGTGATGAAAAAGTGCTCACGCTCTTCTTATTAGGTCTATTGTCTCTTTGTGACTCTTAACCCTTGGACCTTGAACCCCGAATTCTTTCCTCCTCGGCTTGCACTGTAATCTCCATATATGTTGCCGCCTTCACAAGACGGTCATAGTTCCGGATCATATTCCCGGCAACTTTGAACAAGATCTTAGTTCTCAACTTCTTCTCGAACTCAATGCAATGACGCTCTTCCGTTGCTACCAATTATGGTGCAAACCAGGATAAACTAGAAAAGGCCGCCTCAAACTCGGCCACAGACATATTGAGTTACTTGAGGTCTTGAAATTCTTGCCTCAACCTCTCCCTAACAGTGGGAGGTAGGTACTTATTTTGGAAAACAACCATAAAGGCTTCCCATGTTGGCTCCACCTCACCCTTGGTGTACTTCCACCATTTGCCCGCATCCTCCTTAACTTAGTAACTTGCTAGAGTTACCTTTAGCTTGCTATCCTCAATGTGAAGCATCTCAAATGTCTTCACCGTTTGCTCAAGCCATTCATCTGCTGTCTTGGGCTCGGGGCCACCATGGAACTCATCTAGCTTGGCTTGTTAAAATTCCCTAGTAAGGAAACTCGCCTTTGTCTCTACGGTGTTCTCTCGGGCTTGGTTCTCCGCCCTCAACATATTTATTGATTCCCTCAAAGCGTTTGCCATTTCTCGGGCTAAGGCCCCCATTGCAGCATAGCCTGCTTGCCTCGGAATTTCCGCTTGTCCTACTTGCTCAGCTACGTTAGCCTAGTTCGCTTGCTTGGCTGAACCTTTCGTGGACCGATACTTCATGTACACCTCGGCGAAGCCTACTACGCCTCCCGTCTCTACCACCACAGGCTTGACCCCTTCCTGACATCCTAATAACAATCCTATATATTTCTCTACCATACAAACAATTAAGTTTCACTCCACATAAGCATTTAACCACGTAAGCATATACGGATTATGCCTTTACGATGAAATTCGTCCCACGAAAAACCAAGAATTCTTAGTAGAACGAGTATTGATCAAGTACCCTTTTAGTAAGACCTCAAGGAATTTAATAGGCACAAACAACATCCCAAAAGTCCAATCCCATACCCATCTAGTCATATAAACATGTTATCAAATAGTCACAAAATATGTAATATCTCCTATTCATGCGAGATAAGCCCCTTGTGGTAACATAACCACTTCCTATGAGCCTCAAGTATTCAAACCCGGTAGCTCTGATACCAAGTTGTAACGCTCCTAAAAAAAGATACACATGATGATAACATATCATCCATTACTCCTTATGACGAACCGAAATAATTTCCAACACTTACATTACATAATCATGAGATTAGTACAAAAAAGTCCCACATGCAAATATAAATTTATTGATTTCTAGCACCTGAATCTATAGTATGTAGAACTATCAATCAAAAATAAATAAATACCCTTAAGGGCTTACAAGTTCGAAGGCTTAAGCTCGGTTACACAAAAGATGGTTTCTCGAACCCATGCATATATAACCCTAGGCTTACAAAAAATAAAGTCATAACAAAATAGAGCCTTGTGCTCTCAATATATACATCCACGCCCTGGTTTGGCGGGTTCACCACGTCTTTTCCTACATCAAAATCTCATAGGGTGAGCATAAAGCCTACTAGAAAATTCTTAACAAAGTATCTATATTTTATACAAGACTCATAAAATGGAATGCATATGCCGTGCTATGCTTTTGACAAGAAAATCACATCTTCATTTTTTCAAAACCTTTATGCTCAATGATGTCTTGAAATTTCAACAGTTCAAAATTTATTAATTTAACTCAAGGGGTGGTAAATACGATTCAGGTAATCCCTAGGTTGGTGTCTGCAAGTAGGCATAACTAGCACTACCAAAACCCCACTTTGCCGGTTGCTAACCAGAAGGGAAGTGGTACCTCTTCCGCGTGTGTTTTTGGTCTTTCACCCCGGACACTCAGGCCAACTTAATTAGTTTCATCTACATCTCCTATTCGGACTTACCAACGTATTTACCTCAAAGCAATTCCATGAAAAATTTATTCACAAACTTTCTTTTCTCAATGCAAAAGTTTCCAAACTCAATTCAAAAATGTGTAATAACTAATTGAATAAATATGCAATATAATAATTATTAATGCCATAAAACATCTCTTTATTTTCAAATATCTCAACAATAATTCCATGACAATCAAAATTCCCATTTCTCCTTTCAATGCTATTTCACAAGATAGCCACATATTCAGTTAATTCTATCAATAAATAACAACATTTCCATACTTTGTACTTTTCTCAACAATTTAGTCATTCCAAGACTATATTAACCTCTTTGAACAACAACCTCCAAAATTACCACTTCTCATATTTCATGAAACTCATCATTTATATATATATATATAAGTAAGAAATTTTCCCATCTTTTATTTATTCTAGCACACAAGATAATATGTCAACAATGTCAACCAAGTGTTCTCAACATTCTTTTAAAACCCCCAATTTCTAGGTTTTTCTCACCACACTACACATACATAAATCTTTTGCAAGGATTTCTTCAAAAACATTTCTTCTTAATCAATGTAATTCAAAACCCTCAAGACAATTATTTTAAGAGAAACAAGGAGCAAATCCCCTTCTAAACTACCCACATTGTTAAGCCAACCATAAAGTTTCAACATTAACAAGAGAATTTCAAAAAAAATCAACAAAAAATCTTGCAAAAAAAAATATATATAACTCTAAGAAAGTCCCTATCTCAAGTTTGGAAAAGAAATGAGATGAAACCCCTAAAATCAACGGTGCCAAAACCCAATCTCCACCGCACACAATGTCACCCTTGCTTATCTCTCCAATATTTGTGAAGGATGTTGGGTCAAAACCCCAATGGATTACAAGAGATGAAGAGTTTTAAGAGATTTGGTGTAGCAAATGTAGAGAGAAGCAGGAGGATATGGTATTTAAAGAGAGAGAGATATGTAAAAAGTGATACACACACAACCCAAGAAGAAAAGAAAAAGCAGATTTTTGGAATTTGCAGATTATCGCATGTGCGGTGCCCATTCCCACATGTGCGGTGCGTACCTTCCGCATGTGCGACTCTCACTCTCGCACGTGCGGCCTATGTCCCGCACTTCCAACCACAGGTGCATATAGTGTAGTGTGCACCTTGGCAAACCCCCTAGTTTTCCACACGTGTGGCCTTACTTCCCGTACGTGCGGCCCTTCTTCTGCATGTGCGGTTTTGCCCTCAGCCCAAAATTTTTTTTTTGGTTCAACCCAGGACACACCAAACCTGACCTCGCACCTTTCGAAATACGTGAAACTCAGGATACCAATAAAAAGAAAATTTTAGCGAATAAGTTTTCAATACAACAACCCAACGGTTAATCTAAAATATTGCACCAAAACCTGACACCATAACAACGGTAGACCTAAGGTTAAACAGAGAGGACGAAACGAATAACATACCGGGTCATCACAACCTAGGCTATCAATGCGTCAGTAGGTTTTGACCATGATCTGGGGCTTATCGACCAGTTCTGCCATGAAAGTGAAGATTGGTCTAGAAGAAGGGTTTCACTATAAGTGATTGGGTAGTATGAAGTTAGACCATCTGGAAATATGGTCAAGACACAGGGGCTAAGCTCTCCATCGCCAGCAGTGAGACTAGTTGTGATTTGGGAGTCGAACTTGTTGCTTTCAATGAGTTGGATGATTTCCTGAGGGAATTGACGAACTAGGTTAGAATCTGAGTCAGAAGACATGGCTAAAAAGCTTAGGGTTTTTTGGTTTTAGAAGAAGATAAATAGTTTGCACGAGAGAAGAAGTGACGAAGAGGGAGAGTTTGAAAAAAAAAACTTTAAGTACCTTTGTATGGGCCCTAAGTAGAAATAATAAATTGGATAAATTGAAGGAGGGCCTAACAATGATAGGCTTGTGAATTGTTGAGAGGCGCAGAGAGGTTAAAGATTTTTGGGCTCAGAATTGACATTAGAAGTTTGTGGTTGCCTATAAACCCAAAATGAAATCATTCAAGGTAAAAGATTTTTTTACCTTGAATGAAGGGGGCATTGTTGGTGCTAAAATTTAGGAATTTAGCGTCAATAAAATGCTGACAAGGCATAAGGATGATGTGGAAAGGATGACATGCAGGATTGGTGAATATGGCTAACATAGAGTAAGGATGTGTTGAAAAGATAAGGACAAGAAAGATAATGACAGAAAATTAAAGAAGAAATCCAAAATTCAAAGAAGCAATTCCTAGAATGTAGAGATAGACATGAAGGAAATTAGAGAATCAATGGAGATTCGAATCAAGAGCTAGGCCAAAAGTCAAGTATAAAAAAGAAAGCTAGGTGCAAAATAAAATCATCTCATCAATCACTCACAATTCGTGAAGAAGTACTTAAGAGTGGTTTAAGTTAGTCATTTTTAGGAGTAGATTAAAGGGAGATTAACTAATAAGTCTTATATTTTAGACTTGTGATCCATATAATCCCATATTTTTTCTTGTGATCCATTTAGTCTTTTTGAATGTGTAATGACTCATTTGTCCGCCACATTGGAGTGTCACAATTAGAAGAAGTTCACTAAAGAGTTTTTTAGTGTCACATTATACCCGTCACGTTAGAGTGTCACATTTAGAAAAAGTATACTAAAGAGTTTTTAATTTTTTTAGAGTGTCATATCTTATTAGTTATGTTGGAGTGTCACATGTCACGTTTGGAAAAAGTAAACTACGAAGTTTTTAATTTTTTTTAGAGAGTTTTTAATTTTTTTAGAGTGCCACATCATACCAGTCACGTTGGAGTGTCATATGTCACGTTTGGAAAAAGTACACTAAAGAGTTTTTAATTTTTTTAGAGTGTCACATCATATCTACCACGTTGTCACGTTTGAGAAAAGTGTACTAAGGAGTTTTTATTTTTTTTTGAAGTATCACATCATACCCGCCACGTTATCACATTAAGGAAAAGTACACTAAAGAGTTTTTTTTTATTTTTTTTTGAAGTGTTACATCATACTGTAGACACCCCATTTTTGACCGTCCTCAAGACTTGGACGTCACCGTTGGAACACTCGGTGATTATCCATGTTTGTGTTCGTTTGGAGTTCCCGGAGGTCTCGGCTACACGCCTTGCCTCAGGATCTCCGAACTCGATCGTTTTGTGTCTAGTTTTGCACCAAACACTTGTGTTTTGCCTTGGAGGGGCAGGGAATGCCTTGTGAGGCATCCCTACACATCACCGGCCGTGGCTTGAGGCCACCGGCTGTTGTTTGTGTCCATCGGCCATATATTTCGCCGACCGGCTATCAATTTTGTCAAAATGACAATTTTGGCCAGCCGACTACTATTCATCTGCTTTTAGCAGATATTTTGTGCCAGCTGTGATAGCTGGCACCCACCCCATTCCCCTCCATACACGTGTATGGAGGGATTACCCTCTTGAATGGCTTGTTTTGGAAGCCTTACAAGAGGGAATTGCTTATATAGGAGAGCTTCTTCTCTTGACATTGGGGTTAGACATTTTAGACAGCTTTTGTAAAGCTTGAGTTCTAGGGTTAGGGTTTGATACATATTCTATCTTTATAAGTGTGTGTTTTGTCCCACTTTTGCTCACAAACACACACTAACACACCATCTCTTGGACTTGAGACCCTTGGAGGGTTGTTTTAGTGTTTTGGAGCTGGATTTAAGCCAAAGAAGGTTGTTGGAGCATTGTTTGTGAAGGAGGGCTTCAAGGGTAAGAAACTTCCCTTTTATTCCCTATTTTTTCATTGCTTTTCTACCTATCTTAGAACTATTTTTGTGCTTAGTGTATAATACAAAAAAGTTCTATTTTTAAGCCCTCTTGATTGTTTGTTAAGAGTGTTTTGTGGTTTGGAGGTGTTTGACCACCCTTAGGCCTTGAGAGGCCCCATTTTGTGCCATTTTTGGTGAGCTCCGAGAATTTGGTGCTTGGGCCTCCTCACCACTGAAATCTTGAGGGATTTCAGTGGTGAAGATGGTTCCTTGAAGTCTCAAGAAGGAGAGGGCCACCCCCTCTCCTTGTTGTCCTTGAAAAGGGCACTTTTTGGCCTCTTGAGGAAGCATCATGCTTGAGTGTTTGTTGATCATGTCTAGGCTATTTTCCATGCTTATTATGCCATGGTATAACATTGTTGTGTGTTGGTTTTGGTACACCATGCATGCTTAGTATACCTACTATGTAATGCCATGTTATTGCCTTAATATGCCTTAGGTTGTTAGCCTTCATTCTAGCATGTTTTAGGCTTAACCTTGTGAAGGTTTTGTGTTCATTTTACCATGTTTAAGGTCTGTCCATGTTTGTTTGAGTTGATCTTGGCATGTATTACATAGCTCCTTTGTATTGTGGCTTGTTGGCCTCAAGTAGGTAAATGTGTAGCATGCATTGCTTGCATTAATTTAGTGGTTTGGAACCACTTAGCACATCATTTCAGTCCCTTTGACATGCTTGTATGCTTGCCTTGGACGCCTCTTTGAAGCTTTGAAAGCTTGCCTTGTATGCCCTATGTTTTGACCATTGTGCATGCCTTTGAATTTGAGTCATTTAAATGCCATTTAAATGGTCTTTTGGCCTTGTTTTAACATGCTAAAAATCAGTTTTTAGTTGTTTAATGCATGCCACGTTTGCCTTGCTAAGTGTAGTTCAATGCATCATTAGCTTGCTTTGAATTCTTGGCCATTTTGCATGCTTTGCTTGCTTTGTTAGTTGGTTTGGCACCTCCTATAGCATGATTTTCAAAGCTTCATTTGCATGCCATTAGTCCATGTTTGTCCCTTTTAAATGTGTTTAAAAGTTGCTTCATTATGCTTAAGTCTTGAACCATGTATCTATGCATGTTTGCATGAGCATTCGCCTTCATGAACTTAGCATTTTGGCCACTGTTTTGGGCTTATTTAGAGCTGCCTAAATCATGTTTAAATCCATCTTTTCATTAGTTTGCATTGCCTCATGCTTGCATAAGTGCCTTGCCATGCCATGTTGCATCCTTAGCTTGCATGCCTAGGTTGCATTGCATCTTGTATGCATGCTTTGTCCCGTGATTAGTGATAGGGATTGGGCTTTGGTTTGTTTGTTTGCATTGCATTTCATTTGAAATGAAAGATGCACACTTGGCCTTTTGGGCCATCACGCATTCAAATGCGCGATTGGTGGTCCAAGAACCAAGGACCATGCCCCTTTGAGTTGTACACATGATAAGAGGCTTGGTTGGTGCATACATGGTTTGGATTGCATTGCCATACAAGGTTCTGCCCTCTGCTGCTGTGAGTTGCAGGTTCTGCAGGAACTTTTTGCCAACCGGCAATATTTAGTGCCGACCGGTAATGTATTGGTGGCCGATAGCCTCATTTCCAGCCGATGATCACATGTCAGAAGTGGCCATTCTACTCACCGATCGTGATCCCCAGTATCTGAAGATGCATCTCTGAGACTTTGGCGATCTTGAAGGCGAGTAGGAAAAAGAGGCGATCTATGCATGCAATTCCGAAAGCAGACAGAGCATGCGTTGCATCAGGCTCTCCTCCCGAGGCGGTTTACTATTTTTCCTAGTTTAGTTAGTTGTTAACTAATTAGGCAATTTATAATATTTAATTAGCTTGCGTAATTAATTAATTTGTATTATTCTTTTGGTCCCTCCGAGCGAGGGCGAATCTGTAATAAGTGTGGGTGCGTGTGTGTGCATGTCTTCCAATCCCCACTTCTTTCTTCCCTTTTATTTACCTGCTTATGATAGTAGATTAGGGCACGTCTAAATTATCATACCTTATGCTATGCATGCGTGCATTCATGTATTTGTCTTGCATGCACCAGGCTCGGTACATCATACAAACTGCATTGTATTTTCAATTCTAAATTGAATACGTGATAATTGTAGCATTTCACATGTCATTTTAGGGTTAGCTGAGCCTATTCTAATTGCATCCTTGCATGTGTTGCATTAGCCACTTAACATGAACTAGGACATGCATATTTGCTAACTAGTTTATTGTTTTGGCACGGAGTACAATGTAAGTATTTACGCTTTAGCATCTCGCATGCGTGTGAATGTTAACATGACAGCATGATTACCATGTGGCTAAGTGCTTATATGAGATAAACTGCCTGATTGCCTGTGGGTGAAAGTTGGATTGTTTGAGTTGGAAAAACCCATTGAAATCCGTGTTTTAGCCTACTTGTGAGTAGCAAATTCCAAAGCATTTTCAAAACAAACGGATATGCAATGCTTGTTTCCAAATTAGGCAATCTAGTCTATATTTGTTTGCTGTACGCATAACATAGTAAATCTAGGCTAATAACCGGAACGAGAACATATAATGTTTTCAAAATCGGATATCATGGTTAGTAGAGGCCGGTTTTCGGACCGGGCGAAAGGGGGTGCTCATAGCTGACCTTCCCCGATCGTACCCAAGCTCCCGAGCCAAGACAACTTTGGTGATGACGGACACGTGGCCTTTGGCACCGAGTCAGGGTTTCCTAAATTTCCCCATTAAAAAATATTTAGGTAGCGACTCTGTATCTGGCAAAGCAGTCCATGTTTGGCACTTCTTTTCAAAATCTGTTTTTTCTCAAAACGATTTGCCAGAGTTGGACTCTTTGGTTCAGATTAAGAACCGCAACAAACAAAAAGGGAATCCGAACTGTAGCATGAGGCCCACGGGCGCGTCTACACATACCTGTTACATTCACATTAGGAAAAAATATACTAAGGAGTTTTTTTAATTTTTTTGGAGTGTCACATTAATACCTCCCATATTGGAGTATCACATTATACCGTTCACATTAATAAAAGGGTATAGCTGTCCACCAAAACACTACGAAAATTAAAAATAAGACCTCATGGAAAGAAACTCTCCACTAAGAGAACTTAACAGATCAATAGAAAAAATTTGGGAATAATTGGAGTACTTGTTTGTGAGATGTGATTTATTAGTAAATATCTTTTGGAACATTTATACACAAGTCATAATTTATACTCCATTAAGTTTTAACTAAAAAATTTTGGACCTTCAAGTTCCATTAAATTTTTAATAGCCAAAATTATTTGACATTTATTTTGATTTTTAAAATTTTAAAAGATCAACTTTTAAATTGAAAAAGCTAAAAAGAAAAAAAAATTATGTGCAAAAAAAAAAAAAAACTAATCAGTGTGTTTGGTTTCAGTTTTCTGAATTCATTTTTTCGGAAATTGAATTTATTTATTTTTCGTGTTTTTTCATTTTTAGTGAGTATTTTTAAAAATTTAAGCAATTTTTTTTTAATTTTTTTAAATTTACTTTACTTAGATGTATCTAAATAGTAAAATATTTGTGAAAAATATTTTAAATTAATAAATACACAAAATGTATTGAATTTTTGTTTTGTTTTTTGTCTTTTTTTTTTTTTTTTTTTTTTTTTTTTTTGTATTTAGTGATTTTGTTAAAGATTTTTTTTTTTACAAATATTATACTTTTTAAGTGTATTTATGTTAGGTGTGTCTAAAAATTTAAAAAAAATTGCTTAAAATATTGAAAAAATTTAGTGAAAACAAAAAAAATACAAAAAAATTAAAAAGTATAATTTTTTGAAAAGTGAATTATGAAAACTGAAACCAAACAGAGTGAATTTTTTTTTTTTTTTGAAAAAATTGAAAAAACAGAATTATTTTTTTGTACAAAATTAAAAAATTTGTGTTTATAAAGGATCATGATGATGGAACATTGATGGACAAAACTTCAAAAAAAAAACCTTTAAAATGAAAAAAATTGATAATATTCCTAGTTTTAAAACTGAAAAAAAAAACTAATAATGTTCTCGATTTTATTGGATAGTTGAATCAAATCAAGAAGTGCAAAAACGTTTAATCTCATACTCAGTTTTTTTTATCAGTTAGTAAAACAATTAGCTGGAATACTACTATGCAAAATTGATAATGTTCTTAATTTTAAATTGAAAAAAACCTATAATATTTTCAGTTTTACTAAATAGGGCTTATTGATTCAAAAAATCTTAAATACGACCTGAGCTACCATAATATTTGTAAATATGACTTTTAAGTAATTAACTCTTTTTTCTTTACTTAATTACCTCTAGGGAAGTCCTTAATCTGTTTAAGGCATATGATTCAATCACAAAGTCTGATCTTTTTGTGTTTATTTAAAATTTATTTAAGTCTATTAATCAATTACTATCGATTGGGTCTAAATTGAATTTTTGCTAATAACAAGTTAATCCGAATATTTAATTATAAAATAATAATAATAAAAAGAGAAGTATAATAGTGCATTAGGTTTTTTTTTTTTTTCTGCATTTTAAAAAAAAAAATTCCTTTTTCATTGAAGAGACATACTTTTTTCAAGTTAAATCTACTTTGGTTGGAAGATGGTGTCACCTCGTTAGCCACTTACATTAATTGCATTCACATAGGTGGGGTATAGGCATTGTCTCTTAATTGCTTAATCGTTGTAGAAAAAATGAATTAGTGGAAAAAATATTGTACCATTGTGATTTGATAGGTAAAAGAGTGAAAGAAATTGTCAATGTGACCTTATGATGCCTTAATCAAGTGAAGTATCTTTTTGTCATAATAATGAGCGAGGTAATTAAACTTAGCAAGATATATAATTTTAGGATCTTTTTTTCTGACAAGTAATAGCAGGCAAAGGGAGAGGTCGATAGGAAAAAATTCCGAACAATTGAACTAAAATTTATGTCAATTGTGTATCTAAAAATAATATGATTTTAAATAATAACATCACAACATAAGTATCAGTAATATTTGACACAAATCGAGCAAATACTGTACAAAAAAGGAACTCAACCCATAAACTCTTCCATAGGAATAGGACAAAACTAGCTATGGATGTTTATTCTAATTGATATTTATTCATTCATTAGTTACAGAGAAACCTGTCATCATTTATTTATACAATGTTCTCATAATTTTATATAGGTGAAAGTTAAACAACCATTGTCACATTCGGTGGCGCATGCTAGCATAAACAAAAAATGTAGCTACAACCCTTCAAGATGCTAATCAAAACTCAACCAAAGTATAGAAAAAAAGAAGAAAAAAAAGAAAGAAGAAAGAAACCAAACTCAATTTTTTCAAGATATAAACATCATCATCACTTTCCACATTGGCATTCTAAGTGAACTTGTAACCATATGTAATCAACTTGAAAGCCAGTTCTTTTGACATGAGAAATTTCACTAGTAGACAGTACTACTAGTAGCAGTCCCATAAAAGCGGCTCATCGAGCCGGAAACCTGTATCGGCTCCAGCCAGCTGCCATGATGAAGCATAGTAACAATACCCATCACTTCGATCCGTGCTGTCAAGTGAGAGATCAGGTAGGTCGAAAAACGTGTCATCATCGCCATTGGATGGAGAGTTCATTGACTCGTGTGTGTTATCTGATGATGACAAAGTGGTTGAGGAGTGAGAACTGGAAAGTGTGGCTTGGCTCACCTCGGCTTGATCAGCTTCACCGGGGAATGTGGCAGCCGCGGCCTTGGCAGCAGCCGCTTGGATGTCCTTGGGTGAGGTGGTGGCGGGGCGTGGAAGCTCGTGAGCCAATTCAGGAAAATTGAGATATGCTGAGTTACCTTTGATAGCTAGAGCAGCCACATCATGGGCTCGAGCAGCCATTTCAGCCGTTGGATATGTCCCAAGCCATATTCTTGATTTCTTTCTTGGCTCGCGAATTTCAGACACCCATTTCCCCCAATTTCGCAGCCTTACTCCCCTATAAGTCGGATGCTTCTCATCACCACCATTTTTGTGCTTCTTCATATGCTCATTGCCATTTTTCGCCTCTTCATTGGCTCTCTTTAAGTCTTTTTGAGCCTTGGACTCTTTTAGACTCTTTGTACTTTGATTGAAACCTTCACATGAGTTTAAACCATCCAAAGTAGATGAAAAAGGGGCGGAGGAGGATGAGGAGGAGGAAGTGGAGGAGGAGGTGGAAGTGGTGGTGGTGGTGGTGGTGGAAGATGAAGGGAGGTAGTCTTGGGCTAGACTCTCTATGTTGATTTGTTCATTCATGATAACAAGTCTTGTGGTAGCTAGAAAAGAATGTGAATGAAGGGTAAACAAAAATAGAGAGGTTGGGCTTTTATGACTCTTCTATAAATTAGGACCTGATTTAAATAAGAAAAGAAAAATAAGTACATGGGGCCTTTGCACAAGAGCTACTACAGTAGTTCAGCTATTTTGTTACCCATGTGAACATTTTAACAAATAACAAAATTACAGACTTAGAATTCATACACAGAAATTTGTTCAGAAAAATAATATATAATCTAACTTCAATTCTAGTATGGTGAGACTCACATCAAGAATGAATCTGAAACACACAGTAAATTTTTATTTTTTAATATTTTTCTGTGCACGAATTCTGAATTTATAGCGTTCATCTTTCTACTAATATATGTTTTGAGATAATCTTTTTAACATCTTTATTCATTTGCTACTCTCCTTGGCATATTCTTCATGTCAATGTGTCTTGTATATAACTGTGCATTGATACCTACCCAAAAAAAAAAAGTGTATTGATGACCTAACCATCTTCTATTTTTCATGTGTATGCAAGTTTTGGCATAATTTTGAACCCCTTTTTGATAGAGGTAGGGCATATACATTGTATGTACTCTTTTTATTATTATTATTATTATTTATTTATTTATTTATTTTTAAACCATGTAATTTACATGAAAGCTGGCTAAGGAACCCTTGTAGGGTCAACAATGGCGCACCCATGTGTTGATTTATCGTGGCCACAAAATATGACCTGAATCGCCAATCCCCGTGAAGGGTGCCCTAACTTACTGTCATGGCAATGTACAAAATATGACCCGAATAGCCGATCGCCGCAAAGGGTGCACTAATTTTCTGGCATGGCAGTGGTTGGCAAGGCCAGACTCTGTTGGTATGTCATCTTCAAGTTGGCCCCAATTCTGTCTCAACTTGGCATTCCCTACTGGTCATACCTTAATTTAATTCTATTTTTGTTTTTTTCTCTCTTCAGTTGATATGAGTTTAGGAAAATATTATGGTACACATCCTTCAAAGGTATATGCACTTTATAATTAAAAAAGAAAATGGCATAACTTTATATTTTTTGAGTCATAATTATAAAAAAAAAATGTCATAACTAAATGTAACATGAGGCAGAACTAAAGTTCTCATGAGTTATAACTAAAATAATGTCATAACTAAAAAAGAGAAATGGTCATAATTAAAAAAGAAAATAATATAATTAGGAGTGCATATGATACACCCGTTTAAAGGGTGGGTCTATTAGAATTTCCCATAAATTTATTGAACACTAACATATCTCAAAATAAATAAATAAACATTTAATTGTCTAAATGGCCATATTTTAATGATTTGATAAATCAAAACCTGACTATTATGAGAGAATCTGAAATTTAAGGCAAGCATTATTGAGGGGTCAAAGTTTTATAACCATGTTTTTGATATGCAAGCTTCCCATATGGAAATTTTGTAACTAGGGATGAAGACAAGTGATGCAACACTCGTACACATGACTATACATTAAAAGATTTTATTTCAATGATTTTTATTATAGTAATAATACTAAAATTTTGAAGGCATAATATATGTGGATCTAGAACAATACTTATAAAAATACTGTCAAAATGGTTACATATGGGGCACATGCTAGTGGGTCCACAATAACTCAATTAGTGGCCCCTAGACCAAATTTGCTGGCCTCACAAGTCATTTGGACAAAAGCATATTTTGCATTAAATCTTTGGAAATAATCTTAAGTGAAAAATTCAATCCAACGCTATAGCATGCCATTAGTGATAATTGATATCATCAATTAATAGTACAATTATAAATAAATAGTAAACTCTACTTTTTAAAAGTAACTTCCTAGTCAAAGATAATTTATCAAGCACGCCACATATATGTAGCGGACATAATGGTAAAATATTATCAAATAGTGAATAGTTAGTGATGACGTGGTATCACTATTGCATTGATTTTTATTTTTTTATTTTTAAATAGCATATAAATGATAATTGAGAAAAATAATTGTAATGTCTTATGAAGACACATGTTTTACTAGCATTTTATTGATTTGTAATTAATAATTTTTAGGGCAAATTACGCTCATAGTTTCTGTATTTTAGTCATTGTCATTTTGATCCTTGTAATTTCAATTGGCTCGATTTTGACTATGAATTTATAATTTTGTCTCAATTTAGTTCAATTGTTTACAATTGTTAGTATTTTTTTTTAATAAAAAGTAAGTACATAAATAACATGTATTATGCTTTTAAAAGTAAAATTATAAACTTGATTAACTCAATGAGTTAATTTTAACTAATTCAGTGATTGCTTTCCATTAAAAATACTAATATCGTTATTAATTGGACTAAAATGATACAAAATATAAAATTAAATATAAAAATTGAACAAATTAAAAGTGTAAGGACAAAATGACACAAAAAGTAAAATATATGAACTATTGATGTACTTAGCTCTTTTCTTTTTTTTTTTATATTTTTTTATATGATATTTCTCTTATTTCTTATATTACTTTACCCATTTCTCATTTGATATTTTTCTTATTTCTTATTTCTTAACTTATTGAACTTTGTTTTTTTTTTGTTTATTAAAATTTCATATTATAACCTACTTGCTGAATGCAGATTGATTGATCAATGTCACTCAATGATGAATCTCATGCATGTATCATCTTATGGTATAGAATACTCTACTTTCCTTTGTGGTTCTCAAAATATATAATATATATATATATATATAAATATATGCAAGAGGATTGTAGATTTTAGAAGCTAATTGCCTGGTGGTTCTTACAATTAATATACAAGAAGATTGTATCATTAATTCCAAAATACCTGAAGAAAATAAAATTAAAAGGGACTGTGCGCTTCAAATCAAGAAAGGAAAAAAGCTTCAAAGTTCCCAAATTTTCAAGTCACACATATTTGTTCAAAGTATTGACAAACAAAATAATATGGTGTAATATCTTGACTTGATTTAATAAAACTTGATTTGATTCTTCACTAGCTAAAGCTTGAAAACCCTGAGCTCTAAGAAGATGAACTAAAGCTTAATTTCAAGTCTATAAATGATGCCATGGTTTAGGATTGGCTTTTTAAGTGATTTTTTTGTTGACTTTTTTCGCTTTTAGTAAATTTCTAAAAAAATTTAAAAAATTAATATTTTTAGATTTTGCTTGACTAGACGGAAAATAAAAGTAAAAATATTTAGAAAAAAAATCATTACAAGCAAAATATAAAAAATAAAAATAAAATTAAAATTAAAAAAAGGCCTCATGAGATGGACCAAAAAGGTTAAAAAAAAATAAAATAAAAGTAATACAAATTAAATATATATATATATATATATATATAATTTTGGAAAAATTATATAAAAAAGTCAGGATTTGAACCTTATAACGGAATAAATACTGAGTTTTCAATTTTGTTAATTAAAATCCTAATCTTTTGATTTATTTTTAATTTAAATTATTTTCTTATTTCGTTAAGTAAAAATGTTGAAAAAATATATTTTAATCATTAAATTGAATAAAAATAAATATTTCAATCATTAAACTCAATCAAAATTAACTCATAAAAATTGTAATTAGATTGACGAATTGTTTAGAAAGTACTCAATAAATATATTTTTTAATTTTTTATAAAAAAATATATAAAAAAAATATCTATACATGATAAAAAAAAATTAAAAAAATATACTAATATCCAAGTTCCCAAACAACCTCTGAACATACTTTTTCTATGATAAAGGTAATAAGAAAAAAGTAACATATGACACATGTTACGATTGTCTACCAAGTTATAAGTTACCCCTCTCTCTTTTTTATCTCTAGTACCAGAAGGTACCTTGATAGCATCCTAAATTGGACTTGCCTCGTCATCTTGTGGACAGTCGTGCCTCCAATTATAGAGATAGAATCTCCCAACCCATGAACTGTTCATGAAAGAAACCAACAGTTCTATATAGGACCATTTGGACATCAATCTAGAAAGAAAATGGTTCAACTTTATTTTATGAGTAATACTACAAATTCATGTTTGTTTGGTAATACACTAAATAAGTTTATATACTTATTTATTTATTATAAGTTATCATATAATCTTTTTAATTTTTTTATATCTTTTCTTAAAAAGGAAAAAAATTACTAAATAAGAGTATCTCTAATAACAAATGCTATAATAGCATTATCATTGTTATAATTTGACAATAAATAATAAAAAAATGATAGAATTATAGTAACAGTATTCTAATTTAGATGTCGTTTTGACATAATGAAAAATAGAAGTTAGTGTGTTTGGAATGACCAGCTAGTGTTTTGTAAAAATGGCAATTTTGCAAAAAATTACTTGTTTTGCTAGGAGGGAGGAAATGAGAGAGGGATGAAAATGGTTGGCTTTGACTGAGTTGACGAATATGGCAACTGCCAAAGCTTATGTCAAATTTGACACAAGTTTTGACATTTGTCATTTTTGGCACTTGCTAGATTCACTACAAGAAAAATCACTTTTGGCAACTAAATTTTTTAGTCGCTAAAAGTCTGTTTTTAGTCGCCGAAAGTCGAAATTTGACTTTTCCCGACAAAATTCTTTAGTTGCCACATTTGTCGCATATACGTGGTCGGCGTAGGTATTAGCGACTAAAACTTGTTTAGTCGCCAAAAGACAGGTCTTTAGCGACTAATAATTTAGTCGCCAATAGTGTTTTACACTTTTGGAAATCAGGTCTTTAGCAACTAATAATTAGTCACCAATAGTCACTCAATCGCCGACTAAATGGTTTAGTCGCCAAAATAAAGAGTTTTGGCGACTAAATTTTTAGTCGCCAAAGGTGTTTCCGGTGAAAAAAAAAAAAACCACTTTTTTTTTGCTTTTCCTGAGTTTTGAACCCCAACCTTCCCACATTGCAAGCCTTTTTACAACACTCTCCCTCCACTATGCCACTACAACTTCACATGAATATATATTATTTATATAGTATATTAACCGGTATTAATACAAAATAATATATATAAATATAATTATTTTAATTCAATATAATTTATGTAAAAAATAAATTATTTACTAAATTTTTTTTTTGCTACTTTTGGTGACTAAAGTGAGTTTTAGTCGGCAAAACCTCTCCTTTTAGCTACTAATTTTTTTTAGTAGCCAAAAAATCTACTTTTGGCAACTAAAGTGAGTTTTAGTCGGCAAAACCCCTCCTTTTAGCTACTAACTTTTTTTAGTAGCCAAAAACATCCACTTTTGGCGACTGAAGTGAGTTTTAGTCGGCAAAACCCCTACTTTTGGCTACGAAATTGATTATAGTCGCCAATAACTATGCATTTGGCGACTAAACTGTTTTAGTCGGCAAAAGTGATCAATTTTGGCGACTAATTCCATTTCAGTCGCCAATTCCCCTACTTTCAGTGATGAAAAATGATTTTTTGGTCGCCGAAAGTGCTGTTTGTTGTAGTGATTCACTATCAGAGCACCACTGCTGTTATATTATAGTAATAACTGTTGGAACAATCTTCTGTGTAAATAAAATAACTTGAAACTAAATCAAACAAAACAAAATAAAAAATTTACAGAATTTATTTTGTCGAATCAAATGATAAATAAAAGACCAAGTCGAGTGTGTGACACTCTGTCCTTAAGACAGATTCGCTCCGCTACGGTACTTACGGTTAAGTGGCGTCTATCTCCCATGATACAATAATCTTCACAAATTTGTAGTAGTACTCCAAACAAATTTGTCCGGCGAACTAGAACCTTGTGTTCTATTACTCTCTAAATTTTCCTCTAAATAACTAAAATGAAGAATAATGCAAATAAAGGAAGAAAATGACTGTTAAGATGATATTTTGGATGTTTTTCCCAATCACCAAAACTGCTAGAACATGGTTGTATTTTTAGGCAAAACTCACAGCCCCGAACAGGTGCTATTTGTCACTGAATAGGTGCAATCTTGTATTAACAGATACTGTTTTGAAATTCAAACAGATCTGGACTGATATACCAACTGTAGCAGTTATATAACTGTTGTTGAAACTGCCTGGACAATTTAGAATTTAAATCTGTCCAGGTGCAACAAATAGGACCTGTTTGGATTGTATTAATCTGTCCGAAATTCAATCTATCTAGGTGCAACAGATTAAGACCTGCTTGGACTGTTTAACAAATCTGAAACAGATTAATTCGGACAGAAGGAGGCACAACAATTGGACAAGTGTTACCAAAAAAGCAACCTAAAAGGGGGTTGAATTAGGTTTCTACAAATTAAAATTAATAATACCCCAATAAAATTAACTACTAGTACAATAAATTATGACTAACACAATAGATAAATATAATTAATGAAATAAAAATAATTAAAACAAGTGTCTTAACAACTGTGTCAGTTAATGATTTTAGTACAATAAAAATGTGAAGTATAGCTATGGCAATTTAAAATAAAATAAAGAGATAAGGGAGAGAGAGGCAAACAAATTTATAGTGATTCGGCTTCAATTCGACCTACGTCCACTTCTCAAGTTTCACTTGAGATTTTCCACTATTTTCTAGCTTCACAGGGGTGCTAGTAATTTCTTTACAAATGGAGCAATCCTTTACGGATTTTACACAGATTTTACAAGTCCAAACCCTTGCAAATCTTAGGTGATTCACAATCACTCTCAAGATTTCAAGAGCACAGTATTTGCAACACTTTTACAAGATGAAATGGTATTTTTGTTTTAAAAAAAAACTTACAATAAATATCTCTCAAAGATAGAGATATAAAATGAAACTTTGATTTTTCTGAAAATTTCACACAGGAAAGATATGCTTAAAGCTATAAGGCTCAGTGTATAATTTCTGAGAATAAATGTGAGTCATTATAGATCAAAGAATATTTTTAGGATTTTTGTAACTTGTTTATATTAGAGACTTTAGTATATATAATGAAAATTATAGCCGTTTATAGCCGTTGTATTTATTTGAATTTATAGCCGTTGCAGTCATTTGAATTTATAGCCGTTTATAGCCGTTGTACTTCTATCATTACTAATTTGAATATCTTTCACTCCATCATTACAAATTTGAATATCTTCCACTTGAACCTTTTGAACCTTTTGGCATGTTGAACTTTTATTATTGTTTATAGCCGTTGTACTTCCATCATTACTAATTTGAATATTTTTCACTTGAACCTTTTAAACTTTTTGGCCTGCTGCTGTGCTAGGTTGTTTGAACCTTTGTTTTGGGCTGTTTGAACTCCTAATTTAATCAAATATTAAATACATTCTAACAACATTTAGGATAAAGGTTTAGGTGAGAAATAATGGAACAAAATAAATTTTGATTCTATTTTTCTCTTTCAAATAAATCATCAAAATAAATTTTGATTAAAATATAATTAAATAAATCATCAAAATAAATTTTAGATTCAATTTTTCTCTTTCAAATAAATTAAAACATAATTTAATAAATCATCAGAATAAATAAGTCTAACAACAAGAATTTGAATTCAAATTCAAATTCAAATTTGAATTACAAAATTTAAATTAACACTCATTAATTTTGGAAAAGATTCAAATAAATTTTGTCTAAAAAATTAATATGAGAACCAACCCGACCCGGCTCGGTTTGACTGGACGGCGGCGGTGGCGCGCGCGTGTGGTGATTTGGGCCAAGATTCACTTTGTCCATAACTCGTCCATAACTCTTTCCTTTTACAAACTTAAGGTACCCCTTGGGGCCCAACCCAAGTGTTGTAGTCTAGAGCTTATATACACAAAGAAGCTCTCTTAAAGTTTCAATGTGGGACAACCCATTTCAAGGAAACCCACATTTAATTCTTTAAATGTCTATTCCACGAACCCGAAAACGATGCCAAGTTCCCATTCACTTATAAATGGTTTTGACGAACTGTCTTCACCGTGTGACTTGCCACGCAACAAGGAATACGTCACATTTTCGGACCCATCCCAAAAGACGTTTGGGGCCTATTCAATTTTGGGCTCAAAGTTGGCCCAAAATAAGCCTATATATAAACCATTTTTCCAACAATCCCTCTGAAAATCCTATGTGATTCGTGATTAGATACGGATTAAAATATTCCAAAGCCAAAAATTCCAAAAACACTCAATCTAAAATCATCAAGCACTTACGAGAGTGATTTTAGTTTGTTTGTTTTTTAGGAATAAATAATAAATCAACACAATTGATTTTTTACGTGGAAAAACCACAATTGAAGAACCTTCAATTGTAATCAAAAACCACGGGCGAACCGCCACTAATCAATCCACTATAGAAGGACTACAAGGTTACAAAGAAATCATACAAATTACCCAAACCAGTCAATTTGTCTCTGAATCTTCTGTAACTCTTTCACCACGCCTTCGCCACGGAACTGATTCTGAAGTTGGTTCCACTCCTCAACTTCACTTGTCGAATTAACGACTACGTAAAGAAACAAACACCTTTTGAAACTTTACGTAATGATCTTCGGATTCCACCGAAGAGAACACTCTTGAAAATTAAGTATCAACCTCTTTGATGTATGAATTTCAACTCATGAGTTTTAGAACTCTCTCAAGAACATCAAAGAAAACTTATCAAACTTTCAGAAGAACACTTCAAACAAAACTCTTGAATCCTTGAATCAGATCTTGAAAAGTTAAGCCCTAGTTTTAGGAGAAAACTATTTACTTATAGAAAACCATAAAGAGTCCCAAATCTGAAAGATAACAAACTCTTGATGCCAATAGGTTTTTGAAATCGGGTTCTGAAATCGCGACCTCCGCTCGAGCGCTCCACTCTCCGCCGGCGGCTGAACAAAAAAAGCTATGATTAGCCGAGATGCGCTCGGCCGGATCATTCGCTCGGCGAATGTGCACCTTTGATACAGACTGTCCAATATACTGAGACTCTCCAAGATCCGCTCGAGCGCATATGGCCCCGCTCGAGCGGGCAGTACAAAAATACAAAATGTTCATTTTGATCATGCACAAAGTTTTGTCACCGGATTTGACAATAAAGGGACCTAACAATCTCCCCCTTTGTCAATTCCCGGACAAAACCTATCTAAATATTGGTCCGTAAAACAAACTCACTAGACAGGACAAAAATAAAGAAGCAATACACAATAACCTTTCAAAAATCTATCAATCACACAACTAGAACAAGAACACAACCATGAATCTTTAACATCCAATTCAAAGAACACAACCTTCAATCTTTGCACCTGTGAAATAGTCTTCAACATACAAAACAAAACTGTGGAGGAAGATAAATGTGAAATACATGAACCATGACATCCACACATCCATAAAACATAACATCCAAAATAGAGAATTGTACCCCAGATGTCCAAAAGCTATCTCTGTGCACTGTGATAAAAAACCATCTGTACAAAGCATCAAACTATCTGTGCAAATCACCAAAATTATCTGTGCAAAAATCTGTCCATAAAACTGCAAGAATCTGTCTAAAAACTGTGCAAGAATCTGTCTAAAACTGTCCAAAAACTGTGGCCAAAATTCTTCCCCTTTTTGTCAGGGAAGTAAGAATCAAGCATCAGGAGGTGGAAGCTGCTGTGACTGAAGTAGATGAACAAGATGATCAAGGGTCTGCTCCATGTGACCGAGACGGCCATCAAAGGCATCAAACCGGGCATCGAGAAAATCCAGACGGCGGGTCACAGTCTCCGCGAACCGCTGAAACTCAATAGAAAAGTCCGGAGGAGGAATAGGAGCCTCACCACCATCACCAGCACCAGCAGCATCATATTCAGCCTCCTCGGCGAGACCAGCAGCAATCCCTGCAGATGGATCAACCCTAGATGACTCTCCCCTAATATGAGCCCGACTTTGAGAGACGGTTTTCTTGGTAAAAGGACGCGAAGGGAAAGCAAACTCATCATCATCTAAGACAGGGGTGCCAAGATCAGACAAAAGACGGTTTATCAAGCAACCATAAGGAAGGCCGAGCTTTTTATGCCCAGAAACACCAATCATCTTTCGGATGATAAGAGACGCAAGCTCAATGGATCGATGTTGGGCAATGCAAGACAAAATAAATCCTTGGTCTTGTTTGACCTCGGAGGAATGAGTAGTCACAAGAATGTTGGCGCAAACTATCAGATTAAGCAGTCTAAACTCGGGAAGGAGTTCAAACTGTTTAAGCAAATCGCCTTTAGGCCCGCAGGCGAAACAACGCCACACAACTCCCGCAACATCATCAAAATTGCGGTAGGGCGATCGGAGCGAGAAAAGGGTAGTATTCGGAAAGCCCTGCTCAATGTGAAGAAGGGAACGGATCAAGGCAGGGGTGACAGAAATGGATTTAGATCTAACCCAAGTAGTAAATGATGGCTCATAATCAACAATCCCCTCCATATTGCAGTAAAACTCCCGAACCCAATCGAGGTTTTGACGCCCCGAGAATGACAAAACAAGATCACCCCCCAGAGGATCAAATAAAGGACGGATACGAAGGGACTCAAACGTATCGGCCTGGACATTACGCTCTAGATGAACTGTTCGGGACTGAAAAGATTTATAAAAAGACTTGGATTGTTTAAGAGATTGAAACCGAACAGAGTTAAAGGTGGGTCGAGACACAGCGGCCTTACGGCGCTTAGGAGCAGAGGTAGAAGTAGACATGATTGAGGGAGACAGTATAACAACCACCCATAACCCCAAACAAACCAACAAACCCAAACCCAAAGAAATTAATCAGACAAAAAAACACAAAACATTAGTACCACAGTGTTATATCAAGATGAGGCAAGATAACAAAGTTGATAGTGCAAAACATGGAAGCAGAACATATCCAAAAATGGCAACCTGGGGCATAGCAAATGTGATGTGATCATGGACTATTAACATAGCAATACAACACAGAGGAACAAGGTACGAGATGAAAACCAAAAAAACCAACCAACTCAATGCATATACAAAATGATGACATGAAACAAGGCAATCATAAAGAATGAATGACATGTACATGAGAAAATGCTGAACCAGTTATGAAACAGGGCAATCGTGAGCATCACAATGACAGACAAACTCAAAAACACACAAACCCTAAGACGAATGACTCACACATACATAAAAACCATGTAGAAAATCATGAGATCAGAGAGAGACCCAAAAATCGAACACAAACAGCCAAAAAACAAAAACAAACCAACACCCATAAGCCGAAATTAAGGGAAAGAAGGAAAATAAGAGAGGTGAACACTTACCCAAAAGCAAATCGGCAAGAAGGATGAGCAATCAAACCAAAACCGACCACAATCCCAAGCCACACGAAGAACCCTAGAGAAGGAGAATGAAAAGTGGGAAAAAAATGGAGTGGAAGAGTCGAGCGAGGGAATGTATATGAAAAAGGTCCGCTCGAGCGTACATAGTCACGCTCGAGCGTATAGCAAGGTAAACTGACTCCCGCTCGAGTGCGAAGAGGACCGCGCGAGCGCTAAAAAACATCCCTCAGAACTGACAAACTGCTGCAAGAGTGAAAATGATGCTCGAGCGTAGAAAAGTCCGCTCGAGCGGAAAACAATTTTTTTTTTTTTTTTTTTAAATAAATAAAAACATCTAGGAAGTCCTGTAACAAATAAGGTAACAAAATAACTGACATTACCACAGGGATAAGAGAATCCAATGATCATGAGTCCTGAAAATTTGAGCAAAGAAATGAAACACAAGCTCAGGAGGAAAACAGATATTATCAAACCACAGCCACAAGAATCATGAGAATGCATAACTCAAAAACACACATGAGAGCTCATATAAGTGATGTGTGTGTGTGCAAGCCTTGAGATTCACATAGCTAGAGTTAATCCTAGTAGTGATCGGATGGCTGGACCTCCAACAAGAGTAAC
Organism: Camellia lanceoleosa; assembly: GCA_025200525.1. Lineage (NCBI taxonomy): Eukaryota > Viridiplantae > Streptophyta > Magnoliopsida > Ericales > Theaceae > Camellia > Camellia lanceoleosa. Next base: position 45,938,953 of record CM045760.1, read on the forward strand.
TGACCATTACAAAGAAAAGTCAAACCACTAGGAATCACGGGGTATTTGTTGAGTAAATGCGGAAGCTCCCCCTCAGACAATGATCCCTTTTTTTTTTTTTTTTTTTTTTTTTTTTAACTTTTCTTTCTTGTGGGCACTCACTGGTGGCATACACGCTCAAGAGTATGGATTCCAAACCAGAGAAGAATGAAATCAAAATGATGGCCTGGTTGGTGCCTCTGAGGTAGCCTTTTCCTAATGCCCGGAATTCATGTACTGAGGGAGAAACCATGGAAGTGAAATAAGATGGTAGATGGTTAAGAGACTTAACATCACCCATGATATACCAGTATAGGTCAATTCCTCTGAAAGAGTACAAGAAACACTGTCAATGGTCCATAGGGAACTTTGATCACTTGTGCGGAAACCCTGTGATTTATCTCAAGGATGTGTCTGAGAATGAGATCATGAAGTAAATGAGTATGGGCATTGAGAATGAGTTATGAACAAAGATAAAACAAATCTTGTATGCAACTTTGAGCGGTGTTCATATAAAATTTGATGTAAAGATATCGAGAACTCAATCATAGATTATCCCATCCAAGAACGAGATGCCAACCACTCACACTCACCTCACAGAAACAACCTAGTTCTTGAGACATTACACCCAAGGTCTTTCTAAGATACTCAAATCGAAGAAGATCAAGGGTTTTGTAAAAATATCGCTTTTGATGCTCGGTAGAAACATGTTCCAAAACAACAAGGCCTTCATCCACTAACTCTCGAATAAAATGATGACGGATGTCAATGTGTTTGGTCGAGAGTGTTGGACAGATTTTTGAAATGTTTATGGCACTTGTGTTATCACAAAAAGAGTGAGAGTGTTACTTTCTATTCCATAATCATGAAGCATTTGCTTCATCCACAACATTTGGGCACAACAACTCCCTGCAAAGAATGTATTCACCTCGTCAAGAAGAGAGAGATAGCATTTTGCTTTTTACTATGCCAAGAAACCAGATTATTCCCAAGGTAAAAACACCCCCCGGATGTACTTTTCCTATCATCAGCACACCCTGCCCAGTCGGCATCAGAAAAACCAGTAATTTCAGCTGTAGTATCAGTGGAAAACCAAACCCCAAACCCCAAGGTCCCATTAACATACTTGATGATGCGTTTTACTGCAAGAAGGTGAGACTCTTTAGGATTGGCTTGGTAACGGGCACAGACACCAACACTGAAGGAAATATCAGGACGACTGGCTGTGAGATACAAAAGACTCCCTATCATACTCCTATAAAGGGTAGGATCAACATCAATACCAGAGGAATCTTTGGAAAGGTGAAGAGTGGTGCTCATGGGAGTGCGTGCATGTTTGGCAGACTCAAGACCGAACTTTGACACAAGATTTTTAGCATACTTAGATTGAGAAACAAATATACCCGAAGGAGACTGTTTAATTTGGAGACCCAAAAAATAAGACAACTCTCCCATCATGCTCATCTCAAACTCATGTGTCATGCAATCCGAAAAATATTTCACAAGATGATCAGCAGTGGAACCAAACACAATATCATCAACATATATCTGAGCAACAAGAATATGAGACTTAGTATGTTTAACAAATAATGTCTTATCCACACTACCCCTTTGAAAATCATTATCAAGAAGAAAGGTAGTAAGCCTATCATACCAAGCCCGAGGAGCTTGTTTCAACCCATACAAAGCCTTATCTAACTTGTAGACATGATTAGGACATTTAGGGTCCTCAAACCCTTTTGGTTGCTCAACATATGCCTATTCTTTTAAGTACCCATTCAGAAAAGCACTTTTCACATCCATTTGAAACAATTTAAAGCCAAGAAAACATGCAACACCAAGTAAAATGCGAATGGATTCGAGACGTGCAACTGGGGCAAACGTCTCATCATAGTCAATACCCTCTACCTGTGTGTAGCCTTGAGCAACCAACCTAGCTTTATTCCTTACAACAGTACCATTCTCATCAGATTTATTTTTAAAGATCCACTTGGTACCTATCACATTCATGTCTCTAGTGCAGGAACAAGAGTCCAAACTTTGTTACGTTCAAATTGACCTAATTCTTCATGCATAGCATTAACCCAACTATCATCTAGCAAGGCCTCTTTAACATTCTTAGGTTCAATCAAAGAAACATAACACATATGTGATACCTCATCCCGAATTTGTCTTCGGGTTTTCATTCGATCTGAAACACTCCCAATTACCTGTTGAACTGGATGATTCAGTTTCACCATTGCTGATGGTTTAAGTTCAGGACTTTGGGTGACAGGGAGGCAGGAGTCTTTTGAGCACTCTTTGGACTTGAAATTGCCTGTGAGGATGGTGCTGTAGCAATTTCTTGTGATTGAGCCGCAGCATCTCCTTGATTTTGTGATTCAGTATCCAAGTTTGGAAACTCAGCATTGTCATCCTCATTTGTTGCTGAAGTAGGTGAACCTGTGTCATCTATAACCACATTGATAGATTCCATTAATGATGAAGTTCGCAGGTTATAGACTCGAAAAGCCCTACTATTGGTTGAATACCCTAGAAAAATACCTTCATCACTCCGGGAGTCAAATTTGCCCAAGGGCTCTCTATCTTTGAAGATGTAACACTTACTCCCAAAAGTTTTGAAGTATTTTACATTAGGTTTCATACCCTTCCACAATTCATAAGGAGTTTGTAAAGTCTTGGCCTTAAATACACACGATTTATGACATAAACAAGATATTTAAGGCTTGCCCAAAACTTTGGAGGAAGACTCTTACTAAGGAGCATGTCCCTAGCCATATCTTGAACAACTCTATTCTTCCTCTCAACCACTCCATTTTGTTGTGAAGTAATAGGAGCAGAAAACTCAGGCTTAATTCCCTGCATATCACAAAAATCCAAAACGAACTATTTTCAAATTCACGACCATGATCAGTTCGGATTCTTATGATACGCCCAATGGGAACACCTTGTTCATTTTGGATTTTAAGGACTAAAGCCTGGAAAGCATCAAACGTATCAGATTTTTCCCTTAAAAAATTTACCTATGAGAAACGATTAAAATCATCAACAGTTAAAAAAATGTATCTTTTACCTCCAATGCTTTCAGTGCGAGTAGGACCCATTAAATCCATGTGAACTAATTCAAGAGGACGTTTGGTTGTAAAGCTGTTCACCTTTTTGTGCGAACCGGGTTTGCTTGCCAAGCTGACATGGTCCACACACATGGCTCAAATTCTTACCCAGTTTAGGTACTCCTCTCACAAGTTCTTTGTTGGCTATCTTAGTTAGGTCTTTGAAATTCATGTGACCTAATCTTTGATGCCACAGGTCAATGTTACTTATGATGGCAGAATGACAAGTGAGATCATTAGTAGTAAGAATCCCATAGCAGTTATCAGATGTGCGAACCCATGTAAAACAGTATTTCCCTTTTTATCCAAAATTTCACATTTATCTTTTGAAAACAATACTTCATGATGGGAATCACACATTTGACTAATGCTCAAAAGATTAGCTTTAAGACCATCAACAAGTAAGGCATTATCAAGCTTGGGAAGACCAGCAACACTTATAGAGCCCTTACCAATGACTCTAGAAGTGCCGCCATCTCCAAAAGTAACAATTCCTCCTTCATATTTTTCAAGGGAGGTGAAGTAGGATTTGTTACCGGACATATGACGAGAGCACCCACTATCAAGATACCACATGTGTGAGTCACGTGCTTTTAGAGCAGTGTGAGCAGCAAAACAAGTCAAATCATCTTTTCTAACCCAAATCTTTTTAGTCTTGGTGTTCCGCCTAGACATGTAAGGTTGTCTCCTAACCCAAAAAGTGTTAGAATTTCTACCCTTTTGAGACACCTTACCAAACAATTCAAAACAGTAAGGACGAATGTGGCCATACCTACCACAGTGATGACAAATAAAAACAGGTTTTACCTCCTTTTTGTTGATCTTACCAGCTTTTGCTTGATGAAGAGAAGGATCAACCTGGTCTATCTTCAATTTGCCCTTTGCTTGAGTCTTCAAGTTATGTGAAGTAGATGGCTGTTCCTTGTGAGCTGTCGTACCATAGCCTAGCCCTCTTTTGTCAGAACCCATTTGTTGAGACCCAAGTATGTCTTCTAGAGATCTGGAACCTTTGTTCCACATGGCAATTGTTGCTCTAGCAATACGGAGTTCTTCATCTTTCTGTCTGACTTTCTCTTCCAATGCAGTTTGTGACAACTCAAGACTTTCAAGCTTTTCTTCATATGTGGAATACACCCTCAGAAGTTCATTCCTTTCAGTTTCACAGGACAGAAGTTTTCCACATAAGTCTTGCCTGTCACTTGAGATCTTGATGACATTCTGCTTTGCTGTCAAGAGTTCTCCTTTGAGCCGGACATTCTCACTCTCGCATGTTTTGAGCTCGAGAGAGAGTTTGTCGTTGGTTTTAGACAAATTTAGAGATTCCTCGTACAGCTTCTCGTAAGCTTGTTGTAGTTCTTCACCATTGAACTCATCAATGTCTTCAGAGAGTTCATCATCCTCTCTTTGCTCCTCATTCTTCTTAACCTCATCCAATCTGGCAACCAAGGCAGACAAGTCGTTGGATAGAGGTGGAGGTGAATCTCCTCTTCCATGGAATTGGCTCAGAATTTCCCATGCATCTTTAGCCTTTGTGCAGTGAGCGACCCGTTGCTGTTCTTCATTAGAAATTGCTCCACGAATAATGATTAGGGCTCTCTGATTGCCCGGATTATCTGCACTTTCTGTATCTTCTTCAATGGTTTGCCAACCTTCTGGTTCAAAGGCTCTCAAAAAAGCCCTCATTCTGATTTTCCAATACAGGTAGTTGGTCCCATCAAAGGTGGGAGCATGATGCAAGTTCTGACCATGGGCTGATCCCGAAGGCTTTGGAAGAGGTTGAGAAACCGTGGCCCAAAATGCCATGAAAGCACTATCCCCATCTTCACCAGATTCAGGTTCTTCGGGTTCTTGCTCCGACCCGCTTTCATCATCCCAAGTTACGGTGTAGACTTTCTTCCGATTCTTTTTCGTAGGGCATTCAAGGGATATGTGGCCAAACCCTTGACATTCAAAGCACTTGACCCCTGGCCCCCTAACAACCTTCTTTTCACTAGTTTGAGCTAATTTTGGTGGAAAAGTTTTGGGTTTGTCATTACTCTTCTCTTTTGAAATAGGGACTCTGAAATTAGGCTTCTTTTTAAAATTTTTTTTAAACTGTTTAGTAAGCATAGCCGTCATCTCAGACTCTAAATCAAATTCAGTCTCCGGAGGTTTTGCAGTCTCATGAGTACTTGTGAAAGCCATACTTTCTTTTTGCTTTTTCTTAGAAATCTGGTGTGCTTCATAAGTCTACAAATTTCCAACCAATTGATCGAGCTTGAGGGTATCAACATTCTGAGCCTCCTCAATGGCTGTCACCTTTGATTGGAACCTCTCGGGAAGGGACCTCAAAATTTTTCCCACAACTTTAGCTTCTGGGATTTTTTCACCGAGAGTGAAACAGGAATTCACGATATCACTGAGTTTTGCATAGAAATCATCAAACGTCTCATCATCGCGCATAAAAAGGGTTTCAAAGGCAGATGTGAGACGTTGAAGTTTTGACCTTTTGACAGAGGTAGTTCCTTCGTGAATTGTTTCAAGAATATCCCACGCCTCTTTTGCTATTTCACACGTGCAAATTCGGACGAATTCTTTGGTGTGACAGAGCAAAGAGGGAGTTGAGAGCCTTCTTGTTCCAACTCGAGTTCGTAATCGATTGTGTCCCATTTATCTAGAGGTTTAGGAATATCAATGCCATCTATAGTGATGAGGTTCACTCCACCCAAAGACAACGCAAAGGCCAAACTTTCTCATCGATGGATTTTAAAAATGCTCTCATGCGAGCTTTCCAATAAGAATAGTTTGTACCGTCTAGTAAAGGGGGTCTATGAGCCGAGTTACCTTCACGAATAGAATCCATAAAACTAGTCACACAAAATCACACTCCTATAGTTTTGAAAAAACAAAGAGTGACCTGCTCTGATACCAATTGAAAATCCTATGTGATTCGTGATTAGATAAGGATTAAAATATTCCAAAGCCAAAAATTCCAAAAACACTCAATCTAAAATCATCAAGCACTTACGAGAGTGATTTTAGTTTGTTTGTTTTTTAGGAATAAATAATAAATCAACACAATTGATTTTTTACGTGGAAAAACCACAATTGAAGAACCTTCAATTGTAATCAAAAACCACGGGCGAACCGCCACTAATCAATCCACTATAGAAGGACTACAAGGTTACAAAGAAATCATACAAATTACCCAAACCACTAAATTTGTCTCTCAATCTTCAGAACTCTTTTACCACGCCGCCATGCGAATCGATTCTGAAGTTGGTTCCACTCCTCAACTTCACTTGTCGAATTAATGACTACGTAAAGAAACAAACACCTTTTGAAACTTTACGTAATGATCTTCGGATTCCACCGAAGAGAACACTCTTGAAAATTAAGTATCAACCTCTTTGATGTATGAATTTCAACTCATGAGTTTTAGAACTCTCTCAAGAACATCAAAGAAAACTTATCAAACTTTCAGAAGAACACTTCAAACAAAACTCTTGAATCCTTGAATTAGATCTTGAAAAGTTAAGCCCTAGTTTTAGGAGAAAACTATTTACTTATAGAAAACCATAAAGAGTCCCAAATCTGAAAGATAACAAACTCTTGATGCCAATAGGTTTCTGAAATCGGGTTCTGAAATCGCGACCTCCGCTCGAGCGCTCCACTCTCCGGCGGCTTTGAACAAAAATCAAGCGATTAAGCTGAGATGCGCTCGAGCGCGGATCATTCCGCTCGAGCGCTAATGTGCACCCTTCAGTACTTCTGCAGACCTGTCTAATATACTGAGACTCTCCAAAATCCACTCGAGCGCATATGGCCCCGCTCGAGCGGGCAGTACAAAAATACAAAATGTTCATTTTGATCATGCACAAAGTTTTGTCACCGGATTTGACAATAAAGGGACCTAACACCCTCATATGAATGGAATTTGACGGAGAGAAAATGCAACAACATGATCTAAATACAGAGAGTACAGAAATTGAAAATATTATGCAAAGGATAGGTAGCTTTTGGTTTTGAACCTTCCATTGTAAGACACTATCGGATTTACTAGCTAACTAGTGAACATGATGTCTTGAACTGTTCAGCCGTTTGTGTAAACCAAGACAATAGAACTCACATAGTATATCCCCAGACACAGTTTAGTTCTCACTATTGTGTTCATTTTGGCCCTGAACAACTTGGTCTTTCATGAGTGCTCTAGAGAATTGTAGCCCTTCACAAATCTCATAGAACCGGCCCAGTTCACACTCACATAGGTGATTCTTATGAAGAGTATCCTTCCATACTCCACTAGGTTTACCTAGATATAAGAATCATTAAAATTTTACTTAACCTAAAACGCTGCAGACATCACTATTTTATCCTAGAAATGGGTAGGAGTTGGACTCCCCAGTGATCCTTCTGAGTCATATACAACTCGGTTGTCCCTTTGAACCTAGATCTTCAGATCTCTAGTCAACTAGGTTGGGTTGCCGTTGTGGTAACTCTTATTTAATAGGTTTTAGTCCTATTTCCCTCTATGAATTTTCAACTAGCTCTCTTGCTAACCCTTTGGTTAGTGGATCCGCTATATTGTCTTTAAACTTCACATATTCAATGGAAATAATTCCATTAGAGAGTAGTTGTCTTATAGTATTATGTCGACGACGAATGTGTTGTGACTTACCGTTATACATATGACTCTGTGCTCTACTTATTGCTGATTGACTATCGCAATGTATGCATATAGCAGGCACCGGTTTTGGCCATATTGGAATGTCTTCAAGGAAGTAGTGAAGCCATTCTGCTTCTTCCCCAGCTTTGTCTAAAGTTATGAATTCAGATTCCATAGTAGACCTAGCAATGTAAGTCTGTTTGGAAGATTTCCAAGATACAGCCGCCCTACTAAGAGTAAAGACATACCCACTGGTGGATTTTGAGTCTCTAGTATTCGAAATCCAATTTGCATCACAGTATCCTTCAAGTACTGCTGGATATCTAGTATAATTAAGCCCAATGTTATGAGTAAATCGGAGATATCTAAGAACCCTTATAATTGCTTTCTAGTGTTCTACTCCTGGGTTACTCGTATATCTACTTAATTTACTTACTACATAAACTATATCTGGGCGAGTGTAGTTCATCAAGTACATTAAGCTTCCAATAATTTAGGCATACTCTAATTGAGAAATACTTTCCTGTATATTCTTAGATAGAAACAAATTAACATCTACAGGTGTTCTAGCAAGATGATCATCATCTTTGCTGAATTTGTCAAGTATTTTCTTAATGTAATGAGATTGTGACAAAACATATCCTTCTGATGTTTTGGTAATTTTCATACCAAGAATTACATCAGCAATGCCCATGTCCTTCATGTCAAAATGTTTATTCAATATTTTCTTGGTAGTTTTAATCATATCATTATTACTACCTATGATGAGCATATCATCTACATAAAGACATACAATGACATAACCTTTGTCTATATTTTTAATATAAACACATTTGTCACACTCATTAATTTTAAATCTATTTGACATCATTGTCTTGTCAAATTTCTCATGCCATTGCTTTGGCGCTTGTTTTAAACCATATAATGATTTAACCAATTTACACACTTTCTTTTCTTTTCTTGGAACAGAAAAACCTTCTGGTTGTTCCATATAAATTTCTTCATTTAACTCACCATTTAAGAAAGCGGTTTTCACATCCATTTGATCAATTTCTAGATTGTATAGAGATGCAATGGCAATTAGCATTATAATGGATGTTACTCTAGTAACCGGTGAGTATGTGTCAAAGTAATCAAGACTTTCTTTTTGTCTAAAACCTTTGACCACAAGTCTTGCTTTGTATTTGTCAATTGATCCATCCACTTTCAATTTTCTTTTGAAAATCCACTTGTACCCAAGAGGTTTACAACTTGGTGGCAAATCCAACAATTCCCAAGTATGATTTTGTAAGATGGATTCAACTTCACTATTGATAGCTTCTTTCCATAAAGGAACTTGAGGACTAGACATAACCTCTTTAAAAGTTAAAGGTTCATTTTCTAACAAAAATTTTAGAAAATCTAAGTCAAAAGATTTTGAGGTTCTAGCACGTTTACTACGCTTAGGTTCTTCTTCATCAATTTGATCTTGCTCTTGCTCTTGATCTTGTTCTTGATTATTACTAGTAATAGCATCAAAAGATATTTTCTTATTACTAGTCTCTTGTCCAATCTTATTCAGAAACATATGTTCAAAGAAAGATGCATTCCGAGATTCAATAATAGTATTTACATGCATTTCAGTATGTTCTAATTTATAAATCAAAAATCGATATGCACTACTATTTTTGGCATAACCAATGAAAATGCAATAAATGGTCTTAGGACCTATCTTAGTCTTTTAGGACTAGGAGTAGCCACTTTAGCCAAACACCCCGACACTTTTAAGTATTTGTAGGATGGTACTCTTCCATGCCACAATTCATAAGGTATTTGATTCATTTTCTTGAGGGGTACTTTATTTAAAATATAATTTGCAGAAAGTATTGCTTCCTCCCACAAGTTCTGAGATAATCTAGAACTTATTAACATGGCATTCATCATTTCTTTTAAAGTTCTATTTTTCCTTTAAGCAATTCCATTTTGCTGAGGTGAGTAAGGAGTGGTGGTTTGATGGATGATTCCATGTTCTTTACAAAACTCACCAAAAGGTGATTCATATTCCCCACTTCTATTACTTCTTAATTTTTTGATTTTCTTACCAAGTTGATTTTTAATTTCATTCTTATATTGAATGAAAGTTTCCAAAACTTCATCATTGGTTCGAATTAAATAAACATAACTCTATCTAGTATAGTCATCTATAAAAGTGATAAAATACTTTTTCCCACCTCTTGTTTGAATTGATTTAAAATCACAAATATCACTATGAATTAATTCAAGTGGTTCCAAACTTCTTTCAATTGAATGAAAAAGAGTTTTGGATAATTTTGCCTCAACGCAAATTTCACATTTATGATTTGAACCAATATCAAATTTAGGTAAACATTCCATATTAATTAATCTACGCAAAGATCCATAATTAACATGTCCTAGTCTACTATGCCATAAATTTGAAGACTCAAGCAAGTAAGAAGAAGATGTATTTTTATTAATAACTGAGGGTACAACGGTCATTACATTTATCTTGAAAAGGCCATTAGACATGTAACCTTTTCCTACATACATTTCATTCTTAGTAAGTACAAATTTATCACTCTCAAATACTAGCCTAAACCCATTCTTACTCAATAAAGATTCGGAAACAAGATTCTTGCGAATGTCCGGTACATACAGCACATTGTTGAGAGTGAGTTCCTTTCCAAATGTCATCTTCAGAACAATCTTCCCTTGTCCTTCAACTTTGGAAGTTGAGGAGTTGCCCATAAAAAGTTGTTCACCATTATCTACTGTAGAATAAGATGTGAACATCTTTTTGTCGGCACAGATATAACGAGTAGCACTAGTGTTCACCCACCATTCTTTAGGATTTCCAACAAGATTTGCCTCGGAAACAACTGCAGAAAGATTGATGTCATCTACACCATTAGAAATATTGTTCACTTCGGTCATATGGGCTTGAGTAGGCTTCTTGCTTGTTTTTCTTTTGCTTTTGCCTTTGCTACCGCAATCTTTGGCCCAATGTCCCTTTTTGTCACCAATGTAACATTTGCCATTAAACTTGTACTTTTTATTTTCACCTTCTTTAGAGCCTTGTAATGAACTTTCTCCAGAAGACTTTTGTTTCTTGGTTTTTGAAGCATGTTCCACCACATTTGCCTTAGACTCCATAGGATGCTTACCAGCCCGCTTTTCAGAATTGCAATTGTCCTCCTCAATCCTCAAACGCACAATTAATTCTTCCAAAGACATTTCTTTGCGCTTATGTTTGAGGTAGTTCTTGAACTCCTTCCAGCCTTGTGGTAATTTCTCAATTAAGGCTGCAACTTGGAAGGATTCACTGAGAGACATGCCTTCTACGTGAATGTCATGTAGAATGAGTTGGAGATCTAGAACTTGGCTGATCACAGTTTTAGAATCAACCATTACAAAGTCCAGGAATTTGCCAATCACAAATTTCTTTAAGTCGGCATCTTCCATTTTATATTTTTTCTCCAAAGACTCCCAAAGTTCTTTTGTTGTTTTGATAGGACTGTAGACGTTGTATAATGTGTTCTCAAGTCCATTTAAAATGTAGTTCCGACAAAGGAAATTAGCATGTTTTCAGGCATTGACCGCAGCAACCACTTGTCGGTTAGTTTCATATTCTTTCAAAATAGAAGCATCCTTACGTAGGAAACGAGCCAGATTAAGAGTTGTAAGATAGAACAACATTTTTTGCTGCCATCTTTTAAAATCAGTTCCTGAAAACTTTTCTGACTTCTCATTGTGATTTACCAATATTGTCACAACAGGAGAGGGGGTTGGCGCAATTGCAGCCACTACAGTAATACTTGTTTGAGCATTTGTTTCAGTAGCCATGAATTCTAAATTATAAACAAAATTATAATTAGAATTTATACTACACAGAAAATTAATCCAAATTTACAGAATTAAATTCTGTAAAAATAAAAGAAACAAGAAAATAAATTTATTAAACCAAATTAATTCCCCACAGAAAATAAATTTATGTAACACTTCAATAATTAAAATACTGAAATAGAATTTTAATTAATGAACACTCAGAAAATAATTTCTAAAAACCAAAATTAATTTCTGACAAAATTCCACAAATAAATATTCTGAATTGTCAATGACACCAGTATATTACTACTAGTTGTCAAAGAAAATAGACAGTATATTATTGCTACCTGTCAAATAGCATATAATCACTATTTGTTTTTCCAACCAGAATATTATTTTTGTAAATCCACAGAAAACAATTTTTTGTAAAAGAAGAAAGAGAAAGGGAAACAAACGAAAAATTCTGTAAACAAAATAATTCGAATATGTCTTAAGATTGTTGGAACAATCTTCTGTGTAAATAAAATAACTTGAAACTAAATCAAACAAAATAAAATAAAAAACTTATAGAATTTATTTTGTCGAACCAAATGATAAATAAAAGACCAAGTCGAGCATGTGACACTTTGTCCTTAAGACAGATTTGCCCCGCTACGGTGCTTACGGTTGAGTGGTGTCTATCTCCCAAGATACAATGATCTTCACAAATTTGTAGTAGCACTTCAAACAAATTCATCGGGCGAACTAGAACCCTATGTTCTATTACTCTCTGAATTTTCCTCTAAATAACTAAAATGAAGAATAATGCAAATAAAGGAAGAAAAAGACTATTAAGATGATATTATGGATTTTTTCCCAATCACCAAAACTGCTAGAATATGGCTGTATTTATAGGCAAAACTCACAGCCCCGAACATGTGCTATTTGTCATTGAACAGGTGCAATCTTGTGTCAACAGATACTGTTTTGAAATTCAAACAGATCTGGACTGATATACCAACTGTAGCAGTTATATAACTGTTGCTGAAACTGCCTGGACAGTTTAGAATTTAAATTTGTCCGGGTGCAACAGATAGGACCTGTTTGGACTGTATTAATCTGTCCGAAATTCAATCTGTCCAAGTGCAACAGATTAAGACCTGTTTGGACTGTCTAACAAATCTGAAACTGATTCGGACAGAAGGAGGCACAACAATTGGACAAGAATTTGAATTCAAATTCAAATTCAAATTTGAATTACAAAATTTAAATTAATTTTTCCCGCAAGAAATTTTGAAAAAGATTTAAATAAATTTTGTCTAAAAAATTAATATTAAAACTGACCTGACCTACACCTGCGCCTAGCTTGGCTTGGCCAGACGATGGCGGCGGCGTGCTTGTGTGGTGGTTTGGGCCAAGATTCACTTTGTCCATAATTCCTCCTTTTTACAAACTTGGGGTGCCTCTCAGCCCAACCCAAGTGTTGCAGTCTAGAGCTTATATACACAAAGAAGCTTCGTTAAAGTTTCAATGTGGGACAACCCATTTCAAGGAAACCTTTAAATGTCCATTCCACGAACTCAAAAATGACGTCAAGTTCCCATTCACTCATAAATGGTTTTGACGAACCGTCTTCACCGTGTGACTTGCCACGCGGCAAGGAACACGTCACATTTTCGGATCCACCCTAAAAGACGTTTGCGGTCCATCCAATTTTGGGCTCAAAGTTGGTTCAAAATAAGCCTATATATAAACCATTTTTCCAACAATAACAACTTTAATGGCAAACCATTAGAGACGCTCTACACAAACCTCAAACCACCTCTAAGACTTAACTATTCAGAAATTATCCACAATTATCATGTTATGATTCAAATTCATTCTATATATGAATCTCATACTACACAAATTTAATCCCAACCATATAATCTCTATCAGGATAAACTTGGAGGGAGGTATGAAATTCTTTATGAGATAGCTAATTAATTCACTTCTCTTCAAGAATCCAAACACTTTCCTAATAGGTTATTTCATCATATAGGCTAAGAAACTTGTTTTCAAAATCCTTTTTTTTTTTCTATTTTATTTTTATTTTTTATATTTTAACTTTTGTCCAATGCCAGACAAAATGTGACAAGAATTTCAATACACAAAAATTTTGAGATAAAATTGCATGTTCACGAGTGGATGAAGAGTATCCATATTGGTTTGTTCTGTTTGTGTGTTTGTGTAAGAAGTAAACAAGTTTCGTCACTTAAGGTACAAAATCTTATTCCACTGGACGTGATAGAACAGACGTTAAATTACTTGTTAACTGTGAAAGTTAACAAAGGACAGAAGAAGAGAGGGTGAGGAGGAGGTAGAGGCTGTATGTGAGTGAGGCCATGTAATTTTATATTATTTTATTATTTTTACTTACGTTATACTTTTATACATATTTAAATGAACCCAATTTTTATTTAAATTACTTTATAGTCCTGTTATGGTGTGCAACCCTTTAAGGTTGCATATCATATGCAACCAACACAAAAAGTGTAAGTGTAAGGTATAAACATAAAACAGGACGATAAACAGAAAATACGTAAGTGTAAGGTGTAAGTTGCACACTTAAGAAAAGTCCATTACTTTAACATCTTTAGTAAAGCACACATTCACTCACAAAACCAACAAATATCACATTTGGCTACACTTTTATTACTTTTTATAAGTTAATACACAATTTTAATATCTCGATTGAAAATGCTCATAAAGAGTTCATTTGTGACTGATGTTAAATTGTTAGGGACTAGGATAATTTTTTGATACTCCGATGGACACTTTAAGTCACGCTTTAAAGTAAAGATAAATCATTCTTAACTGCAGTGAGTGATTTAGCCAGGGACGAATTTAGGATTATAACTTTGGGGGGGTCGAAGTACGTTTAACCTCTAACTAATAAAAGTTGAAATTCAATATCAATTTCTATTAACATGAAAAAAAATCAATAATGTCACGATAAAATAGATTAAAGTTTCTAAAATTTTGCTTTCATCTTGACCTAATTTAAAAAATACATATACATGAAATTTAAAATAGATTATTATATATGTTAATTAATTTAAAAAAAAAATTCCAAATAGTTTAAAAAATTGAGGGGGCTACTCTGTATTCTTTTGAAATTATCTAAAAAAAATTGAAGATGCAAACTATGATAATTTTAAATTATTTCAAAATTTCTAATATAATATATGATATTGTTTAAATTTTTTGGAGGTGCCCCCCCAATCCATCCTTGGATTTAGCCAAGAAAAGGTAGAGAAAGAGAGAGAAGGAGAGGAGGAGGAGACTAAACATTGTTCAATTTGAGAGAGATAGAGAGAGAATGAAAGAATGAATGAATGGGAGAGTGACTGCATGATAATGGGTCATTTTTTACTTTTTTTTTTTTTCTTACTTAACGCACAAAATTGAGCTTTATTTATAGCAATACCATCCTTTAGTCCATTTATTGTTAATGAAATTGATGAAAATAAAAAGCAAAGGAATCAAAGTAAGATTTTAGTAAAAACGTAAGTATTAAAGTGAAATTTTATGAAAGTATAAGGATGCTAATGATACCAAAAAAAAAACATTTTGCTTACATGATAACTTCTAGCAACTTCATCAATAGTAGATGGACAAAATAGTGATATTACATTTTAACTTAAAGTGTAAAGAACTAATTGCCATAATTAAAAATAAAAAAATTAAATTAATTTATAATGGAAGTTTAAGGAAACGAAATGTAATTAATCTCAATTTTCATTAATTAGGGTTGGTTTGAGATGTGGGTTGGTTTTTTGACTCTTTGACTATTTTAACTTGGGGTTAAAAAGTTTCGTTCAGGATAAACTTTTTGACTTTTTTAATTTTTATGAAAGAAAAAATGAAATGATTGTAAATTAAATATGATATTTTGTTTTATTAAGATAAAAAATTTATTTTATCTTTTTGTAATTAAAATAATTAAAAAATTAAAAAACCTGATACGCCAAACAAAGCTACACTAACACAATTTTGGAAGAGAGTGCCATACGTCATATGGGTCCGGTAGTGGTTAGTTCATATAAGGAGAGAGTGGTAGGACTCGATTGTCTCATTTCATGCATCATTTCATGCATCTTAATTATAGGAGGGTCTTACGTCCCTACAACTACATTGATCTTTCTTGGGAAACGCTCTACTAGACATTTGTATTGACACCGATGCAATTGGCTAGAGGGTGTGAATATCGTACATGAAGGTTGGGTTTTTTTTAGGGCTCAGCTTCAGTCCGCTATCGGACTGGACGGTGTTGTTGGGTCCGTGGAGGCTCACCACGGGTCCCGTTTTGAAAATCTGAACCGTTCAATGTGTAGAACTCGTCGAGTACTGTATGCCTATGAAAAATCACGTTGATCGGATATCGATAGCTATGTGATCAAATCAGTTTTGTATAAAAAAAAATGGACGGTGAATTAATTAACGGTTGATAAAAAACTGTTTTGATCACATAGCTATCGATATCCGATCAACGTGATTTTTTACAAATATATAGTACTCGACGAGTTCTACACATTGAACGGTTCAGATTTTCAAAAAAGGACCCGTGGTGGGCCCCCATGGGCCCAACAGCACCGTCCAGTCCGATGGCGGACTGGACCAAAGCCACGGCCTTTTTTTATCTTGAAATTTTAACATAAGAAGAGTTTAATTTTGTATATGAAAATCTAACTTTGGGTCACCCTAATCTAAGCCATAAATCATTTAGGTTCAAAAATTATTATTTTGTGTCACTAATTATCTTGGCCTTGTGCAAAGAAGCTTCTTTTAGGTCACTCACACTAATTATATCTTGCTTTTTGTTTGATACCATCATAGACTAAGTGACATATTTAATTAGCTTAATTAAGCAACATGGAAAATAGAATTTGAGTTGGTTAAGCATAAAAGATTGGTGACATAAAAAAATTAAAATAAAATAATGCATACAAGATTGGTCAAGTATAAATGCCAAAGAAGAGAGAGAGAGAGAGAGAGAGAGAGGACAAAAAAACAAATATGATTAGAGAGTGGAGAAAAAGACACAAAAATGGAATACAATGGAGGAAAATGATTCAAGTAAGCAAGACTTGGTAGTCAATTAAGATGAGTTTTATAGTTATAGTATCAGTAAGGTAACCTACCTTCTACGGTCTTAGCCTATACATATAAAAATTGAATATTGATTTAAGGAATTTGATATTTCAATTTCATTAGTGAAATTGGAAAATTTTCAGTCATCCGATATCAAATGGAGGCCTAGATAAAAGAGAGGGGAGGAAGTAGTCTCACAAGAAATCAAACCAAACAAAAATTATTACATGCATTTTGAACATCACGTGATTATATAATCAATGATATTTTGTAATGTTTTTTTACAATATTTTTGCTTTTTTTTTTGACTATGTAAGTACATGTACTGCTAATAGAAAATATATAATTATCAAAGAGTGTGAGTAATTATTTGATGATTGTAAACAATCTCTTGAAAAAGTGTTTTGAAATTATAGAATTTATCTAGTAGATTAACTAAATGGCCTTTCTCATAGTACATAGTTTCCTATTATAAAGCTATATCTGGCATAATTTGGACGGGTAAGGACTAAGAATTTTGAGTTAAATTATAATTAAAAAATTACTTTTCTATTTTAGCTAGTATTGTTTATATGTACACACTATATCAAACTCTCTATTCTAAAATTAAATTTTATAAAATATTCATTTTATATTGTTAAAAAGCAGCCATAGTCGTATAAGAGAAGTTAATTTTGTATTATTATTATTATTATTATTATTATTATTATTATATGCAATTTCATATTTCTAAAAAAAAAAATGTGCCCTGTTCGGCTGAACATCCAAAGTGTATAGGAGATATTATTATTCTATTTATGCAGTTTCATATTCCTCAAATATATATATATATATATATATTGTGTAGCAATCGATTGTCCAGAGTTTGTTATATAACCTGTGAACAGTATCTTGTTTAATGAAACAAGATATTGCAGCAATGGCAAATTTTTTTTTCGCTCGTGATATGCAGCTCGAAAAAGGGGGCACTAATGCCCCGAAATTCCTTTTAAGGAAAGAAAAAAAAAAAAAAAAACAGTTATAAAAAAAAAGAAAAACAGTTACCAAAAAGGGGAATTAGGGGCATTACGGGCACTTTTTTTAGTGCTGAAAAACATTTTCCTTTTTTTTTTTTTTGCAATAGCTAGCCTGATGGAGGATTGATTTGAAACGTTAGCTTGTTAATATAATCCCAAAACCATAATAAAAAGCTTGATGCTGACGCTCTAATCTCCTAGACAGTGCTAATCCAAAACTCACCAAACCGTATCAAATTTTTCATGCGAACCCCACATAATGTAATTGCTAGAGATTGACAGGTAGTACATCAAACATTAAGAAGTAGTAATTATATATAATAAAAAAAAAATTAAAGAAAATATCTAAATTTCCTTCACAATAATTGGTAGTTTTTAATTTTACTTTTAGTGATTGATCATAAGGCACCAACTTTCCAGTTAGAAAATATATTTTCTTAAATTGTGATATAATAAATAATTTTTTTAAAAAAATATAAAATTTGAAGAGGGCCTCTTCCTTTTGAGCTCAAATAAGTACAAGCCCTTGTACTTATTATGTGCTCTTAGTTTTCTTTTTTTTTTGTTCTTTTTATATATATTAATTAATAGATGCATCTCGAGACATTGGGTTACAACAAAAATCTAGTAGAATGGTAATGTTCATAAATTGGAGAAGTTACATGCGCAAAAAAAAAAAAAAAAAAATAAAATAAATTATGCGTGGTTCAAATTTATGTGTGCTCTCCACTGCATTCATAATGAATCATTCTGGATCTCACATTAATTATTTTGTGCACTTTTATTACTTCTTTTTTTTTTTTTTTTTCATGAGCATTGCTCTTCATAAAAAATGCTCCCTTACCGGATATGATGTCTGGGATCCATACCAGATCAGACCAGATATGATGTCTACGATCAAGTCTTATTTTTGCGTTATGCAAATTTTTTTCATCTATGCTTGTTACTCAAAAGACAATTTAAGAGGAGTGAATTAGATTTTTACAATTAAAAATTAATAATATTTTAATAAAAATTATGACTAGCACAATAGATAAATATAATTAATGAAATAAAAATAATTAAAACAAGTGTTCTAACAACTATGTCAGTTAATGATTTTAACATAGTGAAAATGTAAATATAACTGTAGCAATTTAAATAAAATAAAGAGATAAGGGAGAGAGAGGCAAACAAATTTATAGTGGTTCGGATTCAACTCGGCCTACGTCCATTCCTCAAACTTCACTTGAGATTTTTTACGCTCTAACTTCACGGGGTGGTAGCAACCTCTTTACAGATGAAACAATCCTTTACGGATTTTACACAGACTTTCTAAGTCAAGAACACTGAGTGTATTACACTCTTACAAGGTTGAAAAGAAGGTGTTTTTATTTTCATAGAAAGTTACAAGAATTATCTCTCAAAAATAAATATAAAAATGAAGCTTTGGATTTTCTGTAAACCTCACACAGGAAAGATGAACTTAATACTATAAGTCTCAGTGTATAATTTCTGAGAGATGATGTAAACAAAAATTAAAGAACATTCCTCAGAGAATTTTTCAGAGAATAGATGTGAGTGATTATAGATCAAAGAATATTTTCTGATTTTTTGTTAACTTGTTTACATTAGAGGTTTTGGTATATATAATGAAACTTATAGCCGTTTATGACTATTGTATTCATTTGAATTTATAGCCGTTGTAGTTTCATCATTACTAATTTGAATATTTTCCACTCCATCATTATAAATTTGAATATCTTCCACTTGAACCTTTTGAATCTTTTGACCTACTGTTGTGCTGGGCTGTTCGAACTTTTGTTTTGGGCTGTTTGAACTCCTGATTTAATCAAACATTAAATACATTCTAACAACATTTAGGATAAAGGTTTAGGTGATAAATAATGGGACAAAATAAATTTTGATTCTATTTTTCTCTTTCAAATAAATCATCAAAATAAATTTTAATTCTATTTTTCTTTTTCAAATAAATTAAAATATAATTAAATAAATCATCAAAATAAATTTTGGATTCTATTTTTTTTTTTCAAATAAATTAAAACATAATTAAATAAATTATCAAAATAAATAAGTCTAACACCTTTCTACCAAATTGTTTAAAAATGCATAATAATTATTAAAAAAAAAATCAATATGTAGCCTGTGAAAAACAATTTCAGATTCAATTACATAAGAATTGGGAGAGAGACAGAGAAGTCAGCTAACGAAAAAATTTGTAGAAAGCACATAAAGAAAAGTCTTTAATTTATTTAATTTTTAATTTTTTTGATAATTTAGGGTGGATGCTTAGCCTAGCTAAATTGAACTTGAATTATCGCGTATCTGAATAACCAATCTTTAGAGACTCTAAAATTAATGATTGAACAAACCTCTAATCATTCATTGAAAAATTCAAATTCAAAATCTTAAATCGTATTCTTAATCGAATTCAAAATCTTAAATCGTCTTCTTAAGTTTTTACCCTTTTAATTGAAAAGTCTTTAATTCCTAGCAACCCTGAAAGCTTGATTGTGACCCAACTACTGCTCATTTCGTTTGTTGAGAGTAGAATCCAAAATTGGCACATAATAGATGCTAAATAACAGTAGTCAACCCCTCAGTGCTAAACAACACACACTTTAACTTAATAAATTCAAATTTATAAACTGAATCAAGTCATCAAATACCATCTTAAATAATTTAATTAATTTATACTTTTTAATAAAATTATTTATTTGAACCTTCGACCCGTGTCTTGCACATGCTTTTTTATTAATCAATCCATCAAAAATAGTTTTTGAAAATAGTTTTTAATGATATAATAAATATCTTTCAATTAACAATTTTGATAATTTTAGTGTTGCATAAGAGAATAGTTAAGAATTTAATTTTTCTATTAATTCTGTTAAATAAAAAATTCTAACTAGGGGTATTTATAATTTTTAGAACTGTAGGGGCAATTCATATTTTAAACAAACCTCCAGTGATTTATTTAAACAAAAAATTTATGCTTCACAATTGACCAAGACTCTTTCCATAATTACCAAAAAACCTTTGTCCAAACTAGCCCCTCCCACAAAAGTTAATGGACAAAATTGGAAAGCAAAAAAACAACCCATCAAAATATGCAAGTGACTTCTTATAATAAAAAAAAAAAAAAAACAAAAAATTTATGTTTCAAAATTGTGCAAGTGACTAGTTTAAAAAAAAAAAAAACAAAAAGCAAAAAAAAAAACAAAAAAAAAACATAAGATTTATGTTTCAAAATTGTCCAAGACAAAAAACAAAAAAAAAAAACAAAAGATTTATGTTTCAAAATTGTCCAAAACTCTTTCCATAATTACCAAAAAACCTTTATCGAAATTAGTCTCACCTAAAAGACAAAATTGGAAAGAAAAAAAAAGTCCCATCAAAATATGAAGGGATTCTTATATAGATAGATATATATACACTAGGTAGGGAAGCCCATGTTTTTGTTCTTTTTTTTATTAAAATTTGATTTTTTAAAATTTAAGAGAGTGTTTGTTTGATAGAAGAAAATACAGTAGAATAGACCTAATATATTTATATAACATTATTTTCTTTTACCTATAATTTTTTTTTAATGAAGTCTTATGTTGTATTTGGTTAATTAAAATGAGATGAAATAGAATAAATGGTGTGCCTACTTTAGTTATGAGTCCAGATTTCCTAAAATAATTTTGAATTTTTTTGTAGTTGACTAATATTTAATTCTACAAAAATTAAAGATACAATAATAATAAAGTTAAGAATATAACAACCATATAAATAATCACTCTATCAACTAGTATTTAAAAAAAAAATAGAGATTGTCCCTTGTAGTTTGAAAAATTACAAATACCCATTGGTAGAATTTTTTATTTAACAGAATTAATTGAAAAAAAAAAAATTTTCTAACTATTCTCCTATACAATAATAAAATTATCTAAATTATTAATCGAAATAAATATCTGTCAATACTAAAAGCTGTTAATTGACTTAATAATTTATTAATAAAATAAGTTATTTATTATGAAATTTTAATTTTTAAGGGGCGTGATATAATTTTTAGAATTACAAGAGACAATTTGTATTTGAAACAAACTTCAAGAGTTGTGTTTGTAATGTGCCTAAAAAGAACTCAAAAAAATCTCAACTTTTGGACTATTAGGATAATTATAATTAACCCAAATTTCTTACATAACTTTCAAAAACTCTCCACCTAAATTAATTCACCAACCAAATTAAAGGGCAAAATAAAAAAAAAAATTAAAAAAACAAGTTTCAGGGCAAAATGGAAAATAAAACACAAGCTTCCAACACCAAAGCTATTCTTATATAGATAGATATATTAATTTAATAATAATGCATAATTTTACATTTGCACTGACTTTCTTGCAAAAAGCTCAAACAATTCAGATTTGGTGGCCATTGCAAATGAGATTTCACTGAAAAAATGGTATGTTCACCTGTTTTCTTGTGTTTTCTATTGTTTTCTTATTTTCTGTTTTTGATTTTTGATTTTTTTTTCCCGATAAGTACCCCACACAACAAAAAAAAAAAAAAACAAATAAATAAAAATTTGACAAACTGTTTGTTAAATTTTTTGTGAAAACAATCCATATTTTAGATTTCAAATTATTTTTTTTGCACAAACGACGGGAAATTTTCAGAATTTTTTTTCCCTAAAAATATGAAAAAGTAAAACAAAAAGAAAAAATAAACAAAATGACAAAACAAACAACTTGGCTTCTTTTGATCTTAGAGCATCTCCAATGCATTGCTAAAACAGCTGCTAAAGTCATAATATGGCAGCTTGGAAAAAAAAAGCTTCTCCAATGGCATGCTATAGCAGCTGCTAAATTTGACAATTGCCAAATTTGTTGTCAAATTTGGCACCAACTTTGGCAGCTGCCAAATGTGCCAACTCACCAAAAATCAACCGTTTTCTTCCTTCCCTCCATCATCCTTCCCAGCAAAACAGAGTTAATTTTTTGTAAAACCAAATTCACTAATTTTTTTTTCAATGTTATTATGAAACATACAAAGGTATTAAAATGAAGATAATAAAGTTACAAATAAAGACAATTTTATTAAAATAAAAAAAAAATAAATAGTGGGGTGAATTATATTTATATATTTTTTTAATTTTTTATATTTGTTTAGTTGGGTATAATATAAATATATAATTTTTTTTTTAAATAGTTGAAAAAAGGTTACAAAAGATAAAAAAAATAAACAAAAACAAAATCACTAAAAAAGTCTATATCCAAATAATATCTACAATTTAGAGGGAAAGTTGGTTGAAATTTGTCAAAATAGCATGTGACCATTGAAGCATCATTGCTATAATTTGACAAAATAACACTATTCATTGTCAAATTATAGCAATGGCAATACTATTTTAACAAACACCATTGGAGATGCTATTAAAGGGCTAGTTTGAAAATTACTTTTGTAGTAACTATATTTTGTGACCTTTCTCGTTTTTAGGAAAAAAATTTAAATATTTTTTTTGTTACTTCTATTTTCTACTAGATTAGAATAATCTTTTTTTTAATAGAAGATTTTTAAAAAAAATTCACTAAAATAAAATAAAAACAAGAAAAAAAATGTTCTTTTTTTATTTTGTCTGTAGTGAACATTTTTTTTAGATTTTTAAAAAAAAATTCTTACTTTTTAAGCTCCTCCTCTAAACCTAAAAAGTAAAAAAATGTAGATGCAAATTAAAAAAAAAAAAAACTGAAGACAAAATAGTTATAAATTTTTTTTTTTTTTAGTATTTGCCAAACAATGAAACTTGTTGAATGTTTCTCTCTCTATTCTAAATTGTTTGTCTATTTTTATTATTCTAGACATCTTAAAAAATCATCTATACTTTCTAATTTATTCATTTTTCAACAACTTTGAAGACTTTTATCAATAAGAACTAATCAATTTCTTTTAATTTGTAACGAAATATATTATTTATTGAACTAATTAAAAGACACTAAGGTCAAAAATTGACAAATAATTTGAATAAAAAGAGTATGAAAGAGAGTATGGCAACCATGCAGAGTGGGTAACTTTACTGTGAATATGAGAAGATTGATAATTGTTTTTGAACCATAACTTTTTTTCTGATGCTTTTATTTTTTGTTGTTTGTGATTTTTGTTAAGTTTTTTATTTGGGCCCTTTAAGGTCTTGTTATTTTTATTTTTTTATTTGTATCTTATTTATTTTTATTTTAATATAATTTTTTTTAAAAATAAAATAAATGTGAATGAGAGAGAGAGAGAGAGAGATTGATTTAGGTGATTTTGGCCTTATTTTGTTTGCTTTTGAGAGAGTAATTTTGGAGAAAACTTTTCAAAATTTTGCTTGGTCTAGTGATTTTAGAAAAAAAAATTCAAAATTACTCTCTTTCCTACACATTAATCAATAATTTTTTCTCTCTTCTCACTCATTCTCAGTTAGTTGTTCTCTCAGATATATCTACTGAACTATAACAAAATATTAAATCATTTTAAACTCTCATACTCCAAAAATATTTTCAAAATATACAACCAAATAAATCAAAAAAAATTCTAAATTTTCTTCCTAAATTTTTTTTTGAAAATTTATTTTCCAAAATCAGACCAAACACACCTTTTATGTCTACATTGATTATCGGTAAATAAAAGCGGTGTACAGGTCAATACCATAATAGATTTTGAGAATTTTCATGGTGGGTGTGCATGCTTGAAAAATGTTATACATTATACAATAATGATTCATTCTTTTAATTTTAGAGTTTTAATTGAACATTAATGAAGTGAAAATTAAAACACCCTAAAACTCCTTTAGAGGTCATACTTTAAAGATCCCAAATTTTTTCTATGTCATAATAGTTCATTCAAGGATAATTGAGCACCAAGCCAAACCTAAGAGTCACTTTCACTTTCACTTTCACTTTCACTGACTCTCACTTTGAGGAAGGTTGAGATGAAATTATGAATCACACATGTGATGTGAGCACTTTGCCACAACCCATCATCCTCTCTGTTTCCCTAAATATAAATGTGTATTATTATATATAATGATCGCATGCATACTCCAACAAAAGATGATAGTCGATCAAAGCGGTGTTTTATGAAGTTGGCAAAATTTCTTTTTTTGGCTTTTTAAATTTATTTTATCTTTTTATGAGTAGAAAATATGAGAGATGATATAACTTAAAATAGATAAAAAGTTAAAAATTGACTTTTTACTGGATTGCCAAAGCACCCCTAATTATTAGATTGTTTAAATTTAATTTAAAAATTTAATGAGTTTAAAATATATTTAAATTTGATTTGTTTAGTAAGGAGTCAATTTCAAATAAATTTTTACTGAATCAAATTCAAATAATTTAATTTTTTATAATATATATAAATTTATCGAGTAAAATAATAAGTTATTCAAATCTAACTTAAAACTTCACTTATTTACTTTAGAGCATCTCCAACGCTTAATCAAAATTTTCATCAAATTTGAGTTAAAAAAAAGGGCAAATTACAAACACCCCCCTCGAGGTTTGATAAAAATACAGATTCCCCATGAGGTTTGAGAAATTACAAATTGCCCCCTGAGAGTCAAATTTTCATAACAAATTAGGGAAAATTAGGGGGGAATCTGTATGAAAATAAAAACCTCAGGGGGCAATTTGTTATGGAAATATAAACCTCAGGGGGTGGGATGTAATTTCTCAAACCTCAGGGGGGAATCTGTATTTTCACCAAACCTCGAGGGGGTGTTTGTAATTTACCCTAAAAAAAATCAATGTTTTCAATTTGATACCATTGACTCCAATAGTGAACATCAAAAGGGGGGCGATCGGTTAGTCGACCGATAAGGCCATTTTTTTTTTTTTTAAAACCTGTTTGAACCTTTTTTGATCGGTTTGAACCTACCTATTTGAAAGGGAATTGGTCGACCGGTTGGTCAACTGGCCGGTCAACCAGCCGGTTGTTCGATTGTTCTCCTCCAACGGTCATGCACAGTAATTTGATGAAACCTGTATTCTGTTTTCAGTTTGATGATTTTTTTGGTGAATTCTCATTTTGATATTAATTTGGTGAAATTATTGGAGCTCCAAAAAATATCTTTTTTACTAAATTTGAAATATGATGTCAAATTTAATTCACCGTTGGAGATGATCTAAGAATCCAAACAGCAGTCAAGCTCAAATAATGAAATTTCTTTAATAGCTCTAAACGAGGTAATAATGATCGTGAATTATTAGATAAGTTATACTATTTCCATGGCAAATTATTGATGCATTTCATTATTTTGGATCAAAGTTCTGATAAGCAATGACGTAGCTATAGAGAGTCCAAGCGTCACGTGTCTCTTTTGGGTTTTAAATTTTTATTTTTATTTTTTTACAAACATAAAATAAATATTTTTAATAAAAAATTTATAAAAATATTATTTAGAGTGAAATATCAATCACATTTTTAAAATTATGAAAATAATAATGATTGTTTTGATTGAAAATAAAGAGATTACGATAAGTCATATTATTATCTATGAAAATTTCAATATAATAGTGATATTTATCATTATTGACATATAAATATAATTAATCTCAATGAAGATATGAAATTTATTAGCTTGTTAGTTACATTTGATATGTGGGGTTCATCTTCTATATGTTTTTTACTATTTAATGATATCACATGTCAATGATAACGTGGTATTACTATTATATTGAATTTTTACTCAAATTTTGTATAAAAAAATACTTTATGATTATATAATTTATTTTAAAATTTATATTCATAATTTTTTTTATATTGTTCATGATATACTAGTTACAAATAACATTTTTTTAATATCTTTGTTGGAGTCAATCGTAAAATAAAATATTTTTATAAAAAATTTTAATGTTATAATTGATAAGTGTTCTCTCTGATTTAATTTTTTAGTTTCATCATTGTTGATAAGCTCACTATTTTTTAGAATAATTTAATATAAAGTGAGCAAAACAATGGTTTACTACTCAGGTGCAAAGTTATAAAATTTGTAAATGAAGCTAATATGAATTAATGTGATTTTATTTTTATTTTATGCCACAAATATGAATTGTCATAAGAATTTTTTAAGTAAACCAAAGCTTTACTTGTAACATACCATGACGTCCCGTTTGTTTTCCGCCATCACAGTCCACTCCAAACTGTGATAGATGAACAGTAAAGATAACTCCTGTTTGTTTTAGTTTTGGAGGTTCAGATTTGTAATCCGAAGAGACTATATGATAGGCCTTTGTGAGCGGTATTAGCAGTTCGGGTTAGGAGATGATATTAGCAAAATTGTCGGATTGGGTGCTACCGGACGTTCGCCTGAAGGTCTAATCGAACGTCCGGCTGGTCAACTGAAATTTTATTTATTTATTTTAACTTGTTGGCCCTTTTTTTTAAACATTAATGTTTAATGTTTTTGTTAAGTAAAAATCATAATTTTATTTGTTTTATTATTTTATATAAAAATAATTTAACAATCTCCACACTAACAACTATCATTAAAATAAATACAATTTTATTAATCTCCTCACTATCAATCCCCTCTATTTTACTTTTGAAAACAAACGGGGCCTGAGTAATGAGAGAAAAGAATCATATTTTCCTTCATTTTTAATTATTATTATTTTATATATTTCACATAATATATCAGAGAAGCCTTCGATAAGATCCAAATCATGAATAGACCTAATTAATTTCTTATCCCAAAAAAAAAAAAAAAAAAAAATGGAAGAAGAAGCATGCAATGCACAAAGACAGGCCTAAAGTAATAATTATGTGACTCATGCATCATCTAGCAAATTAATCTTTGCTAATCAAGAAAAAAAAAAGAAAAGAGTTAATTAAGAATGTGGAGTTGTTGGGAGTACTAATTAGGTGGGTGCATATATATACTTGGATGCTAAATCAAATTCAATATGTCATTAGGCATAATTCCAATTAAACATATAATTAGTTAGAGTATAACTCATGTCATAGTGTTTGGTTTGGTTTCTACCATTTGGAACATATTGTTTGTGTTCTCTCAAATTCATCATAGGAATGCATTGAAAAACCCACTTCTTTATCTTGTTTTGTTTAACAAGCTTGCATAATTAAACACACAAGTTTTTCCCTAAAAAATAAAAAAAATCAATGATTAAAAATCATATTAACATCCAAGCAAGAAACCTTAATAGAATGTTGTAGATTACTATTATTTTTATATTATAATAACTAGTGTAGATAAATGTAGTTTACACATCCAAACTCTTACCCAACAAGAAGCATATTTTTTTCTGCAATTATTGAGATTTATTGTAAGAAGCAAATTCAGTTCTGTCACCCAATTCGATCAATGCTGACCAAGTAGGACACGTAGCGCACTACTCAAGCAACGAATGGTCAAAACTTCATTTGGGGAGTGGCTATTTTAGCTAAAAAGTCAAAAAATTACTAAAAGTTGTCACATCACCTCTCTACTTTTCTGCACATATTTTCGTAAAAAACTAAAAAGTTACTAAAATAGTCTATTCTCAAACGAGGCCTAGTCAAAAAAAATCTAAAAGAGATGAATTTCCTGTTTGGATGAGGACTATTTGATATGGTAGTGTGCACTCAAAGATGATTTAAAAGATCATTCAAAGAGGACATGAAATTGCATAAAGAGAGTGTACCAAAAGGACCCAAAATTTCCATTGTTTGCCAATTGAGATCATTCACTTTTTCAACAGAGCTCGATATCAAATTTCCAAGGACATAATAAGAAAAGTTAAGCTTATGTATATCTAATAGTTTTAAAATTTCGTGTAGTGGCAGAAATTTTGTGCATTAAAATTGTCCTATTTTTATGATGATGGGGTGCATGAGTTGACAAGAAGAAAAGACGACAAAAACTAGTAAGTAACAAAGATTCTAATAAAGCTCCTGAGAAGAGCCACAATGAAAATTAGCCAAGAATTTAATCCAATTGTTTTTGAATTATAATGAGCACACAATGGTGTTGCACATTTCACTTTCTCTCTACCTCATGCTTTATACAAAATAGTACTTAAACAGTGCCCATTAGACCAAAACTTCTCACTTTGCAGACATAAAAAGTGTCTTTACTTAGCTTTCTTTCTAGTTAGTGATGATGAAACTATGGACTCTTCAACAAAATTGAAAATTTCATGAACTTTTAATAAGCACAAAATGTGGTCTTGAAGTGCTCAAATATGATTTTTTGTTTTTGTTTTTGTTTTTTTATCTATATCATGTACTCGAATAGAACTTTGCTCTCAACAATGAACATGTTAATTACAATCTAAAAGTTGTTTCAAGCAATGGTAGAGCCAACATTTTTATCGAGAGAGGACAAAACTAAAGCAAAAGGTCAAGTCAGATTGATTCGATTTAATTTAGTCAAGATATGTAATATTAGTTATTCACGACATCTTTGAGCAGAAAAAAAAAGTACAATTTACCTTTTATACATAGATTCAAAAATAAAATAAAAACCCAACAATCCAATCAAATATATATTGAAGAGATTTTATAGCAAAATATATGTTGAAGGGGTAAATTATGGGGTTTCTTTTGAAAATAAATAAACAGATGGGCTACAAAAAAAAATGGAGGCATATATGTCTTTTAGAGGGGGCCAATTGAAAAATATTTTCAAAATTATAGGACAAACGGAAAGTTTTGAGAAATTGAGAGTACACACTCGATCAGTCACTAATAACAATGAGTTTGATTGTGTGAATATAATTTTTTGGTACCATCACTCAATGGTTGTATCATATGATGATATAAGAGTTCTTAATGCTGTGTTTGGTTGGGAGATTTGGAGAGGAATTTGAAAAAAAAAAAAGAAAAAAGTGTGTGAAATTAAGTGAAATATAAGTATATTTTATTCATATTTCACATAACTTTTTCCTTTTTCTTTCGAATTTCCTCCTCAAATCCCCTAACTAAACACAACGTAAGAGTATCAGAACAGTAGTATTGTGTGTTGACATAGTATTATCATGTTGAATATTAATAAATGAGTAAAGCTGTCAAAAGAAAATGACTACCATCATATCAATGTTGATAGTAGTGATATGTTATGATTCAAAGTTCTATTGATTAACGATGATCTGATTTTCTAGAGTAAATTCTATCTGTGCCAAATTGGGAAGTGAACATGATTTGTTGCTCAAGAATTTGAAACCAAAGATTATTTCTAGCTCACTAAAATCTACATTTTTTTTTTCTTTTTAATTTTTTTTGTATGAGAATATAAATTGACTAGTCAGGTATAAGGCATGTGAAATGAACAAGGATGAGTCCACTTGATATGATAAATCGTTTAGTATGGTTTTTGTTTTTCGTTTTTGTCCTTGTTTTTGCTCCTAGTATGTCTCCCATTAAATGCTACAATTTAACTGTGCAATCTCTTTACATGTGTTGTGTATTTTGGAGTTACTTGCAATGCTTAAAACTAAGAAAGCTATTGAAAGCAACTAGCTGTTTCTAAAACAGGAGATCTATAACATATTTTGAACCATACATTAGGTTGTGTTGCCATCTTTTTAAGATTTTTTTTGTCCAAGATTTTACTTTAATGCAAAGAAGAAAGAAAGAAAGACAGAAAAGCGAAAAAGGTCATACATCAGTCGATATTACAAAAATTTAAGAATAAAAATAATTTAACAAGTTTTAAATGAGTTGGTGTGAATTATTAAAGAGGGTAACTATATATTACTGGATAAATTTCATGGCATTTTTACATCTTGAACACATGGAGTCAGATAACAAATGCTATGTGTACATATAGAATGTATTATATCAAGAAATTAATGGATTCAAAAGTCACTTTTGCAAAGATCTAAAGTTATCATTAATGTAGTGAAAACCTACTAACAAGATAAAGATTCCATTGGTTCCAATAAAGTCTAAAGAAGGATTCATATAACCGATCATATTTAATGAGATTTAAGACTTAGTTTGGTGGTATAATATCATTTTCATATGCAAATAATTGTTGGAGTTTGTTCCGACATTCCACATGAAGTGTGAAAGTAGTTAAAAATTTCAAAAACCAAAGTAAAAATAAATCATGCCAATAAAAAATAGAAAAAGATTAGGCCAAACATTGGTGGTGAAAAGAATTGCTTTTGCAAAATTTTGTAACTTGTTCTTTCCCTTGCCCAAACATTAAATTTTTAAACAATAGAGAAGTACTAAAAGGCAAGAAGAGAAGGAGAAAAAGAACACCATGTGTCCACTTAAAATATTTGATACTTGGAAAAATACTTTCAAGTAAACCAGTAAGTGTATACATTAGTATGTAAGGCGTTTAACATATATGAAAATTACATTTCTATTTTTTTTTTTTTTTTTACTACAATCGCATTAAAAAAAAAATTCTAGAAATAAACTTCTAAGCAATTAATTGGATCCAAGACAAGGAGATTTCAAAAAATATGGGCAAAATTTGCACTTCTAGATAACATTAGAACCTTTTACATATAAAAAATAAAAAATAAAAAAAGGAAACAATGACAGGCTGTGAGAAAATAAATCGCAAATAAATAAATAAAGATAGGACAGTCCAAAACTTGTGACAAACTTAACAAATAGTTTTGTTAGACATTTGTCATTGCAAGCACTATAGATTGGAGAGTGCATAATAAACAATGGTTACCTAGTGTTACAAGGTGTCATTGATGTCTCACCACACTCACTCACAATTGTTTACTCACCACACACAAACTTCCAATTAACTTCATACAATACAACTCATATGGACATTAACATGTTACTTCTTGTTTGTAGTAAACATGGAAAACTAACGCTGTGTTTGGTTGGAGAATTCGGAGAGGAATTTGGAAAACGAAAAGGAAAATGTGTATGTTTTATTCACATTTCACCTACCTTTTCCATTTCCCTTTCCAAATCCCTCCTCAAATCTTCCAACCAAACACAGCAAAAAGGAAATTTAGAGAGGAAGGTGAAAGAGCAAATAGAAAACTACAAAACAATTATACACTTGAGAAAAGGGTATTCAATTACACTTAATTTAGTTTTTTTTTTTTTTTTTCCTTCCCTCCCCTATTTGAAGACTCTGCCTTCTGAGATTGCATTCCCATAGATGTGTTGGTGCATTTTCTTGGTAATTTTAGTCAGTCCACTAGTTTATAGGTGTATCTTACTCTTATTACTACATTTTTTCTATGATTTATTTAGATAAACCTTTCTGTCTTTGAGATTTCGACGTACATCTTACCCTTTTGTTTATATTATTTTGGGAAAATTTTTATGGTATTGGACTGCCTAGACGATTGGCTTAATATAATAACTCTCCTACATTATATAACTAATGATATTTCTATATTCATGCTTTGATGTATATAGCTTTGGACAAATTACACTTTACATCTTGTACTTTACACAACCTCACTTAATTCCTTGATCTTTTTTATTGTTTCAATCAATCCCTTACATTTTCAATCAATTACAATTGAGCCCAATCAAATAAGGTCCGTTCAAAAATGGATGAAAAAAAGTAAATGGAGGCACTAAAGTGAGATTTTGATAAAAATAGAAGGGTTCTAAGAACTAAAGTTGAGGGGCTAAAGCAAAATTTCAATAAAAGTGCACGGGTGTCATATGTGATTGATACTATCATGTGGCTGTCCTTCGCTGGTTTTCGCAACCCCATTTGGATCAAATTGCTATTTGACTAAAAATTAGAGAGTTGACTGAGACAATTAAAATATTAGCGGTCAAAGTGAGATCAAATATAAAATGTAGAAGTTCAAACTAATTTTTACACAATAATTTAAGAAAATGTATAACCTAAAGACATTATCATGAAGGTACACTTGATATGAATTCATAAAAGCTTTAATCAAAAGAATAGACAACTAAAGTTACTTTTATTTACTAATTATACTCTTGAAAGAAACTTCTTTATTGAACTATTAGCCCCCTTAAAATAGAATCCCTTAAAATAAAATCCTGATTTCACTCCTACGTTTCGACAGAAGACATTTTCATGAAAAAAAACATTTTTTGTAAATAAATAAACAAATAGATAAGATCAATATATTTTGTGTTTGGTTGCAATCCTGAAAATAATAGTGTTGGTTGCAGTCATAGTGTGAGTGGTGGTGGTGGTGGTGGTGGTGGTGGGTAAGACAGGTAGTTAAATCCAAAAATTTAACTGAAAGCATGGACCTCATACAACACTAAAGAATCTTAACAAAAAGAATATTCAACAGCAAGTTTAACCTAAAAACAAAGTTTTAAAGTAAAAAAGGCTGAATCATGGAAGAATAAAAGCCAACAACCCTGCACTCCCATTCATTCTATATCAAATATAACAATATAAATCTTGAATCAACTCTTTATATGTAGTAAGAAATATAAATAAAGACAAAATTGCAACAGATAAATATGCAGCTAGAACTCTAAAATCCAATTTCACAACAAAGCATAAACACCACCAACCTCCTAACGCAGACAGGTCATCAGCCTTATTGCTGGTTACAAGCCATACGGTGCATAGCTGGCTCATCGTCATCATCATAAGCCTCACGCTGTTGGTGCCGTTCCTTCCACCTCATCTCTTCCTCAATGTTGACATCATGCAAAGTGGTTTCCTCACACTCATCCAACATCATATCCAATGACTGCTTGTTTGGACTCGGTGGTAGAATTGCCTCTAAAGCCTGGAACTTGTCGGGGGAAAGAAATCCGGATTGTGGGAAATCCACATTGAAGTGGATGAAAAGCTGGCCCTTCATGAATGGCCTCTGGTGGTGTGGCATTCCCTCATTATTGATCGCCTTGGACTGACCTGTATTGTGAAAGATATGAGGAACAAATATAGATTACGGGTTTCATGGAAAGATCAATCCAACAGAAAATGGGTAAATAACACAAATAGTCCACAAAGTACACTATCTATTTCAGTTTGGTCCCTAACCTTTACACATTAATTCAGTGTAATCCCTTCCAATAACTACCGTTAACTTTAGACAGAAAATGCTGATATCATGCTTATATCAAGCTTTGAAGGGTATATTTAAGCCAAATAATATTTGATCGAACAATTGACAAAATATTAGGGTTTGACGCAGCACACAAAAATTGGTGTTTTGGGGTGGATTTTAAGGATTATCTCAGCATATTAGATGAACAAACGGATACAAATTAACTTCTTGTTGTGATAAGGGAGAATCAGAAAACTAATCCTCATCATTACAGTATGTACATCAGTTTTTAAAAATTAATTTGCTTGCATATGTTGAATTCTTGTGTTTGACATAGTTTTTTTTTTTTTTCCAAAATATGGGTAGTATATTATCTAATCAGCATTTCAGTCTACAGTTCATGACAGCTATAGGAGGGGACCAAATCGAATTCACGCGTGAAGTTTAAGGATGTAATTGAAACAAATTAAAAATTAGAGACTAAAATGAAATAAGTAGTTTACTTTATGGACCGTTTATGTAATTTACCCAAAAGAAAAAAAAAAAATCATGATGCTCTTCAGTCTTGTACCAGGCTTGATGATCTCGCCAGGATTTGATTTGATTAGGAGCTGTCTGCCATCAAGATGAGTTAGGGCAAACTGAAACCCACAAAGAGCTTCCGTTAAGCTGAGTGAGTGTTCTACATAGAGATCATCAAACTTCCGCTTGAACTTGGGGTGCTCCTTTTGATGCAATACAAAAACAATATCTCCCCTAACTGTATCAGGCTGTGGACCACCAAAGATAACAGAAAAGGTTAACAAATGTTGCTGCTGCAAATGAATCAACAATCAC
Source organism: Camellia lanceoleosa (assembly GCA_025200525.1). Taxonomy (NCBI): domain Eukaryota; kingdom Viridiplantae; phylum Streptophyta; class Magnoliopsida; order Ericales; family Theaceae; genus Camellia; species Camellia lanceoleosa. The sequence continues at coordinate 45,973,463 of CM045760.1, forward strand.
AAGAACAAAACAAATGTCAAAATAATTGAACTTTCATCAGTCATCGGTAAGAAATTGAAAGCTGCATGTTTTGGCATTCTTTTATTAAGATGTGGTCAAAAGACACTCGCAACATTCAAACCAACTTACAATTTTCAACCCCAGATAGCACTTAAAACCATTCTCCAGTCCAGTGTAAAATATGGTTACCAGGTTTTTGGGAGTTGGACATGATTTCATGAAATTTCTGTGTTGGATAAGATAGAAGGATGAGTATCACTATTGAAACCCTGAGCAAACCAGTCAAGACCAGTTTGTACAGCACAACACAATAAAAGAAGTCGGCTCTGGAGAGACGGAAATAATGGAAGACTATAAAACTCCCTTTAGTTTCTTTGGTTACCTAAACTCTTGGGTTACGAGAGAATACTTACTTTCTTCATTGCCTAGCCTCTCGGGTTGTGAGAAATTTTCTTTTGTAGGCTAGGTTTTGGTGATTTCCTTGTTTGATATTTCCTTTCCAAGCCCACCTTAGTCTAGGTTGGTTTTATGTGTCTCTCTCTGAGAGAAAGTTGCCACTTGGTGCATCTCGAGTCTCATTATATATTTCTTATTTTTTTTTAATAAAATGCTTGATTAAAAAAAGAGAAGAAAAAAAGTAATTCAATAAAAGATTGTGAAAATCTAAATTTTCTTACAGCCTCATCAGCTTCTCCCTTGAACACAATCTTCTGACTATTCTGCATCCCTTTCTCAACATGCACCTCTAGCACTTTCTTTTCCTGGGTAACCTTGTTACCTTTGCATTGTGGGCATCTATCTCTCTCACTGATGACCTCTCCTGCACAGTTGAGAGATGCAGCCCAGGACTTGAAAAAAAAGAAATAAAAGGAGACAGAACAGAAATAGCAAAAGAAGTATGTGTTTGTTTAGCACCTGAGCCTCTACATTCAGGGCAGACATGCTGCATCTGTTGGATCATGCCCGGTGCAATCTGTCGTTTTGAGACCTTCATGCCAGTACCATGGCAGCCATAACATCTTCCAGATGTATCACTCTTTGATCCTTTCCTGATAAATTATAAATACAAATCAAAATTCAGTCACAAAAATTTATCACAAAGTTGAGCCCCAGCCAATGACCCAAAAAAAAAAAAAAAAAAAAAAAAAAAAAGTGACAAAAACAGAGTACGCAGTTAAATTAGGCCTTATATCTCACTTTATGACAACTGAAGAACAAACTCGTTCAAAGTGATATAAATATAGGTAAAAGTTCTTTACTAAAATAACAGTTTTTTACAGAGTAAAAGTAAGTCCTGAATATTTACTAAATTATTAGCAATGAAGTTAAATATCATAAATAATTCAGCAGCCTGCCTAACATTGTGCTGAGTTTTTTTATTTTTTTTTGACTGATGAAAATTGTTTATTATTATATAATTAGTGTTAATAACTGTTTCAGGTACCCATGCAATGTTGATGTCATTTTCCTCCTTTTTGTTTTTGCTATTATTTTTTCCCTCTTCTATGTATTTATTCTTATTCATTTATATGATGTTGGGGGAGGCTGACAGGATTTGTGGGATGACCAACATCAGCCTTCCACTTCTTTCAAAGGGGGGTAAAAAGATCAAACAAAAACATTTCACATTTCAAAAAAAAAAAAAAAAAAAACTACTCTTCCTTGTACTCCTAGCCTCTGTAACTAAGGTCACTTACTTTAAGATGCTATTCAAATATGAATTAAGCCACAGATAATCACACCATATCTTTAAACATGACAGTATATTTTTTATTTTTCATCAGATCCTGCCCTAATTATGAAAGAAAAAAAAAAGGTAAAATAAATATATTAGGAAATATCATTAGTATCAGGATTTGCTATACATGCATCATGCAAGTGTTCTCAATGCGTTTACAAAAAACAAAACAATTTTTTCTTCTCGATAACCATCAATGTCCACAAATCACCACAACTATTTTAAAACAAGGACCACATGTTGATTAAACCAGACTTAACAAAGGAAAGAAAGGTAAAAACATGTGTCATCCAGCAGCCAACTTCATACATGCACCCACAGATTAATCCACATTAAGACTACCTTAAAATAATTAAATAAATCCAAACGGACCAAACAAACATGACCAATAATAGTATAAAAATAGAATAATCAGCTGAGACAGAGATCATACCCTTTACATTTCAGGCACAGTCTATTTCTCGAAAGAGAGAGCTTCTTACTTGTTCCATTATACAAGTCCTCTAAAGAAACCTTTAGACTATGCATTACATCTTCACCCTGTTTCTTTCTACCTCTTGAACTACTGCCCCCTACAAAATTTGGGATCATTGTAAAATAGTAACAAGCCAATATAAGAATACCAACAACCAAGCCAAAATTAAAGAAAAAAATAAATAATTAGTAGCCTCGCACCACCAAAAGCTCCACCACCAAAAAATTGTTCGAGTATATCAAATGGATTATCAGAAGCACCGGCTCCTCCCATTCCCTCTTTAAGGGCATCTTCACCATATTGATCATAAATTTCTCTTTTCTCTGGGTCATTAAGAACTTCATAAGCTTGAGCCAGCTCCTTGAACTGATTTAGAATAAAAACAAAGTGGTAAATAATGGTAGATGTTTACAGAAACGTAATTCAGGTACTAATCAAGATATAACTTTCTACATTGTTATAATCCATCACAATTCTAGGCTTTTGTTTTTAAAACAAAAATATATTTGATTTTGATATCAAGGGCAATGTGGCCATGGGATAAAAAATTTCCAACATGTCAATGAAGCCTCGCATGATCTATGGTAATAAAAGTACATAAATTCACCTTCTCGGGATCTCCACCTTTGTCAGGATGGTTCTTTATAGCAGCTTTTCTATATGCCTTCTTGAGCTCATCTTGATTTGCACTTTTTGAAACACCAAGAATCTCATAGTACTGGGTGTTATCACTTCTCTTTGGAGCACGCCTAAACATTATGGAAGCCTGTCAATGCAATTGCAGATGCACTACAAATCAAGTTGCCGAATTTAGCTTCACTCCAATGCAGAGTAGGAAGAATTAATACTGTGATCTTAATGACTGCAAGTCAAATAATTCATACTAGATTTAGCAAGAAGGAAAACCCAAATACTAGCTAATACGTATAAACACTAAAAAAATAGAAAGAGCTAACATTATTATCCTTTTCCAACTTTAACTCAAAGCCACTTTACTAATGATATACAGCAAGAGCTGGGTACGTATCTCCTTTGGTGCCTGTATAAGACTATATGGGTACGGATGCAATGGGTACGTCGATGCAATAAAATCTAAAAAAGATAGAGTACGGGTCTGGGTACGGTTAGGTAAGTTTGTAAAAAATGTTTGTTTTAAATTTAGAGTAATGAGAAAATTAGTTAAATAATTTAGCTTGTTACGATCCAACCTACAATTCACATTTGATGCCAAAACTAAAGGTATAAATCAAAATTAAATATCATTATATTAAATAACTTGTAAACCATAGCTTAATTTTTAAAATCATGTTGAGCATAATAATAATAAATAAAAAATTCCACAGAAACCAATTTTGACCTTTGCATTAGAAAGTTAATGAAACTAATCTTATAAACGCACCAAAGTAGATACATTCCCTTTTTCCAACTTTAACTCAAAGCCATTTACTAATGATATATAACAAGAGCTAACATTTTGCTCCCAATGAAGAATTCTGCTACAATTAAAGCTTGAATCCCAAGTCTGCATGCCAAACATTTGTTGGAAGCCCACATCACCACCCGCAAACCATTAGCGTTATCTCACCTTATTCACCATTAATAATTCATGAAACAGCAAAAGCTTCAAGGAATGTCAACACCATCCAAAGTTCCAAAAGAAAACCAAATTTGATTCCACACACAAAATTTGAGCAATGTACTCTTATAAATCTCAATTCATGAAAATTAAAATCTTGTTCAGAACTCCTTGAGCCCTATCTACCAGTCTACTTAATACATTCATCAACATAGCAGACAAACATAAAATAAAAACCAAGAGCTGCATACAAGCACTCCTCCATTATTTATCCCATCTAAGTCAAGGTTCTTTTTGGCAATGAATTCAAAATGCTTAGATTAAACAGCAACAAAACAAATTGTAGAATCTTTGCATGCCTTTAACTCATATAAAACCCTAAAATCCCAACTCTCAATGCATTTTAGGGAAATTGTAATATACACCTCTTTAAAAATGTGTACCATATGCACTCCTAATTATGTCATTTTCTTCTTTAGTTATAATCAGATTTATTCTTTATTTATGATATTATTTTAGTTACGACTCATGAGTTGTATAGTTATGTCTCATGTTGTATTTAGTTATGACATTCTTTTTTAGTTATGACTCAGAAAATTGAAGTTATACCATTTTTCTTTTTAGTTATAAGGTGCATATGGTGCACACCCTCACCATATTGTTTCCCTGCATTTTAATGATCTCCATATTTGCTATCCTTATCAAGGACGCATCAAAAACTAACATTGACCATTGAAAGTAAAACTCACCAATCAGGACAGCCTCTTCAACTAAAGATAACAATTGTCTAACTATCTATTACACACTCCCCACCAAACTAAACATCATCTATATTCAAGGAGATAGGGTGACACCATCTCAAAATTTCACAGAAATTTTACTCAAAACCCAATTAAAACACATAAACATAACCTGCAAATCAAAGAACTCGATAAAAAGAAAAGGAAAACAAACCCAATTTGATCTTTCTCAAAACCCATCAAATTGGCGTCTTAAGATAATTGAATTTAGAAAAAAAAAAGAAGATTTAAACCAATTAAGATCAGCAATGTTTTCACATACATGAATCTAAACAACTGTAGCAGCATAAAAGACTACGAATCTCAGATACATACATGTGAAAACAAAGAAAAGAACATGCAGAGAATGAATGTGACATCAAAAGAATTGAAGAGGAGATTCACATACCTTACTAGGAATTCTAGAGAGAGAGAGAGAAAGAAAGAGAGAGAGAGAGAGAGAGAGGGTTTGCTTTGTGATGAAGTAGTGGGATTTAGGGGGAGAATAAACGATCAAGAATGGATGGTGACATATAAGTGTCTGATTTGGTCCCACTTAACAAGACTGCCTTAATTAAGAAGCAAAAAAATATTTGATGTCTCCTATAATGAAATAAATTCCAAACAGCCCCATATTTTTATGAAATCACATTAATCTTTTTTTATTAGATTTTAGGATAAATAACACTTTGCTCCTTTTATATTTGGTCATTTTTCTACTTTGACCCTTGAATTTATTTATTTTTTCATTTTGACCCTTAATGTTTCATTTTTTTTCTATTTTATTTCTAAAGCCAACTTATGTTCAGAATTACACAGAAAATGTAACATTAAATATCACATAATATAAAAAATATATTATTATATTAAAATTTGAGTTTGTGTCAGATGCGTAAGTTACATAATAAAATATTTTTATACCACTTGACTATCAATGTGTCATTTTTTATTTAATTTTATATATAAGTTAGTTTTGAAAATAAATTAAGAAAACCTTGAAACATAAAGAATTAATGTGAGAACAAATAAACTTTAAAGGTCAAAATATAAAAATGGCCAAATAAAAATGGGACAAAGAAAGTATAATTTATCCTAGATTAGCCAAATAAAAATGGGACAAAGTATAATTTATCCTAGGTTTTAAATAAGAAATAAGTGGGAGGAAAAGTTTCTATTGCATACCTTACACCACATCAATTTGATTTTTTTAATTTTTTTTAAAATCAATTCACACTATTAACTTTGAAATAATATCAAAATATCTTGATTTTATTCAATTTTCAAGTCCTAACCCTAACTCTTTTCCACCACCACCATTCCATGACACTGCACCACCTCTTATTCCCCTTCTTTTTCATTATTTTAATTTGGAAAATTTTCAATTCAATTGATATTTTAAAAAATAATTACAAATAAGTGATAAATTTTATAAGTATTAATTATTAAAATCATAATCTTTACCATGAAATTGTAATAATTTTTTAGAAATACCAGTGTACAAATTTCTCCTTTTAGTAATTTTATTAATTTAAATTTTGCACTTTTAATTTCGTTTTAATGTAGTCTATCCTTTAATTGTCATTAATATTTTGAACAAAAAACAACACGAGCAAAATTAGAGGACTAAAGTGAAATTCAAGAAAAAAAAAATTATATGAACAATAACTGCAATTTATTCATTTTTTTGGTTATGCAAAAATTATTAAAAAATTTATGTGAGTTGCACGTGACTTTTTAGCCCAAAATACCGACGGGATAAAAATAAAATTCAAACTAATAAGATTAAAATTAGGAGAATCAAAATGAAATTTAAACATCACTCAACTTACATAGACAAACAATACTCAAAATATAATTTTGGATAAATTAAAAACTTGCCCCTAAGATTTTTTTAAAATATAGATTGTCCCCATATAATTTTGGAAATTATAAAGACTCCTGTAACAAAATTTGTCATTTAAAGAGTTGATAGAAAAATAAAATTCTTAACTATCCTTTTACGACAATGAATTATCAGAATTGTTAATTGAAATATATTGCTAACATCATTAAATTTTGTTAATTAACTTGACGATTAATTAATGAAAGGGATTATTTGTTATGCAATTAGAAATTTTAAGGAACATAATGTAATTTTCAAAGTCACATAGAACAATTTGTATTTTAAACAAACTTTAAGATATATTTGTAATTTATCTTATAGTTTGGTCTCTATGCCATTTATCACTTGACACTTGCAAAGTTGTTTCCCAAAAATCTAATAAAAAGTATTGACTCACACTATTTTAACCAATGAATATTAGTTGTGGTACCATATGGATTTGTTCCGGGAGCAAAAAATAATTTATCCTACAAATTAAAAGTTAGATTATTTATACGGAGACCCCTAAACTAATGAGAAATATATTTGATCCTCTAAACTATAAAAGTGAAGAAATTGATCTTCTAAACTATTGAGAAATATCACTTTGATAGTCTAAATCATAAAAGCGTACAAATGGACACCCAAAACTTTAGCGTATTTCACTTTAACCACTTTCGTTACACATCTTCTAAACTATTTAGAAGTATTACTTTGATCATTTAAATTACAAAAATATACAAATGGACCTCATAAACTGTAGCGTGTTTCATTTTGACCCCTTTCGTTACAGCACTGTAAGTTAAACCAAATTTCTAAACTTTTTTGGAAAAAAAAATATCTTTCAGCACTCTATATATTTACAATTTCATTATTATCGTTTCTTATTTATTTTTGTTTAAATATAAACATTCATCCATTATTATTGTTTTATTATTGTATTTTTAAATATTCTTTGTAAATATATTTTTATAGAAAGAATATTTAAAAATAATAATAATACTAAAAAAATGAGAAAATGAGAAAAATTGAAAAAAAATGTTATTGAGTATGTTATATAGTGTGTTAAAGGATATTTTCATTTAAAAAATGTTAAAATTTTAGTTTAACTCACGGTATGGTACCAGAAGAGATTAAAGTAAAATATGTCAATAATTTAAAATTTTTATCTACATATTTTTATAATTTTAGAGTCAAAATGATATGTTTTAATAATTTAAAAAGTTTTTGTGTAAATAAGCCTAAGAAGTTTACTGAGACCAAGGTAAAATCTGAGACGTCCATGGTGAAAGATCAGACAGCATTAATGTTTTGACAAAACATGGGCTGCTTCTGCTTAAGAATGAACGATGGTTCCGTGGATGTCGAACACGCCTCCCGTGTGGTCGCCTTTGGCGGCTCGACGACACAACGTCGTTTTTGGCACGGTGGTGCTTTGGTCTATACAAGTTTAATTTCCATTAATTTCGCATAAAATAAGGGTAGACGCGGGTTAGTTGTTTGTAGTTACAAAATCTCTAATTTATTATCCGTTCGTTAAATTGACGGATTGAAGAAAATCTATCCACATCTATCCGTCAATCCGACGAATATGGATTGAGCGAATGGATGCGAATCGGTTTGGCGGTTTAAAATTTTATAAATTTTCAACATAATTTAATTTGTGCACTTTCTCAAAAATAAATATATATATATATATATATTACAGTCAATGACTTATGGGTTGTTTGGGATGACCTAAATGAGTGTATTTTTTGTCTTTTTACGAAAAGATGTGTAGAAAAGTAGAGATGTGATGTGATGGAAAAAAGATAAAAAGATGGATTATTTTTGAGTTACCAAACTTGGTCTTAAAGAGTATTACAATCACTGCATGCCTCATCCACAGAAAGAAAATTTGAAATTTTAGAATATTACAATCACTACATTTCTCATCAACATATTACAATCACAGTATATCTCATTCACATAAATTATTATAATTTTTAAAATATAAAAAACAATTCAAATCACCAAAACGATGAGCAGAATAGTAGTAAAGATTGTATGCCTCTGCATTGTTACATCTATATCTGTTTTTGAAAATAAAAACCAACTAGCGTATATCATCTTTTTTATTTATTATTTTATAGTTAGATTTAAAAACCAAAAAATATAGATAAATAATACATTTATTTTTTTCAATTCAAAAAATATATTCAAGTTGAAAACTGTTTTTCAACCGAATGTATTCAACAGAATATTTAAACTCTTTTTCAATTGAAAATATAAATAGAATATCTAAATAAATTGAAAACACAAAGTCTTTCAAATTACTAGGGGTGCTTGCGGTTTGACGGTTCGGTTGCGGCCAAAGGAACCTCAAATCCGTCATCTGCTCAAAATTAGGCGGATTGAAAAAAATCAATCCGTAACCGTCCACTCGTCATCACGCATCCGTAAAAAATGCGACAGATCAGTTCAGTTTGGTCGGTTTGGACGAATCAGTATATCCGCTGCTCACCCATAGCGTAAAATATCATCAAAGTTGTTAAAATTATATTGATTTGTATCAATTTGTATCATTTTATTTGCTAATCGCAGATTAAATTTTAAATTTTATAATTTATATTTAAAATCGTTTCGTTCCATTATAATTAATATATATATATATATATATATTAACTTCTAATAAAACATTAAAGTAAAATTGAGTGTGACAGATATTTAAAATATAAAATTTGTTACAAATTAGTAGTTATATATATATAAAATAAATGTAAAATTAATTTGTGTTATATATATGAAAAATATTATGAATTAGTATTATATATTATGAAAATGCTTGATAATTGATTAAAAATATTCTTTAATCCGTCATTCCATCCTGAAACTCGATTTGGTTATTTGTAAATCCTCCAATCCTCATTTAATTTATAATTTTACACTTGAACCGTCTGAACCGCATTGTATACACACACTCCTAAGTTTCATTAACTATCGATAGACAAAAGTATCACCTTATAATTTGATGGGTTAATTGCACTTAACATTCTGGGCCGCACAAGTCTTTGGACAATGAGCTATACTCCTATCGCAAAATTCTACGACCCTTGTTGTGGACTGGGTCTAGAGCCCACTGTTTACCTCGGTGGAGGTCCCTTTCTTTGGGTTAGGTTTAGGTCTAGTTTGACATCTTTAAAAAAATTTAAAAAGTCAAAAAGTTACTAAAAAAATTAAAAAGTTATCACTATTCACAAATTAAAAATATAAAAAAATTAATTTATTACATATTTTAATACAAAGACATGACTGAGAATTGATGGAAAGGCTGTTAAAGGGAAAAAAAAAATTAGGTATATATATTTATTAAATTAGAGGGTAATGTTGGACCAGTGGGGGCCCACCACGGGTCTCATTTTGATAATCTGAACCGTTGAATATGTAGAACTCGTCGAGTACTATATATTTGTCAAAAATCATGTTAATCGGATATGGATAGCTACATGATTAAATCAGTTTTGTATAAAAAATAAATGGTGCTATAGTTAACGGTTGACAAAAAACTAACACGATCAGAGAGCTATCGATATCCGATCAATGTGATTTTTTGCAAGCATATAGTACTCGACGAGTTATACATATTGAACAGTTTCGATTAGTAAAACGGGACCCTTGGTGGGCCCACACAAGCTTAACAACACCGTCCAATTCAATCCTGAAAAGGAGGCAACCATTTTTCATCTCCTCACCAGCAGTCTACACTGCCTAGTGTCACACCCCACCTAACCATCAAGACTGACGCAACGAGGGCTTCGCGAGCATAGGTGGGGGAGAATGTCACGCCCCGCCAAATTACCAAGGCTAAGTAATCTACAAAAAGGAAGTCTTAAGGGGGAAAGGCTATTGAAATGGCTTGGAAGCTCCAGGAAGACTTGAGAAACTATGAAGACCATAGAGGAAGCTGGAAGGTTCCAAAACTTCCTAGAGCTTGGTAGAAAATTGTACATAACTCTAGTAGCTTGTACATAATACTTGTATATTCTAGAAGGTTGTATATAACTCTAGAATGGGTCTTTTGAGAGGATGGGGGAAGGATCTAGAATCCTCCTCATACTTGTACTTCTAGAATAGGTCTAGAATAATCCTTAGGCTAGAGAATGGGAGATGTCTCTAGAACACTCTCCATCTTTGTGGTTCTAGAATACTCCATGTAGGCTATATAGAGGGGAGGCCCTCATTTGGCCAACCGAAGTACCCAAGCATTGTAAAGTATTGAAGCAATACAACACAAGCATTCCCCAAGAGCTCTCTAAGTTCTCTAAGACTCTCTTGTGTGTGTATTCTCCTAGCTCCCTTCCACAAAAGGCTTACTTAGGTGCAAGCAAGGCGTGCTAAAGCATCTAAGGCCACACGGTTGGCTTGGAAAGACTGAGGGTTGGTTCAGAAATTCCAAGGTCGTGACAGTTGGTATCAGAGCCACAGTTGCGAAAGCGTCGTGACTAAGGAAGGAAGGGCACTATGTCAGAAGTAACTCACACAGAGGAGCACTGCGGAAGGGAGATTGCTGCTGATTTGGGCAAATGGGCCAAAGAGGCTAAGGATTCTAAGGTTCGAAGAAGCGGTGAAGCTGGAGGCAAGTCAACATTGGGCAAAGATTGGAAGAAGGATATGAAGCCCAGGCATAACTACTTCATTTGCGATGAGCTACATTGGGCAAGGGATTGTCCTAAGAGGAGGAGTCTCATTGCAATGTTGGAAGAGCGAGAAAGGGAAGAGCAGGCTTGCATGGGATCTTTGCAGTTGCTTGAAGAAAAGCCTACTACATCAACCCAAGGGGATAAGGGTTTGATGTATGTAGAGGGCAAGGCCGATGGGGAGGCAACCCAAGTCATGGTCGACACCGGAGCGTCGCACAACTTCATCAATGCAGAAGAGGCCAAGTGGGTTGGTCCGAACCTTGACGGGGTTCAAGGATTTATGAAGGTGGAAAACACCGAAGTAAAGCCTGAGGATGGCATGGCTCAAGGGGTTGAGTTGCACCTTGGTGAGTGGTGCGAAAAAGTCAAAGACTGTGGCGTGGTGTTGGGACGGTACGTGGGACTTACGCCAAGCACCTTCATTGTGGAGTCTGCACCAAGGGTGGTGTCCGCGCGGGGCGGGTTTCCCGTGGGTAGGGGAACGGACAAGCATGGGGACAGGCAGGGTAATGTCCCCCTGACAAGGGCATCAGGGACTAGCGGTGGTAGCATGTCACGTACCAAGTTCAACGTGGCACAGTCAAAACCAAGAAGGCGCAAGTTAAGGAGAAAACCAGCAACTTCGAGGAAGGAGACGCGACGAGGGCGTCGCGAGCATAGGTGGGGGAGAATGTCACACCCCACCGAACCATCAAGACTGACGCGACGAGGGCGTCGCGAGCATAGGTGGGGGAGAATGTCACGCCCCGCCAAATTACCAAGGCTAAGTAATCTACAAAAAGGAAGTCTTAAGGGGGAAAGGCTATTGAAATGGCTTGGAAGCTCCTTGAAGACTTGAGAAACTATGAAGACCATAGAGGAAGTTGGAAGGTTCCAGAACTTCCTAGAGCTTGGTAGAAAATTGTACATAACTCTAGTAGCTTGTACATAATACTTGTATATTCTAGAAGGTTGTATATAACTCTAGAATAGGTCCTTTGAGAGGATGAGGGAAGGATCTAGAATCCTCCTCATACTTGTACTTCTAGAATAGGTCTAGAATAATCCTTAGGCTAGAGAATGGGAGATGTCTCTAGAACACTCTCCATCTTTGGGGTTCTAGAATACTCCATGTAGGCTATATAAAGGGGAGGCCCTCATTGTAAAGCATTGAAGCAATACAACACAAGCATTCCCCAAGAGCTCTCTAAGTTCTCTAAAACTCTCTTGTGTGTGTATAATCTCTTAGCTCCCTTCCACCAAAGGCTTACTTAGGTGCAAGCAAGGCGTGCTAAAGCATCTAAGGCCGCACGGTTGGCTTGGAAAGACCGAGGGTTGGTTCAGAAATTCCAAGGCCGTGACACTAGGTACTGGACGGGCTACTCAATAACTTCTTCTATACACTTATTTATATAATTTTTAAATACACATTTTTTTTTGTAAAAAGTCAAAAAATTAATCCAAATATTCATATTTTTTTCCTCAACATTTTAATCCAAAAAGACAAAAAGTACACTTATTTAGGATACCCCAAATAACCTGTCAAATGATTATTCTAGAGTCAGGGCTTGTGGAAGTTATGATGCCCCCATGCAGCTTTCTTTTTGCTTTTTTGCAATTTTTTTTTTTTTTTTACACTTAACACTCATTTTTTTTTTAATCAAAATCTTTAGTCATTTTATTTTTAATTGTGACAAATTAATTAGTGTGCTTGGTTTCAATTTTCTGAATATTCAGTTTTTTGTTTTTTGTATTTTTTTGTTTTTAGTGAATATTTTTTAAATTTTAAACAATTTTTTTTTTCTTTTTTAAATGCACCTTACTTTGATGTATTTAACTAGTAAAATATTTGTGAAAAAATATTTTAAAAAATTAATAAATACACAAAAATATGAAAAATGTACTGAATTTTCATATATATATATATATATATTTGTATTTTTTGTATTTAGTTAATTTTTAAATTTTTTTTTCACAACTATTATACTTTTTAGGTGTATTTATGTTAGGCATGTCTAAAAATTGCTTAAAATACTAAAAAAAAATCATTGAAAACAAGAAAATACAAAAAATAAAAAAGTAAATTTTTTTTAAAAGTGTTTTCTAGAAACCAAAAACAAACAAGCTGAATATTTTTCTTTTTAAATTAAATTGTCTACCATTAATGAGATTGACATAAATTGAAAATGTAACGACAAAAGTGAAATTATAATAAAATTGTAAAAATTAAAGTAAGATTTTGATAAAAGAATAAGGATGCTAATGGGACGAAAAAAATCTCACATATATGACAAATTCTGTCAACCCTATTAAGTTTATATGCACAAAAGGGTGATGTTGTAATTTAATTAAAAGTGTAAACGTTGACGGTCATAATTGAAAATTGAGAGATTAAAATAAGATTTTAGTGAAAGTAAAATTAGCCCTAACTTAACTTTAAATATAAAAAATTAGCTATGACAATTAAAAATGAAGAGATTAAATTAAGATTTTAAGTATAATTAACCAACAATTTATTTGTGTAACATTTTCTAACAACTAATCATATCCGAAAATCAAATGTTAAACTAATCCGAAAATCAAATGTAAACTTAAGGAGTACTTACCAATTAGTCCTGTTAACTAGACTTATTTACCTACAGGTCCTAACTAATAAATTTAACACTATAAAAATAAGAGAGTGATAAATTTATCACTAAAAATTTATTCATAAAACAAAGAGACTGATAAATTTATCACTATAAAATTATTCAAAAAAAAAAGACTGATAAATTTATCTTTATCACTTAATAAATTATATCAAATAGGACTTAATGGGTAATAAGTCTCCAAAATAAGACCTATTGAATAATAAGTCTCCAAAATAGGACTTATTGGTAGTTTACCCTAAACTTAACTTCCACCTTACTTTAAATCATTACAATGGCATCCATATTCACCAACCCCCTCTATCTCTACATCATAAATATAAATAATAATGGAAAAATATAGTATCGATACAAAACAATTATAAAATAATAAAAATATAAATAATTTATGTATTAGCATCACCATATTCACCAACCCCCTCTGTCTACATGCATAAATATAAGTAATAATGGCAAAATATAGTATCGATACAAAATAATTATAAAATAATAAAAATATAAATAATTTATGTATTTAATTGTGTAAGTAAATAAAAATATATGAATTTTTAAAATTGTCTTCTATTCTTGAATATAAAAAAATATATTTGAAAACAATATCTAAAATGTATTTATGAACTTAATTTTTTTCTATAATAAATATAATGGCATACTTTAAAATTGTATCATGTGCAAAAAAAAAAAAAAAAAAAATTTATTTGTGATTGTTGTTATTTTGTGCTCTTTTACCTTTTTTAACAATAAGTTTCCTCCATATGTTTTCTTCTCTCTTTTTGTATTTGTTCTCTTTCGATGAAGTCGTAAATGTATGATTCTTTCATGTGTTGTTTTCTCTCTTTTTGTATTTATTCTCTTTTGATGAAGTCGTAAATATATGAGAGGGAGAGGGAGAGGGAGAGGGGGGGAGGTGATGAAAAGAATATTAATAGAAGACAATATTTTTATATTTTTGAAATTTTATAGTGTATTTTTTGATTGGACAATTATAGTTTGAATTTTCAATTGAATATCATTTCTAAAATTGTCTTCTTTATTCTTGAAAAAAAAAGAAGAAGTAAATCAATGTCTAACATGCATTTGTGGAGCTATATTAGCAGATTGTTTTTCTATTTTTTTAAAATAAACTATTTTTAGAAAATAATTTTAAACTATATTCAAAGTTCTACACAGAGAGAGAGAGAAGATCAAATTAAAAATAAAATTGTTAAAAAAATTGAAATTGAAAATAAAAATAAAAATAATACTTATATACGTTTCAACTACGGAAATTCATAATAATTTGTGTTCTTATCGTTGCAGTTTTACTAAATATTTGTGTATAATAATAAGTTAATTTATTGTCATTTTGATTTTCTACTTGAATTCATTTATCTGAATTGTAATAACAAATTAATTTACTATTTGCATGTATTATGAAAATTAATTCATTGTTAAATTTGTTAAGAACGTCACTTTTGAATTTATATTGCTTCTAGTCTTTAAATATATGGCATCAAAAGAGAGTTTTTGCACTATTATTGAAAATTCATAAGTACATAAAATTAAATTTTAAACACAATTCATATATAGCACAAATATAAAACTAGTTCTACATAATAGTTTTGTTGATTATGTTGCGATCACATGTGAATTATTTTTTGAGTAAAAATCAACAATCTTACATTTGTTTACGTAGATTATTTGTTTGAGTTATGTTGGGGATCCTAAATAAATTCTCAATTTTTTTACAAAACCTCTCATATGAGTGTAGAATTCACACAAATTTGATTTATATGAATCCACACCCATGTGAGAGATTTAGTAAAAAATTTAATAATTTACTTAGAGTACATAGCATTTTCCTATTTGTTTTTGCAAGCAACTTCCTTTATTGATTATTTTATTGGTAAGGAAAATTAAAGTCCACACTAATTATCCATCATTGGGACATAGTATAGGTGCAACTAATAAATTCTCCTTTTTCTTCTTTTATTTATTTATTTAAAAAAAAGTTAGAATGTCACTATCAGAACATTTTCTTATAGCATATAAAATAAAATTAACGTAAATGAACTAAAAAAACTAAATACAGAAAAGTTGGGAAGAATACTTTTTTTTTTTAAACTTTTATTTGTCTACTTTCAATTTGTATTATCAGAAATTCCTCATAGCTCGAGTTTTCCTTGTCTGAATTGGCTCAAACCCCAGGTGGACATACATTTCATCAACCTAAGCCATCTCATCAAGAAGTTTTGAAATTATAGATTGACCCCAAAAACTTGAAAAAATTACAAAAAAAAAAAAAAGTTATTAAAAAATTATATTTTCATATAAAATTAGAATTAGTATCTATATGCCTTTAATTATAGCACTAAGAGTTAAAATAAAAGTTAGTTTAGATTATAATTCTGAATTAGAAAATGAGGTAAATAGATTAAATTCTCCTTTGACTATTGCCTCGGGACAATCTATAATAAATTATAGTCAAAGAATTATTATTATTAAAAAAACAATACTAGGTATCATGAAAAATCTTTCATGAAAATAATCATGAAAACTTTGTGACCCTTAGATTACACTTAGAATAAAGCACCACACACTAATCAAGGTAATCTAAGGATCATAACTCTTTCATGAAAAAATTTTCATGATTCCTAACTTTTCTCTTATTAAAAATAAAATATCATTAGAAAAGACAAGCATAGATTATCAACAAAAACTTTTGCAAGAATTAATATTAAATTAGATCCGTAGACTCGCAAAAGGAATTGGTATCAAAGCTCGGTTTCTTGACCTTGCCAATAACATTAGTATAAGTATTAAATATAGTGAAAAAGTAGAATCTGATGGCTTAAATAATAATACTTCTTCACAAATAATAATATAACAAAATAATACCTTAATTAGACTATTAAAAGAAATTAATGAAAAACTTAGAACTAAGCAATTAGAAATAATAAACAAAGCTAGACATTTTATGCAAGATTTAGAAAAATAAGTAGCCATTTTTTAAGAAAACAAAAAGAATTAGATCTATATCCCTATCCATATAAAAGAAATAATCTAGAGGAATCCTTTGAATTAATTTTACCTGCAAACGAAAAAAGTAATGGAGTTAAGTAAGTATAATTTAATAAAGTTGGAAGACATGGTTGAAAAGAAAATGATAATGAAATAAAATACAAAATAATATTACAAATAGCTGAATAATTATGGTAGATGAAGAAATAAATAATGGGATAATAGAATTAGAAGAAGATATCTATAAACAATTAGGGTTAATTAGCTTGGGAGAAATGAAACACATTCCCCTTGAAAATTTAGAACAAATAATGGGAAATAATAAGGCAAAAAAAGAAAAAGAAAAGGAAAATATTATCCTAGAAAACCTTGAAGACGTAGAAAAAGGGAAAAAAAAATCTTGGAAGATTTTGAAGAAACAAATAACGTTAATGATATTGAAATGACAATGGTAAAATAAGAAGGGAGTAGTTCATCCACCCCACCTAATCCAAATCACATAGATTTTAGAAATTTTACCACACAGCAACTAGAAAATGATAGTAGAGAGTAATACAAGATATTTATTAGACATTGATTGTGTTACAAATACAAGTGGGATAATAAAATAATAGAAGAAAGGCGTGCACTATGTCTTAAATATCTATAGCAGCAACTGAAGCGCATAAAGTTTTCAAAATTATGTTGAACATAGTTTTATCAATATAGTAGCAAGGTGGTATGACAACTTGAGAGAAATTGACAAAAAAAATTAACTGCAAAAACTACATCAAAAGGTATGTTAAACCTATTTGTAAAATATATTGAAGATGAATTCGTAGGAAAAGACTGGGACAAGGATAAAAGAAAACAGAACGGGTCAAAAAATTAAGTAAAACAGAAATATGTAATATGAAATATATAGAAAAATTACACATGCGAATACTTCTATTACTATTATCAAATAGGTAGAAATAAAATTCATTTAATTATATTCTTTCATAAATGACCATATTCTACAAATATTAATATAGAAGAAAAATATAAAAAATGGTTAAAAGAATTAGGAGATGTTGCACCACCTTGGGTCATAGAATTAGATATCTAAGAGAATAGGTAGAATATGGATGCATGAAAATGAAATAAAGAAGAAAAATGAAAAAGTAATATTTACATTACTGACAAACATATAATTCATGAGGATATGAGTCTTCAAGAAGAAAAACATACAAAAAGAAAAAGAAAAAGAAAAAGAAAAAGAAAAAGAAAACATTAAAAAAATTTAATCAATAAAGGGGAGAAAAATATAAAAGAGAATATTATAAAAAAAAACCCTATAATTTCAACAAAAGAAGAAGATTTTAAAAAAAAAATAATAATTGTCCACAAGGAAAAAAGATTTGTAAATGTTGGGCATGCGGAGAAATATGTCATTTTGCTAATCAATGTAAAAATAAGAAAAATAATAAAATAATAGAAGAATAGGAAGCTTGGATTATGTAGACTTAGAATAAGAAGTATTAGAATTAGCTCTAGAAAATAATAAAACAATAATAAAATTAATTGAAGAAGAAATAGAAGACGAAAATTATTGCGATACCAATAAAGAGATAAATTTTATGATGATAGAAGAAATAAGTATATAAAATTTAAGAGGAGAAAAAATTATCATAGAAAATTCTCAAGAAAAAAATATAGAAAGAAATGGATATTACCAATTATATGAAAAAACGAAATATATCAAAAATCAATATTCAAAGTAAATATATATGTGAAAGAATGCAAGGATATATTAAAATTATGAATTGTGAATATGATGTAGGAGATAAATTTAATAAATTATAAAAATGTATTAAAAATAATAAAGATAATGAGTATAAATATATGCATATAAGGAGTGTACAAATATAAATTATACCGTTGTTTGATAAATGACAATATATAGATATATATGTATTTTTGTGTGATATTAGATAACGAAATTTTGGAAGGTTCATAATTAATGGAATAAAAAGTAATCTATGTGGGGACCATTAGGTTTTAATTATAGACTAGAATATTATATTATCTTAAAAGATGTATTCATAAATAGATTTTTAACTTAAAAAATAAAAACTGTAGGAGTTACATGAAACCACCTATCCATTAAAGATATTTTGAAAAATAGTATATAAGCTAAACAATATACCATAAATCCTAAAATACAACATAAAATTATAGAAGGAGATAAATTTGAACCTACTGATAAAATACCAATAGATAGAATTGTACCTAAAAGAATAAATCCTAATGAGATTATGTTAGATGATCAATGGATAGCAAATTTTAATAACCCTAAAAATATTACAAAAAGAAAAAATATAATTACAATTGATAATATCGGAAAATATTAAAATAGAGACTCCTAACACGATAGAAAATAATGATGAAATAGATAATGTAAGTATACCATAAAAAAGACACTCTACAGATAATTCTAGTATACAATCTGGTAGGAGTTCAGTTAGTAAAAGAATAGTAGGATATAGAATTATGAATGTGCTAATATATGAGGATGAGGAAAATCTTATGGCTTAGACAAAAGACGATGAAGAAGATGCATAGAAAGAATATGACACATTTGTAAAAAGATATAACATAAAGAATGAAGAAAAAAAATGTCATTATTATATACTAATGTTAATAGTATATATATATATATATATCCAAAAAATACGCATAGAAGAATTTAATACTTACAAATTATGTGTTTACTCAGATAGTGGATAGTCGGTGTGTTTTGAAAAAAAAAAACTCTTTCCTGAGTATATGTGGAAAAAGCAAAATCCACTATTAATAGTTCGAATAGCTAATAATAATACAATGATACGTAATGATGCTATAGAAAACTTAGTTATAGAAATTAATTCCATCACGTTTATCATTCCTAAACTTTGGACAACCGATTAACCATCACATGATATAATCATAAGAAATAACTTTCAAATATTAGATAAGCTTTGTAATCAAACGTTACACTCTGTTATCTTTATAAATAATAATAAACGAGTTGAAGTTAAAGCTAAAAACAAGTATTACATATCACAACATTAACTTCGTCCACAGCAGGTGTGGTAATGAGATAATCTCTCCAATTGGGCGCGAAACTGTACTAAGTATTAAGGAAATTATTATTCATGAAGAAATTAAAAAAGAACAACACGAAAGATGTAAAAATCTATATTGCGACAATCTCTTACAAAGATAAAAGTATAGTTAAATCAAACCTGATCGACCTTAATAAAATAATTAGAGTAAAACAAATGGTATATATTTATAATAATATACAGAATTCAGAAAAGATATGGAAGATCTCAAATGAAAAGGTCTGATCAGAGATAGTAATAGTTCACATAATAGTCCATCCTTTATGGTTAGAAACCATGTCCAGATTAAAAGAGGAAAAGCAAAAATGGTAGTAAATTACAAAAAATTAAATGATAATATCAAAAGAGATGGTCATTTTATTCCAAATAATCAAGTTATTTTTAACATAATATAGGATACCTCCTGCTTCTCCAAAATAGAATGTAAAAATGGATATTGTCAAATCAAAATGAATAAATAAAGTATACTACTAATAGCTTTTAGTGCGCCACAAGGACATTATGAATAGCTGGTAATACCATTTGAGTTAAAAGATACAGCTAAAATATTTTAAAGAAGAATGGATAACATCTTTAAGGAACTAAATAATATTTGTCTTGTATATATAGATGATATTTTAATTTTATCTAAATTAATAGAATAACATAGAATATATACCAAAATAATAACAGAAAAATGTGAAAAACATGGAATAGTGTTATGTGAAAACAAATGTGTGTATGCACAAAAAGAAATAGAATTTTTAGGACTTAAAATCAAAGTAGGATCAATAAAAATGTAAAGTCATTGTAGCTCGCTTTTCGTGCTCTTCAGAGGAGTTTAGTCTCCTCGGATATTATAGCCATACAGTTCAGACTCCCGTGATTCTGAATATGATTTTACAAGTGTAATGTAAAATAGAAAGAACACAAATGAGTCCAAAACTGGCAAATCTTTAGAAAATTCATTTATTATCGGAGATGCCGAAAATGGATTACGTTGCCAGATTTTAAATCTAAATATTCTTAAAAAATTTAGAAAACCCGTGACTCATGCCAAATGCCACTTGTCCGTCATTACCAAAGTGTCTCGGTTCAGGAACTTAAGTATGAGAGGGGAATGTCATGAATTGAGTACCTTACTCACCCAATAAAAAATCGACCTTTACTAATCACGATGTGATTTTTATATACAATATATGCTCTTGTTCTAATTATTAATGCTAACTTACTATGTGAAGCACACAAGTATAGACTAAGTCACTTATGTTGGAATGTTTTGATTTCATGTTTGTTTTGAAAAGGTGTTTTGAATATGTGCTACTTGAAAAGGCAAGCTCATATGTACATTTAATCAAATCATCACAACCTAAGCGAAAAAGCTTTCATCTACAGGTATTCAAGAGATATATCAAATAAGCACGTAGCCTCACAGTAATATGCTTGATATAGAAACACAAACATATATGCAATATGATAAAACATAAATGTTCATCTAGTACTCAACCGAGACAAGCCAAAAAAGGTAAAATAATTAGAAAAATGCACGCTCTAATATGCAAGTGACTAATGCACCACATACAAAATGCAACTAATAGGTTTGGTTTATTAACATGACATATGGCTCAACTCAAAGCATGTGATAGCTCATGTATTCAATTAGATAGAAAATAACAAGAAGTTTAAAATGATGAACTGAACCCAATGCATGCAAAAATGGATACAAGGCATGGCAATGATATGAAAATGTAAAACATGATGCTACCATTATAAGCATATAAATAAAAGGGAGAAAGAAATGAGGATTGGAAGACATACACAAATATTACAAGTTTGTCTTTATGCAAGAGGGTCCATCCTAATTTAAACTAATTATTACAGCACCAAATAAACTAATTTAACTAGCCATTACAAGTAACTAAATGTAACATGCCTGGGGGGTACCCGTGCGCATTAAACAGTTCGGACTCCCGAGATCTCTTTGATCTAGTCTCATGAGTGCAATGTGAAATATAGATAAGAGTCCACATTTGGCAACTTTATCAAAAATCCATTTTATTACAAAAATATTTGCTAGAAATGGACTGCGTTATCAGATCTCAGAGTCGCCACCTAATATTTATTTTGAGAAAATTAGGAAACCCATGACTCGTGCCAAGGCCACTGTTCATCGTAACCAAAGTTGTCTCGGTTCGGAACCTTAGGTATGAGAGGGGAAGGTCATTAACTGAGCACCCCTGCTCATCCGATCAAAAGATCGGCCTTTACTAACCATGATATTAATTTTATTTTCTTTATATGTTCATGTTCTGATTATTTAATAAATCCTAAAATTTACTATGTGAAACATACAAGTATAAACTATGTCACCCACTTTGGAACAACTTGATTTCATGTAGTTTTGAAAGAGTTTTGGAGATGTACAACTCAAATAAATTGAGTTTACAAACATGAAAATCAACACTATTCCAAATTAAACGACACAACTTCCATTCACTTGCATTTATATAGTTATATCAAGTAAGCAATAATAAGAAAAAACACACATAAACGGGATGCTAAAGCATAACAACTCACATATTTACTGACGTTCCGCGAATAGCTACAAAACAAACTTAGTATAATATGCATGATCTTATATATAGAATGCTAATGCAATACATACACAAAAATGTTTCTAAAGATCTGGCTTTTAAAATATGAAATGTGAATCATCAAAAACATGAGGTGGTGCACATAATCACATAGAAATTCATTAAATTCACAAATGCAAACTTAGCCGAATCAAGATGCATGAAACATGGATGCAAAACATGGATATACATGGCACGTCAGATATATACATATGTACAGTTAAGGAAAGCGATTAAAGAATAGGATAGAAAGAAGTGGGGTGGGAAATTATTACAACACTTTAAATATTATAGATCCAAGGGAGATGAGGAAGAAAACAAATATTATAGCAAAATAAAAAAAAATCTCACAAACACTCAAAATAAAAATAAAAATAAAAATAAAAATTTTAAATCCCCAACCATTCATTAACTAGCAAAGATCCATGTGTCTTTAATCCAGCGGGCCTGCACACCAGCAAATTACTGTGGGCCCAATAACCCACTTGCAACTCATCAGCACATATTATGATATACATAAATCCTAAAAGCAAAAACAAAAACCTCGAATCAGGATCCCCTCTTTGCATTTCTTACTTGCAAGGTCATTGGGTCTACTTTTAGGCTCAATTTTGATAATTCGAACTTTCAAATTTTAAGATTTGTTCAGTATATCATACTTGTAAAAAATCAAATTGATTGAATATCAGAAAGCATGTGTTTAGAAAACTCAAACTAAAAATTATTTTTTAAAGAATTTAATAAACAGTTTTCTGAACACATACTTTCTGATATTCGATCAACTTAATTTTTTATAGGTATGATATACTAAACAAATCTTAAAATATAAACGATTCGAATTATTAAAATTGGGTCTAAAGATAGACCCAATGATTTTGTAAGTGAAAATGTAAAGAAGAAATATAAAGAGGGGATCTTGATTCAAAAACCTCAGTCCATGTTCTCATCTTCAATGGAGGCCGCACCTAAGCCATTCAAAATTTGAAATTGATCAGCAACTTCAAGTGGGAATATATCCACTCAAATATTATAATTAAGAGAAACTTCAAGTGATAATATTTCCACTCAAATATCCACCCATGATTCAGATATTATACATATCACATGCATATAATTGAGAAAAAAGAAATGCTATATACCATTAAAAGTGGTGCTATAAAGTAATCATTAATGATGTAATACTTATTTTATTAAAAAAAAAAAATAGACATAACAACATTGTAGCAGTGGATAGGACTCATTACCACATCATTAATGATGTCATTAATTAGTGCTCTCACTAATTTTTCTAGAAAAAAATGATATGACTCAAATATTATATATATAAAATATATATATATATATATAAGGAAGAGAAATAGCAGACAACACTCTGACTCAAATATTATATATATAAAGGAGTTTTTTTAGGTGTGCAACCCACAAAAGGTGTAAGTGGGTTGCACACCATGTGCCACTTACACAAAAGGTGTAAGTGTAAGTGTAAGATGTAAGTGTAAGGTGTAAATGTAAGATGTAAGGTGTAAGTGAGTTGTACACCATGTGCCACTTACACAAAAGGTGTAAGGTGTAAGGTATAAAAGGTGTAAATATAAGGTGTAAGTGTAAAGAATAATGTGTAAGGTGTAAATTGCACACCATAATCAAACCCATATATAAAATATATACATATATGAAGAAAATGGCATGACTCAAATATTATACATATAAAATATATATATAAGTAAAAGAAATGGCAGACAAAAGTGGGGTGGACAAAACCCATGTTGTGCATGCATGCACTGACATGCATGTGCCCTACATGCACACGCAGCTTCATCATTCCATACACTCCGTCTCAACAAAATCCCGGCCAGCATCAAAACGCCCGGCGGACAACAGAACTGCTCACAAGTCGGAGAACCTCAAGACACTCAAAGCTGTCGCTCGGCAACAGTGGGGTAGCCTTCGACATGGCTACCGGCTGAAACCATGAACACTGGCGCAAAACACAAAACTAGAACCACCACCGCTGCACTGGATGATCACGATCATAAAGTCAAAACTGTACGAGTTGCTGCAAATTAAATCTGAGCATATTCAACATTGATCATGGCATTTGGGAGTTTGGATGTGGCATCGAAGGCTTGGTTTGACAGGATAAAGGTTGCCTGGCATGGATTGGATCAGCATGCATCAACAACTTGAACAACAATGGAACCGTCCTTGCAGGGTCTCTTCCGGCCACTGATGCACCTCATCCGATATCTCCGGCCACAGGAAGCTCCATTGTCCCATACTCTATCACTTGCTGCTACAAAATAGCCTCTGCAACCAGAGCTGTCAAGAACTCAGGAACCATCACATCGGGGACTTGGAAGCGTATTTTGGGGGGATCAAGATTTTGGTCTTCGGTTTGTGGGTTTTTAGGGATGAGCTTGACGGTGAGATCGCCGTCGAGGATGGTGACATGGGAGGCGATGAGGGAGGAGGAACTGGGTTCGCGGATCGAGCTCGCTTGCAGAATGGGGTTTGATTGCAGTTCCTGAACTCGTCTCTTTTCCAGGAAGAGACTCAGGTGGTCAAGTGAGTGATCAAGAGGAGATATAGGAATCGAAGATGATCGGGATTTAGACTTGTCATTGAGTGAGAGAAATAGAGCACAGGTCGGTTTCGAGTTAGGCATCTGGTGTTTTTGACTTCAACGTGTTGGCGAGGTCTTTGAACGCCTCTGCTATCTTTTTCGGAGGCTTTTGATCATCATCAACACACTGACCCAACTCATTCGCACAACTTGGATGACATCAAGCGGGGTTGTAGGAGCTTGATCACACAGCGTGACGAGCCTTCTAACCGATGCAGCTGAGTAGACCAACACCGCGCTGAGTCGGTGATGTGGTCGGCCAGGGGTGGAGGTAGGATTTCTTAATTGGGGGTGGGGGGAATTAATATTATAAATGTGGACTTAAATAATAAATAAATATCCACTAGCTATAACCATTTATGAAGTAACAAAGATTAAAATTCTTTATATATTAACATGATATAACAAAAAGTGTGTTACAAAATGACTATATCTTGTCTCCTTTACTGTAAAACTAACAAAAAGGCACATAATTTCCTATTAAAGTTGTGCTCGATGATGCTTCAGAGAATAGAAATCATCTATAATTATTTCTGAGCTAAAATTTTCAGCGATTTCTTTCTTAATGTAAACAACCAAACAATCTGTAAGAAATTCATCTTCCATTTTGTTGAGAAGGCTAGTTTTTACAATATTCATTGCTGAAAATGCCCTTTTTGTAGTAGCGGTTGAAATAGGAAGTGTCAATACGAGAAGAATCAATCTATGAACCAAATGGTAAGTTTTTGACTTTCTCGTTTCAACTAACTCCCGGCATAGTTTAGAAATTGTGGAGAGATTTTTTAAATCCGGATGATGAGGCACATCAAGCTCAAAGTGTTGCAACTGAAATTTCAAATAAATTCTTTCTTGCTCTATTGAATCTTGAAGATAGAATTTCTCAACAAGAGTGCAAATATCATCAATTTTTAATGAATTATATGCACTCTTAGGATCCAAACTTGAGCTAAGATTAAGGAGCTCCATTGCTTGCTCACTAAACTGATGATTTAGTTCCTGTAACTGAGAGTCGATTGCAATAGTAAAGATATCTATTTAATAGTGATGCTTGATTGTTATGTGATTTTGTTGATTACAAGGTGGACCTTGACTCGCACTGTATCGAGCACTCATGTCAGGTATTTCAATCTCATATCGTTCACAAAATAATTATACTTCCCCAACCATCTTCTCTCAACTTTTGAATAAGTGTTTTTGTAGTTGCAACTAAATGCATAGCATTTGAGATGTCTTGGGTTTTTTGCTGCAAAGCTTGACAAAGAATATCAGTTCTACCCATAATTTCCCTCATTAAATGCATAATAAAACAAACTCAAAGGATAAAATCATATCATACGCTGCATCGGCATCCCCACGTTAAGAATAAGTGGATCCATCCTTGACTACGTTTTTAAGAACTGTACAAGTTGCCCCAAACATCTTTATTAAACTACATATTGATTTAAAATGAGAGCTCCATCTAGTATCTCCAGCTCGTTACAAAGTGCCAATTTGATTTGCCCCTCTTCCAGTCTCAAGTTCATCAATGGAAATCAAGTGTGTAATTTCAGTAGCTTGAGCTTCATGTAGTTCATCATTACGCATGCAAGATGCACCAACAATATTAACAATGAAAGTTAACTTAGAAAAGAACTTATGAACTGGGATTACCTCTCTTGATGCTGCAACTAGTGCTAATTGTAGTCAATGAGCCCAACAATGTACATAATATGCATAGGGACATTCATTTAGAAATAAAGCCTGTAATCCATTCCACTTGCCACGCATATTACTAGCACCATCATATCCTTGTCCACGAATGTTTTGAACATCAAGACTATTTCTACAAAGGACATTAGCTATTTCCAACTTAAGAGTCAAGGAAGTAGTATCTTTAACATGTACAAGATCGAAGAAACGCTTCCTTACAAAACCATCTTGGTCAACAAATCTCAAAACAATAGCCATTTGCTCCTTTTTGGACTCATCTCAAGCTTCATCTACAATTATGCAAAACTTTGAATCCCTTAGTTCTTCACGAATCTTATTTCGCACCATACTTGATAAAATATGTAAGATTTCTTTTTGGATGGTTGGCGAAGTAGATTTGGCATTTTTAGGGGCATTCAAGACAATATCAGCAACTTTTTCATTGTATGTGGCTAAAAACTTTATCAACTCAAGAAAGTTACCTCGATTTTTTGAATTGGGACGTTCGTCATGGCCTCTAAAAGCACAACCTTGAGAAGTTAGCCAACGAACATTGTCTATTGACGCCTTTAGTCGCAAACGATTATTCATAATCTGTTCAGAAGAGTGCCTATCCATAACCTTATCAATATGTTCGGATTGCTTCATCAAAATATCACAACATTTCACGGCATTATTATGAGTTGAACACGGATCCTTACCCATATGGCATAAAAAGG
This sequence comes from Camellia lanceoleosa, assembly GCA_025200525.1. Classification (NCBI taxonomy): domain Eukaryota; kingdom Viridiplantae; phylum Streptophyta; class Magnoliopsida; order Ericales; family Theaceae; genus Camellia; species Camellia lanceoleosa. The sequence continues at coordinate 46,000,966 of CM045760.1, forward strand.
CACAATTAATTCCATCGTTCACTTTCTTCCAATTTCGAAATCCATCAATAGTGAATGCATTAGCTCCAAGCCGACCAGTTGGTTTTTTACTAAAAAGATAGCATGGTAGGCAATATGCAGCATCTTTTGAAGGAGAGTACTCTAACAAATGAAATATATTGAACCAAGATGATTGAAATCGACAAGGATGATTTATAGACCCAGACGGAGGATATTTTGAAAGAAGAAACTGATATGGTCCTGCCTTGATATAAGCCCTTCGAGTTTCATCTTGTTGATTAGTTGGATAATCCCATATTTGAGGACGTATCCCAGGATCACGTTCTAAGGAAGAAGTGTCTACATCTTGACATTCAACTCGTGGATTTTTTGAAGGATGTTGATCAGGAATTGAAGTCTCAATATTAGAGTTCAAGTTAGGCACATCAGATGTTGAATTATCAACACTCTTTCTTTTAAAGAATGTATCAATTGTTTTTAGCTTCTCCATGACATGAACACATTTAAGCTTCTGATAACCTGAAAATTTTATTTATACATTATTTTTTTTATGAATCTAAACTTTTGATAACTTCAAATTTTATTTATATTACAAGCACATATCATCTTTATCAATATACAAAACATTAAATAAATTCAAACATAAAATATACAATTTATATAAATAGATTAAAATTAACAAACATAAAAACAGGGAGACTTACCTTCTATTGAGAAAAAAGGAGAAATATTGATGATAGTGATAAGTGAGAACATGTCCAAAAGCTGGGAGTCATCTTCTCTACTAATCATAAGGAAAAAACCAAAATAAAAATGAATGTCTCATTCTCTATTTATTAACTAAATATTTTAATTTTAAAATAAATTAATAAAAACAAAGTGAGTTCATGAGTTATTGAATGTTACCTTTCTTTGTCAATTGCTTTCTAAAAGGTGAGTTTTGCCGTTAAGAGTTATTGGTTCTCCTAGTTCATAGCAGAAAAAAAAAAAAGAAGAGAAAACCCTTTCAAATGAGAGCTCTATTTTTTTTTTTTTTTTTTTTTTTGAACTACTCTAATCTGAGATGTTTGCTTGTTTGTTAAAGCTCCAAACTTTCTCTACAAGCTTGACATCCCATCCCACCACGTGACTCACTTGTGAGTTGTAACTTGTATCACATAACTTTTATTTGTTTTTTAGTTTTTTTTATTCACAGATATTTGTTTGTATCATTGGATGAGGTGGGGCCCAATCTTTGAAATGGGAGGGATAGAAGACCAGAGGTGAATACAAACAAAGGGGACCACTATTAAGAGATTACATAAAAAATATATATTTAACATATATATATGTATGATTTTTGTTGACTTTGCAAGGGCTGGGACCCCCTCTCCCGACCTCCCTTTCCGTTCGCCACTGTGGTCGGCGTTGGCTGGTCAAGGCAGGAACCAACGGTGGTGAACGCGATGCAAGCTATGCGAGTTGTGTGAGCCGGGTAGTCACATGCACAGAGTAAGGCTTTGGCTGACTGTCGCATGGGCCGACGGTGTGCAAAGTGGCGTGGGTCTTCGCTGACAGAGACAGCGATACTTTAGAGCTACAATGGAGGTCCGTTTACCAAACGACAGTAGCCTCTGGTTTTGTTGAAGAAAAGCAATCGGTTTTGGTCTCTCGATTTTGAGAGAGAGAGAGAGAGTTTGTGTGTTGATCATTACATCAAACCCGTGAGAGAGAGCTTGTGTGTGTTAGAAATGGTTTTGGGAAAATCTAGAAAAATAGATTTTTTCCTAAACTCTGGTCTAATTTTTAGGTGGGACTTATGCTCTAATTTTCGCGGGTCAAAGTGGTAACACGTTCTATGTTGCATTGTGATTCACGTAGTATATTTAGTTACTCAAAATTATTATCGGGTGACTGAGAAATTAAAGTCAAAATGAGCTCCATGGAAATGGATTTTTTAGTGAAAATTCCTCAAGGTTTGAACAATGGCTTGTTCCATATTGATTTGGTGAGAAACTTTGAGCGGGTTTATAAGGCATGAGATTGGAACTTGGGGTAGGCCCCGGCGGCACCCAAGTTTTGTAGAGAGGGAGGTTATGGGCAAAGTGGGCTAGACTCATTGGATCCAAAATAAACACACTCGCCGCCGCTATCCGGTTGGGCGGGTCTAGGCTGGGCTTGGGCGCGGGTGTGTGGTGTATGGTTGGTTTGGGCCTGTCCGGCCCAATACCTATGTTTTTTGGCCGAAAACATTTGAATTTTATTTTCCAAAATTAAATTCTAATTTTTTGGAATTTGAATTTCAAAAATTAATTTCAAAATGGGCTCCGTTTTATTTTCCCTACCCATACAGATTTAAATCTGTTCCATTCGGACAGATTCCAAATCTGTTTATATTTCAAACCCAAACAGTTTATCTATTGAAACTGTGCCATACCTGTTTAATTCAAACCATACCTGTTCAAACAGGTTTGCACCTGTTTAATTCAAAATTAACAACCACCACTTCATCTATATAAAGGCAGTCCTTCATTTGGATATTCATTAACAATTTTTGTCCAAATAATTCTGCAACTATTCTCTATATATTGCTGGATTATTTTTTTGTGAGAAAGAGTGTAAACACAAAGTATGTTTGTTGTGCAAATAAATTGTAGTGCTGCATTTATTCGTTGTTAATCATTTTATTCTGGGAGATAGACGTCCACATTTTGAAAGCACCGTGAAGAGGACGAATCTGTCTTAAGGACACAGTGTCTAGCACTGGACTTGATCAGAATATTGTTCAAGAAATTAATCAAGTAAATTGTTAATTTATTTTCTGTTTTTTTTTTTATTTATTTAAATCAGATTTTGATTTTGATTTTTTTTATAACAAAATAAAAATCTATATTTATTTATTGGTTTGATTTTTGTAATCAAACAATCTCTTTCCTTTCCTATATTTCTTTTGGATTCCATTTGTTGTTTAGTACACAAACATAATTTATTTCATTAAATATAGTGAAGATTGTCCAACATTCTTAAGACATATTATTTTTTGGTATCTTCATTGTATTTAATTTTTTGTGTTTTCACAAAGTGATATTGCAGACACCCCATTTTTGACCGACCTTAAGATTCAGACGTCATCGATTGAGCGCTCGGTGATCGCGCATGTTGTGCTCGTTTCGAGGTTTCGGAGTTCTTAGCTGAGAGCCTCACCTCCGGACCTTGGGACTCTTTGTACTTTGACTCGGTCTGCAGACTAAGTCTTGTTTTCTCTTCTCTGAGGGAGGGAGAGGTTTTGTAGACCATCTCTCAGTGGTCGTAGACTACTTTTCGTGGTCGTACACTGTTCCCGTTTGGAGACTAGTTTTCGATTTTCGGAGCCATCGGCCGTGCGCCTCGATTCGGGACCGCTTAACATTCTCCGTTTGGCATGGTTTTTGGAGCACACCTTGTTTCCTCTGTCTAGAGGGACACTGTGGTCCGGAAAACCATTTTTGTGGTCGTACGGCACTTTTTGTGCTCAACAGCCAGTTTTCGAGGCCCCTGGCCGCGCATCTTGCCTCCCGAACTCTTGTTTTGCATCCGTGTTGGTTTGTCTTGGGTAAAAACCTTACTTTCCATGTTTGGGAAGTGGTATAAGGGTGGGAGACCAGCTTTCCCCTTGGAAACCACTTTTCTCCCCGCCAGCCGATTTTCTGGTCGGGAAACTGGTTTTCTTGGTCTTTGGGCCACATTTTCTGGTTTCCCATCCCACCATTGGCTTGCTTTCAGTGTGGAGACCACCATTACCCTTGACCAACCACTTTTTGTCTGGAAAACCACTTGCCCTGGTTGGTCGACCACCTTTTCTGGTCGGCTGGTTTCTTCTTGTTTTGTCAGATTGTGTGGATGCTAGTTGTGCATCTGTGTCCTCCATACACGTGTATGGAGGATTTGCATCCAAGATTTTAGGTTCTCGAGGAAGCTTTAGCTTCAAACCTCTATAAGAGAGGCCCTCCCTCTCCTTGAACTAGGTTCAGAAAAATTTCCTAAGGCAAATACATATCTCTCTCTATATCTCTATATTTTGGCTCAAAGTGTGTATTGTTCTTGACCTATTGCACCACACCTCATAGCCACACACCTCCACCATTGATCTGAGGTTCTTGGAGGGTATTTTCTGAGGTTGAAGAGTTGGTGCTTGGTCCCAAAACTTGCTGATTTTGCTGAGCTTCAAGGGTAATTCCTTTTCACTCTTTTTAAGCTCTATCTTGATCATTCTCTTGGCGATACTTGCATGCATATTTAGGCTTTGTTTTCAACTGAAAAAAGTTTCATATTTAAGTGTTTTTCATGTTTGTTTAAGGCTCTTTTGGTGTTGAGGGTTATCTACCCTTTTGCATGCTCTATTTATCCTTGTTTTGTGCCATGCCATGAGACCTTTGTGTTGATCTTTGCTTGGCCTTTTAGCTACTAAAATCCAGCAGATTTTCAGTGGTTGGCATGTGGTTTTGAGGGCCTAAATCAGAGAGGGGAGACCCTTTCTCTTTTGGCCTTGTTTGTTTGCATTTTTGGCCTTTCAAAGGAGCACGTACTTTCATACTTCCAAGGCTTGGTTCAGGCCCTTTTCGGTGACTTTTGGGTCCTGCCTAGACTCTGTCTATGGCTGGTTTGGTCACCTTGTGTTTGCCTCTTGCATGTGTAGAATAATCCCTTTTATGGCTTATCAAAGTAGCACCTCATTCTTGCATGTATTGGTCATGTCTCAGTGGGTTTTTGGCCATCATTTGGCATGCCATGATTCTATTTTTGGCTGGTTTGGTAGCCTCTCGTATGCTTCATATGCTTGTAGTGTAAATCATGTTTACTAGCTTGAAATACATGATGTTTTGGCCCTCTATTCTAGCATATTTTGGCCATGATCCAAATTGATTTCGTTCATATTTTGGGGTACCTTAGCTCTATTTTGAGGCCTCTTGGTTGAATGATGCTTGCCATGCATGCTTGTAGTGTAATAGCCTTGCTTAGCTTTGAGTTTTGAGGTCCCTTGCATGCTTAACTTGAGGTATTTGCATGTTTCGGCATTATGAGGAATGTTATTTTAGAGCTTATTTCTTGGCCATATTCTCATGTTTGTCACTCTTTCAATGTGCTTGAGAGTTGCATCATTATACCCCATTTGCGAGCCATTGCATGAGCTTCATTTTTGTGCCTTTCAAGCCATCATCTTAGTTCACTTTTGCTCCTATTCTGGCCTGCATAGGGTCTGTTTGGAGTTGGTTTGGCCATTTGAGCATTGCCTTGCATGCCTATAGTGTAATACACTTCACTAGTTTCGGTGATTGAGCCATTCAACATGCATTGTATGAGTTATTTACATCATTTGGAGTCATTTTGTATGCCATTTTAGAGTTGGAACATGTGTCCTTGCACTCCATATTTCATCCTTTTCAATGCGTTAGGAAAGTTGTGTTTTATGCCTTAGGTTTAGAGCCATTGCATTGCGCATGTTTGCATGAGTTTTGGAGCCTTGTTTTCATCATCTTTGGCCACTGATTTGGGTGCGGCTGAGGCCCATTCATTTTGGTTTAATTCCATTTTGCATCGAGTATGCCATTGTAGTTCATAGCATTGAGTATGCTACGTTGTCGCATGATTGATCATTGCATTATGCATGCCTTGTTCATCTCATTGTGTATATTAGTTCCATATGCATTGTGTATGCTAGTGTCATGAGCATTGTGCATGCCATGTAGCTTATAGCATTGTGTATGCTAGTTGCATGTTTGCATGTTATCCCTTGCATGTTTGCATCGCTTAGTTGCATTGCATTAGGATTGTATGCTAGAGTTGCATTTGTGCATGCCATGTTTGTTGCATTGTGTTTGGGATAGGAGTTAGTCCGAACACGGGAAATGAGGGACGTCTTGTACTCAAAGTGATGGAGTTTAGGCTTTATGTGTTTATACGTGCATCCATTCCATATTAAGTTGTGCAATTCGAATCCTTGGCCATCATGCATCGAGATGCGTGATTGGTGGCCCAGGGTTGAGGCCTACACTCCCTTGAACTTATGCAATGACGGGGAGAGTGGTTGTGCACACATGTGTTACAAATACTTTGCCGTGCCTCTCTCTTTCCCTTTGTTGCAGAAAACCAGAAACCAGGAGAGGAAACTGGTTGGCCGACCAGATTTACTGGCAGGCCGACCACTTTTTTTGGTTTCCACCACAAAAGGTGGTCGGTAGTTGGTCTCCCATGTCTATAAGCTGGTCGGCAGCCTTCCTACAGATTCCCAGGGTGGAGTTTCATCTCTCTGGAGCTTTGTGCAAGTTTCTGAGATAAATTGCAAACAAAGGCGAGTTGGGGCGTCGCGAGGGATTTCCGAACAAAGCACTTCAAGCATGCATGCATCCTTTGTCATTCAAAGCAGAGCTGGGGTAGCCTATTTCATTTAGTTTACATACTTATTTAAATTGCTTACTTAGTTAATTTGTTGATTAATTAGAGTTATGTAATAATTAGCTGTAGCGTGTTATTCATTTCGTTGTGTAATAATTAGTTTAATTAGATTAGCTTAGGTTAGCTAGTTGGTTTTGTATTATTTATTCGGACCGTCTGTCGAGAGGGCGAATTTTGTAATAAGTGTTCATGCGTGTATAGCATGTCTTCCAACCCCACGTCTTTCTCCCTTTTATTTACCAACTTACGATGGTTAGTTTTAGGGCATGTTTCAATTAGCATCCTTATACTCACATGTTTGCATCCATTCATCTATTTTGCATGCACCGGGCTCGGCGCATCATACTAACTGCATTGTATTTCAATTTCTATTTGAATACATGTATCAAATTGCATTTCACATGACATTTTAGAATAGTCGAGCCTATCTTAGTTGTATCCTGCATGTGTTGCATTAGCCATCTTAACATGAACTAGGATCATGCATTGATTACTAACTAGTTTCTGTTTTGGCTCAGAGTACTCAGTAAGTGTTTATGCTTTAGCATCTTGCATGAGTGTGAGTGTTGCCATGATAGCATGCTTGCCATGAGGCTATTTGCTTATGTGATATAACTGTCTGAATGCTTGTGGGTGAAGGTTGGGTTACTTGAATTGGGATAATTCATTGATTGCGAGTTTTAAGCCCACTTGAGAGTGGCAAATCACCATGTTTTCTAAGCCCACTTGAGGGTGGCAAAATCCATATTTTTAGCATACTTGCGAGTAGCAAACCATTTTCAAAACGAATATGCAATGCTTTGTTCCAACTTAGGTAATTCAGTCTATACTTGTATGCTGTGTGCATCACATAGTAATTCTAGGTTAATAACCGAAATAAGAGTACATGTGTTTTCAAAAATAGGATATCATGTTAGTAAAGGCCGATCTTTGATTGGGCGAGCGGGGGTGCTCATTGCATGACCTTCTTCTCTCGTACCCAAGTTCCCGAGCCGAGGCAACTTTGGTGATGATGGACACGTGGCCTTAGGCACGAGTCAAGGTTTCCTAAATTCCTCCAAAATAAAATATTTATGTAGCGACTCTGTATCTGGCAAAGCAGTCCATGTTTGGCACTTCTTTCTAAAAAATCAATTTTTCAAAATGATTTGCCGGATTTGGACTCTTTGGTGATTTATCGATCTTGCATTGCACTTTGTGAGATTAGATTCAGAACTGTGACATTGAGTCCGAACTGTAGCAAGTCCAATGAACAAAACGGGATTTTCCCAGGACGTTCGGGCGCGTCTACAGTTTCTGGCGACTTTGCTGGGGATTTAGAGAACTTGACTTGAACTCATGATATCTTGTTTTGACTACACTTATGTGTTTCTTTGCATCGCATTTTCATTGGTGCGCCTAGGACACCGTGGTTGCCATATGCTATTCCTAAACAGTTTGCTGGAGGCTCGTTTTGAGAAGCGTGCCATAAGGCTGACCGGTTACGGGCTCTACCATGATGGGAACACAAACCCCGATTTTCACCGGGGCACCCTTTTTGACCATTCGACCTAGTGCATATTCGGAATCCATATTGACCATTCCAAGCTAGGACAGGTTGCTCACCCGATTGTAGGTTGTTTGAAATCGCTGCGTGCGTAGTGAAACCCTAGCTCCTGACAAAATAGGACAGGGAAACCCTACCCCAACATAGGGGTGTTTTTGGCTCTCACTTGCTTGTTATGTGCTTTTAGAGTGCGTCTCTATAGGAATGCATGTATCAGTTTGCAAGTCTGGGCATCAGGCCTGCCGACACCAGCATCAGTGTTTTGAGAATCAGTTATATTTGCGGGTATCAGATTCAGATTTGGGGTAGTGATTTGGAAACAATGATCAGTAGTTGAGAACAGTATATTCGGCTTACAAATGCCAACTGTGTGTTGTCATGCCAACTGTGTGTTGTGTTTATTTAAGCCGTTATGCTGTCCGTTTTTCTGGTTGTTTATTTCTTTATTATGCTTTATTTATCTTTTTGCTAGGTAGTTTAGCACAATTGCTTCCGACCAAACAGATATTCCCCAAGCACTCTGGACTAGAGGTCGCAGACTTCATCGATCTGAGGATCTGGTAGACGGACAATCGGTGTTCCATTCTTTACCCCCGGTTACTAGACGGAGGGTAGTTAGGCAGAGGACATCAGTTCAGCAGTCAGTTCAGAGGGCTTTGTCTACCCCACCTGAGTATAGTAGGGATCTGAGTCCTGTTTCTCCTACAGAGAGGGAACATATACCGGTAGTTCAGCTAGATCAGGGCAGTATGGCAGGAATAGAAGAAATGATGCGTCAGCTCCAGGAGAGCATGAAAACCATGCAGCAAGACACTGCTCGTCAAGTAGAATTTGCCAAACAACAGGCTGAGATCATGGCCCAATAGGCAGAGCTAATCACCAGACTACAGCAGCAAGCGGGGGCATCCGCTTCACACCAAGCTTCTCCCCCACCAAGGGTTCCAATACCCGGGGAGACACCAAATGTCCAGGAAGATACGGACATTCCGACAGGGTCGGCTTCTCCCACAATCTTACCCTAGCTATCCAAAACTCCTGCCAACCCACCGGATTCTCCCTTTGAGTTCGAGGTGGACCCCACAGCATTAAAAGTGAGCAAGCTTGAAAAGCTGTTCAAGAAATCTCAAGATGTCAAGTCCATTCCAGATATCGAAGATGGGTACACCGACGTGGCCGTGACGCTGTCGGACCGGTTTAAGATGCCATACATTGACCGTTTTGATGGATCCGGTGATCCTATGGTACATCTGCAGTTGTTTTTGGACATACCAAGGCCGATGGGCCTCACCAGATTACAGAAGCTTTCTTCATTCGGCCGAACCTTGTCGGGTGTAGCGGCCATCTGGTACGCAAAACTGGAAGATTCCGTCAAGAGGAACTGGGATGAGCTCAATACTCCTATAATACACAGATCGAGATTACAACTTGTGATCTTGAGACAACTAGACAAGAGCCGAAGGAGAGCTTTTCTGACTTTGTAACCCGCTGGAGGGCCAAGGCCTCAATGATGACCGTTAGGTCGACTGACAAAGATCAAATACGGATGGTTGTGCGCAACCTTCAGCCCAAGCTCATGCAGAGAATGATCGTCCTCCTTCACCCCACTTTTGCAGATCTACATGAGATTGGGGTGCAGATCGAGGACGCTTTGAAGCAGGGTCTGATTGATAATGACAGAGAACAGCCCAGGAGGACCTTCAACCACAATGCAAATACAGGCACAAGCAGTGCTGCAACTGCCAGAGCCTTAGAAGTAAGCATGGTCATCACCACTCCCCTAAGAGCCCTTGCAGCTACACCATTCACCGGTGCGTCTGGAAGCAACCCACAAACAACCAAGTACCAACCTCGAGGCCAAAGGACCTTCACTTCATTATATATGCCCCTGTCCAAAGCTCTAGGGGTTTTAATTAGGAAAGGGCACTTGAAGCCCCTGGAGCCGCAGCCATTGCTAGAAACACTTCCCCCATCCCACAACCCAGCCAAATACTACGCCTTTCACCAGCAGCATAGTCACGACACCGACCATTGCTTTAGATTGCGTCACGAGATTTAGGATCTCGTTGACAACAGGGTGATCGTGCCTCCGGAGAAACCGAATGTCACAACCAACCCTCTCCGACCACACAACCATGCTCTACCTCCCAAACGCATCAACTCAATCCAAACTGGGCTCGTGTCATACGACCCTAGCATATATATCACCCCTTCTCACCTACCTAAGCCAGAGGTGTTCATTCCTGACGGCACTGACTTGTACATGTTGGACATCTCCCGAACCCAACCCGAATCAATGGTGGTGACTATCGAAGACAGTACAAGGATGACTTTAGAGGAAAGTGGGACTAGTGATTCAGGGTCTGAGGAATTTGGGAGTTCTATTGAGGAGGTATACAATTTGAGTGGCTACATTACGTCAGTGGGCCAGGTTAGGCCGAATACGGAATTACCAGTGAGAGCAAAGATATGTGTGATACAGGAGGATGGATTTGATCAGAGGGTAGATGACTTAGCAGCTCTGGGAGGAGACATAGCTAACCTTCAGCTTTTCAACGAACAAGATCTAGGAGACATAACAGTCAACTGGTTTGATTTTGATGGGGTCAGCAGAGGTTACAGGGTGGCTTGATGACCAACCAAATATTGTTGAAGAATCTCAGCCGGAACAGGGCCTGTCAGGGACAAGAACATCAGCTGTGGCCGGAAGGGCCGGAAATCAGAATGCATCGCCAGAGAGCGTCGGTGCCAAGAATTTCGCTCAGGATTTGGGCATTTTGAATACAAGACATGTTGAACAATAGACTGCACTGACGTAGTTGGAAAGGGAAGGGATCGAAGATTTTGAGAGAGCCAGAAAGGCCAAGGCCCCCGTGGGGATTGAACGTGCTGTGTGCACAAGAACTGAGCATGCTATGAACACATGGACGGAATGTGGTACTGTGGGTACAAGGACAGTTATAACGGAGTCAGACAGGTGTCTGTCGGCTGCCGATGGAATGTGGTGGGAAGACGATGATCTATATCTTGCCCACACTGATGAAGACTGGGGGAGCAATCAACCGGATGATACCTGGTATATTGGTGAAATTGACCATATGACTAGGAGTGGGCAGTATTTCAAGCCTCAGCACCTAGATCAACCAGAGGCGTCCAGGAAGGACAAAGAGTCGAAGAAGCAGAAAGAGAAGCTACTTGAAGAAGAGGCCATGCTGAAGCAGTTAAAAAAGATACAAGCAGACATCTCCATCTGGGGACTGCTTATGGCTTTACGTGTTCATAGACAAGCTGTCATATCGGCAATGGACAAGGCCAAACTTTCAATAGATACCACACCTGAATAGCTGGTAGGGCTGGTCTTTCCGGGAGAAGCTTCCCCGACGTTGACCTTTTTTGACAAGGAACTAACGCCTGAGGGCTCGGATCACAACAAACCGCTCTACATCTCTGTGGAGTGTAGAAACAAATGGATACTGGTGGTTCTTGTCGACACAAGATCCGCTATTAACGTGTGCCTGTCAAGGACGACATATGCAATCGGGTTGAAGCCCGCGGACTTCGTGCCAACAGCCCAGGTGATAAGGGCATATGATAACACAAGCAGAGAGGTGATGTGGACTGTGAAAATTCAAACTCAGGTTGGTCCAGGACAACACGAGATTGACTTTCATGTCTTGGACGTTCCCACAACGTTCAATTTACTCCTGGGGCGACCGTGGCTGCACCAGGTGAAGGCAGTCTCTTCCACCCTGCATCAGATGTTGAAATACCCTCACGGGAAGGGGTGGCTATGGTTTTTGGGAAATCGTCAATCCATCTGCCGTCAGAAGTGTCTACACCGGTTTTGGAAATCGAGCATGGCACAGAGGATGTGTTCCTATCGGGTTTTACCCTAGCCGAGGCCCGGGTCGTACAGAACATCTTAGCTATTTATGAAGGGTTGTACGTTAGTGCTCAGTTAGTATACCTCATGAACAAGCTCCAACACATCCCCGGGATGGAATTAGGGAAGAGTGGCCGGAAGGGCATCGTAGTATCGGCTGAAGTGCCGCACAACCCGCATACCTTTGGCTTGGGTTATCTGCCCACCAAAGAGGATTGGGTGAGGAAAGGCAAGGAGATGGCCGGGAGAGCCAGAACAAAGCAGGCAGGAAAGCCTTATGAATTAATGCACTGACCCATCCAGGGTACCCTAAATGGACGCTTTGTTCGGGAAGGGGAGGATTTTCCATTCTGCGGCTTCCCAGAGCCATGGTTGAACGCAGAGAAGTGTCTCTTGCTAGGGTTTGAGATCTTCTTTGACCTGCAGTTATTCGGGGATAATGTTGCCGACGAGCAGACAGACCTATCAACTGAAGTTGAGCAGTGTGGAAAAGTGGACTCTGAGAACATCGAGATTGAAATGGGAGTAGCACTGGCTTGTCTACTTTCAGATCCTCCGAGCGTACAGAAGTGCTTAGGGGGTAACTTCTCGGTATCCATGATCGGGAATGAAACGGCTGCGAGCCCACCTTCAAACATTTTGGATGCATCCATCGCACCCTCCCTCATCTGGCAGTATGAGAAAGGATTTTTATCAAGCAGCACTGGGTCAGGTAGTGAGCTGGAATCTGATTCCACTGAGTCTGTGGAGTCAGAATCAGGTTCTAGCTCGTCTGAGTCTGAGTCCGGTATTCCTGGAGGTGACAACCCGGATGCCATAGTCCTGTCTAGGTCGTTTTTTTCTTTCTCTTTTGAGTCTGTTGTAACAGAGGAATCGGATGATTTGAAAGTAATTAATGAGAATGGAATGGCTGTGGCTTCTAAGTACTTTTCTGTGCCTTTGATTTATTGTACTAATCAGGACTTTCAAAATTTTGATGAAAACGACGAGGAAGAAATTCCTCTGTTTTTACAACAATTAATTGATCAAAAGCAGGAGAGATTTGTTAAACCCTTGGTTGATGAAATCACTACAGTTAATGTTGGTACTGAGAAGGACCCGCGGCTAGTCCAGATCGGGTCCACGTTGTCTTCGGAGGAGCGCGAGCGCTTAGTCGCTTTATTAAAAGATTTCAAAGATGTTTTCGCGTGGTCCTATGAAGACATGCCTAGAATCGATCCTGAGATTGTACAGCACCAGATCCCTCTTGACCCAGAAGCCCGACCTGTTAAACAAAAACTCAGAAGGATCCGCCCGGACTGGGCTCTCAAGATTAAAGAAGAGGTCACCAAGTAAATTGACGCAGGGTTCCTGCTGGTATCTGAGTACCCAACTTGGCTGGCCAACATAGTTCCGGTGCCAAAGAAGGATGGCGGGATCCGGGTATGCGTGGGTTTCAGGGATTTGAATAAAGCCAGTCCGAAGGATGACTTCCCTTTGCCGTATATTGATGAGTTAGTGGACTTCACTGCAGGGCATGTGTTGCTCTCATTCATGGATGGGTTCTCTGGCTACAATCAGATATTGATGGCACCCGAAGACTGAGAGAAGACTGCTTTTACCACTCCGTGGGGGACATATTGCTATAGGGTGATGCCATTTGGGTTGAAGAATGCTGGAGCTATATATCAACGGGCTGCGACCACGATATTACATGACATAATCCACAAACAGGTTGAGGTGTACGTGGACGACATGATTGTCAAGTCCAAGGAAAGAGAGGGCCACTACACTGCCTTGCAAAAGTTCTTCCAAAGGATCAGAGCATTTCGGTTGCGGTTGAATCCTCAGAAATGTACGTTTGGTGTTACAGCAGGGAAAATGCTGGGGTTCTTGATTACACAGAGAGGTATCAAAGTCGACCCTTCCAAAATCAAGGCCATCTTAGAAATGCCACCACCAAGGACTGAAAAGGAGGTGCAAGGCTTTCTAGGTAAAGTGCAATGCATAAGATAGTTTATTGCTAAACTAACCTTGACTTGTGAACCACTTTTTGGTCTCCTGAAGAAAGGAAAGAAATTCTAATAGGACGGCCGATGCCAAGCTGCTTTTGAACAGATCAAGCAATACTTACAGAACCCACCCGTGTTGTCACCGCCTGAGCCTGGGAAACCGTTGATTTTGTACCTTTCAGTGATTGAAACTACAATGGGTTGCATGCTCGCACAGGAGTCCGAGGACAAAGTGGAAAAAGCTATCTACTACCTGAGCAAGAAGATGTTGGATTATGAGACTGTAGACGTCCCCGAACGCCCCGAGAGGATGACTCCCCATTCCGTTCGTTTGTGGGTCTACTATAGCTCAGACTCAAATTTGTCACGGTTCTAAATCTGAACCAAAGAGTCCAAATCCGGGAAATCGTTTTGAGAAAACAGATTTTTGAAAGAAGTGTCAAACATAGACTGCTTTGCTAGATACATAGTCGCCACCTAAATATTTTTTTAATGGGGGAATTTAGGAAACCCTGACTTGGTGCCAAAGGTCACGTGTCCGTCATCACCAAAGTTGCCTCGGCTCGGAACTTGGGTACGATTGGGGAAGGTCAGCTATGAGCACCCCCGCTCGCCCGATGCAAAGATCGGCCTTTACTAACCATGATATCCGATTTTGAAAACATTATGTGTTCTTATTCCAGTTAATTAGCTAGAATTACTATGTAATGTGCACAACACAAAAGTGTAGACTAGATCGCCTAATTTGGAACGAAGCATTGCATATCCGTTTGTTTAGAAAATGCTTTGGAATTTGCTACTCGCAAGTAGGCTAAAATACGGATTTCAATGAGTTGTTCCAACTCAAACAATCCAACCTTCACCCACAGGCATTCAAGCAGTTTTATCACATAAGCAACTAGCCTCATGGTAATCATGCTATCATGGAAACACTCACACGCGTGCGGTATGCTAAAGCAAAAAAACGGTTACCTAGTACTCCAAGCCAAAACAGAAACTTGTTAGTAATCATATGCATGATCCTAGTTCATGTTAAGATGGCTAATGTAACATATATAGGATGCAACTAGAATAGGCTCGGCTATCCTAAAGATGGCATGTGAAATGCTACAACTAACAAGTACTCAACTTGGAATTGAAATACAAGTGCAGTTAGCATGATGTGCCGAGCCCGGTGCATGCAAGACAAATGTATGGATGCACGTATGCATAGCATAAGGTATGCTAAAATAAATATGCCCTAGTACTAACCATTGAAAGCAGGTAAGTAAAAAGGAGAAAGAAGTGGGGGTTGGAAGACATACACACACTCACCCACACTTATTACAAATTCGCCCTCGCTCGGAGGGACCAAAAGAATAATACAAATTAATTAACCTACAAGCTAATTAAATAATTACAGACCACCTAATTAATTAACAAATCAATTAAGCTAAGGAAAGCGGAAAGGCCTCGGGAAGAGGGTCCAATGCATGCGTGTTCAGTTTGCTCGGAAATCACGCCATGCACAAGTTGCCCTCTGTTTACCTTTCTGCTCCTCTGAAAATTGCACAAGTCCCAAGGTGCACTCTCTGGACATTGGGGACACCACCGCCATGTGGGATGGTCACCACCAAAAGTGAGTGGTCACCGCCACTTAGAAGCCATCGGCCATCGATGGATGGCCTTCGGAGATCGCAGATGGCCAGCCGGCCAAAGCTTCCTGCCGAATCCTGTTTTGACAGCAGCAGAGGGCAAAACAAGGCATGGCAATGCATTTCAAGCAAATGTGTGCACCACTACATCCCTTATCATGTTTATGACTCAAAGGGGTATGGTATACTCGATTCTCGGACCACCAATCGCGTATTTCAATGCGTGATGGCCCAAGAAACCAAGTGTGCATTTTCAATGTGGAATGAAATGCACATAAATAAACAATGAGCTCAACCTCTATCATACCCAAGTCAAGAGGCAAAGCACGCATGCCAATGCAATGCATCCTGGGCATGTGAGCTAGTATGCAACATGGCAATGCAAACAAGCAAACAATGAACAAGTATGCAAGCTAGTGGACATGCAAGACATGATGCAATCAAAGCATGCAAAGTGTAAGACATGTGACAACATGTAAAGAGTGGACTTAAACTAATTTGGGCAGCCCTCAACTAGGCCCAAAACAGTGGCCATGTGATGAAAATGAGGCAACCAAGATGCATGAAATAAGCCCCAAAACCCCAAAGCTAGGCACGTGTATTGAACCACAAGTATGCAAAGCAAGCACTATTTGACCATGAAGCACAAAGACAGAGCCAAGGTAGTCCTAAAACATGCACATTTCTAGTTTAAAGCATGGCCAAAAGATGTTAGCATGAAGGACTAAAATAGCATACAACTTTGACTAGCAAACACGGTTTACATGGTAAGTGTAAGAAGCATATGAGAAGCCATCAAACTAGCAAAAAACAGTGAATAAAACATGTCAAAATATGCCCAAATAATCAATGAAATACAACTAATGCATGCAAAAATGATGAGCTTCTTTAGAGGGCCACACAAGGGATTATTAAGCACATATATGATAGACATGTAACAAGGCCAAGCCAACTCTGGAAATTAATTATGATAGCCCTAAAACTTACCAAAAAGGGCTTGAAATTGATCAATAAAGCATATAATGAAAGGCCATCTTGAAAGGCCTTGAGGAGGGTTGCTCCTCATATGCATGAAGGACATAAAGAATGGCCAAAAGGGCCTTGGACAGAGCCAAGGTAGACCTCAAAACCCTCATAATGAGGCCTGGAAAGTGACTTCAAAGCATGGTCCCTTTGGAAGGCCAAAAAGACTATCAAACAAGAAAAGGAGAGGGGGGGTCACCCCCTCTGATTTTTTCCCTCAAAACAGCAAACCTACCACTGAAAATCCAGTGGATTTCAGTGGCTAGGAGGCCAAGCAAGAGCTTGCTCGAAGGTCTCAAAGAATGGCACAAAACAAGGCCAAAACAAGAGGGGAGATGACCCCCAACACCAAAATAGTGTTAAACAAACATCTTAAGCATGTAAATACAAAACTTTTTTCAGTTTATAGTTAAGCTCAAAACAACATGCAAGATAGGTTAAAGACTAGTGCAAGAATGGGGAAAATAAAGTAAATAGTGTTACCCTTGAAGAACACTTGAAGAACAGCAACCTCAGCCCTCTTCTTCTGATCAAAACCGACCCAAAGCTCCAAGAACAAACCCTCAAGACCTCCCAAGTCGAAGTATGGTGTAGTAGTAGGTGACTTAGTGCAAAACTAAGAAGAAAACACACCTTTAGGCCCTCAAACACACACAAAAGTAGAGAGAGAGGGAGATATAGAGAGAGAGGGTGATATATATCAGATATGTATGTATTAGGGCTGGTTTTTGCTGAACCATCTTAAAGAAGGAGAGGGTTTGCTTATATAGGCAATGGAGTGGCTTGAAGCTTCTCAAAGAAGCTAAACAAGAAAAGGGTCAAAGGGGGCAAGGGGGCCAAGGCTTCCTGAGGAAGCTGGGACAACTGGCAAGCTTCTTGAGGAAGCTAAGACAAAGGTCCAAGCTTCCTTAAGAAGCTAGACCAAAGGGGTGCAAAAGGGGAAAAACAACCACACTTATGCACGGGGGAGAAGGTCTGTGCACTCCAGCTGGCATGCATTATGCTTGAAAAAGGCAAAGAGGTGGTACCGGCTAGAAAAGGAGGCAATCGGCCAAATTTGGCCGGCCGGCCGAATTGATGGCAGGTAGGTGCTGCCAAGGCCAAAAAGTGTCCGGTGGGTGTCCAGAGTGAAGCCCTAGAAGTTAGCTTTCCAATGCCGCAAACCTTGCAGTAAAATTCCTCCTGTGCAAAAAGTTATGCCATTTTTGGTGAAGCCGCGCAGATTCGATCCAATCAGACTGATCCCCTACTTCAACGAACCATATCTCCCCCACCCGGACTTGGCTTTAGGAGATTCTTGAGTGCAAAATAAAGCCCCGGAAGTAAGATTTCCAATGGTGGTGGCCTCATAGCTGAAATCCAAGTATGCAGATGAATAGGGCCGATTCAGCGAGGGCTGCTCGACTCTCTTCCACCCGGATTCATGCCGAACTTCTTCTCCAACTTGTTTTCTCCCCTCTTCTCCTCTTTTCTTCAACTTCAAACCCCTAAGTAAGGTGTTTTGAAAGATTTTTCAAAGATTTCATCTCTCTTTCATTCATTTCCACTTTGTCCTTGCTCGGTTTATCGAAAAGCGCATTATTTGACAAGATGTGAGCCTCGGAACATTATAGAAACTTTATTTCAAAAATGTTTTGAGAGAGAGGGTTTTAAGGTCTAAAAACCATTCAAAATAGCTTTGGTCCAAAATGGGGTGTGAAGTTGAGATTTGTCTCTCTCATTGCCGAAGAAATTGAACCTTTGCCCTGCACACCTTTTACCAGCAAGTAAACCATCAGTAATGCCCAAGTCTTAAGGGCGGTCAAAAATGGGGTGTCTACAGAGACCCGCTACACTATACTCGAGAAGGCTTGTTTGGCCTTGGTATGGGCTACCAGGAAGCTGCGGCACTACCTGTTAGCTCACTTTGTAATGTTGGTTTCAAGATTAGATCCCATCAAATATCTTTTTGAGAAACCAGCACTTACGGGTAGACTAGCCCGTTGGTTGCTTCTGCTTTCCGAATTCGATCTAAAGTATATGACTCGCAAGTCAGTAAAAGGGAGAGCGGTAACGGAGTTCCTAGCCGATCACCCAGTTGAAGGGGATGAAGCAGTTGAGTACTTATTCCCAGACGAGGCTATTTTGCATATCGAAGATGAAACTTGGACGATGTACTTTGACAGAGCGTCAAACCAATACGGGTATGGGATAGTGGTGTTACTGATAACACCTGACAATTCCCGTATCCCTCTAGCATTCAAACTCTGGTTCAAAGTCTCGAACAATGAAGCAGAGTATGAAGCATGCATTGTTGGTTTAGAAGTTGCCCTAGAACTAGGGGCAAAACGGTTGGACGTCATCGGGGACTCGAACCTTGTTGTGTCTTAAGCAAAAGGAGATTGGAAAGTCAAAGAAGAAAATATGAGAATCTACCATCAGGCCTTGGACTTGCTGATTCCTCGGTTTGAGAAGCTGAACTTTGCTCATCTGTTAAGAGAGAACAACAGGTTTGCAGATTCACTAGCAACACTATCTTCCATGATAGACATCCCTTTTGGAGTCCGAATACGTCCGATCATCATTGACCAGAAGTTTGCACCGGCCTACGAGTCGATTGCTACCATAGAAGAGATTCAAAATGAGAACCCTTGGTATTACGATGTCTGGAACTCTTGGAGAAAGAAGCGTATCCACCAAGGGCAAATGCCAAGGATAAAAGGGCAATCAGAAGAATGGCTGCTCAGTTCATCGTCTGCGGGGGAAAACTGTCTAAGAGAGGTTATCTGGGAATGCATAAGCTGTGTGTCGACGCTGAAGAATCGAAGACCCTGATGGAGGCCATCCATGGAGGAGAGTGTGGAGCGCACATGAGTGGGGTGATACTAGCTCGGAAGATTCTCAGACAAGGTTATTACTAGTCCACCATGGAAGAGGATTGTATTGGCTTTGTTCGGCGATGTCACAAATGTCAGATCCATGCAAACCACATGAATATCCCGCCATCGAAGCTGTACAATATGACTTCGCCGTGGCCATTTTTAGTTTGGGGAATCGATGTGATCGGGGCTGTCACTCCGAAGGGGTCTAATGGGCATGAGTTCATTCTGGTCACAATAGACTATTTCACAAAGTGGGTTGAGGCCTAATCTTATGCGATGTTGAAGGCTTCACATGTTGTGAAGTTCATCAGGAACAACATCATCTGTCGCTACGGGGTCCCGAACGAGATTATTTCAGATAACGGTTCCCACTTCAAGAAGGAAATAATTGACTTGTTGGAAAAATACAACGTGACTTTTCATAAGTCATCTACATATCGGCCGCAGACCAATGAAGTAGTTGAGGCTACCAACAAGAACATCAAATACATTTTGCAGAAGATAGTAGAAACCTACCGGGACTGGCCAGATAAACTACCATTTGCTATGTGGGGCTACTGGACTTCAATTAGAACTTCTACTGGAGCGACTTCATATTCATTGGTTTATGGGATGGAGGCCGTTCTACCCATCGAAATTGAGGTTCCGTCATTACGAGTACTGGCTGAGTGCTAGATAGCTGAGGCAGATTGGCAGCAGAGCAAATTTGAAGAACTCATGCTCTTTGACGAGCGAAGGTTGAAAGCACTGTACCATGTTCAGGGTTATCAATGACGAATTGCCAGGGCTTTTAACAAGAAGGTTAAGTCTAGGAATTTGAAAGAAGGAGATTTGGTGCTCAAAGACAACCGAGCTCCCATCCACGACCCTAGGGGCAAGTTCAGACCCAATTGGACTGGTCCTTACATCATCAAGACTATCTGGTCGGGTGGAGCTGTCGTTCTGATGAACCTAGATGGCCTGGAGTTCTCCCAACCGATCAACATGGATAAGTTGAAGAAATATTACCCCTGAGTGGCTCGCTAGGCTGAAAACCCGAAAAGGCGACCTAGGCAAAAGTTAGAGCATGAAAAATTTGAAATTATAAAAACTGAGTTCGCAAGGTTGAAAACCTGCAAAGGGCGGCCTTGG
The DNA here is from genome assembly GCA_025200525.1 of Camellia lanceoleosa. Taxonomy (NCBI): domain Eukaryota; kingdom Viridiplantae; phylum Streptophyta; class Magnoliopsida; order Ericales; family Theaceae; genus Camellia; species Camellia lanceoleosa. Next base: position 46,021,443 of record CM045760.1, read on the forward strand.
CAAAAGTTAGAGCGTAAAAGGTGAGGGTTAATACACGAGTGAACCTGAGCCGAACTACGTGAGGCTTGATTCCCATCTTTGGGATACGTAGGCAACTTCATTCTAAAGTCTAGCCATAAACATTTCCCCGATCAACTTTGTCCATGTGATCATGTCAGTCATCCTTGTCCATTCTACATTTAAGAGATCGGTTGTGATCTCCAATGTAGTGCTATTCAGACTAGGGACAACTTTCCAGTTGCCAGGATCCGGGTTTGTACATCTTAGTGACAGATCTTAGGCGTGTTCAGTTTTGATCCATGTCGAAAATGGTTTTGAAAAGTTTTAATAAAAGTTGATTTTGCTCAAATTAATCTTTTTACAACTTAGACCATTTTTGGACCAAACGGGAAATTTTCAGTACTCACAACCTTCAATTATATTGATTTCAGTACAGAGTTCTCATACTTTTGAATACAAATTAAAGTTGCTTTTTTATTACATTCATAAAGAAAACTTGAAAGTACTGATTAAAGCAAATAAATCAGGGACATAGTCAGGTGTTCCCGCGTCCCCTCCCAGAGCTGGTCGAAGCTTCTGATGCCAAGCTGGGTCCAATCTGTGCCTCTTCATTGAGCCAATCTATGCACTCATCAGAAAGGGTGTAACTGAAAATGAGAGCGGGTGCCAAAAGCTTTCTAGTCCTCCATGTTGTGGCATACCGAGCTAGCTATGCACCTCGGACCTGAAATGCAGTTGGGTACTCTATCCCCTCTGCCGGGCAAATCTGATCATGGCCGAACTGGCGCTGGAACTGGAAAGGAATGTAGAACACGTAGTGTGTCAGGCCAATCAACTGAATCCCGGCTTGCCGGGACATGCTGTAGCTCATTGCCGGTAGATTGAGCCAAGGACAACGCCAAGTAATACGGTCTGTGGACAAAATGCACATCTAGTTGAACCACCATCCCTCATCAAGGGCATCGACTAGACGTCGCCGGAAGAAGTAGCCCCGTGCTGAGTATGCTGGGCAAGAGTCCACGACCTGCAGCTTGTCCATCAACCACACCTGGGGAGGGATGGAAAATGAGAGATTAAAGAATAGAAAGATGTACGGTGAGAGAAAAGTGAGAAAAAGGTTTTGAGAGAAAAATCGAGCCTGAGGGTCGAGTGATGTGAGCAATATATATGTGAGACAGGGTGGGAAACATTACCTGCAGCAGTAGTGGACTCCCCCCGAATCTGGTCGTCTCCCGACGATGGAAAGCATCCAAGCCCAGCAATGTCTCGGCCAATGTCATGGCAATGCAGCTCTTGCTCTCTTTCAAGCCTTGGGCAACTTCGATCAAATGAACACTAGGTCCACTGAAGCCTGGGGCAAGCAAAAAGTGAGACAACATGCACAAGCAAAGGGCATGTCGCCGAAAACCTTGCCAGTGGTAGTCACCGTGGTCACTGGCATCGGAAAACCCACGAATCAAACTCGGAATGTCCAGCATTCCGTCACAAATCAATGACCGAGCGTCGTGCATAGTGAGCCCACACATTCGTCCTAAGGCTTGGATGTGACAGAAGTGAAGCTGGGGCAAGATTTCTTCGTTGCGCTCGGATTTTATCAAAGCTTGGAAGTCTTCGAAAGTGGGACACATCTCTTTCCCACTAAAACTAAAGACATGTGTTACCAGGTTCCAAAACCTTACCACGGCATGGAGAAATGGAAGGTGCAGTAGAGTGTGACTCAGCGTGAATAGTGCATTTATGTCGAAGCCTCGGAAGTTTAACTTTTCTGAGCCATCTAAGGTAGCAATCCAAGTTGTGAGATTTTGGATGAGAAATGCCTCCATTTTGATGTAAAACTGAGATGGAATGAGAGAACCACGAAGCTGGAACTTTTATAGAGAATAAGGCACTGTTTGGAGGACAAGTGTCAAAAATCTGGAGGTCACCATGCCAACTGGTCGGCCAGCCACATTTTCTAGTCGGCCGACCACATACTTGGTCTACTGAGCAAAAAACTGGTCGGCCAGCCACTTTTGGTGGTCGGCTATGGAGAAAAGCTGGTTTTTGGCCTTTCCTACACTCTAGAAGAAAGCTCCTAGCCTTTCCATGTGTTGGGAGTGTTGAAGGTCCGAGTTTACCTCTGTTTTGGATGCATTCCGTCGCCCCGTTTGTCCGAAATGCATTTGCTTATCGAGTTGTTAAGTTTTGCTTATCGAGTTGGTAAGTTATGCTTATCGAGTTGTTAAGTTTTATCGAGTTGTCGAGTTTTGTTCATCGAATTGTTGCTATTTGTTTATCAACATTGTCGAAGTTTGCTTATCGAGTTATAAACTTGCTAAGGTTTTGTTGTTTCTTAGTGAGTTAAGCTGTTTAGTTTGCTATGTTGGCTCATTACCTGACTTGGCAATGTACAATGCTCGATTTCCATTCGATCTCATTTTTGTGCAAAATGATGCAATGCGATGCGAAGAATGCAAAATACAACACTTTTTGAAAAAAAAGCTGTTTCATTCCATCATAACTTCTTTTGTTACAGCATTTTACAACAGGGTACAAGTTTTAAAGAAAATAAAAATGCCTAAAGCTAATGTGCTACAACTACTAGTAAACAAAACAAAAAAAAAGAAAAAAGAAAATAAAGCAAGAACATCTGCATCAATGCTGTTAGACTCAAGATCGGGAGGCTCTCTTCATCCTCCTCGCCTGAGCAGCTTCTGCACCACCTGCACTTGCACCACCATCCGAATCGGAGCTGCCGTCCTCAGAACCCTCCCCGGCATCACCTTCACTCTCAGAACCGGAGCCAGAGTCCTCCTCTCTACCTGCGGATGTCTCCGACTGAGGATGTGCAGACTCCTCCTTCTCGTTAGACTCCTCGTCATCTTTGATAGGCGTTCTACGCCTACCTCGGCTGCGAGTCTCCTCTCCTCTCCCAGTTCCTTGAGAAGGCCTGGATGGCCCAGCCTGTAGTGGTGGGAGCTGGAAAAAAAAAAAAGGCATTTTGAATACATCAGTCAAAGTATATATCAGATGCAGATGTGGGAATGTTGCGTAGAGTGTGTGCTTGTAGATGTAGTATGTGAATGTGGTGTGTCAGATGTGCTCTACACATGCAGTCAACCAATGTAATGGAATGTTCAATTTCAGTATGTCATCAGAAGTATGATAAATGCAAGGAAATCGAAAAGTACCGAGACGCTGGCGATGAACAGCTGTGTCTCCCTCCGCAGGACCATGCCCTTGAGTGAGGCCATCACTCCGAGTAACCTCTCAGTATACTCTCTGGGAGGCTGCAGATGTAAGTGCAAGTCATTAGTGAATGAATGAATGTCTAAATATCTGAGTGATAAATCAAAACTGTAAAGCATACCGGTGGCGAGTCAGGGTCACTGACGTATCGATGATCAGGTAATGGAGACTCCAATGGAATCGGGTAGGATGTCCCATACCGCCAGCTTGTCAGCTCGGTCGAAAGATCCGGCCACCCAGCATACTGATAAGTCGGGGGGATCTCTCTAGCCCTACTCTTCGATATGCCAGCCCTGCTAGTCGAAGGGGTAGCTGCAGCCTGGACTCAACTCGATGATGGCATGCCAGTAGCCCTCCTCGTAGGAGTACAGACACCTGTCAGTGGAGGCATCAAGTATATATGGCGGTAGGTCACGTAATCTCCCTTCTCTAGCAACAGAACTGCATCAGTACCCAACATGAGCTCCTCGACCTCCCGGGGAGTGAGTCCCTCAGTAGATCGCATGTCATCTAGAGGTGCTGAGGGGATACCCTGATCAAGGATGCCCATCGTCTGATGCATGAAGCGATCTCCCAGAAACCAGGCCCTGCCAATTGGCCCCTCAAAAAAAGTCCTGTATCGAGAAGCGGCCTACGCCCCAGGGAATCGAAACCGGGCATCTCCTGACAAGGGTGCCCAGGGTTGCCAAGTGATCTGCGGATAACAAGTGCATAAACGGATTAGGTGTCATAAGTATGCAAGATGAATCAAAGCTGAAAGTATGAAGAACTGAGAGTTCTTGATTACCTCTCTCGTCCGCACAGTGTCGAAGAACTGCCAGAGGAATGACAAAGTCTCCCGGGTCCTCGGCTGACACCGACCCTCAAATCTGTGAGAGTAAGGGATCTCAAGAGGCACCTCCACCTCGAGCTCAGGGGCTAATGTCAGAAAGTAGGCATAAACCCATAGCTGTAAAAAACAAAACAGTGGCTATCAGAATATAGAATGTACAGAAAATACAGAATGTTGAGTGCAGAATATAGGATACAGAATGAAATGTGTGCCATGTGTGCAGTATACAGATAATGAAAAGCGAAAATGTAAATCAGGAGGGCAGAATATACCTCCCAAGCTCTCCAGTAGCCACCTACTATGTTCCCTCGCCCGCGGGAGGTCGCGTTCATATAACAGTAAAGGGTAGCGAGGCCGGCGCCACCCCAATCATACTGGTTGACTTGTGATAGGTCCATCAAAGCACTAAGCAAATAAAGTCCAACTGTGTTCCCCCTGTCGGAGAACAGAGTGGTCCCGATGAGGAACATCAAAAAACCCCGGTCATACTGTGCTATCTCCTCGACAGTCTCAGGCATAGTCCTCATGAATCGCTCAGAAAACTAGGTGTACCTGACTCTACTTGATGATCTGTCTATTGGCGGGCAGGCTCCCATTAGATAAATCCAAGCCGCCTCGTAATCGCACATGTCTGCGTCATAGGGGACTGGTCGGCCAGCCACATTAAGGCCCGTCAACATAGAAAAGTCATACGGGGTCATCGTCATGTCCCCAGTAGCTGAAAAGTGGAACGAGTTAGTGGTGTCCCACCATCTCTCCACAAGTGCCCCTATGAGGGTCGTACTCGCCGGATAACGTGACATCCCCGCGTAGAAAGGTCTAAATCCCACCTCGTCCACGATGTGACGTACAACATCTGGGAGCTTCGTATACCACTCCCTTGCAAGGACCGATCCATAACCTCGTGTGGAATGGAAAGATACCTGTATTCAGAATTAACAGATGTATTCAGTTTCAAAATGGAATGTATGAGTTGTGTGTAAATGAAGTAAATGAATTGTGTGTTCAGAAATGAAGTGAACGAGCTGTGTGTTCACAAATGAAGGTGTATGAGCTGCGTGTTCAGAATTGAAATGTGTGAGCTGTGTGTTCAAAGTAGAATGTATGAGCTGCGTGCAAATGAAGTAAAGTGAGCTACGTGCAAATGAAGTAAAGTGAGCTATGTGCCTAAAAAGCGAGCTGTGTGCCTGAAAAGTGAGCTGTGTGCCCAAAGAATGAGTTGTGTGCCCGAAAAGTGGGCTGCGTGCCCAAAGAATGAGCCGTGTGCCCGAAAATGTGTTGTGTGCCCGAAACAAACTGTGTGGTCAGAATGAACCGTGCGTTCAGAATAAGCTACGTGCCAAATACTGTGTTACGAACTGCGTGCTAAATGAACAAAGTATTGTTATGTATGAGCCGTGTGCCAAATGGACCGGATGGATGTGTATAAATGTGTTCAGATCAAGCAGGTATAATACATAGCGAAAACATGAACTGAGCAAGAAATGCAAAAATACATTGCGAAGAATGTAAAAGGAAAGTACGTACCTCTCGCGCCTGGTGAGACAGATGAGACTTTGGCTCTCGTAGCAATAGGTCTGCTGGTGCTCGCCGATCGAAGTTGGTAAAGTGATGGAAGGTGGTAGGAGGCAGGATGTGCTCCTGAGGGTGGTACCTCTTCGGGTCGAAAGGCCGAATCCTCGGAGGCAATGACATGATGTTTGGCTCGTCCTTGGCATGTGGAGGACCTTCGTCATGATGAAAGTGATCCGCCATTCGAAGAAATCTGCAAAAATGAGCGAAATGAGCCAAAATTGTAAAAAGTCAACAAAAGTCAATTCTCGGGAAAGAAAAAAGTCAACAAAAGTCAACTCTTGAGAAAATGTGCCAAAGTTCGAGACAAACATACCTCAAGTGGTGAAAATGAAGAAAGAAGCTTCGAAATCAAATTTTAATCGGTTCAAAGTGAAGAAAATCGAAAGTTTTCGCGAAACAACTTCGTGTGGGGCGTTGGAAAACGCATATAAAGCGCAGATCTGAGGGGGAAAATGGTCTAGAGAGCAAGAGGAGCTGATTTTGGCCTTAGAGGTGTGAGCAAAAGTGATTTGGACAAGTCAACTTAAAGATCCGAACCTGAAAGGACAAAACTGCCCCAATTTTTGTAAACTGGTCGGCCAACCAGTTTTTCTGGCTGGTCGACCACCTTGTGAGCAAAAACTGGTCGGTGGCTATTCTAGGTGGTCGGCCATCCCCCCTGGTTGGTCTCCAGGGTCCCTTGGTTCTCCCTGTGTATTTTGGTGATGATTGGAGTCCTCGGCTCTCAAGAAAGTACAAGAAAAGTGCACTTTTCGGCGCGAGATGTCTCCGCGGGAACTTCAATTCAAGTCTTCGACGTGTGGCTCGTTGTTACTCGCCAAGAGCAAGGTGTATCCTTTTTGAGTATGTTGTGACCCCTCCGAGAGGTAAATTGGAGGTCGTGTTTGAGTTGCTCTCTTCAAGGCTCTTACTTCTTTACTCAGTGTTTTGTTTCAAGCATGCTTTTGAAGTTGCATTGTTATGCACACCACTTGCATTGTTGTGCACGTTCCACTGGTATTGTCATGCACCCATACTTTACTTATGTCATCACGCATGTTTCGCTTGCATTGCTATGCACTTTTCCATCAGCGTTATACGTATCCGTATTCGATATAGCGTTGAACATATATTGGTAACTATGTTATACCTGTTAAGTTTCTCTCTTTTGCAGGCACGATATTGTATGTACGGTTCATTTGAAGCTGGTGCGACCGGATGAACCGGACGGTATTGTATTCTCCGTGTGAGACGTAACGAGAATTGTATAATTCTCTTACATCCTTTCTGCATGTGATGTGGTTTGGTCTGTATTCACTTGCTTAAATTGTTGCATTTTTTTTTGTGCATATTTGCTTCATTATAGCTTTCTTTGCATGATCATAAGTTATGTTCGGCCTCATGCATATCTTTTGCATTCTGTCCCTGCCTGCGGGCACATCTCTTTGATTATCTTGTCTATTTGTCTAAGTCTTCGGCCTTGTCAAAAATGGGTCGTCTCTGGGCTTTGACATTCACTCCCGTCACTTATGACTTTCGATTTCTATCAAAGAGGGGCAACTATAGACACCCCATTTTTGACCAACCTTAAGACTTAGACGTCATCGATTGAACGCTCGGTGATCGCGCATGTTGTGCTCGTTTCGAGGTTTCGGAATTCTTGGCTGAGAGCCTTACCTCCGGACCTCGGGACTCTTTGTACTTTGACTCGGCCTGCGAACAAAGTCTTGTTTTCTCTTCCTGGAGGGAGGGAGAGGTCTTGTAGACCATCTCTCAGTGGTCGTAGACTACTTTTCATGGTCGTAGGCCACTGTTCCCGTTTAGAGAGTAGTTTTTGATTTTGGGAGCCGTCGGTGGTGCGCCTCGATTCGGGACCGCTTAACATTCTCCGTTTGGCACGGTTTTTGGAACACACCTTGTTTCCTCTATCTAGAGGGACACTATGGTCCGAGAAACCACTTTTGTGGTTGTACGCCACTTTTTGTGCTTAACAGCCAGTTTTCGAGGCCCCCGGTTGCGCGTCTTGCCTCCCGAACTCTTGTTTTGCATCCGTGTTGGTTTGTCTTGGGTACAAATCTTACTTTCCATGTTTGGGAAGTGGTACAAGGGTGGGAGACCAGCTTTCTCCTTGGAAACCACTTTTCTCTCCACCAGCCAGTTTTCTGGTCGGGAAACTGGTTTTCTTGGTCTTTGGGCCACATTTTTTGGTTTTCCATCCCACCATTGGCTTGCTTTCAGTGTGGAGACCACCATTACCCTTGGCCGACCACATTATGTCTAGGAAACCACTTGCCCTGGTTGGCTGACCAGGGAAAATGGTTGGCCGACCACCTTTTCTATTCGGCTGGTTTCTTTCTGTTTTGTCAGATTAGGTGGATGCCAGCTGTGCCAGCTGGAAGACACAGACTGTATCCTCCATACACGTGTATGGAGGATTTGCATCCAAGTTTTTAGCTTCTTGAGGAAGCTTTAGCTTCAAAGCTCTATAAGAGAGGCCCTTTCTCTCCTTAAACCAGGTTCAGAAAAATTTCCTAAGGCAAATACATATCTCTCTTTATATCTCTATATTTTGGCTCAAAGTGTGTATTGTTCTTGACCTATTGCACCACACCTCATAGCCACACACCTCCACCATTGATATGAGGTTCTTGGAGGGTATTTTCAGAGGTTGAAGAGTTGGTTTTTGGTCCCAAAACTTGCTAGTTTTGCTGAGCTTCAAGGGTAACTCCTTTTCCCTTTTTTAGGCTCTATCTTGATCATTCTCTTGGCCATACTTGCATGCATATTTAGGCTTTGTTGTCAACTGAAAAAAGCTTCATATTTAAGTTTTTTCATGTTTGTTTAAGGCTCTTTTGGTGTTGAGGGTCATTTACCCTTTTGCATGCTCTATTTAGCCTTATTTTGTGCCATGCCATGAGACCTTTGTGTTGATCTTTGCTTGGATTTTTAGCCACTGAAATCCAGTGGATTTTCAGTGGTTGGCATGTGGTTTTGAGGGCCTAAATCAGAGAGGGGAGGCCCTCTCTCTTTTGGCCTTGTTTGTTTGCATTTTTGGCCTTTCAAAGGAGCACATACTTTCATACTTCCAAGGCTCAGTTCAGGCCCTTTTTAGTGACTTTTGGGACCTACCTAGATTCTGTCTATAGCTGGTTTGGTCACCTTGTGTTTGCCTCTTGCATGTGTAGAATAATCCCTTTTATGGCTTATCAAAGTAGCACCTCATTCTTGCATGTGTTGGTCATGTCTCAGTGGGTTTTTGGCCATCATTTGGCATGCCATGATTCTTTTTTTGGCTGGTTTGGTAGCCTCTCGTATGATTCATATGCTTGTAGTGTAAATCATGTTTACTAGCTTGAAATACATGATGTTTTGGCCCTCTATTCTAGCATATTTTGGCCATGATCCAAACTGATTTTGTTCATATTTTGGGGTGCCTTAGCTCTATTTTGAGGCCTTTTGATTGAATGATGCTTGCCATGCATGCTTGTAGTGTAATAGCCTTGCTTAGCTTTGAGTTTTGAGGTCCCTTGCATGCTTAACTTGAGGTATTTGCATGTTTCAGCATTATGAGGAATGTTATTTCAGAGCTTATTTCTTGGCCATATTCTCATGTTTGTCACTCTTTTAATGTGCTTGAGAGTTGCATCATTATATCCCATTTGCGAGCCATTGCATGAGCTTCATTTTTGTGCCTTTCAAGCCATCATCTTAGTTCACTTTTTCTCTTATTCTGGCTTGCATAGGGTCTGTTTGGAGTTGGTTTGGCCATTTGAGCATTGCCTTGCATGCCTATAGTGTAATACACTTCACTAGTTTCGATGATTGAGCCATTCAACATGCATTGTTTGAGTTGTTTACATCATTTGGAGTCATTTTGTATGCCATTTTAGAGTTGGAACATGTGTCCTTGCACTCCATATTTCATCCTTTTCAATGCATTGGGAAAGTTGTATTTTACGCCTTAGGTTTAGGGTCATTGCATTGGGCATGTTTGCATGAGTTTTGGAGCCTTGTTTTCATCATCTTTGGCCATTGATTTGGGTGCGGCTGAGGCCCATTCATTTTGGTTTAAGCCCATTTTGCATCGAGTATGCCATTGTAGTTCATAGCATTGAGTATGCCACGTTGTCGCATGATTGATCATTGCATTATGCATGCCTTGTTCATCTCATTGTGTATATTAGTTCCATATGCATTGTGTATGCTAGTGTCATGAGCATTGTGCATGCCATGTAGCTTATAGCATTGTGTATGCTAGTTGCATGTTTGCATGTTATCCCTTGCATGTTTGCATCACTTAGTTGCATTGCATTAGGATTGCATGCTAGAGTTGCATTTGTGCATGCCATGTTTGTTGCATTGTGTTTGGGATAGGAGTTAGTTCGAACACGGGAAACGAGGGGTGTCTCGTACTCAAAGTGACGAAACGTGCCTTGATTCCCGGTCGCCGACACTCTTGACTACACATGATGGAGTTTAGGCTTTATGTGTTCATACGTGCATCCATTCCATATTAAGTTGTGCAATTTGGCTCCTCGGCCATCATGCATCGAGATGCATGATTGGTGGCCCGATGGTCGAGGCCTACACTCCCTTGAGCTTATGCAATGACGGGGAGAGTGGTTGTGCACACATGTGTTGCAAATACTTTGCCGTGCCTCTCTCTTTCCCTTTGTTGCAGAAAACCAGAAACCAGGAGAGGAAACTGGTCGGCCGACCAGATTTACTGGCAGGCCAACCACTGTTTTTGGTTTCCACCACAAAAGGTGGTCGGTAGTTGGTCTCCCATGCCTATAAGCTGGTTGGCAGCCTTCCTACAGATTTCCAGGGTGGAGTTTCATCTCTCTGGAGCTTTGTGCAAGTTTCTGAGATCAATTGCAAACAAATGCGAGTCGGGGCGTTGCGAGGGATTTCCGAACAAAGCAATTCAAGCATGCATGCATCCTTTGTCATTCAAAGCAGAGTTGGGGCAGCCTATTTCATTTAGTTTACATGCTTATTTAAATTGCTTACTTAGTTAGTTTGTTGATTAATTAGAGTTGTGTAATAATTAGCTATAGCTTGTCATTCATTTCGTTGTGTAATAACTAGTTTAATTAGATTAGCTTAGGTTAGCTAGTTGGTTTTGTATTATTTATTCGAACCCTTCGGTGAGAGGGCGAATTTTGTAATAAGTGTGTGTGTGTGTGTGTGTGTGTGATGCGTGTCTTCCAACCCCACGTCTTTCTCCCTTTTATTTACCAGCTTACGATGGTTAGTTTTAGGGCATGTTTCAATTAGCATCCTTATGCTCGCATGTTTGCATCCATTCATCTATCCTGCATGCATCGGGCTTGGCGTATCATACTAACTGCATTGTATTTCAATTTCTATTTGAATACATGTGTCAAATTGCATTTCACATGACATTTTAGAATAGCCGAGCCTATCTTAGTTGTATCCTGCATGTGTTGCATTAGCCATCTTAACATGAACTAGGATCATGCATTGATTACTAACTAGTTTCTGTTTTGGCTAGGAGTGCTCAGTAAGTGTTTATGCTTTAGCATCTTGCATGAGTGTGAGTGTTGCCATGATAGCATGCTTGCCATGAGGCTATTTGCTTATGTGATATAACTGTCTGAATGCCTGTGGGTGAAGGTTGGGTTACTTGAATTGGGACAATTCATTGATTGCGAGTTTTAAGTCCACTTGAGAGTGGCAAATCACCATATTTTCTAAGCGCACTTGAGGGTGGAAAAATTCGTATTTTTAGCCTACTTGCAAGTAGCAAACCATTTTCAAAACGAATATGCAATGCTTTGTTCCAACTTAGGTAATTCAGTCTATACTTGTATGCTGTGTGCATCACATAGTAATTCTAAGTTAATAACCGGAATAAGAGCACTTGTGTTTTCGAAAACAGGATATCATGTTAGTAAAGGCCGATCTTTGATTGGGCGAGCGGGGGTGCTCATTGCATGACCTTCCCCTCTCGTATCCAAGTTTCCAAGCCGAGGCAACTTTGGTGATGACGGACATGTGGCCTTAGGCACGAGTCAGGGTTTCCTAAATTCCCCCAAAATAAAATATTTAGGTGGCGACTCTGTATCTGGCAAAGCAGTCCATGTTTGGCACTTCTTTTTAAAAAATCAGTTTTTCAAAACGATTTGCCAGATTTGGACTCTTTGGTGATTTATCGATCTTGCATTGCACTTTGTGAGATTAGATTCAGAACCGTGACATTGAGTCCGAACTGTAGCAAGTCCAATGAACAAAACGGGATTTTCCCGGGACGTTCGGGCGCGTCTACAGATATTCTGGTTGGAAAACAAATAATAGTAATATACTGTTTGATAGATAATAGTAATATACTGTCTATTTTTTTTTTTGACAACTAGTAGTAATATACTGGTGTCATTAACAATTGTAGAATATTAATTTGTGTTACAGAAAATTATTGTGGTATTTTACTTTTCTAGTTTTAGTAACAAGGAAAATAAAATTATTTTGTGTTTTAATTTATTTTCTAGTTTTAATAACTAGAAAAGTAATTTGTGTTTTGGTTTTTTTTGATTTTTGTAATTAGATATTATGACTGTTGCAATTGAAACTGCAATGGGAAGTGATACTCCAATTTTTACACCGACTCTGATCCCTATCCTGAACCATGTTCAAGTTTAAATAAATCATGGAGAAAAACTGGAAAAATTTAACGGTACTGAGTTTAAGAGATGGCAGCAAAAAATGTTGTTTATCTTATAACTCTAAATTTGACCCAGTTTCTCCGTGAAGAGGTTTCAGCACTTAAAGAGGGTAAAAGTGATCGGCAAGTTGTTGCCGCTGTAGATGTTTGGAAACATTCAGATTTCTTGTGCAGAAACTACATCCTCAATGGCCTTGACAACATGCTGTATAATGTTTACAGCCCTCTAAAAACAGCAAAAGAATTATGTGATTCTTTGGAAAGAAAAATACAAGACAGAGGATGCCGGCATAAAGAAATTTGTTGTCGGTAAATTTCTGGATTTTGTTATGGTAGACTCCCAAACGGTAATTTCTCAAGTTCAAAATTTTCAAATAATTTTGGATGATATTCATTTTGAAGGTATGTCTCTTAGCGAGTCTTTCCAAGTCGCTGCTTTAGTGGAAAAGTTACCACCAGCTTGGAAAGATTTCAAAAATTATTTAAAATATAAACGTAAGGAGATGACCATGGATGAATTAATTGTAAGATTGGGAATTGAGGAAGATAACCGAAAGGCTGAAAAGAAGAATGAGAAAAATCCCATTGAGTCCAAGGCTAATGTGGTTGAACAAGTTCACAAACCATATAATAAAAAAAGGAAGTTTATTGGAGATGGTCCTAAATAAGGCGACAACAATGGCCATAAAAATTTCAAAGGAAAATGTTATAATTGTGGCAAGACTGGACATCGAGCTTCTGATTGCCGTTGCCCTAAGAAGGATCGCGGAAGCACAAGTAAGAAAACTACCAATCAAGCCAATGTGACAGAATTAGATTACATCTCTGACGGGGTAAATGACATCAACCTCTTTGCTATGGTGTCTGAGGCTAATTTGGTTGGAAATCCCAAAGAATGGTGGGTTAACACTGGAGCAACTTGTCACATTTGTGCAAATAAGAAAATGTTCACAACTTACAATGAGTCTGCAAATGGTGAACAATTTTTCATGAGAAATTCTTCTACTTTTACTGTGGCTGGACAAGGAAAGGTGATCTTGAAGATGATATCAGGGAAGGAACTGACCCTCAACAACGTACTGCATGTACTAGACATCCGGAAGAATATAGTTTCTGATCCTTTGTTAAGTAAAAATGGTTTTAGGTTTGTTTTTGAGTTTAATAAATTTGTATTAACAAAGAGTGGTATATATGTTGGTAACGGATACATGAGCGATGGTCTCTTCAAATTAAATGTAATGACGGTTATACTAAAAATTGCTATTAATAAGAATAACACATCTTTTGCTTATATTCTTGAGTCAAATTTATGGCATGGTAGGTTAGGACACGTGAATTTTGATGTTTTGCGTAGATTAATTGATTTGGATTATATACCAAAGTTTGAAATTGATCCTAATCACAAATGTGATATTTGTGTAGAAGCGAAACTAACTAAGGCTCCATTTAAGTCGGTTGAAAGAAAAACCGAACCTCTAGAATTAATTCATACAGATGTATGTGATCTTAAATTTGTTCAAACTAAAGGAGGCAAAAAGTATTTCATAACATTTATCGATGATTGCACCAGATATTGTTATGTTTATTTACTTAGAAGTAAAGATGAAGCCTTAGAAATGTTTAAACTCTACAGAACAGAAGTTGAAAATCAACTAGGAAAAACCATTAAAATGGTTAGAAGTGATAGGGGTGATGAATATGATGCACCATTAAATGAATTTTGTGCACAACATGACATTATTCACCAAACTACAACACCCTATTCTCCACAGCAAAATGGAATTGCTGAAAGGAAGAATAGAATCCTTAAAGAAATGATGAATGCTATGTTACTAATTTTGGGCTTACCGTAATACTTGTGGGGGGAAGCAATATTGTCTATTAATTATGTTCTTAACAGAATACCCCACAAGAAATCCAACAGCACTCCTTATAAATTATGGAAAGGTCGACCACCTTCCTATAAATACTTAAAAGTGTGGAGGTGTTTGGAAAAAGTTGAAGTTCCTATTTCGAAAAAGATAAAGATAGGACCAAAAACAGTGGATTGTGTGTTTATTGGTTATGTTAAGAATAGTAGTGCATATCGATTTCTGACTTATAAATAAGAAATACCTGATATAAATGTGAACACTATTATAGAGTCAAAGAATGCTGCATTTTTTTAAACATGTCTTTCCTTACAAGAAAGGACAGGAATTAAGTTCACAGAAAAGAACTTATGATTGTACACAAAGTCAAGAGACTAATGACAATCAAACACAAGAGACTAATAATGGTCTCGACCAACAAGATTTAACTGATGATGAAGCAAGACGAAGTAAGAGAGCAAGAACATCAAAATCTTTTGGTCCAGATTTTCTGACATACTTGTTAGAAAATGAGCCTTAAAACTTTAAGGAAGCAGTGACAGGTCCTGAAGCACCTTTGTGGAAAGAGGCTGTTAATATTGAAATTGAATCCATTATGCAAAATCATACTTGGGAATTGGTGAATCTTTCACCCGGATGTAAGCCTCTTGGATATGAATGGATATTCAAGAGAAAAATGAAAGCAAATGGTTCAATAGACAAGTATAAAGCAAGACTTGTAATAAAAGGTTACAGATAAAAGGAAGGTCTAGATTATTTTGACACATATTCTCCTGTGACAAGAATAACATCCATCCACATGCTTATTGCTATAGCAGCGTTGTATAATTTAGAAATACATCAAATGGATGTTAAGAAAGCTTTCTTAAACGGTGATCTAAATGAAGAGATACATATGGAGCAACTCGAAGGGTTTATAGTGCCGGGGCAAGAAAAGAAAGTTTGTCGGCTTGTAAAATCTCTTTATGGATTAAAACAAGCACCTAAGCAATAGCATGGAAAATTTGGTCATGCTATGCTTACTAATGGGTTTAAGATAAACGAATATGACAAGTACGTCTATATTAAAAACACTGACCAAGGATATGTCATAGTTTGTCTTTATGTGGATTGCATGCTTATCATTGGAAACAATTAAAATATGATCAAATCAACTAAGCAAATGCTGAATAGAAGATTTGATATAAAAGATATGGGGGTCGCAGATGTAATATAAGGAATGAAAATTACTAAAACATTTGACGGATATGCATTATCGCAATCACATTAGATTGAGAAAATTCTTGGTAAATTTATTAAGGATGATATGAATTTAGCTAGAACACCTGTAGACATCAGTCTTTATTTATTAAAAAATAAAAGTGATGCGGTGTCTCAATTAAAATACTCCCAAATCCTTGGATGTCTAATGTACCTAATGAATTGTACTCGTCCTGACATAGCTTATGTTGTCAGTAAATTGAGTAGGTACACTAGTAACCCTAGAGAAAACCATTGGAAAGCGATCATTCGGGTTCTTAGATATCTAAGATTTACCCGTGATCATGGTTTGAACTTTACTCGATATCTAGTAGTACTCGAAGGTTATTGTGATGCCAATTGGATATCGGATACTAAAGATTCAAAATCCACTAGTAGATATGTCTTTACTCTGGGAGGCACTGCTGTTTCTTGGAAATCCACGAAACAAACATACATCACAAGATCCACAATGAAATCTGAGTTCATTGATTTAGATAAACCAGGAGAAGAAGCAGAATGGCTTCATCACTTCTTAGAAGACATTCCAATGTGGCCAAAACCTGTGCCAGCTATTTTCATTCATTATGATAGTCAATCTACAATAGGTAGAGCACATAATCATATGTATAATGGTAAGTCACGACATATTTTTCGTCGACATAATACCGTAAGGCAATTGCTCTCAAATGGAATAATCTCAATAAATTATATAAAATCTAAAGAGAATATTGCTGATCCGTTAACAAAAGGTTTGACAAAAAAACAAGTGTATAGTTCATCGAAGAGGATGAGATTAAAGCCTATTACATAAGAGTTATCATAATGGTAACCCTACTTATATGAATGGAGATCCCAAAAACTAAGTTTAAACGAAAAACTAAGTTATGTGTGGTTCGCCAGAAATCACCAAGGGATTAAAAATCCATACTCATTTCTATGGTGAGAGTGATATCTGTAACATGTGTTGTATACAAGGGTTTAAGGATAATCTTTGCTTTTAATGATTACTTATATCTTGATTTAGGCATAAAAATCAAGACGAGTATAAGGAGATACTCACAATAAGAATCACCTATATGAGTCTTGAACTGGGGCTGATTCTATGAGAATGAAAAGGCTAAATTCTCTAGAAGCACTCATGAAAAACCAGGAGTGTTCAAGGCCAAAATAAACACAACAGTGAGAACCATGATGTGTTAGAAGATATTTTGTGTGAAATCTATTTTCTTGGCTTACACAAACGGCTGAACAATTCAAGGCATTGTGTCCATTGGTTAGCTAGTAAGTTCGATATGTTATCACTAGGGAAGGTTCAAGGCCGAAAGCTTCTTATCCTGATGCAAGATATTTTCGATTTATATACTCTTTCGAAAAATTCTGCATATTGTTACGTTTCCGTTGTCATCAAATTCCATTTATGTGGGGGATTGTTAGAAATGGTTTTGGGAAAATTTGGAAAAACTGATTTTTTCCTAAACTTTGGTTTAATTTTTAGGTGGGACCCATGCGCCGATTTTCGCAGATCAAAGTGGTAACGCGTTCTATGCCGTGTTGTGATTCATGTAATATATTTGGTTGCTCAAAACCATTATCGGGTGAATGAGAAATTGAATCTAAAGTGAGCTTCATGGAAATGGAGATTTTGGTGAAAATTCTTTAAGGTTTGAACAATGGCTTGTCCCACATTGATTTGGTGGGAAACTTTGAGTGGGTTTATAAGGCATGGGATTGGAACTTGGGGTAGGCCCCAAGGGGCACCCAGGTTTTGTAGAGAGGGAGGTTATGGGCAAAGTGGGCTAGACCCATTGGACCCAAAATAAACACACATACGCGCACCGCCGTCGCCATCCATCTGGTCTGTTGGCGCGGGTGCGTGGTTGGGTTGGGCTTGTCCGACCCAATACCTATCTTTTTGGGTAAAAAACATTTGAATTTTATTTTCTAAAATTAAATTCTAATTTTTTGGAATTTGAATTTTGAAAATTAATTTCAAAATGGGTTCCGTTTTATTTTTCCCACCTGGATAGAATCAAATCTGTTCCACTCGGATAGATTTCAAATCTGTTTAAATTTCAAATCCAAACAGTTTATTTGTTGAAATAGTGCATTACCTGTTTAATTCAAACCATACCTGTTCAAACAAGTTTGCACCTGTTTAATTCAAAATTAATAGCCACCACTCAATCTATATAAAGGCAGTCCCTCATTTGGATATTCATTAACAATTTTCGTCCAAATAATTCTGCAACTATTCTCTACATATTGCTACATTATTTTCTTGTGAGAAAGAGTGTAAACACAAAGTGTATTCGTTGTGTAAATAAATTGTTGTGCTACATTTATTCGTTGTTGATCATTTTATCCTGGGAGATAGACATCCACATTCTGAAAGCACCGTGGAGAGGACGAATTTGTCTTAAGGACACAGTGTTTAACACTGGACTTGATCAAAATATTGTTCAAGAAATTAATCAAGTAAGTTGTTAATTTATTTTTTATTTTTTTTATTTATTTAAATCAGATTTTGATTTTATTTTTGTAACAAAATAAAAATTTGTTTTTATTTATTTGTTTGATTTTTGTAATCAAACAATCTCTTTCCTTTCCTATATTTCTTTTGTATTCCATTTATTGTTTAGTACACAAACAGAATTTATTTAATTAAATACAGTGAAGATTGTCCAACAATGTGTTGTCTCCATGTGTGTGTGTGTAGCTCAAACTCAAGGCTCTGTTCTCCTCTTAACTCCAGAGAAAGAGAGAGAGAAGACATTATTCCTTTTTATTCTCCTCCACCAAAGAAAGAGAGATTGTGGTTATTGTTCGTTAGTCCACCAAAGACCAATTTTTACAAAGAATTCTACGAATTTTCAGGTGAGGGAAAGCCATGCAGTCTGGAAAGGAAAGGAAATTAGAGAGAGAGACTGTTCATCCCCCCTAGACCAAAGAGAGATATACTTTAAAAACTCTTTTTTTCTTCACCCTTTTTTAGCTTTTCTCTCTAAGACATAATGGGTATGTTTGGTTTGGCTTTGTAGAGTGATTTTGGGAAAATTTTTCTAAAAAACTTGTTTGATTTGTAATTTTTCTAAAACAATTTCCAAAATCACTTTCTCTCTCTTATATATCAATCAATCTTTTTTTCTCTCTCCTCTCTCCTTCTCAATCATTTTTTCTCTTACACACATCTACTTAATTACAATAAAAATATCAAATAATTCCAAACTCCCTAACTCCAAAACTACTTTCAAAATACACAACCAAACAAACCAAAAAAATTTCTAAACTCTCTATCCAAAACAATTTTTAGAAACTACTCTCTCAAAACCAAACCAAACATAAATATCACTCATCTTTTTTCTTTTTTTCTCCTTGCTGCCTCCACTCTGTTCTCAGCCTTTTCCCTTTAAACAAATAACTCTACCTTCCCTCTGACCATGCATGCTCATTCTTTCTCATATTCGGTGTTCACCACATATATTCCCACTTAAAACCTTATCATTCCTACTGACCCCCATTTTTTTTTTAATCTATCATTTTCCACCCACTCGTCTTTATAATTGTATTCTCCAGCACCAACATAATCATATCTTCCTGACCCATCTTCTCTTTTCTTTTCTTCCACCCAAAAACATTTTCATAATGATATTATCCCTATCTCTTCTTTCACTTCCCCCCCCCAAAAAAAATACCCTGACCATACTCTATTTTTTTTAATGATTTTTTTCTTCTTTTTATTATGTTCTATTTATCAAAATAGCTAAAATGTACCAATTTTTATAACACCACCTAAAAATATGTACACACACATAAAATTATAAAATATTAAAAATTAATAAAATAATAAAAAAAGATTTGAGTGATATAAAATAATTTGGCCAAAATAGATGAGGTTTGGGATTCAAGTTTCAATCTAATTTTTCTATTGAGAAATTCATAAAAAAGCATATTCCAATTTTCATCAGTGGGTGTTCAAAAAAAAGTGTCCAAGTCTTAGGGCCAGTCAAAATGGGATGTCTACACTAAATTTAACTCGCTATTACAATTTCGAATGAATATAATTAATTTAAACATACTACTATTAAAGTATTAATTTTAAAGGGCCACGAGAAATGAAGCGCCGCACGTGTACAAATGTGAACGTCCTCTTGGAAACCTCTCTATTTTGTTGCCAGAAACTGTTTTGTTTGCAGTCAGAAGATTAATTTGTTTTTGCCCCAACTTCTGCTCTACTCTGCCATGAAAGTGACATTGCTTGCACAAAACAGGGTGGTTGGCTGGCCTTAGAAAGTGGTTGGCCAGGCAGAAAGTTAGCCGGCCGGCCATTGTTTTTAGGTACTACCTTGTTGCCACAAAAATAAAACAGAGTAGAAACAGAGCAAAAACAGAGTGCTTCCAGGAGATATTTGTCCTTTTTGCCTCTCCTTATCATGAAACTGATCAAGGGAGAAATATATTCGGTTTGCAAATCATCAATATTCGCAGAGTTGTTTCGTGTTGATCTCTGAACCAATAAGACAAAGGCTTAATAAATGGAAATTAAAGACCAACAAAACCATCTCCCCGTCATGAAGTTACCTCAAGGGAAGTGGTATACATTGCTTCTCAAATCATTAATATCACTAAAGAGTATGTAATGACTCGAGATGCAATAGGTTCAATATAACGTCCGATTGAACCCAAACCAATTTTATTACTCTTGTTAACCACTTTTAGTGCAATTTTAACCTCTTTTGCATTACCTTGCCATTCTTTATTCATTTTTTCCAAAAGTGATAACTACGTCCACTAATGAAGAGAAGTGTCAAACAAGAAGTTGTGCTTAGCATGAGAGAGATGTAATGCCTTGGTAATGAACCTCCGAAGAGGTTAAACCATTAAGCATGGAAGGTCTCTTTCTCATGCCTCAAACAAAAATCAATTGTTTGAAACAACGCTTAAATAGAGAAAACCAAGAAAATGAGGGAGGTTGTTGAGATGATTATTACAAGTGTGAGTACATGTAAAATAAGAGCTATCAACTCAAATAGATTGGTATCTAAGGCCTAAACCGCCAAATTTATGAAGACTTATAACAATACAAGCATTATATTCAGAGCATAAATTAAAGAAACAATTGAAACAACCCCAAAAACTAAAAAAGCAGTGCTGAAAATTAATTGAAAAAGCTAGAAAAAGTAAGTAAAAGAAAAGGAGAACAAAGCTAGTAAGCAAGCCTAACGAAAGGTAGATAACCTCTCTACTTTTTGGACCTTAAAATCACATGTTTTAGGCTATGAAGACTTTGAAAATTAGTGGCTAAAAGTTGAGAAACAAGTGGGAAACACAAGAATATGAGCTATGGAATAAGGTTTAAGGAAGGGTGGTTAACCCCTCTACCTTTGGTAGCTTTTAAATCACAAGTTTTAGTCCACAAAAACAATCCAAAATAGTATGAAAAATAGCAAGAAAAGAGAAGGAAAGAGTAGTGTAAAGATGGCAAAATTATACCTTTGAAGAGAAGATATTCTCATAAATCACAAAGTGTTCACCCTTAAGAGCTGAAATTTTGGCTCAATAATCTCAGCAAAGAGCCTCAAATTTGGTTTAGGAAGTGTATGTATAGTGTATGTATATTGCAAGATAGAGACGGAGAGTGTTTGACAAGTTTTTGGCTCTTGGCAAATTCTAACCTAAAATTAAGAGGGATAGTCATCTATTTATAGAAAAACAGGTTCCTTTGTTGGAAATATCTGCATTGAGTCAACTGGTGCAAGGGATGCACATGGGGGGAACAACTGGCAACAAATATCTGTCTGCTACTGAACATGGCCGGCCGGCTGGCCAAGAAAGGGGACGACCGCCTAATAAAATTGGCATGTTGGCCACCTTTTGGCCAATAAGCCTCTAAGTGGTCAGGCTAGAAAAAAAAAAAAAGGTTTTGGTGCGAAGGGGATACAGGGTTTGGGTTCTGAAGTTGGAAAACCAAAGCCTTTTGCTGAGGAAATTGAGCAATTGTACAACGTACTAATTCATCATTGAGTGTTCACCATGAGGCGCCCAAGTTTTAAAGGCGGTCAAAAATGAGGTGTCTACAGTCATGTTCTCAAAAAAATTAATAAATTTCATGATAAAAGCACGAATAGAAAACAATTAGAAAGATTTTTAAGATGTTTAACTTATGCCTCAAATTTTATAAAAAGCTTAGCCAAAATAAGAAAATCTTTACAAAAGAAACTAAAAAAGGACAAGAGTTGGACTTGGAACTCAACCAAATCAGCTTTAGTAAAATTCTTAAAAGAAAAATACAAAGATTTGCCTATCCTGACTCTTAATTCCTAATGAAAATGATGAGTTAGAACTATAAATGGATGCAAGTAACAATCATTGAAGTGCAATATTAAAAATAAAAGTAAATAATCAACTATGTAGGTATTGTAGTGGAAGTTTCAATCAAGCTAAATGTAATTATCCCACCACAAAAAGAGAATTATTAGTCATAATAAAAGGAATAGAATTTTTTAAAAATATTTTTAGCTCCAAAACTGTTTTGAATATGAATTGATTGTAAAGTCCTACTAGGCTTCATAAATAAGAATTTATCTGACATGAAAGCGTAAGGTAGGTTTTTACGATGACAACTTTGATTAAAACAATTTACTTTTGATATAGAACATATTAATGTTAACCAAAATAGTTTAGCAGATATATAATTCGAGAACTTACAGATGGTATCCATATCCACAAGACTCACATTGCCAGAGAAAGAAATTCTCCCGGCAGAGATCAAGAAATACTTGACTTGATGACACAAGATAGTGCTAAAATTATTAGAAAAATGTAAGCAG
Organism: Camellia lanceoleosa; assembly: GCA_025200525.1. Lineage (NCBI taxonomy): Eukaryota > Viridiplantae > Streptophyta > Magnoliopsida > Ericales > Theaceae > Camellia > Camellia lanceoleosa. The sequence continues at coordinate 46,043,682 of CM045760.1, forward strand.
TAAAGAAGAGTTTTTCCATGAATGAGCTCATTAGGACAACCCATTTAGTTGCCAAAACTTTTTTTCAATTAGAACTATTATATTTGTTTCTTCAACTCTCCTATGACATGCAAGATAAAATAAGAAGATGCACTTTTTTTAAGTTATTTATGAAATGATATGAAGAAAGTGTCACCTATCTAGGAACTCAGTGGTGCTATTTCAACATACAGACAACGTTGTACAGTTTTATATTGTTAAATGTTTCATTCGATCCAGACAAGGTCATCAGCCCAAAAGATCCTTTGGTTCAAATATGGGAATTGGGAATAGTCAATACACATGACTTTCCATCTCACCCACAGAGTACCATATTATTTCAGCTCACCAAATTCCAACATTTCATGATCAAGAGAATTTATAAAGTCTATAAAGAATATCCAAACATGGCACCCATCATAATTACAACTGCCCAAACTACAGAATTAGCAAGGGTAGGGTTTAAATTAGTTTATTATGGAAGGACTACCTGTTCAATAACATCATTCTTGGCACACAAAAAAAAAAAAAAAAAATTGTTCTAGGATTGCCTTATGAATTAGTATACAATTACTTGGAACATGTAGATTCTTGAACATATTTATCAGAAATAGGATATAAATTTTTGAAAAAATATCTGATGGAGCAAGATCTTGAAGGATGGGATGAAATGTTTAAAGAATATGATGAAAATTATGATATTAGTAATGTCATGGGTGATGAGAGAGTATGGAATCTAGAGAACGCAATAGATTAACAAAACCATGGACAGTTTGGCAAAACCATGAGTTGAAGATTACACCTTCATGTGACTACACCACCAGGTGTCTCTTGTTTATAAATAATTTGTGATCACCATGTGATCACACTACTTGTCTGCTTGTCTTTTGTTTGTCTTTGAGCAAAAATAAAATATAACATGTAAAATTTTTATGTTTATAGTAGGGCTGTATAGATAACCGATTCATCCGAAAAACCTGACTCACTCTGACTGAACCGAGCTTGCTACGAACAATTTCGAAATTTTAATCGCTGGAAGCGGGCCTTATTTTACAAATCCGTTCATTTTTTGGTCAAGTGACGAGTATGTCAAAGGCAATTCGTCGAAACCGACCGAACCGATATATATATCTGATTGTAAGTACGCTACGTCACAGTTCCACCGATTATATTAATCTTTTCCAAGATAGCCTTATCACCTTACCTCTTTCTACTCAAACTTTGAATCTCACGCTCGTCTCTCTCCCTTTCAGTCTCTCTCATCTTTGTCATGGTCTCACCTTTCACCTTCTCATTTACTTTTCACAGTTCCCTCTCATGCTCTCATTCTCTAGTCTCTATTTCCATTAACCTTTTTTCCCTTTTAATCTCCCACTCTTGGTGGCGATTGCGTGAAATTTGTAGTCGACGATGACAATGGTGCTATTCAACGTTGACGGCGATGATGATAATGCTTTGCTCTGCTCAAATTTATGATGAAGGTGACGATAATGCTCAAATCTATGTTTAGATACATCTTTATTTTTTATTTTTTTTACTCAAATCTGTATATTGTGCCATCTCTCTCTCTCTCTCTCTCTCTCTTTTATTTTTTATTTATAATCTCAACTCTTCTCTCAAATCTATGTGAAGATTTATAGGAATATGTATGGATCTATCTATGTGTTTTTTTTTTAATCTCAAATCTGAACATCTTTATAGTTTTCTTTGTTTTATTTTTCTTTTTCTCAAACTCTTTCCCAAATCCATCCAACTTTGGGTTTGAAGAGAGAGAGAGAGAGAGAGAGAGAGAGCAAAGATCATTGTTTTTGGCCTAACGGTTTCGAGTGAAATCCAACCAGCTATGTTAGTTTCAAATTGTACGCTTTTGACTACTGGTCCTGTCAAAATTGGTTGATGAAATTTTCTACCCCACAAAATTGGTTCAATTGACCGGCTGTGTAACGCAAAGCCGTGTTGTAACCAGTCATAGAAAGTCATTCACTTCAAGGGCATGCCGTAGTACACCATTAAAAACCCTTTAAGGGCAAATCTTGTATGTCATGTTTGATTATTATTATTATTATTATTACTTTTGCACATTGTTAATTCAAAGGACAAACACGACGTTCATTTCTAGTTGTTAAATATTTAATATGACGACTTATTTTGCTTGCCGTAGATAATCCAAATTTCACAACTTTTTTTGCATACCGTAAAATATGTATATATATATATATTTTATTCTGTAGGTTTTATTTCATTTGTTCTATAATCTAAAAAAAAAAAAATTGCAGTGAAGCTTCACTAATATATATCTATATATATAAGTATCAATTAACCACTAAAATATTGTTTCAAACATTAAAAAAAAAATATATATATATATATATCTATTCATAAGTTTTGAATATCCAAAAACTTTACATTCCAAAACCATCCAAAAATTGTATTTCTAGACATCAAAAACTATCCTCAAGTTCAAAACCGTCCAAAACGTTCTAAATCATCCCCTCCCCCCCCAAAAAAAAAGAAAACTATCCTTAAGTTCTAAACCATACAAAATTTACTTAAATATCTTCTTGTGAGTGCACTATCATGGACTGATTTAATTACATCAACACTCGGCTTGTGACCTCTATATATTTGTATTAGAACATTTCTAGCAGCTTGTATTTCGTCTTCAAAAGCTTCCCTTCTTAAAGCAATCAAGCTTGAAACAACATCAGCAGAAAGAGCATAAATTAGACCAAAAAGAGATACATTTTAGTTTTCAATGTATATAATAATCCCATATACTCACCTTGTGCACACTATGTCTTTGTCGAGGCTTACCTATTTCTTAGGCTAAACCGAAGTAAGTATAGGACTCTGTACAACTAACATAAGCCATGCCATATGATGCAAACGAGTAATAATTCAAAATGCTTATAATCTTGAATCACAATGTATAATTTCACCCAAATTTATATTATGAGCACATATGGTCATACACGGACACATTATGCAACAGAACAACGACAGATATTATCCCCTTGGAATTAATTCTTGAATTTTTTACCCAATAAGACTCAGGGTAGAACATCATACTAAAATTTTACAATTTTCTTATGTCATAAACTATTTTTAAAAATTCAAAATAGTAAGTTGAAAATAAAATTTTGCATAACAGTCAAGCTTACAGCAACTTAGTGCTTGATTTTTATATTTCTTGGATATCAATTTCAACATTAACTATTATCTACCTGCCACTAATTTATGAGTTTTTCGGGTTCTTAATCCATAATTTCAGTATTGAGTGACATTGGTCCTTTAGGTATCAATTCCAACAATAAAACACACTGCCTCTACTTTAGAACACCATTTCATCACTTAAAAAAATAGCAACAAGCATAGGCAGAGGGAATGAGGGATTGGGGGGTCACATGGCCCCCTATATTTTTGGATTTTTTATATTTATTTATTTTGCAATCATAAAGAAAATATTTTAAATAAAAAAATTTAAAAAAATTATTAGAGTGAAATGTCAATGACATTTTAAAAATTATGAGAACAATAATGGTTGTTTTGATTGAAAATGAAGATACTACTATAATCCATATTATCTATGAAATTTTTTGAATGTAATGGTGATGTCATTGTTATTGACATGCAAGTATAATTAATCTCATTATAAAGATATGAAATTTATTAGATTGTTAGTTACATTTGACATGTGAGGTTCACCCTCTATGTGTTTATTTACTATTAGTTGTTGATATCACATAACAATGATGACGTGGTATTACCATTATATTGAATTTTTAATCAAATTTTGTATAAAAAATAATTTATCATTATATAATTTATTTTAAGACTTATATCCATATTTTTTTATATTGTCCATGATACGCTAGTTACAAAAAACACTTTTTTTTTTTTGATGTTTCTCGAAATCAATCCTAAAAACTTGTGTGAAATATTTTTGTAAAAATTTTCGATATTGTAATTAATAAGTGCCCTCTCTAATTTAATTTTCTGACTCCGCTACTAACAACAAGTCATATGATGATTTCAACAACTAAGTTTTTCGAAAGCATACTATGTTTTCCAAAAGCTATCAGACATCACACATCTATAACAAGTGCAATATCAAGTTCTCATTTTTGTTTCACATTACCGTAATAATCCATATTCCAATTACCATTATGCCAGAAAGAGGAAGAAAATTTACCTTGGGGGTCCCTTCTAGTTAGGTAAACACCTTCACGCATGTCTCAAAAATAATGGGACATCCTTCGTTGTGGATACATCTAATTAATATCAAGATTCGAAAACACAAAAGCAATCTAAAAGGAATAAGAGCTAGATAAAAACTAAATCAAAAGTAATAAATAAAGTAGTGGAACATTTTAGAGCTTTTATTGTTGGAAAAAAATGGTTTATTATAGGCATATTTTTTAGCCCAAGTTGAGTGGGCCCCAAACATCTTTTGGGGTGGGTCCGAAGAGGTGATGTGTTCCTTGCCGCGTGGCAAGTCACACGGTGAAGACGGAACGTCAAAACCATTTATGAGTGAATGGGAAGTGGACGTCGTTCCCAGGTCTAACATTAATTTTTAGATAAAATTCTTTTGAATTTTTTCAATAAAAATTATTGTGGGAATTTAATTTAATTCTAAATTCAAATTTTGGGTTCCTGAGTGGTTTCCTAAAATTTGTAATTGTGAGAATTTAATTTAATTCTAAATTCAAATTTTGAATTCTTAGTTAGTTTTCAAAAATTTGTACCTCTTTCTTTATTTATTAAACTATTTTAATATATATATATATATATATTCTAAATAGTGTTTAATAATAAAGATACATGCAGTTGCTTTGTTTGACCAACGGACAACCTTTTTCAAATTTGTTTGAATATCAGGTTTCTAAGTGCTTGTAGACACCCCATTTTTGACCGACCTTAAGACTCAGACGTCACCGATTGAGCGCTCGGTGATGTTGCATGCTGTGCTCGTTCAGAAGTCTCAGAGTCGCGGCCGTGCGCCCTGCCTCCGGACTATCGAACTCTCTTCTGTGCCCTGTCTCGGTTTGCGAACCAGGCTCGATTTTTCTCTGTTTTCTTTCCTGAGGGAAGGGAGTGGTCCCGTAGACTATCTCTCAGTGGCCGTGGGCTACTTTTCGTGGCCGTAGGCCATTTTTCCCATTTCGGAGCCCGGTTCCCGGTTTTCGGAGCCGTTAGGCCGTGTGCCTCGGTTCGGGACCGCCCAACCATCTCCGATTTCTCCAGTTTTTGGCATGTATCTCATTTAATCCCATTTAAGGGACACTGGGGGCTCAGAAACCCACTTCGCAGCCGAACACCACTTCCGGTGCCCGGCAGCCCATTTTCGGGATCCCGAACCACGCGGTTTTGGCCCCGAGCATTCATTTTGCATCGATGTCTGTTCATTTTTGGCAGACACCTCTGTTTAGTCCTTCCGAGGGACACTGGGGTCTCAGAAACCCACTTCGCAGCCGAACACCACTTCCGGTGCCCGGCAGCCCATTTTCGGGACCCCAAACTGCGCGGTTTTGGTCCCGAGCATTCATTTCGCATCCGTTTTCTCCGGTTTTTGGAAGAGACCTCTGTTTAGTCCTTCCGAGGGACACTGGGGTCTCTGATACCACCATGACGAACACCACTTAGGTGCCCGGCCCATTTTCGGGACCCCGCGCGGTTTTGGTCCCCGAGCTTTAGTTTTGCATTAGTTTTTGTTCAATTTTGGCAGGTACCTCTGTTTCATCATTCCGAGCAACACTGCGGTCTCGGATGCCACTTAGGCGAACAAAATCTTTTCTTTTGCCCTCAAAATATCTAGATATTTTGCCCTCAAAATATCTAGATATTTGAGGCAAGATATTTCAACCCTTTTGGCCCTCCTTTTAAGCCCTCTCTCTTGTCCATTCCAGCAGCTGGCCGAACCTCATTTTGGGAGGAGAAAAAAATCCTTCAAGAACACTTAAGCTTAAACCTCCATTTTCATAGCAAAAAGCTCCAAATTTCTTCAAGTCTTGCATTATTTCTTCACCAACACCAAGCCTCACCATCTCCACTACCATTCCAGCAGCAAGGAAGTGTTTTTCAGAGGTTAAGAGTCAACAAATTCAAGTCAAGAAGCAAAGAAAGAAAGATCTTCAAGGGTAAGCATTTAAATCCCTTTTTCTTGCATAATCTTGAATCAAATTTTTACCCTATTTCCTTTTGTTTTTGGGGCTCCGACCCCTACTGGTTTTAGGCTTATTTTGAGCCCCTCTACAACTTTGTAGAAGGGCTCAACTTCATTTGGTGTTTCCATGATATACTTGTTTCAATATACACCTTGTATGTCACAATCTTGAATGCTAGTTTTAGCCTCTTTGCATTTGTTTTTGGGGCTCCGACCCCTACTGGTTTTTGGCCTATTTTGAGCCCCTCTACAACATTGTAGAAGGGATCAACCTCATTTGGCCATTCTATATACCACCTCTCTTGGAAATTCACTTTAGGCCCTAAATCTTGCTCATTTTGTAGCCTTTTGTGCTTATGGTTTTGGCTCTTGGTCAGAGCTAAGAGGGGTCTTATTTTGACCCCCTTTACATGTTTCATCAAGAATGTTTAGCTATTTGGTGAATGCTTTACATACTTTTCATTGTAGCCCTCTTGGTGGCCATATTTTGCATGCTTTGTTAAGCTTATCTTTGTTCTGTTTTCGGCCATGCTCAGGCCTGAAAATAGTCTTAAAATGGGCTCCTCTTCAATGTTGTAGAAGGAAATTTTGTGGTTTGAATTTTTTATATACTACTTGCTTAACAAATCCCCTTATTTCCCCCATTTTTGCAAGCTTTTGTTTCCATACTTGTGATCATAATTTGGCCATGTTTTGTGCTGGAAAAGTGCTATTTTTTGGGCTGCCTTGCTACTGTTCTTGCTGCCATAATCATATTTTGCATGTATAGCATGGCTATAGGCCATTTCGGGGCTTAATTTCACATTTTCGGGATGATTGCATGCTTCGGGTGTCATTTCGAATTGTTTCGGGGCTGTTTCCCCCTTCATTTAGGTGCTGAAATATGGTTTGCATGCTTGCATATCATTTCCCATGTCATTTCATGCCTTAATGCATTGCCTCGATTTGCGTGCCCGTGTGCACGCACTTCGAGGCACCTCTTTTTTATCCGACGGCAGCCTATGTGAGTGTGGTTGAGGCCCTCTCATGTTGGCGTAAGCCCAATTTGCATTTTCATGCTTCTTTATCATTGTCTCGGTTTGCGTGCCTGTGTGCACGCATTTCGAGGCACTTCTTTTTTATCCGACGACAGCCTATGTGAGTGTGGTTGAGGCCCTCTCATGTTGGCGTAAGCCCAATTTGCATTTTCATGCTTCTTTATCATTGTCTCGGTTTGCGTGCCCGTGTGCACGCATTTCGAGGCACTTCATTTTTATCTGACGGCAGCCTATGTGAGTGTGGTTGAGGCCCTCTCATGTTGGCGTAAGCCCAATTTGCATTTTCATGCTTGTATGCCATCGCCTCGGTTTGCGTGCCCGTGTGCACGCATTTCGAGGCACTTCATTTTTATCCGACGGCAGCTTATGTGAGTGGGGCTGAGGCCCTCTCATGTTAGCGTAAGCCCAATTCGCATTCCGTATGCCGTTTCATGCCTTCGGGCCATTCCTCGGTTTGTGTGTCCGTGTGCATGCATTTCGAGGCAGCTCTTTTTATCCGACGGCCTCCTATGTGAGTGAGCTGAGGCTCTCCCATGTTGGTGTAAGTCCATCGTGTCATTCCGTGTGCCATTTCATTGCATTTCATCATCGCCTCGGTTTGCGCGCCTGTGGGCACGCGTTTCGAGGCACTTCGGTTTTATCCGATTTTTATCTTTCATCATCGCCTCGGTTTACGCGCCTGTGGGCACGCGTTTCGAGGCACTTCGGTTTTATCCGATTTTCATCTTCATATCATCGCCTCGGTTTGCGCGCCTGTGGGCACGCGTTTTGAGGCACTTCGGTTTTATTCGATTTTCATCTTTCATCATCGCCTCGGTTTTGCGGCGCTTTGTGGGCGCAGCGTTTGGCACTGCCGGTTTATCTGATTTTCATCTTTCATCATCGCCTCGGTTTGCGTGCCCGTGTGCACGCATTTCGAGGCACTTCGGTTTTATTCAATTTTCATCTTTCATCATCGCCTCGGTTTGCGCGCCTGTGGGCACGCGTTTCGAGGCACTTCAGTTTTATCCGATTTTCATCTTCATATCATCGCCTCGGTTTGCGTGCCCGTGTGCACGCATTTCGAGGCACTTCGGTTTTACCCGATTTGCATTTCATATCATCGCCTCGATTTGCGTGCCCGTGTGCACGCTTTTCGAGGCGTCTCATTTTCATCTCATTTTCATAGCATTGAGCATGCTAGGTTGTATATTAGTTGCATTTCATGCATATCATGCATATCGCACGGGAAACGAGGTACATTCCGAACTCCGATTCCTCTACATTCATCCTATATTGAGTTGTGCAATCCGATCCCTCGGCCATCATGCATCGATATGCGTGATTGGTGGCACGAGGATCGAGGCATGCATATATTTGTGAAATACACTGTTGTGCCCTTTTCCTGTTATCTGTTGCAGCAAAATCCAGAGTTAGCAACTTTTCGGAATCCGGCGCGCATTTCGAGAAATATTGCAAACAGAGGCTAATCGGGGCATCCCAGTGGATTTCCGTGCGAGCTAACAGCAAAGATCTATCGAAGCGAGGTCCACGGCTTGCGCCCGGTTTACCGCTTTTATTAATTTGTCAATTAATTAGGAATTTGTATATTTATTTCGGACTGTAATATTCTTTCATTTGGGTCTGTATTATTATTTATTCGGACCCTCTGCGCGAGGGCATAAATGTAATAAGGGTGGGTGAGTGTGATGTATGTCTTCCAACCCCCATTTCTTTCTCCCTTTTATTTACCCGCTTACGATGGTTAGATATAGGGCATATTTCAATTAGCATACTGATGTAATGACATGTTTGCATCATTCATCTGTTTTGCATGCACCGGGCTCGGCGCATCATACAAACTGCATCGTATTTCAATTCCAAGTTGAATATGTGATAGTTGTAGCATTCCATATGCCATCTTTACAATAGCCGAGCCTACTATAGTTGCATTTTTGCATGTGTTGCATTAGGCATTCTGTATATTTTAGGATCATGCATGATTTCTAATAAGTTTTTTGTTTTGGCTCGGAGTACTCGGTGAGTTGTTATGCTTTAGCATCCTTGCACGCGTGTGAGTGTTGCCATGAATAGCATGCTTACCATGAGGCTATGTGCTTATGTGATATAACTGCCTTGAATGCCTGTGGGTGGAGGTTGAGTTATCTGAATTGGGACAATTCATCAACTGTTTGTTTTAAGCCCACTAGATAGTGGCAAAATCATGTTTTCTAAGCCCACCTGAGGGTGGCAAATCCGCATTTTAGCCTACCTGCGGGTAGCACCATCAAACCATTTTCAAATAAACAAACATGAAATGTTTTGTTCCAATTCAGACGGCCCAGTCTATACTTGTTTGCTGCGAGCATCACATAGTAACCTAGGCTAATAATCGGAATAAGAGCATACAATGTTTTCAAAAACAGATATCATGGTTAGTAGAGGCCGGTTTTTGACCGGGCGAGAGGGTGCTCACGATGTGACCTTCCCTAATCGTACCCAAGTTCCCGAGCCAACTTTGGTGATGACGGACACGTGGCCTTTTGGCACCGAGTCAGGGTTTCCTAAATTTCCCATTTTAAAAATATTTAGGTGGCGACTCTGTTATTTGGCAAAGCAGTCCATGTTTGGCACTTCTTTCAAAAAATCTGGTTTCCTTCAAAACGATTTGCCGGATTTGGACTCTTTCGTTCAAGATTTGGGACCACAACAAAATCGAGTCCGAATCAGAAGCGAGGTCCTCGCGGGCGTTATTCTGATTTCGCGACTCTGGGATTTAGAGAACTTGACTCGAACTCATGATATCTGCTTTTGACTATATTTGTGTGTTTCTTTGCATTGCATTTGCATTGGTGCGCCTAGGACACCGTGTTTGCCATCTGCTATTCTGGCGGTTTCTTGGGAGGCTTGTCTTGTCAAGGCATGTCCATAAAATTTGACGATTCTGAGCTCTGCCAAGATGGGAACACAAACCCCGGTTTTACCGGCACCCTTTGACCATTCGACCTAGTGCATATTCGGATCCATAGTGACCATTCCAAACTAGGACAGTTGCTTACCCGCTTATAGGTTGTTTGAGACATTGCGTGCGTAGTGAAACCCTAGTTCTTGACAAAATAGGGCGAAACCCTACCCCAACATAGGGGTGTTTTGGCTCTCACTTATCTGTTATGTGCTTGTTAGAGTGCGTCTCTACAGGGAATGCATGTATCAGTTTACAAGTTTGAGCATGAGGCTTGCGGGCACAAATTCAGACTTTTGGGTATCAGCCTCACGGCATCGAGATTTGGTGGAATCGATTTTACGAGGGTATCACTTCTGGCGAATTTTGGAGCGAAATTGAGAGGGCACACTCATTCAACTATACTCAGACTGTCTGCATTTAAATCAGCCGAGATCTTTATGTTTTCTCTTTTGCTAGGTAGTTCTGGAACCATAGCTTCAGAAGGCTTCAATATCCCTCGAGTACATTGGACTTGTGCTGATAGGCTTTGTTAGGTCAGAGATTCAGTTCAAGGGCAACCAGTTTTCCTTCGCCAGTGATAAGGCAAAAAAGGGCCAGACAGGGTTCATTTGTGCATCTGATCCGACAGTCACCAGTCACATCATCAGTAGACCCGTGATGGCACAAGGTTCGGAAGAATTTGTGGCTATGATAGCAGTGTCAAATCAGGGAACTGCCATGCAGGCTGAGACCAGTATTGAAACGCAGCGCCCATCTGGGGCATCTGTCTCACAACCAGCCAGCCCAGCCCGAGCTCAGGGTAGATTTTTCACCCCCCTCTATATGAGCCTAACCAGTGCATTCAAAGTCCTGATGGAAAAAGGCCACCTCAAACCCCTTAATCCTCAACCTTTGCCAAATCCACTCCCTGCCAAACACAACCCCAGCAAATACTGTGTATATCATCGACAGCGCGGCCATGGTACCGATGGTTGTTATCGCCTTCGTCATGAGATCCAGAATCTCATTGACAACCGGACAATAGCTCCATTTCAAAACCCCAAGGACCAAGTACCTCATCCACATCCCAACCTCAGCCATACACTGCCACCCACCTACAACCTCAGTATATTCCCCCCGACCCATATACTCAAGCCCGAGATGTTTATCCCAGAAAGCATGGGCTTAAGCACGATAGATGCACGTGAACCCCAATCATCTCAAATCAGTGAGCCTACTACTTCTGAGCTGATGAGGATGATCAAAGATCTTCAAAGAACTGTGGCAGATCTAACCTTTGGAGTTTTGGCGCCATCATCAACCGCATCTCATACCAGGGAGTTCGTGTCAAAAGGCTCCCCAGTCTTGGAACGGGCTGTATTTGAGGAATGCCAATCCCTTGGCAAGGTAAAGGCAAGTGGAAAGAACAAGATAGGGGCGGACATGGTTCCCCATGAGCATCTTCTGATGGCTGTTGAGGCTTTGAAAGCCGAGGGACTGAACAAAGAGCAAGTCCTCGCAGTTGTTGCAAAAACTGTGGATGACACTTTTGCCGCTCAAGTCGGGGGGAGTTTGAATCAAGGGGCAAGCCGGGAGAAGGGTCGTTGTATCAGAAACGTTCCTTTCAGCTATAATCCTCCATTCGGAAGAAATCAGCAAGCCAGGCCAGCACCTGCCAATCTCTCTGTTGGTGCGTCCAGCAAAAATCCACAAACCCAGAAGTACCAACCCCGAGGTTGGAGGGTCTTCCATGCCCTCCACATGCCTTTGTCGAAAGCTTTCCAAATCCTTGTAGGACAAGGCCATCTCAAACCCCTTGAGCCTCGGCCTCTCCCGAACCCTCTTCCGGCTACACATGACGCTACCCAGTACTGCGCGTACCATCAGCAAACCGGCCATACTACTGACGACTGCTTCCGTCTTCGCCATGAAGTACAAGATCTATTTGACAACGGAGCTGTCCTCCCGCCAAGCTCTGCAAAGTCTATTGGCACTGGATCGGTGAACTTGGGGATAAGACGATGTGATTAGGGGGATGAACCAGCTGCGGGTGGCACTCGATTAACTCCAAGACGTGGGAATGGCATGCACTGTTTTGAGCAATGTACAAATGCTGTTAATTTTGCTTTCTGACCTGGGTATTGGGTCAGTCTTGTCTTTTTGGATTGAGTCAGTCCTTTCATACTGAGTCAGGTGGGTCTGTCTTGTTGTATCGAGTCGGTCCTGTTGTATAGGAGTCAGGTGATTCCGGGGGTGTTACCTCGAGCGTCACCATTTTGCTTTGCATTTGTCTTTTTGCTTTGTTCTGAGTCTGTTTCTGCCAGGGAGCCAGTTATGCCAACAGATTTTGAATGAAACAGCAGTGTTTTTCACGCGCTCACGTTTGCTTCTGCCGTGTGCTAGTTATGCCGGGATTTGAATGAAATGGCAGTGCATTCCACCTGCTCTCTTGTGCCTTGAAGTCATTGTAATGACCTGAGTTTTTTTCAAAATTTTTTTTTTTGAACACTGCGGTGAAAACAAAGAGGGAGGAATTCCTCGGGATTTGCAAAACTTTGATCAACTGAGAGAAAGAGAGGCGTGCTAAGCCCTTAATGAATGGAATCATGCTTGTTAGCGCGAGTACTGAGAAGAACCCTCGCTTGATCCAGATTGGTTTCACACTGTCTTCAGCGCGAGCGATTTGTCGCTTTCTTAAAAACTTTCAAAAAATGTTTTGCGCGGTTCTGCGAAGACATGTGTGGAATCGCTCTTGAGATTGTGCAGCTTAGGATCGCTCTCAGCCTCGAGACTCAACCCTTCTACTTTCAACACCTTGAACTCAGATTCAGAATGTTCAATGGTCAACTACAATGTAAGGCCTGTGTGGCTAGATTTGAAGCAGCCCTCGAACATGAGGCACCAAAGTTAGATCAAGAAGGTCAGACCTCATCAGAAGAAGCTTGCAAGGCTAGAGCAGAAGCACCCCTCGAACTAAAGGCAAAAAAATATCCATGTGCTCGAAGAGCCAAAGGTGGATCTTTCCGCAAGTCAATACAACAGCCACTCTCCTGGATACAGAGGGCTTCAATCTCAAAACCATTTGGCATGGACTTGTTACACTTTTTTACCCTTTGAGAGGATCGCTGGGCGGAAAACCCGGAAGGGCGACCCAGGCAAAAGTTAGAGCGAAGAAAAGAATGAAAAAAAAAATGCAAAGATACAAAAATTCAAATAGGCAAGAAAAAAAAAAAAGAAGAAAAAGAACAAAAAAAAAAAGAAGAAATGCAAAACAAAAAAAGAAAAGATGAAAAAGAAAAAAGAATTGAAAAGAAAAGAAGAACAAAGCTCGCAAGGTCGAAAACCTGCAACGGGCGCCTTGGCAAAAGTTAGAGCCTGAAAAGGAGAGGTTAATACACGAGTGTACCTTAACCCTGAACTACGTAAGGCTTGATTCCCATTTTTGGGATACGTAGGCAACTTCATCTTGAAGTCCAGCCGTAAAACACTCCAATCGATTGTGTCCATGCAATGGTTTTGATCATCTTTGTTTTCTCTGTATCTGAGGATTTGGTTTTGTTCGTCGCTCTGTGGACTGACTACAATGCGCTGCGGCATCATCCAAACAAGGGGCAACTTTCTGTTGCCGTTCAGTATGCTGCAGCGCCATTCAAACAAGGGGCAACTTTCCGTTGCCATTCAATGCGCCGCGGTGCCGTTCAAACAAGGGGCAACTTTCCGTTGCCATGCAGCTCTCTCCAAGCAAGGGGTAGTTTTCCTCCATATTCGAGGTTGTGCATCTCAAGAGTGGGTTCTATGCTCGTTGAGCAAGTGGCCGTTTGCAAAAATAGCTTTTGAGAATTTTTACTAAGGCTGATTAATTCTCTCGAAAATTATCCCATTTTTCCAAAATTGGACCATTTCTTGGACCCGAAAAAGAAAAATTTTCAGTGCTCATAGCCTGACTTGTATGATTTCAAATCAAAAATTGAACAAGCATGTTAATCTAACTCTCATTTTGGTCAAAATTTTTTTTTTTAGGAGAAAACCAAAATAAAAAAATGGTCAAAATGATGAACTAGGGGCACAGTTGAGTCAGGTTCTCTGTCTTTTTCCCCGTTATCAACATACTTGCCAAGAAGGGCACTCTACCTGCCAGCAAAGGCACAACTGAAGGGCACAGCAAGAGGGCAAAAAGCTCTCTCATCCTCCGACCAGCGAAGTATCAAGCCAAGTGCGAAGCACAAACTGGAATGGATCAATATATTCCCATTCCCTCATCTGGGTAGATCTAACCATGTCCAAACTCCCCAGCAGGGCATCATCGATCGATGTCAGCCGCAGATCCGCTTCACACCCAATTGTAGCGCAGTCCCTCTGTGGGAGAAACTCACTGTTGTGAACAAGAAAGAGAATCTAGCAGAATGCTAGGGGCGCGAGCCCACAAGTTGTTGTTTATCCATCAACCACCCAGGGGAGGGATTGAAAAATGAGAGATTAAAGAATAGAGAGATGTGCGATGAGAGGAAAAGTGAGGAAAGGGATTTTTCAGAAAAACAGAGCTTGAGGGCCGAGTGATGTGAGAATCACAAATGAGAAAGGGTGGGAAACACTACCCGGTGAAACAGGCTCCCTGTGCATGTCGTGTCTTTTTGTTTGTCTCGTTTTTTGGTTTTGAGTCGTTTTGAGTGTCAACGGATGTGTTTAGGTTGTTTACCTTTTGTTTTTCGTTGTTGAGTCTTTTTTCATTGTGTTCGCTTGTAGGCTCAATACCCTCGAGAACTCATCTTCTCAATTTCAAAAATAAAATCGTTTTGTGCTCGAAAAGTCTTGGCCGCTTCTCCACATTTGTGCAAAATAGAATTTGTTCTTTCATAAAGCCGCAGGGTCCACCCCCGATAAGTGTGAACAGTAGAACCAGGACCTATCTGAAGCTATGAGTTTCGGGCTGCAAAGCAAAAGCAAAAGAGGAAAATATCGGGCATCTGAGTTTGTTCCCAGATCGAAGAAGTTCGAGATTGCACCCCGTGTGTACCTCTTCAGGTCTTGCCAATGTTCCGAAATGTGAGTGTGCCTCTACCTCAAGCTCAAAATCAAGTCTACTTCAAGCCAGAATGGCGATCAGAAGTGCTCTCCCTGAGTACCATTCCCTGCCAGAGGCATCTTGGACGTGTTTGCGATGAGTTCCTAGGAGACCAACTGCGACGGTGGAAAC
This sequence comes from Camellia lanceoleosa, assembly GCA_025200525.1. Lineage (NCBI taxonomy): Eukaryota > Viridiplantae > Streptophyta > Magnoliopsida > Ericales > Theaceae > Camellia > Camellia lanceoleosa. The sequence continues at coordinate 46,059,020 of CM045760.1, forward strand.
TAGAGTTCGAATGGCCGTGGCCTAGAACGCAAAGGTTCGGGATTTCCGAGACTAAAGTCTGGTTTAAATACCCAGAGGCGCGCCCTCGGCTTGAAATCTGTATGGAAGCCCCATAGGTTGAGATAGCATGTATGCACCTCAATTCTGGATACTGAACCAACCTAGTCTGTCACCCCGTTGGAGAATAGGGAAAGTTGTGAGTATGATCAGGAAGACAAGCGGCAGCCGTGGCTCCTACATGCAGATATTGTTACTTGTTAGCATTCCAAAGCCTTTGTACTACGAGTTCAAGGTAAAGTGTTCGAAGAGCACGAGGGGAGATCCCCATCAGAGTAGAGCGGTTCACCGCCACTCACCTCATGAGGTGCTTTCTAAAGCGCCGCTTTGTCTATTTATTGCTTTCCGTAAGCATCATGCATTGTATTGCATTGTACCTATCAAGTTTCTTTCTCATTTCACCCAATATATCAATCATACTTGTTCACTAAGTGCATCTGTCACTTCGTGTTTGCCTTTAGTATATCTATCATACTTGTTCACATAGTGTATCTATCACACACTCGCTTTGTCTATTTTATGATCAATCACACACACTCACACCTTTGTTCCCCGGTTAAAACCTTCCCTCTCTCCGTATGAAATACGTTGAGATATGCTTGTTGGTTACACCTTTGTTCCCCGGTTAAAACCTTCGCTCTCTCCGTATGAAATACGTTGAGATATGCTTGTTGGTCACACCTTTGTTCCCCGGTTAAAACCTTCCCTCTCTCCGTATGAAATACGTTGAGATATGCTTGTTGGTCACACCTTTGTTCCCCGGTTAAAACCTTCCCTCTCTCCGTATGAAATACGTTGAGATATGCTTGTTGGTCACACCTTTGTTCCCCGGTTAAAACCTTCCCTCTCTCCGTATGAAATACGTTGAGATATGCTTGTTGGTCACACCTTTGTTCCCCGGTTAAAACCTTCCCTCTCTCCGTATGAAATACGTTGAGATATGCTTGTTGGTCACACCTTTGTTCCCCGGTTAAAACCTTCCCTCTCTCCGTATGAAATACGTTGAGATATGCTTGTTGGTCACACCTTTGTTTCCCCGGTTAAAACCTTCCCTCTCTCCGTATGAAATACGTTGAGATATGCTTGTTGGTCACACCTTTGTTCCCCGGTTAAAACCTTCCCTCTCTCCGTATGAAATACGTTGAGATATGCTTGTTGGTCACACCTTTGTTCACCCGGTTAAAACCTTCCCTCTCTCCGTATGAAATACGTTGAGATACGCTTGTTGGTTACACCTTTGTTTCCCCGGTTAAAACCTTCCCTCTCTCCGTATGAAATACATTGAGATACGCCTGTTGGTTACACCATTGTTCCCCGGTTAAAACCTTCCCTCTCTCCGTATGAAATACGTTGAGATACGCCTGTTGGTTACACCATTGTTCCCCGGTTAAAACCTTCCCTCTCTCCGTATGAAATACGTTGAGATACGTCTGTTGGTTACACCATTTGTTTTTCTCCTCGGTTATAACCTCTATCCCAGGTTGCGTTGTGGACGCGCTGGGCGGTTGTTGTTTGGACCTCCTCTCACAATTTCAGCGTGGTTTCAGTGTCCCGTTTCTCTTCTCACGATTTCAGCGTGGTTAGAGTGTTTCTTTCCTTACGCGATTTCAGCGTGTTCGGAATTTATCTCACATTGCATTTTAGCCACTACATTACAATGCATTGCATGAAAGTCCAATTTTCAAACCGGCTTCGCGTAGCATATAAGTCCAAATTTTCGAACAGGCTTCGCGTAGCGTGTAAGTCCAATTATCAAAATCTTCCTGCATATCATTTTGCATCTTGCGCACCTCACCTGCACTTGTTAGTGCATTACATCGCGCTATCCTGCGCACCTTACCTGTATCACATTGCGATGCATTCACTCGCCGACACTGCGTGTGTCGAACTTTCGGAATCACAGGAATCGCATTGAATATATGTTGTTAGCATATTGTTCTTGTTGAATTTCTCTATTTTGCAGGCACGATATTGTATGTACGGTTCATTTGAGGCTGGTGCGACTGCATTTAATCAGCAGTATTGTATCTGCTCTGTGTGAGACGCGACGAGAATTGAATAATTTTCCGCATTCCTAACTGCATGAGATGTAGTTGTTGCTTTGCATTCTTGCTTAAAACCGTTGCATCTATTCGTCAATACCTGCTTCATTACAGCTTGCTGCATTTGCATGATCACCTGGCTCTATGCATATCATTTGCATTTTGCCCCTGCCTACGGGCACACATACCTATTCATCTTGTATGTTTGTCTAAGTCTTGACCTTGTCAAAAATGGGTCGCCTCTAGGCTTTGACATTCACTCCGCCATTGTTATGACTTCGAGTTCTCACAAAGAGGGCAACTGAGACACCCCATTTTTGACCGACCTTAAGACTTCGACGTCACCGATTGAGCGCTTCGGTGATGTTGCATGTTGTGCTCGTTCGAAGTCTGAGTCGCGCCGTCATACCGCCTCCGGACTATCGAACTCTCTTCAGGTCCTGTCTCGGTTTGCGAACCAGCTCGATTTTTCTCTGCTTTCTTTCCGAGGAAGGAGTGGTCCGTAGACTATCTCTCGGTGGCCGAGGCCATTTTTCCCATTTCGAGCCGGTTCGGTTTTGAAGTTAGGCCGTGTGCCTCGGTTGGACCGCCCATCCATCTCCGATTTCTCCGGTTTTTGGCATCTCATTTAATCCCATTTAAGGGACACTGGGGCTCGAAACCCACTTCGGACCGAACACCACTTAGGTGCGGCCCATTTCGGGATCCGAACCACGCGGTTTGGCCCGAGCATTCATTTTGCATCGATGTCTGCTCATTTTTGGCGGACACCTCTGTTAGTCCTTCCGAGGGACACTGGGTCTCGAAACCCACTTCGACGAACACCACTTCGGTGCGGCGGCCCATTTTCGGACCCCAAATCTGGCGGTTTTGGTCCGAGCATTCATTTCGTGATCCGTTTTCTCCGGTTTTGGCGAGACCTCTGTTTAGTCCTTCCGAGGGACACTGGGTCTCTCGATACCCACTTCGCAACGAACACCACTAGGTGCCGTGACCCATTTTCGGACCCCATGGCTTTTGGTCCCGAGCTTTCGTTTGCATTAGTTTTTGTTCAATTTTGGCGGTACCTCTGTTTCATCATTCCGAGGAACATCATGCGGTCTCGGATGCCCACTTGGCGAACAAAATCTTTTCTTTTTGCCCTCAAAATATCTAGATATTTTGCCCTCAAAATATCTAGATATTTGAGGCAAGATATTTCAACCCTTTTGGCCCTCCTTTTAAGCCCTCTCTCTTGTCCATTCCAGCAGCTGGCCGAACCTCATTTTGTGTGGAGAAAAATATCCTTCAAGAACACTTAAGCTTAAACCTCCATTTTCATAGCAAAAAAGCTCCAAATTTCTTCAAGTCTTGCATTATTTCTTCACCAACACCAAGCCTCACCATCTCCACTACCATTCCAGCAGCAAGGAAGTGTTTTTCAGAGGTTAAGAGTCAACAAATTCAAGTCAAGAAGCAAAGAAAGAAAGATCTTCAAGGGTAAGCATTTAAATCCCTTTTTCTTGCATAATCTTGAATCAAATTTTTACCCTATTTCCTTTTGTTTTTGGGGCTCCGACCCCTACTGGTTTTAGGCTTATTTTGAGCCCCTCTACAACTTTGTAGAAGGGCTCAACTTCATTTGGTGTTTCCATGATATACTTGTTTCAATATACACCTTGTATGTCACAATCTTGAATGCTAGTTTTAGCCTCTTTGCATTTGTTTTTGGGGCTCCGACCCCTACTGGTTTTTGGCCTATTTTGAGCCCCTCTACAACATTGTAGAAGGGATCAACCTCATTTGGCCATTCTATATACCACCTCTCTTGGAAATTCACTTCAGGCCCTAAATCTTGCCCATTTTGTAGCCTTTTGTGCTTATGGTTTTGGCTCTTGGTAAGAGCTAAGAGGGTCTTATTTTGACCCCTTTACATGTTTCATCAAGAATGTTTAGCTATTTGGTGAATGCTTTACATACTTTTCATTGTAGCCCTCTTGGTGGCCATATTTTGCATGCTTTGTTGCTTATCTTTGTTCTGTTTTCGGCCATGCTCAGGCCTGAAAATAGTCTTAAAATGGGCTCCTCTTCAATGTTGTAGAAGGAAATTTTGTGGTTTGAATTTTCTATATACTACTTGCTTAACAAATCCCCTTATTTCCCCCATTTTTGCAAGCTTTTGCTTCCATACTTGTGATCATAATTTGGCCATGTTTTGTGCTGGAAAAGTGCTATTTTTTGGGCTGCCTTGCTACTGTTCTTGCTGCCATAATCATATTTTGCATGTATAGCATGGCTATAGGCCATTTCGGGGCTTAATTTCACATTTTCGGGATGATTGCATGCTTCGGGTGTCATTTCGAATTGTTTCGGGGCTGTTTCCCCCTTCATTTAGGTGCTGAAATATGGTTTGCATGCTTGCATATCATTTCCCATGTCATTTCATGCCTTAATGCATTGCCTCGATTTGCGTGCCCGTGTGCACGCACTTCGAGGCACCTCTTTTTTATCCGACGGCAGCCTATGTGAGTGTGGTTGAGGCCCTCTCATGTTGGCGTAAGCCCAATTTGCATTTTCATGCTTCTTTATCATTGTCTCGGTTTGCGTGCCCGTGTGCACGCATTTCGAGGCACTTCTTTTTTTATCCGACGGCAGCCTATGTGAGTGTGGTTGAGGCCCTCTCATGTTGGCGTAAGCCCAATTTGCATTTTCATGCTTCTTTATCATTGTCTCGGTTTGCGTGCCCGTGTGCACGCATTTCGAGGCACTTCATTTTTATCTGACGGCAGCCTATGTGAGTGTGGTTGAGGCCCTCTCATGTTGGCGTAAGCCCAATTTGCATTTTCATGCTTGTATGCCATCGCCTCGGTTTGCGTGCCCGTGTGCACGCATTTCGAGGCACTTCATTTTTATCCGACGGCAGCTTATGTGAGTGGGGCTGAGGCCCTCTCATGTTAGCGTAAGCCCAATTCGCATTCCGTATGCCGTTTCATGCCTTCGGGCCATTCCTCGGTTTGTGTGTCCGTGTGCATGCATTTCGAGGCAGCTCTTTTTATCCGACGGCCTCCTATGTGAGTGAGCTGAGGCTCTCCCATGTTGGTGTAAGTCCATCGTGTCATTCCGTGTGCCATTTCATTGCATTTCATCATCGCCTCGGTTTGCGCGCCTGTGGGCACGCGTTTCGAGGCACTTCGGTTTTATCCGATTTTTATCTTTCATCATCGCCTCGGTTTGCGCGCCTGTGGGCACGCGTTTCGAGGCACTTCGGTTTTATCCGATTTTCATCTTCATATCATCGCCTCGGTTTGCGCGCCTGTGGGCACGCGTTTTGAGGCACTTCGGTTTTATTCGATTTTCATCTTTCATCATCGCCTCGGTTTGCGCGCCTGTGGGCACGCGTTTCGAGGCACTTCGGTTTTATCTGATTTTCATCTTTCATCATTGCCTCGGTTTGCGTGCCCGTGTGCACGCATTTCGAGGCACTTCGGTTTTATTCAATTTTCATCTTTCATCATCGCCTCGGTTTGCGCGCCTGTGGGCACGCGTTTCGAGGCACTTCGGTTTTATCCGATTTTCATCTTCATATCATCGCCTCGGTTTGCGTGCCCGTGTGCACGCATTTCGAGGCACTTCGGTTTTACCCGATTTGCATTTCATATCATCGCCTCGATTTGTGTGCCCGTGTGCACGCTTTTCGAGGCGTCTCATTTTCATCTCATTTTCATAGCATTGAGCATGCTAGGTTGTATATTAGTTGCATTTCATGCATATCATGCATATCGCACGGGAAACGAGGTACATTCCGAACTCCGATTCCTCTACATTCATCCTATATTGAGTTGTGCAATCCGATCCCTCGGCCATCATGCATCGATATGCGTGATTGGTGGCACGAGGATCGAGGCATGCATATATTTGTGAAATACACTGTTGTGCCCTTTTCCTGTTATCTGTTGCAGCAAAATCCAGAGTTAGCAACTTTTCTAATCGTGGCGCATTTAGAAATATTGCAAACGAGGCTAATCGGGCATCGGTGGATTTCCGTGCACGACCAACAAAGATCTATCGAAGCGGCGATCCACGGCTTGCGCCCGCTTTTACCGCTTTTATTAATTTGTCAATTAATTAGGAATTTGTATATTTATTTCGGACTGTAATATTCTTTCATTTGGGTCTGTATTATTATTTATTCGACCCTCATGCGAGGCATAAATGTAATAAGGGTGGGTGAGTGTGATGTATGTCTTCCAACCCCATTTCTTTCTCCCTTTTATTTACCCGCCATTATGGTTAGATATAGGGCATATTTCAATTAGCATACATGATGACAAAGATGTTTGCATCATTCATCTGTTTTGCATGCACTGCCTCGGCGCATCATACAAACCGTGATCGTATTTCAATTCCAAGTTGAATATGTGATAGTTGTAGCATTCCATATGCCATCTTTACAATAGCGAGCCTACTATAGTTGCATTTTTGCATGTGTTGCATTAGGCATTACAGATATTTTAGGATCATGCATGATTTCTAATAAGTTTTCTGTTTTGGCTCGGAGTACTCGGTGAGTTGTTATGCTTTAGCATCCTTGCACGCGTGTGAGTGTTGCCATGAATAGCATGCTTACCATGAGGCTATGTGCTTATGTGATATAACTGCCTTGAATGCCTGTGGGTGGAGGTTGAGTTATCTGAATTGGGACAATTCATCAACTGTTTGTTTTAAGCCCACTAGATAGTGGCAAAATCATGTTTTCTAAGCCCACCTGAGGGTGGCAAATCCGCATTTTAGCCTACCTGCGGGTAGCACCATCAAACCATTTTCAAATAAACAAACATGAAATGTTTTGTTCCAATTCAGACGGCCCAGTCTATACTTGTTTGCTGCGAGCATCACATAGTAACCTAGGCTAATAATCGGAATAAGAGCATACAATGTTTTCAAAAACAGATATCATGGTTAGTAGAGGCCGGTTTTTGACCGGGCGAGAGGGGGTGCTCACGATGTGACCTTCCCTAATCGTACCCAAGTTCCCGAGCCAACTTTGGTGATGACGGACACGTGGCCTTTTGGCACCGAGTCAGGGTTTCCTAAATTTCCCATTTTAAAATATTTAGGTGGCGACTACATGTTATTTGGCAAAGATCCATGTTTGGCACTTCTTTCAAAAAATCTGTTTTCCTTCAAAACGATTTGCCGGATTTGGACTCTTTGGTTCAAGATTTAGAACCGCAACAAAATCGAGTCCGAACTGTAGCGAGGTCCCTCGCGGGCGTTGTTACAGTTTCTGGCGACTCTGCTGGGGATTTAGAGAACTTGACTCGAACTCATGATATCTGCTTTTGACTATATTTGTGTGTTTCTTTGCATTGCATTTGCATTGGTGCGCCTAGGACACCGTGTTTGCCATCTGCTATTCCTGAGCGGTTTGCCGGAGGCTTGTCTTGTCAAGGCATGTCCATAAGGCCGATTCTGAGCTCTGCCAAGATGTGGGAACACAACCCCGGTTTTACCGGGGCACCCTTTTGACCATTCGACCTAGTGCATATTCGGATCCATAGTGACCATTCCAAACTAGGACAGGTTGCTTACCCGTTTATAGGTTGTTTGAGACCGCTGCGTGCGTAGTGAAACCCTAGTTCCTGACAAAATAGGACAGGGAAACCCTACCCCAACATAGGGGTGTTTTGGCTCTCACTTATCTGTTATGTGCTTGTTAGAGTGCGTCTCTACAGGGAATGCATGTATCAGTTTACAAGTTTGAGCATGAGGCCTGCGGGCACCAATTCAGTATTTTGGGTATCAGGCCTGCGGGCATCAGTATTTGGTGGAATCAGTTTTACCTGAGGGTATCACTTCTGAGCGGAATTTTGGAGGCGAAATTGATGAGGCACACTCATTCAACTATACTCAGTGTCTGTTCGCATTTAAATCGGTGAGATCTTTGCATGTTTTCTCTTTTGCTAGGTAGTTCTGGAACCATAGCTTCAGAAGGCTTCAATATCCCTCGAGTACATTGGACTTGTGCTGATAGGCTTTGTTAGGTCAGAGATTCAGTTCAAGGGCAACCAGTTTTCCTTCGCCAGTGATAAGGCAAAAAAGGGCCAGACAGGGTTCATTTGTGCATCTGATCCGATCTGATACCAATACATCATCGATGGGCCGTGATGGCACAAGGTTCGGAAGAATTTGTGGCTATGATAGCGATGTCCGTCAAATCGAAGCGCCATGCGGTGAGACCCGATGTTAACGCAGCGCCCAACTGGGGCATCTGTCTCACAACCAGCCAGCCCAGCCCGAGCTCAGGGTAGATTTTTCACCCCCCTCTATATGAGCCTAACCAGTGCATTCAAAGTCCTGATGGAAAAAGGCCACCTCAAACCCCTTAATCCTCAACCTTTGCCAAATCCACTCCCTGCCAAACACAACCCCAGCAAATACTGTGTATATCATCGACAGCGCGGCCATGGTACCGATGGTTGTTATCGCCGTCATGAGATCGATCTCATTGACACCCGGACAATAGCTCCATTTCAAAACCCCAAGGACCAAGTACCTCATCCACATCCCAACCTCAGCCATACACTGCCACCCACCTACAACCTCAGTATATTCCCCCCGACCCATATACTCAAGCCCGAGATGTTTATCCCAGAAAGCATGGGCTTAAGCACGATAGATGCACGTGAACCCCAATCATCTCAAATCAGTGAGCCTACTACTTCTGAGCTGATGAGGATGATCAAAGATCTTCAAAGAACTGTGGCAGATCTAACCTTTGGAGTTTTGGCGCCATCATCAACCGCATCTCTTACCAAGGTGTTCGTGGCAAAAGGCTCCCCGATCTTGGAACGCAGATTTGAGAATGCCAATCCCTTGGCAAGGTAAAGGCAAGTGGAAAGAACAAGATAGGGGCGGACATGGTTCCCCATGAGCATCTTCTGATGGCTGTTGAGGCTTTGAAAGCCGAGGGACTGAACAAAGAGCAAGTCCTCGCAGTTGTTGCAAAAACTGTGGATGACACTTTTGCCGCTCAAGTCGGGGGGAGTTTGAATCAAGGGGCAAGCCGGGAGAAGGGTCGTTGTATCAGAAACGTTCCTTTCAGCTATAATCCTCCATTCGGAAGAAATCGACCAAGCTGACCGACTGCCAATCTCTCCGTTGGTGCGTCCAGCAAAAATCCACAAACCCAGAAGTACCAACCCCGAGGTTGGAGGGTCTTCCATGCCCTCCACATGCCTTTGTCGAAAGCTTTCCAAATCCTTGTAGGACAAGGCCATCTCAAACCCCTTGAGCCTCGGCCTCTCCCGAACCCTCTTCCGGCTACACATGACGCTACCAAGATCTTCATTGAAACCGCCATACCATCGACGATCGCCATACTCTTCGCCATGAAGTACAAGATCTATTTGACAACGGAGCTGTCCTCCCGCCAAGCTCTGCAAAGTCTATTGGCACTGGATCGGTGAACTTGGGGATAAGACGATGTGATTAGGGGGATGAACCAGCTGCGGGTGGCACTCGATTAACTCCAAGACGTGAGAATGGCATGCACTGTTTTGAGCAATGTACAAATGCTGTTAATTTTGCTTTCTGACCTGGGTATTGGGTCAGTCTTGTCTTTTTGGATTGAGTCAGTCCTTTCATACTGAGTCAGGTGGGTCTGTCTTGTTGTATCGAGTCGGTCCTGTTGTATAGGAGTCAGGTGATTCCGGGGGTGTTACCTCGAGCGTCACCATTTTGCTTTGCATTTGTCTTTTTGCTTTGTTCTGAGTCTGTTTCTGCCAGGGAGCCAGTTATGCCAACAGATTTTGAATGAAACAATGATGTTTTCACGCTCACATTTGCTTCTGCCGTGTGCTAGTTATGCCGGGATTTGAATGAAATGGCAGTGCATTCCACCTGCTCTCTTGTGCCTTGAAGTCATTGTAATGACCTGAGTTTTTTTCAAAATTTTTTTTTTTGAACACTGCGGTGAAAACAAAGAGGGAGGAATTCCTCGGGATTTGCAAAACTTTGATCAACTGAGAGAAAGAGAGGCGTGCTAAGCCCTTAATGAATGGAATCATGCTTGTTAGCGCGAGTACTGAGAAGAACCCTCGCTTGATCCAGATTGGTTTCACACTGTCTTGGCCATGACGATTTGTCGCTTTCTTAAAAACTTTCAAAAAATGTTTTGCGCGGTTCTGCGAAGACATGTGTGGAATCGCTCTTGAGATTGTGCAGCTTAGGATCGCTCTCAGCCTCGAGACTCAACCCTTCTACTTTCAACACCTTGAACTCAGATTCAGAATGTTCAATGGTCAACTACAATGTAAGGCACTGTGGCTAGATTTGAAGCGACCCTCGAACATGAGGCACCAAAGTTAGATCAAGAAGGTCGACCTCATCGGAAGAAGCTTGCAAGGCTAGGCGAAGCACCCTCGAACTAAAGGCAAAAAATATCCATGTGCTCGAAGAGCCAAAGGTGGATCTTTCCATGAAGTCAATACAATGACCACTCTCACGGATACAGAGGGCTTCAATCTCAAAACCATTTGGCATGGACTTGTTACACTTTTTTACCCTTTGAGAGGATCGCTGGGCGGAAAACCCGGAAGGGCGACCCAGGCAAAAGTTAGAGCGAAGAAAAGAATGAAAAAAAAAATGCAAAGATACAAAAATTCAAATAGGCAAGAAAAAAAAAAAAGAAGAAAAAGAACAAAAAAAAAAAGAAGAAATGCAAAACAAAAAAAGAAAAGATGAAAAAGAAAAAAGAATTGAAAAGAAAAGAAGAACAAAGCTCGCAAGGTCGAAAACCTGCAACGGGCGCCTTGGCAAAAGTTAGAGCCTGAAAAGGAGAGGTAACTACACGAGTGTACCTTAACCCTGAACTACGTGAAGGCTTGATTCCCATTTTTCGGATACGTAGGCAACTTCATCTTGAAGTCCAGCCGTAAAACACTCCAATCGATTGTGTCCATGCAATGGTTTTGATCATCTTTGTTTTCTCTGTATCTGAGGATTTGGTTTTGTTCGTCGCTCTGTGGACTGACTACAATGCGCTGCGGCATCATCCAAACAAGGGGCAACTTTTACATTGCCGTTCGATTATCTTCTTATTCAAACAAGGGGCAACTTTCCGTTGCCATTCAATGCGCCGCGGTGCCGTTCAAACAAGGGGCAACTTTCCGTTGCCATGCAGCTCTCTCCAAGCAAGGGGTAGTTTTCCTCCATATTCGAGGTTGTGCATCTCAAGAGTGGGTTCTATGCTCGTTGAGCAAGTGGCCGTTTGCAAAAATAGCTTTTGAGAATTTTTACTAAGGCTGATTAATTCTCTCGAAAATTATCCCATTTTTCCAAAATTGGACCATTTCTTGGACCCGAAAAAGAAAAATTTTCAGTGCTCATAGCCTGACTTGTATGATTTCAAATCAAAAATTGAACAAGCATGTTAATCTAACTCTCATTTTGGTCAAAATTTTTTTTTTTAGGAGAAAACCAAAATAAAAAAATGGTCAAAATGATGAACTAGGGGCACAGTTGAGTCAGGTTCTCTGTCTTTTTCCCCGTTATCAACATACTTGCCAAGAAGGGCACTCTACACCGCCAAAAGGCACAACCGAAGAACACAAGAAGAGGGCAAAGCTCTCTCATCCTCCGACCAATGAGTATCAAGCCAAGTGCGAAGCACAAACTGGAATGGATCAATATATTCCCATTCCCTCATCTGGGTAGATCTAACCATGTCCAAACTCCCCAGCAGGGCATCATCGATCGATGTCAGCCGCAGATCCGCTTCACACCCAATTGTAGCGCAGTCCCTCTGTGGGAGAAACTCACTGTTGTGAACAAGAAAGAGAATCTAGCAGAATGCTAGGGGCGCGAGCCCACAAGTTGTTGTTTATCCATCAACCACCCAGGGGAGGGATTGAAAAATGAGTGATTAAAGAATAGAGATGTGCGATGAGAGGAAAAGTGAGGAAAGGATTTTTCGAAAAAGCAGGCTTGAGGGCCGAGTGATGTGAGAATCACAAATGAGAAAGGGTGGGAAACACTACCCGGTGAAACAGGCTCCCTGTGCATGTCGTGTCTTTTTGTTTGTCTCGTTTTTTGGTTTTGAGTCGTTTTGAGTGTCAACGGATGTGTTTAGGTTGTTTACCTTTTGTTTTTCGTTGTTGAGTCTTTTTCGCTGTGTTCAGTTGTAGGCTCAATACCCGGTCGAGAACTCATCTTCTCAATTTCAAAAATAAAATCGTTTTGTGCTCCGAGTGCCGTGCCGTTCTCCACATTTGTGCAAAATAGAATTTGTTCTTTCATAAAGCCGCAGGGTCCACCCCCGATAAGTGTGAACAGTAGAACCAGGACCTATCTGAAGCTATGAGTTTCGGGCTGCAAAGCAAAAGCAAAAGAGGAAAATATCGGGCATCTGAGTTTGTTCCGGCATCAGTAAGTTCCGAGATTGCACCCCGTGTGTACCTCTTCAGGTCTTGCCAATGTTCCGAAATGTGAGTGTGCCTCTACCTCAAGCTCAAAATCAAGTCTACTTCAAGCCAGAATGGCGATCAGAAGTGCTCTCCCTGAGTACCATTCCTGCAGAGGCATCTTGGGCGTGTTTGCGATGAGTTCCTAGGAGACCAAGCTGCGACGGTGGAAACTAGAGTTCGAATGGCCGTGGCCTAGAACGCATAAAGGTTCGATTTCGAGACTAAAGTCTGGTTTAAATACCCAGGCGCGCCCTCGGCTTGAAATCGTATGGAAGCCCCATAGGTTGAGATAGCATGTATGCACCTCAGTGCGGATCCTGTACCAACCTAGTCTGTCACCCCGTTGGAGAATAGGGAAAGTTGTGAGTATGATCAGGAAGACAAGCGGCAGCCGTGGCTCCTACATGCAGATATTGTTACTTGTTAGCATTCCAAAGCCTTTGTACTACGAGTTCAAGGTAAAGTGTTCGAAGAGCACGAGGGGAGATCCCCATCAGAGTAGAGCGGTTCACCGCCACTCACCTCATGAGGTGCTTTCTAAAGCGCCGCTTTGTCTATTTATTGCTTTCCGTAAGCATCATGCATTGTATTGCATTGTACCTATCAAGTTTCTTTCTCATTTCACCCAATATATCAATCATACTTGTTCACTAAGTGCATCTGTCACACTTCGTGTTTGCCTTTAGTATATCTATCATACTTGTTCACATAGTGTATCTATCACACACTCGCTTTGTCTATTTTGCGTATCAATCACACACACTCACACCTTTGTTCCCCGGTTAAAACCTTCCCTCTCTCCGTATGAAATACGTTGAGATATGCTTGTTGGTTACACCTTTGTTCCCCGGTTAAAACCTTCGCTCTCTCCGTATGAAATACGTTGAGATATGCTTGTTGGTCACACCTTTGTTCCCCGGTTAAAACCTTCCCTCTCTCCGTATGAAATACGTTGAGATATGCTTGTTGGTCACACCTTTGTTCCCCGGTTAAAACCTTCCCTCTCTCCGTATGAAATACGTTGAGATATGCTTGTTGGTCACACCTTTGTTCCCCGGTTAAAACCTTCCCTCTCTCCGTATGAAATACGTTGAGATATGCTTGTTGGTCACACCTTTGTTCCCCGGTTAAAACCTTCCCTCTCTCCGTATGAAATACGTTGAGGTATGCTTGTTGGTCACACCTCTGTTTCCCGGTTAAAACCTTCCCTCTCTCCGTATGAAAATCGTTGAGATATGCTTGTTGGTCACACCTTTGTTCCCCCGGTTAAAACCTTCCCTCTCTCCGTATGAAATACGTTGAGATATGCTTGTTGGTTACACCTTTGTTCCCGGTTAAAACCTTCCCTTCCCTCTCTCCGTATGAAATACGTTGAGATATGCTTGTTGGTTACACCTTTGTTCCCCGGTTAAAACCTTCCCTCTCTCCGTATGAAATACGTTGAGATACGCTTGTTGGTTACACCTTTGTTTCCCCGGTTAAAACCTTCCCTCTCTCCGTATGAAATACGTTGAGATACGCCTGTTGGTTACACCATTGTTCCCCGGTTAAAACCTTCCCTCTCTCCGTATGAAATACGTTGAGATACGCCTGTTGGTTACACCATTGTTCCCCGGTTAAAACCTTCCCTCTCTCCGTATGAAATACGTTGAGATACGTCTGTTGGTTACACCATTTGTTTTTCTCCTCGGTTATAACCTCTATCCCAGGTTGCGTTGTGGACGCGCTGGGCGGTTGTTGTTTGGACCTCCTCTCACAATTTCAGCGTGGTTTCGGTGTCCGTTTCTCTTCTCACGATTTGGCGTGCTTAGAGTGTTTCTTTCCTTACGCGATTTCAGCGTGTTCGGAATTTATCTCACATTGCATTTTAGCCACTACATTACAATGCATTGCATGAAAGTCCAATTTTCAAACCGGCTTCGCGTAGCATATAAGTCCAAATTTTCGAACAGGCTTCGCGTAGCGTGTAAGTCCAATTATCAAAATCTTCCTGCATATCATTTTGCATCTTGCGCACCTCACCTGCACTTGTTAGTGCATTACATCGCGCTATCCTGCGCACCTTACCTGTATCACATTGCGATGCATTCACTCGCCGACACTGCGTGTGTCGAACTTTCGGAATCACAGGAATCGCATTGAATATATGTTGTTAGCATATTGTTCTTGTTGAATTTCTCTATTTTGCGAGCCGCGATATTGTATGTACGGTTCATTTGAGGAATTTGGTGCGACGAATCGCAGTATTGTATCTTCTCCGTGTGAGACGCGGCGAGAATTGAATAATTTTCCGCATTCCTAAGCGCATGAGATGTAGTTGTTGCTTTGCATTCTTGCTTAAAACCGTTGCATCTATTCGTCAATACACCTTCATTACTGACTTCTTTGCATGATCACTGGCTCTATGCATATCATTTGCATTTTGCCCCCCGCCTCACGCACACATACCTATTCATCTTGTATGTTTGTCTAAGTCTTGACCTTGTCAAAAATGGGTCGTCTCTAGGCTTTGACATTCACTCCCGTCATTGTTATGACTTAGGGATTACATCAAGAGGGGCAACTGTAGACACCCCATTTTTGACCGACCTTAAGACTCAGACGTCACCGATTGAGCGCTCGGTGATGTTGCATGCTGTGCTCGTTCAGAAGTCTCAGAGTCGCGGCCGTGCGCCCTGCCTCCGGACTATCGAACTCTCTTCTGTGCCCTGTCTCAGTTTGCGAACCAGGCTCGATTTTTCTCTGTTTTCTTTCCTGAGGGAAGGGAGTGGTCCCGTAGACTATCTCTCAGTGGCCGTAGGCCATTTTTCCCATTTCGGAGCCCGGTTCCCGGTTTTCGGAGCCGTTAGGCCGTGTGCCTCGGTTCGGGACCGCCCATCCATCTCCGATTTCTCCGGTTTTTGGCATGCATCTCATTTAATCCCATTTAAGGGACACTGGGGGCTCAGAAACCCACTTGAGCCAACACCACTTAGGTGCCGTGACCCATTTTCGGATCGAACCACGCGGTTTGGCCCCGAGCATTCATTTTGCATCGATGTCTGTTCATTTTGGCGGAACACCTCTGTTAGTCCTTCCGGGGACACTGGGTCTCGAAACCCACTTCGACGAACACCACTTAGGTGCGGCGGCCCATTCGGGACCCCAAGCTGGCGGTTTTGGTCGAGCATTCATTTCGCATCCGTTTTCTCCGGTTTTGGCGAGACCTCTGTTTAGTCCTTCCGAGGGACAGGGTCTCTGATACCCTTTCATGACCGAACACCACTTAGGTGCCGGCCCATTTCGGGACCCCACGCGGTTTTGGTCCCCGAGCTTTCGTTTTGCATTAGTTTTTGTTCAATTTTGGCAGGTACCTCTGTTTCATCATTCCGAGGAACAACTGCGGTCTCGGATGCCCACTTAGGTGGCGAACAAAATCTTTTCTTTTTGCCCTCAAAATATCTAGATATTTTGCCCTCAAAATATCTAGATATTTGAGGCAAGATATTTCAACCCTTTTGGCCCTCCTTTTAAGCCCTCTCTCTTGTCCATTCCAGCAGCTGGCCGAACCTCATTTTGGGAGGGGAAAAAATCCTTCAAGAACACTTAAGCTTAAACCTCCATTTTCATAGCAAAAAAGCTCCAAATTTCTTCAAGTCTTGCATTATTTCTTCACCAACACCAAGCCTCACCATCTCCACTACCATTCCAGCAGCAAGGAAGTGTTTTTCAGAGGTTAAGAGTCAACAAATTCAAGTCAAGAAGCAAAGAAAGAAAGATCTTCAAGGGTAAGCATGTAAATCCCTTTTCTTGCATAATCTTGAATCAAATTTTTACCCTATTTCCTTTTGTTTTGGGGCTCCGACCCTACTGGTTTTAGGCTTATTTTGAGCCCTCTACAACTTTGTAGAAGGGCTCAACTTCATTAGTGTTTCCATGATATACTTGTTTCAATATACACCTTGAATGTCACAATCTTGAATGCTAGTTTTAGCCTCTTTGCATTTGTTTTTGGGGCTCCGACCCCTACTGGTTTTGGGCCTATTTTGAGCCCCTCTACAACATTGTAGAAGGGATCACCCTCATTGGGCCATACTATATACCACCTCTCTTGGAAATTCACTTGGGCCCTAAATCTTGCTCATTTTGTAGCCTTTTGTGCTTATGGTTTTGGCTCTTGGTCAGAGCTAAGAGGGGTCTTATTTTGACCCCCTTTACATGTTTCATCAAGAATGTTTAGCTATTTGGTGAATGCTTTACATACTTTTCATTGTAGCCCTCTTGGTGGCCATATTTTGCATGCTTTGTTAAGCTTATCTTTGTTCTGTTTTCGGCCATGCTCAGGCCTGAAAATAGTCTTAAAATGGGCTCCTCTTCAATGTTGTAGAAGGAAATTTTGTGGTTTGAATTTTTTATATACTACTTGCTTAACAAATCCCCTTATTTCCCCCATTTTTGCAAGCTTTTGTTTCCATACTTGTGATCATAATTTGGCCATGTTTTGTGCTGGAAAAGTGCTATTTTTTGGGCTGCCTTGCTACTGTTCTTGCTGCCATAATCATATTTTGCATGTATAGCATGGCTATAGGCCATTTCGGGGCTTAATTTCGCATTTCGGGATGATTTCATGCTTGGTGTCATTTGAATTGTTTGAGGCTGTTTCCCCTTCATTTAGGTGCTGAAATATGGTTTGCATGCTTGCATATCATTCCCCTTGTCATTTCATCCCTTAATGCTTTGCCTCGATTTGGGTGCCCGTGTGCCCGCACTTCGAGGCCCCTCTTTTTTATCCGACGGCAGCCTATGTGAGTGTGGTTGAGGCCCTCTCATGTTGGCGTAAGCCCAATTTGCATTTTCATGCTTCTTTATCATTGTCTCGTTTTGCGTGCACTGTGTGCGCATTTCGAACACTTCTTTATCCGGCAACGGCCTATGTGAGTGTGGTTGAGGCCCTCTCATGTTGGCGTAAGCCCAATTTGCATTTTCATGCTTCTTTATCATTGTCTCGGTTTGCGTGCCGTGTGCCGCATTTGAGGCACTTCATTTATCGGCGGCCTATGTGAGTGTGGTTGAGGCCCTCTCATGTTGGCGTAAGCCCAATTGCATTTTCATGCTTGTATGCCATCGCCTCGGTTTTGCGTGCGGTGTGCCGCATTTCGAGGCACTTCATTTATCCGGCGGCTTATGTGAGTGGGTGAGGCCCTCTCATGTTAGCGTAAGCCCAGTCGCATTCAGTATGCCGTTTCATGCCTTGGGCCATTCCTCGGTTGTGTGTCCGTGTGCATGCATTTCGAGGCACTCTTTTTATCAAGCGGCCTCCTATGTGAGTGGTGAGGCTCTCCCATGTTGGTGTAAGTCCATCGTGTCATTCCGTATGCCTTTTCATTGCATTTCATCATCGCCTCGGTTTGCGCGCCTGTGGGCACGCGTTTCGAGGCACTTCGGTTTTATCCGATTTTTATCTTTCATCATCGCCTCGGTTTGCGCGCCTGTGGGCACGCGTTTCGAGGCACTTCGGTTTTATCCGATTTTCATCTTCATATCATCGCCTCGGTTTGCGCGCGCTTTGTAGGCACGCGTTTTGAAGCTGCCGGTTTATTCGATTTTCATCTTTCATCATCGCCTCGGTTTGCGCGCTGTGGCCGCAGCGTTTGGCACTGCCGGTTTATCGATTTTCATCTTTCATCATTGCCTCGGTTTGCGTGCGCGTGTACGCATTTCGAGGCACCGGTTTATTCAATTTTCATCTTTCATCGCCGCCTCGGTTTTGCGCGCTGTAGACGCAGCGTTTGGCGCCGGTTTATCCGATTTTCATCTTCATATCATCGCCTCGGTTTGCGTGCGCGTGTGCACGCATTTCGAGGCACCGATTTACCCGATTTGCATTTCATATCATCGCCTCGATTTGTGTGCCCGTGTGCCGCATCTTTTCGGCGTCTCATTCATCTCATTTTCATAGCATTGAGCATGCTAGGTTGTATATTAGTTGCATTTCATGCATATCATGCATATCGCCACGGAAGCGAGGTACATTAGAACTCGATTCCTCTACATTCATCCTATATTGAGTTGTGCAATCCGATCCCTCGGCCATCATGCATCGATATCGTGATTGGTGGCACGAGGATCGAGGCATGCATATATTTGTGAAATACTTTGTTGTGCCCTTTTCACATTATCATTGCGGCAAAATCGAGTTAGCAACTTTTGAATCCGTGGCGCATTTAGAAATATTGCAAGCGAGGCTAATCGGGGCATCGGTGGATTTCCGTGCGAGCGACCAACAGACATCTATCGAAGCGAGGCGATCCACGGCTTGCACGCCCGATTTACGCTTTTATTAATTTGTCAATTAATTAGGAATTTGTATATTTATTTGATTGTAATATTCTTTCATTTGGAGTGCATATTATTATTTATTCGGACCCTCTGCGAGGCATAAATGTAATAAGGGTGGGTGAGTGTGATGTATGTCTTCCAACCCCCATTTCTTTCTCCCTTTTATTTACCCTTCGATGGTTAGATATAGGGCATATTTCAATTAGCATCTGATGTAATGACATGTTTGCATCATTCATCTGTTTTGCATGCAGGCTCGGCGCATCATACAAACTGCATCGTATTTCAATTCCAAGTTGAATATGTGATATTTGTTGTATTCCATATGCCATCTTTACAATAGCGAGCCTACTATAGTTGCATTTTTGCATGTGTTGCATTAGGCATTCTGTATATTTTAGGATCATGCATGATTTCTAATAAGTTTTTTGTTTTGGCTCGAAGTACTCGGTGAGTTGTTATGCTTTAGCATCCTTGCAGCGTGTGAGTGTTGCCATGAATAGCATGCTTACCATGAGGCTATGTGCTTATGTGATATAAGCGCCTTGAATGCACTGTGGGTGGAGGTTGAGTTATCTGAATTGGGACAATTCATCAAGCTGTTTGTTTTAAGCCCACTAGATAGTGGCAAAATCATGTTTTCTAAGCCCACGAGGGTGGCAAATCCGCATTTTAGCCTACCTGCGGGTAGCACCATCAAACCATTTTCAAATAAACAAACATGAAATGTTTTGTTCCAATTCAGACGGCCCAGTCTATACTTGTTTGCTGCGAGCATCACATAGTAACCTAGGCTAATAATCGGAATAAGAGCATACAATGTTTTCAAAAACAGATATCATGGTTAGTAGAGGCCGGTTTTTGACCGGGCGAGAGGGGGTGCTCACGATGTGACCTTCCCTAATCGTACCCAAGTTCCCGAGCCAACTTTGGTGATGACGGACACGTGGCCTTTTGGCACCGAGTCAGGGTTTCCTAAATTTCCCATTTTAAAAATATTTAGGTGGCGACTCTGTTATTTGGCAAAGCAGTCCATGTTTGGCACTTCTTTCAAAAAATCTGTTTTCCTTCAAAACGATTTGCCGGATTTGGACTCTTTGGTTCAAGATTTAGAACCACAACAAAATCGAGTCCGAACTGTAGCGAGGTCCCTCGCGGGCGTTGTTACAGTTTCTGGCGACTCTGCTGGGGATTTAGAGAACTTGACTCGAACTCATGATATCTGCTTTTGACTATATTTGTGTGTTTCTTTGCATTGCATTTGCATTGGTGCGCCTAGGACACCGTGTTTGCCATCTGCTATTCTGGCGGTTTCTTGGGAGGCTTGTCTTGTCAAGGCATGTCCATAAGGTGACGGATTCTGCCGATGTATGGGAACACAAACCCCGGTTTTACCGGGGCACCCTTTTTGACCATTCGACCTAGTGCATATTCGGATCCATAGTGACCATTCCAAACTAGGACAGGTTGCTTACCCGTTTATAGGTTGTTTGAGACCGCTGCGTGCGTAGTGAAACCCTAGTTCTTGACAAAATAGGACAGGGAAACCCTACCCCAACATAGGGGTGTTTTGGCTCTCACTTATCTGTTATGTGCTTGTTAGAGTGCGTCTCTATAGGGAATGCATGTATCAGTTTACAAGTTTGAGCATGAGGCCTGCGGGCACCAATTCAGTATTTTGGGTATCAGGCCTACGGGCATCAGTATTTGGTGGAATCAGTTTACGAGGGTATCGACTTCTGGCGGAATTTTGGGCGAAATTGATGAGGCACACTCATTCAACTATACTCGTGTCTGTTGAATTAAATCGGTGAGATCTTTGCATGTTTTCTCTTTTGCTAGGTAGTTGGAACCATAGCTTGAAGGCTTCAATATCCCTCGAGTACATTGGACTTGTCTTGATAGGCTTTGTTAGGTCGAAGATTGATTCAAGGGCAACCGATTTTCCTTCGCCCGATGATAAGGCAAAAAGGGCGAACGGGGTTCATTTGTGCATCGATCCGGCGATCACCGATCACATCATCGATGGGCCGTGATGGCACAAGGTTCGGAAGAATTTGTGGCTATGATAGCAGTGTCAAATCGTGAAGCGCCATGCGGTGAGACGATGTTAACGCCGCGCCCATCTGGGGCATCTGTCTCACAACCAGCCAGCCCAGCCCGAGCTCAGGGTAGATTTTTCACCCCCCTCTATATGAGCCTAACCAGTGCATTCAAAGTCCTGATGGAAAAAGGCCACCTCAAACCCCTTAATCCTCAACCTTTGCCAAATCCACTCCCTGCCAAACACAACCCCAGCAAATACTGTGTATATCATCGACAGCGCGGCCATGGTACCGATGGTTGTTATCGCCTTCGTCATGAGATCCAGAATCTCATTGACAACCGGACAATAGCTCCATTTCAAAACCCCAAGGACCAAGTACCTCATCCACATCCCAACCTCAGCCATACACTGCCACCCACCTACAACCTCAGTATATTCCCCCCGACCCATATACTCAAGCCCGAGATGTTTATCCCAGAAAGCATGGGCTTAAGCACGATAGATGCATCGTGAACCCCAATCATCTCAAATCGGTGAGCCTACTACTTACGGTGATGAGGATGATCAAAGATCTTCAAAGCGTGGCGAGATCTAACCTTTGGAGTTTTGGCGCCATCATCAACCGCATCTCATACCGGGGAGTTCGTGTCAAAAGGCTCCCCGATCTTGGAGCAGGCAGTATTTGAGAATGCCAATCCCTTGGCAAGGTAAAAGGCAAGTGGAAAGAACAAGATAGGGGCGGACATGGTTCCCCATGAGCATCTTCTGATGGCTGTTGAGGCTTTGAAAGCCGAGGGACTGAACAAAGAGCAAGTCCTCGCAGTTGTTGCAAAAACTGTGGATGACACTTTTGCCGCTCAAGTCGGGGGGAGTTTGAATCAAGGGGCAAGCCGGGAGAAGGGTCGTTGTATCAGAAACGTTCCTTTCAGCTATAATCCTCCATTCGGAAGAAATCAGCAAGCCAGGCCAGCACCTGCCAATCTCTCTGTTGGTGCGTCCAGCAAAAATCCACAAACCCAGAAGTACCAACCCCGAGGTTGGAGGGTCTTCCATGCCCTCCACATGCCTTTGTCGAAAGCTTTCCAAATCCTTGTAGGACAAGGCCATCTCAAACCCCTTGAGCCTCGGCCTCTCCCGAACCCTCTTCTGGCTACACATGGCCTTCTACCCGATCTTCTTGCGTACCATCGACAAAGCCGGCCATACTCTTGACGTCTTCGCCATGAAGTACAAGATCTATTTGACAACGGAGCTGTCCTCCCGCCAAGCTCTGCAAAGTCTATTGGCACTGGATCGGTGAACTTGGGGATAAGACGATGTGATTAGGGGGATGAACCAGCTGCGGGTGGCACTCGATTAACTCCAAGACGTGAGAATGGCATGCACTGTTTTGAGCAATGTACAAATGCTGTTAATTTTGCTTTCTGACCTGGGTATTGGGTCAGTCTTGTCTTTTTGGATTGAGTCAGTCCTTTCATCTTGAGTCGGTGGAGTCTGTCTTGTTGTATCGAGTCGGTCTGTTGTATAAGTCGGTGATTAGGGGTGTTACCTCGAGCGTCACCATTTTGCTTTGCATTTGTCTTTTTGCTTTGTTACGAGTGCATTTACGCGAGCCAGTTATGCCAACAGATTTTGAATGAAACAGCAGTGTTTTTCACACGCTCACGTTTGCTTCTGCCGTGTGCTAGTTATGCCGGGATTTGAATGAAATGGCAGTGCATTCCACCTGCTCTCTTGTGCCTTGAAGTCATTGTAATGACCTGAGTTTTTTTCAAAACTTTTTTTTTGAACACTGCGGTGAAAACAAAGAGGGAGGAATTCCTCGGGATTTGCAAAACTTTGATCAACTGAGAGAAAGAGAGGCGTGCTAAGCCCTTAATGAATGAAATCATGCTTGTTAGCGAGTGATCTTGAGAAGAACCTCGCTTGATCCAGTTGGTTTCTGCTTGTCTTGGTATGACGATTTGTCGCTTTCTTAAAACTTTCAAAAATGTTTTCTTGGTTCTGCGAAGACATGTGTGGAATCGCTCTTGAGATTGTGCAGCTTAGGATCGCTCTCAGCCTCGAGACTCAACCCTTCTACTTTCAACACCTTGAACTCAGATTCAGAATGTTCAATGGTCAACTACAATGTAAGGCCTGTGTGGCTAGATTTGAAGCAGCCCTCGAACATGAGGCACCAAAGTTAGATCAAGAAGGTCAGACCTCATCAGAAGAAGCTTGCAAGGCTAGAGCAGAAGCACCCCTCGAACTAAAGGCAAAAAAATATCCATGTGCTCGAAGAGCCAAAGGTGGATCTTTCCGCAAGTCAATACAATGACCACTCTCACGGATCTGAGAGGGCTTCAATCTCAAAACCATTTGGCATGGACTTGTTACACTTTTTTACCCTTTGAGAGGATCGCTGGGCGGAAAACCCGGAAGGGCGACCCAGGCAAAAGTTAGAGCGAAGAAAAGAATGAAAAAAAAAATGCAAAGATACAAAAATTCAAATAGGCAAGAAAAAAAAAAAAGAAGAAAAAGAACAAAAAAAAAAGAAGAAATGCAAAACAAAAAAAGAAAAGATGAAAAAGAAAAAAGAATTGAAAAGAAAAGAAGAACAAAGCTCGCAAGGTCGAAAACCTGCAACGGGCGCCTTGGCAAAAGTTAGAGCCTGAAAAGGAGAGGTTAATACACGAGTGTACCTTAACCTGAACTACGTAAGGCTTGATTCCCATTTTTGGGATCGTGAGCAACTTCATCTTGAAGTCGGTAGTAAAACACTCAATCGATTGTGTCCATGCAATGGTTTTGATCATCTTTGTTTTCTCTGTATCGAGGATTTGGTTTTGTTAAATCGCTCTGTGGGTGACTACAATGCGTTGCGGCATCATCAAACAAGGGCAACTTTTACATTGCCGTTCGATCTTCTTGCGCCATTCAAACAAGGGCAACTTTCGTTGCCATTCAATGCGCCACTTGATTGCCGTTCAAACAAGGGGCAACTTTCCGTTGCCATGCAGCTCTCTCCAAGCAAGGGGTAGTTTTCCTCCATATTCGAGGTTGTGCATCTCAAGAGTGGGTTCTATGCTCGTTGAGCAAGTGGCCGTTTGCAAAAATAGCTTTTGAGAATTTTTACTAAGGCTGATTAATTCTCTCGAAAATTATCCCATTTTTCCAAAATTGGACCATTTCTTGGACCCGAAAAAGAAAAATTTTCAGTGCTCATAGCCTGACTTGTATGATTTCAAATCAAAAATTGAACAAGCATGTTAATCTAACTCTCATTTTGGTCAAATTTTTTTTTTTAGGAGAAAACCAAAATAAAAAAATGGTCAAAATGATGAACTAGGGGCACAGTTGAGTCAGGTTCTCTGTCTTTTTCCCCGTTATCAACATACTTGCCAAGAAGGGCACTCTACACCGACAAAGGCACAAGCGAAGAGGCACAAGAGGGCAAAAAGCTCTCTCATCCTCCGACCAGCGAAGTATCAAGCCAAGTGCGAAGCACAAACTGGAATGGATCAATATATTCCCATTCCCTCATCTGGGTAGATCTAACCATGTCCAAACTCCCCAGCAGGGCATCATCGATCGATGTCAGCCGCAGATCCGCTTCACACCCAATTGTAGCGCAGTCCCTCTGTGGGAGAAACTCACTGTTGTGAACAAGAAAGAGAATCTAGCAGAATGCTAGGGGCGAGAACCCACCACTTGCTGTTTATCCATCAACCACCCGGGGAGGATTGAAAAATGAGAGATTAAAGAATAGAGATGTGCGATGAGAGGAAAAGTGAGGAAAGGGATTTTTCGGAAAAAGCGAGCTTGAGGGCGAGTGATGTGAGAATCACAAATGAAAGGGTGGGAAACACTACCGGTGAAACAGGCTCCTGTGCATGTCGTGTCTTTTTGTTTGTCTCGTTTTTGGTTTTGAGTCGTTTTGAGTGTCAACGGATGTGTTTAGGTTGTTTACCTTTTGTTTTTCGTTGTTGAGTCTTTTTCGCTGTGTTCAGTTGTAGGCTCAATACCCGGTCGAGAACTCATCTTCTCAATTTCAAAAATAAAATCGTTTTGTGCTCCGAGTGCCGTGCCGTTCTCCACATTTGTGCAAAATAGAATTTGTTCTTTCATAAAAGCGAGGTCCACCCCCGATAAGTGTGAACAGTAGAACCAGGACCTATCTGAAGCTATGAGTTTCGGGCTGCAAAGCAAAAGCAAAAGAGGAAAATATCGGGCATCTGAGTTTGTTCCGGCATCAGTAAGTTCCGAGATTGCACCCCGTGTGTACCTCTTCAGGTCTTGCCAATGTTCCGAAATGTGAGTGTGCCTCTACCTCAAGCTCAAAATCAAGTCTACTTCAAGCCAGAATGGCGATCAGAAGTGCTCTCCCTGAGTACCATTCCCTGCCAGAGGCATCTTGGACGTGTTTGCGATGAGTTCCTAGGAGACCAACTGCGACGGTGGAAACTAGAGTTCGAATGGCCGTGGCCTAGAACGCAAAGGTTCGGGATTTCCGAGACTAAAGTCTGGTTTAAATACCCAGAGGCGCGCCCTCGGCTTGAAATCTGTATGGAAGCCCCATAGGTTGAGATAGCATGTATGCACCTCAATTCTGGATACTGAACCAACCTAGTCTGTCACCCCGTTGGAGAATAGGGAAAGTTGTGAGTATGATCAGGAAGACAAGCGGCAGCCGTGGCTCCTACATGCAGATATTGTTACTTGTTAGCATTCCAAAGCCTTTGTACTACGAGTTCAAGGTAAAGTGTTCGAAGAGCACGAGGGGAGATCCCCATCAGAGTAGAGCGGTTCACCGCCACTCACCTCATGAGGTGCTTTCTAAAGCGCCGCTTTGTCTATTTATTGCTTTCCGTAAGCATCATGCATTGTATTGCATTGTACCTATCAAGTTTCTTTCTCATTTCACCCAATATATCAATCATACTTGTTCACTAAGTGCATCTGTCACACTTCGTGTTTGCCTTTAGTATATCTATCATACTTGTTCACATAGTGTATCTATCACACACTCGCTTTGTCTATTTTGCGTATCAATCACACACACTCACACCTTTGTTCCCCGGTTAAAACCTTCCCTCTCTCCGTATGAAATACGTTGAGATATGCTTGTTGGTTACACCTTTGTTCCCCGGTTAAAACCTTCGCTCTCTCCGTATGAAATACGTTGAGATATGCTTGTTGGTCACACCTTTGTTCCCCGGTTAAAACCTTCCCTCTCTCCGTATGAAATACGTTGAGATATGCTTGTTGGTCACACCTTTGTTCCCCGGTTAAAACCTTCTCTCTCTCCGTATGAAATCGTTGAGATATGCTTGTTGGTCACACCTTTGTTCCCCGGTTAAAACCTTCCCTCTCTCCGTATGAAATCGTTGAGATATGCTTGTTAGTCACACCTTTGTTCCCCGGTTAAAACCTTCCCTCTCTCCGTATGAAATCGTTGAGATATGCTTGTTGGTCACACCTTTGTTCCCCGGTTAAAACCTTCCCTCTCTCCGTATGAAATACGTTGAGATATGCTTGTTGGTCACACCTTTGTTTCCGGTTAAAACCTTCCTCTCTCCGTATGAAATCGTTGAGATATGCTTGTTGGTCACACCTTTGTTCCCCGGTTAAAACCTTCCCTCTCTCCGTATTAAATACGTTGAGATATGCTTGTTGGTTACACCTTTGTTCCCCGGTTAAAACCTTCCCTCTCTCCGTATGAAATCGTTGAGATATGCTTGTTGGTTACACCTTTGTTCCCGGTTAAAACCTTCCCTCTCTCCGTATGAAATACGTTGAGATCGCTTGTTGGTTACACCTTTGTTTCCCCGGTTAAAACCTTCCCTCTCTCCGTATGAAATACATTGAGATACCTTTATTGGTTACACCATTGTTCCCGGTTAAAACCTTCCCTCTCTCCGTATGAAATCGTTGAGATCGCTATTGGTTACACCATTGTTCCCCGGTTAAAACCTTCCCTCTCCGTATGAAATACGTTGAGATCGTCTGTTGGTTACACCATTTGTTTTTCTCCTCGGTTATAACCTCTATCGAGGTTGCGTTGTGGGCCTTACTGGCGGTTGTTGTTGGACCTCCTCTCACAATTTCGGCGTGGTTTGATGTCGTTTCTCTTCTCACGATTTCAGCGTGGTTAGAGTGTTTCTTTCCTTCTGCGATTTCGGCGTGTTGAATTTATCTCACATTGCATTTTAGCCACTACATTACAATGCATTGCATGAAAGTCAATTTTCAAACCGGCGTAGCATATAAGTCCAAATTTTTGAGCGAGCTTGGCGTGGCGTGTAAGTCAATTATCAAAATCTTCACGCATATCATTTTGCATCTTGCGCACCTCACGCACTTGTTAGTGCATTACATCGCGCTATCCTGCGCACCTTACCATATCACATTGCGATGCATTCACTTTCGCCGACACCTTGCGTGTGTCGAACTTCGGAATCACAGAATCGCATTGAATATATGTTGTTAGCATATTGTTCTTGTTGAATTTCTCTATTTTGCGAGCCGCGATATTGTATGTACGGTTCATTTGAAATTTGGTGCGACCCAGACGAATCAGCAGGTATTGTATCTTCTCCGTGTGAGACGCGACGAGAATTGAATAATTTTCCGCATTCCTAACTGCATGAGATGTAGTTGTTGCTTTGCATTCTTGCTTAAAACCGTTGCATCTATTCGTCAATACCTGCTTCATTACAGCTTGCTGCATTTGCATGATCACCTGGCTCTATGCATATCATTTGCATTTTGCCCCTGCCTACGGGCACACATACCTATTCATCTTGTATGTTTGTCTAAGTCTTCGGCCTTGTCAAAAATGGGTCGTCTCTAGGCTTTGACATTCACTCCCGTCATTGTTATGACTTCCGAGTTCTGTCAAGAGGGCAAATCAGAGACACCCCATTTTGACCGACCTTAAGACTTCGAGCGTCACCGATTGAGCGCTCGGTGATGTTGCATGCTGTGCTCGTTCAGAAGTCTCAGAGTCGCGGCCGTGCGCCCTGCCTCCGGACTATCGAACTCTCTTCTGTGCCCTGTCTCAGTTTGCGAACCAGGCTCGATTTTTCTCTGTTTTCTTTCCTGAGGGAAGGGAGTGGTCCCGTAGACTATCTCTCAGTGGCCGTAGGCCATTTTTCCCATTTCGGAGCCCGGTTCCCGGTTTTCGGAGCCGTTAGGCCGTGTGCCTCGGTTCGGGACCGCCCATCCATCTCCGATTTCTCCGGTTTTTGGCATGCATCTCATTTAATCCCATTTAAGGGACACTGGGGGCTCAGAAACCCACTTCGCAGCCGAACACCACTTCCGGTGCCCGGCAGCCCATTTTCGGGATCCCGAACCGCGCGGTTTTGGCCCCGAGCATTCATTTTGCATCGATGTCTGTTCATTTTTGGCAGACACCTCTGTTTAGTCCTTCCGAGGGACACTGGGGTCTCAGAAACCCACTTCGCAGCCGAACACCACTTCCGGTGCCCGGCAGCCCATTTTCGGGACCCCAAACTGCGCGGTTTTGGTCCCGAGCATTCATTTCGCATCCGTTTTCTCCGGTTTTTGGCAGAGACCTCTGTTTAGTCCTTCCGAGGGACACTGGGGTCTCTGATACCCACTCATGACCGAACACCACTTGTGCCGTGACCCATTTTCGGGACCCCGCGCGGTTTTGGTCCCCGAGCTTTCGTTTTGCATTAGTTTTTGTTCAATTTTGGCAGGTACCTCTGTTTCATCATTCCGAGGAACACTGCGGTCTCAGATGCCCACTTCGTGGCCGAACAAAATCTTTTCTTTTTGCCCTCAAAATATCTAGATATTTTGCCCTCAAAATATCTAGATATTTGAGGCAAGATATTTCAACCCTTTTGGCCCTCCTTTTAAGCCCTCTCTCTTGTCCATTCCAGCAGCTGGCCGAACCTCATTTTGGGAGGAGAAAAAAATCCTTCAAGAACACTTAAGCTTAAACCTCCATTTTCATAGCAAAAAAGCTCCAAATTTCTTCAAGTCTTGCATTATTTCTTCACCAACACCAAGCCTCACCATCTCCACTACCATTCCAGCAGCAAGGAAGTGTTTTTCAGAGGTTAAGAGTCAACAAATTCAAGTCAAGAAGCAAAGAAAGAAAGATCTTCAAGGGTAAGCATTTAAATCCCTTTTTCTTGCATAATCTTGAATCAAATTTTTACCCTATTTCCTTTTGTTTTTGGGGCTCCGACCCCTACTGGTTTTAGGCTTATTTTGAGCCCCTCTACAACTTTGTAGAAGGGCTCAACTTCATTTGGTGTTTCCATGATATACTTGTTTCAATATACACCTTGTATGTCACAATCTTGAATGCTAGTTTTAGCCTCTTTGCATTTGTTTTTGGGGCTCCGACCCCTACTGGTTTTGGGCCTATTTTGAGCCCCTCTACAACATTGTAGAAGGGCTCAACCTCATTTGGCCATTCTATATACCACCTCTCTTGGAAATTCACTTCAGGCCCTAAATCTTGCTCATTTTGTAGCCTTTTGTGCTTATGGTTTTGGCTCTTGGTAAGAGCTAAGAGGGGTCTTATTTTGACCCCCTTTACATGTTTCATCAAGAATGTTTAGCTATTTGGTGAATGCTTTACATACTTTTCATTGTAGCCCTCTTGGTGGCCATATTTTGCATGCTTTGTTAAGCTTATCTTTGTTCTGTTTTCGGCCATGCTCAGGCCTGAAAATAGTCTTAAAATGGGCTCCTCTTCAATGTTGTAGAAGGAAATTTTGTGGTTTGAATTTTTTATATACTACTTGCTTAACAAATCCCCTTATTTCCCCCATTTTTGCAAGCTTTTGTTTCCATACTTGTGATCATAATTTGGCCATGTTTTGTGCTGGAAAAGTGCTATTTTTTGGGCTGCCTTGCTACTGTTCTTGCTGCCATAATCATATTTTGCATGTATAGCATGGCTATAGGCCATTTCGGGGCTTAATTTCACATTTTCGGGATGATTGCATGCTTCGGGTGTCATTTCGAATTGTTTCGGGGCTGTTTCCCCCTTCATTTAGGTGCTGAAATATGGTTTGCATGCTTGCATATCATTTCCCATGTCATTTCATGCCTTAATGCATTGCCTCGATTTGCGTGCCCGTGCAGCACGCACTTCGAGGCACCTCTTTATCGGCGGCCTATGTGAGTGTGGTTGAGGCCCTCTCATGTTGGCGTAAGCCCAATTGCATTTTCATGCTTCTTTATCATTGTCTCGGTTTGCGTGCCTGTGTGCACGCATTTCGAGGCACTTCTTTTTTATCCGACGACAGCCTATGTGAGTGTGGTTGAGGCCCTCTCATGTTGGCGTAAGCCCAATTTGCATTTTCATGCTTCTTTATCATTGTCTCGGTTTGCGTGCCCGTGTGCACGCATTTCGAGGCACTTCATTTTTATCTGACGGCAGCCTATGTGAGTGTGGTTGAGGCCCTCTCATGTTGGCGTAAGCCCAATTTGCATTTTCATGCTTGTATGCCATCGCCTCGGTTTGCGTGCCCGTGTGCACGCATTTCGAGGCACTTCATTTTTATCCGACGGCAGCTTATGTGAGTGGGGCTGAGGCCCTCTCATGTTAGCGTAAGCCCAATTCGCATTCTGTATGCCGTTTCATGCCTTCGGGCCATTCCTCGGTTTGTGTGTCCGTGTGCATGCATTTCGAGGCAGCTCTTTTTATCCGACGGCCTCCTATGTGAGTGAGCTGAGGCTCTCCCATGTTGGTGTAAGTCCATCGTGTCATTCCGTGTGCCATTTCATTGCATTTCATCATCGCCTCGGTTTGCGCGCCTGTGGGCGCAGCGTTTGAAACGCCGGTTTTATCCGATTTTTATCTTTCATCATCGCCTCGGTTTGCGCGCTCAGGCACGCAGCGTTCGAGGCACTTCGGTTTTATCCAATTTTCATCTTCATATCATCGCCTCGGTTTGCGCGCCTGTGGGCACGCGTTTTGAGGCACTTCGGTTTTATTCGATTTTCATCTTTCATCGCCTCGGTTTGCGCTGTGGCACGCGCGTTTGAGGCACTTCGATTTTCATCTTTCATCATCGCCTCGGTTTTGCGTGCGTGCGTACACGCATTTCGAGGCACTTCGGCTGCCGTTTATTCAATTTTCATCTTTCATCATCGCCTCGGTTTGCGCTAGGCGCGCTTTTGAGGCACTTCGCTTTATCCGATTTTCATCTTCATATCATCGCCTCGGTTTGCGTGCGTGTGCACGCATTTGGCACTGCCGATTACCGTTGCATTTCATATCATCGCCTCGATTTGTGTGCCCGTGTGCACGCTTTTCGAGGCGTCTCATTTTCATCTCATTTTCATAGCATTGAGCATGCTAGGTTGTATATTAGTTGCATTTCATGCATATCATGCATATCGCACGGGAAACGAGGTACATTCCGTACTCCGATTCCTCTACATTCATCCTATATTGAGTTGTGCAATCCGATCCCTCGGCCATCATGCATCGATATGCGTGATTGGTGGCACGAGGATCGTGGCATGCATATATTTGTGAAATACACTGTTGTGCCCTTTTCCTGTTATCTGTTGCAGCAAAATCCAGAGTTAGCAACTTTTCAAAATTCGGCGCGCATTTCGAGAAATATTGCAAACAGAGGCTAATCGGGGCATCCCAGTGGATTTCCGTGCGAGCGACAACAAAGACATCTATCGAAGCGAGCGATCCACGGCTTGCACGCCAGTTTTACCGCTTTTATTAATTTGTCAATTAATTAGGAATTTGTATATTTATTTCGGACTGTAATATTCTTTCATTTGGGTCTGTATTATTATTTATTCGGACCCTCTGCGCGAGGGCATAAATGTAATAAGGGTGGGTGAGTGTGATGTATGTCTTCCAACCCCCATTTCTTTCTCCCTTTTATTTACCCGCTTACGATGGTTAGATATAGGGCATATTTCAATTAGCATACGATGTAATGACATGTTTGCATCATTCATCTGTTTTGCATGCACAAGACTCGCATCATACAAACTGCATCGTATTTCAATTCCAAGTTGAATATGTGATAGTTGTAGCATTCCATATGCCATCTTTACAATAGCCGAGCCTACTATAGTTGCATTTTTGCATGTGTTGCATTAGGCATTACAGATATTTTAGGATCATGCATGATTTCTAATAAGTTTTTGTTTTGGCTCGAGTACTCGGTGAGTTGTTATGCTTTAGCATCCTTGCACGCGTGTGAGTGTTGCCATGAATAGCATGCTTACCATGAGGCTATGTGCTTATGTGATATAAGCGCCTTGAATGCTGTGGGTGGAGGTTGAGTTATCAATTGAGACAATTCATCAACTGCTTGTTTTAAGCCCACTAGATAGTGGCAAAATCATGTTTCTAAGCCCACACGAGGGTGGCAAATCCGCATTTTAGCCTACTGCGGGTAGCACCATCAAACCATTTTCAAATAAACAAACATGAAATGTTTTGTTCCATTCAGTGCCCAGTCTATACTTGTTTCTTTGCGAGCATCACATAGTAACCTAGGCTAATAATCGGAATAAGAGCATACAATGTTTTCAAAAGCAGATATCATGGTTAGTAGAGGCGGTCTTTGGCCGGCGAGAGGTGCTCACGATGTGACCTTCCCTAATCGTACCCAAGTTCCCGAGCCAACTTTGGTGATGACGGACACGTGGCCTTTTGGCACTGAGTCAGGGTTTCCTAAATTTCCCATTTTAAAAATATTTAGGTGGCGACTCTGTTATCTGGCAAAGCAGTCCATGTTTGGCACTTCTTTCAAAAAATCTGTTTTCCTTCAAAACGATTTGCCGGATTTGGACTCTTTGGTTCAAGATTTAGAACCACAACAAAATCGAGTCCGAACTGTAGCGAGGTCCCTCGCGGGCGTTGTTACAGTGCTAAACGGTCAAATCTGTTTGAATTGAAGTTGTGTCTGTTCGGAACAGTTTTTGCATCTGTTGGTTCAATTTTCTGCACCTGTTCAGCCCTATTTAAATCCAGCACTGTCCAACAATTTTGCCCCCCGGGAAAAATCAGTCTGATTGTTGTCTTTTGTTGTCCTAAATTTTGTATTTATGCATTATTCTTTATATTAGATTTAGAATAAAATTCAGAGAGTTAGAAACAGGTTTGGTTCGCCGAACAAATTTTTTGGAGTACTACTACAATTTGTGAAGTTCATTGTATCCTGGGAGATAGACGCCACTCAACCATAAGTACCGTAGCGGGGCGAATCTGTCTTAAGGACAGAGTGTCACACGCTCGACTTGGTCCTAATTTTAATTCGGTTCAATAAATAAATCTGGTATGTTATTTATTTATTTTGTTTGAATTTATTTCAAGTTATTTTATTTACACAGAAGATTGTTCCAACAATCTTAAGACAGATTCGAATTATTCTGTTTACAGAATTTTTCGTTTGTTTCCTTTTCTAAGAAAATTATTTTCTGTGGATTTACAAAATAATATTCTGGTTGGAAAAACAAATAGTGATTATATGCTATTTGACAGATAGTAGTAATATACTGTCTATTTTCTTTGACAACTAGTAGTACAATATTGGTGTCATTAACAATTCAGAATATTTTTTTTTGAAATTTTGTCAGAAAATTAATTTTGGTTTTTAGAAATTATTTTATGTGTTTTCATTAATTAAAATTCTGTTACAATATTTTAATTATTGGAGTGTTACAAGAGATTTAAATTTCTGTGTGAAATTAATTTGGTTAAATAAAATTTTATTTTATTTCCAAATTAATTGGAAAAAAAAAATTTATTTATTTATTTATTTTTCACAGAATTTAATTTCTTGTGTGGAATTAATTTGGTTATATAAAATTTTATTTTATTTCCAAATTAATTGAAAAATAAAAGTTGTAGTTTTTATTTCTTTTATTTTACAGAATTTAATTTTCTGTGTGGAATTAATTTGTTTAAATAACATTTTATTTTATTTTCAAATTAATTGAAAAATAAAAGTTACATTCTTGTTTCTTTTATTTTTACAGATTTAATTCTGTGCATTTGGATTAGTTTTCTGTGTGGAATTAATTGGTTAAATAAAATTTTATTTTATTTCCAAATTAATTGAAAATAAAAGTTACATTTTGTTTTGTTTCTTTTATTTTAACAGATTTTATATCTATAGTTTTGGTTTAATTTGTTTAAATAAAATTTTATTTTATTTTCAAATTAATTGGAAATAAAAGTTACAATTTTTTTTTCTTTTATTTTTTACAGAATTTAAAATTCTGTGTTTTTTGGTTTTTTGTGTAGTATTAAATTCTAATTATAATTGTGGTTTATGATTTAGAATTTATGGCTACTAAAACTGGTCAAACTAATGTTCAAACCAGTGCTGGTATGGTGATTGCCATTACGCCAACCTCTCCTTATGTTGGGACTGTGCCAGTGAATCATGGTGGAAAACCAGAGAAGTTCTTAAGAACTGATTTTCGTAAAGGCAAAAGAAGATCAAGTAAGAAGGTTGCTAAAGCCAAAATGACCAAAATGGATAACATTTCCAATGGTGTAGATGTCATAGATCTTTTTGCAGTTGTTTTCGAGGCAAATCTTGTCGGAAATCCTAAAGAATGGTGGGTGGACACTGGTGCTACTCGTCATATCTGTGCCGACAAAAAGATGTTCACATCTTATTCTACAGTGGACAATAGTGAACAACTTTTTATGGGCAACTCCTCAACTTCCAAAGTTGAAGGACAAGGGAAGATTGTTTTGGAAATGACATCTGGAAAGGAACTCACTCTCAACAATGTGTTACATGTGCCGGACATTCGCAAGAATTTAGTTTCTGGATCTTTGTTGAGTAAAAATGAGTTTAAGCTAGTTTTTGAAAGTGACAAGTTTGTACTTACCAAAAACGGAATGCATGTAGGAAAATGTTACATGTGTAATGGCCTTTTCAAGATGAATGTAATAACTGTTATACCCTCTGGTATTAATAAAGATACAGCTTCTTCTTACTTGCTTGAGTCTTCAAATTTATGGCATGGTAGACTAGGACATGTTAATTATGGATCTTTGCGTAGATTAATTAATATGAAATGTTTACCTAAATTTAACATTGATTCAAATCATAAATGTGAAATTTGCGTTGAGGCAAAATTATCTAAAACTCATTTTCATTCAATTGAAAGAAGTACGGAACCACTTGAATTAATTCATAGTGACATTTGTGATTTTAAATCAATTCAAACCAGTGGTGAAAAAAAGTATGTAATTACTTTTATAGATGACTATACTAGATATAGTTATATTTATTTAATTCGAACCAAGGATGAAGCTTTGGAAACTTTCATTCAATATAAGAATGAAGTTGAAAATCAACTTGGTAAGAAAATCAAGAAACTTTGAAGTGATAGAGGTGGTGAATATGAATCACCTTTTGGTGAATTTTGTAAAGAACATGAAATAATTCATCAAACCACCGCTCCTTACTCACCGCAGCAAAATGGAATTGCTGAAAGGAAAAATAGGACTTGAAAAGAAATGATGAATGCCATGTTAATCAGTTCTGAATTACCTCAGAACTTATGGGGGGAAGCAATATTTTCTGCTAATTATATTTTAAATAAAATACCCCGAAAAAAGTAAATCAAACACCTTATGAATTGTGGGATGGAAGAGTACCATCCTACAAATACTTAAAAGTGTGGGGGTGTTTGGCTAAAGTGGCTATTCCTAGTCCTAAAAAGACTAAGATAGGTCCTAAGACCATTGATTGCATTTTCATTAGTTATGCTAAGAATAATAGTGCATATCAGTTTTTGATTCATAAATCAGAACATACCGAAATACATATAAATACTATTATTGAGTCAATGAATGCATCATTCTTTGAACATGTATTTCCAAAGAAGACTGGACAAGAGACTAGTAACAATAAAAGATCTTATGATGCCATTACTAGTCAGGATCAAGAACATGATCAAGAACAAGAGTTAGATCAAAATGAGGAAGAAGAACCTAGGCGTAGTAAACGTGCTAGAACCTCAAAATATTTTGGTCTAGATTTTCTAACATATTTGTCAGAAAATGAGCCTTTAACTTTTAAAGAGGCTATGTCCAGTCTTGAAGCTCCTTTATGGAAAGAAGCTGTCAACAGTGAAGTTGAATCCATCTTGCAAAATCACACTTGGGAATTGGTGGATTTGCCACTAGGTTGTAAACCTCTTGGGTACAAGTGGATTTTCAAAAGGAAAATGAAAGCGGATGGATCAATTGATAAATACAAGGCAAGACTTGTGGTCAAAGGGTTTAGACAAAAAGAAGGTTTAGATTACTTTGACACATACTCACCGGTTACAAGAATAACATCCATTAGAATGCTAATTGCCATTGCATCTCTATACAATCTAGAAATTCATCAAATGGATGTTAAAACCGCTTTCTTAAATGGTGAGTTAAATGAAGAAATTTACATGGAACAACCAGAAGGGTTTTCTGTTCCAGAGAAAGAAAAGAAAGTGTGTAAATTAGTTAAATCATTATATGGTTTAAAACAAGCCCCAAAGCAATGGCATGAGAAATTTGACAAGGCAATGATGTCAAATGGTTTTAAAATTAATGAGTGTGACAAATTCAGCAAAGATGATGATCATCTTGCTAGAACTCCTGTAGATGTTAATTTGTATCTTTCTAAAAATATACAGGAAAGTATTTCTCAATTAGGGTATGCCCAAATTATTGGAAGCTTAATGTACTTGATGAACTGCACTCGCCCAGATATAACTTATGCAATAAGTAAATTAAGTAGATATACGAGTAATCCGGGAGTAGAACACTGGAAAGCAATTATAAGGGTTCTTAGATATCTTCGATTTACTCGTAACATTGGGTTGAATTATACTAGATATCCGGCAGTACTTGAAGGATACTGTGATGCAAATTGGATATCGGATACTAGAGACTCGAAGTCCACCAGTGGGTATGTTTTTACTCTTGGTGGGGCGGCTGTATCTTGGAAATCTTCCAAACAGACTTGTATTGCTAGGTCTACTATGGAATCTGAATTCATAGCATTAGACAAAGTCAGAAGAGGCAGAATGGCTTCGCCACTTCCTTGAAGATATTCCAATATGGCCAAAACCAGTGCCTGCTATATGCATACATTGTGATAGTCAATCAGCAATTGGTAGAGCACAGAGTCATATGTATAACGGTAAGTCACGACACATTCGTCGTCGACATAATACCGTAAGACAACTACTCTCTAATGGAATTATTTCCATAGAATATGTTAAGTCTAAAGACAACATAGCGGATCCACTAACCAAAGGGTTAGCAAGAGAGTTAGTTGACAATTCATCGAGGGGAATGGGACTAAAGCCTATTGAATAAGAGTTACCACAACGGCAACCCAACCTAGTTGACTGGAGATCCCAAGATCTAGGTTCAAAGGGACAACCGAGTTGTGAATGACTCAGAAAGATCACTGGGGAGTCTAACTCCTATCCATTTCTATGATGAAATAGTGATGTCTGCAGCGTTTTAGGTTAATTAAAACTTTTAATGATTTTTATATCTAGGTAAACCTAGTGGAGTATGGCAGGATACTCTTTATAAGAATTACCTATGTGAGTGTAAACTGGGCCGGTTCTGTGAGATTTGTGAAGGGCCACAATTCTCTAGAGCACTCATGAAGACCAGGTTGTTCAGGGCCAAAATGAACACAATAGTGAGAACTAAACTGTGTCTGGGAATATACTGTGTGAGTTCTATTGTCTTGGTTTACACAAACGGCTGAACAGTTCAAGACATCATGTTCACTGGTTAGCTAGTAAATCCGATAGTATCTCACAAGGGAAGGTTCAAAGCCAAAAGCTACTTATCCTTTGTAGAATATTTCCAATTTCTGTACTCTCTGATTAGATTATGTTATTGCATTTTCTCTCCGTCAAATTCCATTCATGTGGGGGATTGTTGGAAAAAATGGTTTATTATAGGCATATTTTTTAGCCCAAGTTGAGTGGGCCCCAAATGTCTTTTGGGGTAGGTCCGAAGAGGTGACGTGTTCCTTGCCGCGTGGCAAGTCACACGGTGAAGATGGAACGTCAAAACCATTTATGAGTGAATGGGAAGTGGACGTCGTTCCCAGGTCTAACATTAATTTTTAGATAAAATTCTTTTAAATTTTTTCAATAAAAATTATTGTGGGAATTTAATTTAATTCTAAATTCAAATTTTGGGTTTCTGAGTGGTTTCCTAAAATTTGTAATTGTGAGAATTTAATTTAATTCTAAATTCAAATTTTGAATTCTTAGTTAGTTTTCTAAAATTTGTACCTCTTTCTTTATTTATTAAACTATTTTAATATATATATATATATATTCTAAATAGTGTTTAATAATAAAGATACATGCAGTTGCTTTGTTTGACCAACGGACAACCTTTTTCAAATTTGTTTGAATATCAGGTTTCTAAGTGCTAAACGGTCAAATCTGTTTGAATTGAAGTTGTGTCTGTTCGGAACAGTTTTTGCATCTGTTGGTTCAATTTTCTGCACCTGTTCAGCCCTATTTAAATCCAGCTCTATCCAACAATTTTGCCCCCCGGGAAAAATCAGTCTGATTGTTGTCTTTTGTTGTCCTAAATTTTGTATTTATGCATTATTCTTTATATTAGATTTAGAATAAAATTCAGAGAGTTAGAAACAGGTTTGGTTCGCCGAACAAATTGTTTGGAGTACTACTACAATTTGTGAAGATCATTGTATCCTGGGAGATAGACGCCACTCAACCGTAAGTACCGTAGCGGGGTGAGTCTGTCTTAAGGACAGAGTGTCACACGCTCGACTTGGTCCTAATTTTAATTCGGTTCAATAAATAAATCTGGTATGTTATTTATTTATTTTGTTTGAATTTATTTCAAGTTATTTTATTTACCTAGAAGATTGTTCCAACATCTATAACAAGTTCAAAGTAACCAACAAGTTCATCATGACTATCTTTTGTTTAAGAAAACAATGAAGTTAAGAATAATAAACTCATATATTTTACCTTAAGCAAACAAAGATAACAAACAAACAAAATGAAAAAAAAAAAAAAAAAAATTGTTATCCAGCCAAAGTAAGCAAAGAAACCATTTACTAAATTCATTCACAATTATTACAATGTTATAGTTAATTTCACATAAAAGAACTAACCCAGTATACTCTTCTTGTTGAATGAAGGAAGCTTCAAAAAAAATGGTGAAGTGTAGATTTGCCAAATTTGGAGTGTAGATCCAACTTCATTCTCTTCTTTTAATCCTAAGTCTGCCCCTTCATAATTACTGGTACATGAGCATAAGAACATTACCAAAACCTTGCAACATGTCAGATCTTAATTTCATAGATAACTACATGTCGACACCCCTTTTATGCAATTTATCAAACATGCAGAGTAAATTTTAAAATTACCCAAACTATGTATTTTGTAAATGACCATATTCTTTAACAAAGGAAAACATATTGCTAGAGAACTCATAAGTAAAGACCAACTAAACAAAAAATATCAAATCTTATAGTTCTTTTATATTTTATGAATAGAAGCAAACCTCAAAAAATTGAGTTCAGAAATCCAGAGATGGAAATGTAATAAAACCCCACCAATATGGATCTTGAAATGAAGCTAAGGATGAAGAGGACATAATACCATGAGTTATGCCCAAAAGCTACTACTTATTTGAATTAGGTCAACATGCTTACAACACTAGAGGTTACAATGATTTAAATTAAACAAAATATAGTTGGAAGTTGCAATTACATATAAATTGGTTAGCTATTTTGCTTAGCCATATATTCCATGACTAGAATTAAGTTTGCAAAAATATCGAGATGATTGGTTTCGAAAGTAATTAATTAAGAGCTTCAAGATTGATGGAACTCTTCCTTATGATGATTGATAAAAAAAAGTTTTTTTGAACAGATGATTGATAATAAATTGAAAAACACTATTGGCACTCATTAGTATACGTATGATTGATAAGAGTAAGTAACTAAAGCCTTGAAAAGGAAAAAACTTAAGCCAAGGTGGTTATGGCAATCCCAATTGCTACTCTATACATCAATTTAGGCATATAATAGTGAATACAAACACATACGGCAAATTGGTATAATCCAATTCCCTTAATCATCCTTTAGTTGTATTAAATCATCATTGATCCTTGGCATGTACTATTCATTATTATATATGTATGTGTCATCACCACTCATGAACTATTCAAAACATCTTTAAATGCCAAGTATAAATGACCAAAAAGAGCTCCCTTTAAAGCTAAGTTTGTCAAATACAAGCTTATGTGCAAATGAACAACATATTGACAATTCTATAGAGTACTTTAAATTAACATAAAAGAGAAAATAACAACTCTTATTATGTTAATTTGTTTCGTTTGTGCAAGTAGTCCAGCAATGTATAGAAGTGAAATAAATGATAAAAAATAATGAACATAATATTTAGTGCACAATATATACCTAGACAAAAAAATTGAGAATATAGAATAATAGCAATAAATTGGATAATAATTTTATAGTCAATATAAGCATGAGTATATGAATAAAAAAGTCATAACATTTATTTGATTATACGAAAGACAAAATGTGTCACAATAACAAAATATAGAATGGATAACCATAACACCCATGTTATCTTATGTTCTTTTCAATCATCATGTTAACTTACAAAACATATGCAATACAAGTAATCAATGTTTCAATAAGTGTCAGTTAAGCACCCAAACAGTATAGACCAATGCTACACCCAACCAAATTAATTAGATACTGTTTTAAAATTGAAATATAAATTATTATAGATTCTATAAATTATAACAGACCAATTATAAGTATAAAAACCTAAAATCAATTTCTCACAAACTAAAATATTTAACTGTTTTAAGTCCTTGAATACACACAACAAGAGAATGTAACATATTAGAAAATTGTAATAGTAATTTTGTAGAATAAATAAGAAACAACCATATACTTAATAATTACACATTAAGAAAGTGAGTGGTCAAAATAAAATTTCATTCTAAAATACTCTGAAATTAACATTTAAAATACATGTCAATATTTATATTATTGAACTTATTTATTAATCTAACTTTAATAAAGGGGGAAAGCACCATTAAATCCTAAATTTGGGAATGTTAACCCATTTAGTCCCGAAGGTTTTTTGTTGGACTAATAGGTCCTATTTTATGTGTAAAGACATTAGTACCCATTTATTTACATATCTGGGTCAGTAATTGAGGGGATAATTTTGGGTTGGTGTTTATGTGTAATTTACCGAATTACCCAAGAAGCTTACTATAGGCCTTTTTATAATTTCTCTTCTTTTCAAACATCAAACATTATTCATCAAACATCAAACATTCGCAACGCTAGGATTATTTATCAAACATCAAACATTAGTAACGCCGGGATTATTCGTATAATGTCGGTGAAAACATTAGCAACGTCAGAATTATTCATCCAACATCAAACATTAGCAAACGTCATGATTATTTATCAAATATCAACCATTAAACATTAGGATTATTCATCAAACATCAAACACTATTCCACATCAAACATTATTCATTCAACATCATATTCATTAATCTAACATCAGATTCATTGATGTTTGTGGGTGTTTCAAACATCAGATTTATTTAAAAATGTGTTTGAGTAGTAATGCAATATGAAAATATGTGGAGATATATTTGTATATAAAAATGTGTTGCGTTATGATGTTCAAATATATCTCTCCCGTATGTGCGTGATGTGATGAACTTTGTTTGAGCAGTAATGTGTAGACACCCCATTTTCGACCGTCCTCAAGACTTGGACGTCACCGTTGGAACACTCGGTGATTATCCATGTTTGCGTTCGTTTGGAGTTTCCGGAGTTCTCGGCTCGCGCGCCTTGCCTCAGGACCTCCGAACTTGACTGTTTTGTGTTTGGTTTTGCACCAAACACTTGTGTTTTGCCTTGGAAGGGCAGGGAATGCTTTGTGAGGCATCCCCACACACCACCGGCTGGGGCTAGAGGCCACCGGCTGGCTGTAGTTGCTATCGGCACTTTATTGTGCCGATCGGCACTCTTTTGTGTCGACCGGCACTAAGTTTTGTCAAAATGACACTCTTCTTGCCGGGCTCAAATTGCTTTTTGAGATATTTTCTCACAGCTGTTCAGCCTTTTGCTCCCCTCCATACACGTGTATGGAGGGATGAGCTTGTTTGGTAACTTAACTTGTAAGTTTGGTTGCCTATACAAGAGAACTCTCTTCTCTTGGCTCAAGGGTTGGAATTCTTGAGAGGTTTCAGCCATTTTAGAGAGAGACCAAGCTCTGGTTTTAGGTTAAATCATATATCTATCTTATCTCTCTCCTTTCTTGCATATTTAGTACACTAGGTGCTTTAGTTCACACTTTTGCACACAAGCACCTAGTGTTTCACTGTCCTTTGGTTCTTGAGGGTCCAGAGGTTTGTTTTGAAGCTTTGGAGTTGGTTTGAAGCTCAAAGAAGCCATCACACCATCTTTGTTGAAGAAGGCTACAAGGGTAAGAACTTAACTCCCTTTTTACCCCATTCTTGTATCTTGTTTTTACTTGCTTTAAAACAGTTTTTGAGCTTAGTGTTTGGCACAAAAAAGTTCTGATTTTTAACCCTCTTTGTTGTATATTAAGAGTGTTTAGTGGTTTGGGTAGGTTTGACCACCCTTAGGCCTTGAAAAGGTCACTTTTTGTGCTATTTTGTGAGAGATCCGAGATTTTGGTGATAGGATCTCTTCACCACTGAAATCTTGAGGGATTTCAGTGGTGAAGAGTATGCCTTGAAGTCTCAAAAAAGGGGAGGGTCACCCCCTCTCCTTGATGTCCTTGAAAAGGGCAAGTTTCGGCTTCCAAAGGAGCACCATGTTTGAGTGTGTGTTGAGCACGCCTTGGTTGTCTTTCATGCTTATATTGCCATGATATAACATGATTTCAAGTTGGTTTAGGTCCCTTATGCATGCTTAGCATGGTTGCCTTGTAAGGCCCTTTTATGCTCTAACATGCCTAGGTAGTGTGCCTTAGTCTTTAACATGTTTTAGGCTTGCATTTGTGAAGATTTTGTGCTTATATTTCCATGTTTTAGGTCTGTCCATAAGTATTTTGGTCAATCTTAGCATGTTTAATATAGCCCCTTTGTATTGTGGCTTGTTGGTCTCAAGTGTGTGCATGTGTAGCATGTGTTGTTCGCATTATTTTGGTGGTTTGGGGCCACTTGACATGCAATTTCAGTCCCCTTGGTGTGCTTGTATGCTTGCCTTAGTGGCCTTGTTAATGCTTTAGGAGCATGTGTTGTATGCCCCTTGTTTTGGCTTCAATGCATGCCTTTGATTTAATGACTCTTAGATGCCATCTAAGTAGCCATTTGGCTTTGTTTTGACATGCTAGAAACCTATTTTAGGTTGATTAATGCATGCCATGTATGTTTGTGCAAAGTGTGGTTTAATCCCCTATTAGCTTGCCTTAAGCCTAGGCTATTTGCATGCTTTGTTTGATTTGATTTGTTGCATGATTTGGCATCATGTTTGAAATGATTTGAGAGCCTAAGTTGCATGCTAATAGTCCATGTTTGAATCATCTCAAGTGTGCTTGAATGTCGTTTTGTTTGTGCCTTGGAGTGGGTACCTTAACATGTGCATGCGGGTGCGTGTCTAGTCTCCATTTCTAGGCACTTTAGCCACTGGTTTTAGGTCTTTTTGAGTTTCCTAACTCATGTCTAAATCCATTATTCCATTGGTTTGCATGCTTGCTTCATATGCTTGTTTGTATGCTTGCATGAGCACCTTGCATTGTCCATATTGCATACTAGTTTGCCATGCTTAGGGCTTCATCATATTGACTTGCATGCCAAGCCCCTTGAAGTGAGTTTGATGGAGGTTTGGCACCCTTGTTTGATTATTTGGTTTGCATGCATTTTATAGTAAAGTTGCATTCTTGATTCTTAGGGCCATCATGCATGAAAATGCGCGATTGGTGGTCCGAGGATCGAGGCACATGCCCCCTTAAGTCAATAACATGATAGGGAATGTGTTTTGTGCATACATGTTTTGAATTGCCTTGCCATGCATAGTTTGTCCTCTGCTGCTGTGAGTTGCAGGATCTGCAGAATATTTTGTGCCGACCGGCACTTTTTAGTGCCGACCGGCAGTGTTTTCCCAGCCGATGGAACAATTCTGTGCCGGTGGCCTCCTCCTTCAGCCGGTGGTGCTCTACCCCAGCCGGTGGTACTCCCTAGTGCCCTGAGAGGCATCCTGGGACTTTGGCAATTTTCAGAAGAGGATAGCAGGGGAAACAGAGGCAATCCGTGCATGGCGGTCTTGGTTCGAGCGGTTTGAAAGCACGCGCTGCATTTGGCCCTCATCCCGAGGCATTTTTCTGTTTAATTAGATTAATTATTTTATTTAATTAATTTAGTTGATTTGTAATAATTAATTAGCTTGTGTAGTTAATTAGTTATTCGGTTCTGTATTATTATTTTGGTCCCTTCGAGCGAGGGCAAAATTGTAATAAGTGTGTGTGAGTGGGTGTATGTCTTCCAACCCCCATTTCTTTCTCCCTTTTATTTACCTGCTTATGATGGTAGATTAGGGCACATTTAAATCAGCATACCTTATGCAATGCATGTGTGCATCCATGCATTTGTTTACATGCATTCGGGCTCGGTACATCATACAAACTGCATTGTATCTTCAATTCCAAATTGAGTACGTGATAGTTGTTGCATCTCATGTGCCATGTTTAGGGTTAGCCGAGCCTACTCTAGAT
Source organism: Camellia lanceoleosa (assembly GCA_025200525.1). Classification (NCBI taxonomy): domain Eukaryota; kingdom Viridiplantae; phylum Streptophyta; class Magnoliopsida; order Ericales; family Theaceae; genus Camellia; species Camellia lanceoleosa. The sequence goes on from CM045760.1 coordinate 46,103,710, forward strand.
TACATCTCTGTGTGTGATGCATTAGCCACTTAACATGAACTAGGTCATGCATGTTTGCTAACTAGTTTCTTTGTTTTGTACGGAGTACGATGTAAGTTTTATGGCTTTAGCATATCGCATGCGTGTGAATGTTTACCATGACAGTATGCTTGCCATGCGGCTAAATGCTTACATGAGATAAACTGTTTGAATGCCTGTGGGTGGAGGTTGGATTGCCTGAGTTGGAACAACTCATTGAAATCCGTATTTTAGCCTACTTACGAGTAGCAAAATCCAACACGTTTTTCGAGACAAAACGGATATGCAATGTTTATTTCCAAGTTAGGCGATCTAGTCTATACTTTTGTGTTGTGCGCATCACATAGTAATTCTAGGTTAATAACCGGAATAAGAACATGTAATGTTTTCAAAAACGGATATCACAGTTAGTAGAGGCCGGTTTTCAGACCGGGCGAAAGGGGGTGCTCATAGCTGACCTTCCCCGATCGTACCCAAGCTCCCGAGCCAAGACCACTTTGGTGATGACGGACATGTGGCCTTCGGCACCGAGTCAGGGTTTCCTAAATTTCCCATTTTAAAATATTTAGGTGGCGACTCTGTAATCTGGCAAAGCAGTCCATGTTTGGCATTACTTTTCAAAAAATCTGTTTTCTCAAACGATTTGCCGGATTTGGACTCTTTGGTTCAGATTTAGAACCGCGACACAAATCGAGTCCGAACTGTAGAGTGAAGCCCACGGGCACGTCTACGCTTCGAGACTCTTTGGGGATTTTAGAGAGCTTGACTCGAACTCGTGATATCCTGTTTTGACTACACTTATGTGTTTCTTCGCATTGCATGTGCATTGGTGCGCCTAGGACACCGTGTTGGCCATCTGCTATTCCTGAGCGGTTTGCCGGAGGCTTGTCTTGTCAAGGCATGTCCATAAGGCTGACCGGTTGCGGGCTCTGCCAGTATGGGAACACAAACCCCGATTTTTACCGGGGCACCCTCTTTTGACCATTCGACCTAGTGCATATTCGGAATCCATAGTGACCATTCCAAACTAGGACAGGTTGCTTACCCGATGCTAAGTTGTTTGAAACCGCTGCGTGCATAGCGAAACCCTAGTTCTTGACAAAATAGGACAGGGAAACCCTACCCCAACATAGGGGTGCATTGGCTCTCTTTTTACCTGCTATGTGCTTTTAGAGTGTATCTCTACAGGGAACAAACATATCAGTTTGCAAAATTTGGGTATCAGGCCTGAGGGCACCAGTATCAGTATTCTGAGAATCAGTTATATCTGCGGGTATCAGATTCAGATTTGGGGCAGTGATTTTGGGGAACAGTGTTCAGTAGTAGAGTGCAGTTGTTCGACTACACCCGTGTTTGATCTGTTTGGGGTTGAAATACTGCTTGTTTTCCGTTTCAGTTCAGGGACTCGGGGGTTTGATCAGCTAGTGTCTTCTCCTTGGCCGAGGGGATCAACATGACGTAACTCGAAGAAATTGTGGTCATGACGCGTTGAGTCTCGAAGTCACCCCACAGATGAAATCGCTGCCAAGATACCGCATCCGCCTAGGTCGCCGCACATCCAATTTGGGCTCCTCAAGCATGCGTGCTCGTGAGCCTACTACTTTCGAACTAATGGGGATGATAGGTGATCTCCAAAGGTCTGTGATGATCTCGCCTATGGAATGTCGGTTTCACCACATGCACCCTATCTTGGGAAGCTTCGTGCCCCAAGAGCCCCATTGTTGGGTCGAATTGTCATCGAACTCAGCCAACCGGAGATGGCCTCCGACTATGGCAACGATGCATTAAACCAAGCTCTCGATCAGGCTGAGGCCAGAGACAGAGGCAAGATGAAGGCCGAGGCCGACCCTATTGAACAACTGCTGTGGGCAGTAGAGGCTTTGAAAGCCGGAGGAATGAACAAACAACAGATATCCGCAGTTATGTCCAAAGTTGTGGAGGACGTTTTCCCCACTCCGCCTGAGGGCAATTCCAGTCAATCAGAGAATCGGGATAGGCCCCGTCATGCCAAAACAGTTCTTCCCCCTTCCAGCCTTGCATTCGGAAGGGATCAAAAATCCAAGGCCGCACCCGCCGATCCGTTTGCTAGTGCATCTAGCAAGAGTGCTCCAAAGTACCAGCCCCGAGGGCGCAGGGTCTTTCATGCTCTCTATATGCCATTGTCCAAGGCATTGCAGATCCTTGCCGAAAGGGGACACCTTAAGCCCCTGGAGCCGCGGCCGCTCCCGAAGAATCTCCCTGATACCCATGATGCTTCCCTGTACTGTGCGTACCATCAACAGACTGGCCATGCCACTGATAATTGTTTCCGTCTTCGGCACGAGGTGCAAGATTTGATTGATAACGAAGTTATCCTCCCTCCCACTTCGGCAAAGTCCGTCACCACTCAGTTGTTGGATTTTGAAGATACAGATACCGCGAGTATGTAAGCAGAAGGTGAATCGCCTGTGGGCCGTGTTTGGTACATTTTTGGATATGGCATTTGGCACACATTTTTGGGCATCCGTGAATCTTGGCCTTGCACATTCTGACTTGGGTGTCGAGTCAGTCTTTTGTTTTGTCTTGAGTCTGTCTCATTGTTTTGAGTCAGTCCTTTTGTTTAAGGGTCTGTCTAATTGTAATGAGTCCCTCTTTTGTATAAGAATACCAGGTGACTTCGGGGTTGTTGCCTCAAGCACCATTTTGTAATTACTTCTTTTTTTGCTTTCTTTTTGGGTCCCCCTCCGCTGTGGAGCCAGTTTACACCCGGGGAAATCTGAATGAAACAGCCGTGGCTACCGTGTTTCCATGTTTATTGATTGTATTGGGCTAGTTGTGCCAGAGAATTCGAATGAGGTGACAACACATTCCGCCTGCTCTTTTGTGCCTTAAAAATTATTGCTTTGACTTAAGTTTTTCGAAACCTTTTAAGCACTGCGGTGAAAACGAAGAGGAAGAAATTTCTCGGGTTTTACAAAGTTTTGATCATTTTGAAAGAAAGAGAGGCGTGCTAAACTTTTAATGAATGAAATCATCCTTGTCAGCGTGAGTACTGAGAAAGACTGGTTCCGCACTATCTTCGATACAAGCGATTTGTCGCTTTCTTAAAAAACTTTCAAAAACAAAATGTTTTGTGCGGTCTTGTAAAGACCTGTGTGGAATCGCTCTTGAGATTGCGCAGCTTAGGATCGCTCTCAGCCTCAAGGCTCGACCCCTCCTTTCCAGACCATGGACCAGCATCCAGAGTGTGCGATGGTTGGCTATCAATGCAAGGCCTGTGAGGCCAGACTCGAAGCAGCCCTCGATCAAGAGGCACCGTAATCGGAGCAAAAGATTAGATTTCACCAAAAGAAGTTTGCAAAGCAACCATGATGGAATCTCCTGCAAAGCACTGCAACAGTCATTCTCCCGGAAAAGGGGAGGCTTCAATCTCAAAACCATTTAACATGGATTTGTTATACTTTTACCCTTTGAGAGGCTCGCTGGGCCGAAAACCCGGAAGGGCGACCCAGGCAAAAGTTAGAGCAAAGCAAAAATACAAAATACAAAAAAGAAATACAAAAATAAAAAAAGCAAAAACAAAAAGAAAAAGGCAAAGAAAAAAAAAGAAGAAGAAAAGATGAAAAAAAGAAGAAAAGAAAGAAGAATATAGCTCGCAAGGTCGAAAACCCGCATCGGGCGCCTTGGCAAAAGTAAGAGCCTAAAAATAGTGAAGGTTAAAATACCCGAGTGTACCTTAACCCCGAACTACGTAAGGCTTGATTCCCATGTTTGGGATACGTAGGCAACTTCATCCTGAAGTCCAGCCCCCAACGCTTCCATAGCGTCTCAGTCCATGTAATGGTTTTGATTACCCATGCTTCCTCCGAATCCGATGTCTCGGTTGCAACAATTGGAGCTGCGTGATCAACTTCCTTTTGGAACCCAGTCACCAACGCTTTCAAGGCGACTGTGTCCATATATTGTTTGTGGCTGTCTTCGTCCTCTCCGTGCCTAAGAGCCCGGTCGAGCTCAATCATCAATCGGCATGCCGCGGCATCATCCAAACAAGGGGCAACTTTTCATTGCCATCTATTGCCAAAGTTGCCCTCAGTCGTCATCCAAACTAGGGGCAACTTTCCGTTGCCCTTCCTCTCCCCCTTTTGAGCCAGGGGCAGTTTTCCAAATTGCCTCCGATCCGAGGTTGCGCATCTCGATGGTGAGTTCCGTGCTCGTTGCGCATCGACTGTATGCAAAAATAGTTTTTGAAAATTTTTACTGAGGTTGGCTAGTTTCTCGAAAACTATTTCATTCTCCAAAATTGGACCATATTTGGACCCAAAAGGAAAACTTTCAGTGCTTGCAACCTGACTTGCATGATTTTCAAATCAAAAATTGTCCAAGCACGCTAATCTGGCGTTCATTTTGATCAAAACTGTTTAAAAAAAAAAAAAAGAATGGTCAGAGTAATGAACCAGGGGCACAGTTGAGCCAGGTATCCTGTCTTCCCCCCACCGTCAGCACGCATTTGCCAGAAAGGCGCTCTATCTACCAGAAGGAATAGCCGCGAGCTAGCTGTATCGGGCATGAATCCGCCGCTTCCTATTCATCTATCAATCACTCAGGGGAGGGATGAAAAATGAGAGAATAAAGAATAGAGAGGTGTAAGCCGAGAGAAAAGTGAGAAGAAGGTCTTGTGAGAAAAACCGAGCTCGAGGGCCGAGTGGTGCGAGAATCACAAATCAGAGAGGGTGGGAAACCTGCCCGGAAGAATTGGCTCCTCGAGATCTTTTGTTTTCAAACACGTCCGTGTCGTGTCTTTTGGTTTGTTAGTCTCAACTTAGTTTTGAGTCTTTTCCGAGTGTGTCTCGTTGTGTTTAGGTCGTGTGCCTTTTACTTTCTGTACTTGAGTTCTCCGGCGGTATCCAGTTGTAGGCTCGATACCCAGGTTAAAAAACCTCTCTTTACCTCAAAATCGTCTGTGCTCAGAATGTCGTGCCATTCTCTACATTCGTGCAAAGCAAGAGAAGGAAAGGGAAAATTTGGGACATCCGAGTGTGTTTCAACTGCAACCGTGTCAGCTTTGTGATCTGTCTCATCAGATAGGGCTATCTGTTCGAGTTCTTGTCATGCGAGAATGAACCGAATACTGAGTTATGGGCTGAATGCAGATCAATCCCCAGCAGATTAGTCCTCAGCAGAGTATAAATGTATGTTGGATTGAGCGATGGTTTGTATGAAATTTATTTCTTTGTTTAGTTGGTTGGTTATTTGATTATTACGATTGCAAGTGTCCAATTGTCGGACAAGATCAATGTCATTTACATTTAAGGTGTAATATGATGCAATGCAGTGCGAAGTATGAAATATGCATATATATACAAATGTAACATTCTTTTCAAACAAAAGTTCGTTTCATATCATCTTTTTCGAATACATAGTTTGAGAAAAGCAAAAACCTGCCTGCGGCAGTACATAGTACTCTATCTACCAAAAAGAGAAAAGTACAAGAAAAGAAATAAAGAAAAGAAGCAGCAAAATCATCATCATCAGCAGCAGGCCTCATGCCTGAGGATCAGTCCTCGCCCTCTTCCTGGGCAAAAGCACAGGAGCATCGTCGGAGCTGTCACTGTCGGAGCCCGAGCCCGAGCTATCCTCGGCCTCCTCCGTAAATGACTCCGTCCCCACCTCCGACTCACCATCTCCTGGAACTGGAGCTCGTGAGCTGCTCCCCACGTGACCACGTCCCCGTCTAGTGCGAGGGAATATCCTGCCATCCCGAGTAGAGAGGGGAGGCCCAGCTGGAGCAGCGCTACCCACTGGAGGGATCGGGAAAGGAGGCTGAAAATACAAAGAACATCAGAAAACTGTGAGCAGTTTATCAGTACAGAATGCAGTGTATGAGTACAGTGTGTGAATGCCGTGAGCAGTTTATCGTCTGAGAATGCGAGTATGAGTACAAAGTGTGAATGCCGTGGCGATTTATCGAAGATAGGATGCGATGTATGAGTACGGTGTGTGAATCTTAAGCGATGAATCGATGCAAGATGCGATGTATAAGTACTGTATGAAAAGCGGTTTATCGATTTTGTGCGATGTAGCAGTTATGCGAAGCAGTATGATTTGAGGCGTAGTCGATGAGAACATACCGGCGGTTGTAGACGGCCAAAGCGTCGAGAGTGCGCTGCAACATCATCAGGAGGCATTGACTCCGGTAGCGGGTATACTCGGAGGAAGCCCGAAAAGTATTAAATACATCGATGATACGTGGGATATCTGAATGGGAAATGAAATAACAATGCAAGATCTGAAATAAAGTAATACATCCGAGGCAAGTCAGGAATACCGGCCAACTCATGGCCCGGAAGGAGGAGCAAACGGGATCTGGTAGGTCTCCCCGCTCTGCCCCCTGTAAGTCAACATGGTAGGCAGAGCAGGCCAGCCCGTCCCCTCTGCACTCCCCTCCTGCCGCGAGCTCGAGCCCTCTGTGACGACCCCACTCCTGCTCCTGCCTCTGCCCGGGCCGCTGGCGCCGCAGGTCTCGCTGGATCAGCTCGGGAGCCCCTGCTCAAAGGCCGCATCAAGAAGGTCCGGACGTACTCTGAGTAGTCGCCCTCGCCCCTGTCGGCATCTACGTCCACGGCCCAGCCAAGGGTGTAGTCCTCCATCTGCTGGAAGCTGTACCCCTCAGTCTCCCTCATACGCTCGGGAGGAAGGATCGGAACTATCTGCTCCGGTAACCCTAGGGTCTAGCGTATGAAACGCTCACCCAGGTACCAGGCCCGACAGACCGGGCCCTCTAGCAAAATCCGGTAACGCAAGGTCTCGATCGCGCCGGCATACCGATCTCGTATCACCGCTGGTAGTGGAGCCCACTACCGCCAGTGACTGAAATGAAATCTGATTGATTATCTCTCGATATAGAAATGTACGCGGAAAGCGAAGCTTAAGCGATTGTAAGTAAAACATACCTCGGTGGGGGTAATGGTGTCGAAAAGCGGCGGAAGAAGCTAAAAGTGTCACAGGGCCTCCGGCGCATCGCCCGTCATGCGGTGAAAGAAGGGACGACGGAGGGGTCTCGCCTCCCAGCTCTAGTCTGGGAAGTAAGGCGTACACCCACATCCGCAAAACAGGCGTCGAGATGACTATCGAGATCAAGCGAGATGCGAATAAAGCGAAATAACGAGTGTGTTGTGTATTGTGTTGTCAGAGTGTCTGGCGTGAACGATGTGCAGCCGATGTAAGCGGAGTATGTGTGTGCCGTGTGTATGCGATATCTGAACTACATGTGTGCGATGTGCGAATCTGAAAAGTATAGAGCGTAAATGTAAGCGAGAGGAAAGACGTACCTCGAGCTCGCCAAGAGCCTCCTAGCAATATCCTTGCCACGAGACCGAGCTCATATAACCGTAAAGGGTGGCCAAAAGCGCCCCGATCATCTTGCACAATCCTCTCGGCGTCCACCAAAGCGGCGAGAGAAGGGCACTGTTCGCCCGTCGGCAAATGGTGGTCCCAAAGAAGAACATGAGGAAGCCGCGTGCATATCTCTCGGCCGCCTCTGGGTCATCGGGCTGCGTCGACCGGCCGCAATTTTACTCGGGCGCACCTCGAACCGGGAGTAATGACGAACCTGGGCGAGCAAGTGGCGGCGCCTCGCCGAAACAAGTGAATCGGCGGCAATCCACTCATCCATGTCTCAGATCGAAGGGTATCGGATCACCCCCACCCGATCTTGCAGTAAGCATCGAGAAGTCGTAAGGGTCATCGTCATGTCCCCGATCGATAAGTGAAATGAATCGGTGGTGTCCACCACCTCTCTGCCAGGCGGCAAGAAGAGGTCTGCAAGCGAGAGAGCTGGAGAGTCCCTGCGAAGGTGCCAAAGCGGCCCGATCTACAATGCGGCTAATCGGCGTCGGCATGAATCGCGAAGTGACGTTCCCATATCCGCGGAGAGTATGGGAGTCTCCCTGTAGTCAAGAAATTGCAAAGCCATATGAAGATATGCAGTCGGTACAAATCTGGTATGCGTGCAGATTTTTAAAATTCAAACAGAAACCGGGTACTGGTGTGCTTACAGTAAACTACAAGCGCGTGATGCGTCAGTGTGTTTTAGATGCTCCAGTGTAAACTTGGTGCATGTGTGCACATTTTTCAAATTCAAGCAGATATCGGGTTTCAGCGTACCAGTGGGTGGGCTACGGCCTGTGATATGTCAGTGCTCCTATGAGGATCAGTGTAAACAGCATGTGTGCGCATTTTTCAAAGTTCAAATAGAAGCCATGTCTCGGTATGTTTCAGTGAACTACAACGTGTGATGTGTCCGCCTGTTGGTGTAGTTTTGTGCAAATCTAGCATGCGTGCGAGTGTTCAGATTCAAATAAGCACCGGGTGTCGGCAAATTGGCAGTGCAATGTGTGCCGTGTGTTTGGGTGATTCAGACTAGTGCAGTGTGTGTGCATGTGCGTCGGTCCTAAACAGATGTCAGTTATGAGTTTGTCTACAATCAACTACAGTACAGTACATCAGAACTAAGCAGTTAATGGGTTCAGTTAGCTACGGCAGTTGACAGGAAATCCTACATTGGAGAAAATAAAAGACGAGAATGTTACCTCGGCGGCACCAAAAGACAAGTGGGAGGCGGCTCGCAGCCAGGCTCGGGTCCAAAGCCTGTCAAAGCCATGAAGTGTCGAGTCCGTCAGGCGTAGCACGTGGATGGCCGGTAAGTCGCCGTCGAATGGACTTCGCTCGATGGCGAGCTTCGACCGGGATCCATCTCGTGGTCCGGGGGAGTCCCGACATGTGGAACATCATCGGCCATAGCGATGGAGATGAGAAAATAGCCGAAAAAGGAAAAACGGGCCGGAATGCGAAAAGTCAACCGACAAAGTCAACCCCGAGAGGGTCGGAAATGGTCGGGAAGGCCAGAAAAGTCAAAATGTGAAAATACACGGAAACAAAGACAAAATCAAGGGGAACAAGTCCCAAAAAAGCGGAACTAGCAAAAAGTGCACCGAAACGAAGATTTGTTCGGTTGAAAATGTCCGAAACGCGAAGAATATCGCGAATCCGACGAGAAAATGGGTGTAAAACGCGAAGAAATCGATGAGAAATCAAGAAAACAAACTCTAGAGAGAGAGAGTAGGGATTTTCGGCGGTTTAGAAGTGTGGAAAATAGGGTTTAAAACCCTATTTTATAAAGCCCGGAGTGAAATGGCAGTTCTGCCCCCGATCAGGCATTTTCTGCCGGTCGGCACTATTTTGTGCCGGTCGGCACTTTTTTGTGCCGGTGGATGAGTTCAGGCAGCCGGCGGCAGCCGGTGACCACCCCACCCAGCCGGTGGTGTTCCCAAGAATGTTTTTAGGCAAGATAAGGGGTTTTTGGGTCTTCATAGCTCAAGAAAGTGCAAGAAGGTGCATCCCCGATGCTCGACCGGCCTCCGTTTCGACCTCAGACAGTGTCTTCTGTGTGTGGCACTCAGATTCAAGCAGAGATTGTATCCTTTTGTATCCTTTTGTCTTTTATAAAGATTCAAAAGTTGCCCTGTGTGCGTTGTTGCATCCATCACTTTGTCTAGTGCGGCACGGCGCGTCGTTTTGCACGTCCTCTGCGACTTGCATCTTTTTTGTATTTTGTGCGGCATGCGTGTCACACTTGCATCATTTTGTACTTTGTGTTGCATGCATGTCGCACTTAGCATTCATTTCTATTCACGAGAGGTGTGCCACCTCACGTGTTTTGTTTGCATTGCATTTCATATTCGCGTGAGGTGTGCCACCTCACGTGCTTCATTTGCATTTCATGTTCGCGTGAAGTGTGCCACCTCACGTGCTTCATTTTCATTTCTATTCGCGTGAGGTGTGCGACCTCACGTGCTTCATTTTCATTTCATATTCGCGTGAGGTGTGCCACCTCACGTGCTTCATTTGCATTTCAATTCGCGTGAGGTGTGCCACCTCACGTGCTTCATTTTCATTTCATGTTCGCGTGAGGTGTGCCACCTCACGTGCTTCATTTTCATTTCATATTCGCGTGAGGTGTGCCACCTCACGTGTTTCATTTTCATTTGCATTTCAATTCACGCGAGGTGTGCCACCTCGTGTGTTTCATTTTCATTTTGCATTCATTTCAATTCGCGTGAGGTGTGCCATCTCACGTGTTTCATTTCATCTCAATTCGCGTGAGGTGTGCCACCTCACACGTTTCATTTGCATGCATTTCAATTCGCGCGAGGTGTGCCACCTCACGTGTTTCATTTGCATTCCTGTAGATGCTATGAGGTATTCAGGCCTCATTTGCATTGTATTTCAAATCCTATGAGGTGTGCCACCTCATTTGTATCATTTACATTCCTGTAGATGCTATGAGGCATTCAGGCCTCATTTGCATTGTATTTCAAATCCTATGAGGTGTGTGCGCCTCATTTGCCTCACTTGCATTGTTCGCGCTATTTTGCGCCCCCGCCTGTCTGCATTGTGCGTGCATTTCGATTAGAGGGTCTGGCGAGACCTTAAACACGCACGGTCTAGGAGACCTTAAATCCTCGGGAGGTGCAAAACCTTCGGTGCATTGAGGTGTGCACCTCATCGCATTTGGCATGCATCGTATCGCACCGTCTTGTGCACTCGCGTTGTCTAAACGCATCGCGCTATTTTATGACGCTACCGCTTACGACCCCCATTGCACTTCATTTTCCATCCTTTGAGGCACGCGTACCTCATTGCACTTCATTTTCCATCCTTTGAGGCACGCGTACCTCATTGCACTTCATTTTCCATCCTTTGAGGCACGCGCACCTCCTTGCACGCGCGTCTCGTTTGCCCCATTTGCATCCGCATGCGTTTCTCATTCGCATCACACTCACTTAGAGTGTTGTGTAATCGTTGCCCCCTGGTCTGGCGAGACCTTAAACACGCACGGTCTAGGAGACCTTAAATCCTCGGGAGGTGCAAGACCTTCGGTGCATTAAGGCGCACCTCATTGCATGCATGCATTCCATAGCGTTGTTTGCGCATCTCATTAGTTGCCCCCCGAGTCTAGCATGATCTCAAACACGCACGGTCTAGGAGACCTTAAATCCTTGGAGGGTGCGAAACCTTCACTACATTTGCATCCCGGTCTAGGAAACCTTAAATCCTCTGAAGGTGCATTTCCTTCAATGTTTGTCATGCCCGAACGACTTCCGGTGGTCTGGTAAAGCCACCTGTCTGTGTTTGCGGTGAGTTCATAGGAGACCAATGGGGACGGTGAAAACTAGAGTTTGAACGGCTTATGCCTAGAACGCAAAGGTTCGGAATTTCCGAGACTAAAGTCTGGTTTAAATACCCAGGGGGTGTACCCTCGGCTTGAAATCTGTATGGAAGCCCCATAGGTTGAGGCGGCGTGTTTACGCTTCGATTCTGGATACTGAACCAACCTAGTATATCGCCCCGTTGGGAGAATAGGGAAAACTGCAATCGCAGCCATTGTATCATATTGCATTTATCATTCATCCTTAAATACTATTGCATATGTCATGCATTTCAAAACATTCAAAACAACAAAAACACATGCATTTCATGCATCACCATTGCATTATAGTACATTGTCATGCATTTCGAAAAAAAAAAAAAAAAAAAAAACACATGCATATGTCATGCATCATCCTTGTAGTATAGTGCATATGTCATGCATTTTCTGTAAATATCCATTTCTATTGCATCATAGTTGCATGCATCCACTGCATCATCTTCCATCCATGGCTTGCGCCTTTCCTTGTTAAGCTTGGTCTGGTATGTGCCCTTACTTTTCACGTCAAAGCATAGTTCTGCTTGTGTATCGCGCCTACTCCACGCTGGTATGTTGGTTTGAGGTTGCGGCACCCTTTTCTGTGTTAGACATGGTTCGTATGCGTACATGCCTTTCCTAGGCAAGACTGGGTTTGGCCCGCGTGCCATATCCATTGTATCTATTCCATTGCATGCATTTCACTGCATCATCTTCCATCTATGGCTTGCGCCTTTCCTTGTCAAACTTGGTCTGGTATGTGTCCATACTTTTCACGTCAAAGCATAGTTCTGCTTGTGTATCGCGCCTACTCCACGCTGGTATGTTGGTTTGAGGTTGCGGCACCCTTTTCTGTGTTAGACATGGCTTGTATGCGTGCATGCCTTTCCTAGGCGAGATACGGTTTGGCCCGCACGCCATAATCATATATTACATTGTAGTATAATTGTTGCATCCAGCTTTAGGATCATTATTCTCTCTCCAGCAGGTCGTTTCCCCACTTATGTCATTCCACCCAATACTTGTTCTTGTGTCCGTGCGAAGTACTCATAGATCAGACATCGTTCTATGGGAGACGGACTTGTTACTTCCATCAATCTACTTGACATATGTGTGGTTTCGAACCGCTCATGATTGAATCATGATTCAATTGCTTTGCATGTAGTTTGCATAGTTTCGATTGCATTGCATTATCATTTGCATTATTCATACATCATTTTGTATATATTGCATATCATTTTGCATTTCGCATTGCCATGCATATGGCTAACAATATTGTACCTGTTAAGTTTACTTTCTTTGCAGGCATGATATTGTATGTACGGCTCATTGAGGCGGCCAGCCGGACGAAACGCCATTGTATTGTATCCTCCGCGTGAGATGTTTTGAGAATTGCATAATTCTCTTACATCCTTTCTGCATTGTAGGGTAGATTGGCGTATGCTAGCTTATAACTGTTGCATGTGTGCTTCATTACAGCTTCCTTTGCATGATCATAAGTTATGCTCGGCTTCTTGCATCGTCTTGCATTTTGCCTCTGCCTTCGGGCACATACCTTGTTTTGTCTTGCATGTTTGTCCAAGTCTTCGGCCTTGTCAAAAATGGGTCGTCTCTGGGCTTTGACATTCACTCCCGTCATTGTTATGACTTCCGAGTTCTGTCAAAGAGGGGCAACTGTAGACACCCCATTTTCGACCGTCCTCAAGACTTGGACGTCACCATTGGAACACTCGGTGATTATCCATGTTTGCGTTCGTTTGGAGTTCCCGGAGTTCTCGGCTCGCGCGCCTTGCATCAGGACCTCCGAACTTGACTGTTTTGTGTTTGGTTTTGCACCAAACACTTGTGTTTTGCCTTGGAAGGGCAGGGAATGCTTTGTGAGGCATCCCCACACACCACCGGCTGGGGCTAGAGGCCACCGGCTGGCTGTAGTTGCTATCGGCACTTTATTGTGCCGATCGGCACTCTTTTGTGCCGACCGGCACTAAGTTTTGTCAAAATGACACTCTTTGCCGGCCGGGCACTGTTCAGCTACTTTTTGAGATATTTTCTTACAGCTGTTCAGCCTTTTGCTCCCCTCCATACACGTGTATGGAGGGATGAGCTTGTTTGGTAACTTAACTTGTAAGTTTGGTTGCCTATACAAGAGAACTCTCTTCTCTTGGCTCAAGGGTTGGAATTCTTGAGAGGTTTCAGCCATTTTAGAGAGAGACCAAGCTCTGGTTTTAGGTTAAATCATATATCTATCTTATCTCTCTCATTTCTTGCTTATTTAGTACACTAGGTGCTTTAGTTCACACTTTTGCACACAAGCACCTAGTGTTTCACCTTCCTTTGGTTCTTGAGGGTCCAGAGGTTTGTTTTGAAGCTTTGGAGTTGGTTTGAAGCTCAAAGAAGCCATCACACCATCTTTGTTGAAGAAGGCTACAAGGGTAAGAACTTAACTCCCTTTTTACCCCATTCTTGTACCTTGTTTTTACTTGCTTTAAAACAGTTTTTGAGCTTAGTGTTTGGCACAAAAAAGTTCTGATTTTTAACCCTCTTTGTTGTATATTAAGAGTGTTTAGTGGTTTGGGTAGGTTTGACCACCCTTAGGCCTTGAAAAGGTCACTTTTTGTGCTATTTTGTGAGAGATCCGAGATTTTGGTGATAGGATCTCTTCACCACTGAAATCTTGAGGGATTTCAGTGGTGAAGAGTATGCCTTGAAGTCTCAAAAAAGGGGAGGGTCACCCCCTCTCCTTGATGTCCTTGAAAAGGGCAAGTTTCGGCTTCCAAAGGAGCACCATGTTTGAGTGTGTGTTGAGCATGCCTTGGTTGTCTTTCATGCTTATATTGCCATGATATAACATGATTTCAAGTTGGTTTAGGTCCCTTATGCATGCTTAGCATGGTTGCCTTGTAAGGCCCTTTTATGCTCTAACATGCCTAGGTAGTATGCCTTAGTCTTTAACATGTTTTAGGCTTGCATTTGTGAAGATTTTATGCTTATATTTCCATGTTTTAGGTCTGTCCATAAGTATTTTGGTCAATCTTAGCATGTTTAATACAACCCCTTTTTATTGTGGCTTGTTGGTCTCAAGTGTGTGCATGTGTAGCATGTGTTGTTCGCATTATTTTTGGTGGTTTGGGGCCACTTGACATGCAATTTCAGTCCCCTTGGTGTGCTTGTATGCTTGCCTTAGTGGCCTTGTTAATGCTTTAGGAGCATGTGTTGCATGCCCCTTGTTTTGGCTTCAATGCATGCCTTTGATTTAATGACTCTTAGATGCCATCTAAGTAGCCATTTGGCTTTGTTTTGACATGCTAGAAACCTGTTTTAGGTTGATTAATGCATGCCATGTGTAACAACGCCCGCGAGGGACCTCGCTACAGTTCGGACTCGATTTTGTTGCGGTTCTCAATCTTGAACCAAAGAGTCCAAATCCGGCAAATCGTTTTTGAGAAAAACAGATTTTTTGAAAAGAAGTGCCAAACATGGACTGCTTTGCCAGATAACAGAGTCGCCACCTAAATATTTTTAAAATGGGAAATTTAGGAAACCCTAACTCAGTGCCAAAGGCCACGTGTCCGTCATTACCAAAGTTGGCTCGGGAACTTGGGTACGATTAGGGAAGGTCACATCGTGAGCACCCCCTCTCGCCCGGTCAAAGACCGGCCTCTACTAACCATGATATCTGTTTTTGAAAACTTTGTGAGTTCTTATTCCGGTTATTAGCCTAGATTACTATGTGATGCTCGCAGCAAACAAGTATAGACTGGGCCGTCTGAATTGGAACAAAACATTTCATGTTTGTTTGTGAAAGATGGTTTGCTACCCGCAGGTAGGCTTAAAATGCAGATTTTGCCACAATCTAGTGGGCTTAACAAACAATTGATGAATTGCTCCAATTCAGATAACTCAACCTCCACCCACTGGCATCAAGGCAGTTATATCACATAAGCAGTTAGCCTCATGGTAAGCATGCTATCATGGCAACACTCACACGCATGCAAGGATGCTAAAGCATAAAACTTACCGAGTACTCCGAGCCAAAACAGGAAAACGATTAGAAATCATGCATGAATCCTAAATATGCTGAAATGCCTAATGCAACGCATGCAAAATGCAACTATAGCAGGCTCGGCTATTCTAAACATGGTATATGAAATGCTACAGTTAACATGTATTCAATTTGGAATTGAAATACAAATGCAGTTTGTATGATGCGCCGAGCCCGGTGCATGCAAAACAGATGAATGAATGCAAACATGCTATCATACTGTATGCTAAATGAAATATGCCCTATATCTAACCATTGTAAGCGTATAAATAAAAGGGAGAAAGAAATGGGGGTTGGAAGACATACATCACACTTACTCACCCTTATTACAATTATGCCCTCGCGCAGAGGGTCCGAATAAATAATAATACAGTCCGAAAATGAAAGAATAATACAGTCCGAATAAATATACAAATTTCTAATTAATTGACAAATTAAATAAGAAAAACTGGCATGCAAGCCAAGGACTGCCTTGCTATGATGAATAGTGTATGCTGGATGCTTCGGCGCGGAAATCCATTGGGATGCCCCAATTAGCCTCTGTTTGCAGTATTTCTCGAAATGCGCGCCGGACTCCGAAAAGTTGTTGATCCTCGATTTTGCTGTAACAGAGAGCAGAAAAAGGGCATAGCAATGTATTTCACAAATATATGCATGCCTCAATCCTCGTGCCACCAATCACGCATACCGATGCATGATGGCCGAGGAATCGGATTGCACAACTCAATATAGGATGAATGCAGATGAATGCTACAACAAAACCTAACTCCATCATGGGTAATCCGGAGTGTCGGTGACTTGGGAATTGAGACCCGTTCCGTTACTCGGAGTACGAAACGTGCCTCGTTTCCCGTGCCCGGGCTAACTCCTATCCCGAACACGATGCAATATGCATGATATGTATGAAATGCAGCTAATATGCAACCTAGCATGCGCAATGCTATGAAAATGAGATGTCTCGAAATATGTGCCCACGGGCACGCAAATCGAGGAAATGTATGAATGTAATCTAAGATACAACCTAGTATGTACTATGCTGTGAAAATGAGATAAAAATGATATGCCTCGAAAAGCGTGCACGCGGGCACGCAAACCAAGGCGATGGCATGCAATGCAAATCGGACAAAATAGAGTGCCTCGAAATGTGTGCACACGGGCACGCAAACCGAGGCGATGATATGAAGGGTAAATCGGATAAAACCGAAGTGCCTCGAAATGCGTGCACACGGGCACGCAAACCGAGGCAGTGATGCGAAATACAAATCGGATAAAACCGAAGTGCCTCGAAATGCGTGCCCACAGGCACGCAAACCGAAGCGATGATGAAATGAGAAAATCGGATACAACCGAAATGCCTCAAAATGTGTGCCCATAGGCACGCAAACCGAGGCGATGATGAAATGAGAAAATCGGATACAACCGAAGTGCCTCGAAATGCGTGCCCACAGGCACGCCAACCGAGGCGGTGATGAAATGAGAAAATCGGATAAAACCGAAGTGTCTCGAAGTGCGTGCCCACAGGCGCGCAAACCGAGACGATGATAATCAAGCAAATCGGATAAGACCGAAGTGTCTCGAAATGCGTGCCCACAGGCACGCAAACCGAGGCGATGATAAACACGATGCAAATGGCATACGGAATGCAACGATGGGCTTACACCAACATAGGAGAGCCTCAGCTCACTCACATAGGAGGCCGTCGGATAAAACGGAGGTGCCTCGAAGTGCGTGCCCACAGGCACGCAAACCGAGGCAATGCATTAAGGCATAAAATGACATGGGAAATGATATGCAAGTATGCAAACCAAATTTCAGCCACTAAATGAAGGGGAAAACAGCCCCGAAATGGTGCGAAATGACAATCAACGCATGAAATCATCCCGAAATGCAATTATAAGTGCCCGAAATGGCCTACGGCTATGCTAAACACGCAAAATTGGCACATGAAAGCAAAAACAGTAGCAAGGCAGTCCCAAAAATGGAATTTTTCAGTTACAAACATGGCCGAATTGTAAGCATAGGTAGGTCAACATTAGCATGCAAGAATAAGGGCCAAGAGAGGGGTATTGAAGCAAGTAGTATATAGAAAATTCAAATGAAAAAACTTTCTTCTACAATACTGAAGAGGGCCCAAAAATAAGCATATATTAAGTTTATGGATGCCCCAAAATCAATATGCAAACATGCTAACAATTCCATTCAAAATGGAGCTCAAAAGAGGTTATAACAAGAGACATGCAAAGAATACACCAAACAACAAAACTTTCTTCATGAAACATGTAGAGGGGGTCAAAATAAGACCCCTTTCAGTTCTGACCAAGAGCTAAAACCAAAAGCACAAAAGGCTACCAATCATGCAAGAATTAGGGCCTAGAGTGGATTTCAAAGGGAGGTGGTATATGGAATGGCCAAACAAGGTTGAGCCCTTCTACAATGTTTTATAGGGGCTCAAAATAAGCACAAAACCAGTAGGGGTCGGACCCCCAAAAACAAATTCAAAGAGGCTAAAAATAGCATGCAAGATTGTGACATACAAGCTAGATATTGAAACAAGTGTATCATGGAGACACCAAATGAAGTTGAGCCCTTCTACAAAGCTGTAGAGGGGCTCAAAATAAGCCTAAAACCAGTAGGGGTCAAGGCCCAAAAACTGAAAGGAAATAGGGTAGAAATAGGAAGCAAGATTATGCTACAAAAAGAGATTTGGAGACTTACCCTTGAAGATCCGATTGTTGCTACCTCTTGGCCTGAATTTGGTGCTTCTTAGCCACTGGAGAACACTTCCTTGCTGCTGGAATGGTAGTGGGGATGGTGGAGCTAAGGGTTGATGAAGGAATTGCCTAGGAACTTGGAAGTTTTTGAGGTTTTTGGCTATGGAAATCAAGGATTTTGAATAAAGGCTCTTGAGACCAATTTTTCTAACCTAGACCAAGGGGCTGTCCAGCCCTTTTTGTAAGCAATAAGAGGTGTAAAAGGGGAGGGAAATGGAGGCAATCTTTCCCTCCCAAAATATCCCCCGGAAGGGGTGATATTTTGGCAAAAATATCCGGACAGCTGGAATGACCTGGAAAGCAAGAAGCTGGCCGGCCAGGTGGTTTTCTTCAAGGTGGCCGGCCGACCACCCCACCTGGTCGGCCAGCCACCCACCATGGCCGGCCGGCCACCCCCAAAAAATGAAGTAATGATTTTCTGGCCGACCACCATGCAAAGGTGTCCTCCCAAGTGTGTAGAATAAGGCCACAGTGGAATCAGCAACTCAAGCAGAGTCACAACATAGAGCTTGAAGGAGAGGCTCAAAATGAATCGCACAATTCTTTGGCCGACCACCAACTTTTAGGGTCCTCCCAGATGTGTGCAACAAGGTTCCAAGGTCGGAAATTGGCAACACTGAAGCAGGAGCCACAACATAGAGCTTGAAGAAAAGGCTCAAAAATGAAAATCAAAATTGCTGGCCGACCATACATTTTTAGGGTCCTCCCATGTCCCCTGATCACAAATATGTAGCTTTGGTCGGAAGAAAATACCCCCAGGGTGTTCAACATTGGCCCGGAAGTGAGAAAAACGGGCTCCGGAGGAGCGAAACTGGTTATCTGGGATAATTGCTGGCCTCCCACCCCCCAGTGATCTTCCTGGTGTTGAAACAGAGGTACCTGCCAAATTTGAACAAAAACTAATGAGAAATGAACGCTCGGGGCCAAAACCGAGCAATTCGGGATCTCAAAAATGGGCTGCAGTCTTGCGGAAGTGGCATCTGGCAATGGGTATCTGCGACTCCAGTGTCCCTCGGAATGACAAAACAGAGGTTCCTGCCAAAAATCAGAGAAAACTGATGCAAAATGAATGCTCGGGGCCCAAACCGCACAATTCGGGGTCCCGAAAATGGGCTGCAGGTGCCGGAAGTGGCATACGGCAGCGAAGTGGGCATCAGAGGCCCCAGTGTTCCTCGGAACTATAAAACAGAGGTGCAAGCCAAAAACCGGAGAACTCGGAGATGGTTGGGCGGTCCCGAGCCGAGGCAACCGACTCCGAAATGGGCAAAATGGCCTATGGCCACAAAAGTAGCCCACGACCACCGGGAGATAGTCTACAGGACCATTCCTTTCCCTCGGGGAAGAAAACAGAGAAAACCGAGTCTGGTTCGCAAACCGAGACAAGGCACAAAAGAGAATTCGGAAGTCCGGAGGCAGGGCGCACGGCCGCGACTCTGAGACTTCTGAACGAGCATAGTATGCAACATCACCAAGCGCTCAATCGGTGACGTCTGAGTCTTGAGGACGGTCAAAAATGGGGTGTCTACACCATGTATGTTTGTGCAAAGTGTGGTTTAATCCCCTATTAGCTTGCCTTAAGCCTAGGCTATTTGCATGCTTTGTTTGATTTGATTTGTTGCATGATTTGGCATCATGTTTGAAATGATTTGAGAGCCTAAGTTGCATGCTAATAGTCCATGTTTGAATCATCTCAAGTGTGCTTGAATGTCGTTTTGTTTGTGCCTTGGAGTGGGTACCTTAACATGTGCATGCGGGTGCGTGTCTAGTCTCCATTTCTAGGCACTTTAGCCACTGGTTTTAGGTCTTTTTGAGTTGCCTAACTCATGTCTAAATCCATTATTCCATTGGTTTGCATGCTTGCTTCATATGCTTGTTTGTATGCTTGCATGAGCACCTTGCATTGTCCATATTGCATACTAGTTTGCCATGCTTAGGGCTTCATCATATTGACTTGCATGCCAAGCCCTTGAAGTGAGTTTGATGGAGGTTTGGCACCCTTGTTTGATTATTTGGTTTGCATGCATTTTATAGTAAAGTTGCATTCTCGATTCTTAGGGCCATCATGCATGAAAATCTTGCGATTGGTGGTCCGAGGATCGAGGCACATACCTTAAGTCAATAACATGATAGGGAATGTGTTTTGTGCATACATGTTTTGAATTGCCTTGCCATGCATAGTTTGTCCTCTCGTCTTTGTGAGTTGCGGGATCTGCAGAATATTTTTGTGCCGAGCACTTTTTAGTGCCGACCGGCGTGTTTTCCACCGATGGAACAATTACATGCGGTGGCCTCCTCCTTCGGCCGGTGGTGCTCTACGGCCGGTGGTACTCCCTAGTGCCGAGAGGCATCCCGGGACTTTGGCAATTTTCGAAGAGGATAGCGAGAAACAGAGGCAATCCGTGCATGGCAAGATGCGGTTAAAACGGTTCGAAAGCACGCTGCATTTGGCCCTCATCCGAGGCATTTTTACATTTAATTAGATTAATTATTTTATTTAATTAATTTAGTTGATTTGTAATAATTAATTAGCTTGTGTAGTTAATTAGTTATTGGTTCTCAGATATTATTTTGGTCCCTTCGAGCGAGGGCAAAATTGTAATAAGTGTGTGTGAGTGGGTGTATGTCTTCCAACCCCCATTTCTTTCTCCCTTTTATTTACCTGCTTATGATGGTAGATTAGGGCACATTTAAATCAGCATACCTTATGCAATGCATGTGTGCATCCATGCATTTGTTTACATGCATTCGGGCTCGGTACATCATACAAACTGCATTGTATCTTCAATTCCAAATTGAGTACGTGATAGTTGTTGCATCTCATGTGCCATGTTTAGGGTTAGCCGAGCCTACTCTAGATTACATCTCTGTGTGTGATGCATTAGCCACTTAACATGAACTAGGTCATGCATGTTTGCTAACTAGTTTACTGTTTTGGCACGGAGTACGATGTAAGTTTTTATGGCTTTAGCATATCGCATGCGTGTGAATGTTTACCATGACAGTATGCTTGCCATGCGGCTAAATGCTTACATGAGATAAACTGTTTGAATGCCTGTGGGTGGAGGTTGGATTGCCTGAGTTGGAACAACTCATTGAAATCCGTATTTTAGCCTACTTACGAGTAGCAAAATCCAACACGTTTTTCGAGACAAAACGGATATGCAATGTTTATTTCCAAGTTAGGCGATCTAGTCTATACTTTTGTGTTGTGCGCATCACATAGTAATTCTAGGTTAATAACCGGAATAAGAACATGTAATGTTTTCAAAAATGGATATCACGGTTAGTAGAGGCCGGTCTTCAGACCGGGCGAAAGGGGGTGCTCATAGCTGACCTTCCCCGATCGTACCTAAGCTCCCAAGCCAAGACCACTTTGGTGATGACGGACATGTGGCCTTCGGCACCGAGTCAGGGTTTCCTAAATTTCCCATTTTAAAATATTTAGGTGGTGACTCTGTAATCTGGCAAAGCAGTCCATGTTTGGCACTACTTTTCAAAAAATCTGTTTTCTCAAACGATTTGCCGGATTTGGACTCTTTGGTTCAGATTTAGAACCGCGACACAAATCGAGTCCGAACTGTAGAGTGAAGCCCACGGGCACGTCTACATAATGCAATATGTAATAGTGATGTGTGACAAAGTGTATTTGTAGGGGAGAAGTTTATATTAATAGTGGAAGGGGTGTTACTGCTCAAACACATTTTGGAGATACTGCTCAAACACATCATTGTTACATACAAAACATTTCGGTCCTGTGTGTTCAAAATCCGAGTAATATAAGAACCCTAGAGAGAGAGAGAGAGAGAGAGAGAGAGAGAGAGAGAGAGAGAGAGGACTGTTATATCAGAATCTTCACATCTCTGGGGATATTTAGATCTTCGGAGTAGAACGAACGAACTCGTAAGTCTCTCACAATCCATCTTTCGATCCTCGTACAGTTTATGTATATGTTTGGGCATTCTGATCGGAAATGTATCAGTTGTTTCCATGTTGATCCGATGGTTTCTGACTGACACAGTGTGCTCGGAGTGCGACTATAATCGTATAATCGTATAAACATTATTCAACATCACCAACATCAAACATTACTCAACAGGTATGGCGGTGAATGATGGTTTTGATGATGTTGATGGAGGAGTGAGTGTGGAGAGTGAAGGGTCTTCGGCTATGTCGCGGATGAACCTCTGAGGAATGAAAGTGGGTTTGGACTTCCTGAGTTCTTGGACATCGTCGATGTGCCCAACATTGATCGGAGATACAAACACTGGAGCCATGGCTATGAAATCAAATTGAGACTCAAAATTTGAGAGAGATCGAGACAACAGAAATTACTGAGTTCTTGGACATCGTCGATGTGCCCAACATTGATCCGAGATACAAACACTGGAGCCATGGCTATGAAATTAGGGTTGTGATGGCTGCCATTGTTGGCGAGATTGGGGGGTAAAAATGTAAACACCGTATATAATATACCAAAAACATATATCATTCAAAAAATAAAAAGGACTAAATGGTTTAAGAAAAAACACTCAGGACTAACTAGAGTAACATTTATCAAAATAGGATTTATCAGTAATTTTTCCTTAATAAAGTGACTAAAGACCCAAACAAAAGTTACAAAAAACTTTTTAGGAGTACAAATATATAAAGCCAACTTGGATTTTCATAACTGTTTTAATTTCTAGGAGCACTAACATTCAATAAAATTTATAATACACAAAATTGAAACTCCTTTACTCACACTGTTTGTTTTGTTTTCCAATTTCTAGAACCCATTTTCTTTTTTTGTTTTCCAATTCTCCTTTACCCACACTCTTTGGAGAACTGTTATTAATGGGATTTTTACTTGTAGCAGAATTTTCAAATTTCAAGTATATAAATCGCATTTGATTTAGGGTTTTAAGGTTAAACTGCGAGAATACTCGCATAAAAACTTCAAATTTTAAATCCAAAAAGAAGAATAGAAGAACAGAGAAAAATCAAAAAAATAGAGAAAAAGACCAATTTTGCGTTAGTTTAGAGAGGAAGACTCATTTAATAGTGAGTGAATGAGAAAACCCATTTCTCTACTAGTAAAACAAACAAAATAGAAGAATTAAAAAGAAAACCCTAGTTTTCCAACTCACATTTACAAAAAAAAAAGAAAAAATAAAAAATAAAAAAATCATAACCTAAAGTAGAACCCTAATTTTTTAGTTCCTCAATTATAATCCTAATTTTTCAATGGGAATCCCCAAATCAAAACCCTACTTTGAAACTTCAAACCTGATTTAAGAGTGACAAAATCTTAATTTTTGAATTGCTCAATCAAAATCCTAATTTTTCAATAGTAATTCGCAAATCAAAACCCTAATTTTTGCCACATCATCAAGTCAGATCATTTGGATAAAGTTGGGCCACCTAATTCTCTACATCAGCGTTGTATTATAATGCCAAAACCGACAACACGGTATTTATTAAATCATAAAAATCACTCAATAAATAATGAAAACTTGATTGAAAAGTCTTATTAGGAAGATGAAAGTCTTGTAGACTCATTACAAGAAAAAACACTTTTAGTGACTACTTATTTTTTTTGGTCGCAAATAGTTCACTTTCTACGACTAAAATTTAACTTTTGGCGACCACAATTTTTTGGTCACAGAAAATTACCTTTTGGTGACCAAAAAAACAAAAGTTGGTAGCAGAAAGTATACTTATTGGCAACCAAAGGCTTTTTTGGTCGCGGAAGATCACCTTTTGGAGACCAAAAAAAAAGTTGGTTACGGAAAGTATACCCTTTTATGACAAAAAAAAAAGTTGATCACGGAAAGTATACTATTGGCGACCAAAGGCTTTTTTGGTCACGGAAGATTACCCTTTGGCGACCAAAAAAAAAAGTTGGTCGCGGAAGATCACCTTTTGGCGACCAAAAAAAAAAGTTAGTCGCGGAAAGTATACTATTGGCGACCAAAAGTTTTTTTGGTCGCGGAAGATTACCCTTTGGCGACCACAAAAAAAAGTTGGTCGTGGAAAGTTATGGCGGGATAAATTTTAAAAAAAAGGATACTACTGTAATTACATTCTATTTTTCTGTTTAGGTATTAAAAGTTTTATAAAATAATATATAACCCAATTTTTGTGGGTTATATATTTTTTTTGCCAAATATAACAAGAAGCACGTTATTGGGAGAGTTTATTGGGTGCATGGTTACTCCTTAGTTAGGAGTTCGAGTCTCAGTCAGCACAAAAGAATTAATTTTTTTAGTTCAGGCGCTGACTTTTGGCGATCAACTTATCTTTGGTCGCTAAAAGTTTACCTTTAGCTAATATGAATTGGATTTTCTGCGACCAAAAAAGTTGGTCGCGAATGGTCACTTTTAGCAACCAAAGGCTTTTTTGGTCACAGAAAACTATCTGTGACGAGGCTTTAGCGACCAACATATTTTGGTCGTGAAAAGGTTTTAGCGACCAAATATGGTACTTTTCGCGACCAAAATTTTGATCCCGAAAAGTGTTTTTTTCTTGTAGTGACTTTTTGGTGCATCAAAAAGTCCGATTTATTTTTAATTGTTACCACAAATTTTATTTTATTTTTTAAAAAATTTTAGTGCTATTTTCATAAAAGGTGTTATTAATTGTTAGGTTTTAGTGACAGTTGAAAATTTCATTATGAAAAACGTCATTATTGTCATTTTTAGCGATAGATAGAAAACATCACTAACACTTGTGGGACTTTTTTGATCTATACAAATACTTGTGAAACTTGATGATGCACAAATTCTTATAATAAGAATTGTGAATATTTACCCCAAAAAATATTCAGAAAACTATAGTCATGGATCACAATCATTTTTCATATAGCTCACATTCAATAAACTTTAATTTTACATCATACAGTTTCATAATTAATTTTAAATTAAAAATCCATAATAAATATTACCATTTTTTTAATTATTTTATCTCAAGCTTGAAGAATTCCCCAGAGATCTCACGTCGGAACGGACGTCATATGTATTTAATAATGTCATTTTTTTCCCCCACGACACTTCATCGATTCTTCTCTTTATTACTGTATTAAATAAAGGTACCAAAAGGTGAATTGATATTTGCTGATATTATGATATTATGATAAGTAGAAATTAGAGAATGGGATAATGTGATTTGGGGTTGGAATGCGACTTGATATTTGCTAATATTTTATCCCCAGTATTTTTCTTTTTGAAATTTGTGATTTTTATTTTTTTGGTCTATAAAAATATTAAAGGTTAAAAATTTTGGTAAAAATTCAGAAAAAGTTTACAAAAGGCAAAAAAATTACGTTTATGTGTGTGTGTGTGTTTTTTTTCCTTCTTTTTCTTGGTTTGTTTAATCGCGTAGAACTTAAAAAATGTAAATATATATATATATATATATATATTTTAAAATTTACTAAGAATAAAATTGTGAGTAAAAAAAGTTAATCCCTAACCACATCATAGTCAACAATGAATATCTTGCAATGCTGAATGATTAGTCCATTTGTAAATCAAATTTTTAGTGAGCCGAATGTCAAAATGTTCATTTTGATAGAATGATTATTCTATTATGTTTTTATTTTAATGAATTAAACACCAAAAGATTTTTCTTTCAAAAAAAGGAAATATATTCACACAAACACACGTGCGCACGCACACTGTCTCTCTCTCTCACACACACACACACATATATATATATATATATATATTTAAAATGGGCCCAGACTCACCCAGTACCTACAATACAGAAAGTCATTTGGTAATCTTAAAATAATATTTTATATCATTTATTACTAACAATTGCCACGTTATTTTCTAAAAACTTGATAAAAAAATATTTAATCCCACTATTATAAGAAATAAATATCAGACGCTATATAAATTGGTTGTGGTTTGAATTAGAGTTTGTTATTGAGCCTCTATAAATCCATCATAAAATCATATCAATTATTTAAATTGTTCAATCTAGACCTATATAAATTTACAATAGAATCATCCCAATAATTTTTCTAGTGTACTAGTCATAAGTCAAGTATTAGATTGCTCAGTTCCGTTTTGTAGCTCGAAAACATTGTGACTCGAAATGGCTCGAATCTCAAAAGAACGTCATTTTGCTTTTTTTTTTTTTTTTTGGTCTTTTCCCTTCTCTCTGTTCTGAGAGGATGAAGAAGAAAGAAGAAGAAGAAGAATAAGGAAGAAGGAAGAAGAAAGAAGAAGAAGAAGAGAAGAGGGGAGCACAGAGAGAGAGAGAGAGAGAGAGAGAGATCAAACAAAAATCAAACCCAAATCAAATAGAGAGAGTGATACAGATCATCATCATCACACAAAAATCAAACCCAAATCACCCGAGGAGAGAGAGAGAGAGAGAGATCAACCAAATCAAACCCAAATCACCTAACACAAAAAAAAAATAAAAAATAAATCAACAACAACATATATATACTGCAGATCATCATCATCATCAACAACACCAAAAATTTACATTGCAGATCATCATCATCATCATCATCAACAACAACATATATATACTGCAGATCTTCCTCATCATCAAAAAAAAAAAACATAGAAAGTGGCGATCTACCCACCGGTGATCGATCGGCGACGACCGCCATCACCTTCTCTTCCTCCTTCTCTCTCGCCTCTCGCTTTCTCTCATCTCTCGCTTTCTTTCACTCTCTCTCTCTCTCTTCCCCCCTTCCTGTTTCAAATACAAAAAAAAAAGAAGAGAAAAAAAAAAAAATCACAAAACGATGTCATTTTGCAATTCCGACCACTCGAGCCTTGAAAATTTCAAGCTACCAGCCATTTTTCTAGATTGCTCATCCGTGAAAGCTTGACTTATTAGATTGCTTATCCGTGAAAGCTTACGTTTGACCATGCATCACCTTCCTGGCTCTACCTGAGCTTCAGGAGAAGTTATTGGTTACTTTAATAATAGTAGCACGTAGTGTTTTATATGTATTATGATTAGTAGAAAAAATAAAACTTATAATTTTATATTAAATGATTAAAAAATATAATAATTTGGGATTGGTGGTACATCTTAAACCAATCACTTTGTTTGATTTTACTTTTTAGAATTAATTTTTAAAAATTTGTTTTGTAAAATGAATCATTGGGCTGTTTTGAGAAGTGAGTTAATAATTATTTTCTAACTTTTAATTCATTTCGAGTCACATTATCTTTCATATTTTTTTACAATTTTTTTAAAAAAAAGTCAAAAAACTAAACAATCAATTTTTACTCATTTTTTGAAAACAACCTATTATTTGGATGTTTCAATTTTTAAAATTTTGAAACAATAATTTAAAATTCTCTCCAAAAATACAATGGCCCTGTTTGGTATGACTTATTTCTAGCTTATTTCAGTTTTTAACTTAATTTAAACTATTTTGATGTGTTTGGTTCAACTTAACGATACAACTTATAACTTTTTGTAAGTCAAAAATCAATTTATTTTTTGAGTGGGAGAGGAGAAGCTTAATTTATAAATCAAAAATTAACTTATGTTCATAGTTATAAGTTATAAACTGTAAAGTTATAAATTATAATTACTTTTTCATCACTCTACCAAACGGGGGGACTCAGTGAGATGCTAGAATTTCCTCCAAAATATAATGAACTAGTCGGATGCTAAGATTTTGGTCTAACTTGCAACAAACCAACCATTCAACAACTAAAAACCAACCATTCAAAAAATAAATAAATAAATAAAAATAAATTGTGATTTTTTGTGGTCAGCCCTCAAATGACTTGACCGACACACAAAACAAAAAAAAAAAAATTCAAGTGTGGGTTGGATTAAGGTTAAATTTGGGTATTCTTAAATAATCTAAAAAGTTAAAAAGTTATTCAAAAAGTTAAAAAGTTAACACTATTCATCAAAAGTCAACAATTACGGCTGCATAACTCCCAATTTAAATTTTTCTCTAAAAATCAATTTTCACAATTTTTTATTACATATTTTTCTATAAAAAGTCAAAAAATTAACCCAAACATCCATATTTTCAACCTCAATTTTTTTTTGTCCAAAAAGACAAAAAGTGCACTTATTTAGTCTTCCCAAACAAGGCCTAAATCTGACTGTCAACCACCTATTTCGGGGTTGGGGCCTGCAATGATATTATAGAGCTTTCTTTTTTTATATGATAAAAAAAAAAAAGAAAAAAAAAAAAGTGTGGATTCAGCAAATTGAGAATTTGAATTTTTTCTTTTTTCATTTTTGAACTTAACAAAAAACAAAATTTTCTAAAAAAATGAGTTGAAAAATGAAAACTAAACAGTTGAATAATTTTTGTGAGTTTGACGAGCAGAGGGGTTGTTTGTGATTATTTAAATAAATATATTTTTTAATTTTTTATAAAAAGATGTATAAAAAAATAGAAATGTGATGTGATTCAAAAAAAAAAAAATAAATAAAAAGATAAAAAATGGGCTTATATAACACACCCTAAACAAGCTCTACAAAACAAAAGATCTTTATACATAAGTCTTCATTTATAAATTTACTCTATTAAGTTTTAACTAAATTTTTTTAGATATTCAAGTCTCATTAAATTTTTAATATTCGAAATTGTCCTTCAAATAATAATTATTCATAATTTATGATTATTCATAAGAGAATATGATGATGTGAAATTTATTTTGATTTTCAAAACTTTAAAACATCAACTTTTAAATTGAAAAAATTAAAAAAAAAAATGTTATGTGCAAAATTTTTTTTTTGTTTTTGAAAAATTGAACAAATGGATTTTTTTTTTTTTTTTTTTTTTTTTGTGCAAAACTGAAAATTTTGAGTCTATAAAGGAGCATGATAATAGAACATTAATGTGCAAAACTTTAAGAAAAAAAACTTTAAAAATGAAAAAATTGATAATATTTTTGATTTTATTAGATAGTTAAATTAAACTAATAAGTAGAAGGGCAAAAACATTTAATCTCATGCTCCGTTTTTTTCCACCTCAATTAATGAAACAATTATTCTAAACATTACTATGTAAAATTGATAATGTTATTAGTTTTAAAAATTATAAAAAAAAATTGATAATATTATTAATTTTAGTAATAGAATTTATTGATTTCAAAAATATTAGGTAGAAACTAACTTACTATCATTTATGAATTAAACTTTTAAGTAAGAAAAATGCTTGAGGTCTCGAAATTTTGAGACTCAAATGCCTCGAAATAGTTTTTTTTTTTGGTGGTGCAATAGTGGTTATGTGTAGGGGAGTGCTAGACTAGACATTCTATACCAACTCAACCTGTGTGGTTTGATAAGGTGAGGGAGTTTTTTTTTTTTGGGTTGCAAGCGTGGTTATGTGTAGGGCTGTGCTAAAAAACTAGACATCCCGCACCAACTTAGCCTATGTAGTTTGATAAGGTAAGTGAGTTGGGTTGAACTGATTTGGTAATAAGATTGACTGATCAGTTAAGTTGCTGTGTGGCTTTGATTTCAATTTTCCCCTAGTTTTCCTGATTTGAAATAAAAATATAGTAGGAATTTGTACAAAATTGTATAGAATTAACAAATTTTAACAAGCAGCCTAACTGATCAGTTAATTTTATCACCAAGTCAGTCCAACCTAACTCATTTACCTTATCAAATCACACAGACTGAGTTGATACAAAATGTCTAATTTTTTAGCACACTCCTATACATAACTACCCTTCCAAAAAAAAAAAAAAAAACAAAAAACAAAAATCAAACCAACACAATAAAAAAAAATAATTCGAGGGAATGGAGCCTCGAAATTTCGAAGCTTCTAGCTCGAATGTTTGAGTAATTAACTCAAAAACAGACTACACTCCCTCCCTCTCGCGGAACTTACATTTGTCCTTACATCACTAGTTCACATTATTCTCTCTCCTACATGTCTCCAAATTAGGGGAAAGAAAAAAAAAAAAAATATTTTTAAATCATTAATAACCTTATTTATATAATAAATTAGGAGATACGTTACACCCCTTAATTGAGATCTTTCAATTCTATCAAAATTCATGTGAAGTCGTCCTATATTATTCTTTCTTTTATCATTAGAAATCCAAATTTTTTTATCAAATATTTCATTAAATATTTTACATAAGTGTGCATATAAAACTCACATAGTATGAGCCTCACAATCATATAAAATATTTAATAAAATTTTTAAAATCTCTAATATTTTTTATAACTAAATTCATTTAAAACTCCATTTTACACTTGAATTTATATGAGCAATCCTAAGAACGCATAATAAAATATAGATATTAAAATATAGGGGGGGATGCATCAATAAATCCCAAATTAATAACTTATACACTGTTTAGTCCTAAAAGTTTTCTTATAGACTGAAAGGTCCCATTACAATGTTTCAAACATCAGATTAATGTTTCAAACATTAGATTTCAAACATCAGATTAATGTTTCGAACATTAGATTTTGAACTTCAGATTAATATTTCGAATATTAGATTGATGTGCAAATGAGACTAAATAGAGTATAAGAAAACTTTTAAGTCAATAGTTCAACTTTTTAGAAACTAGGACTTATAAGTAAATTTTTCAAAATATAGATACTAAAAGATAAATGTGAGATAAATAACTCACATGCGAGACTCACAAATATGAATCATTTTGTGTTCTCAAAATTATTTTTATAACGAGAACAAGAGACAAAACTCACACGGAACAATCCATTTTCCTATAAAAAAATGCTTCCTACCCCCAGTGATTAAGCACCCCCATCATTCCAGTGCCACGTGGCATTGCGGGATTGGAAGAAAAGAAAAAAAAAAAAAAAAAAAACAGTGTTGGGGCCAATGACACTGCGCCACCTCACTAGGGGTCGACCCCCAGTGAGTGTATGCAGCAGTGTTGTTTCCTATAAGAAAAATGCCTCAGACCCCCAGTGGGGGTCACTGGGGGGTCATGTGTGTAGCCCTCTCATTGGCCAAAAAAAAAAAACTGTTTATTTGTTTATTTGTTTTTTAGTTTTTTTTTTTTTTTTTTTAATTTTTAACGAATCATAACCCGCCACTTCACTGGGGTCGACCACCAGTGGGAGTATTTAGCATGGCCGTTTCCTATAAATACTTTTACTACCAACCATTCCTAGTCTTATCACCAACAAAACTATTCAACTTGTTCATTCATATCACAACCATATTTCGCCAAAAAATATATATATATATATATATTTCGCCAAAATTTCATAGTTCTCCGAATCTCAGCAGCCATGGACCAAACACCCCATGTAGCTTTTTTACCAAGTCCAGGCATGGGCCATCTCATCCCTTTGATTGAATTGGCCAAGCAACTCGTTCACCACCACCACTTCTCCGCCACCATCCTCATCCCCTCCGCCGCACCACCCACCAAAGCCCAGAAAACAGTCCTCCAAACCCTCCCCAAAACCATCCACCACATCTTCCTACCACCTGTTCAATTACCCAATGACATCAACAACACGGAATCCCAAATCTTCCTCACCATGACTCTCTCTCTTCCCTCTCTTAAATCCACCCTATCCTCCCTAACCGCCACCACCCACCTAGCAGCGCTTGTCGTCGATCCATTCGGGCTTGAGGCCTTCGACGTAGCGAAAGAATTCGGCCTCTCACCCTACTTGTACTTCTCTTCGACAGCCATGGTACTGCTGTTTTGCTTAAATTTGCCCAAGCTCGATGAGACGGTTACGGGTGAGTATAGGGATCTACCTGAACCAATACAACTCCCTGGTTGTGTACCGGTTCACGGTAAAGATCTCTTGGACCCGGTTCAGGACCGGTCGCACGACTCGTACAAGGTTCTCCTCCGGAATATAAAGCAGTTCGGTTCGGCTGAGGGGATAATTCTGAATAGCTTTGTGGACTTGGAAGAGGGAGCTTTAAAAGCTTTACAGGACGAAGGGTTGGGCAAGCCGCCGGTTTACCCGGTCGGACCTCTCATCCAAGCTGGTTCGATTGAGGGGTTAGAACGGTCCGAGTGTTTGCAATGGTTGGATGGTCAGCCAAGTGATTCAGCAGTGTTTGTCTCATTTGGAAGTGGTGGCACTCTCTCTCAAGACCAACTCAATGAGTTAGCATTGGGTTTAGAACTTAGTGGGCAAAGATTTTTGTGGGTAGTGAGAAGTCCTAATGACAAGTCTGCCAATGCTGCATTTTTCAACGCACAAAGCCAAAACGACCCTCTAAGTTTCTTGCCAAAAGGTTTTATGGAGAGGACACAAGGACAAGGCCTGGTGGTGCCGTCATGGGCACCGCAAATTGAAGTATTAAGCCACCGCGCTACCGGAGGTTTTTTGACTCACTGTGGATGGAATTCGACCTTGGAGAGTATTGTCTATGGTGTACCTCTCATCGCTTGGCCACTCTATGCAGAGCAGAAAATGAATGCAGTGATGTTAACTGAGGGTTTGAAAGTGTCATTGAGACCGAAAAGTGATGAATCGGGGCTAGTGGAACGAGAAGAGATTGCAGAAATTGTGAAAAGTCTAATGGAGGGAGAAGATGGGAAAAAGGTTCGCCAGAGAATGGATAGACTCAAGGATGCGGCCGTGAAGGTCTTGAGTGAAGATGGGTCTTCTGCAAAATCACTATCTGATTTGGCATTCAAATGGAAAAATCATGAGAACATTTGAGGCCAAATTATTATTATTATCATTATTTTTTCCAGTTCAATTCATTTCATTTTGTTTTTTAGTTTTTATTGTGTTGGCTACATCGTGTATTATGTGTAATTTGTTGGATTTGGAACTTATTAATTATACTTGTTTGCAGCAGGAATGTGCTATATTGATTTGAGCCTATACATAATCAATCCAAATTAATCTTCACATCAAATGAATTATTTGACAGACTAATGTATTCAAATAAAAAACTCTTACAGATAGAGACCACATTTATTATTTGTAAAGGGGATTTCTTTCGAGATTACAATTTGAGAGAAGTCAAATATATATAGAGAATATGTTATACCCGTTGTTAGAACAACAATGTTGGGAACATAGAGAGATAAACACAAAATGAGACATATCTCATCAAAATTTATATGTTACACGGTTGAGCCGTTAAACATGAAAGTTAGACTTTACAGACAACTAATGCCTTTGTACATGTCACCAAATCTTATAAATATTAGGGTCTACCATAGGTTTTATTTCGATTATTTGAACTGTTTATTTTGTCGGGCACTTCATGTATTTTATTCACAAAAAAGTTAGGTCGATCCAATAATTATATTTTGTTCAAATTTTTAGTAAAAAAAATAGACAATGATTTTGTTTTTAAAAATAACCATACATCTTTTAGTGACAAACGCAATAAATTGAACAAATTACAATAATCAAATTGACCTATTTTTATTTTATTTTATTATGAAATACACGAATTACCTGACAAAATGAACAATTCGAATCATTGAAACAAGACCCGTGATGGACCACATAGGCCCAAACAACGCTATCCAGTCCAAAATCTAGATTGAAGAGGATTCTTTTCTTTAAAAAAAAAAAAAAAAAAGATATTAATGAAAGAGTTTCATAATTAATATTTATAAAATTTATCATTAATTTATAATTATTTTTACAAAATACACCGTTTTGATATTTCCCAACAATGTTTGAGGAGGCCACCTAACCATGGTTGAAATCTTGGAAATATTTGAGGAGGCCACTTAACTTAACCATAGTTGAAATCTTCAAATCCAACTTTAATAACCCCTGGTATAAATTTATATTCTCACTACAAACCCAAACAGCTCTTTCTTGCTAATCTTTCATTCTTTCTATCCCTACTTTTCTCTCTCACTCTCACCTCTTTTACTCTATAAATCAAAACATAGCAGACCCAACTTCTTTCTTTCCTCTTTCAAATTGTTCCACTCTTCATGAATCAAACTTTTTATAAACTCAGTTTCTTTCTCTCATTCACTCTGCTCCCACTCTGTATAATCAAAACGTACCTATGATTAAGGATTAAGGATGACAACGACCACCCCACCCCATCCCACCCCACTACTTGCCTTCTCACCCTCAACCTACCCTCATGAAACTCTCTCTCAAGAAGTTTCCACAGATGGCGTCAATTGTACGAGAAGTAAATATTCACTTCTGTACTCCTTGCCTCCGTGCTGGTCTCACTATAAATGGTGTTGTCTTTCTTGCAAACACAACATAAGTGAGCTAATCGGTGAGTGTCTCGCCAGAAAATCCCCCTGACGGCCAAGTCAACACCCTCAGAGAATATAGGAAAATGAGAGAGTTCTGTGGCTCAATATTGCTTACCCTCAATAAAGAAACTCGCAAATCTTATTTAGACAACTTGTCTCACTTCTTCATATGGTGCGCATTATTCCCATTGTCTTGGGACGAGGACATTTTCCCCCTTGATTCCCTTACATACTGTAGACGTCCCCGAACGCCCAGGGAGGGATGAGTCCCCCGTTCCGTTCACTTTGGGCTTACTACAGTTCAGGACTCAAATTGTCACGGTTCGTAATCTGAACCAAAGAGTCCAAATCCGGCAAATCGTTTTGAGAAAACAAATTTTTTGAAAGAAGTGCCAAACATGGACTGCTTTGCCAGATGCAGAGTCGCCACCTAAATATTTTATTTTTGGAAAATTTAGAAAACCCTGACTCGTGCCTAAGGCCACGTGTCCGTCATCACCAAAGTTGCCTCGGCTCGGGAACTTGGGTACGATTGGGGAAGGTCACTTCGTGAGCACAACCGCTCGCCCGATCAAAGATCGGCCTCTACTAACCATGATATCTAGTTTTGAAAACATTATGCATTTATTCCGGTTATTAGCCTAAATTTACTATGTGATGCGCACAGCATACAAGTATAGACTGGATCGCTTGAATTGGAACAAAACGTTTCATGTTTGTTTTTTTGAAAGATGGTTTGCTACTCACAAGTAGGCTTAAAATGCAGATTTTGCCACCCTCAGGTGGGCTTAGGAAAGATAGTTTTGCCACTATCTAGTGGGCTTAAAACTTACAGTCAATGTATTGTTCCAATCCAAATAACCCAACCTTCACCCACAGGCATTCAGACAGTTATATCACATAAGCAAATAGCCTCATGGTAAGCATGCTATCATGGCAGTCACTCACACACATGCAAGGATGCTAAAGCATAAAAACTTACCGAGTACTCCAAGCCAAAACAGAAGCTAATTAGAAATCATGCATGATCCTAACTATACAGAAATGCCTAATGCAACACACGCAATAATGCAACTAAGATAGGCTGGGCTATTCTAAACATGGCATATGGAATGCTACAGCTAACAAGTACTCAACTTGGAATTAAAATACAATGCAGTGAGTTATGATGCGCCGAGCCTGGTGCATGCAAAATAGATGAATGAATGCAAACATGCTATCATACTGTATGCTAATTGAAACATGCCCTAATCTAACCATCATAAGCTGGTAAATAAAAGGGAAAGAAAGACGTGGGGTTGGAAGACATACATCACACGCACGCACACTTATTACAACATTGCCCTCGCTCGGAGGGTTCAAATAATAATATACAGTCCCAAATAAATAATACAGTCCCAATAAGTACAAAATCCTAATTAATTAACAAATCAATCTAGGAAAGCAATAAATGGCATGCAAATCCACGGACCGCCTTGGCTCTGTTCCAAATGATGAATGATGCATGCTCGGGCTGCTTGGCGTGAAAATCTATTGCGACGCCCCAATTAGCCTCTGTTTACAATTGAACCCGGAATGTTGCGCAAAGCCCCAAAAGATTACCGGTTTGATTTGCTGCAACAGAGAGCAGGAAAGGGGTATGGCAATGTATTTTCACATATGTATGCTTGACTACTCTTCAGGGAGCGTATTCCTCGATCCTCGTGCCACCAATCACGCATCTCGATGCATGATGGCCGAGGAGTCGAATTACACGACTCAATATGGAATGAATGCACATGAAGACATAACAAGGCCTAGGCTCCATCATGGATAATCCGGAGTGTCGGCGACAGGGAATTGAGACACGTTCCGTCACTCGAAGTACGAAACGTTCCTCGTTTCCCGTGCTCGGGCTAACTCCTATCCCAAGCACAATACAATATGCATGACATGCATGAATGCAATCCTAACATGCAACCTAGCATACGCAATGCTATGAAATGAAATGGCATACGCAATGCATGATGGACTTATACCAACATGAGTGGACCTCAGCCACACTCACATCAGCGGCCATAAGATGAAAATGAGACACTCGAGATGTGTGCACACATGCACGCAAACCGAGGACCGAACCTAAGGCACGAAATGCCACTCTAACAAGGCATGGCAAGGGATGCAATATGGCATACAAGCATGTGAATTTCAGCACTGAAATGTGATGCAAAATGATCCCGAAACATGGAAACATGGCACCCGATGCATGGAATGGTCCTGAAACACAAAACTAGGCACATATGTTGACCTATAGCTATACAAAGCATGCGTTATTTGACCATGAAGCATAAAGACAGAACCAAGGCAGTCCCAAAACATGAATATTTCTAGTTTAAAGCATGGCCAAAAGATGCTAGCAAGATGGCCTAACATAGCATGCAAGTTTGACTAGCAAACATGGGTTACATGGCAAGTACATGAAGCAAGTGAGAACTCATCAAACCAGCAAAAATCAGTGAAAAAAATATGCCAAAATATGCCCAAATAAACATGGAAAGGCAGCCAACACATGCACAAATGAGGGGCTCCTTTGGAGGGCATACAAAGGGTTTATTAAGTACATGCATCAAGGACACTTAGCATGGCATAAACAACTCTGGAAATCACATATGATAGCTCCAACACTCACCAAATTGACCCCGAAATGTGACTAAGAAGCATGCAAAGAGGGTTCCCTTTGGAAGGCCAAAATGACCATCAAACAAGTCAAGGTGAGAGGGGGGTCATCCTCCTCTGATTTGGAGGCTCAAAATAGTGTGTTAGCCACTAAAAATCCACTGAATTTCAGTGACTAGATGGCCAAACAAAGCATGCAACAAGAGCCTAGGTGTAGGGCTCAAAATAAGAGGCAATCAAGCATACAAGGGGGCATATGATCTCGAAAAAAAATGGGACCTCAAACAAACTTGAAGATGAGATTAAAACAAGATATTTTTCAGTTTATGACAACTCTCAAAAATGAACATAAGTAGGGCTAATCTATCATGCAAAAATGGCCCTAAAAGAGAGATTGGAGACAAGGGACAGTAGTTGGCTCCAAATAGCAAAGAGCCCTTCAACAAAGTTGAAGAGAGGCTCAAAATAAAGCACTTTACAGTTTATGAAAGTCTCAAAAATAAGCACAAGTAGGGCTAAACTATCATGCAAAAATGGGCCTACAAAGAGAGATATGAGACAAGTGGTAGTAAATGGCCTCAAACAGAGGAGAGCCCTTCAACAAAGTTGAAGAGGGGCTCAAAAAAAGGCATTTTAAAGTTTGGCTCAGAGCCCAGAAATGCTAAAAAATAAGGCTAATATATCATGCAAAAGTAGGCCTAAAAGAGGGATAGAGAGACAAGAGATAGTAGATGGCCTCAAACAAAGAAAAACCCTTGATCAAACATGAAGATAAGCTCAAAATAAGACCATTTCCAGTTTGGGTCGGAGCCCAAAAATGTAAGAAAGTATGGCTTATAGATAAAGCCAGAAAAGACTAGAAAAGTTAAAAAAGAGACTCACCCTTGTAGAACCAGACTTCAGTAGCTTTTGGACCAAGAAGAGGATCTCCTAGCCTCTGAAAATTAGCCTCAAAGTGTTGGAATGGAGGATGGAGGTGTGGTGCTATGGGGTGTAGGGTAAATGGTGTGAGAAACCAAGGTTTAGGAGCTTGAACGAGAGAGAGACGGGGTTTGTAAGCAAAGGCTCTCAACAATTTTTTGTAACCCCTCAAAATAGGTGTGGGGGTTCTGGTTATATAGGGAGAGGAGTGGAGGAAAGGGAAGGAAAATCAAATTCAAATTTCCCCCCCCAAAAGGGCAGATCCCCGGGCAGGGGTCTGGGAGAAAACAGAGGGTACAGCTGTAAGGAACCAGGAGAAAGGAACATGGCCGGCCAGGTTCAGAGGGTTCAGGTAGCCGGCTGGCCGGCCAGGGTCAAAAGGGTCAAGTTCAATTAGTGGCCGGCCACCCCAAAAAGGTGGCCTCCCATGTGTGTACAACACAACTATATGGAGAAAAACCAGGAAATGTGACCCAGGAGAGAGAAAAACTAACTTTTTAGAGGGGTTCAAAAGGGTCAGGAAGAGTTGATAGCCGGCCAACCCATATTGGTGGCCTCCCAAGTGTGTACAACACAATGGTGTGGTGGAAAGTCAGAAAAAGTGGCCCGGGGATGGAAAAAGTCAGCTTTCTAGTGAAGAAAATGGGCGATAAAGAGCGATGAAGGAATAAAGCTGGTCTTCAGAAAAATTGCTGGCCTCCCACCCTTCTACAACCTTCCTAACAATGAAAATAAGGTCCCTGCCAAAAATGGACCCAAACTGATGCAAAACGAAGGTTCGGGAGCCAAAATGCGTAGCCCGGGGCCTCGAAAACTGACTGTTAAGCACCGGAGGTGGCTTTTAACCATGAAGTTGGTCTCTCAAGCCACAGTGTCCCTCAAAAGGGAGGAAACAAGATGTATGCAAAAAATCGGAGCAAACAGAGGTGGTTAAGCGGTCCCGAACCGAGGCACACGGCCGATGGCTCCGAAAACCGGGAATCGGGCTCCAAACGGGAAAAATGGCCTACGACCACGAAATGTAGCCTACGACCACTGAGAGATGATCTACGAGACCTCTCTCTCCCTTCGGAAAGAGAAAGCGGAGAAAACGGGACCTGGTTCGCAAATCGAGGCAAGGTACAAAAGAGTCCGGAAGTCCGGAGGCAAGGCTCGCAGCTGTGACTTCGCAACTTCAGAACGAGCACAATATGCAACATCACTGAGTGCTCAGTTGGTGACGTCTGAGTCTTAAGGTCGGTCAAAAATGGGGTGTCTACAGTTGTCCCTCTTTGACAGAACTCGAAAGTCATAAGTGACGGGAGTAAATGTCAAAGCCCAGAGACGACCCATTTTTGACAAGGCCGAAGACTTAGACAAACATACTAGATAACAGAGAAATGTGCCCGCAGGCGAGGGGGAAAATGCAAAACGATATGCACAAAGCCGGACATAACTTATGATCGTGCAAGGAGAGCTGTAATGAAGCAATTTAAATGCAACATTTTAAGCGAATGCTATGCAAGCAAGTAAACATGAACCAAACTACATCTCATGCAGGAAGGATGTAAGAAAATTATGCAATCTTAGCAAGCATGCGAGCGTGTATGATAGATACACAAAGCGAACGTGTGATAGATACACAAAGTGAACATAGTGTGATGGATACACAAAGTGAACGTGTGATAGATACACAAAGTGAGTAAAGTGTGATAGATACGTAAAAGGTGAACACAAAGTGTGATAGATGCACTTAGTGAGCAAAGTATGATTGATATATTGAATGCGAACATGAAGTGTGGTAGATGCACTTGGTGAACAGAGTATGATTGATATACTGAATATGAACACAAAGTCTGATAGATGCACTTAGTGAACAAGTATGATAGATATACTAAAGGTGAACACGAAGTGTGATAGATGCACTTAGTGAACAGAGTATAATGGATATACTGAATGTGAACACGAAGTGTGATAGATGTACTTAGTGAACAAGTATGATAGATATACTAAAGGTAAACACAAAGTGTGACAGATGCACTTAGTGAATAGAGTATGATGGATATACTGAATGTGAAAACGAAGTGTGATAGATGTACTTAGTGAACAAGTATGATAGATATACTAAAGGTGAACACGAAGTGTGATAGATGCACTTAGTGAACAAGTATGATAAATATACTAAAGGTGAACACGAAGTGTGATAGATGCATTTAGTGAATAAAGTATGATAGATATACTAAAGGTGAACACGAAGTGTGATAGATGCACTTAGTGAACAGAGTATGATGGATATACTGAATGTGAACACGAAGTGTGATAGATGCACTTAGTGAACAAGTATGATAGATATACTAAAGGTGAACACGAAGTGTGATAGATGCACTTAGTGAATAAAGTATGATAGATATACTAAAGGTGAACACGAAGTGTGATAGATGCACTTAGTGAATAAAGTAGGATAGATATACTAAATCAATGAAGTGTGATACGGAAAATGAGAATGCGTGTGATGGATACACAAAATGAGTGAAGTGTGATTGATACACTAAGTGAAGAGAGTGTGATTGATACACCAAATAAATGAGAGTGTAATTGATACACTAAGTGAATGAAGTGTGATTGATACACTAAATAAATGAAGTGTGATAGATACACTTGTAGACACCCCATTTTTGACAATCCTCAAGACTTGGACGTCACCGCTCAAACACTCGGTGATTATCCATGTTTGTGTTTGTTTGGAGTTCCCGGAGTTCTCGGCTACGCGCCTTGCCTCAGGACCTCCGAACTTGACTGTTTTGTGTCTGGTTTTGCACCAAACACCTGTGCTTTGCCTTTGAGGGGCAGGGAATGCCTTCTGAGACATCCCCACATAACACCGGCTGTGGCTAGAGGCCACCGGCTGGCTGGTGTTGCCATCGGCACTATTTTGTGCCGGTCGGCACTCTTTTTGGCAAAATGACCATTTTGCCCTGCCGACTGCTTTACAGCTGCTTTATGAGATATTTTTAGACAGCTGTTTAGCTCTTGTTTCCCCTCCATACACGTGTATGGAGGGATGAGCCCTTGGATGACTTAGTTTGTAAGTCTTTGTTGCCTATAAGGAGAAGCTCTCTTCTCTTGGCTCAAGGGTTAGCAAATTTAGAGAATTAGAGAGAAAAAGGGAGAGAGAAGCTCTGGTTTTTCTAGGGTTTGAGTTGCATACACCTTCTATCTCTATCCTTCTCTTGTGTGTCTAGGTGTTTTGTGCCTTACTATTGCACACAAACACCTAGTGTTTCACATTCTCCTTGCAACTGAGGTTCTAAGGGCTGGTTTTTGAAGTTTTTGACAGATTTTGAGCCTAAGGAAGCATCAACTACATCTTTGTCAAAGAGGTCAACAAGGGTGAGACACTAACTCTCTTTTTACCCCATTTTTGTACCTCATTTTTACCTAGTTTAGAACAGTTTTTGTGCTTAGTATATAACACATAAAAGTTCTGTTTTTTAAGCCTCTTTATTGTTCATTAAGAGTGTTTTGTGGTTTGAGCAAGTTTGACCACCCTTAGACCTTGAAAAGGCCACTTTTTGTGCTATTTTGTGCGAGATCCGAGACTTGGGTGTTAGGATCTCTTCCCCACTGAAATCTTGAGGGATTTCAGTGGTGAAGAGCATGCCTTAGAGTCTCAAGAAGGAGAGGGCCACCCCCTCTCCTTGATGTCCTTGAAAAGGGCAAATTTTGCTCTCTTATGGAGCTTCATGCTTGAGTGTGTGTTGAGCATGTTTGACTTGTTTTCCATGCTTATATTGCCATGTTATAACATGATTTCAAGTTGGTTTAGGTCCCTTATGCATGCTTAGCATAGTTGCCTTGTAATGCCTCTTATTGCCTTAATATGCCTAGGTTGTGTGCCTTCATTTCTAGCATGTTTTAGGCCGAGATCCATGAAGCTTGTATGCTCATTTTGTCATGATCTAGCTCTGTCCATAGCCATTTGGGTCGATCTCATCATGCATTACATAGCTCCTTTGCATTTGGCTTGTTGGCCTTGAGAGCATGTGAGTGTAGCATGACTTGCTTGCTTCATTTTCAATGATTTGAAACCACCTAACATGCCATTTCAGATCTTATGATGTGCTTGTTTGATTGCCTTGCATGCCTCTTTAATACTTTAAGAGTGTGTGCTAAATGCTCCATGTTTTGGCTTTAATGCATGCTTTTGGAATCATGTCATCTAGATGCCATCTAGGTGGTTATTTAGGCTCAGATTTATGTGTTAAAACTCTGTTCTTGAGTGTTTAAGTATTGCCACATGTGGTTGTGTTAAGTGTGGTTCAATGCCTTATTGACTTGCTTTGAACCTTAGACCATTTGTATGTCTTGTTTGGCTCGCTTTGTTAATGGATTGGGCCTCATATTTTGCATGGATTTCAGAGCTTTCCATGTATGCTAATAGTCCATGTTTATGCCTCTTAGATGTGTTTAAGAGTTGCTTGATTATGCTTAAGTGTTGGTGCCTTAACTTGTGCATGTGTGCATGTGTGCATGTGTGTTTGGCCCTCTTGACTAGGCACTCTGGCCACTGATTTTAGGACTTTTAGGGTGGCCTAATTCATGTTTTAGTCCATCCTCTATTTGGTTTGCATGCTTGCCTTGTATGCTTACTTAGGCTTGCATTGTATTGCCATATTGCATGCTAGTTGCCATGTCTAGGAGTGCATCACATTGGCATGCATATTAGGCCTCTTGACCAAGTCATGATAGAGGTTTAACACCCTTGTTTGCTTGTTTGCATTGCATGCATTTGAAATCAAAATTGCATTCTTGATCCTTGGGCCATCATGCATGGAAATGCGTGATTGGTGGTCCGAGAACCAAGGCACACCTTCCTTTGAGTCACCAACATGATAAGGATTGTGTTTAGTGCATACATGCTTTGAATTACATTGCCATGCAAGTTGTGTCCTCTGCTGCTGTGAGTTGCAGGTTTTGTAGGCATTTTGTCTTTGCCGCGGCATCGTTTAGTGCCGACCGCAAGAAGTTGTCACCGATAGCTTCATTCAAGGTTTGCGGTACACATTTTTCAGCCGGTGGTGTTCTACTCCAGCCGATGATGATCTCTAGTGCCCAAGGAAGTATTTCTGAGACTTTGGCAGCCTTCAGAGGAGGGTAGCAGGGAAAACAGAGGCACACTTGAATGACAGTGCGATTCCGAAGGAAGCTGACGCTTGAGCCCTCTTCCCGAGGCGTTCGCTTTAATTAACTTAGTTAATTTGTTAATTAATTTAGTTAAGTTGTAATAATTAATTAGCTTGCGTAGTTAATTAATTTGTATTATTCTTTTGGTCCCTCCGAGTGAGGGCGCAATTGTAATAAGTGTGGGTGAGTGTGTGCATGTCTTCCAACCCCCACTTCTTTCTTCCCTTTTATTTACCTGCTTATGATGGTAGATTAGGGCATATTTAAATTAGCATACCTTATGCAATGCATGTGTGCATCCACGCATTTGTTGACATGCATCGGGCTCGGTACATCATACGAACTGCATCGTACTTTCAATTCCAAATTGAATACGTGATAGTTATTGCATTTCATGTGCCATGCTTAGGATAGCCGAGCCTGTCTAGATTACATTCCGTATGTGATGCATTAGTCACTTAACATAAACTAGGTCATGCATGTTATGCTAACTGGTTTCTTGTTTTGGCACGGAGTACAATGTAAGTTTCATGTTTTAGCATGTCGCATGCGTGTGAATGTTAACATGACAGTATGTCTACTATGCGGCTAAGTGCTTATGTGATAAACTGTCTGAATGCCTGTGGGTGGAGGTTGGATTGCTTGAGTTGGAATACTCATTGAAATCCGTGTTTTAGCCTACTCGCGAGTAGCAATTTCAAACTGTTTTCCAAACAAGACGGATATGCAATGCTTATTTCCAAATTAGGCGATCTAGTCTATACTTGTTTGCTGTGCGCACAACATAGTAATTCTAGGCTAATAACCGGAATAAGAACGCATAAAGTTTTCAAAATTGGATATCACGGTTAGTAGAGGCCGGTCTTCGGACCGGGCGAAAGGGGGTGCTCATAGCTGACCTTCCCCGATCGTACCCAAGCTCCCGAGCCAAGACACTTTGGTGATGACGGACATGTGGCCTTCGGCACCGAGTCAGGGTTTCCTAAATTTCCCATTTTAAAATATTTAGGTGGCGACTCTGTAATCTGGCAAAGCAGTCCATGTTTGGCACTACTTTTTTTCAAAAATCTGTTTTCTTAAACGATTTGCCGGATTTGGACTCTTCGGTTCAGATTTAGAACCGCGACACAAAAACGAGTCCTCGAACTGTAGAGTGAAGCCCACGGGCGCGTCTACAACACTGAGTGAAGCAAATGAAGTGTGATTGATACACTAAGTGAATGATCTTAAATGGAACTTCTTTGAATGAACCGTACATACAATATCGTACATGACTGAGAAAGAAACTTGATAGGTACAATGCATTACAATGCATGATGCTTAAGGAAAGCAATAAATGGACAAAGCGATGCTTTAGAAAGCACCTTATGAGGTGAGTGGC
The DNA here is from genome assembly GCA_025200525.1 of Camellia lanceoleosa. Lineage (NCBI taxonomy): Eukaryota > Viridiplantae > Streptophyta > Magnoliopsida > Ericales > Theaceae > Camellia > Camellia lanceoleosa. The sequence continues at coordinate 46,148,024 of CM045760.1, forward strand.
GGTGAACCGCTCTTCTCCGACGGCGATCTCCCCTTGTGCTCTTCGAACACTTTACCTTCAACTCATAGTACAAAGGTTCTGAAATGCTGACAAGGGTTCTTCAGGTAGAACACTTTGGACGCTACCTTTCTTCCTGATCATATTCACAACTTTCCCTATTCTCCAACGGGGTGACAGACTAGGTTGGTTCAGTATCCAGAATTGAGGTGCATACACGCTATCTCAACCTATGGGGCTTCCATATAGATTTTAAGCCGAGAACACGCCCTTGGGTATTTAAACCAGACTTTAGTCCCGGAAATCCCGAACCTTTACGTTCTAGGCATCAGCCATTCGAACTCTAGTTTCCACCGTTGCAGTTGGTCTCCTAGGAACTCATTGCAACACAGCCAAGATGTCCCTGTCATGAAATGGTCCTCGAGGAGAGCACTTCTAATTGCCATTTTGGCTTGAAGCAGACTTGATCTTGAGCTTGAGGTAGAGACACACTCATACTTCGGAGCATTGGCAAGACTTGAAGAGGTACACACGAAATGTAGTCTCGGAACTTACCGAAGTTGAAACAAACTCAGATACCCGACATTTCCCTTCTTTTCTTTTGCTTTGTAGTCTGGAACCCATATAGCTTCAAATAGGTCCTAGTTTTACTATTCTGACATGACCTGGGTTGAACCCTGCGGTTTTATGAAAGAACAAACTCTGTTTTGCACAAATGTGGAGAACGGCACGACACTTGGAGCACAAAATGATTTTATTTTTGAAATTAAGAGATGAGTTTTTGACCAGGTATTGAGCCTACGACTAAACACAGCAAAATGACTCAACATGGAAATAAAAGGCACACAACCTAGACACATCAAGTAACACTCGAGATGACTCAAAACAAGAATCGAAATAAAACAAAAAGACACAACACTCAGATGTGCACAGGGAGCCTGTTTCACCGGGTATTGTTTCCCATCCTTTCTCACTTGTGATTCTCACATCACTTGGCACTCAATCTCTAGTTTTCTGAAAAAGCCCTTTTCTCACCTTTTTCTCTCAACGCACATCTCTCTATTCTTTAATCTCTCATTTTTTATCCCTCCCCTGGGTGGTTGATGGGTAGACAAGAAGTTGCGGGCTCTTGTCCCTAGCATTCTGCTAGATCCTTTTTCTTCTGCGCACAGCTAGTGAGTTTTTCCCACAGAGGGGTTGCGCTACAACTGGGTGTGTAGCAAATCTGCAGCTAACATCGGTTGATGGTTGTAACGCGCCCGCGGGGGGACCTCTATGCTACAGTTCGGATTCCCTTTTGTGTCGTGGTTCTAAATCTGAACCAAAGAGGCCAAATCCGGCAAATCGTTTGAGAAAATAGATTTTTGAAAAAGTAGTGCCAAACATGGATCGCTTGCCGGACATGAGTCGCCACCTAAATATTTTAAAATGGAAAATTTAGGAAACCTCGACTCGGTCAAGGCCACATGTCCGCTATCACCAAAGTGGTCTTGGCTCGGGAGCTTGGGTACGATCGGGAAGGTCTGCTATGAGCACCCCTTTCGCCGGTCCAAGACCGCCTCTACTAACCGTGATATCCGTTTTGAAAACTTTATGTTCTTATTCCGGTTATTAACCTAGAATTACTATGTGATGCACAACACAAAAGTATAGACTAGATCGACTAACTTGGAAATAAACATTGCATATCCGCTTTGTCTCAAAACGTGTTAGATTTGTCGCCGCAAGTAGGCTAAAATACGGATTTCAATGAGTTGTTCCAACTCGTGCAATCCAACCTTCACCCACGTGCATTCAAACAGTAATATCACCTAAGCACTTAGCCACATGGTAAGCATACTGTCATGGCAACATTCACACGCATGTGGTATGCTAAAGCATAAATACTTACATCGTACTCCGTGCCAAAAACAAAAACCCGGTTAGCAAACATGCATGACCTAGTTCATGTTAAGTGGCTAATGCACCGTATACAGGGATGTAATCTAGAGTAGGCTCGGCTAACCCTAAACATGACATGTGAAATGTGCGAATAGCATGTATTCAATTTGGAATTGAAAATTGCAATGCAGTTTGTATGATGTGCCGAGCCTGATGCATGTAAACAAATGCATGAATGCACGCATGCATTGCATAAGGTATGCGGAAATAGACGTGCCCTAATCTACCATTGAAAGCGGGTAAATAAAAGGGAGAAAGAAATGGGGGTTGGAAGACATACACCCACTCACACACACTTATTACAACTTTGCCCTCGCTCGGAGGGACCAAAAGAATAATACAAATTAATTAACTACGCAAGCTAATTAATTATTACAAATTAACTAAATTAATTAAATAAATAAATAATCTAATTGAACAATAAATGCCTCGGGAAGAGGGCTCAAATGCGTCGTGCGCCCGGGACTCGCTCGGAATCGCACTGTCATGGAAGTGTGCCTCTGTTTTCCTTGCTACCCTCCTCTGAAGGCTGCCAAAGTCTCAGAAACACTTCCTTGCACTGAAATAATCACCGTGGGTAGAACACCACCGGCCATAGGATGTGGCCACCGACACTGGTTGAAGCTATCGGCTTCCTATTTTCTTCCGGTCGGCACTAAACAAGGCTTGGCCGGCACAAAATTCTCAGAAACCCTGAACTCACAAAGCAGTAGAAGGCAACAACTTGCATGGCAATGTAATTCAAAGCATGTATGCACCAAACACACTCCTTATCATGTTGGTGACTCAAAGGAAGGTGTGCCTTGGTTCCTGACCACCAATCGCAAGATTTCCATGCATGATGGCCCAAGGACCAAGAATGCAACTTTGATTTCAAATGCATGCAATGCAAACAAGCAAACAAGGGTGCTCAAACCTCTATCAAACTCACTTCAAGAGGCTTGGCATGCATGTCAATGAGATGAAGCTCTAAGCATGTCAACTAGGCATACAACATGGACAATGTGATGCACTTATACAAACATGCAAACAAGCATATAAGGCAAGCATGCAAACCAATGAAATGATGGACTTAGACATGAATTAGGCAACTCAAAAAGGCCTAAAATCAGTAGTCAAAATACCTACAATTGGGGACTAAACACACACACACACACGTGTACATGTTAAGGTACCAAACCCAAGGCACAAACAAGCAATATTCAAGCACACTTAAAGAGGCCAAACATGGACTAATAGCATGCATTAAAAGCTCTGAAATTCATATTAAACATGATGCCAAATCATGCAATGAAGCATGCCAAACAAAACATGCAAATGGTCTTAGGCTTAAGGCAAGCCAATAGGGGCATTGAACTACACCTATGCAAGGCAATTATGGCATGCACTTAACAACTCAAAACAGATTTTTAGCATGTCAAATTAGGCCCAAAGGACCACTTAGATGGCATCTAAGGGACATGGAATCTAAGGCATGCAATAAGGCCTAAACATGGAGCATATAACACAAGCTTAAGAAGTCACGAAGGAGCATGCAAGGTAAGCATACAAGCACACCAAATGGACTGAAATAGCATGCTAGGTGATTCCAAACCATCAAAACAATGCAAACAAAGGCATGCTACACATCCAAACTCTTAAGGCCAACAAGCCAAATGCAAAGGGGCTATATTAAACATGCCAAGATTGACCAAAATACTTATGGACAGACCTAAAACATGGTAATATGAGCACAAAATCTTCACAAACACAAGTCTAAAACATGCTAGAAATGAAGGCATACCACCTAAGCATGTTAAGACATAAAGAGGCATTACAAGAGAACTATACTAAGCATGCATAGGAGACCAAAACCAACTTGAAAACATGTTATATCATGGCATAATAAGCATGAAAAACAACTCAAACATGTTCAATACATACTTGAGCATGGTGCTCTCTCAAGAGGTAAAACTTGCCCTTTTCAAGGACATCAAGGAGAGGGGGCGGCCCTCCCCTTTCTAGGACTTTATGGCACCATCTCCACCACTGAAATCCCTCAAGATTTCAGTGATGGAGAGGCCCAAACACACAAGTCCCGGATCTCTCCAAAATAGCACAAAAAGGGACCCTTTTCAAGGTCTAAAGGGGGTCAAACCTCCCCAAACCACAAAACACTCTTAATGTACAACCAAAAGGCTTAAAAAATAGAACTTTTATGTGCCAAACACTAAGCTCAAAAACTGTTATAAAGCAAGCAAAAGGAAGGTACAAGAATGGGATAAAAAGAGAGTTAGTGTCTTACCCTTGAAGCCTCTTCAACAAAGATGATGTGTTGGCTTCCTTGAGTACCAAACCAGCTCCAAAGCTTCAAAACAAACCTCTGGACCCTCAAGAACCAAAGGAAGGTGAAACACTAGGTGCTTGTGTGCAAAAGTGTGAACTAAAGCACCTAGTGTACTAAATAAGCAAAGAAAAGAGAGATAAAATAGATATATGATCTAACCTAAAACCAGAGCTTGGTTTCTCTCTAAAATGGCTGAAACCTCTCAAGAATTTCAACCTTGAGCCAAGAGAAGAGTCTTCTCTCTTATAGAACTTGTAAGACTTACAAACTAAGCAACCAAGGGCTCATCCCTCCATACACGTGTATGGAGGGGAAACAAGAGCTAAACAACTGTCTAAAAATATCTCAGAAAGCAGCTATAAAGTGATCGGTAGGGCAAAATGGTCATTTTGCCAAAAAGAGTGCCGACCGGCACAATATAGTGCCGGTGGCAACAACAGCCAGCCGGTGGCCTCTAGCCCCAGCCGGTGGTGTGTAGGGATGCCTCATAAGGCATTCCCTGCCCCTCAAAGGCAAAACACAAGTGTTTGGTGCAAAACCAGACACAAAACAGTTAAGTTCGGAGGTCCTGAGGCAAGGCGCGCGAGCCGAGAACTCCGGGAACTCCAAACAAACACAAACATGGATAATCACCGAGTGTTCGAGCGGTGACATCCAAGTCTTGAGGACGGTCAAAAATGGGGTGTCTACAGTTGCCCCTCTTTGACAGAACTCGGAAGTCATAACAATGACGGGAGTGAATGTCAAAGCCCAGAGACGACCCATTTTTGACAAGGCCGAAGACTTGGACAAACATGCAAGACAAAACAAGGTATGCGCCCGAAGGCAGGGGCAAAATGCAACTGAAAATGCAAGAAGCCGGGCATAACTTATGATCATGCAAAGAAAACTGTAATGAAGCACACATGCAACAGTTATAAGCTAGCATACGCCGATCTACACTACGATGCAGAAAGGATGTAAGAGAATTATGTAATTCTCAAAACGTCTCACGCGGAGGATACAATACCTGTGCGGCTCGCCTGGTTTCACCAGCGGTAAATGAACCGTACATATAATATCGTGCCTGCAAAGAAAGTAAACTTAACAGGTACAATATTGTCAGCCATCTGCATGGCAATGCGAAATGCAAAATGATATGCAATATATACAAAATGATGTATGAATGCAAATGATAATGCAATGCAAACGAAACTATGCAAACTATATGCAAAGCAATTGAATCATGATTCAAACCGGAGCGGTTCGAATCCACACTAATGTCAGATAGATTGATGGAAGTAACAAGTCTGTCTACCATAGAAAAGGTGTCGAAGCCCTCAAGGCGCGAGCGCACACAGAACTATGAGTAATGTAGACAGACACAAGAACAAGTATTGGGTGGATTGACATAAGTGGGGAAACGACCCGCTGAGGAAAGAATAATGATCCTAATGATGGATGCAACAATTACACTACAATGTAATAGAAATGGATATGGCACGCGGGCCAAACCGTATCTCGCCTAGGAAAGGCATGGACACATACAAGCCATGTCTAACACAGAAAAGGGTGCCGCAACCTCAAACCAACATACCAACGTGGAGTAGGCGCGATACACATGCAGAACTGTGCTTTAACGTGAAGAGTAAGGGCACATACCAGACCAAGCTCAACAAGGAAAGGCGCAAGCCATAGATGGGAGATGGTGCAGTGGATGCATGCAACTACAATGCAATGGAAATGGATATTTACAGGAAATGCATGACATATGCACTATACTATAATGGAATGCATGACATATGCATTTTTTGATTGATTTTTTTGAAATGCATGACATATGCGATATTTACAAATGATGCATGAAATGCATGGTTTTTTTTTTTTTTTGTGTGTTTTTTTTTTGAAATGCGCATGATGCATGACATATGCTGTATTTACAAATGATGCATGATAATGCACTATGATGCAATGACTGCGATTGCAGTTTTCCCTATTCTCCCAACGGGGCGGTACACTAGGTTGGTTCAGTATCCAGAATTGAGGCGTAAACACGCCGCCTCAACCTATGGGGCTTCCATATAGATTTCAAGCCAAGGGTACACCCCCTGGGTATTTAAACCAGACTTTAGTCTCGGAAATCTCGAACCTTTGCGTTCTAGGCATAAGCCGTTCAAACTCTAATCTTCACCGTCCCCCTTTGGTCTCCTAGGAACTCACTGCAAACACAGACAGGTGGCTTTACCAGACCACCGAAAGTCGTTCGGGCACGACAAACACCGAAGGAATTGCATCTTCAGAGGATTTAAGGTCTCCTCGACCGTATGCAATGCATGACAATGCATGTTTTTTTTTGAAATGTGCGGCAACACGCGGCTTTACGAATGCATGACAATGCAAGAATTGAGATGCGGTGCACAAGTCAGTGTGATATGATGCATGCCGAATGCGATGAAGTGCATATCTTAACGCACCGAAGGTTTTGCACCTCCCGAGGATTTAAGGTCTCCTAGACCCCGGGGCGTGGTTTCAAAATACGCAGCTATTGAAATGATGATACCTGACAATGCATGCGCCAAAGGTTTTGCACCTTCGAAGGATTTAAGGTCTCCTAGACCGCGCGTGTTTTAAGGTCTCGCCAGACCGGACGGGGCAACGATACAAAGCATAAATGCATGATGGTGCTTGTAATAAAGCACGTGACAATGCAGTCAAGCGGGTTTAAGGTCTCGCCAGACCGCGCGTGTTTTTGGTCCCGCCGGACCTTGTTTGTAAAATGAAATGCTCATGAGGCACGCATACCTCGTTTGGTGGAAAATGAAATGCAAAACGAGGCACACGTACCTCGAAATGTAATGAAAATGCGAAATGAGACACGCATACCTCATTTGATGGAACATGAAATGCAAAACGAGGCACACGTACCTCGAGATGGAAAATGAAATGCAAAATGAGGCACGCATACCTCGTTTGATGGAAATGCGAAATGAAACACGTGAAGTAGTACACCTCACGTGGATCAAAAGGAAATGCAAAATGAAGCACGTGAAGTAGTACACCTCACGTGGATCAAAACGAAAGGCAAAAACGAGGCATACGTACCTCGAGATGCAATGAAATGCGAAATGAAACACATGAAGAAGTACACCTCACGTGAATCGAAATGAGATGCAAGATGATCGAGAGTATGACACGCATGTCACATGACAATGCAAAACGTTGCAAGTCGCAAGGGACGTGCAGGATGGCGCGCTACAATGCGCCGAACAATGTGATGGATGCGCGTGACGCACACGGGGCAACTTTTAAATCTCTGTAAACGATAAAAGGATACAATCTTCGCTTGAATTTGAGTGCCACGCACGGTAGACACAGTTCGAAGTCAAAACGGAGGCCGGTTGAGCATCGGAGATGCACTTTCTTGCACTTTCTTGAGCTATGAAGACCCGAAAACTCCTCATTTTGCCTAAAAAAGGCCTTGGGAACACCACCGGCTGGGTGGGGAGATCACCGGCTGCCACCGGCTGCCTAAACTTCTCCACCGGCACAATAATGTGCCGACCGGCACAAAATAGTGCCGACCGGCCAAAAATGGCTTATCGGGGGCAGTTTTGCCATTTCGACTTGGGTCTTTTAAAATAGGGTTTTAAACCCTATTTCCTTACTCCTCCACCGCCGAAAAACTTCTCCCTCTCTCTCTAGAGTCTCTTTTCCTCCTCCTTCGCTCATTTCTTTGAGTTTTCGCGCCATTTTCGTCGTCCGATTCGCGAAGTTCACCGCGTTTCGGACATTTCCATCCGATTGAAATCTCGTTTCGGGGTCTCTTTTGCTATTTTCACCTTTTTGGGACTTGTTTCCCTTGATTTTCTCTTCATTTCCGTGCCTTTTCACTTTCCGGCTTTTCCGGCCATTTCCGACCCTCTCGGGGTTGACCGTCTCGGTTGACTCTTCGTATTCCGACCCGGTTTTCCTTTTCCGGTTATTTTCTCGCTACCACTACCATGGCCGATGACGTTCCTCATGTCGGGACTCCCCCGGATCATGAGATGGATCCCGGGGTGGAGCTCCTCCCGCTGAGCGAGCGACCATTCGACCCGGCGACCTACCGCCCGGCCATTCACGTGCTTCCGCCAGACGGACTCCGCCACTTTCGCGGTTTTGACAGGGCTCTGGACCCGGAGCTTCTGCTACGCAAGTCGACCTCGCACCTCTCATTCGGCGCTTCCGAGGTAACCCTTTTCTCTACTTTACTTTCTGCGATGTAGAATTGTAAACCGTAACCGCCATAGCCGACATAACGCTAATTGCTTAGCTTTAATACATCAGATCAGAAGTTGATCGAGACAACTTCACAACCGATATCTGCTTAGGACCGAGACATATGCACACACACCGCACCTCAATCACCCAAACACGACAATCAGATTTCATCGCAAACTCACCGATACCCGGATTTATTTGAATCAAAACCCGCACACATGCTAGATTTATCTTGAATCGAACCACTCGAACACGCCGACGATATATGTCAGTAGTTCACCGAGGCTTACTGTGACCCGTTATCTGCTTGAATCTGAAAAATGTGCACACATGCACCATATCTGTATGCTGTTCCTCACAAACATACTGACACATCACCGGTCGTAGTCCACCGTAGTACACTGAAACCTGACATTGGCTTGCATCTGAGAAACGTACACACGTGCACCATGCTTGCACTGCACCACTCAAAAACACACTGACGCATCACATATTGTAGTTTACTGTAGGCATACCGGCACCCGGTTTCTGTTTGAAAAGAAAAAAAAAACGTGCACACATGCTAGATTTGTATTGACTTTAACATGTTTCCTCAGAACTGTGTATTTCATTTCATATTGCTTTGCAACCATTTGTTTGTAAACAGGGAGATTCCCATACCATCCGCGGGTATGGGAATGTTTCGGCTCGAGATTGGTACTCGGAGCTTCCCGAGGCAGTCCGACACATCGTGGACGAGGCGGGCTTCGGCTCTTTCTGCAGGGGTCTGACTCGGCTTACTGCCTGCAGGCCTCTCCTCGCGGCCTTGGCGGAGAGGTGGTGGGACACCACTGATTCATTCCACCTATCGGCGACCGGGGACATGACGATGACCCCTTATGACTTCTCGGTGCTCACCGGCATCGGGGTTGGGGGTGATCCGATCCCCTTCGACACCGATATGGACGAGTGGACTGCCGCTCAGATTCATTTACTCGGCGCGGCTCCGCCCCTTGCACGTCCAGGCTTTGTCCGCTATTCTTGGTTCGAGGTGCAGTTCAGGGTGCAGCCTCTTCTCGTTGACGCGGCTCCGATGACCGAGGTGGCCGTGGAGCAGTATGCACGCGGCTTTTTGATGTTCTTGTTGGGGACCACCCTATTCGCCGACCGGGCGAACACCGTGCCTCTTTGCCTACTCAAGACCGGTGGACGCCCGATGTCTTTGCGCTCGACTAGGTGGTGCGCCGCCACTCTCTATGGCTATATGAGCTCAGTCTCCCGTGGCAGCGGGCAGTTGCTTGGGGGCTACTGGCGAGCTTGGGAGGTATGTCTTCTTCTCTTATTTTTCATTTACATTTCAGACCAGACATACTCGCACACACCGTTGTTCCGCTTTTACGCTATCAGATAATCGTACACACGCACACACATACCGCTTTATCTTGACCGCATAATCGCTCACATCAGTACACTCGCTCAATACACCGCGACAACACACGGCCCGCTTATTTCGCTTTATTCTCAGATTCCGCTCGATAGATGTTCGACATCTGCCTTGCGCCATGGGTCTATGCCTACTTTCGTGCTAGAGCGAAGACGAGACGGAGACTACTCGTTGTCCCTTTTCATGCCGCCACGACGGAGGTGTACCCGGAGGTCATGGAGACTTTCAGCTTCTTCCGCCGCTACTTTGACACCATCACTTCCGCCGAGGTATGTTTTACTTACATTTCATTTAAGCTTTTCCCCTGTATATTTGCAATATCAGTAGGCAGTAAACTGTATTTCAATTTCAGATCACCTGGCAGCCATGGGCTCCTCTGCCGGCGATAGATAGTTCGGGATAGGTTTGCCGGCGCGATCGAGACCTCGCGTTACCGGATTTTGCTGGAGGGCCCGGTCTGTCGGGCTTGGTACCTGGGTGAGCGCTTCTTGCGTCAGACCTCAGGGTTACCTGAGCAGATAGTCCCGGAGCACCCTCCTGAGCATATGAGGGACACCGAGCGTTTCACCGCCGAGCAGATGGCGGACTACACCATCACCGGGAGGCACGGCCAGGGCGAGAGCGACATCAGAGTACGTCCGGACCTTCATCATGCGCGGCCGAGTGGTGGTCGCCGAGCCAGAGAGACCATGGCGGCCTAGGGCAAGAGGTGGGAGGCGAGGCGGGACCGTCCTGAAGAGCTCGAGCTCGTGGCGAGAGGGTGCAGAGGGGACGAGGGACGGCCGCCCGCTCGCCTACTTTACTATCTTCCGAGGGTCGGATGGGGCAACCTATCGATCCCTTTGCTCCTCCCAGTGGTCATGAGTTTGTTGGTATCCTCGACTTACCTCCAGGTATGTATTCGCATTTCACAAATCATTTTATTTCAGTTCAGTTCATTTGATATTCCACAGAATATTGATGCATCTAATACTTTTACAGGCTTCCTCTGAGTACACCCGGCAGTCATTGGAGCTGAATGCCTCCATGGCGGGGATGCTGCAGCGGACCTTCGAGTTCCTAGCCTTCTTTGGCCTTCCGGTATGTTTTCTCCGACATAGTTCCAAACTATATACAAACTGCTTTGCATAATCTGATGCATAACACAACATCTGATAAACTGTTCACAGTACTTGGCACATTGTATTTATCCACGATTCGTGACCGATAAATCGCTCACGCATTCACACACTGCATTTCATACATCGTGCATTCTGATCCGATAAACTGCTCACGGCATTCACACACTGTACTCATACATTGCATTCTGATCTGATAAACTGCTCACGTCATTCACACACTGTACTCTTCAGATGATAAATTGCTTTATGTATACTGATGCATTTGCTTTTGTACTTTTCAGCCTCCCTTCCCGAGTCCTTCCGTAGGTGGCGGCACTCCATCTGGACCTCCCATTTCTACTCGGGATGGCAGGATATTCCCCCGCACCATAGGGGGGCGCGGCCATGTGGGAAGTAGCTCACGGGCTCCAGTTGCAGGGGATGGCGAGTCGGAGGCGGAGGCCTCTGAGGAGGAGGCCGGCGGCAACTCGGCTCCTGCCCGACAAATGACACTCGACGATGTTCTCGCTTCGCCTCAGAAGAGGGCGAGGACGGATCCCCTGGCGCGAGGCCATTGATGATGATGATGACCCAGACTTTTGCTGTTTTTCTTTCATTTTCTTTTCTTGTACTTTTCTCTTTTTTGGTAGATAGAGTACTATGTACTGCCGCAGGCAGGTTTTTGCTTTTCTCAAACGCTGTATTTGGAAAAGATGGTATGAAATGAAACAAACTTTTGGTCTAAAAAAAAAGTGTTGCATTTGTATATTTCATATCCTGCACTGCATTGCATCATATTACACCTCAAATGTAAACGATATTGATCTGTTGTCTGACAATTGAATACTTGCACTGTAATAATCGGATAACCAACCAACTAAACAAAGAAAACAAATTTCATACAAACCACTGCTCAAAACTGGGTTCACAACCCATACTCTGCTAGGGACTAATCTGCTGGGGATTGATTTGCATACAGCCTATAACACAGCATTTGGTTCATTCTGCACACAGCAAACCCTGAACAAATAGCCCCAATCTGACAAGACGGATCACAAAACTGATACGGTTGCAGTTGAAACACACTTGGAAGTCCCAAATTTTTCCCTTCCTTCTCTTACTTTGCACGGATGTAGAGAATGGCAAAGCATTCTGAGCACAAGCGATTACCTTTTGGAAGAAAACGGGTTTTCAACTGGGGTGTCGAGCCTACCACAGAACACGGCGAGACAGACTCAAACAAAGAAAGAAAAGGCACACGACCTAACACAACGAGACATATTTGGAAAAGACTCAAAGCCAAAATTGAGACCAACAAATCAAAAGACACGATACACGGACGTGTTTAAAAGAAGAGACCTCAAATTTCGAGGAGCCAGTTCCTCCGGGTATACCTCACACCCTTTCTGATTTGTGATACTCGCATCGCTCGGCCCTCAGGCTTGGTTTTTCTCTCAAAAACCCTTTTCTCACTTTTCTCTCAACTTACTCCTCTCTATTCTTTATTCTCTCATTTTGCATCCCTCCCCAGGGTGAATGACAGATGACTAGGAAGTCGCGGGTTCACACCCAACGCTGTTAGCTCACGGCTATTCCTTCTGGTGGATAGAGTGCCCTGTTGGAAAGCATATTAACGGGGGGAAGATAGAGGACCCGACTCAATCGTGCCCTTAGTTCGTCATTTCGACCATTTTTGTTTTCTTCCTAAAACAGTTTTGACCAAAATGAGAGTTGGATTAACACACTTATTCGATTTTTGATTTGAAAATCATGCGAATCAGGCTGTGAGCACTGAAAATTCTCCTTTTGGGGTCCAAACATGGTCCAATTTTGAAAACGAAACAGTTTTCGAGAAAATAAGTCAACCTCAGTAAAAATTTTCAAAAACTATTTTTGCAGACAATCAATGCTCAACGAGCGCGGAACTTACCCTCGAGATATGCAACCTCGGATCGGAGGCAATGGAAAATTGCCCCTGGCTTAAAGGGGGGAAGGCAACAGAAAGTTGCCCCTGGTTTGAACGGTAACTCAGGGCAACTTATGGCAATGGATGGCAACGGAAAGTTGCCCCTTGTTTGGATGATGCCGCGCATGTTGTAAGCCGCCTTTTGTCGATGACGATCGGACCCTCGGATGCAGAGAAGTCGAAGATGGCTTGAATCAATATATGGACACAGTCACCTGGAAGGTGTTAGCGGTTTGGCTTCAAGATGAAGTTGGTCACGTAATTCCGGGTTGCTGCAATCAAGATATCGGATTCGGAGAAGGCAAAAGTGATCAAAACCATGACATGGCCTGAGACGCTATGGAAGCGTTGGGGGCTGGACTTCAAGATGAAGTTGCCTACGTATCCCAAACATGGGAATCAAGCCTTACGTAGTTCCGGTTAAGGTACACTCGGGTATTTTAACCTTCACTATTTTTAGGCTCTAACTTTTGCCAAGGTGCCCAATGCGGGTTTTCGACCTTGCGAGCTATGTTTTTCTTCTTCTTCCTTTTTCTTTCCTCTTTTTTCTTCTTCTTTTTTTTTTTTGCATTTGTGTATCTTTGAATTTTTTTTCTCTTTTTTCTTTTTTTCATTCTTTTCTTTGCTCTAACTTTTGCCTGGGTCGCCCTTCCGGGTTTTCGGCCCAGCGAGCCTCTCAAAGGGTAAAAGTGTAGCTCGTCCATGCCAAATGGTTTTGAGATTGAAGCCTCTCTGTATCTAGGAGAACGACTATTGTGTTGATTTGCAGAAAGGTCCATCACGGCTACTTCTCGAGCTTTGCTTAGTGGGATCTGATCTTCCTGATCGGACTCTGATGCCTCTTGCTCGAGGGCTGCTTCGAATTGGGCCACACAGGCGTCTCATGGCACTGGTCGTTTTGCACAGACTTTGGTTTGCAACAGATGAATCGAATCTCGAGACTGGGAGCAACCCTAGGCTGCACCATCTCAAAAGCGATTCCACACAGGTCTTCGCGAGACTTGCGCAAAATGTTTTGTTTTTGAAAGTTTTTAAGAAAGCGACAAATCGCTCATGTTGAAGATAGTGTGGAACCAGTCTGGATCAGGCCAGGGTCCTTCTCAGTACTCACACTGACAAGCATAATTTCATTTATTAAGGGCTTAGCATGCCTCTCTTTCTCTCAAAATGGTCAAAATTTTGCGAAAACCCGAGAGATTCCTCCCTCTTTGTTTTTATCACCGCAGTGTTTGAAAAGGGTTTTATGAAAAGCTTCGGTCATTGTGACAATGTTCAAAGCACAAGAGAGTAGGCGAAAAGCACTATCATTCCATTCACATCTCTGGCGTGGTTGGTTCGAATAGTAACAAATACGGGACGTGATAGCCACAGCTGTTTCATTCAAATTTGTTGGCATAACTGGCTCTTCGGCAGAAACAAACTTAAACAACAAAAGCAACTAATTGAAAGACAAAACGGTGTTTGAGGCAACAACCCCGAAATCACCTGGTATACTATACAAAAGGGACTGACTCATTACAACAAGACAGACCTTGTAAGCAAAAGACTGACTCAATACAGAGAGACAGACTCAAAAACAAAACAAAAGACTGACTCGACACTCGAGTCAGGATTTACAAAATTAGCATTGGCAGGTGCTCAAAAATGCGTGCCAAACGCCATATCCAAAAATGTACCAGATATTGCCCGCAGGCAGTTGAATCCCAATTACATACTCGCAGTATCGGTGTCCTCGGTATCTGTGTCCTCACAATCCAAGAACTCAGAGGACCGACGGCCGAGGTAGGCGGGAGGATGACCTTGTTATCAATCAAATCCTGTACCTCATGACGGAGGCGGAAGCAATTATCAGTGGCATGGCCAGTCTGCTGATGGTACGCACAGTACTGAGTGGCATCATGGCCTGCTGGAAGGGGTTTGGGGAGCGGCCTAGGATCGAGGGGTGTAAGATGCCCCTTTTTGGCCAAAATCAGAAGTGCCCTAGACAAAGGCATGTAGAGAGGATGGAAGACCCTGCGCCCTCGGGGCAGGTACTTTGGAACCTGAGCACTCTTGCTAGATGAACTAGCGAATGGGTCAGCGGGTGCGGCTTTGGATTTCTGATTCTTTCCGGATGCAAGGCTGGGAGTGGGAAGAACCTTTTTGGCATGACGGGGCCTATCCCGATTCTCTGATTGACTGGAACTGCCCTCAGGCGGAGTAGGGAAAGCATCCTCCACAGCTTTTGTCGTAACTGCAGATATCTGTTGCTTGTTCATTCCCCCGGCTTTCAAAGCCTCTACTGCCCACAGCAGTTGTTCGATAGGGTCGGCGTCTGCTTTCATCTCACCTTTGTCTCCGGCCTCAGCCTGGTCTAGAACTTGGTTTGCTGCGTCGTTGCCACAGTTGGAGGCCATCTCCGGTTGGCTGAGTTCGATCACAATTGGCCCCAAAGAGTGGGGGCTCTGGGTACAAAGCCTCATATATGATGCATTGGCGAAACAGACATCCCATAGGCGAGATCCGCTACGGACCTTTGAAGATCACCTATCATTCCCATTAGTTCAAAAGTAGTAGGCTCACGAGCCTGATATAGGTGAGGGGTCCAAATTGGGTGTGCGGCAGGCGACCTGGGCGGATGCGGCATGTCAACAGTAGCTTCATCTTGTGGGGTGGTTCCTTGACTCATTGCGGCCATCATGACCACAATTTCTTCTGAGTTTTGCGTCATGTTCGGTCTTGTCTCAGCAAGGAGAAGACACTAGCTATTCTGACTCAACTCTCTGAATCTCTGAACTGAAACGGAAAACAAGCAGTATTTTAGCCCCAAACAGATCAAACACGGGTGTAGTCGAACAACTGCACTCTACTACTGAACACTGTTCCCCGAAGTCACTGTCCCAAATCTGAATCTGACACCCGCAGATATAACTGATTCACAACAACACTGATACTGGTGCCCTCAGGCCTGACACCCAAATTTTGCAAACTGATATGCGCATTCCCTGTAGAGATACACTCTAAAAGCACATAGCATGTAAAAGAGAGCCAATACACCCCTGTGTTGGGGTAGGGTTTCCCTGTCCTATTTTGTCAGGAGCTAGGGTTTTACTACGCACGCAGCGGTTTCAAACAACCTATAATCGGGTAAGCAACCTGTCCTAGTTTGGAATGGTCACTATGGATCCGAATATGCACTAGGTCGAATGGTCGAAAAGGGTGCCCCGGTAAAACCGGGGTTTGTGTTCCCATACTGGCAGAGCCCGCAACCGGTCAGCCTTATGGTCATGCCTTGACAAGACAAGCCTCCAGCAAACCGCTCAGGAATAGCAGATGGCCAACACGGTGTCCTAGGCGCACCAATGCACATGCAATGCAAAGAAACACATAAGTGAAATCAAAACAGGATATCACGAGTTCGAGTCAAGCTCTCTAAAGACTCCCAAATAGAAGTCGCCAGAATCTGAAGGGACCTCTATGCTACATTCGGACTCCTTTTGTGTCATGTTCTAAATCAACCAAAGAGTCCAAATCCGCAAATCGTTTGAGAAAACAGATTTTAAAAAAGTAGTGCCAAATATGGATCTGCTTTGCGACATGAGTCGCCACCTAAATATTTTAAAATGGGAAATTTAGGAAACCCCGACTCGGTCAAGGCCACATGTCCGCTATCACCAAAGTGGTCTTGGCTCGAGCTTGGGTACGATCGGAAGGTCACTATGAGCACCTTTCGCCCGTCCAAGACCGCCTCTACTAACCGTGATATCCGTTTTTGAAAACTTTATGCGTTCTTATTCTGGTTATTAACCTAGAATTACTATGTGATGCGCACAACACAAAAGTATAGACTAGATCGCCTAACTTGGAAATAAACATTGCATATCCGTTTTGTCTCGAAAAACGTGTTAGATTTTGCTACTCGCAAGTAGGCTAAAATACGGATTTCAATGAGTTGTTCCAACTCAGGCAATCCAACCTTCACCCACAGGCATTCAAACAGTAATATCACCTAAGCACTTAGCCACATGGTAAGCATACTGTCATGGCAACATTCACACGCATGTGGTATGCTAAAGCATAAATACTTACATCGTACTCCGTGCCAAAAACAAAAACCCGGTTAGCAAACATGCATGACCTAGTTCATGTTAAGTGGCTAATGCACCGTATACAGGGATGTAATCTAGAGTAGGCTCGGCTAACCCTAAACATGACATGTGAAATGTGCGAATAGCATGTATTCAATTTGGAATTGAAAATTGCAATGCAGTTTGTATGATGTGCCGAGCCTGATGCATGTAAACAAATGCATGAATGCACGCATGCATTGCATAGGGTATGCTGAAATAGACGTGCCCTAATCTATCATTGAAAGCGGGTAAATAAAAGGGAGAAAGAAATGGGGGTTGGAAGACATACACCCACTCACACACACTTATTACAACTTTGCCCTCGCTCGGAGGGACCAAAAGAATAATACAAATTAATTAACTACGCAAGCTAATTAATTATTACAAATTAACTAAATTAATTAAATAAATAAATAATCTAATTGAACAATAAATGCCTCGGGAAGAGGGCTCAAATGCGTCGTGCGCCCGGGACTCGCTCGGAATCGCACTGTCATGGAAGTGTGCCTCTGTTTTCCTTGCTACCCTCCTCTGAAGGCTGCCAAAGTCTCAGAAACACTTCCTTGGGCACTGGAAATAATCACCGGCTGGGGTAGAACACCACCGGCCAAAGGATGTGGCCACCGGCACTGAATGAAGCTATCGGCTTCCAATTTTCTGCCGGTCGGCACTAAACAGTGCCGGTCGGCACAAAATTCCTGTAAAACCTGCAACTCACAGCAGCAGAAGGCAACAACTTGCATGGCAATGTAATTCAAAGCATGTATGCACCAAACACACTCCTTATCATGTTGGTGACTCAAAGGAAGGTGTGCCTTGGTTCCCGGACCACCAATCGCGCATTTCCATGCATGATGGCCCAAGGACCAAGAATGCAACTTTGATTTCAAATGCATGCAATGCAAACAAGCAAACAAGGGTGCTCAAACCTCTATCAAACTCACTTCAAGAGGCTTGGCATGCATGTCAATGAGATGAAGCTCTAAGCATGTCAACTAGGCATACAACATGGACAATGTGATGCACTTATGCAAACATGCAAACAAGCATATAAGGCAAGCATGCAAACCAATGAAATGATGGACTTAGACATGAATTAGGCAACTCAAAAAGGCCTAAAATCAGTAGTCAAAATACCTACAATTGGGGACTAAACACACACACACACACGTGCACATGTTAAGGTACCAAACCCAAGGCACAAACAAGCAATATTCAAGCACACTTAAAGAGGCCAAACATGGACTAATAGCATGCATTAAAAGCTCTGAAATTCATATTAAACATGATGCCAAATCAAGCAATGAAGCATGCCAAACAAAGCATGCAAATGGTCTTAGGCTTAAGGCAAGCCAATAGGGGCATTGAACTACACCTATGCAAGGCAATTATGGCATGCACTTAACAACTCAAAACAGATTTTTAGCATGTCAAATTAGGCCCAAAGGACCACTTAGATGGCATCTAAGGGACATGGAATCTAAGGCATGCAATAAGGCCTAAACATGGAGCATATAACACAAGCTTAAGAAGTCACGAAGGAGCATGCAAGGTAAGCATACAAGCACACCAAATGGACTGAAATAGCATGCTAGGTGATTCCAAACCATCAAAACAATGCAAACAAAGGCATGCTACACATCCAAACTCTTAAGGCCAACAAGCCAAATGCAAAGGGGCTATATTAAACATGCCAAGATTGACCAAAATACTTATGGACAGACCTAAAACATGGTAATATGAGCACAAAATCTTCACAAACACAAGTCTAAAACATGCTAGAAATGAAGGCATACCACCTAAGCATGTTAAGACATAAAGAGGCATTACAAGAGAACTATACTAAGCATGCATAGGAGACCAAAACCAACTTGAAAACATGTTATATCATGGCATAATAAGCATGAAAAACAACTCAAACATGTTCAATACATACTCGAGCATGGTGCTCTCTCAAGAGGTAAAACTTGCCCTTTTCAAGGACATCAAGGAGAGGGGGCGGCCCTCCCATTTCTAGGACTTTATGGCACCATCTCCACCACTGAAATCCCTCAAGATTTCAGTGATGGAGAGGCCCAAACACACAAGTCCCGGATCTCTCCAAAATAGCACAAAAAGGGACCCTTTTCAAGGTCTAAAGGGGGTCAAACCTCCCCAAACCACAAAACACTCTTAATGTACAACCAAGAGGCTTAAAAAAAAGAACTTTTATGTGCCAAACACTAAGCTCAGAAACTGTTATAAAGCAAGCAAAAGGAAGGTACAAGAATGTGGTAAAAAGAGAGTTAGTGTCTTACCCTTGAAGCCTCTTCAACAAAGATGATGTGTTGGCTTCCTTGAGTACCAAACCAGCTCCAAAGCTTCAAAACAAACCTCTGGACCCTCAAGAACCAAAGGAAGGTGAAACACTAGGTGCTTGTGTGCAAAAGTGTGAACTAAAGCACCTAGTGTACTAAATAAGCAAGGAAAAGAGAGATAGAATAGATATATGATCTAACCTAAAACCAGAGCTTGGTTTCTCTCTAAAATGGCTAAAACCTCTCAAGAATTTCAACCTTGAGCCAAGAGAAGAGTCTTCTCTCTTATAGAACTTGTAAGACTTACAAGCTAAGCAACCAAGGGCTCATCCCTCCATACACGTGTATGGAGGGGAAACAAGAGCTAAACAGCTGTCTAAAAATATCTCGTAAGCAAAGAAGTGGTGGCAGGCAAAATGGTCATTTTGCCAAAAAGAGTGCCGACCGGCACAAAATAGTGTCGACCGGCACAATATAGTGCCGGTGGCAACAACAGCCAGCCGGTGGCCTCTAGCCCCAGCCGGTGGTGTGTAGGGATGCCTCATAAGGCATTCCCTGCCCCTCAAAGGCAAAACACAAGTGTTTGGTGCAAAACCAGACACAAAACAGTCAAGTTCGGAGGGCCTGAGGCAAGGCGCGCGAGCCGAGAACTCCGGGAACTCCAAACAAACACAAACATGGATAATCACCGAGTGTTCGAGCGGTGACATCCAAGTCTTGAGGACGGTCAAAAATGGGGTGTCTACAATGGTGCTCTGCTGAGGAGTTTGAACGCGATCAGATCTGTCCAGACGAGGGAATGGAATATCCTGCCCCAGTCTAGTTCGTGCTTCGCACTTGGCTTGATAACTCGCTGCTTGGAGGGTGATAGAGCTTTTAGCCTTTTTGCGGTTAGCTTCAGTGGTGCCCTTTTCTGGCAGGTAGAGTGCCCTTGTTGGTAAGTATGGTGCCCTTTCTGGCAAGTATTTTGACAAAGGGGATAAGACAGAACACCTGATTCAACTGTGCCCCTAGTTCATCATTTTGACCATTTTTGTTTTGGTTTTTTCTACTAAAACAATTTTGACCAATATGAGAGTTAGATTAACATGCTTGTTCAATTTTTTATTTGAAATCATGCGAGTTAGGTTATGAGCACTGAAAAATTTCCTTTTTTGGGTCCAAGAAAATGGTCCAGTTTTGGAAAATGAAATAATTTTCCAGAAAATTAGTCAACCTCAGTAAAAATTCTCAAAAACTATTTTTGCAAACGGCCACTTGCTCAACGAGCATGAAATCTACTCCTGATATGCACAACCTCGGATCCAAAGGAAAACTGCCCCGTGCTTGAAGAGAGCTGCATGGCAACGGAAAGTTGCCCTTTGTTTGAACGGCACCGCGGCGCATTGAATGGCAACGGAAAGTTGCCCCCTTGTTTGAATGGCACCGCAGCGCATTGTAGACAGTCCATAGAGTGATGAACGCAACCAAACCCTCGGATATAGTGAAGACAAAGACCAGAACCATCACATGGACATAATCAATTTGGAAGTGTTTATGGCTGGACTTCAGAATGAAGTTGCCTACGTATCCCAAAGATGGGAATCAAGCCTTACGTAGTTCGGGGTTAAGGTACACTCGGGCATTTAACCTCTCCTTTTTATGCTCTAACTTTTGCCAAGGCGCCTGTTGCGGGTTTTCAACCTTGCGAGCTTTGTTTTTCTTCTTTTCGATTCTTTTTTTTTTCTTTCTTTTCTTTGCATTTTCTTTGTTTTTCTTTTTTTTTTCATTCTTTGCATTTTTTTTTTGTTCTTTTTGTTCTTTTTCTTGCTCTAACTTTTGCCTGAGTCGCCCTTCCGGGTTTTCGGCCTAGCGAGCCTCTCAAGGGTAAAAGCGTAGCTTTGTCCATGTCAGATGGTTTTGAGATCCTGAAGTCATCTGAATCCAAAAGATTGGCTGCTGTTCGTTGACGATGCAGGAGCGCTTCCAATGGGGGCCAAATTTGCCCCTAGTGTTGTGGATAGGAACTTGGTGACTCATCTTTGACTCTTCGAGCGCAATTTGGCATCTTTTGCCCCTAGTTCGAGTGGTACTTCTGATGTAGCTTTGCAAGATTCTTTTGACGACATCTAATCTTCTTGATCTGACTTCCCTGCCCCTAGTTGGAGGGCTGCTTCTGATCCGGCCACACAGGCCTCACATTGTGGTTGACCATTGAACATTCTGAATCTAAGTTCAAGGTTCGAAAGTAAGGGGTCGAGTCTCGAGGTTGAGAGCGATCCTAGGCTGCACAATCTCAAGAGCGATTCCACACAGGTCTTCGTAGGATGGCGCAAAACATTTTTGAAACCTTTTAAGAAAGCGACTAATCGTTCGCGCTGAAGACAGTGTAGAACCAATCTGGATCAAGCCAGGATCCTTCTTAGTACTCTCATTATCAAGCATGATTTCATTCATTAAGGGCGTAGCATGCCTCTTTTTCTCTCAATTGATCAAATTTTTGCAAATCCCGAGGAATTCCTTCCTCTTCGTTTTGACCGCGGTGTTCAAAAAGTTTCGAAAAACTTAGGTCAATGCAATAATTTCGAGGCACAGAAGAGCAGGTGAAATGCACCGCCGTTTCATTCAAACTTCTAGCACAACTGGCACAAGGCAGAAGTAAACACAAGGATGTGAAAATCACTGTTGTTTCATTTCAGATCTGTTGGCACAACTGGCTCCGTGGCAGAAACAGACTCAAGACAAAACGAAGAGACAAACGCAAAACAAAATGGTGATGCCCAAGGTAACACCCCCGGAATCACCCGACCTTTTGTATAACAGGACTGACTCGATATAACAAGACAGACCCTTAACAAAAAGACTGACTCAAAACAAAGAGACAGACTTAAAACAAAACCACAGAATTGACTCAACACCCAAGTCAGAAACTATAAAACTAGCATTCGCAAATGCTCAAAACAGTGCCTGCCATTTCCACATCTGGAGTAAATCGAGCGCCACTCGCAGTAGGTTCAACCCCTGATCACATCACATTATCCCCCCACAAGTTCCTTAATCAAGTGTCGATAGACTTTGCAGGACCTGGTGCAGCAATGACCCCATTGTCAAACAGATCTTGTACATCATGGCGCAAACGAAAGCAACTGTCGATGTCATGACCGGTTTGTTGATGGTAGGCACAGTATTTAGTCTGGTCATGCTTTGCAGGGATAGGATCAGGTAGGGGCCGTTGTTCCAACGGTTTCAAATGTCCTTTCCAGAGTAAAACCTTTAGAGCCTTTGACAAAGGCATATGAAGTAAGGTGAAAACCCTCTTGACTCGA
Organism: Camellia lanceoleosa; assembly: GCA_025200525.1. NCBI lineage: Eukaryota > Viridiplantae > Streptophyta > Magnoliopsida > Ericales > Theaceae > Camellia > Camellia lanceoleosa. Next base: position 46,170,727 of record CM045760.1, read on the forward strand.
GGTGGATATTTGGCCGTCTGTGAGCTACTTCCAGACACACCGGTGAATGGGGTAGCTGTTTTTGATGCGGTGGTGGTGACCATGCCCACTTCAAAAGATCTCACAGCTGTATCACCATTGGTGGTCGCATTCTAACTGCGGGAAAACGCCCTCCTGGACTGTTCCTTCTCCTGGTCAATGAGGCCCTGCTTCATAGCGTCCTCAATCTGTACTCCCATCTCATGTAAGTCTGAAAAGGTGGGGAAGGGGAGAACAATCATTTTCTGCATAAGCTTGGGTTGGAGATTGCGCACAATCATCCGAATCTGATCTTTGTCAGTGGGCCTAGTGGTCATCATTGAGGCCTTGGCTCTCCACCGAGTTACGAAGTCAGAAAAACTCTCTTTAGGCTCCTGCCTAGTTGTCTCGAGATCACGGGTTGTGACCTCGATCTGTGTATTATAGGAGTATTGAGCGACAAAAGCCTCGGCCATCTCATCCCAATTCCTCTTAATATCGTCTTCCAATTTTGCATACCAGATGGCCGCTACACCCGACAGGGTCCGGCCGAATAAAGAAAGCTTCTGTGGTCTGGTGAGGCCCATCGGCCGTAGTATATCTGAGAACAACCGTAAGTGCACCATGGGATCCCCTGACCCGTCAAAGCGGTCAATATGTGGCATTTTAAAGCGGTCTGGCAGCGTCATGGCCACATTGGTATACCCATCCTCAATGTCCGGGATGGACTTGATGCCCTGTGATTTCTTGAACAGCTTTTCAAGCTTGCTCACCTTCAATGCTATGGGGTCCACCTCGGACTCAAAGGGAGAATCCGGCAGGTTGGTGGGTGCTTTAGATAACTGCGGTAGGATCGGGGGCGGAGGTGGCCCTGTCGGAATGTCCGTACCCTCCTGGACATTTAGTGTTTCCCCGGGTGTCTGAACCCCTAGTGGGGGAGGAGCTTGATGTGAGGCTGATGCTCCAGCTTGCTGCTGTAGCCGGGTAATTAGCTCCGCTTGCTGGGTCATAATTGTAGCCTGCTGTTTGGAGAATTCCGCTTGGCGGGCAGCGTTCTCCTGCATGAGCTTCATACTTTCTTGAAGCTGACGCATCATTTCTTCCATCCCTGCCATACTGCCCTGATCTAGCTGAATAATAGGTGTAACTCCCTGAGGTATCTCAACCCAACTGCACACAGGTGAGATGGATAATGACTGCTGATCCGAAGAATATTGAACCGATGATCTGTGCTTGACTGGCCTTTTTACCATACCTCTGGTGAAGGAACACTGATTTTCCCTTAAACTGAATTTCCAACCTGACAAAGTCTATCAACACGGATCCAATGTACCTGGGGGATATTGGAGCCTTCTAAAGCTATGGTTCTCAGACTACCTAGCAAAAGAGAAAACATGCAGCATCTTAGCCCAATTTCACCTAAACAGATACGAGCATAGTTGAATAAGTGTGCTCTCTACTGAATTCTGCCCAAAATTCTGTCGGTAAACTGATATCCTCAAGTAAAACTGATTCTTCCAAATACTGATGCCCGTAGGCCTGATACCCAGACTTGCAAACTAACACATACAACCTATAGAGACACACTCTGACAGCACGTATCAAGCAAGTAAGAGCCAAAACACCCCTATGGAGGGGTAGGGTTTCCCTATCCTATTTTGTCAGGAGCTAGGGTTTCACTACGCACGTAGCGGTTTCAAACAACCTATATCGGGTAAGCAACCTGTCCTAGTTTGGAATGGTCACTATGGATTCCGAATATGCACTAGGTCGAATGGTCAAAAGGGTGCCCCAGTAAAACCAGGGTTTGTGTTCCCATACTGGCAGAGCGCGTAACCGGTAAGCCTTATGGCACGCAGCCTCTGGCAAACCGCTCAGGAATAGCATATGGCAAACACGGTGTCCTAGGCGCACCAATGCACATGCAATGCAAAGAAACACATAAATGTAGTCAAAACCAGATATCATGAGTTCGAGTCAAGTTCTCTAAATCCCAAGCAGAGTCGCCAGAAACTGTAGACGTCCCCGAATGCCCCGGGAGGGATGAGTCCCCCGTTCTGTTCATTTTGGGCTCACTACAGTTCAGGACTCAAATTGTCACGGTTCGTAATCTGAACCAAAGAGTCCAAATCCAGAAAATCGTTTTGAGAAAACAGATTTTTTGAAAGAAGTGCCAAACATGGATTGCTTTGCCAGATGCAGAGTTGCCACCTAAATATTTTATTTCTGGAAAATTTAGGAAACCCTGACTCGTGCCTAAGGCCACGTGTCCGTCATCACCAAAGTTGCCTCGGCTCGGGAACTTGGGTATGATTGGGGAAGGTCACTTCGTGAGCACCCCTGCTTGCCCGATCAAAGATCGGCCTCTACTAACCATAATATCTAGTATTGAAAACATTATGCATTCTTATTCCGGTTATTAGCCTAGATTTACTATGTGATGCGCACAGCATACAAGTATAGACTGGATCGCCTGAATTGGAACAAAACGTTTCATGTTTGTTTTTTTAAAAGATGGTTTGTTACTCGCAAGTAGGCTTAAAATGAAGATTTTGCCACCCTCAGGTGGGCTTAGGAAAGACGGTTTTGCCACTATCTAGTGGGCATAAAACTTACAGTCAATGCATTGTTCCAATCCAAATAACCCAACCTTCACCCACAGGTATTCAGGCAGTTATATCACATAAGCAAATAGCCTCATGGTAAGCATGCTATCATGACAGTCACTCACACACATGCAAGGATGCTAAAGCATAAAAACTTACCGAGTACTCCAAGCCAAAACAGAAGCTAATTAGAAATCATGCATGATCCTAACTATACAGAAATGCCTAATGCAACACACGCAATAATGCAACTAAGATAGGCTGGGCTATTCTAAACATGGCATATGGAATACTACAGCTAACACGGACTCAACTTGGAATTGAAATACAATGCAGTGAGTTATGATGCGCCGAGCCCGGTGCATGCAAAATAGATGAATGAATGCAAACATGCTATCATACTGTATGCTAATTGAAACATGCCCTAATCTAACCATCATAAGCTGGTAAATAAAAGGGAGAGAAAGACGTGGGGTTGGAAGACATACATCACACGCACGCACACTTATTACAACATTGCCCTCGCTCGGAGGGTTCAAATAATAATATACAGTCCCAAATAAATAATACAGTCCCAATAAGTACAAAATCCTAATTAATTAACAAATTAATCTAGGAAAGCAATAAATGGCACGCAAATCCACGGACCGCCTTGGCTCTGTTCCAAATGATAAATGATGCATGCTCGGGTTGCTTGGTGCGGAAATCCATTGCGACGGCCCAATTAGCCTCTGTTTACAATTGAACCCGAAATGTTGCGCGAATCCCCAAAAGATTGATGGTTTGATTTGCTGCAACAGAGAGCAGAAAAGGGGCATGGCAATGTATTTTCACATATGTATGTTGACTACTCTTCAGGGAGTGTAGTCCACGATCCTCGTGCCACCAATCAAGCATCTTGATGCATGATGGCCGAGGAGTCGAATTGCACGACTCAATATGGAATGAATGCACATGAAGACATAACAAGGCCTAGGCTCCATCATGGATAATCCGGAGTGTCGGCGACAGGGAATTGAGACACGTTCCGTCACTCGAAGTACGAAACGTCCCTCGTTTCCCGTGCTCGGGCTAACTCTTATCCCAAGCACAATGCAATATGCATGACATGCATGAATGCAATCCTAACATGCAACCTAGCATACGCAATGCTATGTAATGGCATACACAATGCACGATGTAACATGGCATACATGATGCTCTAACATGCAACCTAGCATACGCAATGCTATGAAATGAAATGGCATACGCAATGCATGATGGACTTACACCAACATGAGTGGACCTCAACCACACTCATATCAGCGGCCATAAGATGAAAATGAGACACTCGAGATACGTGCACACATGCACGCAAATCAAGGACCGAACCTAAGGCACGAAATGCCACTCTAACAAGGCATGGCAAGGGATGCAATATGGCATACAGGCATGTGAATTTCAGCACAGAAATGTGATGCAAAATGATCCCGAAACATGGAAACATGGCACCCGATGCATGGAATGGTCCCGAAACACAAAACTAGGCACATGTGTTGACCTATAGCTATACAAAGCATGCATTATTTGACCATAAAGTATAAAGACATAACCAAGGCAGTCCCAAAACATGAACATTTCTAGTTCAAAGAATGGCCAAAAGATGCTAGCAAGATGGCCTAACATAGCATGCAAGTTTGACTAACAAACATGGGTTACATGGCAAGTACATGAAGCAAGTGAGAACTCATCAAACCAGCAAAAATCAATGAACAAAACATGCCAAAATATGCCCAAATAAACATGGAAAGGCAGCCATCACATGCACAAATGAGGGGCTCCTTTGGAGGGCATACAAAGGGTTTATTAAGCACATGCATCAAGGACACTTAGCATGGCACAAACAACTCTGGAAATCACATATGATAGCTCCAAACTCACCAAATTAACCCCGAAATGTGACTAAGAAGCATGCAAAGAGGGGTCCCTTTGGAAGGCCAAAATGACCATCAAGCAAGTCAAGGTGAGAGGGGGGTCATCCCCCTCTGATTTGGGGGCTCAAAACAGTGTGTTAGCCACCAAAAATCCACTGGATTTCAGTGGCTAGATGGCCAAACAAAGCATGCAACAAGAGCCTAGGTGTAGGGCTCAAAATAAGAGACAATCAAGCATACAAGGGGGCATATGATCTCGAAAAAAAATGGGACCTAAAAAAACTTGAAGATGAGATTAAAACAAGACATTTTTCAGTTTATGACAACTCTAAAAAATGAACATAAGTAGGGCTAATCTATCATGCAAAAATGGCCCTAAAAGAGAGATTGGAGACAAGGGACAGTAATTGGCCCCAAATAGCAAAGAGCCCCTCAAAAAAGTTGAAGAGGGGCTCAAAATAAATCAGTTTACAGTTTATGGAAAGTCTAAAAAATAAGCACAAGTAGGGCTAAACTATCGTGCAAAAATGGGCCTACAAAGAGAGATCGGAGACAAGTGGTAGTAAATAGCCTCAAACAGAGGAGATCCCTTCAACAAAGTTGAAGAGGGGCTGAAAAAAAGACATTTTAAAGTTTGGCTCGGAGCCCAGAAATGCTAAAAAAAAAGGCTAATATATCATGCAAAAATAGGCCTAAAAGAGGGATAGAGAGACCAGAGATTGTAGATGGCCTCAAACAGAGAAAAACCCTTGATCAAACATGAAGATAAGCTCAAAATAAAACCATTTCCAGTTTGGGTTGGAGCCCAAAAATGTAAGAAAGTATGGCTTATAGATGAAGCAAGAAAAGACTAGAAAAGGAAAAAAAGAGACTCACCCTTGTAGAACCAGACTTCAGCAGCTTTTGGACCAAGAAGAGAAGCTCCTAGCCTCTGAAAATCAGCCTCAAAGTGTTGGAATGGAGGATGGAGGTGTGGTGCTATGGGGTGTAGGGTAAATGGTGCAAGAAACCAAGGTTTAGGAGCTTGAATGAGAGAGAGAGGGGGTTTGTAAGTAAAGGCTCTCAACAATTTTTTGTAACCCCTCAAAATGGGTGTGGGGGTGTTGGTTATATAGGGAGAGGAGTGGAGGAAAGGGGGGGAAAATCAAATTCAAATTTTCCTCCCAAAAGGGCAGATCCCCGGGCAGGGGTCTGGGGGAAAACAGAGGGTATAGCTGTAAGGAACCAGGAGAGAGGAACATGGCCGACCAGGTTCAGAGGATTCAGGTGGCCGGCCGGCCACCTCCCATGACCGGCTGGCCAGGGTCAAAAGGGTCAAGTTCAATTAGTGGCCGGCCACCCCAAAAAGGTGGCCTCTCATGTGTGTACAACACAGCTATATGGAGAAAAACTAGGAAATGTGACCCAGGAGAGAGAAAAACTAACTTTTTAGAGGGGTTCAAAAGGGTCAGGAAGAGTTGATGGCCGGCCAACCCATATTGGTGGCCTCCCAAGTGTGTACAACACAATGGTGTGGTGGAAAGTCAGAAAAAGTGGCCTGGGGATGGAAAAAGTCAGCTTTCTAGTGAAGAAAATGGGCGATCAAGAGCGATGAAGTTATAAAGCTGGTCTTCAGAACAATTGTTGGCCTCCCACCCTTCTAAAACCTTCCTAACAATGAAAATAAGGTCCATGCCAAAAATGGACCCAAACCGATGCAAAACGAAGGTTCGGGGGCCAAAACGCGCAGCCTGGGGCCCCGAAAATTGACTGTTAAGCACCGGAGGTGGCGTTTGACCATGAAGTTGGTCTCTCGAGCAACAGTGTCCCTCAAAATGGAGTAAACAAGATGTATGCCAAAAACCGGAGCAAACAGAGGTGGTTAAGCGGTCCCGAACCGAGGCACACGACCAACGGCTCCGAAAATTGAGAACCGGGCTCCAAACGGGAAAAATGGCCTACAACCACGAAACGTAGCCTACAGACACTGAGAGATGATCTACGAGACCTCTCCCTCCCTTCGAAAAGAGAAAACGAGACCTAGTTCGCAAACCGAGGCAAGGTACAAAAGAGTCCGGAAGTCCGGAGGCAAGGCTCGTAGCCGTGACTTCGCAACTTCAGAACGAGCACAATATGCAACATCACCGAGTGCTCAGTTGGTGACGTCTGAGTCTTAAGGTCGGTCAAAAATGGGGTGTCTACACATACGTGCACTTGTCAGAAGTAGACAACCTGATAAACTCTAATAACTTGGGTAGCACGGAATTTGTCCTCCACGTGGTGCTGGACCAAGACAGGCGCTTAGCTGAGCTATCTCTAGCTGTGACTGAACCTGCATAGCTCGACCTAACCCAGATTTGTTCTTTCAGTCTGAGCTAAACCTGGCTGGTCAGCCCTCGTAGGGTCTTTACAACTCGGCCAAGCACGTTTAGCTCAGTCAAGTTACTTCCATTTGTAGTCAGGTCACATTCCACGCAGCCATGTAGCTTGGTCCAAACTTACAACTCGACAAGGACTCGCGCCTCTCCTTTAGCTCAGCCAATCTTTATCAGTTTTGCTCGGCCAATCATGGAATATTGATCTTAGCTCAGTTTGTTTTGTTCAGTGAAAATTCCCCTCTCAACTACCTTCTCTACTAATGATCCTCTTCTCTTTAAAATTATCCGGATCTTTCTTCACCTTCGAGAAAGAAAATTAAAGCCAAGTTTGGCAAGTTGCCAAAAAGTCAAAAAGTTACTCAAAAAGTTAAAAAGTTATCACTATTCACCAAAAGTAAAAAATTACGGTTGCACAACTCTCAATCCTAATTTTCTCCTACACACTAATTTATACAATTTTTCAATACACATTTTTTCATAAAAAGTCAAAACGTTAACCCAAACATTCATATTTTTTTCTCAATTTTTAGTTCAAAAAGATAAAAAGTACACTTATTTAGGACACATCAAACAACCCCTAAATGTGAAAAGGTGAGGATGACTATGCGTTGGATTGGCTGGATGGACCTCTCTGTTTTGGAAGACATTAAGGCCTCTTTTGGCAAGTAGAGATTTCAGCCAAAAAGTCAATAAAAAAAATCAAAAAGCCAACAACTTATACTAAAAAGTCAAAGATTCCATTTTCTCTCTACTTTTTGTACATCTTTTTGTAAAAAATTAAAAAGTCATCCCAAACATACTAATTTTTTTACATCATATTTTATCTAAAAAAATTAAAAAGTTATTAAAAAAGTCTGCTCCTAAACAAGACTTAAATTGATTTTGTTTATTGTTTATGGAATTTTTCATTCTACAAATGAAAATAAATATTTTAGAGAGAAATTTTATAGTTGCAGAAACTTTGGGTTACAATGTTGGTGATGTACTCGTGGGCAGCGAAAACAATGTTATTAGTCCAATTGATTTTAATCGTTAGTATTTTTTTATGATAAATGTGCACAAGAGCAGAATGTGTGATGTTTTTAGTAGTAAAATTATAAATTTGATTATTTTAGTGACTTAACATCAATTAATTTAGTGAAAATTTTAGGCCAAAAACCTTAACAGCATTATCAATTTGACCAAATTGATGCAAAAACTAAAATTAAGAGTCAAAATTGAGATAATTGAAACTGTAATGGCTAAAATGATGCAAACGGCAAAATGTAAGGACTGTCGATATAATTTTTCTTTTTTCTTTTTTTAATTTTAAAGAAAAACCTAATAAAATAAATACATTATAATTTTTAAATCAACCTAATTATATATATATATATAACTTTTTTAAAAACATAAATAGTTAAAATCATTGAAACCCATAATGGACATCATAAACCCGAAAAACGCCTCCAGATTTGAAAGAATCTCCTCGCATTCATTAATTAAAGCGACCACAACTTCAAGAGTAGTATTATTCTAACCAAAAAATTAAACTCATTTTTTAAACTCAATAATCAATCAACTAATCAGTCTCCTATATTATTTTTCTATCTTATATTTTCTTTAATTATCAATCAATTATTTCACTTATACATTATTAGATCTAAAAAATAGGCTTCTAAACTACCAATAGATCATAATAGTTGGATTTAATTCTCATAAAGTCCTACTGAAAATAAGTCATAATAAAATTGTAACTAAATTTTTTTTTTTATGACCTTGGCATATGTTGCTAAAAATTAATAATTAGTGACTTTTTGTCAAGATTTTTATAAATTGTCGCTAAAATTTAGTAATTTTTTTGTGACAAAATTTTCAAACTGTCGCTGAAAGTTAAAAATTAGCGACTTTTTTTCTAACAATTTTTTTAAACTATCACTAAAATTTATAATTAATGACATTTTTGTAACAAAATTTTCAAGCTATCGCTAAATTAACAATTAATTACGTTTTTTTAATATTGCTTGATGAAAAAAGTCATTAATTCTCACAGGACCTATTGGATAATAAGTCCATCTATTAAGACTTACACGTAGCTCTCTTATATATAAAGTACCAATAAGTATTGATAATTAGATTTAATTCCATCAATCCTATTGAAAATAAATCCCAATAAAATCATCTTTAAAATAATTTTTTTAAACGATCTTTTACATATGTTGCTAAAAATTAATAATTAGTAACTTTTTGTTATCATGATTTTTATAAATTGTTGCTAAAATTTAGAATTAGTGACGTTTTTCTATGACTAATTTGTCAAACTGTCACTGAAAGTTGAAATTAGTGACTTTTTTGTGACAATTTTTTTCAACTATCACTAAAACTTATAATTAATGACATATTCTGTGATAAAATTTTCAAACTGTCTCTAAAAATTAACAATTAGTGACTTCTTTTTTTTAATAATGTTTGATGAAAAATGCCATTAATTATCATAAAATGTATTGGACAATAAGTGTGATATCCCTGTTCCGTAGAATGTTAATCCTTAATTTGAGTATGATTATGTGTTTAGCATAATTTTATGTGCCATTATGTGAATATATGTGATTTTGAAATTGTATCTGTCACCGTAGGAATATCTGTTTGAATAATCTGTTTTGGAAATTAAATTGAGGGCCTTATCGGCCACAGAACCCGAAATTGATTGCGCCATTGTGATTGGCATAATTTTTAGAGCCTACGGTGAAATTTAATTAGAAATTGATTCGGATCAAATTAATTGGATTAAAATAATGACTTAGTGCTCAAATATGTAATGTTGATGATTGTAATTAAGTAATATGGTATTTAGTGGAGCAATTTACACCAACCCCTCTCTTTTTCTTCATTTGGTCGAAATCAACTCCAAGAGAGGATAGGGAGAGCCGAATTAGAGAGGAAAGGTGTAGAAGATTGAGGTTTTGGTCTTGAGGCTTGGAGTTTTAGAAGATTACTCAAGAAATTGCTTTGGATTGAAAGGTTTGAGCCTCCAGGTAAATAGATTCATGAATATTAACTTATAATTTGTGAATTAAAGATAAATTGGTGACCAAGAACAAGAGTTGTTCTATGATTGATGAATTTGAAGTTAAAAATGCACATGCATGTGTAGGGTCACCATGATTTTGCATAATCAAGCATGTATTAAGTTGAATATGAAAATATGAGTGTTGAATCATACATGCAAGCGTAGTTTTGTTGAGTTTCATGGTTAGAAGCACCATTTGTACCATTTGAAATAGAAATGGAGTCAAGAATTGACATGCATGCATGATTGATGAGGATATGAAGCTTAAATGCATGAATTTAATGTATTGGAGGTAAGTTTGGTATAATTTGGGTTTGCATGTGATTGATTCATGGGAATTGAGCTTCAATATGTTGTAATTTGGTGTTTATATCATGTTGGTATATGTATATGAGTGCTATGGGCTGTGAAATGCAAGAAATATCAGTTTGAATGTGTATTTGAAGCTCAAGAATAGTTCTGGAAAACCTAGAAAGTTTGGTGCCCGCTCCAGCGGGGAAACTGTCGCTTGAGCGGAGAATTCGAGCTCTGCAATTTTTGAGACATAGTGCCGCTCGGCCGAAGGAAGTTTACGCTCGAGCGGGAAGCTATGTAGATAGGCAGTCCACTCGAGCGGCCGAGTTCACGCTCGAGCGGGAATTTGAGGTAACCAGCACTTTTGCAGGCTCAAGGGTCCGCTCGAGTGGGGAAGTCCACGCTCGAGCGGGGACCTTGTTTTCTGAAATTCTGAAAATGCGTTATGTGTTCTGTTTTCCGTTCCCTTTCACTTCTAAACACTCTTGGGCATGCATTGAACATTGTGATTGAATTAAAGAGATAAGAATAAAGCCTAAAGAGGAATGTGTGAATTAAAGAACGGATTGAGCTATTTGTGACCCATATGTGTTATATGATATGTAGGGTCAAGCTCCAAGGCAAATCCACATGCCGACCACTGTGAGTAATATCTAAATTATGTTATTGTCCCATTTGCTTACTCTTATGTAAGTTTTGTAAAGTTCATTAATTTGAATAGTGGACAAGTTTGATATGAAAGGCCTATGTGCCAGTTTGATATGAAAGGCCTATGTGCCAGTCTGTATGAAAGGCCTATGAGCCAGATTGATAAAATATGGGCCGGAGGTCGTTTGATATAAAATGTGGGCCGAAGGCCGATTGATATATATGTGGGCCGAAGGCTGATTGATAAAATGTGGGCCGAAGGCCGTTTGACACAAAAGTGTATTTGGGCCTAAGAGCCGTTTTGACACAAAAGTGTATTTGGGCCTAAGAGCCGTTTGACACGAAAGTGTGATTGGGCCAAAGGCCGTTTTGACAAGAACGAATGAGTGGGCCAGAGGCCGTTTTGACATAAATGAAAGATAAAGAGGCCAAAAGGCCAGTATGTTTAGAACCACAGTCACTTGACTTACATTGTGTATATATATGTTAATTAGAAATATGAATTGGGCCCAAGGCCATTCGGAATATGTTGTTCTACATATTGTTGTATCTTCTTATTTGATATTATTCACTGGGCTTTTGCTCACGCTTATTCGTGTGTTTGTAGGTGAGCTATGAGAGGTCCAGACCCAGCTCCTGTGAAGCCAGTGTGGAACAACCAAGTCTTTGAGAGTCAGCCTTTGTGTCTCACGTACGAGACCTGTCTTTGCCATTTTGTCATGTATTATATTTTGTCATGTGGGCGAGGACTTTGTGTATATCTGTATATAGTTTTGTTTGGCTGACTTAGATTTGAATGATCCCGTCTGTACATAATTTTATGTCATTGTACTTTCTTTCGTGAGTTATTAACATATGTGTGTAATGATGTGCATATAAGCACGGCTCTATGGACAAAGTTTCAAATTGCTTCCGCTTGGCCCCCATGAACTCTGTTAAAACACGTTTGGTTTGGTTTGAGGCCGTAGGTAATCTCACGATTACTGGCCGGTTATGTCCTTAATCCACGGGGGCGGGTTCGGGTCATGACAATAAGTCTACCTATTTAGACCTACACGTAAGTTTTAAAAACTAAGTATTTTTTTTTTTTGGTCTCTAAATGTATAAATTTTGTTACAAAAAATATTTAAGTTTGGTCTCTAAATGTATAAATTTTGTTACAAAAAATATTTAAGGACTAATTTCAGTTGTCGTAAGGACAGTCACTAAAAGGTAATTCCGAAAAATAAACAAAAGAGTTTTTAGGATAAAAATTTTAAAAATGTCGCTAATAAATATACTTTTAAGACAAAATAACTTAATTCCAAAAGTGTTTACTTGTAAGACAAACTTTTAGTCCCAAAAGATTAATAATTTATAACCAAATATTCAATTTTATCACCAAAAATTAAATAATAATACTTATAGTGACACAAATATTTAATATCTAAAAAATAATTTTACTCTTAAATTTTTGTTTTTTAAATCTTGAATTTTTGTAATGGTGGGTGACAAAACTCAGCGCTACTAATTTCTATTACAATTCGTCGTTGATCGGACAACACTGCCTGCGGGACCATTGAAAGGGACAATATAAACCAAGGGAAATTTTTAATTGGTCCCATACAAAAGAGGTTCTCATATTGTAATAACCTAATGGTAAATTCTTTCACACTTTAAGAAGTTTTACCCACTTTATTTTTTTTTTTAAATCGTCCCAATATAAACGAAAGGAAAATTAAGTAGTACAAATCGTTCTCTCTAAACTAAGGTAGTGACACAACTCGTCTCTTGTAGTATGGTTCGTCTCATACTTTGAATGTGAAAGAATAGAAAACTTTTGTATAAAAAATATTCAACAATCACAGAAAGCCGAATATTTGAAGAAATAATGGAAAGTGTATATATAAAACTTCTAAAACACCATACAATTGTTCAAACCTTTACATAATTGAAAATCAAAAAGAAAAACTACTTTCATGGCTAGGGTTTCATTAAAACCCTAGAAAAGACGACTAGCCACTCATGGAGGAGTGAGAAGAGGAAGAAGACGAGGAAGAAGACCCCACGGAAGTATCCTTCAAGCTTTTTGGAGCAAATCCTCTCTTGAAACCCTAGCCTCTTTTTCCTTTCCAAAACAATTTCAGAACCCTAATCCAGCCTTTTTCTTTCCTATTTATGCTTATCTTGCCTTTCAAACAGGTTTAAAATATTGAGCCCATTTTCCAAGAAAAATCAACGCACGTGTGGAAAAGTCAACGCACTTGCGGACAAAGTCAACGTACGTGCGGGAATTTGTTTTCTCTCCAAATTTTATCTTTTTGCCCATTTTATGCTCCGACTATGTACAACTTGATTGACATTAAACACACACAAAATATACAGTTTGACAAGCAAGTAAAGTTAAGAGATCCTAATTAACGACCTCAATATTGCACAATTTGGCCTTAATCGCATCCCTCAACTTACAACTTGTTAGTCCTCAACCAAGTAATAAATAAAATTAAATTTAACAAAATCTAGCTATTTCTTCTTTCGTGGGAAAACGGTTGCATTTGGCATATGCAACAAGCCTTTAAACCACAAAGTTACTCCAAGTGAACGAGTAAAGTCTCGTAAGGTTTCCAGAAATGATACTCACAAACATTAATATATTCATATAACAATTGACCACACTACTCCACCTAACAATCAACTTATGTGCCACTACAGTGTGATATTGAGACATAATGAGTCATTAAAGGCACAGTGGACAAGCATGAAGGAACTTATTGAGTCAAAACCACAATTCAGTTAATACAAAAATAAAGTCCCCTGTACTTGTGTAGGCTAGTAGACAAATCATCAGTACCATCGGTGTAAAGTGCAATCTCCATATTAGTTAACTGTCCACTATAATAGCCCAGTGTAACTCATAATAACACCCAACATATACAGGAAAACTAAACTGCAGCAGCCAAGATTCTCAAAAGTTTTTTTTTTTTTTTTAGATGACTGTGCAATGTCCTGATCCATTAAGCTTTCTAATTAACCTATTCAAACAAGCATTGGGCCAATGACTCCCAAACTAGACGGTTTTAGGGCACTAGGTGTGAAGAAACCCCTACGGGCTTAATAACTCGAGTTGAAAAGGCTACGAATCCGGACAAGTCATTCTCCTTATTGTTCCTTAACCGTGCAATGTTTAAGTTCCTTAAGTTTTCTAATTAACCCATGTAGCAAGTATTGGGCCAATGACTCCCAAACTTGACAGTTTTAGGACACTAGGTGTAGAGACACCCCTATGGGCTTAATAAGTCGAGTTAAAAATGTTACGAACCCAAACAAGTCAAGTATTATTCTTAATTTTATTATTATTATTATTATTATTTAAGAATCTTGGCTCCTCATTTACTCTTTTCTGTAATCCTAGCCATTATCAATGATGTACACCAGGGATTATAATAAAAAGGTCACCGCTATGATAGTGTGTTCATGTGAATTAAGGCATACTCATGACAAGTGTACTAATACCACAAACACAGACAACTCTCCTAGTACAAACATCACATGCAAGTATCTACCCAATAAACCCTTTTCATACAAGTCTACTATGCTTCCCAATTAACATATACAAATATCATCACCTTACTAGCAACAAGTCACATCAAGTGAAGTAATGCAATCAAGTGAAACAGGTATAAGCATGAATTATGACCCAAATGGAAATGCACAAAAGAAAATATAACTCTCATCCCCCAACTTGAATATGACATTGTCCGCAATGAAAAAGTAGAGAGAAATGAGAGAATATTACCAGAAATTGTAGGGGCACATCTAAGTAGGCATAGAGTAACAGACACACACTTCACACACTTTTTTTTTTTTGAAAAGAAGAAATAACTAAAAAGAAAAAAAAAACAAAGATAAGCCGGTAGTATAGAGAATCCGGTGGCGGTGGCGGTGGTGGTGGTGGCAGGAAATGCTGGGCAAACAAGGCGTTCATCAAGGATCACGTCTCAAAGGCTTCATCCTGAACCCGTTGGCGAGCTGATCGAAACACTTTTGACTTGACTCTCGATATGTATAAAAGTCAGTTTGCAGTGATGCAACTGACTTCTGAATGTCGAGCTGGCGAGCGTGTAGCTGGTCGAAGGCCGCCTGAGAATAGTCTCAATGCGCCAGAAAATTCATGCGCAACCCTATGAGACTCCGATAGTGATCACGAAGAGTACTGTGGACCTCATCCACAGAGTGCTGAAACTGTAAGTACTCCTCGCAAGTAATGTAGAATGGGTCCCTTGGAGAGGCACGGAGGGGGGGGCAGGATAAGGTGGGTGGTCATGGACGGGGTCCGGGGCTTTATCGTTTGGGGCACCAACCTGCTGCGGAAAGCGAGATATGCTATGTTGCCATTCCCGCTGCCCGAAAGTCGGATAAGCTCGATCAATCTCCTCAGTCGAAGCAAGGGGGAGGCCGTTCAGCTCGAAGACAAGTGTGAGCATGTTGGCAAATGGCAGGGGCCAAGTCAGGTTCTGCATAGGTTGAGGCCGAACTGCCTCTCGTAAAAATTTCCGCATATGGTTCAAGATGATGTGCGCAAGCAGAACCTGATAGCCATGCTGATAACTGTGTAAGACCTAAACAAACTCCAAGCGGGGCTCAGCTTTATGCCCAAATGGAAGGGCATTCTTATGGATCACGGAATCAATGAATAGCAAGCGGCCGGGCAGCTTGCTCTGCACAAGCATGTGAAACTAGTGTCACCGTGGGCCCCCAGGAAGTTTTGTTGGATGAGACTATGTATGGGTTGTTGATCCTCAACTTCCGGGAAGGACTGATATTCTAGCTTAGAGAAGAACCCTAAAGTGTCAGCAGTCATGGATTCGGTGATGTTGACGAGATGGCCATCAATGGTGGATAGTAGCCCGGGCTCGGTGAGTGACTCATACAGGTTTTGGTAGAATAGTCGTACCAGATGAGGATAAGTATGTGTTGTAACTGTACAAAGGTCTAACTGCTGCCAGAGTTGGAGCTGCTCAACAGCCCAAGAAGTGGCCGAGTCACGTTGAAAATATGCAATGTTGAACTGCGTAAGGTTGTGAAGTGGCGTGAAGCCCACTCCCGCTGTGGCAAGTCACCTGATGGTGGTGGTGACGGTGATGGTGGTGGCAGTGGCGCTGAGGAGGTGGAACCTTTGGCCTTTTTGGAGGCCCAGGTGGATAGCTGTCTACTCATATCCTTTAAGTAGTGAAGAAAAAGAGAAAGAATGATGATTTGTCAGAAAAAATGGTGGTCGCTGGAGATTCGACGAACGAAGAGGAAATAGGGTGCCGACAGTGAGATGGTGGTGAGAAAGAAGGAGGGTGAAGGTTGGTGATGGTGGGGCTTGATGGAGTTTGTGGGTGTGTTGGGTTTAGAGAGAAAAGAAGAAGATGAGAAAGATAGAGTGAGAGAGATGGTTGGGAAAGTGATAGTCAACAAGTGTGGTAGGGTTCGGTTAAAGTTTAAAAAATATATATATATATACATGAATTTATTTTTTTATTTTTATTTTTATTTTGATGAAATATAAAATAGATAAATAAACATAAATAAATAAACAAACTGCAGAGAAATTTTTTTTTTTGGAGCAACACGATCACCTAACCGAGCTCAAGGCCATCCGCTTAGCAACTAAGTCAATGGTGTTGGTAAGTGCTCCCTTTGTTCGTTTTCCAATTTGCACATCTGTTTGCTTATCATCTCAAGTTGAGAGAGTATTTAGATTTGGTAGACGATGATCCAAACCGTTAACTTTTTAAAACTTGTTTAGTAGAATATTTATGTAAAAAATAAGATGATTGGATATTGGTAACTATATTTGAATAATATTTGTTTTAAAAAAATAGATGATAAATATAATTTTAAGAATAATCATTTATTTTTTATAATATAAATTTGAGTCAAACATTTAGAAACTGATGTCTGATAATCTTAATTTTTTATATGAATATTCTATTCAACAAATCCTAAAAAGTGAACGGTTTGAATTATCGAAATGGGACATATGGTGGACTCTATGGACCACTCAAATTCTCTCATATTGAGATCTCAACATGAGAGAAAGTCAACATTTTTTAAACTCAATAATTTAGCAATCAATTAGGATATTTAAGATGACATATGTCTCATACTTTTCTTAATTATCAATCAATTATATTACTTTCACATCATTAAATCTAAAAAGTAAGTTTAAAAAGTAGAATTATACATCATTCTCCATTTAATGATATAATTTCAAGTAAGTTACTATTACTTTGGATACTTCATTTAATTCTAGTTTGTTTAGCTCTTATTACTGATTTCCGAACTTCTTCATTCGTATCACCAAAACCATAGTTCTCTTTTCAGTTGCCATGGACCAAACGCCTCATGTAGCTTTTCTACCAATTCCAAGTATGGGCCATCTCATCCCTTTCATTTAATTTGCCAAGCAACTCGTCTAGAACCACCACTTCTCCGTCACCATCCTCATCACCTTCGCCGAACAACCCACCAAAGCCCAAAAAACAGTCCTCAAAACTCTCCCCAAAACCATCCACCACATCTTCCTCCCACCTGTTAAATTACCCAATGACCCACTCAGTGCTCTAAATCTTCCTCAAAATCACTCTCTCTCTCTCCCCTCTCTCAAACACACTTTAGCATCCTTATCCACTACGTGGTTGGTTTCTCTCATCCTTGATCATTTTGGCATCAATGCCATCAATGTAGCCAAGGAGTTAGGCGTCTCACCATACTTGTTCTTCCCTTTAGCAATCTCATTGTTGTTTTGCCTTCATTTTCTGAAGATCAATAAGACGGTTACGGGCAAGTACAGAGACCTACCTGGACCGATACAATTCCCTGGTTGTGTACCGGTTCATGGTAGAGATCTCCCGGACCCAGTTCAAGACTGGTCAAACAAAGCATACAAAGGACTCATTGGGAATTTTAAGCTGTATAGTTTAGCCGAGGGCATAATTGTTAATACCTTCATGGACATGGAAGAGGGAGCTATAAAAAATTTGTTGGTGGACAAGCCAGGCAAGCCGTCAGTTTATACGGTTGGACCGCTTATGCAAACTGGTTTGAGTGATGGGTCAGAACGGCCCGAGTGTTTGTAATAGTTAGATGATCAGTTAAGTGGGTCAGTAGTGTTTGTGTCATTCGGAAGTGGTGGGACTCCCTCTCATGACCAGCTCACTGAGTTGGCATTGGGTTTGGAACAAAGTGGCCAAAGATTTTTATGAGTTGTGAGATGCCCTAGTGACAATGCTAGTGTTGCATTTTGCAATGCACATAACCAAAATGCCTTTCTAGCTTCTTGCTAAAATGGTTGTTGGAAGGGACACAAGGCCGAGGCCTAGTGGTGCCATCATGGGCACCGCAAATAGACGTTCTAAGCCACCGTGTCACCGGTGAATTTTTGACAGTGTGTATGGAATTCGATTCTGGAGAGCACTGTCCACGGTGTGAAAATTCACCAGAGAATGGAAGGACTCAAGGATGCTGCTGCAAAGGTCTTAAGTGGTGACACTGCTGGAAATTGGATTTTTAGGGGCGTTTAAAAAACGCCGCTAAATGTATGAAAAACGCCGCCAATTCTTTTTGTGGCGTTTAGTACCAAGCGTCGAAGATGCGGCCGTCGCTGTAACTTTGTGACGTTTCAAAAACGTCGTAATATTAGTATAGGAGGCGTTTTAAAAAACGCCGCTAAATGTCCTACTATACGCACGCTGACGTCACTAACAATATTTAGCGACGTTTTGAAAACGCCGTGGTATCTGTTTTACAAAAATATGACCGTTAGTATTTAGGGTTTAGGAGGCGTTTGTAGAAACGCCGTCATATCCCTTTTCCTTTTTTTTTTTTTGGTTTGAAATTGTGCTAATTTTATTTGATTGAATTTAAAAAATGCCTGTAATAAAACTAAAATATAAAATATTAACTCCCATTCAAATACCTATAATAAAACTAACATATAAAATAATAACTCCATTCAAATAACAAATGAAACATTAATTCAGTATCTCATTCAATCAATATCCAATCACCATTACCTACAAAATAACATTTCCAAAATCCAAAAATCATGTTTTAACATTAACCACAAACTAACATATATCCAAAAATCATGTTTTAGAAGTTACTAATAAAAAAGATTGGCTATGCCTCAGGGATGAATGAGAAACAGTTTTATCCATTCATTATGATTAAAAGGTAAATCATAACGACATAAAAAAATAAAAAAGATTGGGGATTGATAAAATATTTCTTCCTGTAGTGATGTCATATTTCTTTACATCCAGCAAGAAGGGATAAAATCTTTTTATGAATGGAGCATATGCTATGTCGGCCTGCAACATAGAAATTTTGACACAGATTAGGGGTTCCATTACAATTTACAAATTGACTATATATTCACCAACTTCTTGGAAAGTATATATTAGTTCGCACTTCTTTGACTACAATGCATAACACAACTGCATTTGTAGTTTAAGTAATACATAATAATTTTAAATATAAGAACAGTAAAGATGGAAAACCAATATCAAATTAGTAGAGTGCAACTAACTTACTAGACCCGACCAAGGAAGAAAGGTCCATCAGTAAATTTGAAGAGAGCTGATTCGAGGTAATCAAAAGCAGTACCTGTCAAGGTTTATTAGAGCGGGTCACATTATGATTCATATAAAATGTTAAATTTCTTTCTAGATCGTAGTACTTAAAAAAAAAAATACCACGTCTTGAATCTTATTGATTTCATTTTCAGATCCTCCCTTCAGTGAAGTGATCACGGCCAGATTAAAGGTGTTTGTGTAGGATAGCAACTCCTCAGCAAATTCTCTCTTGGTGGGATCCAAGAGACATTTGATACGCTCTAGAATTCAAATTTTTGAAGCGATAGAGAGTTGAATTTTATGTCAAGAGTGAAAAATCTACTTACATCAGGGTAAAGAGCTGGTCCTTCAAAGTAGCTATCAATATATTTTAGCAAATCAAGACTCTCTCCTCGAATTTCATTATTGTGCTCTAGTGATGGCACCTACTAATTTTGAAAAGGAAAAAAGAAAAGAATCTGCAAATATCATAATCTATGAAACAAGAGGGCTCTCAACAGATTTTGTGATTTTTTCCTCATTTGATAGATATAAATTTCTGCAATTTTAAGAAGAGAACGAGGAACACAAAAATTACCAAACAGTATTTTCCGAACAATTAATTATGGTTGAGAATGTAACCTTATTTGGTGGGTAGACTTTTTCCTTGTACAAATCTGGCCTATTTTGAAGATCAATAGGAACTAATTTGATCTTCTCTTGCAGACCCTGCACAAAGAAGTAAAGAAATTTCAAATCGAGAATTGCAGTAATATGAATAAAAGAAAAAAGAAAAGAAATAGTAGAGCAGAAAAATTATCCATAAAATTTAACACAACCTTGTAATTCCGTGCAATCCAAACACGCTGCGCATACGGACAAATGTAAGAGGTGTACAACCTTCAGGAAATAAAAATGGAACATGGTGATCAACAAATGCATGAGAACACGCAGAAACACACACAAACGTGAAACACACACACACATGTATCCCAATTGAAAACCAGCAAAAAATTTCAAACAGTGATAGTAACATATTAACTTGGCATGATTCAAAGTTCAGACATTGATAGTGTGTCCTGTGGAATTTGATAACCAAATCATTTGCTTCATCTGTCTTGATGTTTTAGCACACAAAATTGCACCACGAATATATTCTGCTAAAATGTAGGCTAAATTTTAATCCACTCACAAATGTATGTGTCATATAAAGTTGTTCTATACAGAACTCGAAAAGGATGTACCCAATGCACAAGCACCCACTTTGCAGCAGGGTCTAGAGTGATAATAAATCACACACATTTAAGATGGAAAAGAAGAACAAATGCACATGAATGATAAATCACACACAGACACAAAGAACACAACGTCACCCCCAAAACTAGGTTATGTCCACGGCTGTTGTCATTTCACTGATAATGTCTCCTCTCGACTATATATTCTTTAAAAATTAAGACAATAGGTCATAAGTGCGGAAATAATAATAATAGCCATCTTCCAAATTTATGGTTGAAATTCGCAATTGAATGGTTAGTGTCTATTAATTATAGGATTCACACTACCCAACAAATTATACAAACTAACGGTGAGATGCATTTATAATTTTATATTTACATTCTCGGATAGTTTGATGAAAGAGAAAAATTAATTAGCACATTTTCTAACGATTTGATGAACAGAGTTATTAGATGTGACAATTACTAGATTGAAAAGAAATTATTCAAAAAGAAAAAGCGTGACAGCATTCACACCTGCAATTTATATAATAGAATAGAAATACACATGTAATGGAGATAAAGGTAAGAGTGAGATTTTTAAAACGAGCAAACCTTGTGGTTCCATCAAAAAGAGGAGGTGGGTCAGAGCTAGAATCAAGAACAGGGGGAAGAACTTCCTCAACATCACCACCAACCCTGCCAAATGCCAATATTATACAAAGCTATATCCACCATTAAATATAATGATTATATGCATATAGAACTCATTTGACTCGACCTTGAAACTTCTGGTCAAGATCATAACATTAAACAGAGTCATGGTCTCATTGACATTGATTTAGGAAAGTGGATATATTTTTTTAACCTGTATAAATGTCGAAGGACCCCCAAGAATATCAAAATACTTCTTAAGCCGCTCAACAATCTGTTTAAAGGAAAAATAAACCATTAGCATTGGTGCAAGTAAATTTAGTGCCAAAAATCAACTTTTTTTTAGCCATGACATCATCCACAAGAACTTTAATGTTTGGTTAATAAAAAAATAAATTTGTGCCCGCATGAAATAAAAATGTTTAAAGTGAGTACACCATAAAAAACCAAATACAATGAAAACAAATCCATGTCTGAATGATAATTATTAAAACAAATCATCTTGCATTTACTTTCAAGACATTGATCGACAACATAATTCAATACCGAGAATGTAACCAACATAATCAGAAGAGAAAGTACACAGAGCAAACCTTGGGGTTTCTGAAGATGTCATTTGGATCATTTATCACAAACCAACCAAGTCACCAACCGGGGACTATCCATCACTTTGATAAAGAGCCAAGCGTGAGAACTGGAACAACTGAACCAAAAACTCCCATCAGCACAAAAGGATTAGCCCCAAAAGCAAGGAGGCCATAAACTTCATCAGCAATTACAAGAATTTTCAGCCTTTTTGCAGTTTCAGCAATCTAATTGCAATAAATCAGTTAATAGAAAACCCAATGCTTATTGTAACCATAAAACCAATTATGAAGTGAAGAATACCTTCTTCAAATGTTGATAAGTATAGACATTGCCACATGGATTCCCAGGATTTACGATTACCATTGCAGCAGTGTTATGGTCTGCAAGAGCTTCGACAGCATCAAGATCAAAATGCCGAACTTCAAGATGTCTAAAAGCGACAAAGTTAAGTAGATTGGGAACCCTGGCCTTGGAAGCAAAATATTCACTCCCGGGCGAGCTAACATTGACAATGCTACATCAATAGCTTGAGTGCAACCAGATGTGACAAAAGCATCGTCGGGTGATAACTTGTAAGGGAGATCATGTGACAAATATTCGGCAATTGCCCTGTTTAAAGAAAAAACAAACAAAATGAACATAAAAAAAATCCCATTTTCAAATACCAATTCCACATCTGGATCATTTGTTTAATATGCTGTTACTATAAGTTTGCTTCGCTTCTTCAAGCTCCACCCCTTACTAACTAACTAATCTGACAAACTTAAACTCTCAAAACCTAACCCTCCATGCAATTACTGGAAATTCCTAGGAAAATAATAAATTAAATTTCAACTCTTAACTCCTACAGTTCATGTTCTTTTTGTTTCAACAAGCAAAAAAACTCCATGATTTAAAAAATAACAATAAAATAATTTCAAATCAGCCAAAACTTGTTGGCTGCTAGATTCTTGGCTATTTGGGAGCCAAAATCGTGAGAAACCTAACATCATCTTTTAATAAATATCCTTTCCTGTATTTCCTTCTAACAAAGCAGAGCAATAATTTAAATTCAACCCTAGTTTCTTTACATCTACATTTTCTCAGCAACGATCACATGACGTTTAAGTTTATGACGAAGCTCTTGCAGCCAACGATCACATGACGTTTATGACGTTTAAAAACGTCGTAAAATTAGTATAGGCGGCGTTTGTATAAACGCCGCTAAATGTGGCAGCCAACGATCACATGACGTCACACAGGCATTCAGCGACGCTTCAAAAACGTCGAAATAGCATTTTTTATATTTTAAAAAACAACGAGTTCAGATAACAACTTGCATTGCATGGCAGGGTATATCTCATATTTGAGAGAGAGAATGATGCAAGGCTTTGGACCCCACCCCACCACCACACCCACACACATCGATCCTTCTTGGCAAAGCAAATGCAATGCTAAGGGTACCATCCAGTGTTCACACCATGTGATGCAGACCCCAAGAACAACCCCACGTCGTGGAAAAGGTACCATCCAGTGTTCACATCACCCTTTTTTTTTGAATTTTTATTTCAACTACAGTGTTCACACTATTGTAGAATTATTTTAATACAGGTATCTAATGCACTCCTTTGGCACATAATAGGTATCTAATGCCCTCTATGAGATCCGTAGCTGGGAAAAAATAATTTACCCGCTTGATCAAGTATGTTTAGTAGTAAATAAACTACTAAACATGTGCACATGAATGGAAGTGTTCACCTACACATTACTTATTACCATGCTGGAACAATCAATGTAATTAATCCGTTGATCCCGATTTTTTTATCTCACCAAATGGTACTCTTTCCATTTGGGTATATGTTCTCTGTATAAGTTTTGAGTCTATAACATTGTAATATGATACAATAATGCAAAAACACAAATATTACAGTGCTGAAACTGAGTCTTAACTAGTCTAATAAGAACTTGCCATGAGTAGATTTAATTCACAATACTATAGTCAGAAATTGATTGGCATGAGTGGAAACTGGAAAATTGCAAGAGAATGGGCTTCTACATTAATAATCAACAGTGACATCATTTTCGTTTCAGAACAAAAGATAGACTACTACAAAGAAACCTGATTTGAGACTATTTGGAACTTGTTCTGTTATCCAACCTTTATCTAAAATCTACATGTCACACAATCCTACTATCTACCATGCCTAGGTTAAGGAGGTAAAGAGGCATTCGAGAGCGAATCAAGAAAAGAATAACAAACGCATTTCACATCCCCTCTCCCTCAAGGGCCATAAAGCTTCTGAAGCCCTTCAGGGTAGAGCAGGTGAGACTTGCTTTCCTGTTAATATGCGCAAGACTTTAACAGAATGGTAACTCACCGTGCTTAAGACCGTCAGCTTGTGTTGGTACTGGGAGCAGCTGCAAGAAATAGAGGACCGAGTATATCTTTGGATTGTATTCAACACATCACCTTTCATTTCTTTTAAGTGTTTTGAGAATCAAACACCTCATATTTACATGAAACTATTGTAATACTTTTGTTTTTCTCTACTGGTACTCCTGACATTTACCTTGATGAAATTCCGACTACAGATTCTGCTTATATGCTAGTTCCAACAGTAAACCCCACAAATATCAACAAAACCCTAAAAGAACTCTATCCCACTCCTCCCCCCATTTTCCCTCCCCGACCACACCATCTTATCATTAGTATCAACCAAATCCTCACCCTCCCTCCGGCTCTGCATTCCCCCTCTCTTCCTTGGATCTGCACTTCCCTCTCTTCCCCTTGTGTCATTTTAAATGCTAAATCCAATTGGAATGATGTCAGCTTGTGTCACTTTCATATGAACTGCAGGGAAAAATAAAAATCATTAAAATGGGTCCAGCTAAATGTGATTGCTTCCACACTACGGAGGAAGCAGGAGGCATATCTATTACATAAGGACTGATCTCTGAACTGCCCATTTTATCATGAAATCTGTGAGTTATTTCTCATGGTATAAGTTTCCTTGAACTTACAATACATACATCTATACTATTTATATTATTATATAATATAATGTGAACACATATTTTAAGGTCCGTCACGCTACCTCTTTGTCCAGAAAAACCATGTCATATGTCTCTGCTTTTCATCATAAAAGGGATAAACATGTAAATATCAAGTCGCCACCGAAGTTCAGAGAAAAATCATGACAGTTTCAACTACCTACCCTCAACCATATCTCTATTTAAACAGAAATACAAATTCATATTACGAATTTTACAAAAAAAAAGAGGACCAAAATGAATTGCTACGCATTGCATGGGCCCAAAATGCTAATATATATATATATATATATGTATACACAAGTACATATTTCTTTTAACAAGATATACTAATTAGACAGTTACATATTTAACATGATATGTACACACAAGTGCAGAATTCAATTAAAGAGAAAGATGATGATGAAAGTGAGAAAATGGGTTGACCATGGGGTTTAACATATGGCTAGTTACTGTTCGAGAAAGCTCATGCCCATAGGTGAGAATTATTTTTCTCCAACCACAGAGACAGAGAGCAAGGAAGGTACCCTGAATGAAACAGAAAAGGAATAGATGTATAAATGAAACTGAACTTACCATTAAATTTCACATTTGGCTGGACAAACTCTGGCCAGGTCATAGCAAATTGGATCAGTTAATAATATACATATTAATGGAACTGGATCGCTTAGACCCAAAATAAT
Source organism: Camellia lanceoleosa (assembly GCA_025200525.1). Lineage (NCBI taxonomy): Eukaryota > Viridiplantae > Streptophyta > Magnoliopsida > Ericales > Theaceae > Camellia > Camellia lanceoleosa. The sequence goes on from CM045760.1 coordinate 46,196,342, forward strand.
TAGGTTCTTTTTCAAGATATCTCGGCTTCTCTAGCTATCTGGATATCTGAAGGCCAAAAATTTTGATGTATAACTTTCCAAATAAAGCGAGGAGTAATGCGAAGACTATTATAAGCAAGATGGAGAGCCAATATGCGGTGACTTTGCGGATGGTATATTGTCTGATGAAGACAAAAACATATTAGCTCCACATTGTGAAATGGACAAAATAGAAGTATGCAAAGTGGTCCTATTTGAATCAAAACACTAACCCATAATTGGGGAAGATGGGTATAGAATCCAATACCACCACACGGGCATAAGTAATGATTATTGATCCCCAAATCAAGAATGAGTAAGTAGCAACCACCGCTTAATGTCCATTGCCAAGTGCATATTAACTAGGATAACAAGCGCAATCGCCCACAAACTTCCCATGCCCCATATGTCAATAGTGCTCTCCTATAGGTGAATAAAAGTACATAGAAGAGAACAAGGCTCGCCATAGTGTGTCAAACATTGTGATCCGGAAGAGGTACATATTGTAACTCTCCTGTCTATGGCCTGCACCATAGAGTTTTGGATCTTTGAAGTAGTGTCTTATCACTCAAGTCCTTGTCCGTAATACCGGAGAAATGGTAGGTCTTGAAGTATAGATAACGAATAGAATACACTACTCCAATCATAATGCAGTAGTTGAGAAAGCTGTGCACAATATATACCTGGAAATAACATAGCAAACAAATTATTCCACATAAAGAAGAGAATGTGTTGCCTTGTGGATAATTAAATAAAGACATGAAGGAATACCATGAAATCCAAAATATTCAATTTGGCCTCATAAATTAAGCCATGTCAGTTTTGTCAAAATCAAAGAGTGGGTATGTCAAAATCATAAGCAAAACAATGCATACCAAAAGAGCATCAATACAAAAACAGCATTCCGGTAGAAGTTGTAAAGAACCAGATAACCAGCATGCTGATAATTCCAATGTCCATGCACCAAAAGTAACATCATTCTTCTTGATATCAGCTAACACAACATTGATATCGTCATCCTCAAAAGCAAAATACACAGGATACTGTAACCAAATATAGCATCATCAAGATAGTTTCCATGATAAAATCACATTGAAATATAGAAAGTGAAAAGAAATTTGGGGATGTGAAACACCTTGATTAATGAGTAGGCCAATAAATTATAGGACATGACAGAAAGTCAAATGTCCTGGCCATTAAATGGTTTCTAAGAATCCTACAGAGCAATATAATATATATGTATCCTGAGTCCATTTGGGAGCCTGTAACAAACACTGCAGGTTACTTTGTTTAGAGTGTTTTGATAAAGTTTTTGCATACTACACAAACATAACTTCAACAAAATTTGAAAAAATATGATTTTTTGAGTATGTGGGAGGATACTTTTAACTTCTACTTTCTTATTATCGGCCAAAGACAAAGAGGTTTGCAACAAGCGAGACTGATATCACTCACAGTATTAAAGCATTTGGTTAGAATGAAAGGAAACAAGTGTACTACTCAGATAATAAACAGGTTGGTAATTGAATCAGTCCATTTGATTTACATTGCATTTTAACTAACAAAAAAAAGGAGAGTGATATTCTAAGCATAAAAAAAAATTTAGTCATCCAGGGCCCTTATTCTAGAATACCGTTGGGGCAACAATTATGTGCATATTCACTTAAATGCAATTAGGAGGAGAATGGACAAATTCACTATGTAACCAGGAAGAGAATATACATATTCAACTACAATTAAAAGAATAAACGCCACATCAATCCTAATGAAACGGGCAAAAGTTGGGAAGTTAAAGATGCATTCTGACCTTAAGCAGCTTGTGAACGAATTGAACAGCATCACTTGGTCCAAAAACCTGACAGTTGTTAACAACATCAACTTTATAATAGAACTCGGAAAGTGTGTTGACAAAATAGTTTTAAAATGAAGGCAAAAGAGATAGTAGACAGATGATATACCCCCCACAAGCCATCACAGCCAAGAATGATGAAGTGGTCTCGCTCTGTAAGCTTCGATGGAGCTTCGAAATCAGTTGGATCTGGAGCTTCGATGGAGCTTCAAAATTGCTTCGATGGAGCTTCGAATATCTGAATCTTCGCTGGAAATCACTGAATCTTCCACGGAGCTTCGAAATCGGTTCGGTCTAGAGCTTCAAAATTGCTTCGATGGAGCTTGGAGAGGGTTGAGAGAGAGAGAGAGAGAGAGAGAGAGAGAGAGAGAGAGAGGGGAGGGGGGGGCTCAGATAAAATGATGTATGCGTATGGGTTGAGAGAGGGCCAGATACAAAATAAGGATTGAAAAGGGGCGTGTGGTACACCGCATTCGGAGGCGTTTTTCAACGCCTCCTATTACAAAACGGTGCCGTTTTGGTTAAAAGAATATGCGACGTTTATAAAACGCCGTTAAATGTTAATAACAGTGACGTTTAAAAAAACGTCGTTAAAAAAACGCCACCATAACCCTTTTTTCCTGTAGTGTGAAGGTTCTTGTACAAAATCACTATCTGAATTGGCATTCAAGTGGAAAAATCAAAAGAACATTTGAGGCCAAATCAATCATTGTTTTGTTCCAGTTCAGTTCACTGCATTTAGTTTTCATTGTATTGGCTAAATTGTACCGTGTAATATTGTTGGATTCTTATATATTCAAATAAAAAAATCTTTCATAGAACATGAAATGGATCTTAAATAAATTGCACCAAGTTTTTTTGTGGTTGGCGTCGGGAGAGTTTATGCGCACATCGAATATTTCAGAATTTACTTAAAGCGCATTCTCCACGTGAATTCAGCAAATCTCGAGTAGAGCGGCAGGTGTGGTCCAAATGAGTTGATATCATCTAGTGAAAGAAATCTAAAGAGAGCATACCCTTAAACCCCAAACAACACCCACCAAGACAACATGTTATATCGATATGGTATATCGATCCGTTGTAACTCTATTAGCTAATTGATTGACTTGAAGGTGTAATTACCGATGATTCATGTGGGTTCATAATCATTTGAAAAGGCTTGTTAATCTAAAGTAATGGTTCGAAGTTGTAGGAGATTTGCTTATTTCGTATACCAATAAAGCTCCGGAGCTCTAATTAGAGCTGCAAAAGTGCAGCTCTAATGAGCTGTCAGCCACTTAAAAAAAAAAAAAAAAAAAAAAAACAGTGAGATAAAGACAAAAAAGAAGGCACAAAAAGACAAAATAATGCTCATTTAGTACTGGTTTTTTAGAGGTCTGGAGCATGACTGTATACCCATCTGTGTTTACTTTATTCCGCACCGGAATTATTCCAGCGTGTGAAGAAAACACTTTTAGTTTAGTTTTTAAAAGTTATTTTCATAATTTTTTACTTTTAGTGAAATTTTGTTATTTTAAATTTTAGACCATCTCCAACGGTTCAGCTAATCCAACACCAAATTTAAATTTTGATGAAAAATGTCCCTTTTCATGCTCCAACGGTTTCATCAGATTGATATCAAATCGACAATTCAGCAAATCTTTCACCAAAGCGAGTCTGGTGAGCATTTCACCAAATTTCACCAAATCACTGTTCCTGACCGTTGTTTCAGAGACCAACCGGTCGACCATCCGGTTGACCAACCGGTTGACCAACCGGTCAACCGCCTAAAGGTTCAAACGGTTCGAAGAAACAGTTAAAAAAAAAAAAAAAATTTTTTTTTTGCCTAGGTGGTCGACCACCCGGTCGACCACCCAAAAGTTCAAACAGTTCAGGAAAAGGGGTTCAAACCGGTAAAAAAAAAAAAAAAAAAAAAAATTTTTGCCGTCACCGGTCGACCGGCCGGGCGACCACCCGGTTGTCCCAGACAGTCCCAGACAGATTTGATATTTGGTGAACCATTGGAGCCTCTTGTATCAAATCAGGAAAAGAGTGATTTTTTTACTCAGATTTGGTGAAAAGATTGATGAACCGTTGGAGATGCTCTTAGTCAATTTTTTTTAGATGCATATGATTCAATAAAAATAATCATAAAAAAAATAAAAAAATGTCATATGTCATTTTTTATTTTTTTTATTTTAAATATACCTAATTTATATGTACTTAAAAAGTAAAATATTTATAAAATAAAAAATTTTAAAAAAAGTTTCATAAAAACAAAAAGTATGGAAAGCCAAAAAAAAAAAAAAATCTAACTATATAGGGAAATTCTATTATAACACTCCTTGAAAGGAGTGTATCATATGCACTCTTAATTATGTCATTTTTTTATTTAGTTATGACCAATTTTCTTTGTTAGTTATAAGTCATGAAATCTTTGATTATATCTCATGTGGTATTTGATTATGATTTTTTTTTTTTTTTAAATTATGACTCAAAACATATAGAGTTATACCATTTTTTTTTTCTTTAGTTATTATAAGGTATATATGGTACATACTATTACCCTGACTCTTCCTAATGAAAATGATGAGTTAGTATTAGAAACGGATGCAAGTAACAATCAATGGAGTGCGATATTAAAAATAAAGGAAAATAATAAGCTATGTAGGTATTGTAATGGAAGTTTTAATCAAGCAGAATGTAATTATCCCACCATAAAAAGAGAATTATTAGTCATAATAAAAGGAATAAAAAAGTTTTTAATATTTTAGCTCCAAAACTGTTTTTAATAAGAATTGATTGTAAAGTCTTACTAGGCTTCGTAAATAAGAATTTATCTAACATGCAGGCATAAGAGAGATTTTTATGATGGCAACTCTGGTTAAAACAATTTACCTTTGATATAAAATATATTAATAGTAATAAAAATAGTTTAGCAAATATTATAATTCGAGAACTTACAGATGGCATCTAGAATCACAAGACTCACACCGCCAGAGAAAGAAATACTCCCGACAAAGATCAAGAAATACTAGACTTGGTGACATAAGACAGCGCTAAAACTATCAAAAAAATGTAGGCTGTATGGAAGAGCTGTTCCCTGAACAAGCTCATTAGGACAACCCATTTAATTGCCCAAACTTTTTTAGGATTAAAAGTATTATATTTGTTTCTTCAACTCTTCTATGACATCCAAGATAAAATAAGACGTACTTTCATTAAGTTATTTCTGAAATGGTATGAAGAGTGTCACCTATCTAGGAATTCAATGTTGCAATTTCAACAGACGGACATCCTTGTACAGTTATATAATGCTAAATGTTTCATTTGATCTAGACAAGGACATTAGCCCAAAAGATCCTTTAGTTCAAATGTGAAAATTGGGAATAGTCAATACATACGATGTTCCATCTCACCCACAGGATACCATATTCTGTCAACTCACTAAATTCTAACAATTCATGATCAAGAGAATTTATGAAATCTATAAAGAATATCCAAGCATGGAACCCATCACATTTACAACTGCCTAAACGGAGGTAAATGATGAACGTTTAAATGCGGCTCATTATCTGATAAAAGTCAAAGACAAAAATAATGTGATCTCCTACAAATGTGATTGGTTCAAAGATTGGGAAGCACCTTTTATAATAGATCCAACAAAAGCCAAAGCAAGAGGGTTTTTCATAATATGTCACGAAACTACAGAATTATCAAGGGTTAGGTTTAACTTAGTTTATTATAGAAAGACTACCTTTGCAGTAACACCATCCTTGGCCAAAAAAAAAAAAAAAAAAAACTTGTTCTAGGATTGCCTTATAAATCAGTATACGATTACTTGGAACATGTATATTCTGAAACATATTTATCAGAAAGATGACGTAAATTTTTGAAAAAATATATGATGGAACAAGATCTAGAAGGATGGGATGAAATGTTTGAAGAATGTAATGAAAATTATAATCTTAGTAATGTCATGGGTGGTGAGAGGATATGGAATCTAGAGAATACAATAGGTTAACAAAACTATGGGCAATTTGGCAAAACAATGAGCTGAAGGTTACACATCCATGTGACTACACCACCAAGTGTCTCTTATTCATAAATAATATATGATCACCATGTGATTACACTACCTGCCTGCTGTAACATGCCCAGGGGGGACCCGTGGGCGTTGAACAGTTCGGACTCCTGAGATCTCTTTGATCTAGTCTTACAAGTGCAATATAAAACATAGACGAGAGTCCACATTTGGCAAATTTTAAAAAATCCATTTTATTGAAAAAAAAAACATTTTGTTAGAAGTGGATTGCGTCATCAAAACTCAGAGTCGCCACCTAATATTTTGAGAAATTAGGAAACCCATGACTCGTGCCAAGGCTATTGTTTGTCATAACCAAAGTTGTCTCGGTTCAGAACCTTAGGTATGAGGAGGGAAGGTCATTAATTGAGCACCCATGCTGTCACCCGATCAAAAGATCAACCTTTACTAAATCATGATATGAATTTTATTTACTTTATATGTTTATATTTCGATTATTTAATAAATCGTAAAATTTACTATGTGAAACATTTAAGTATAGACTATGCCACATACTTTGGAATAACTTGATTTCATGTAGTTTTGAAAGAGTTTTGAAGATGTACAACCTAAATAAATTGAGTTTACAAACATGAAGATCAACATCATTCCAAATTAAGCGACACAACTTCTATCTACTAGCATTCATAGAGTTATATCACATAAGCAAATAGCCTCATGGTAGAATGCTAAACATAGTAAGAAAAATATACACAAGCGGGATGCTGTAGACACCTCATTTTGACTGACCTCAAGACTTCGACGTCATTGGTTGTGCAGTTGATGATTGCGCATGTTTGTGCTTGTTTTGGGCGCCTGAGGGTCGTAGCTGAGTGTCATGTCTTTGAGCCTCTTAACACTTTGTGTTTTGGCCTTGGTTTTTGGGCCAAACCTTGATGCTTCTTGCCTGAGGAAGGGGAAGGGCTTGCCAGCCACTTTTGGCATCTGCCGGCCACTTTTCTCTCTTGTAGGCCACTTGGAGTGGTCGGCCGACTGGCCGGTGGCCAATTTTTCTTCTTTTTAGATATTTTCAAATCTTTTGAGCCAACTGTGGTTCACTGAGACTCATCCTCCATATACGTGTATGGAGAGATAAAAGCTTGTTAAACAAGCTTTTGCTTGCTTTGTTTATATAAGGGGAGGTCCTTCCCCCTTTAGAGGGGTTCAGAAAATTGAGGAGCTGTAATCTCTCTCTCTCTCTCTCTAGAATTCTCACACTCTCTCTCTCTCTCTTTCTCTCTCTCTCTCTATATATTAGCTTAAAAGTGTGTTTTCTTCACATATTTGCACTAAGACACCTAGTCAAACACCTTCACTTTGAAGCTGAGGTCCATTGAAGCTTGATTTGAGGTCTTAGACTTTGTTTTGGCTCAGAATTGTTGCTGTCTTGCTGCTGTTCTTCAAGGGTAAGCTTCTTGTCCCTCTTAAGCTTTGTTTTGTTTAAGTACTTGAGCATGCTTTTATACTCTTTTGTGACTTAGTTCAAGCATGTTTTTGGCTTTATTTTGAGATGCTTTAACTCTGTTTTTGGGTGTTTGGGTCACCTCTTGCTTGTTTTTGGTACTTGTAGTGCAATTGTGCTTGTTAGCCTAACATGCTTCATGCTTTAGCCTATCATTCTAGCATGTGTTAGTCTAACTTTAGCATGCTTTTACCACTGATTTTGCATGTTTTAACTCCGTATTGAGTGGTTTTGGTCATATGAGACTTGCTATGCATGGTTGTAGTGCAAAGGCCCTTGACTAGCTTTGAGTTTCAAAGTCTATAGCATGCTTTGCTTGAGTTGTTTTCATGTATTAGCCTTATTTCTAACATGATTTTAGTGTATATAGTGTAGTCACACTCTCACATATTTCACTCTTTTATAGCTTTCGAGAGTTGTGCTTTATGCCTCGTTTATGAGTCAATACATGAGCATGATTTTCTTGTTTTTCATGCTATCATCTTAGCACATTTTAGCCTCTGTTTTGACATATTTGAGGTCTTTCCAGAGTTGGTTTGGTCCTTTGAGTTTGATATTACATGCTTCTAGAGTGATGCTCTTCACTAGTTTAATGTATTTGGCTTTTTGAGCATGCATTACAGGAGTTGTTTGCATTGCTTTTTTAATCACTTAGGCCTCGTTTGGGGACAGCCTCGTTTAGCCAAAAAGACAAAAAGTTACTAAAAAAGCCAAAAAGCCAACCATCCATACCCAAAAAATCAAAGATTCTCTTTTCTCTCTACTTTTTGCACATCTTTTCGTAAAAAGTCAAAAAGTCATCCCAAGCATATAAGTTTTTTTTAGCTCATATGTTAGCCAAATAGCCAAAAAGTTACTAAATTAGCCTGTTCCCAAACGAGGCCTTAGCATGCTATCTCCATGCTGAAATATGTGTCATTGCACTCCGTTGTTTTAAACTTTCATTCACCTTGAAAGTGGCCTTAAACCCCTTGTTGGATTGAGCATGAACTTAAGGCATTCATATCTAATGGTTTTAATCCTCCCTCGAGGATTTCTACTAACGAATAGCATGATACTTTCTTCATGCTTGAGGCACTCGAAGCTTAGGTCATCTTTCAAATTAGAGGACTTTGCACATTGAACTTAACCGGTTAATGGACTAATTGGTAAGCTAAAATGAGTAAACAAGAATTGAGCAAAGTAAAACATGCCAAGATAACATATGTGTGTTGCATTGCATGTGTTTGGATCAGACGTTAATCCAAACACAAGAAATGTGGCAAGTTTCATACTCAAAGTGATGAAACGTGTCGCGTTTCTTGGTCGTTGTCACCCTTGATCATGCATGATAGGGTGACGACACTTTGAGTCTTATGTGCGTATTCACTAAAGCTTGTACAAGCTTGGTTCTTGGGCCATCATGCATTAAGATGCTTGGTTGGTGGCTTGAAAGCCAAGTACCACACTCCTTTAAGCTTGAGACATGATGATGAGGGTGGTAGTACACACATTTCTTGCCAAATACATTGGCTTGGCTCTGTTGCTCTCTATTGCAGCAAAGGTAGAATTTTGGAAAGAGAAGTGGCCGGCCGGCCACTTGCACTAGCCTACCGACCACTTATACTGGCCAGCTGACCAGTTGAGGTAGCCTATCGACCAGATGAGGTGGTCGGCTGGCCACCTGCAAAAGAAATTGTCCAAAATGTTCCTATGTTGGGGCAGATGCAACCTGGAAGTTCACATGATGTTCTGAGATCACTGCGAATGCAAACAGAGGCAACTCATGGCAAGGCAATGCATTTTCGGGTGAAGCACACCGAGCATGCATGTCTCCCTCCCCTCGAGGCCATTTTTTACTACTTTACTTAGCTAGTTAATTTACTGGTTTTGTAATTAATTAGTTAATGTGCTTAGCTAATTTAATTCATTTCTGTAATATTTTAATTAACTTAGCATAGCTAGTTTCAATTCGGTTTGTAATAATTAATTAGCTAGATTAGTTAATTAGTTGGTTTGTAATAGTTAGCTTAATTAGCGTAGCTAGTTGGCTTGTTTATTCGGACCCTCCGTCGAGAGGGCACAATGTTGTAATAAGGGTGCGCGTGTGTGTGCGTGCATGTCTTCCAACCCCACATCTTTCTCCCTTTTATTTAACTATTTTCGATGGTTAGATTAGGGCATATTTTCGATTAGCATACCTTATGCTTGCATGAGTGCATCATTCATTTGTCTTGCATGCACCGGGCTCGGTGCATCATTTAAACCGTATTATATTTCAATACCTACTTGAATACGTGTTTCAAAGCATGTTATCAAGTGTTACATTCATTTGCCATCTTAGCAAGCCGAGCCTATTTTAGTTGCATTTTTACATGCGTTGCATTCGGCATCTTGTATGGTTAGGATCATGCATGATTTGTAACTAGCTTTTTTTTTGGCTCGGAGTACACTGTAAGTGTTTACGCTTTAGCATACTTGCATGAATGTGAGTGTTGCCATGATAGCATGCTTGCCATGAGGCTATTTGCTTAAGTAATTAACTGCATGAATGTCTGTGGGTGAAGGCTTGATTGCCTGAATTGGGACAATTCATCAAATGTATGTTTTAAGCCCATTTTGCGAAGTGGCAAAATCATCATGTTGTAAGCCCACTTGAGGGTGGCAAATTCGTGCTTTAGCCTACTTGCGAGTAGCACTTTCAAACCATTTTCGAAAACAAACATGAATTGTTTTGTTCCAATTCTTGTGATTGAGTCTATACTTGTATGCTGTGCGCATCACGTAGTAATGTTAGCTAATAATCGGGTAAGAACACATGAGGTTTTTTAAAAACAACATATCATGCTTAGTAGAGGCCGATCCTTTGATCGGGCGAGCGGGGGTGCTCATTTCAGGACCTTCCCCTCTCGTACCCAAGTTCCCGAGCCGAGGCAACTTTGATGATGATGGACACGTGGCCTTTGGCACGAGTCAGGGTTTCCTAAATTTTACAAAAATAAAATATTTAGGTGGCGACTCTGTAATCTGGCAAAGCATTCCATGTTTAGCGCTTTTTGATTCAAAATTGATTTTTCAAAACCAATTGCCAGATTTGGACTCTTTGGTGATTTATCAGTTTCGCATTGCACTTTGTGAGATTAGATTTAGAACCATAATGGGAGTCCAAACTGTAGTAGCATGGACCCGATTCGCGTCCTCTCTGAAATAGGGGCTCGTAAAGAGAGTTCGGGCGGTCTACGGATACTAAAGCATAAAAACTTACATGTTTGATGTCTCGCGAACAAGTTACAAAACAAGGTTAGTAAAACATGTATGATCTTATATACAAAATCCTAATACAATTCACTCATGAGATGTAACTAAAGATTCAGCTTCTAAGGTATGACATGTGAATCATCTCAAGAACATAAGGTGGCGCACATAATCACATAAGAATTTATTAAACCCACAAATGCAAAATTAGCCGAATCAAGATGCATGAAACATGGATGCAAAGCATGGATATAATAAAAGACAAAATATGATGCATATTCACAGATAAAAAAAACAAGTAAAAGAACGGGATAGAAAGAAGTGGAGCGGGGAATTATTACAACACTTGAAAAAAATAATTACAAACCAAATTAGAGAAGGATGAGGAGAATATTACATCAAAATAAAAACCTCGCAAAACATTCAAAATAAAAATAAATAAAATAAAAGTTTCATGTTCCTTGGAAACATCGGCGGAAATTGGTCAACATTGGGAGATTACACCATTATGTCTGAAAGAAGCTAATCGACTGGCCAAATAGGCCGGCCGGCCAACTAGGTTGAGTAAAACTTGCTTTGTTGCGGAACCAAGAAAATAAACAAACAAGAAATATGTAGGTGACTCAACTAACCACTACCAGTTAGCTTACAACACAACTAATATGAAACAAGAGAAAGCAAATAAGCAAAAAAAATAATAATAATAATTATGAGCTAAACAAACCACTTGGATTGCAACAACACACTATGAAATATAAAATATGAAAATAAATACGAGATAAACAAACCACTTGGATTATAACAAAACACTATGAAATAAGAAGTAAGAAAATAAATATGAGATAAACAAACAATTTGAATTATAACAAAACACTATGAAATATAAAGTAAGAAAATAAATATAGATAAACAAACCACTTGGATTATAACAAAACACTATGAAATAAAAAGTAAGAAAATAAATATGAGATAAACAAACCACTTGGATTATAACAAAACACTATGAAATAAGAAGCAAGAAAATAAATATGAGATAGAAAATATAAGAAAATGAAAGACTAGAAATTCACATTCCAAAAACAGATTGAACTTCTTGATTTCCAAACTTTCTTTTGCTCACCCTCAAGTTTAGGAAGTGTGTTCTCAATCCTCAATTCGAAACTAGAATGGAACTCTAGGTATGTATGGTGGAAAAGTGGCTAACTCACTCTCTCTCTCTCTCTCTCTCTCTCTCTCTCTCTTTTATTTAACTTTCAACAACATTCACTCTTTCCTTTGATCAATCACTACTGAAATTTATCTACTTCAGAATTTTTTGAGGAGTTTTGGGTGTAGGAAAGATGGAATTTCAGTTTGTATGGAAGGTATGGGGTGCATATTGAAGATAAGAGTGTTTTTTGCTCAAAAACTCAATTTTTTACTCTTTTTTCACCATTTTGTCACTATTTTCTCTTCAATTTCATGGTTCTCCCTCTCTCTTACAATTTGATCATTCTATATAGGCAATGAGGGAGAGTCAAGGTTAAAAAGAAGATGAGAGACAAGAATGTGATAGGAGGGCAAATTTTCAAGGTGGTTGTATGGGATACTCCTTTATGGATGCAAACAAAACATTTCTTTGGCAATGAGAATGATTAGGTATGTATTTGGTGATATATGGGTTGACCAATAGGGTAGGGGAGTGTCCTACACATAAGAAAAAAAAATGCAAAAAATACATCTTCTTTGCTTGCTGGTTTGAAATAGTCAAATATTATTTAAAGGGAAATATAACATAATGCAAAGCTTTGGCAGAGTGGTTAAGTTGTTGGCTGTGGAGTCTTAGGTTGGGGGTTCAAACCCCTTCACCAGCATTCCCTAAATTCATCTTTTTAGGTAAAGACAAGTCAGCGTCACATCATCAGCAAGGACCAATCCAGTTATGCCACGTCAGCGTCACAGTCAGCATTGATGGAATATTTTGCATATGGACAGAATATTCCTTGACTTAACAAAATATTCCCCCACATAACAGAATATTCTCTAAGTTTTGAAAATTATAATTTGGCCCAGAAGTTTCAAATAATTGTGCTGTAACCCAGATTTCGGGAGAATTTTTCAGTGAGGCCCTCGGAAGTGCAACGAACGTTGATCCTAACTAAATGAACCATTCTGGATGCAACTGTGAGGTCAAAATATTCCCTTTGAAAGGTAATTTGTGGCTGATTAGGGTTGGAAACAGGGCTCAAATTCTAAGTTTTCTTATTGAGGATTCTGTGAGATACACTTTCTTATTTTCATCATCGGGTGATAAAAAAGAAGTGCCCAAGTCTTAGGGCCGGTCAAAATGGGGTGTCTATACCGGTTTGTCTTTTATTTATCTTTTAGCAACAATGAAATATAATATGTAAAATATTTTATGTTTATAGTAGGGCTGTATAGATAACCGATTCATTTAAAAAACTCAACTCACACCGACCAAACCGAGCTCCCTATGAACAATTTTGAAATTTCAACGGTTGGAAGCAGACCTTATTATGAAAATCTATCCATTTTTTGGTCAAGTGATGGGTGTGCCAAAGGAAATTCGTCGAAATCAACAGAGTAAGTATCTAATGCTAAGTATGTTACGTCATAGTTCCACTGATTATATTCATATTTTCCAAGACAGCCTTATCACCTCACCTCTTTCTACTCAAACTTTGAATTTCACGCTTGTCTCTCTCCCTTTTAGTCTCTCTCATCTCTCTCATGGTCTGACCTTTCGCCTTCTCATCTATTTTACATAGTTCTCTCTTATGCTCCCACTCTTTAGTCTCTCTTTCCATAAACCCTTTTGCCCTTTTAATCTCCCACTTTTAGTGGCGATTGTGAGAAATTTGTAGTCGATGATGACAATGGTGTTATTCAACATTGACGGTGATGATGTTGATAATGCTTAGATCAGCTCAAATGTACGATGAACGTGACAATAATGCTCAGATCTATGTTTAGATATATATATTTTTTTAATCTCAACTGTTCTCTCAAATCTATGTAAAGATTTATAGGAATATGTATGGATCTATCTATGTTTTTTCTATTTCAAATCTGAACATCTTTATAGTTTTCTTTGTTTTATTTTTCTTTTTCTTTTTCTCAAACTCTTCTCCCATATCTATCCAACTTTGGGTTTGATTTCAAATTGTATGGTTTCGATTACTAGTATAGTCAAAATTGGTTGATGAAATTTTCTACCCGATAAAATTGGTTCGAGTGACTGGCCATACAGCGATCCAAGTTTAGACCCGACCCAATTATTGCTTTTGAATCTGGAAAACCATAACCATAGCGGTCATTCTTCCCTCTTTTCTTGTTGGGTTTTGGCTTTGAGGGTCGACATTGTTCTTGGTGTTGTCAACATTGCCTTCTTTTATTTGTTTTGTTCTGTTCCTAGGGTCGACACCAGTCTTCGTGGTGTCAACACCGCCTTGTTGTTGTGCTCTTGGTGTGGCTATTGAAATTTGGGATCAACACCAGTCTTGGTGGTGTCGACACTTGTCCCGTTGTTGGCCTCTGGGGTCGATACCAGTTTGGGTGGTATCGACACTATCTTGCTGTTCAATCTTGGAAATTGATACTGAAAAATAGGGTCGACACTATGGGTGTCACGACCCATTCCAGTGGCCAAGAATGGGATCGCAAGTAGCTAATTCTAAAATTTCTCAAATTAATTCCAAGTAAATTAAATTAAATAATGCATCGGAATAAAATAAAAGATGTAGATAAATATTCGAAGTGTACATGGAAATTATTATTTATGTAACAATGTAACATCGGTTAGATAATGATTACAAGAAAAAAAAAATGATATTCATGTCACATTTGGGTTTTGATCCATGGGGTAAAACCATCATTCTTTAAATTTCTTCACTTGAAAGGGTTTTAATAGTTATAAGCACATGGCAGAGTGAGAAATATTATACTGAGAGCATGAGGGTATAAAATCACCATGGATAATTATTTAGGCTAAATGATGAATAGTTTGGTTCGAATAAATTATTTTTAATAACAGACATATAACAAAAAATCATATAAACAAAATAATTATAACCATGGTACAGAACAGAACAGAGGGTCAATGGATCCATGACAAACAGAGGGTCACGAAGTGACAAATCAGAGGGCCAAATGTTATTTAAGTCCCCCAAGGCATGAGACTGTCAGAGGGTCACTAACGTGACAATTCAGGGGGGCAATGATTATTTAAGTCCTCAAGGCATGGGACCTCCGTGGTGGTACTTATTCAAAACGAATGTTTATCAAATCATTGTCAAATATTTTCTAAAATTAAAACAAACATATCTATGGGTTTCAATTTAAGTAAATAAAGTTCACAAATTAAAAATGCTAACATAATTTATAAAACACAATTTTTATAAAATAAACTATGATAACTCAAAATATACATAAAACATATAATGGTAACTCAAGCTATAATAGAATTCACTTAAATAGCGATTCCTAATTTTGCTCCTGCTCACCACGAGCTGACTCCCACTATGGTTATGTTTGTACATGGTTGTTGCTGTTGTTGTTGTTGTTGTTTGTTTTTTTTGTTTTTTGTTTTTTGTGTGTGTGTGTGTGTGTGTGTGTGTATTTTGCTTGTTCTCCTATTCATAGCATCTCTCCCCCTTTTATACTAAGCTATCATACTTGCTTAGTACGTTCTAGGGTGACACGTAGCCAACACGTCACCTCTCTATGCTACATCCATTATGATACTCTAGAAATGAAACTTATCCCTCAGATATGAAATTTATCCTTCAAATGGATAAGTTTTAATAGTTGTTTAATTATCCTTGAGCCCAAATTCTAACATAATTAAACCAACGTAATTAGATTTCATTTTAGCACACACCATTTAAATATTTTCCTAGTATTTTGTTTTACTTATTTATTTATTTATTTATTTTATTTATTTTTTAAAATTAATTAAACAATTAAGGTGTCGCAATGGGTTCCTAGGGTTGACCTTTCCCTTTTGTTTTTTTCTAAGTTGTCTATTGAAGAATAGGGTCGACACCACGGTTTTCGAGGATCGACCCTTGTCTGTAGTTAACTTTTGTGTCTCGGCATTTTCTTCTCGAGGGTCGATCCCTGTGAGTCTTTTTCATATTTTTGTTCAGCTCGGGCGCTACTTTTTGGAGATTTTTGACTTGTTCCTTTCATTTGAATTTGGAACTATTATTCTATTAACACCTAGCCAATATAAATAGGTTCCAAAACACTTTCCTTTTATGATTTTCCTTCTCGTTTTCCTCTCAAACCATGATTCCTCTCTTCTCTCTCTAAACTCAACTTTTTCCCACTTAAATCCTTAGATCTACTCACCTGAAGGTATCTTTTCACCTTGATCCTTAGAGATAGGTTGTAAATCATGTCAAGGGCTTCCTTTTGATCCGAGTGGTTCCTAATTTCGTTGACGTTGATTTTTTTCTAAGTTTTTCTCTTCCACCTTCTAAGTTTGAGGTAGGGATTCGCCGCACTTCCTTATGAGTCTTAATTTAGTTATTTGTTTTTACAAAACAACATTGTGGAAAAGTAGATTTTGAACAACCTTGGGTTTTGGTTCGAAATCAAAAAAAGGGGTTTTCAAATGGTTTATTGGGAATGATTATGGATAGATACTTCTTAATGAGATATGATGAAATGATTGATTTTTACCTTGGGAAATGATTTATAAAGGAAAGAGGGTTTTTGCCTTAAAAATCTCAAATGTTGATTTTGTATTGACAATGGAATTGATATTGAAATGGTTAAATTGAGTTGTTATGGATGAGGATGATGGAGTTGAATATGTATTATCACTCACACCTTGGAATTTAAAAAGTTTATCTTTATTGAAATTATCTATTTGTTTAGAAATATATCAGTGAAGGATAGCTACGATTGTTGTATAAATTGCAAGAAGATTAGGTAAATTGAAACTACTTTCACATCCATTTGCATTGGCATTGTTACACCTTTAATACATGGGAAAATGTATATTGTCTTGAGAAAAATAGGTGAATTTGGGAGAAAGTTGTTACATCAAATAAGTTGGCCCGTGTGTCTATAGTGAAAGTCCTAAAAATCGCGCGTATACATGGATGTTGATCCTGCGGACGAAATATCTGTAAAATGACAATAGTAGTGCTTGTATAGTCTACGTTTACATGGGTCCTAGTTTACAGTTTCCTGCGGACGAAATTTCTATAAAACATGATACTTGTCTAGAGATTCCCAGAGTTGTGATTCACTACCCTATTTTATAATGTAAAGGAAATGATTCTTGAATTGTGACATGAACCTAGCATTGCATGGTTTCAGAAAAAGGGATATAAAATATTTTGTCACGAGCATTGCATATGCATTGCACCCTTATATCTTTGTTAAGATTCATATACTGTGTTGGATTATTTCTACTGGGTTTTGGCTTACCCTTTGTAGGAAAACCATTTTCAGGTGCTGATGATATGCCTCCGCCAAGGCAGTAGTTTGGGAGGACTTGGAAGCAAGGGCCTCATTTTATTTATTTTGTTGCATTTATTTGTATAAGCCTGGGACTTTAATTGTATTGGATTTAAATCCATTTTGTTGTAACCAAGCACTATCTTGAAAAGTTGTAAGCCCTTAGGGCATTTCTTATTCGTTTTATATTCATTATGTTATGTAACATATGCTATAGATTCAGGGATAAGCTTGTGAATGTATACTTGTATATGTTACTCTTTTGTAAACTTAAGTAGAACCTAATGGAGATAATTACTTTATTATTGTTATTATTTATTAATGTTGTGGATGTGTTATTGTATTTATTTCGGGACATTACAGGCTAGTACCAAACTTAGTCCAACTCGTCTCGTGTACAACCCTAGTTTATAGATTTGGTTGAAGTCGAGTCTTGAACTCCACAAGGTGCGGATATAAAGGCCTTGATGGAAAGCAAGAGGGAACACAAATTACTTAAAGTATACTTGAAACGAAGAAAGAAGTCTGGTTCTTAGGCATTCTTAGAGTAAATAATACTCTAACAATTTAACAATCTACAAACACCATTTTCTTTGTAAATTTTTGTTCAATAAATAAAATTAAATTAAAAAATCCATTTCAAGAAAAGAGTGTATTACTACTACCTATCAAGTTATTGACTTTAGGTCTCCTACATAATAAAAGAAATAGCTTTTAAAGTTAAGGTCTGAGGTAGGAAATGAAACAGATCGTGTTGAGCCTGATCTAATGAAGCAAAAGTTAAGGTCAGCTACCTTTGTAAATTGGAAGCTTGCCAACGCCAGAGTTTGTAACAACCCCGACTTATGATTAGTCTATAATCCTTGATTAAGAATGTTTAACAAGTAATTAAGAAGAAATCCTAAGTTAATTGCATGTGCTATGTGTTATTTGTATTTATATCTGTCTGCTGTAGGAATATCTGTAGACCATTCTATTTGAATCTGTGAACTGAAGGCCTTATCAACCGCTGAACATGAAATTGGTTGGACCAACGTATAGTTTAGAATTTTTTGAAATTTATGGTAAGTTTAATTAGAATTCAAATCGGAACCAAATAATTAGAATAAATTGAATTAGATTAACCAACTTAAAGTATACTTAATTAAATCCCATCCCTCCTATATAAGCCAAGACAAGCCTAGAAACACTCATATACACACACTTTCTTCATCTTTTTCAACTCAAAAATGTGGAGTGAGAGAAATAAGGAGAGACTGAGATCAAACAAGAGGGAATTGAGGAAGACTTGGTGAGATTAGAAGGAATTTGGAAGAGTTGGCTTGGAAACTTAAGGGATTTGCTATATAGAGCCCAATTGAAGACTTAAGGAAGGCAATTCAACTCTTAAATTATGAATTTGAGTCACTTAGTGCAAGAAATCAAGAGAAATAGAAGAATAGAGCTAGGATTGAAGAATTTAAGCTCAATACATGTATGCATGCCTGTCTCATTTCATTTTGAAATTGTTTTCAAAAAATTCTCACATGCATGTTTTTATTTTGGCTATGTTTTAAGAATTCAACATGTTTTTGTGCTAAATATCTCAATTGATCATGTTTTGGAAGAAAGGATAGCATGTAAATTCTTGCATGTGTTATATCTCAAGTTTCAAGTTTGGTTTTGCATAATTGACTTGCTTTGAGCTTTGATTTTGCGAAATGATCTTTAATTCATGAGGTTTTACATGTTTACACATGTTTTCTCAAGTTTTGGCTCAAAAGAATGTGTTTTCATGCATTAGAATTGTGTTTTGAAGCTTTGAGAGCAATCTAGAAATTCCAGAATTCTACATGATCGCTCAAGCAACGATTCTTTTGCTCGAGTGTAAAATTTGAGCTCTTAGAAGTTATATAGAGATTGGGGGTTGGCTCGAGCGGCAAAAGTTACTTTCGAGCAACCACTCTTTGTTTTGAACCTTGGCGCGAGCGACCAAAAGTTGGTTCGAGCGTGAAAATCGAGCATCTAGTACTTTTACAGACTTTGTAGACCACTCGAGTGACAGAAATTGTGCCCGAGCGAACTATCATATTTTTCAAAATTTGGCTTAGTGTATCAAAGTACAGTTTTGCATTTTCATTGCATCTTAGGCATTCCTAGGCCATAATTAAGCTACAATAATGAGAATAAGAGTTAGAAACACACGATAAGAAAGAAGAATGATAAGTTAAACATCTTTGAGAGGTATGTTCAATGTGCATCTGTCACGTGTTTATCAGTCTGTTTTGTCCAAGTGATCTGTTCTGCTAGCGGAGCTATCTGTGAGTAACAACTCTATAAAGTTATGTTTGATTATACTTATTTTCTGATTGAAATAATATGATCTATTTTCTGAAATGCTATTTGTGAACCATAAATGAATGTTCAATTTTTTGTAACGCAATTTGGCATCCTATGTTCATATGGCCCTTGTTTGGGGATAACAATACTACGGTCTATATTCATGTGGCCCTAACCCGGGGGTAACAATATCATGGTCTATGTTTATATGGCTCTTGCTCGGAGGTTACGATATTGCGGTCTATGTTCATGTGGCCCTCGCCTAGGGGGAACAATACCATGGCTATATATGTACAGAGATCTCTGTCAGTTCCAATTCTTGGAACTACTGTTTATTGTATTAATGGCTATAAAATGATTGTTCGGTCTTTAAGACTTACTGTATTGTTAGCTACTAGATGTACCATGTATGATTGTTTATGAAATCTGAATTTATTTCTAATATGAAATCTGATTTTTGAATCTAATAGGGCATCATTCATAAACCCTTTATTTTGTTGTTATTCACTGGGCTCCAGTTCACTGTATTGTTTATGTATGTAGGTGATCAAGTGCGGGACCAAGCTTAAGTTGTTTCCTGGAGTTCTGTTTTGTCAAGCCAACAAATGTGCCTTCCGAGAAGGTTCCCAAGCGGTTCAAGTGATTAAGTTTTGTGCACGTAATGTTTATTTTTATCTTTCATTTTCTTTTGCTTGGACAAGACTTTTGTTTATTTATATTTAAGGGTGACGTAAGATAATGATATGTATATATGACGTCACTATTTATATGTGAATATAAGTTTTAAATTTTCTATCCCATATATTTACACAGCACTATGGACATTGTATTTTATATATTTGCTTCCTCTAGCCCCTTATTTTGTTAATTCCTTTCACAGGCCTTTGGTAATCTTAGGATTACTAGCCGGTTACAATGCTAAACATATAGGGGCAGATTTGGGTCGTGACAAAGTCTTATGCCAACTCTGTTTAGGTAATGGTCAAAGTCTTTAGATATTGTTTTTATTTTGGAAGTATAGTGGGCCTAAAATTGAAACATCTTAGAATTATAAGAAGTAACAAATTTTTTCCTTTTTATTAGTTTTTATCACCATTTCTATATCCAAGATCTGTTACTAGATCATTGTACGAGGAGCAAATATTCAGGCGAGCCCGTACTCCTTTCTTCCAATCTCCTGTCTGTCCGATCGACCTGCGTGCACAATGGCGGTGAGCTACCTGGCAGTGTGTGGCCGGAAAACCGCTCCGACGATCAAGTTAGAGCACACACACATGATAGATAGAGAGAAGGGAGAGTGTTGAGTGTTTAGTGTATGTTTCATCAAATGTTCATCTGTCTGGGCATGGGGAGGCGCAGACTCGCTTATATACCTTCTGCGTCCCAAATCTGCTCCCATTAGTCTCTCGACACGTGGTACTACTATCCTACCTGTCAGCACAAATCTTGCTGAACATCACCTAACCAAACTGCCAGCCCACACTATTGGGAGCTCAGCAGTTGGGCTGCAGCATCTCGGCTATCAACGGCCGTGCTGTCCAGCTAGCCGGAGCGCTCCGCTCGCCAAGCTCAATGACGACTGATCTCGGTTGCATTCCGGCATAATCGAGCTCGGGATAAGTCATGCTGGTTAGCTGTCGGCCTTCCTGCCTAGCTAACACATGAACCGTGGAACCCTGTGAGGTAGCAAACATCTCAACCGAACCTTCACTAGACCGGTTTCCATGCTAACAAGCCCAAGTATCTCAGTTCCACAGCAACTATGCCATTACCGAACAAAAATCCTTTATGGAAAGGCCCAGGTTGCCACGGCCCAAATGTGTTCAGCCCACAATTTGCCCGGCCATTATCACGGCCCAATCCAAATCATAAATCTCCCTCTCAATTGCCCCTTAATTCCGTTCGCGCAAGCATGACTGGGATTACCTATTCTGACCGGGATAACTCTTCCTCAGTTCACAGTCTGCTAGACGGCAACCGAGCTAGTTGACATACCTGTGTTCAAAACTTGCCCGGTCGACGCCTCGACTTGCCATCTTGACTCTTCAGTACTGATGCCGCCGCCATTATGACACGTGGCGCATACTGGTTGGCCTCGAGCAGCCAACCATCACATCCCTTCAATTCAAAATTTTGGCGGTCTCAGTAGCCTATAAATGCACCAAGTCCTCCTTCAATCTCCTCTTACTGCCTTTCCTCCTTCCTCGTTGATCCAGAGCTCATGCCCTTCCATTCTTGCCATTCCAGAGTTCGTGTTCGAAGGAGAAGCTTCTGCCCCTAACTGGTAAGTCCTTCAACTCCTTTTATTGCTATTTCATTTGGTATTTCTCCTTTTAGGGCACCAAATCCGTAGGTTTTAGGACATACCCCTCCTAAAACCCTCACTTGCCCCTAGTTTCTTCGCTATTCTTCAATCCCAGTGATGAACACTTTAAGATCTGGGGCGGACCGGGCTCCAGGTCTTCTTTTGATCCCAAAAAATGTTAAGACCGAACAACTTACAAGTTTGCCAAAACCTTCGTAGAAACTGAGATAGACAGAGGACTTGGTCGCTCGACCGGGCTAACAACTGGTCACTTGAGTGACTGAGCTCCTTGGTTTGCCTTTGCGATCAAGGTGGTCTGGCAGTCTTCAAGACCGAGCTAACATCAAGCTCGTTTTGCGCGACCGCGCTTCCACTTACACTTGCCATCATTTTCCTGCAGAGTCCAAGGGGACCACTGACCAAATACCGTGGCTCTCAAAGACCGAGCAGCCATCAAAACACCAATTTGTGCCAAACTATCTCAGCCGAGCTAAACCAGCCGGCTACACATGGGGTGCTACCGTTTCCTTCTTGATACTCCGGCTGCCCTGGCCACGTTTCGGGAAGAGTACGGTATCTCGGCCGACGTTCACCTAGAGCTCGGCAAAATTGACACAACCTCTTGGGGCAGATTAGACCAATGCCCCTTCACCGTGCTACCCATCATTGAAGGAGGCCTCTGCTTTCCGGTCAACCCACTGATGACCGAATTCTTGCGTCGCACCCGACTAGCACCCACTCAAGTCTCAACCAACACTTACCGAATAATCAACGGGGTCCACGAGCTGAACAACCGGCTAGGAACCAAGTTAGGTTTAGCCGAGATACTCCGTCAATACACCCTAGGGCACACATGCGACGGCCTCGCCTACTACTTGAAAATTAGACCGGGCAAAGAGAAAATAGTAACCGGCACCCCGGACAAGGATTTGCACGATGACGCCTTTTTTTGGGTGTCCGGTAACTATGAAACAGCCGACGTACCGAGCTGGTTCATTGGCAAGAACTTCGGTTCAACATGTAAGCCACGCTACTTGTTCGGTCAATTTATGTTTCTTCACTACCCTGTACTTTAACATTTTTCCTCTCTATTTTCCTTTGCAGCAATTGAAGCCCTGCAAGCCCACTATCACTACCCCAATGAAGCAGCCATCCGAATCGTGCTCCGCTACCAAAACCGGGATTGCCACGAGCTCCTTGGTTACACACCGACATACAAATATTCTGCTCCACGCCGGAGTAAAGTCACAGACTTTCTTCGAGCTCCATCTCCACCACCAAATCCCACATTACCAGACGTGCCATTTATCTGGTTGATAGAGGCTGAAGAAATGGCCAAAAGAAGCCGAATCAAAAACCTGATCACCGCCACCTCAACTGAGATCCCAAGCATCTCAATCCGCTCTCCTGCTGCCGGTCAATCCAGCAAAACTGTGGTTACATTGTCGCTCATTGCCGAACAAGCGGCCAGAGACACACGACGGCCGCCAAAGGCCTCGTCGCAGACTTCTTCGCCGAAGCGTAGCCGAGCTCAACACCGAGCAGCCTGCCATCATCGTCGACCCAACACCGGCATGGAGGCCCCAGCTCAAACACCAGGGCAAGGAGATCCCGGCAACAGCTTCCGTCAAAGGGGACAAGGAGCATCTGCTCGCCTTTGACCTTTCCAAGGCACTGCTTCTACCGAGCGACGTGGTCGGCAGCGACCACGTGCCGGACACACGTTTGGTAAAATCCTCGGTCAAGTCTATGACCAAGGTAAGAACTTTGCACATTTCGCTAAAATTTTTCCAAGTGTTTGTTTGGTTTCCTTTCTAATCAAACTTTCTTTTTGCAGGCCATCCAGAAACAACACTTGGTCATGGAGCGGATCCACCATCTCCGGCAGAAAGCCAATGATTCTGCCAGCCAGGTTGGCAGCCTCCAAACTGAGCTTAGGCGGGCCAAGTCTTCTCCGCAAATCGCGAATGCGGACAACACCAAATTGCTCGGCTAGCTTGGTGCCGCCGAGCAGGAAAGAGATGCAATAAAGGCCGAGCTGGAGGCCTTGAACCAGTCAATGGAGAAGGAACTAGAGGACGCTAATAATTCCAGCTTCAAGGAGGCCGATGAGAGCTACACAAAGCAGGTTCATGCCGCCCAAGATATCTACTTCAAGGCGGGTTGGAAGACTACTTATGAACAGCTCGGCCAAGGACTTGGGACCGACGTATTTGCCTCTCCTCCAGCTGTCTTCTTGTCGACTTACCTTGTGCGATACGCCAATGATGTCTTCAGTGCATTGCAGGCTGAGGCCGAGGAAAGAGAAGAAGAAGAAGCCGAGGAAAATGTTGAAAAAGAGAACCATCTAGAGCAGCCTGGTGCCCAAGACCGGACAGCAATAATCAACCTGGAGCCAACCGGGGACAAATTCACTGACCTTTCTCCCTTAGAATAGTTTTTTATCTTTTCCTTCCTTTTTGGTTCACAAATGTAACCGGGCTATCTGCCCCTCCTCTTGTAACTACTTTGCTTATTAATGAATAATTTCGATTTTGCCAACTATTTGCATGGTCTTCAAGCCACATAGTTTCAACTGAACAAAATATCCCAGCAAGACTAATCATCTTGTTAACTTATTCAACCGGAATAAAACATCGCGGCTTTAATCACAAAGAACAGGCTTGAGTTAATCATGAAACCATTCAACCGGAGTAAAAACATCTCGGTTAAAGTACAAAAGTTGAGCAAGTCATTAACTCATTTAACCAGAATAAAACATCTCGGTTGAACCCTCAGAGTTGGGCAAAACATCAACTCGTTCAACCGGAGCAAATCATCAACTCGTTCAACCAGAGTGAATGATCTCGGTTGGAACCTCAGAGTTGAGCAAATCATCAACTTGTTCAACCGGAGTGAATCATCTCGTTTGGAACCTCGGAGTTGAGCAAATCATTAACTCGTTCAACCGAAGTGAATCATCTCGATTGGAACCTCATAATTCAAAAGCAACAATCAAAATGCTAAGGCAAAGATGAGACACTTTTATATATTGACAAAAAGAATATTACATTCTGAAGTGTAAGGCAAAAAATTCCTTTGCACAAAAAGAAAAGAAAAGCTAAAAATAGTACAGTTTGAGGTTGGCCGCATTCCATGGCCGAGGTATTCCTCTACCCTCCAGGTCCTCCAAGTGGTATGCCCTCTTGCCCGCCAGACCGGTTATCTTGTAGGGTCCTTCCCAGTTTGCCCCTAGTTTGCCTTCACCTGGCACCAGGGTGTTGCCTATGACCTCCTCAAAACCCAGTCGCCTACTTTGAACGGTCTGGAGTGCACCTTCTTGTTGCATTTTCTAGAAAGCTCTTGTTGGTAGGCGACCACATGGATGACAGCCTTTTCCCGGTGTTCTTCCACGAGGTCCAATTCCCGGGCGATGGCATCAAAGTTCAGCTCGGGCTGAAAACTTTCACTTCTGAGGGTGGGCATACCAACTTCCAAAGGGATGACAGCCTCCATGCCGTATGCCAAGGTAAAAGGAGTTTCCCCGGTAATTCGCCGCGGGGTTGTTCGGTATGCCCAAAGGACGCTGGGGAGTTCCTCGGCCCATTTTCCCTTGGCTTTCTCAAGCCTTTTTTTCAATCCATCAAGAATAGTCTTGTTTGATGCTTCGGCTTGACCGTTAGACTGCGGGTAAGCCGGGGTAGAGTTGTAGAATTCAATCTTTAAGTCTTCACAAAATCCTCTTAAAAGGCGGCTGTCAAATTGGGTGCCGTTATTCGAGATAAGAATTTTTGGGACGCCAAACTGCATTACCACATTTTGCCAGACAAACCGTTTGACCTCTTTCTCCTTGATTGTCGCCAAAGGCTCTGCTTCAACCCATTTGGTGAAGTAGTCTATGGCCGTGATAAAGAACTTCCGGTTGCCTAGTGCTGTTGGGAGTGGCCCCATTATATCCAGCCCCCACATCGCAAAGGGCCAAGGGCTGGTGAGGGGAAGAAGTTCCCTGGCCAGCTGGTGGATTTAGTGGGCAAAATTCTGGCACTTCTCACACTTGCAAACATACTTCTGTGCGTCTGCTTGCATGCACGACCACCAGTAGCCTTGCGAGATAGCCCGATATGCCAAAGATCTGCCCCCTATATGACTGCCACAGATGCCGTCGTGGATTTCGTACAGGAAGGCTTCCACACTGCTTGGGTGCACACATTTTAGATAAGGACCAGTGAAAGACTTCTTGTATAAAGCGCCTGAATGAGAGAGCCAAAACCGCTCTAACTTCACCCGCACTTTATGTGCTTCATTTTTGTCGGCTGGAAGGGCCCGTTCTCTGAGAAAGAGGATAATAGGGTCCATCCAAGAAGGACCTAGCTCGGCATAGAGTACTTCTGTTTGCCCGGTTTCCTCAATGTTAGGCCTCCGAAGGAATTCAATCAGGAGAGGGCTGAGAGATGTTCTATCGACCATGGAAGCAAGGCCGGCCAATTCGTCTGCTCGACTGTTGTCTTCTCGGCCAATCTATTGGACCCTGATCGCCTGGAATCATTTGATGTGGTCTCTGACCAAAGCTTGGTACTTCGCCATTTTGTCATCCTTAGCTTCGTAAACCCCAGAAACTTGGTTAACCACAAGTTGGGAATCACTGTAAACCATCAGCTCGAATGCGTGCATCTGAAGTGCGCTATTGAGCCCGGCCAAAAGCGCCTCATACTCAAGCCTCGTTTGGGGACTGGCTATTTTAGCCAAAAAGCCAAAAAGCCAACTAAAACTAGTCACATCACCTCTCTACTTTTCTGCACATCTTTTCGTAAAAAGCCAAAAAGTTACTAAAATAGCCTGTTCCCAAACGAGGCCTTAGCCTCATTATTTGATGCAGGGAATCCAAGGGTGATAGAGTGCTCAATGGTCAGCCCGTCTGGCGAAATAAGGACTATACCCAGCCCGGCACCGTGGCGGTTAGAAGACCCATCTACAAAAAGTTTCACATTTCCCCCACAAAGAGCTTCTAACATTCTGATGGGTCCTGGAAGACCTGAAGATTGATGTTACCATGGTAGCTCGACTGTTCGGCTTCAGGTTCAATGCTGATCGGTTCCACTTCCTTCCCCCTTGGTGATCTGACACCGGACAGAGCAGGTCGGTCGGTGATACCCAACTCCGTCGACGCATCGCCGGGTGGAAGTGTCGTACTAGCTAAAGGTTCTTTGGCGGGGCGCGCAATGTCCGCGTCGCCATCATCGCCAAGCTATGTTATGTCGTTCGAGCCCGCATTCACCTTTTCATTTGCTGTGGTAATATCTACCGGGCATACCGGATGAGTTCTAGGTGAGAATTCAACAATGAAGTCGGCCAATGTCTGGGCTTTTATGGCAGTGCGTGGCTGAAACTTGACGTCAAACTGTCCTAATTCGACTGCCCATTTGAGAATTCGACCAGAGAAGTCCGCCCGTTCGAACAAGGCTTTGAGGGAGAATTCGGTCAAAACGATGATAGTATGAACATGGAAATAGTGCGCCAACTTCCTAGAGGCCATCATCAATGCCAATGCAAGTTTTTCCAGCGGCAAGTATCTCGACTCTGCCGGTAGCAAGGTTTTGCTGACGTAGAAGATGGGGAGGTGCTTGATTCCTTCTGACCGGACAAGCACCGCACTAACTGCATACTGGAAAACGGCCAGATAAAGGTAAAGTTCTTCGCCGGGCTGCGGTGTGACCAATAGTGGCACTGAAGACAGATACTCCTTCAGCTCGACCAAACTCCGGTCACATTCTGCGTTCCATGAGAAATTGGATTTCAAAGCTTGAAAGAACCGGCGGCAGCGATTTGATGACCAGCTTATGAATCGGTTAAGCGCGGCGGCCATTCCGGCCAGATGCTGCATGTCCTTAGTCGAACTGGGCTGCTTCAATTCTTGCACGGTGCGAATCTGTGTGGGGTCTGCCTCGATGCCTTGGTTTATGACTGGGAAGCCCAAAAATTTTTCGGATCCCACGCCAAAGGCACACTTTGACGCATTCAGGCGTAACTTGTGTTGTTTGAGAATGGCGAACATCTCGGCCAAGTCGGACAAGTGGTCTGCTTGATACTAGCTTTTGACCACCATATTATCGATATAAGCCTCCATTGTCCGGCCTAGCAGAGGAGCAAACATCTTGGTCACCATCCTTTGGAAAGTTGCCCTGGCGTTCTTCAAACCAAAAGACATGACCCAGTAGCAGAAGAATCCCCTTGGAGTAGTGAAGGAGGTGATTTCTCGGTCGGGGCCGTGCATGGCTATCTGATGATAACCGCGGTAGGCATCCAAGAAACTGAGCCTGTTATGTCCCGCCGTTAAGTCCACAAACTGGTCTATTTTGGGCAGTGGAAAGTTGTCTTTAGGGCAAGCTCGGTTAACGGTCTTGTAGTCGATGCAAACATGCCACTTCCCATTCTTATTGGGCACAACAACTGTGTTCGAAATCCACCGAGGGTAGTGCACTTCCTGAATTGCCCGTGCCTCCAGCAAGTTCTTCACCTCTTCTGCAACTACCTCGGCATGGTGTAACGCCGATCTCCTCGTTCTCTGAATGACCGGCTTTGCACCTGTGAAAACATTCAGATGATGGCAAATGAAATTCAGATCGATGCTGGGCATGTCATAAGGCGACCATGCGAAGACTTCGATATTTGCCATCAAGAACTCCACCATATCGGTCATTTCTTGGGCGATAAGGCTTGAACCAAGCAAGAAGAACTTGTTTGGACTTTCTGTGTCAATCCGAACTTCCACCAATTCTTCAACGGCCTTGTCCTCAGCCTTGGTGCCCACATCGTCAAGGATTTCCCGATCTTCCGGTCCCTCAATCATTTGGACGAAGCCTTTGGCAGCTCGGCTCCTGTTGACTGCCACGAAGCATTGCTTTGATATGACTTGATTGCCCCAAACTTCCTCGATTGCCCCCATAGCCGAAGGGAATCTCATCACCTGGTGGTAGGTCGACGCTACGGCCTGCATAACGTGAAGCCATCCCCTTCCAAGGATTAGGTTGTATGTGGACGGCACTTGCAATACGCAGAACTCCATTTGCTTGACCACAGATCTCGCTTTGACTGGCAGAATAATCTTTCCCAAAGGCCACTCAGGTTGTGAGTTAAAACCAACTAGTGGCGAAGTTGTCGGGGCCAAGTCTGTATCCCGGAGCTTGAGTTGTGTAAGTGCGTCGTAATACATGATCTCGACCGAGCTTCCCTGATCGATCAATATGCGCTTGACATTGAATTCTTTGACGCAGAGTGTGACCACTAGGGCATCGTTGTGCGACGTCTGAATGCGCACTAGGTCCCTTGTGGAGAAACTGATCACGTCTTTTTCTTCGGTCTTGCCCCTTTTGATCGCGGGCTGGACCGACAAAACTTCCCTCATGTGCTCCGCTTTCTTGATCATACCTCGGAGTTCACATACACGTGCCGGTTCCATAATGCCGTGCATCACATTAACAATACCCTGATGGGGTACCTCTAAGTCATCCGATCTACGCAGATCAACCGGAGCAGGATGCGCAGCTTTAACACCCCCATCAATGTAAAGATCCAAGTGTTTGGCTGCGACTAGCTCCTCCAAATGTTGCTTCAGAGGAAAACAATCCTCCGTCCGGTGTTCGCGCTCTAGGTGAAAGGTGCAGCGGCATCGTGGATTGAAACCCTTCTGAGTATCGCCTAACTTAGCTGGAAACCGGACATAATCCTCGTTACAGATTTCACAAAGTATGTGATAAATTGGAATCTTAAAGACCGTGGTGATGCCTGTCCTGGCTTTCAACCTTCTGTTTGCATCAGCTACATCGTCACGGGGGTAATCATCTCAGTCATTTCGTCGACCCCTACCCCAGTTTCGATGATTTGAACCTCGGTCAGATTCCTCAGCGCGATCATTTGAGCGATTGGTCTCATGTTCGACCGCGTGCACCTTGCCAACCAACCTCTTATCTGTTGCTACCGGGGTTGCCTTCGCGGTAGACGCTATCGCATCATCTTCTACTTAGATGTGCTCGTTGAGGTGCTGCATTAATTGGCCCATGGATGTCGGCTGGTGCATAGTAAGCGAGTCCCGCAGTCTATGTCCGACCGGGAGACCACGCTTATATTGAGTGATTACCAGGTTGACCGGGCAGTCCAAGATCTCATTGAAAGTTTCACAGTAGCTGGAGTTGTATGCCTTGAGTGTGTCGCTCGGCTCCATCTTGACACTGAGAAGGTGGTCAACTTCTTTTGGCGTTTTGGTGTTGGTCTTGAAACGTGTCACGAAGGCTTCCGCCAACTGATGCCACCTTTCGATGCTTTCCTTCGGCAACCTCTTGAACCACTTCAAGCCCAGCTCGCCTAAACTTGACGGGAAAATAAGGCACATAAGAGCGTCATTACGCCTATGTCCGGCCATGACCTGTCGGAAGTGGCTCACATGCATATATGGATTGGTTTTTCCATCGTAGAGGCTGAACTTTGGCTGGTCGAAGCCCGTCGAAAGCGGTGTTGTTTCTATTTCCGGGGAGAAAGGAGTGGCGCTCAGCCTTGCCAAGTCTGTGTCTAAAAGAAGAGGCGCAGCTAGGCGGGGTGGAGGCATTCCGACCTCTTCACTGGCGTGTCCCCCATAGGATAGCCGCTGGAACGCCGACACTCTCTTAGCTTCCCACTGGCGAGCCCGTTCCTTCAAGGCTGCCCGCAAGTCCTCTGAGCAAGCGGAATAGGAATACCTCGACATCGTCGCCGAACGTGAGGGTTGATAAGTGTTGTCTTGCGTGCCGGACCTCTGTACGTGCGCGTCAGAATCTCCAACCTTGTAACTTCTGGTGATAGAAATGGATGGAGTGTGCTACTGGCTCTAACTGCCTGAACGGCGGGGTTGGGTGCGCTCACTGTGGTCTTCTACTCCAGCTACACCCTTCCCTTTGACATGCCTCTTAAGATCCTCTGTCTCCGCCGCCATTCTCCGGATGACGGCGTCTTGGTCCCTTAGCTTGTGCTCCAGACGTCTGGCGTGCGATTCTCTCTGCCGCCGGTGACCGTCTGGGCTCCGTGAATGACCAAAGCTTCTTCCGCGCTTATCCCGCGCGTCTCTTGAATGTCCTCCTGGAGAAGTCTCCAGGTCCGCCATAGGAGGGATGGCGGGATGTCCTTATCTCTGTGTGCCTGACTCCGGGGTAACTCCGTCGATGGCAGACAACGGAATCTCATCGTTGTTCGCCATGGACGGCGATCAGATGAGCCTGGAAGACAAGGTTTTGTCTGTCAACTTCCCACAGACGGCACCAATTGTATGGGAAGCAAATATTCAGGCGAGCTCGTACTCCTTTCTTCCAAGCTCCTGTCTGTCCGATCGACCTGCGGGCACAACGGCGGTGAGCTACTTGGCGGTGTGTGGCCGGAAAACCCCTTCAACGATCAAGTTAGAACACACACACACAGGATAGATAAAAAGAAGGGAGAGTGTTGAGTGTTTAGTGTATGTCTCATCAAATGTTCATCTGTCTGGGCATGGGGTGGCGCAGACTCGCTTATATACCTTCAGCGCCCCAAATCTGCTCCCATTAGTTTCTCGACACGTGGTACTGCTATCCTATCTGTCAGCACAAATCTTGCTGAACATCACCTAACCAAACTGCCAGCCCACACTACTCGGAGCTCGGCAACTGGGCTGCAGCATCTCGGCTGTCAACGGTTGTGCTGCCCAACTAGCCGGAGCGCTTCGCTCGCCAAGCTCAATGACGACCGAGCTCGGTTGCATTCCGGCATAGCCGAGCTCGGGATAAGTCATGCTGGTTAGCTGTCGGCCTTCCTGCCGAGCTAACGCATGAATCGTGGAACCCTGTGAGGCAGCAGACATCTCGGCCGAACCTTCACTAGACCGGCTTCCGCGCCAACAAGCCCAAGTAGCTCGGTTCCACAGTAACTATGCCATTACCAAGCAAAAATCCTTTCTGGAAGGGCCCAGGTTGCCACGGCCCAAATGTGTTTGGCCCACAATTTGCCCGGCCATTATCACGGCCCAATCCAAATCATAAATCAAGTGCTAGTACTAATCGTAAACTGTCAACATCATAATTTTTTTATAAAATCTACCAAATACTAGTGCTGTTAAAGATATAGAATTTACTAGAAAAAAAAAGTTAATAAAATATCTCAAGAAATCGTATATTATCAACAACAACTAGATTTAGTATCCTAAAATAAAATAAAATAAAAAACTTAAAATGCCAAAACCCACAACCTTGCATTATAATGCCATAACCCACAACATGGTATTTATTAAATTATTTATAATAATACTATAAAATCATAAAAATTGCTCAAAAAATAATGAAAAATTGATTGAAAAGTCTTATTAGGAAGATGGAAGTTCTCTTGACTTTTTGGTGCATCAAAAAGTCCTACTTATTTTTAATTGTTACCACGATTTTTTTTTAAAAAAAATTTAGTGGCATTTTCATAAAAGGTGTCACAAATTGTTAGTTTTTAGTGATAGTTGAAAATTTTATTATAAAAAACGTCATTAATTGTTATTTTTAGCGATAGATGAAAAACATCACTAACAATTGTGAGACTTTTTGATCTATACGGATACTTGAGACTTGATGGTGCACAAATTCTTATAATAGGACTTGTGAATATTTACCCCAAAAAATATTTAGAAAACTATAATCATGGATCACAATCATTCTTTATATAGCTCACATTTAATAAATTTTAAATTTACAATATACAATTTCATAATTAATTTCCAATTAAAAATTCAAAATAAATATTAACACTTTTTTAATTATTTTATCTCAAGCTTGAAGAATTCCCCATAGATCCAACGTTGGAACGGACCTTATAAGTATTTGACAATGTCATTTTTTCCCCACATTATCGGCACTTCATCGATTCTTCTCTTTATTAATGTTTTAAATAAAAGGTATCAAAAGGTGAATTGATATTTGGCGGATTAGAAAATTATAGTCATGGATGACAATCGATTCTCCTTAAATTCGTCATTTGTCCAAAATTAAATGGATTGGAAAAAATCAATTTATAATCATCCACTCATCATCACGCATCCATTCAAAATGCGACGGATCAGTTCAGTTTGGTCAATTTGAGCAGATTGGTATATCCGTTGCTCACTCCTAGTTTAGTTTTATCTCAAGATATAATTTTTTTTTTAAAAAAAAATTAGTTCAATTTTTTTGAAAAAAAATTCTAAAATCAGTTTCTCTTTCTTACACATCAATCAATCACTTTTTCTTTTTCTTTTATCATTTTCAATCACTTTTTCTTTCACACTCATCTACTCAACTATAACAAAATATCAAATCATTATAAACTCTCAAATTCTGAAACTATTTTCAAAATATACAATCAAACAAACCAAAAAAAAAATTTAAACTCTCTTTCAAAAATCTTTTTTGAAATTTTATCTCAAAACATAAACCAAACACATTATGAGATTTTGAAAACTTTTTTCATTTTTGGACTTAACTAAACAAAAAGTCTAAGGGTCCGTTTAGTTTAATTTTATAATTATGATTTAGGAGTGGAGTTTTACTTTGAGTTATGATTTTTTGAATCATGATTTGAAAAAATAAAATTTGATTGGTTATGCATTTTAAAAATAGCTTTAGCCTCCGTTTGAGAAGTGGGTTGGTTTTTTGGCTTTTTTACTTTTTTGGTTATTTTAATCTGGGGCTAAAAAGCTTGGTTTGGAAAATGCTTTTTGACTTTTTTGACTTTTTGACTTTTTGGTGAGGTGTCTTCCTATTAAATTACCAAACTGTCCTTTTTGGCTTTTTTTATTTTTTTTTATTTTGGGTTTGGATTTGCCAAATTTTGCTTAAATGTTTTTTATTTTTATTTTTATTTTTATTTTCGGTATGGATTTGGCGTATTTTGCTTAAATTTTTTTATTTTTTTATTTTGAATTTGGATTTGGATTCGGATTTGGATTTGGATTTGGCGTATTTTGCTTTTAAAAAAAATTTATTTTTTTATTTTTGGTTTGGATTTGGGATATTTTGCTTTTTTTTTAAAAAAAAAAGTTTTTTTATTTTGGGTTTGAATTTGGTGTATTTTGCTTAAATTTATTATTATTTTTTTTATTTTTTTATTTTAGGTTTGGATTTGGCGTATTTTGCTTAATTTTTTTTTTTTAAATTTATGTTTTAGTCTTTTTTTTTTTATACATTAATTAGTTCTTGTTCTTTAATTTACGTTTTTTGCCTTCTTTATTTTTATTGGTATACAATAACTTTTTTTTTTAATTTATGTGTTTCATTTATTTGTAAATTACGTGGCGAATGGTAATTTATGTTTTCATGTTTTTTTAAAATGTTTTTGAATGAGGCGTATTTTTGTCGTTATTTTTTTTAAATTTACGATTTTGTCATTTTTTTATTCACTCACATTAATTTATGTTTTTTTTATTTTTTATTTTTATTGGTATACAATAACTTTTTTTTTATTTTTCAAAAATGAGTTTTCATGTGTTTTATTTATTTTTAAATTACGTCGCGAATGGTATTTTATGTTTTTATGTTTTTTTTTTAAAATATTTTTGAATGATGCGTATTTTTCTCGTTATTTTTTTTAATTTACGCTTTTTTTTTCATTTTTTAAGTTTTTTGTCGTTATTTTTTTTAATTTACGTTTTTTTTTTTTTTTTTTTGCAAATGGTTTTTTCATGTGTTTTTTATTTTTATTTTTTTTCATGTTCTGTGAAATGATAAAAAGTGAGGTTTTATTTTATTGTCCTGTGTATTTTAAATAATTTAATTTTAAATATTTAATTTTAATTTTAATTTTTGATTTAATTTAATTTTAATTTTAATTTTATTTTAAATATTTAAATAATGAAAATAATCTAAATAATTTAATAAGCAAAAATTTTAAATAAATATTCAAAAAATTATTTTAACAAAAAAATTTAAATAATTTAAATACTCAAAAAATTTAAATATTTTAAAATGTTAATATTTTAAATTTAAAAATAACTTTACACTCAAATCGTAACGAAACGCATAAAATAAAACTTAATTAATAAATTATTTTTAAAACTCATAACCGAATACATAACTCGAAGCTCCATACTATTTTCACAATTCTATACTCAAATCATAACCAAATACATAACAAAAAAATTAAAATATTTAAAGCTGGTTTTATAAAATAGAGTTTGAATTTATTTTTATAAAATATTTTAACAAAAAATAAAAAAATGTTTTTAATTTCTTTTTTTAACTTTCTTTGTTTTTTCTAGGAAAAGTTGTTTTTTGGGTTTTATTTTTATTTTTATTTATTTATTTTTTTTTTACTTTTTGTGTGTTCTGACGCATGCCCCTCTTTCATGGCGGTAGTTTCGTAAATTTAGCTTGGCATTGGTTATTGCCAAGCATTTGTACCTCTTTTGTCCGCATGTGGCTAAATAAGCCTCTTTGTCCACATGTGGCTAATATAGCCTGAACTTCTCTTCCCAAACAGGCTTTTAAGATGGTTTGGATTTTTAGTATTTTTTTTTTTTTTGGATTAATTGAGATATAAAATGTGAGAGAATGTGAGAGAAGAGATGAGAGAAAAAAATTGATTAATTGATTAATAATATAAAAAAGAAAAGATAAGAGTTTTAAAAATAATTTTAAATTATATTTTCAAAATATATTTAATTAACATATTATATTTAAATTATAATTTAAAAATAAAATAAAATTTTAAAAAGTGAATCAAACGCTATCTAAATTTTTTTGAAACTTGAGTTGGAAAAAAGTAACCAAACGCGTTGAATAATTTTCCGAGTTTGACGAGGAGTCTAAAAAGCAAACTACACGCCCTCCATCTGACACGGAACTTACGTTTGTCCTTACATCACTAGTTCCCATAATTCTCTCTGTTATATATCTTTAAACAATAATGAATCTTCTCATTAATTTTAGAGTATTAATTAAACACTAATAAGGTAAAAATTTTAAAAAGAAAAGAATTTAAAATTAAAATATCACATCAATGAGTAGAACTTACTCCCTATATCTCCTTTAGTGTTTATAATTTAGAGCTTCCAAATATTTTTATCCTCAAATTAGGAGGAA
Source organism: Camellia lanceoleosa (assembly GCA_025200525.1). NCBI lineage: Eukaryota > Viridiplantae > Streptophyta > Magnoliopsida > Ericales > Theaceae > Camellia > Camellia lanceoleosa. The sequence goes on from CM045760.1 coordinate 46,232,132, forward strand.
AAAAAAAAAGAAAAAAAATATATTTTTAAATTATTAATAACATTATTTATTTTGATGATTTGATTTTTTTTTTATTTTTAAAACTTTAAAATATCAATTTTAAATTGAAAAAACTAAAAAAAAAAATTTATGCACAAAAAAAAAATTGAATTATTTTTGTGCAAAACTAAAAATTTTGTATATATAAAGAAACATAATAATGGAACATTGATGTATAAAACTTAAAAAAAAAATTAAAAATGAAAAAATTGATAATATTCTCAGTTTTAAAATTGAAAAAAAAAATAATGTTATCAATTTTATTAAATAGTTAAATAAAACTAATAAGTAAAAAGGTAAAACATTTAGAGGGTGGTTTGGGATATGTTACATTATTTAGAAGAGCAAAAATATTATTTATTTAACAAATTAAGAGACATGTTACATCTCTTAATTGAGATGATTCAATTCTGTCAAAATTTATGTGAAGTGATCCCGCATTATCCCTTCTTTTATTTTTATTTTTAGAGATCTTAAAAGTTTTACAAAATATTCTATTAAATGTGGGTGCGAGATGCATGAAACTCAAACCAACAAAACTATTCAACTTGTTCACTCATATCACAAAATATTCTATGACTTGGAAGAGGGAGCTTTAAAAGCTTTACAGAACGAAGGGTTGGGCAAGCCGCCGGTTTACCCAGTCGGACCTCTCGTCCAAGCTGGTTCGAGTGAGGGGTTAGAGCGGTCCGAGTGTTTGCAATGGTTGGATGGTCAGCCAAGTGAGTCAGTAGTGTTTGTCTCATTTGGAAGTGGTGGCACTCTCTCTCAAGACCAACTCAATGAGCTAGCATTGGGTTTAGAACGGAGTGGCCAAAGATTTTTGTGGGTAGTGAGAAGTCCTAATGACAAGTCTGCTAATGCTGCATATTTCAACGCACAAAGCCAAAACGACCCGTTGAGTTTCTTGCCAAAAGGTTTTTTGGAGAGGACACAAGGACGAGGCCTAGCGGTGCCGTCATGGGCACCGCAAATCGAGGTGCTAAGCCACCGCGCTACCGGAGGTTTTTTGACGCACTGTGGATGGAATTCGACCCTAGAGAGTATTGTCCATGGTGTTCCTCTCATCGCTTGGCCACTCTATGCAGAGCAGAAGATGAATGCAGTGATGTTGACTGAGGGTTTGAAAGTGTCACTGAGACCGAAAAGTGATGAATCGGGGCTAGTGGGACGAGAAGAGATTGCAGAAGTTTTGAAAAGTCTAATGGAAGGAGAAGATGGGAAGAAGGTTCGCCAGAGAATGGATGGACTCAAGGATGCGGCTGCAAAGGTCTTGAGTGAAGATGGGTCTTCTGCAAAATCACTATCTGATTTGGCATTCAAATGGAAAAATTATAAGAACATTTGAGGCCAAATTATTATTATTATTATTATTTCCAGTTGAATTCATTTCATTTTGTCATGTTTTTCGTATTTTTTTAGTTTTTGTTGTGTTGGCTACATGGTGTATTACGTGTAATTTGTTGGATTTGTAATTTATTAATTATACTTGTTTGCAGCAGGAATGTGCTATATTGATTTGATCCTATACATAATCAATCCAAATTTATCTTCATATCAAATAAATTATTTGATAGACTAATGTATTCAAAGAAAAAACTCTTATAGGTAGGGACAACATTTATTATTTATAAGATGATTTCTTTCAAAATTACAATTTGAGAGAAGTCAAACATATATAAAGAATATGTTATATCCGTTGTTGGAACAATATTAGGAATATAGAGAGTAAACACAAAATGAGACATATCTCACTAGAATTTATAATTTACACAATCGAGTCGTTAAACGTGAAAGTTAGACTTTACAGACAACTAATGCCCTTGTGCATGTCACCAAATCTTATAAATATTAAGGTCTAGCATGGGTTCTATTTCGATAACTTGAAATGTTCTATACACAAAAAAATTAGGTTGATCCAATAATTATATCTTGTTCAAATTTTTAGTAAAAAAATCGACAATGATTTTGTTTTTAAAAATAACCATACAATTTTTAATGACAAACGCAATAAATTTAACAAATTACAGTAATCAGATTGACCAATTTTTATTTTATTTTTTATGAAATACACGAATTACCCGACAAAATAAATAATTCGAATAATCAAAATAGGGCCCGTAAAATCTGTATTGAAGGAGATTCTTTTCCTTTAAAAATAAATAGATATTAATGAAGGAGTTTTATAATTATTAATATTTATAAAATTTATCATTAATTTATAATTATTTTTGCAAAATACACCATTCTGATATTTCCCAACAATATTTGAGGAGGCCACCTAACCATAGTTGAAATCTTGGAAATATTTGAGGAGGCCACTTAGCTTAACCATAGTTGAAATCTTTCAAATCCAACTTTAACTCCCCCTTGGTATAAATTTATCTTCTCACTACAACCCAAACTGCTCTTTCTAGCCCAACTTTCATTCTTTCTAGCCCAACTTTTCTCTCTCACTCTCTCCTCTTTTACTCTATAAATCAAAACATAGCAGATCCAAGTTCTTTCTTTCCTCTTTCAAATTGTTCCACTCTTCATGAATCAAACTTTTTATAAACCCAGTTTCTTTCTCTTCTTCACTCTGCTCCACTTTGTATAATCCGAACTTACCCATGATTAAGGATGACAACGGCCACCCCACTCCACTGCTTGCCCTCTCACCTTCAACCTACCCTCATGAAACTCGCCCTCAAGAAGTTTTCACAGATGGCGCCAATTATATGAGAAGTAAATAATCTTCACTTTCGTACTCCTTGCCTCTGTGCTGGTCTCACTCTAAACGATGTTGTCTTTCTTGCAAACACAACATAAGTGAGCTAACCGGCGAGTGTCTGGCTAGAAAATTCTTCTGATAGTCAAGTCAACACCCTCAGAGAATATAGGAGAATCAGAGAGTTTTGTGGCTCAAGATTACTTACCCTCAGAAATGATCTCGCAAGTCTTACGTAGACAACTTATGTCATTTTTCCATGTGGTGTGCATTATTCTCATTGTCTTGGGGCGAGGACATTTTGCCCCTTGATTCCCTTACATACGTGTACTTCTCAAAAGCAGACAACCTGACAAACAATAATAACTTGGGTAGAACGCAATTTGTCCTTCACATGGTACTGGACCAAGGCCCTGTTTGGTAGGGCTTATTTCTAGCTTATTTTAGCTTTTAGCTTAATTTAAGCTATTTTGATGTGTTTGGTTCAGCTTAACAATACAGCTTATAGCTTTTTGTAAGTCAAAAATCAACTTATTCTTTGAGTGGGGGAGGAGAAGCTTAATTTATAAGTCAAAAATCAGCTTATGTTCACAGTTATAAGCTATAAGCTGTTGGCCTATAAGTTCATAATCACTTTCTCATAGTTTTACCAAACAGGGCCCAAGAGAGGCACTCAACTAAGCTATCTCCAGCTGTGACTAAACCTGCACAACTTGGCCTAACCCAGATTGCTTCTTTCAGTTCGAGCTAAACCTGGCCAGTTAGCCCTCGCAAGGTCTTCACAACTCGGCCAAGCACGTTTAGCTCGGTCAAGCTACTTCCATTTGTAGTCAGGTCACATTTCATGCGGCCATATAGCTCGGTCCAACCTTACAACTTGACAAGGACTCACACGTTTCTCCTTTAGCTCGGCCAATCTTCATTAGTTTTGCTTGGCCAATCATGGAATAATGATCTTAGCTCGGCCCGTTTTGTACAGTGAAAATTCCCCTCTCAAGTACCATCCCTACTAATGATCCTGTTCTCTTTAAAATTATCCAGATCTTTTTTCACCTTCGAGAAAGAAAATTAAATGTGAAAAGGTGAGGATGACTGTGTGTTGGATTGGCTAGATTGACCTCTCTGTTTTGGAAGACATTAAATTGATTTTTTTTTTATTGTTTTTGGAATTTTTCATTCTACGAATGAAAAGAAATATTTTAGAGAGAGAAATTTAGTAATTACAGAAACTTTGGGTTACAATTTTTGGTGATGTGCTTGTGGGCAGTGAAAATTATGTTCTTAGTCCAATTGATTTTAATCGATAGTATTTTTTTTATGATAAATGTGCACAAGAGCAAAATGTGTGATGTTTTTAGCAATAAAATTATCAATTTGATTAATTTAGTAACTTAACATCAACAAATTTAGTGAAAATTTTATGTCAAAAACCTTAACAGCATTATCAATTTGACTTTAAAAACATGAATGATTAAAATCATTGAAACAAAACCTGTAATAAACCTCATACACCCAAAAAATATCTCTAGATTTGAAAGAATCTCCTCACATTAATTAATTAAAGTCACCATAACTTCGAGAGTAGTATTTTTCTAACCAAAAAATTAAACTCATTTTTTAAACTTAATGATCAATCAACTAATCACTCTCCTATATTATTTTTCTGTCTTATATCTTCTTTAATTATCAATCAATTATCTCACTTACACATTATTAGATCTAAAAAATAGGCTTCTAAACTATCAGTAGATCCTAATAGTTGGATTTAATTCTCATAAAGTTCTATTGAAAATAAGTTATAATAAAATTGTCGCTAAAAATAATTTTTTATGACCTTTTGGCATATGTTGCTAAAAATTGATAATTAGTGACATTTTGTTAAGATTTTTTATAAATTGTCGTTAAAATTTACAATTGATGATTTTTTTGTGATGAATTTTTTAAACTGTCGCTGAAAGTTAAAAATTAGTAACTTTTTTCTTTTAAACTATCGCTAAAATTTACAATTAATGACATTTTTGTAGCAAAAATTTCAAGTTATCGCTGAATTAACAATTAGTTACGTTTTTTTAATAATGTTTGCTGAAAAAAGTCATTAATTCTCACAGGATCTATTGAATAATAAGTCTACTTATTAAAACCTACACGTAACTCGCCCATATATAAACTATCAATAAGTATTGATAGTTAGATTTTGGCATATTTAGGTTATGACAATTAGTACCTTAAATAAGATAGTGACTTTTGACTTATTGGTGGGTTTGGGTTGGGTTTGGGTTGGGTTTGATGTGATGTGTTAGAGAGGTGATGTGATTTAAATAAGATGATGTGACTTAAATAAGATAGTGACTTTTTTGACTTTTTGGCTTATTTAGGTTATGCCAAACTAGCCCTTAATTCTCACTAAATCCTATTGAAAATAAGTTCCAATAAAATCGTCTCTAAAAATAATTTTTTGTGACGATCTTATACGTATGTCACTAAAATTGACAATTAGTACCTTTTTGTTAACATGATTTTTATAAATTGTCGCTAAAACTTAGAATTAGTGACGTTTTTCTGTGACGAATTTTTTAAACTGTTGCTGAAAATTGAAATAAGTGACATATTTTGTGATAAAATTTTCAAATTGTAGCTAAAAATTAACAATTAGTGACTTTTTTTAATAATGTTTGATGAAAAATACCATTAATTATCATAAAATATATTGGATAATAAGTCTACATATTAAGACCTACACGTAAATCCTCCATCATTTTTCCTAACTTCAATCGACACGCACTACAACATATAAGAGTTCTAAAAATTAAGACTTTTTTTTTTTTTTTTTGGTATCTCTAAATGTATAAATTTTTTTACAAAAAATATTTAAGGACTAATTTTAGTTGTCGCAAGGACCGTAACTAAACGGTAATCTCGAAAAGTAAAAGAATGAGTTTTTAAGAATAAAATTTAAAAAATGTCGCTAATAAATACACTTTTATAGACAAAATAACTTAGTTCCAAAAGTTTTTAATTGTAAGACAAACTTTTAGACCCAAAAGATTAATAATTTATTAATAAATATTCGATTTTATCACTAAAAATTAAATAATAACACTTATAGTGACACAAATATTTAACATCTAAAAAATAATTTTACTCTTAAATTTTTATTTTTAAAATTTTGAACTCTTGTAATGGTGGGTGACAAAAGTCAGCGCTAATTTCCTAATACAATTCATTGTTGATCGGACAACACTGCCTGCGGGACCATTGACGAAGACAATATAAACCAAAGGAAATTTTTAATTGGTTCCATACAAAAGAGGCTCTCATGTTGTAATAACCTAATGGTAAATTCCTTCACACTCTAAGAAATTTTACGCACTTTATTTATTTTTTATAAATCTCCTATGTAGGTTGGAGAGGGCGAGGCTGCATTTCTCTCTCTTTCATTTTTTCTTTGATTTTTTTTTTTTTTAATCATCATTATGCTAATCGTTTGCACTCCTTTCATTTCCCTCATTAGATTGTCATTAAGAAGACTTTCATATCTATCGTGAATTATAGGTGAATCAATTATTTTTGAAAACGACAATGTTACGAAATTGATATCTAAACAGCATAACATATAAGAGTTTTAGAAATTAAATATTTTAGTTTCTAAAAGTGAAAATTTTGTGGAAAAAAATATTTAGAGATCAATTTTTATCATCGTGAGGGTAATCGTTAAAATGTTGTCCCGAAAAGTAAAAAATAAAATTTTTAACAACAAAATTTTAAAAATGTCACTAATAAATAGATTTTTAGAGATAAAATAATTTGATCTCAAAATAGGTTATTTTTTGAGACAAAAAATTTAGTCTCAAAAGGATAATAATTTATCATAAATGTCTAATTTTCGTTGTCAAAAATATAATGACAATACTTTTCATAATAAAAATATTTAATTCCTAAAAAAAAATTTTATTCTTAAATTTTAATCTTTCAAATCTTAATTTTTTTATAATAAAATAATAAAACTTATTCCGAATCCATTATAGGCCATGACAAAAGAATGAATATTGATTTCCACACTATTTTTCATATCTTGACCAAATTTTATGCCACGTCGAGGGCTGCCATTTTGCATATCATGAGTTCTAGAAGCCCTGTTACCAAACAATCTGTATCCTATTGAGATAAGAAAAGGGAAAGAGATAAAGAATAAGAATAAGAATAATAATAATAAATACAAAAATAAAAATGTACATGTGTGATGTGTGTTGAAAAGAGAGTGAAAGTGAGAACGAAAGGTGGTTACCCCCAAGTGGTGTCTTACATGAACGAGAGCATCTTTCTCTAGTTTCTTTCTTTAGGGTTTTTTAACTCGGCGTCATTTGGGAAGGGGAGGGGGCTCTGGCCTCTGGCCGCCTCTCTCCTCTCTTCCCCCCTCTTTCTTTCCTTCTTTATTGCTTAATAAACCTTGGGAGTTATCTATTCCCAACCTCTCCCTCTTCGGGAGGCGTCTCTTCCTCCATGGTGGAAGTTTTGCTGGGTTGCTCCTCCTCCCACCGGTGTCGGATCTGCCTTGGTCTTCTTCTCCGTTGCTCGCCGTCGCTGTCTTCCTCTTCCCTCCACCAGATTTGCCTTGGATCTATTTTACCTCCATTGTTCCACAAACCAGATCTGGTGCGTCCCGATATGAGGTGTATTTTCCAATTTTTTTTTTGTTTTCTTGTTTGGGTGTGATTGTAAAGAATCCATCGATACTTTTAGGTGGCTTACTCACTTTGTGGTTACAATCTATGATCTCAGACACGCTCTACAGTTGATTTTATTCGACCTCTGCTTTGCAGTACGAGCGCGAGCACTTAATGTGCGTTTGAGATTTTCATAGTTTTATACCTGTGTGCTTATTTTCTGATTTTTCTTAGCTTGGTGTAAGCTTTTTGTTGGATGGATTCCTATATAAGTGCCGTTTGGCTTCAGTAATGAAATCTCTTTCTGATAAAAAAAAAAAAAAAAAAAAAAGGTGGTTACCCCCCCCCCCCAAAAAAATAATAAATAAATAAAAGACGTTGCTATTTAATAATTTAAGAGAAAAGAAGTGGGGTATGAGGGAAAAATTAATAATTTAGGTATTATTTGGTATGAACTAAATAAGTATATTTATTTAGATCAAATCATTTTTTTAATTTGTTTTATATCTTTTCATAAAAAGTTAAAAAATATACTCATTTAAATCATTTCAAATAACTCATTAATAAGAACATTGCTATTTAAGTATAAAAATTAAATATATTTTTTAAAAGGTTTGATTTCTTTTAAATTATCATCTCAACTTGAGAGAGTATTTAGGTTTGGTAGGCCTATTTTGAAATCGATTCCGATAATTTAAACCGTTTACTTTTTAGAATTCATTAAGTATAATATTTGTGTAAAAAAATAAGATGATTGTATATTAGTAACTATATATTTGAATCATATTTGTTTAAAAAATAAGATGACAAATATAATTTCAAGAATAACCATTCATTTTTTGTAATATAAATTTAATTCAAACATATAATATTGATATCCGATCATCTTAATTTTTTATATGAATGTTCTACTCAATGAGTCCTAAAAATTGAACAATTCAGATTATTGAAATGGGACCTATGGTGGGCTCTATACGGATCAATCAATTCTCTCATATTGAGATTCTAACATGAGAGAAGCTCAATCCTTCTTAAACTCAATAATTTAGCAATCAATTAGGATATTGAAGACAACACACTCTCTCATATTTTTCTTAATTAACAACCAATTATATTACTTCTACATCATTAAATATAAAAAATAAATCTAAAAAGTGATATTATATATCATTCTCCATTTAATGAAATAAATTTCAGGAAGTTGCTATTACTTTGGATACTTCATTTAATTCTAGTTTGTTTAGGTCTTATTACTAATTTTCAAACTTCTTCATTCGTATTACCAAAACCATAATTCTCTTCTCAGCTGCCACGGACCAGACATCTCATGTAGCTCTTTTACCAAGTCCAGGTATGGGCTATCTCATCCCTTTCATTGAATTCTGTCACGACCTAAATCGGCCCCTATGGGTTTAACATCAGAATCGCCAAGAATCCGAGATTACCAAGGTCCGCTAACAAAGAGAACAAGAATACAGAGTATGTGGGTCGGAAGCCAATACAGTAATTAAAGTTGTCCTATGAGCTGTGACAGTCTATATGCAAAAGACTTTTCATACATGTATACAGTCAGTACCAAACAGCATGCACAATATTTACAATCTTTCAGGACAGGGGACTTAATCCCTATGTAAACAAAGATACCAAAAACATTCAATATACAAGATATGTATCAAAGGATAGCTTGGGTGAAACTAAGACACCCCAAAAGCAGCCTAAGCTTGATCACACTTGGAACCTCGCAGTGAGGTACAATGGTTGGCTGACAAAACAAGAGCCTGCCTGACGCCCCTAGCAACGGTCCGGTGCCTGAACACCTACATATATATATATATATATGAGCAGTGAGCTAAAACCCAATGAATAACATATGCGTAAAGGGGTTAAGAATGAATATCCTTTCAGTATTGAAAACAGTCAATTAAACAGTATATCAGTCACTCAGTTTATGGCTCATATTTCATGCCAACAGTCATTCAGAAACTATAATAGTCATATGTGGTACATTCAATAGCAAAACAGTACATTAGGTCTTATAGACCAAACAGTCGGTTGATGGCCATCATATCAGTAAACAGTAATGGTTCCAACATGGGAACCGACAAAGATCTCTGTGACAGTAGCAGTACAGTACAGTAATAGTAGGTTGTTAAGGATGCCACAATACAGTTCACAATTAGGACATCATTCATTCAGTAACAGTATTATTTCATAAAACAGTACAGTTCAATTGTTTAGAAGATAATCATTTTTGAACATATCTTTACAACATTGTTACTCACAGAGTTCTGGGCTACAGATAAGCTAGAGCGTCTCCGGATGCCAACCCTACATAGTTACAGAGTGAACACACACTAAGCTACACAGTTGGGAAAAATAATAGTTTAATCCTTAATTTGACTCGGTGTGGTTCTATATCAATATCCTTATTAAGATGCCTTAATCTAGGCCTAAGAATGCCTAGAATGGAATAAGGATGCAAAGATGCACTTTAAAAACATTTTCAGCATTTTCAGAAAACAGAGGTCCTGCTCGAGCGTGACTATCTCCGCACGAGCGGACATGCAACAAAAGGGTTTCGCTCAAGTGTATACTTCCCTACTCGAGCGGACTGTAAAACAGTCAAAAGTGCTGGATGTGTGAAAATCACGCTCGATAGGCGCTCTACATCCGCTCGAGCGTGAGGCACAAGATCCTGCTTGAGCATCCAATACCCCATTCGAGCGGACTGCAAACACAACTAAAGTGCTGGATGCACGAATTTCACGCTCGAGCGCCAGTCACCCCGCTCGAGCATGAGTCCAAAATCTGGAATTCCCAGATTTGAACCTCAAGCTCAAAATCAACTTCAAATGTATCAAATTCGATCCTTTTGGGCTAATTTTCTGGAAAACACTTCAAAACTCATAACATTACATGTTTCAAGGATCCATTTGAGAAATCGAAGCCCAAAGGTAGTTCAATTAAACCCAAGTTCAAACCAAATTTCATGAACATGACCTTAATGCAACATGCATGAGTTAAATCAACTTTAAAGCTTCAAATACATGCTCAAGCGAGTCAATTTCTTCAAAGACAAGATGAATTCATGAATTTTAACACAAACATGAACATGCATGCAAGATTTCCATGAAATCCAACCTCCAAACTCAACAATGTAAACATGCATGCATGATTTGAGCTACAATACAACATACTAGAGCCAATTCTAGACTTAGATCTCTAAACTACCATGATCCATGCTAGATACAACTTAGATACACAATTAAGAGAGTGATTTCTCTACCTTATGTCTTCAATTCAAGTGTAGAAGCCCAAATATGCAAGAATCCCTTCAATTTCTCTCAATCTCCAAGCCAATTCTCAAGAACTCAAGATTTTCTCCTACCCTCTCTCTCTCTAGTCGGTTGTGACTCTCAAAATGGACTAATGAAATGTTTAGTCAAGAGTGTATGAAGTGGAGAGGAGTTGCCTAGATTAATCCACTAGGTGGCAAATTGGTAAATAGGGCCAACTCTTGTAATCTAGCTTATTTTAATCTAATTTAATCATACCAAATTGTATTGTAAATAAATATACCATTAAATCACATAATTTCTAATGATCATAAAACATTAATCAATTTCTGATTCGGCCGTCGATAAGGCCTTCAATTCGCAATTTAAACACAGAACACGAACAGATAATTTACCAGTCAAACAGAGAGAAATGCAATTAAACTCATATACTCAATCAATCAGTTCAGACTTTCAGTCAATTAACATGCTTAGTCTCAGTTTAGCAGTAAGCAGTAGTGAGGGTTGTCACAAATTCGCCAAGCAACTGGTCCATAACCACCATTTCTTCGTCACAATTCCCATCCCCTTCGCCGAACCATCCACCACATCTTTCTCTTACCTATTCAATTACCCAATGACCCCCTTAGTGTTGCTTCCCAAATCTTCTTCACACTTACTCTCTTTCTCCTCTCTCTCCAATACACTTTAGCTTCCTTATCCACCACTACCTGGTTGGTTTCTCTCATTCTTGATCCATTCGACATTGACACCATCGATGTAGCCAAGGAGTTGTGCGTCTCGCTATACTTGGTCTTTCCTTCATTAACCATCTCATTGTTGTTTTGCCTTCATTTGCCGAAGATTGATGAGACGGTTACGGGCAAGTACAGAGACCCACCTAAACCGATATAATTTTCTGCTTGTGTACCAGTTCACGGTAGAAATTTCCCAGCTTCGATTCAAAATCGATCAAACAAAGTGTACAAGGGACTCATTGAGAATTTTAAGAGGTATGGTTTAGCCGAGGGCATAATTATGAATACCTTTGTGGACAAGGAAGAGGGAGCTATAAAAGCTTTGTTGGCGGGCAAGCCGCCAGTTTACCTAGTCAGACCGCTTATCCGAACCGGTTTGAGTAATGGATCGGAACGGTCCGAGTGTTTGCAATAGTTAGATAATCAATCAAGTGGGTTAGTAGTGTTTGTGTCATTCAGAAGTGGTGAGACTCTCTTTCTCATGACTAGCTTACTGAGTTAGCATTGGGTTTGGAACAAAGTGGCCAAAGATTTTTATGGCTTGTGAGAAGCCTAAGAGGGAAAAATCTAATGAGTAGAATGGCTGAGCTATGTGTGTGCTTGATTGAGAAGTGTGAGCCAAGCTATGTGCGCAATTGAGGGAAATTTACATTGAACAAATGACTGGACTACATATGGAATGGGCCGACCTAAAAATAGCCCAAGCTAAGGACATCGTCCTCTGTATAGGCCTCGCAATATTTGGTCGAGCCGCAGTTGACCGGTTGGACAACTCGGAGCTGAGCTGATTGATGAAAGTTGGTAAACGGCCTTGTGTTGGGTTATGGGTAGCACAGCAGGAGCTGTTACGTGGCCCAATTAGAGTGCGAGGAAGAAAACTCGCCAGTAGTACGTGTCAATACCATTTGGTTATTGTTAATGTTGTTTGGCAATATTGACGTTGTAGCTTTCTTTTTGTGCTCTTTTCGGATATGACTAGCCCTACAGTTCGGACTCTTGTGATTTTGAATCTAATTTCACAAGTGCAATGTGAAATAGATAAACATAAAAGAGTCCAAATTCAGAAATATTTTGAAAAATCTATTTTGAATCAAAATACCAAAAATGGATTGTTTTGCCAGATTACAGAGTCGCTACCTAAATATTTTTCAAAAATTTAAGAAACTCGTGACCCATGTCAAAGGCCACGTGTCTGTCATCACCAAAGTATCTCGGCTTGGGAACTTAAGCACTTAGCCTTCATCCACAAGCATTCAAACAAGTGTATCACTTGAGCACTTAGCCTCATGGTAATCATGCTTGACATGACAACAATCACACGCATGTGCTATGCTAAAGCAATAAGTGCTCACCTAGTATTCCGTGGCAAGCCAAACAAAGCAAAACAAAGAAAACATGTATGCTCCTAAATAATGCAACATGACTAATGCAACACATGCGACATGCAAGTCAAATCGGCTCGGCTACTAACATGACATGTGAATCAATTTGATGGCATGCGACTTGAGCATGTTTTCAAGTAAGAAATAAATAACAATGTGAGTTAGAATGATGCGCCGAGCCTAATGCATGCAAGACAATGGAGGCAAATCATAGAAAATGCTAAGTAAATATGATATTCTATACTATCCATCATAAGTAAGTAAATAAAAGGGAGAAAGATATGGAGTTGGAAGACATACACATTATTACAAGTTTGCCCTTGCGCAGGAGGGTCAGAATGAATGAATTTAGCTAAGCTAGCTAACTAATTATTACAATACCGAATTTAACTAACCATACTAGCTAATTAAATAATTACAACACAAAATTAATTAATCTAATTAATTACAACACCAAGTTAATTAACTATTCTAACTAAGTATTTAAATAGTACAAGTCCACAAGTTAACAAGCCCTGAGAAATGAGGGAATGACTTATGTATGCACATGATTTGCTCACCCCGAAAATGCCTCTGCACTGTTTTGCGCCTCAGCCTCTATTCTACTCTGTCCTGTGAAAAAAAGTGGTACTGCCTGGCTAAAAAAGGTGGATGGCCGGCCAGAAGTAGTGGCCGACTGTACAGAAAAAGTGGCCGGCCGGCAACTAGTTTGGGGTACTGCCTTGCTGCAATAGATAACAAATAGAGCACAAACAGAGCATTTTCAAGGGATATCTGTCCACCATGCCTCTCCTTATCATCAAACAACTCAAAGGAGGGGTAGGCTTGATTCACAAACCATCAATTGAAGCAAATTCATTGCATGATGACCTAAGAATCAAGGGATACAATCTCAATAAATGGAACTAAAGACAAACAAGAACCTCTCCCTATCATGGAATTGATCAAGGGAAATGGTTGACATTGACTCTTGAACCGTTTTCATTACTAACAAGTATGAAACAAATCAAGACTCAATGGGTTCAATTAATGTCCTATTGAACCCAACCCATGTTATTATCTTGGTCCATTTTATTCTAATTTATTACTCTATTTTATTACCTTTCCATTCATCAATCGATTGAGTCCAAAATGAGCATTAAGTCCACTAAAGGAGGGAAGTGTCAAACCAAAGGGTTGTTTTGGGCATGAGAGAGATGTCATGTCATTGGTAATGAACCTCTGAAAAGATTAAACCATTAAGCATGACAATCTCTATCTCAAGCTTAAACAAACAATCGGTTTGAAACGACTCTCAAAGCAAAGAAGAAGACAAGAAATGAGAGAAGTACAGAGATGATTAGAGATGAACACAAGTATGGAAAGCTTGAAATAAATGCTATCAACTCAAATAGGTTGGTGTTGAATGCCTAAAACACCAAACCCATGAGGACCGTTACACTACAAGCATGCAATACAAAGCATAAATGACATGAACAACTTAAAGCAGTCCTAAAATAGGCTAAAACAACACTGAAATTAAGGTAAAAACATCTACAAAAGCAAGCTAAAATAATGAAGCAATTAAGCTAGTAAACAGGCCAAAGGAAGGAAGGCTAACCTCTCCATTTTTGGGACTTCAAAACCACATTTTAGCCTCTGAAAATCAGTGATAAAAAGCTCAAAAAGAGTTTATGAAAAGGTGCGAAGCACAAGGGTAAAGGCCTAGGAAGCAAGGTTTGAAGAAGGGTAGTCAACCCTTCTACCTTTAATGGCCTTAAACCACAAATTTCAGCCTATAAATATAGGTGAAAATAGTACAAAAATAACAAGAAATGATGAGAAAGAAGAGCTAGGATATATACCTCTTGAAAAAGAGTGATCCTTTTGTTCACAAACCAACAATTTCACACCCTCAAGAGCTAAAATGCAAGCTCAAACAGCTTAGCAAAGAACCCTCAAGGTTTGGTTTAGAGTGTCTAAGCAAAAGGTATAGAAGTTGCAAGAGAGAAAGAGAGAAATGTAGAGAGAAAAATATTTTTTAAGACTTTTCTCCACAAAATTTTCTAACCCTAAATTATAAGAGGGAGTCATCTATATATAGAACTATATGAGACTATCTTGAAAATATCCATACAGATACAGCTGGTGTAGTGCATGTATCTATGGAGACAATTGGCACAATTGTCAAAAAGATCTATTTTTTCACACAAGTGGCGGGTCGTCCACTAATAGTGGTTAGGCATGAAAATCTGTTGTTTTGGTCCAAAAACAAGGCACAAGGTTTATATGTTTTTTAGGCTTAAAACTAAGGTTTCTTGCTGAGAAAATCGAGCATTTGGACAAGCATGTAAATTCATCCTTGGGCAATCAATCGGTGGCACCCAAGTCTTAAGGGCGATCAAAAATCGGGTGTTTACAGTTGCCTTTATTTGGCAGAGCTCGAAGTCATGAAATGACGTGAGTGAATGTCAAAGTCCGGAGATGACCCATTTTGACAAGGCCGCAACACTTGGACAAACAATCAAGACATAAATTAAATTGGTTGAGCTCGAAAGCTACCTACGTATCCCTTTACAATGAATCAAGCCAGCTTAGTTCAAGGGTAAGATGCAAATGATTGTTCAATAGATACACAAAGTGAACGAGTGTGATAGATGCACAAAGTGAACGAGTGCGATAGATGCACAAAATGAACGAGTGCGATAGATGCACAAAGTAAATGAGTGTGATAGATGCACAAAATGAACGAGTGCGATAGATGCACAAAATGAACGGGATTAAAAATCTATTCAACGACAATGCATGTTCTATGTGGGATTGAAAATCAATACAATAAAATGCATGTTCTATGCAAAATAACAAACAACCAATACATTATGTTAATTCTATGCAAGAATCGAAAGCATGTTCTATGCAAGATAATTGAAAGCATGTTCTATGCAACAAAAGATATCAGATATAAATCGACAAAACAAACAAGAGCGATGTTCAATGATGACCTCCAACTTACCCCCCTGGAGGCTTGGCAAAAGGCTCAAAAGGATACAACTTGTTCATATTTGAAATTAGGGCACATTCGCACGCTGGAGTACAGCGGACATTGGAACGGAGCAACTGGAACATAGTTTCGAGCTCCTTGGAAATCAAATCCAATTCAAATACCTCAATCCTTCTTCCCAGATCCAAAATAGGACCTCCCATACATTGTTAGGGAAAAAGGGGGACAAAACCAGTACTAGGACACAAAAGTGGCCAACCGGCCATTAATTTAAAATCGGGGGTAGTTTGGTCCTTTTGGCACTTGTCTACTTAAACACATCACCAAACTTCATTTCCTCACACACCCAAGTCTGAAATCATCCCCTTTCTCTCTCTAGGTGCTTCCTCTCTTTAGATTTGCACTTTACATATGTTTTCCAATGCCTCACGCAGACTTTATTCGTAAACCCTCTTTGACCCTTTTCACTTTGAACCGATCAAATTTTGTTTTCGTTGATTTTTCGGGTTTTCAACACTTCGGGCTTGTTTCCCTCTAGTTTTTCTTGGGTTTTGTGAACTTTCTTGGGTTTTGACTTTTTTTCCCATTTTCTTTCTTTCCTAGGGTTGACTTTTTCCAAGTTTTCCCTATTTTCTCCATTTTTCTTCATTTTTCATCCACTTTTCACTCACTTTCCAGATGGCAGATGATGTCCCACATGATGGTGCTCATCCCGAGGTACCTATGCTTCTACCTGCTGTTGAGGTTGATAAGCCTATAGCTGATGAGGCTGACGAGGTAGCGGAGGACATTGTCACTGACCTCGAGGCAAAGGCAGAGGTCTTCGCTCCAGGGCCCGAGCCTGAGTTACCACCATTATGGGTGAGGCCCTTTGATCCGGCTACGTACCACCCCCGTACGCAGACAATTGCACCTGGAGGCAGCTAGACTCCCACCTTTCCGATGGCACTATTGAGGTACAACCTTTATTTTTATGCTTTAATCTCTTTCATCTGACTGTCTTGCACTACCTTTCATCTGACTTTTCTTTTATAACTGTCTTTCGTCTGATTCACTCTTTCTTTGCCACAAGAGGTTTCTCGTTCCTGTAGGGGTTACGGGACGATGATGGCCAAGGACTGGTACCATGAGCTTCCCGCCCGGGTCCGTGACCTTGTCGACAAGGCGGGCTTCGGCCTCTTCTGTACCAGGCTCACACGTTACATGGCTAGCCGGGCCCTACTCGGAGTATTAGTAGAGAGGTGGAGGGATACTACCAACTCCTTCCACTTCTCTTCCGCTGGGGAGATGATGATGACCCCAATGACTTGTAAGAACCTGAATTTTTAGACAACTAATTAGTTTATTAATAATAATATTAAGTCAATCAATAGTGATTATTAAACTATTAAATTATAATATTAAAAGCACCATAATTAATACCAATGTTAAATTCTTTTAAATAAAATTATTTATCTTGATGTGATTAAAATTCTGTATCAAAATACCGTGGTGAAAGCTAAATGGATTAAATTGATAGTAACTAAGCTAGTTAGAATTTAGTAGGAAGAAAACCATCCAGTTGAAAATGATAATATTAAATAAGTAAACAAATAAATAAATAAATGAATTATATATACATATTGACACTAATTTCATTTCAATTCAAAAAAAAAAAAAAAAAAAAAAAGGGGGTGATCAAGTTGCAAGGAAAGTGGCTGACTGCCACTTCCTTTTTACCTAGGCTGCTTGCATGCTTGTTTCTCCAAGCTCACACTCAATCCTCCCTAGGGAAGTAAGCATGCATAGGTGGCCTTTTTCACTTTTTATTTGAGGCACCCACGCATGCCAATTTTGTCGGGTCATCATCTAAGCATTAGATGAGAATTCCTAAGCAAGAAGAAGAAGTCAGAATTTTTTTGGCTGCCTTCTTCCCAATAAAGCTATTGCCAAGGCATGCTATGGCATGCAAACATACTCTAAACCCCTAGCCCCTACTTGTAGATGACAATTCCAAGCAAAGAAGAGAAGATAAAATAAAAATAAAATAAATTCTCCAAGCTCTCCTACATATAGAACACAATCCAGCCCCTTTGCTTTTGTTCTCCACGGCTGAGAAAAGAGAGAGAGGGAGAGAAAGCAAGAGGGAAAGGAGAGGAGAGAAGGGAAGAAGGGCCAACACTTGGGATTTGTTTTACCTCACTAAGGTAAGAATACATCACCTCTATCCTCCCTTAGATACCTCTAATTGAATTTATATATACAAGACTAAGTATGGTTAAGTCACATATTGCAAAATAGTGCCATGCATGCTTAAACTTTTGAATAGGATGATGGTTTCATTATGTTATAATTTTCATGTTCCTTCTTGATATAAATATATGGCTTAGCTACTGTTGTTTTTATGTATTTAATATTCTCCATTGTTGAAATAATCTTGAAAAAAAAAAAAGAGGGTAAAATGAGATGAGAATGGCTCCTCTTTACCTAAGACTTAGATTCTTCCTCACTGTTTCAGACTTATCGGATGAAAATAGGGCTCTAATAAATTGAAATTAATTGATGTTAAAAATCTGTGTATACTGGAAGTATATGTAGGTGTTCTACACTGTGTAAAATTTTTATAAAATAATTGGACACCATTTTCTTACCGAAATAAATATTTTCCCTAAGCATCGCTTACAACACAGCAGAAGCAGTGGTTTCAAACAGGTCCCATTTTCTCTAAAAATGGTTACTTTTCTGCACGATCACTTGGAAAAGTAAGATTTTTAAGTTATCTTTCGAACGCCGCTGGTTTCATAATTTTTTATTAAGTATTGAGAGAGAAACGCCAAATTTTCCAAAATGTGACAGAATCCGTCCAGTTTTCTTACAAAAATTATTTGACCTCCTTCGACTGATTTTCAGTCTTCACACTCTTTGGAAATATGTTCTAAACTCAAAAATTTAGCAAACCATTCTGACCATCCCTCTTTTCGACACCATTTGAGGACCCTTTTTAGTTTTCGAACATAGAACACTAGTGCTGACATTTTCATGGCCTGAATATATCTTTTTACTCCATTGCTGTTTGGAGGCAGCAGCAACTCTGACTTTACCAGGTCACTGTTTATTCCACAAGATAAATTTTCAAGTGGTTCAAATCGGAAAAGTTAGATTTTTAAGTTACCTTTCAAACGCCACTGGTTTCAAAATTTTTTATTAAGTTTTGAGAGAGAAACGCAAATTTTTCCAAAATACGACAAGATCTGTCCAGTTTTCTTAGAAAAATTATTTGACCACCTTCTGTCGAATTTCAGTCTTCGAATCCTTCTGGAAACATGTTCTAAACTCAAGGATCTAACATGCCGTTCTAACCATACCTTCTTTTGACACCGTTTGAGGCCGCTCTTATTTTTCCAACACAGATTACCTGTGCTGGAAGTACTATAGCTCACTGTCACAGAAAAACCAGTTTTCTTCCAAAATTTATTTCTCCATTTTAAAATCGTTTTTGGCTCTGGTATTCTTCTCAGAATATTTTCCTAACTCAATGAATTAGCAAAAGTTAAAATATTGTAATGATTGAACATCATTTGGTATGGGTTTCATAATTTTTTTTATATACAAATTTATGTATAGTGTGTGAATTCCTAAGAAATTTTGTGATAAATCCTAAGACACTCTATCATATTTATTTTGGTTGTCATATACAATTGTGTTGTTCTATTTAAACATTATGTCACTGTAGTTTTCAAACTAAAACTTGTACATGCATCAACATGTGAATTGTACAACGTAAAGGGACACGAAATCAAACAGATACATTAAAATTTAAAAGTGATGGGGTGAGCCCAGTTTAGAATTTTGCGCAAGTGAGTTGCAAACCCTAACATGGCACGGGAAGGTATTTCGGCTCTTATTCGGTGTAGAGGCGATATAAGGTTGGTGGTGCGGGCGTCACAACATAGACCGTTCCCTTGGGGCAGACCGTGATGTCACGACTCGGGTATGTAACCCTGGTGCGTGGGCATCATTGGTAGTTACTGTAAGTAACATTTGAATATTTGACCAATGGAGAGTCAGAATTGCCTGTGGCCATTGTTTAGCGGTTGAGTGGAAATAGTACTCCGCGGGGAGTTACTTAAACTTATCTGATGAACTAAATCTATGTGACTTTAAAAAGAAAAAGTGTGCATTTTCCTTATGATGAATCACTATCTCCGTTTGCCATTTTATTTATTTATTTATCGGTTGTTATTATTTTAATTGTTGGCATTTCTGTTATGCTTATTAAATGCTGCTTATTATTCTGTTAATACACAATGTTTATTACTTGTGAGTATTATTATCGGGGTGGGTATTTTCGGGTTGTAGTATCTTATTGAGCTCGTCGCTCATTGGCATTCCCATTGCCCTGGTGTTTCATGCCAGGTACCGAAGAAACCAAAGGAAACACCAAGGTGTAGGAAGGCAACATTCAACCCTGGTTAGCTTGAAGCGTGCCAAAACTCCATGAACCATTTTTTTTTAGTTTTCTAGTTTTTCTCTAGTTCTTTTTATATTTGTGTACTAAGACAAGGTTTTAAATTTGATTGGAGTTGTAATTTAAGAACTTTTAGTTTCCATGTTGTAAATTAATGGATGATGATAAATTTGGTGGCAACATTGATGAGGATTTTTAATTAAGAAAATTGATTTTAAGTTTTAAACCTTATTATGATGTCCTCAAATTTTGGGGCGTCACATGACTTTTCGATGATCACAAGCTTAGGAATAAGGGATTATCCGATTTCTTTCGACATGGATATAGGCCAGTGGAAGGCGGCCTAGATCTACTTGCTCGGAGCGAGCCTGCCCCTATACAGGCTAGCTATAGTGTAATACAGTTGGTTTCTCGAGCGCTTCTATAGAAGTCAGCCTGAGACATAGGAAGAGGTAGAATAATACACCCAGGGCTTCTTGATATACCTTCTTGGTACCACCTTGTTCATGAACAGGTGGAACACTATGGGTTCGTATGTGTTGAGCACCCTTGTGACCCTGTCCCAAGTCCGGTTTTATGACTGGGGTGGAGCCGGCCTTGCCACACTCTACGGCTACATGAGCTCCAATTCTCGTATGAAGGGAGATAGGATCGGAGGCTACTGGAGAGCCTGAGAGGCATGCACCACACTGTTGATTCTGTCTACTCCTTATGCCTTTTGCTTTGCATTTTCTGCCTTATAACTGTTCATGCATTGTGCTTTTTGCCTTGCACTTTTTGTTTCATATCTATTCACACATTGTGCCTTCTACTTTGCACTTTCTATTTAATATCTATTCACACACTATTGATGCATACTGCTGATCTTTTGTTGTAGCTGTGGGTTTACGCTTATTTCTCGGCCCTTGCTTCAGAGCCGATGGATGAGATTGCTCCGGCTATGCCTTACTCATGGCGGTATAATGGCAGATGCTGCTGCCGGAGCCATGAGGACACGACCTTCGCCTTCTATCGTCGCTACTTTGACACAGTGGTTGCCCATGAGGTAATCCGAAACTCACAATCATTTCTTCTTTATTACCTTTGTTACTGCTTTGATCTATATTCTGACAACTGACAACAACTAACAACTTGTACCGTCTCTATTTGCAGATCAAGTAGCAGCCATGGCGATGATGCTAGCCGAAGTTAGAGACCAATATGCTGGGGCTTCGGATGCCTCTCGATACCGGATTTTTCTAGAGGGCCTATACTGCCGAGCCTGGTTCTTGGAATAGTGGTTTGTACGTCAGACGCTGGGCTTGCCTATCCGGTTGTTCCTATGCAGCCCCCAACATCCATGTGGACAGCTGATAACCTCTTAACTGAGGTCATTATTTAATATATGATGGGGCTAGACGCTGATTATTTCAGAGGGGAGGGCGACTACACAGCCTTTATCAAGACTCACCTTGTGCCACCTCTGACTGGAGTTCGCGCAAACGACGCAGCAGGTGCTCCTTTGGCTGGAAGGGCTGCTTAGAAGGTTGATACTGGTATTAGAGCGGCCCCTCTTGCTATGCGGGCTGCCGATTGGCCGACGATTCCCACTACGATCCCTTGTGGGCAGCCAAGTGAGATGACCTATCAGCTCTCGATAGAGCCCCCAGAGACGAGGCACGGGTATGTCAGATCCCTGGGTGCACCTTAGGTATAGACCATACTTGACACCTTGCATCCCATATTCTCCCTTTTTGGATACTAATTATTCAATTTCACTTATAGGCACCCACAGAGTATACGAAGGGCCTTCTTTAGCTGGTTGCCTCCCTAGTTCACATGGTGCAAAGGAGAGAGATGCTGCTCGCTCTACACGGTATCCAGGTATACTTCTCTTTCCATTATGCATTGCATTGCTTCCCAAACCGTACTGACATGCCATATTCCCATTGTTACATGATACTTATATGGTAAACTGACATGCATTCTGATACTGTTTCACACTGCATTGACACACTACACCTATGCTGCATCTGTTTTCTGTATCATACTCATACTGCAAACTCCATTTTGTAACAATACATACATTGCAGTTGATATGTTGATGCTTGTTTTTCAGGTTCCACCTGCACCGAGGGCACTAGCAGCACCAGCAACACCGGAGACACCTCCTCTAGTGGCAGGGAGGAGAGGTAGACAGGCTCCAGCATGTGGCCGAGACGACGGTTGATGCCGTGGTAGAGGCAGAGGTGCTCGGAGTCGGAACAGTGAGCCCGAGCCTATTTTGAGCGAGGACGATACTAAGGCTAGTGACTCCGAGGAGGCAGTGAGCTAACGCTCTGAGTCCGAGAGCAAGGATGATGATGCCGACTTAGGGTTCGATAGCGATGAGGATACCGAGGCTAGCTCTACGTCAGAGAGCAAAAACGACGATGCCAGCTCTAGGTCTGAGTCTGATTTTGATAGTGGCACCGATAGAGACAGTGCCCCTGAGTCCTCTCCAAGAAAAAGGACAAAAAGGGCCTTCCGAGCTTGATTTGACAGATTTATGTACTTTTTGCTTAATTTCTTTTATTGTGGTAGCTTTAGATATGTCTTACTTTTGTTTTTGAAAGCCTTGTATTCTCTTTTTGTAAAAGCCATAATCAAGGTAAAACCCTGTAGTTTTATAAAGAAAGCTTTGTTTTTGTATCATGAGCACCACATTTGCATCCATATTTGCATAAAATGAGAAATGGAATTGAATTTGAACTCGAGCATGCTTGTATTTGAATGATGTTCTTAATCGGTAATGAGCCGACCAACAACCAAAATACAAAATACAACTCGAGAAAAGAAAAACAAAGTAAAAACAACTTAAACACAACTATACACTTACTCAAAACAAAAGATGCAAAACAAAACCCCAAAACACAAAAACCAAAATCCCAAACTGCTAGGCCACAAAAGTGTATGGCCGACCAATAAAAGTGGATGGCCGGCCACTTGTGGTGATCCACCAGGTGGCTGATAACTGGCCTCCACTCACAGCCCTATTTTCTACCAAAAGTCTTCCTTCACCATTTCTTCACCAAAACCTCATTTTAGCTGCTATTTTATTTGAAAATAGAGATCTTCGACGGCATGGAAAAGGTAAATTTTTGAGATTTTGGCATACACGCGCTTTTCTCGTTGAACTGTACTCCAATTTGTTTTCCGTTCCGCCATGTCGCGGCCCGATGTTGGGACCCAATTATACATGTATTTCGCTTTGGAGCACAAGAAATGTGCCCGACTCTTGAAGAGTTTCAAACATTACTGAAATGCGACATGACGAGAAAATCATGTCTCAGTCCCGTTTTGGCCATGCCCTGGCTTTGGGACAGATGTATGTGCTTACTTTGCACGAAGCTCGATCTTTGGCTTATGACGGGGAGCTAGATATACTCGGTTTGATTAATCAATTTTCTGACATCGGAGACAGAAGCGACTTTCTCTGGCAAGGCTTTTGGCAACATGCCCTCTGTTTATATATGCTCGCGCATTTTCTTTTTGCCCCTAGTTGTGGCAGAGCCAGCATGAAGCTGATTGAAATAGCCCAATGCTTGAAAAAGGGTAAGAGTTGCATTGGCTTGCTACTGGTCGAGACCCTGATGGGTTTAGATGTTTATCATCGACGAAAAATCACTAGGTTTGCAGGGAGTCCACTACTGCTCCAGATATTGTTTCCCACCCTTTCTTATATATGTGATTCTCACATCACTCGGCACTCACACACTAGTTTCTCTCAAAACCCTTTTCTTTAGTTTTCTCTCCACGTACATCTCTCTATTCTTTAATCTCTCTTCTTTTTTGTCCCTCCCCAAGTATGGCTCATAAATGAACTGAAAGTGGTGGACCCTTGCCCCAAATATTCAGCCCGAGCTTACTTCTTCCGCCAGTGACTAGTAGACTTTCCCAATGAGGGATGGTGGTACAACTAGATGTGCAGCAGATCTGCAGCTAACATAGCTTGTTGTTGTCCCTGGCTTAATTTGATCGAGATAAGCTACAGTATATCCCGACAATTGGGTATTCAGTTGATTAGCTTCACGCACTGCGTGTTTTACTTCTCCTTCCGATTTAGACGCCAGTTTGGACATGATCAGACTCGTCCAGATGAGGGGGTAGAATACGTAGCTTCATTCCCACTTTGTGGTTGACACTTGACTCAATACGTCACTGCCTAGAGGACGAGAGAGCTTCTGGCCTCTGCCCCTGTCTTTGCCTCTGCCCCTAACCTTGCCCCTAGCTTTAGTTATACCTTTTCTGGTGAGTGCTTGGCTTGGCTTGGCTTGAAGACGAAACACAGGTTAGGCCAACTTTGGTTGCAGACACTTCTGCAAGCACAAACAGAGGATATAGGAGCACCTGACTCATCTATGTCTCTAGTTTATTGCTTTGACTTTTGTTTCAAATTTTATGATGTAAAAGCAACTTTGATTCAAATCAGAGAGTTGGAGAATGTACTTGTGTTGAAATCAATGGAATTAAAGTTGTGAGCACTAAATTTTTTCCTTTTGGTCCCAAAATGGTCTAAGTTGTAAAAAAGTAAAATTTTGAACAAAATCAACTTTTATTAAAAAATTTCAAAGCCATTTTCGAAAATGATCACTGCCTGACACGCACAGAATCAGTCCTTAAGATGTATAACCCCAAATCAGAAGATCATAACTGCCTATAACTGCATTTATCATCATTGCTTTGTCTTGCAATTGGCCCTTCTACCAGAATAGAGGTAACACAACCGATATAAAAGATAGTGGACAAAGACGACCGGATCAAAATGAACAAATAGGATAGTAGAGTTGGAGATGGTTACGGCTGAACTTCAGGATGAAGTTGCCTACGTATCCCAAAGATGGGAATTAGGCTTTACGTAGTTCGGTTCAGGTTCACTCGAGTATTAGCTCTCTTCTTTTATGCTCTAACTTTTGCCAAAGTCGTCCTTTAGAGTTTTCAACCTTGCGAGCTTAGTTTTTCTTCATTTCTAATTTTTCATGCTCTAACTTTTGCCTAGGTTGCCCTTCTGGGTTTTCGGCCTAGCGAGCCTCTCAAGGATAGTATTTCTTTAACTTGTCCATATTGATCGGCTGTGAGAACTCTAAACCATTTAGGTCCATGAGAATGATCACCCCTCCTGACCAGATAAATTTGATAATGTAAGGGCCAGTCCAATTGGGTCGGAACTTGCCCCTAGGGTCATGGATGGGAGCCTGATTGTCTTTGAGCACCATATCCCATTCTTTGAGGTTTCTGGACTTGACCTTCTTGTTAAAAGCCTTAGCAATTCTACCCTGGTAGCCTTGGACATGATACAATGCCCTTAGTCTTCTTTTATCAAACAATATTAACTTCTTAAATCTACTCACGCTAATCCTCGCTATCTCGACACTCACCATAATTTGCAAAGGATCAGATTTCAATTTCAATTGGCGTAAGCCTTCCATTCCATGGGCGAGAGAATAAGGGGTTGCCCATGTAGATGTTTGGATTGATGTTCTGTATCCCCAAAGAGCGAATGGCAGTTTATCCACTCAGTCCCTATATGTTTCCACTATCTTTCGCAAGATGTTCTTAATATTCTTGTTAGCAACATCAACAACTCCATTGGTCTGTGGTCTATATGTCAATGACTTGTGAAAAGCCATATTGTATTTCTCAAACAGATCTACCACCTCTTTCTTGAAGTGCGAGCTGTTATCTGAGATGATTTCATTCGGAACTGCATATCGGTAGATGATGTTGGTTCTGATAAACTTAGCCATATGCAATGCTTTCAACACAACATAGGACTGAGCTTCCACCTACTTCGTAAAATAATCAATTGCCACGAGGATAAACTCATGTCCATTCGAACCTTTTGGCGAGATTACACATGTGCATCAGTGAAGAGGTTGTAATGCCTCCACCCCACTTGGCTGCACAAGCGCCACCAGACAGGGAGTTGGCGAGGTTGAGGTCCACCCATTTTTCCATTGAGATAGAGAACACGCCGCTTTTTGCTAGGTTTCACCAGCCCAACTTCACACTTTATGGTGGAAAGACCGATCCCTACATGCATGTAAGCCATTTTCGGCAGGGTATGGCTAGACATAGGCGGAACGAAGCATTGATGCACCTTATTTTCCCATTGAGTTTAAGTGAATTAGGCCTAAAATGGTTTGAGAAGCTGCTGAAGAAGAGCATCGAAGGGTGGCAATAGTTGGCAGAGGCATTTGTCACCAGATTCAAGACAAACACCAAAACGCCTAAGAAAGTTGACCATCTCTTGAGAGTAAAGATGGAGCTGGGTGACTCTTTGAAGGCGTATAACGCTAAGTATTAGGAGACTTCAATGAGATCCTTGATTGTCCGACTAACCTTGCAATCACTCAGTATAAGCGTGGTTTTTTAGTATCGACTGAGAGACTCACTCATAATGAATCAATCGACGACCATGGAACTGCTCATGCAACACATTAATAAGCACATCCGAGTTGAAGATAATGTAGTCGTAACTACTGTGACAACAAGTCCGGTAGTAGAGGACAAGGGATTAATGGGAAAAGTTCACGTAGTCGGACAAGAGGATGGCTATGCAAACCACCATGGAAGAGATCTAGGGTGTTCGGTTTTGGAAGAAGCCAGTAAGAAAGCCGAGGAAAAGGGGCATAAAACTTGCAAAATATAAATGGCCGATATATTTGTAGAACATCAAACTTTGCCACTCTAAAGTTTTGTTCTTAGTTCTATTTTTGTAACCCTTTTTGTCATTGGCATAATGAAACAAGTAGATCATTTTCTTGAAAATTGTTATATTTTTGCCTCGCCAAGCTGATTTAGTGTGGTCCAAGGGACAACTGACGATCATCTTGATGGATTAGAATTATTTACCGAGATGATTTTGGTTGGCAAAAAAAAGAAAAAGTTGGTGTTTTGTTCAACTTTGGAATTCCTTGCTAGGCGAATTTTGCTTAGCAAGAGGTTTGTTGATGATTTTGATCAACTTTGGAATTCCTTGCCAGGTTAAGTTTGCTCGGCAAAAGGTTTGTTGATAGTTTTGATCAACATTGGAATTCCTTGCCGGGCGAATTTTGTTCAGCAAAGGGTTTGTTGATGGTTTTATTCAACTTTGAAATTCCTTACCAGGCAAATTTTGCTTAGCAAGAGGTTTGTTAATGGTTTTTATCAACATTGGAATTCTTTACCAGGTGCATTTTGCTTGGCAAAAGGTTTGTTGATGGTTTTGATCAACATTAGAATTCCTTGCTGGATGGATTTTGCTCGTTAAGAGGTTTGTTGATGGTTTTGATAAACTTTGAAATTCCTTTCCAAGCTAATTTTGCTCGCCAAGAAGTCTTGCCAAGCTGGTTTTGCTCACCAAAATGAAAGTTGGTGTTTTGATAAACTTTGGAATTCCTTGCCGAAGCGAGTTCTGCTCGGCGAGAGGTTTGTCGATGAAATTTGTCAAGCTTTGGAATTCCTTGTTGAAATAGAGTAAGCTCGGCAAGATGGAAACTTGGACCTTGCCAAAGCAGAGTAAGCTCGACAAGACAAAAAGATGGGGTCTTTCCAACTTGATAAATTCCCTGCCTATGACACATTGCGCCCCAGCAAGAGGAAAAATTGACCCTTGCAGAAGTAGATAATGCCCAGTAAGTGGAAACTTGGCCCTTGCGTAGATCAGATTCAGCTCGGCAAGAGGGGGAGTTGGTGATTTATCTAACCAAAAGTATTCCTTGCCTAGAGTAGATTGGGCTCGGCAAGATGAAGAGTTGGTGATTTGTCCAAACGAAATGAATTCCTTGCCTAGAGTAGATTCAACTCAGCAAGATGTAGAATTGGTGTTTTGTCCAACGAAAGCTTTTTCTTTTGCCTGAGTAGATTTAGCTCGGTAATAAGAAGTGTTGGTGTTTTGTCCAGCTGAAATAAATTGTTTTTCCTAAGTAGGTTCAGCTCGGGCAATAAGAGGGAAGATGATGGCCTGTTCAACTAGTTAGATCTATTACCGAAACAAATTTAGCTCAGCCAAAAGCAAATTGCTATTTTGATCAAATGAATGCCTTACCGAAGCAGGATAAGCTCAGCAGGGTAAAAGTTGAAAATTTGTTTGAAATTCACATAAAACTTTGGACATAAGAGTAGTACCAAGACTTGCTAGAAGTAAAATTTTCCATTGTTCGAAGGGCGAAATGAAATGAAATATAATGCCAAGCTCATTTTTTCGCTCGGTTCTGGGTAAATGACTAGCCCAGTTATAGGGCACGTAATTCTCTAATAGGTCGCAGCTCGGTCTTTGGGCAAGAAATGTATCTCGACCTTAGTTCCACTCAACTTTCGAGCTAAACAATTTCTAACTCGCTGTATTGGAACCATGGCGAGCAGCTTAAGCAAATAGCTTTGTTTGAATGCTTAAATCTAGATTTTTAGCCTAGCATTTTGTGCAGTTGCGAACTAGGGGCAACGTTAAATAGCTTGACACCAGAACTAAGGGGAGTTATGGCGCTATATTTAGCAAAGCTGCATAGCTCCATTTTCAGAATAGCGGGGCTGAATCTCTAACTTGGTTTGAACTACCACTAAGATACCCAATTGCAGTGGTCCTAACTTCAGCTTGGCATAGGAAATTTGGTTGGCAATTCAGTTCGGTTTTTGAGAGGGGGGTAATATTTTTATCTCGGCTTCAGAGCTAAAGAAATTTAGTCCAATCTTAGAACAAGTGTTGTTGCTTAAGAGGACATTAGCTCGATATTGGAGGAAATGCTATATGTTCAATTTTCAAAGCGGCAAGCTTAGTAGATTGATGGAAAGCAGAGAGATGTTTTAGCTCGGCTAAGTGATCAAAATAGAGCAAGTAGCTTGGTCACCAATATATCAAAGAAATAGATTGCTTCCAAAGTTTCATGGTGGGACCCTGCAAGAACACGAGGCTGAGCATAATTTCTTGCCCATGACAAAACTGATTGATCAATGCAATGGGCAACCATCTCTAGAAAGTGGGTCCGTCATGTATAAATTGATAAGGAACCTAATAGGGGTTGTTTGGGGTGTCCTAAATAAGTGCATTTTTTGACTTTTTGGACTAAAAAGTAAAGGAAAACAATATGGTTATTTGGGATAACTTTTTATCTTTTTACGAAAAAATGTGTACTAAAATATTGTATAAAATAACAAAATTACATTTTTACCCCTACATATATAAATATGTATTGACAGTGATGGTACATGAAAACAGTACGGTGGCAGCAAGAGATATAAGAAAAACTTGCCTACGGTGCTATTTAGCTCGTGGAAGCCCACAATAGGTCCCGTTTTGATAATTAGAACCGTTCAATGTGTAGAACTTATCGAATACTATATATGCTTGTAAAAAATCACGTTGATCAGATATCGATAGCTATTTGATCGGATTAGTTTTTTTGTTAACCGTTACTTTGTGCACCATCTATTTTTTATATAAAACTGATTTGATTATATAGTTATCGTTATCCGATTAACATGATTTTTTATAGGCAAATAGTACTCGATGAGTTCTACACGTTGGACGGTTCAGATTATCAAAAAAGGACTTGTAATAGGCCCCTACGGGCTGAACAGCACCGTGCTGTGTAATTTTTTACAGCACCCTTTTTTCAAACTCATTATCACTTCAGACCAGTGTGTCAAGTTCAGCCATGATGTTGGCTTGTACCTTTTTGGGGAGTTTTTTTTTTTTATATATATATATATTTTTAAATAGTGATGACTTTTTGACTTTTGTAATAATTTTTTAACTTTTTGACTTTTTCAAACACCCTAAACCAGACAAGAGTTGTTCGGGCCCACAACCAAACATGCACGACCGGGCTAAGTGGGTGTCATGCACAACCGAGCATCATTCATGACGTATAGAACCAAAACATTAGCACGCCTAACCAACCAATTTCCAGTACGCTGAGCAGTGTAAGTAAGTTGGACTAGAAGATTGATTTTTAAATTAATTTACATGCAAAGTTGGTAACAGTTTGAGCAAACGCATGCAGGGTCAAAAGAACAAACAAGTTGGCAGCAAGTCTAGATCTAAGCAATACAAGCACCCAGCAAAGTCAAAGAATACATGCATGCCATTGGCATGCATGGCAAGCAAGGCGTGGCCCACCAAACATTAACATATTAATTAATATGTTTATTGTTGAATAAGTGCACGACAAGATTTCCAGGTGAGGAAAATACATTCCATGATTATGATATAAGGCTTTGCCCACCAAGCATTCCCCTTATAAAATTATTTAAGCTTTGAAAAATCAAGGCCTGGGCCCCATACCCATTCCACCAAATGCAAGAATGAAACAAATTGTGTCAATGCAGGGTCGAGCTACACGGTAAGTGGTTAACACGAAAGCCGAAGAACATTTTGAAAAATTTGAGCTATGAAGATTTGTGCAACAGTGCAGCGTGGGCCCCGAAAACAAGCGATAAAACTTGACAGAGCTATCATGAAGCTTCATGACAAACTGAGCTGAAATGAAAATTATACAAGAATAAAGTAATTCTAATCAGGTTGTAACTAATGGGATTAAGGGGCAATTGAGAGGGGAAAATCCAATGAACAGAATGGCTGAGCTATGTGTGTGCACAATCGAGAAGTGTGGGCCGAGCTATGTGTGCAATTGAGAGAAATTTACACCGAACAAAGGACCGGACTACATGTGGAATGGGTCGACCTAAGGATAGTCTGAACTAATGACACTGTCCTCTGCATAAGCCGAGCAATATTTGGCCGTCATGATTGACCGGTTGGACAACTCGGAGCTGAGCCGATTGATGGAAGTTGGTAAACGGCCTTGTGCCGAGTTATATATAGCATGACAGAAGCCGCTACATGGCTCAATTGGAGTGTGAGGAAGAAAATCCGCCAGTTGTACCCGTCAATACTGTTTGGCTGTTTTGGCCAATTTTGTTTGGCAGTATTGACACGTACACGTGTAGGGAATAGAGAGGGTAGTACATCCACACGTCAGGCAGTACATCCACACGTCAAGAAGAGGACAGATAGGGAGGAGCGCGTTAAAACTATTTAAATGGTGTTGCGCCTCCATACAGAGGTTTGCAATTTTGGTTGTTAGAGCCACCTATCTTTTGTCTCATTTCTCTTTCTCTCTCTAAAAGGGTGTTAACTTGATTGTTGGAGGGGTTTTCCGGCATCACACCCGCCATGCAGCTCACCGCTGCTTTGTTGTCAGGTTGAATGACATTGTTCAGAGTAACGCAGAGCTTGGACGTGAGGAGTACGGAGAGCGACGAATATTTCCTCCCCGTACAAAGCCCTAGTGACAATGCTAGTGCTACATTTTTCAATACACATAACCAAAATGACCCTTTTAGCTTCTTGCCACAAGGTTTCTTGGAGAGGACACAAGGCCGAGGCCTAGTGGTACCATTGTGGGCACCGCAAATCGAAAACATTCTAAGCCACTGTGCCACGGGTGGAATTTTGACATTGTGGATGGAACTCGACTCTGGAGAGCACTGTCCACGGTGTGCCTCTAATCGCTTGACCATTCTTTGTAGAGCAAAAAATGAACGCGGTGATGTTGATAGAGGGTCTAAAGGTTGCGTTGAGACCAAAAAGTGATGAATCTGGGCTGGTGGGATGAGAAGATATTGCAGAAGTTATGAAAAGTCATATGAAATGAGAAAATGAGAAAATGAGAAGAAAATTCACCGGAGAATAGAGCGACTCAAGCATGCTGTTGCGAATGTCTTAAGTGGTGAAGGGTCTTATGCAAAATCACTATCTGAATTGGCATTCAAGTTGAAAAATCAAAAGAACATTTGAGGCCAAATCAATCATTATTTTGTTCCAGTTTAGTTTACTGCATTTAGTTTTCATTGTATTGGCTAAATTGTACTGTGTGTAATATCACTGCTGGAAAATCAGCATTTAGCGGCGTTTAAAAACGCCGCTATAGGTGCAAAAAATGTCGCTAATTCTTCTTGCGACGTTAATATCAAACGCCGAAGTCACGGCCGTCGCTATAGCTTTATGGCGTTTTAAAAACGTCGTTATATCAGTATAGACGGTGTTTTTAAAAACGTCGCCAAATGTCCTACATAACAGTCCGATGACGTCACCATGATATTTAGCGACGCTTTTAAAACGCTGTCATATCTTTTTAAAAATCTGACTGTAAGATTTAAGATTTAATGGCGTTTTCAAAACGCCGTGATATCATTTTTCATTTTTTTTTTAAATTGTGCTAATTTTAAACCCAAGAAGTATTTGGAGATTATGAGAGACAGTTTTGGAACTGCTCTGCAAAAAAAAAATATATATATTATAAAAGGTCATAATATGGTAATTTTAAAGAGCTCAGTTGAACAAAAGCTAGTGTAAAAGAGATTGTTGGAGTTCCTACTAATACATCCAAATGCACAATTCATATAGTCAAGTAGTCTAAGAGTATACAGCAATGAAAGCTTTCCATAAAAAGCAATCTGCCTTATGAAGCAAAGCTCATCACGTGCAACCATTCCACGCGTGCCAGCCGGAATAGAAACAGCGAAGAAGCACAATTCTTTATAAGCTTTCCTAGCTAGATGCATACGAAAATCTCTCTGAATTCTCAGACAAGAAGCTCGTCTCCTAATGTTCTCGTAAACTTCCCGAGCAAGTTGTCTTGTAATCTGCACAAGGAAAAAATCAAGATTAACCTGAATGTTCATCATGACAATCTACTTAGTAACATCATATTATATACAAGAAAATTTAACAAATTAACAAACTCACTTCACTCTAAAAATTAACTAAGCCTGAAAGGGAAAACTTAAAGAGTAAGCCAACTGAAATTATCAAAGCTTGCTTCACTTTGTACAAGAATAAAAATTTAAAAGTTTTCTTTCTTTTTTTTTTAAACAAAGCCTGAAGAGGAAAACTGAAAGTGTTTAAAGAAAATTGCATGCAAAACGCAAAACAAAAAACAAAAAACAAAAACAAAAACAAAAACAAAAAAAGAAAAAAATAGATAAGCAATTCAATACATTGAAACACTATAATTTGCCAAGGCAGCTATGTTAACTCCCATACCTGATGAACAATACCAGAACCTGGAGGAACAACAAGCATGTTGTGAAAAGCGCTCGACCCCCATTTCAGAAAAGCAAATCTCTTCTTGTTCCGTTGGAGTTCAAGCTCAATATAACTAATTCTTAGGGGACAATACAAAGGCAGTCAATGAGAATGACACTCACCAAAGGATTGATCTTGTTAGAATCGCTGCCAAGCTTGTTCATGGCATCACGCATACAAGCAAGATCGACCACAGCTAGAACACCAGTAAAATCCTGACACTGAACAGAAGCTTTAGTTTAGAACCAGAATACATGTCTGATAACACTATGTGCCAATGTGGGATATCGTTGACCAATACCTGAAGGAGAACGAGCAGGCTTGAAGGGAATTTCTACTTGCTTTGGAGATGTGTTTTGCCAATCGATTATCTTCTCAACATCATCCTTGGTGACTTGGAAGTTGTCACAATTACGAATTGCATTGGATTGTAAAAAAATTTATAAAGAGCAATTTTGGTGTCAATAAAACTTAAGTTTTAAAATATTGCTCTTTCTCATCATTTTCCCAGCTACTAATTATGGGGCAGTCTTCTATATGGAAAAGAGAAAACGGATATACAAATAAATAACAGGCATCACCAACCAATGAGACATCTGCAGGCATTGTTGAAATAAACCCCCCAAGTAACCTCCAAAACACACATATTAGTATCTCAGCATTCAGTTGCCTAAAATTAGTCTTAAAGTTGGATACACATCTTCATTTGTAGGTGGTTAGGTTGCTAATTTATTAGAATTTAACTTTCTTCTACTATATGTCACATGGCCTAATTAATTGTTCACGCGGTATTCTCTTTTCAAGAGCATTTTTGAGAGAGTGTGTTTTGTTACTTGATCATATAAATGATGTAGAAGTGCAATTACTTGAACAAAGTCTGATTCTGAATTCAGTTTAGTAGATGTTCCCAGGGAAAATGCTAGTTTGGACCTTGGAATATAATCTTCTCTGCACGGGCACCTGTACCAACCTGCCAATTTTCGAAATAACATGAGACAAAATTCTAATCTGATCCCCCAGGGAGCCCAATAAGTGTAATTTGCTTCCATGATCTCGCAATTGTATCATTCAGATTGAACAAATTCAGTAAGCAAAAATTACCCCAAAAAAATTCAGTAAGCAAAGATGACAAACCTGTGATTTTCTCTGATTCCTTAATGACTCTTGCTGCTCCCTTACTTTAATCTCATACCTGGAACAAGGTCATGGATCATCAGACATGTAAAAAACTATAACTTCCACATCAACTTCATCAGGCTGAAACAAAATACGGCATAACGGCAGAGAATCAAACATAAGGAATGATGCCTTCATTAAGGAGAGTATAAAGTGAGGAAAGAAGACGAAAAAGAAATTCAAAGTGAAAATTGAATATTTGATATGATATCATTCCATAGACCAGGAAATACTAAGAAAGATCAACACGGTGTCAAGATAAACAGGGTATTACAGAATGTAACACTAACAAATGTAGATTAATCCTGCCAGCATCACTATTTATTTAGCTAACCAGACTGACATGTAGCATCATTTTAAAGCCCAAATATGGACAAGTGTACCAAATGCAACAGAAAAGACAGCATGTATGCTTTAAGCATGTAAGCAAAATGTCTACCTCAGAGCTTGAATTAAAGTCTCGCTCGAGCCAAGAACTCGAAGCTTCAGGTCTGCAACCCAGAAGCACGCTCGAGCGATAGAATGCTCGCTCGAGCGAGGAACTCGAAAACATACACCTCACTCGCTCGAGCGAAGGAAATCTCGCTCGAGCCAAGAAACACAGCTCTCAAGTCTATACTAAACGCAGTCGCTCGCTCAAGCGAAGAAACACTGGATCGAGCCACCAGGCACAAAACACAACTCTCGCTCGAGTGAATAAACCCTGGCTCGAGCGAAGGAACAGAAGCAAAGAGCTCGCTCGAGCGACAAACTGTTCGCTCGAGTGAAGGACCCAAAATTCTGGGAAGCAACACTTGGCTCCCAGACACAACCAATCTGTAAGAAACCTGCCCATCACATCCTATAACTCAAATGACAAGGAATTAAAGGACGACAACAACAATTATATAACAACTGGATCTACGGAACCTAAGTCCGGATACAACAACCAAATGGGAAAAGACCGGGGTCACTATATTGGTTCTGGCATTGTGGTGTCAAAACATGAAAATCAATTTCAAGGCCATACACACATAGATCATCAAATGCAACAGTGAATTTCTTTTCTATGTCCATGTGACTTTAGATTTGAACAAGAAGCAACAAGCTTGCATAACCCAGCATTTGTTAATACAAACTTAAGGCATGTTTCCATGCCATGAATTTGGAAGGACAAAAGAAACATGTACCTACAAGATCAGCAGCCCAAAACCCAGCCTCATCACCTCCAGTACCAGCCCTCACTAAGGTTCAATTCATGCAACAACACATTTTACAACATCCAACAACAAAAAATGGAGGTAAACCACCAAATATGGATCACTAAGGTTCAATTCATCTGTACAAAACAGAACTAAGATGACTGCAAAATCTAGTAAAATCAACTTGAAACCATTTAAAATGATGAACCAAAGTAAGAAAAAACAGAAATCATCCAACACAACTTGCCTTTGCAAGTTTGTACGGTGACATTCCTTGAACTTGCATTAAATTGACCAATGTCTGACAAGGAAAAAAGAAAAGATCAGCATCAGCAACTTTGTAATCTCAATGCAAATGTAATCTCAATGTATTCACTTTAAACAGGGGTAGATGGGATTTAAGGGTAGGTTTTTAAAGTTGAGGGGGATCACATCTATATATACAAACCATTTTATACATGTTCGGATGTTGCTTCTGTATCTGTAGTATTAGTGTTTGCGATATATCCATCAATACATGCTGGAATTTATCATCGATATCCACAGGCAAAATATTGCAACTCTTCAATCTCAATATATCACTCAATATATATATGTACACATTACAATATTTCATTCCACTATTAGATTGTTCCCATTTTAAAATTAACAGTTTATTAGTGATGCATAGAAAGAAGACCTCAAACTACTAACGAAAGTAATCAAACCTGCATATTTGAAGAAAAAAGAGAATAGGATTCCTTGTGCTGCATTGTTAAATATTAGAAGCATGGTAGCTTTTGAATGGCCTTCAAAGATGTCAAAGCTACTAGGACCTGAAATATTCAACATTACAAAATTAGAGCCACAACTCAAAAATGTATATCCCATGAACCAGACAGGAAGGAACTTATGAAAAACCTAACACTAAAGTCAGCCATGAACATTATCTTTGTCAAACACAACCCTTCAGTTCAGAGTTTCCACCAAAAGAAATCCATGCTATCAATTATCATATGGTCACTAAAATTATTACAAATCAACATGATTATTACGCGTATTTATCAACAAAAAAAACATGATTATTACGCGTACAAACGTTCTTTTTTCCGTTTATTAGGTGCACAAACTTAGCCATTACAAAGACTGAATGCTCTTGGCAAATGCCCTGGTCCCAAATTGTACATTGCACAAAAGCAGGAAAAATTGAAAAGTTCATTGCAACCAAATTGTATCAACTACTACTAATACAACTATAAGCATAGTTGAACCCATAACATCACTCTCTTTTCTTTCTTTTATTAATTGGAATGGTCCATTTAACATTAAAATATGAGAACTACTTTGTATGGCATAAAAATAGAAGTGAACTAATGGCCAGATGCTGCCAATGACATATAAAGCCTTCAAAATTGAAGGTAATGGACTCCATACAACAGGATTGGGGCAAAAAAAAAAACAAAAATATAGATAGTACTGCAGAGTTCAAAATTTAATTAAGTCATAAGAGCAGAAATTCAAGCCAAAATTACCACATTTAATTTTTCATCCTACTTGCCAATGCTTCGAATAAATCCTACACCCTATACCAACAGTCTTTTTTGATAAATAATCAAACACCCTAAACCAACAGTTTACAGCTTACAGCTTACATGTTGCGTTATTAGCATATTACAATTCACAATATGCATTTTATAATTCAATATGTTTAGAGGCAAATCAATCATGATCCTCATAATCATGCTTTTTTCCCCCAGTGAACCGCTAGTACATGCAGTTCATAATCCCAATTATTCAATCATAGTTTCAGTCCACACACGCACACACAAAAAGCAACAGTTTATTAGTGATGCATAGAAAGAAGACCTCAAACTACTAAGGAAAGTAATCAAACCTGCATATTTGAAGAAAAATAAGAATAGGATTCCTTGTGCTGTGTTGTTAAATATTAGAAGCATGGTAGCTTTTGAATGGCCTTCAAAGATGTCAAAGCTACTAGGACCTGAAATATTCAACATTACAAAATTAGAGCCACAACTCAAAAATGTATATCCCATGAACCAAGAGCACTAATCATCCTCGAATGTCCTATACAGATTGAATTGTCCTGAAGCTACACATCCAATAGAAAGGTTATAGCCATTAAAAAGAATGGAGCCTTCAACACAACAAGGCATTAACTATTTAATGAAATTTTAGTGTGACACTGGGAAAAGACATTAACAATATGTGCTGAAGGCTCCATTAGTGTAAAGCCACTAAAATTTGTGCAATTTCTGAAATATGACCCGATCACTTTACCTGTTTAACAAAGTAGAAAATGAAAGAAAATAGAGAAAAGCAAAGACACAACTGCAACAGCGTCATCACCGCGAACTCCTTCCCTTTCGGCGACCCATCCTCGATCACCTCCACCAACGCCGCAATCCCCCCTTCCTCCACAATCGCCTCCTTCCCTTCCGCCACCGCCGCCTAGCTACTCATCACCACCATCGCCTTCTCCGCCATCTACTCCGCCGCCACCAGCCCCACCACCGCCTTCACCGCCCTCTCCTTGTTCACCTTCACCGTACACAGCTTGTACAGCGTCGTCATCGCGTCCTTCTTCCCCCTATTCGATCCATTCATCAACAGCGTTATCAATGGCGGAATCGCTCCGCAAGCTCCGATCGAAATCTTGTTCTCGTCGATCAACGACAAGTTCAGCAACGCACATGCCGCTCTGAATCTTCGAAATCGCTTCGAAATCGCTCTGAACAGCCGATTGATATCGATCTGAATCTTCGAAATCGCTTCGAAATCGCTTTGAACAGCCGATGGAGCTTGTGTTCTTTGAAGCTCTCTTCAAGAACAGCCGATTGATCTTTCGAGAGATGAAGTTTCTTCCTAGAGTACTCTCCTTCGTCTTCTTCGTCGCTGAGAGAGAGAGAGAGAGAGATGTGTGCGTATAAGATAAGAGAGATGTGTGGCTATAAGAGAGAGAAAGGGCTCAGATTCATGAATAAGGGTTTCAAAAGGGGGCGCGTGTATGCACCGCATTCGGAGGCGTTTCTAAACGCCTTTAATTACAAAACGGTGCCGTTTTGATTAAAAAAATATACGACGATTATAAAAACGCCGTTAAAAATTAAAAAACGTGACGTTTAATAAAACGTCGTTAATTAAACGCCATTAAAACTCTAATTTCTTGTAGTGTATTGTTGGATTTTTACATATTTAAATAAAAAAAATTAGAAGATGAAATGGATCTTAAATAAATTACACCACATTTTTTTAGGGTAAACTACCAATAGGTCCTACTTTGGAGACTTATTACCTAATAGGTCTTACTTTGGAGACTTATTACCCATTAAGTCCTATTAATAAATTTATTAAGTGATAAAGATAAATTTATCAGTCTTTTATTTTTATGAATAAATTTATAGTGATAAATTTATCAGTCTCTTTGTTTTTATGAATAAATTTTTAGTGATAAATTTATCACTCTCTTATTTTTATAGTATTAAATTTATTAGTTAGGACCTGTAGGTAAATAAGTCTAGTTAGTAGGACTAATTGGTAAGTACTCCATTTTTTTATGATTGGGTGTCCGGCCAGTTTACGCACACATCAATTAATTTTGGGATTTACCTAAAGCGCTTCATTCATGTGGATTGAGAAAATCTTGAGTATAGCGGAAGACGTAGTCCTAATGAGTTGATATCTAGTGAGAGTTAAATCTAAAATCTAAAGAGAGCAAACACACCCTTAGGCCTCAAACATCACCCATGTTACATCGATCTGTTGTAACTCTAATAGCTAATTGATTGACTTGAAGGTGTAATTACAGATGATTCGTGGGTTCATAATCGTATGAAAAGGCTTGTTAATCTAAAGTAATGGTTCGAAATTGTTGGAGATCTGCTTATTTCGTATACCCATCTTTGTTTACTTTATTCCGCATCGGAATTATTACAGCGTGAAGAAAACAATTTTAGGGGTTGTTTGCGATGACCTGATTTTTAAAAGTTATTTTTCATAATTTTTTACTTTTAATGAATTTCTGTTATTTTAAATTTTAGTCAATTTTTTTAGATGCATATGATTCAATAAAAATAATTATAAAAAAATATAAAAAATATGTCATTTTTTATTTTATATTTTAAATGTACCTAATTTATATGTACTTAAAAAATAAAATATTTATAAAATAAAATTAAAAAAAGTTAAATGAAAACAAAAGTATGGAAAACAAACAAAATTCTAACTATATAGGGAAATTCTATTATAACACTCCCTGAAAGGAGTGTATCATATGTACTCTTAATTATGTCAATTTTTTTTTTCAATAGTTATGATCAATTTTCTTCGTTAGTTATAATTTATGAGATCATTAATTATATCTCATGTGGTGTTTGATTATGAATTTTTTTTTTAATTATGACTAAAAAAATATAGAGTTATACTATTTTTTAATTATACTATTTTTTTCTTTAGTTATAAGGTATATATGGTACACTATTTCCCAACTATATATTATATCAACACACTTTTGGATGTAAGTAGTGAAAATGATCTAAGTCAAACTGAAAAGTTGGTTGTTCAAATTTGGTTTGGTAATAATGTGCTTAAAATTAAATTTGGGTTTAAACTTGATTTGTTTACATAACAAGCCGATGTTGAACGAGTTTTTAACTAAATAAACACGAGTTAAGTTTGAATAACTTGATTTTTTATAATACATAAAAATTTGTCGAATCGAGTAATAATTTGTTCAAATTTAATTTCAAAATTTAACAATTCAAAGTTATACTCAAACTAAACTTATATAAATAATGAATTGATGTGAAATGATTTTTTTAACCACAGAGAATTCATCTAAAGCCAATTTAATACTTTAAGGTCATATTTGATTTATAAGATTAATAGTGAAGGTATTAATAATCCTATCAAATTAGTATGATATTCACCATCCAATTGTATTAGTAGGATAAATTATTCTCTTGTCCATTGTTTGATTTGCATTGAATAAGAAAATATATAAAAATAAAAGAGTTCTTTTATTTTATTTCCCAACTCAAGTTATATAGACCCCGTTTGGTAGAGCTATAAAAAAGTGATTATAGATTATAACTTATAGCTTAACAGATTATGGCTTATAGATGTGAACATAAGCTGTTAATCTATTTAGTCCAGCTGTGGGATTATGGATTTAAGCAGCATAGTAGTGTTTGGTTAATAAGCCGTAAAATAACTTTTTACTGTATAATTGTCTTTTCTATCCTTATATGATATAAAAATGATTATTTTGTCATTTTTTTCAGTTTTAATTTAAAAAAATTATTTCATTAATAAAAGTTAATATAATTAGTATTAATTAGTATCAATTAATATAAAAATT
The DNA here is from genome assembly GCA_025200525.1 of Camellia lanceoleosa. Classification (NCBI taxonomy): domain Eukaryota; kingdom Viridiplantae; phylum Streptophyta; class Magnoliopsida; order Ericales; family Theaceae; genus Camellia; species Camellia lanceoleosa. The sequence continues at coordinate 46,273,190 of CM045760.1, forward strand.
GATACATTTGATAAAAATGTAATGGAAGTATTATTGTTACAATTTTTTTTTTCATTATAAATTAATTAGTATCAATTAATGGCTTAATTAGACTCAATTAATACTAAAATTATTAATTAGTATAAATTAATATTAATAATCAACAATTGTTATTAATTAGTATCAATTAATAATTAGTTCATTACAAAAATATACAATATTAATTTATTAATAATTAATACCAATTAAATATGAAGGAGATGGATTACGAAATCAAATATGAACACAATTAAACAACAATAGTATTGGAATGCACAAAACCAAAAACATTTATTTAAAACATTTAATTAAGTTGAATACAGAAAATAAATAACTTGTACTTAAATAACTTGCACTTACAATGGTTGTAATCTGCAAGGATCTTAACTGAGTTGAACAGAAAGGAAAAACCTCACTCAGGGCACTCTGTTTTCTTACAAACGAAAGGGTTGAAGAAAATTGAAAGTTGCTGAGTGATTACAATTGATTACAATATATAGAAAATAAAATGAACTATGCAGCATGTGAACAACTATGCAAAGATGTGAATCGACCGAAAAGATTGGAGACCGAAAGCAGAGCTGTCGATTGTTAAAATGAACTATGCAGCATGTGAACAACTATGCAAAGATGAATCGATCAAGGCACTGGCAAAGATTGGAGACCGAAAGCAGTAGCCGGTTGCTAAAATGAACTATGCAGCATGTGAACAAAGGAATCAGAATAAATACAAATTAGCAGCTTTTCTCAAAAGAGTATTGATTGAAGCCAATTTTGCATTTATTGGGAATCCTATGTTGATTATGCATATGGATCCTGAGCATCCTGGAACTCGGGTCGTCCATATGGAATGGATTGAGTAGTTGAACCTTCAGAAGACGGGTCTGAACCGGATCCGTCTTCAGATTCCTTTGAACTGGTTGATTGGGCTTGAGCGCGATCCACAAGTTGCCGGGCCATTTGAAACATTTCATCTCGGGATGGCTTGGACTTGACTTTGGATTTAGCTTTGGGCTGAGCAGGTGGTGAAATGGGCTTTGACTGGGCCTTTGATTTGGATTTTGATTTAGACTTGGACTGAGTCTGAGGCTGAGCTGGTATAACAGGAGCTTTAGCTTTGGACTTGGATGATTTGGGCTTGGAACCACTAGATGAGGGGCTTCCAAGGTTGACTGGAGGAAGACTGGGCTGACTTCCTTGGCTGATTGCAGCAGTTGGGTTCTGCTGGGCTTTGACCATGGATGGAGTTGGAGCACATTGATTGGGAGGAAATTCCTCATAAACGATTTCAATAATTCGGGGCACATTGAATTTAGCCCACCATTTGACTGAGTGTTGGCGGATAATTATGTTATCATCAATCCCATAATGCCATTTAAATATCCATAGAATTTTGTATTTGGACATAAAATTGAGCAATATAGGAAATTGTTTTTGATGAGTAGTGAATGGGTAAACAGCAGCAAAATAAGCAATTGTTTCATTGAGAGAACTGGGGAGAATTTCTGAAATGGCGCCGTAATGTGTCCACCATCTCACAAACCAGGTTGGTAACTCGGATTTGAATTTTTGATCAAAGGAAATGAACCAGGAGTGACTGAATGACTCATTTTGGTACAAGAACAATTTGAACCAAGCATCAAGATAATCATGATAATTATATTGAATAGAGTGACCAGGTAAATCTCGAAGCAGATTAGAATTTCCCCATTCTGCAAGAGAGACAATATTATGAATGTAGAGTGAATGGTATAGGATCTTATAAGCATAAGTTCGATCCTGAATGGGTTTGATTAAGATGGAATGATGGTTGAGCAAAATGTCTTTGTAGTAGGAGAGATTTTTCTCTGGAGGTGAACTAATGAAATGGCATCCGGAACCAAAATGGAATTGAGCAATTTCATTAATGGTTTGACTTCTAGGGTGACTGGGTTCTTTGTAGAACAGGTTAGTAACATGTGATTTGGTGTACTCAGTGCGTGAGGGTCGCACCTGATTAATTGGGAATGGAGTAACAGAAATGGCTTGACTAGAAGCAAAAGGATCATTAGCCAAGGCAGATGAATAATCAGGACGGTGAATAGTACCAAGAGTATGGTATCTGTTAATTAGGTCAATAGGTTTGGATGGATGAACTGACTCCAAAGGAGGAGGAACTATGAGTTGATTAGGTTTACTAGAACCAGAAGAGGGAACCAAAGCCTTGGAAGGAGGCCTTGGGCGAGACATCTGTGAAATAAGGAACAAAGATTAGCAACCAGAAAGAAGATCTAAATAATTCTGGTAATAAAACAAATCATTGTAGTAATTTTGACATAGAACACGTCGAGCTTGTAACTGTTGATGATTGATGTATTGAGCGCGTTTAGTAGTAAGTCTGGTTGATTTAAGACGGGTAATGCGGCGGTTAACTTGTCTGATCAGGGTTTGGTAATGGGTAATTTGGGTTTTAACATAAGAAATATGTGGAGTAGCACTCATCCCTTACCCCCCTGTAAAAATTCCCGGGTAAGAAAATCAGGAAGGGAATTTTGACAACCAGGTATGTAAGTAATGTCAAAATCAAAAATACTTAAAATAGATTGCCAACGGGCAAAAATTTGTTTACTAGCAAGATTTTGAACATCCTTTTCCAAAACATATTTAGCAGATTTGCAATCAACACGAAGTAAAAATTTTTGATTTAAAATATCATCTTGAAATTTTTGAATGCATAAAACAGTAGATAAAATTTCTTTTTTAATGGTACTATAATTTAATTGTGCAGTATTCCAGACACCAGAATGAAAACGAACAATTTGTTCAGGTGACTGAGGAGTAACTTGCTGGAGCAGAATACCACCATAACCAATATCAGAAGCATCGGTTTGAATGATTTTGAATGAATTCTCAGTAGGAATACCAAGACAAGGAAGAGATTTAACATATTTTTTAACTTGTTGAACAACAGCAGTATGAGTAGAAGACCAAGGAGGAGGATTATCTTTTAACCTATCAAACAGAGGTTGACAGATTTTCCTAAGGTCTTGATAGAAATCAGCTATGTAATTGAGAGAACCTAGGAACCGTTGTAGTTGAGTTTTATCAAGAATTTCATCAGGAAACTTAGACGCAAATTCAATAGAGCGACTAATAGGAGAATAGTATTATGATGAATATCATATCCTAAAAATCTAACTTTAGTTTGAAACAATTTAATCTTAGGAGCGTAAATGACTAGACCATGACTTTTAATTGTATAAAAGAATGCAGTTAAATGTTTCCAATGTTCATGGATTGATTTGGAGAAAATTAATATGTCATCAATGTAAACAATGGAAAAATGACTAAATGGGTTAAATATGTCATTCATTATATGTTGAAATTCACTAGGAGCATTTTTTAAACCAAAGGGCATGACATTCCATTCATATTGCCCAAAAGGTGTATTAAATGCAGTTTTATATCTATCTTTAGGGTGAATTTGGATTTGCCAAAAACCACTTTTTAAAACAAATTCTTGAAAATAATGACTTGATTAAGTCTTTTAATTAAATCTTTTTATTAGGAATAGGGTATCGAATCCATTCAAGAACAGCATTTAATGGTTTGTAATTAATAACTAGGCGAGGAACACCTCGTTCTAATTCAGCATTTTTATTAACATAAAAAGCAGGACAAGACCATGGTGATTTACTTGGACTAATTATTCTATTTTTTAATAATTCATTAATTTCTTTTTTACACATTTCTAACAAGTCATGATTCATTTGAATAGGTCGGGATTTAGTAGGAATTTGTTTTTCATTGAATCCTTTAATATATGGTAATGTAACTACATGCTTTTTCCTATGCCAAAATGCAGTAGGTAAAGAGGAGCAAACAGTTGATTCAAGTTTTAATTTAAAATCATTAATTTGAGAAATGAGAATTGGATCAGTTAATTGTTGGTCAATTCTTTTGTACTTAATTTCTTCTTTAAGAAAATTAATATGTCGAGTTAATCTTTGAATAGTATGGGTAATAGAACAATCTTGTAATTGATTTAATTCTAATGGTTCAGGTGGAAACAAAAATTTAAATGTGACAGGATGTCCTAAAACATGAGTAGTAATGCCTTCAGTGGAAGTAGTAAATGGATATAGTAATGAAATGAAGGGTGTACCTAATATAATTCTATCAGTCATGTTTTTAACTAAAACAAATGTAGTTTTGAAACAAACATTATTTTGGCAAACATGTACTTTAGGTAATTTATATTTAATATGCATTTTACTACCATTAGCAGAGGTTAATTTCTCTTGACATTTGTGATAATATTTAGTAGGAAGTAATCCTTCTTGAATGCAATTTAAATCAGCACCAGTATCAATTAATGCAATTAATTCTAATTCAAAGTCTTCAACTATGATTTTAATTCTGGAATACCATTTTTGCATATAAATTTTGTTAAGTAAATTTAATCTTTTATCTTCAAGGTTAGTAGCTTCGGATCTATTATCAAAAATAAGTTTATCGGGATTTGTGTGGTCAGATTCAAAATCAGAATGGGTGTCAGATTTTGGATTAGGTTGAAAATTATTTAAGTTTTGTTTAAGTTTAATATTAATGATTTCATTTTCTAATTTATTATCTTTACTTTGAAGTTCTCTGATAGTTTGTTTAATTTGATTTATTTCAGATTGTAAATCTTGAAGTGTAACTTCTTTAGTTTTATTTTTAAATTTTTCTAAAGTTTTAGTTAAACTGATTATGGGTTTATTGAATTTTGGTGTAGTATCTTTTTGAAGTAATAAATTTCTTAATTTATCAATATATTGTTGTTTTAATTGAGGATCATCTAATTTACTAATTAAATCGATTAAAGCAGATTCTTCCTGAGTATGTTTGGTTAGAACAGAGATTTGTTTAATAGGTTTACAACAAACATCAGTACATCCTAAAGTAATTTGATTATGTTGGTTATCAGAATCAGATTGATTTTTATCAGAAGGGGAACTGGATGTAGATGGAGGAACAGAAGAGGAATCATTATCAGATTGATTTAATTGTAAGATATCAAATAATTGAATTTTGGATTCTTCATTAATTTGGAGTTGGTTAACTCTATCTTTAAGTTTTTGTTTTTCTTTGCATTTATTAGCATAATGACCTTTTTGACCACAATTATAACAGGTAATATCTTGATTAGATTTTGGAGATGATTTAGATTTATGATATTTCTTTTTAGGTTTAGTATAATATTTGTCATTAGATTTAGAAGGTGGATAAGGCTTCTTATATTTATGATAATGCTTGGATTTATAATTTCTATGTTTTGAATATTTATGTGATTTCCTACGAGAGGGTGCAACAGGAGGTAATCCATATTGTTCACAAAAATTGCCTAATTCATATTTGGCTTTATGTTTATCTTTAGAAGCTTTTTGACTAAGTTTTAAATCAATACACATTTTTAAACCTTCTTTTTGAATAGTGCTTATTATATCACCATATGTTAAATTATCATATTCAATAATACCAGTAGGTTGACTAAGAACATCTCGGATTTTGTGAGCAAATAAACTAGGTAATCCATTAATGAATTTTTCTTTCCAAAATGATTTAGTACAATCTTCTCTTAACATAACTCGAGAAGTAAAGACATCTTTATACCATCTAAAGTCACTTAATGTTGGACATGTAAGATTACTAAGTTGATCATGTATACGAGAATAAATATTAGTTGGGGTACCAATAAAATGGCGAACAATAGTATAGATTAATTGATTAATACCATCAGGATGACAACATCCTAAGTTTTCATCAAAAATAGGTAATCCTTGATCATCAGTTTGATTAGCATAAATTATGGATTCTCTTTGATCTTCAGTTAAGTATTTTTCCCACCAAGATTTGAGCATACCAGTAAAACTAGTAGTGATTAAAGTAACAATTTCAGGTTGAGTATATTGGGGATAGTTAGATAGATAACTGTTAGAAACCATGGATAAATGATTTAATTTTTGGAGGATTTGATCTTCACTAAGACCATCAATATTCCATTCGTATAATCTTTTAGCAGAAACAGAAAATTGATTATTAATATTATTTTCTTCAAATTGTAAATCGACAGGAGTAGGTTTATTATACCAATTCTTAGTAGTTTGGGGATTAACTTTTGGATAATGGATTTTTGTAACTTGGAATTGTTGTGTTAATTGATTTATCTCATTATCGGTGTCAGATGGAGTAGAATTCGGATCAATATCAAATTGTTGATTTAGAACAGTAATTCCTTTATCCTTAGAAGGTGAAGGAGTATCAGTGGTAGATAATTTGTTAAATAATTTTTCAATAGCTTGGACAGTAGAGGATTGATCATTTGTAACTAAACTAGTTTGCTTTGAACGATTAGTAGGGAGATTTAACAAAGGTGCATCTAAAGGTTGTTTATTAGATGAATTGGGAATAGATTCTAAATTGGTTTCTATTTTATCTAATTGTTTACCAATAGTGTTTAAACATTGGTTTGTATAATTATTTTGTTCAATGACTTTTTTAATCTCATGATCATTGCCAGGTAATTTAAAAGGTGAAGCAGGAAGTTCAGTACCTTGTTGATTTAAGATAATGTTTTCTAATGGAGGATGACTAGAGCTAACTGTAGTGGTAGCAGAAGTTTTCCATTTATGTTTTGTAATGGTATTTAATTTTTTGTAATATTTTTCAACATATTCAAGTAAAGGTAATTCAAAACCATATTGAACCATAAAATCATACCATTCCTGGGAAATTTGAGACATTTGAGTAGAATTATATTTAGCATAATAAGCATGACGCTGAGTGCGATGAGCTTTGGATTTGAAATCGATAAGTAATTGTTCAAGATTGGGAGTAAAATGTTTGTGGATTGTTAATAATTGAGGATTAACAGGTGGTGTGAATTCTTCCATATCAGTTTGAGTTGGAGAATTTGTTGAATTAACTTCTTCTTCAGGGAAGTGAGTATGTGTTGAATAAACTAGCTTACTAATTTGGGAAGTCGTGGAATTATCAATTCTTTTTAATTTATTTTGAGTTGAAGGACCAATATGTGGTCCGAAATGTATTTGACTATTTTTTCGGAATAATGGGGTAGTAAATATTTCATCTTCAGTTTCAATTTCACTAGGGACACTAGATGTACTATGTCGAGAAGATTGGCTACGATTAAATTTAATATGAACAGAACCATCATTAAATTGACGGATATCTTGGATATCAGTTATGGATGATTGTTGTTGATTATGTTTGTAATGTTCATTAACAGTAATTCATTCATCAGGTAACTCAACATTTTTCCATTCAATCATTTGTGGAACATTAATATGTGAATCAGTACTACTACTTTGTATTAATAAAGTTTTATCTTTGGGTGATTTATGCAAAGCATGAACATTTAAATTAGTTTTCATACATTTATAATGAACACGATAAATTAAAGCAATATTATGAGTTTTAGTCATCATGTTAGTAAATGAACCATGTAATTGAATATTTAATGTTAAAGCATGTAAAATATTTGGATCTTTTAAACTAAGTGTAAAATCAGGAAAACAATTAAAATGAATCGACCTTTATGAAGCCCAGTTTCCATCATACCCATTAAACTATCATTGTAATTAAGAAAACGAGCATCACGTAAACATAACAAAACAGAAGTATTTTTACCTTGTGGAGTTAATGGTTTAATACCAACTTGAATTAATCCTATATGAATAAAATTGTAATCATTTTTTAAATATCTCTTAATAAGTTGAGCATCAAATAATTGATGTGTTTCCTGGTTTTTCCAAAGCATAAACTTGTTCCATAGTTTTAACATGCAAAGTGAATTTAAAAGTATTCTGTACAAAAGAAGTTTTATAAATTTCTTTAATTGGTAATTTTGGTATATTCCAGTCTACATTAATTGGATCATTTTGTATTTCAACATCTTCTTCATTAATTACTAAACCGTGATTAGGTATGGAAGGCAAGGTAGTTGACCTAGAACTGACTGATGAGTTACTTCTAAATAATCGACTCATTGTTCTGTTTAATTAATCAGTTTTACAATTATCTTAATACATACCCTATTCTTGTCAAGTTATCACAGACCAAATTGGTTTAATACAGACCCTATCCTAAATGTCCACACTGCCTAACTCTAAGGACTTACTCTGGACAGGAAACGGAAATGGGTGATATAAACCAGGTGGATAACAGACTGATCTCGTGGGTGATTAAGATGGAACCGAAAACTAGATTAATCAAATAAACAATAGGAACGATTAAGTGGAAGAAACTAAACAGTTAGAAACAGGATACAACATACAATATTAATTTATTAATAATTAATACCAATTAATATTGATTTTTTAATTAATATTGATTTTTTTTTCTTTTTCTTCAGAAATATACAATTTTTTATTTTTTAATTAATATTGATTTTTTTTCTTTTTCTTCAGAAATATACAATTTTTTATTTTTTAATTAATATAAAAATATACAATATGAATTTATTAATAATTAATATTGATTTTTTTCTTTTTCTTCAAAAATATATAACTTTTTCTTTTTTAATTAATATTAATATTAAAATTTGCGTATTGACGAGGGCATTTAAGTAATTTTAGCCTTCCACACTAACTGCGTGCTTAAGTTGCAAATTTAAGCACCTCCTGACCAGCTTTTGAGATAAGCTGAGAAATAGTTTAATTTAAGTTATAAGCTGGTTAGCTTAAGCTGCACCAAACACAATATTTTAACTTAAATTAAGCTAAAAGTTGAAATAAACAACTTATAAGTTCTACCAAACAGGCCTATAATCTCACCCCTACCCTACTATTAATAATCTTACAAATTTATTAGATTAATTATTTATTAAATTAATAATTCTGAAATAAAATTTTAAAATAAACATAAAATTATTAAGTCCACAAATTAATAATTCCAACCACATATTTTAATCCTATCAATCAGATATTTCTTAAGTGATTAAATGTGAAGGACAAAGTCAGGCCCAGTAAATTTCTTTTGGGCGATCTATTGATTGGACACCAATCAAACATGCCCTAATTGATTAAATGTGGAGGACAAATTCAGGCCCAGAATTTCTTTTGGACGATCTATTGATAGGACACCACTGCTGGACCATGAAGAGGGCAATATTATAGACCAAAGGTGCAACATTTTTAATTGGTCCCCTTGGATGGATCCGGGCGTGTGAGTTGAAACGGCAGCGTTTTATTATGTAAATAAAAAAAAATTTGAGCACTATACTAAGGGGACTTAAACCCAAGGCAAGGTTAAGAAAAAATGAAATTTCAACCACTGTGTTACTTAGATAACCTCATTACTATTTTTGACATATATTAGATTTATTATAATTTGTATTCTAACAATAAAAGAAATTTATAATCTGTTATTATTACAATCTGTGTTTCAGCATAAAAAAATAATAATCTACAATTACCTGCAGCCACCATAAAGTTTATAAAATAAAATAAAAAATCATTTCCATCTTCAAAAAAAATTCCAATCTACACAATATGATACTCTGTTATATATCAAACACAAATAAAATAAAACAAAACACAATAACAGTGGTTTCTCCTTAAATAAACCTTGAATCCATATTCAATATGCACAATTTGATGCTCTATTATGTATCAAACACAAATAAAATAAAACATAATAACAGCGGTAGCTTCTCCTTAAATAAATCTTGAATCTATTTCAATTTAATTCTAAAAAATAAAGCAAAATGGTGGCCTACTAGATAAATGATTACATTTCAGCTTTGCGGGGGTGGTAAATTTACTTATAGTAGATTGCAATTTTTTGTTTTTTTTTTTTTTTGTTTTTTTTTTTAATGTTGGAATACAAATTGTAATAAATATAATATATGTTAAAAATATTAATGAGTTATCTAAATAGTATAGTGGTTGGAGTGTTTTTTTTTTCTCTCAAGCTTGCCTGAGTTCAAGCCCTCTTAGCATAGTGCTCAAATTTGTTTTTATTATGTTTTATTTATTTATTTATTTATTTATTCACATGATGAAACATCAGCTTACTTGGTTAGGTTTTTCAAAAAATACTTTTTAAAAAATTCTACTTTTTTATTTTTCGTATTTTTTTGTTTTTACTGAATTTTTTTAAATATTTTAAGTAATTTTTTTTTTTTACTTTTTAAGTATACTAAAAAGTAAAAAAATGTGAAAAAAATGTTTTAAAAATTCACTAAATACCAAAAATAGAAAAAAAAAAACGAGAATTTAGTACATTTTTTTATATTTTTATGTATTTATTAATTTTTTAAAATATTTTTTCACAAATTTTTTACTTTTTAGATACATGTAAGTAACGTGCATCTAAAAAAGTAAAAAAAATATTTAAAATTTTAAAAATATTCACTAAAAACAAAAAACACAAAAATAAAAAAACTCAATTTTTAAAAAATTTAATTCAAAAAATTCAAACCAAATACACTTTTGTCGTTTCAACTCACAGCAGTTACTGCTGTGAGTTGCTCACAGCAATACCGGATCTCCCTTGGATAGAGGTCCGCATAAGAACAATGATAAAACGGATTTCACCAATAATTCAATCTAAACCCATTCATTTAATAAATGAGTTTGAATGAGTATGAGTTAAATTAGATATGTTTTTAACAAATGAATCTAATCCATTCGTTTACTTTATTAATTTTTTTTTTTTTTTTCATATATTTTCATGGTGGTGTAGTTGTCAATAATAAGTTGGCAACAATGATATTGCTAAGTAGTGATGACCACAGCGACGATGGCACTTGTGGAGTAGCAATATAGCATTGTTGTTGTTGTTGTGGTGGTGGTGGTAGTGGTAGTAGTAGTAGTGGTGGGTGGAAGTAGTGGTAGAGCAGTGAAGGAAGAAGTTGTACCCATTTAAACGAATTTAAATATATACTAATGTCCAATCCATTTAAATTTAATTTTAATTAAGTCTATTTTTTATATCTCATATTCATGTAAATTCTTGGGTCTAACATCTATGTTTATAACTCTTTTGTAACATATGGAATTAAATCTCAAATAATAATAATAAATTATAAAGCAAAACAACATTAAATTGTTCAACATAAATTTTGTAACCAATGCAACTCACAATTAATTTTAATTAATTATAATAAAATTTTCTAACAATTTTTACAAGTCAAATTTCTTATGTGGCACCATTGCATTAATAACATATATGAGTGATGAGACTCATTTATTTGTGAGTAATATTATTATTACCTTATGACAAATGTAAATATTTGTGACAACACTTATTTTTGAAAAAAGTTAAATTCATATAAAAAATAAAATAAAAAACCACATAGTGATAGTCTTGTAAATAAAAACTAGGGAAAATTACAAAAGGAAAAAAAATAAAATAATAATCCCTAAATTTGAACCTTGTAATAAAATAAATAAATTTTTAATTTTGGCAATTTAAACTCTAATTTTTTAATTTAAATTATTCGCTTATTTTTGGTAACTAAAACTATTGAAAAAGTGTATTTTAATTATTAAACTTAATAAAAACAGGCATTTTAAACATTTTTCGTACATTTCATTGAATTTAATAACTAAAATAGTATTTTTTTTCGTCAATTTTATTTAGTGAACAAATAAAAATGTTTAGAGTTTAAATTAAGTACATTATTCTAATTTTTCAATTCCACCAAGGATTTTTTTTTTCCCTAAAATTTTCTAAAGTGATATGTTGTATGGTTGAGATTTAATGCTAAAAAATTGATGTGACTTGTTATTAAATCTCAACCATACAACACACCATTCTAGAAAATTTTAGGAAAAAAAAACTCTAGAGGATCCTTGCTCTTTCAATTCATATATTATTATTTTCTTCTTTATTTTTTAGAAAGTTTAATTTCGTAGTTTTTTTTTTTTTTTTTAATTGGTTCAAAGAACGTGGCTTACGTTTTCCACATAATGACGAAGAGGACCAAAACATACCACTAAAACACTTTCGTGAGACAAAAGTGGGCAGTTGATCATCTAAATACAAATTTTTATGTGCATAACTTTATTTTATTTTAATTTTTAAAAAATTGGTTTTTATTATTATTTTTTGCATCGGAGAACATATAAAAATAAAAAGTACTTTTAACAATGGTACTCCACCTGTTTTTCTCTTTTTAGCATACGTCTGTATTTGCATCACTTCCTCCCCCATGAAAAAAGGTGCTTACTCTCTGATTACGTCTAGTTTGATTTTTCTAATTTATTTAAAAAACAAATAAAAGCCCCACACAATTTATAGAAAGCTGTTAAAAAAATAAACAGTTACCATTTTAAAAAATCACTAATCTTTAAGAAAATATAGTTTGAAGAAACAAAATTAGCATAAAATCGTTGCTAAAAATCTCAAATTTACATAATAAAAACTAGTTTATGCACGAGACTTTATAAATTAAAAAAAAATTATTATAAATATGTTAAAGTAATTTAATATTATCTTGTGATATACATGAAATTTATAAATTAATTTTTATGTTTATAAATTTTAAATTATTAGTTTTAAATTTTTTTTAAAAAAATATATAAATCTATTTAGTGTAATTTTGATAATTTGTAATATATAAAAAAAAAAGAAGTTAAACCTAATTAAATAAAATTACATTAGTTATGATATAACTCTTCTTGTTATGAAAATATACAAATTTAAAAGTATAATTAAGACAAATATATAATTTTATTACTAAATGTGACGTGAAGTGATATTTAATAATAATTGATATGATGTTTCTGCTATTAATCTAATTACATTTCTTTTGGTTTTAATTTCATAACTAAAAATACAATATAAATATAATACGCACACAGATTTCTAGTATTTAAGAATAGGAAGGTTTTAAAATCTTTTTAACCTTTTATCATTTTCTTTTAATTTTTTTTAATATAATTTGATTTTAAATTTGAATAAAAAAATTAATTTGATATGAATTACTTTAACTTTTCGTTAAATTTTTATCAATTTTTAAAAGAACTTTCATTCTTATCCCATTTTTTTTTCTTTTCATCAATTTTGACGAAAAAAAATAATTTCAAACACTTCATATTTTTAAATTTTTTTCAAAATATAATTCAATAAAAAAAATATTAAGGGTTAAAGATTCTATTAATTGAAATTATAGTGAAATAACATCTTGAAATAGTGAAAGTTTGAGTATGTGGTTGGTTTAAATGTATAATTTGATTAATTCTATTCTCATATTTGTATAAAAATTGACACTTATGACTACATCATTATAAGTCGAATTATGAAAAGTTTTTTGAGGTGTCAAATATTTTTCATTTGTAAATATCCTATCTATTAAAAAAAAGAAAGCATAAAAGAAAAAGGAAAACAAATATGCAGCTTTTGGATATGTGTTTATCATTTTTTTTTTTTTTGGTGGACATAATATAATTGATGTTTCAATTTAAAAAATTAAAAAGTATAAAAAAAAATAGATTGTGTTTTGGGGATAAAAGAAGCCACCTAACTTCTCCATATACTATTTTAAGATGGACTATTTTAATCACATAAAAAAATAGAAATTATATTTGGAGATTATCTCTATATATTATGTTATTATATATAAATATAGCGGTAATAAATTAATTAATATATATGAAAAGGTATATACTAAGTTTTCATTTTCAATTAATTGAATTATGATTAACAAGCTAACAAATAGCAGTAATAATATAATAGAATATAAAGAGGATAAAAATAAAAAACACAATGATATTTAGAAGTTTTAAATTTACATAGTTATACAAAAATCTAATGTTATAGTACAATCTTGAATTTTTTCAATAAATTTTCACATTTTCTATAAAATAAAATGACAATAAAAAATAAAAAAATCGATACCTTTTTTTTTTTACTTCAAATTACGATTTTCATTAAAAAAATAAAATCTGATCAAAATTCTTGGCACATAATGGGTATATATATTTCAATTGCAACTATCATCACTAATAATTCTTCTCTACCATGTAAATTTGTAAACAAAGACATAAATCTCATTAAAACCGAAACCAAAACCAAACCAACAACAAAGAAAGAGAATAACATAGAAAAAAATCAAATTAAAAAATAAATAAATTTATGGAGTGGTAGGATATTACCTCCCAACAACTTAGAACTCACCTCACTTAATCCGTCAGCTCTTCCAACAGTGCCTGCAAAGTTTAGGAGTTTGGATGACTAATCAGGTTATTCTTTAAATAAGACTTGAAAATTAATTAATTTGTCTTATTAAGTGATTTAAAATTTTGATAGATATACATAAAAAAAAAAAATAGATAATTATATTATTAAATCATAATTTAAATTTAGCTATTGTCATATCTTTTTGAGATCTATATCTAAATTCTTATCTTCTTTATTTTTTTGTGTGTGTGTATGTGTGTGTGTGTATGTTTTTTTTTTTTTTTTTCCAATTTATTTACGATGGAGTTGTGGGTTTATGTTTTTTTTTTTTTTTTTTTTAATTTAATTTATCTATGGTTTCTATTTGTTTTTAATTATTAGTATTTAGGTAAGTTATGATGTGAGTTAGATATGTGATAGACATGTGAGTTTTATTGATTTAAAGTATGATGGTGTGAGATATATTATATTTGTTTAGATAGACTTTAAAGATTTTTTAAAATTGGATATTGGAAGGCAAAAGAAAGATTTTAACTGAATAAATAAAAATTATATTTATTAATTTTATCCATTTGTATATCTGATTTTTTTTGTGTTATAATATAATATATAAGATATAGATAGATATCTACAATTCTCATGAAAAATATTATTTGATTTTTTGAGGGAGAGAAAAGGAAGGCAAATTTTAATATTTTCTTTTGGAAATCGATGAGAGAAATTAGAATGGAGAGATTATGAAATATTTTTATTATTTTTCCATTTGAAATCCATAAATTAAGGAATAATTATTATTTCCAAAATAATTAAATAGGTATAGGAGAAGTTGAAATGGTGTGTATGGAAAGCCAAAAAGACTTGGGAGAAGTCAATAAATGCTGAGTTTTTATTTTTTTTTAAATCAAAAAATTAGAAAATTAAGATTGAGACATTGGAGATCTCATACAACTTGTGAGTTAAAAACTCATTTTTCTTATATAATATATAGATAGATGTGTTTGGAGTTCGCAATAGGGGTATCGAGAATTGACAAAGAGACAATCCCACATCCCTCTTTGTGAGTCCTTATATAATTGTTAATCTCAATGTTAAACAATACATCCAGAAGTAAGATTATTCTAGAAGAATTGAAAGGAGAAAGACCAACAAAAACTTCTTTAATATCAATGGTATGACAACGAACACCACAAGAAAAAATCATCAACATTCCATTACCTAGTAGTAGTGGGAGGACTGTCGAGACTCGTGCTAATATTGAACCAGCACAAGGATCAGAATTAGCACAGCGTGTCACCACTACACAACAATAGGTTGTGCCTTGTCATAGTGGGAGGGTTGTTCATCAGTCTGATCGGTATGTGTTCTTGGGAGAATCTTATGATAGGATCCCTGATAAACTAGATATCGAACTCTGTAACTACAGCAAAGCACTCTAAGATAAAGATGCAGAACATTGGCAAAAAGCTATGAAATCTAAGATGGAGTCTATATACTATAATCAAGTCTGGGATCATGTAGAACCACCCGAAGGGATAAAACCCATCGGATGTAAATTGATCTATAAGAAGAAGAAAGGAGCAGATGGAATTGTACAAACCTTTAAGGCTAGGCTTGTTGAGAAAAAGGTTAGCTTAGAAAGAAGAGATCGTAAGGTGCAACCAAGTTTGGAATTCATTAGCTATAATCTTTTGTTCGTAATTTAAACGAGATCGAACCAGACATATCTCGAAGGTATGAATCATAATTCTGCCTTGTAGAATTTTATAGATCACTATAATTTTTTTTTTTTGGGGTCTAATCTATACACAATATCACTAGGTTTTGGGAATTCGGTCTCAACAATTGGTATTAGAGCAACTCTTATAACGTAGATGGATTAAACCAATCATATTGTCTAAATAAAATGGATTACTATTTGTTGTATGGGTAGATCATAGAACTGTACTAACCCTTGTTTCGAAGTGTTCACATCCCTCTATTATAGTCACATGTGTTTGGTTTTAATGTTGTGTGATTGGATTCCACAATGTTTGCTTGTGGTTAACATTGTTGCAAAAAAAAAAAAACAAAAAAAAAAATGGTTTGTAATAATTGTATAGTATGTGAACTCCGACATGGAGGCATAAGAATGATGTATGCATTAATGATCCATTCTAATGTAATCGAAGTAAATACAGATATTGTGAAGCTCAGCTAGAACAACAGAAACAGGTGTTTTTGAGGCAGGATTTGTTTTCGCAATAAACAAATGATAGTTAATCAACAAAGTGGCAATCAAGAATTGTTCAAGTCAAGATGCGGAAGGATTCCTTATTGTAGTTTTGTAATGCCCTCAAAATAAGCCATAATCCAACTATTCAATAAATCCATAAAACATAATAGAAATATTATCTTTTCATTCATTAGAGTTTGTATTACGATGGATATAACATGTTCACAACAAAATGAATGCCCTACGGCTTACAGTTTTCCAAGTCATCACTTGGTTACAACAAAAAGAGTTATAGCTCTATACATAGAAAGCCCTAGGTTTGAATATACATTTAACATCAAAACGAATGACAAAAGGGAGTCTTTAACTCCAAAACCTCCCAAGCTAAGATCTCGGAGGCAGCATATCACCTATACTTGAAAAATGGTGTCCCAAGTAAGATGAGTCAAAGCCTAGTAGAGATATGCTAAACAGCATATGAGAATTAACTAAAACATTAGCATCCGATAAATGTTTAACACTTGTAAACCAACTTACACCAAATCCACTACAACTCAGCATTGATAATCAATTCATTTACATAGCTCATTGTTATTCAAACAATTCGAAATGAGACTACAACTCATTTATCAACATTTCAATCATAAACATCATTCATACACTTCTATTCACTTGCCATTTTATGAAACTACGTTCGAAGGAACCGGCACCCAAATATACATAGGATTTTAGGACTTTTACCCTGGACACTCCGACCAACTTAATTATCAATGGAGTCCATCCCTTATATTCTCCCAAACAATGGAGTACATCCCCTATTTACTCTCAAACAATATACATATGTAATGTATTTAAACACATTGTCATATACAACGATCAATTAAATCACATAATCAATGTGTTAATCCAACCGTCATATTCAATGACACAATCCAATTGATTAGTTTCAATTTACCTAATCATCATGTATTTTCGACAACAATCATGGCTATCCTTCACTGATAACCCAAAACAGTTATTTGTAAACAGATAAATAAATCTACCAAATAGATGATTTATCAACTTTACCATAGGTGAGTGATTTATTATCCAACTATACCATTTAATCACATTTTCCCCCAATCTCATAATTTCCAAACCAATTTTATATTTCCACACTTGATTTCATTATCATACAAATAATTTATTTAATTCAAATTAGGGCATTTTCCCCCTTCAACATACATGGTACCCAAGACCCAATTTCCCCAATTATATCCAAGCAATAACATGTCCAAGACCTCTCATACCCATAGGGAACCCAAATTAGAAAGCCCCTCATTCAAACATTTCAATTTCAAACCCTAACTTCACCCAAACTTCCCAAATCCCACCATTTATACCAAATGACAAATATCTATGTTAAAACCCATATAGGAGAGTAGAATATTCCTACCTCAAGTGTTGAAGCCCAAAGGAGAAGAGCCAAGCTCGAGATAAACTTCGAAACTGATGAAACCAACTTTTACTTGGTTGAAAATAGAGATCTTAAAGAGCTCAATCTTTTTATCAAAGGAAGGAAGGTGAGGAAATCACTAGATCTAGGTCAAAATGTAGAGAGAGAGTATATTTTAGAGAGAAAGGCTCTCAACTTAGGGTTTTGGAAAGTTTTAGAGAGAGAAAGGACAAAAAAAGTGATTTAAAAAGTCACTTTCGCGATCTGATATACGTACAGTCCGCTCGAGCGGAGAGTTTGACGCTCGAGCGTCAGACACATAAATTTGACACGCTCGAGTGCAATAAAGGCCGCTTGAGCACCAAGACACAACAACAAGGCACTACCTGCTCGAACGCAATGAGACCCGCTCGAGCATAAAATATACTCGCCCAGTATTATACAGACTTCAGACAGTCGCTCGAGCATCAGAAGGGCCGCTCGAGTGTAAGAAACTCCGCTCGAGCGTGAAAAACATTCCTGCAGTATTTTTTTGCAGACGCACAAAGTATTGAATGAGTGCAAACCCCGCTCGAGAGCAAGAAAGCCCGCTCGAGCAGAAGACCAAAATTCTGGGCAACAAGGCTCTAGACCAAGTAATAACCAACCTGTTTTAAACACGCCCAAGATATCCACAAACCCAAATTCAAAGGGTAAGAAAAGGCAAAGACATCGACAACAACATTAAACCACAAGACCCGAGTCCGTCCCCGAAATTACAAATTAAGTTCAAAATTAACGTTTGCTCATTCCCAACCATGTTATTCTTACAAATCCAATACCATAACCCATCCTCCAGCCATTCATTCCCACCGACTCGATACACGAGCCCCACATTGAAACGAAATTCACAATTTCCAAAACATTAACAATGTTTAATCAAAATTCAAATTTTCAAGAAGTGTACATGGCATATACAATGATTCCAAGATAATACAATACACGTGATATTCCATATTCCCAAACATATGTAATGTGTACAATAAACTCATGTTTCCAAGATGTCTATAACATATATAATGTTCTCATACTTTAAAACATATACAATGTTTATACTTTTCTTTAACAACAATTATAATCTTAATACAAAGTTATACATTAGCAAACAAGTCTGGATACTTCTCTCGGACTTCTATTTCACGTTCCCAAGTCGCTTCCTCAACTCCATGATGTTTCCACAATACCTTGAGTAAGGGAATCGTTTTGCCTTGCAAGACTTGGTCCCGTCTATCCAAGACCCTTACCGGTCACTCCTCATACGAAGCATCTTCATCTACTTCTAAGTCGGTCCAATCCAACAGATGGAATGGATCCGGTTCATATTTCTGAAGCATACTAACATGAAACAAATCATGTACGCCGGACAGTTACAGCGGCAACGCCAAACGGTAGGCAACCTCCCTAACCTGCTCAAGGATCTCAAAAGGGCCAACAAACCGAGGGGACAACTTCCCACTCTTCCCAAACCTCATCAAATCTCGTCTAGGTGATATTTTCAAAAAGACACGATCTCCCACCTCAAATGACAATGGCCTCCTCCTACGGTCGGCATAACTCTTTTGGTGACTCTGGGCTGTAACCAACCTCTTACGGATAAGTGTCACTTTCTCCGTCGTTTCTCGAACCAACCCTGGACCTAACAAAGGTGCATTACCCACTTCGGCCCAACACACTAGAGATCTACACAGTTAGCCATACAAGGCCTCAAATGGTGCTATGCCAATACTCGATTGGAAACTGTTGTTGTAGGCAAGCTCCACTAATGGTAGATGTCTCTCCTATGACCCCTTAAAGTCAAGGAAACAGCCTCGAAACATATCCTCAAGGATCTGAATAGCGCTCGGATTGCCCATCAGTCTGAGAATGGTAAGTCGTGCTAAAGGTCAATCTAGTGCCCAAGGCACTCTGCAAACTCTGCCACAATCTAGCAGTGAAACGCGGATCTCTATCTGAGACAATCGACACTGGGACCCCGTGCAATCTCACTATGTCTCGAATATACAAGTCAGCAAGGTAATCTACCGAATCTCTTACATGCATAGGAATAAAATGCATTGACTTGGTCAACCGGTCAACTACCACCCAAATGGAATCACTACCCTGTTAAGTTTTCAGAAGACCTACCACAAAGTCCATCGTGACATGCTCCCATTTCCACTCGGCTATAGGCAAGAGCTGTAACAAACCTGCTGGCCTCTGATGTTCAGCCTTCACTTATTGACAAGTAAGGCACTTTGACACAAACATTGCCACATCCTTCTTCATATCTCTCCATCAAAACTGGAGATTCAGATCATGATACATCTTTGTGCCTCTCGGATGCACCGCAAGGCGTGAATAGTAAAACTCATGGAGTACTTCCTCTTGGCAAGACTCCGGCACAAACAAACGGTCTCGGTATCTCAGACTCAGGTTAGGGTACATAGTCAAACCCTTCTCTACCTTCCCACTGGAGATCTTCTCTAGAAGGGATTCTACCTCAAAGTTACCCTTCTGTGCTTCTAACACTCGGTTCACAAGTGTAGGTTGTGTAACTACAGAAAACAAGGCTACAGATTCAATAGACTCGCCCAAATGCAAGTCAAACTCCCTAAGAGTACCCAACATCTCTCATTCTCGGATAGCAATACAAGCTATATCACTAATGGACTTCCTACTTAGGGCATTAGCCACAACATTGGCCTTTCCCGAATGATAATTCAACTCGATGTCATAATCTTCTATGAACTCCATCCACCTCATTTGCCTCAAATTCAAGTCTTTCTGTGTAAACAGATACTTCAGACTCTTATGATCTGAGAACACCTCGAATCTCTCACCATACAGATAGTGCCTCCAAATCTTCAAGGCAGATAGGGTAGTTCCTTTCGTGTGTTTTCAACTGATGTGAGCCATATGCTACTACTTTCCCCTCTTGCATCAATACACAACCCAAACCCTCTCGTGAGGCATCACAATACACTACATAGCCCAGACCCGTCTCTGGAATAATCAAGACTGGAGTGATGGTAAGTCTAACTTTAAGCTCTTGGAATGACTTTTCACAAGTCTCACTCCACACAAATTTGACCCATTTCCGTGTCAATCTAGTCAAAGGCGAAGCTAGCTTGGAGAAATCCTTCACAAACCAATGGTAATACCCGGTCAACCCCAAGAAACTACGGATCTCGAAGGCATTCTTGGGTTGTGCCCAATCTTGCACCGCCTTTATCTTGGATGAATCTACGGTCACCTCTTCCCCGAATACCACATGGCCTAAGAACTTAACCTCTCTTGGCCAGAACTGACACTTCCCAAACTTAGCATACAGTTTATGGGCTCTAAGCAACTCAAGCACCACTCGCAAGTGTTCCTCATGCTCCTCCTCAGAAGGTGAATAAATCAGAATGTCGTCCACAAAGACGACCACGAAACGATCTAAGAATTCTCGGAAGATCCGATTCATCAGATCCATGAACACAGCCGGTGCATTGGTAAGCCCAAAAGGCATCACCAAAAACTCATAATGGCCATACCGCGTACGGAATGCCGTCTTCGGGATATCCTCCTTCATGACCCTCAACTGATGGTAACTTGATCTCAAGTCTATCTTAGAGAAACAATGGGATCCCTTCAACTGATCGAACATATCATGTATACGAGACATAGGGTACTCGTTCTTAACCGTTACCCGGCTCAATTTTCAGTAATCAATGCAAAGTCTCAAAGCCCCATCTTTTTTCTTAACAAAGAGGGCCGGTGCTCCTTAAGGCGAAGTACTAGGGCGAATAAAACCCTTGTCTAGTAATTCCTGGAGTTGAATCTTCAACTTGCTCAACTCAGCTAGCGTAAAACGATACGGTGCCATAGAAATCGGTGCCATGCCAGACGCTAAGTCAATAGAGAACTCGATCTCTCGATGGGGTGGTAAACTAATAAGATCCTCGGGAAAGATGTCCGAGTACTCACAAATCACTCTTGGCAACTCAGTCCGAGTCTCATCACACTCACTACTCATAAAGCTAGTGAGAAGACAACTAAGCTCACTCCGTCCTCGCGGATCATACACCGGTAGCAAAACCCTACCAACCCAATCTCCCAAGAAATGGAAATATTCGCCGTTCAAGGTACATACAGTAACCCTTTGGCAGTAACAATCTATAACAGCCTGGTATGACGATAACTAGTCCATACCCAAACTTACATCAAACCCAGACATATCCATCAACACAAAAGAAAAGGGAAGTCGACGATCGGTGACCTCTATATTACAGCCCCAACACCCCTGTTTCAAAACCATCTCACCTCCAATAGGTGATACCACACAAATAGGAGATGCTAACTGCGCCAACTCCAATCCCAAAATAGATGTAAATGCAGAAGATATAAAAGAGTGGGATGCACTCGTATCAATTAACACACTAGCAACCGAGTTGTAAAAGAAAAAAGTACCTCTCACAACAGATGGAGCCGACACAAGATCCGACGCTGTAACAGCATACACGCACCCTGAAGGTCTCTGATCTACCTGCTTACCTCTCGGAGCATAAGATTGCTGCACAGACTGAGCTGAAGAGGCTTCCTGATTGGCCCTCGAGGCCTGAACTGACTACGCTGGCGGGTAACTTTGTGTCTGCCTCGAACTAGACGCACCAGATGTGCTACTCAACTGCGGACAAAACCTGTTCAAGTGCCCCACCTGCCCACACTGATAATAAGTGAGCGGCTGGCTCCTGCTCTGACTCTGGCCTTAAGAACGAGTCGAAGATGATGTTGCACGTTGCCCTCCTCCCCTCTGTGGGCACGCTAGAGACTTGTGGCCCAACTGACCACATTTGTAATAGGTGATGTCTCCCTGACCGCCTCTCCCAGAACCCGAACTCGGTACTGGAAAGGTAGACCTCGAATGCGCTCCCTGGGACTGTTGAGGGTTAGAACCTCTCTGCCTCTTACTGTTCCCCTGGCCGTCTTGACTTCTCCTGCAGCCCCTTATCCTCTCCTCCTCCGCATACATAATGGTCTCAAGGTGGGCTGCAACCTCTACAAGGCACCCATAATCCCTAATCATGGACCTAGCAACTCTGAACATGAGTCTGGTCCTCAATCTCTTCTCGAACTGCAGACAACAGCGTTCCTCAGTCGCCACTAACTCAGGTGCAAACCTAGATAAGCTAGTAAAGGTGGCCTTGAACTCCGCCACTGGCATATTCAACTACTTGAGCTGAGAAAACTGATCTCTCAACTTTTCTCTCACTGTAGCCGGTAAGTGCTTGTCCTGGAAATCTTCAACAAAGGCCTCCCAAGTTCCTCCAATGCGCCCTCGCGTATACTTTTACCACTGACCTGCGTCTCCCTTCAGTTGGAAGGACGCCAAGGTCACTCGTAATCCCCCATCTTCAATGCCAAGCATCTCAAACGTCTTCGTCACCTGCTTAAGCCATTCATCAGCCTTCAGTGGCTCCTTAGGATCTCCTAAAAATTCATCCGAATTCGACCGAAAGAATTCCCTCTTCAGAAAAGACGGCCCTGTCTTAGCTACTTGGGCCTGGACTTGATTCTCAGCCTTGAGAATGTCCATAGATTCCCTCAATGCTCCAGCCATTTCATGGGCTAAGGTGCCCATGACCTGCTGACCTACTGGCTCGGCCACGTTGGCCTGACCAACTCCTTCTTTCTGCACCGGAATCTCATCCGGTATAGGCATCTCCTGCCTTCTAGGCCTACCACGCCTACCACCACGACCTCATCCTGACATCCTAATAAAGGTAACAAAGGGATTAGCACATTCACAAATGTGCCAAAACTATTTCACTTGCGTCCTAACACAATGGACAATAGTAATTCACTCCATATAAGCACATAACCACATAAACACATACGAATTTTATTTCCGGATAATGACCGTCCTGTGGCGTTGCTAGAGTTCCAGTTAAAAACGATAGTGATCAAGAGCCTTTCCAACAGGACTCCCAGAAACCCATGGACCCGATCAACATCCTAGAAACTAAATCCCACAACCATATAGTCACATAAACATGTTATCATATAAGCACATAACATTACACTTAAGTCTCTAACAAGAGAGACAAACCCATTGTGGTACTAACCACTTCCCACGTAACCAAAGTATTGAAACCCGGTACGCTTTGATACCAAGTTGTAACGCCCTCAAAATAAGACATAATCCAACCATTCAATAAATCCATAAAACATAATAGAAATATCATCTTTTCATTCATCAGAGTTTGTATTACGATGGATATAACATGTTCGGAACAAAATGAATGCCCTACGGCTTATAGTTTTCCAAGTCATCACTTGGTTACAATAAAAAAAGTCCTAGCTCTATACATAGAAAGCCCTAGGCTTGAATATACATTTAACATCAAAATGAATGACAAAAGGGAGTTTTCAACTCCAAAACCTCCCAAGCTAAGATCTCGAAGGCGGCATATGACCTGTACCTGAAAAATGGTGTCCCAAGTAGGGTGAGCCAAAGCCCAGTAGAGATATCCTAAACAACATATGAGAATTAACTAAAACATTAGCATCCGATAAATGTTTAACACTTGTAAACCAACTTATACCAAATCCACTACAACTCAGCATTGATATCCTAATCAATCCACTTCCCTTTAATTTATCAAAACCAATTCATATACATAGCTAATTGTTATTCAAACAATTCGAAATGAGACTACAACTCATTTATCAACACTTCAATCATAAACATCATTCATACACTTCCATTCACTTGCCATTTTACGGAACTACGTCCAAAGGAACTGGCACCCAAATATACATAAGATTTTGGGACTTTCACCTTGGACACTCCAGCCAACTTAATTGTCAATGGAGTCCATCCCCTATCTTCTCCCAAACAATGGAGTATATTCCCTATCTCCTCCTAAACAATGGAGTACATCCCCTATCTCCTCCCAAACAATATACATATGCAATGTATTTAAATACGTTGTCATATTAATTAAATCACATAATCAATGTGTTAATCCAACCGTCATATTCAATGACACAATCCAATCGATTAGTTTCAATTTACCTAATCATCATGCATTTTCTACAACAATCATGGCTATCCTCTACCAATAGCCCAAAACAGTTATTTTTGAACAGATAAACAAATCTACCAAACAGATGATTTTTCAACTTTACCATAGGTGAGTGATTTATCAATCCAACTACACCATTTAATCACATTTTCCCCTAATCTCATAATTTCTGAACCAATTTCATATTTCTACACTTGATTTCATTATCATACAAATAATTTATTTAATTCAAATTAGGGCATTTTCCCCCTTTAACATACATGGTACCCAAGACCCAATTTCCCTAATTATATCCAAGCAATAACATGTCCAAGACCTCTCATACCCATAGGGAACCCAAATTAGAAAGCCCCTCATTCAAACATTTCAATTTCAAACCCTAACTTCACCCAAACATTTCAAATCCCACCATTTATACCAAATGACAAATATCTAAGTTAGAACCCATATAGGAGAGTAGAATATCCCTACCTCAAGTGTAGAAGCCCAAAGGAGAAGAGCCAAGCTCGAGACAAACTTCGAAACTGATGAAACCAACTTTTGCTCGGTTGAAAATGGAGATCTTGAAGAGCTCAAACTTTTTATCAAAGGAAGGAGAGTGAGGAGATCACTAGATCTTGGCCGAAATGTAGAGAGAGAGGCTCTCAACTTAGCGTTTTGGAAAGTTTTAGAGAGAGAAAGGATAGAAAAAGTTTAAAAAGTCACTTTCGCGATCTGATATACGTACAGTACGCTCAAGCGGAGATTTTGACGCTCGAGCGTCAGACACATAAATTCGACACGCTTGAGCGCAATAAAGGCCGCTCGAGCGGCAAGACACAACAGCAAGGCACTACCTGCTCGAGCGCAATAAGACCCCCTCGAGCGTAATGAGACCCGCTCGAGCGTAGAATACACTCGCCCAGTTTTATACAGACTTTAGGCAGTCGCTTGAGCGTTAAAGGGGCCGCTTGAGCGTAAGAAACTCCGTTCGAGCGTGAAAAACATTGCTGCAGTATTTTTTTGCAGACGCACAAAGTACTGAATGAGTGCAAACCCCGCTCGAGTGCAAGAAGGCCCGCTCGAGCGGAAGACCAAAATTTGGGAAATAAGGTTCTAGACCAAGTAACAATCAACCTATTCTAAACATGCACAAAACATCCAAAAACCCAAATTCAAAGGGTAAGAAGAAGAAAAGACATCGACAACAACATTAAATCACAAAACCCGTGTCCAGAACGCCATAAAAGCTGGGTCAAAAATCGGGATTGCTATAAGTTTTGACCATAATAGTTGGGATTCTTATTTTTTATCTTGTTTTTTATTTATTTTTTATTGTAAGATACATGCCTACTATTATTGTTGTTAATTATTATGCGTTCATAATTTTTGGGACAACATGGATATTTATCAAAAAATTATACATTATGTACACATTAACAATAATATATTATTTGCCATCAAAAAACAATAATATATTATTTATTTATATTTGTTTAAATTTGATCAACTATCATTAATCAATCCGTAAAAGCCTATGCTTTAATGAAGGTAAGTGTTGATAAAGTAAAAATTCAGATCCAGTACCACTAGTTAACCAAATTAATAAAAATGATATTCGTAATCTCACATGTTCATTTGAAAAAAAAAAAAGATATTTCTAATACAGCTATTCATCCTTTCCTAGAAGGTCAGTCCTCTAATAAAATGAGATCACCAAACTTGGCTGTAGATGATCCACGACAATAATATTAGAGATAATTATTCATAAATTCTCTTCATCTTGTTTTAATTAATTGAAATTGTTTTTTTATATTTTAATAAGTTTTATAGGTAACATAATTATTAAAATATTCTTAATAAATGTACGTTAATGTTTATAAATAGTGTGAATTTCATGATATAAATAATCACGCTGTCAATCTAAACATTAATACTGTTAAATTTATTTAATGTGAATGTTCACATCATAGAACATTCAAAATAGTATAAAATAGTGCATATCGGGTTACTAAGGATTCAAAATTTATTTGTAAGGTTAAAATTGTCCATAAAATACATTAATAAGAATTAAAATTTGATGGATAAAATGTCCAAAATAATAGTACCTAATGAACTAATTAGGATACAAATATTTAAAAGAAAATTTTCTAATAAATTTTCCATAATGTGGCCGTATCATATATAATTTTTATTATTTTATTTGTCAACAAAACATTTATGTTTATCTTCAGCATAATACTGACATCATATGATAAAATGAGAAAATTAAATTAGATGATCAGTATAATATTACTTAAAATAACCAATATTCTTATTACCATAAAAAACAAAATTCAAGTGTAAATATAAGGCCGGTTTAATTGGTTAGACTAGACCACAGGATTGAGATTACAAATCCTTAGCATACTCTCACGTTTACTTGTAATTTTTTGGGTCTAGATATGCCTATAAACAACTAATCTCCAAAAAATATAAGAAATCAGGTCTCATTTGGAAACATATTTTGTTAGTAACTTTTTAGTTTTTTAGTTAAAATATGATGTAAAAAAAAAATTAGTATGTTTGTGATGACTTTTTGATTTTTTACGTAAAGATGTGCAAAAAGTAAAAAAAAAATGAAATCTTTAACTTTTTGGTATAAATTGTTGATTGTTTAGTTTTTTTTATGACTTTTTGACTTTTAAAATAAAAAGTGATGTTACCAAACGAGGCATCAGTTACACGATAATCAATTGTTTCACTTTTAGGGGTTGTTTGGAGTGTCCTAAATAAGTGTACTTTTTGTCTTTTTAGACTAAAAAATTGAGAAAAAAAATATGGATGTTTGGGTTAACTTTTTGACTTTTTATGAAAAAATGTGTATTAAAAAATTGTATAAATTAGTATGTAGCGGAAAATTAAGATTATGAGTTGTGCAGCTGTAATTTTTGACTTTTGGTGAATAGTGATAACTTTTTAACTTTGTGAATAACTTTTTGACTTTTTGACAATTTACCAAATTTAGCTTTAATTTGTTTGTAAAATCAAAGATACAACGGTATCACTGACTAATTAAAATTTTAATTGTTTGGTTTGGACGAAATAAGAAATGGCAATCTAATTAGTATTATAATTATTTTGTCGGGAATAATGTTTGGGACTCCTTTTTAGAAAGACTCTCACCACCCTATAGTGATGTGGGTCAATAATATATTTATATATTTTTTTTCTTTTTTATTTGAACCAACCATAAATAAACGAAGTTGTAAAAATGATATTTTGTGAAAGTGTCAATCATTACTGATTTTGTCAGTAACAACTATCGCATTTCACACATGCCCTTAATGTATAATACCACTACACTTCCTAGTACACTCTTCATTTACATCACTGGTCCCAAACTTCTCTCTCTCCATTTCAATTTGATACTAATGAGTAGGTAAAAAAACACTGTTTCCATTTAAATTTATTAAAGCACAACTTGAACAAAAACGGACAAAACAATTCAATGTTCTATGAATTCAGCAACAAAACTACACAACTGGTTCATTCATATATTTCTCATCATCCATGGATCAAACACCGAATGTAGCTCTTCTACCAAGTCCAGGGATGGGTCATCTCATCCCATTTGTAGAATTCGCTAAACAACTCGTCAACCACCATCACTTCTCCGCCACCATCCTCATCACCGTTGCTGGACCGCCCACAAAAGCCCAAAAAAAAAAAAAAAAACGCTTCCTGAAACCATCAAACACATCTTCCTTCCACCCGTGTCCTTACCTATGGAACCCAATATTGGTTCCCAAATCATCCTCACAACGACTCTTTCTCTTCCGTCCCTTAGAGAGACTTTAGCTTCATTAAAGACGACTACCCGGTTAGTTTCTCTCATCGTCGATCCATTTGGCCTTGACATCTTCAATATAGCCAACGAATTCGGCATGTCGCAATACTTGTTCTTCACTTCACCAGCCATGGCATTCCAATTTTGCCTATATTTGCCGAAACTTGATGACATGATTACGTGCGAGTATAGAGACCTACTTGAATCGATAAGACTCCCTAGTTGCTGTGGACGCGCCCCGCGTGAGGGCCTCACCCCACAGTTCGGACTCAATTTGTCACGGTTCTTAATCTGAACCAAAGAGTCCAAATCCGACAAATCGTTTTTTAGAAAATATAATTTTGTAAAGAAGTGTCAAACATTGACTGCTTTGCCAGATACAGAGTCGCCACCTAAATATTTTTTTAGTGGGGGAATTTAGGAAACCCTGACTCATTTGCCTAAGGCCACGTGTCCGTCATCACCAAAGTTGCCTCGGCTCGGGAACTTGGGTACGATTGGGGAAGGTCAACTATGAGCACTCATTCTCGCCCGATCCGAAGATCGGCCTCTACTAACCATGATATCTTGTTTTGAAAATATTATGCGTTCTTATTCCGGTTATTAGCTTAGATTTACAACGTGATGTGCACAGCAAACAAGTATAGACTAAGTCGCCTAAATTGGAACAAAACATTTCATGTTTGTTTGTTTGAAAATGGTTTGATGGTGCTACCCGCAAGTAGGCTAAGACATGAATTTTGCCACCCTCAAGTGGGCTTAAAACTCGCATTAAATGCATTGTTCCAATTTAAATAACCCAACCTTCACCCACAGGCATTTAGGCAGTTATATCACATAAGCACATAGCCTCATGGTAAGCATGCTATCATGGCAACACTCACACTCATGCAAGGATGCTAAAACATAAATGCTTACCGAGTACTCCAAGCCAAAACAGAAACTAGTTAGTAATCATATGCATGATCCTAGTTCATGTTAAGATGGCTAATGCAACACATGCAAGATGCAATTATGATAGGCTCGGCTATCCGAATATGGCATATGATGATGCTACAGCTATCGCGTATTCAATTTGGGATTGAAATACAAATGCAGTTGGTATGATGCGCCGAGCCCGGTGCGTGCAATACGAATGAATGTATGTAAACATGCTATCATAAGTATGCTAATAGAAACATGCCCTAAACTAACCATCGAAAGCTAGTAAATAAAAGGAAAGAAAGGCATGGGGTTGGAAGACATACACACACTCACGCACACTTATTACACAATTACCCTCACTTGGAGGGTCCGAATAAATATTACAAAACAAATAAATAATTAATTCTCCTAACTAATTAAATATTACATATCTTCTATTTAATTAACAAATTAAATGCAGAAAGAGGATGGGCGCAGCCTTGCCTCGGAATGCAGGGATGATGCATGCTTGACTCGCCCCGCTCGGAAATTCGCTATCATAGCACTGTTGCCTCTGTTTACACTACCTTGCTCCTCTGAAAATCATGAAAGTTTCCAGAACTGCTTTGAATTTCCTACTGAGTGCTTTGGAGTGCCACCGGCCACAATTAAACTCCATCGGCCATGGGAATGGTCTTATCGGCTAAATGTTGGACCACCGGCCAGACACTGATGGTCGGTCGGCACTGTAAGTGGCCGGCCGGCCATTGCTTCCTGCAGAATCTTGTAATTGACAGCAGTAAAGGGCAAGCAGTGTTTGGCATGGAATTTTCAAGCAAATGTGAGCATGGCCACACTCCCTATCATGCAATGGACTCAAGGGAGCATGACCCTCGACCCTCGGGGTATCAATTATGCATTTTGATGCATGATGGCCTAAGAGGCCAAGTTTGCCATTCAATGTAAAATGCATGCAACAAAAGAGATGAATGCCAACACCCTATCATCTTTGAGGTCAAGGGCATTGATGACCGAGGGTTGAGGCGCGTTACGTCACTTTGAGTACGAACGCCCCTTATCCCCATACTTGGTTTGACACCCCAAACCCAACAAAATGTAATGCACGTATACAAACATGGCTCAAGAATGCAACATGAAGCTAAGGTACAAAACATGCCAAATGCAATGTGCCAAACATACAAGATGCCATGCAATGCAACCTATCATGCAAGCTATGACATGAAATGCAACTAGTTAAATAATGTGCAAATATGCAAACATGGTACTATGCAAGCATGAAACCAAGATAATGCAACATGATCATGCAATGGCGGACTTAAACCTCAAAGGGGCAGACCTCAGCCCACCCCAAAACAGTGGCCAATGATGATGCAAATGGTGAACGGATGCTCATGCAAACATGCATACCGATGGGCCTAAGACTAACGCATAAAGAGGAGCATTCTACTACAACTATCATGACCACACATGGCATGGGCTAAGCAACCAAAAAACAGAGTTTCAATATGCAAAATGAGCCCCCCAAACCCACTGATATGGCAGCCCCAAAGACTTAAACACTTGAGCATGCACAATGCTCATTTCAAGGCATAACAAAACAACTCTTCAAGACATGAAAGGGATGATAAATGCAATCATACGAGCATGGATTATGGACTGAAATAGCATGGGAAATGACTCCAAATCACTGAAACTACCCAACTCAAGCATGCTCATGACTCACACCCTCAAGGCTCACAAGTCCAAATGCAAAGAAACTATACCAAACATGGCAAATATGGTCAAAATAGCACCCAACAGACCTCAAGCATGGTAAGACATGGCTAAGAATTTCACAAAGTTAGGCCAAAACATGAGGGCATGGTAGGCTACATTCATGATGCATTTCTAGGCCAAAGAGAGGAATACAAGGCAAGTTTATTAAGCATGGAAGGGGTCACTAATCCGACCAAAAATAGAGGCTTAATATGGCCCAAAAACACCCAAAAACCTTTGAAATGAAGTCAAGAACAACTAATCATGCATGCTACCCTTATGGGCCAAAGATGCAAACAAAAGAGAGACCAAGGGAGAGGGGTGTCCCTCCCCTATGCAAAACTTCAAAACTCCTTCTTTACCACTAAAAATCCACTGTATTTCATTGGTGAGAAGGTCAACACACAAAGGTAACCAAAGCTTAACAAAGAGAGCACCAAAAGGGCCAAACAAGGCCTAAGAGAGGGAGGTCGACCCCCAACACCAAAACAACCTTAATAAAGTATCTTAAGCATGCAAATATAAGACTTTTTTCAGTTATATACAAAGTCTAAAACAGTAAGCAAGATAGGTAAAAGACTAGTGCAAGATTGGGGAATATAAAGTAAAAGTGTTACCCTTGAAGAACCCTTGAAGAACAGCAAGTGTAGCCCCTTTCTTCTGATCAAAACTAGTCCAAAACCTCAAGAACAAACCCTCAATGCCTCCCAAAGTCGAAGCATGGTGTAGTAGTGTGTGTCTTAGTGCAAAACTAAGAAGAAATCACCATTTTGGCCCTTAAACACACACACAATGAAGAGAGAGAAGGAGATATAGAGAGAGAAAGTGTATATCAGATGTATATATGTATTCTGCTCTGGTTTTTGCTGAACCCACACAAAGGAGGAGGAGGGGCTCTTATATAGACAATGGAAAAGGCTCCAAGCTTCTAAGAGAAGCTATCCTAAAGGGTCAAGGCTTCCAAGGGAAGCTATCCTAAGGGTGCAATCTTCTTGAGGAAGCTAAGACTAATGGGTCAAGCTTCTTCAAGAAGCTTGAGCAAAGGGTGCAAGAGGTTAGGTCAAAAGGGTCAAAGGCTCAAAATAGCCACACCCGTGCATGGGGGGCAAGGTCCGTGTATTCCAGCTGGCACAGCTGGCATGCATTATGCCTGAAAAGGCAAAAAGGTGGTATCGGCCAGCCAAAGAGACCATCGGCCAAACAGATGGCCGGATGACCACACAAGATGCCGACCGGCCAATGGTATATTTCACCAATGGCTGGTAGCAAGAACACACGGCCAGTGGCCTCGAGCTAAGGCCGGTGGGTGCCAGGGGTAGCTAACAAGCTACTCACTACCCTCAGAAGCAAGAACACAAGTGTTTGGTGCAAAACCAAACACAAAACAGGCGAGTTGAGAGATCTTGAGGCAAGGCACGTAGCCAAGACCTCCGGGAACTCAAAATGAACACGAACATGGATGATCACCGAGTGTTCAAGCGGTGATGTTCAAGTCTTGAGGATGGTCAAAAATGGGATGTCTACAGTTGCGTACCCGTTTATGGTAGAGATCTCAAGGATTCGGTTCAAGACAGGTCAAATGACGCTTACAAGGGGTTCCTTAGAAATGTAAAGCGGTTCGGTTCAGCTGAGGGGATAATTCTTAATAGCTTTATGGACTTGGAAGAGGGAGCTATAAAAGCTTTGCAAGAGAAGGAGCCAGGCAAGTACCCAATTTACCTAATTGGACTGCTTATCCAAACCTATTCAAGTGATGAGTCACAAGAACGGCCTGAGTGTTTGCAATGGTTGGATGATCAGTCAAGTGGGTCAGTCCTTTTTGTATTATTCGGAAGTAGTGGGACTCTCTCTCATGACCAGCTTAATGAGCTAGCATTCGGTCTAGAATTGAGCAGCCAAAGATTTTTGTGGGTTGTGAGAAGCCCTAATGACAAGTCTGCCAATGCTGCATTCTTCATTGCACAAAGCCAAAACGACCCTTTTAGCTTCTTGCCAAAAGGATTCTTGGAGAGGACAAAAGGGCGAGGCCTGGTCGTGCCATCGTGGGCACCACAGATTGAGGTCTTGCGCTACCACTCGACCCGTGGATTTCTAACCCATTGTGGTTGGAACTCAATTTTAGAGAGTGTCGTCCATGGCGTGCCTTTGATTGCTTGGCCACTCTATGCAGAGCAAAAGATGAATGCAGTGATGCTAATAGAGGGTCTAAATCAAGGTTCTAAATCGCGGTATCGGGTAACGTAACGGTATCAATCGTGGAGTATCGGTATCGACAGTATCGATCGGTATGCATTGAGAATAGAGTGTCGCGGCGGTGAAATTTTAAAAATCATTTTGCAGGTTTTTCAGCCTTTCTTTCCCGTATCGGTCCGAACCGGTGAGTATCGGCCTGTCGCAGCTTGTGTAACGGCTTGTGTAACGGTTACATGCCGATACGTATAGGGACTCGGCCAATACTCCTGCAATTTTCAATCTCAGTGGTATTGCAATTTTCAATCTCAGTGGTATACCGACCTGTATCCGTCGCGGCACCCCATTTTTCTGATACGTATCGGCCAATACGTAGCGTATTGGCCGATATTTAGAACCATGGTCTAAATGTGGCATTGAGACCAAAAAACGACGAAACATGATTGGTGAGACGAGAAGAGATTGCAAAGGTTGTGAAAAGTCTTATGGAAGGAGAAGAAGGGAATAAGGTTTGCCGGAGAATGGAATGCCTGAAGGATGCTGCCGTGAAGGTCCACAGCGAAGATAGGAATTCTGTAAAATCATTATCAGAATTAGCATTCTAGTGGAAAAATCAAAAGAACATGTGAGACCAAATTGATCATTCTAATTTCATTTTCTTTTATTTCTTGTTTGTCTTAATTTTCAGTTTTTGTTGTGTTGGGTATCCCATATGATTGTATTATATGTTTAGGTGTAGCATTGTTGTTGTTGGATCCGAGTTGTATTTAAAAATACTTGCTTGCAAAATGCAACAATGTGCAGTCTAGTAGCTTCGATGACAGCAATCACAAGATATGTGTTAACATCACATTGTAGTGTTGAATGAAGAATGCTTTTGAACTCTTATATTTTCTGATTATTAATATTAAACTCACAAAAGACTGCACCAAAACCATGAAATGTATCTGAACTAAAGAGTTGTATTTAAAAATACTTGCTTGCAAAATGCAATAATGTGCTGTCCAGTAGCTTTGATGACATCAATAACAAGAAATGTGTTAACATTACATTATAGTGTTGAATGAAGGATGCTTTTTAACTCTTATATTTTCTGATTATTAATATTTAACTCACAAAAGACTGCACCAAAACCATGAATTATATCTGAACTAAAGTGTGAATTTTTTAATTGGTCCTTGAAAGAAGGGAATCTCATGTCCGGAAAAGTACCGTTAAAACTAGAAAAAAAAAATGCTCAGAAAGGAAACAAAATGTATTGTAAGTAACGGGTCTAAAATCACCATCCTGGCTGATATATCCCCATGTCCCAGACATCAAATGAGATATTGTCAATAATTTAATTAATGATAAAGGGGATTGGAACTTAGTGAATCATTCTTTAATCTAGAATCTATAATAGTAAACCTCTCACAACCTCGTGAATCTAGATGAAAATAAACGCATCTCACAACCCGAGAGGTTAAGTTAGACCAAGTTACCATGCCATTGTGAATTATGGCAGTTTATATTATTCATTAAGGATAGTTTAGTCTTTAGGTTGTTAGGGTTTGATTCTATTAGACTATATATATTTGTACTCATTTGATTTACCTTTCAATTAATCAATATGCAAGTTTGTTATCATGGTATCAGAGCCACGACCCAGATGTTAGCATATCTTTTGCAGGTCATCATTGACCATCGTAGCCCCTTTCTCTCTCTCTTTGCAAGGCCGTCGCTAGGGTTCTCTGTGTCCTCTGTTCTCTTTGCCGCATTTCGAAGCACTACACTCTTCTTGGTTACTGGTTCTGGTCTCTAGCTTGCATCTTTAACTTGTTTTGACCCATCATCTGGTTCAATCGAAGCTCTTGACGACGTGGAAGACTTTGTCGATGACCTCTTCCTTGGTGATGTGATCGTCGTAAGATGACATCGACCAGACAGTGTTGTAGAGGCATCGATTTCAACCTATTTAGGGTTAGGGTTTGAACAACAGGAGCTCGAATAGGTCCAAGTATGGCTGCTCTAGTTCACACGATCAAAGTATCGACTTCTAGTTTTAGGTTCACTTTTTCTCTCTCTCGCTCGCTCTCTCTGCTCTGCCTTGGTTCTCTCTGATTAATTTTTGTGGTGATAAGGTTATTATAAGTTTGACTTGATTGATACTTGTGGTGATAAAGGTTATTATAAGTTTGACCTAATTGGTTCTATAATTATAGCAATTACAACTTTGGTTAGGCACTTTGCTTTGGTTTTACTGTGTTGCTTAATTATAGTACTATAGCTGATGATAAATTGCAAGCTATCATCACTAAGTTAGATTGTACCAATTACTCTTATTGGTCTCATGTAATGAAAAATTTTATAATGGGTAAAGACATGTGGAACTATGTGATTAGTGTGACTATTAAACCTACGAAATCTCAAGAAATTGAGGCCAATGTTGCTAATTGGGATAAGAAAAATGCACAAATTCTTACTTGGTTTCATAATTTAGTTCAAACTATTATTGGTATAAATTTTTCCAAGTATTCTACTGCCAAACAAGTTTGGGACTATTTGAAAACCATGTACCTTGAGTCTAACTTTGCAAAACAGTATGAACTTGAGATGTCTATTCGCAGTGCTAATTAGAAAGATAAGTCTATTCACGAGTTCTACAATGAGATGACTACTTATTGAGATCATCTTGCTTTGATGGAACCGTCATATTTGCAGTTACTTGACAGTTATACCAAGTATTGGGAGAAGTAACATGTTCAATTTCTTATGGCCCTTCGTGAACAATTTGAGCCACTTCGGGGAGCTATTCTTCATCGGTCTTCCTTGCCTTTTGTGGATGGTGCTGTTCGTGAGCTTATTGTGGAAGAAACTCAATTTAAGGTGGCTCATGGTGCTCCTGCTTCTTAATCAGTTTTTGCCACTCCTCCACTGTTGCCTACCCCATATTCTCCTTTATTTCAGGTTACTAGTAAGCCTAAGCCTTGGGTTTCTATGGATGAGTGCAGCTTTTGTCGTTAGAAAGGCCATTGGAAACATGCTTGTCCTAAACTTTTGGAGCCTAAGGGTCGTCCATTTGGTCCACCATCCTCTAAGCCGACATTTTCGGGATCTCGCTCATCTACCGGCTTTTCTGTACCAGTTTCTGAGAATGGTCTGTCTTCCAATATGCAGTCTATGTTTGAGCAGTTCAAGTCTTTCATGGTGGCCAATCCAAATCTTTTATCCCAGGCCTCCGCTATGACTACAACTCAGTTAGGTTTGTCTGGTTCATCTTCTTTAGGTAATATCCATACTTCGTGGATTTTTTATTTTGGTTGTTCACATCATATGATCCCTATTGCATCTCTCCTTAGTAATTGTGTCTCCCCATCTTTTTCTATCACTATTGCTAAAGCTAATGGTTCTTCTATGCCTATACACTCTATTGGTTCTATTTCCTCTTTCCATTTATCTCTTTCTCCTGTATTTTATGTGCCTCACCTCTCACTTAGTCTTATTTCTATTAGTCAATTATCTGATTCCGGTTTTGATGTTGTTTTCTCTTCTTCTCATTGTGTTGTGCATGATCAGATATCCAAAAGACAGATTAGGATCAGGCGTAGAGTTGGAGAACTATATATCTTGGAGAGCTTGCATGTTCCTCTGGAAGTGCCTTCTACAGCATTGTCTTCTTTTTGTTTAAACAATAAGTCTTCTTTATTTTATATTTGACATTCTAAGTTAGGTCATCTATCGAGTGATCATTTGAGGATGTTAGTTTAGTCTGGACATTTAAACAATTTCTTCATTGATGATATTTCTGAGTGTCGTGGTTGTAAACTGGCTAAAATGTCTGCTCTTCCTTTTAATAAAAGTAGTTTTATTTCATCTTCTCCTTTTCAATTGGTCTATACTGATGTTTGGGGTCCTTCCCTTATAGTTACCAAGGGTGTTTCGCAATATTATGTGTCTTTTGTGGATGATTACAGTCGGTTTACCTAGGTTTATTTGATGACTCGAAAATTTGATTTCTACAAATATATATAGTCTAATAGAATCAAACCCTAACAACCTAAAGACTAAACTATCCTTAATGAATAATATAAACTACCATAATTCACAGCCACATCCTTGCCCATGCTTGGGAAGACCATGATTGTTACTTAAAGGAATGTGACTAGTCCCATCTCACTTGAAGTATATAGAGAAGCTTTCCCTTCGGTCAAACTCTAAGTTGTCAATTTTGTTTAAAGTTCTTCCAATCTAGTTGAATTTTTTTAAGAATATGATGATTTCTCCTCTGTTTAGTTCGAATGGGACACAAATCACAACAATGGTGGAAAATTGTTTCTTTGTGTAGTTTGGATGTGACGCAAAGGGAGCAATGGAAGAGGATAGTCAGAGACATAAATATCTTCTAAGAGATTCTCTGAATTATTATTATTTATTTAAGTTCGAGAGAAGCATAATTGCATTAGCTGAGATTTTAACACTCTCTAATGGCCGGAATCTATAAATCATGCCGATCATTTGTCCTTTACTCTATTCTTGGTTCTACGTACACCGCAAATGATTGTTTAATGTAGAATTCTTTGATTTGAACAGGCTAAATACGAGGCCTTGGCCTTTATTTATATCATGAAATGCAAATGTGATTTTCAGTCTGCCCACTTCTAAATTACACATAAGGGTCTAGTGACAATTGTGTTGTTAAATGTTGGAAAATTTACTAAAAAATGATAGGGATTCTTACATACTCCTGCTTGAGCAAAACTACTCTCTTTGACAATAAAACTATGAAGCATGGGTACTCTAAAAATGGTATCATACGAGTACTGGGTACTTACCGGGTGCGGGTACACCAAATACATGTCGGGTACGGCAAATACATTTGGGTACATCGTAGGTACGGTAGGGGTACGACAAAATGAAATTTTTTTTTTTGGCAGATGTTAGAATTTATTGCAACCTTTATTATTCTTCTTTCAATTTTAAAAATATCAAATAATTTATTTCTAACACCCTTTACCCATGAGTCATGATTTTGCTCTTTTTTGTATCCTATTTTACACAATTAAAAAAAGAAAAAGAAATAATTATATAACTTTTTAGACAAGTTGTTCTCTTTTTAGTTTTGATATTGAAACTTTGATTTGTATGTTGGATGTTTAGCTATAAATTAAAAAAAAAAATTGATGTACCCCAACCGTACCCATACCCATACCCTACTTTTTTAAAAATTTGCCATATCGACGTACCCATATTGTACTATTGTACTTGTACCGGTATCTGTACCTGCACCAGCACCCATGCTTCATAGTAACAAAACCTCCATGAAAAAGAAAAATTTTAAATAAAGATAACTGCTATTAGCACTTACTTAATTTCTTTAGACTCTTATTTCTTTGAACCCCTACCTTAGTTCCTAAATTTTAATAAGATTTTTTTGAATACTCCACTTAATACCAATTTTACTCATATTCATAATATCATCACACCCAAGTGGACACCCACCTAATTTTGCACACCATCTTTTCTTCTTCTCTCAGTAAACGATGAACGATTGAGAGACGATTGAGAAATGAATCGACTGTTCATTTCTTTTCCTTCTCTCATAAACGATGGTCTCTTTCTCCTTGTCTTCGTGAATGACAGTATTTCAGTCAAAAATATCGATAATCTCTTCAACGGTCTCTTTGTTATTTTCTCAAGTAACCTCCAACTCCTAATCACATATTATTATTTTTTTTTGTTAAATTCGGAGTAAAGCCCTTGATACGAGGAGTTTTAAAGGGAAAAACCTTTAAAAAAAATAAAAAATAAAATAGAAATAGAGAAAAAAATCTTACAAAATGGAACCATTCGGCATTCTAGAGCCAAACAAAATGTTTATGTTCAGCATTATATTATTGAACTAAATGTTTCTATTCAACACTGTATTACTGAACATAAATCTTAACAGTCAACAAACCAGTACCGAACCGAAAACGACCTAGAATCATAAATGAAAGATAATAAACTTATCAATGCAACGCTAACCTCATCAAAGTTGTTGTCATCATCCTCTATTGCTTTATAAGTATCAACGAATGGTGAAAATGACCATAAATGTATAAACTCGGAGTTTGTAATAGGATTGTTTGCAATATTAACTAATTTGGAATATCTAACACATTTGAAATCACTGGACAAAATGTTAACCGATTAGGTGGCTTTAAATATTTTTCATTGAAGATGAATACATGGGTTTAGGATGGTGATGAAGAAGAATGATTGGTAAGGAATATGTATATATGAGGATGAAGGTGGGTGTATAATACTGTAAAGTATTATTCTAACTGTTTTCATTTGGTTGGTGGATGTCCCATTAAAAATTGTCCTTTAATGTAATTTTATTTCATGGTATAATTGTAATAAAAAAAGAAGAAGAAGAAGAAGTAAGAATTAGAAGTCTAAAAAAGAAATTAGGTAAGTATTAATAGTAGCAAACTAAATAGAAAATAAAAATTCATAAAGCCTAGCACCATTAAAACATCAAAGACAATCTTATGGGTATGGCATATTGTCAAACACATAATGAACACAATCATAACCCACATTCATAAACTCTATATGTTTCACGGGCATACTGTCAAACACATAATGAACAACTCAAAACTCATAATCATGAGCATAAATGAGAATTGGGTTCTATGACAACAATCACAACACATCCATGCGGAAGACATTAAAAAATTCATAAACCTTGCACCAATAAATGACACATAGATCCACATTCATCGAAGACAATCTCATGGGCACGACATAAACAATCATAACTCACAATAGTATAGTTTTTTAATCAAACACAATCTCATGGAGTCATGGGCATTGTACCTCGACTTTTCTGCGCTTCTTTCGGAAGGCGAATAAGCCCTATAGTGTCGGACTCTCGTGGTTCAGAATTTTGTTTCACAAGTGCAATGTGAAATAATGAAAATGCAAAAGAGTCAAAATCCGGCAATTCTTTTGGAAAATAGATGTTTTGAATCAAATGCCAAAAATGGATTTCTTTGCTAGATTTACAAAGTCACCACCTGAATATTTTGTTTTGGGAAATTTAGGAAACCTGAGACTCGTGTCAAAGGCCATTAGTCCGTCGTTACCAAAGTGTCTTGGTTCAGGAACTTAGGTACGAGAGGGGAAAGCCATGAATAGAACACCTCACTCGCCCGATCAAAGATCGGCCTCTACTAATCATGATGTGATTCTTATTTACATTATATGCTCTTGTTTCGGTTGTTAAACTAACTTTACTATGTGATGCATACAAGTATAGACTAATTTTACTATCATTGGAACATTCGATTCATGTTTGTTTTGAAAAAGTGTTTTGAATATGTACCACTTGAAAAAGTGATCGCATATGAACATTATTCAAATTATTCCAATTCAAGCAAATAGCCTTCATCCACAAGCATTCAAGTAGTTTATCAATTAAGTAGTTAGCCTTATGGTAAGCATGCTAGGTATAGCAATAATCACACTCATGCATCATGCTAAAGCAAATAAAAGCTTACCTCGTACTCGAAGCCAAAAGAGAAACTAGTTAGAAAAATGCATGATTCCTATGCAACATGACTAATGCAACACATGCGATATGCAATGACTAGGCTCGATTACTAATATGATATATGGATCAATTTGATAGCATGTGGTTAAACACGTATTCAACGAAGGATTGAAATAACGTTGCGATTAGAATGATGAATCGAGCCTCAATGTATGCAATACAAGTGGATGTAAACATGAAGTATACTAAACGAAACATGATGCCCTAAACTAACCATCATAAGCTGGGAAATAAAAAGAAGAAAGACGTGGAGTTGGAGGACATACACATTATTACATATTTATCCTCACGCAAGAGGGTCCGAATCAATGTCCGATAGTCCAAATTAAACTAATTTTTACAGAACCAAATGAATTAATAACTAACTAAATAATGAGTTACAAATCCAAAGATGCACAATGCTCGCGTGCGCAGCATCCAGAAGTTACCCAGTCTGCCTAGATTGTTCTGTTTCATTTTCAGACATTGCCTTTTATTTTTGCACAACACACTGCCTCACCTTTTATTGATGCCCGACCGGCCTTCACTGACACCTGGCCAGGCCTGCAGAAGGCCAGCCGTGGCTCTGTTCCATGTAAGTCCATTTGGTGCTCCAAAGTGAAAATAGTGCAGACAGAGTATTCTGGACTCTGTTTGTCCCTCTCACACTTCTCTGTCATAGGAAAGCCTCGAGAGAATGTTGAAATTGATTAAAAAATGATCAACGAGCAAATTGATTGCTTGATGATCTCGAGTGCAATTTTGGACAAAAATTGATAAATGAAATGGACTATAACCACCTCTCCCTCCTATCATAGAGTTAACTCAAAGAGTGAAGTAGAGACGCTTCAAGATTTGTCAAAACTTCATGAATTGATGTAGAACAAACCTTGACACAATGGACTCGGCATAACATCCAGCCGAACCCCAAGCAATATAGTTCAATTTCTTTATGTTGGTTGGTTCATTTTAAGCCAATTCATTTAGTTGATTCCATTCTTTAGTCCATTTGTCCAAAGTGATGATTATGTCCTCTAAAAGGAGAGAAGCATCAAATGGGAAGTAATTCTCAACATGAAAGAGAGATTACGCCGATGACAATGAATCTTCGTAGAGATTAAGCCATTAAGCGCAAAAGTCTAGTTCATGTGTTGAATAACCATCAACCATTTGAAACAACTCTCAAATGAAATAAAGTGAGTGACAACTGGATTATTAAAATGAGATTATTAAATAAGGAAATTACTTAAAGAGAAAAGCTTAGAATAAACATGCAACAAGCTATAAAAGCAAACTTATGAGACAATAAGCAAACTAGTTAAAGCATTAGCTATTTAAATAAATTAAAACAGTCCTAAAACAACCCATAATAGGTGAAAAACAGTAGCTAAAAGCAAGAAAAAGTAAGTTAAAAGAATAGAGAAAAAGCTATGGAACAAAGCCTAAAGAGGGGTGGCTAACCCCTCCAATGTCAAGACCTCAAATCATGTTTTTTGGGCCTCAACTCAACTCTGAAAATCAGTATATAAAGGCAAGAAAAATAAAAGAAAAGAGTATAACAAGATGAAGGAAGAAGGTGCAAAATTCTACCTTTGAAAGAGAGGTAAGCTCTTTGTTGATAAACTTGATTCTAACACCCTCAAGCTTGAGTTATGGTTTTCAAAATCTCAATCAAGTTCCAAGTCCGAGCTCTATGTTGATATGTGTAGAGAAGTGGTTTGGAAATATTCTTTGGGTCCAATGAGATGCTCGAGATCCTCAGCTGGCACCTTGAAAAGCAATGAACACTCCGGTCGGAGGTGCCGGAATTAGCACTCCGATGGATAAGTCAGTGTATATTTTCTTGGTTACTTCTCTCTTAAGTTAAGCTTACTTGTTCTCACATACCTCTCTTTGGTTGATGTTCCTCTATTTATATTTTCCTCTGGGCCTCAGAGTTGGGTCCACCTTTAGTCCACCGTGCAACTATTCACTCGGCTCCTTCTGTTGCTGACCAACCTTTACTCGGTTCCTTGCTCAACTGGTTCTATGGCCGATTAGGATACCCATGAATTTATATACGACGGCGCCAAATGCATTATATACGTCTTGATTCTCTAAGAATAATATTCGGCCTCTTCACATCCCCTAATACTCGGCTCCCACAATTGCCTCCCAAACACTCCATTAACAACAGTTGGCTGGCGTGTTTGGTTTTGAACTTGAAAAGTCAGAGCCGAAATTCGGCGGTTAACCTCATTCCAACGCGAGTGTCAAAACGCACGTGCTTTACGGTCATAATTACAACTTCCCGCCCCTTCGTACACTTTCATTTATTATTATGATTTAAAATTTTGTTGTCTTTTCGAATGCGTGTATATTGTTTT
Organism: Camellia lanceoleosa; assembly: GCA_025200525.1. Classification (NCBI taxonomy): domain Eukaryota; kingdom Viridiplantae; phylum Streptophyta; class Magnoliopsida; order Ericales; family Theaceae; genus Camellia; species Camellia lanceoleosa. The sequence goes on from CM045760.1 coordinate 46,316,710, forward strand.
GAATACTTGAAGCTCTTGGTCTGCCTTCCGATACACCTCTGCAACCTCTGTCCATTCTTCATTGTCTTCTTCGTCTCTTGTAAGTTCTCTTCCTCTTTATTTTGAATCCCATTTCCTTGTTTGTTTTCAATTTAGCGTATTCCATAGATTGACGAAAATGGAAAAGCATTTGAAAGACCTCCTTTCTGCGGATCGAGTCTCTGGCTTTCGACACCATTTTTCCATCCCTGACGACGTCCATCTGCCGTTCGTGACATACAACACCCTTGATATGGAGAGGGAGGATCAAAGCACAATCATCTTCCCTCTCTTACCAATTGCTGAGGGTAGAGTCTGTTTCCCCCTTCGCCCATTTCTTAGGGCCGTCCTTCGCCATTGGGGTCTCATCCCTTCACCATCTAATGTAAATTTCTTCCAAATCATAATGGGGATTATAGAGTTAAACCGTCGCCTTAGGATCAATCTAGGCATACCTGCTATTCGGTATTGTTATGCCTTGGCCAAGTCTTCTGGCCGACTTATGTCCTCAGGGCTAAGGACACCGACCATCAATTAGTGACCATGCTTGCTAGCTCTAGTAAGCGAGTTGATGATGTCATGGTCGTTGTCCGAGGTAACTGGGAATTCGGCGAAGGCGAAGGCCGCCTAGATCCAATTCCCAGACAAAGAGGAGAACCAGGTGGCCATATAGCTCCTTGTGCTTATTTTCCTTATATGTATTCGGCTTTATTTTTGTGGTCTTATGATTTTACTTGTACATGAAACGATTTGAAGAAAGTTTTGGTTCCAACCGATGACTCCGTTCTTGCGAAAATCAAAGTCGCACTCCAATACTTCGGCCGTCCAAGCTTTCAGAGACAAAGGAGGGCGGCCCACATTCTTCTTCGATACGAGCCGACGTATACGACGTTCTTGACGGCAGACAACATTCCAGTTCCGAGGGGTGAAGAGTATCTTACGGCCCTTATTTTAACCAACTTAAAAAACTTGAGGCAAGTTGGTTTGGAGGCATCCGATTCGGAGTAGGTGGAAGTAGTCGAAGAGGTCGCTGAGGAGTGAAGCCAGTCTGAAGCCGAGGTAGACGAGGCTTTAAAGTTGGCCTTTGAGGAAGTCAGACTCAATTTGTCTGAACCTTCGTCCACCTCAGGCTAAGGGGACATCTCCTTCGAAGACATTTTTATAAACTTAGGGGACTTACCCGGCTCCTATCCTGATAACATGGCCGGCGAGTCGCTCAGCCAATTGGCCAAATGAAAAAATGCCGAGAGGATGGCTGCCCGAAAAATGGGCTGGAGCCGATCGAAACCAACCTCCACCCCCTCCACCTGTTGTTAGGGAAGAAACTCCACCTGTTTCCGTTGAAGAGGTGGTCCCGAATGAAGTGGCCGAAAAGGAACCTGTTGTCAAAGAACATGAGGGTTAAGTGATGGAGCACAGGGGTGAAAAATGCCCAGCCGAACATGAAACCGCTTATTTGGAAGACCCAGCGGACAAATGGCCACGCTTGGAAGAATCGGACTTAGTTGTGCCATTCATAGGACAACCAAGGATAAAAAACATGTCGGTTGGCTCCGATGCATCGGCAATAAGAGATCCAACTGTGGCTTTGAGCCTAGCTTCCTCCATTTCTATGTTAGCAGATAGAGCAACTTTTAGGGCATAGGCTGATCTTCTTGCCATCGTGTTGGCCATTCAATCGGCGATATTGGTATGTGATCCTTTATAGTTTTGCAAGGCTGACCAAAAGAGTTTCTATATTAGCCTACTGATCCTTTGTTTTGCAGGCGGATGGCAGGATAGCCGAGATTGGACGCCGCCAACACGACGCTATTGAATAGATCGGCTTTCTTACGGCCGAGTTGGAAATCGAGAAGGGAAAGACAGCTGAGGCTTCTCTCTGAGCCGAGTCTAAGAGAGCTAGGGCCGATGCCGATGCAAATAAGGCCAAGACTACTGACGAACTAAAAGTGGCCGCTGAGAATAAGGCGAAAACGAATGAAGAAGTGCTCAGATTGGCCAATGAGATGATTGCCAAGTTGGAGGCCGACCTGGAAGAGTTGAACCGGGTGAAGGCAAACACCGAGTCTACGCTTTCCGAGTCGTTCAAGGCTGGCAAGGATGCGGCCCTGGCGGACTACGTAGAAGAAGTGCCGAAATTCAAAAATAAGGGGTTCAAACACGGCTGGCTCAAAGCCTTGGCTGCTGCTAACGTGGTATCGGAATAGTCGATTAAAATGCGTAGACGTGAGCGTTGAGTCTTTGAGTCGACCTGACTGAATTGAATATTTTCCATTTTGTCTTTGGTACTAGGTGTATGTAGGTTTTACTAAATGTGTTAGGTTTTTTGTTATTCATTGTTGTGAGAAGCTGATGTAGGATAGTTTTAATTTGTAAAATGAATTGTAATTGTGCTCGATTTACGATTGAAAATTATTTTTGCTAATTGTGCTCAGTTTATGTGTTTGTTAGCAGCTAAGTGAGATGTAAAATCATGAAATGAATGGAATGAGCTACCGAATTAAACATAACTGTGAAGTGTTGTAACTTAGTTGAATATATTAGTGAATATGCCCTCGCCCTAGTAGGTTAATGAATCAGTCAGCCTAAAAATGGCGGTTCAGGGATTTGTTGGGGCACAATGGTAATTCGGCTGAGTTTTGATAGTTAAGCTGAATAGATTGATGAATCTGTCCTTGCCCCAGCAGGTTACTGAACTAGTCAGCCTAAAAACGGCCGTTTAGGAGTTTGTTAGGGCACAATGGCAATTCGGCTGAGCTCTGATAGTTAAGACGAATAGATTGATGAATCTGCCCTTGCCCTAAGTTACCGAATCAGTCAGCCTAAAAAGGGCAGTTCAGGAGTTTGCTGGGGCACAATAGCAATTCGGCTGAGCTCTGATAGTTAAGCCGAATGTATTGATGAATCTGCCCTTGCCCCAGCAGGTTATTGAACCAGTCAGCCTAAAAACGGCGGTTTTGGGATTTGCTGGGGCACAATGGTAATTCGGCTGAGCTGTGATAATTAAGCTGAATAGATTGATGAATCTGCCCTTGCTCCAGCAGGTTACTGAACCAGTCAGCCTAAAAATGGCAGTTCAGGAGTTTGTTGGGCCACAATGGCAATTCAGCTGAGCTCTGATAGTTAAGCCGAATAGATTGATGAATCTGCCCTTGCCCCAGCAGGTTACTGAACCAGTCAGCCTAAAAATGGCGGTTCAGGAGTTTGCTTGAGCACAATGGCAATTCGGCTGAGCTCTAATAGTTAAGCTGAATAGATTGATGAATCTGCCCTTGCCCCAGCCAATGAACTAGAAGGCTGAATGATCTTAGTCATGGAGTGGCTGTCGCGCATGAGTAGATCGGCGCTAGGCTTAGATATTTGGCCAATTAGATTATTGAATCTATTCTTGCCCCAACCAATGCTTGAACTGGAATGCCAGATACTTTTAGTTCATGGCGTGAGGCTTTTGAAGTTTATTATTAATGAGATCGCCTCGGGGGTGGTGCACCCATAAGGAATAAATGAGGTGAGTGCTTCATGCGTGTAGGTCCCATTAGCATGCTCAGACTCAATATCCTAACCCAGTCTATTGAGGAAGGTTAGACAAGTGCGAATGTCAAATAGACTATTCTTTAACAACAGAGGAGAGAGGAGGACATTGGGTGAACTGGACGCAGAGATGAATCGAAGTGGTGAGCCTATGCGCACGAGCAGTAGGGTGATGAGGGAGCGGGAGAGACGCTAGTCCCCTTGTCATCGAACTAGGTCACCCAGAAAGGAAAAGCAGCAGTGGGGCAAATCCCCTTAACCGGGCTCTAGAGGAGAATCCGGTGCGACACCGCACCCGTTGAGTTTTGCGGTCTTCGTGGGAAACAAACCGATGACGGAAGCGGATTCAATCGTTCACGACCCAAATGTGGCAATCGAGTTCGCTCAACAGATTTTTCCACCAGAAGTCCAACAGTCGATGGTCGATCGACAAGATGTCGAAGTGTTTCGGGAGGGCATCCATGGGGCAGTGAAGGGGCTATACACTGCCTATGAAATAAATCATCGTCTATGTCTTGCGTCTGTGCAGGATATAGGCGAAGGCGACGCATTGATTCGAAGCTTAGGAGCTCGCGTGGAGAAGGTCGACCGCGAGCTAAGAGAGGTCAAGGCTGTCGAGGCTCAATCGGCCAGCAAATCGAACCCGATCGTGAATGAGAGGGTGACCCAACGGCTAATAAGTCATGCGCTTGCCGATCGAGATACGGCTAGCATTTTTGCAATTGAGAGTGCTAAGGCCAAGGCTTATGAAAAAGGCTTCCACGATGGCCAAAAGGTCGGGATAGACAAGACCAAAGAAAAACTCGTCGAGGAGGTCTGCCGATGTGAGAATCGTGGATTCAAGCACGGATGGATCAAGGTACTATAAGCCTCAGATGCTCTTCAGGCAGCATGTGTTAATTCGGCGTCACCGCTATATCGAAGTCATCATTTTCCCTTCGCGGCCTTCGAAGTTGAGAAGAATGGTGATGAGGGAGATGCCGATTTAGACTAGATATTACAAACGCTCCAACACAGATTGGGAGCAAATTATGTATTTATTGGTTAATTTAATAAAATACTCTATTTTAAATGTTTGCATGTTTCGATTTATACATTTTGAGCCAGTCGATTAGTGTAATGAAACATTTCGTTTTCAATGCTTGCATGTTTCAACTTTCGCCAGCGACGTGTGCTTTTTAATCGTAATATTCATGAGAAGCACACCGAATCCACGACTTTTATCTGCGCCAGTCGTGAGGCCTATGAAGAGCGCTTCGAATCCGGAGACTCATTCGGCTCAAAAGTTGTGTTATTGGGACTCTGAACTCGGAGACTTTTTTATCTCGGCCAATTGTGATATCCACAAAGGGCGCTCCGAATCCGAAGTCTTATTCGGCCCAAACACGACCTGCACGGATGGGGCTCCGAATTTGGAGGCTTTTTTATCTTGGCCAACGTGATATCTACGAAGGATGCTTCGAATCCGGAGTCTTATTCAGCCCAAACGTGACCTGCACGGATGGGAATCTGAATTTGGAGGCTTTTTTATCTTGGCCAATCGTGATATCCATAAAGGGCGCTCCGAATCTGGAGTCTTATTCGGCTCAAACGTGACCTGCACGGATGGGGCTCTGAATTTGGAGGCTTTTTTATCTTGGCCAATCGTGATATCCACGAAGGGTGTTCCGAATCCGGAGTCTTATTCGGCCAAAACGTGACCTGCACGGATGGGGCTCCGAATTCGGAGGCTTTTTTTTATCTTGGGCCAATCGTGATATCTACGAAGGGCGTTCCGAATCCGGAGTCTTATTCGGTCCAAACGTGACCTGCATGAATGGGGCTCCAAATTCAGAGGCTTTCTTGGCCAATCGTGATATCCACAAAGGGCGCTCCGAATCTGGAGTCTTATTTGACCCAAACGGGACCTGCACGGATGGGGCTCCAAATTTGGAGGATTTTTATCTTGGCCAATCGTGATATCCACAAAGGGCGCTTCGAATCTGGAGTCGTTTTCGGCCCGAATGTGACCTGCATGGATGGGGCTCCAAATTCGGAGGCTTTTCATCTTGGCCAATCGTGATATCCACGAAGGGCGCTCTGAATCCAGAGCCTTATTCGGCCCAAACGCGACCTGCACGGATGGAGCTCCGAATTCGGAAGCTTTCTTATCTGGCCAATCGTGATATCCACGAAGGGCGCTCCAAATCTGGAGTCTTATTCGGCCCAACCGTGACCTGCACGGATAAGGCCCTGAATTCAGTGGCTTTCTTATCTTGGCCGATCGTGATATCCACGAAGGGCGCTCTAAAGCCGGAGTCATATTCGGCCCAAGCATGACCTGCACAGATGGGGCTCTGAGTTCAGAGGCTTTCTTATCTTGGCCAATCGTGATATCCACGAAGGGCGCTTTGAATCCGGAGTCTTATTCGGCCCAAACGTGACCTGCACGGATGGGGCTTCGAATTCGGAGGCTTTTTTTTATCTTGGCCAATCGTGATATCCACGAAGGGCACTCCGAATTCGGAGTCTTATTCGATCCAAATGTGACCTGCACGGATGGGGCTCCGAATTCAGAGGCTTTTTTTTTTTTTTTTTCTTGGGCCAATCGTGATATATACGAAGGGAGCTCCGAATCCGGAGGCTTAATCGGAAGACTTTTGAACTGAATTTCACAATGAGAAAATAGGAGACTTTGCATTGCAAAAAGTGAAATCTGTACATGGTGAATCATTCAAAACAAGTATCATCCTCCATAGGTCAGGGTTTAATGATAAAATTTACGCAAATGCATGGAATTCCAAGGGCGTGGAAGACTCCTCCCAGACATGTCTTTGAGCCGATATGCCCCTGTTCCCGCAATTGAGTCGATCTGGTAGGGGCCGTCCCAGTTAGGACCCAATTTTCCATCAGCCGGATTCCTGGCAGCTGGAAGCACTTTCTTCAGGACCAATTTGCCTGGTAAATAGTGGTGTGGTTAAGCACGTTGATTATACGACTTAGCAAGCTGCTGCTGGTACCGTGCCATGGATGCAACGGCACGGTCTCTTCGTTCTTCAATCAGAGTCAAATAGAAAGGTCAGCATCATGTCATTTCGGCCTATATCAAAAACTTTTGATTTCAAGGTTGGGAGGTCGATCTCCAAGGGGATGATTGCCTGCGTTTCGAAGCACAAAGCGAACGGCGTTTCCCCAGTGGATCGCTTCGGAGTAGTGCGATGAGCCCACAACACACTCGACAATTCTTCGACCCATCTGCCTTTAGCTTTCTCTAGCCTCTTCTTGATGCCATCCAAAATGGCTTTGTTGGAAGCTTCAGCTTGGCCATTGCTCTGTGGATAAGCCGGGGTGGAGAAATAGGGCCTAATACCATACTTGCTGCACAGTTCTTGGTAGACACCGCAATCAAACTGGGTGCCGTTGTCTGAAATAAGTGCTCATGGAATGCCGAATCGCGTTATGATATTTCTCTATACAAAATGCTTCACATCAGTATCTCGAATGTGCGTTAGTGCCTCTGCTTCTACCTATTTTGTAAAATAATCTGTTGCGACAATCAAAAATCGCTTGTTGCCCAGGGTGCGAGGCAATGGTCTGACGATGTCAAGTCCACATTGGGCAAACGACCAAGGACTAGTTATAGAGCTTAACTCTTCAGCAGACAGATGGGTTAAAGGAGAAAACTTCTGGCACTGTTCACATTTCTTCACGTAACACTCAGCATCAGTTCTCATTGTCGGCCAATAATAACCCTGTGTCACAGCTTGATGAGCCAAAGAGCGCTCGCCAGAGTGGGCACCACAGTTACCTTCATGTATTTCAGTCAGGAGTTCCTCGACTTTATCCGGGTGAACGCATTCTAAGTATGGACCAGAAAGGGATTTCTTTTAAAGCTTTCCTTGCGGATCTAAGTAGTATCGCAGGGCTTTGTTTCGTAGCTTGTGTACTTCTTTCTTATCCGACGGGAGCTGTTCGGAAGACAGAAATGCAGCAATGGAGTTCATCCAACTCGAACCTGACTTGATGACATTGATTTGGACTTCTTCTGAAGGGAAAATGCTCGACTTAGGAATGAAACCCACTTCAATTGTCTGCTTAATCTCTGAGTTAATGGTGGAGGCTAGGCAAGCCAGGGTGTTTGCATGTGTGTTCTGATTGCGGGTTATTTGGTTCAATTCATGGTGGTCAAATTTTGTCAGCAACGAATTTGACGTTTTCATGTAAGCTGCCATACAGTCGTTTTTGGCCGCGTACTCCTCTTTTAGCTGATTGATCACCAGTTTTGAATCGCAAAATATGAGCAAATGCCGAGCACCTAGGAGATGTGCATTCTGTAAGCTAATTAGTAGGGCTTCGTATTCGGCCTCATTGTTCGATGCTTCGAAGCCAAGTTTGATAGCCTGCTCGATTATTGCTCTGTCGGGAGCCATGATCACTACTTCGGCCCCACTGTCGCGTTGATTGGACGATCCATCACAGTACAGCTGCCAAATGCCCCTAACATAAATTCTCTAGTTCGGCTTAGGGTGAGTTTGATCAGACTTGAAGTCGGCGAGACCCCAGTGAATTCGGCCACAAAGGTGGCAAGCACTTGCCCCATGATTGAGGTTTTAGGCAGAAATAGAATATCGTGTTGGCCGAGTTCAAGAGCCCACTTCGAAATGCGTCCTGATGTTTCTGCATTACGGAGTACTGACCGGAGGGGGTAGTCCGTTAGTACCCCGATGGTATGCCCCTGAAAGTAATGCATCAGTTTTCTTGCTGCCATGACGAGGGCTAGGATGAGTTTTTTCAACGGAAGGTAACATGTTTCGGCGTCAACCATTGCCCTGCTCACATAATATACTGGCCACTGCTTCCCAAGTTTTTCCTTTAATAGTACGACATTAACGGCCCAGTCGGAAACTACCAGATATAAAATGAGCGGGTCGCCTGCCGAAGGTGTTGTCAAGAGTGGAATTGATCAGAGGTAAGTCTTCAGACCATTGAAAGCTACTTCGCACTCAGATGTCCATTCAAAAGCTTTACCCTGCCATAGGGTATGAAAGAATTATCGGCAGTGATCTGTGGAACGACTGATGAACCTGTTGAGTAAGGCGGCCATCTCCATCAACTTTTGAACCTCCTTCATCGATTGAGGGGAGCCGAGTTCCAGGATTGCTGTGATTTACCTTGGGTTGGCTTCGATTCCTCGGCGGTTGACAATGTAGCTAAGGAATTTGCTGGATCCGATCCCAAATGCACATTTGGAAGTGTTCAGCTTCATTTTGTACTTGCATAAAATGCTGAATGTCTCTTCCAGATCGGCTAGATGAGTTTGCTCTTCTTTGAATTTGACCACCATATCGTCAATGTACACTTCCATAGTACGGTCGAGTTACTTCTTGAACATGGTAGTGACTAGTCTTTGGTAAGTTGCCCCTGTATTCTTTAGCCCAAAAGGCATAACCTTATAGCAATAAGTTCCTCTTGGGGTGAGGAATGCAATTTTATCTTAGTCCTCCGGATGCATGGCGATTTGATGGTAGCCTCTGTAGGCATCGAGGAAGCTCATACGTTGATGACGTGTCGTGGCATCTACGAGTTGGTCGATTCTGGGGAGAGGAAAACAATCCTTGGGGAAAGCTTTATTTAAGTTTGTGAAGTCCACACAGACATGCCAAGTCCCAATTTTCTTCTTTACCACCACAGTATTCGACAGCCATGTTGGATAGGTTACTTCCCGATTGCCCCGGCATCAAGCTACCGGTCAACTTCTTCAACAACGGCAGCAGTGTGCTTTGTGGCTAACCGCCAACTTTTTTGAATAATTGGCTTACATTTGGGGTCAACATTTAAACGATGCTGAGAAACGGATGGATCTACCCCTGACATCTAATATGGTGATCATGCAAATACATCAAGGTTGCCGAGTAAGAAGGTAATTAGATGCTGCCTGTCGGCTTGATTCAGGGAGGCGTCGACCATGAAGAACCTATCTAGATCCCCGTCAATTTCAACTCGATCCAGGGCTTCCGTGGCCTTTTCACCTGGGAGCCGTCCAACATCGTCGAGGCTCTCGCGATCTGGCACCTTAATAGAATTCATTTCCAGCTCTCTTAGTGTCTTTGTGGCAAGAAGATAACATGCTTGTGCCGATTTATGGGAACCACAGATTTGTTCAATGCCGCGTTCAGTCGGGAAGCGGAGTAGTTGATGATAGGTGCTTGGAACGGCATGCATGGCATGCAGCCAAGTTCATCCCATGATAAGATTATATGGCAAAGGCAACTTGACAACCAAGAATTCTACATCCACTATTCGGGAGCCCGCTCGAACTGGTAGCGTGGTTTTGCCCAACGAGTATTCTGGATTAGCGTTGAAGCCAAATAACGGATAATGAGCTGGAGACAGGTCTGACTTGGTGAACCCAAGTTTGATGAAGGTCTTGTAGTACATAACTTTTGAAGTACTCCCCTAGTCAATGAGAATGCATTCAACGATGAATCGGCTTACGTGTAGTTCGAGGACCAAAAGAACAATGTGGGGGAGCGTTTCGCCGATTAAATCAGAATCGTCGAAGGTAATACTCGGAGCTTCATGGGGCCGTTTTGCTGGTGTGATTTGCTTTTGGGGGTTAGGATTCGACTGAATTGTATGAACTGCGGATGCCGTCGGCAGGTTGTATATCATATGGATTACGCCGAGTGGGGGTGAATCTTGCCTTAAAGCTATTGTTTTGGTTGCGTTGTCTTTTCGGACGTACTACTTAAGCCGATCGTCTTGTACCAATTCCTCAAGGTGATCTTTCAACACATAACAACTCTTGGTATCATGGCCATGGTCCTTGTGATATTCGCATCACCTGTCCCGTCTTCTTCTGTCGGGAGGTCCCACCATTTTTTATGGCCATTTGAAGAAGGGAAGGTGTTGAACTTTAGACATAACCATGCCGATCAGCTCCGACAACTCCGTATATTTCTTGTCCGCGCGCCTTGTGTGCCTGCTATCCACTTGAAGTTGTTCACTAGCTCGGTGGGAACATTGGTCATTTGGTCGGTGCGAATGCCGTATTCTGTCTCGTTTAGCCCGATTTCGCGATTCAGGGCTTTGTGATGGTACATAATTTATTAGTTGAACGATCTCAGAAGGGGTCGTCTTGTTGGCCTTCTGCTCGGCTTTAACCCATAGGGGGTCATCTTCCATTTTACAGTATTCCTCGACTTTCTTCATTAACGACCAGACTGTTTTGGGGGGTCTTCTGGTCAAGGAACTACGGAGGGCACTGTCAGGATGCAACCCCATTTTAAAGGCGGTGATGGCCATGGAGTCGTTGTAGGCATCATCCACAAGATTAAAGCATTCCCAATAGCACCGAATATGCTCGTATGGTTTCCCCTGGTTGGATTTGCATTGCCCAGAGAGAGTCGACTTGCTTTGGCTGGACCCCATTGGTGATGAATTTTTCCTTGAAGGATTTTTGTAATTGGTGAAAGCTCTTAATCGACGCCGGTTCTAACTTATAATACCATCTAACAGCCAATGGTCCCAAACTGCTCGGAAATATCCAGCACATGAGAGCCTCGTCGTCTGCATGCAGTGTCATGGCTTGCTTATAATGACGAATATGGTTAGTGGGATCCGATTTTGCATCGTATAGGGTGAACGATGGAGCCTTGAACTTTTTGGGTAGTACTGCCCTTGTGATTCGTCGCATAAAGGGGTCATGCTGGTCCTCTTCGTCTGAATCATTTCTTCTTCTGTTACTCCGTCCACGCAGACTTCCTTCAGAAGAACTAGAGACTTCGACTTGCCCCTTCTTTTTGGGTTCTAGGGAAGAGGAGTCAGAATCACTGCCACTATCTTGTCTTCGAACGTGAGGTCGTCGACCATCCTTTCTTAGAGGTTGTGGCAGATCTTGGTGCGCGCCCTGCTGGGATTTCGCCACCTCCAAGGCCAAATCCTGTCGAAGGCGCTCGTTCTCAGCCATCATGTTCTCCAATCTCTGTTCGTTTTCTTTTGCCTGATCCATAATTGCTTGCATTGTTTCATTAGCTGAATCGAAGTTCAAGGCTCTTTGTGCAACAATGTTTTTTGGTCCTAGCATGGTGCTTGGAGTGGTATCGACTCGTGGTGTAAGGTTATTACTGACTACCGGAGGATCTTCTGTCACGCCCGCCATGGATGTGCTAGAGTATTCCCATAGACAGCGCCAATTGTGGAGAAGTGGTTTGGAAATACTCTTTGAGTCCAATGAGATGCTCAAGATCCTCAGCTAGCAACCTGAAAAGGAATGAACAATCCAGTCGGGGGTGCCGGAATTAGCACTCCGATAGACAAGTCAGTGTATATTTTCTTGGTTACTTCTCTCTTAAGTTAAGCTTACTTGTTCTCACATACCTCTCTTTGGTTGATGTTCCTCTATTTATATTTTCCTCTGGGCCTCAAAGTTGGGTCCACCTTTAGTCCACCGTGCAACTATTCACTCGGCTCCTTCTGTCGCTGACCAACCTTTACTCAGCCCCTTGCTCAACTGGTTCTATGGTCGATTAGGATACCCCTGAATTTATATACGACGGGGCTGAATGCATTGTATACATCTTGATTCTCTAAGAATAATATTCAGCCTCTTCACATCCCCTAATACTCGGCTCCCACAAATGGTATAGATGGATGATATATAGATTATGAAAATAGGAAGATGAAAGAAGGATTTCAACTTTTTAGTTTCTTATACTTTGATCTATCTAAACCTTGAAATATATCACTCTCTTCAAACTTTCGACTCTTCTCCTCAGTCCAGCAGCTTCGTATTTATAGAGACTGAACTGCAGATCAAAATATCTACTGAAATAGACAGCTGATAGATACTTACACACTCTGCTTTGAAAAGTCAAGATGCTCGGCCGGCCATCACTGAGGCACGGTCGGGCCTCAGTGCATTTCCACTGTTCCTCTCTTTCAGGTTCAATGTAGGTTGGTATAATGTTCAAAATTGAGTTTCTAGCATAAAAATATAGTGGATATGACAAGTTGGGATTGTCTAGAGCTTGAAATTAGATTTCTTTGTCAAGATTTCAAACCGTTTACATAATGTAACTTTTATCATTGAGTGTTTGGAATCAAGCGCCTAAGTCTTACGAGTGGTCAAAATTAGGGTGTCTACAGTTGCCCCTCTTTGATAGAACTCATTATCATTTCACGACGTGAGTAAATGTCAAAACCCAAAGATGACCCATTTTGATGAGATCGTAAGACTTGGGCAAACAAACAAAATGCAGATGCAGTTGGTTGAACTCGAGGGTTGCTTGCATATCCCTTTGCAAGGAATCAAACCTACGTAGTTCAGGGGCAAAAATGCAAAATGATATGCAAAACATAACTTATGATCATGCAATGAAACAATCAAAACAACAATGTAAAAAGAATTCAAATGATATACAATGTAAGATATCTAAGCCACTATCTAAACTGCGAGCAGCACAAAACACATGAATATCATAAAGGAATGGGGATGCAAATCAAACTACGTTTTATATAGAGAAGAAGTGGCGACACAAGCCAAACGACGCCTAACATAGGTTAAATGCCTACATCCTCAATATTGGCCTTAGCGCAGCATGGATGCTTACACATAACAGAACCATGTTTTAACGTGAGAGGGGGTATGAGCACCTGCAAAACTATGTGTTTCGTAGAGAAGAAAGAATACAAGTAATTGGGTGGTATGATATAAGTGAGAAATGATCTGCTGAGGAAAGGTAATGATCCTAAATGTTGAATGCAACAAGACAAACTACAATGGCATGGATGTAATAAATGAAGGGAATAAGGCTACGTCTTACCTAGAAAAGGTATGGACACAAAACAAACTACGTCTAACACAGAAAAGGTGCCGAAACCCTTAGACCACAATCCTTGCACAATAGGTGCGTACACATGACAGAACTATGTTTTAACGTGAAAAGTATGAGTAGATGCCAAACTAAGCTTAACACGGAAAGGATGCAGGTGATGAAATGGATGATAATGCAGTGCTATAGAGGTAATAAATGTGATGCCATAGATAATAACTATGATGTAGTAGTTGGGAAGTGAAAGTACTTTAGAGGGGCAATTGGTGATGACTCACCCTATGCTGCTGGGGAATGTTATTTTCTTCTTGGTTGCGCTTCCAAACTACGGATACTACTCTTTTCTTTTTCTTTTTTTTTTTTTTTTTTTTTTTTTTGTTTTTTTTGTGTGTATGGTATGTTTACAACTTTCCCCATTCTCCAATAGAGTGACAGACTAGGTTGGTTCAGTATCCAGAATTGAGGTGCAACAAGCTACCTCAACCTATGGGGATGCCATACAGATTTCAAGATGAGGATACACCCTTGGGTATTTAAACCAGACTTTAGTCTCGGAAATCCTAAACCTTTGCTTTCTAGGCACCACCATTCGAACTTTAGTTTCCATCGTCTCAGTTGGTCTCCTAGGAGCTCATTGCAAACACAGTCAGGTGGCTATGGCAGACCACCTGAAGTTGTTCGGGCACGATAAACACCAAAGGAATTGCACCTATAGAGGATTTAAGATCTCCTAGACCTGGGGAGTGCGCAAGATAGTGCATAGCTAGGGTAATACACACAGATATTTACATATGGTTGTAGGCACCCCATTTTTACCGGCCCTAAGACTTGGGCGCTTTCTTTTGATTACCCGATGATAACAATTAGAATGTGTTTCTCACAAAATTCTCAGTAAGAAAGATGAAATTTAAGTTTTAATCCCAACTTTCACCCATTTTTTGGCCAAACTATTTTAGACCTTAAACCCCTCTTTTCAAAATATGTTTTTTTTAAAATGTTTCTATAATGTCCCGAAGCTCCTATTTCGATTAAAATGTTACACTTTTCAGTAAACCGAGTAAGGACAAAGTGGAAATAAATGGAAGGGAGGTGAACTTTTTTGAAAAATATTTAAAAACATCTTCTTTATAGGTTTGGAGTTAAAGGAAATAGGAGAGGATGAAAGAAAACTAGTTTAGAAAAAGAATGAGTATCAAATCATTAAGAAGGAAATGAGCAGCCTTCACTAAATTAGGCATTTTTCTTTGTACACTTGGAATTTAAATGTGAGACCACCACCTTTGGAAACTAGACTTCTGGGGCTTCAATTTAGACCCAAGAACCACCTTAGACCAAGTCCAAATAAGGGGGATATGCCTATTTGAAGTTGGGCTTCAAAGCAGATTTTGTTGACCCAGCCCGAGACAGCATTTACTAAATTAGGCATATCTCTTTGTGCACTTGGAATTTAAATGTGAGGCCACCACCATTGGAAAGTAGACTTCTGGGGCTTCAATTTGGACCCAAGAACCACCTAAAACCAAGTCCATATGGGGGAGATATGCCCATTTGAAGTTGGACTTAAAAGCAGATTTTGTTGACTCGGCCCAAAACAACAATAGTCCATTTTTTCTTGGTTTTGGTTCGGTTGGGACAACCCATTTACCTATTTTTTGAGCCATTCAAGCGCATCCACTCATCCTCCATTATACCTACTCATCCCCCATTGTCAAAAAGAGGTTTTGTTTGCATTCATAAAGGAGTATCCCATGCAACCACCTTGAAAATTTGCCCTCCTATCACATTCTTGTCTCCCACCTTGTCTCCCACCTTCTTTTTGACCTTTACTCTCCCTCATTGCCTATATAGAATGATCATATTGTAAGAGAGAAGAAAGGAGGACCATGAAATTGAAGAGAAATGAGTGAGAAAAGAGTGAAAAAAGAGAGAAAAATTGAGTTTTTGAGCAAAAAATATTCCTATCTTCCATATACACCCCATACCTTCCATAGCTACTGAAATTCCTCATTTCCATACACCAAAACCACTCCAAAAATTCTGATATAGCCAAAGATCAATTGCCTTGATCATAAGGAAGAGTGTTTAGTGATTGAAATTGAGAAAAACTAGAGAGTTAGCCACTTTCTATACCACAAACTCCATAAACTCCATAATTTCGAATTGAGGATTTGAGAACACACTTCCTACACTTGAGGGTGATGAAGAGAAAGTTTGGAAATTAAAAAAGTTCAATCTTTCTTTGGAAAGTGAATTGTTAGTCTTTCATTTTCTTATATTTTATATCTTATATTTATTTTCATGCTTCTTATTTCACTGTGTTTTGTTATAATCTAAGTGGTTTGTTTATATTATATTTATTTTCTTACTTTATATTTCATAGTGTGTTGTTATAATCCTAGTGGTTTGTTTAGCTCATAATTATTTATTTATTTATTTATTTTTATTCGCATGCTTTAATTTCATATTAGTTTTGTTGTAATCTTGCATGTTCTACCTCATATTTATTTTTTTTATTTTTTTTTCGTGTATTAGTCTCATATTAGTTCTGTTGTAATCTTGCATGTTCTATCTTATATTTGTTTTATTGTTTTAGGTTTATGTTGTGAGTTTGCACTTTTTATTTTATTTTATATTTGTTTTCTTGTTTTTTTTAATCTAACCAGTAGTGGTTAGTTGAGCCACCTACATATTTTTTGTTTGTTCCTTTTCTTGGTTTCGTAACAAGACAAGTTTTGCTTAGCCTATTTGGCCGGCCGGCCTATTTGGTTGGTTAGCTTCTTCCAGACAAGATGGCGTAATTTCCCAATGTTGACCAATTTTCGGTGGCGGTTCCAAAGAACATGAAGTTTTTATTTTATTTATTTTTTAAATTTTGAGTGTATTGTGAGGTTTTTATTTTGTTGTAATATTCTCCTCATCCCTTTCTAATTTGGTTTGTAATTATTCTTTAAAATGTTGTAATAATTCCCAGCCCCGCTTCTCTCTATCCCGTTCTTTTACTTGCTTTCTTTATTTGTACATAAACATCATATTTATTTTTCATCATATTTATGCTTTGCATCCATGTTTCATGCATCTTGATTCGTCTAAGTTTGCATTTGTGGATTTAATTAATTCCTATGTGATTATTTACGCTGCCTCATGTTCTTGAGATGATTCACATGTCATATCTTAGAAGCCGAATTTTTAGCTGTATCTCGTGAGTGAATTGCATTAGGAATTCTGTATATAAGATCATGCAATTTTTACTAATTTTGTTTTGTAGTTGTTCGAGAGACGTCGGTCAATCTGTAAGTTTTTATGCTTTAGCATCCCATTCGTGTGTGATTTTCTTATTATGTTTAGCATCCTACCATGAGGCTAAGTGCTTAATTGATGAACTGCTTGAATGCCTGTGGATGAAGGCTTGTTGCTTAAATTGAATGATTCAAAGATTGTACGTTTTAAGCCCACTTTGTAGTGGCAAATTCACAAACTTTAAGCCCACTTTGTCAAGTGGCAAATTCAAACCCTTTTCGAAAAACAAACATGAAATTGAATTGTTCCAATTTGAGCAAACTAGTCTATACCTTGTATGCTTCACATAGTAGATTTTAGGATTTATTCAATAATCATAACATGAACATATAAAGAAAATAAAAAGTCGTATCATGGTTTAGTAGAGGCCGATCTTTTGATCGGGTGAGCGGGGGTGCTCATTATTGACCTTCCCCTCTCATACCTAGGGTTCCGAGCCAAGCATCCTTGGTTACGACGAACAGTGGCCTTGGCACGAGTCATGGATTTCCTAATTTCCCAAAATATTAGGTGGCGACTCTGAGATCAGATGACGCAGTCCATTTTTGACAAAATTGTAATAAAATGGATTTTCAATAAAAGTTGCCAAAACTAGACTCTCATCTACGTTTCACATTGCCCTCGTGAGACTTGTGATGAAAGAGATCTCGGGGGTTCGAACTGTTTAACGCGCGCGGGTACCCCCCAGGCATGTTACAGTTTCTGGCGACTCTGCTGGGGATTTATGAAACCTTGACTCGAACTCCATGATATGACTTTTATTTTCAGTTATATGTTTATTGCATTGCATGCATTGGTGCACTTAAAGTTCCTGTGTTGCCCAGATACTGGTGGGAGCACAGGCATACTTTTTGTGACACTACACCTATCTCTACGTTACTTTGGAGGCCTTGTGTTATAATCTTTTGAGATCTGAAAAGTTCTCAGACTTTGAAGAGAGGCTAATATTGACTCTTCTGAGTTCCTAAGATCTTCATTGGTTATGACCCAAAGGACTCTTTGGTAATGTCACCTTGACTTTAACCCCTTGAGTAAAGCCAACCTTGTACATATAGTGAGCCATAGTACCTTCCAAATTAGGACAGTATGCTTTCCCATTTCTAGGATGTATGATACCATTTGTTTGAATAATTGAACCTAGATCATTTCAAAAGCTAGGACAGGATAACCCTACCCCCCATAGGGGTGTTTGTTCTCTTTCCTGTTATGTGTTATGTGCAATGTATTGGATCTATACAGGGATTCTCAAATTCGAATGAGTGGTTCAGGCATTTCAGTTTGTGGGGTTCAGTGTGTTTTTAGTGAGGGCATAATTGAAGTTACGTTTTGTTTATGTAATTGGGGAGTGATCACCTGTTGATTGCACGGGCTTTATTTTGAATATTGTGGATGACCCACACTTTGACTGGCAATTTGATAATGGTTTTACTCTGAGTTCTGAATTGAGTATTGAGTCTAAGTGTGATTCCACCAAGTTTGTAGAGTTGGGATTAAGCTCGAGTCATTCTAGTGAGTCGAAGTCTGTTGATTTCGAGAGTGCTAACCTAGACATTTCTGTCTTGTCTAGGTCTTCTTTGTCATTTTTTTTTGAGTCTGTTGTCATTGCTGAGTCATAGTTTCTTTTCAATAAACAAAAAAAAATTAAAATAAATAAAGAATAAAATAAAAATGCCATAGAGTCTGCCTACTTCTTTGTGCCTTAATTCATCGCATTGACCAAAGTTTTTCAAAACTTTTTCCAAAACTCTAATAAAAACGAAGAGGAAGAATTTCCTCAGGATTTGCAAATTTTGATCAACTGAGAGGAAGAGAGGTGTGCTAAGCCTTTGATGAATAAAATCATTTTTGTTAATGTGGGTACTGAGAAGAATCCTGGCTTGGTCCAAATTGGTTCTATCTTATCTTCGTAAAAGTACGAGTGATTAGTCACTTTGTGAAAAGATTTCAAAAACTGTTTTTTGCGTGGTCCTACGAAGACATGCCTGGAATTAGTTATACAGCATAGCATCCCTCTTGACTCGTGGTCCGACCTCTCTAGCTCCTTAGCTTTCAAACCTTGATTCGAAGTATTCAATGATCATTCAAAGTGTAAGGCTTACATAGCCGAATTGGAAATAGCCCTTGAACTAGGGACCATGATGTGATTCAAATGGAAGCAGCCCTTCAACTAGGGGCAATAAGGTCGAATATGATTTAGAGCACCTTCGTACTTTGTTTTTGATGATCAGCAGGGGGACAACTCTCTCGGTGGTCCTGTAAGCACTGAGGCAGGGCCTTCAAGGGTTTCCTTAGACGAAACCAAGAGGAAGAAGTTGGCAGGAGAGCCGAGCAAGTGAGGTTGGCTTGTGGTTGAAATTTTTTTGTTATTCTGTTTATACAAATTTGATTGGGGTTAATCCCTGATATTAATAAAATGAGTTTGTTTTTGTGCAAATCCGAATGGCAAATCTGAATGGTATGAATATTTGGATTTTAGAAATAAGTTTTGAATTGAAAATTGAGCCTTTCACTAATCATAAAACAAAATCAAACTCGATGAAATGATAAAACTTGATAAATTGGACACAAAATGGACTCAAAACAGAGCAATACCAGTCGATTACCTGGTCGGTCATTCATCGGAAAAGCATCGTCGGCGATGAGTACTGTGCATTTTTCGGTGACGAAAATTCAATACGAGTACGAGACAAGATACAAACTCATTCAAAAAACAAAACAAAAGTCTCTCTTCTTTTTTTATTTCAAACACACGCGCATCTTTGAACACACCCATTTTAACACTCTCTGACACATTTTTTTTTAACACTCTTCTTTTTAAGAAACCCCTTGTAGACATCCCTGAACGTCCCGGGAGGGAATCCCGTTTTGTTCATTTGGGCTCACTACAGTTTAGGACTCAATGTCACGGTCGTGTATCTAATCTTGCAAAGTGCAATGTAAGACCAATGAATCATCAAGAGTCCAAATCCGACAAATCGTTTTTGAAAACAAAATTTTTGAAAGAAGTGCCAAACATGGACTGCTTTGCCAGATACAGAGTCGCCACTTAAATATTTTATTTTGGGAGAATTTAGGAAACCCTGACTCGTGCCTAAGGCCACGTGTCCGTCATCACTAAAGTTGCCTCAGCTCGGGAACTTGGGTACGATTGGGGAAGGTCACTTCGTGAGCACCCCGACTAGCCCGATCAAAGATCGGCCTCTACTAACCATGATATCGAGTTTTGAAAACATTGTGTGCTCTTATCCCGGTTATTAGCCTAGAATTACTATGTGATGCGCGCAACATACAAGTATAGATTGGATCGCCTGAGTTGGAACAAAACATTTCATGTTTGTTTTTTGAAAGCGGTTTGCTACTTGCAAGTAGGCTAAAATGTAGATTTTGCCACCCTCAAGTGGGCTTAGAAAACATGATGATTTGCCACTATCTAGTGGGCTTAAAACTCGCAATCAATGAATTATTCCAATTCAGATAATCCAACCTCCACCCGCAGGCATTCAGGCAGTTATATTACATAAGCACTTAGCCTCATGGTAAGCATGCTATCATGGCAGTCACTCACATACATGCAAGGATGCTAAAGAAAAAACACTTACCGAGTACTCCAAGCCAAAGAAAGAAGCTAATTAGAAATCATGCATGAATCCTAACCATGCTGAGATGCCTAATGCAACACATACAGGTATACAACTAAGATAGGCTTGGCTATTCTAAACATGGCATATGGAATGCAACAGATAACATGTATTCAACTTGGAATTGAAATACAATGCAGTTAGTATGATGCGCCGAGCCCGGTGCATGTAATACAGATGAATGAATGCAAACATGCGAACATATAGATGCTAATTTGAAACGTGCCCTAAAACTAACCATCATAAGCTGGTAAATAAAAGGGAGAAAGACGTGGGGTTGGAAGACATGCATTACACACATGCACACTTATTACAACATTGCCCTCCTCGGAGGGTCCGAATAAATAATACACAACTGAATGAATAACGAATCACAACTAATTATTACACAATCCTAATTAATTAACAAATTAACTAAGATAAATAAGCTAGCATGCAAATTAAACAAAAACGGACTGCTTCAGTTCTGCTCCGAATGATAGGGTTGCATGCATGCTTGAGTCGCCTTGTCAGGAAATCCATCGCGATGTCTCAATTTGCTTCTGTTTGCAACTGGTCCTGGAATACTGTACAAAGCTCCAGAAGGCTGTTGACTAGTTTTTGCTATTGGTTTCCGGTTTGCTGCAACAGAGAGTAAGAAAGCGGCATGGCAAAGCATTTTCAACATATGTATGCATGACCACTCTCCCCGTCATTGCATAAGCTCCAGGGAGTGTAGTCCTCGATCCTCGTGCCACCAATCACGCATCCCGATGCATGATGGCCGAGGAATCGAATTGCACGACTCAATATGAAATGGATGCACACATAAATACAACAAGGCCTAAACTCCATCATGGGTAATCCGGATTGTCAGCGACTGAGAATCGAGGCACGTTTTATCACTTGGAGTATGAAACGTCCCTCGTTTCCCGTGTTTGGAGGAAACCCTATTCCAAACAGAATGCAATATACATGGCATGCACGATGCGACTCGGACTATGCAACCTAAATGCAATGCGACTAAATGATGCAAACATGCAGAGAATGACATGCAAACATGCTACTAGCATACACAATGCTATGAACTACATGGCATACTCGATGCAAGGCACCTTATGCAACAATATGACAACATATGATTAGCATACACAATGCGAATATCAAATGGCATACTCGATGCAACAAACTACATGGCATGCGCAATGCTATGACTAGAATGGCATACACAATGCAAGATGGACTTAAACCAAGATGATGGAATGAAAGGTAGGAACACTCATGCAAACATGCCCGATGCAAGGGACCAAACCTAAGGCATCAAATGCCACTCTACCAAAGCATGGCAAAGGATGAAACATGGCATACAAACACACATTTTCCAGCTCTGAAACATGATACACAATGGTCCCGAATCATGCAAATATGTCACACAATGCATGCTAGATGGCCCGAATACCGAAACTAGTGAAGTGCGTTTCACTAGAGGTACACAAAGCAATGCACAAATGGCAAAACCAGCCCCAAAAAGACCCTAGGTAGGTCCAAGACAGTGGGAAAATGGCCTAAAAAGATGGCTCAACATGCATAGAAATAAAGCTCATGCAATGGTCCAAAAATAAGGCAAACTAGCATGACTCTCAAACGCATTTAAAGAGTGGAAAACATGAGAATATGGCATACATGTAAGCTTTGAAATATGATGCACAATGGTCCTAAAACATGGAAACACCTCAACATAAGTATGCAATAGGCCCCAAAACACAAAGCTAGGCAAGAGTATTGAACTACAACCATGCATAGCAAGCATCATTCGACCATGAGGCATAAAAATAGAGCTAAGGAAGTCCAAAACAGGCCCACAATCAGTTTAAGGCATGGCCAAAAAGTGCTAGATTCATAGACCAAAATAGCATGCAATACAAGCTAGTGAAGAGGGTTTACACTAAAAGTATATGGAGTATTCAAGAGGTCACTAAACCAGAAAAATTTAAAGGCATGACATGCCAAATAAACCCCAAAAACCCACTGAAATATGGTCTATGCATGTAAGAATGATAGGCCCCTTTGATATGCTATGAAGAGGGTTATTCTACACATGCAAGGGGGACATCTAATATGACAAAAACACCTCTGGACAGAGGTTATGCAGGCCCTAAAACTCACTAAAAAGGGCCTGAAATGAGGCTAGGAAGCATGCAAGTATAGGCTCCTTTGTTAGGCCAAATATGCTAGAAAATAAGACAAGGGGTGAGAGGGTCACCCCTCTCTGATTTTGGTGCTCAAAAATATATAATAACCACTGAAAATCCACTGGATTTCAATGGTCAAAAGGGCCAACAAAGTTCAACACAAAGGCCCTAATGCATGGCTCAAAACAAAGGGAAATGAAGCATGCAAGGGGGTAGATGGCCCCCAACAGAAAAATGGTCTTAAACAAACATGTTAAGAAGCTCAAAATAAGACTTTTTTTAATTTATGACAAAGCTCAAATATACTTGAAAACTAGGCTAAGAGATGGAACAAGATTGTGATACCCATGTTCCGTAATATGTTAATTGGTCCTTAATATGAGTATGATTATGAGTTTAATATAATCTTGTGTGCCATCATGTGAGAATATGTGGTTTTGAATTTCTATCTGTTCACCGTGGGAACATCTGTTGATTTTACCGCTTCGAAAATTAAATTGGAGGCCTTATCGGCCACAGAACCCGAAATTGATTACGCTATTGTGATTGGCATAATTTTTAGAGCCTACGGTGAAACTTAATTGAAAATTTGATTCGCACCAGATTAAGTTGATTTAATTGATGATTTAGTGCCCAATTATTTAATAGTATTAAATGATAGTTAGTGTATGTGTGAGGCCATATACACTATTTTGGCTGATCAAACTCAAGGGAGGAGGTCGGCTGTTAGAGAGAGAGAGGGAGAAAGTTGTGTAATTTTGGCTCAAGGTTGTGAATTTGAAGTCCAACTCAAGAATTGACCATAGATTGAGCTTCTAGGTAAGTGATTGTTTATAAATTCATGAGTTTGAACTTGTGATTTTGTGAATTAAAGGTTAATTGGTGATCAAGAACAAGAGTTGTACTCTAATTGATGAATTTGAGGTTGAAATGCACATGCATGTATAGGATCACCATGGTTTTGCATAATCAAGCATGTATTGGGTTGAATATGGAAATATGAGTGTTAAATCCTACATGCAAGCATGTTTTTGTTGTGTTCCATGAGAATGAACACCATTTGCATTAATTGGAATAGAAATGGAGTCAAGAATTGACATGCATGCATGATTGATGAAGATATGAAGCTTAAATGCATGAATTTAATGTATTGGAAGTAAGTTTGGTATAATTTGGGTTTGCATGTGATTGATTCATGGGAATTGAGTTTCAATATGTTGTAATTCGGTGTTTATATCATGTTAGTACACATATGTATGAAGTTTGAGTCGAAATCATGCATTTGGAGCCTTTGAATTCGAAGTAGGAGCTCAAGAACACATTCTGGATTTTCCAGAATTTTGATGTCCGCTCGAGCGGGGGGACTGCCGCTCGAGCGGGAAAATCGTGCTCCCAGTAGTTTTTGCAGGCATGGTTCCCGCTCGAGCGGGGAAGTTGACGCTCGAGCGGGGAGCTATGTAGACAGGCAGTCCGCTCGAGCGGCCGAGCTCACGCTCGAGCGGGAATTTGAGGTAACCAGCACTTTTGCAGGCTTAAGGGTCCGCTCGAAGGAAGTCCACCTTCGGCCGAGGGACCCTGCTCAAATTGCTTTTGCATTTTGAGTTCTGTTTTCCGTTCTCTTTCACTTGTAAGCACTCTTAGGCATATGTTAAGCATTGTAAATGAATTAATGAGATAAGAATAAGGCCTAATGAGGAACATGTGAAGTAAAGAACGGATTGAACTGTTAGTGACCCTTTTGTGTTCATGAAATGTGTAGGGTCAAGCTCCAGGGCAAATCCACAAGCCGATCACTGTGAGTAATATCAATATTTGAAAGCTTGCAAATGTCCAATTGTTTATTTCCTTATAAGTTTCATGATTTGCTAATCGGGATTGTGGACAAAAGTCTGACATGAACAAATGAATCGACCGAAGGTCGTTTTGATAAACATAGATGGACCCAAGGTCATTTTGATAAACATAAATGGGCCGAAGGCTGTTTTGACATGAATGATTGGGCCGGAGGCCGTTTTGACATAAATGAATAGACCGAAGGTCGTTTTGGCATAAATGAACGGACTAAAGGTCGTTTTGACATGAATGATTGGGTCGAAGGTCGTTTTGACATAAATGAATAGACCGAAGGTCATTTTGGCATAAATGAACGGACCGAAGGTCGTTTCGACGTAAATGAATGGACCTAAGGTCGTTTTGACAAGACACGAATGAATGGGCCAGAGGCCGTTTCGACACGAAAGTGTAAATGGGCCAAAGGCCGTTCCGACACGAAAGTGTAAATGGGCCAAAGGCCAGTTGACACGAGTAATGGTTTGATAATGAAACGAATGAATTGGGCCCGAGGCCATATGATGTGTTTGGAACCGCAGTTACTTAACTTACATATGTTTAGGTATGTATGTATTAGTTAGAAACGGAAATTGGGCCCGAGGCCGTTTGATGTATATTGTTCCTATATATATATTCTTTATTCGATATTATTCACTGGGCTTTCGCTCACGCTCATTCATGTGTTTGTAGGTGAGCCCAGAGAAGTCCAAACCCAGCCTCAGTGAAGTCAGTATGGAACAACAAAGTTTTTGGGGAAGTCAGCCCTTGTGTCTCACGCACGAGACCCGCCTTCGCCTTTTGTCGTTTTGTTCTATTCAGTTATGTTGGCGAAGTTTGGAGTACGTTTGTATATAGTTCTGTTTGGCTGACTTAGATTTGAATGATCCTGTTTGTACAAAACCTTATGTTACTGTATTTTCTGATGTGAGTTATTAACATATTTGTATCCGGAATGTTATGACGTGCATCTAAGCACAGCTCTATGGACAAAGTTTTAAATTGCTTCCGTTTGGCCCCCTTTAACTTTGTTAAAATACGTTTGGTTTGGTTTGAGGCCGTAGGTAATCTCATGATTACTGGCCGGTTACGTCCTTAACCCACGGGGGCGGGTTCGGGTCGTGACAGAGTGGTATCAGAGCACGAGTTAATAACTCACACACTTGTCCAAAAGAGCAATAAGCGTCTAGATGAGATCTAGGATGCATTCATGTGATAAATATGAATTTGGAAGCATCAAGAATATGCTTAAGTGTTTCGATATGAACAGTTATGTGTTATAAATTCGTGAATTGCTTGCATTATAAACCATTGGAATATGTATGCTTCCTGGTATATGCATACTTGTGGCTCTTTATATAATGCAAGTTTAATCAAATGGTGAGTAATAACTCTGTAAAGTCATTGTTTTGTATGAATGAATAATTGTTCAAAATTTTCCTTGAACATAATTGTGGTATCCTTAGCGGAGGCCCTCGCCCGGGGGACATAATACTGTGGCTTATGGTCATGAGGCCCTAGCCCGGGGGAAATAATACCGTGGCACAGGCCCTCGCCCGAGGGAAACAATACCATGGCCTATATATGAGATATGTTGATATGCTTGACCAACATGATATGTCACGCTAAAGGAAGTACCACACATGATTCGAATATGAGATATAAATTGTTACACTAATGTGTGCAACAAGTTTGTTTTATTATAATGCACATACATGAATATATGAACCATGAAGAGTTGTTTATGTGCATTCAATTCTTCCTACGGGTGTCTATGTGAAATATGAACTTGATTTGAGCATATAATTGCTTAGTAAATGTTCAGCTTGCGATATCTGATAAGTATGCAATTATCTGTTACGTATGTGATCAATTGCGTACGATATGTGAAACGAGAATATAAAGATATGCCTATGTACGAATGTGATTATGTGTTTATTTTTGTATTGGACACCCCCGTATTTAGCAAAGCTTAATAAGAGATTGTGTAGAGTATAGATTGAGTAAGGGCATACGAGCTGGAAGACTCTTCCACAGCCCGACTCGATAGACTGGAAAGAATAGTGTAGGAAATGATAGAGATCTTAAGACAGTAACGTCAGTTGCCGCTATGGCAAGAACTTTTGTCACCATCAGAGTAAGAAACACCGAAGAATTTGTTATCGGGCTTCTGAGGCTTGTTATAGGTGTGGTAAAATGGACCATATGGTAAGGAATTGTTCCCGAACTGAGCGAATGTGAATAAATGTTCTGCCTCAGTTAGAACATATTCTGATCGGTCAAAGACAAATATTCAGTACTGCCTATAATCAAATCAATCTGCCGTTGTCGGTTCCCATAGCGTCAAACAAACAAGGATAGGACAATACTCAAACATCGTTCCTTAAGACACCTAGTCACGGGATTTGTACAATTCAGCTCATTTTCAACACACATGTTCTCGATAGTTGGGGTTGGTTCTCAACGGTGTTCATGGTTAGATCAATCTGTTGATAGCCTTCCCTAAGGTCCTTCAAATGGGTCGGGTACTCTAAACAGATTCAAGTTTTGGGTCTATCAGTTTTTTTTTTTTTTTTTTTTTTTTTTTTTTTTTTTTCTGCCAAGAATAATCTGGCCATTGATTTACAGGCAATCCTTAATCCCTTTTTACAAAATTAAGTCAGATAGAGGGTCTTATAAAACCAATCTCGACACAGGTCTTGCCAAATCAAGTCAAACAAAGATTCCATCAAATTATATCAAATGAGGGTTCTATCAAGCCAAATCAAACAGAGGTTCTATCAGACCGAATCAGGTAAAAGTTTTCTCAAATAGGGTACATTCGGTTTTGTAAGGCTCACTTCGTTTGTTTAGGCACATGGTTGATAGTTCCACAACTGTCCTAAGTTCATTAATCCTCAAGTTCGTATCAGAATCACTCTTTACAACAGTTCATATCAAAACGCTTCAAATCATGTACGAAACGGTATTGTCTACATAAATTCGGGGGTAGTTGTACAAACATGCAATTATTCAGATCAGGAGGTATGTACCATAATCAATACAGTAATTCCTAACAAGTCTTGTATGCAATACATGGTGTACAGTAACATATTAAACAAAGTTCTTCAGTTGTACATAAGATAGGGTCTGTTACTCAAAAGTTCCAAATTAGCCACAAAGTGTAGGTTTATGGGTCGAGCCCAATATAGTCACATAATCCAGTCAATCTTCTACCAATTCAATTGCATGGCCTCACCATTACAGAGTCATAATTCCAGTGGCTTAGCCATTAAAGACAGTAGTAACAGATCACCCTGAGCATAGGTTCAGATGTACATGTGCATGTGTAGTGTTAAGCAATATCTCAATACATATTTCACAAATTTCCCAAATGGAGCATATATATTCAATAAATACAGTCTCAATCTTGTGAGTCTGACCAACCCAAATATACAGGCAACAAATATGAAAGAATACGCCGATCCGAATCAAATAATATCCCAGGCAAAAATGTACACATGTACTAATTCAGAATCAATCAACACATAGGCATTCATTTGTAAGCAGTATAGATACCTGGGATAACGGTCACAATATTCTGAGTGCTTTCTGGGATGAGTGTATTTACTCTATCCTGAGTAGCAATTCCTACTACTGGTACGAATCTAACTGAGGCAGAACATTTATTCACATTCGCTCAGTTCGGGAACAATTCCTTACCATATGGTCCATTTTACCACACCTATAACAAGCCTCAGAAGCCCGATAACAAATTCTTCGGTGTTTCTTACTCTGATGGTGACAAAAGTTCTTGCCATAGCGGCAACTGACGTTACTGTCTTAAGATCTCTATCATTTCCTGCACTATTCTTTCTAGTCTATCGAGTCGGGCTGTGGAAGAGTCTTCCAGCTCGTATGCCCTTACTCAATCTATACTCTACACAATCTCTTATTAAGCTTTGCTAAATACGGGGGTGTCCAATACAAAAATAAACACATAATCACATTCGTACATAGGCACATCTTTATATTCTCATTTCACATATCGTACGCAATTGATCACATACGTAACAGATAATTGCATACTTATCAGATATCGCATGCTGAACATTTACTAAGCAATTATATGCTCAAATCAGGTTCATATTTCACATAGACACCCGTAGGAAGAATTGAATGTACATAAACAACTCTTCATGGTTCATATATTCATGTATGTGCATTATAATAAAACAAACTTGTTGCACACATTAGTGTAACAATTTATATCTCATATTCGAATCATGTGTGGTACTTCCTTTAGCGTGACATATCATGTTGGTCAAGCATATCAACATATCTCATATATAGGCCATGGTATTGTTTCTCGAGGGCCTGTACACGTATTATTTCCTGCTAGGGCCTCATGACCATAAGCCACAGTATTATGTCCCCCGGGCGAGGGCCTCTGCTAAGGATACCACAATTATGTTCAAGGAAAATTTTGAACAATTATTCATTCGTACAAAACAATGACTTTACAGAGTTATTACTCACCATTTGATTAAACTTGCATTATATAAAGAGCCACAAGTATGCATATACCAGGAAGCATACATATTCCAATGGTTTATAATGCAAGCAATTCACGAATTTATAACACATAACTGTTCATATCGAAACACTTAAGCATATTCTTGATGCTTCCAAATTCATATTTATCACATGAATGCATCCTAGATCTCATCTAGACGCTTATTGCACTTTTGGACAAGTGTGTGAGTTATTAACTCGTGCTCTGATACCACTCTGTCACGACCCGAACCCGCCCCCGTGGGTTAAGGACGTAACCGGCCAGTAATCATGAGATTACCTACGGCCTCAAACCAAACCAAACGTATTTTAACAGAGTTAAAGGGGGCCAAACGGAAGCAATTTAAAACTTTGTCCATAGAGCTGTGCTTAGATGCACGTCATAACATTCCGGATACAAATATGTTAATAACTCACATCAGAAAATACAGTAACATAAGGTTTTGTACAAACAGGATCATTCAAATCTAAGTCAGCCAAACAGAACTATATACAAACGTACTCCAAACTTCGCCAACATAACTGAATAGAACAAAACGACAAAAGGCGAAGGCGGGTCTCGTGCGTGAGACACAAGGGCTGACTTCCCCAAAAACTTTGTTGTTCCATACTGACTTCACTGAGGCTGGGTTTGGACTTCTCTGGGCTCACCTACAAACACATGAATGAGCGTGAGCGAAAGCCCAGTGAATAATA
This sequence comes from Camellia lanceoleosa, assembly GCA_025200525.1. Classification (NCBI taxonomy): domain Eukaryota; kingdom Viridiplantae; phylum Streptophyta; class Magnoliopsida; order Ericales; family Theaceae; genus Camellia; species Camellia lanceoleosa. Next base: position 46,346,254 of record CM045760.1, read on the forward strand.
TCGAATAAAGAATATATATATAGGAACAATATACATCAAATGGCCTCGGGCCCAATTTCCGTTTCTAACTAATACATACATACCTAAACATATGTAAGTTAAGTAACTGCGGTTCCAAACACATCATATGGCCTCGGGCCCAATTCATTCGTTTCATTGTCAAACCATTACTCGTGTCAACTGGCCTTTGGCCCATTTACACTTTCGTGTCGAAACGGCCTCTGGCCCATTCATTCGTGTCTTGTCAAAACGACCTTAGGTCCATTCATTTACGTCGAAACGACCTTCGGTCCGTTCATTTATGCCAAAACGACCTTCGGTCTATTCATTTATGTCAAAACGGCCTTCGGTCCAATCATTCATGTCAAAACGACCTTCGGTCCGTTCATTTATGCCAAAACGACCTTCGGTCTATTCATTTATGTCAAAACGGCCTTCGGCCCAATCATTCATGTCAAAACGGCCTTCGGCCCATTTATGTTTATCAAAATGACCTTGGGTCCATCTATGTTTATCAAAACGACCTTCGGTCGATTCATTTGTTCATGTCAGACTTTTGTCCACAATCCCGATTAGCAAATCATGAAACTTATAAGGGAATAAACAATTGGACATTTGCAAGCTTTCAAATATTGATATTACTCACAGTAATCGGCTTGTGGATTTGCCCTGGAGCTTGACCCTACACATTTCATGAACACAAAAGGGTCACTAACAGTTCAATCTGTTCTTTACTTCACATGTTCCTCATTAGGCCTTATTCTTATCTCATTAATTCATTTACAATGCTTAACATATGCCTAAGAGTGCTTACAAGTGAAAGAGAACGGAAAACAGAACTCAAAATGCAAAAATAGAATTTCAGAAAACAGGGTCCCCGCTCGAGCGGACCCTTAAGCCTGCAAAAGTGCTGGTTACCTCAAATTCCCGCTCGAGCGGACTGCCTGTCTACATAGCTCCCCACTCGAGCGTCAACTTCGGCCGAAAGGAACCATGCTAAAAAACTACTGGGAGCACGATTTTCCCGGCCGAAGATCCCCTTCGAAGCGGACATCAAAATTCTGGAAAATCCAGAATGTGTTCTTGAGCTCCTACTTCGAATTCAAAGGCTCCAAATGCATGATTTCGACTCAAACTTCATACATATGTGTACTAACATGATATAAACACCGAATTACAACATATTGAAACTCAATTCCCATGAATCAATCACATGCAAACCCAAATTATACCAAACTTACTTCCAATACATTAAATTCATGCATTTAAGCTTCATATCTTCATCAATCATGCATGCATGTCAATTCTTGACTCCATTTCTATTCCAATTAATGCAAATGGTGTTCATTCTCATGGAACACAACAAAAACATGCTTGCATGTAGGATTTAACACTCATATTTCCATATTCAACCCAATACATGCTTGATTATGCAAAACCATGGTGATCCTATACATGCATGTGCATTTCAACCTCAAATTCATCAATTAGAGTACAACTCTTGTTCTTGATCACCAATTAACCTTTAATTCACAAAATCACAAGTTCAAACTCATGAATTTATAAACAATCACTTACCTAGAAGCTCAATCTATGGTCAATTCTTGAGTTGGACTTCAAATTCACAACCTTGAGCCAAAATTACACAACTTTCTCTCTCTCTCTCTCTCTCTAACAGCCGACCTCCTCCCTTGAGTTTGATCAGCCAAAATGAAGGTGTATGAGGGAAATGAGTGTATAAGGCCTCACACATAAAGCCCCACTAACTATCATTTAATACTATTAAATAATTGGGCACTAAATCATCAATTAAATCAATTTAATCTGGTGCGAATCAAATTTTCAATTAAGTTTCACCGTAGGCTCTAAAAATTATGCCAATCACAATAGCGTAATCAATTTCGGGTTTTGTGGCCGATAAGGCCTCCAATTTAATTTTCGAAGCGGTAAAATCAACAGATGTTCCCACGGTGAACATATAGAAATTCAAAACCACATATTCTCACATGATGGCACACAAGATTATATTAAACTCATAATCATACTCATATTAAGGACCAATTAACATATTACCGAACAGGGGTATCACAAAGATAATGACAAAAAGAGGGAAATAGAGTGTTACCCTTGTAGCCAAGAACTTCAGTAGCTTCTGGGCCAAAATAGCAAGCCTTCAACCTCTGAAAACCAGCTCCAAGGTGCTTAGAGTGATGGTGGAAGTGTTAGGATAAGAAGTGGTGTGCAAGAGGCCAAGAACAAGGGACCTTTGGAGCTAAAATGGAGGGAAATAGAGAGGAGAGTGTATGTATGCCTAAACCAATTTTCTGAACAGTCTACAAGGAAGGCAAGGCCCTCCTTTATGGAGCCAAGGGTCTAAAACTTCTTCAAGAAGCTTAAAACCAAGGTTAAACATCCTCCATACACGTGTATGGAGGATGCAATCTGTGGCTTCCAGCTGGCACAGCTGGCACCAACTCAATGAGACAGAAAAGGAGAAAGCTGGCCGACCAGTTCAGGTGGTCGGCTGACCACTCCCCCTGGTCAGCCGACCAGTTCAAAAGGTCCAAGGTGGTCGGCCTCCTCCTAGGGTGGTCTCCAAGTTGAAAACAAGCTAGTGGTATGGTGGAGGCCAGTCAAAAGTGGCTCAAAAACCAAAGAGACCAGCTTCGTGACAAGAAAACTGGCCGGTGGGAGAAAAGGTGGTCTCCCACCCTTGTACCACCTTCCAAACAAAGAAAATAGGGTCCATACCAAAAATGAACCAAGATAGATGCAAAACGAGGGTTTGGGGGCCAAAACGCGCAGCTGGGTGCCCCGAAAACGGACTGTTAAGCATCGAAAGTGGCGTGTGACCACGAACATGGTCTCCCGGGCCACAGTGTCCCTCTAGAGAGAGGAAACAAGGTGGCGCCAAAAACTGGAGCAAACGAAGAAAGTTAAGCGGTCCCGAATCGAGGCGCACAGTCGACGGCTTCGAAAACCGAAAACTGGTCTCTAAACGGGAACAGTGGTCTACAACCACGAAAAGTAGCCTACGGCCACTGAGAGATGGTCTACAAGACCTCTCCCTCCCTTCAGGAAGAGAAAACAAAACCTGATTCGCAAACCGAGACAAAGCACAAAAGAGTCCCGAAGTCCGGAGGCAAGGCTCTCAGCCGAGACTTCGTAGCCTCAGAACGAGCACAACATGCGCAATCACCGAGCGCTCAATCGATGATGTCTAAGTCTTAAGGTCGGTCAAAAATGGGGTGTCTAGACCCCCACCCCCCTATTTTTTTTGAACACTTTTCTTTTCTTGATTATATTTTCTCACAAACACAATATTTTTTTTTTTATTTTGTTTCCTCAAAAAAATTAAAATTTTTGAATGCTCCAAGTTTTTTGTATATTTGTTTTTGATTTTATTTTTCTTTGTTTTACATACATATATATATATATATATATTCAACTTAAAACAAAATAAAATAAATAAATGTAGAAAAGAAAGGAAAAGAAAATAGAACAACAACAAAGAAAAACACAAAATTGGAATTTTCATCAAAGCCTGACCGGGGCTTGGTGAAGCACGGCTGGGGATCCCAATTGCTTGCCGGCCTTCGATGGCGGCAAGGGAAAATCGAGCAATCCCTCGGCATTTTTTCTTTTAAAACAAAACAAACCCTTCATTTTTCATACCTCACACATTTGAAACTCCTCTCTTCCTCTCTCTACACACTCTCTCTCTTTCTCTCTAGATTTCTATCTGATTCGCTTTACCCAACATCCTTTGCGAATTTTTTCTTAAAACCCTTATTTTTCTCTACATTTTGAACCGAACAAAAATTGATTTGGTGCAAGTTTGGGTTCTCTTTGTTTTCCCTCATTTTTACTCACATTTTCCTCTTTCTCCCTTTGATTTTCCATCCTCTCTTCACTTTCTCTCTTCTAGAGTTTGGATTTGGGGGTTTTCGCTCCAAAATCACTTTTCCATTCACTTTCCTTCTCTCTATATTTTTTTTTTCACGGCTAGTGACAAGGTTCCTATTCCGCACCAGACATAGGCAATGGGGCTGCACTAGGTGCCGACATAGAGGTAGATGAGGCTGGTGCACTACTTCCTCTTACCGAGAGGCCACTCGATGCAGCTACATACCAGCTGTGGACACACGTGTCACCTCCTGGCAGGATCTTGAGGTTTGAGGCATTTATTCTAGGGATGGATGAGGACATTCTGTTGCACGAGCCCACAGAGCATTTGTCTACCGACACATCCATGGTAAACAACTTTCCTTTGTTTTTGTACTCTTTGAATTTCACAAGCTAAAACCGTATTCCCCTTTGACAGGTGGTAGTTAGGAGGATTAGTGGCTATGGATCTATATCCGGTCCCATTGTAGACACCCCATTTTTGACCGTCCTTAAGACTTGGACATCATTGTTTGAATACCCGATGATTGTGCTCGCTCGTGTTCGTTTTGAGTCCCTGAAGGTCTCGGCTGAGCGCCTTGCCTTGGAGCCTCGAATCTTGTCTATTTTGTGCTTGGTTGTGAACCAAGAGCTTGTTGCTTCACTTCTGGAGGAGAGGGTGACCTGTCGGCTGTCCCCCTAGCCTGCCGGCCATGACTTGTGCCTGTCGGCCACTAGTGGTGGCGAGTCGGCTATGTTGATGGCCGGTCGGCTACATTGATGGCCGGTTGGCCACTAATGATGCCGACGACCATTTTTCTCCTTTTTCAGATATTTCTTTGCCAGTTGTGCCAGCTGTTGTTCACTGATGCTTATCTCCATACATGTGTATGGAGGGATGAGTGCAAGCCTTTGGCTTGATTTTCTATATAATGGGTGGTCTCTTCCCCATTTGGAGAGGTTAGACAATTTGGAGCAAATTTTTCTCTCTCTCTCTAGAATTCTCTCTCTCTCTCTCTCTCTCTCTCTCTCTCTCTCTTCTTATATTGTGCGTGAAAGTTAGAATTCTCTACACTTTTGCACTAAGACCCTTAAACGAACATCTTTGTCTTGGAGCTGAGATTCTTTGAGGCTTGGTTTGAGCTTCTAAGAGTGGTTTAAGCTCAGAATTGTGACTGATTTTGTGCTATGCTTCAAGAGGTAAGGGACTTGCCTTATAGACTTTGTTTTAATCAATTGCTTGGATATTTCTTACACTATTATGACCTGGTTTTTCAACCATAAAAAACTATATTTTTAAGGTTTGAAAATGGTAGTTTAGGTCTTGGTGGGTTAGGGGGTTGTCTCCCCCATTTTGCTCTTTGGCTTGTGAAGCCTTTTGTGCCATTTCTTACCACCTTTAAATCAAAATTTTTGGGCCTTTAAACCACTGAAATCCAAAGTTATTTTAGTGGTAAAAATTAACTCTTGAAGTCCAAAATAGGAGGGGTTAGCCTCTCCTCCTTGTGTCTTGCTTCCATGCCTAGGTGGCGGGCTTCACATATTAGCTTTATTTTGTGGCTTGTGTTGGCTTAGTTCAAGCATGTTTTAGGCTCTATTTTTACATGTTTCAACTCTGTTTTGGGTTGGTTGGAGCACTTATTGCTTGCTTTTTGTACTTGTAGTGCAATTGTGCTAACCAGTCTAGCTTGCTTCATGATTTAGCCTATTATTCTAGCTTGTGTTAGCTTAACTTCATCATGTTTTTGCTATTATTTTGGCCAGCTTTAACTTTGTTTTGGGCTAGTTAAGTCCTTTGAGGTTTGTATTGCATGGCTATAGTGTAATGGTCTTCACTAGCTCATTGTTTTAAGGCTTTAAGCATGGAGTGTTTGAGTTGCTTGCATGGTGTAGCATCATTTTGCATGTAATTTCAGTGTTTATAGCTCTGTCATGTGCTCATTCATTTCACTCTTTCATTGCTTTTGAGAGTTGTGCCTTGAGTCTTGTTTGCAAGCTAACGTGTGAGCATGTTTTTTTTTGCATTTTGTGTCTCAATCTCAGCATGTTTTAGCCATTGTTTTGGCATGGTTTAACTCTATTTTTAGTTGGTTTGGCCCTTTGAGGCTTGTATTGTGTGGTTGTGGTGAAATCTCTTTCATTAGCTTAATGTTTTAGGCTTTAGCATGGCTTGCACGTGTTGCTTGCATGATTTAGTGTCTTTTTGCATGCCGTTTCAGCACTAAAATATCTGCAACCTCCTTCTATTCTTCACTTTTTACTTTGTTTTGAAAGTGGCCTTGAGCCCCTTGCTGGCTTGAGTGTGGAATTGAGGCTCTCATGCCTAATGGTTTTAATCCTCTCTTGAGGGTTTCTACTAACCAACAACATGAGGCCTCTTTCATGCTCAAGGTACTTGTGGCTTAAGCCCTCTTTCCAATTAGAGGACAATCACCTTGGACTTAATCGGTTAAAGGACTAATCAGTAATGTAAAATGTGTAAATAAAACATGACAAGTAAAACTTGAGCAAGTTAAGCATGTTGTGTTGCATTGCATGTGTTTGGATCGGACGTTAATCCAAACACAAGGAAAATGGGACGTTTCATACTTGAAGTGATGAAACGTGCCACTTTTCTTGATCACCGACACCCTTGATCATGCGTGATAGGGTGGTGGTCCTTCGAGTCTTATTTGTGCATTCATTAAGCTTATACCGGCTTGGTTTTCTAGCCATCATGCATGAAAATGCTTGGTTGATGGCTTGAGAGCCAAGAGCTACACTCATTTGAGCTTGAGAAATGATAAGGAGTGTAGTAGTACACACATTCCTTGAAAATGCTTTGTTTTGCCTCTGTTGCTCTCTGTTGCAACAAAAGTAGAAGTCCAGAAAAATAGGGGTGGCCAACCGGCAACTTGCAGTAGCCGACCGGCCAGTTAAGGTGGTCGACAACCACTCTTTGTAGCCGAACGACCACCAGTGAATTTTTGTGCAAAAGTATTCCTATGTTGGAGCAGAAGCAATATGGAAGTTGGTACAATTTTCATAGATCAAATGAGTGCAAACAGAGGCATCTGATGGCAAGGCAATAGCATTTTCGAGAGGAAGCAATCGGGCATGCATGGATCCCTTGTCCTTTGAGCCCGTTTAAATTGCTTTACTAGTTAGTTAGCGTAGCTAATTATTCAATTCAAGTATAGTATTTTAATTAGCTTAGCATAGCTAGTTATTCAATTGTGTTGTAATAATTAATTAGCTAGAATAGTTAATTAGTTCGTTTTGTAATAATTATCTTAGCTTAGTACATCTTAGCTTATTCATTCGGACCCTTCTTCGCGAGGACATAATGTTGTAATAAATGTGCGTGTGTGTGTATGTTTTCCAACCTCACGTCTTTCTCCCTTTCATTTAACCACTTTTGATGGTTAGATTAGGGACATGTTTTGATTAGCATACCTTATACTCGCATGTTTACACCCATTCATTTGTTCTGCATGCACCGCGGCTCGACGCATCATTCAAACTGCATTGTTAATTCAATACACTTCCTTGAATATGTGTTTCAAGGCATGCTATCAAAGTGTTGCAAATACCATGATTCAGTAGCCGAGCCTATCTTATTGCATTATTACATGTGTTGCATTAGGCATCTTGTATAGTTAGGATCATACATCTTTCTAACTAGTTTTTGTTTTGGCTTGGAGTACTTGGTGAGTTTTATGCTTTTGCGTACTTGCATGAGTGTGATTGCCATATTGCCATGTTTCACATGCTTGCCATGAGGCTATGTGCTTAAATGCTTAACTGTATGAATGCTTGTGGATGAAGGCTTTGTTGTTTGAATTGGAACAATTTAACGAATGCACGTTTTAAGCCCACTTTGCGAAGTGGCAAATCATATTTTAAGCCCACTTGAGGTGGCAAATCCGTGTTTTAGCCCACTTGAGGGTGGCAAATCCAAACCATTTTCGAAAACAAATATGAGTTGAATTCATTCCAAATCTCACGACTTAGTCTATACTTGCTTGTGTGTGTCACATAGTAAAGTTAGCTAATAATCGGAAAAAGAACACATAATGTTTATAAAACATCATATCATGATAGCAGAGGCCGATCTTTGATCGGGCAAGCGGGGGTGCTCATTTCAGGACCTTCCCCTCTCGTACCCAAGTTCCTGAGCCGAGGCAACTTTGGTGATGATTGACACGTGGCCTTTGGCATGAGTCAGGGTTTCCTAAATTTCCTAAAAACAAAATATTTAGGTGGCGACTTTGTAATCTAACAAAGCAGTCTAATTTTGGCATTATTTGATTTAAAATTGATTTTTCAAAATTATTTGTCGGATTGGACTATTTGGTGTTTATCAGTTTCACATTGCACTTTGTGAGATTAGATTCAAAACCGTGACAGGAGTCCGAACTGTAGGACCAATTCGAGCTCTCCGAAAGGGGGCACGAAGAAAGTCGAGCTACAGTTTCTAGCGACTCTGCTGGGGATTTAGAGAACTTGACTCGAACTCATGATATGTTGTTTTATTTACGCTTATGAATTTCTTTGCATTTGCATTTTCATCGGTGCGCCTAAGTCACAGTGTTTGCCATCTGCTATTCCTGAGCGGTTTACCGGAGGCTTGCTTGGAAAAGCTTGCCAAAAGGCTGACTGGTTACGGGCTCTGCCATGATGGGAATACAACCCTTGGATCTGGACTACCGCTATACCGTTTGATCCTCCTTTCACTTCTTGGTGTTAGGTGTGAGAGGTATATTAGGTAGTCTTGCTGAGTTACCCTTTTTGACCAATCGACCTAGTTGCATATCGGAAACCATAGAGACTATTCTAAACTAGGAAAGGTTGCTCACCCGAATGTAGGAATTGTTTGAAACTGCTTGTTTGCGCAGTGAAACCCTAGTTCCTGACGAAACTAGGACAGGGTAACCCTACCCCATCATAAGAGTGTTTTAGTTCTCTTTAACTGGTATGTGCTTTATAGTGAAACTGTACAAGGATGTGCATATCAGTTGCCAAGTTGGTATCGATTGTGGCGAATTCAATAGAAACCTGATCATTCACTATGCTCATATACATTCTAGTGAAATTGAAATTTGAGATCTTTGTCGATTTTCTCTTTTGCAAGGTAGTCCTGGAACCATAGCTTCAGAAGGCTCCAATATTCCCTAGGTACTTTGGACTTGTGTCGATAGACTTTGTCAGGTCAGAAATTGTTCAGAAGTAGCTTGTGGTTACCTCACCCCCACCAGTTACAAGACAAATGAGGTTTATATAGAATTCACCAGTACAGTTTCTACAACAGTCACCCCTCAGTTCACCCAGGTCTAGTTTGGTTTGGGAACAGTTGTTTGCATTCAACTCAGCATGAGATTAATCACCCATTCCCATGGCTCAGTATCCCCCAGCCAGTGTGGAAGAACAGATACAGCACCTACAACAGACAATCGAGGCACTGCAGTAGGACGCAGTCCCTTAGGCTAAAGTCACGGCTCATCAAGCAGAAGTAATAACCCGGCTACAAAAACAACAGCCACAGCCGGCCGCGACTTCTGCATCTCATACACCTCCCACGAGTAATCAGACAGCCGGAGCCACTGACCATGCTACTAATGTCCAAGAGACTCAGGGCAATCCGGCGGAGCCAATCCTAGAACAGGCCTCTAAAGCTCCTGTTTATTAAACCGAAGCTCCGTTTGAATTTGAGGTTGACCCAACTGCACTTAAGGTCAATAAACTGGAGAAGTTATTTAAACAAGCACAAAGAGTGAACTCCATCCCAGATTTAGAGGACGGGTATATTGAATCTGCAGTTACCTTACCAGAGCAGTTTAAAATGCTGCATATCGACCGCTTCGATGGCTCTGGAGACCTCATGGTGTATCTCCGCCTGTTTTCTGATATCTTAAGGCCAATGGGTTTGACCCCGGCCCAGAAGTTGTCTCTCTTCAGCCGAACCATGTCTGGGATAGCCGGAATCTAGTATACTAAATGGGAGAACTCTGTGAAACAGAACTAGAAAAGATGGATGAGGCCTTTATTGCTCAATACTCCTACAACACACAGATCGAAGTCACAACTCGTGATCTCGAAGTCACCTGCCAAGAGCAAAAGGATGGTTTCTCAAAGTTCGTGACAAGGTGGAGAGCAAAGGCCTCGATGGTGACTACAAGGCCTTCCGACAAAGATCAGATCAGGATGATTGTTCAGAATCTGCATGGCAAGTTACTACAGAAGATGATCGTTCTACCTCTGTTTACCTTTCCAGAGTTTCATAAAATGGGGGTTCAAATCGAGGATGCAATCAGACAAAGGATCTTTGTGGAAGATAATGAGCCTTTGAAGAAAAATGTTGTTTGCAGTTCCAATGCTGCTACTGATGGTAGCATAGCTGCGAAATGCTCAGAAGTAAACACTGTCACCATTCCCTTCAATGGCCAAAAACCAACCACTTCGACTCGGCCCCAAGCCTGAAATTTCCATCCTCTTTACATGAGTCTCTCTCAAGCTTTGAAAAATGCTGCAAGAAGAAGGGTACCTGGAGCTCCTAGAACCTCAACCCCTTCCAAATCCTGTTTCACCGAGATATGACCCAGCTAAATACTACGTCTATCATCAACAACACGATCATGATACGAACCATTGCATCCACCTTCGTTATAAGATTCAGGATCTTATTGACGAAGAGACCATAGCTCCATCAAAAGGACCTCGGGCTAGTACTGTCCCATCACCTCTACATCTCAATTTAATCCATACACTCCCATCCACCTACAACCCCAGCATATACATCACCCCCTCCCACCTGCCTAAGCCGGCGCTGTTCATCCCAGAAAGCATAGACTTGTGCATGATGAGCACGTCCATATCCCAACCTGAACCTGTGGTGGTGGCTGTGGTAGAAAAACGCATGCCTGAGGGCTCCGTGAGCTTAATTAAGGAAGCATACAACCTCTGTCGCTACATTGTACCAACAAGTCAGGCCAGACCATGGGTGAAATTGCCGACGGGGATTGAGGTTAATGTAGTCCGGGAGGACAGGCCAAGCCAGGGACTGGATGACTTAGCTAAACTTGAGGAGGACATCAGTAATCTGCAGTTCTTTGATGAACAGGATCTGGGGAATGTACAGATTGGCTGGTTTGATATGAACGGATCAACAGACAATTTAGGGTGGCTTAGCGATGAGCCGAGTGTTGATGAGAGGTCTCAACCAAAGCAGGAACAGTTGGAAACGGGAATTGCTGCAACAGTCGGAATGGTTGACAACAAAGGGAAGTTGCTGGAGAGCACCGGTACTAAGAATTTTGCTCAAGAATTGGGTAGTTTGTGTACAGCCGATACAGAGCAGGAGGCCACGCTGAAGCGGTTTAAACAGGAAAGAACTGAGACTAATCAAAATGGTAGAAAAGCCAAAGGCCCTGAGGGATTGACTGTGTTGTGGATAAGGGAGTGCTTGCAACGGAACTGGAGAGTTGCTTATTGGTTGCCGAAGGAATGTGGTGGGAAGATGATGGTTTACATCTTGCCCACACGGATGAAGATTGGGGATAGAATTTGCCAGATGATACATGGTATGTCGAGGAAATTGATCACATGACTCAGAGTGGGCAATACTTTAAGCCCCCACACCTGGACCAACCAGAAGCGTCAGGGAAAGACAGGGAGGTAGAGAAACAGAAAGATTAACTACTAGAAGAAGAAGCTGTACTAAAGCAGCTGAAGAAGATTCAAGAAGACATCTCCATCTGGGGTTTCCTCATGGCTTCAAGGGTGCATAGACAAGCCATCCTATCAGCAATGGATAAGGCTAAGCTCTCTATCGACACAACCCCCGAGCAGTTAGTGGGATTGGTTTTCCTAGGAGGCGCTTCACTGACTTTGACCTTTATAGATAAAGAATTGCCGCCTGAGGGCTCTGAGCACAACAAGCCACTATACATCTCTGTTGAATGTAAAGAGAAGTGGATACCAGTTGTCTTGGTTGATACCGAGTCTGTAATTAATGTGTGTCCGTCGCACACGGCCTATGCTATCGTTTTAAAACCCGTAGACTTCGCACCAACGACCCAGGTAATTCGAGCTTATGACAATACAAGTCGGGAAGTGATGGGGACAGTTTGGGTTAGAACTCAGGTTGGCCCGGCACAACAGGACATTGAGTTCCATGTCTTGAATGTCCCGGCCACCTTTAATTTACTCCTTGGGCGGCCGTGGCTGCACCAAGTGAAAGTTGTCTCTTCCACTCTGCATAAGATGTTGAAATACCCCTATAGAAAGGGGGTAGCTATTTTTTTTGGGAACTCTTCCATACATCCTCCGTTGGAAGTCACTACACCGATACTAGAAATTGTACACGGCGAGGAGGATGTCGTTTTGTTTGGATTCACCTCGGTTGAGGCCCAGGTAGTGTAAGATATTCTAGCTATTGATGAGGGACTGTATGTTAGTTCTCAATTCGTCTACCTTATGAATAAGCTACAACATGTACCCAGAATGGGATTGGGAAGAAGCGGCTGGAAGGGCATTGCTATGTTGGCCGAAGTGCCACACAACCCTCATACCTTTGGTCTAAATTTACACGCCTACCAAAGAGGATTGGGTAAGAAAGAAAAGGGAAATGGCAGGAAGAGCCAAGGCTAAGCAAAACGGGAATCACTATGAACTAGTGCATAGACCCATTGAAGGAACCCTGAACGGCCGCTTTGTTTGGGAGAGGGAGGATTTCCCATTTTGTGGCTTTCCTGAGACATAGCTGAATTTAAAAAAGCGACATTTTCCCGGCTTTGAGATCTTCTTCGACCTACAGTTGCAAGGGGATGAAGCCTCAGAAGAAATTGACTTGCCAGCTAAGGCTGAACAGTGCATAAAGGATGAGTTCGATGGCGTAGACCTTGAGTTAGGAGCAACGCTGGCTTGTCTCATCTCAAATCCTCAGACCACACCAGAGAGCTTGGGGGATGACTTCTCTGTTTCCATGATTGGAGATCAAACGGCTGTGGGCCCTTCTTCTGGCATTCTGGATGCATCTATTGCACCCTCCCCTGTTTGGCAGTTCGATGAGGGTTTTTTGTCTAGCAGTTATGAATCAGGTAGTGAACCAGAATCTGATTCCACAGTCTATGGAGTCGGAATCAGATTCTAGTTCTTCTGAGTCAGAGTCCGGTATTCTTGGGGTTGATAACCCGGATGCTGTTGTTTTGTCCATGTCATCTTTTTCCTTTTCTTTTGAGTCGGTTGTAACCGAGGAATTGGACAAATTGGAAGTTGTGAATGAGAACGGTACCACTACTGTTTCCGAGTACTTTTTTGTGCCACTTGTGTATTGCATAGATCTTGACTTTCAAAACTTTGATAAAAACGACGAGGAAGAAATTCCTCCGGTTTTAAAACTTTTGATTGATTGAGAGGAGGAGAGGTTTGTAAGACCCTTGGTTGATAAAATCACTTCAACTAATGTTGGTATTGAGAAGGATCCGCGTCTGGTCTAGATCAGGTCCATATTGTCATCAGAGGAGCGCAAGCGCTTAGTCTCTTTATTAAAAGATTTCAAAGATGTTTTCGCGTGGTCCTACGAAGACATGCCTGGAATTGATCCTGACATTGTACAGCACCGGATCCTTCTTGACCCTGAGGCCCGTCCCGTTAAGCAGAAGCTTCGGAGAATATGCCCAGAGTAGGCTTTGAAGATTAAGGAAGAGGTCACCAAGCAGATAGATGCAGGGTTCTTGCTAGTATCTGAGTATGCTACTTGGTTGGCCAACATTGTTTCGGTGCCGAAGAAAGATGGAAGAATTCGGGTGTGTGTAGATTTCAGAGATCTGAACAAAGCTAGTTCGAAGGACGACTTTCCTCTACCATACATTGATGAATTGGTGGACTTCACCGCAGGCCATTCGTTGCTCTCCTTTATGGATAGGTTTTCCGGGTACAACCAGATCTTAATGGCACCCGAAGATAGGAAGAAGACTGCCTTCACCATGCCGTGGGAAACCTACTACTATAGGGTGATGCCGTTCGGTTTGAAGAATGCTGGGGCTACTTATCAACGGGCTGTAACCACTATCTGGCACGATATGATCCACAAAGAGGTTGAGGTGTATGTGGACGACATGGCTGTCAAGTCCAAGGAAAGAAAGGACTACTACACTGTCTTAAAGAAATTTTTCCAAAGGATCAGAGAATATCGGTTGCGATTGAATCCTCAGAAATGTATTGTTGGTGTCACAACAGAGAAAATGTTGGGGTTCTTGATTACACAAAGAGGCATCAAAGTCGATCCTTCCAAAATAAAGGCCATACTAGAAAAGCCACCACCAAGGACTGAAAAGGAGGTACGAGGCTTTCTGGGTAAAGTGCAATTCATAAGATGCTTTATTACAAAATTAACCTTGACTTATGAACCACTATTTGGTCTCCAGAAGAAAGGAAAGAAATTCCAATGGAAAGACCGATGTCAAGTTGCTTTCGAGCAGATCAAGCAGTATCTACAGAACCCACCCTTGTTGTCACCGCTAGAGCCGGGAAAGCAGTGGATTTTGTATTTGTCAGTAACCGATACGACAATGGGCTGCATGCTTGCGTAGGAATTTGAGGATAGAGTGGAGAAGGCCATCTATTACCTGAGCAAGAAGATGCTAGAATATGAGACCCGTTACACTCTGCTGGAAAAGGCTTGTTTAGCTTTGGTATGGGCTACCAGGAAGTTGAGGCACTACCTGTTAGCTCACTCCGTAATTCTGGTTTTGAGATTAGATCCCATCAAATATCTCTTCGAGAAACCAGTGCTTACGGGAAGGCTAGCCCGTTTGTTGCTTCTTCTCTTCGAATTTGATTTGAAGTACATGACTCGCAATCTATAAAAAGGAGAGCGGTAGCAGAGTTTCTAGCTAATCACCCAATAGAGGGAGATGAAGCAGTAGAGTATTTGTTCTCAAATGAGGCTATTCTACAGGTCGAAGAGGAGATCTGGACTATGTATTTTGACGAAGCGTCTGACCAGTATGGTTATGGGATAGGGGTGCTGCTGATAGCGCCCGACAATTACCACATACCTTTAGCTTTCAAACTCCGGTTCAAGGTATCAAACAACGAAGTAGAATACGAGGCATGTATCGCTAGCTTGGAAGCCACCATGGAACTAGGGGCAAAACAGTTGGATGTCATTGGGGACTCGAACCTAGTTATGTCTCAAGTGAAAGGAGACTGGAAGGTTAAAGAAGAAAGGATGAAAATCTATCACCAAACCCCTGGACATTCTGATTCCAAGGTTTGAGAAGCTAACCTTCATGCATCTATTAAGAGAGAGCAATAGGTTCGCTGACGCCTTATCAACTCTATCTTCCATGATAGATATCCCTTTGGAAGTCCGGATGTGTCCAATCATTACTGAACAGAGATATGTGTCGGCTTATGAGTTAATCGCCACGATAGATGAAGTACAAGATCAGAACCCCTGGTATCATGACATCTGGAATTTCTTAGAAAATGAGGGTTATCCATAAGGCGCAAATGCCAAAGATAAAAGGGCAATACGACGAATGGCTGCTCAGTTTATCATCTGGAGGGGGTAAATTGTACAAACGAGGCCGTCTGAGAATGCATAAACTGTGTGTTGATGCTAAAGAGTCAAAGCGCCTAATGGAGGCCATCCACGGAGGAGAGTGCGGAGCATACATGAGCGGAGTGATGTTAGCTTGGAAGATTCTCAGACAGGGTTATTACTGGTCAACCATGGAGGAGGATTGTATTAGTTTTATTCGGTGATGCCACAAATGCCAGATCCATGCAAATCGCATGAATATCCCGTTGTCGAACCTGTACAACATGACTTCACCGTGGCCATTTTCAGTTTGGGGAATTGATGTTATTGGGGCAGTTACTCTGAAGGGGTTGAACGGGCATGAGTACATCCTGGTGGCGATAGACTACTTTACAAAGTGGGTCGAGGCCCAATCCTACGCAGTGCTGAAAGCGTCGCACGTAGCCAAGTTCATCAGGAGCAATATCAACTGTCGTTATGGGGTCCCGAATGAGATCATATCGGACAATGGTTCCAATTTCAAGAAGGAAGTGATCCACTTGTTGGAGAAATAGAACGTGGCTTTTTATAAGTCATCTACTTATCGGCCGCAAACCAACAGAGCTGTGGAGGCCGCCAATAAGAACATCAAGAACATTCTACAGAAGATGGTGGAAACCTGCAGGGACTAGCCAGATAAGCTGCCATTTGCTCTTTGGGGCTATAGAACATCAATTCGAACTTCCACTGGGGCAACTTCGTATTCTCTGGTTTATGGGATGGAGGCTGTTCTGCCAGTTGAAGTTGAGAATCCATCACTGCGGGTTATGGCTGAGTGCCAGATAGCGGAAGCGGATGGGCAGCAGAGTAGGTTTGAGGAACTAATGTTGTTCGACGAGAGGAAGCTAAAAGCGCTGTACCATGTCCAAAGTTATCAACGTAGGATTGCCAGGGCTTTCAACAAGAAACTTAAGTCCAGGAATTTAAAGGAAGGGGATTTGGTGCTCAAAGACAATCGAGCTCCCATCCACGACCCTAGGGGCAAGTTCAGACCCAATTGGACTGGTTCTTACATCATCAAATCAATCTGGTCGGGTGGAGCTGTCATTCTTATGGACTTAGATGGCCTCGAATTCTCCCAACCAATCAACATGGACAAGTTGAAGAAATACTACCCTTGAGTGGCTCGCTAGGCCGAAAACCTGAAAGGGTGACCTAGGCAAAAGTTAGAGCTTGAAAAATTAGAAAAAAGAAAAATTGAGCTCGCAAGGTTGAAAACCCAGAAAGGGCGGCCTTGGAAAAAGTTAGAGTGTAAAAAGAGAGTGTTAATACTCGAGTGAACCCAAATCGAACTATGTAAGGCTTGATTCCCATCTTCGGGATACATAGGCAACTTCATTCTAAAGTCCAGCCATAAACACTTCCAAATCAACTGTGTCCATAAAATTGTTTTGGTTATCTTTGTCTTTGCTACATCCAAGAGTTCGGTTGTGATCTCCAGTGCAGTGCAGTGCTCTTCAGACAAAAGGTAACTTTCCAGTGATGAGATTCGGGGCTGTACATCTCAAGGATAAATTCCGGGTGTGTCCAGTTGTGATCCTTATCAAAAATGGTTTTGAAAAGTTTTAATAAAAGTTGATTTTGTTCAAATTAATCTTTTTACAACTTAGACCACTTTTGGACCAAGAAGAAAATTTTCAGTGCCCAAAACTCTAATTTCATTGATTTCAATACAAAGTTCTCTACCTCTTGATGCAAATTGAAGTTGCTTTTTATTACATTCAAAAGGAAAACTTGAAAGTACAGATCAAAGTAACAAACTTGGGGCATAGATGAGTCAGGTGTTCTTGTGTCCCCTTCCAGAGCTTGTGGAAGCTTCAGATGCTAAAGTAGGCCCAGTTTGTGCCTCATCTTCAAGCCAAGCTATGCATTCGCCAGAAAGGGCGCAACTAAAATTGGGAACGGGAGCCAGAAGTTCTCTTGTCCTCCATGCAGTGGGATATCAAGCTAGGTGCGAGCCTCGGATTGGAAATGAAGCTGGGTATTCTACCACCTCTTTTGGGCAGGTCTGGTCGTGTCTAAACTAATGCTTGAACCGGAAGGGAAAATAGAAGACATAATGTGTCAAACCAACCAATTGAATGCCAAGCTGGCGAGACATGTTGTAGCTCATCTCGGGCAGATCAAACCAGGGGCAATGCCAAGTAATGTCAGCAGCAGATCTATTGCATATCCAGTGGCACCACCACCCCTCGTTCGGGAAATCAACTAGCTGCTGGTGAAAGAAATAGCCCCGTGTTGAATATGCGGGGCAAGAGTCCACTACTTTCAACTTGTCCATGAGCCATACCTGGGGAGGGATGAAAAATAAGAGAGATTAAAGAATAGAGAGGTATATGTGGAGAGAAAAAGTGAGAAAAAGGGTTTTGAGAGAAAAACAGAGCCTGAGGGCCAAGTGATGTGAGAAACATATGTGAGAAGGGTGGGAAACATTACTTGCAAGAGCAGTGGACTTCCTGTGAACTTGGTTGTCTCCCAGTGATGGAAGGTGTAGACCGCCTCGAACTCCGCTCCGCGCGCGAGGGCGCGAATCGTGGTTCTTAGCTACTACAGTTCAGACTCATGTCACGGTTCTGAATCTAATCTCACAAAGTGCAATGTAAGACTGATAAATCACCAAAGAGTCCAAATCTGGCAAATCGTTTTGGAAAATCGATTTTAATCAAAAAGCGCCAAACATGGATTGCTTTGCCAGATTTCAGAGTCGCCACCTAAATATTTTATTTTGGGAAATTTAGGAAACCCTGACTTATGCCTAAGGCCACGTGTCCATCATCACCAAAGTTGCCTCGGCTCAAGAACTTGGGTACAAGAGGGGAAGGTCCTGAAATGAGCACCCCCGCTCGCCCGATCAAAGATCGGCCTTTACTAACATGATATGTTGTTTTTGAAAACACATATATTCTTATTCCGATTTTTAATCTAGAATTACTATGTGATGCGCACAGCATACAAGTATAGACTAAATCACTCAAGTTGGAACAAAACATCTCATGTTTGTTTTTCAAAAATGGTTTGAAGGTGCTACTCGCAAGTAGGCGAAGACATGGATTTTGCCACCCTCAAGTGGGCTTAGAAAACATGATTTGCCACTCTCAAATGGGCTTAAAACGCACATTTTGATGAATTGTTCCAATTCAAGCAATGAAGCCTTCATCCACAGGCATTCATGCAGTTAATCAATTAAGCACATAGCCTCATGGCAAGCATGCTATCATGGAAGTCACTTACACACATGCAAGGATGCTAAAGCATAAACACTAACAGTGTACTCTGAGCCAAAAAAGATGCTAATTAGAAATATGCATGATCCGAGGAATGCATAATGCAACACATGCAAAGTGCAACTAAGATAGGCTCGGCTATTCTAAGATGGCATGTGAATGCAACTTGATAACATGTATTCAAATTGGTATTGAAATACAATGCAGTTTGTATGATGCGCCGAGCCCAGTGCATGCAAAACAGATGAATGATGCACGCATGCGAAGCATAAGTATGATAATTGAAACATGCCCCAAAACTAACCATCGAAAGCTGATAAGTAAAAGGGAGAAATAAATGGGGGTTGGAAGACATGCATCACACACACGTACGCTTATTACAAAATTGTGCCCTCTCGACGGAGGGTCCGAATAATAAGCTAACTAGCTAATCTAAGCTAATTAAACTAATTATTACAAAACGAAACTAATTAACTAACAAGTTAACTAATTAGTTATTACAACACAAATGAATAGCTAAGTGCACTAATTACTTAAATACAGAACCAAATAGCTAACTAGCTAAGCAAAGCAATAAAACATGAGCCTCAAGGCAAGAAGTGCATGCATGCTCGATCGCCTCGTTCTGAAATCCATCACTATGCCCCAACTTGCCTCTGTTTGCATTTGATTTCAAAACACTGCACAAACCTCCAGATAGCTTCTACTTCAACATGGAGACTCCAGGAAGGCTACCAACCAGAAAATTGTGGTGTAGACCACCTGTAGACCACCTAAGTATGCTGCAGACCAGAAAAAGTGGTTGGCCAGTTACTTTTTCTGGTCTGCTGACCAGAAAATCCTGCCAAGCTCCAATTTGCTGCAATAGAGAACAAGAAGGGGCACAACAGTGTATTTGCAAGGTATGTGTGCACAACCACCCTCTCTATCATTTCTCAAGCTCAAGGGAGTGCGGTACTTGATTCTTGGGTCACCAACTGGGCATCGCAATGCACGATGGCCGAGAAGCCAAGTTTGCACAATTCAATGTTAATTTATGCACAAATAACACATAAGGGCCTTAAACTCTATCATGCATGATCAAGAGCATCGGCGACCGAGAAATGAGGCACGTTTTATCACTTCAAGTATGAAACATCCCTCGTTTCTCGTGTTTAGATTAACACCCTATCTAAACACAATGCAATGCAACATGATCAACATGTTAATGCTAATGGCATGCAACCACAATGCAATGCAACAAGATGCAAACAACATGCATTGCAACAACATGAAAACATAATGCAATGTAACAACATGCAAACAACATGCTCTTCTATGAATGCTAGAATGGCATGCACAAGGTTCCAATATATGAACAATGCATGCATGGCAAGTTTAGAAGCCTAAGGCATCAAAGCTAGGAAAGAGCACCATACAAGGGGCATGCAGTACAATGCACAATGGACTTAAACCAAATATGGACAGACCTAAATCATGCCAAAACAATGGCCAAAATGCTGAAATGATGGCATGAAAAGGCAAGATGGTGATGCTCATGCAATGGCCTATCAACTAGGCATAAGAGCACAACTCTCAAACATGATCAAGAAGTGACAAATATGGAAGTGTGACAACACTATACGCTCTGAAATCAGGTGTGAAATGATGCTAAATCACTCAAACAACACAAGCATAACATGCAAGAGGGCCTAAGGCACAAGGCTACCAAAAGGGACTACACAAGAGGCATGCAATAAATGGCACAAATGATTGAACCAACCATAGACAGAGCTCAATTAGGTCAAAACAAAGACCAAAACATGTTGAGATGGGAGCTCAAAAGTCTAGGCATGCATGCATACATGATGGCTCACAAACAAGGCAATAATGCATAACCCTTAAAAGCACTCAAAGAGTGAAAGAAGTGAGAATATGGCCAAGCTATATGCTCTAAAATAACATGTGAAATGATGCCAAATCATGTACATGTCACAAATGAAGCATGCTAGGAGGCTCAAAGCTTGAAACTAATATAGGCACTTGCACTATAACTATACAAAACATGAACCATATGGCTAATACAACCCAAAACAGTCCTAGAGCATGTCAAATCAAGGTTAAAACATGCACAGAGTGTAGCCAAAACAAGCTAGCATGAACGCATGAAGCATGGAGCATGCTAGGCCAACAAAGAGGATTACACTACGTCTACCAACACCAAGCATGAGATGACTTTACCAACAAAAATTAGAGTTGTATCATGGAAAAATAAGACCAAAAACCCACTGAGATGGCATCCCAAAAGCTTAGGCAAGATGGCATAAACATTGGCTCATGTTTAAGACATAAAGCACAACCTTCCAAAAGCATTGAAAGAGTGACACATGTGAGTGTATGGCCACACTACATGCACTGAAATCACATATCAAATAATGCTAAATCATGCAAATAGCCAAAGCAATGCATGCTAGTGGCTTGGAAACTCAAAGCTAATGAGCTAGAATGCACTATGACTATACAAAGTAAGGCATGCATGACCAAAACAACATCAAACAGAGCTTAAGCATGGTTAAACAAGAGGAAAAGCTTACTGGAGTGGAGCCAAAATCATGCTAGAATGATGGTCCAAAGCATGATGCATATTAGGCTAGTGAATGGAAATGCATTACAAGTGCAAGGAACATGCAAGCGGCTATCAAACCAACCCTTGACAGAGCTATAACATGCTGAAATAATGCCTAAGACATGCTAAGATGGAGCCAAAACAAGCTTAACAAACATGCTACTTTAATGAGCCATCAACACAAGCAGACAAGACACAAGGAGAGGGGATGACCCCCTCCTATTTGGGACCTCAAAACACACTTTCCACCACTGAAATTCCTCTGAGTTTCAGTGGTGAGAAGGCCAAAAAGAGTTGGTCCCAATAGCTTAAAAGAATAGCTCAAAACAAATCCAAACAAGGCACAAGAGGGGGTAGAACACCCCCAACACCAAAGAGACCTTAAACAAACATTTCAAGCACTTAAAATCAGAACTTTTTGTAGTAGAAAGTCAAGCCAAAATAAGCCTGCAAGGGTGGCCTAGTAAGCAACTACAACAAGGCTTTAAGAGGATTAGAGACTCACCCTTGAAGAATCAAAGCAAGACAGCAACTTTTGAGGCAAAAATCAAACCTTGAGCTCCAAACAAACCTCTAAGAACCACAGTCCAAGATTGAAGGTGTTTCACTATGTGTTTGTGTGTAAAAGTGTGAAGAAAAGGCACTTTTAAGCACAAATATGAGACAAAGAGAGAAATATAGAAATAGAAGTGTATGTATAGCTCTATGCAATTTTTCTGAACCTGAGACAAGAGGGAGGAGGCTCCCTTTTATAGAAAACCAAGCATCAAGCTTGTTGAACAAGTTTGGAGCTTGAATCAATCCCTCCATACACGTGTATGGAGGATTCTTTCTGTGCCCAACAGCTGGCACAACTAGCATGGAAAATATCTTCAGAAAGTGCAGGAAAGTTGCCGACCAATTGAAGTGGTCGGCCAGCCACTTGCATTGGTCAGCCGACCACAAAAAGTGGTCTACAGGGACAAAAAGTGGTCGGCAAGGGGGGAAAGGTGGTCTGCACAGAGAGAAGAAGGTGGTGGCATGGTTGCAGACTACCTAGACCGGTTGCAGACCATCTAGACCAGCTGCAGACCACTTGTAGACCACCTAAGTGGTCGGTTGGATACTTTTTTGGTCGGCAACCCATTTTTCTGGTCGACAGGAGAAATTCTGCTTTCCAGGTCCAACTTCAAATGGGCATAACGCCTTCCTTTGGACTCATTTTCAGGTCAATCTTGTGTCCAAATTGAAGCCCCGAAAGTAAGCTTTCCAATGGTGGAATCCTTGCATCAAAATTCCAACTGTCCAAAACGTTATGCCTGTTTTTGGTGAAGCCGCTCAGTTTTGGTCCTACCGGGATTCATGCCGAACTTCTCCCAAACTAGTTTTCTTCTCTCATTTCCTCTTTTCTTCAACTCCAAAGCCCTAAAAAAGGTGTTTTGAAAGATTTTTCAAAGATTTCATCTCTCTTTCATTCATTTCCACTTTGTCCTTGTTCAGTTTACCGAAAAGTGCAACATTTAACGAAATGCAAGCGTCGAAACATCGTAGAAACTTTATTTCAAAAATATTTTGAAAGAGAGGGTTTTAAGATCTAAAAACCATTCAAAATAGTTTTAGTCCAAAAATGGGGTGTGAGGTTAGGATTTAACTCTCCTCTTGCCGAAGGAATCGAACCTTTGCACTGCACAACTTCCATCACCAAGTAAACAATCAGTAGCGCCCAAGTCTTAAGGGCGGTCAAAAATGGGTTGTCTACAGAAGGCATCCAAACCCATTAAAGTCTCAACTAGTGTCAAGCCATTGTAGCTCTTGCCCTCTTTCAAGCCTTGGGCCACTTCGATCAAGTGAATGCTAGACCCTTCGAAGCTAGGGGCAAGACAGAAATGTGCTAACATGCATAAGCAAAAGGCATATTGCCGAAAACCTTGCCAGAGATGATCGCCACGGTCGCCGACGTCAAAAAATTGATGAATCAAGCTGCGAATATCCAACTCCCCATTGTGAACCAAGGATCAGGCATCGTGTAAAGCGAGCCCACATATCCTTCATAAAGCTTGGATGTGGCCAAAACAGAATTGGGGCAAGATTTCCTCATTACGCCGGGATTCCATCAGAACTTGGAATTCTTCAATTGTAGGGCATAGCTCTTGTCCCCTGAAGCTGAAAACATGCGTAACCGAGTTCCAACATCTAGCTGCGGCATGAAGGAATAGAAAACACAATGGGGTACGATTTAGCGAGAATAGTGCATTTATCCCGAAACCTCAGAAATTTAACTTTTTCGAGCCATCTAAAGTTGCAATCCAAGTCGAGAGGTTTTTTGGCAGAGAATGACTCCATTTGTGGCAAAAATAGAGTTGAATTGAAGAAACCACGAAGCTGGAGTTTTTGTAGAAGATAAGGTGTTAAGTGGAAGACAGATGACAGCAGTCTGGAGGTTCCCTGCACTAGTGGCTGACTAGCCAGTGTTTGTGGCCGACCGGCTACTTTTGTAGCCTACCGGTCAGTATTAGTGGCCGACAACCACTTTTGATGGCTGGCAGCATCTGTTTATGGCCGGTGGCCTCCTATTTTGCCCTCTGGTCCATCCATGTGTTGAAAGTGTTAAGAACATGTGTGTTGTTCCACTCTTGGTGCATTTCTTCTGTCTCTCTTTAAGAATTGCTTATCAAGTTGTTGTTTTGCTTATCGAGTTGTATTTGAATTGGTTGTTGTTTTGTTCATTGAGTTGTTTTACTCTGTTTGTTATGTGTTGGTTGGTTCATTACCTGATTAAGCAGCTGCCAACTCAATATTCAATTTCCATCAATCCTGTTTTCGTGAAAAATGGTGCGATGTGATGAATGCTCATAATGCAAAATATAACACTTTTTAATCAAAAACTGTTTTCATTCCGATCATGTTTTCTTTTTACAAAAAGAGTACAAGTTTTTAAGAAAATAAAATTGCCTAAGGCTGTACAATGTGCTAACACTACTAGCAAAAAGAAAACTAAGCAAAAACATATGAATCGGCACCAGCCGCCTCAAGATTGAGAGGCCCTCTTCGTCCTCTTCCTTGGCAGGGCGGACTCAGAACTATCACCATCGGCGCCGCTGTCTGAATCTGAGCTGGAGCTGGAGCTGGAGCCTGATCTAGAGCTATCTCCGCTCCCCCCCTTGGAGCCATCCTCAGCATATCTGCTTCCCTCCTCAGAGCCATCCTCAGCATCGCCACCACCCTCAGAACTCGAGCCGGTGCCATTGCCTCTACCCTCAGATGACTCTGACTACGGGCTCGTTGGCTCCTCGTCCTCATCTGTCTCATCATCATTTGGGATCAGCTTTGGTGGGCCACTCTGGTCATAAGTACGTCTAGCTCTGCCTCGGCTGTGTGTCGGAATCCCTCGTCTCTTTCTCCCTGTGGTCGAGGGAGGCACTGAAGGTCCTGCTGCGGCTTCCGATGGGGCGTCTGGTGGGGCTGGCATCTGAAAAGGGACCTAAAAAGGACAGTTTGTCAAATGCATCAGTTATGGTATATATTGGATGCAAAGATGAGTATAGTGTTAAATGCAGTGTGTGGGAGCATTGTATCAATGCAATGTTGTTAATGTAATGTATTCAGATCAGTATGGGGCAGATTGCAGTTGAAATGCCAATGTGTCGACAGAAGGTTTGATGGCATGAAGTGCAAACTGAAGGAAACTTACCGGAAACCTGTAGAGACTGAGTAGGTTAATGCTCGTCGGAATCATCTCCATCAGAGAAGCCGCTAGCTCGAGAGCCTTCCTGGTGTACTCTATGGATGCCTGAAAATGTGTTGAGATGATCAGCGGTCTATAAAGCATAACTGAAATGAATTAAATGTGCAAAATGTAAAGTATAGTACATACGGGGGTTGGGCCTTGAACTTCGACAAGCTCGTGACCAGCTGGTGCAGGCTCAATGGGAATCTGGTAAGCCTCCTCTGTGAGTCGCCAGCAAGTCAGTGTGGTAGGCAGCTCTGGCCATCCTACCCTCTGACTCGTCTGAGAACCTCTCCTATCATGACTTCGGGATGCCCTGGATCCTTCCGCTCTCCCTCTTGCAATTAGAGCTCTAGCTCTCTCACCTCTGTGGGTGCCAGTTAGGGGCGCCATAAGGTATGTCTGGATGAAGGCAGTGTAAGCGCTCTCAAGTCTAAAGAAGTCAATGTCCCAACCTCTGGTGAAATTAATCATCTCTTGCATCGTGTATCTCTCTATGATCCTCATATATGTGGGAGGTGGCATCAGAACTGCCGGTTCGGGCAAGCTAAGGCTCTAGTGTTGGAATCGCTCCCCTAAGAACCATGCCCGACAAACTGGGCCTTTGAGCAAGATCCGAAATCGAGAAGTCTCCCGAGCACCGGCAAACTGATCTCTGACCCTGTCAGGCATCACCGCCTAGGGCTGCCAGGTGATCTGCAAATAGTGAATATACCGATTGTTAGCTGCCATTAGAGATGCAATACGAAGTAAAGCTAAAATAACTGAAAGGTTTGAGGTACCTCTGCTGCGGTCACGGTGTCGAAGAATTGACGGAAAAATGAGAATGACTCCCGGGGCCTCCGCTGGCATCTCCCGTCGTACCTGTGCATGTATGGTACTATGGGAGGCATCTCCACCTTTGGCTCTGGGGCAAGCCTCGGAAAATAGGCGTACACCTATAGCTGCAGAAGATGGAAGGACAACAGTGAGTATATATCAGATGAATGCCGGTGATATAGAGAGCAGTGTACAGTGTGTACATTGTACAAATAATGTAAAATAGAAAGTAGGGTATGTGTGCCATGTCCAGAAAATGAAATGTGCAGAGAATCACGAGAATGCGAGAATCACAGAGTGTACGATTGTCTGAGGTGCGCAGGTACAGAGGGTGCAAAGCAGAAAGCAGATTGTGTGCAGTGCAGTGTACGGTGTGTGTAGTATACAGAAAATGTGGAGCAGAAATGTAAATCAGAAGGGTTGGACATACCTACCAGGCCCTCCAATAGCCTCCAAGCAGATGTCCGCTCCGGCGGGAGGTGGAGATCATGTACCTGCATAGTGTGGCCAAGCCTGCGCTGCCCTAGTTGTAAAATCGGACGCGAGACAGGTCCACCAAGGCACTCATGAGGTAGAACCTGACGGTGTTCGCCCGGTCGGCAAATAGGGTAGTGCCAAACAGAAACATGAGGAAACCCCGGGCGTAGTACTCGGTCTCCTCGCCAGTCGTTGATGTAGTCCCTCTAAAATGATCAACGAACCATGTATATTGCACCATCCCTGATCAGGATATAGGCGGGCGAATCCCGAGCAGGTAGATCTGAGCAGCCTCCTACTCGCCCATGTCTGTGTCATAAGGAATCAGATGACCCTCTACCGCAATGCCGGTGAGCATAGAGAAGTTAAAGGGAGTCATCATCATCTCTCCTGTTGTAGAGAAGTGGAAGGAATCGGTGGTATCCAACCACCTAAAGCGCCCAATAGAGGCCAGCTTGCTATGAGACGTGAGAGCCCCATGCAAAATGTGCCGAAGCTGGCCTCGTCAATGATGTAACGGACAGCATCGGGAAGCTCCATATACCACTCCCTTACGGAGGTGGTCCCGTATCCACAAATGGCATGTGAATCCCCCTGTAAGCAGGACAAATAGATGCAAGGCAGTGTAAGAAATACAGTGCAAGGGTATGTTCAGGACAAGCAGATGCAAGGCAGTGTAAGAAATACAGTGCAAGAATGTGTTTGGGATGAACAAATGAAAGACAGTGTGAGCTATACAAGAAATGCAACCTACATTGCGAAAATAAAGAAAAAATGTATACTTCGGAGGCACCATGGGATAAATGTGACTCCGGCTTGCGTAGCAGGAGGTCCTCCAATGCACCTTGCGCAAACCCCTGTAGACGTGCCTGAGAACTCTCCGAGCTCCGCGCGCGAATGGCGCGAAATTTGTTTTGTTCTTTAGCTTACTATAGTTCGGACTCAATGTCACGGTTCTAAATCTAATCTCACAAAGTGCAATGCAAGACCGATAAATCACCGAAGAGTCCAAATCCAACAAATCGTTTTGGAAAACTAATTTTAATAAATAAGTGCCAAACATGGACTACTTTGCCAGATACAGAATCACCACCTAAATGTTTTGTTTTGGGAAATTTAGGAAACCCTGACTCATGCTTAAGGCCACGTGTCCATCATCACCAAAGTTGCCTCGGCTCGGGAACTTGGGTACGAGAGGGGAAGGTCATGCAATGAGCACCCCCGCTAGCCCGATCAAAGGATCAGCCTTTACTAAGTATGATATTTTATTTTTGAAAACACATGTGTTCTTATTCCGGTTTATTAGCTAGCTTACTACATGATGCGCACAGCATACAAGTATAGACTAGATCGCCTAAGTTGGAACAAAACATCTCATGTTTGTTGGAAAATGGTTTGAAGGTGCTACTCGTAAGTAGGCTAAGTCGTGGATTTTGCCACCCTCAAGTGGGCTTAGGAAAACATGATTTTGCCACTCCGCAAAGTGGGCTTAAAACTTGCATTTCAATGAATTGTTCCAATTCAAGCAATCTAACCTTTACCCACAGGCATTCAGGCAGTTATATTAGTTAAGCAGTTAGCCTCATGGCAAGCATGCTGAACATTGCAACACTTACATACATGCAAGATGCTAAAGCATAAAAGCTTGCCTAGTACTCCGAGCCAAAACAATAGCTAGTTAGTAATCAATGCATGATCCTAGCTATATTAAGATGGCTAATGCAACACATGTAAAATGCAACTAAGATAGGCTCTGTTATTCTAAGATGGCATATGAGATGTAACTTGATAACATGCTGTTGAACACGTATTCAAGTAAATGTATTGAAATACAATGCGATTAGTATGATGCGCCGAGCCCGGTGCATGCAATACGAATGAATGTATGCAAACATGCTATCATAAGTATGCTAATTGAAATATGAACTAACCATCGTAAGTGGTTAAGTAAAAGGGAGAAAGACGTGGGGTTGGAAGACATTCACACACTCACGCACACTTATTACAAAATTCGCCCTCTCGACGGAGGGTCCGAATGCATAATACAAGCTAGCTACGCTAAGCTATTCTAACTAATCTAATAATCTAATTAGACTAATTATTACATAATCAAATTCAAAATTAGCTACAACTAATTATTACAACACGTTAACTAATTAAACAAATTAGTTAAATTACAAAATCAACTGAGTAAGAAAGAAAAGAAGCTGAATTGAGCTGCCACAGCTCTGCCTCGGAATGATGAATGATGCATGCTCGGTTGGCTTCGCCTCGAAATCCGTTGCCATGCCTCATGTTGCCTTTGTTTGCAATGTTTTGCACCTCTGAAAATTGTAAAAATCTCCAGAACACTCCTGATCCACCTCATGGACATGCTGAGAAGCCATCGGCCAAATGGTATGGTCAGTGGCCAAGGTATGAGGATCATCGACCACTTTTGAGTCCATCGGCCAAACATTGTTAGCTGATCGGCACACTGGATAGCCGATCGGCCATCTATTCCTGCAAATTGCTCCTTTTGCTGCAGCAGAGTACAAACAGAAGCATGGCAATACATTTGCAAGAAAATGTTGTGCAACTACACCCCTTATCATGTTTGAAACTCAAAGGAGTGCAGTGCTCGGCTCTCGAGCCATCAATCACGCATTTCGATGCATGATGGCCAAAGGAGCTGAGTTCCACAAATCAATATGGATGAAATGCACAAAAACACATAAATGCCTTAACCTCTATCATGTTGGATCAAGAGGCAAGGCATGCACACACAATGCAATGCAGCAAGCATGCAAAATGCTATGTAATGCAACATGATTGACTTATCAAAACTACTAGGATGCCACCTCAATGCAATGCAACCTAAGCATGCAAGCAAAGCTAATGCAATATGAGTATGCCAACAATAATGTCATGCAATGCAACTAGCATACAACAACATGCAAAGGTAAGCATATTAAAACCAATGTAATGCATGCATGATTAACTTAACAAAGCAACACAAGCATGCAAATATGAGGCCATATAATAAGCATGCAACAACATGCAATGCAATAGGCATGCAACAACATGCAAACCACATACTCAATGGACTTAAACTGAAAATGGACAAACCTCAGCCATGCCCAAATCAGTGGCCAAAATGCTATGGAAATGAAGTACAAAAGCACAAGCAAGCATGCATACACTTTGGTTCATAAACAAGGCATGAAGATAACAACTCTCAAGCATGAGCAAAGAGTGAAAAGCATGGATGCGTGACAACACTATAGGCCCTGAAATCATGTATGGAATGGTGCCAAACCACTCAAACAAGACAAGCATAGCATGCAAGAAAGCTCAAAGCTCAAGGCTAGCAAAGGGACTTACACTATGGCCATACAAAGCAAGCCCCAAAGAGCCAAGGGCAATCAAAATGGTCCCAAGGCAGGTCAATACAAGACCAAAAGCATGCTTGAACCTGGTCAACACAAGCTAGAACCAAGGTCCAAAAAGCATGAGGCATGCAAGGCTAACAAGGGGTATTACACTACACCTATTACAACCAAACATGTCATGACTTAACCAATAAAAATCAGAGTTATGGCATGTCAAAATAATCCCAAAAACCCACTTAGATGGCATCCCAAAGGCCTAAGCATGGTGGCATGCATAATGGCTCATGTTCAAGACTTAAAACACAAACCTCCCAAAGCATGGAAAAGGTGGCAAATGTGAGTGCAAGATCACACTATATGGACTGAAATATCATTTCAAATGATGCCAAATCATGATAATAGTCTAAGCAATGCATGCTAGTGACTTGGACACTCAAAGCCAACAAGCTAGATTGAACCATGGCTATACAAAACAATGCATGCATGACCAAGAAAATACAAATCAGAGCTAGAGCATGGTAAAACAAGACTAAAAGCTCATTTGAGTTGAGCCAAAATATGCAAGAATGATGGTCCAAATGCATGATACATGTTAAGGCAAATGAGAGGATTGCACTACAAGTGCATGGTGCATGCAAGATGCTATTAAACCAACCTTAGACAGAGGTATAGCATGGAAAAATAACACCAAATACTTGCTGAAATGGAGCCAAAACAAGCTTAACAAACATGCCACTATTATGAGCCATTTATACTAGCATACAAAACACAAGGAGAGGGGATGACCCTCTCCTATTTGGGACCTCAAAACCACCTTTCCACCACTAAAAATCCTCTAGATTTCAGTGTTGAGAAGGTACAAACAAGGTGGTCCCAATGGCTTAAAAGGAAGTCACAAAAAAAGGCCAAACAAGGCCTAAGAGGGGGTAGACAACCCCCAACACAGAAGTGACCTCAAACAAAGATCTTAAACATACAAAATTAAAACTTTTTTTTAGTTTAGAGTTAAGCTTAAAACAATATGCAAATAGGTCTAAAAGCTTAAGCCAAAATAGGGGATTAAAAGGTTAGTTTCTCACCCTTGAAGAGCACCTTCAAGAACACAACGCCAACACCTTTTCTGAGCTTAAACCAAACCAAAAACACTAAAACCAACTCCTCAGTACCTCAGCAACAAAAGGATGGTGTTCTAGTAGGTGTTTGTGTGCAATAGTATGAAGAAATCACACTTTTGAGCACAAACAAAGGTAAAAGAAGAGAGAGAGGTAAAATATAAAGAGAGATATAGAACTTGTATATCAAATTCTCAGCCTCTAGAAAGGGAGAAGGGCCTCCCTTCTTATAGAATTTCAATTCTCAAGCTTGTTGAACAAGCTTGAGTATTGAATGCAATCCCTCCATACACGTGTATGGAGGATGAGAATTGTGCCCACCAGCTATCACAGCTGGCACAAAATATCTGCAAAAAGTAGATGAAAAGGTCTTGGCCAGAAAACATGGTCGATCGACCAAAAAGACTGCCGATTGGCCACCACTTATGGCCGATGGCAAGGAAACAAGGCCGATGGAAAGGACACAAGGCCTTAGCCGATGGGTTGTAGGGATGACCAACAAACCACCCTCTTCCCTCAGAAGCAAAAACACAAATCCTTGGTCCACAACCAAGCACAAAACAAACAAGTTGAGAGATGCTAAGGCAAGGCGCGCAGCCGAGACCTTCGGGAACTCAAAACAAACACGAACATGGATGATCATCGAGTGTTCAAATGATGACATCCAAGTCTTGAGGACGGTCAAAAATGGGGTGTCTACAACCCCCTGAATTGGCGGATGCTATCGGGAGGTAGCACGTGTACCTCAGGATAGTACGTCGTCTGGTCGAACGGTCGAATACTGAGCGGCAATGGCTTGAACTCTGGATCCACCTCCATCCCTGGAGGAGCTCCGACGTGTGGGATGTCGTTCGCCATCTCGAGGAAGGATGAGAAAATGGTCGAAAATGTGGAAAATGGGCGGGAATGCCAAAAGTCAACAAAAGTCAACTTTGAGAGAGGAAAAATGGAAGAAAAGGTCAAAGCTCGGAAAAGGGCACTGAACTCAAGGGTGACTCAAGGGAAACAAACCCCGAGTGATGGGAGTCAAGAAGGAAGTACCGAAATTACTTTTTAATCGGTTCAAAACAAAGTGTGCAAAAAGGTTTTAGCAAATCAGACATTCGTGGGATGTTTGAAAATGCGTATAAAGTGTGGAACGGAAGGAGAAAATGGTCTACAGCAAGAGGAGAAGGATTTTCAGGCTTGAGGTAGTGTGGAAATAGGGTTTGGAATCCTATATTTAAAGACTTGTGGTGAAATGCCAAAATTGTACCGAATCTGTCATCAGTGGTTGATCGGCCACTAGTGGTGTCCGATGGCCACCATTTGTGGCCGATGACATTATTTTGTGGCCGATGGCTTCCCAGAGTGGCCAGCAGGCCTCTGGTGCCCTCCTCAGATGTTTTTCTATTGTTTTATGTCCTAATCCCTCAAGGAAGTGTAAGGAAAGTACACCTTAAGCTCAAAAGGCCCTTACAGAAGCTCTGGACCGTGTTTTCAGTGTGTGATACTCAGCACGTACGAGGTGTATCCTTTAACTTGTTGCAACTCCTCCGAGAGGTAAGTTGGAGGTTGCGATTGAGTCGTTATTACCATGCACCGCTTTTGTTGTTGCATAGAATGTGCACCTCCTTGTGATTCCATGGAATGCATTCTCTCACATGAGGTCATGCATAGGTTCTTGTTCGCATGGAGCATGTATTTTGTATTTTAGCGTAGAGCGTGCTTCTACTTGGTCATTTAACACGTGTTTTGAGCTTTAGTACGTAACATGCTTGGCATAAGAACGTGCTGTTAATCTTGCATGGAACATGCATTTTTACCTTGCTGTATCTGTTAAGTTTCTTTCTTATCCATGCACGATATTGTATGTACAGTTCATTCAAAGCCGGTCCAACCAGACAATATTGTATGTACGGTTCACTTAGAGGAACTCCAGGTAAGATGATTCCTGTCCTTGGAGCCCCCTTTTGGTTAGAAACACTCGGGTATGCCTGATGTTTATACCACTCCTTTGTTGGTTAGAAACACCCGGGTACGCCCGGTGTTTATACCTCTCTGTTTTTGGTTAGAAGCATTGGGTTGTGTGCCAGATGTTTATACATTGCTTTGGTTAGAAACATGGGGTCGTGTGCTTTGACGTTTATACCACCTTCTTTGGTTAGAAGCGTTTAGAATGTATTCCAATGCTTATACCCTCCCTTTTGGTTAAAAGCATTGGGTTGTGTGATCGATGTTTATACCTTACTTTGGTTAGAAACATTGGGTCATGTGCCCGATGTTTATACTACCCTGTTGGTTAGAAGTGTTTGAACCGTGTGTCCGACGCTTATACCTCTCTTGTAGGTTAGAAGTGTTTGGACCGTGTGCTCGATGCTTATACCTCTCTTGTTGGTTAGAAACATTGGGAGGTGTGCCCGATGTTTATACCACACTCCGGTTAGAAGCGTTTGGACCGTGTCCCGACGCTTATACCTCTCTATTTTGGTTAGAAACATTGGAACATGCTCTGATGTTTATGCCACCCTCCAATGTTTGCACCGCTTCTTTTTCCCTCTCGTGCGTGGTGCATTAGGACGTTTTGGTTAAATGCATCTGGACGGATTCCAATTCCTATAACGCACTTTGTTTCGGTTGTGTAAAAGTTGGTTGTGTTTCACTTGTTATCGCTGTTCTTTGTGGCTCGAAACCTTAGGATGTGTCCCGAGGTTCACACCATCTCATTCCTCGCGTGTGCCACGTGTTGGGATCTTGTTTCACGCCTCGAGTGTGCCCGAGGGTCGTGTTGTTCTTTATCTTTCTTGTGTGGTGCGTAGTTAAGCTTGCATAATTTTCTTACATCCTTTCTACATGAAATATGGTTTGATTCATGTTAACTTGCCTATGTACGAGTTTGTTGTAGCGTTTCTTTGCATAACATTTGCATCTAGATGTTTCGTTATAGCCTTATTGCATGATCATAAGTTATGTTCTTGCATCGTGCATGTCATTTGCGTCTTGCCCCAGAACTACGTTGGTTTGATTCCTTGCAAAGGGATACGTAGGCAGCCTGAGGGCACAACCGTTCTTTGTTTTGATTGCTTGTTTTTCTAAGTCTTCGGCCTCGTTAAAAATGGCTCGTCTCTGGGCTTTGACATTCACTCCCGTCATTTCATGACTTCCGAGTTCTGTTAAAGAGGGGCAACTGTAGACACCCCATTTTTTACCGTCCTCAAGACTTGGACGTCATCGTTTGAATACCCGATGATTGTGCTCACTCGTGTTCGTTTTGAGTCCCTAAAGGTCTCGGCTGAGTGTCTTGCCTTGGAGCCTCTAATCTTGTCTGTTTTGTGCTTGGTTGTGGGCCAAGAGCTTGTTGCTTCACTTCTGGAGGCAAGGGTGACCTGTCAACCATCCCCCTAGCCTACCGGCCATGACTCACTACAAGAATTTGCACTTTTAGCGACCACTTTCCGCGACCAATATAAAAGTTGGTAGCTAAAAGTTACCTTTTGGCAACCAAATATTAATTAGTCGCGAATGATCATTATTTTTGGTGACCAAATATGAGTTGGTCATAGAAAGTGGTATGCTTTTGGCGACCAACTACAAATTTGGTCGCGGAAGGTCACATTTTGGCGACCAAAAAATAAGTTGGACGCGGAAGATCAAAAATAAGTTAGTTGTGGAATTGGCGACCAAAATTTTAGTCGCCAAAAACTTATTTTGCCCGACCAAAAATATTTTAGTTGCCATATATTGAGTTTTGGCTACTAAAATAATTTAGTTGCCGAATAAAAAATAAAAATTTATTTTTTTTCTTTGGCGACCAAAAAATTGGTCGCCAAAAACTTATTTTCAGCAACCAAAAAAAATTAGTCACCAAATTAGTACTTTTAGCGACTAATATTTTGTTGCCGGTGATTGAGATTTGGCGACTAAAAAAGTTTATCGGCAAAGGTACCTTTTCTGCGACTAATCTGGTCTTTTGGTCGCCAAAAGTTTGGGAGGAAAATTTGAAACGTGGAGGTGGGAATTGAAAGCCCTGACTCCCAACATCAAAAAATCAAAAAAAATCAAAAGCCCTGACTCCCAAGATCAATCTATAGCCAATGGTTCTAATCATAAAGGAAGAACAAAGAACGCCATTAGTGGCATGGTTAAGTTAGAGAAGCTCTTCCATTCTCTGGAATTCCTAAAATTCTAGGGTTTCAATAGCTCATTGATGTCGATGGAGTCTTCACAGTTTACCAAAGGGGTTTTGTCTAGGGCTAAGGATGTTGTTAGGGATTCGAAATCACCAGCGTTATTTGGTTTGGGGCAAACTGAATCGGGTTTGAGCTTAGAGCAAGGGGAATCGAAAATTTCCTCTGAGGAGGTTCCTTCGATTAGTGTTAACAGATTGACGATAGGGGGTGAAGGGAGTCTTAGCCCTAGTTCGAGGTCGTTCACTGCTTCTATGGAGAGCCTTCGATTAGAAATTGTTGCGATGGATGCTCTTCGTCCTGATGAGCGAGGTTTAACTAGAGGTAGGGTTTCAAATCGGGGTTCGGATATGGTAATTTCTCAGTCTCAAGCTATTGAGGACCTATGGGCTAGGCTCAACAGCATGAAAGCAAATATGTTGGGGGTTTCGAGGGAGGATCTGGTACCCATTGAACTTGCTCAAGAGGAAATATCCACTCCTGCACTTCAGTGTTCAACCTGCTTCAGACTAAGTGGTTGGACATTGTTGAAATGGAAGGGGGAGAGAAGGATGTTATTGATCGATTCAAGGACCTACATGATAGCTTGGTTGTGGCTAGGGCTAGAAATTTGGTGTCAAAGCTTGAGTGATGTGAGTCCACCCCATTATATTGTGTGAGAGGATGAGTTTGTGGGTTGAGTGACTACAGCACTTCTACTGTTTTCTCTCACAGTTTGCTCTTGCCAGTTCCTAGCTGGCCCAGTTCTTTAAGGATTGTGTATTTCAGATGGTGCGCGTTCCTAACTTGAAATTTATTTAAATTGCAACTTAACTCTAGTTTCTCCAAAATATATGCTAAATAGATCTTGTTGTATGGTTTTTCTTGTTGTGGTTAGTTGAACTGTGCATGAACATGTAAAATACCACAAAATGCTTCTACACAAAACATTTTCGCATTGAACATCAGTGGGCACAGTGATTGGAATTCATGCTAATTTTACTTTGTTTTCAGATTTCAAGTTAAAATTGCTTTTAATTATTATTATTATTATTTTAAAATCAAACCTTTAGCTAAGATTCTAGATCTCACAAAATTGCATCATGTTACCTAGGCTTGCACTGTTCAACATCAGAAAATTTAGGATCCCGTGTTAATGCAACTGCATTTTGACCTATCAAACACTTATGACATTCATTGATTTGAGGCAACATGCTAGGTCAATTTGAAAACACATCCCAACACTCCACTTATGCAATATACTCAGGCAAAATATAGTTGTGTGATTACAAAGCAATGATTGCACTGATGATATCAATTTTCAATCAGCAACACTCCACTTATGTTATGCTTGAGTCATGAATTTGGATAGGGATTTGAGGAGGGAAAAGAAAAGTAGTGGACAATGTGAAACAAAATTAGCTTATAATTCATTAATATTTTCCTTCTCATTTCCTTTGCCTACCCAAATCCAAGATCTAAACACGATCTTAATCTGTCCTAGGAACTAATTAACCACGACTATGCTCTGTAGACTAAATCCCCAAGTTTTGTCTTTGGAAATTGCCGAGCATAATAAACCTCTAACAATCAAAATAAAACAAATAAAATATAGTTAAAAGAAAACAAGAAAGAAAAGAACAAAAAGTTCTTGCTCCATCACTAGTTCATTAGGAGTGTTTGCTCAGTTATGGCCTTTTAAGATAAGTAAATTACATTGTTGTTTCTGTCATCAGTGTCCTGATTCAAAGGTGATCAACTTCCCTGTTTCATTAGCAGGGTTTGGTGGAAAATTTGAAGAAACATGCTTATAAAAATGTGAATGACTTGGTTCCACTTGATGAGGCATTAGCATTTGGTTCCACTTGAATTTTTCCATAATTGCTTTTGCTTAGTATTACTTCTTGCTTTAATCAAAATGGCAAGGAAACTATTACTCTTTTTTTTTTCTTTTTTTTCTTTTTTTTCCTTTCTCTTGTGGTTTAAAATCAAGTTTGCCTTTATAGTTAAACTATAGGAAAAAAAGGAAAGAAATAAAAAGCACTGGAATCTAGTGTCATATTCCCCAAATTGCTAAGAGTATTGAGATTGGATTTACTCTTTAAAACATTAGTTTCATCCATTTGTTTCAATAACCCATGCTTTGCTATGTCATAAGCATGAGACACCATACTACATAAATTGTTTGTAGAGAGTGCTAAGTTGAAGTTGCTGCAAAGCGATAAATATTAAGCTGAAGCAATTTTCTCATCGTGATTGTTTATTTTTTTTTAAGTTATGGTTGAGAAAATGAGACTTCCTGATGGATTGGATTCTGGTACATCTAAAGGTTATGGTGATGTTCTATGTAAGTTACCATTATAATTAACTTATGTTTATGTTGTTTACTAAACATGTTTACGTGGTTGCTAATGTGTTCCATTTAATTTTATGTAATTGAAGGTTGTTGTCGGGCATGGAGTAAGATTGAAAAATGGATTGCCACTTTTGAGTTTGACCATGATAGGAAATCGATGGGAGTTGTAGTGAGTTCCAGCTCATGAAGAAAGTCATTGCTTGTAAAGGTGCATACACCATCTTTTCCCTTCCTCACTCTTCTTTCATTCAGCCACATGGAGTTTTATAGTTTTTAATTCTATATATTGTCACACAGGAGAAACTATTTTAGTTTTTAATTCTATTAGATTGTTATTGTTATTGTTATTATATTATTATTATTATTATAGGCATGGACAAAGTTCAGACACTTGGTCAACACATGTAAACATGAAATGCATTTCATGTTTGAAGAAAATAAATCGGGATCTAATAATAAAAGAAAACAATGTAAAAGTATATCGATTAACCCTATTCTTTTAGACTTTAGGGATTAGTCCTATGTTGTATGTTATTACATTTGAAAATATCATAATACATATATGTTACTACACATCTTGCATGTGTTCCCCACGTGTCGTAAATTGGTGTGTCAATGTCATGTCGCATGTCCAAGTTTGCACTTCTTAGCATGAGGCATCTCTCTTGCAGGCTAAGTATAAATGAAGGCCCATAACTGAAATTTATTTTTGTTAATCCACGTGGTATTAAGATATTTTTACTTCCAGCTGTCAGCTCCATGTTTTCTACTTCATTGGGTTCTCGATATTAATGTGTCTACAAAACATCTAAAGAAAATTAAAATAACTCCTATAGAATGCTACTTTGCCAATTTTTTGGATATGGTCAGTACTTCTCAGCATTGTTCATCACAAAATGAGCTCCTAGACAAACAGAAAAATGACATTTAACACAAAAACTTAAATAGGAGATTTCTACTAAATTTTGATAGATAGAAGAGAAGAGAAGAGAAGAGAAGCAATAGATTTCTACATACATTACTAAAACAACTAAAAGGGAGGGGGGGAAACCTATTAATCTAATAGAATTAAAAACTTGCGTGCGAGATAGATTGTGAACAAATTTACTTGGAACTTTAATGGGGAAGAGTATGATGAATGGGTGCCCAATGAACAAACAGAAAAAGGGTTGACGGACCATGGGATCTTGCTACAATTTCTGCACTTCTAATACTGATCTAGAAACACTAAGTTATTTAACTTTTAAAAGGATTCACACAGTGGTCTAATTTTTGACTTGCAATCATTTTCCAACTGTTTGCACTCTAGCTTAGTGGAGTATTTTTTTTTTTTTTTTTCTAGTCTTTTACTAGGTAAGACAAGGTGGTAATTAAATTTTTTGTTTGGCAATTGAATCTCTGTTTAGAATGCCTTTGCAGTATGAGAGTAGCAATGATGTGATATTTAATGGACATTACATGTAGACAGATAGAGACAGTGTCTATATATAATTAAATAATTGAACACAGCTACACTTGTTCAAGTATAGGCTACAATATGATCAATACGATACCCAAAGCAAAGTAATTAGATTAATTATTTGATCATACTTTCTCTATGACTTACTTGAGAATGTTAATATCTTGATGAAGTATATAGAATTTCTAATATCTTGAGAATGTTAGTAGTAGTTAATAACTATTTTAAGAGTGATAAAGCTGGTAAAGGGCAGAATGGTATCTGCAGAGGCAACTCTCTGGCCTCTAAATCTCGCAAGATATTCCTGAAAACTATGGATTTGAAATGGATGATAGATTTGCAGATTCACTATTTCAATTTTTCATTTGATATGCATATTAGGTTTTTCTTTTCTTTGAAATGCATATTGGCCTCTAATTTCTAAGGGTAGATTAACAATACTTACAGTAATCGTATTGCCATTATTAATACTAGTTAACTATGTTGCCATTATTAATAGATTATACTTATTTTTGGATCAGGTTGAGCAAATGTGTATTTTAAGGATTTATTATTTGCAATCATAAAATAGTGAGATCTAGATTGTTTGAGTAGTTTACGTATTAGATCTCAGAAAAAAGTGCTTTATTCTTGCTAGATTATTTTGTTTCTATCATGTCACGAACATATAATATTTTCACAGATTGGGACATAAATGTCAGATAAATGATGAAATCCTCTCTTCACCTAGATTTGAAATTCTCCCATCTGAATTAAACCCATCTAAATATCCTCCTGCTTATGATATTCCTGAAAACTATGGATTTGAAATGGATGATAGATATTCAAAGCCTGGAGACTTGGATGATGAAGATGATCCATGGAAGCCTTTGAATCCCTATGAACCCAAGAATTTGAGGGTAAAACCTTTTAAAAAAGGTTGTTCAAGCTTTTTGTTTCTTTGCTTACCTTTTTTTCCTTGCTTCTTCTTGTGCTCTTAATCTTGTTCAACTTCTTTATTCTGTTTATGAGCAGTGAAATCTTTTAGAAGGTAGGGGATTAATTCCACTAAACAGATATTCATAACTATTCAGTTCCCTCTCGCAAGAATGCATGGTACCATTAGTTCAGAACTCAATGATATATGGGAAGCACGACGTCATGCCTCAGAGAGACAACAAGAATCCCAATCTCCTTGAAAATATGAAAAGGTTGGTTTGTTGGTTGTTTAATATTGTCTCCTTAAACGGTCTAGTTTTTGTTAAATCATGCCTGATATTTTATTTACAGTTGAGAAATTCACTTATTCATGGAGGACGTGAAACTTGTGAATCATTTTGTGATCCCAATGATGACAATGATTATGATAATGGAGGCTTTGATTTTGGTCCATCTGATTTTGACATGCCAAAGAATGCATACGAGTATGAAGAAATACCTCTGCAGCCTGAAAAGGTTAGGCAGACCTCTAGTATATTCAGATGTATGAATGATCATAAAGCTGGCAATAACAAAATCGGCATTTATGTTGCATTGCTCATTTGTTGATATTTATGCAGCATGATGATGGCGGTGTTTGTTTTGAAACCAATGAACATGAAGATCCAAGTTCTCAAGCCAGCCTAGAAGATCTTTGTCGATCTCACCTAGTAAGGTTAGATTTCTCTGACATGTGATGTGATGAAAATTGATTGTTTTATTGCATAATTTGCCTACTACCTTTTGTTTGATTATTGTGAGAGAAATTTCTTATCTTTTCTAATTCTTGTTTAATTTCAAAAACATTATACATAATTTACATCATTTTGTATTAGTTGAGAGCATTAATATTACCAAATGAATCGAGTTTGGACTTAATTGAATACATTGTTCTGCCTATTTTCTAAAACTTATGCTTTTGGGACAGTTGGTGATGCAAAAATTTGATCTTTGTTCTTTTTTGTCATCAATCTTTCAAGGCCTATGAGAGATCTCTGTTAGGTTCAGGTGCTAGCCCAAATGCAGCTGCTGGTGCTCAGTTTGTGAGAGCTGAAATGCTTCCAAGTGGCTATTTCATTCAGCCATGCAAGGTGGAGGGTCAATTATCCATAAAGTTGATATGTTAGTTTGGATCAACTGCCAAGCAAGTTGATATGTTAAATCATTAAAGAAGGTGAAAGGCTTCAAGTTTTGTGTCATGTTGGACTTCAAAGAGGATAAAGCTTTTGAGAAGACATGCTTACTAAATTCAATTTGACTTGAATATGTCTTGTGCTGCATTACGGTTACATATTTTCATCTTTATTTTAAATGGAATTCAATTATTGTTTGATGATTTAGTGAAGTTACAAGAAAGGAAATTTGTTAATTATTGTTCCTAAGCTTTTTCTTTTTTAAATGTTATTGTTCCTTAATTGTGGTTGGGTCGAATGAATTTTGTTCTATATTGGATTGAATGTTTATAAACAAAAATTGATTGTTCTCAACAAAAAAAAAAAAAAAAAAAAAAAAAAAAAAAAAAAAGAGATTTGGCGACTAAAAAATTGGTCGGCAAATTCTACACTTTTGCAACTAAAATCATTTGGTCGGCAATTTCGTACCTTTTGGCGACTAAATTGTTAGTCGGTGATTTCTCGACTTTTGGCGACTAATTTATTTGGTCGTGGAATGTGATAATTGGCGACTAAGATATTTGGTCGGGAAAATATCACTTTCCGCTACCAAAGTGTTTTAGCGACAAAATGAATTAGTCGCAGTAATGATATATTTAGCGACTAAAAATTTAGTTGGCAAATCCAACTTTTCCCGACTAACAAAAATTTTGGTCGCGAATTACTTTTGCCAACTCTCAATTGGCAACCAAAGTAGCGACCAAAAAAATTGGTCGCGGATAACTTTTGCCGACTAAAAATGGGCTTTTAGCGACCAATTTTTTGGTCGGCAAAGGTGTTATTTCATGTAGTGGCTTGTGCCTGTGGCCGGTCATCTATGTTGATAGCCGGTCGGCCACTGACGATGGTCGGCGACCATTTTTCTCATTTTTCAGATATTTCTTTGCTAGTTGTGCCAGCTGTTATTCACTGATGCTCATCTCCATACACGTGTATGGAGGGATGAGTGCAAGCCTTTGGCTTGATTTTCTAGATAATGGGTGGTCTCTCCCCTATTTGGAGAGGTTAGACAATTTAGAGCAAACTTCTCCCTCTCTCTCTAGAATTCTCTCTCTCTCTCTTCTTATTTTGTGCTTGAAAGTTAGAATTCTCTACACTTTTGCACTAAGACCCTTAACCAAACATCTTCATCTTGGAGCTGAGGTTCTTTGAGGCTTGGTTTCAGCTTCTAAAGGTGGTTTAAGTTCAGAATTGTGACTGATTTTGTGATGTGCTTCAAGAGGTAAGGGACTTGCCTTATAGACTTTGTTTTAATCAATTGCTTCACTATCTTTTTACGCTGTTTTGACCTAGTTTTTCAACCATTAAAAAATCTATTTTTCAGGTTTGAAAATGGTAGTTTAGGTCTTGGTGGGTTAGGGGGTTGTCTCCCCGTTTTTGCTCTTTGGCTTGTGAAGCTTTTTGTGCCATTTCTTACCACCTTTAAATCAAAAATTTTGGGCCTTTAAACCACTAAAATCCAGAGTTATTTTAGTGGTAAAAATCAACTCTTGAAGTCCAAAATAGGAGAGGTTAGCCTCCCCTCCTTGTGTCTTGCTTCCATGCTTAGGTGGCTTCACATATTAGCTTGATTTTGTAGCTTGTGTTGGCTTAGTTCAAGCATGTTTTAGGCTCTGTTTTTACATGTTTCAACTCTGTTTTGGGTTGGTTGGAGCACTTGTTGCATGCTTTTTGTACTTGTAGTGCAATTGTGCTTACTAGTCTAGAATGCTTCATGATTTAGCCTATTATTCTAGCTTGTGTTAGCTTAACTTCAGCATGTTTTTGCTACTATTTTGGCCTGCTTTAACTCTGTTTTGGGCTAGTTAAGTCCTTTGAGGCTTGTATTGCATGGCTATAGTGTAATGGTCTTCACTAGCTCATTGTTTTAAGGCTTTAAGCATGAAATGTTTGAGTTGCTTGCATGGTGTAGCATCATTTTGCATGTAATTTCAATGTTTATA
The DNA here is from genome assembly GCA_025200525.1 of Camellia lanceoleosa. Classification (NCBI taxonomy): domain Eukaryota; kingdom Viridiplantae; phylum Streptophyta; class Magnoliopsida; order Ericales; family Theaceae; genus Camellia; species Camellia lanceoleosa. The sequence continues at coordinate 46,389,051 of CM045760.1, forward strand.
GCTTTGTCCTGTGCTCATTCATTTCACTCTTTCATTGCTTTTGAGAGTTGTGCCTTGAGTCTTGTTTGCAAGCTAACGTATGAGCATGTTTTTCTAGCATTTTGTGCCTCAATCTCAACAAGTTTTAGCCACTGTTTTGGCATGGTTTAACTTTGTTTTGAGTTGGCTTGGCCCTTTGAGGCTTGTATTGTGTGGTTGTGGTGCAATCTCTTTCAGTAGCTTAATGTTTTAGGCTCTTAGCATGGTTTGCATGTGTTGCTTGCATGATTTAGTGTCTTTTTGCATGCCATTTCAGCACTAAAATATCTGCAACCTCCCTCTATTCTTCACTTTTTACTTTATTTTGAAAGTGGCCTTGAGCCCCTTGTTGGCTTGAGTGTGGAATTAAGGCTCTCATGCCTAAGGGTTTTAATCCTCTCTGGAGGGTTTCTACTAACCAACAGCATGAGGCCTCTTTCATGCTCAAGGCAATTGTGGCTTAAGCCCTCTTTCTAATTAGAGGACAATCGCCTTAGACTTAATCGGTTAAAGGACTAATCGGTAATGTAAAATGTGTAAATAAAACATGACAAGTAAAACTTGAGCGAGTTAAGCATGTTGTGTTGCATTGCATGTGTTTGGATCGGACGTTAATCCAAACACAAGGAAAATGGGATGTTTCATACTTGAAGTGATGAAACGTGCCACTTTTCTTGGTCACCGACACCCTTGATCATGCGTGATAGGGAGGTGGTCCTTCGAGTCTTATTTGTGCATTCATTAAGCTTGTACCAGCTTGGTTTTCTAGCCATCATGCATGAAAATGCTTGGTTGATGGCTTGAGAGCCAAGTGCTACACTCCTTTGAGCCTGAGAAATGATAAGTAGTGTAGCAGTACACACATTCCTTGAAAATGCTTTGTTTTGCCTTTGTTGCTCTTTGTTGTAGCAAAAGCAGAAGTCCAGAAAATGGGGTTGGCCGACTAGCCACTTGCATTAGCCGACCGGCCACTTAAACTAGCCAACCAGCCAGTTAAGGTGGCCGCAGTCACTCTTTGTAGCCGACCGGCCACTAGTGAATTTTTGTGCAAAAGTGTTCCTGTGTTGGAGCAGAAGTAATCTGGAAGTTGGTACAATCTTCAAAGATCAAATGAGTGCAAACAGAGGCATCCGATGGCAAGGCAAAAGCATTTTCGAGAGGAAGCAACCGAGCATGCATGCATTCCTCGTCCCTCGAGGCCGTTTAAATTGCTTTACTAGTTAGTTAGCGTAGCTAATTATTCAATTCAAGTATTGTATTTTAATTAGCTTAGCATAGCTAGTTATTCAATTGTGTTGTAATAATTAATTAGCAGGAATAGTTAATTAGTTCGTTTTGTAATAATTAGCTTAGCTTAGTATAGCTTAGCTTATTTATTTGGACCCTCATTCGCGAGGGCATAATGTTGTAATAAGTGTGCGTGTGTGTGTATGTTTTTGAACCCCACATCTTTCTCCCTTTTATTTAACCGCATTCAATGGTTAGATTAGGGACATGTTTTAATTAGCATACCTTATGCTCGCGTGTTTGCATCCATTCATTTGTCCTACATGCACCGTGGCTCAACGCATCATTCAATCTGCATTGTCAATTCAATACACTTTCGTGAATGCATGTTTCAAAGAATGCTATCAAAGTGTTGCAAATACCATGATTAGGTAGCCGAGCCTATCTTCGTGCATTATTGCATGTGTTGCATTGGGCATTTTGCATGGTTAGGATCATGCATCTTTTGTAACTAGTTTTTGTTTTGGCTTGGAGCACTCTGTGAGTTTTATGCTTTAGCATACTTGCATGAGTGTGATTGTCATATTGCCATGTTTCGCATGCTTGCCATGAGGCTATGTGCTTAAATGCTTAGCTGTATAAATGCCTGTGGATGAAGGCTTTCTTGCTTGAATTGGAACAATTCAATGAATGCACGTTTTAAGCCCACTTTGCAAAGTGGCAAATCATGTTTTAAGCCCACTTGAGGGTGGCAAATCCAAAATATTTTCGAAAACAAACATGAGTTGAATTTGTTCCAAATCTCGCGACTTAATCTATACTTGCTTGTCTACGTCACATAGTAAAGTTAGCTAATAATCAGAAAAAGAACACATTAGGTTTATAAAACATCATATCATGATAGTAGAGGCCAATCTTTGATCGGGCGAGCGGGGGTGCTCATTTCAGGACCTTCCCCTATCGTCCGCAAGTTCCCGAGCCGAGGCAACTTTGGTGATGACGGACACGTGGCCTTTGGCACGAGTCGGGGTTTCCTAAATGTCCCAAAAACAAAATATTTAGGTGGCGACTCTGTAATCTGACAAAGCAATCCAATTTTGGCATTATTTGATTTAAAATCAATTTTCCAAAATGATTTGTCGGATTGGACTTTTTAGTGTTTATCAGTTTTACATTGCACTTTGTGAGATTAGATTCAGAACCGTGATAGGAGTCCAAACTGTAAAACCAATTCGAGCTCTCCGAAAGGGGGTGCGAAGAAAGTTAAGCTACACCCGTACGCTGGTATGAGAGGCTTCCTGTCGTGGTTCGCACAGCGGCTGATGCAGCTGGCTTTGGGTCATTCTGCTTAGGACTTATACAGATGAGGGCCAAGTCGTGTCTCTATGGGGCCTTGGTCGAGAGATTGTGGGACACCACAGATTCATTCCACTTCTCATTGACCGGGGAGATAACCCTGACCCCATATGACTTCTCGATGCTTACCGGTTTACGGGTTGGGGTCGGCGGCCTAGTTCCGTTTGATCCATACATGATCCAGTGGAGAGCTGCATAGCTCCAGCTTCTTGGGGCAATCCTTGACACTATTGGCCACGGGATGGTGCGCTACAGCCGGTTCATAGAGTACTTTTTTGGCACTCAGCCAGATACGTCAGAGGAGGTTGCCCAATATATACGCAGCTTTCTTATGTATCTCCTCGGCACTACCCTGTTTGCTAATAGGGAAAATATCGTCGAGCTATATCTTCTGGGAGCACTGGTGCGCCTCCCCCGGATAGCGGAGTTTGATTGGGGTGCTGCCAGCCTGGCCACCCTATACTGCTACATGAGCTCCGTCTCTCGCCACAAGGCAGATTCACTTGGCGGCTATTGGAGGGTTTGGGAGGTACACCATGCATTTACTTTTCCTGTTCAGCTTTATATTTTGTTAAATTCTGTATTCCCTGCTCGTCTTAGTTTTGCATATGGTTTCCTGCTTAGTTGCTTATCTACTTTGTTCATGCTCATCTGTTTCCAGCTTTGGGTTAATACATACTTCACTTCTCTGGCCTCGGTCCCAGTGAGGCCGATCGAATTGTCAGTACCCCACTTCCGGTACTACAACTCGGGATTCAAGCGACGCCGCCTCGTAGACTGCACCTTTCCATATTTCTGTCGTTTCTTCGATACCATCACCGCGGATCAGGTAACAAAACATCATACCTTAGTTGTTCACGTACACATACTGTATTGTTTTCTATACACAACACAGTCGCCTCATACTGTTGTATCTGTACCATATTGTCTTTCTCATACTGTATTGACTTCGATATTGTACTAATCACACTGCACTGATTGGTTGTGTCAGATTGATTAGCACCCGTGGGCAGACATTCCCCAGGCCTCGAGAACGATCTACACTGCTGCATGGCATGTTTCCACCATGCGGATTTTATTTGAGGGCCCCTTTGGCCAGGCTTATTATCTAGGGGAGAGGTTCATCCGCCAAACACGAGGCATTGCTGATCCTGATGTTCCACTTCCTCCTCCACCGATTATAAGGGTAGTGGATGAGCTGCAAGATGGTCCTTTGATCGACCACCTAATGTCAGGCAAAGATGGTGACCGATATCATATGCCCGGCGACTTTACTGCCTTTTTATACTCCCGAGTGATGGCCCCTCTTACCCCATGCGTAGCCCAAGCTGTTACGGAGATTGTTGCTGCCGCTGCTGTTGATGGTGCTGCTTGTGGTGATGTCCCTATTGGGGATGCCCCTGCTAGAAGTGTGCCTATCGTTGGCCCTCTCCCTGGTTCCCGGTGATTCATGCTGCGATTACCTTCATGTATCCAAATGGAGTGATCCAGCAGATTCCCCTTGATCATATTAAGGAGGAGGACCGTAGTATAGTATTTGCTCTTGGCATCGAGTAGGTATACACTCTTCTATACTTTTACTCACTGTACTTTCCTATCAATTTCTATGCATTGTTCTATGTTGCTTCTCATCTTATCCATTTTGCAGATACCCCGGGTAGTTGGTGACAAGCTCGCTTGGACGATTGACCGGCTACTCCTCATGGTACAGAGGAGAGAGATTGCCCTGGTCACCCATGGGATTGAGGTACATTTCGCTTGCAGTTTTATTGTTGTCATACGGTAAACTTCTATGTAATGCATACTGATATCTACCCTCTCTTTCAGCTTGAGCCAGCAGTGCCTGCGGGACCTTCTACAGCTAGTACGCGGGGACGAGGCCGAGGGAGGGGCCACAGAGGAGCTGATCGGGGAAGAGGTCGGGTGAGGTCGCGCTCGCCTCCCGAGGAGTCCATGGAGGAGTACACGACCTCCTAGGGTGAGGGAGAGGAGGTTGACTTGCAGTCGAGTAGCCCGAGTGATGATAGCAGTGCACCTCGTCAACAACCGAGGAGGAAGAGGGCGATGATGGATTACTGATGCTGACACTGTTCTTGCTTTTCCTTTTTATATTTTTGCTTTGCAGTTAAAACACTAGCTTCAAATAGACTTTTTATTTTTGAAGACTTTTCTTTTGTTGTTCTTGCTGTTTTTGCATTTGTAAAGCAATGACCGGGGTTGGTCCCGTTAGTTATAAAAACAAGTTTTTGCGAAATGATTTCTTTGCACAATATGATGATTGGCATTTGCATATGATGAATGGTTATGATGAATGGTGTAACCTTTGCATTGCAACCCGTGGATTTGTGAATGCTTTGTTCTTGAATCGAATCATGAATCAAATAATGACTTACTGTAGACACCCCATTTTTGACCGTCCCCAAGACTTGGACGTCACCGTTTGAATACTCGGTGATCATCCATGTTTGTGTTCGTCTTGAGTTTCCGGAGGTCTCGGCCACGCGCCTTGCCTCAGGATCTCTCGACTTAACTATTTTGTGTTTGGTTTTGTACCAAACACTTGTGTTTTGCTTTTGAGGGACAGAGAATGGCTTGTTGGCCATCCCCACACCTCACCGGCCATAGCTTGAGGCTACCGGCCACTATTTTGTTGCCATCGGCCATTGGTGATGGCCGACCGGAACTATTTTTGGTCGGTCGACCATGTATTTGGTCAATTTGGCATTTTTGGCTGGCCGACCACTGTGCATATGTTTTTGTAGATATTTTTATGCCAGCTGTGTAAGCTGGCATACAGTTTGCACCCCCTCCATGTGTATGGAGGTATTTTCGCTCTTGCTTAGCTTGTTTTGTAAGCTTTGCAAGAGCAATCCCCTATAAAGGGAGGGCCTCTCCTTCCTCCTAAAAAGGTTACAGAAAAGGCTCCAGAGATCTGGTTTTAGGGTTAGCATAGTGTATCTATTCTATCTCTATATCTTCCTCTCTTTGTGTATAAGTGTGTGTTTGTCCTTACTTTTGTGCACAAACACCTAGTGTTACACTATACCTTTAGTTGCTGAGGCATTAGAGGGTTGTTCTTGGAGTTCTTGGGTGGATTCAAGCTTGAGGAAGCTGCTGGAGCATTGTTCTTGAAGAAAGTCTTCAAGGGTAAGAACCATGCCCTTTATTCCCCATACTTGCATAGGCTTTTAGCCATCTTTTCTTGCTGTTTTAAGCTTAGTATATAACATATAAAAGTTCTATTTTTACTTGCTTAAAATAGTTGTTTAAGGTTGTTTTGGTGTTTGGGGTTGTTTGACCCCTCTTAGGCCTTGTTTGGCCCCTATTTTGTGCTATTTTGGTGAGCTCCAGGACCACCTTGTTTGGGCCTCCTCACCACTGAGATCTTGAGGGATTTCAGTGGTGAGAATGGTGTCTTAAGGTCCTAAGAAGGAGAGGGCCATCCCCTCTCCTTGTTGCCTTCAAAAAGTGCCATTTTAGCCTCATGTGTGAGCACCATTTTAAAGTTCATGTTGGCCATGTCTTAAGTGTTATTTGTGCTTATTTTTCCATGATGTAGCACTGTTTTAACTTGGTTTAGACACACCATGCTTTCCTTGCATACTTGTCTTGTAATGCCATGAATCGCCTTAACATGTGCCTAGCATTTAGACTACCATGCTCACTTGTTTTGGTCTAGCTTTGTGAAGCTTTTATGCATGTTTTAGTATGCTTTAGCTCTATTTTTAATTGCTTTGGCCATTCTTGACATGTTTTGTATAGCCACCTTACATTTTGGCTTGCTAGCCTCGGGTGTGTGAGTGTTGAGCATGCATTGTTTGGCTTGTTTCAGTGGTTTGGCACCACTTATAGCATCATTTCAGTCCATTTAGCATGCTCGTATGCTTGCATTTGATGCTCCTTTAATGCTTTAAAAGGGTGTTGTCCTATGCTCCATGTTTGGACATTTGTGTATGCTTCCATGTGTAAGTCATTTAGATGCCATCTAAGTAGGTTTTGAGGTTCATTTTGACATGCTAAAACTTTGATTTTAGTTGTTTAAATCATGCCATGTTTGGTCTTGCTAAGTGTAGTTCAATGCCTCTTTGGTGAGCCTTAGGCTTTAGACTTGGTTGCATGATATGCTTGCTTTGATTAGTTGGTTTGGAACCTCTTATAGCATGATTTTCAGAGCTCAATATGCATGCCATTAGTCCATGTTTGTCCCTTTTAGGTGTGCTTAAAAGTTGCTTCATTATGCTTAAGTCTTGAACCATGTATCTATGCAAGCTTGTATGTACATTTGCCTTCATGTACTTAACATTTTAGCCACTATTTTGGGCTTAAAAAGTTACTCCCTCATGCTGAAATTTTGGACCATTGTGTGCACGAATGATTGTGTGTGCATTTGCCTGGCATATTGTCACATATTTGGCCCATGGCATGTTGTTGCATGTTTGAAGTTGTGTTGCATTTGGCATGCATCCCTCTTGTGGTTACTTAACATGTTGTCACATGTTTGCTTGATATATTGTCACATATCATATGCATGATTGTTAGCTTGCATACTTCGCATGCTTGTTTTCTTAGGTTGTGTGCCTAGTGTACATTACTTGCTTGCATGCTCATATTGCTTATTTAGCTCATATGCTAAGGTTGCACTCCGCATGCATGCCTTGTCTCTTGATCAAGTGATAGAGGTTAGGCCTTATTTGTTTAGTTGGTTTGCATTTCATTTGAAATTAAAATGCGCAACTTGGCTTCTTGGGCCATCACGCATTGAAATGTGCGATTGATGGTCCGAGAATCAAGGACCATCCTCCTTTGAATCATGAGCATGATAAGGAGGGTGTTGGTGCACACATTTGCTTGAAATGCATTGCCATGCCATGTTTGCCTCTGCTACTGTCAAAACAGGATTTTGCAGGCGTAGATGGCTGACCGACTACACTTAGTGCCAGCCGGCCATGAATTGGTGGCCGAGAGCTCAATAGATGGTCGATGACCACTTTCCAATGGCCGGTGACCATTCCTCATGGCCGGTGGCACCCCACAGTGTCCAAAGAGTGCTCATTGGGACTTGTACAGATTTTCAGAGGCATAAAATAGTGCAAACAGAGGCAGTTTGTGCATGGTGGTGGATTTCTGAGCGGAGTCGAGCACGCATGCATTGGACCCTCTTCCCGAGGCTGTTTTATCACTCCATTAGCTTAGTTAATTTGCTTAACTAGTTAATTGGTCTGTAATTATTTAATTTGCTTGTTAGTTGATTAAATTGTATTATTCTTTTGGTCCCCCAGAGTAAGGGCGAATTTGTAATTAGTGTGTGTGCATGTCTTCCAACCTCCACTTCTTTCTCCTTTTTACTTACCTGCTTTTGATGGTTAGTATTAGGGCATATTCAATTCAGCATCCTTATGCTATGCATGCGTGCATCCATTCATTTGTATTGCATACACCGGGCTCGGCGCATCATATTAATTGCATAGTATTCCAAATCTAATTTGAATACGTGCTATTTGTTGCATTCCACATGCCATCTTAGAATAGCCGAGCCTGTTCTAGTTGCATTTTGTATGCGATGCATTAGTTATTTAACATGGACTTGGATCATACATTGATTACTAACAAGTTCTTTGTTTTGGCTCGAAGTACTCGGTAAGCTTTTTTATGCTTTATCATCTCGCATGATTGTGAATGTTAACATAACAGTATGCTTACCATGTGGCTATATGCTTATGTGATATAAACTGCCTGAATGCCTGTGGGTGAAGGTTGGATTGTTTGAGTTGGAACAACTCATTGAAATCCGTGTTTTAGCCTACTTGCGAGTAGCAAATTTCAAACCGTCTTTCAAACGAGCGGATATGCAATGCTTTGTTCCAAATTAGGTGATCTAGTCTATACTTTTGTGTTGTGCGCATCACATAGTATGATTAGCTAATTAACCGGAATAAGAACGCATATGTTTTCAAAAGAAGATATCATGGTTAGTAGAGGCCGATCTTCGAATCGGGCGAGAGGGGGTGCTCATAGCTGACCTTCCCCAATCGTACCCAAGTTCCCGAGCCGTGGCAACTTTGGTGATGACGGACACGTGGCCTTAGGCAACGAGTCAGGGTTTCCTAAATTCCCCCATAAAAATTTTTAGGTGGCGACTCTGTATCTGGCAAAGCAGTCTATGTTTGGCACTTCTTTCAAAAAAAAAAATTTGTTTTCCAAAACGATTTGCCGGATTTGGACTCTTTGGTGATTTATCAATCTCGCATTGCACTTTGCGAGATTAGATTAAGAACTGACCCAAATCGAGTCTGAACTGTAGCAGTGAGGCCCACGTGAGGGCGCGCCTACAGTTTCTGGCAACTCCGCTAGGGACTTTGAGAACTTGACTCAAAATCATGATATCTGGTGTTGACTACACTTATGTGTTTCTTTGCATTGCATGTGCATTTGTGCGCCTAAGTCACAATGTTTTCCGTCTGCTATTCCTAACCGGTTTACCGGAGGCTCGCTTCGAGGAGCGTGCCATAAGGCTGACCGGTTACGGGCTTTGCAATGATGGAAACACGAACCCCAGTTGTCACCGGGGCACCCTTTTGACCATTCGACCTAGTGCATATTCGGAATCCATAGTGACCATTCCAAACTAGGACAGGTTGCTTAACCCGATTATAGATTGTTTGAAACCGCTGCGTGCGTAGTGAAACCCTAGCTCCTGACGAAATAGGGCAGGGAAACCCTACCCCAAAATAGGGGTGTTTTGGCTCTTGCTTGCTTGTTATGTGTTTTTTGAGTTGACCTCTACAGGGAATGCATATATCAGTTTGCAAGTCTGAGTATCAGGCCTGAGGGCATCAGTACCAGAATTTGGGAATCGGTTATATCTGCGGGTATCAGATTCAGTTTTTGGGGGCAGTGATTTTGGGGAACAATGATCAGTAGTAGAGTACAGTTATTCAATTATGCTCGTATATGTTCTGATTGGGCCGAAATATTGTGTGTTGTCTCTTTCAGGGGTTCAGAGAGTTAGTACAGAATAGCCAGTGTTCTTCTTTGCTGAGGCAAGGCAGAGATCTGATTCATCAGTCACCGTTCAGTTCAAGAGGACTTATGATGACGCAAAGTTCAGAGGAAATAGTGATTATGATAGCCGCATTGGATCAAGGGAACATCTTGCAGGATGAAACCAATGTTGATGTACCGCATCTACCCAGGTCACCTGCCGCGCGCCCGATCTGGGAACCCAAGTTGTATCAGGCTCGTGAGCCTACCACATTCGAGTTAATGGGAATGATCGGCGATCTTCAGCGATCTGTGGCTGATCTCACCTACGGAATGTCGACTTCACCACCAACCACATCCTACGCTAGGAATTTTGTACCACAGGAGCCCCCACTATTTGGGCGAATTGTGATCGAGCTCAGCCAACCTAAGGTTGTCTCAAGCTATAGCAATGACGTGTCAACAACAACCGGGTTCCGCTCTGATGGAGCAACCCAAACCCTCGATCAAGCTGAGGCCAGAGGTAAAAACAAAGTGGGAACAGATGCTGATCCCGTTGAAAAACTGCTGTGGGCAGTCGAGGCTTTGAAAGCCGGAGGATTGAGTAAACAACAAATATTCACAGTGATGGCCAAAACTGTGGATGATGCTTTCCCCGCTCCAACCGAGGGGAGTTCCAGCTAGACAGAAAATCGGGAGAGGCCCCGTCTTGCCAGAACAATTCCCTCCAATCCCAACTTTGCACCGGGAAGGGATCAAAAAGTCAATGAGGCACCTGCCGATCCTTTTGCCAGTGCGTCCGGCAAAAGTCAGCAAACTTCGAAGTATCTGCGCCGAGGGCGCAGAGTCTTCCACGCCCTCTACATGCCTTTGTCTAGGGCACTCCAGATTCTTGCTGAAAGGGGACACCTTAAACCCCTCGAGCCTCGGCCTCTCCCGAAGAATCTCCCTCTTACACATGATGCTACCTTATACTGCGCGTACCACCAGCAAACCAGTCATTGTACCAACAACTGTTTCCGTCTTCGTCATGAAGTACAGGATTTGATCGACAATGAGGTCATCCTCCCGCCTACCTCAGCGAAGTCCGTCACTACCAAGTTGTTAGATTTCGAGGATACTGCGAGTATGTGATCAGAAGTTAGTCCACCTGCAGGCGGCGCTCAGTGTATTTCAGATGTGGCGTCTGGCACGCACTATTTTGAGCATTTATGGATGCTGTTTTTTGTAATTTCTAGCTTGGGTGTTGAGCCATTTCTTTGGTTTTGTTTTGAGTCTGTCTCATTGTCTTGAGTCAGTCTTTTTGCTTAAAGGTCTGTCTTGTTGTACTAAGCCAGTCCCATTGTATAGAATGTCAGGTGATTCCAGGGTTGTTGCCTCAGATATCGTGTTTTTGTAATTACCCCTTTTGTTTTCTTTTGAGCCTGTCTCTACTGTGGAGCCAGTTGCAACCGGAGGTTTTAAATGAAACAACTGCGGCTATCATGTTTCCATGCCTATTACTACTTTGAGCCTGTTGTGCCAGCAAGTTTAGAATGAAACGGCAGCGCATTTTATTGACTTAAGTTTTTTTTTAAACTTTTCGAACAATGTGATGAAAACGAAGAGGAAGGAATTCCTCGGGTTTTGCAAAGTTTGATCAACCAAGAGAAAGAGAGGCGTGCTAAGCCCTTAATGAATGAAATCATGCTTGTTAGTATGAGTACTGGGAAGGATCCTGACTTGATCCAGATTGGTTCCGCATTGTCTTCCACGCGAGCGATTTGTCGCTTTCTTAAAAACTTTCAAAAACAAAATGTTTTGCGCAGTCCTGTGGAGACCTGTGTGGAATCGTTCTTGAGATTGTGCAACTTAGGATCGCTCTCAGCCTTGAGACTCGACCCCTCACTCTCAAAGCCTTGAACGTACATTCAGAATGATCAACGGCCAACCATCACGTGAAGCCTGTGTGGCCAAATTTGAAGCAGCCCTCGAACAAGAGGCACCAAAGTCAGATCAAGAAGATCAGACCTCATCAAAAGAAACTTGCGAAGCTAAATCAGAAGCACCCCTCGAACTAGGGGCAAAAACGTCTGATCTGCTCGAAGAGCCGAAGATGGATCCTTCTGTAAATCAATACAACAGCCACTCTCCTAGTTACGGATGGCTTCAAAACCCTAAAACCATTTGGCATGGACTTGTTACACTTTTACCCTTTGAGGGGCTCGCTGGACCGAAAACTCGGAAGGGCAACCCGGGCAAAAGTTAGAGCAAGAGAAAAATACAGAAAAGAAAGAAAAAAAAAAAGAGAAAAAAAGAAAAGAAAAAAGAATACAGGAAAAAAAGATGAAAATGCAAAAAGAAAAGATGAAAAAAAAAAAAAAAAAAAAAGAAGAAGAAAAGTATTGAAAGGAAAATAAAAACATAGCTCGCAAGGTTAAAAACCTAGAAGGGCGACCTTGGCAAAAGTTAGAGCGTGGTGAGGGTTAATACACGAGTGTACCTTAACCGAAACTATGTAAGGCTTGATTCCCATGTTTGGGATACGTAGGCAACTTCATCCTGAGGTCCAGCCACAAACACTTCCAAATCGAGTGTGTCCATGTAATGGTTTTGATTATCCTTGCCTTCTCTGAATCCGATAGTTCGGTTGTGACAACCGGAACTACGTAAGGCTTGATTCCCATGTTTGGGATACGTAGGCAACTTCATCCTGAAGTCCAGCCACCAACACTTTCAAGGTGACTGTGTCCATATATTGGTTTTGACCATCTTCGTCTTCTTTGTATCCGAAAGTTCGGTCGTGATCATTACTAAGGAGGACTGTTTATAATATGCTGCGGTGTCATTCAAACTAGGGGCAACTTTCTGTTGCCGTGCAGTGCCATCCAGACAAGGGGCAATTTTCCATTGCCTCCGATCCGAGGTTGTGCATCTCGAGAGTAAGTTCTGCACTCGTTGAGCATTGACCGTTTGCAAAAAAATAGTTTTTGAGAATTTTTACCGAGGTTGACCATTTTCTCGAAAATTATTTCATTTTCCAAAACTGGACCATTTTCTTCGACCCAAAAAAAAAAAGAGAATTTTCAGTGCTCATAGCCTGACTTGCATGATTTCAAATCAAAAATTGAACAAGCATGTTAATCTGACTCTCTTTTTTGGTTAAAATTATTTTAGTAGAAAACCAAAACAAAAAAATGGTCAAAATTATGAACTAGGGACACAGTTGAGTCAGGCTTCTTGCCTTTTCCCCCATCGTCAACATACTTGCCAGAAGGGCACTTTACCTGTCAACTAGGGCACAACTGAAGCTGTCTGTAAAGGGCTGAAAGCTCTCAACATCCTCCAAGCAACGATGTATCAAGTTATGTGCGAAGCACGAATTGGGGTGGATCAGGACACTCCACTCCCTCGTCCAGGGCATCGACCAAATATCACTAGAAGAAATAGCCGTGAGCTAACAGTGTTGGGCATGAACCCACGACCTTCAATTTATCCATCAACCATCCAGGGGAGGGATACAAAATGAGAGAATAAAGAATAGAGAGATGTACAATGAGAGAAAAGTGAGCAAAAAGGGTTTTGAGTGAAAAAACCAAGCCTAAGGGGCGAGTGATGTGAGAATCACAAACAAGAAAGGGTGGCAATAATACCCAAAGAAACTGGCTCCTCATGATCTGAGGTCTCTCGTCTTTGTAACACGTCTGTGTGTCGTATCTTTTGTTTTTTCTCGATTTTTATTTGGAGTCGTTCCGAGCATGTCTCGTCATGTTTAGGTTGTTTACCTTTTGTTTTTCGTTATTGAGTCTTTTTCACTATGTTCAGTCGTAGACTCAATACCCGGTTGAAAACCCTTTTCTCAAATCGTTTTTTGCTCAGAGTGCTGTGCTATTCTCCACATTTATGCGAAGCATGATTTGGTTCTTTCATAAAACTGCAGGGTCCACCCCCGATAAAGTGTGAACAGAAAAACCTGGGCCTATCTGAAGCTTTTGGGTTTCGGATTGCGAAGCAAGAAATTTTGGAGCATCTGAGTGTGCTTCAACTTCTACAAGTTCAGAATGAACCATGTATTCAGAATGAGTAATGTGCTGTTGTGGGCCATGAGTTCAAAATGAGCAGAGTTCAGAATGAGCAGTGTTCAGAACCAGTTGTGAGCTGTGTGGGCTGTATGCAGATTAAACCAAGCACTGTGTTATGAGCCGACAGTTCAGAATGAGCAGTGGTTTGTTTAAGTTGTTTTGCTGTTGGCCGGTTCATTATCTAGTCATTACAATACAAGTGTTTGATTTTCAGACAGGAGATCAATCTCATTTACATTGAGGTGTAATATGAAGCAATGCGATGCAGTGTATGAAATGTATCAATGTAACACTTTTTTAGATAAAAAGTTTGTTTCATTTCCTCATCTTTTCAAGTACAAAGTTTTGAAGAAAACAAAAACCTGCCTGCTGCAGTACAAGTTACTCAAGCTATCAACAAAAAGTGAAGCAAAACAAAAAGAAGAAAAAGCAGCAAAAGTCTGGATCAAGGCTAACTGGTCTCAGGCACGTGAGTCTGTCCTCATCCTCTTCCTGGACGAAGGTCCAGGAGCATCGTCATCAGCACTGTCATCTGAGTCCGAGCCATCTCCGGTCTCCTCCTTGGATGACTCTGTCTCCGTCTCTGCCTCGGCCTCAAACTCGTCATCAGCAGGAACCGGTGCCCGTGAGCTACTCCCAACATGAGTGCGCCCCGCTTTGGTGTGGGGGTATACTCTGCCATCTCGCCCTCCTCCTCGAACAAGAACAAAAGGCCCAGCTGGAGCACCTCCTGCAGCAGGAATCTGGAATGGAGGCTGAAAAGCACAAATGGTAAACGCATCAGTATACTACCCAAAGCAGGGTATGAATGCCAAATACAATGTATGAGTACAGTGTATGATTGTTATCAACAGTATGTCGGTACATAATGCAGTGACTGAGTGAAATGTATGAATGCCGTGAGTAATGCTGTGAACAGTCTGTGGGATACAATGTATCAAATGCCGTGAGGGCCGTATATCGAGTGCTGTGTTAATAGTGCGATGCATCAGATTGTGTAAAGTTTGAGACTACGGTTGAAGGAACTTACCGGAATGCCATAGATGGTCAGTAGATCGAGGCTCTGCTGGAGCATCCCCATCACAGAGGCGGTCAACTCCAGGGACTGGCGAGTGTACTCGGAGGAAGCCTGCAAAAGTGTTAGAAACATCAGTATTCTACGAAATATCAAATGAAATGAAATGGAATGACAATGCAAGATACAAAATGCAGTAGTACATACCGGAGGCAAGTCGTAGAATCCGACTAGCTCGTGATCAGCCGGAGGGGGAGCGATGGGGATCTGGTAAGTCTCCCCACCCTGCCCTCAGCATGTCATCATCGTGGGCAGTGCTGGCCAACTAGCCCCCCGTCCTCTCCGAGTCCCACTCCTACCACGGACCCGAGCCATCCTCGATGCTCCTACTCTCGCTCCTGCCCTAGCCGCTGACACCGCGGGCCTATCTCTCTCAACTCAATGGCCACTGCTCAAAGGCCGCATGATGTAGGTCTGGACGTACTCTGTGTAGTCGCCCTCGACCCTGAAGCCCTCCGCGTCCCAGCCGATCGTGTAATCAGCCATCTGCTCGAGAGTGAACCTCTCTGTGTCCCTCATATGGGTAGGAGGCGGACCTGGAACTATCTGCTCTGGTAAACCCAGGGTCTGGCGCAGGAAGCGCTCACCCAGATACCAAGCCCGACAGACCGGGCCCTCCAGCAAGATCCTGAACAGGGCAGTCTCCTCAGCACCGACAAACCGCTCCTGAATCGTAACTGGCAATGGTGTCCAGGGCTGCCAGGTGATCTGAAAATGATATGTAGTCAAATATCTACTGTTATTGAAAATACAGTGCAAAGCGAAGCTTGAAATAAACTCTAAAGTTGAAAATACCTCTGCGGCGATAATGGTATCGAAGTAGCGGCGAAAGAATATGAACGTCTCCGGGGGTCTCCGCACGCATCTCACATCGAAGTGTCGAGAGAATGGAACGCCGAGTGGAGTCTCCTCGTCGGGCACTGGCACAAGCCTCGGGAAGTAGGCGTAGACCCACAACTGCAGAACAGATATCAGTATGCTTATAAGATAAAGCAGAATGCAGAATAAAGCAGAAATGGCAGAACCATGTGTTGTGCAGTGTATTGTGCAGAGTGTACAGTGTTTGCGATGTCTGATCGATTAAGCAGATTATATGTGTACTGGTGGAGTGCGATATCTGATCGGCGTGCAAGCGGTGCAATCTGAGATAATGTAAAGTAGAAATGTAAAAGAGGAAGAAAATGTACCTCCCATGCTCACCAGTAGCCCCCAAACAACTGTCCGCTGCAACGAGAGGATGAGCTCATGTATCCATAGAGTGTGGCCAAGGCTGCCCCACCCCAGTCGTAGCGCAGGATCCGTGTGACGTCCACTAGAGCGCTCAGCAAACAGAGAGGCACGGGGTTCGCCCAGTCGGCGAAGATGGTCATCCCCAATAAGAACATAAGGAAGCCGCGTGCATACCGCTCCACCTTCTCCTGAGCCGTCGGTGCCTCCTCAGCTAAAGCTGGCTGAATCCGAAAATGGTCCTCGAACCACGAATATCTAACGAAGCTTGGACGAGCAAGAGGCGGCAGCTCGCCGAGCAAATATATCTGACAGCCTTCCACTCATCCATATCGGTGTCAAAGGGGATCGGATCACCCCCTACCCTGAGGCCGGTGAGCATCGAGAAGTCATAGGGAGTCATCGTCATGTCTCCCATGCTAGAGAAATGGAAGGAGTCGGTGGTGTCCCACCACCTCTCCACCAGAGCGGTAAGAAGAGGCCTGCTCGCGGTAAGACGTGAGAGTCCCCTGCAGAAGGTGCCGAAGCCGGCCTGATCGACAATATGACGGACTACATCTGGTAGCTCCATGTACCATCCGCGGGCAGCAACATTTCCATACCCCCGAAAGGCATGGAAATCCCACTGTATTCGAAAAAAAACAGTTGCGAAGCAATATTCAATATACAGTTTTGAAGAGCATTCAGAATTGATAACAATATAGCGTGTGCGCACGTGTTTAGATTCAAACAGACATTGGGTGCCGATGTGCTAGCAGAGAACTACTGTATATGATGTGTCAGTGTGTTTTAGTGGTTCAGTACAGATATAGCGTGTGTGCACGTGTTCATATTCAAACATACATTGGGTGCCGGTGTTCTCGCAGTGAACTATAATGTATGATGTGCCAGGGTGTTTGAGTGGTTCACGGCAAAAACAGTGTGTTAGCATGTTCCAATTCAAACAGATACCGAATGTAGGTGTGTTCACAGTCAACTACAGCATATAGTATATCGGTGTATCCGGATCAAACAGTTAAAGGCAGAGTTGACTATTGCAGTTAAGTATTCTACTTTGCAGAAAATGAAACGGGGAAGAGTATACCTCGGAAGCGCCGTATGAAAGGTGCGTCTCTGGCTCGCGCAGAAGCAGCTCTGGTGGCACCCCTTGTCAAAACTGCTGAACTGGCGAAGTCCGTCAGGAGGCAACTCATGAATCGCCGGCCTGTAGGTCGCCGGATCGAACGGACGGATGCTGAGAGGCAAGAGCTCGGCCTTGGGGTCCACATCCATCTCTAGGGGAGCCCCACCACTTGGAATGTCGTCTGCCATCTGGAAGAGAGTGCGAAAATGACCGGAAAAAGTGAAAATCGGGCGAGAATACGAAGAGTCAACCGAAAAGTCAACCCCGGGATGGTGAAAAATGGCCGAAAAGGTCGGGGTGCAGAAAAGGCACAGAAATCAAGGTAAACTCAAGGGAAACATACCCCGAGTGGTGAAAATCGAGAAAGAAACACTGAAACAAACTTTTGTTCAGTTCAAAACGTGCAAAACAATGAGGTATTCGCGAATCGAACGTCGAAACGGGCTCTAAAACCGAGGAAAACGGACGAATGAAGGAAGAAAAATGACATAGGGAGAGAGGCAAAGAAATTTCGAGCAAGAGGAAGTGAACAAAATAGGGCTAGAGGCCCTATTTTAAAAGACCCGTGCCAAAATGTCCAAACTACCCCGATTCAGGCAGATTTGGCCGGTCGGCCACATTGTTGGCCTGTCGACCAAATAGATGGCCGGTGGAACTTTTTTGGTGGCCGGTGACCTCCCCCGATGGTCGGTGAACCTTCTACACCTTTGTTTGGGTCTTTGATATAGTTTGGGGCCTTCATTGCTCAAGATAGTGCCTCCATTGCTCAAAACAGTGCAAGAAAATGCATTTCCAAAGCTTAACCGATCTCCGTGCTGTGTCTTCTGTGCGTAGCACTCGAATACGTGTGAGGTGTATCCTTTTTGTCTCTTGCGAGATTCGAAAGTTGCCCCACATACATACGTTACAACTTTTGTCGTGAAACGTGCGTTGGTTATACGTCATTTCACTCGCATCGTTATGCACACATCTCGCATTGTCATGCGCATGTCATACTTGCATTAATATGCATATTCTTTAGGTCGCATCGTCATGCGCACCTCACATGCATTGTCATGCATATCAAGCGACGCGCGTTATCATGCATTCGAGTTCACATGCATTGTCATGCATTCCAAACGACATGCGTTGTCGCGCATTTAAGATCACATGCATTGTCATGCATTTCGAAAGACATACGTTGTCACGCATTCAACCTTATGTGCATTGTCATGCATCTCAAAAGACGTGCGTTGTCACGCATTCGCATCATTTGTACTTTGCATGCATTTCAAAAAAAAAAAAAAAAAAAAAAAACAAAAAAACAAAAAAACATGCATCATTTGCACTTTTCATGCATTTCAAAAAAAAAAACATGCATTGTCATGCATTTTTCTTCCTTTCGCATTGTCATGCATTTCAAACAAAAACAACAAAAACAACATGCATATGTCATGCATTCCATTGTAAATAGTGCATATGTCATGCATACATTGTAAATAGTGCATATGTCATGCATTCCATTGTAAATAGTGCATATGTCATGCATACATTGTAAATAGTGCATATGTCATGCATTCATTGTAAATAGTGCATATGTCATGCGTCACTGTAAATATGGCATTTACATACATTCATTGTACATAGCATTGTACATAGTATCCAGTGCATAGTGTATATATTGCATTGTAGCTTGCATGCATTCATTGCATCACCCCCGCCTACGGCTTGCGCCTTTCCATGTTGAGCTTAGTTTGGTATGTGCCCATATATTTCACGTCGAAGCACAGTTATAATATTATGTGTACGCGCCTATTCCACTGCTAGTATTGTGGTTTGAGGGTGACGGCACCGTTTCTGTGTTAGACACAGTTTGTATGTGTCCATGCCTTTCCTAGGCAAGACATGATTTTGGTCACAGGCCTTATCCACTGCATCCATTGCATTTTAGCTTGTAAATATTGCATTGTACATAGCTTGCATTATCATGCATCTTTCCTTACATGCATTGTAGTGCATTCTTCCTTACCTTGCATATGTCATGCATTCATTGTAAATAATGCATATGTCATGCATTCATTGTATATAGCTTGCATTGCCATGCATGCATTGTATTGTACATAGTTTAGTATTGCATGCATTCACTACATCACATCCATCTATGGCTTGCGTCTTTCCATGTTGAGCTTGGTCTGGTATGTGCCCATATTTTTCGGGTTGAAGCACAGTTATGATATTATGTGTACACGCCTATTCCACTGCTGGTATTGTGGTTTGTGGGTGACGGCACCGTTTCTATGTTAGACGCGGTTTGTATGTGTCCATGCATTTCCTAGGCAAGACACGGTTTGGCCGTAGGCCTTATCCATTGTATATATTACATTGTAGTGTAATTTGTTGCATCCAGCATTTAGGATCACAGTCTTTCCTCAGCGGGTTATTTCCCCACTTATGTCATTCCACCCAATTACTTGTTCTTGTGGTCCGTCTACATCACTCATAGTTCTGCATGTGTACGCGCCTATTCGACTACTTGTATTGTGGTTTGAGGGTTGCGACACCTTTTCTATGGTAGACAGACTTCGCATCTCCATCATCTTTATGACATTTGTGTGGTTTTTGAACCGCTCATGATTTGATCATGATTCAATTGCATTGCATATCATTTGCATTGTTTATACGTAGATTTGTAAATATTGCATATCATTTTGCATCCATTCCGCATTGTTCTGCGTCGTCGCACATAGGTTGCATTGTCATGCACTCCTACACTTGTGTTGTCACGCAGCTTTCGATTGCATCGTTATGCATGTTGCTAACAATATTGTACCTGTTAAGTTTCTCTCTTTTACAGGCACGATATTGTATGTACGGTTCATTAGAAGCTGGCGCAACCAGACGAACCGCACAGGTATTGTATTCTCCACATGAAACGTAGTGAGAATTACATAATTCTCTTACATCCTTTCTGCATTGTAATGTAGTCGGATTTTTGTTTGCTAGCTTAAAACTGTTGCATTGTTATGCTTCGTTATAGCTTTCTTCACATGATCATAAGTTATGTTCGGCTTCTTGCATTGTCAGTTGCATTTTGCCCCCGCCATCGGGCGCATATCTTTATTGTCTTGCATGCTTTGTCTAAGTTTTCGGCCTTGTCAAAAATGGGTCGTCTCTGGGCTTTGACATTCACTCCCGTCATTGTTATGACTTTCGAGTTTTGTCAAAGAGGGGCAACTGTAGACACCCCATTTTTGACCGTCCTCAAGACTTGGACGTCACTGTTTGAACACTTGGTGATCATCCATGTTTGTGTTCGTCTTGAGTTCCCGGAGGTCTCGGCCACGCGCCTTGCTTCAGGATCTCTCGACTCGACTATTTTGTGTTTGGTTTTGCACCAAACACTTGTGTTTTGCTTTTGAGGGACAGGGAATGGCTTGTTGGCCATCCCCACACCTCACCGGCCATGGCTTGAGGCCACCGGCCACTGTTTTGTTGCCACCGGCCATTGGTGATGGCCGGCCGGCACTATTTTTGGTCGGTCGACCATGTATTTGGTCAATTTGGCATTTTTTGGCGGGCCGACCACCGTGCATCTGCTTTTGCAGATATTTTTAAGCCAGCTATGCTAGCTAGCATACACTTTGCACCCCCCTCATACACGTGTATGGAGGGATTTCACTCTTGCTTAGCTTGTTTTGTAAGCTTTGCAAGAGTGATCCCTCTATAAAGGGAGGGCCTCTCCTTCCTTCTAGAAAGGTTTCAAAAAAGATCCAGAGGTCTGGTTTTAGGGTTAGCATAGTGTATCTATTCTATCTCTATATCTTCCTCTCTTTGTGTATAAGTGTGTGTTTGTCCTTACTTTTGTGCACAAACACCTAGTGTTACACTATACCTTTAGTTGCTGAGGAATTAGAGGATTGTTCTTGGAGTTCTTGGGTGGATTCAAGCTTGAGGAAGCTACTAGAGCATTGTTCTTGAAGAAAGTCTTCAAGGGTAAGAACCTTGCCCTTTATTCCCCATTCTTGCATAGGCTTTTAGCCATCTTTGTTTCCTGTTTTAAGCTTAGTATATAACATATAAAAGTTCTATTTTTACTTGCTTAAAATAGTTGTTTAAGGTTGTTTTGGTGTTTGGGGTTGTTTGACCCCTCTTAGGCCTTGTTTGGCCCCTATTTTGTGCTATTTTGGTGAGCTCCGGGACCACCTTGTTTGGGACTCCTCACCACTAAGATCTTGAGGGATTTCAGTGGTGAGGATGGTGTCTTAAGGTCCTAAGAAGGAGAGGGCCATCCCCTCTCCTTGTTGCCTTCAAAAAGTGCAATTTTAGCCTCATGTGTGAGCACCATTTTTAAGTTCATGTTGGCCATGTCTTAAGTGTTATTTGTGCTTATTTTGCCATGATATAGCACTGTTTTTACTTGGTTTAGACACACCATGCTTGCCTTGCATACTTGTTTTGTAATGCCATGAATCGCCTTAACATGTGCCTAGCATTTAGACTACCATGCTCGCTTGTTTTGGTCTAGCTTTGTGAAGCTTTTATGCATGTTTTAGTATGCTTTAGCTCTATTTTTAATTGCTTTGGCCATTCTTGACATGTTTTGTATAGCCACCTTGCATTTTGGCTTGCTAGCCTCGGGTGTGTGAGTGTTGAACACGCATTGTTTGGCTTGTTTTAGTGGTTTGGCACCACTTATAGCATCATTTCAGTCCATTTAGCATGCTCGTATGCTTGCATTTGATGCTCCTTTAATGCTTTAAAAGGGTGTTGTCCTATGCTCCATGTTTGGACATTTGTGTATGCTTTCATGTGTAAGTCATTTAGATGCCATCTAAGTGGGTTTTGAGGTTTATTTTGACATGCTAAAACTCTGATTTTAGTTGTTTAAATCATGCCATGTTTGGTCTTGCTAAGTGTAGTTCAATGCCTCTTTGGTGAGCCTTAGGCTTTAGGCTTGGTTGCATGTTATGTTTGCTTTGCGTAGTTGGTTTGGAACCTCTTATAGCATGATTTTCAGAGCTCAATATGCATGCCATTAGTCCATGTTTGTCCCTTTTAAGTGTGCTTAAAAGTTGCTTCATTATGCTTAAGTCTTGAACCATGTATCTATGCATGCTTGTATATACATTTGCCTTCATGTACTTAACATTTTAGCTACTGTTTTGGGCTTAAAAAGTTACTCCCTCGTGCTGAAATTTTGGACCATTGTGTGCACGAATGCTTGTGTGGGCATTTGCCTTACATATTGTCACATATTTGGCCCATGGCATGTTGTTGCATGTTTGAAGTTGTGTTGCATTTGGCATGCATCCCTCTTGTGGTTACTTAACATGTTGTCACATGTTTGCTTGATATATTGTCACATATCATTTGCATGATTGTTAGCTTAGGTTGTGTGCCTAGTGTACATTACTTGCTTGCATGCTCATATTGCATATTTAGCTCGTATGCTTAGGTTGCACTCCGCATGCGTGCCTTGTCTCTTGATCAAGTGATAGAGGTTGGGCCTTATTTGTTTCGTTGGTTTGCATTTCATTTGAAATTAAAATGCGCAACTTGGCTTCCTGGGCCATCACGCATTAAAATGCGCGATTGATGGTCCGAGAATCAAGGACCATCCTCCTTTGAATCATGAGCATGATAAGAAGGGTGTGGGTGCATACATTTACTTGACATGCATTACCATGCCATGTTTGCCCTCTACTGCTGTCAAAACAGGATTCTGCAGGCATAGATGGCTGACCGACTACACTTAGTGCCGGCCGGCCGTGAATTGGTGGCCGAGAGCTCAATAGATGGTCGATGACCACTTTCCAATGGCCGGTGACCATTCCTCATGGCCGGTGGCACCCCACAGTGTCCAGAGAGTGCTCCTTGGGACTTGTGCAGATTTTTTGAGGCATAAAACAGTGCAAACAGAGGCAGCTTGTGCATGGTGGTGGATTTCCGAGCGGAGTCGAGCACACATGCATTGGACCCTCTTCCCGAGGCTGTTTTATCGCTCCATTAGCTTAGTTAATTTGCTTAACTAGTTAATTGGTCTGTAATTATTTAATTAGCTTATTAGTTAATTAAATTGTATTATTCTTTTGGTCCCTCCGAGCGAGGGTGAATTTGTAATAAGTGTGGGTGCGTGTGTGCATGTCTTCCAACCTTCACTTCTTTCTCCCTTTTACTTACCTGCTTTTGATGGTTAGTATTAGGGCATATTCAATTCAGCATCCTTATGCTATGCATGCGTGCATCCATTCATTTGTATTGCATGCACCGGGCTCGGCGCATCATACTAAGTGCATAGTATTCCAAATCTAATTTGAATACGTGCTATTTGTTGCATTCCACATGCCATCTTAGAATAGTCGAGCCTGTTCTAGTTGCATTTTGTATGCGATGCATTAGTTATTTAACATGGACTTGGATCATACATTGATTACTAACAAGTTCTTTGTTTTGGCTCGGAGTACTCGGTAAGCTTTTTTATGCTTTAGCATCTCGCATGAGTGTGAATGTTAACATAACAGTATGCTTACCAAGTGGCTATATGCTTATGTGATCTAAACTGCCTGAATGCCTGTGGGTGAAGGTTGGATTGTTTGAGTTGGAACAACTCATTGAAATCCGTGTTTTAACCTACTTGCGGGTAGCAAATTTCAAACTGTCTTTCAAACGAGCGGATATGCAATGCTTTGTTCCAAATTAGGCGATCTAGTCTATACTTTTGTGTTGTGCGCATAACATAGTATGATTAGCTAATTAACCGGAATAAGAACACATATGTTTTCAAAACAAGATATCATAGTTAGTAGAGACCGATCTTCGGATCGGGCGAGAGGGGGTGATCATAGCTGACCTTCCCCAATCGTACCCAAGTTCCCGAGCTGAGGCAACTTTGGTGATGACGGACACGTAGCCTTAGGCAACGAGTCAGGATTTCCTAAATTCCCCCATAAAAATATTTAGGTGGCGACTCTGTATCTGGCAAAGCAGTCCATGTTTGGCACTTCTTTCAAAAAAAAAATATGTTTTCCAAAACGATTTGCTGGATTTGGACTCTTTGGTGATTTATCAATCTCGCATTGCACTTTGCGAGATCAGATTAAGAACCGACCCAAATTGAGTCCGAACTGTAGCAGTGAAGCCCACGCGAGGGCGCGTCTACACTTACAACCAGTCAAAATGTAAAATACAACTTGATGATAGAAAATCAAAATGAAAAGAACTCAAAAAAACTAAAATACACTTGGTATAAACAAGACAAGACTCAAAAGTAGAGTCGTGGTTCACTCGAACAAAGGCCACTTTTGCTGCAACTGCACTGATCTGGATCAGCACCAAGAGTCGGCTGGGCTTCACTGACCCACGGCTGTCCATCACTAATGCACGGTCGGCTATCGGTTAGTGCTGTCCAGCTGTCAGGCACAACTCCATCCCAAAACTCTATAAATGGTGCTCTCATGCTGTTTTTCTGGAAAATTCATAACTCCTTGATATTTTTCTCTCAAGATGGAGATGTTATTTGTCAATAGGCTTCAAGATTGGATAGCCATTTTGGATGGCTCGGAGAAGGTGAATTTCCACGGTTTCGGCCTAAACGCCCTTTTTCCTTTGAGTTGTAATTCTCTTTGCTTTCCATTCCTCCATGCCATGGTTCAATGTTAGAACCCAGTCACCCACGTATTTCAATTTGGCTCTCAAGAAGTATGTCCAACACTTGAAGAATTTCAAGTACTGATGGAATCTCGGCATGATGAGGAAATCATGCCTCAATCTCATTTTAGCCATGTCCAAGCTTTGGGGCGAATGTGCGCATTGTCGTTGCACGAGGCTCGGTCTTTGGCACCTGATAGGGAGCTGGACATCCTCGATTTGGTTCATCGATTTTCTGTTATTAGAGATAAGAGCGACCTTCTTTGGCGCAGCCACGGATAACATGCTCTCTGTTTATGCCTACATACGCAATTCCTAATTACCCCTAGTTTTGGTGGAGCTAGTATTCGATTGATTGAAGTGGCCCAATGCCTGAAAGAGGATAAGAGTTGTATTGGTTTGGCATTGGCAGAAACCTTGATGGGCCTGGATGCTGTGCATCGACGGGAGACCACTAGGTTTGCAGGGAGTCCACTACTTCTCCAGGTATGATTTCCCACCCTTCTGATTTATGAATCTAATGTCACTCAACGCTCGAGCTCTGTTTTTCTCTCAAAACCTCTTCTTTATTTTTCTCTCAATGTACACCTCTCTATTCTTTAACCTCTCTGATGTTGCATCCCTCCCTAGGTATGGTTGATGGACAAACTGAAAGTAGTAGACCCTTGTGCTGAGTATTCGACTCGAGCTTACTTCTTTCACCAACGATTAGTCGATTTCCCTTCAGAAGAGTTGTGGAACGACTAGATGTGTAGCCAATCCGCAACTGACATAGCTTGGTGTTGCCCTAGCTTAATTTGGCCGAAATAAGTTATAACATAACACGTCAACCCGACATACAGTTGATTGGTCTGACGCATTGTGTGTTCTATTTTCCTTTTCGGTTCCGACACCAATTCGAACATGATCAGAGTCCTCCTGATGAAAGAGTAAAATACCCAACTTTAGTCCCTGTTCATGCTTCAAACTTGACTCAGTACCTTACTGCTTGGAGGACAAGAGAGCTTCTAGCCCCTGCCCTAAATTTTAGTTATATCCTTGCTAGTGAGTGCTTGGCTTGGCTCAAGGATAAGGAACGGATTGGGTCGACTTTGGCTATAGAGACTTCCATGGAAACTTCCATGGGTATGGATGCGATGAAAGGGAAGAGAACTAACACCTGACTCATCTATGCTCCTAGTTTTATTGCTTTGATCTTTCTTTTCAAGTTTTATGTAAAAGTAACTTTGATTTGTATTAGAGAGTTGGAGAATGTACGTGATGTTGAAATCAAAAAAGATTAAAGTTGTGAGTGTTAAAGCTTTTCCTTTTTGGTCCAAAAATGGTCTCAGTTGTAAAAGGTGATTTTTTGAGAAAAATCAACTTTCATTAAAACTTTTCAAAACCATTCGCTGTCTGATACGCATGGAATCAACCCTTAAGATGCACAGCCCTAAATCGAAAGGTCATACCATAACGAAGATCACAACCGAACTAACAAATAATGAGCAATGATGACCTGATCAAACAAGACAATTGAGCTAGAAATAATTACGACCGAACTTCAAGATGAAGTTACCTGTGTATCCCCGAAGATGGCAATCAGGTCATATGTAGTTCCGATTCAGGTTCACTCGAGTATTGACTCTCTCCTTTTACGTTCTAACTTTTGCCAAAGTTGCCCTTTCGGGTTTTCGACCTTGTGAGCTAATTTTTTTCTTTATTTCTAATTTTTCATGCTCTGACTTTTGCCTGGGTCGCTCTTTCGGGTTTTCGGCCTAGCGAGCCTCTCGGGGGTAATATTTCTTCAACTTGTCCATGTTGATTGGTTGTGAAAATTCTAGGCCATCTAGGTCCATGATAATGACTGCTCCTCCTGACCAGATAGAGTTGATGACGTAAGGACCAGTCCAATTGGGTTTGAACTTGCCTCTACGATCATGGATGGGAGCTCGGTTGTCTTTGACCACCACATCGCCTTCCTTGAGATTTCTAGACTTAACCTTCTTGTTAAAAGCCTTAGCAATCCTATGTTGGTAGCCTTGAATATGATACAATGCCTTCAACCTCCTCTCATCAAATAACATCAATTCCTGAAATCCAGTTTGTTGCTAATCGGCCTCTGTTATCTGACACTTAACCATAACCTGCAGTGAAGGTACGTCAATTTCAATTGGCAAAACAGCTTCCATGCCGTAGACAAGAGAATAAGGAGTCGCCCCTGTAGATGTCCGGATCGATGTTCTATAGCCCAGAGTGTGAATGGCAATTTGTCCGGCCAGTCCCTGTGAATCTCCACCATCTTCTGCAAAATTTTCTTGATGTTCTTGTTGGCAACTTCAGCAACTCCATTGGTTTACGACCTATATGTAGATGACTTATGGAAAGCCACGTTGTATTTCTGAAGTAGGTTTATCACCTCTTTCTTGAAGTGCAAGCCATTGTCTGATATGATCTCGTTGGGCACCCCATATCTACAGATGATGTTGTTCTTGATAAACGTAGCCACATGTGACGCCTTTTGCACGAAATAGGACTGGGCCTCTACCTATTTTGTGAAATAGTCGACCGCTAGCAAAATGTATTCGTTCTCATTTGACCGTTTTGGTGTGATTGCACCGATAACGTCGATTCCTCAAACTGAGAAAAGCCATGGCGAAGTCATGTTGTATAGCTTCGACGGTGGACTGTTCATGCGATTGGCATGGACCTGACATTTGTGGCATTGCCGTACAAAACCAATACAATCCTCCTCCATAGTGGACCAGTAATACCCTTGTTTGAGAATCTTTCAGGCTAACATCACTCCGTTCATGTGCGCTCCGCACTCTCCTCCATGGATGGCCTCCATCAAGCGTTTTGATTCCTCTTCTTCAACACACAACTTGTGTATTCCCAGATGGCCTCTTTTGTACAACTTGCCCCCGCAGATGATGAATTGGACGGCCATACGCCGTATTCCTTGTTTATCCTTGGCATTTGCCCGTGGTGGATACATTTCCTTTCCTAGAAAGTTCTAAATGTCATAATACCAAAGATTCATGTCTTGAACCTCATCTATTGTGGCGATGGTCTCATAAGCAGGCGCATACCTTTGTTCAATAATGATGAGATGCATCTTCACTCCAAGCGGGATGTCCACCATGGAGGATAGAGTTGCTAGCACATCAGCAAATCGGTTGTTCTCTCTTAGTAGACGTGTGAACGTCAATTTTTCAAACCTCAGAATTAGCACATCCAGGGCCTGATGATAAACCTTCATTTTCTCTTCTTTAACTTTCTAGTCTCCATTGGCTTGAGAAATAACCAAATTCGAATCTCCGATGACGTCCAACCTTATTGCCCATAGTTCTAGGGTAGCTTCCAAGCCAACAATACACGCCTCATATTCTGCTTTGTTGTTGGATACTTTGAATTGGAGTTTGAAGGCTAGAGGTATATGGAAATCATCAGGTGCTATGAGCAACACATCTATCCCATAACCATATTGGATTGATGCTCCGTCAAAGTACATTGTCCATGTTCCGTCTTTTATTTGCAGGATGTCTTCATCTAGGAAACGATACTCTACTGCTTCATCTCCTTCTACTGGGTGGTCTGCTAGAAATTCCGCTACAGCTTTCCCTTTGACTGATTTATGGGTGACATACTTGAGATCAAACTCGGAGAGAAGAAACAACCAATGAGCTAGCTTACCTGTAAGCATTGGTTTCTCAAAGAGATATTTGATGGGATCTAATGTCGAAACCAGAATTACAGAATGAGCTAACAGGTAGTGTCTCAACTTCCTTGTTGCCCAAACCAAAGCTAAACAAGCTTTCTCGAGGGGGGTGTAGCGGGTCTCATATTCCAGCATCTTCTTGCTTAGATAGTATATGGCATTCTCCGCTTTAGCATCTAATTCTTGTGCTAGCATACACCCCATGGTCGAATCTGTTACCGATAAATACAACATCAGTGGTTTTCCCGGTTCTGGTGGTGACAATACAGGTGGATTATGAAAATACTGCTTAACCTGTTCAAAGGCAAACTAACATCGATCATCCCATTGGAACTTTTTTCTTTTCTTCAACAGACCAAACAGTGGTTCACAAGTTAAGGTTAATTTTGAGATAAATCGTCTTATGAATTGCATCTTGCCCAAAAAGCCACGCACCTCCTTTTTAGTCCTTGGTGGTAGCATTTCTAAGATGGCCTTGATTTTGGAAGGATCTACCTCAATTCCTCTTTGTGAGATCAAGAATCCCAGCATTTTCCCTATCGTTACACCAAAGGTGCATTTTTGCTGGTTCAACCTCAATCTATATTCTCTGATCCGTTCAAAGAATTTCTCAAGTGTGGTGTAGTGGTCTTCTCGCTCTTTAGACTTGACAATCATATCATCCACATATACCTCAATCTCTTTGTGGATCATGTCATGCAGAATAGTAGTTGCAACCCTTTGACAAGTTGTCCTGGCATTCTTCAGCCCAAACAACGTGACTCGGTAGCAATAGGTGCCCCATGAAGTAGTGAAAGCTGCCTTCTCCCTATCTTCAGGTGCCATCAGAATTTGGTTATACTTGAAAAATCTGTCCACAAACGAGAGTAACGCATGGCCCGTGGTGAAGTCTACCAACTCATCAATATGCGGTAGTAGAAACTCATCCTTCGGACTGGCCTTATTTAGATCTCTAAAGTCGACACAGACTCTGATTTTGCCATCTTTCTTTGGAACTGGAACAATATTGGCCAACCACGTTAGATACTCAGATACAAGCAAGAACCCTGCTTCAATCTGTTTGGTAACTTCTTCTTTGATCTTTAAAGCCCAATCTAGGCAAACTCTGCGCAACTTTTGCTTAACTAGTCGTGCCTCAGGGTCAAGAGGGATCTGGTGCTGTACAATCTCAGGATCGATTCCAGGCATGTCTTCATAAGACCATGCGAAAACATCTTTAAAAGTTTTTAGTAAAGCGATTAAACGCTCGCATTCCTCCGAAGACAGCATGGACCCGATCTGAATCAAGCAAGGATCTTCCCCAGTACCCACATTAATTCATATGATTTCATCTGTACAGGGCTTAACACACCTCTCCTCCTCATAATCAACCAAAATTTTCAAATCTTGAGGAATTTCTTCCTCTTTGTTTATGTCAAAATTTTGAAAATTAAGATCAGTACAACAAATCAAAGGCACAGAGAAGTAAGCAACATTTAGAGCATTCCCATTCAAAAGGTCTAGGTCTTCAGTTACAGTGGACTCAAAAGAAAAGCTAAAAGACAACCTGGACAAGACTTTGGTATCCAGGTTACCACTCCCAGAAGTACCAGACTTAGAGGGACTCGAATCTGACTCCAACTCTACAAACTCGATGGAATCAGATTCAGACTCATTATCCGATTCAGAACTGTTGATGGTGCCTTTCTCAAATTTCCAAACCAGGCGTGGAGCCTCAGACGCATCCACGATAAGATTAGAGAAATCCATTGCTGGGTTATTGTAGACACCCCATTTTTGACCGTCCTCAAGACTTGGACGTCATCGCTTGAACACTCGGTGATTATCTATGTTCTGTGTTCGTCTTGAGTTCCTGGAGGTCTCGGCTACGCGCCTTGCCTCAGGATCTCTCGACTCGACTGTTTTGTGTCTGGTTTTGCACCAAACACTTGTGTTTTGCCTTTGAGGGGCAGGGTATGGCTTGTTGACCATCCCCACCCATCATCGGCCATGGCTTGAGGCCACCGGCTATGTTTTGTTTCCACCGGCCAAATGTTTGGCCGGTCGGCACTATAGATAGCCGGCCGGCTATCTTTTTTTGGTCAATTGCATCTTTGGCCGGCCGACTACTGTGCATCTGCTTTTGCAGATATTTTGGTACAGCTGGCATGCACTTGGTTTCCCTCCATACACGTGTATGGAGGGATCTCTCTCTTTAGAAGCTTGTCTTGTAAGCTTACAAGACTAAAAGCTCTATAAAGAGGAGCCTTCTCTCCCTTTTTTGAGGGGTTAGACAATTTAGACATTTTAGATAGCTTTTTTTAGGGTTTGAGTTTTAGGGTTAGGGTTTGTTCATATCCTACCTCTATATCTCTCTTGTGTGTGTTTTGTCTTACTTTTGCTCACAAACACCCACCATCACACCATCCCTTGGAGCTGAGGCCCTTGAGGGTTGGTTTGGAGGTTTTAGACTGGTTTCAACCTAAAGAAGCTGCTGGAGCACCATTGGTGAAGAGGGTCTTCAAGGGTAAGAAACTTGTCCCTTTATTCCCCATTTTTGCATTGTATTTTTACCTACCTTAAAACTGTTTTTGGGCTCAATGTATAACATAAAAAAGTTCTGTGTTTTATCCCTCTAAATAGTTGGTTAAGGGTTCTTTGGCATTTGGGGTTGTTTGACCCC
The DNA here is from genome assembly GCA_025200525.1 of Camellia lanceoleosa. Classification (NCBI taxonomy): domain Eukaryota; kingdom Viridiplantae; phylum Streptophyta; class Magnoliopsida; order Ericales; family Theaceae; genus Camellia; species Camellia lanceoleosa. The sequence continues at coordinate 46,420,107 of CM045760.1, forward strand.
TCTCAAGCCTTGAAAGGCACCATTTTGTGCCATTTTGAGTGAGCTCCGGGACCATTGACTTTGGGCCTCCTCACCACTAAAATCTTGAGCGATTTCAGAGGTGAGGATGGTGCCTTGAGGTCCTAGGAAGGAGAGGGCCACCCCCTCTCCTTGCTGTCCTTTCAAAGGACCATTTTTGCCTCTTGAGAGAGCACCATGTTTAAGTGTGTGTTGGCCATGCCTTAGCTATTTTTCATGCTTATTATGTCATAATATGGCATTGTTGTATGTTGGTTTTGGTACACCATGCTTGCTTAGCATACATGCCTTGTAATACCTTGTTTTAGCCTTAACATGTCTTATGTTTTGAGTCCTTATTCAAGCATGTTTAGGCCTAGCTTTGTGAAGCCTTTATGTTTATTTTGCCATGTTTAAGGTCTGTCCTTGGCCGTTTTGGTCAATCATAACATGTATTGCATAGCTCCTTTGCATTGCTAGCTTGTAGCCTCAAGTATGTGAGTGTGTAGCATGCATTGCTTGCATCATTTCAGTGGTTTGGAACCACTTAACATGCCATTTCAGTCCATTTAACATGCTTGTATGCTTGCCCTTAATGCCTCTTTGATGCTTTGGAAGCTTGTGTTGTATGCTCCATGTTTTGGGCAATTATGCATACTTTTAGATTTGAGTCACTTAGATGTCATCTAGGTGTTCCTTTGGTATTGTCTAGGTCTGCCTTGAACCTATTTTAAGTCTCCTTGGCCTTGTGAGGCTTGGTTGACTTAGTCATGGTTTAAGTCTTCTTGGCTTGCTCCATGTTTTGGACCTCTAATTGCATGCCATACTTGTCTTGTTCATTTGGTTTAGCACCATTTTAGCATGATTTCAGAGCTTTCCATTGCATGCTAATTGTCCGTGTTTGCATCTTCTTAAGTGTGCTTAGAAGTTGCTCTCTATGCTTGAATGTTGGTCCATGTTTTCATGCATGTTTGTGTGTTGGACCTCACTTCCATAGCATCTTGGCCACTGTTTTAGGCTTGTTTGAGGGCTGCCTAATTTAGTTTAAGTCCATCCCCTTGCTTGTTGTATGCTTTGTATGCCTCCTTGCATTGTCTATGTTGCATACTAGTTGACATACTTAGGATTGCATTGCATGAGCATGCATGCTAGACCTCTTGAAGTGAGTATGATAGAGGTTGGGCCTTTTTGTGTGTTTATTTGGTTTGCATTTCATTTGAAATTGAAGTTGCATGCTTGGTCTCTTGGGCTATCACGCATTGAAATGCGCGATTGGTGGTCCGAGAATCGAGTACCATGTCCCTTTGAGTCATAAACATGATAAGGGAGGTGATTGGTTCATACATTGCTTGAAATGCATTGCCATGCCAAGTCTTGCCCTCTGCTGCTGTCAAATACAGATTCTGCAGGAAGATTTGGCCAGCCGGCTATCTTTAGTGCCGACCGCCCATCATTGTTGGCCGATGGATCAAATTTGTGGCCGGTGACCATTCTATATGGCCGGTGGTGTTCTCCTTCAGCCGGTGGTGTTTCCTAGTATCCAGAGAGCAAACCCTGAGACTTTGGCAGTCATCAGGGGAGCAGAGCAAGGAAAACAGAGGCATCTTGAGCATGGCGGTGGATTTCCAAGCGGAATCGAACGCGCACGCATTAGACCCTCTTCCCGAGGCCATTGTTTACTGCTTAAATAAATTAGTTAATTTGCTTAGCTGATTTAAGTGGTCTGTAATATTTAATTAGCTTGTTGGTTAGTTAAATTGTATTATTCTTTCGGCCTCTCCGAGCGAGGGCAAATTTGTAATAAGTGTGGGTGAGTGCGTGCATGTCTTCCAACCCCCACTTCTTTCTCCCTTTTACTTACCTGCTTTGATGGTTAGTATTAGGTCATGTTTACTTTAACATACCTTACGCTATGCATGCGTGCATCATTTATCAGTATTGCATGCACCGGGCTCGGCGCATCATACTAATCGCATAGACATTTCAAATCTAACTTGAATACATGCTATCTGTGCATTTTCACATGTCATCCCTAGATTAGCCGAGCCTACTCTAGTGACATTTTGTATGTGATGCATTAGCCACTTAACATGAACTGGGGTCGTGCATGTTTGCTAATTAGTTTACCTTTTTTTGGCTTAGAGTACTAGGTGAGCTTTTTATGCTTTAGCATCTTACATGAGTGTGAATGTTAACATGATAGCATGATTACCATGAGGCTAGATGCTTATTTGATATAACTGCCTGAATGCCTGTGGGTGAAGGTCAGATTGTATAAGTTGGGACAACTCGTTGAAATCCATATTTTAGCCTACTTGCGAGTCGCAAATTCCAAAGCGTTTTCCAAACAAACGGATATGCAATGTTTTGTTCCGATTTAGGCGATTTGGTCTATACTTGTTTGTTGTGCGCATAACATAGTAATTCTAGCCTAATAACCGGAATAAGAACACATAATGTTTTCAAAAACGGATATCACGGCTAGTAGAGGCCGATCTTCGGATCGGGCAAGAGGGGGTGCTCATAGCTAACCTTCCCCAATCGTACCTAAGCTCCCGAGCTGAGGCAACTTTGGTGATGACGGACACGTGGCCTTTGGCACCGAGTTAGGGTTTCCTAACTTTCCCCATTAAAAAATATTTAGGTGGCGACTCTGTATCTAGCAAAGCAGTCCATGTTGGGCACTTCTTTACAAAAATCTATTTTTCTCAAAACGATTTGCCGGATTTGGACTCTTTGGTTCAGATTTAGAACCGTGACAAAAACGAGTCCGAACTATAGCGAGCCCCCCCCTCTGCGGGCTTGTTACAGTTTCTGGCGACTCTGCTGGGGAGTTTAGAGTGCTTGACTCGAACTTGTGATATCTTGTTTTGATTTCACTTATGTGTCTCTTTGCATTGCATGTGCATTGGTGCGTCGAGGACACCATGTTTGCCATCTGCCATTCCTGAACGGTTTGCTGGAGGCTTGTCTTGTCAAGACATGACCATAAGGCTGACCGGTTGTGGGCTCTGACAGTATGGGAACACAAACCCCGGTTTTACCGGGGCACCCTTTTGACCATTCGACCTAGTGCATATTCGGAATCCATAGTGACCATTCCAAGCTAGGACAGGTTGCTTACCCGATTATAGGTTGTTTGAAACCGTTGCGTACGTAGTGAAACCCTAGCTCCTGACAAAATAGGACAGGGAAACCCTACCCCCAACATAGGGGTGTTTTGGTTCTCTTTTACTTGCTATGTGCTTTTAGAGTGTATCTCTACAGGAACGCATATATCAGTTTGCAAGTTTGAGTATCAGGCCTACAGACATCAGTATTAGTGTTTCTGAGAAACAGTTATATCTGCGGGTATCCGACTCAGTGTTTTGGGGCAATGATTTTTGGGAAAGCGATGATCGATATTAAATGCAATTGTTATTGACGCGTCGTGTTTGTTGATTGCCGAAATCTTTGTGTGTTTTCTCTTTCGATTCGAGATTGATCTGAGAATAGCGCTATTCTCCTCGCTGAGGCAAAGCGGAACATCGATTAAATCGATCACCGTTCAGATTAGCAGACTTATCATGACACAGAATTCAGAGGAAATCGTGGTTATGACAGCCGCATTAGATCAAGGAATCGCTCTGCAAAGTGAGACCAATGTTGATGTACCGCATCTGCCCAGGTCGCCTGCTGCGCGCCCGATCAGGGAACCCCAGTTGTATCAGGCTCGTGAGCCCACCACATTCGAGTTGATGGGGATGATAGGTGACCTCCAGAGGTTCGTGGCGGATCTCGCTTACAGAATGTCAGCTTCGCCACCAGCCGCACCATATGCCGGGCATTTTGTACCACAGGAGCCCCCATTACTGGGTCAGATTGTGATCGAGCTTAGCCAACCGAAGATGGCCTCCAACTATAACAATGACATGCCAACATCAACCCAAATCCTCGATCAGGCTGAGGCCAGAGGTAAAGACAAAGTAAAGGCAGATGCTGATCCCATTGAACAACTGCTGTGGGCAGTCGAGGCTTTGAAAGCCGGGGGGGGTGAGTAAACAGCAAGTATTCGCAGTCCTAACCAAGACTGTAGATGATGTTTTCCCCGCTCCAACTGAAGGTAGTACCAGTCAGTCAGAAAACTGGGATAGGCCCGTCATGCCAGAACAGTTCCTTCCGCTTCCAACCCTGCACCCGGGAAAGATCAGAAAGTCAAGGCAGTGCCTACCGACCCTTTCGCTAGTGCGTCTAGCAAGAATACTCAGACTTTAAAGTACCTGCCCCGAGGGCACAGGGTCTTTCACGCTCTTTACATGCCATTGTCCAAGGCACTTCAGATCCTGGCTGAAAGAGGGCACCTTAAGCCCCTGGAGCCCAGGCCTCTCCCGAAGAATCTCCCTCCCACGCATGATGCTGCTTTGTACTGTGCGTACCACCAGCAAACAGGACATGCTACCGACAATTGTTTCCGCCTCCGTCATGAGGTGCAAGATTTGATCGACAACGAGGTTATCCTCCCACCCACCTCAGCCAAGTCTGTTACTACTCAGCTATTGGATTTTGAGGATACTGATACTGCGAGTATGTAATCAGGAAGTGAACCACCTGCAGGCGGCACTTGGTATATTTTTGGATCTGGCATCTGGCACGCATTTTCGAGCATCTGCGACTTCTAGTTTTGGAAATTCTGGCTTGGGTGTCGAGTCAGTCTTTTGTTTCATTTTGAGTCTGTCTCATTGTCGTGAGTCAGTCCTTTTTGCTTAAGGGTCTGTCTTGTTGTAACAAGTCAGTCCCCCTTGTATAGAATGTCAGGTGATTCTGGGGTTGTTGCCTCGAACACCGTTTTGTTTTGTAATTACTCCTTTTGCTTTCTTTTTGAGTCTGTCTTTGATGTGGAGCCAGTTACAACCAAGAAATCTAAATGAAACAGCTGTGGCTATCATGCTCTCGTGCTTATTGCTATTTTGGGCTCGTTGTGCCAAAGGATTTGGATCGAACGGCAGTGCATTCCACCTGCTCTCTTGTGCCCTGAGAATCATTGTAATGACCTTTAGTTTTTCAAAACTATTTTTGAATACTGTGGTGATGAAAACGAAGAGGAAGGAATTCCTCGGGTTTTGCAAAACTTTGATCAATTTGAGAGAAAGATAGGCATGCTAAGCTTTTAATGAATGAAATCATGCTTGTTAGCATGAGTACTGAGAAGGACCCTGGCTTGACCCAAATTAGTTCCACACTATCTTCAGCGCGAGCGATTTGTCACTTTCTTAAAAACAAAATGTTTTGCGCGGTCCTGTGAAGACCTGTGTGGAATCGCTCTTGAGATTGTGCAGCCTAGGATCGCTCTCAGCCTCAAGGCTCAATCTATTTGCTTTTGAACCTTGAATCCTAGATTCGAAGCAGAACGTTCAACGGTCAATCGCCACGTAAGACCCGTGTGGCCAAGTTTGAAGCAGCCCTTGAACAAGAGGCACCAAAATCAGATCAAGAAGGTCAGATCTCACCGCAAGAAGCTCGTGAAGCAACGGTGATGAATCCTTCTGCAGATCAATACAACAGCTACTCTCCTGGATACAGAGGGCTTCAATCTCAAAACCATTTGGCATGGACTTGTTACACTTTTAACCTTTGAGAGGCTCGCTAGACCGAAAACCTGGAAGGGCGACCCAGGCAAAAGTTAGAGCAAAGAAAAATGCAAAAGAAAAAGAAAAGAGAAAAATACAAAAAATAAAAAAAAAATGCAAAAGAAAAGGAAAAGAAAAAAATAAGTGCAAAAAGGAAAATAAAGAGAAAAAGAAAAAGAAAAAAAAAAAGAAGCTTGCAAGGTCGAAAACCCGCAGCAGGCGCCTTGGCAAAAGTTAGAGCCTAAAAAGTGAAGGTTAAAATACCCGAGTGTACCTTAACCGGAACTACGTAAGGCTTGATTCCCATGATTGGGATACGTAGGCAACTTCATCCTAAAGTCCAGCCCCCAACGCTTTCATAGCGTCTCAGTCCATGTAATGGTTTTAATCACCTTTGCCTCCTCTGAATCTGATAGTTCGGTTGTGACAACCAGAACCACGCAGTAGACTTCCTCTTGAAGTCCAGCCACCAATGCTCTCACAGTGATTGTGTCCATATATTGGTCCAGACCATCTCTGTCTTCTCTGCATCCGAGAGTTCGTTTGCAGTCATCACTGGCGAAGACTGTTTACCAAGTACTACTGCATCATCCAAACAAGGGGCAACTTTCCGTTGCCATAAGTTGCTATGAGTCGCCGTTTAAACCAGACGCAACTTTCTGTTGCCACGCACCCCTTTCAAGCAAGGGGCAATTTTCCATTCCCTCCGATCTGAGGTTGCGCATCTCGAAGGTAAGTTCCGTGCTCATTGAGCATCGGCCGGTTGCAAAAATAGTTTTTGAAAATTTTTACCGAGGTTGACTATTTTCTCGAAAACTATTTCATTTTCCAAAACTAGACCATTTCTGGGACATAGACGGGAAAATTTTCAGTGCTTATAGTCTAACTTGCATGATTTCAAATCAAAAATTGAACAAGCATGTTAATTTAACTCTCATTTTGGTCAAAAATGTTTTAGTAGAAAAACCAAAAAAAATGGTCGAAATGATGAACTAGGGGCACAGTCGAGTCAGGAGTTTTGTCTTTCCCCCGTCATCAACATGTTTGCCAGGAGGGAACTCTATCCACCGGAAGAAGGCACAATTGAAACTGTCTGTAAGGGCTGAAAGCTCTCAACATCTTCCAAACGATGAGATGTCAAGCCAAGTGCGAAGCACGAGTTGAGATGGATCAAGATACACCATTCCTTGTCTGGAACATCGGCTAGACATCACCAGAAGAAATAGTCGTGAGCCAATAGTGTTGGGCGCGAACCCACAACTTCCTATTCATCCATCGATCACCCTGGGGAGGGACGAAAAATGAAAGAATAAAGAATAGAGAGGTGTAAGTCGAGAGAAAAGTGAGGAAAAGGTTTTGAGAGAAAAACCGAGCTTGAGGGCCGAGTGATGTGAGAATCACAAATCAGAAAGGGTGGGAAACATTCCCGGAGGGGTTAGCTCCCCAAGATCCAAGGTCTTTTGTTTTGGTAAACACGTCTGTGTGTCGTGTCTTTTGTCTTGTTTAACTCAACTTTCGTTTTGAGTCTTTTTCGAGTGTGTCGCGTTGTGTTTAGGTCATGCACCTTTTGTTTGAGTCTTTCCCGCTGCATTCAGTCATAGGCTCAATACCCAGGTTGAAACCCTTTTTCAATTTCAAAAATCGCTTATGCTCAGAGTGCTGTGCCATTCTCTACATTTATGCGAAGCAAAAGAAGAAAAGGAAAATTTTGGGGCATCTAAGTACGCTTCAACTTCAACAGTTTTCAACTTTTGTAGTCCGTCTTGTCAGATTGGGCTATTTGTTCAGGGTTTCTTGTGTCTGCAGAATGAACCGAGTCTTTGTATTCTGGTATGTAGTCTAATCCTCAGTAGAGTATGGGCTGTGCGTTTAGAATAGAACAGTGGGTTGCTTGGGCTGTTTTTTCCATTAGTGGGTTCGTTATCTGATTATTACAGTGCAAGTGTTCGATTTTTCAAACAATAGATCAATTTCATTTACATTGAGATATACAAATGTAACACTTTTTTCAGACAAAAAGTTTGTTTCATTTCATCATCTTTTCAAGTACAAGTTTTGGGAAACAAAATCTGCCTGCGGCAGTACAAGGTACCCTAGCTACCAACAAAAAAGGAAAAAGTGTAGAAAAGAAGAAAAACAACAAAAATCTGCATCAATGTCGAGTGGTTCTGGGGGCTATCAGTCTGTCCTAGTCCTCTTCCTAGACGAAGGTCCAGGAGCATCATCAGCACTGTCATCTGAGCCCGAGTCCGAGCCGTCTCCGGTCTCCTCCTACGATGACTCTGCCTCTGACTCATCGTCGTCATCATCTGGAACTGGAGCCCGTGAGCTACTCCCGACGTGAGTACACCCCACCTTGGTGCGGGGGAATACTCTGCCCTCCTCATCTCTCCCTCGGACAGGAACAGTAGGCCTGGCTAGAACACCTCCTACAGTGGAAATCTGGAAGGGAGGCTGAAAAGTACAAAAGGCAAATGCATCAGTGTACCGTGAACAGTTTATCGGTCTGAGAATGCACGATGTATGAGTCTGATGTATGAATCTTTGTGAGATCAGTATGTCAAGTGTTGTGTTGTGCATCGGATTATGTGAAGTGGTTTATGTATGGTTTGAGACTGTGGTTGAAGAACATACCGGAATACTGTAGAGGGCCAGAAGGTCGAAAGTCCGCTACAACATTCCCATCATGGAGGCATTCAGCTCCAAGGACTGCCGGGTGTACTTGGAGGACGCCTACAAAAGTATTGGATGCATCAGTATTCTGCGGAATATCAAAGAAATGAAATGACAATGCCAGATACGAAATGCAATAGTACATACTGGAGGCAAGTCGGGGACACCAACCAACTCGTGATCAGTCGGAGGAGGGGCAAAGGGGATCTGGTAAGTCGCCCCACCCTGCCCTCTGTATGTCAGCGAGGAAGGTAGTGCGGGCCAACCAGCCCCCCGCCCTCTCTGAGCTCCACCCCTACCACGAACCTGGGCACTCCTCGATGCTCCCGATCCTGCCCTGGCTGCCGGTGCCACGGGCCTCTCTCCCTCAGCTCGACGGCCACTGCTCAGAGGCCGCATGATGTACGTCTGCACGTACTCTCTGTAATCGCCGATGCCTCTGAAATGGATCGCCTCCCAGCCAATAGTGTACTCGGCCATCTGCTCGGCGGTGAATCTCTCGGTCTCCCTCATGTCCTCCGGAGGGTGAACCGGAACTATCTGCTCTGGTAATCCTAGGGTCTGGCGTAGGAAACGCTCACCTAGGTACCAAGCCCGACAGATTGGGCCCTCCAACAGAATCCAAAAATGCAAGGTCTCCTCAGCACCGGCAAATCGATCTCGAATCGTCGCTGGCAACGGAGACCAAGGCTGCCAAGTGATCTGAGAATGAAATACAGTTTGTTATCTACTGTTGTTGAAAATACAGTGTAAAGCGAAGCTTAAATGAACTGCAAGTAAACATACCTCGGCCGGGGTGATGGTGTCAAAATAACAACGGAAGAAGCTAAAAGTCTCCCGGGGTCTCCGCACGCATCTCCCGTCAAAGCGGCGCGAGAACGGGATGACGAGAGAGGTCTCCGTGTCTGGCACTGGGGCTAGTCTGGGGAAGTAAGCATAGACCCACAACTGTAGAGCAAATACCAGTACGCTTATCAGATAAAGCAGAATGCAGAATACAGCAAAAATAACAGAGCCATGTATCGTGCAGTATATTGTGCACATAACGTGTTGTACAGAGTGTACGATTAATGCGAGTGCAGTCTGGTCTGAAAATGTAAGCGAAATGTAAAGCGAGAAGAAACGTAGCTCCCAAAGCGTGCGAGAGCCCCAGAAACAGCGTCACGCCGGAAGCCAAGCTCATATACTCGTAAAGCGTAGCCAGAGCGGCGCCACCCCAATCGTAGTGCAGGATCTGTGTGACATCCACTAAGGCACTGAGCAGGCAGAGGGGCACGGTGTTCGCCCGGTCAGCGAAGATAGTCGTCCCCAGCAGGAACATGAGAAAGCCGCGCGCGTATCGCTCTACAGCCTCCTGAGTCATCGGAGCCTCCTCCACTAGAGCTGGCTGGACCCGGAACTGGACCTCAAACCAGGAATACCGGACGAAGCCTGGATGGGTGAGAGGTGGCACCTCGCCAAGCAGATAGACTTAAGCGGTAGTCCACTCGTCCATATCGGTGTCGAAGGGGATCGGATCACCCCCTACCCCGATGCCTGTGAGCATCGAGAAATCATAGGGAGTCATCGTCATATCTCCCGTCGCAGAAAGATGGAACGAGTCGGTGGTGTCCCACCACCTCTCCGCTAGAGCAGTGAGGAGAGGCCTGCTCGCAGTGAGTCTGGACAATCCTCTGCAGAATGCGCCAAAACTGGCCTGGTCCACGATATGGCGAACCGCATCGGGTAGCTCGGCATACCAATCACGAGCGGCGATGTTCCTATACCCCCGGACGGTATGGGAATCTCCCTGTTTTCAAGCAAACAATTGCGAAGCAATGCTAAATATACTAGTTTTGAAAGGCATTCAGAATTGAGACAGATATAACATGCGTGCATGTTTTCAGATTCAAACAGATACCGGGTGCCGGTGTGCTTACGGTGAACTACAACATGTGATGTGTCAGCGTGTTTGCATGGTTCAATACAGATACAGTGTGTGCAAGTTTTTCAGATTCAAACAGATATCATTTGCAAGAGTGGTCGCGATCAACCATGGTGTACAGTGCATCAGTGTGTGCAAGTTTTTCAGATTTAAACAGATATCGAGTACCGGTATGATTGCAATAAACTACGATTATTAATGCGGTGTCTTTGTGTCGGTGTATTTGAGTGATTCAGAGCCAGCACAGTGTGTGTGCACGTGTCGGTCTCAAACAGATATCAGTTGCAAGAGTGGTTGCGATCAACTACGGTGTACGGTGCATCAGTGTGTCTAAGTTAAGCAGTTAAAGAGTATAATCAGTTATGGCAGTTTTATATTCTACATTGCAGAAAATAAAACAGAGGAGGAAATGTTACCTCGGAAGCGCCGAAGGACAGGTGAGATGCAGGCTCATGCAAAAGAAGCTCTGGAGGCATCCCCGTATCGAAGCTCCGAAACTGGCGAAGTTCATCCGGGGGTAGCACATGGATTGCCGGCCAGTAGGTCACCGGGTCGAATGGACGCACACTCAGGGGGAGAAGCTCGACCCCGGGATCCATCTCGTGATCCGGGGGAGTCCCGCCCTGTGGGATATCATCCGCCATATCAAAGGTGACGAGAAAATGGTCGGAAAAGGAAAATAAAGCTAGAATACGAAGGGTCAATGAAAAGTCAACCCCCGGGAGGGTGGAAAATGGCCGGAAAAGCCGGAGTATGGGAAATGTGGGAAAATCAAGGAAAACTTGGGGGGAACAAACCCCAAGAGGCGGAAATCGAAAAGGAAACACCAAAATGAAGTTTCGATCGAACGAGAACGTTCGAAACGCGAAGGTATACGCGAATCGAACGACGAAACGGAGCGTAAAACACAAGAAAACGGTGGAAGGCTCGGAAAAAGTACTAGAGAGAGAGTGTGAGATTTCGGCTAAGGGGAATGAGTGAAATAGGGTTTGAAGCCCTATTTTAAAAGACCCAAAGTGAAAAGTCAAAATTGCCCCGATTCAAGCATTTTTGGCCGGTCGGCTACTTTTTTGGTCGGCTGGCCAAATATTTGGCCGGTGATGTATTTTTATGGCCGGTGGCCTCCCCATGTGGCCAGTGAGGCTCCTACAACCTTTTTTAGGTCAGATGAGTGGTTTGGCACCTTTATTGTTCAACATAGTGCAAGAAATAGCATTTCCGAAGCTCAATCGGCCTCTATTTTGACCTCGGACCGTGTCTTCAGTGTGTGGCACTCGAATTTGTCTGCAGTGTATCCTTTCCGTATCCTTTTGTCTTTTACAAAACTCGAAAGTTGCCCCTTGTGCATTTCAAATCAATTGCACTGTCTTGTGCATCACATCTCATTCGCGCTATCTTGCGCACCTCGATCATACTGTCTCGCGCATTGCATTTCAATCACGCTGCTTTGCGCATCTCATTGCATTTTGCATGCATTGTATCGCACTATCTCGTGCACTCGCGTTGTCTAAACGCATCGCGCTATGTTGCGCATCTCATTGCATTTTGCATGCATTCGATCGCGCTATTTTACGCATCACACCGTCCTGTGTACTTCACGGTCTGGCGAGACCTTAAACCCGCTCGGTCTAGGAGACCTTAAATCCTTGGAAGGTGCAAGACCTTCGGTGCATTGGTGTGCACGGTTCATTTGCATTGTCATGCATTTTAAAAGCCACGCAATACCACACATTGTAACACATGCATATGTCATGCATCATTGTAGATAGTGCATATGTCATGCATCATTGTAAATAATGCATATGTCATGCATCCCATCCTATTGTAAATATTGCATATGTCATGCATTACGTTGTAAATAATGCATATGTCATGCATCATTGTAAATACTGCATATGTCATGCATTTCAAAAAACCAAAAAAAAAAAAAAAAAAAAAACACACGTGCATATGTCATGCATTACATTGTAAATAGTGCATATGTCATGCATCAAAAAATAGTGCATCTGTCATGCATTTCCCCTGTAAACATCCATTCCATTGTAAATATCGTATTATAGCTTGCATGCATCCATTGCATCACCTCCACCCATGGCTCGCACCTTTCCTTGTTGAGCTTGGTTTGGTATGTGCTCATATTTTTCACATTGAAGCATAGTTCTGCATGTGTACGCGCCTATTCCTTTATGAACTTGGTTTGAGGGTGGCGGCACCTTTTCTGTGTTAGACGCGGTTCGTTTGTGTACATGCCTTTCCTAGGCAAGATTCGGTTTGGCCTGCGTGCCTTAGCTATCGTATCTATTTCATTCCACTGCATATTGTAAATATTGCATTGTAGCTTGTATGCATTCATTGCATCACTTCCATCCATGGCTCGCACCTTTCCTTGTTGAGCTTGGTTTGGTATGTGCTCATACTTTTCACGTTGAAGCACAGTTCTGCATGTGTACGCACCTATTCCTTGATGAACTTGGTTTGAGGGTGGTGGCACCTTTTCTGTGTTAAACATGGCTTGTATGTGTACATGCCCTTCCTATGTAAGATTTGGTTTGGTTGCATGCCATATCCACTGTATATATTACATTGTAGTGTAATTTTTTTGCATCCAGCATTAGGATCGTTGTTCTTTCATTAGCGGGTTGTTTCCCCACTTATGTCATTCCACCCCAATACTTGTTCTTGTGTCCGCCTATAATTCTGCATGTGTACGCGCTTTGAGGGTTGTGGCACCTTTTCTATGGTAGACGGACTTGTTACTTCCATCAATCTACTTGACATTTGTGTGGTTTTGAACCGCTCATGATTGGATCATGATTCAATTGCATTTTGCATATCATTTGCATTGTTTCAATTGCATTGCATTTTCATTTGTATTATTATACATAGTTTTGTATATATTGCATGTCATTTTGCATGTCATGCGTGTTGCTAACAATATTGTACCTGTTAAGTTTGCTTTCTTTTTAGGCGTGATATTGTATGTACGGTTCATTTGAGGCTGGTGCAACCAGATGAACCGCACAGGTATTGTATCCTCCGCGTGAGACGTATTGAGAATTGCATAATTCTCTTACATCATTTCTGCATTGTAGTGTAGTTTGGTGTATGCTTGCTTAGCACTGTTGCATTGTATGTGCTTCGTTACAGCTTTCTTCGCATGATCATAAGTTATGTTCGGCTCTGTGCATTGTCTTGCATTTTGCCCCTGCCTTCGGGCGCATATCTTGTTTGTCTTGTATGTTTGTCTAAGTTTTCGGCCTTGTCAAAAATAGGTTGTCTCTAGGCTTTGACATTCACTCCTGTCACTTTGTGACTTTCGAGTTCTGTCAAAGAGGGGCAACTGTAGACACCCCATTTTTGACCGTCCTCAAGACTTGGACATCACCGCTTGAACACTCGGTGATTATCCATGTTCTGTGTTCGTCTTGAGTTCCTGGAGGTCTCGGCTACGCGCCTTGCCTCAGGATCTCTCGACTCGACTGTTTTGTGTCTGGTTTTGCACCAAACACTTGTGTTTTGCCTTTGAGGGGCAGGGTAGGGCTTGTTGACCATCCCCACCCATCACCGGCCATGGCTTGAGGCCACCGGCTGTGTTTTGTTTCCACCGGCCAAATGTTTGGCCGGGCGGCACTATAGATAGCCTGCCAGCTATCTTTTTTTAGTCAATTGCATCTTTGGCCGGCCGACTACTGTGCATCTGCTTTTGCAGATATTTTGGTGCAGCTGGCATGCACTTGGCTCCCCTCCATACACGTGTATGGAGGGATCTCTCTCTTTAGAAGCTTGTCTTGTAAGCTTACAAGACTAAAAGCTCTATAAAGAGGAGCATTCTCTCCCTTTTTTGAGGGGTTAGACAATTTAGAAAAGTGAGGGCCCGCTATTAAGAGAGAGAGGGAGAGAATTGGGTGATTTTGGCTCAAGATTTGGGGAACTTGAAGATTAAGCCCAAGATTTTGTTATAGTTTGGGAGGTTGAACTCTTGGGTAAGTAAACTCATAGATTTTTGTTTGTAAATTGTAAATTCAAGATTGATTAATGGCCAAGAGCATGAATTAGTTTGAATGTAAGGAGATTGAGTTATATATGTTGAATTTAAAGTCTTAGAATACATGCATGTAAGAATTGGCCATGGATCTCCATGTTTGAGCACAATGTGTATGATTTATGTTGAATATTGTTTAAAAACCATGTATCTAAACCCCTCTTCACCAATTAAGTTGATATGAATGTATATTTCTCACATGCAAGAGTAGATCATGAAAGAATAAGCTTTGCATGTTAGAATTTGATGTGTTGGTGATGAATTTGGATTAATTTGAGACATGCATGTAAATGAGATAAGAAATTGAGCTTCCTAATGTTGTAATCTTGGAGTGGTATCATGTTAATATGTGTATATTTGAGATTTGAGCCATAACATGCATATTTGGTTGGTTGGAATTCGAATTGGAGCTCAAGAACCCAATCTGGAAAACCCAGATTTTTTATGTCCGCTCGAGCAGGGAAAGGGCTGCTCGAGCGGGAAAATCGTGCTCCCAGCACTTTTTGCAGAGTTGGAGGTGCGCTTGAGCGGGATATCTCACGATCGAGCGGGGAGCTATGTAGACAGGAAGTCCGCTCGAGCGGCCGAGTTCACGCTCGAGCGGGAATTTGAGGTAGCCAGTACTTTTGTGGGCTTAAGGGTCCGCTCGAGCGGGGGAGTCCACGTTCGAGCAGGGACCCTGTTTTACACTCAAAATGTATACGTGTTCTGTGTTCTGTTCTCTTTCACTTGTAAGCACTCTTAGGCATACTTTGAGCATAGTAAATGAGTTAATAAGATAAGAATAAAGCCTAAAGCGGAGTATGTGAATTAAAGAACGGATCGAACTGTTAGTGACCCTTTTGTGTTCATGAACTGTGTAGGGACAAGCTCCAGGGCAAATCCACAAGCCGATCACTGTGAGTAATATCGATATTTGAATGCTTGTGAATGTCCAATTACTTATTCCCTTATAAGCTTTATGAATTGCTAATTGGGATTGTGGACGTAAGTCTGACATGGGTAAATGAATGGACCAAAGGTCATTTTGATAAACATAAATGGACCCAAGGTCGTTTTGTTAAACATGAATGGACCAAAGGTCGTTTTGATAAACGTAAATGGACCAAAGGTCGTTTTGTTAAACATGAATGGACCAAAGGTCATTTTGATAAACACAAATGGACCCAAGGTCGTTTTGACATGAATGAGTGGGCCGAAGGCCGTTTTGACATAAATGAATGGGCCAAAGGCCGTTTTGATACGAATGTACGGGCCGAAGGCCGTCTTGACATAAATGAAGGGACCGAAGGCCGTTTTGACATAAATGAATGGGCCAAAGGCCGTTTTGATACGAATGTACGGGCCGAAGGCCGTCTTGACATAAATGAAGGGGCCGAAGGCCGTTTTGACATAAATGAATGGGCCAAAGGCCGTTTTGATATGAATGTATGGGTCGAAGGCCGTTTTGACATAAATGAAAGGGCCGAAGGCCATTTTGACATAAATGAATGGGCCAAAGGCCGTTTTGACATAAATAAATGGGCTAAAGGCCATTTTGATACGAATGTATGGGCCGAAGGCCGTTTTGACATAATCGAATGGGCCGAAGGCCGTTTTGACAAGAATGGAAATCTGAATGGGCCAAAGGCCAGAATGTTTTGAATTACAATCACTTGATTTGTATTTCGTATAGTTATAAATCTGTTAAATAGAATTACGAGTTGGGCCCAAGGCCGTTCGGAATATGTTGTTCTACAATGTTATGTAAATTTTGTATTTGATATTATTCACTGGGCTATCGCTCACACTCATTCATGTGCTTGTAGGTGAGCCAAGAGAAGCACAACCCCGGCCCCAGTGAAGTCTGCCAAGAACAACATGAGTTTTGGAGAGTCAGCCTTGTGTCTCACGCACGAGACCCATCCTTGCCATTTTGTCACGTATTTACATTTTGTTTTGTTGGCAAGGACTTTGTGTATGCCTGTGAATATTTTGATATGGTTGACTCATGTTAGATGATCCTGTCTGTAAAGAAATTTGTGGTACTGTATTTTGTTGTGAGTTATTAACGTTTATGCGCATGGTTGTTTAAAAGTGCATATAAGCACGGCTCTATGGACAAAGTTTTTAATTATTGCTTCCGTTTGGCCCCTTTACTCTATTGAGTTACGTCTATTTTGGTTTGAGGCCGTAGGTAATCTCAGGATTACTGGCCGGTTACGTCCTTAACCCATAGGGGCGGGTTCAGGTCGTGACAATATGTATTCAAAGAAGTATTGAAATAACGATGCGATTAGAATGATGAACCGAGCCTCAATGTATGTAATATAAGTGGACACAAACATGAAGTATGCTAAACGAAACATGGTGCCCTAAACTAACCATTATAAGCTGGGAAATAAAAGGAAGAAAGACATGGGATTGGAAGACATACACATTATTACATATTTACCCTCACGCAAGAGGGTCTGAATCAATGTCCGATAGTCCAAATTAAACTAATTATTACAAAACCAAATGAATTAATAACTAACTAAATAATGAGTTACAAATCCGAAAATGCACAATGCTCGCATGCGAAGCGTCCAGAAGCTGCCTTGTCTGCCCAGATTGTTCTGTTTCACTTTCAGCCATTGCCCTATATTTCTGCACAACACACTGCCTCACCTCTCACTGATGCCCGACCGGCCCTCACTGACACTCGGCCAGGCCTACAGAAGGCCGGTCGTCGCTCTGTTTCATGTAAGTCCATTTGGTGCTCCAAAGTGAAAATAGTGCAAACAGAGTATTCTGGACTCTGTTTGTCCCTCTCACACTTCTCTATCATGGGAAAGCCTTGAGAGAATGTCGAAATTGATTCCAAAACTATCACGACCAAATTGATTGCTTGATGATCTCGGGTACAATTTTAGAGAAAAATCGATAAATGAAATGGACTATAACCACCCCTCCCTCCTATCCCAGAGTTAACTCAAAGAGTGAGGTAAAGATGCTTCAAGGTTCGTCAAAATATCATGAATTGATGTAGAACTAGCCTTGACACAATGGACTTGGCATAACGTCCAGCCGAACCCCAAGCAATATAGTTCAATTTCTTTATGTTGGTTGGTTCATTTTAAGCAAATTCATTTAGTTGATTCCATTCTTCAGTTCATTTGTCCAAGGTGATGATTATGTCCTCTAAAATGAGAGAAGCATCAAATGGGAAGTAATTCTCAACATGAAAGAGAGATTACGCCATTACCAATGAATCTCCGTAGAAATTAAGCCATTAAGCGCAAAACTCTAGTTCATGTGTTGAATAACCATCAACCATTTGAAATAACTCTGGAATGAAATAAAGTGAGTGACAACTCGATTATTAAAATGAGATTATTAAATAAGGAAATTACTTAAAGAGAAAAGCGTAGAATAAACATGCAACAAGCTATACAAGCAAACTTATGAGACAACAAGCAAACTAGTTAAAGCATAATTTATTTAAATAAATTAAAATAGTCCTAAAACAGCCCATAATAGGTGAAAAACAGTAGCTAAAAGCAAGAAAAAGTAAATTAAAAGAATAGAGAAAAAGCTATGGAACAAAGCCTAAGGAAGGGTGGCTAACCCCTCCAATATCAAGACCACAAATCATGTTTTTTGGGCCTCAACTCAACTCTGAAAATCAGTATATAAAGGCAAGAAAAATAAAAGAAAAGAGTACAAGAAGATGAAGGAAGAAGGTGCAAAATTCTACCTTTGAAAGAGTGGTAAGCTCTTTGTTGACAAACTTGATTCCAACACCCTCAAGCTTGAGTTATGGTTTTCAAAATCTCAATCACGTTCCAAGTCCACGCTCTATTTTGATATGGTATAGATGGATGATATATAGATTATGAAAATAGGAAGATGAAAGAAGGATTTCAACTCTTTAGTTTCTTATACTTTGATCTATCTAAACCTTGAAATATATCACTCTCTTCAAACTTTCAACCTCTTCTCCTCAGTCCAGCAGCTTCGTATTTATAGAGACTGAACAGCAGATCAAAATATCTACTGAAATAGACAGCTGGTAGATACTTACACACTCTGCTCGGACAAGTCAAGATGTCTGACCGGCCATCACTAAGGCACGGTGTAGACAACCCATTTTTGATCACCCGCAAGACTTAGACGCTTGATTCAATGCACTCAATGATGAAAGTTGAATTATGAATTTGCAGCGATTCGGAATCAATCAGGTTCCCGAAATAACTCAAATCTTTAACATTTACCTTATTGGAACATGTGAGCTTTATTTTTGGACCTTTTTTCCTTCATGAGCTAAGTTTGAACCAAAAACATAGGGGAGGCCATCAAGGCCTAGCCGTGCATAAGTGATGGCCAACCGTGGCTATGAATGGGCGGCCGGCCTTCGATGGCGATAAACGTTGTTCTGAGCAGGAGGCGGCCAGCTGTCTATTTTTGAAGATATTTGTCACCTTTTTAGCTCGAATTCTATAAAACCGAAGCTCTGGGATTGTTTTGAGGGTTGAACAAAATATCTAGAAGATAGATATACACCTTGAGAGCCTTGACTCCTCCTTCTTCCATTGCAAGGCATCCTTTAAGCTAACCTAGTTTGCATACACATCATATACAACCTTGTTTGATCATCCTAATGCCTTGGTTGATCATGAGGAAGTGTATTTCAAGTTTGAGAGTGCGTTGAAATTGAGTTGGAAACTCTAAGAGTAAGCTAGTTTATTGAAAGGTATAAGCTTGCTTCGTCTTTCCTTGCTTTCATTTCAGTTCTTTACTCCTTTGTTCTTGTTGTTTTGGTTATTTTTTAGCTTGTTTGAAGTGTTGGAGTTGAGTTTGAAGGGTTGCTCTTTTTACACCTTTACTTCATAACTCATACTCTTCTCCTTTTTACTCTTTTTCTTTAGTATTCATACTGATTTTCAGAGGTTTAAAAGGGCTGAAAATCATGCTTTGAACCTCCAAAAATGGAGGGATTAGCCACCCCTCCTTATTCATGTTAGTTAGCTTCAATTCTTATCTTTATTGCCTAGCTTTTCGCCATCTTTTCATGCATGTTTCACCTTTGATTTGCATGTATTTGGGACTATTTTCAGGTTGTCTAAGCCTTTCCATTTGGTTCGTACCTTGTTAGACACCCTTGAGGTTACATAGTTAGCATACTTTTTGCTTAACATGCTTTCTTAGTTCATTTCACATGCTTTGAGGCTGAAATTCACTAATCAATCAATTAATTCATATCTTCCATTCATGAGAATGGTTTCAACCAATTTAGGTTATTCAAGGCATGTAAAGGAGACCTACACTTAATGGCTTAATCTCTTCAGAGATTCATCGTCAACGGTGCAGTCTCCTTCTCATGTTTTAGAGGGACCTCTTGTTTGACATCACTTCTCGATTAGAGGACTTTAAACATCATATTTGGACAAATGGACTAATGAATGGCAAGGCCTAAAACAATTGGTTTAAAACTTGATTCAACGCACTTAAAGAAAATGGCTAGAAAAGCTTGAACTTGGCCGGACGTTATGCCAAGTTCCTTGTGTCAAGGGTCACCAAGCATCAATTCATGGTGTTTTTGATGTCCTTGAAGCATCTCAACTTTCTTTTTTGAGTTCATTCCATGACAAAAAGGGAGGGGTGGTCCATTTGCATTACATTTATTGATTTTTGGTCCAAGATGATATCTGAGATCATCAACCGATCATATTGCTCATTGATGGTTTTGGAGTCAATCCCAACCTTCTCTTGAGGTTTTCCTATGACAGAGAAGGAAGAGGGGACAAACAGAGCTTGAAAATGCTCTATCTGCACTAATTTCACCTCAGAGCACAAAAACAGAGTTTGCACCAAATCAATGCACGACCGGCCCTCTGTAGGCCTGGCCGGCCATTAGTAATGCATGGCCAGCCCTTGGTGTGTGGCCAACAGTGCAGTTGTGCAGAAACAGAGGCAATGGCTGAAAGTGAAATAGAGGTAGTCTGGGGCAGACAAAGCAGCTTTTAGGCGATGCGCATGCAACCTCCATCCATCTTCCGTCATGCTCAAATCAAATGCGTTGTTATTTAATTGTTTCATTAGCATAGCAAATTGTGTTGTAATATTTAATTATCTTAGCCTAATTAATTTAGTTTAATTAGCTCAGATAGTTAGCATTCATTTCAAGTGTCGTAATAAATTAGTTAATTAGTTTAGCTATTTATTCAAGTTTTGTAATAATTAGCCTAGCTTAGCTTAATTAGCGTAGCTAGTTAGCTTATTTATTCGGACCCTCCTTCGTGAGGGCGTAATGTTGTAATAAGTGTGCTTGCATGTGTATATCTTCTAACCTCACATCTTTCTCCCTTTTATTTAATCTCTCTCGATGGTCAGATTAGGGACATTTTCAATTAGGATACCTTATGCTTGCGTGTTTGCATCCATTCATTTGTCTTGCATGCACCGAGGCTCGGTGCATCGTTCAAACTGCATTGCACTTTCAATTCTTCTTTGGATACGTGTTTAATCACATGTTGTTCAAATTGATTCATATGCCATATTAGTAGCCGAGCCTATTAATTGCATTCTTTGCATGCGTTGCATTAAGCATCTTATATAGTTAGGATCATGCATTTTTCTAACTAGTTTCTGTTTTGGCTTAGAGTACTAGGTGAGTTTTTATGCTTCAGCATACTTGTATAAGTGTGAATGTTGCCATGATTCGCATGCATGCCATGAGGCTATGTGCTTAAATGCTTAGACTACATGAATGCCTGTGGATGAAGGCATGTTGTTTGAATTGGAATGATTCAACGAATGTAAGTTTTAAGCCCACTTTGTTGTGGCAAATCATGTTTTAAGCCCACTATGTTTGGTGGCAAATTCCCATCTTTAAGCCCACTTGAGGTGGCAAATTCAAACAATTTTTGAAAACAAACATGAGTTGAGCTGTTCCAAATTGAGCAAACTAGTCTATGCTTGCTTGTGCGCATTACAGAGTAATGCTAGCTAATAACCAGAACAAGAGCGCATAATGTTTATAAAAATAATATCATGATTAGTAGAGGCCGATCTTTGATCGAGCGAGCGAGGGTACTTAATTCATGACCTTCCCCTCTCGTACCCAAGTTCTCGAGCCGAGGCAACTTTGGTGATGACGGACACGTGGCCTTCGGTATGAGTCAGGTTTCCTAAATTTCCCAAAAACAAAATATTTAGGTGGCGACTCTGTATCTGGCAAAGCAGTCCAATTTTGACATTATTTGATTTAAAATCGATTTTCCAAAAGGGTTTGCCGGATTTGGACTCTTCGGTGTTTATCAGTTTCACATTGCACTTTTGAGACTAGATTCAAAACTGCAGGAGTCCGAACTGTGAGGCCTTCGTTTCAAACCTGCTGAAATGCGGGGCACGAAAAAAGGCGAGTCCACAGTTTCTGGCGACTCCGTTGGGAAATTAGAGAATTTGACTCGAACTTATGATATGTTATTGTATCTACACTTTTGTGTTTCTTTGCATTTGCATTTTCATTTGCATTGGTGCGCCCAAGTCACAGTGTTTGCCATCTGCTATTCCTGAGTGGTTTGTCGGAGACTTGCTTTGAAAAGCTTGCGAAAAGGCTGACCGATTATGGGCTCTACCACGATGGGAACACAACCCTTGGATCTGGACTACCGCTATACTGTTTGATCCTCCTTTCACTTCTCGGTGTTAGGTGTAAGAGTTATATTAGGTAGTCTTGCTGAGGTACCCTTTTTGACCAATTGGCCTAGTTGCATATCGAAAGCCATAGTGACTGTTCCAAACTAGGACAGGTTGCTTACCCGAATGTAGGAATTGTATGAAACCGCTTGTTTGCATAGTGAACCCTTAGCTCCTGATGAAATTAGGACAGGGTAACCTTACTCCATCATAGGGGTGCTTTGGCTCTCACTTGTTTGATACGGCTTTTAGAGTGAAACTCTACAGGAATGTTTGTATCAGTTGCAAGTCTAGGTATCAGTTTTTTGGGAGGCATAAATTCAGTGTTGAGTACAGTTCTCCAGCTTATGATTGCAACTGCGTGTTGTTTCTGTCTGAGTTGAGGTGTTATGCAGTTTCTGATTTTTGTTTCTTTTTGCTTTATTTTCTTTTTGCAAGGTAGTTTACACCATTGCTTCAGACGAGTCTGTTACCCCTCAAGCACTCTGGACCTGAGTAAGACGACTTTACCGATCTGGGGATCTTGTGAGAGGATAACCAGTGTTTGCTTTACTACCGCTGATTATAAGACGAAGGAGAGTCAGGTATAATTCACCAGTTCGACAGCTACCTTGATTCAGTGAAGTTCAATCATATACTTCTACTCCATACAGAGAGTATTCGCCGGTTCCGGCAATTCAAAGTCCTCCAGCCAACATGGAAGATATGTTTCACCAACTCCAGCAGACTATTGAGAACATGCTGCTAGATGTTGCTTGACAAGCTGAAACCACAGCCTGCCAAGCCGAGCTTGTAGCCTGCTAAGCAGAGGTAATAGACAGGCTTTAATAACAGCAACCGCAACTTGTAATAGCCTCAATATCCCATTCACCCCTAGCAGAAATTCCAGCACCTAGGGTCACAATTAATGTCCAGGAAAATACGGGCATTCAGGTAGATCCCATCCCACCTTAGACCTTCAAGGTACCAGTTTACCCGATGGAGGCACCGTTTGAATTCGAGGTTGACCCTGCTACACTAAAAGTGAGGAAGCTAGAAAAGCTCTTCAAACGGGCACAAGGCGTGAATTCGATCCCTGATATTGAGGATGGCTATATTGATTCGGCTATGACGTTGCCCAATAGATTCAAGATGCCGCATATAGACTAGTTTGACGGTTCTAGCGATCCTATGGTCCATCTACGGCTATTCTCGGACATCTTATGACCCATGGGTCTCACCAGACTACAGAAGTTGTCGCTCTTTGGGCGGACCCTGTTGAGTATAGTAGCCATCTGGTATGCCAAGCTTGAAGACTCTGTGAAGAGAAATTAAGAGGAAATGGCCGAGGCCTTCATAGCACAGTACTCCTACAATACTCAGATCGAGGTCACAACTTGTGATCTCGAAGCAACTTGCCAAGAGCCGAAGAAGGGCTTCTCAGATTTTGTGACCCGGTAGAGGGCCAAGGCCTCTATGATGACTGTCCGGCCATCTGAAAAGGACCAAATCAGGATGGTGGTCGATAATCTGCAAGGAAGATTATTACAGAAAATGATAGTCTTGCCTTTGTCTACTTTTGCTGACCTCCACAAAATAGGGGTACAAATTGAGGATGTAATGAAGCAAGGTCTAATAGACCATGAGAAAGAGCAGCCCAAGAGGGCTTTCACACGTAGTTCCAATGTGACTACTAGCAATAGTGCAGCTGCAAGGCCTTCAGATGTGAATACTATCGCTACCACACCCAAGACCGCCAACCCCTTTGCCGGCACATCCAATACAACTCCCCAAACCTCTAGCCATTAGGCTAGAGGCTAGAGGGTCTTCACCCCACTCTATATGTCCTTATTCGCAGCCCTGACGATCCTGATCGAAAAAGGGCATTTGAAGCCGTTAGAACAATGCCCATTGCCCGATCCTTACCCTCCTAAACACAACCCGGCCAAATACTGCACCTTTCTCCAACAGCATGGTCATGATACTGACCAATGCTTTAGACTTCGTCATGAGATTCAGGATCTCATTGACAACAAAGTGATAGCACCTCCTGAAAAACCCAATGTCACTACAAATCCTCTCCCACCACATAACCAAGCCCCTCCACCCCAACAAATAAACCTTATCCATACACTAGCCATCCCTTATGACCCCAGTATATACATCACCCCCTCTCACCTACCTAAGTTGGAGCTGTTCATCCCGAAAAGCATAGATTTGTGCATGATGAACGCGTCCACATCCCAACCCAAACCTTTGTTGGTGACTGTGATAGATAAAGACAAGGTAGCCTTGGTGGAGAATGGGAATGTCAGTACAGTGCCTGAGGACTCCATGGATTTATTTAAGAAGGGATACAACCCATGCCGTTATATTGTGCCAACCAATCAGGCCAAACCAGAGGTGGAGTTGCCAATAGGAATAGAGGTCAATGTAGTCTGGGAGGATGGTCCGAGTCAGGGATTAGATGACCTAGCCAAACTGGAGGAAGACATCAACAATCTGTAGTTCTTCGATGAGCAAGATTCGGGAGATATGCACATTAACTAGTTCGATTTGAATGGGTTGACAGACAACTCTAGGTGGCTCAGTGATGAACCTGATGTGGATGAGGGACTTCAACCAAAGCTGGAACAGCCAGAAGCAGGAACTGCTACAAGCGTCAGAATGGTTGAAGACGAGGGGAAGTTGCCGAAGAGCATCGATATTAAGAATTTCGCTTGGGAATTGGGAATTGTTAGTACTGTTGATACGGAACAAAAAGTCATGCTGAAGCGATTTGAACAAGAAAGGGATGAGAATAGTCAGAAAGATGGAAAAGCTGAACACCCTGTGGGGGATGACTTGTATATAAGAGTAAATTCAATGGAACCGGACAATTGTTTGTCGGTTGCCGAATGAGTATGATGGCAAGATGATGATCTGCATCTTGCCTACACCGATGAGGATTGGGGCCAAGACCTACCAGACGACACTTGGTACTCTGATGAGGTGGATCATATGACTAGAAATGGGCGGTACTTCAAGCCCCTACACTTAGACCAACCCGAAGCATCCGGAAAGGACAAGGAAACTGAAAAATAGAAGAAAAAACTATTGGAGGAAAAGGCTGTGTTGAAACAGTTAAAGAAGATCCAAGCAGACATATCTATCTGGAGGTTGCTTATGCCTTCACGTGTGCACCGGCAAGCTATATTGTCGGCAATGGATAAGGCCAAACTGCCTATCAACACAACTCCAGAGCAACTAGTGGGACTTGTCTTCCCAGGAGGTGCTGCGCCAGCTTTGACCTTCTCGGATAAGGAACAACTGCCCGAAGGCTCTGCACATAACAAATCGCTATACATCTCAGTTGAGTATAGAGAGAAGTGGGTGCTAGTTGTATTGGTTGACATTAGGTCTGCAATCAATGTTTGTCCGTCTCACACAGCCTATCTTATTGGTTTGAAGCCAGCAGATTTTGTACCAACGGTGATTCGGGCTTACGACAACACAAGCAGAGAGGTGATGGAAACAGTTCAGATCAGAACACAGGTCGGGCCGGCCCAATAGGATATTGAGTTTCACATCCTAGATGTTCTGGATACTTTCAACTTCTTGCTTGGGCGACCCTGGCTGGACCAAGTGAAAGCTATTTCTTCCACCTTGCATCAAATGCTGAAGTACCCTCTTGGAAAAGGGGTAGCCATTGTGTTTAGGAATTCATCTATACATCCTCCGCTAGAGGTTACTACACCCGTACTGGAGATAGTACATGGCGACGAGGATGTTTTCTTGTCTGGTTTTACCTTGGCTGAGGCCCGGGTAGTGTAAAATATCTTAGCTATTGATAAGGGCTTATATGTCAATGCTCAATCAGTGTATCTCATAAACAAGCTACAGCATGTACCCAGGAAGGGATTAGGAAAGAGTGGCCAGAAGGGCGTTACGGCACTGGCCAAAGTGCCACATAACCCTCATTGTAGACACCCCATTTTTGACCGACCTTCAGACTTGGGCATTACTGATGGTTTACTTGGTGGTGAAAGATGTGCAGAGCAAAAGTTTGATTTCTTCAGCAAGAGGAGAGTCAAATCCCAACCTCACACCCCATTTTGGACCAAAGCTATTTTGAATGGTTTTTAGACCTCAAAACCCTCTCTTTCAAAATATTTTTGAAAAAAGAATTCCTGCGATGTTCCGGCGCTCACATTTTGTCCAATGTTGCGCTTTTCGGTAAACCGAGCAAGAACAAAGTGGAAATGAATGAAAGAGAGATGAAATCTTTGAAAAATATTTCAAAACACCTTGTTCGGGGGTTTGGAGTTGAAGAAAAGAGGAGAAGAGGAAAGAAACCAAGTTGGAGAAGAAGATGGGCATGAATCGCTAAGAGAGAGTCGAGCAGCCCTCACTAAATTAGGTCTATCCTTTTGTATACTTGGATTTAATCAATGAGGCCACCATCGTTGGAAAGAAGACTTCCGAGGCTTCATTTTACACTCAAGAATCTTCTAAAGCCGAGTCCGGATGGGGGAGATATGATTGGCTGAAGTTGGGCATCATTTCGGTTGGACCGAAACTGAGTAGCCTTCACTAAAAGAGGAATATCTCTTATCACACATGGAATTTTGAGGTGACGCTTCCAAATTTGGAAAGAAGACTTCCGGGGCTACAATTTAAGATCAAGAATGACTTGAAAAGGAGTCCAGATGAAGGAATTAGGCTTGCTTCAAGTTAGGGACCAGGGCTGATTTTTTCCATCGGCCTCTATGGGAGTCCATCAGCCACAATTGAAGCTCAGCAGCTATAAGTCGGCCAAAAGTGAACCTTATCAGCCACAAATGTTGGCCGATCGGCCAAAAAAGTCCAGAAAGCCCAGAATTGGCAGATATTTCTCCTCCAGCTGTTTCCAGCTTGTGCCATCTGTCCTAGCTCAGATATTTTCGACCAAACTTGATATTTTGCTATATAATGAAGCCATATATCTCATATTCAAGGGTTAGAATATTTAGATAAGATTTTTGGCAAAAGGTTTGGGAGCTTCTCACACTAGAACCTCTCTCTCTCTCTCTCTACAATCCTCTCTTGAGCATTTGTGCTAAAAGGCTTGCATACAACCATCTTCAACCTATCAACCCTTAAGAAGACTTGATCACCATTGGGTTGAGGTCCCTTGGAACTTGGTTTGAGCTCCAAAAGGCTGATTTTGGATCAGATTTTGGCTGGTTTTGCTACTGTACTCCATGGTGCTTCAAGGGTAAGCACTTGTCCCTTTAAACCTTTGCTTTGCATGCTTGTTTTACCACCTTTGTAAACTGTTTTTGGGGTGGTGTTGAACTACAAAAACCTCGTTTTTTCCTCTATTTTTGAGGCTCTAAAATGGTGGTTTGTGCCTTGTTTGGCTAGGGGGTTTTCCTCCTTTTTGCTCCTTTGCTTGTAAAGCCTCTTGAGCCATCTTTCACCACCTTTCAAACCAAATTTTCATGCCCTTTTAACCACTGAAATCCAGAGGAATTTCAATGGTAAAAACCCTATTTCGAAGGCCCAAATAGGAGAGGTTGGTCCCCTCTTCTCTGGTCTTGCTTGCTAGTGTTGATAGCCAACCAAATGAGCATGTGTTTTTACTTCTTTATGGCTTTGTTTAGCTCATTTTTGTGACTTATCAGACCTTCCATAACTCTATTTTTGGCTTTCTTGGTCACCTTTTGCATGCTTATTGCACTTGTAGTGTAAATCCTCTTTGCTGGCCTTGTTAGCCTTACAAAGTAACATGCTTTTGTGGTTTGAATTAGCTTAGTTCAAGCATGTTTTTCGTGTTATTTTGACATGTTATAACTCTGATTTTGGTTGGTGGACTCACTCCTTGCATGGTTTATACACTTGTAGTGTATTTCTCACAAACTAGTCTTGTATGCTTCATGAAGTAGCATGCCTCTCTAGCATGATTTGATTCTATTTCAGCATGTTTTTGGTGATGTTTTGCCATTTCATACCTCTATTAAGGTTTGGTTTGGTTGGCCCTTGCATGCTCCATGCACTTGGAGTGCAATTCCATGAATTAGCCTAATGTGTATCATGCTTTAACATGTCATTCTAGCATGATTTTGACTTAACTCTAAGAAGCTTTTGGTCATTTTTTAGCATGCTTAAGCTCTGATTTTTGTTGGTTTGGCCATGCATGCCATGATTTGTATAACTATGGTTCATCCTAGCTTGTTAGCTTTGTGCATCAAGTCCACTAGCATGCATTGCTTGACCTATTTGAATGATTTGGCATCATTTTTTATGTGATTTCAGAGCATGTTTCATTTCCATGCACTCACATCTTTCACTCTTTCAATGCGTTGAAGGGTTGGTCCTTTATGCTTTGAACATGAGCCTTTGCGTATGCCTTCATGCCTAAGCTTGCGAGCTATCATTTCAATGTGTATTTGGGGTTATTTTGCCATGATATAACTCTGATTTTTATTGGCGAAGCCATCTCATGCTTGGTCTTGATAGGTATAGTGTAATCCACCTTATTTGCCTTGCATCCATCATGCCTTATGCCCTTCCTGCTAGCATATTTTGGCTTCCTTTCATACATATTTTAG
Organism: Camellia lanceoleosa; assembly: GCA_025200525.1. Lineage (NCBI taxonomy): Eukaryota > Viridiplantae > Streptophyta > Magnoliopsida > Ericales > Theaceae > Camellia > Camellia lanceoleosa. The sequence continues at coordinate 46,448,562 of CM045760.1, forward strand.
ACTCATTTTAACATGTTCTAGGACTGTTTTGCGTTGCCCTTTCCATATACTTCATGTTTTGCATAGTTGTAGTGCAAGTGCCTTGCTAGCGTTAAGCTTTGGGCACCATAGCATGCTTCATTTGTATCATGTACATGATTTGGCATCATTCCACATGACATTTCAGAGCGTGTAGTATTGCCATGTTCCCACTTCATTCACCCTTTGAGTGCCTCTAAAGGTTGTGCATTTGTTACCTTGTTTGTGGCTTAGTGTGTATGCATGCATGCCTAGGCATTTGTGCCTCAATCTTAGCATATTTTGGTATTTGTTTAGACCTATTTCAACTCTATCCATGATTGGTTCATGCCTTTGTACCATGTACTGCATGCCTCCTTTGTAGTCCTCTTTGGTAGCTTTATGCTTTAAGGACCCTAGCATGCCATGCTTGTATTGATTGAATGATTTGGCATCATTTCATACCTTATTACAGTGCTTATAGTGTTGCTACACTCTTACATTTGTCACTCCTTGAGCACTTTTGAGAGTTATGCTTTTATGCTTAGTTGGTGGGCTAGAGCATGTGCATGCATTGGCTTGCATGTCATGCCATCATTTCAACATTTTGGCCACTGTTTTTGGCATGGCTAAGGTCTATCCATTTTCAGTTTAAGTCCATTGAGTATGTGGTTTGCATGTTGTTGCATGCTTATTGCATTGCATGTTGTTGCATGCATGTTACATTGTCTCATATTTTCATGCTTGTGTTGCTTTGTCAAGTTGACCATGCATGCATTACATTATGTTTAATATGCTTGCTTTGCATTGTTGTTTGGTTTGGGGTGTCAAGCCAGACACGAGGAACGAGGGACATTTTATACTTGAAGTGATGAAATGTGCTTCAATTCTCGGTCGCCGACACTCTTGATCCAACATGATAGAGGTTAAGGCATTTATGTGTTTTTGTGCATTTCATCCACATTGATTTGTGCAACTTGGCTCCTTTACCCATCATGCATCGAAATGCGTGATTGATGGCTCGAGAGCCAAGCACTACACTTCTTTGAGCTTCAAACATGATAAGGGGTGTAGTTGCACAACATTTTCTTGCAAATACATTGCTACGCCTCTGTTTGTGCTCTATTGCAGCAAAAAGGAGCAGTTTGCAGGAAGAGATGGCCGATCAGCTATCTGGTGTGCCGATCTACTAACAATATTTGGCCAATGGACTCAAAAGTGGTCGATGACCCTCATCTCTTGGCCGATGGCCTTACCTCTTGGCCGATGACCTCTTAGCATGTCCATGAGGTGGATCTGAATTGTTTTGGAGATTTGTACAGTTTTCAAAAGTCAAAAATAGTGCAAACAGAGGCAACATGAGGCATGGCAACGGATTTTCGAGCGAGGCGATCGAGCATGCATCATTCATCATTCCAAGGCAGAGTTGTGGCAGCTCAATTCAGCTTCTTTCCTTTCTTACTTAGTTGGTTTTGTAACTTAATTAATTGGCTTAATTAGTTAAACGTGTTGTAATAATTAGCTTAGTGTTAGCTAGTTATTCAATTTGATTATGTACTAATTAGTCTAATTAGATTATTAGATTAGTTAGAATAGCTTAGCGTAGCTAGCTTGTATTATTCATTCAGACCCTCCGTCGAGAGGGCGAATTTTGTAATAAGTGTGCGTGAGTGTGTGAATGTCTTCCAACCCCACGTCTTTCTCCCTTTTACTTAACCACTTACGATGGTTAGTTCTAGGTCATGTTTTGATTAGCATCCTTATGCTTACATGTTTGCATTCATTCATCTGTCTTGCATGCACCAGGCTCGGCGCATTATACAAACTGCATTGTATTTCAATACATTTACTTGAATACATGTTCAAACCGCATATTATCAAGTTGCATTTCATATGCCATCTTAGAATAGCCGAGCCTATTTTAGTTGCATTTTTGCATGTGGTGCATTAGGCATTTTTACATAGCTTGGATCATGCATTGATTATTAACTAGTTATTGTTTTGGCTCGGAGTACACTGTAAGTGTTTATGCCTTAGCATCCCTGCATGTGTGTTATTGATTGCCATGATAGCATGCTTGCCATGAGGCTATTTGCTTATGTGTTCAACTGCATGAATGCCTGTGGGTGAAGGTTGGATTACTTGAATTGAAACAATTCATTGAAATGCGAGTTTTAAACCCACTTGAGAGTGGCAAAATCATGTTTTCCTAAGCCCACTTGAGGGTGGCAAAATCCATGACTTAGCCTACTTGCGAGTAGCACTTTCAAACCATTTTCAAACAAACATGAAATGTTTTGTTCCAACTTAGGCGATCTAGTCTATACTTGTATGCTGCGCACATCACATAGTAATTCTAGCTAATAAACTAGAATAAGAACACATGTGTTTTCAAAAAATAAGATATCATGCTTAGTAAAGGCCGATCCTTTGATCGGGCAAGCGGGGGTACTCATTGCATGACCTTCCCCTCTCGTACCCAAGTTCCTGAGCCGAGGCAACTTTGGTGATGACGGACACATGGTCTTAGGCACAAGTCAGGGTTTTCTAAATTTCCCAAAACAAAACATTTAGGTGGTGACTCTGTATCTGGCAAAGCAGTCCATGTTTGTCACTTCTTTATTAAAATCAGTTTTCCAAAACGATTTTCCGGATTTGGACTCTTTGGTGATTTATCGGTCTTGCATTGCACTTTGCGAGATTAGATTCAGAACCGTGACATTGAGTTCGAACTGTAGTAAGCTAAAGAACAAAACGGATTTTGCGCCACAAGACTCGAGACATTCGGGCACGTCTACACTCATGCCTTTCGCCTAGGCTATATGCCCACCAAAGAGAACTGGGTGAGGAAAGGGAAGGAAATGGCTGGAAGAGCTAAAGCAAAGCAAAGTGAGAACCACTATGAGCTTGTACATAGGCCAATTCAGGGAACTCTAAAAAGCCGCTTTGTCCGGGAGAGGGAAGACTTCCCATTTTACGGCTTTCCTGAGCCATGGTTGAACTCCGAGAAGTGGCGTCTACCCGACTTTGAGAGTTTCTTCGATTTACAGCTGCAAGAGGATGAAGCCACAGAGGAATAGACTGAATTAACTGCTGAGGCTGAACAGAGCGCAGAAAGTGAGTCCAACAGCAGTGAACTTGAGATAGGAGTAGCACTGGCATGTCTCCTTTCGGATCCTCAGATCAACTCAGAGAGCTTGGGAGATAACCTAACTGTTCCATGATCGGAGACCAATTAGGTATGGACCCTTCCAGTGGTATTCTGGATGTATCTTACGCATCATCCCTTATCTGGCAGTTCGAGGAGGGCTTTCTGTCCAGTAGCTCTCAGTCAGGTAGTGAACCAGAATCTGATTCCACAGAGTCTGTGGAGTCAGAATTAGATTCCTATTCACCTGTGTCTGAGTCCGGTATTCCTGGGGTTGATAACCCAGATGCCAAAATTTCGTCTAGGCCATCTTTTTCCTTTTCTTTTGAGTTAGTTGTAACCGAGGAATTGGATGAGTTGGATCTTTTGAATGAGAATGTTGCGGTAGATTTTGAGTACTTTTCGGTGCCTCTTGTATATTTCATTGATCATGATTTTCAAAATTTTGATGAAAACGACGAGGAAGGAATTCTTCTGGTTTTGAAACATTTGATTGATCGAGAGGAGAAGAGGTTTATAAAACCCCTTGTTGATGAAATCATTCCAATTAATGTGGGTACTGAGAAGGATCTGCATCTAGTCCAAATCGGGTCCACGTTGTCTTCGGAGGGACGCGAGCACTTAGTCGCTTTATTAAAAGATTTCAAAGATGTTTTCACGTGGTCCTATGAAGACATGCCTGGAATCGATCTTTAGATTGTACAGTATCGGATCCCTCTTGACCCCGAGGCCCGACCCATCAAGTGGAAGTTGTAGCGAAAACATCCGGATTGGGCTTTGAAGATTAAGAATGAGGTCACCAAGCAGATAGACGCAGGGTTTTTGCTAGTATCTAAGTATCCGATTTGGTTGGCTAACATTGTTCTAGTGCTGAAGAAAGATGGCAGAATTTGGGTGTGTGTGGATTTCAGAGATCTGAACAAGGCCAGTCCAAAGGACGACTTTCCTCTACCACACATCGATGAATTGGTGAATTTCACCGTAGGCCATGCACTACTCTCCTTCATGGATGGTTTTTTCGAGTATAACCAGATCTTAATGACACCCAAGGATAGAGAGAAGACTACCTTCACCACATCATGGGAAACCTACTGCTACAAGGTGATGTTGCTTGGGTTAAAGAATGCTAGGGCCATCTATCAACGTGCTGCAACCACAATTCTGCATGACATGATCCACAAAGAGGTTGAGGTGCACGTGGATGACATGATTACCAAGTCCAAGGAAAGAGAGGGTCACTACACCACCTTAAAGAAATTCTTTCAACAGATCAGAGAGTATAGATTGAGGTTGAATCCACAGAAGTGTACATTTGGCATAACAGCAGGAAAAATGCTGGGATTCTTGATCACACAAAGGGGCATCGAGGTCGATCCTTCCAAAATCAAGGCCATCTTAGAAATGCCACTACCAAGGACTGAAAAGGAGGTGCGAGGCTTTCTGGGTAAAGTGCAATTCATAAGACGGTTTATTGCAAAATTAACCTTGACTTGTGAACCACTATTTGGTCTCCTGAAAAAAGGAAAGAAATTCCAATTGAATGACTGATGCTAGTTTGCATTTGAGCAGATCAAGCAGTACCTTCAGAACCCGCCCATGTTATCACCACCAGAGTTGGGGAAGCCGTTGATTCTATATCTGTCAGTAACAGACACAATGATGGGATGCATGCTTGCTCAGGAATCTGAGGATAGCGTGGAGAAGGCCATCTATTACCTGAGTAAGAAGATGTTGGACTATGAGACCTGTTACACCCCATTAAAGAAGGCTTGCTTAGCCTTGGAATGGGCTACTAGGAAGTTGAGGCACTACCTATTAGCTCACTCCGTAATTCTAGTTTCGAGGTTAGATCCCATCAAATATCTTTTCGAGAAACCAGCACTTACGGGTAGGCTAGCCCGTTGGTTGCTTCTCCTCTCCGAATTTGATTTGAAGTATGTGATTCGCAAGTCTGTCAAGGGGAGAGCAGTAGCAAAGTTTCTAGCAGATCACCCAGTGGAAGGGGACGAAGCAGTAGAATACCTATTCCCAAATAAGGTTATTCTGCAGGTCAAAGTAGAAACTTGGACAATGTACTTTGACGGAGCATCTAACCAGTATGGTTATGGGATAGGGGTGTTGTTGATAGCACCCGACAATTTCCATATACCTTTAGCCTTCAAACTCTGATTTAAAGTATCTAACAACGAAGCAGAATACGAGGTGTGCATCGCTAGATTAGAAGCCGCCCTGGAACTAGGGGTAAAAAGGTTGGATGTCACTGGGGACTCGAACCTGGTTGTGTCTCAAGCAAAAAGAGACTGGAAGGTTAAGAAAGAAAGGATGAAAATCTATCACCAAACCCTGGCTCTTCTGATTCCTAGGTTTGAGAAGCTAGCCTTCACGCATCTATTAAGAGAAAACAATAGGTTCGCTGATGCCTTATCAACTCCTTCTTCTATGATGGACATCCTGTTTGGAATTCGGATGCGTCCGATCATTATTGAACACAGGTATGCTCTAGCCTACGAGTTTATCGCCGCAATAGATGAAGTACAAGATCAAAACCCCTGGTTTTATGATGTCTGGAACTTCTTGAAAAAGGAGGTTTATCCACTAAGGGCAAATCCCAAAGATAAAAGGGCAATACAGCGAATGGCTGCTTAGTTTATCATCTGAGAGGGTAAGTTGTATAAGAGGGGTCATCTGGGAATGCACAAGCTGTGTGTTGACGCAGAGAAGTCGAATCGCCTAATGGAGGCTATCCATGGAAGAGAGTGTAGAGTGCTTATGAGCGGAGTAATGCTAGCCCAGAAGATTCTCAAGCAGGGCTACTACTGGTCTACCATAGAGGAGGATTGTATTGGTTTTGTTCAGTGATGCCACAAATGCCAAATCCATGCAAATCGCATGAATATCCCGCCGTCGAAGCTATACAATATGACTTCACCATGGCCTTTCTCAGTCTGGGGAATTGACGTCATTGGGGTAATTACACTGAAAGGCTCGAATGGGCATGAGTCTATTCTGGTGGCAATTGATTATTTCACAAAGTGGATGGAAGCTCAGTCTTATGCAGTGTTGAAAGCAGCGCATGTAGCTAAGTTCATCTGCAACAACATCATTTGCCGTTATGGAGTCCTGAATGAGATCACTTCAGACAATGGCTCCCATTTTAGGAAAGAAGTGATCGACTTGTTAGAGAAATACAACGTGGCTTTTCATAAGTCATCCACATATCGGCCGCAAACCAACAGAGCTGTTGAGGCCGCCAACAAGAACATCAAACACATTTTGCAGAAAATGGTTGACACTTGCAAGGACTAGCCAGACAAACTGCCATTTGCTCTCTAGGACTATAGGACTTCAATTCAGACATCTACTGGGGCAACTCCATATTCTCTGGTTTATGGGATGAAAGTTGTTCTGCCAATTGAAATAGAGGTTCCGTCGCTGCAGATTATGGCTGAGTGCCAGATAGCAGAAGCGGATTGGTAGCAGAGCAGGTTCGAAGAACTAATACTGTTCGATGAGAGAAGGCTGAAAGCACTGTACCATGTTCAAGGGTATCAACGTAGGATTGCCAGGGCTTTTAACAAGAAAGTTAAGTCCAAGAATCTTAAAGAAGGGAATTTAGTGCTCAAAGACAACTGAGCTCCCATCCATGACCCTAGGGGCAAGTTTAGACCCAACTGGACAGGACCTTACATTATCAAATCAATCTAGTCGGGTGGAGCTGTCATTCTTATGGACCTAGATGGCCTAGAATTCTCTTAACCAATCAACATGGACAAGTTGAAGAAATATTATCCTTGAGTGGCTCGCTAGGCCGAAGACCTAGAAGGGCGACCTAGGCAAAAATTAGAGCATGAAAAATTAGAAAATAAGAAAAACTGAGCTCACAAGGTTAACAACCCAGAAAGGGTGGCCTTGGCAAAAGTTAGAGCGTAAAAGGAGAGTGTTAATACCCGAGTGAACTCGAACCGAACTACGTAAGGCCTGATTCCCATCTTCGGGATACGTAGGCAACTTCATCCTGAAGTCCGGTCATAAACACCTCCAAACCAATAGTGTCCATGTCTTTGATCAAGGCATCTTTGTCCACTCATTATCTAAAAGATCAGTTGTAATCCTTACCCTGAGAGAAGAGGTGATTACAGTTCTGAGCAGTGCTATTCAATCTAGGGGCAATTTTTCATTTCTGGATTCAGGGTTATACATCTCGAGGATAGATTCCAAGTGTGTCAAGTTGTGATCCTTATCGAAAATGGTTTTGAAAAGTTTTAATAAAAAGTTGATTTTGTTCAAATTAATTTTTTTATAATTTAGACCATTTTTGGACCAAAAGAAAATTTTTCAGTGCCTACAACTCCAATTTCATTGATTTCAATACAAAGTTCTCCAACTCTCGATGTAAATCAAAGTTGTTTTTATTACATTCAAAAATAAAACTAGAAAAGTTAGATCAAAGCAATAAACTTAGGGCATAGATGAGTCAGGTGTTCCTGCGTCCCCTCCATGTGCTTATAGAAGTTGCAGATGCTAAAGTAGGCCCAACTTGCGCCTCATCTTCAAGCCAAGTCAAGCATTCGCCAGAAAGGCCGCAACTGAAAATGGAAGCGGGAGCCAGAAGTTCTCTTATGCACCAAGCATTGGGGTATCGAGCCAACTGTGAACCTCGGATTGGGAATAAAGCCGGGTAATCTACCCCCTCTTCTGGGCAAGTCTAGTCGTGTCCGAACTGACGCCTAAACCAGAATAGAAAGTAGAATACATAGTGTGTCAAGCCAATTAGTTGAATGCCGAGTTGCCAAGCCATGCTGTAGCTCATCTCGAGTAGATCAAACCAGAGGCAACGCCAAGCAATGTCAACAGCAGACCTGTTGCACATCCAATAGCACCACCATCCCTTATTCGAGAAATCAATTAGCCGTTGACAAAAGAAGTAGCCTTATGCTAAATATGTAGGGCAAGAATCCACTACCTTCAACCTGTCCATGAGCCATATCTGGTGAGGGATGAAAAAAAGAGAGATTAAATAATAGAGAGATGTATGTTGAGAGAAAAAGTGAGAAAAGGTTTTGAGAGAAAAACAGAGCCTAAATGTCAAGAGATGTGAGAAACACATATGAGAAGGGTGGGAAACATTACCTGCAGAAGTAGTGGGCTTCCTGCAAATCTGTTTGTCTCTTGCTGATGGAAGGCTTCTAGGCCTGTCAAAGTCTCGGCTAATGTCAAGACGATACAGCTCTTGCCTTCTTTCAAACCTTGGGCCATTTCAACTAGCCGAATGCTACACCGAAACTAGGGGCAAGGAGAAAATGAGCTAATATACACAAACAAAGGGCGTGTTGTTGAAAACTCTGCCAAAGATGGTCGTCGCGGTCACCGACGTCAGAAAATCGATGAATGAGGCTGGGAATATCCAGCTCTCCGTTGTGGGCCAGGGATCGAGCCTCGTGTATGGTGAGTCCACACATCCTTCCCAAAGCTTGGGCGTGACCAAAATGGGGCTGAGGCAAGATTTCCTCATCGCAGCGGGACTCCATTAGTGCTTGAAATTCTTTGATTGTTAGGCATAGCTCTTATCCCCCGAAGCTAAAGACGTGCGTAATCAGGTTCCAACATCTAGCCACGTCATGGAGGAACGGAAAGCAGAAAGAAGTTCGGCTCAAAGGGAAAAGGGCATTGAGGCCGAAACCATGGAAATTCATTTTTTATGAGCCATCTAAAGAAGCTATCCATTGTCGAAGTCTATTGACGAATAATACCTCCATTTTGAGTGCAAACTATCAAGAACTTATGTGTTTGCCAGAAAAGCAGCATTGGAGTCTTATTTATAGAGTTTGGGAAGTAGCTGAGCATGACACTTGAATAGCACTGACCGACATCACACCAATGGCCAACCATGCATTAGTGATGGCCGGTCGTGCATCAGTGAGGCCCGGCCGGGTCTTAGTGCTGGCCCAGTGCAAGTCTGTTGCAATGAAGCCTAGCCTTTGTATGGATGAATTACAATTATGCTTCTGAATCGTGTTTTGCTTATATTAAGTATTTGTCAACTTTTTTGAGTTGTTTTCATTTTATTTTCTGGTATTGAGTTGTATTTTATGTTTGGATCGATTATAAGTTATTATCCGGTTCATGAATCAATTCGAGAGCAAGGCATTTACTATTCTGAAGATTGCAAAAGCAAAGGTAATGCAAAGATCATGATGTACAAAGAAGCCATTCAACAAAACTTGTTTTTCATAACTGTTGGACCTAACTCCGATCATTTATTTTATACAACCCAAAATAAAGGAGAGCTTTTGAAAAATAAAAGGACAATATGAAGCTAGTTTTATAACTGCATAACAAAACGAAAACAAAAGCAAAGTAAAACAAAATCAGCATCGCCGTCAATAGCCTATCCTCGCTCTCTTCCTCATCGGCTGTGGAGGAGGCGCATCGCTGTCATCACTGAGGCTACTTGACTGCAGGTCCATCTCCTCTCCCTCGTCCTCTGGGGTCGTAGACCCATCAAAAGACTCCTCGGAAGGCGAGCGCTACCGCACTCGGCCTCTCCTCTTATCAGCACCTCCTCGACCTCTCACTAGGCCCCGTCTCCGCCTACTGGCTGCAGAAGGTTCTGCAGGCACTACTGGCGCTGGCTCAAGCTGAAAAGGATATCAGATATCAAATAAAGTGACATGGAATGTACAGCATGGTAATGACAGTAAGCTACACACAAAATGTACCTCAATCCCATGGGTGACTAAGGCAGTCTGCCTCCTTCGTACCATGATAAGTAGTCAGTCAATTGTTCGAAAGAGCTCGTCACCATATGCTCGAAGAATCTGCAAAACAAAGGAAATTGAGAAAGGAAGATAGAAGTAATTGAACAGTAAATAGTAATGGCTGAGAATAAGCCAAAGTACAACATAGACTAGCAGAAAAAGAAAGTGTATCTACTCAATGCCAGAGGCAAATACAAGTCCATGGTCCGTTTCCTCGATGGGTTCGAGCGGGATCTGCTCAATCACTCTATCTGGGCGCATGTACATGATCTCGGTAGGGAGCACAAGCAATCCAAGAATGGGGGCACCGGCAAGCGCACCTCTAACGGGCGCACCACCAGCTCCAGTAGCAGGAGTAGCAGCAACCTTTGGTATAACTCGAACCACGCCCGGGGTAAAGGGGGCCATCACCCGAGTGCACAAGAAAGTCATGAAGTCGCCAGGCTCATGATGACGATCGCCATCCTCACCTATCATCAAAAGTTCCAGGTCAGGACCGTCCTGTAAATCATCTACGATCCTCATGCCGGCAGGAGGAGGATGTGGAACATCAAGGTCAGCCACGCCCCGAGTCTGGCGGATGAATCTCTCCCCTAGGTAGTATGCTCAGCCAAAAGGGCCCTCAAACAGGATCCTCAACATGGAAGCACGCCAGGCAGCGGCATCGGTCACCCTCGACTCATGGGGAATGCCTGCCCAAGGGTGCCAGTCGACCTGAGGAAATTAGAGTAGTGTCAGAATGGCAGTACAGTGTCAGAATCAGTGTAGTGTCAAAATGGCAGCATAGTGTCAAAATTAGTGAAGTATCAGAATGGCCGTATAGTGTCAGAATCAATGTAGTGTGAAAATGGCAGCACAGTGTCAGAACTAGTGTAGTGTCAGAATGGCAGTGTGGTGAGGAAATCAGTGCAGTGTCAGAAGTCAGTGCAATACGAGAATGGCAATGTGGTACAGTGCAACAGTACATCAGTATAAAAATGATCATATAATGTGGGAAATAGTGCAATACCTGATCCGCTGTGATAGTGTTGAAGAAACAGGGAAAATATGGAAAGTTGCAATCCACAAGGCAATGCCGCTCGAATCGTCAGCTGTAGTACCGAGAGCGTGGTACGGATAACTCGATCGGCCTCACTGGAACTAGGGCCAACAAAGTAAAGTAAGTGTAGACCCAAAGCTGGAAATCAGAGACAGATAGATGGCATGAGAAAATAGATCAAATGAACGAGAAATGCAACAGTGAACAGGATAAAAAGTGCATCAGGAAGGTGAGTGCAGGATGCATCTCCCAAACCCTCAAGTAGTTGCCAAGTGAATCCACCTTGCGGCGGGAAACAGAGCTCATATAGCAGTATAGGGTGGCTAAGCCTGCGCCGCCTCATTCGTAATTCGTTACCTGAGGAAGATGTACCAGCACCCCGAGGATGTATAATCCTACGATATTCTCCATGTTTGCAAACAGAGTAGTACCGAGGAGATATGTCAAGAAGCCGCGAGTGTACTGAGCCACCTTATCTGCAGTAATCAGCTGTGTACCAGAGAAATCATCATAAAACCAGCTGTAACGCAACATCCCATGGCTGGTAGTGTCCGAAATCGCCCCAAGAAACTGGAGCTGTGCATATCTCCACTAAGTCATATATAGATCGAAAAGGACTGGGCCGCCGACCCCAACCCATGAATCGATCAGCATCGAGAAATCATACGGGGTCAGTGTCATCTCCCCGGTAGAAGAGAAGTGAAATGAGTTGGTGGTGTCTCACTATCTCTCTACCAGGGCCCCATAAAGCACAGACTCAGCCCTCATCTCTATGAGTCTGGAACAAAAGGGGCCGAAGCCGGCAGCATCCACCAAAGTGCGAACCTCCGTGGGAAGTTGTTCCTACCAACACCGGGGGCTAGAGATAGAGCCGTAGTTGCCTACCCTCCTAGCAATCACCTATCAATTAAAAGTTTTATCAGTGTATATGCAGAATGTGTAAGTGATTTGTTCATCAACTTAAACATTTCAACATGTATGTAAAATAAAATGCAAAGCAAAATGAAAGAGGAAAAATAGAAGAGAAAGAAAAAAAAAAAAAAAGTGGAATAGCAAAAGAAAATAAGGAAATTTGGAATGTGTTTCAAACTTCAACAAATGCCAAGTCTGTATTCCAGGTGTACCTTCCCGAGCCCCACAATTTCTCTGAAGTGTGAGTGCATCTCAACCCCAAGATCATCATAATGGCATTTAAAATAGCATGCAGGTTTTCCCTTTTACCAGTATGAACAAGATGTGTCCTTTTGAGTTGAGCATGTTGCAAAGTATTCTGAGAGGTAAGTCGGAAACATCAAAGTATATATTCGATTCTCTTTCATTGCATAGAAAATGCTCTTATTCATAGGATATGCTTTCAATCTTGCATACAATATGCATGTAGTATTTAGCATAGGACATGCATTTTGTCTTGTCATAGAATATGTACATCTCTATTATAGCACGGAATGTGCGCTTCTCCTTTGTTTCATAGAATATGCTGCTACATTCAATTTTGCATAGAAGATGCTCATGTCTCACGCATAGAACACGCTTCTCATTTTGCATAGAATATGCCATTGCCATTGTATCTCAGTTGTTTATCCTGCATAGAACATGCGTTCTTACTGTATCAAACTTGTTAAGTTTCTTTCTTTACAGGCACGATATTGTATGTATTGTTCATTCAAAGGAATTTAGGATGAACTCACCATTCCCTTCTCCTCTCGCATGTGACGCGTTAGGGCACTTCAGTTATAGACATTTGGGTGCATCCTGGTTTTCTCATTACCTTTTCTCCACTCGTGTGCAACGCGTTAAGACGTTTCGGTTAGAGACATTTGGGTGTGTTCTGGTGTTCTCATTTTCCCTTCCCATCTCGTGTGTGACGTATTAGGACGTTTCGGTTAAAGACATTTGGGTGCGTCCCGGTGTTCTCATTACCTCTTCTTCTCTCACGTGTGATGCATTAGGACATTTCAGTTAGAGACATTTGGGTGCGTCCCGGTGTTCTCATTATCCCTTCCCTTCTTGTGTGTGACGCGTTAGGACATTTCGATTAAAGGCATTTGGGTGCGTCCCGGTGTTCTCACTACCTCTTCTCCTCGCATGTGTTTTCAAAAACAATAGATCATAATTAGTAGAGGCAGATCTTTGATTGGGCGAGCAGGGGTGCTCATTGCGTGACCATCCCCTCTTGTACCCAAGTTCCCGAGCCGAGGCAACTTTGGTGATGACGGACACGTGGCCTTAGGCACTGTAACAACGCCCGCGAGGGACCTCGCTACAGTTCGGACTCGATTTTTGTTGCGGTTCTAAATCTTGAACCAAAGAGTCCAAATCCGGCAAATCGTTTTGAGAAAAACAGATTTTTAGAAAAGAAGTACCAAACATGGACTGCTTTGCCAGATAACAGAGTCGCCACCTAAATATTTTTTAAAATGGGAAATTTAGGAAACCCTGACTCGGTGCCAAAAGGCCACGTGTCCGTCATCACCAAAGTTGGCTCGGGAACTTGGGTACGATTAGGGAAGGTCACATCGTGAGCACCCCCTCTCGCCCGGTCAAAGACCGGCCTCTACTAACCATGATATCTGATTTTGAAAACATTGTATGCTCTTATTCCGATTATTAGCCTAGGATTACTATGTGATGCTCGCAGCAAACAAGTATAGACTGGGCCGTCTGAATTGGAACAAAACATTTCATGTTTGTTTGTGAAAGATGGTTTGCTACCCGCAGGTAGGCTTAAAATACAGATTTTGCCACAATCTAGTGGGCTTAAAACAAACAGGTGATGAATTGTTCCAATTCAGATAACTCAACCTCCACCCACAGGCATTCAAGGCAGTTATATCACATAAGCACATAGCCTCATGGCAAGCATGCTATCATGGCAACACTCACACGCATGCAAGGATGCTAAAGCATAAAACTCACCTAGTACTCCAAGCCAAAACAGGAAACTCATTAGAAATCATGCATGATCCTGAAATATACAGAATGCCTAATGCAACACATGCAAAATGCAACTATAGCAGGCTCGGCTATTCTGAATATGGCATATGAGATGCAACAGCTAACATGTATTCAACTTTAGAATTGAAATACAATGCAGTTTGTATGATGCGCCGAGCCCGGTGCGTGCAAAAACAGATGAATGAATGCAAACATGCTGTCATACTGTATGCTAATTGAAATATGCCCTATATCTAACCATCCAAAGCGGATAAATAAAAGGGAGAAAGAAATGGGGGTTGGAAGACATACATCGCACTCACGCACCCTTATTACATTTATGCCCTCGCGCAGAGGGTCCGAATAAATATACAGTCCGAATAAAAGAATATACAGTCCGGAAATAAATATACAAATTAAACTAGAAAAGCAAGAAAGCGGCATGCAAGCGGGGCGCCTTTTGCTTCGATGGTTACCGCTTTGTTGAAATGCTGGCGCGGAAATCCACTGGGATGCCCCGATTAGCCTCTGTTGGCAATATTTCTTGAAACGCGCGTCTGACTCCGAAAGTTGCTAAACTCTGAATTTTGCTGCAACAGAGAGCAGGAAAAGGGCACAGCAGTGTATTTCACAAATATATGCATGCCTCGATCCTCGCACCATCAATCAAGCGTATCGATGCATGATGGCCGAGGAGCCGATTTGCACAACTCAATATTGGGATGAATATAGATGGATGCCACATCAAAACCTAACTCCATCACGGATAATCCGGAGTGTCGGTGACTTGGGAATTGAGACCTGTTCCGTTACTCGGAGTACGAAACGTGCCTCATTTCCCGTGCAATATGCATGAAATGCAACTAACATATGATATAGCATGCACAATGCTATGAAAATGAGATGTCTCGAAATGCGTGCCCACGGGCACGCAAACCGAGAAAATGGCATACAAGCATGAGATGATATGAAATACGATGTGTAATGAGACTAAAATAAAACACCTCGAAATGCGTGCCCACAGGCGCGCAAACCGAGGTGATGATGAAAGATGAAAATCGGATAAAACCGAAGTGCCTCGAAGTGCGTGCCCACAGGCGCGCAAACCGAAGCGATGATGAAAGATGAAAATCGGATAAAACCGAAGTGCCTCGAAGTGCGTGCCCACAGGCGCGCAAACCGGCGCGCAAACCGAAGCGATGATGAAAGATGAAAATCGGATAAAACCGAAGTGCCTCGAAGTGCGTGCCCACAGGCGCGCAAACCGAA
Source organism: Camellia lanceoleosa (assembly GCA_025200525.1). Classification (NCBI taxonomy): domain Eukaryota; kingdom Viridiplantae; phylum Streptophyta; class Magnoliopsida; order Ericales; family Theaceae; genus Camellia; species Camellia lanceoleosa. Next base: position 46,463,707 of record CM045760.1, read on the forward strand.
GCGATGATGAAAGATGAAAATCGGATAAAACTGAAGTGCCTCGAAGTGCGTGCCCACAGGCGCACAAACCGAAGCGATGATGAAAGATGAAAATCGGATAAAACCGAAGTGCCTCGAAGTGCGTGCCCACAGGCGCGCAAACCGAAGCGATGATGAAAGATGAAAAGAAATGGCATACGGAATGCCGCAATGGACTTACACCAACATGGGAGAGCCTCAGCTCACTCACATAGGAGGCCGTCGGATAAAACAGGGGCGCCTCGAAAGGCGTGCACATTGGCACGCGAACCGAGGCAATGCAAAAATGATGCAAATGGCATAGGGAATGATATGTAAGCATGGGAATGGAATTTCAGCACCTAAATAAAGGGGAAAACAGCCCCGAAACAATTCGAAATAACACTCGAAGCATGCATTCATCCCGAAAATGTGAAATTCAGCCCCGAAATGGCCTATAGCCATGCTATACATGCAAGATATGATCATGGCAGCAAGAACAGTAGCAAGGCAGTCCCAAATATGGCATTTTTCAGTAACAAACATGGCCAAAATGCAAGCATAGATAGATCAACAATAGCATGCAAAGTTAGTGGCCAAAAGAGGAGTATTGAGACAAGTGATATATGCAAACCCCAAATGGACAAACTTTCTTCTACAACATTGAAGATGAGATAAAAATAAGCATAATTTCAGAAGATGACATCCTCAAAATCAGAATAAAATCATGCTAACAATTCCATGCAAAGTAGGCTTCCAAATAGGCTATATCATGAGACATGCAATACACACACCAAATGACAACACTTTCTTCATGAAAAATGTAAAGGGGGCCAAAATAAGACCTAAACTAGTAGGGGTCGAAGTCCCAAAAACAAACACAAATAGGCCAAAAATTGCATGCAAAAATGGCACACTTGATGAAATTTGAAGGAAGTGGTGGATACAATGGCCAAATGAAGTTGAGCCCTTCTACAATATTGTAGAGGGGCTCAAAATGAGCACAAAACCAGTAGGGGTCGGACCCCTAAAAACAAAAGGAAATAGGCCTAAACTAGCATGCAAGATAATGGCATAAAAGCTAGGTATTGAAGCAAGTATATCATAGGAGCATCAAATGAAGTTGAGCCCTTCTACAAAGTTGTAGAGGGGCTCAAAACAAGCACAAAAGCAGTATGGGTCGGAGCCCCAATTCTCAACCAATTGGAGTATAGAAATGAATCAAGAAAAAGCCCTAAAAGTTGGTTTTGAAGACTTACCCTTGAAGACTTGTCTTTCTTTGATTCTTGGCTTTGATTTGTAGCTTCTCAACCTCTGAAATTCACTTCCTAGCTGCTGGAATGGTAGTAAGGATGGTGAGGCTAGGTGTTGATGAAGAGAAGACCTAGGGACTTAGAAGCTTTTTGAGGTTTTGAGCTATGAAAATGGAGGTTTTTGGAGAAGTGTTCTTGAAGACAAATTTTCCAACCTTGAAGAAGGAGAGGGAGGGCCCTTCAAATAGGCAAGAAATGGGGTGTAAAAGGGGAGGGAAAGCACCCAATCTTTCCCTCCCGAAATATCCCCCGGATGCCCCGGGATATGTTGGAAGATATCCGGACAGCTGGGACAGGCTGGAAAGCAGGAAGCTGGCCGGCCAGGTAAATTTGTGGGAGGTGGCCGGCCGGCCACCCCACCTGGTCGGCCAGCCACCCACCATGGCCGGTCGGCCACCCCAAAAAAAAATGAACAGTAGATTTTCTGGCCGACCACCATACCAAAGTGCTCTCCCATGTGTGTAGAATAAGGCCCCAAGGTTGGAATTTGGCAACACTGAACCATGAGTCACAACATAGAGCTTGAAGGAGAGGCCCAAAAATGAAACCAACAATTGCTGGCCGACCACCATACCAAAGTGTCCTCCCAGATGTGTAGAACAAGGATCCAAGGTTGGAATTTGGCAACATTGAACCATGAGTCACAACATAGAGCTTGAAGGAGAGGCCCAAAAATGAAATCCTGAATTTCTGGCCGACCACCAACCCTTAGGGTCCTCCTAGATGCCCTCATCACAGATATGTATCTTTGGTTGGAAGAAAATACCCCCAAGGTGTTCAACATTGGCCCGGAAGTGAGAAAAACGGGCTCCGGTGGAGCGAAACTGGTTATCTGGGATAATCGCTGGCCTCCCACCCCCCAGTGATCTTCCTAGTATTGAAAGCAGGTACCGCCAAGTTTAAACAAAAACTAATGAGAAATGAACGTTGGGGCCAAAACCGAGCAAATCGGGATCGAAAATGGGCCGCAGTCTTAAGTGGTGTTCAACATCGAAGTGGGTATCTGCGACCTCGGTGTCCTCTGGAATGACAAAAGCAGTACCGCCAAAACCGGAGAAAATGGATGCGAAATGAATGCTCGGGACCAAACCGCTCAATTTGGGGTCCGGAAGCCGCTATGAGCACCGAAGCGGCATCTGACCCTGAAGTGAGCATCGGGAACCTCGGGGTTCCTCGGAATATTAAAACGAGGTCTCTGCCAAAAACCGGAGAAGGCCGATGCAAAATGGCTCGGGACCAAAACCGCGGTTTGGGGTCCCAAATGGGTCGCCGCACCTAAGTGGTGTTCGGTGCGAAGTGGGCCCGGTGTCCCTGAACACTAAAAGCAGAGGTCATGCCAAAACCGGAGAACTCGGAGATGGTTAGGCGGTCCCGAGCCGAGGCACACGGCCCGACGGTTCAAAACCGGAACCGCTCGAAATGGGCAAAATGGTCTCTGACCCACGAAACGTAGCTCACGGCCACCGGAGATAGTCTCTGGGACCACTCCTTCCCTCGGGAAAGAAAAACAGAGAAACCGAGTCCGTTCGCAAACCGAGACAAGGCACGAAAGAGGGTTCGGTAGTCCGGAGGCAGGGCACGCGGCCGTGACTCTGGGACTTCTGAACAAGCACAGTATGCAATATCACCGAGCGCTCAACCGGCGACGTCTGAGTCTTAAGGTCGGTCAAAAATGGGGTGTCTACAGGCACGAGTCAGGGTTTCCTAAATTTCCCAAAATAAAACATTTAGGTGGCGACTCTGTATCTGGCAAAGCAGTCAATGTTTGGCACTTTTTTATAAAAATCAGTTTTCCAAAACGATTTGCCGGATTTGGACTCTTTGGTGATTTATCGGTCTTGTATTGCACTTTGCGATATTAGATTCAGAACTATGACATTGAGTCCGAACTGTAGTAGCTAATGAACAAAACGGATTTCGCGCCACTTCGCGCGCAAAGCCGGAGAGTTCTCGGGCACGTCTACACCTTGTATGGCCGACCTTGTAGATCACCGATTTGTTGGGCTGAGGTGGGTGATGCACCATTGTTGGGTCCAGAAATTGTTAAAGAGACAATCAAGAAAGTTGCTCTCATTTGAAAGAGGTTACCTACGGCCCAAAGCTGACAAAAGAATTATGCTGATAAGAGGAGACGACCTTTATCTTTTAAAGTTGGTGACCACGTGTTCCTTAAAATCTCACCAAGGCGGGGTTTGATGAGATTTGGTAAGAGTGGTAAATTGTCTCTGAGGTTCATTAGGCCCTTCGTGATACTGGAGAGAATTGGGGAAGTGGCATACCGGTTAGCTTTACCGCCACAACTTTCGGGGGTTCGCAACGTGTTTCATGTATCTATACGTAGGAAGTATGAACCCGACCCTTCTCATTTGCTTGATTGGGTTGACTTGGAAGTAAATGAAGATGTCTCTTACGAAGAGCGACCGGTTCAAATATTAGATACCCGGGAGCAAGTGCTATGGGACAAAACTATACCGTTGGTAAAGGTGTTGTGGAGACACCATGGGATTGAGGAAGCAACGTGAGAACCGGAGGCGGAAGTCCACTCCAAGTATCCAAATTTGTTTGAAAATGCTTAAGTTGTTTTTCCTTTGTACTATTCCTTAGTGTTTGAGCGAAATGTATTAAAATTGTTAATCACGTGTTGTTATGTATATTGTTGTTTTAAGAATGAGGTTGTTGTGGGTTGTTATTACTTTTATCGGAAAGTTTCATGCATATGCTTATCTTGTACGGTAGTTGTTAATGAGGTAACCATGATGATAATGGTGAATTTTGGTTGAGAATAAATGTTGTGATTTGAAAATGTAATAGCATGGTTTTAATTACTTGAAACCCCTTTGTTTGGGTAGTGTGATTTAATTCGGGAACAAAATTTTCTATGGTGGGGAGGTTGTGATGGCCGGATATGTTATTCCTTTCGTGCCTCTTTGTTTAACCTTGGGATTGCCTTTGTTAGAGTGTCGGGTTTAGTCGGGAGTGTTGTTAACGGTTTGGATTTGTTGTATTTGAAAGCTTATTTCAGAGTCCTTGCTTTTATTTATTTCTGTGTCAAATTTCTCATGTTTCAGAAGGTGCGAGGTTGGGTCTGGAGTGTCTTTCATTGAGCTAGAAAATTTCTTGGTTGGAGGACAGAGCCGCACGTGCGGGGCCTTGGGCCACACGTCTTGGGAAGGACGCCGCACGCGTCTGAGAAGCAGGAAGTTCTGGGTTGGTACTTGCTTATATGCAGTCTTGGTGGAGGTGCAGAATAGGAGCACCGCGTGTGGAAAATGCGCTCAGCGTGCGGGAATAGGTGCGGGGCCGATGCATGTCCAAAATCGCTTTCCCTTCTTCTTGGGCTGTGTGTACATCACTTTTGTATATCTCTCTCACTCTAAAATCATCTTTTGCTCCCCCTTCTCTCTAAAAAACTCCACCAAACATCTTAAATCCTTAGTTTCTCCCAATCCATTGGGGTTTTGATCCATCATCTTTCACAAATTTTGGAGAGCTAACCGAGAGCTTCATCTTGTGCGATAGAGATTAGATTTCAACACCATCAAATTTTGGGTTTTTACCTCTTTTCCTTCGAGAAACTTGAGGTAGGGATTTTCTTGGAGTTATATATATGTTTTTGCAAGATTTAATTGATTTTCAAAATTTCTTTTGGTTCCTTTGAAACTTGATTTTTGACATAAGAATGTGAGTGATTGTGAAAGTGAGTTTACCTCTTGTTCCTTTGAGATAACCTCCTAAGAGTTTTGAACTTTATTGATTGGGAAAAGATACTTTTAAAGAGTTTCTTTCAAATGATTTGGGTGTGTGTGTTGTGGTAAGGAAAACCTAGAATTTGGGGGTTTTTGAAAGGTGTTGGGAACACTTGGTTGATATTGTTAATATATTATTTTGTGTGCCAAAATAAGTAAAGGATGGGAAAATTTCTTATTTATATATATGAATGATAAGTTTCATGAAATATGAGAATTGTTGATATTGGAAGTTGTTGTTTAAATGTTGCTATACTCTTGAAATGATTAAATTGTTGGGATTGCATGAAATATGGAAATGTGGTTATTAATTGATAAGTTTAAATGAAAATGTGGTTATCTTGTGAGATGGTATTGGAAGGAGAATTGAAAATTTGATTATTATGGAAATTATAGTTTAAGATAATCGAAAGTGGATAAACGTTATGTGGCGTTGATAATTGTTGCATTGCATATCCATTCAATTGGTTATTACACATTTTGAATTAAGTTTGGAAGCTTTTACATTGAGTAAAGAAAGTTTGTAAATAAATTTTCATGGAATCGCTTTGGGGTAAATACTTTGGTAAGTCCAGATAGGAGATGTAGATAATATTGATTAAGTTGGCATAAGTGTCCAGGATGAAAGACCGAAAACACAGGCAGAGGAGGTACCACTTTCCATCCGGTTAGCAACCGGTAAAGTGGGATTTTGGTAGTACTAGTTATGCCTACTTGCAAATACCAATCTAAGGATTACCTAAGTCGTATTTACAGCCCTTTAAACTAAACTGAAGATTATTGAAATGTTGAGATTTCAAGATATCATTAAGCACAATGGTTTTCAAAAGCTGAGGAATGTGATTTTTTTTTTCAAAAAGGCATAACGTGGCATGTGCATTCCATTATTTGAGACTTGTATAAAATATACATATTTTGTTAAGAATTTTCTACTGGGTTTTATGGTTACCCTATGGGGTTTTGATGTAGGAAGAGATGTGGTGATTCCGCCGAATTAGGGCGTGGATGTATATGTTGACAGCACAAGGCTCTTGTTTTGTTGTGGTATATTTTGTTAGCCAATGGCTATAATTGTATTGGTTCGGGAAACCATTTTTGTGTAACCGGGCTTAAGCCTTGGAATTTGTAAGCCCTTGAGGGTATTTATTTATTTTTGAATTTGATGTTCCATATGCTATAGATTTATGTACTAGAGATCATTAAATGTATACTCGTATGTGGAACTATTTTGTACAAATCTCATGATCATGTAATGTAAGCGTTGGGAAATTATTCTGGTTTACCATAAGAAACCGTGGTTGTTGTACTATCTTTATGCTTAAATTTTTAGGGCTTTACAGATAAGATGTAAGGAAGACCCGTAACCTCATGTAGTGAAACCCGCACAAGAATTTGATACTGATCAATTATTTTTTTTTTTCTTCGTTCTTTTCTTCCCTTTGTTTTTTTCCCTAATAGCCGATCACTGAGTAATAAAATAATAAAAGCCTTATAGACGTATTCTCTCTTATTAAAATAGTAGAATGAAGTAAATTTTCTGTTTAATTATTTTATTTGCCTCCGTCTGCACTATTTACTTTGCTACGATTAGAATAAATTAGTAAGTTGCGATTCTAAATCTAAGTCCATGGGGTTGGGTCATGACAATTAAAAACTTGCCCCGAAGATTTTTTTAAAATATAGATTGTCCCCATATAATTTTAGAAATTATAAATACTCTTGTAACAAAATTTGTCATTTAAAGAGTTGATAGAAAAATAAAATTATTAACTATCCTCTTACAACAATGAATTATCAGAATTGTTAATTGAAATATATTGCTAACATCATTAAATTTTGTTAATTAACTTAACAATTAATTAATGAAAGGGGTTATTTATTATGTGATTAGAAATTTTAAAGAACATAATGCAATTTACCTTATAGTTGGGTCTCTACACCATTTATCACTTGACGCTTGTGAAGTTGTTTCCCAAAAATCTAATAAAAAGTACTAAATCAAACTATTTTAACCAATGAATATTAGTTGCGGTAGCGTATGGATTTGTTCCGGGAGCAAAAAATAAGTTATCCTACAATTTAAAAGTTAGATTATTTACGCGGAGATCCTATAAACTAATGAGAAATATCATTTTGATCCCTTAAACTATAAAAACATACAAATTGATCCCCTGAACTATTGAGAAATATCACTTTGGCAGTCTAAATCATAAAAGTGTACAAATGAACACCCGAAACTGTTTTACTTTGACTACTTTCGTTACTGCGTCTTCTGAATTATTGAGAAATATTATTTTGACCATCTAAATTATAAAAATAAACGAATGGGCCCCCTAAAGTTTAGCGCGTTTCATTTTGACCCCTTTCGTTACTACACTATAAGTTAAACCAAACTTTTAAACTTTTTTGGAAAAAAATATCTTTCAGCACTCTATATTTACAATTTCCTTATTATTGTTTCTTAATTTTTTTTCAAATATAAGTATTCATCCATTATTATTGTTTTATTATTGTAGTTTTAAATAGTCTTTGTAAATATATTTTTACAGAAAGAATATTTAAAAATAATATAATAATAATAAAAGAATGAGAAAAGTTGAGGTAAAAAAAAAAAAAAAGAGAGTGCTATTGGGTGAATATAGTGTTGAGGGATATTTTTATCTAAAAAATGTTAAAATTTTGGTTTAACTCACGATATTATAATAGAAGAAATTAAAGTGAAATATATCACTAATTTAAAAATTTTATTTATATATTTTTATAATTTAAAAATCAAAATAACATTTCTTAGTAATTTAAGAGGTTGTGTAAATAAAAGCCTCAGAAGTTTACTGAGATCAAGGTAAAATCTGAGACGTCAATTGTGAAAGATCCGATGGCATTAATGTTTTGACAAAATATGGGCCGCTTCTGCGTGAGAAAAGACGATGGTCACGTGGATGTTGAAACACGCCTCCAGTGTGGTCGCCTTTCAGGCTTAACTTCCATTAATTTCGTGTAAAATATCATCAAATTTATTAAAATCATATTATTTTGTATCATTTTATTCGTTAATTACACATAAAATTTTAAATTTTATAATTTATCTTTAAAATCGTTCAATTCCGTTATAATTAATATATATATTAACTTGTAATGAAACGTCAAAATGAAATTGAGATATGAAATTTATTACAAATTAATAGTTATATTTATGAAAAATATATGTAAAATTAGTTTGTATTAGATATATGAAAAATATTATGTAAATTAGTATTATATATTATAAAAATACTTGAAAATTGATTAAGAATATTCTTTAATCAATCAATTTGTCCCGAACCTTGATTTGGTTATTAGTAAATCCTCTAATCCTTATTTAATTTATAATTTTACTCACGAACCGTCTAAACTGCATCATGCAAACACATTCCTAAGTTTCATTTACTTCTGATAGACGAAAGTATAATTAATTTAATGAGTTAATTACACTCAACACTCGGCGCACAAGTCTTTGGACAATGCGCTCTACTCCTGTGGCAAAAGAATCAAGATCTTCGGTAGCCCTTTTCTGTAGCCCTCCTCGCCGCTTTCAAAACGACGTCGTTTTGTTTAATTTTTTTTTTTTTTTTTTTGGCCCAAAATTCGAATTTCCCTCTTATTTTTCAGCCCCTTTCGTCAAAATTGTGCCCTAGCCTCTGAGATGAAGCACAGCTGAAGAGAGAGAGGCGAGGAGAGGCGAATCGAACGGAGAGGCGAGGCGACGAAGACAGAGAGGCGAGGCGGCGAGAGGCAGATCACTGAGGCGGAGGCGGATCGTAGCGAGGCGGCGAGGCGAATCGAGCAGGAGGCGAGGCGAGGCGAGGCGAGAGCAGAGAGGATAGGCTTGCGACGAACACACATTTGGTTTGACTCTCTTCCCTTCTTCTGTGATTCATGCAAAGAATAGGAACAAAAAGTGTGTGGGACATTTTTTCGATTTTGAAAATCAAGTGTTTTTCGATTTTTGTAGGGATTGGTCTATGTATACAGTTGTAGGGATTGGTCTATGTATAGAAACTTTGTGAAGAAATGATGTTGTAATGTTATTCCATGGGGTTAATGTTATTGCATGGGGGGGGAATCTGTTAGTTGTTTTTAATTTCTCTCTCACTCTCTCTTTGAATCAATGTACACTATTTTATTTGGTTAATAAATTGATTGTAGTTTAGGATAAAACATTTTTGCTTCTTGATCTGCCCTCTATTTAGCTACTGTTAGTCTTGATTTCTTGATTTCTATTATTGTTCTGCTCAGTCTTGATTTCTATTATTGTTCTATTATTGTTAGTCTTGATTTCTATTATTGTTCTGCTTCCTGTTGGCAATTGGATGGGATGGAGAACTTGGTTTAGCATGCTGCAATCTGCTTGAAAGGATTGTAAGTTCTGAAATGGCAAAATAAGGCCTAAAAAGAACTGGTCAAAAATAGAGAAGGTTATGTTCATTTATATATTACCAACTAGAGAAAGCCAACTAACTTCAGGTGGGGAGATGTTTGCTTTCTTTTCTAAATTTTTTATGTGTATATGGTAGACATGTAATGAAAAGAATGTGTGTTTTAGTTAAACTTTCAAAGGAACTAGAATGGAATTGCATATGCTTAGGATTCATGTAGCCAGGCTTAAACGATGTTTTTGCATTTGAGGGAGGGCGGGAACTCAGGTAAGGCATTTAACCTGGTGCTGCTTTGGTGAACAAGCATGTGACTGTAGGAGGCAGTAAGGTATTAGCTTTTGTGTTCTTATTTCTGTTTGTGTTCTGGCCCTCTTGTTTAGAATTGATGTTGTAATGTTATTGCATGGTCTATGTATAGAATTGATGTTGTAATGTTATTGCATGGGGTTGATGATGTATTTCACTGTGGCATATGTCTTCAATCTTGTTTAAATTAATAAAAATAGGAGATTGAAACCCACAGATTCAAGTTGTTAGCTTGTCCAATTATGAATACAGATCATTCCAAATATAAATATCACCCAGCTCACTAACCCAATTTCTTGATCACTAACCCAGAAAGAAAATGTAATGCATGCATGTCCATGGAAAGTTTGGTTACATCTATGTTGTATTTGAAATTGACTTTTGTGTTTACTTGTAATTAGGATTGAGATGTCAACCAGTTCAAACAATGATGCTGGATTCTTTGAAAATAGAAGATGCTACTGTGGGAAAAAAGCAGGAGTGTTCATATCAGAATCAGTGAGAAATCCAGGAAAGATGTATTTCAAGTGCGCAAATAAGGCTTGTGACTACTTTACATGGGGAGTGGCTCCTATTGAGAGTGGATCAAATATCGAAAAGAGCGGATACGATTCTGATTTTCCGAGAAACAATGAACTTGTGAATATGTTGGAACGACTTGACGCAAACCAACGAGAACGACTTGAAGCGATCAAATTCATGATGCTCACAACCATAGTGATGGTTGGTTTTACCATGCTAGTGGTGCTGCTCAAGTGAACTTGTATTTCTACTTAATGTAAACCAGTATTTGTAGAACTTGTATTTAGTTTTGAAACTTTTATGTGCATGTAAAATCCAAACTATGTTTAATTAATGAAGTTAAAGTTACTATGCTATGTCAAGTGTGTTAAGTAATGAAATTGGGTGTTATGTATATGATGTATGAAGATTGATGTTATGAAAAGAAAGTGAATCTAATGTTATGTGAGCACAAAAGGTCTATGATAATGTTGCATGATGGTTGATGTATGTAGATTGATGTTATGAAAAGAAAGTGAATCTAATGTTATGTTGGAATGGAAATGAAGATAATGTTGCATGATGGTTGATCAATCCTTTACACAGGGCAGTACACTGCAATTCTTCCATGGGTTTTAGCATGTTAAATCATAAAATGCATAGCTTCTTCAAAGTAATCCTGAAAGAGGCATCTCAAAGCAAGCTTTTCAAATAACAAGTTATATGATCACTCCAACATCCTGTATCATGAGTCAACAAAATCAACTCTTAAACATTTCTCCATGCTGAGACAAGCAAATATATAGGAAATGAAGGCAAAGCCTGGTTGTAGAATCAACAAAAAATAATCCCTGTGCCACAAGGAATTTAACCTGTCCAATTTCCCTAATCACCAACCACTATAAAATATTGACTAAAACAAACATTTATGTCATCCTCACAATAAAGGCATTGTAAATGACAACCATAATAACTTTATATATGCATACAGAAAAAGAACATTGTTCGGAAACACTAAATCATTTGGTCCACAAGATGTCTATGTCCATCTTTTCCTCCAAATCCCGCGAAACATTAAATTTACATACAAAAATGCCCATGAAAAACATCCAAATCCCACCAATCATTAAAAATACATAAAAAATATGTCCATCCAAAATATCCATAAAAATACATAAATAATATGTCCATCACAAAAATAAGATGTCCATCACATAAAAATACATAAATAATATGTCCATCACAAATATCCAAATCCCACCAATCAATAAAAAAAAAATACACCAATATAATAACATCATTGTTTGGTGCAAGCCTTCCAAGGATGTCCATTCACATAACTGTCAGCAGGACTATATGAGGCTTGCGACAGTTGGACTGCACTACTACCTCGAACCAACTCCTGAAACGATGTTTGACTGGAATATACTAAAGGCATTGAATGAGGCGGCATTGACTGGGGCGCGTTATTTCCCTGCAATAGTGATACATTTATTAAAATATTTATACAATCTATACTACCATTTGAATGTAAAGTATGTAAGTAATTACTACTCACATCATATGTACGACCTATGGCAAAGGGAGGTTGAGATTGGGATTCAGGTCTAGATTCAGATTGAGATTGAGAATTATAAATTGCACGACCATGACCCTAAACCAAACCAAACATAAAACAAAAGAATATGTGATAAACAAAAGAATACGTGACCTCCACTTCACCACAAGTGTGCACACTTAATTTCTCTTCAACCATTACGCTCAATGCTTCACCTTTTGCAAGTGACAAATGATAAGTTTCTTCACTTTCCGCGGCTCTACTTGCTATTGCTCTAAACATATTCATCAATGACCTATATCGATCGCTTTGATGTAGTTTCACATCAGCCTTCACATCATACCCACGGCTATCTTTCACACTTTCAGCCCTTGCTTTCTTAGTCCATCGTTTCAAGATGTATTGTGCAGGAAGGTCTTTTGCATTCAATATTTCTCTAAGCACCTTCAAAGAATGTCGACACACTATTCCCTTCACTTCAAACTTCTTGCAACTACAACTCAAAGAACCATCTCTATGCATTATCACATTCTTATCTTTGTTTCCATCTCCCACCGTTCGAATTGTGAAAATGGTACTGTCACCATCATTAAGAGTGCCTACAATGGATGCTTCAATGGACTGCACGTACTCATTTTGAAATTCCTCAAAAATTGTTTTCGTGTAAATATCTGCCATTTGCTTTAACATCAAAGTTGGAATGGAAACCCTTGGCAATTTTTGGGACAAATTATATTCGGCTTCCAATTCTTTATACCTCTTGTCATAGAGCACCCTCTCAAAGTGCATGAAAAATTCCATCAAGTTATGATCACAATTGAGATACTCCTTCAAACATGCATTCAATGATTCACTTAGTTGAGTGGTACTCATTCCAGCTGCCCAGGAATTCATAACATATGGCCATCCCCATTTTTCCTTCACACCAAAAGTTTGCTTTAACCAATGATTGTTGTGTGCATCATACCTATCAAGCATTTGGTCCCATCGTATTCTAAATTCTTCTTCATCATCAATTTCATGCATAAATTTTGCAAACACACCCTTCACCCCCACATCTCCAAAAAGACAACTTACATGCTTCACAGCGTTTTGCATCAAATGCCATGTGCAAAGTCGGTGGTTTGTATTAGGCATGACAATTGGAATGGCCTTAGCCATTGCAGCATCTTGATCTGTGAAAATAGTTTTTGGAGCTTTGTTTGACATTGCCTCCAAAAAAATCTGAAACAACCATGTGAATGATTCGGCAGTCTCATCATACATCAACGCTGCACCGAATATAACCGTTTCTCGATGATGATTAAATCCAACAAAGGTTCCAAAAGGTCTATGCTCGTTATTTATTTTGTAAGTAGTGTCAAAGGTCACTACATCACCAAATTGAGCATAGTCCATTATCATTTGAGCATCGGCCCAAAATATATTAGTTATTTGCTCTTCACAATCTAATTGGACTGCATAATAAAAGGATGGATTTTCCACAGTTTTCTTACGAAAGTATTGCAACACACTACCCGCTTCTCCATATTGTAAATCTTTTTGTCTCTTCGATCTTAAATAATTTTTTTGGTCCAATTTGGTGAAGCCAAGTGATGCTCTTCCACCACATTCCCTACCCAATAGCTCATAAGCAGACCTAAGAGGAATTCAGTTCAAGCCAATTCTACTTCAATTGCTTGGGTGGTAGATATTTTTCTTTGGGATGGCAACATATGAACACACTCTTGACGCACAAGGTCATGATTGTGATGTTCAACAAAATCAATTACAACATATTTCCCTAAATTTCTATCTAACTTTATACTCAATCGGGCACCACAACCACATCGCACCTCTTGTCTTGGAAATTTTACTAGTGGATCTCGTTTGTCAATACCCCGAGTTCCCTCTTTATAACATACAAAATTCCGTGAAGTTATTTCCTTGGTTTGTTTGTTCTTGTGTGCATACGACTTCCTAATACTAAACCCCACCTTCCCGCCATAGTTATTATAAAAGTCATATGCAGCTTGTTCACAGTCAAAAGACATGCCCAATTTTGGCTTCCAACCACAACTACCCAACTCATCAACGACATTATTTTCTTCCATTACCTACAATTGAGTACCATACAAATAATCAAATAACCTAATTCCCAAAAATTGATGGATAGGATTTTTTACTTTTAACTTTTTATTAGTGGGACTAATGAATGATATGAATAATGATATGAGGACTAATGAATAATCAAATAAGTGGGACTGATGAATAATCAAATAAGCTAATTCCCAGAAATGTTTGTTACAAGTTTGAATTCTATGAAGCACTTATCCCCTAAAGGGCCACTTCATGAATCAATGCTTGATAATCACCAGATATATTTGGAACATATTTGGAACGAAGAGATTACATGAATTTAAAATTAGTGGGGAAAAATTCCTAGCCCCTCATATCATTATTCAAAGCGTCAGACTTAAAAATAAGAACAGCCCAATTTATGCAGCCACTACAACAAAGGTACCTCTAAATCCCATAATCCAATACTCAAGAACAATTTGTTTTAAACCATACTCAAGAACCCAAATTGTTTTTAAACCACTAGAACAATGGCCTTTCTTTTCTTTTCTTTTTTAAAACCATACTCAAGAACCCAAATTGTTTTTAAACCACTAGAACAATGGCCTTTCTTTTCTTTTCTTTTTTAAAACCATACTCAAGAACCCTGTCTTCAATAAACAATTTTTAAAACCATACTCAAGAACCCTGTCTTCAATAAACAATTTTTAAAACCATACTCAAGAACCCTGTCTTCAATAAACCACTAGAACCCTGTTTTTAATACACAATTTTGAATTTCAACTCCTGTCTTCAATAAACAATTTCGAAATAATAAAAATAATAATAATGATGATGAATATCACAAAAATATGAAATGATCTAATTTATTTCTCATACCCAATTGTTTCTGGGTCAATTTTTTTTTCAATTAACAGAATTCTGTTAACATTTTTGTAATGTTTGAACAATTGCATCACTGGGTCAATAAATTAACTGAAAAAATGAACAGAATTTAAAAAATAACTGAAATAATACTTCAGATATATATATATATATATGTATATATCAGCTACAATAATCTTCAAAATATCAGCTACAGATATTCACTTATTTTACCTCCTCAGTGCTTCGTCCCTCCGCCGTGCTTCGTCCCTCCCCCGTGCTTCGTCCTTCGCCATGGCAGTCTCCACCCTCCGCCATGCTCCGTCCATGGCAGTCTCCTCCCTCCGCCATTCGTCCTTCACCGTCGCAGCCCTCCACCATCCTTCGTTCGCCGTCGCCGTCGCGGCTCTCCACCATCACTCTCATCTCTCAGCTCAGCTCTCTCTCTCTCTCTCTTCGTCTGCCGTCTCTCTGTCTTAGGGCTAAACAAACCAAGACACACAGTAGCTTCTTCAAACAAGCGGGAAATTCGAATTTTGGGCCAAAAAAAAAAAAAAAAAAAATTAAACAAAACGACGTCGTTTTTACCGAAACGACGTCGTTTCGGTAAGGGCGACAGGGAGGGCTACAGAAAAGGGCTACCGAAGATCTTGATTCGTGGCAAAATTCTATGACTCTTGTTGTAGGTTGGAACTGGAGCCCACTGTTTACCTTGGTGAGGGGTTCATTTTTTTGAAATCTAATTGTCAACCGGTTATTCTATGGTCATGATATGTGGAAGTTATGATGGCCTTACACAGCTTTTTTTTTTTTTTTTTTTCTTTTTTTCTTTTTTTTCAAAAGAAATTTTACACTTCACACTCATATATATATATATATATATATGAGAGGAAAGATTTGCATCGGGCAGTACGGCCGAGTTGATACAACGTCAAACTTGACGGACTACATGACGCCGAGCAAAGTCCTCTATTGACTCGGCCTGACTTGCACGGTCGGAGATGTTGACCGGTCTGGCATGCTCTTGCCCGACCATCTTTGTGATTGCACGTATTAGCGAGCTCGAGTTAGCGGACGACGAGTTAAGAGGTAGCCCGAGCTACCGTGGTGCGATCGGGGCGACGCATACTGGACCGATCAATCAATAAAGATGACTTCGTGTGACCGAGATTAGAGATAGAACGGTTGGAGGCCGGCATGCCTCGCAACCAGTTGATCATGATGAACCGGTCAAGGATAGTTCAGCCGAGGTGGTCAGGCTTTCGCCTAATCCCAAGTCACGGGTCGGTGGCCCATAGCACGGTTAGGTGCATGTGATGGCAATTTCTCACAAGTGTTAGGCCGGTCGTGGTACCCCGGTTAGGAGTGCCACCTGGGCCAATGGCGTGAGGGAGAGGACATCTGCTCCACGCACGCCTCAATACCGTTGGACAGTTCTGTGTGTACTGGTGGAAGGACAAAACCTTTACACGCGTAAGGTGGTGAGAGGCGAGCATTGCCACTTGTCCAGGGAAGGACAGCAGAGGTAGTGCGCGCACAATCTTGGGCTGCATGGCCAGCCTAGAAATAGGGAGAACGGTGAACGTTGGAGGTATGAAAATTCACTCTCACAAACACTCTCTTCTCATTTTCTTCTTCCTTAGAGAACTGACTTGATCGTCGGAGGGTCTTTCCGGCACACCACCGCCAGGCAGCTCACCATTTTGTGTTGCAGAGATATACGCCGTTACTAGAAGCTTGACGTTCAAGGCGTACGAAGAGCAAAGGATATTTCGCCCCCGTACAATTGGCGCAGTCTGTGGGAATCTTTGATACTCAACCCTTGTTCTTTAAGCTTCTTCGACCATTTCCATGGCCAACAACGACGAAGTTCCCCTATCCGTCGTCGATGGTGTCACTCCAGAGTATGTCCGAAGGAGAGAAGGCCCCCCCAATGTTCCAGCCATGGCGGGCCAGGAAACCTCTTCGCGAGGAGCGCGCGACAAGCGTGGCAGGAGTTCAGATCGTTCACAGAGTCCAGAGGGCCGCCGGCGCCGAGGAGAGTCCTGTGAGCAGCGCCTGGAACACAAACTCAAGGACCAAGACACCCTCATTCGCAAGATGGCGGCGGAGATGGAGCAGCTGAAACGCCAGATTAGAGGGAAGGGTGTTGCTGGAGAGGGCAACCTCAATGAGCGCACCCCCTCCCCTCGTTCTAGCAGTCGCCACCAGAGGAGGACTCATTCAATCTCCATCACCAGGAACTACGGGGTTGGAGATTCAGACCAGCGAGAAGGTAGGTCCCTCACTCGTGACAGCACTTACCATTCCTCGCGCCCGACGCCGACGTCGCGATCTTCTTTCTCCACGCGTTCCAGGGACTTGAGGGATGTGTTGGAGGAGAGGGCACGCCGTCGGGAGGCTCAGAGAGTACCAGCGTTACAGAGGTTGAGCACTCCGGTTCGGTGTAGTGAAGAGGTGGTAATGCCAGCTCCCAAAGTGATAGCCCCTGCGTTGGAGGACAAAGAGCTGGCGCGACTTACAGCCACGCCGTTGTCACCGGAGATCGAGAGCACACCACTCCCCGTCGGATTCCACCAGCCAAAGTTTACTTTGTACGACGGCAAGACGGATCCGTACATGCATGTGAGTCATTACCGGCAGGTGATGGCTGGTCACCGGCGCAACGACGCCCTAATGTGCCTCATATTCCCAGCAAGCTTGGGAGAGCTGGATTTGAAGTGGTTCGAAAGGCTCCCGGAGGGGAGTATTGGGGGGTGGCAGCAACTAGCGGAAGCCTTCGTCACCAGATTCAAAACCAACACTCGAACGCCGAAGGAGGTCGACCATCTCCTAGGCGTCAAGATGGAGTCTGGATGGTCGTTGAAGGCATACAATGCGGAGTACTGGGAAACCTACAATGAGATCCTCGACTGCCCCACCAATCTGGCGATTACCCAATACAAGGGTGGTCTCCCAGTCAGGCATAGGCTGCGAGACTCGCTCACAATGAATCAACCATCGACCATGGAGTTGCTCATGCGACGTATTAATGAGCACATCCGAGTCGAAGACGATACAGCCGCTGCTACCGTGACAGCGAGTCCGGTAATAGAGAACAAGATGATGGCCATGCAAACCACCATGGAAGAGATATAGGGAGTTCGGTTTTTGGAAGAAGAAGACCGAGGAAAGGGGCATAAAAATCGCAGTTTGTAAATGACCGATCCATTTCTAGAACATCAAGCTCTGCCAATCTAAAGTTTTGTTCTTGGTTCTGTTTCTGTAACCCCTTTTTGCCATTGGCACAATGAAACAAGTAAACTATTTTCTTGAGAATTATTGTATGTTTGCCTCACCAAGCGGATTCAGTGTGGACCTAGGGGCAACTAACGATCATTTTGATGGAAAGATCAAAGTTCCTTGTCGGACGGATTTTACTCGGCAAGAGGTTTGTTGATGGTTTTAATCAACTTTAGAATTCCTTACCGAGCTGATCTTGCTCGCCAGGCGCCGAGCGGACCTAGCTCGCCAACCTTGGAATTCCTTGCCGAGCTAATCTTGCTCGCCAAGAAGCAAGTCGCCGAGTGGATCTAGCTCGCCGACCTTGGAGTTTATTGTCGAGTTGATCTTGCTCGCCAAGAAGCAAGTGGCCGAGCGGACCTAGCTCGCCAACCTTGGTATTCCTTGCCGAGCTGACCTCGCTCGCCAAGAAGAAAGTCGCCGAGCGGATCTAGCTCGCCTTGGAGTTCCTTGCCGAGCTGATCTTGTTCGCCAAGAAGAAAGGCGCCGAGCGGACCTTGCTCGCCCACCTTGGTGTTCCTTGCCGAGCAGATCTTGCTTGCCAAGAAACGCATCGCCGAGCGGATCTAGCTCGCCGACCTTGGAGTTTCTTACCGAGTTGATCTTACTCGCCAAGAAGCAAGTGGCCGAGCAGACCTAGCTCGCCGACCTTGGTATTCCTTGCCGACCTGACCTTGCTCGCCAAGAAGAAAGTCACTGAGCGGATCTAGCTCGCCTTGGAGTTCCTTGCCGAGCTGATCTTGCTCGCCAAGAAGCAAGTCGCCGAGCGGATCTAGCTCGCCGACCTTGGAGTTCCTCGCCGAGCTGATCTTGCTCGCCAAGAAGCAAGGCGCCGAGCGGACCTAGCTCGCCGACCTTGGAATTCCTTGCCGAGCCGACCTTGCTCGCCAAGAAGCAAGTCGCTGAGTGGACCTAGCTCGTCGACCTTGGAGTTTCTTGCCGAGTTGATCTTGCTCGCCAAGAAGAAAGTGGCCAAGCCGACCTAGCTTGCCGACCTTGGTATTCCATGCCGAGCTGACCTTGCTCGCCAAGAAGAAAGTCGCCGAGCGGATCTAGCTCGCCTTGGAGTTCCTTGCCGAGCTGATCTTGCTCGCCAAGAAGCAAGTCGCCGAGCGGATCTAGCTCGCCGACCTTGGAGTTCCTTGCCGAGCTGATCTTGCTCGCCAAGAAGCAAGGCGCCGAGCGGACCTAGCTCGCTGACCTTGGAATTCCTTGCCGAGCCGACCTTGCTCGCCAAGAAGCAAGTCGCTGAGCGGACCTAGCTCGCCGACCTTGGACTTCCTTGCCGAGCTGATCTTGCTCGCCAAGAAGAAAGGCGCCGAGCGGACCTTGCTCGCCCACCTTGGTGTTCCTTGCCGAGCAGATCTTGCTCGCCAAGAAACGCGTCGCCGAGCGGATCTAGCTCGCCGACCTTGGAGTTTCTTGCCAAGTTGATCTTGCTCGCCAAGAAGCAAGTGGCCGAGCGGACCTAGCTCGCCGACCTTAGTATTTCTTGCCGAGCTGACCTTGCTCGCCAAGAAGCAAGTCGCCGAGCGGATCTAGCTCGCCATGGTGTTCCTTGCCGAGCTGATCTTGCTCGCCAAGAAGCAAGTCGCCGAGCGGACCTAGCTCGCCGACCTTGGAGTTCCTTGCCGAGTTGGTCTTGCTCGCCAAGAAGCAAGGCGTCGAGAGGACCGTGCTCACCGACCTTGGTGTTAATTGCCGAGCTGAGCTTGCTCGCCAAGAACCGAGTCGCCGAGCGGACCTTGCTCGCGGACCTTGGTGTTCCTTGACGAGCTGATCTTGCTCGCCAAGAAGCAAGTCGCCGAGCGGACCTAGCTCGCCGACCTTGGTGTTCCTTGCTGAGCTGATCTTGCTTGCCAAGAAGCAAGTCGCTGAGCGGACCTAGCTCGCCAACCTTGGAATTTCTTGCCGAGCTGATCTTGCTCGCCAAGAAAAAAGGCGCCGAGCGGACCTTGCTCGCCGACCTTTGACGAACTGATCTTGCTCGCCAAGAGGCAAGTCACCGAGCAGACCTTGCTCACCGACCTTGGTGTTTCTTGCCAAGCTGATCTTGTTCACCAAGAAGGAAGACGCGGAGCGGACCTTGCTCGCCTTCTTTGAAGTCCTTTGCCAAGCTAATCTTGCTCGCCAAGAAGTAAATCGCCGAGCGGACCTAGCTCGCCGACCTTGGTGTTCCTTGCCGAGCTGATCTTGCTCTCCAAGAAGCAAGTCGCGTAGCGGACCTTGCTCGCCTACGAATTCATAAACTGAGTGAAGCGGATCACCGAGCAAAAGTTCTGGCCCGGCCTCGTAATGTAATTCCAGTCACGCTTGCGCGGACGGAATTAAGGGGCAATTGAGAAGGAAGATTTGCATCGGGTAGTACGGCCGAGTTGATACAACGTCAGACTTGACAGACTACATGACGCCGAGCAAAGTCCTCTATTGACTCGGCCTGACTTGCACGGTCGGAGATGTTGACCGGTCTGGCATGCTCTTGCCCAGCCATGCTGTGATTGCACGTATTGGGTGGAGCTCGAGTTAGCGGATGACGATCGAGTTAAGAGGTAGCCCGAGCTACACCGTGGGTGCGATCAGGGCCTGTACGCCCTGGACCGATCAATCAATAAAGATGACTTCGTGTGACCGAGATTGGAGATAGAACGGTTGGAGGCCGGCATGCCTCGCAACCGGTTGATCATGATGAACCGGTCAAGGATAGTTCGGCCGAGGTGGTCAGGCTTTCGCCTAATCCCAAGTCACGAGCCGGTGGCCCATAGCACGGTTAGGTGCATGTGATGGCAATTTCTCACAAGTGTTAGGCCGGTCGTGGTACCCCGGTTAGGAGTGCCACCTGGGCCAATGGCGTGAGGGAGAGGACATCTACTCTACGCACGCCTCAATACCGTTAGACAGTTCTGTGTGTACTGGTGGAAGGACAAAACCTTTACACGCGTAAGGTGGTGAGAGGCGAGCATTGCCACCTGTCCGGGGAAGGACAGCAGAGGTAGTGCGCGCACAATCTTGGGCTGCATGGCTAGCCTAGAAATAGGGAGAAAGGCGAACGTTGGAGGTATGAAAATTCACTCTCACAAACACTCTCTTCTTATTGTCTTCTTCCTTAGAGAACTGACTTGATCGTCGGAAGGTCTTTTCGGCACACCACCGCCGGGCAGCTCACCATTTTGTGTTGCAGAGATATACGCCGTTACCAGAAGCTTGACGTTCAAGGCGTACGGAGAGCAAAGGATATTTCGCCTCCGTACAATATATATATATATATATGTATATATCTATATAATAAAGTAAGATGATTTTTGAATTTGTCCTACACACATTTGTCCTATTAGGACATTTAGACGGCTTAAATCTATTCAAATTATAAGATCTATTCAAATTATAAAACAACTTATAATTTGAATAGATCTAAGCCGTCCAAATGTCCTAGTAGGACAAATGTGTGTGGGACAAATTCAAAAATTATCTTGCTTTATTATATAGATGTTGAAGATTCATATAAAGTCTAAATTTATAGAATCTATTCAGTATTCATTTAAAAATAATAATTAATTGTTTAAATTCATTTAATTTGTGGACTATAAAATTTATTAATTTAATCTCTACTACACACAGCAAAATCTAGCTCATAATTTTGAGATTGTAAACCTTTTCATATAATATGAATAAAAATAAGCGAACAAAAAGGAGAAAATAAAAAAAATAAATGTACATGTAGGATATTTTTTGAAAAATATATCTCAGCAGTTGTTTTATAATTTAAATAGGTCTAAGCCGCCCAAATGTCCTAGTAAGACAAATGTACGTAGGACAAATTCAAAAACCATTCTGCTTTATTATATAGATGTTGAAGATTCATAAGGTCTAAATTTATGAAATCTATCTGGTATTCAATATATTTAAAAATAATAATTAATTGTTCAAATTTATTTAATTTGTGGACTATAAAATTCATTAATTTAATCTCCACTACACACGGTAAAATTTGGCTTCTAATTCTGGGATCATAGACTTCTCCATGTAATATGAATAAAAATAAGTGAACAAAAATGAGAAAATAAACAAATAAACAAACAGAGAGAAAAATAAAAATGGAAGAAAAAAAAAAGAGAGAGAAATGTGGGATTATAGAATCATGGAAAAATGGGTGAGAAAGGGAAAAAGTAAACGAGAGAAGTAGAAAAATAGAAATGTACATATAGGATATTTTTTAAAAAAATATATCTCGGCCGTTGTTTTATAATTTAAATAGATCTAAGCCGTCCAAATATCCTAGTAGGATAAATGTGTGTAAGACAAATTCAAAAATTATTCTACTTTATTATATAGATGTTGAAAATTCATATAATGTCTAAATTTATGAAATCTATCAGGTGTTCAATATATTTAAAAATAATAATTAATTATTCAAATTCATTTAATTTGTGGACTATAAAATTCATTAATTTAATCTCCACTACACAGTAAAATCCGACTCCTAATTCTGGAATCATAAATTTTTTCATATAATATGAATAAAAATAAGTAAATAAAAAGGAGAAAATTAAAAAAAATAGAGAGAAAAATAAAAAAGAATAAAAAGAAAGAAAAATGAGTGGGAGCACTAATTAGTGCTCCCACTAATTAGGTGGCAATGGGTCCCACCAGTAATGATGTGATGTTTTGGTCTTGAAGTTGTATTTTTTTTTTTTTTACTTTTTTAATGCATTAGTGCTATTAGTGGTGGTGTTTTTAGTGGGATGAATCATTGTTGAAAAAGAAAAGATAGAGGAAGGTGAGATCATAGAATCATGGAAGGATGTGTGAGAAAAGAAAAAAGTAAGAGAGAGAAGTGGGAAAATAGAAAATGTATATATAGAAATTTTTTTGAAAAATATATCCCAACCGTTGTTTTATAATTTTTTATAGATCTAAGCCGTCCAAATGTTCTAGTAGGACAAATGCGTGTAGGAAAAACTATCCTACTTTATATAGATATTGAAGATTCATATAATGTCTAAATTTATGAAATCTATCAGGTATTCAATATATTTAAAAATAATAATTAATTGTTCAAATTCATTTAATTTGTGAACTATAAAATTCATTAATTTAATCTCCACTACACACAATAAAATATGGCTCCTAATTGTAGGATCATAGACTTTTCCATATAATATGAATAAAAATAAGTGAACAAAAAGGAGAAAATAAAAAAATAAACAAATAGAGAGAAAAATAAAAATGGAAGAAAATAAAGAAAATAAAAAGAAAGGAGAGATGAAGGTGGGATCATGGAAGGATGGGTGAGAAAAGGAAAAAGTAATAGAGAGAAGCGGGAAAATAGAAAATGCACATGTAAAATATTTTTTATAAAATATATTTCAGCCGTTGTTTTATAATTTGAATAAATTTAAGCCATCCAAATGTCCTAGTAGAACAAATGTATGTAAGATAAATTCAAAAACCAAACCATCCTGCTTTATCATATAGATTTTATATTTTTAAAATAAAATTTTAAATTTAGATTCTTCCTTAAATTAAGTTACCAGAATAAGATCAATATTTACTTCTTAATTTATGCATCTTTTGTTAAATTATAAAATAAAATTTTAAATTTAAATTCTTTTTTTAATTATATTGTTACAATTAGAATGAGATCAATATTCACATGTGTCATAATATTATTGGTCTAAACATAATATGTTATTAAATACATGTAATCAAATTATTAATCACTATTAAAAGTCTATATATTTTTATTTCTTGTCATTTTTAGTTTTAAATTTTTTATATATAAAAAAAATTAAGTCATTCTAAACTATAAGGACTCAGACAATAAATTTTTTTAATATAAATTTTTTTTAAAAAAAAATACAAAAAATTAAGAAAATATTTTTTTAACAATTGCCAAACATAATGGATTCTATTAGTGTGTTTGTTTCAATTTTCTGAATTCAGTTTTTTTTTTTTTTTAAATTGAGTTTTTTGTTTTTCGTGTTTTTTTTTTATTTTTAGTGAATATTTTTAAAATTTTAATTTTTTTTTATTTTTCAGATGTACCTTACTTAGATATATCTAAATAGTAAAATATTTGTAAAAAAATATTTTAAAAAATTAATAAATACACAAAAATACGAAAAATGTATTGAATTTTTATTTTTATTTTTTTTATATTTTTCATATTTAGTGAATTTTTTACAGATTTTTTTTCACAGATATTATACTTTTTAAGTATATTTATGTTAGACATGTTTAAAAATTAAAACAAAAAAATTGTTTAAAATATTAAAAAAATTCAATGAAAACAAAAAAAAATATGAAAGACGAAAGAGGAAAAATTTTCTAAAAAGTGAATTCTGAAAACTGAAACCAAATAAAATAATTACTTTTTTTATCTTAATTGTCAATTATACAAATTAAAATAAAAAATAAATTTTTTTAGCTTAAATAGTTAAGAAGTGACTTATGCTAAAATTAAATAGAAATATATATATATATATTTTTAAGTAAAAGTGATAGTTGGTGAAAATTAATTGTTTTATGTAATTAAAAAAAAAAATAGGATTTACGTGTGATAATTTATTATTCCAGTAATGCTACATACACATATTTTCACTCACAAAGATGTGACAAGGGAGTTGGGCCCTATGTCATTGAATGTATAACAAATCAAGAGTTGACAGATATGATACCATATCATTGTGAATACAATTGTGGGTGTTTTTTTTGTGGGTCTCAAACATTTTATTTATCGTTCATTTAGACTTTTTTAGCACTTGTGAAACATGGTGAATCCTGACAAAAATTTTTTTTTTCATATAATCTTAGTTGTCAATTAAACAAACTAGAATAAAAAATGAAAAAAGTTTGGCTCAAATTGATAAAAAGTGAGTTTTGCTAAAAGAAGTAGATATAAATATTATTTTTTTAATAAAAGTGATGGTTTGTGAAATATCTTTTTTTTTATTTAAAAAAAATTAGGGTTGTAGGTGATAATTTATTGGTCATCTATAATTATTTTCAGATCAAATGATAATACTATTCTAAATTTTCTTCTTATCCTTTTTTTTATAAAGATACTTTTATTTTGTAGAAATTTAATTTTATTATAGTTAAATACTTTATTGTAATTTTTAAATTAAACATAATTTTTGAAAAATCATATTTAAATTATTTTATTCTATTATAAAATATAATTTTTTTTTTAATATCAACTTATTCGATGACCCCTTTCTAAAAGGTGTATTTGCTTTTGTTCATTAGTATTAGAATTTTAATTAATCTTATTTATTATTAAAAAAATAAATTAGCAAATAATTTTATATATTTATATATATAATTTTATTTCGATTGCTCAGGTTATTTGGTATCTTTGTCCAAGTTCATTCAAATTTATTTGAATTTTATATAGGTTCTCACCGAATTAAAAATTATGTCGTACAATCTTTAAAAATTTAAAGGCTTTAATCGAATTGTTTGGGTTCAACTCACCTAAATTTACAACTTTAGAAAGGGGGTTGAAAGTTACATTATTGAAGTTGTGACAAATTAAAAATTGATATATAAATTGTGATAAAATTATAAAACTTAAACTGTAATTTTCAATATATTTTTTTTCATAATTTACATACAAAAATCTAACTATTTATATTATTTTATATTAATATATTTTATTAATTTTTTCACATCCCGTGCAAAGCACGAATTTTCACTAATATAAGATACAATAAAATTATAAAATAATAAAAATATAAATAATTTATGTATTAGCATCACCATATTCACCAACCCCCTCTATAAGTAATAATGGCAAAATATAGTATCGGAACAAATCAATTATAAAATAATAAAAATATAAATAATTTATGTATTTAATTGTGTAAGTAGATAAAAATATATTAATTTTGAAAATTCTCTTCTATTCTTGAATATAAAAAAATATATATGAAAACAATGTCTAAAATGTATTTATGAACTTAATTTTTAAAAAAAAATATATATATATATATATACATATAACGCCTTTCATTGGCATACTTTAAAATTGTATCATGTGACATACTTGAAAAAAAAAATTTATTTGTCATTGTTGTTATTTTGTATTCTTTTACCTTTATTTAATAATATCTCCTCCATATGTTGTCTTCTCTCTTTTTGTATTTATTCTCTTTCGATGAAGTGGTAAATATATGATTCTTCCATATGTTATCTACTTTTCTACACTTTTTTTTTTATATAAAAAATTAAAAAATGCACTTATTTAAAATATTCCAAACTATCTCTTATTCTCTTTTGATGAAGTCGTAAACATATGAGGGGAAGGGGAGATGAAAAGAATAGAAGACAACATTTTAGAGCAGCTTGCCTCCAGTCTTTAATTGGATAAGATGGTATTGTTCGATCCATGAGGGCTCATCACGGGTCCTGTTTTGATAATCCGAATCGTTCAA
Source organism: Camellia lanceoleosa (assembly GCA_025200525.1). Classification (NCBI taxonomy): domain Eukaryota; kingdom Viridiplantae; phylum Streptophyta; class Magnoliopsida; order Ericales; family Theaceae; genus Camellia; species Camellia lanceoleosa. The sequence continues at coordinate 46,490,179 of CM045760.1, forward strand.
TGTATAGAACTCGTCGAGTACAATATGGTTGTAAAAAATCACTTTGATCGAATATTGATAACTATATCATCTTATCAATTTTTTTGTCAACCGTTAATTTGTTCACTGTCCATTTTTTATTTATACAAAACTGATTTGATCACATAATTATCGATATCCGATCAACGTGATTTTTTACAGACATATAGTACTTAACGAGTTCTACATATTTGTAATGACCCCCACCACTATTTACCGAATAACCACTGATTACCGTTAAACTGAACTGATTATGACTGATAATTGAACTGGATAAAATACTGAATTGACTGACTGGAAACTGGAACTGAATTGATCGAATATATATATGTTAATTTGTATTTTATCTGTTTGATTGTTTAATTATCTGTTCATGGTTATATGCTTAAACTGCTAATTGAAGGCCTTACCGGCGGCCGAACCGGAAATCGTTTAGTGTTTCATGATCGTCATAATTTATGCGATTTTATGGTGTAATTAATTAAAATGTGATTTGGTATGATTAAATTAGATTAAAATAAGCCGAGTACATGAGTTGCATTAATTACAATTTTGCCACTTAGTGGCCCATTATCTTACACACACTTTTGAGCCTTACACTTGATCACCAAAGCACATTTCATCAGCCATTTGTTGCCTCCAACCGACTATAGAGAGAGAGGGAGAGATTGAAGGAGATTTTGGCTTCAACCTTGTGCATTGTTTGGGAACTTGAAGGAAATTGAAGTGTAATTGCATAATTGAGCTCCCTCACTTCTAATTCCACACCTAAGGTAGATCATCCATCATCTTGATTGTGTCTTTGAACTAGTTTTTGCATAATTCATGCTTCATTGTAGAGCTAAGATATGATTTGGTTCAAAATGTTGGACTATAGCTTAATTCATGTATGCATGGTTGAAATGTTGAATTTTGAGTTAAGTTCATGGCAAATTGTACATGCATGTTCATCATTAGGCTTAAGTCCATGTTTTCAACTTGTTTTTGGAACAATTGGCTCATTAGAGCATCAAATTGGAGCTTTGAAATGGTTTGAAATCATGCATGTCATATTTGAGGATTGTTCTTGGAATTGGTTTGGAAATTGGGTTTGAATTAAACACCCTTGGGCTTTGGTTTCTTAAATTGAGTTTTGAAACATATTATTCTATGTGTTTAAAAGAGATTTCCAGAAAATGACCCCAAGAGGATCGAATTTGGTGTGTGTAACTTGAGTTTTGAGCTTGGAACACAAATCTGGAATTTCCAGATTTTAGGCCCTCGCTTCGGCGAGAAGTTCTCGCCGGCGTACACTCTGTGATCGTGCCTTCCGCTCGAGCGAGGGAAGTTATGCTCGAGCGTGAAATGCGCGCATCCAGTACTTTGCGTGAGTTCACAGTCCGCTCGAGCGAGGAAACCTACGCTCGAGTGAGGACCTGTGTCTTCACCTTCAGCGGCATCGCGTAAATCGAGCATCCGGCATTTTCTTTGTAGCACCGCTCGGCGGCGACGAGTCCACGCCGGCGGAGACCCTTTGTCTGCATGTCCGCTCGAGCGTAGAAAGCCACGCTCGAGCGAGACCCCTATTTTCTGAAAATTTTGTTAAGTGTTCAAAAGTGCATCTTTGCATCCTCTTTCCATCCTAGGCATATTTAAGGCATCTTTAAGAGGATATAGGTGTAGAACACACCAAGGCAAATTTAGGGATTAAGTATTATCTTTTCCAACTATGAAACTTAGTGTGTGTTCAATCTGTTAACTGTATAGGGTTGGCATTCCAAGAGGACGCTCTAGCCTACAGTAGCCCAGAACTCTGTGAGTAACAATTGTGTAAAGATATGTTCAAATGATTATCTTCTGCACTGTTTACTGAACTGATGTTGTTTATTGAATGAATGCATTTCCTATATTCTGAACTGTATTGTGGCATCCTTAGCAACTACTGTTTACTGTTACTGCTACTATTTGAGAAATCTCTGCCATCGACGGTCTGTGAACGGATGGCCCCACCGACGGTCTATGAACGGGTGGATTTGTCTAATTGATTCGGTTTCCATGTGGGAACCACTACTGTTTACTGATTGATGGCCATCATTACTGTTCGGTCTTTAAGACCTACTGTTTATTGTACTGTCATGCTAATGGATGTACTACATACGACCGTTTACTGTACTGAGCAACTAATATACTGATTGAAATGAACTGTTTTCATACTGTAAGGACATTCATTCTAAACCTCTTTACGCATTATGTTATTCACTGGGCTTTAGCTCACTACTCATATATATATATGTAGGTGTACAGGCACTAGACCGCAGCTAGGAGCGTCGGGGTAAACTCTAGTTTTGTCAAGCCAACCACCGTGCCTCACTGTGAGGTTTCGAGCCTGCCAAGCTTTGGCTTAGGGGTGTTTTATTTCCCCGTCTGTCTTAGACTGCTTTTGTAATACCGTATAGACTGTTACTGTACTGCTTAATAGGGATTAAGTCCCTGTACTGTATATTTGTAAATAAAGTGCATACTGTTCTGTACTGAGTATATGTATGTATATGAAAGTCTTTTGGCATACTGTTATCATGACTCATTGGACATTGTTTAATTCTTGTATTGGCTTCACCCAAGCCTGTACTACTGTATTCTTTGTATTAAGTAGGCCTTGATAATCTCGGATTCTTGGCGATTCTGATGCTAAACCCCTAGGGGCGGGTTTGGGTCGTGACAGAGTGGTATCAGAGCGATACTTAACCACGAGTTATACCGCACACATGTGTCCAAATGAGCTATAGGGTGTCCTAGAAAAGCGATTAGGGCATTCATAGGCATGATAAGTGTGTGGTGACTGAATATATGTTGATGTGCTGATCTGTTTAAACGCATGACTGCTTATGTGATAAACTGTTTAAGTATGCAACTGCTTATGTTTATAACTGTTATAACTGCTTATAGTGATATGGATAACGCCACTACAAATGAAACTGAATCCTCAACCATTGAGGCTAGAATGGCAAGAATGGAAAGAATGATGGAACTGATAACTGCTAGACTCAAGCAACAGCAAAATCAACAGCCCCCACCTCCTCCTCCGGTACAGCCGGAACAGAATGTGAATATGAATGATGGGGACATAATTGCCCTTACCCAGAAGTTCAGCAAAATGAAACCGCCATCCTTTCAGGGAGGCCTGGAACCGTTAAAGGCTGAAGCATGGGTTTTGGAGACTGAAAAGCTATTTGAGGTGTTTCCGTGCTCGGAAGCAAATAAAGTATTGTTGGCTACCTTCACCTTGCAAGAAGAGGCTAGAAGGTGGTGGATGTTGATCTGTGACACTAACACTGTAGTGACTTGGGCTCAGTTTAAGGAGTCCTTCTTTGAGAAGTATTTTCCCCAGTGTGTCAGGGACAGAAAAGTGACAGAATTTGAACAGCTGAAACAGGGCACAATGTCTGTTCCAGAATATGAAACAAAGTTCACCGAACTTGCTAGATATGCACCGCACATGGTGGACACCAACTATAAGAAGGCCAGAAAATTTGAAGGTGGCCTGAATGTTGCGATACTGGACAGAATTAATGTTCTAAAACTCCCGACCTATGTAGGTGTTCTTGACCGAGCATTGATGGCTGAGTCGAACATCGAAGCAGTGAAACAATCTGAATCACCAGCGTCTGAATGGCGTGGGAAAAGACAGGGTTTCAAATTTAAGAAAGGCAAGTATAACCCATCGAACAAAAAGCAAAACACGAGGTCAACAACTAGCCCCAGCCAAGGGAGTGGTTTCATTCCAACTTGTTTTGAATGTGGCAGGAAGCACAAAGGGGTTTGTTACAAAATATCTGGAGCATGTTATAGGTGTGGCAAGGTGGGCCACATGGTTAAAGACTGGCCCTCTACTCCATGAGCCGGTAGTAAAAGAAGCCTTGAGTGGCACCAAAGCCTAACCCCAAAGCTCTAGGAAAGAGCCTATGAGGCGGGGCAGTGTTTGCCCTAATCGGAGACGTACAAAATACCGAGACCGTAGTGTCAGGTATTCTTTCTATTTGTGCTCAAAATGCATATGTATTGATTGATTCGGGGTCTACACACTGATATGTATCGCATGCTTTTTCACGGAAATTGAATAAACCCTTAGAACCCATGAACTATCTGTTAGCTGTATCATCACCCGTTGGGGGATCCATGACATGTGCATATATGTATCCTACTTATGAGATTATTGTTGGGGATATGCATTTGTTTATTGATTTACTGCCATTGAACATTGATCATTTTGATGTGATATTGGGGATGGACTGGTTGCAAAAATATCATGCTACTATTGACTGTGTGACAAAACAAGTTGTTTTTCGTCCACCTGGTTTACCTGAATTCGTGTTTAATGGGTCGGAGTAGTACCTCCTCCGTATTTGATTTTTTCTGTGAAAGCTGTTAAACTGATTAGAAAGGGATGTAAGGGGTATCTGTGTTCTGTATTGACTGTACCTACTGATGACAATGCTAATGTGAACAGTATTCCCATAGTCAGAGAGTTCCCAGATGTTTTTCCAGATAATCTGCCAGGGGATTTGATTGACAGGAAAATTGAATTCACCGTTGATGTGATTCTGCGGGCACAGCCAGTGTCTAAAGCTCCTTACAGAATGGCTCCAACTGAACTGAAGGAATTGAAGGTACAACTGCAAGAACTGTTAGACAAAAGGTTCATCAGGCCTAGTACTTCACCGTGGGGCGCACCGATTTTGTTTGTGAAAAAGAAGGACGGCTCTCTGAGACTGTGCATTGATTATCGTGAACTGAACAAGGTAACTGTGAAAAATAAATACCCATTACCTCGTATTGATGACTTATTTGATCAGTTACAAGGTGCCCAAGTGTTTTCTAAGATTGACCTCAGATCCGGATATCATCAGTTGAAGGTTAAACCCGAAGACATTGATAAGACTATGTTTAGAACAAGGTATGGACATTATGAATTTTTGGTTATGCCTTTTGGAGTTACCAATGCACCAGCAGCATTTATGGACCTCATGAATAGAATTTTTAAACCGTACCTTGATGACTTTATTGTTGTATTCATCGATGACATCCTGATTTATTCTAAGACTAGAGAAGAACATGAACATCATTTGAGACTTGCCCTACAGACCTTAAGAGAACAGAAACTGTATGCTAAACTGTCTAAATGTGAATTTTGGCTTGACCGTGTTATGTTTTTGGGACATGTTATTAGCAAAGATGGGATTTCAGTTGATCCACAGAAAATTGAAGCTATAGTGAACTGGCCTAGGCCAACGAACGTGACAGAAGTCCGAAGCTTTTTGGGATTGGCTGGGTATTACAGAAGATTTGTCAAAGATTTCTCCAAAATTGCTTTACCGTTGACTCAACTGACACAGAAGGGGATATCATTTGACTGGACCAACCAAAGGGAATCAGCGTTCCAAGAGTTGAAAACTCGACTTGTGACTGCACCGGTTCTTACCCTACCTTCAGGTACGGATGGTTATACTGTATTTAGTGATGCTTCTCATAAGGGTTTGGGATGTGTTTTAATGCAGAATGGGAGAGTAATTGCCTATGCTTCCCGACAACTGAGGCCTCATGAAAAGAACTACCCAACCCATGACCTGGAACTTGTTGCAGTAGTCTTTGCACTGAAAATCTGGTGTCACTATCTGTATGGGGCAACGTGTGAAGTATATACTGATCACAAAAGTCTAAAGTACTTCTTCACTCAGAAGGAACTGAATATGAGACAGCTGTAGACACCCCATTTTTGACTACCCTTAAGACTTGGGCGTGACTGATGGTTTGCTCTGTGTTGGAAGGTGTGCAGGGCAAAGGTTCAATTTCTTTGGCAAGGAGAGAGACAAATTTCAACTTCACCCCCCTCCCATTTTGGACCAAAACTATTTTGAATGGTTTTTAGACCTTAAAACCCTCTCTTTCAAAATATTTTTGAAATAAAGTTTCTGCGATATTCCGAGGCTTGCATTTTGTCAAACGTTGCGCTTTTCGGTAAACCAAGCAAGGACAAAGTGGAAATGAATGAAAGAGAGATAAAATCTTTGAAAAAATATTTCAAAACACCTTTCTTAGGGGTTTGAAGTTGAAGAAAGGCGGGGAAGAGAGAAGAAACCAAGTTGGAGAAGAAGATAGGCAAGAATCGCTAAGAGAGGGACGAGCAGTCCTCGCTAAATCAAGCTTATTTCTCTATACACTTGGAGTTAAGCTATGAGGCCACCAACGTTGGAAAGAAGACTTCCGGGGCTTCATTTTTCATTCAAGAATCTCTCAAACCCGAGTCCGGATGGCGGAGATATGATTAGTTGAAGTTGGGCATCATCCCGGTTGGACTAAAACTGAGCAGCCTTCACCAAAACAAGCATAAATTTTTGCACAGTTGGAATTTTGATGCAATGCTAGTTCCATTGGAAAGCTTACTTCTGGGGCTTCAATTTTGACACAAGAATGACCTGAAAAGGAGTTCATATGAAGAAGTTATGCCCGTTTGAAGTTGGACCTGCAAAGCAGATTTTTCCTGCCGACCGGCCAAAACAAATGGCCGACCGGCCAAATAGATGGCCGACCGGCCAGAAAAGATGGCCGACCGACCAAGTTTGCTAGCCAACGACCTTCCGGAGTATTCTACAGATTGAATGGATGCCGGTGTGCGGTGGAATGCATGAACTGCTCCCCATGCACGTGTGTGGCTGTTTTGCACCCTTTGCACCCCTTTTGACCCTCTTTTTGCACCCTTTGCTCAAAGCTTCTTGAGGAAGCTTTGACCCCTTGTCTTGGCTTCCTCAAGAAGCTTGCACCTTTGCATTAGCTTCTCTTAGAAGCTTGGTCCCTTTGGCCCTTTTGTATAGCTTCTTTGAGAAGGTTTATGCCATTTCCTTGCTCTATAAAAGAAACCCACCTTCTCCATTGTTTTGGTTCAGCAAAAAACCAGACCTAGGGCATATATATTTGATATATATACACACTCTCTCTATATCTCCCTCTCTCTCTTCATTTGTGTGTGTTTGAGGGCCTAAAGGTGCATTTTCTTCTTAGTTTTGCACTAAGACACATACCATTACACCATACTTCGACTTGGGAGGTCTTGAGGGTTTGTTCTTGAGGTTTTGAGGTGGTTTTGATCAGAAGAAGAGGGCTACACTTGCTGTTCTTGAGGTGTTCTTCAAGGGTAACCCTTTTTGCTTTATTTCCCCCAATCTTGCACTAGCTTTTAACCTGTCTTGCTTGCTGATTTGAGTTTTGTGTATAACATAAAAAAGTTCTATTTTTTTTGTGTTTAAGATACTTCATTAAGAGCACTTTTGTGTTTGGGGTCGTTTACCCCCTCTTAGGCCTTGTTTGGCCCCATTTTGTGCTGTTTTTGGTGAACTTCGGGACCACCTTGTTTGGGCCTCCTCACCACTGAAATATTGAGGGATTTCAGTGGTGAGGATGCTGGTTTAAGGTCCTAAGAAGGAGAGGGCCATCCCCTCTCCTTGTTGTCTTCAAAAAGTCCCATTTTAGCCTCATATGTGAGCACCATTTTTAAGTTCATGTTGGCCATGTCTTAAGTGTTATTTGTGCTTATTTTTCCATGATATAGCACTTTTTTAAGTTGGTTTAGACACACCATGCATGCTTAGCATACTTGTCTTGTAATGCCATGAAATTGCCTTAACATGTATCTAGCATTTAGACCACTATGCTTACTTGTTTTGGCTTAGCTTTGTGAAGATTTTATGCATGTTTTAGTGTGATTGAGGACTATTTTTGGTTGTTTGGGTCATCCATGATTTGCTTTGTATAGCTACCATGCAACCCCTCTCGTATGCCTCAAGCATTGACCCCTCTAGCATGCTATCGTTGCATCATTTCAGTGGTTTGGAACCACTCAACATGCCATTTCAGTCTTTATGGAATGCCTATATGCTTGCATTTGATGCCCCTTTAATGCGTTAAGAGGTTGTTGTCTTATGCTCCTTGTTTGGGCCCTTGTGCATGCTTCCATATTTGAGCCATTTAGATGCCATCTAGATGTGTTTTTGGCCTTGTTTTAACATGCTAAAAATCTGATTTTAGTTGTTCAACTCATGCCATGTTTGGTTTTGTTAAGGGTAGTTCGATACCCCTTTGGCTTGCCTTGAGTTTTAGCTTTGCTTGCATGCTTTGATTGCCTTGTTTAGATTGATTTGGCATCATTTTATAACATGATTTTCAGAGCTTTCTATGCATGCCATATACCCATGTTTGTCTTCTTTTAAGTGTGCTTAAAAGTTGCTTCCTTGTGCCTAAGTGTTGGACCATGTGTGCATGCATGTTTGTATGTGTTTTGGCCTTCATTTCCATAGCTTTTGGCCACTATTTTGGGCCTACTTGAGGGCTGTCCACTTTGGTTCAAGACCGTCCTAGCATGTTGTTGCATGCTTGCCTTCTATGTTGTTGCATATTTGGCCTTGTTCCATATTTGTTACATTGCATTTTGCATGTTTGACACATTGCGCATTTGCATCCTTAGCTTGCATGCCTAGGTTGCATTACATTGGCATGCATACTTTGCCTCTTGAGTTGAGTATGATAGAGGTTGAGTTCATTGTTTGTTTATGTGCATTTCATTCCACATTGAAATTGCACACTTTGGCTTCTTGGGCCATCATGCATTGAAATGCGTGATTGGTGGTCCGAGGGTCGAGCACCATACTCCCTTGAGTCTTAAACATGATATGGAGTGTGGTGGTGCACATATTTGCTTGAAATGCATTGCCATGCCTTGTTTGCCCTCTGCTGCTGTCAAACAGGTTTCTGCAGGAAGATTTGGTCGGCCGGCCATCTTCAGTGCCGACCGGCCATCCATCAGTGGCCGATAGCTTAACCAATGGCCGGTGACCATTCCCCATGGCCGGTGGCCATTCCTTCTAGCCGGTGGTGTCCCCCAATGTCCAGAGAGTGCACCTTGGGACTTGTGCAATTTTCAGAGGAGTAGAGCAGGGTAAACAGAGGCAACTTGTGCATGGCGACGGATTTCCGAGCAAACCCGAACACGCATGCACTGGACCCTCTTCCCGAGGCCTTTTACTACTTTCCTTAGCTTAATTGATTTGTTAATTAATTAGGTGGTCTATAATTATTTAATTAGCTTATAGGTTAATTTGTATTATTCTTTTGGTCCCTCCGAGCGAGGGCGAATTTGTAATAAGTGTGGGTGCGTGTGTGCATGTCTTCAAACCCCCACTTCTTTCTCCATTTTACTTACCTACTTTTGATGGTTAGTATTAGGGCATATTTAAATTAGCATACCTTATGCTATGCATGCGTGCATCCATACATTTGTCTTGCATGCACCGGGCTCGGCGCATCATACTAACTGCATTGTATTTCAATTCCAAGTTGAATACATGTTATTTGTAGCATCTCATATGCCATCTTAGATTAGCCGAGCCTATTCTAGCTGCATTTTGCCTGTGTTGCATTAGCCATCTTAACATGAACTAGGATCATGCATTGATTACTTACTAGTTTCTGTTTTGGCTTGGAGTACTAGGTAAGCTTTTATGCTTTAGCATCCTTGCATATGTGTGAGTGTTTGCCATGACAGCATGCTTACCATGAGGCTAGATGCTTATGTGATAAACTGCTTGAGTGCCTGTGGGTGAAGGTTGGATTGCTTGAGTTGGAACAATTCGTTGAAATCCGTATTTTAGCCTACTTGCGAGTAGCAAATCCCAAAACCATTTCCAAACAAGACGGATATGCAATGCTTGTTTCCAAATTAGGCGATCTAGTCTATACTTATTTGCTGCGCGCATAACATAGTAATTCTAGGCTAATAACTAGAATAAGAACTCATAAAGTTTTCAAAATAAGATATCATGGTTAGTAGAGGCCGGTCTTCGGACCGAGCGAGAGGCGGTGCTCATAGCTGACCTTCCCTAATCGTACCCAAGTTTCCGAGCCGAGGTAACTTTGGTGATGACGAACACGTGGCCTTTGGCACCGAGTCTGAGTTTCCTAAATTCCCCATTAAAAAATATTTAGGTGGCGACTCTGTATCTAGCAAAGCAGTCCATGTTTGGTACTTCTTTCAAAATCTGTTTTCTCAAAACGATTTGCCGAATTTGGACTCTTTGGTTTAGATTAAGAACCATGACAATTTGAGTCCGAACTGTAGTAGACCCGCAAAATGAACAGAATGGGATTCATCCTCCCGGGGCGTTCGGGGACGTCTACAACAGCGGAGATGGCTAGAACTGATTAAAGACTATGACCTACAGATTCTGTATCATCCAGGAAAAGCCAATACTGTTGCCGATGCATTGAGTCGGAAATCGATTGGGAACTTAGCTTGTTTGCTTATCGGGCAGAGAGAGCTACTGTGTGACCTTGAAAAATCTGAAATTGAAATTGTTTTGCGAGAACAAGGTGGAACCTTAGCTGCTATTTCTGCTCAACCGGCTTTGATTGAAGAGATTAAAGAGAAGCAGCAACAGGATGACTTCTTGAGGAAGATCATTGAAGAAAGAGAATCTAAATCGAGACCGGGCTTCAAATTTGAAAATGATGTACTGAAGTTTCAAGAAAGATTATGTGCACCGAATGATTCCGAATTGAAAAGAAGAGTTCTGCAAAAGGGCCACAACTCAAAATTTTCTATCCATCCGGGGAATACGAAAATGTATCAAGATTTGAAATTGAACTTCTGGTAGCCGGGGATGAAGAAAGAAATTGTTGACTTTGTATCGAAATGCCTTCATTGCCAACAAGTTAAAGCCGAACATCAGCGACCCGCAAGCTTACTGCAACCCTTACCCATATCGGAGTGGAAATGGGAGCATATCACGATGGATTTTGTCATTGGATTGCCTCGTTCCAGAAAAGGTATGGATTCAATTTGGGTCATTGTTGATAGACTGACCAAATCTGCTCACTTCTTACCCGTCAAGACAATTTATAATGCCGACAAGTTGGCTGTAATTTATATTGATGAAATTGTTAGACTACATGGAGTGCCTGTATCCATTGTTTCTGACAGGGATTCGAAGTTTACGTCGAGGTTTTGGCAGAGTGTAGACACCCCAGTTTTGACCGTCCTCAAGACTTGGACGTCACCGTTGGAACACTCGGTGATTATCCATGTTTGTGTTCGTTTGGAGTTCCCGGAGTTCTCGGCTGCGCGCACCCTGCCTCAGGACCTCCGAACTCGACCGTTTGTGTTTGGTTTTGCACCAAACACTTGTGTTTTGGGAGGCGGGGAATGCCTTTTGAGGCATCCCTACACACCACCTTTGGGGCCAGAGGCCATCGGTGGCTTCTTTGTCCATCGGCACTTTATTGTGCCGACCAAGCACTATTTTTGTGCCGGCACTAAATTTTGACATTTGGTACTCTTTGCCGGCCGAGCACTGTACACTTGCTTTATCAGATATTTTCTTGCAGCTGTAAAGTGTTTTGCTCCCCTCCATACACGTGTATGGAGGGATGAGCCCTTGTTTGCTTAGCTTGTAAGTTTTACAAGTTCTATAAGAGGAAGACTCTTCCTCTTGGTTTAGGGTTGGAATTCTTAAGAGGTTTCAGCCATTTTAGAGAGAGACCAAGCTCTGGTTTTAGGTTAGATCATATATCTATCTTATCTCTCTCCTTTCTTGCTTATTTAGTACACTAGGTGCTTTAGTTCACACTTTTGCACACAAGCACCTAGTGTTTCACCTTCCTTTGGTTCTTGAGGGTCCAGAGGTTTGTTTTGAAGCTTTGGAGTTGGTTTGAAGCTCAAAGAAGCCATCACACCATCTTTGTTGAAGAAGGCTACAAGGGTAAGAACTTAACTCCCTTTTTACCCCATTCTTGTACCTTGTTTTTACTTGCTTTAAAACAGTTTTTGAGCTTAGTGTTTGGCACAAAAAGTTCTGATTTTAACCCTCTTTGTTGTATATTAAGAGTGTTTAGTGGTTTGGGTAGGTTTGACCACCCTTAGGCCTTGAAAAGGTCACTTTTGTGCTATTTTGTGAGAGATCCGAGATTTTGGTGATAGGATCTCTTCACACTGAAATCTTGAGGATTTCAGTGGTGAAGAGTATGCCTTGAAGTCTCAAAAGGGAGGGTCACCCTCTCCTTGGTGTCCTTGAAAAGGGCAAACTTTGCTTCCTTATGGAGCTTCATGCTTGAGTGTGTGTTGAGCACGTTTGACTTGTTTTCCATGCTTATATTGCCATGTTATAACATGATTTCAAGTTGGTTTAGGTCCCTTATGCATGCTTAGCATAGTTGCCTTGTAATGCCTTATTATGCCTTAACATGCACTAGGTTGTATGCCTTCATTTTCAGCATGTTTTAGGCCTTGATTCATGAAGCTTTTGTGCTTATTTTAACATGTTTTAGGTCTGACCATAGTTATTTGGTTTGATTTTAGCATGTTTAATATAGCTCCTTTGTATGGTGGCTTGTTGGTCTCAAGTGTGTGCATGTGTAGCATGCGTTGTTCGTATTATTTTGGTGGTTTGGGGCCACTTGACATGCAATTTCAGTCCCCTTGGTGTGCTTGTATGCTTGCCTTAGTGGCCTTGTTAATGCTTTAAGAGCATGTGTTGCATGCCCCTTGTTTTGGCTTCAATGCATGCCTTTGACTTAATGACTCTTAGATGCCATCTAAGTAGCCATTTGGCTTTGTTTTGACATGCTAAAAATCTGTTTTGAGTTGTTAAGTGCATGCCATAATTGCCTTGCATAGGTGTGGTTCAACGCCCCATCGGCTTGCCTTAAGCCTAAGACCATTTGCATGCTTTGTTTGGCATGCTTCATTGCATGATTTAGCATCATGTTTTTGCATGAATTCTAGAGCCTTTAATGCATGTTAGTTGTCCATGTTTGGCCTCTTTAAGTGTGCTTGAATGTTGCTTGTTTTTGCCTTGGGTTTGGTACCTTAACATGTGCATGTGTGTGTGTGTTTAGTCCCCAATTGTAGGCATTTTGGCTACTGATTTTAGGCCTTTTTGAGTTGCCTAATTCATGTCTAAGTCTATCATTTCATTGGTTTTCATGCTTGCCTTATATGCTTGTTTGTATGCTTGCATAAATGCATTGCATAGTCCATGTTGCATGCCTAGTTAACATGCTTAGGGCTTCATCACATTGACATGCATGCCAAGTCTCTTGAAGTGAGTTTGATAGAGGTTTGGCACCCTTTTGTGCCTATGTGATTTGCATGCATTTGAAATCAAATTTGCACTCTTGGTTCTTAGGGCCATCATGCATGGAAATGCGTGATTGGTGGTCCGGGAATCGAGGCACATACCCCCATTGAGTCATTAACATGATGTGGGATGTGTTTTGTGCATACATGTTTTGAATTGCCTTGCTATGCATAGTTTGTCCTCTGCTGCTGTGAGTTGCAGGATCTGCAGAACATTTTGTGCCGGCCGTGATGTTTTCCACCGATGGAACAATACATGCGGTGGCCTCCTCCTTCAAACCGGTGGTGTTCTACCCCGGTGGTGATCTCCAGTGCTCTCGAGAGGCACTCACAGGATTTTGGTAATTTTCAGAGGAGGATAGCAGGGGAAACAGAGGCAATCCGTGCATGGCAGTACGATTCCTAGCCAATTCCGAGCGCGCGCTACATTTGAGCCCTCTTCCCGAGGCGTTTACTGCTTTAATTAACTTAGTTAATTTGTTGATTAATTTAGGTAATTTGTAATAATTAATTAGCTTGCGTAGTTAATTAATTTGTATTATTCTTTTGGTCCCTCCGAGCGAGGGCAAAGTTGTAATAAGTGTGCGTGAGTGGATGTATGTCTTCCAACCCCCATTTCTTTCTAACCCTTTTATTTACCCGCTTTCGATGGTAGATTAGGGCACATCTATTTTAGCATACCTTATGCAATGCATGTGTGCATTCATGCATTTGTTTACATACATCGGGCTCGGCACATCATGCAAACTGCATCGTACTTTCAATTCTGAATTGAATACGTGATAGTTATTGCATCTCATGTGCCATGTTTAGGGTTAGCCGAGCCTGTTTAGATTACACTCTTGTATGTGTCGCATTAGCTACTTAACATGAACTAGGTCATGCATGTTTGCTAACTAGTTTACTGTTTTGGCACGGAGTACGATGTAAGTTTTTATGGCTTTAGCATATCGCATGCGTGTGAATGTTTACCATGACAGTATGCTTGCCATGCGGCTAAGTGCTTACATGATAAACTGTTTGAATGCCTGTGGGTGAAGGTTGGATTGCCTGAGTTGGAACAACTCATTGAAATCCGTATTTTAGCCTACTTGCGAGTAGCAAAATCCAACACGTTTTTCGAGACAAAACGGATATGCAATGTTTATTTCCAAGTTAGGCAATCTAGTCTATACTTTTGTCTTTGTAGCATAACATAGTAATTCTAGGTTAAATAACCGAATAAGAACGTAAAGTTTTCAAAAGCGGATATCACGGTTAGTAGAGGCGGTCTTGGACCGGCGAAAGAGTGCTCATAGTGACCTTCCGATCGTACCCAAGCTCGAGCCAAGACCACTTTGGTGATGCGGACATGTGGCCTTCGACCGAGTCGAGTCTAAATTTCCCATTTTAAAATATTTAGGTGGCGACTCTGTAATCTGGCAAAGCAGTCCATGTTTGGCACTACTTTTCAAAAATCTGTTTTCTCAAACGATTTGCCGGATTTGGACTCTTTGGTTCAGATTTAAAACCGCGACACAAAGGGAGTCCGAACTGTAGCGAGGTCCACCGCGGGCACGTCTACACAGAGCCTACAAACTGCATTGGGTACTGAATTGAGGCTGAGTAGTGCCTATCATTCTCAGACAGATGGACAGTCAGAAAGGACCATCCAAACTCTAGAGGATTTATTGAGAATGTGTGTCCTTGATTTTCAAGGAAACTGGGAAAGCCATTTGCCCTTTGCCGAATTCGCCTACAACAACAGCTATCATTCGAGTATCGGTATGGCGCCTTTCAAGGTATTGTATGGCAGAAAATGTAGATCTCCGATTTGCTGGGCAGAAGTCGGAGATGGGCCTTTGCTTGGGCCCGAGATTGTATATGAAACGACTGAGAAAGTGAAACTGATACAGCAGAGACTGAAAACCGCACAGAGTTTACAGAAAAGTCATGCAGATGTTAGAAGACGGAACAGAGAGTATGAAGTAGGTGATCACGTCTTTGTGAAAGTGACACCAATGAAAAGCCAGACTCGTTTTGGAGTCAAAGGAAAGTTAGCGCCGAGGTATGTCAGACCGTATGAGATTGTCGAGAAAATCAAGCCGGTGGCGTATCAAGTTACACTTCCTCCTGAAATGGAGCATATGCATAACGTCTTCCACATTTCGATGTTGAGAGATTATCTCCGGGATCCTTTCCATGTGATTGAGCCTACTTGGATAGTGTTGAGTGATGACTACACTTACGAGGAGCGGCCTATACAGATTGTAAACCGACGGATCAAGAAATTGAGGAACAAGGAGATCCCGTTAGTGAAGGTTGACTAGCAAAATCATGGTGGCGTGTATGCCACTTAGGAAAGGGAAGATGACATGGCTAAAAGATACCCTGATTTGTTCCCACTGGATCCTGTTTTCTTCCAGAATGAAGGTAACTCGAGTTTAAAGGACTAAACTCTTTTTAAAGAAGGGAGACTGTAATGACCCCCACCAATGTTTACCGAATAACCACTGATTACCATTAAACTGAACTGATTATGACTGATAATTGAACTGGATAAAATGCTGAATTGACTGACTGGAAACTGGAACTGAATTGATCGAATATATATATGTTAATTTGTATTTTATCTGTTTGATTGTTTAATTATCTGTTCATGGTTATATGCTTAAACTGCTAATTGAAGGCCTTACCGGCGGCCGAACCGGAAATCGTTTAGTGTTTCATGATCATCATAATTTATGCGATTTTATGGTGTAATTAATTAAAATGTGATTTGGTATGATTAAATTAGATTAAAATAAGCCGAGTACATGAGTTGTATTAATTACAATTTTGCCACTTAGTGGCCCATTATCTTACACACACTTTTGAGCCTTACACTTGATCACCAAAGCACATTTCATCAGCCATTTGTTACCTCCAACCGACTATAGAGAGAGAGGGAGAGATTAAGGGAGATTTTGGCTTTAACCTTGTGCATTGTTTGGGAACTTGAAGGAAACTGAAGTGTAATTGCATAATTGAGCTCCCTCACTTCTAATTCCACACCTAAGGTAGATCATCCATCCTCTTGATTGTGTCTTTGAACTAGTTTTTGCATAATTCATGCTTCATTGTAGAGCTAAGATATGATTTGGTTCAAAATGTTGGATTATAGCTTAATTCATGCATGCATGGTTGAAATGTTGAATTTTGAGTTGAGTTCATGGCAAATTGTACATGCATGTTCATTATTAGGCTTAAGTCCATGTTTTCAACTTGTTTTTGGAACAATTAGCTCATTAGAGCATCAAATTGGAGCTTTGAAATGGTTTGAAATCATGCATGTCATATTTGAGGATTGTTCTTGGAATTGGTTTGAAAATTGGGTTCGAATTAAACACCCTTGGGCTTTGGTTTCTTAAATTGAGTTTTGAAACATGTTATTCTATGTGTTTAAAAGAGATTTCCAAAAAATGAGCCCAAGAGGATCGAATTTGGTGTGTGTAACTTGAGTTTTGAGCTTGGAACACAAATCTGGAATTTCCAGATTTTAGGCCTACACTCGAGCGAGGAAGTCTACGCTCGAGCGTACACTCTGTGATCGTGCCTTCCGCTCGAGCGAGGGAAGTTACGCTCGAGCGTGAAATGCGCATCGATACTGCGAGGAAACCTACGCCGGCGAGGACAGGTCTTACGCCGGCGAGCATCGGGCGTAAATCGAGCATCCGCATTTTTATCAGAGCACACCGCTCGAGCGACGGAGTCCACGCTCAAGCGGAGACCCTTTGTCTGCATGTCCGCTCGAGCGTAGAAAGCCACGCTCGAGCGAGACCCCTATTTTCTGAAAATTTTGTTAAGTGTTCAAAAGTGCATCTTTGCATCCTCTTTCCATCCTAAGCATTCCTAAGGCATATTTAAGGCATCTTTAAGAGGATTTAGGTGTAGAACACACCAAGGCAAATTTAGGGATTAAGTATTATCTTTCCCAACTATGAAACTTAGTGTGTGTTCAATCTGTTAACTGTATAGGGTTGGCATTCCAAGAGGACGCTCTAGCCTACAGTAGCCCAGAACTCTGTGAGTAACAATTGTGTAAAGATATATTCAAATGATTATCTTCTGCACTGTTTACTGAACTGATGTTGTTTATTAAATGAATGCATGTCCTATATTCTCGAATCAGACAGGCATCCTTAGCAACTCATCACATCTTTATCACCGTTTGAGAAATCTCTGCCATCGATGGTCTGTGAACGGATGGCCCCACCGACGGTCTATGAACGGGTGGATTTGTCTAATTGATTCGGTTTCCATGTTGGAACCACTATTGTTTACTGATTGATGGCCATCATTACTGTTCGGTCTTTAAGACCTACAGTTTACTGTACTGTCATGCTAATGGATGTACTACATACGACCGTTTACTGTACTGAGCAACTAATATACTGATTGAAATGAACTATTTTCATACTGTAAGGACATTTATTCTAAACCTCTTTACGCACTATGTTATTCACTGGGCTTTAGCTCACTACTCATATATATATGTAGGTGTACAGGCACCAGACCGCAGCTAGGAGCGTCGGGGTAAACTCCAGTTTTGTCAAGCCAACCACCGTGCCTCACTGTGAGGTTCCGAGCCTGCCAAGCTTTGGCTTATGGGTGCTTTATTTCCCCGTCTGTCTTAGACTGCTTTTGTAATACCGTATATTTATTCTTGTCTTTGTAATAGGGATTAAGTCCCTGTACTGTATATTTGTAAATAAAGTGCATACTGTTCTGTACTGAGTATATGTATGTATATGAAAGTCTTTTGGCATACAGACTGTCACAGCTCATTGGACATTATTTAATTACTGTATTGGCTTCCGCCAAGCCCTTGTACTCTGTATTACTGTATTACTATTAAGCAGGCCTTCGGTAATCTCGGATTACTGGCCGGTTACGGTGCTAAACCCCTAGGGGCGAGTTTGGGTCGTGACAATATTAACGGTTCAGATTATCAAAACAAGACACATGGTGAGTCCTCACGGGCTAAACAATACCGTCCAGTCTGATTAAGGAACGGAGGCAAGCTGCTCTCATTTTTATATTTTTGAAATTTTATAGTGTACTTTTTGATTGGACAATTATTTTTTAATTGAATATCATTTCTAAAATTGTCTTCTTTATTCTTGAAAAAAAAAAAAAGAGAAGAGTAAATCAATGCCTAACATGCATTTGTGGAGCTATTAGCAAATTGTTTTTCTAATTTTTTTAAATAAAATATTTTTAGAAAATAATTTTAAACTATATTCAAAGTTCTACAAGATAAATAAATAAAAGAGAGAGAGAGGAGAAGAAGAAGAAGAAGAAGATCAAATTAAAATAAAATTGTTAAAAAATTGAAATTGAAATCATATATATGTATATAATACTTGGTAAAACCATCGGTCAGGGATCGAATTTGGGTATCTTGGGCCTGTGGGGGCCCACCACGGGTCCCGTTTTGAAAATCTGAACCGTTCAGTGTATAGAACTCGTCGAGTACTATATGGCTGTAAAAAATCACGTTGATTGGATATCGATAGCTATGTGATCAAATCAATTTTGTATAAAAAAAAAAATGGACGGTGAAAAAATTAACGGTTGATAAAAAACTGTTTTGTTCACATAGCTATCGATATCCGATCAACGTGATTTTTTACAAGCATATAGTACTTTGAGTTCTACATTGAACGATTCAGATTATCAAACGAGACCGTGGTGAAGACGGTCCAAATCGATCCTGATCGATGTAAGCCATGGCCATAATACTCATATACATTTCAATTACAAGAATTCATAATAATTTGTGCCCATATAGTTGCAGTTTTCCTAAATATTTGTGTACAATAATAAGTTAATTTATTGTCATTTTGATTTTCTACTTGAATTCATTTATCCAAATTGTAATAACAAATTAATTTACTATTTGCATGTATTATGAAAATTAATTCACTATTAAATTTGTTAAAACGTCACTTTTGAATTTATGTTGCTTTCAATCTTTAAATATATGGCATCAAACACAATTCGTGCATAGTACAAGTATAAAACTAGTTCCACATAATAGTTTTGTTGATTATGTAGTGATCCCATGAGAATTATTTGTTGAGTAAAAATCACCAATCTCACATTTGTTCACGTACATTATTTGTTTTTGCAAGCAACTTCCTTTATTGATTATCCATCATTGGGACATAGTATAGGTGCGACTTATAACTTCTCTTTTTTCTTCTTTTATTTATTTATTTATTTATTTCTATTTTAAAAAAAAATAGAACGTTACTATCAGAATATTTGATATAACCTTTTCTTGTAGCATATAAAACAAAAACGTAAATGAACTAAAAAAACTAAATGCAGAAAAGTTGGGAAGAATACTTTTTTTAACTTTTATTCGTCTACTTTCAATTTGTTTTATCAGAAATTTCTTATAGCTCGAGTTTTCCTTACGTGAATTGACTCAAAACCTAGGTGGACATACATCTCATCAAGAGCCTAATCATCAGAAGTTTTGAAATTATAAATTGACCCCAAAAACTTGAAAAACCTACACGAAAAAAAAAAACATAAATAATTATTAAAAAAATTACATTTTCGTATAAAATTAGAATTAATATTTATATTCGTTTAATTATAGCACTAAGAGCTGAAATAAAAGATAGTTTAGATTATGTTTCTAAATTATAAAATGAGTTAAATAGATTAAATTTTCTTTTGACTATTGCATCGGGACAATCTATAATAAATTATACCAAACAATTGTTAGTATTAAAAATAAAATATCATTAGAAAAGACAAGTGTAGTGTCACGTTCCAAGAAAATACACAATTAAAGTACATAAACCACCACTCTTTATAATAACATAAGTAATTCTCCAACATCTGAATGCATGATCATATGGTGTTTACAAAATAGTTCCACATGCGGATATACATTCAATGACTTCGATACATGAATCTATAGTATGTAAAACACCTAGTGAAAATAAATAAACGGCCTCAAGGGGTACAAAGTCCAAGGCTTAAGTCCGATTACACAAAATGGTTGCTTGAACCCATACAAGTATAGCCCTTGGCTTCCAAAAAAAAAAAAAAAAAACCCGATCACAACAAAACAAGAGCCTTGTACTCTCAACACATATATTCACGCACTTAGTTTGGTGGAATCACCACATCTTTTCCTGTACCAAAATCCCATAGGGTGAATATAAAGTCTAGTAGGAAATTCTTAACCAAGTATATACATTTTTATACAAGTCTCATGAAATAAAATGCACATGATATGCTATGCATTTAAAAGAAAATCACATCTTTGTCTTTTGAAAACTTCATACACAATGAAATTTCAACAATTCAATAATTTTACATCAAGTTTCACGGGGCGGTAAATACGACTCAGGTAATCCCTATGTTAGTGTCTGTAAGTAGGCATAACTAACACTACCAAATCCCCACTTTATCGGTAGCTAATCGAAAGGCACGTGGTACCTACTCCGCTCGTGTTTTCGGTCTCTCACCCTAAACACTCAGGCCAACTTAATCAATTTCATCTACACCCCCTATCCAGACTTACCAACGTATTACCCAAAAACATTTCAATGATACCTTATTTCATAACATTCATTTTTCAATGCAAATGTTTTTAAATCTCAATTCAAAATTTGTAGCAACCAAATAAATTGAAATACCAATGCAATATATATACATCATGGCATTATAATAGTCTTCCATTTGTAATATTTTCCACACAATAACCCCATTTCGATCACAATTTCAATTTCCATTTCCAATGCAATTTCACAACATAAACATACTTTAATTTATATTTAACCAAGAGTAACAACACTCCCACATTTCCATGCATTCTCAACAATTTAGTGATTTCATGACTCTATTCCCATTTTGAACAACAATTTCAAAACCAACATTTCCTCATATTCCATGAAATTCTTTTCATTCAACATTGTCCTAATATTTGTAAAATGGCAATTTCATAACCTCATTATATTTTCTTAAAAACATTTTCAAATTTCTAGGGCTTTTACCAAAAGTAGACATCCCCTCATCTTTTGAAAGAATCTAACCCAAAACATCTTTCCTCATACAATGTACTTCAAAACTCTTAAGAAATTGTTTAGAAAGAGACAAGGATTAAACCCACTTTTAATACCACTATCATTCTTGAGCCAAAAACCAAATTTTCAATATCATCAAGGAAATTCCAAAATCAACACAATCTTGCAAAAATATATATATGACTCTAAGAAAATCCCTACCTCAAAGTCTTGGCGGGAAAAGAGATGAAAGCTCCAAATCCAATAGTATCGAAATTCGATCTCCACCGCACACAACAAAGCCCTCGCTTAGCTCTCCAAAATTTGTGAAGGATTTAGGGTCAAAACTCCAATGGATTGGAAGTGATCAAGAGTTTATGATGTTTGGTGGAAGTTTTTAGAGAGAAGGGAGAGGAAATGATGTTTTTAGAGAGAGAGAGATGTATAAAAAGTGAGATACACTCAGCCTAAGAAGAGAGAAAAGATAGATTTTTTGGACTCAGCGGACTCCTGCACGTGCGGTACCTATTCTCGCATATGCGACACCTATTCCCACACGTTCGGCAATCCCTTCCGCACGTGCGGCTGTCACCCCCGCACGTGCAGCACTTCCTCTCTGCACCTCTCTCCGCACCTGCATATAAAAGCAGAATGCACCAAGGCAACCTCCTTCTTCACCGCACGTGCAGCCTCACCTCCCACACATGCGACCCCTGCTCCACACATATGACACATTTGTAAAAAGATATAGCATAAAGAATGAAAAAAATAAAATGTCATTATCATATACTAATGTTAACAGTATATATGTACTCGAAAAAATCACATAGAAGAATTTAATACTTACAAACTACGTGCTTACTCAGACAGTGGATACTCGGTGTGTTTTGGAAAAAGGAAACTCTTTCCTGAGTATATGTGGAAAAAGAAAAATCCACCATTAATAGTTGGAATAGCTAATAATAGTATAATGAGACATAATAACGCCATAAAAAATGTAGTTATAGAAATTAATTCCATCACCTTTATTATTCCTAAACTTTGGACAACTGATCAACCATCACATGATGTAATCATAAGAAATAACTTTCAAAGATTATATAATCCTTGTAGTCAAACGTTACACTCTGTTATATTTACAAATAATAATAATCTAGTTGAAGTCTTAAGGCTAAAAATAACCATTACACATCACAACATTGACTTTGTCCGTAGCAGGTGTGGTGAGAAAGTAATCTCTCCAACCGGGCACGAAACTGCACTAAGTATTAAAGAAATTAGTATTCATGAAGAAATTAAAAAAGAATAACACGAAAGATGTAAGAATCTATATTGTAACAATCTCTTACAAAGATCAAAGTATAGTTAAATTAGACTTAATTGACCCTAATAAAATAATTAGAATAAAACAAATGGTATCTATTTATAATGATATATAAGAATTTAGAAAGAAGATAGAAGATCTCAAATGAAAAGGTCTCATTAGAGATGGTAATAGTTCACATAATAGTCCAACCTTTATGGTTAGAAACCATGCCGACATTAAAAGAAGAAAATTTAGAATGGTAATAAATTACAAAAAATTAAATGATAATACCAAAAGATATGATTATTTTATTCCAAATAAGCAATTCATTTTTAACATAATACAGGGTGTGTAATACCCATCTTTCTCCTTAGCTGTTGTTTTATGATTACTTTTATGCTGAATCTGGATCGTGCATTTATTTAAGCCTTATATGTATATTTATAAGTGTTGTGTGTGTTAACAGATATGTTCCCATCTGATAAGACCTATCTAATTCACTAAATTGTAGAGTTATAAACTTAGTTAATGGATTAAGTGAGTAAGGTTAATTGACCTTAAACTAAGAGAGTGGTAATGTAATTAATTAAATAATTTCAGTAAAGAGACTCACACTTAACTAACCCAAGTTACATAAGTTATATAAAAAGAAGTACAAATTTATGAGCTCAAGAGAAGGGAGAGAGAGAGAGAGAGAGAGGGAGAGAGAGAGAGAGAGATACAGGCTTGGGTGAGTCAAGAGTGTTCTAGGGTTGATTGAAGAGAACAAGAAGAGAAAGTGGGAAAGGTGAAAGAGAAAGGGAAAATTTGAGGCAACTTCATCAAATTTACTTATAAAGGTAAGAGTTTTTCTTTAATTCTTGCATGAAGATAATTGGTACCTTGAACTTTGAAGTTAAGAGAGAGAGAGGTTGAGTAGTAAGGGTTGAGTTATAACCCTAATAGAATAAATTCTTCTCTACCCTTATATATGTGGTATACTCAAGCTTATTTACCTAATCTTGCATGATTTTAACCTAGAGTTCCATGGTTTGAAGAAGCCTAGAATTAACATAAGCATAAATCCTTGTTTTTTTTACTTATGAAAGTGTTAATGAAATTATGGAAATCAAAGCTAAACTCAAGTCTTAATGTACATTTGAAACTTGTTTATACACTATGTTTGTCCATTTTTTGTCTTAAATTTGAGTGATTTTGGGTTTGAGTTTGAGGAAGTCGAAACCCCAAAAATAGGGCAGGAATTCGGTTCTGGAACACCCAGAACCGCACGTGCAGCTGGGGAGCCCGCACGTGCGATAGTGCACTAGCGCACGTGCGACGGGTAGGCCCGTACGTACAGAAAACAGGGGAAGGTTAGGAAGCTTTCTGCTTAAAAAGCACTTGTTGGCGCACGTACGGTGCACGTGCGGAGAGGGTCCCCCACGTGCAGCCAAGGACCCCCGCATGTGTGGCTAGTTGATGGCCTCCATTTCATTTTTCTGTGTTATTTACCTCACTCTCGGGCCTCCGTTATAGTGTTTTACACTCATAAATGATGCCTAAATGCATTGCGTAAATGTTTAATGAGAGTGAGCTACAATTTAACCCTTGAATCCCTAAGTTGTGAAACTAACTAGTCAAGTGTTCGGTTCATTTAATGGTCAATGCTTATATCTATTTGTGTAGGTCAAACGCCTCATTCCAGTCATCTGCAACACGAAACGGACTGTAAGTAACACTGCTATATATATATGATTTGCATTATGGGTTATTCCGATATATTCTTATGTGGATGAATGATATTAGTTCCCATTGTTTACTATGACAACTCTGGCACCTCAGCTTATAAGTATAGTTCTGTCGGTTCTTTTTCGTGGGACTCCTGTTTAATATGGCAAAAGCTATCATATCTGATCTTCAATCTTAATGACTGCCTGTTCGGTCTTCCTGACTGCCTGTCCGATCTCTATGACCGTCTATTCGGCCTTCTAGGCCGCCTGTATTTACTGCTTTTGAATATACTGCAGGAAATGTTATGCTTCTTAAACGTCGTATGAACCTGCTTAATTTGTGTTTTATTAATGATATATTTATCATTAAAAACCTCTTAATTCAGTTGTTATCCACTGGGTCCTAGCTTACACTTTGGCATACCATATAGGTGATCCAACATAGGAAAGGATGTAACGGCGTCAGTCTTGCTTTGGTTTTGTCAAGCTAACTACAGTGCCTCACCGCGAGGTTCCCATTTATCTAAGTTTTTATATGGCCAGTGCTCACTCTTTTGTAACTCACTCGTGTGTTTTTGGTCAGTTGTCCTTGGCATTATGATTGTTGACAATGGGAGTAACTTTTCCCTTTTGTTGGTCTTTTTTAGGCAAACTTGTAAGAACGTGTTGTACTTCTGCGTGTATATATATGTACATATATAGCAATGTCATTTGTCTCATGTAAATTCATAGTTCATTGGGTGTTTTGTTTTTCTTGCGTATTAGCTTCCGCTAGTCCCGGTTGTTTTCTTAGCTTAGTCAGGCCTTCGGTAATAGCAGATTACTGGCCGGTTACGACACTAAACCTATAGGGGCGGGTTTGGGTCGTGACAGAGTGGTATCAGAGCATGAGTTATACCACACACACACGTCCAAATGAGCTATAAGGTGTCCTAGGAAAGAAATTATAGCACATTAGTTGCATGTGTGAGTGTGTGTGGTTTCTCTAATGTGCCTATGTGGTTATAATGCACTTGTAAACTTTATATGTCCTATGTTTATTATCACTTTGTTTATCTATAGCCAATGGACGGAACAAAACCTGTAAAGACATCTGAAACTTTTGATGCAAGACTGGATCGGTTAGAGTGAATGGTGGAGTTGTTGATGGAAGCATTAAGACAACAACTGAGAGAACCCTTTCCACCACCTCCTCCGCCACCAATTTTAGTGGAGCCACTCAATAACGGAGACATTATTACCCTAACATAGAAGTTTAATAAGCTAAAACCACCTACCTTTCCGGGAGGCCTCGAACCATTGAAAGCTGAAGCTTGGATTTTGGAGATTGAAAAGTTATTTGAAGTATTCCGATGTACTGAAGAACAGAAATTTTTGTTCGCAACTTTCACCTTGCAAGAAGAAGCGAGAAGATGGTGGATGCTTGTCCGAAATCAACAAACTACTATGACTTGGACACAGTTCAAGGGGGCTTTTTATGAAAAATACTTTCCCCAGTGTATAAGAGACCGTAAAGTGATGGAATTTGAGTAGCTCAAGCAGGGTACCATGACAGTAGCAGAGTATGAGGCCAAATTTACAGAGCTTGCATGCTATGCGCCGCATATGGTAGACACTGATTACAAGAAAGCTAGAAAATTTGAAGGTGGTTTAGCTGTTGAGGTTCTTGATCGAGTTAATGTACTAAAATTGGAAAAATACATTGATGTTTTGGAACGATCCATCATAGCTGAAGCAAACGTTACTGCTCTAACACAAGCGAAGGCACCGGTGAATGAGTGGAAGGGAAAAAGGCCGGGATCCAATTTTAAGAAGGGTCAAAGCAACTTCAATACTCTACCAAATAAGAGACAGAATACAAGATCATTCACTAACTCAAGTCAGGGGAATGACACGCCCATCTGCTCGGAGTGTGGGAAACAACATAAGGGAGTTTGTCGTAGGATTTCTAGTACATGCTTCCGGTGTGGAAACAGGCCATATGATTAAAGATTGTCCTTTAGTGTCTCAAGGCACAAGCCAGTCGAGGACTAATTCAACTGTATCAGTGTCAGGACCAAAGGGAAATTCGAAAGCAACTACGGGGAAAGAAACTCTAAAGCAAGGACGAGTTTTTGCATTGGTACCAGGTGATATGCAGGCGGTAGAGACGGTTGTGTCAGGTATTCTCTCTATCTGTTCGCAGCATGCATATGTATTAATCGATTCGGGGTCCACACATTCTTTCATATCCTATGCTTTTCCTTCAAAACTACGTAGACCCTTGGAACCGATGGATTATGTGTTAGTTGTAACCTCTTCGGCGGGAGGAACTATGCTTTGTACATTTGTGTATCCGGCATGTGAGATCCTTATTGAAGATATGACTTTGTATGTGGACTTACTACCCTTAGATATTACATATTTTGATGTCATCTTGGGGATGGAGTGGTTAACGAAATATTGTGCTACAATTGATTATTCAGCCAAACGAGTTGTGTTTCGTCTACCTGAAAGGCCTGAGTTCACGTTTAGCGGGAACAGTGTCATACCTCTCCCATACTTGATCTCCACTACGAAAGAGAATAAATTGATCAGTAAGGGTTGTAAGGGATTCCTATGTTCGGTACTAACCATGCCAACAACTACTAAACCAGATGTAAGTGGTATTCTTGCAGTGAAAGAATTCCCAGATGTATTCGCAGATGATTTACCCGGGGATTTGATCGATAGGGAAATCGAGTTCACCATTGAGATAGTACCAGGTATCCAACCGATTTCCAAGACCCCATACCGAATGTCAACTACTAAGTAGAAAGAGTTGAAAACTCAATTGTAGGAGTTGCTTAATAAGAATTTTATCAGGCCTAGTACTTCTCTGTGGGGTGCTCCAGTGCTATTTTTCAAGAAAAATGATGGAACTTTAAGACTCTGTATTGACTACCGGGAATTGAATAAGGTAACAATCAAAAACAAATACTTGTTGCCACGTATTGACGATTTGTTTGACCAGCTGCAAGGGGCACAAGTATTTTCTAAAATTGACCTACGGTCTGGATATCACAAACTAAAAGTTAAAGCTGAGGATGTGGACAAGACTGCTTTTCGAACCAGATATGATCACTATAAGTTCCTCGTTATGCCTTTCAGAGTTACTAATGCACCAGCGGCTTTTATGGATTTGATTAATAGAGTCTTTAAGCCATTCCTTGATGAATTTATTGTGGTCTTTATCGATGACATTTTAATTTATTCTAAAAGTAAGGAAGAACACAAAAGCCACTTGAGACTTACTCTTCAAATGTTGAGGGAGAAGAAATTGTATGCTAAGTTGTCGAAATGTGAATTTTGGTTGGATAGTGTGACATTTGTGGGACATGTGATAACGAAAGAAGGTATCTCTGTTGATCCACAAAAGGTAGAAGCCGTTGTAAATTGGCCGAGACAAATGAATGTGACGGAAGTTCGCAGTTTCTTAGGCCTAGCTGGATACTATCGCAGATTTGTGAAGGACTTTTCCAAGATTGCCATGCCACTCACTCAATTAACACAAAAAGGGGTACCATTTGAGTGGACTGACCAAAGAGAAGCAGCTTTTCAAGAGTTAAAGACAAGGCTCGTGACAGCACCGGTCCTCACCTTACTCTCTAGCACTGATAGCTTCACCGTTTACAGTGATGCTTCCTATAAAGGTTTGGGGTGTGTTAATGCAAAATGGAAAGGTGATCGCCTATGCATCCCGTCAGTTGAGATCACATGAGAAGAGTTACCTAACCCACGATCTAGAGTTGGCTGCAGTGATTTTCACATTAAAGATTTGGTGCTACTATTTGTATGGAGCTACATGTGAGGTGTTTACGGATTATGAGAGTTTAAAATATTTCTTTACTTAGAAAGAGCTAAACATGAGGCAGCGAAGGTGGCTTGAGTTAATCAAAGATTATGACTTACAAATCATATATCATCCTAGGAAAGCCAATATAGTAGTTGATGTCCTTAGTCGAAAGGCTATGGGAAATTTAACCTGTTTACTCGCTAGTCAGGGAACAGTAGTACTTGAGTCAGTGCTAGTTGAAGAGATTAAACATAAATAGATGCTAGATGGTTTCCTCAAGAAAATAGTGGATAAGTGGGATTCTAAACCCAGGTCGGGATTCAATTTTGGGGACGGCATTCTCAAATTTTAGAAGCGATTATGTGTACCAAACGACAGTGAGTTGAAGAGACGGATTCTCCAAGAGGCCCACAGTTCCAAATTTTTTATTTATCCAGGAAACACAAAAATGTATCAAGATTTAAAGAAGAATTTTTGGTGGCCAGGAATGAAAAAGGAAATTACGGAATTTATATCCAAGTGTTTGTAATGCCAGCAAGTTAAAGCGGAACATCAACAACCCGCAGGGTTGCTGTAGACACCCCATTTTTGACCGACCTTAAGACTCAGATGTCACCGATTGAGTACTTGGTGATGCTGCATATCGTGCTCGTTTAGAAATCTCAGAGTCTCGGCTGCGAGCCTTGCCTCCGGACTTCCGGACTTTTCTGTGCTCTGCCTCGGTTTGCGAACCAGGATCTATTTTCTCTGTTTTCTCTTCCCAAAGGGAAGGAGAGGTCTCGTAGATCATCTCTCAGTGGTCGTAGGCTACGTTTTGTGGTCGTAGGCCATTTTTCCCGTTTGGAGCCCGGTTTCTAGTTTTTCGGATTTGTCGGTCGTATGCCTCGGTTTGGGACCGCTTAACCACCTCCGTTTGCTCCGGTTTTTGGCACGTATCTTATTTACCCCCTTTTGAGGGAAACTGTGGCTCGAGAGACCAACTTCGTGGTCGAACGCCACCTCCGGTGCTTAACAGTTAGTTTTCGGGGCCCCGGGCTGCGCGTTTTGGCCCCCGAACCTTCATTTTGCATCGGTTTTGGTTCATTTTTGGCAGGGACCTCTGTTTCATTATTAGGAAGGACGTAGAAGGGTGGGAGGCCAGCAATTGTTCTGAGGACCAGTTTTATTCCTTCATCGCCCTCCGTCACCCATTTTTCTCACTAGAAAGCCAATGTTGACCACCCTTGAGCCACTTTTTCTAACCCTAAACCACATATTTGTGTTGTAGACACCTGGGAGGCCACCAATATGATATGGCCGGCCAGTAATTGTCTCTGACCCTTTTGAACCTCTCTAAAAAATGGGTTTTCTCTCTCCTGGTTCACTTTCTCCAGTTTTTGACCACATAGTTGTGTTGTGCACACATGGGAGGCCACCAATTTGAGGTGGCCGGCCACTAATCACACTTGACCCTTTTGACCCTTGGCCGGCCGGCCATGGGGAGGGCCGGCCGGCCGGCCACCTGCAACCTTTATAACTGGCCGGCCATGATCCTTACATCCTGTTCCTTCCAGTTGTGACCTCCTTTCCCCCCCCCAGATTCTGTATCCGATGGGGGAAATTTTTGGGGGGGAAACTTAAATTTGAATCTCCCCCCCTTTTCCCACTCTTGTGCCTATATAACCAGGCCCTCCAGCTCCCTTTTGAAGGGTTAGAAAAATTGGTTTAAGTCTCCTACATTGTATCTCTCTCTCTCTCTCTCTCTCTCTCTCTCTCTCTCTACACTCCAACCCTCAAAACCTCTCAAATCCTACACCCATTCTACTCCATCTCCAATCCAACCAATCCACACTCCATTCCAGCAGCTTGGAGGCTCTTTCCAGAGGCTAGGAGCACTACTTCTCAGGCCAAGAGTTGCTAGTTCATTGGTCTACAAGGGTGAGTCCCTATTCTCCCTCTTTTGTGCTTTATTTTGTTCTATATCTAAGCCATACTTGCTTACATTTTCGGGCTCTGACCCTAACTGAAAATAGTCATGTTTTGAGGTCTTTTTCATGTTTGATTAAGGGTTCTTCCCTGTTTGAGGCTTCATACTACCACTTGCCTCTTTAGCTCTCATTTATGTCTCTTTCTTGCATAGTATTTTGGGCCTTTTTTTAAACTGTTAGAGGCTTATTTTAAGCCCTTCTTCAACATTGTTGAAGGGCTCTTCACTGTTTGAGGCTTCCATCTGTCACTTGTCTCTTTATCTCTCTTTTGGCCCTATTTTTGCATGCTTTTTTAGCTCCTTGTGCTTGTATTTTTTGGGCTCTGGTCCGAATTGTAAATGGTCATATTTTGACCCACTCTTCATATTTGATCAAGGGTCTTTCACTGTTTGAGGCTTCCTTTTTGCTCTTTGTGTTAAAGCTCTCTTTTATGCCTTATTTTGTATAGTATTTTAAGCCTTCTTGTGCACTGTTTTGGGCTTGGTCATAAACTTCAAAATATCATTTTTTGGGCTCCTCTTCAATATTGTTGAAGGGCCCTCCTCTGTTTGAGGCCAGCAGCCATCACTTGCTTCTTTGTCCCTCTTTTGGCCTTTTTCTTGCATAATGTTTTAGGCCTGCTTGTATTTATTTTCGTGGCTTGATGTAAACTGTAAAGTGTTTCATTTTGAGCCCCTCTTCAACTTTGTTGAAGGGCTCTTCGCCATTTAGGGTCAGCAGCTGTTAATTGCTTCTTTATCTCTCTTTCGAGGCCATTTTTGCATGTTAGCTTAGCCCTACTTGTGTTCACCTTTTGGCCATACTCTAAACTGGAAATATGCATTTTTTGGGACTTCCTTTCTTATGTCTTCATGCTTCATGTTCAAATAATGCATGCTTTGTATAGCTACAAGTCATTCCATGTGCCTAGTTTCGAGTTTCGGGTCTCATTTCATACATCGGGTGCCATATTGCCATGTTTCGGGGCTGTTTTGCATCATATTTTGGTACTAAAATTTGCATGCTTATATGCCATACCCCATGCCTTGCCATGCCTTGTTAGAGTGGCATTCGTGCCTTAGGTTCGGTCCTCGGTTTGCGCGCATGCGTGCACGCATCTCGAGTGTCACATTTTCATCTAATGGCCTCCTATGTGAGTGTGGTTGAGGTCCACTTGTATTGGTGTAAGTCCATTATGCATTGTGTATGCCATTTCATTTCATAGCATTGTGTATGCTAGGTTGTATGTTAGCGCATTGTGTATGCCATGTTACCTCGTGCATCGTGTATGCCATTTCATAGCATTGTGCATGTTAGGATGTATCTTAGTTGCATTCATGCATGTCATGCATATTGCATTGTGTTTGGGATATGAGTTAGCGAAAGCCGAAGCGAGGGCGTTTACGTGCCGAGTGACGGGCGTGTCTCAATTCCCCAGTCGCCGACACTCCGGATTATCCATGATGGAGTCTTGGTCTTGTTGTGTTTTCCTGTGCATTCATTCCATATTGAGTTGTGCAATTCGACTCCTTGGCCATCATGCATCGATGTGCGTGATTGGTGGCACGAGGATCGAGGCATGCATACATATCTGAAAATACATTGCCATGCCCCTTTCTTGCTCTCTGTTGCAGCAAATCAAGAATCAACAGCCTTCCAGAGCTTGGCATGCTTTCCAAAAACAATTGCAAACAGAGGCTAATTGGGGCATCGCGGTGGATTTCCGTGCAAGGCAGCCTGAACATGCATCATTCATCATCCGGAGCAGATTCGAGGCAGTCCCCAGCCTGCATACTAGTTTACTGCTTCCTTAGTTAATTTATTAATTAATTAGGATTTTTGTATTTATTCGGGACTGTATTATTTATTCATTTGGGACTGTATATTATTTATTTGGACCCTCTGCGCGAGGGAAATGCTGTAATAAGTGTGCGTGTGTGTGATGTATGTCTTCCAACCCCACGTCTTTCTCCCTTTTATTTACCAGCTTATGATGGTTAGATTAGGGCATGTTTCAATTAGCATACAGTATGATAGCATGTTTGCATTCATTCATTTGTCTTGCATGCACCGGGCTCAGCGCACCATACTAACTGCATCTGTATTTCAATTCCAAATTGAATACTTGTTAACTGTTGCATCTCATATGCCATGTTTAGGATAGCCGAGCCTGCTATAGTTGCATTTTTGCATGTGTTGCATTAGGCATTTCTGTATAATTAGGACCATGCATGGATTTCTAATTAGCTTCTGTTTTGGCTTGGAGTACTCGGTAAGTTTTTTGTTTTAGCATCCTTGCATGCGTGTGAGTGACTGCCATGATAGCATGCTTTACCATGAGGCTATGTGCTTATGTGATATATTTCCTTGAATGCCTGTGGGTGAAGGTTGGGTTACTTAGATTGGAACAATTCATACATTGTGAGTTTTAAGCCCACTAGATAGTAGCAAAACCATGCTTTCTAAAGCCCACCTGAGGGTGGCAAAATCTGCATTTTAAGCCTACTTGTGAGTAGCAAACCATCTTTCAAAAAAACAAACATGAAATGTTTCGTTCCAATTCAGGCGACCCAATCTATACTTGTATGCTATGCGCATCACATAGTAAATCTAGGCTAATAACCGGAATAAGAACATATAATGTTTTCAAAACAAGATATCATAGTTAGTAGAGGTCGGTCTTTGATCGGGCAAGCGGGGGTGCTCACGAAGTGACTTTCCCCAATCGTACCCAAGTTCCTGAGCTGAGGCAACTTTGGTGATGACGACACGTGGCCTTAGGCACGAGTCAGGGTTTCCTAAATTTCCCAAAATAAAATATTTAGGTGGCGACTCTGTATCTGGCAAAGCAGTCCATGTTTGCCACTTCTTTCTAAAAATCTGTTTTCTCAAAATGATTTGTCAGATTTGGACTCTTTGGTTCAAGATTAAGAACCGTGACACAAATCGAGTCCGAGCTGTAGCGAGGCCCCCCCGCGGGCTTGTTACAGTTGCTTTAGCCATTACCAATACTAGAGTGGAAATGGGAACACATCACAATGGATTTCGTGAGTGGCCTACCTCGCTCTAGTAAGGGTATGGATTCTATTTGGGTAATCGTCGATCGATTGACAAAATTCGCTCATTTCCTACTGGTAAAAACGACATATAATGTAGATAAACTAGCTACTCTGTATATGAATGAGATTGTAAGGCTGCATGGAGTATTTGTATCGATTGTGTCGGACAGAGATCTGAAGTTTACCTCGAGATTCTGGCAAAGTTTACAAAAAGCGATGGTGTAACAAGCCCGCGAGGGACCTCGCTACAGTTCGGACTCGATTTTGTTGCGGTTCTAAATCTGAACCAAAGAGTCCAACTCTGGCAAATCGTTTTGAAGAAAAACAGATTTTTTGAAAGAAGTGCCAAACATGGACTGCTTTGCCAGATAACAGAGTCGCCACCTAAATATTTTTAAAATGGGAAATTTAGGAAACCCTGACTCGGTGCCAAAGGCCACGTGTCCGTCATCACCAAAGTTGCCTCGGCTCGGGAACTTGGGTACGATTGGGGAAGGTCACATCGTGAGCACCCCACTTGGCCAAAGACCGCCTCTACTAACCATGATATCTGCTTTTGAAAACATTGTGAGTTCTTATTTGGTTATTAGCCTAGATTACTATGTGATGCTCGCGACAAATAAGTATAGATCTGGCCGTTCGAATTGGAACAAAACATTTCATGTTTGTTTGTTTGAAAATGGTGTGAAGGTGCTACCCGCAGGTAGGCTAAAATGCGGATTTGCCACCCTCGGGTGGGCTTAGAAAACATGATTTTGCCACTATCTAGTGGGCTTAAAACAAACAGTCAATGAATTGTCCCAATTCAAATAACTCAACCTCCACCCACAGGCATTCAAGGCAGTTATATCACATAAGCACATAGCCTCATGGTAAGCATGCTATTCATGGCAACACTCACACGCATGCAAGGATGCTAAAGCATAAAACTCACCGAGTACTCCAAGCCAAAACAGGAAAACGATTAGAAATCATGCATGAATCCTAAATATGCTGAAATGCCTAATGCAACACATGCAAAATGCAACTATAGAAAGCTCGGCTATTCTAAACATGGCATATGAAATGCAACAGCTATCAAGTACTCAATTCGGAATTGAAATACAAATGCAGTTTGTATGATGCGCCGAGCCCGGTGCATGCAAAACAGATGAATGATGCAAACATGCTGTCATACTGTATGCTAATTGAAATATGCCCTATATCTAACCAACATAAGCAGGTAAATAAAAGGGAGAAAGAAATGGGGGTTGGAAGACATACATCACACTCACCCACACTTATTACAACATTGGGGTCCTAATAAATATCTGCACCCAAAATGAAATAATATTACAGATTTCTAATTAATGTACAGATTAAACTAAGAAAGCTGTAAAGCTGGTATGTAAGCCAGGGGCTGCCTTGCTTCTGATGAATGATGTATGCCGGGCTGCTCTGGCGCGGAAATCCACTAGGATGCCCCAATTAGCCTCTGTTTGCACTTTTCTCGACATGCGCGCCGGACTCCGAAAAGTTGTTGGTCCTCGGTTTTGCTGTAACAGAGAGCAGGAAAAGGGCATAGCAATGTATTTTCACAAATATATGCATGCCTCGATCCTCGTGCCACCAATCACGCATACCGATGCATGATGGCCGAGGAGTCGGATTGCACAACTCGATATAGGATGAATGCAGATGGATGCTACAACAAAACCTAACTCCATCATGGGTAATCCGGAGTGTCGGTGACTTGGGAATTGAGACCCGCTCACCAGATGAGTAATGAACGCCCGCTTCCGTGCAATATGCATGATATGCATGAAATGCAACTAATATATAATCCTAACATACACAATGTTATGAAAATGAGATGTCTCGAAATGCGTGCCCACAGGTACGCAAACCGAGATAGTGCATTAATACAATCTAAGATACAACCTAGTATGCACAACTCGGATGAAAATAAAGATGCCTCGAAATGCGCGCCTACGGGCACGCAAACCGAGGCCATGATGTGAGACATAAATCGGAAAAACCGAAGTGCCTCGAAATGCGCGCCCACGGGCACGTAAACCGAGGCGATGATAAAATGGAAAATCGGATAAAACCGAAGTGTCTCGAAATGCGTGTCCACAGGCACGCAAACCGAGGCGATGATAAAATGAAAATCGGATAAAACCGAAGTACCTCGAAATGCGCGCCCACAGGCACGCAAACCGAGGCGATGATAAAATGAAAATCGATAAATCGGCAGCCAAATGCCTCGAAATCTGCACGCAAACCGAGGCGATGATAAAATGAAAATCGGATAAAATCGAAGTGCCTCGAAATGCACGCCCACAGGCACGCAAACCGAGGCGATGATAAAATGGGATGAAATGGCATACGGAATGCAAATTGGGCTTACGCCAACATGAGAGGACCTCAGCCGTACTCACATAAGCTGCCGTCGGATAAAACGGAGGTGCCTCGAAGTGCGTGCCCACAGGCACGCAAACCGAGGTAATGACAAAATGAGATGGAAATGCGAATTGGGCTTATACTAACATGAGTGGACCTCAGCCACACTCACCTCAGATGCCGGAATGATAGAAAGAGGTGCCTCGAAATGCGTGCCCACTGGCACGCAAACCGAGGCAATGCACTAAGGCATGAAATGACATGGGAAATGATATGCAAGCATGCAAACCAAATTTCAGCAGCTAAATAAAGGGGAAAACAGCCCCGAAATGATACGAAATGACAATCAATGCATGAAATCATCCCGAAATGCGATATTAAGCCCCTGAAATGGCCTACGGCTATGCTAAACATGCAAAATTGGCACATGAAAGCAAAAACAGTAGCAAGGCAGTCCCAAAAATAGCATCTTTTCAGTACAAAACAAGGCCAAATTATGAGCATAGATATGGCAACAATGGCATGCAAAAATACGGGAAAAGAGGGGAATTACAAAGCAAGTGGTATTTACAATGCTCAAACCCAAAAAAAACAGTTCTACAAAACTAAAGAGGGACCAAAAATATGTACATTTACAATAGATGAAAGCCTCCAATTCAGTGTGTAGATATACCAAATATAGCATGCAAAATTTGGGCCAAAAGAGGGCTATAAAGAGAGGTATCATAGGCAATGACCAAACAACTTAAGACCCTTAATAAAACTTGAAGAATGGGCCAAAAAAAGACATTTTTTAAGCCTGATGAAGGCTGAAATCTGAAGCTAAACAAGCCTAACAAAGCATGCAATTTTACGGAAAATATGGAGGATTACAAAACAAGTACCAAAACCAATCATTAAATGGACTAGGACCCTTAACAAAGCATGAAGAATGGACCAAAATAAGGCACTCTCTAGGCCTGATGAAGTCTGAAATCCGAAGCATGGTGAGCTAAAAAAAGCATGCAAAATGGGAGTGGAACAAGAATTCAAAGCAAGTGATATGTAGAGCAAGAAAAACAGGTTGAGCCCTTCTTCAATGTTGAAGAGGGGCTCAAAATAAGCACAATATCAGTATGTTGTATGCTCCAAATCAGATTAAAAATAGGCCAAAACAATCATGCAATTTTACGGAAAAATGGAGGAATTACAAATGAAGTGCATGCTAGAATATCCAAACATGGTTGAGCCCTTCTTCAATGTTGAAGAGGGGCTCAAAATAAGCCCACTCACAGTATATAGTATGCTCGAAATCAGGTCACTCAAAAGCCAAACAAAGCATGCAAATTAATGGCCTAAAGAGTGGCATTGAAAGAAGTATATCATGGAGACACCAAATGAGGTTGATCCCTTCTACAAAGTTGTAGAGGGGCTCAAAATAAGCACAAAACCAGTAGGGGTCAAAGCCCAAAACAAAAAGGAAATAGGGTAAAGAATTGATACAAGAAAATGCTAGAAAAAGGTATTTAGTGACTTACCCTTGAAGACAAGTCTTTTGCTTCTTCTTGCCTTGATGAAAGTTGCTTCTAAGCCTCTGAAGAACCCTTCCTTGCTACTGGAAATTGAATGGTGATGGTGGAGCTTAGGGTTGGTGAAGGAATTAGCTAGGAAGCTTGAAGTTTTTAAGGATTTTGGAGGTGAAGATGGAGGCTATGGGAGATGAAGCTTTGAGAAGAAATTGTCTAACCCCCATGAAGAAGGAGGCCAGCCCCTTTAATAGGCAAGAAAGGGGTGTAAAAGGGGAGGGAAAAGCACCCAAGCTTTCCCTCCCAAAATATCCCCCGGATGCCCGGGATATTTCAAAAAGTATCCGGACAGCTGGAAAGAGCTGGAAAGTAGAAAGGCGGGCCGGAGTAACTTTCGAGGTGGCCACCCCACCCACTGTCGACCACCACCCTCACCTGGCCGGCCATGGCCAAAAATTGAAGAGGAAAATTGCTGGCCGACCACCACTCCTTGGTGTCCTCCCAAGTGTGTAGAACAAGGCCCCAAGGTCGGAAATTGGCAACACTGAAGCAGGAGCCACAACATAGAGCTTGAAGGAGAGGCTCCAAAATGAAATGCACAATTGCTGGCCGACCACCAACTTTTAGGGTCCTCCCAGATGTGTGGAACAAGGTTCCAAGGTCGGAAATTGGCAACACTAAAGCAGGAGCCACAACATAGGACTTGAAGGAGAGGCTCAAAAATGAAATCCACAATTGCTGGCTGACCAGTAGTTTTTAGGGTCCTCCCATGTCCCCTGATCACAGATATGTAGCTTTGGTCGGAAGAAAATATCCCCAGGGTGTTCAACATTGGCCCGGAAGTGAGCAAAACGGGCGCCGGAAGAGCGAAACTGGTCATCTGGGATAATTGCTGGCCTCCCACCCCGATGATCTTCTGGTGTTGAAAGCAGGTACCGCCAAAATTGAACAAAAACTAATGAGAAATGAACGCCGGGGCCCAAACTGCAGCCGGGGTCCCAAAATGGGTCCGCAGCAAGAAAGTGGCATACGGAAGTGAAGTGGGTATCTGCGACCCCAGTGTCCCTCGAAATGACAAAACAGAGGTTCCTGCCAAAAATCGGAGAAAACCGATGCAAAATGAATGCTTGGAGCCCAAACCGCGCGATTCGGGGTCCCGAAAACCGGCTATAGGCACCGAAAGTGGCATTCGGCCACAGAGTGGGCATCAAAGGCCCCAGTGTTCCTCATAATGATAAAACAGAGGCACTCGCCAAAAACCGAAGAAATCGGAGATGGTTGGGCGGTCCCGAGCCGAGGCACACGGCCTGACGGCTCCGAAAATCGGGAACCGGGTTCCGAAATGGGCAAAATGGCCTACAGCCACGAAATGTAGCTCGCGGCCACTGGGAGATAGTCTACGGGACCACTCCCTCCCCTCAGGAAGGAAAACGGAGAAAACCGAGTCTGGTTCGCAAACCGAGACAAGGCACAGAAGAGGGTTCGGAAGTCCGGAGGCAGGGTGCACGGCCGCGACTCTGAGACTTCTGAACGAGCACAGTATGAAACATCACCGAGCGCTCAATCGGTGACGTCTGAGTGTTAAGGTCGGTCAAAAATGGGGTGTCTACAGATGGGAACAGAACTGAGGTTGAGCAGTGCGTATCATCCACAAACCGATGGCCAGACAGAAAGAACAATCCAAACGTTAGAGGATATGCTACGTATGTGTGTACTGGACTTTCAGGGAAACTGGGAAACACACTTACCATTAGTGGAATTTGCATACAACAACATCTATCACTTGAGTCTTGGCATGGCACCATATGAGGCCCTTTACGGCAGGAAGTGTAGATCACTGATTTGTTAGGCAGAAGTTGGGGATAGACCGTTACTGGGACCTGAACTTGTGCAAGAGACTACAGAGAAAGTGAAATTGATTCAACAACGATTGAAAACCGCCCAAAGCTGGCAGAAAAGTTATGCTGACATTCGTAGACAGGAAAGAGAATATGAAGTAGGAAACCATGTTTTTATTAAAGTTACGCCAATGAAGGGGCATACTCATTTTGGATTTAGGGGTAAGTTGGGGCCTCGTTACATCGGACCATACGAAATCATCGAGAAATTGAGTCCAGTGGTGTACCGAATAGCTCTACCTTTGGATATGGGACACATGCACAACATCTTCTATATCTCCATGCTAAGAGAATCTCTCATGGATCCTCAACAAGTTGTTGAACCCACTCAGATATCAATAAGGGATGATTATACGTATATAGAACG
This sequence comes from Camellia lanceoleosa, assembly GCA_025200525.1. Lineage (NCBI taxonomy): Eukaryota > Viridiplantae > Streptophyta > Magnoliopsida > Ericales > Theaceae > Camellia > Camellia lanceoleosa. The sequence continues at coordinate 46,529,390 of CM045760.1, forward strand.
ACCCATCCGGATTGTTAGTCGTCGAGTTAAAAAGTTGAGGAATAAAGAAATTTTGTTGGTAAAAGTGGACTGGCAGAACCATAGTGGTTTATACGCAACTTGGGAAAGAGAATGAGATATACAAGCGAGGTACCCTGAAATGTTTCCACTAGACCCTTCACTCTTCGCTGAGGAAGGTACCTAAGTTTGGAGGACCAAACACCCTAAGGGGGAGAGACTGTAACACCCACCTTTCTCTTTAGCTGTTGTTTTATGATTACTTTTATGCTTAATCTGGATCGTGCATTTATTTGAGCCTTATATGTATATTTATAAGTGTTGTGTGTGTTAAAAGATATGTTTCCATCTGATAAGACCTATCTAATTCACTAAATTGTAGAGTTATAAACTTAGTTAACGGATTAAGTGAGTAAGGTTAATTGACCTTAAACTAAGAGAGTGGTAATGTAATTAATTAAATAATTTCAGTAAAGAGACTCACACTTAACTAACCCAAGTTACATAAGTTATATAAAAAGAAGTACAAATTTATGAGCTCAAGAAAAGGGAGAGAGAGAGAGAGAGAGATACAGGCTTGGGTGATTCAAGAGTGTTCTAGGGTTGATTGAAGAGAGCAAGAAGAAAAAGTGGGAAAGGTGAAAGAGAAAGGGAAAATTTGAGGCAACTTCATCAAATTTACTTATAAAGGTAAGAGTTTTTCTTTAATTCTTGCATGAAGATAATTGGTACCTTGAACTTTGGAGTTAAGAGAGAGAGATTGAGTTGTAGGGGTTGAGTTATAACCCTAATAGAATAAATTCTTCTCTACCCTTATATATGCGGTATACTCAAGCTTATTTACCTAATCTTGCATGATTTTAACCTAGAGTTCCATGGTTTGAAGAAGCCTAGAATTAACATAAGCATAAATCCTTGTTTCTTTTACTTATGAAAGTGTTAATGAAATTATGGAAATCAAAGCCAAACTCAAGTCTTAATGTACATTTGAAACTTGTTTATACACTATGTTTGTCTATTTTTGGTGTTTAATTTGAGTGATTTTGGGTTTGAGTTTGAGGAAGTCGAAACCCCAAAAACAGGGCAGGAATTCGGTTCTGGAACACCCAGAACCGCACGTGTAGCTGGGAAGCCCGCACGTGCGAGAGTGCACTGGCACACGTGTGATGGGTAGGCCCGCACATGCGGAAAACAGGGGAAGGTTGGGAAGCTTTCTGCTTAAAAAGCACTTGTTGGCGCACGTGCGGCGCACTTACGGAGAGGGTCCCGCACATTCGGCCAAGGACCCCCCACGTGCGGCTAGTTGATGGCCTCTGTTTCTTTTTTTTGTGTTATTTACCTCACTCTCGAGCCTCTGTTAGAGTGTTTTACACTCATAAATGATGCCCAAATGCATTGCGTGAATGTTTAACGAGAGTGAGCTACAAGTTAACCCTTGAATCCCTAAGTTGTGAAACTAACTAGTCGGGTGTTCGGTTCATTTAATGGTCAATGCTTATATCTGTTTGTGTGGGTCAAACGTCTCATTCCAGTCGTCTGCAACACGAAACGGACTGTGAGTAACACTGCTATATATATAGATGATTTGCATTATGGGTTATTCCGATATATTTCTTATGTGGATGAATGATATTTCTATTCCAGTTCCCATTGTTTACTATGACAACTCTAGCACCTCTTCTTATAAGTATAGTGTAGACCCGACTTTCTTCGCGTACCCCACTTTCGGAGAGGTCACGAATTGGTCTACTACAGTTCGGACTCCTGTCACAGTTCTGAATATAATCTCACAAAGTGCAATGTGAGACTGATAAACACCAAAGAGTCCAATCCGGCATATCATTTTGGAAAATCAGATTTTAGATCGAATAATGCCAAAACTGGACTATTTTGCCAGATTACAAAGTCACCACCTAAATATTTTGTTTTTGGGAAATTTAAGAAACCTTGACTCGTGTCAAAGGCCACGTGTTCGTCATTACCAAAGTTGCCTCGGTTCGGGAACTTGGGTACGAGAGGAAAAGGTCCTGAAATGAGCACCCTCGCTCGCCAAATCAAAGATTGGCATCTACTAAGCCTGATATGTTGTTTGATAAACACATATGTTCTTATTTTGATTATTAGCTAATATTACTATGTGATGCGCACATCATACAAGTATAGACTCAATCACAAGAATTGGAACAAAACAACTCATGTTTGTTTTTTGAAAATGGTTTGAAAGGGCTACTCACAAGTAGGCTAAAGAGCGGATTTGCCACCCTCAAGTGGGCTTAAAACATAATGATTTGCCACTTTGCAAAGTGGGCTTTAAACTCACAATCATCAAGTTGTTCCAATCCAGGCAATTAAGCCTTCATCCACAGGCATTCATGCAGTTAATCACTTAAGCAAATAGCCTCATGGCAATCATGCTATCATGGCAACACTCACACTCATGCAAGTATGCTAAAGCGTAAAACTTACAGTGTACTCCAAGCCAAAACATAAAACTAGTTAAAAATCAATGCATGATCCTAACTATACAAGATGCCTAATGCAACACATGCAAAATGCAATTAAATAGGCTCGGCTCTCTAAGATGGCATATGAATACAACAATTTGATACACGTATTCAAAGAGGTATTGACATACAATGCAGTTTGAATGATGCGTCGAGCCCGGTGCATGCAAGACAAATGAATGATGCAAACAAGCAAGCATAAGGTATGCTAATCAAAACATGCCCTAATCTAACCATCGAAAGCGGTTAAATAAAAGAGAGAAAGACGTGGGGTTGGAAGACATGCACACATGCACGCACACTTATTACAACATTGTGCCCTCTCGACGGAGGGTCTAAATAAATAAGCTAAGCTAATCTAAGTTAAGCTACTTATTACAAACCAACTAATTAACTATGCTATCTAATTAATTATTATAAACCAAATAGAATAACTAATTTACACAAACTAGCTAAAATGTTACAACACTTGAATAATTAGCTATGCTAACTAATTAAAGCAATAAAGTGGCCTCGCTGCCGAGGGAGATATGCATGCTCAGTTGGCGTCTGCTCGGAAATCCACTGCTTTGCCGTCAATTGCCTCTGTTTGCACGTGACTTGGTTTCTGAACATTGAACCAACCTCCACACTGTTTCTGCTCTAAAACAGGATGATTTTTGCACAAAATTAGACTAGTGACTGGTCGGCCACAAAAAGTGGCTGTCGGCCACCTCAACTGGCCGGCCGGCTAATGAAAGTGGTCGGTCGGCTACCTCAAGTGGCCGATCGGCCACCTACTTTTTCAGGCTTCTGGTTTTGCTGCAACAGAGAACAACAGAGGCATATCAATATATTTGCAAGGAAATATGTGTACTGCCACACTCCTCATCATTTCTTAAGCTCAAAGGAGTGTGGCGCTCGGTTTTCAAGCCACCAACCAAGCATCTCAATGCATGATGGCCCGAAAGCCAAGCTTGCACAAGCTTAGCGAATGCACAAACAACATACAAAGTGCCTTCACCCTATCATGCATGATCAAGGGTGTTGGCGACCAAGAACGAGACACGTTTCATCACTATGAGTATGAAACGTCCCACATTTCTTATGTTTGGATTAACGTCCGATCCAAACATATGCAATGCAAACAACATGCTTATCTTTCACAAGTTTTACTTGGTCTATATCTTATTTACACATTTTACATTACCGAGCCATTCATTAACCGGTTAAGTCCAATGTGAAAAGTCCACTAATGGGAAAGATAGTCTAAGCCACAAGCACATTAAGCATAGAAGAAGCCTCATGCTTTTGGTTAGTAGAAACCCTCAAGAGAAGGCTAAAACCATTAGGCATGAGAGTCTCAATTCCATGCTTAAGCCAACAAGGGGCTTAAGACCACTTGCAAAATCAAATTCAAAAGTGAAGCATGAGGGAAGATTGCAGAAATTCAGTGCTGATATGGCATGCTAAAGACACTAAATCATGCAATCAACATATGCACAACATGTTTGAAGCCAAAAACAACAAAGCTAGTGAAGTGAATTACACTATAAGCAAGCAATATCATGCTCAAATAACCAAACCAGCCATGGACAGACCTAAAACATGCCAAAACAGTGGCCTAACTATGTTGGAATAGAAGCTTAAAAGACTAGGAGAACATGCACACATGTTAGCTCATAAGCAAGGCACAATACACAACCCTCAAGGGCAATGAAGAAGTGAAGTGTGTGAGGGTGTGACAAGGTTACATGTACTGAAATCATGTGTGAAATGATGGTATGGCATGCAAATAGCTCATGCAAAGCATGTTAAAGATCCTTAAGCTCAAAGCTAGTCAAGGCTATTTACTCTATAGCTATACAAAGCAAGGCTCAAGTGACCAAGACCACTCAAAACAGAGTTTAAACATGGCAAAGCATGAGCAAAAATATGCTGGAGTGGAGCCAACACATGCTAAAATAAAAGGCTACAACATTAAGTATGTTGGGCTAGTAAGCATGATTACACTACAAGTGTAAGAAGCAAGCAAGAGGTGCTCCAACTAGCCCAAAACAGAGTTATAACATGTTAAAATAAGACCAAAAACATGCTGAGAACAAGCCAAGAGATGGTAGAAAAACATGCTCAACTATTAGGCCATTAACACATGCAAACAAGATGTGAGGAGTGGGGACCCCCCTATTTTGGTCCTCAAAACCAACTTTCTACCTCTGAAAAACCTCTAAGTTTTAGTGGTAGAAAGACCAAACAAAGGGTGTTTTAAAAGCTCTAAAGGATGTCACCAAGCTTTAGCAAATAAAGCTACAAATGAGGGTGGACCACCTTAACTCCAAAAAGGCCTCAAACAATCATTTTTAACACTTAAAAAAAAAGGTTTTTGTAGTTGACAACTAGGCCAAAACAGCATGCAAAAGTAGCCCAAACTAGTGTACAAAAACAAGCTTAAAAGGGGTAAATGCTTACCCTTGAAGCACAGCAGCTAAACAACTACAACTCTGACCTAAAACTAGCTTTTTGAGTCCAAACAAAACCTTCAAGAACCTCAAGTCCAAGGTAGTGGTGTTTGGCTAAGGGGGTTATGTGCAAAAATGCAAAGAAAACTCACTTTCAAGCAATATATATATACATATATATATATAGAGAGAGAGAGAGAGAGAGAGAGAGAAAGAGTGAGTGTTCTAGAGAGTGAGTGAAATTTTTTATTCTAAAATTTCAGAACCCTCAAATAGGGAGAGGGACCTCCCCTTATATAGAACAAGCAAGCAAAAATCTTGTTTCATCCCTCCATACACGTATATGGAGGATGAGCTTCAGTGTTCAATAGTTGGCTCAAAAGATCTAAAAATATCTAAAATGGGAGAAAATTGGCTGTCGGCCACTTCAAGTGGCCGACCGGCCACCTCCCCTAGCTGACCGACCACTTCAAGTGGCTGGCAAGAAGGAAAAGTGGTCGGCAATAGCCAAAAGTGGCCCTTCTCCCCTCCAGGCAAGAGGCACCAAAGTTTAGCCCAAAAATAAGGCCAGAACACAAAGAGTTTAGAGGCCCAAAGACAAGGCGCTTGGCCGAGACCTTTGGGCACTCAAAACGAGCGCAACATGCACAATCATCACGCACACAATCGATGACATCTGAGTCTTAAGGTCGGTCAAAAATGGGATGTCTACATATAGTTCTGTAAGTTCCCTTTTATAGGACTCTTGTTTAGTATGGCAAAAGCTATCATATCTGATCTTCGGTCTTAATGACCGCATGTTCGGTCTTTCTGACCACCTGTCCAGTCTCTATAACCATCTGTTCAGCTTTTTAGGCTGCCTGTATTTACTGCTTTTGAATATACTGCAGAAAATGTTATGCTTCTTAAATGTCGTATGAACCTGCTTAATTTGTGTTTTATTTAATGATATATTTATCATTAAAAAACTCTTAATTCAGTTGTTATTCACTGGGTCCTAGCTCACATTTTGGCATACCATATAGGTGATCCAGCCTAGGAAAGGATGTAATGGCGTCAGTCTTGCTTTGGTTTTGTCAAGCTAACCATAGTGCCTCACCGCGAGGTTCCCATTTATCTAAGTTTTTATATGGCCAGTGCTCACCCTTTTGTAACTCACTCATGTGTTTTTGGTCAGTTGTCCCTGGCATTATGATTGTTGACAATGGGAGTAACTTTTCCCTTTTGTTGACAATGGGAGTAACTTTTCCCTTTAGTTTTGCAAACTTGCAAAAGTACTGAGAGTTCACAAAGCCCGCTCGAGCACAAGATGTGCCGCTTGAGCGGAGGAGTAAAATTCTGAGCAACAAAAGTTTAAAAACCAAGCGATCAACCTATTCCAAACACAAACACAACCACTACAATCCAATAACCAATTTTAAGGATGTACAACGGAAGCAAGATATGAACAACAATACGAAACTATGAAACCTGAGTTCGGAATACAAAATGGGTCGGGCCTAAACTAGAATCGCTATACTTGGTCCTTTGAGAAAGGTTGTAGATCTCATCAAGGGCTTTCTTTTGATCCAAGAGTTTCGTAGTTTCATCGACTTTGGTTTTTCTTCGAGTTCTCCTGTTTGCTTCAAGAGGTAAGGTTTATTTCCTAAACTTAATATGAGTTCGGTCGCATATTTGTGCCATATTTTGTTATGTATATTTGATGGTCATGTGGTATAATTTTTACCCTTGTTATTTTTTATTTCAAAAGATCTATGGATTTGGGTGTTTTGGGTTAAACTTAGAGTGTGAATCTTGAAATGTGAAAGAGAGATTTTTCAAATGAGTTTTTAAACAAGGTTATGATTTTGTAAAGTTAGTTAAGATATGTTGACATGGTGGCTTTCTTTTACTCAAAAGTGATTTTGAAAGAAAATGAGGTTTTGTGACATTGGGGGATTGTTGGGCTATGATTTTGCTACTACAGTTATTTTTAGTAATTAAAATTGCATATGGATCTCTAAAAGTGGAAAAGCCCAATTTGTAGACAATCCCTACATGATATTGTTTTGGGAGTTGGATTGATTTGTGATAAATGGTTTGCTTAAGGAAATGGTTGTGGGATTTTGGAAATGGGTGTTAGTACTCTCTTGGAAAATATATCTATATGTTTACCTTTTGATTATTACATTAGAGATAACTATTTTGGCTATCGGTGGAGGATAAGATTGTTGTGTGTTAGAAATTGCATTTGGATTAGGCAATTTGAAATCATTCATATCATGGAGGATGTAATGGATTTTGAAAATTGAAACTATACGTTTTGAAAAGAGGTTTTGGAAATTCTTACATTATGTTTTGGAACATTTGCATTGTTTTAGAAAAATAATATTTTCAGTTACATGTATTGTACTATTGAAAAGGGTAAATGAAATGGTGAATTTGGGAGAAAGTTGTTGTTACATCAAATAAGTTGGTCTGTGTGTCCAGAGTGAAAGTCCCAAAAACTGCATACATACATGGGTGCCAATCCCGAGGATGAAATTTCTGTAAAATAGCAGTAGCAGTGCTTGTATAGCCTACGTTTACAGGGGTCCCGGCTTACGGTTTTCTTTGGACGAAATTTCCAGGAAAGATTGTATTTGTTCTGGAGATTTATCCATTTATTTACTATTATGTTGGTTCCGGCACAGGATGTTTGGAATGTGGTTTTAATAAGATATTTGTTGTTGTTTAGCAATGTATTCGCATTTGATTTAACAATTTATTTGCTAGTTGGTATTGAGATATCGGGATTGGTTTTTGGAAAAGAATCTTAAATCAAATAGATGATTTGAACTCAGAAAATGTTTTCATTAAACGTAAGGTTTTGGTAATTAGAAATAAAGGATTTTGTTGAGTAATCAAATGGATTTTGGAAATGCATTTGGGTATATTGTATATATGTATTGCATCATAATTATTTATACTGGTGGAGCATGTTTAGTTTTTGAAATATTCTCTACTGAGTTTTATGCTCACCCTATGTGGCTAAAATGTTTTTCAAGTGTACATATGTGGATGCGGATTGTGATGTGAAGTTATGTTCGAACCGTATAGGGTGGTTCAGTTATTTATAAGCCAAGGGTCATTTATGTTATTTATTGGCCGTGTGCCATTCTTGTAAGGGTTACACCCTTGTATATGATGTAAGCCTCAGGGCGTTTAATTTGATTTTATAATATCTGTACATGTTTTAGTCACAGAACATCTATTCGACTTCGATCTTGTGTCTAAGAATGAATAATATTGGATAAACACATATATTGTGTGACTATATAATATTCATTTGTATGAGAGTTGTTATCTATTGTTCATCGTCGAGTGGTTTATTCACGTGAGTCGGACCTTGTTAATTCGGGGTGTGACATCCTATTTTCATGTGGCCCTTACTTGGGGGTAACAATACCGCGGTCTATGTTCATGTGGCCCTTGCTCAGGGGTAACAATATCGCGGTCTATGTTTATATAGCTCTTGCCCAGGGGTAACAATATTGCGGTCTATGTTCATGTGGCCTTTGCCTGGGGCATGTGGCCCTTGCTCGGGGGTAACAATACCGCGGTCTATGTTTATGTGGCTCTTGCCCAGGGGTAACAATATTGCGGTCTATGTTCATGTGGCCCTCATTTAGGGGTAACAATACCATGGCTATATATGCACAGAGATCTCTGTTAGTTCCAATTCTTGGAACTACTATTTACTATATTGATGGCCATCAAATGACTGTTCAATCTTTAAGACGTACTGTACTATTAGCTACTGGATGTACCACATATGACTGTTTATGAAATCTGCATATGAATTTGAATCTGTTTTTGATCTGGAATCTGATTTTTGAATCTAATGGGACATCGTTCATAAACCCTTTACCTTGTTGTTATGCACTGGGTCTAACTTACTATATTATTTATGTATGTAGGTGATCAGGTGCGGAACCAGACTTAAGCTGTTGCTTGGAGTTCTGTCTTATCAATCCAACCAATATGCCTCCCAGAAGGTTCCCAAGTGGCTCAAGTGATTAACTTTTGCGTACGTGACGTTTGTTTTTATCTTTCATTTTCTTCTGCTTGGACAAGACTTTTGGGTATCTATATGTAAGGGTGACATAAGACAATGATATGTATATATGATGTCACTATTTATATGTGAATATAAGTTTTAAATTTTTTGTCATGTATATGTTTACACAGCTCTATAGACATTATATTTTATATATTTGCTTCAGCTAGCCCCTTATTTTGTTAATCCATTTCAGAGGTCTTCAGTAATCTTAGGATTACTGGCCGATTACGATGTTAAACCTATAGGGCGGATTTGGGTCGTGACAGAGTCTTACACCGACTACGTTTAGATAATGGTCAAAGTCTTTAGATATTGTTTTTATTTTGAAAGCATAGTGGGCCTAAAATCAAAACATCTTAAAATTATAAGAAGTAATAAAATTTTCATTTTTATTAGTTTTTATCACTATTTCTATATCCAAGATTTGTTACTAGATCAAAATCAAGTGCTATTACTAATCGCAAACTGTCAACATCATATTTTTTTACAAAATATACTAAATACTAGTGTTGTTAAAGATATAGAATTTACTAGAAAAAAAAGTTAATAAAATATCTCAAGAAATCATATATTATAAACAACAACTAGATTATCTTAAAAAAAAAAAAAAAAAAAAAAAAAAAAAACTTAAAATGCTTAAACCCACAACATGGTATTTATTAAATTATTTATAATAATACTATAAAATCGTAAAAATCACTCAAAAAATAATGAAAAATTGATTGAAAAGTCTTATTAGGAATTGACTTTTTGGTGCATCAAAAAGTCCTATTTATTTTTAATTGTTACCACAATTTTAAAAAAAAAAAATTTTAGTGGTGTTTTCATAAAAAGTGCCACAAATTGTTAACTTTTAGTGACAATTGAAAAATTCATTATAAAAAACGTCATTAATTATCATTTTTAGCGATAGATGAAAAATATCACTAACACTTGTAGGACTTTTTGATCTATACAAATATTTGTGAGACTTGATGGTGCACAAATTCTCATAATAGGACCTGTGAATATTTACCCCAAAAAATATTTAGAAAACTACAGTCATGGATCACATTCATTCTTCATATAGCTCACATTCAATAAACTTTAAATTTACATTATACAATTTCATCCTTAATTTCAAATTAAAAATTCATAATAAATATTAACATTTTTTTAATTATTTTATCTCAAGCTTGAAGAATTCCCCATAGATCTGACGTTGGAACCAACGTTATAAGTATTTGACAATGTCATTTTTTTCCCACGTCCTCGGCACTTCATGGATTCTTCTCTTTATCAATGTTTTAAATAAATGTATCAAAAGGTGAATTGATATTTCCTAATATTATGATACTATGACAAGTAGAGAATAGGATAATTTGATTTAGGGTTGAAATGCGAATTGATATTTGTTAATATTTTATACCTAGTATTTCTCATTTTGAAATTTGTGATTTTTATTTTTTAGGTCCGGAAAGATCTAAAAGGTTAAAAAATTTGGTAAAAATTTAGAAAAAGTTTACAAAAGGCAAAAAATGTGTGCGTTTTTTTATTTCTTTCTTGTTTAATCGGGTAGAACCTAAAAATGTAAATTTTTTAAATTTGTTTTTATGAAATATTTACTAAGAATGAAATTGTGAGTAAAAAACGTTATTCCCTAACCACATCATAGTCAACATTGAATATCTTGTAATAATGAATGATTAGCCCATTTGTAAATCAAATTTGTAGTGAACCGAATATCAAAATGTTTATTTTGATAGAATGATTATTCTATTTTGTTTTTTATTTTAATAAATTAAACACTAAAAGATTATTCTTTCAAAAAAAATAAAAACAAAATATTCACACATACACGCACACATATGTATATATTTAAAATGGGCGCAGACTCACCTAGTACGTACAATATATGAAGTTATTTGGTGATTTAAAAATAATATTTTCTATCATTTATTATTAACAATTGTCATGTTATTTTCTAAAAATTTGATAAAAAATATTAAATCCCATTATTATAACAAAATAAATATAAATTGGCTGTGATTTGAATTAGAGTTTGTTATTGAGCCTCTACAAATCCATCATAAAATAATATAAATTATTTAGGAGTATTTTGAAAAGATGATTAAAAGTTAATTTTTTAATTTTTTTATGAAAGAAAGAAATAAGTTTAAAATTGAGAAATAACTTTTAATTTACTTTTCAAAATAGGCCTTAAACTGATCAATCTAGACCTATATAAATTTTCAATAGAATAATCCCAATAATTTTTCTAGCGTATTAGGTTAAGTTTGGGAAGACTAAATAAGTGTACTCACTACTATAAAAATAGATAAAGATTACACTTTTTTTGTGTGATGTATGTTATTTGATCATACCTTTTAAGTTTTATTAAAGTGTGATCATTGAGAGTGTGATTAAAATGGGTCATTTTTAATCACACATTTTAAGTGTGATTAATAACATTTTAAAGTGTGATATTTGGGAGTGTGATTAAAATGGGTCATTTTTAATCACACATTTTAAGTCTGATTAATAACATTTAGATCACATTTTTTAAGTGTGATTAAAAATATTTAGATGTGAAAAAAAAATATTACACTCACTACCTTCTCATTTGCTCTTGTGAAGATTCGAATCATCAACCCTCTCACACCATAAACCTTATATAAGGTACTCTTTCCACTACACCTCTATAACACCATATAATAATATATGTAATATATATTATTTATGTAGTACATAGACCCGTATTAATATAAAAGTATATATATAAAGATAATTATTTTTTATTGAATATAATTTATTTACTAGAAAAAAAAAGAGACCACTTTTGGCGACTAAACATAATTTCAGTCGCCAATTCTATACTTTTGACAACTAATTATATTTTAGTCGTTAAAAAATTTAATTCCCGGGCTAAAATTACTACTTTTGGCGACTAAACTTCTTTTTAGTCGCAAAAAAGACTCACTTCTGGCTACTAAACATCTTTTTAGTCTCTCAATGCCTCAGTTTTGGCTACTAAATTTTTTTTAGTCGCAAAAAAATCTCACTTTTGGCTACTAAAATTTTTTTAGTCGGTAAAAGCCTCACTTTTGGCGACCAAACATTTTTTTAGTCACCCAATACCTCACTTTTGGTTACTAATTTTTTTTTAGTCGCCAAAAAGTCTTACTTTTGGCTACTAAAATTTTTTTAGTTGGTAAAAGCCATATATGGGCAACCAAATAGATTTTTAGTCGCAAAAACTTATACTTTTAGCTACTAAATTTTTTTAGTCCCCAAAAATCTTTGCTTTTGGCTACTAATACTTTTTTAGTCATCAAAACCTATACTTTCAGCGACCAAATGTGTTTTTTTAGTCATCAAATATGCTTTTTCTTGTAATGAAGTGTGATTATATATATATATATATATAATTACACTTATTTAAAAAGTATGATTAAAAAATAGTAATATATATAAAATCACACTTTAATTAGAAGGTGTGATTAAAAAATATATATATAATCACACTTATTTAAAAAGTGTGATTAAAAAGTAATAGTGTATATATAATCACACTTTAATTAGAATGTGTGATTAAAAAATTTATAGATAATCACACTTTAATTAGAATGTGTAATTAAAAAATATATATCTAATCACACTTATTTAAAAAATGTTATTAAAAAATAGTAGTGTATATATAATCGCATTTTAATTAGAATGTGTGATTCAAAAAATATATATATAATCACACTTAATTGAAAAGTGACATAAAAAATGAATATTATCACACTCAATCAAATTAAGTGTGATTAAAATATCAATCTAATTTTTTTTATCACACTTCCAATAAAAGTGAGATATTATTTTTCGTCAAAGTGTGATTTTTAATTATTTTTATAGTAGTGACTTTTTGACTTTTTATGAAATATAAATTAGATTTGGGTTAAGTTTAAAATAATGTATTAAAGAAGTGATATGATTTAAATAAAATGATATGAATTAAATAAGATAATGACTTTAATTTTTTAAATTTTGTAGAGGATGCCAAAAACCTGACCTTAGTCATCAGTCAAGTAGTAGAGTGCTCATTCATGGAAGCTTACGTTTGACCATGCATCACCATCCTGGCTCTATTTGAATTTCAAGAGAAGTTATTGGTGGATTTAGTCATCAGTATTTTGTAGTGATTCATCTGTATTATGATTAGCAAAAAAAAATAAAATTTATAATTTTATATTGAATGATTAAAAAATATAATAATTTGAGATTGGTGATATCTCTAATTACCTTGTTTAGTTCCACTTTTTTAAATTAATTTTCAAAATTTTATTTTGAAAAGTATTTTTAAAAAATGAATCATTATTTGGTTTTTTTAGTTTTTTAAATTTTAAAACAACAATTCAAAATTCTTTTCAAGGTGCAATCACTCAGTCGCATGCTAAAATTCCCTCCAAAACACCGGGCTTGTTTGATTTGTTTTTGAAAAAAAAAAATTTGAAAAAAGTTTTCTAAAAATAAATTTTTAAGAGTAATCAAATCAAATAAATTTTTTTTAAAAAAAATTTAAAATTTTATTTGATTATCTACTTTCTAAAATCACACACACTCTCTCTAATATACATCAAATTAATTATTTTTTTTAAAACTCTCTTCCAAAATAATTTTTCAAAATCATTTCTAAAAAAAGATAAATTAAACAAATTTTTATATTTTTTATCTCAAAAATTATTCTATAAACATAAACCAAACAAGTACACAATGCTTTAGTAGGATGCTAGGATTTTGTATCCACCGTACAACAACCAACCATTAAAAAAATAAAAAACAAGTCACATAAGCAATGCTAGGGACCCCAGTGGGGGTGACCCCAGTGACCCCCCCAGTGCCACGTGTCGGCCTGGGGTTGGCTGAAATAAAAAATAAAAAAAATAAAAAATAAAAAATATTTTTTGGACCAATCACAGCAGACCCCCAGTACCCCCACTGGGGGTCCAAAGCTTTATTCAAATAAACAAGGGCACTGCTAGAGAGCTCTAGTAGAGCTGCTCTAACAGCAGCTCTACTGAGCTGGCAGCCACTTAAAAAAAAAAAAAAAAAAAAAAAAAAAAAAAAAAAAAAGACAAAATAATGAAGGAAGAAGACAATTTAATGCTCGGTTTAGAGCCACTGTTTTAGAGGTATGAAGCAATTTTCAATAAACAAATGCATAAATAAAGAAGGCAGGCAGGACTCAAATTGATTTCTTGGGAATCCCGCTCTTAAATGCTGTATAACAGCCAACCTTTGAAAAAAAAAAAGCAAGTCACATCAAAAATAAACAAATAAATAAATAAAGAAGAGAGGTAGGACTCAAATTGAATTTTTGTGAGTCCCACTCTTAAATGACTAAGGCGAGTAAGGGGTTGTTTGGCAAGAAAGTTAGGGTTAAAATAGTTATAAAAAATAAAATAGATTATTTTAACTCAAAAAAAATAAAACATCACATTTAATTCATAATCATTACATTCTTCTCTCACAAAAAAAGTCAAAAAAGTCAAAAAGCTAAAAAGTCCTTCCCAAACCAAGCTTTTTAGCCCAAGCTAAAATAGCTAAAAAAGCCAAAAAGTTAACCCACTTCCCAAACGGGGCCTAAAAATAGCCAATTGCTCGGGCAATTTGAAGTCCGTCCATAAGATGAGATGGACCCGGTCTGTTTGGGTTTGTTTGGATTCGGTCTGAGTTCGGTTGGAATCTCTAGGCTTGGGCCATCATTTAAAACTTGTTCGCTTGAGCGTCAGTATCTTTTTTAGTGAAAAATTATAAAATTTTGATAGAAAAATTTAAAAAAAAAAAAAAAAATGTTCAGGCTCGCTCAAACCCGACCCAAGCCTAAAGCCAAGCCTAGGCCCATCGGGCCAGCTCGAGGCCCGGCCCACTAGCCTATCAAAGGCCTAAATACCACTGAGTCTGGGCCTAATTTTTTGACCTATGGGTCGGCCCGACCAGCCCCGAATTTTGGCGAAAGCTCATGAGGCCCGACATTGGCCAAACTTGGCCAGATTTACACCTCTATAAATGACTAGACGGACAGAGGTTTTGTTTGGTTTGTATCTCAAGATATAGTTTTTATAAAAAAAAATTAAAAAATTTTTTGGTTCAATTTTTTTGAAGTTTTTTTTTTTTAAAATCACTTTATCTATCCTACACATCAATCAATCACTTTTTCTCTATCCTTTCTCATTTTTAATTACTTTTTTTCTCATACACATCTATTCAATTACAATAAAATATCAAACTATTCTAAACTCCTAATCTCCAAAACTATTTTCAAAATATACAATCAAACAAATTTAAAAAATTTCTCAACTCTCTCCCAAAAATCTTTTTTTGAAATTTTATCTCAAAATACAAACCAAACACATCATGAGATTTTGAAAACTTTTTTTCATTGTTGGACTTAACTAAACAAAAAGTCTAAGGGTCCGTTTGGTTTAACTTTAGAATTATAATTTAAGTGTGGAGTTTTTTACTTATGATTTTTTGAATCATAATTTGAAAAAAAGAAAATTTAATTGGTTATGCCTTTTGAAAATAATTTTAAGATGGTTTGCTATTTTTTTTGATTGATTGAGGTATAAAATGTGAGAGGAGAGATGAGAGATGAGAGATGAAAGAAAAAAAGTGATTGATTAATAATAATAATAATAAAAAAAATAGGAGTTTTAAAAATAATTTTAAATTATATTTTAAAAATATATATAATTAATATATTATATTCAAATTATAATTTAAAAATTAAATTAAGTTTTAAAAAGTAAATCAAAAAGGGGTTGTTTGGGGTGTCCTAAATAAGTGCACTTTTTGATTTTTTAGACTAAAAAGTTGAGAAAAAAAATATACTTGTTTGGGTTAACTTTTTGACTTTTTATGAAAAAATGTGTATTAAAAAATTGTATAAATTAGTATGTAGGAGAAGATTAGGAGTGTGAAGTATATGGCTGTCCTATCTGTACAGGTTGAATAGATGCTAAGAAGTAATTGTCTACTTTTTGGGCATTGCACTGGCAATGCTATTCGGTTCGTGGGGGCCATCACGGGTCCTGTTTTGATAATCTAAACTGTTCAATATATAGAACTCGTCGAGTATTATATGCTTGTAAAAAATTACGTTGATCGGATATCGATAGCTATTTGATCAGATTTTTTTTTCTAGTCGTTAATTATAACACCATCTAATTTTTTATACAAAATTGATTTGGTCATATAGTTATCGATATCCGATCAATGTGATTTTTTACAGATATATAGTACTCGACGAGTTTTACACATTAAACGGTTCAAATTATCAAAACGAAACCCGTGATGGGTCTGCACGAGCCGAACAGCAGTGTGTTAAAATTGTATCCTAACTGTGCAATTTTTCTTAAAAAATGCAACAGAGATCTGAACGGTCAGATTGATGAGTTGTAATTTTGTATGTAAAAGTAATTTTTGAATATTTTGTTTGGTAAATAATAATATTTTTTTAACTTTTTAAATAAATTTTTAACTTTTTATCTTTCTTTAAACATGCCAACCCAAGTCATCTAAAATTTTTTAAAACTTTGAATTAAAAAAAATAAAAAAACCAAACACGTTGGCCCTGTTTGGCAAGAAGGTTGGGGCTAAAATAGCCACAAAAGACAAAACAGGCTATTTTAGTCCCAAAAAAATAAAACATCACATCAAACCCATAATCATTACACTCTTCTCTCACAAAAAAACTCAAAAAAGTCAAAAAGTCAAAAAGCCATTCCCAAACCAAGCTTTTAAGCCCAGACTAAAATAGCCAAAAAAATCAAAAAGTCAAAAAGCCAACCCACTTCCCAAACCCACCAATTTCAAGTTTGACGAGGACAAATTACATTCCCTCCGTCTCAAGGAACTTACGTTTGTCCTTACATCACTGGTCCCATAATCATCTCTCCTATACATCTTCAAATTAGGAGGGAAAAAATATATATATATATATATATTTTTTAAAAATTATTAATAACATTATTTATTTTTTATTTTTAAAACTTTAAAATATCAATTTTAAATTGAAAAAACTTTAAAAAAAATTTGTGCAAAAAAAAGAAAATTTGAATTATTTTTTGTGTAAAACTGAAAATTTTATATCTATAAAAAAGCATAATAATGAAACATTGATGTGCAAAACTTTAAAAAAAATAAAAAATAAAAAAATTGATAATATTCTTAGTTTCAAAATTAAAAAAAATTGACGATGTTCTCAATTTTATTAAATAGTTGAATCAAACTAATAAGTAGAATGACAAAAATGTTTAATCTCATACTCAATTTTTTTTTTCTTCAATTAGTAAAACAATTATTTGAAACATTATTATATAAAATTGATAATATTTTTAGTTTTAAAAATTTTTAAAAAAATTGATAATATTTTTAATTTTATTAAATAAGATTTATTAATTTAAATTTTTTTAAATAAAAACTAAGTTAATATAATATTTATAAATTAAACTTTTAAGTAATTAAGGCCTGATTTGGCATGTCTTGAAAAAGATAAAAAGTCAAAAAGTTACTTAAAAAACTAAAAAGTTATCACTATTTACCAAAAATAAAAATAAAAAATGACCAAAAAAAAAATTACACATAAAAAAATACAACTCAACTTTTTGTTGAAGTGATGGACTGTCCGCGTGATTGGTCTGCTGTACAGATCTAGATATGATTGTCTCCTTCGCGCGCAACAATTTAGACTGTGTTGTTCGGCCCGTGAGGGCTACCGCGGATCACATTTTGATAATCTGAACCGTCAATATGTAGAACTCGTTGAGTACTATATACTTGTAAAAATCACGTCGATTGGATATCGCTAACTATATGATCAAATCAGTTTTGTAGAAAAAAAAAACGGATGGTGTTAAAATTAACTAGTGAACAAAAATTAATCCGATCAATGTGATTTCGATATCCGATTAATGTAATTTTTTATAAACATATAGTACTCGACGAGTTCTACATATTGACGGTTCAAATTATCAAAATGAGACTCGTAGTGGGGCCCACGGGCTGAACAACACAGTTTAAATGATTGTCCGCGAAGGAAGCAATCATATTCTTATCTCCTACACTTTGTCCAGAAAAAGGTGCCGTACAACCTATTAGACTTACTTTTTCTATACACTTATTTATACAATTTTTTATTACACTTACAAAAAATTAACTCAAATATTCATCTTTTTTTTCTCAACCTTTTAATATAAAAAGACAAAAAATACACATATTTAGAACACCTCAAACAACCTCTAACTCAAAAACAAACTACACTCCCTCCCTCTCATGGAACTTATGTTTGTCCTTACGTCACTAGTTCCCACAATTCTCTCTCGTACATATTTTCAAATTAGGGAAAAATTATATATTTGTATATATATTTTTAAATTGTTAATAACATTATTTATATAATAAATTAAGAGATATGTTACATCTCTTAATTGAGATCCTTCAATTCTATTAACCAAGTTTGGCATCCTCAAAATAATCCAAATAGTCAAAAAGTCACTATCTTATTTAAGTCACATCATCTTATTTAAGTCACATCACCTCTCTAACACATCACTTCAAACCCAACCCAAATCCAACCCATATTTCTTAAAAAGTCAAAAAGTGCACTTATTTAGTCTTCCCAAACTTGGCCCACTCCCACATTATTCTTTCTTTTATCTTTAGAGATCTTAAAAGATTTACAAAAAATTATATTAAGGCCTTGTTTGGGAACAGATTAATTTAGTAATTTTTTTGATTATTTGACTAAAATATGAGCTAAAAAAAATACTATGTTTGGAATGACTTTTTAATTTTTTACGAAAAAATGTGCAAAAAGTAGAGAGAAAAGAGAATCTTTGATTTTTTGTTATGGGTTGTTGACTTTTTAACTTTTTTAATAACTTTTTGACTTTTTGGCTAAACCAGCGTGTTACCAAACGAGGCCTAAATGTAAATATGAGATTCATATGAAACGCACACGATAGAAGTGTCACAACCATATAAAATATTTGATAAAATTTTTAATAAAATTTTTAAAATCTCAAGTATTCCTCCATAATTAAGGGGTTGTTTGGGATATTCTAAATAAGTGTACTTTTTGACTTTTTATGAAATATGAACTGTGTTTGAAATGATGTGATAGAAAGGTGATGTGACTTAAATAGGATAATGACTTTTTGACTTTTTTTTAAAAAAATGCTAAAATTAGCCTAATATCCTTTAGAACACCATTTGACGCTTGAACTTAAAAGTGCAATCCTAAGAACGGAGTTTTCTTAGGTGTGCAACCCACAAAAGGTGTAAGTGAGTTGCACACCATGTGTCACTTACACAAAAAGTGTAAGTGTAAGGTATAAGTGTAAGTGTAAGTGTAAGTGTAAGGTGTAAGTGTAAGATGTAAATGTAAGTGTAAGGTGTAAATATAAGGTGTAATGTGTAAGTGAGTTGCACACCATGTGCCACTTACACAAAATGTGTAAGGTATAAGGTATAAAAGGTGTAAGTATAAGGTGTAAGTGTAAAGAATAAGACGTAAGGTATAAATTGCACACCATAACCAAACCCCCTATGAACACATATGTGTTCACATAACAAAATATAGGTATAAGATAAATAATAGTCTTACATAAGAACCCTACATGTCAGATTCACCATTTTGTGATCTATTCGGTGAATCATTTTATATTCTCAAAATTATTTTTATAACGACAACAAGAGACAAAAGTCACACGGAGCAATCCATTTTCCTATAAATACTTTTACTACCAGCCATTCCTCGTCTCATCACCAACAAAACTATCAAACTTGTTTATTCATATCACAGCCATGTTTCACCAAAATTTCATAGTTCTCTGTATCTCAGCAGCCATGGACCAAACACCCCATGTAGCTTTTTTACCAAGTCCAGGTATGGGCCATCTCATCCCTTTCATTGAATTCGCCAAGCAACTCGTCCATCGCCACCACCTCTCCGCCACCATCATCATCCCCTCCGCCGCACCACCCACCAAAGCCCAGAAAACAGTCCTCCAAACCCTCCCCAAAACCATCCACCACATCTTCCTACCACCTGTTCAATTACCCAATGACATCAACAACACGGAATCCCAAATCTTCCTCACCATGACTCTCTCTCTTCCCTCTCTTAAATCCACCCTATCCTCCCTAACCGCCACCACCCACCTAGCAGCGCTTGTCGTCGATCCATTCGGGCTTGAGGCCTTCGACGTAGCGAAAGAATTCGGCCTCTCACCCTACTTGTTCTTCTCTTCGACAGCCATGGTACTGCTCTTTTGCTTAAATTTGCCCAAGCTCGATGAGACGGTTACGGGTGAGTATAGGGATCTAACTGAACCAATACAACTCCCTGGTTGTGTACCGGTTCACGGTAAAGATCTCTTGGATCCGGTTCAGGACCGGTCGCACGACTCGTACAAGGGGATCCTCGGGAATGTAAAGCGGTTCGGTTCGGCCGAGGGGATAATTCTGAATAGCTTTGTGGACTTGGAAGAGGGAGCTTTAAAAGCTTTACAGGAGGAAGGGTTGGGCAAGCCGCCGGTTAACCCGGTCGGACCTCTGATCCAAGCTGGTTCGATTGAGGGGTTAGAACGGTCCGAGTGTTTGCAATGGTTGGATGGTCAGCCAAGTGAGTCAGTAGTGTTTGTCTCATTTGGAAGTGGTGGCACTCTCTCTCAAGACCAACTCAATGAGCTAGCGTTGGGTTTAGAACGGAGTGGCCAAAGATTTTTGTGGGTAGTGAGAAGTCCTAATGACAAGTCTGCCAATGCTGCATATTTCAACGCACAAAGCCAAAACGACCCTTTGAGTTTCTTGCCAAAAGGTTTTTTGGAGAGGACACAAGGACGAGGCCTGGTGGTGCCGTCATGGGCACCGCAAATTGAAGTATTAAGCCACCGCGCTACCGGAGGTTTTTTGACTCACTGTGGATGGAATTCGACCATGGAGAGTATTGTCCATGGTATACCTCTCATCGCTTGGCCACTCTATGCAGAGCAGAAAATGAATGCAGTGATGTTAACTGAGGGTTTGAAAGTGTCATTGAGACCGAAAAGTGATGAATCGGGGCTAGTGGGACGAGAAGAGATTGCAGAAATTGTGAAAAGTCTTATGGAAGGAGAAGATGGGAAAAAGGTTCGCCAGAGAATGGATAGACTCAAGGATGCGGCCGCGAAGGTCTTGAGTGAAGATGGGTCTTCTGCAAAATCACTATCTGATTTGGCATTCAAATGGAAAAATCACAAGAACATTTGAGGCCAAATTATTATTATTATTATCATTATTTTTTCCAGTTCAATTCATTTCATTTTGTCTTGTTTTTCTTATTTTTTAGTTTTTATTGTGTTGGCTACATTGTGTATTGTGTAATTTGTTGGATTTGGAACTTATTAATTATACTTGTTTGTAGCAGGAATGCGCTATATTGATTTGATCCTATACGTAATCAATCCAAATTAATCTTCACATCAAATGAATTATTTGATAGACTAATGTATTCAAATAAAAAACTCTTAGAGGTAGAGACCACATTTATTATTTGTAAAGAGGATTTCTTTCAAGATTACAATTTCAGAGAAGTCAAATATATATAGAGAATATGTTATACCCGTTGTTAGAACAACAATGTTGGGAACATAGAGAGATAAACACAAAATGAGACATATCTCATCAAAATTTATATGTTACACGGTTGAGCCATTAAACGTGAAAGTTAGACTTTACAAACAACTAATGCCTTTGTATATGTCACCAAATCTTATAAATATTAGGGTCTACAACAGGTTTTATTTCGATAATTTGAACTGTTTATTTTGTCGGGTACTTCATAAAAAACTTAGGTCGATTCAATAATTATATTTTGTTCAAATTTTTAGTAAAAAAAATAGACAATGATTTTGTTTTTAAAAATAACCATACATTTTTAAGTGACAAACACAATAAATTGAACAAATTACAGTAATCAAATTCACCTATTTTTATTTTATTTTATTATGAAATACATGAATTACCTGACAAAATGAACAATTTGAATCATCGAAACAAAATCCGTGATTCACCGCACAGGCCCAAACAACGCTTTCCAGTTCAAAATCTAGATTGAAGGGGATTCTTTTCCTTAAATAAAATATATATATATATATATATAAATAGATGTTAATGAAAGAGTTTTATAATTAATATTTATAAAATTTATCTTTAATTTATAATTATTTTTACAAAATACACCGTTTTGATATTTCCCAACAATATTTGAGGAGGCCACCTAACCATAGTTGAAATCTTGGAAAATATTTGAGGAGGCCACTTAACTTAACCATACTTGAAATCTTCAAATCCAACTTTAATTACCCCTGGTATAAATTTATATTCTCACTACAAACCCAAACAACTCTTTCTGACCAATCTTTCATTCTTTCTATCCCTACTTTTCTCTCTCACTCTCTCCTCTATTACTATATATGTGAGTGATTTTCTGATCACACTGCCTATCTTAGTGATTTAGCGGTAAAAACACAGGCAGAATAGATGGCACAGATAATAACACAAAGACACAAAAGATTTAACGTGGTTCGGCAATATTGCCTACGTCCACGGGAGGCCGAGGTAATTCACTATATTGAATGAATGGTAAAATTACAATTAACTCACTGTAATTTCCTCACTCTCTAAAGCTTGAAATTGTCAGTGATACAATTAGCTTTTAGTTGTATATCTTCTGTGTCTCTCTCCTGCTCATCGTCCCCTTCATTTATTATCCTCCATCTCTATATATACACCGAAATAGAGATTGAGAGGTTTCCAGCTTTTGAGCTGGCTTGCCAGCCCACTGATGCACTTTTGGCAGCTTTCCAGGCAAAAGCTCTTCATTTCTTCACATGGCCTCTAGTGGCCTCATGGCCAACTCACATGGCCTCGTGGCCAGCTAGTTGGTGAGGTATTGGCCTCAAGGCTTTCTTCACATGGTTGTACATCCACCTAACCAAGATAATATTATATATAGGTAGGTATGGCCGATCTATCTACTACCTCGGCTTAATTATTCTTTGGGAATCTCAACCTTTGGAATTTAAGCCGAGGTATGAGAAATGAGAGCCATTCATCCTGGATTAAGATATCCTCGGAAGTAACCTCGGAGAATCTCAAATTACCTCAGCCAAACTTACTGAGACACGTCAACCTCGGCTGACACGTCGGCGTCACCTTGCCACGTGTTGATGTACAGAAATATAACCGCACAACTGCGCCCTAAGTTCTATTACCTCGGCATACTGAGGTGATGGAACTTACATTGGAATTCTTTCTCGTACGTCGGCTTAAAATTCTCTAGCCGAGATCATATATTTCAGGCCGACATGTCTTCTTAAAAGAACAAGAATTTAGATCATCACTCCTTCGCGCATGAGCTGTCACGCATCATTTTTCAACCGTTCTGCTGACGCGTTTCAACCTTATTGGTCCGTGCTGGTGACGCGCTCACATGCCGTCTTTTCTCTGCTGCGCCGTCTGACGCGTGCGTTGCCCTAGGCACCATAATTGCTGTGTTTTGCTGCCGTTTCAATTTTTGGACAAAGCAATTGCCTCTCTCTCTCTCTCCTTTCACTTTTGCATTTCGATTTCCTTGCTCTCTCTCTCTCTAAAGAGTTCTTTCTCTCCTTCGAATCTGCCATTGCTCCTTGCGTTAAGCTCTGCAACTGCCTCCATCTATCATTTCTGCGAAGCTCTCGCCACTGTTGTCTCCGTAAATGCGACCTCGTGAAGCTCACTCCGGCTCTATTTCTCTGGTAAACCACCGTTCCCTTTTTGTCCCAGTTCTTTGATTGTTTCTGGAATTTCCTGCTTCTACTGTTCTGCTTGTCATTTGATTTGTAAATCGTTCACCTGTGTATGTATTATTTTCTGGTTTTGCACATGCTGTGAACACTTGCACTGTTGCACCTCTGTTCTTGGTCTTCTAGCCTTTGTTTTCTTTGAATCTGAAGCTTCGTTCTTGCTTTTCTGTTTTCTAAATTTCTGCCTTCCATACTCGTTCTTTGTAGATTTAGGTTTGGGATTTGTTTGTAGGACCTTCAATCCTTAGGAAAAACTGAAACAGACTTTACCAATTCATACCTAGGTTCAAGCCGAAGTTCCAAGAACCCTGTAGATCTCCTTCTTGCTGTTATCCAACTCTTTTATATCAAAACCATGGGTGTGTGGAGAGATAGGGTCAATTCCCCAACTAAACTAAAATTTTTTAGGCAAGAGTTCTCCATCCCAGACGATGTCCATCTCAGACTAGCTGGGGAGAACGATTCTCTTATGCCCGAGGATGATAACATGCCCTTTCCTGTTGTAGCCTTTGTCCAATGTGGACTTCAGTTCCCTCTAGATCCCCTCTTCCGCAAAGTCCTTCACTACTACACCCTCAACCCCATGCAACTCACCATTAACGCCTATAGAACGCTTAATGGTATAATAGCCTTAGCTCGGCGGGAGAGTGTTAGGATCACTCTTGCCGACATCCAATACTGCTACACCATGTGTGCCCTGAACCTTAAGGAAAAAGGTTATGTCTATTACCTCAAGCCGAGGTCCACCGAGTTTAAGATCGTAGCCGACCTTCCAGACTCCAACAAAGGGGGCTGGAGATGATTATCTCATTGCATCTGGCAATTGGGAGTTTGGTCCAGATGAGGAAGTCCGTCTTTTCCCTCTCCCACGAACAGTAAAGGAGGGCAAGGGTAAGAGCCCATCGTTAACTGCTTAACTGTTGCTTTCCTCAATTTTTTCCAACAAATTTTATCTGTTTCTGATATTGTGTTTCTTTTTGCAGACGTTCACAAGCCTCCCAAGGACTTTCGCCAGTCCTACTACCCTGGGAAAGGCTTAAAGAAGCTCCTGGACCTTCCGCTCCAAAAATGCAGAGCTCCATTGGTGCTGAATTTCATACCCACGTACAAGTCAACTTTGGCCGACGTTCCAAAGAAGAAGAAGAAGAGCGCTTTTCCACCAATTGCTACGACTCAAACCGCATCCACATCAGGAACCGAGCAAGAATCCACACCTGACCCAGCCGATCTACCATCAACCTCGGCCTAGTACTTGATCCCACCAACAGAAAGAAAGCATCGCCGACGTCTCGTAAAAACTGCCGAGATGGTGCGCCCGAAGAAAGTAGTGCTGGATCTCCTCGCCGATCTTCCAGCCGACGTGGATGATGCACCATCCCAAACAGTGCCTCCGCCTAAACCAAAGAGAATCAAGAAGGCCCAGCCAAAAGCCAAGGCTGCTGAGGCCGAGGATGAAGATGCTGTGCCCATCTCCAAGTTAACCGAGAGCCAGAAGACCACTTTTGCACCTGCGAAGAGGTCGGCTGAGGCGCAGCCCTCTGGATCCACTCCATCAAAAAAGCCGAGGTCATCATCTGCAACAACTTCGGGATCCAGAGTTCCCAAAGTTCCCTGGGAACCCAAAATAACCTTAGAAAACAGGCCTGTCTTTGCCAATGAGAGCGCCGCCGATGTTAACATCGGCGTGGCACTCAGCACTGCAGTCCTTCTTGAGGGTGATCTTAAGCGTAACGCCAAGATGAGTGGATATGAGAATTACGCCCTCATGCTGCAACGTTCAGTCCAAGTAAGTCTTTGAATTTGAGAACCTGTCTTTTATGCTTGTAAAATTTTGAAATTTTTTGTAATAACTTTTGCCTTGTATTCTTTCAGGCCATCCAACACGCCCACTCCTTCTCCATGCAGGCTTTTGAAACAGGGGAGGAGTTAGCCGAGATGAAGAAGGAGTTTGCTGCCCTTCAGAAACAAAACAGGAGTCTCCAAAATAAGATGAAAAAACTGGAGGATCAGGCCGAGGAGGCAACTAAGGCTAAACAGATAGCCGATGAAAAGGCTGAGGCTGCTGAAACTGTTAAAACCGTTGCTATAGCTCAGCAGAAGGAAGTCGAAGAAAAATCGACCCAGGCCGAGAAAGAGCTCCAGGAAGCGCTGGCTACAAAGGATGTCGAAATAAGGGCTGCCGATGACAAGGCATACGCCCAAGGCATGGCCGATGTGGCAGAAGATTATAAGCTTCAGATCAAGCAAGCATGCAACAGGGGATTTTCCCTAGGTTGGAATGCTTTGGCCAAACAGCTTGATCTTCCTGCCGACTCGCCCTGGCACAAGACCAAGGCCGTTCGTCTTCCCTTTCCTCTTTCTCCACCTTCAACTCAGGTTGAAGAAGAAGCTGATTCTGAAGCCGAGGCTGAAGATGCAGGTGAAGATGAAGATGAAGCATTGGTCAGAAAATCCAAGGAAGCCATTGAAAGCAAGTCACCTCCTCAGGGTGATCAAGTAATGGATTTAACCCAAGAGGAGGATGAGGAGGTTGAGAAGGTGCCCAAGGAAACTGGCCCCACCCACCTATCAACTGACCTTCTGTTGACTGAGCAAAGCGTGGAGAAGACCTTGGCCGAAATAGACGCCGAGATCGCGGCTGACAAGGAGGCCCAGGTTGTAGTAGAAGAGGATGCTGAGGCTGTGGAAGAAGAAGACGCAGAGGTTGTGAAGCCAAAAGATGCCGAGGTGGTTCTGCCAGAGCCTTCGGAGGTTTCAGCCCAACCGTCTGTTCAAGTTGAAGAAGTTTGAATGTCCTTTGTATTTTCTTCTTTGTCTTTTGTTTCTTTTCTTCGTTCTTTGGACAATGTAAGCTTCATCTTTTTGGCCGATGTGCCTTTTTATTGCTTAAGAACAATTCACTTCTGCTAGGCCATTGTGCCTTCTTCATATACAACTATTTTTATCTTTATGCTTCAGTCTTTAGTTCTTCATTGCTTCCGTATGGCTCCATACTTAGGATATTTTGCATGATTTACATAATGCTTCCTTTGTATAATCTCCTCGGGGTTACATACTTCGGGTATGATAACTCCAAGTTTTACGTCGGCAAGATACTGACCTGCAATTTTTTCATAAGTATAAAACATACACTATCCTCGGGGTCAATGTTAACTTTTGCAAACTTTTCTTAAGTTTAAACAAAAATCTCAGTCTGACTTACTTGTAAATTGCTACAAATTTTAACAAGGATTAGTATAAACAGTAAACTTTTCTTAAGTTAAAACAAATGTTAAACAATGATCTACTTGTGAATTGCTGCAAATTTCAACAAGAATTTAAACAATATACTTAACCTTTAGTTCAACCTGTAAATTGCTGCAAATTTGAACAGATGACAACATGTCGGCTTAACTTGAACCTGTAATATCAGTCCAGCCTACTTGTAAATTGCTGCAAATTTCAACAAGGATTATCATATACAGTAAACTTTTCTCAAGTTATAATCAAGTATTAAACAGTGATCCACTTGTAAATTACTACAAATTTCAACAAGAATTTAAACAGTATACTTAGCTTTGCCTCAACCTGTAAATTGCTGCAAATTTCAACAGATGGTAACATGTCGGCTTAACTTTAACTTGTAAATTGCTACAAATTTCAACAAGTGTTAAGCAATGATCTTTGGCTTAACCACCTTGTGGATTGCTATACGTCTGTAGGCAACAACATCGGCTTCACTTCGACTTGTAAATTGCTACAAATTTCAACAAGCGAAGAGAAACAAATATCTCGACTTAACTTCAACTTGTAAATTGCTACAAATTTCAACAAGTGAAGCTAAGCTTTGTATTCGGTCAAACCAACTTGTAAATTGCTACAAATTTCAACAAGTGGTAGACTTTGTATTCGGCCAGACCAACTTGTAAATTGCTACAAATTTCAACAAGTGGTAGGCTTTGTATTCGGCCAGACCAACTTGTAAATTGCCACAAATTTCAACAAGTGGTAGGCTTTGTATTCGGCCAGACCAACTTGTAAATTGCTACAAATTTCAACAAGTGGTAGGCTTTGTATCTTCTCTGCTTTTCCGCCCCCAATGTGAACCTAAGTTCCACTTGGGTTCTCATTGTTCATGTCTTCCAGCATCTTTATCAATCATATGTGTGCCAAGAATAATGATCATCTCAATGATAGAAAAATTTCAAATTACAAGTATTCCAGGGTCTGGGCAGTGCTTTGCCCCCATTGTCTTCAAGCCGATAAGCTCCATTTCCTAACACCGAGGTAATTCTGTAAGGTCCTTCCCAGTTTGGGCCAAGCTTGCCCTCTTTGGGATCTTTCTTATTGCCGACCACTTTTCTCAAGACTAGATCGCCGACTTGAAAATCTCTTGGGTTGACCTTCTTGTTGTAAGCTTTGACAAGCTGTTGCTGGTACACTGCAAGCTGAATTGCAGCCTTCTCTCTTCGCTCTTCCAAAAGATCCAGATCTCGGGCTAAGAGTATATCATTAGTCCCATTTTCAACGTCCTGGGTTCGGATCCCTGGGATGCTGACTTCCAGTGGAATGACTGCTTCTGTGCCATAGGCCATGGCAAAGGGAGATTCCCTTGTTGATCTTCTCGGCGTAGTCCGATATGCCCAAAGCACGTTGGGTAATTCGTCTACCCATTTCCCTTTTGCTGCCTGCAACCTCTTCTTTATTCCATCCAAAATTACTTTGTTGGATGCTTCTGCTTGTCCATTACTTTGGGGAAAACTTGGTGTTGAAAAGTAATTCTTGATCTTGAATTTCGCACAGAAGTTCTTGATGAGCTTGCTGTCGAACTGCGTTCCGTTGTCGGCGACAATGGCTCTGGGAATGCCAAATCTGGTGATAATGTTCTTCCATATGAAATTCTTGACGTCCACATCTCGGATTTTAGCAAGAGGTTCTGCTTCTATCCACTTTGTGAAGTAATCTGTTGCTACCAACAAGTATTTTCTCTGCCCAGTTGCTTGGGAAAGTTGTCCGACCAGATCCATGCCCCATTGGGCAAACGGCCAAGAGCTGGATACTGGATTCAGGTCAGCAGCTGGTTGATGAATCAAAGGTGCAAACCATTGACAGGGTTCGCACTTCTTTACATATGCTTTTGCATCTTTTTGCATGTATGGCCACCAATACCCCTGGGTAATGGCCCTATGGGCTAACGATATGCCCCCAGTGTGGCTTCCACAAATCCCTTCATGAATTTCATATAAAAAATCTTCAACTTGTAAAGGGTGTACGCACCTTAGAAGGGGTCCAGTGAAGGACCTTCTGTAGAGATGTCTGTCCGCAGTCAAGCTGAATCTTGCCGACTTCAGTCTGACTTTGTGTGCCTCCTTGCGATCTTCTGGTAGTTTTCCTTCTTTCAGGAATGCAACTATTGCATCCATCCAGCTCGGCCCCATGTCCACGCACATTGCTTCTTGCTTTGCGTTCTGTGGTTCTGTGCTCGGGCCCGACATGTAGTCGATCATAATTGTTCTTGTCTTTCCAATCTGCATTGAACTCGCCAGGGTGGCCAACGCGTCGACGTGGCTATTATCATCTCGGCTAACTTGAAGAAGTCGGCAGTTCTGAAATAACTCGGCTAATCTGATAACCTCTTTTGCATATGCCGACATCCTCTCGTCCCTGGCTGCAAATTCTCCTGTTGATTGGTTAACAATTAACTGTGAATCACAAAAAACTATTACCTCATCTGCTTCATTCTTTAGATTTTAGTCCTGCAATTAATGCTTCGTATTCAGCTTCATTATTTGAGGCCTTGAACCCCAAACGGATGGATTGTTCTATTATTTCTCCATCTGGGGATATCAGCAGTACTCCTGCCCCCGCTCCTCGTCGGTTTGAACTTCCATTGACAAAAAGTCTGAATGAGTCGTCGATGTAGATGCTGCAAGGTCTGAGCTTTTCCTTCTTTCGTTCTTTTGCTGTCGGCTGGGATTCTTCTTGCTTGCTAGGACTTTGTTCGTCTCGGCTCAACGGAGGCCGACGTTCGTTGAACTCCGGCGTGAATTCTGCCACAAAGTCAGCCAAAACTTGGCCCTTAATTGCTGTTCTGGGCCTGAATTCCAGGTCATACTGGCCCAAGGCCACTGCCCACCTTGCAATTCTTCCTGTTAGGTCTCCTTGTTGTAACAGGGATTTCAATGGGTGCTCTGTTAACACCGCAATCTTGTGTGCTTGGAAGTAGTGGTTCAACTTCTTTGAGGCCATGACTAAGGCCAATATTAACTTCTCCAATGGTAAGTACCTTGTTTCAGCGCTAGCTAAAGTTTTACTTACGTAATAGACAGCCTTCTGTTCGCCATTCTCTTCTCGGATTAGTACTGCGCTTACCGCGTGCTCTGACACGGCTAAGTACAAAAACAACGCCTCCCCAGGCTCTGGCGTTGAGAGGACTGGGGCCGTTATCAGATACTTTTTTAGATCGGCCAAAGCGGCCTCACATTCTTCAGTCCACAAAAAGTCCGCAGTCTTTTTTACCAGGTTGAAAAAGGGTTTACACTTGTCTGAACTTCGGCTTATAAATCTATTTAGGGCTGCGGCCCTGCCAGTGAGCATTTGAACCTATTTTGCCGAGGTTAGGCTCTGTAGATCTAGGATGGCCTTGATTTGATCTGGGCTGGCCTCTATTCCCCTTCTTGTTACCAGGTATCCTAGAAACTTACCAGATCCGACCCCAAACGCGCACTTTGATGCGTTAAGTCGGAGCCGATATGTTTTGAGTATGTTAAATACCTCTGCTAGGTCGGCAAGATGATTTTCTGGCTCCTTGGTCTTTACAACCATGTCATCGATGTAGACTTCCACTGTTTGGCCTATCTGGTGTTTGAACATTTTGGTTACCAGCCTTTGGTAAGTTGCTCCTTCGTTTTTTAGTCCAAAAGGCATCACCCTGTAACAGTACAGGCCTTTTGGGGTAATGAACGCTGTCTTCTCCTCGTCTGGATGGTACATGGCTATTTGGTGATACCCCCTGTATGCGTCCAGGAAGCTCATCCTACCATGTCCAGATGTAGCATCCACCAGCTGGTCAATTTTTGGCAGAGGGAAGCTGTCTTTGGGACAGGCTTTATTTAGGCTTGTAAAATCCACGCAAACCCTCCATTTACTGTTTTTCTTCTTTACCACCACAGTGTTTGATAGCCATGTTGGATAATTGACGTTTCTGATGGCCCTGGCTTCTAGAAGTCTGTCAACTTCTTCCTCCACTGCTTCGACGTGTATCAACGTCGGTCTCCTAGCTCGCTGTATCACAGGTTTAGCCGACCTGTCGACGTTCAGTCTGTGGCATGTGACCTCGGGGTCAATGCCAGGCATTTCATAAGGTGTCCAGGCAAACACCTCTATGTTTATTCTTAAGAAGGCTTCCAGTTCTCTTTCCTCTTCTTCGGCTAAGCCTGAGCCGAGAAGAAAAAAGCGCTCCTCGTCGCCCTCCTGGATGAGGACTTTCTTTAGTGTTTCCTCACTCTTCTCGGCCGGCTCCTTGCCGACATCATCCAGGACTTCCATGTCCTCGTCTTCAATCTCTGCCTTGGCTGGTTCTCGAATATTGCAGGTAGTCTTCATTGCTGCCATGCAGCAATTCTTTGCCTGCAGTTGATCCCCTCTGATTTCTTCCATCTCATGCTCTGTTGGGAAGCGCCGTAGTTGGTGCAATGTTGAGGGAACTGCCCCCATTGCATGCAACCATGGCCTGCCCATGATGATATTGTATGGTGAACGTGTATCAATCACGATAAACTCGATCTTGATCTTCTTATTGCCTGCCTATACTTCCAAGGTTGTGGCACCCAGTGGCCACATCGGAGTTCCATTGAAGCCGACCATCGGGCCACTCGATTGCTCCAGGTCGTCAGGGTGAAGGCCCAGCTCCTTGTAACATCTAACGTACATGATGTCACAAGAGCTGCCTTGATCTATCAGGATGCGTTTTACTTGGCACTCCCCAACCTGGAGGGATACTACCAAGGCATCATTATGCGGGTTCTGGACCATCTCTAGGTCGGCCTCGGTGAAGGTTATCATTGGGCCTTGGCAATCTTCCGGTCGAGGTCTTTTCAGTCTGACCTGGTTCACGTACTGCAAGTGTTTTAGCCTTTGGGTTTCCCCCTGAATTTCGTTTGCATTCACCTTGGAATGAATCACATTTACTACCCGAGGTCTTTCTGCCTGGCGATGGTGAATTTGCCCGGCTGGCGATCTGCTGTTCTTCTCTTGTTCTGGTTTCATCGACAAGGTCTCTCAGGTGGCCTTGCCCCACCAGATCTTCCAAGTGTGCTTTTAAGGCTCTACAACCTTGTGTTGTATGTCCATTCTCATTGTGATACGAACAATGTCTGTCCGCGTTTCTTCCCATAAACTCCCTGGGTTGCCTTGTTGGTGTTCTGAAATAGGGCTGGCCCCGAATTTTTCCTAGGACCTTTTGAATTAGAATTCGGAACATGGTTGTTACTGCTTGTTTAGCCCTCAACTCTACCTCTGCTTTGCTGAATCCGTTGTTACTTCGGCTTCGCTTCGGCGAGCCGTTCCCTTGCTCTTGTTTGACCTGCTTTGGTGCCGATGTATCCTCCTCGGCTTTGGCATACTTCTCGATCCTTGTCATGAGTTCCTCCATGTTCTTTGGCAATGTCTTTGCCAAAGATTTCCGTAGTGAACAATCTTCTTTCAGGCCGTTCTTGAAAGACACGACTGCTACCTCCTGGTTGCATTCAGGTATTCGGTTGAACACTTCGTAGTATCTTTTTGCATAGGCCCTAAGGCCTTCATCCTTACTAATTTTCAAAGCCATTAATGCGTTCACCCTCAATGGCTGTAGCTTGTTTGCCACGAACCTGGCCACAAACATCTCGGCCAGGCCTTTCCAAGTCTTCACACTTCCTTTTGGTAACTTGTGGAACCAATCTGATGCAATTTCTCCAAAGGACGAAGGGAATACTTTGCAGAGCAATGGCTCATTTCCACTGTATAGCGCCATTGAGTTTAAAAACAATCCAACATGGAAGTTAGGATCTAACTTACCGTCATAGATTTGAAACCTCGGCATGCTGAATCTTTTTGGTGCTTCAAATTTGTCCAGTTCCACCGAGAATGGTGTCCTCGGCTTGATGAACGAGTTTACTTCGGCTTCAGCGTTCTGTTCCCTCCTCTTGAGGTAGTTTCTCAAATTTTCTTTACTCCTCCCCGGGGCTCGGCTATCTTGTGATTTTAGTCCCTTCGGCACGCTACTCTCGGCCTCGTGGTATGCCCGTTTTGATCTTTCTCCATGGGTTGTGTCGAAGCAGAGAACCTGCTTTTGTACATGCCGATGTTCTCTTGGTTCCTGATCCTTTGTATTATACGTCCTCTGGGACTTACCGACCTCCCCGGAGGACGGGTGAGAATGCTTCTTGTTCCTGGAGCGTTGTGGTGCTTCAGGAGTTGTTGTCCTTCCTTCGTTCCGAGCTTTAACTGCTGGGATTGGCGTATCCTGCAGTGGGTATGGTGGCTGCATGACCTTGCTTTGCATCATGAAGTTGACGACCGATTGGAGGTCTGCCAACTTGTTTGCCAGGTCCTTGAGTTCCTCATCCCTTCGTGTGCACCTATCCCTCCATATCTGGAGGTTATCCTCCTGGTAGTATCTGCCCTGGTCCGTCTTCTTCGAAGTGTCGTCCTCCTGGATGACGTTCTTTCCCCCGTGCCCCTGGCCACGGTTTTTGTCATTGTGGTTGTCTCCTTCGACGTCAAGGTTAATAGGCCTGCCACTCCCAGCGGGAGTGTCACCCCCAACCTTTTCGTTTTGTGCGTTACTGGCCATCTATTCGTCGTAGATTCCCACAGACGGCGCCAAATTGTGTGAGTGATTTTCTGATCACACTGCCTATCTTAGTGATTCAGCGGTAAAAACACAAGCAGAATAGATGGCACAGATAATAACACAAAGACACAAAGGATTTAACGTGGTTCGGCAATATTGCCTACGTCCACGGGAGGCCGAGGTAATTCACTATATTGAATGAATGGTAAAATTACAATTAACTCACTGTAATTCCCTCACTCTCTAAAGCTTGAAATTGTCAGTGATACAATTAGCTTCTAGTTGTATATCTTCTGTGTCTCTCTCCTGCTCATCGTCCCCTTCATTTATTATCCTCCATCTCTATATATACACCGGAATAGAGATGGAGAGGTTTCCAGCTTTTGAGCTGGCTTGCCAGCCCACTGATGCACTTTTGGCAGCTTTCCAAGCAAAAGCTCTTCATTTCTTCACATGGCCTCTAGTGGCCTCATGGCCAACTCACATGGCCTCGTGGCCAGCTAGTTGGTGAGGTATTGGCCTCAAGGCTTTCTTCACATGACTGTACATCCACCTAACCAAGATAATATTATATATAAGCAGGTATGGCCGATCTATCTACTACCTCGACTTAATTATTCTTTGGGAATCTCGGCCTTTGGAATTTAAGCCGAGGTATGAGAAATGAGAGCCCTTCATCCTGGATTAAGATATCCTCGGAAGTAACCTCGGAGAATCTCAGATTACCTCAGCCAAACTTACTGAGACACGTCAACCTCGACTGACACGTCGGCGTCACCTTGCCACGTGTTGATGTACAGAAATATAACCCCACACTATATAAATCAAAACAAAGCAGACCCAACTTCTTTCTTTCCTCTTTCAAATTGTTCCACTTTTCATGAATCAAACTTTTTATAAACCCAGTTTCTTTCTCTTCTCCACTCTGCTCCCACTCCGTATAATCCAAACTTACCTATTATTAAGGATGACAACGGCCACCCCACCCCACCCCACCCCACTCCACTCCACTGCACTCCACTACTTGCTTTCTCACCCTCAATCTACTCTCATGAAACTCACTCTCAAGAAGTTTCCACAGATGGCGTCAATTGTACGGGAAGTAAATAATCTTCACTTCCGTACTCCTTGCCTCCGTGCTGGTCTCACTATAAACGGTGTTGTCTTTCTTGCAAACACAACATAAGTGAGCTAATCGGTGAGCGTCTTGCTAGAAAATTCCCCTGACAGTCAAGTCAACACCCTCAGAGAATATAGGAAAATGAGAGAGTTCTGTGGCTCAATATTGCTTACCCTCAATAATGAAACTCGCAAGTCTTATTTAGACAACTTGTCTCACTTCTTTATCTGGTGCGCATTATTCCCATTGTCTTGGGGCGAGGACATTTTGCCCCTTGATTCCCTTACAAACGTGCACTTGTCAGAAGTAGATAACCTGACAAATTTTAATAACGTGGGTAGCACGAAATTTGTCCTCCATGTGGTGCTGGACTAAGACAAGCACTCAGCTGTGCTATCTCTAGCTGTGACTAAACTTGCATAGCTCGGCCTAACCCAGACTTCTTCTTTCAGTTTGAGCTGAACCTGGCTGGTCAGCCCTCGTAGGGTCTTCACAACTCGGCCAAGCATGTTTAGCTCGGTCAAGTTACTTCCATTTGTAGTCAGGTCACATTCCATGCGGCCATATAGCTCGGTCCAACCTTACAACTCGACAAGGACTCATGAGTCTCTTTTAGCTCGGCCAATCTTTATCAGTTTTGCTCGGCCAATCATG
Organism: Camellia lanceoleosa; assembly: GCA_025200525.1. Taxonomy (NCBI): domain Eukaryota; kingdom Viridiplantae; phylum Streptophyta; class Magnoliopsida; order Ericales; family Theaceae; genus Camellia; species Camellia lanceoleosa. The sequence continues at coordinate 46,564,853 of CM045760.1, forward strand.
GAATAATGATCTTAGCTCGGTTCGTTTTGTGCGGTGAAAATTCCTCTCTCAACTACCATCCCTACTAATGATCCTCTTCTCTTTAAAATTATCCTGATCTTTCTTCACCTTCGAGAAAGAAAATTAAATGTGAAAAGGTAAGGATGATTATGTGTCGGATTGGCTGGATGGACCTCTTTGTTTTGGAAGACATTAAGGCCTCTTTTGGCAAGTAGAGATTTCAACCAACAAGTCAAAAAGTCACTAAAAAAATCAAAAAGCCAACAACTTATATCAAATAGTCAAAGATTTCCTTTTCTCTCTACTTTTTGTACATCTTTTTGTAAAAAATCAAAAAGTCATCCCAAACATACTAATTTATTTTTTTACATCATATTTCATCTAAAAAGTCAAAAGGTTATTAAAAAAGTCTGTTCCCAAACGAGATTTAAATTGATTTTGTTTATTGTTTATGGAATTTTTCAATCTACGAATGAAAAGAAATATTTTAGAGAGAAATTTTATAGCTGCAAAAACATTGGGTTACAATGTTGGTGATGTACTTGTGGGCAGCGAAAATGATGTTATTAGACCCATTGATTTTAATCGTTAGTATTTTTTTATGATAAATGTGTACAAGAGCAGAATGTGTGATGTTTTTAGCAGTAAAATTATAAATTTGATTATTTTAGTGACTTAACATCAACTAATTTAGTGAAAATTTTAGGCCAAAAACCTTAACGGTATTATCAATTTGACCAAATTAATGCAAAAACTAAAATTAAGAGTCAAAATTGAGATAATTGAAACTGTAATGACTAAAATGATACAAACGGCAAAATGTAAGAATTGTCGATATAATTTTTCTTTTTTCTTTTCTAATTTTAAAGAAAAACCTAATAAAATAAATACGTTATAAATTTTAAATTGACCTAATTATATATATATATAATTTTTTAAAAAACATAATATTTAAAATCATTGAAACCCATAATGGACATCATAAACCCGAAAAACGCCTCTAGATTTGAAAGAATCTCCTCGCATTCATTAATTAAAGCGACCATAACTTCAAGAGTAGTGTTATTCTAACCAAAAAATTAAACTCATTTTTTAAACTCAATAATCAATCAACTAATCAGTCTCCTATATTATTTTTCTATCTTATATTTTCTTTAATTATCAATCAATTATTTCACTTATACATTATTAGATCTAAAAAATACGCTTCTAAACTACCAATAGATCATAATAGTTAGATTTAATTCCCATAAAGTCCTACTGAAAATAAGTCATAATAAAATTGTCACTAAAAATAATTTTTTATGACCTTCTTGGCATATGTTGCTAAAAATTGATAATTAGTGACTTTTTGTCAAGATTTTTATAAATTGTCGCTAAAATTTAGTAATTTTTTTGTGATGAATTTTTCAAACTGTCGCTGAAAGTTGAAAATTAGTGACTTTTTTTTCTAACAATTTTGTTAAACCATCACTAAAATTTATAATTAATGACATTTTTGTAACAAAATTTTCAAGCTATCACTAAATTAACAATTAATTACGTTTTTTTAATAGTGCTTGATGAAAAAAGTCATTAATTCTCACAGGATCTATTGGATAATAAGTCCATCTATTAAGACCTACACGTAACTCTCTCATATATAAACTACCAATAAGTATTGATAATTAGATTTAATTCCATCAAATCCTATTGAAAATAAATCCCAATAAAATCATCTTTAAAAATATTTTTTTTGACGATCTTTTACATATGTCGCTAAAAATTAACAATTTAGTAACTTTTTGTTATCATGATTTTTATAAATTGTTGCTAAAATTTAGAATTAGTGACGTTTTTCTGTGACTAATTTGTCAAACTATCGCTGAAAGTTGAAATTAGTGACTTTTTTTGTGACAATTTTTTTCAACTGTCACCAAAACTTATAATTAATGACATATTTTGTAATAAAATTTTCAAACTGTCGCTAAAAATTAACAATTAGTGACTTCTTTTTTTAATAATGTTTGATGAAAAATGTCATTAATTATCATAAATGTATTGGACAATAAGTCTACCTATTGAGATCTACATGTAAGTTTTAAAAACTAAGTTTTTTTTTTTTTTTTGGTCTCTAAATGTATAAATCTGTTACCAAAAATATTTAAGGACTAATTTCAATTGTCGTAAGGACAATCACTAAAAGGTAGTCCCAAAAAATAAACAAAAGAGTTTTTACGATTGAAATTTTAAAAGTGTCGCTAATAAATATACTTTTAAGACAAAATAACTTAATTCCAAAAGTGTTTACTTGTAAGACAAACTTTTAGTCCCAAAAGATTAATAATTTATAACTAAATATTCGATTTTATCACCAAAAATTAAATAATAATACTTATAGTGACACAAATACTTAATATCTAAAAAATAATTTTACTCTTAATTTTTTGTTTTTTAAATCTTGAATTCTTGTAATGGTGGGTGACAAAAGTCAGCGCTACTAATTTCCTATTACAATTCGTCGTTGATCGGACAACACTGCCTGCGGGACCATTGAAGAGGACAATATAAACCAAAGGAAATATTTAATTGGTCCCATACAAAAGAGTTTCTCATATTGTAATAACCTAATGGTAAATTCTTTCACACTATAAGAAATTTTACCCACTTTATTTATTTATTTTAAATCTCCTATCTAAGTTGGAGACGGCGAGGCTTCTAGAATTTCTCTATTTCATTTTTTCTTTGATTTTTTTTTTTTTATTCATCATCATGCTAATTGTTTACACTCCTTCCATTTCCATCATTAGATTGTCACTAAGAAGACTTTCATATTTAAACTGAATTATAGGTGAATCAATTATTTTCAAAAATAATAATATTACGAAATTGATATCTAAATAATAAAACTTAATCGAAATCCATTATAAACCATGACAAGATAATGAGTGTTGATTTTCACACCATTTTTCATATTTTGACCAAATTCAGGCCAAGTTTGGGAAGACTAAATAAGTGCACTTTTTGACTTTTTATGAAATATGAGTTGAATTTGGGTTGGGTTTGAAGTGATGTGTTAGAGAGGTGATGTGACTTAAATAAGATGATGTGACTTAAATAAGATAGTGACTTTTTGACTTTTTGAATTATTTTGAAGATGCCATTTCGAGGACCGTCGTTTTGCATCTACCGATCCTTTTTACCTTTACCATGAGTTCTAGAAACTCTATTACCAAACAATCTGTATCATTTTGAGATAAGAAAAGGGAAAGAGACCCAAAAAAAAAAAAAAAAAGTGAGAATGAAAGGAAGTGGGGTAAAGTGTAAGAGAAAGAAGAGACGTTGCTATTTAATAATTTAAGAGAAGGAAAATGGGGTAGGAGGGAAAAATTAATAATTTAGTTACTATTTAGTATAAATTAAATAAGTGTATTTATTTAAATCACATTACTTTTTATTTTTTTGTATATCTTTTCATAAAAGTTAAAAATATACTTATGCTGTGTTTGGTTGGGGGATTTGGGGAGGGATTTGGAAAGGGAAAGGGAAAAGGTATGTGAAACTATGTGAAATATAGGCATGATTTCTTCATATTTCACATACCTTTTCTATTTTCCTTTCCAAATCTCTCCCAAAATCTTCCAACCAAACACACCATTAAATCATCTCAAATAATTCCTTAATGAGAACGTTGCTATTTCAGTATAAAAATTAGATATATTTTTTAAAAGATTTGATTTCTCTTAAGTTATTGATTAAGGCCAAATTGTGCAACATTAAGGCCGTTAATTAGGATCTCTTAACTTTACTTGTTTGTCAAACTGTATATTTTATGTGTGTTTAATGTCAATCAGGTTGTACATAGTCAGAGCATAAAATGGGCAAAAAGACAGAATTTAGAGAGAAAACAGATTCCTGCATGTGCGTTGACTTTCCCTCACGTGCGTTGACTTTCTTGGAAAATGGGCTCGATATTTTAAACTTGTTTGAAAGGCAGCAGAAGCATAAATAGGAAAGAAAAAAGCTGGATTAGGGTTCTGAAATTGTTTTGGTAAGGAAAGAGAGGTTAGGGTTTCAAGAGAGGATTTGCTCCAAAAAGCTTGAAAGACACTTTCATGGGGTCTTCTTCCTCATCTTCTTCCTCTTCCCATTCCTCCATGAGTGGCTAGTAATCTTTTTTAAGGTTTTGATGAAACCTAGCCATGTAATTAGTTTTTCTTTTTTATTTTCAATTATGTAAAGGTATGAACAATTGTATAGTGTTTTAGAAGTTTTATATATACACTTTCCATTATTTCTTCAAGTATTCGGCTTTCTGTGATTGTTGAATGTTTTCCATACAATAGTTTTCTATTCTTTCACATTCAAGGTATGAGACGAACCATATTACAAGAGACGAGTCGTGTCACTACCTTAGTTTAAAACACCATACAATTGTTCAAACCTTTACATAATTGAAAATCAAAAAGAAAAACTAATTACATGGCTAGGGTTTCATCAAAACCCTAGAAAAGACGACTAGCCACTCATGGAGGAGTGGGAAGAGGAAGAAGATAAGGAAGAAGACCCCACGGAAGTGTCCTTCAAGCTTTTTGGAGCAAATCCTCTCTTGAAACCCTAGCCTCTCTTTCCTTGCCAAAACAATTTCAGAACCCTAATCCAGCCTTTTTCTTTCATATTTATGCTTCTGCTGCCTTCCAAATAGGTTTAAAATATCAGGCCCGTTTTCCAAGAAAAGTCAACGCACGTGCAAAAAAAAGTCAACGAACGACAACAAAACGACGCGCATGAATCTGCTTTCTCTTTCTCCATTTTTTTTTGCATTTTATGCTTCAACTATGTATAACTTGATTGACATTAAACACACATAAAATATACAGTTTGACAAGTAAATAAAGTTAAGAGATCCTAATTGACGGCCTCAATATTGCACAATTCGGCCTTAATCACATCCCCCAACTTACAACTTGCTAGTGCTCAAGCAAGTAATAAATAAAATTAAATTAAACAAAATCTAGCTATTTCTTTTTTCATGGGAAAACGGTTGCATTTAGCATATGCAACAAGCCTTTAAACCACAAAGTTACCCCAAGTGGACGAGTAAAGTCTCGTGAGGGTTTCCAGTAATGATACCCACAAACATTAACATATTCATATATACTCAAGAACAATTGACCACACTACTCCACCTAACAATCAACTTATGTACCACTACAGTGTGATATTGAGACATAATGAGTCATTAAAGGCACAGTGGACAAGCATGAAGGAACTTATTGAGTCAAAACCACAATTCAGTTAATCCAAAAGTAAAGTCCCCTGTAGTTGTGTATGCTAGCAGAAAAATCATCAGTACCCTCGGTGTAAAGTGCAATCTCCATATTAGTTAACTGTCCACTATAATAGCCCAGTGTAACTCATAATAATACCCAACATATACAGAAAAACTAAACTGTTGCAGTCAAGATTTTCAAAAGTTTTTTTTTTTAGATGACTGTGCAATGTCCTGATCCATTAAGCTTTCTAATCAACCCATTTAAACAAGCATTGGGCCAATGACTCCCAAACCAGACGGTTTTAGGGCACTAGGTGTAGAGACACCCCTATGGGCTTAATAACTCGAGTTAAAAGGCTACGAACCCAAACAAGTCAAGTATTATTATTATTTTTATTATTATTATTTTTAAGAATCTTGGCTCCTCATTTATTCTTTTCTGCAATCCTAGCTATTACCAATGATGTACACCAGGGATTATAATAAAAAGGTCACTGCTATGAGAGTGTGTTCATGTGAATTAAGGCACTCATGACAAGTGTACTAATACCACAAATACAGACAACTCTCCTAGTGCAAACATCACATGCAAGTATCTACCCAATAAACCCTTTTCATACAAGTTTACTATGCTCCCTAATTAACATATACAAATATCATCACCTTACTAGCAACAAGTCACATCAAGTGAAGTAATGCAATCAAGTGAAATAGGTATAAGTATGAATTATGATCCAAATGGAAATGCACAAAAGAAAATATAATCCTCATCCCTTAACTTGAACATGACATTGTTCACAATGAAAAAGTAAACAAAAATGAGAGAATATTACCAAAAATTATAGGGGCACATCCAGGTAGGCATAGAATAACAGACACACACTTCACACACTTTTTTTTTTTTTTTTGAAAAGAAGAAATAACTAAAAATAAAAAAACTAAGATAGGCCGGTACTACAGAGAATCCGGTGGCGGTGGTGGCGGGAAATGCTGGGCAAACAAGGCGTTCATCAAGGATCGCGTCTCAAAGGCTTCATCCTGAACCCGTTGGCCGAGTTGACCGAAACGCTGTTGGCTCGACTCTTGATATGTATAAAAGTCAGTTTGTAGTGATGCAACTAACTGTTGAATGTCGATTTTGTGAGCGTGTAGCTGGTCGAAGGCCGCCTGAGAATAGTCTCAATGCGCTTGAAAATTCGTGCGCAACCTCGTGAGACTCTGGTGGTGATCACGAAGAGTACTGTGGACCTAATCCACAGAGTGCTGAAGTTGTAAGTACTCATCACAAGTCATGTAGAATGGGTCCCCTTGGGGAGGCACTGGAGGGAGGGGGGTACGATGAGGTGGGTGGTTGTGGACGGGGTCCGGGGCTTCATTATTCGGGGCACCAACCTGTTGCGGAAAGCGAGATATGCTATGCTGTTATTCCCGCTGCCCGAAAGTCGGATAAGCTCGATCAATATCCTCAATCGAAGCAATGGAGAGGCCGTTTAGCTCGAAGACAAGTGTTAGCATGTTGGCAAATGGCAGGGGCCAAGTCAGGTTCTGCATAGGTTGAAGTCGAACTGCCTCTCGTAGAAATTTCCGCAATGGTTCAAGATGATGTGTGCAATCAGAACTTGATAGCCATGCTGATAACCGTGTAAGACCCAAACAAACTCCAAGCGGCGCTCAGCTTTATGCCCAAATGGAAGGGCATTCTTATGGACCACGGAATCAATGAATAGCAAGCGGCCAGGCAGCTTGCTCCACCGCAAGCATGTGAAACTAGTGTCACCATGGGCCCCCAAGAAGTTTTGCTGGATGAGGCTATGTATGGGTTGTTGATCCTCAACTTCCGGGAAGGGCTGGTATTCTAGCTTAGAGAAGAACCCTAAAGCATCAGCAATCTTGGATTCGGTGATGTTGATAAGATAGCCATCAATGGTGGACAGTTGACCGGGCTCGGTGAGTGACTCATACAGGTTCTGGTAGAATAGTCGTACCAGACGAGGATAAGTAGGCACTGTAACCATACAAAGGCCTAATTGTTGCCGGAGTTGGAGTTGTTCAACAACTCAAGAAATGGCTGGGTCACGCTAAAAATATGCAATGTTGAACTGCGTGAGGTTGTAAAGTGGCGTGAAGCCCACTCCGACTGTGGCAAGTCACTTGATAGTAGTGGTGATGGTGGCGGTGGTGGCGCCGAGGAGGTGGAACCTTTGGCTTTTTTAGAGGCCCGGTGGATAGCCGTCTACTCATATCCTTTAAGTAGTGAAGAAAGAGAGAAAGAATGATGATTCGTCGAAAAAAAATGGTGGTCGCCTGAGATTCGATGGACGGAAAGGAAATAGGGCATCGGCAGTGAGATGGTGGTGAGAAAGAAGGAGAGTGAAGGTTGGTGATGGTGGGGCTTGATGGAGTTTGTGGGTATGTTGGGTTTAGAGAGGGAAGAAGAAGATGAGAAAGGTAGAGTGAGAGAGATGGTTGGGAAAGTGATAGTCAACAAGTGTGGTAGGGTTTGGTTAAAGGTTTTTTTTTTTTTTTTTTTAAATAAAGAAAAATATATAAATATATATACATGAGTTTATTTTTTTATTTTTATTTTTATGAAATATAAAATAGATAAATAAACATAAATAAATAAACAAAATGCAGAGAAATGTTTTTATTATTTATTTATTTTTTTATTTTTTTTTTAGCACCACGATCACCTAACCGATCTCAAAGCCATCCGCTCGGCAACTAAGTCAATGGTGTTGGTAAGTGTTCCCTTTGTTCGTTTTCCAATTTGCACATCTGTTTGCTTATCATCTCAACTTGAGAGAGTATTTAGATTTGGTAGACGATGATCCAAACCATTAACTTTTTAAAACTTGTTTAGTAGAATATTTATGTAAAAAATAAAATGATTGGATATTAGTAACTATATTTGAATAATATTTGTTTTAAAAAAATAGATGATAAATATAATTTTAAGAATAATCATTTATTTTTTATAATATAAATTTCAGTCAAACATATAGCAACTGATGTCCGATAATCTTAATTTTTTATACGAATATTCTATTCAACAAATCCTAAAAAGTGAACGGTTTGAATTATCAAAATGGGACATATGGTGGACTCTATGGACCACTCAAATTCTCTCATATTGAGATATCAACATGAGAGAAACTCAACATTTTTTAAACTCAATAATTTAGCAATCAATTAGGATATTTAAGACAACATATGTCTCATATTTTTCTTAATTATCAATCAATTATACTACTTCCACATCATTAAATCTAAAAAATAAGTTTAAAAAGTAGAATTATATATCATTCTCCATTTAATGATATAAATTTCAAGCAAGTTGCTGTTACTTTGGATACTTCATTTAACTCTAGTTTATTTAGCTCTTATTACTGATTTCCAAACTTCTTCATTCGTATCACTAAAACCATAGTTCTCTTTTCAGCTGCCATGGACCAAACGCCTCATGTAGCTTTTCTACCAATTCCAAGTATGGGCCATCTCATCCCTTTCATTGAATTTGCCAAGCAACTCATCCAGAACAACCACTTCTCTGTCACCATCCTCATCACCTTCGCCGAACAACCCACCAAAGCCCAAAAAACAGTCCTCAAAACTCTCCCCAAAACCATCCACCACATCTTCCTCCCACCTGTTAAATTACCCAATAACCCCTTTAGTGCTGCTTAGGGATGTAAGAAAAATCGAAAAAATCGACCAAACCGATTGAACCGAACCAAATCGGCTATATTTGGTCTGTTTTTTAACAAGAATCAGTCTGTGTGATTTTTTAATTTGATTTTTTTTAGTTTTCGGTTCGGTATCGATTTAAGCACCTTGTACACCAATCTAAACCAAAACCGACCGTTTCAACATATATTGTATTTATAATATATATATATATAAAATCTAATAAGATAAAGATATTAATAAGTATAATAAACCTTAATTAATTAACCTTATCATCTTTATAACCTAAGTTTGTAAACTCTTATTATATTAATTTTAACTCTAACTCATTATTCTTAAAATCCTAATATTTTAAAACCTTTTTTTGTTTTTATTTTTGTTAATTTAGAAATTGAAATATATTAAATAGATAGATTGGATATGTTTGAATGGTAGACAAATAACTAATTTAATATTTTTATATAGATTAATGATTACATTTAAAAGTGACTCAAGTTTGAAAAATCTTAAACCGATTAAATCGTATCAAACCGAACCGTTTCAATTGGTTTAGTTCGGTGCAGTTTGATGGGAGAAGCGGTCTGTATTGGTATTCAAAATAATAAAACTGATATTATCGATTCGGTGTAATTTTTTACCTATATACCGACTGTACCGAACCAATTAGATCCCTAGTGCTGCTTTCGAAATCTTCCTCAAAGTCACTCTCTCTCTCTTCCCTCTCTCAAACACACTTTAGCATCCTTATCCACTACGTGGTCGGTTTCTCTCATCCTCGATCCATTCGGCATTAGAGATGGCAATGGGGACCCGGCCCGACGGGGACCCGGCCCGACGGGGACCCGACCCCCCGATCCCGAATTAAGTGGTGATTCCCCGAAAAATATCCCCGTGGGGACGAGGACGGTATTCAAAATTTTATCCCCGATGATATACGGGCCGGGAACGGGGATACAAATTTCATCCCGGCCTGCCCCCGTGCGACCGACCCGCCTGCCACCGATTTATATATATATATATATTATCTATAGGGTTTGGTTATAGTGTGCAACTTACACCTTACACCTTATTCTTTACACTTACACCTTATACTTACACCTTTTATACCTTACACCTTATACTTTTTGTGTAAGTGGCACATGGTGTGCAACTCACTTACACTTACACCTTACACTTACACTTACACCTTACACTTACACCTTTTGTGTAAGTGGCACATGGTGTGCAACCCACTTACACATTTTGTGGGTTGCACACCTAAGAAAACTCCTTATCTATATGTCACACTTTATCTCACACACTCTATTATATCTATATATTATATTATATTTATATATTATATTATATATATTTCAACCCTTGTTGAATTGAATAGCTCAGCAGCAGCTTTATGATAAAGCCTCTATTTCAGTCTCTTACACTCGTTCTCTCTCTTCTCTTCTCTCACTCTCTCTTTTCTTCTCTTCACACAGATGCGCAGGAGCCTCCTCCAAGCCATCACCGCCTCCTCCTCCTCCTCCAGGCCACTGCCATCTCCTCCTCCGTCGCCACGGCAGATCTGATGGAGTGCAGCACATCGTCGATCTCCACCGCCGATCTCCTTCGCCGATCTCCATCGCCGCCCTCCTCCGTCGATATCCTCATCCGCCGCCCTCATCAGCCCAGATCTGTAAGATCTGTTATTAATTTTTTGATATGATGATCTGTAATTTTTTTTTATTTGGTGATGATCTGTAATTTTTTTTTTTTTTTGATCTGTTGTTTTTTTTTGTTGATCTATGTTGATGATGTTGAATGTTGAAACAGAGTTGATGGTGTTGAATTTTTTTTTTATGATCTGTTATTCTTTTTTTTTTTTTTTTATCTATTGATGGTGTTGAATGTTGAAACAGAGTTGGATCGGGGACTTTTCTAGTCGGGAAACCCGATCCCGTTGAGGGGACGGGATGGGGATCAGGAGTTCCGTCGGGGATCGGGGCCGGGGACGGGGAAGTTTTGGTCATCGGGGATCGGGGACGGGGAGGGTGGTCCCCGGCCCCGCCCCGCCCCGTTGCCATTCCTATTCGGCATCAATGCCATCAATATAGCCAAGGAGTTAGGCGGCTCAGCATACTTGTTCTTCCCTTTAGCAATCTCATTGTTGTTTTGCCTTCATTTCCTGAAGATCAATAAGACGGTTACGAGCAAGTATAGAGACCTACCTGGACCGATACAATTCCTTGGTTGTGTACCGGTTCACGATAGAGATCTCCCGGACCCGGTTCAAGACTGGTCAAACAAAGCATACAAAGGACTTATTGGGAATTTTAAGCAGTATAGTTTAGCCGAGGGCATAATTGTGAATACCTTCGTGGACATGGAAGAGGGAGCTATAAAAAATTTGTTGGTGGACGAGCCAGGCAAGCCGTCAGTTTATACGGTTGGACCGCTTTTCCAAACTGGTTTGAGTGATGGGTCAGAACGGTCCGAGTGTTTGTAATAGTTAGATGATCAGTTAAGTGGGTCAGTAGTGTTTGTGTCATTCGGAAGTGGTGGGTCTCTCTCTCATGACCAGCTCACTGAGTTAGCATTAGGTTTGGAACATAGTGGCCAAAGATTTTTATGAGTTGTGAGAAGCCTTAGTGACAATGCTAGTGTTGCATTTTGTAATGCACATGACCAAAATGCCTTTCTAGCTTCTTCCTAAAATGGTTGTCGGAAAGGACACAAGGCCGAGGCCTAGTGGTGCCATCATGGGCACCGCAAATCGACGTTCTAAGCCACTGTGTCACCGGTGAATTTTTGACACTGTGTATGGAATTCGATGTTGGAGAGCACTGTCCACGGTATGAAAATTCACCGGAGAATGGAGGGACTCAAGGATGCTGCTGCAAAGGTCCTAAGTGGTGAAGGGTCTTGTACAAAATCACTATCTGAATTGACATTCAAGTGGAAAAATCAAAAGAACATTTGAGGCCAAATCAATCATTGTTTTGTTCCAGTTCAGTTCACTGCATTTAGTTTTCATTGTATTAGCTAAATTGTACTGTGTAATATTGTTGGATTCTTATATATTCAAATAAAAAAATCTTTCATAGAACATGAAATGGATCTTAAATAAATTGCACCACGTTTTTTTATGGTTGGTGTCGGGCCAGTTTATGCGCACATCGAATATTTCAGAATTTACTTAAAGCGCATTCTTCACGTGAATTCAGCAAATCTCGAGTAGAGCGGCAAGTGTGGTCCAAATGAGTTGATATCATCTAGTGAAAAAAATCTAAAGAGAGCATACCCTTAAACCCCAAACAACACCCACTGAGACAACATGTTATATCGATAATCCGTTGTAACTCTATTAGCTAATTGATTGACTTGAAGGTGTAATTAGCGATGATTCATGTGGGTTCATAATCATTTGAAAAGGCTTGTTAATCTAAAGTAATGGTTTGAAGTTGTAGGAGATCTGCTTATTTCGTATACCCATCTGTGTTTACTTATTCCGCACCGGAATTATTCCAGCGTGTGAAGAAAACACTTTTAGTTTAGTTTTTAAAAGTTATTTTCATAATTTTTTACTTTTAGTGAAATTTTGTTATTTTAAATTTTAGTCAATTTTTTTTAGATGCATATGATTCAATAAAAATAATCATAAAAAAAATAAAAAAATGTCATATGTCATTTTTTATTTTTTATTTTAAATATACCTAATTTATATGTACTTAAAAAGTAAAATATTTATAAAATAAAAAAATTTAAAAAAAGTTTCATAAAAACAAGAAGTATGGAAAACCAAAAAAAAAAAAAAAAAAAAATCTAACTATATAGGGAAATTCTATTATAACACTCCTTGAAAGGAGTGTATTATATGCACTCTTAATTATATAATTTTTTTATTTAGTTATGACTAATTTTCTTTGTTAGTTATAAGTCATGAAATCTTCGATTATATCTCATGTGGTGTTTGGTTTTGATTTTTTTTTTTTAAAAATTATGACTCAAAAAATATAGAGTTATACCATTTTTTTTTCTTTAGTTATTATAAGGTATATATGGTACATACTATTACCCTGACTCTTCTTAATGAAAATGATGAGTTAGTATTAGAAACAGATGCAAGTAATAATCAATGGAGTGCGATATTAAAAATAAAGGAAAATAATAAGCTATGTAGGTATTGTAATGAAAGTTTTAATCAAGCAGAATGTAATTATCCCACCATGAAAAGAGAATTATTAGTCATAATAAAAGGAATAAAAAAGTTTTTAATATTTTAGCTCCAAAACTGTTTTTAATAAGAACTTATTGTAAAGTCTTACTAGGCTTCGTAAATAAGAATTTATCTAACATGCAGGCATAAGAGAGGTTTTTACGATGACAACTCTGGTTAAAACAATTTACCTTTGATGTAGAATATATTAATAGTAATAAAAAAAGTTTAGCAAATATTATAATTTGAGAACCTACAGATGGCATCCAGAACCACAAGACTCACACCGCCAGAGAAAGAAATACTCCTGACAAAGATCAAGAAGTATTAGACTCGGTGACATAAGACAGTGCTAAAATTATCAAAAAAATGTAGGCTGTATGGAAGAGCTGTTCCGTGAACAAGCTCATTAGGACAACTTATTTAATTGCCAAAACTTTTTTAGGATTAAAAGTATTATATTTGTTTCTTCAACTCTTCTATGACATCCAAGATAAAATAAGACGTACTTTCGTTAAGTTATTTCTGAAATGGTATGAAGAAAGTGTCACCTATCTAGGAATTCAATGTTGCAATTTCAACTGACGGACATCCTTGTACAGTTATATAATGCTAAAGGTTTCATTCGATCTAGACAAGGACATCAGCCCAAAAGATCCTTTAGTTCAAATGTGAAAATTGGGAATAGTCAATACATATGATGTTCCACCTCACCCACAGGATACCATATTCTGTTAACTCACTAAATTCTAACAATTCATGATCAAGAGAATTTATGAAATCTATAAAGAATATCCAAGCATGGCACCCATCACATTTACAACTACCTAAACGGAGGTAAATGATGAACGTTTAAATGCGGCTCATTATCTGATAAAAGTCAAAGACAAAAATAATGTGATCCCCTACATGTGATTGGTTCAAAGATTGGGAACCACCTTTTATAATAGATCCAACAAAAGCCAAAGCAAGAGTGTTTTTCATAATATGTCACGAAACTACAAAATTAGCAAGGGTTAGGTTTAACTTAGTTTATTATGGAAGGACTACCTTTGCAGTAACACCATCCTTGACAAAAAAAAAAAAAAAAATACTTGTTCTAGGATTGCCTTATAAATCAGTATACGATTGCTTGGAACAGATATATTCTTAAACATATTTATCAGAAAGATGATGTAAATTTTTGAAAAAAATATATGATGGAACAAGATCTAGAAGGATGGGATGAAATGTTTGAAGAATGTGATGAAAATTATAATCTTAGTAATGTCATGGGTGGTGAGAGGATATGGAATCTAGAGAATACAACAGGTTAACAAAACCATGGGTAGTTTGGCAAAACAATGAGCTGAAGGTTACACATCCATGTGACTACACCACCAGCTGTCTCTTATTCATAAATAATATATGATCACCATGTCCCGAGATCTCTTTGATCTAGTCTCACAAGTGCAATATGAAACATAGACGAGAGTCCACATTTGGCAAATTTTAGAAAATCCATTTTATTGAAGAAAAAAAAAACATTTTGTTAGAAGTGGATTGCGTCATCAAATCTCAAAGTCGCCACCTAATATTTTGAGAAATTAGGAAACCCATGACTCGTGCCAAGGCCATTGTTTGTCATAACCAAAGTTGTTTCGGTTCAGAACCTTAGGTATGAGAAGGGAAGGTCATTAATTGAGCACCCCTGCTATCACCCGATCAAAAGATCGGCCTTTACTAAACCATAATATGAATTTTATTTACTTTATATGTTTATATTTCGATTATTTAATAAATCCTAAAATTTACTATGTGAAGCATTCAAGTATAGATTACGCCACATACTTTGGAATAACTTGATTTCATGTAGTTTTGAAAGAGTTTTGAAGACGTACAACCCAAATAAATTGAGTTTACAAACATGAAAATCAACATCATTTCAAATTAAGCGACACAACCTCTATCCACTGGCGTTCATAGAGTTATATCACATAAGCAAATAGCCTCATGGTAGAATACTAAACATAGTAAAAAAAAAACATACACAAACGGGATGCTGTAGACACCCCATTTTGATTGATCTTAAGATTTCGACGTCATTGGTTGTGCACTCGTTGATTGCGCATGTTTGTGCTTGTTTTGGGCGCTTGAGGGTCTCAACTGAGTGCCGTGTCTTTGTGCCTCTTAACACTTTGTGTTTTGGCCTTGGTTTTTGGGCCAAACCTTGATGCCTCTTGCCTGAGGGAGGGGAAGGGCTTGCCGGCCACTTTTGGCATCTGCCGGTCACTTTTCTCTCTTGTAGGCCACTTGGAGTGGTCGGCCGGCTAGGGGCGGTGGCTGGCCGGCCACCTTAACTGGCCAGCGGCCAATTTTTCTCCTTTTTAGATATTTTCAGATCTTTTAAGCCAGCTGTGGTTCACTGAGACTCATCCTCTATACACGTGCATAGAGGGATGGAAACAAGCTTTTAGCTTGTCAAGCAAGCTTTTGCTTTCTTTGTTTATATAAGGGGAGGTCCCTCCCCCTTTAGAGGGGTTCAGAAAATTGAGGAGCTGAAATCTCTCTCTCTTTAGAATTCTCACACTTTCTCTATATATATATATTGAGCTTAAAAGTGTGTTTTCTTCACATATTTGCACTAAGACACCTAGTCAAACACCTTCACTTTGGAGCTGAGGTCCATTGAAGCTTGATTTGAGGTCTTAGACTTTGTTTTGGCTCAAAATTGTTGTTGTCTTGTTGCTGTTCTTCAAGGGTAAGCTTCTTGTCCCTCTTAAGCTTTGTTTTGTTTAAGTACTTGAGCATGCTTTTCTACTCTTTTGTGACTTAGTTCAAGCATGTTTTTGGCTTTGTTTTGACATGCTTTAACTTTGTTTTTGGGTGTTTGGGTCACCTCTTGCTTGCTTTTGGTACTTGTAGTGCAATTGTGCTTGTTGGCCTAACATGCTTCATGCTTTAGCCTATCATTCTAGCATGTGTTAGTCTAACTTCAGCATGCTTTTACCACTGATTTTGCATGCTTTAACTCTGTGTTGAGTGGTTTTGGTCATATGAGACTTGCTATGCATGGTTGTAGTGCAAAGGCCCTTGACTAGCTTTGAGTTTCAAAGTCTCTAGCATACTTTGTTTGAGTTGTTTGCATGCCTTAGCCTCATTTCTCACATGATTTCAGTGTATATAGTGTAGTCAGACTCTCACATATTTCACTCCTTCATAGCTTTTGAGAGTTGTGTTTTATGCCTCGTTTATGAGCCAATACATGAGCATGATTTTCTTGCTTTTCATGCTATCTTAGCACATTTTAGCCTATGTTTTGACATATTTGAGGTCTTTCTAGAGTTGGTTTGGTCCTTTGAGTTTGATATTGCATGCTTCTAGAGTGATGTTCTTCACTAGTTTAATGTATTTGGCTTTTTGAGCATGCGTTACAGGAGTTGTTTGCATTGTTTTTTAGTCACTTAGCATGCTATCTTAGTGCTGAAATATGTGTCATTGCACTCTACTGTTTTAAACTTTCATTCACCTTGAAAGTGGCCTTAAGCCCCTTGTTGGCTTGAGCATGAACCTGAGGCATTCATATCTAATGGTTTTAATCCTCCCTCGAGGATTTCTACTAACCAATAACATGATACTTTCTTCATGCTTGAGGCACTCAAAGCTTAGGTCGTCTTTCAAATTAGAGGACTTTGCACATTGAACTTAACCAGTTAATGGACTAATTGGTAAGCTAAAATGAGTAGACAAGAATTGAGCAAAGTAAAACATGCCAAGATAACATATGTGTGTTGCATTACATGTGTTTGGATCAGACGTTAATCCAAACATAAGAAATGTGGCACGTTTCATACTCAAAGTGATGAAACGTGTCGCTTTTTTTGGTCGTTGTCACCCTTGATCATGCATGATAGGGTGACGACACTTTGAGTCTTATGTGTGTATTCACTAAAGCTTGTACAGCTTGGTTCTTGGGCCATCATGAGTTGGGATGCTTGGTTGGTAGCTTGAGAGCCAAGTACCACACTCCTTTGAGCTTGAGACATGATGAGGAGGGTGGTAGTACACACATTTCTTGCCAAATACATTGTCTTGGCTCTGTTACTCTCTGTTGCAACAAAGGCAAAATTCTGGAAAGAGAAGTGGCCGGCCGGCCACTTGCACTAGCCTACCAATCACTTGCATTGGCCGACCGACTAGTTGAGGTAGCCTATCGACCAGTTAAGGTGGCCGGCTGGCCATCTGTAGGAGAAATTGTCCAAAATGTTCCTGTGTTGGGGCAGATGCAACCTGGAAGTTCATATGATGTTCTGAGATCACCGCGAGTGCAAACAGAGGCAACGCATGGCAAGGCAATGCATTTTCGAGCGAAGCACACCGAGCATGCATGTCTCCCTCCCCTCGAGGCCATTTTTTACTACTTTACTTAGCTAGTTAATTTACCAGTTTTGTAATTAATTAGTTAATGTGCTTAGCTAATTTAATTCAGCTCTGTAATATTCTAATTAGCCTAGCATAGCTAGTTTCAATTCGGTTTGTAATAATTAATTAGCTAGATTAGTTAATTAGTTGGTTTGTAATAGTTAGCTTAATTATCATAGCTAGTTGGCTTGTTTATTCGGACCCTCTGTCGAGAGGACACAATATTGTAATAAGGGTGCGTGTGTGTGTGTGCATGTCTTCTAACCCCATATCTTTCTCCCTTTTATTTAACTGCTTTCGATGGTTAGATTAGAGCATATTTTTGATTCGCATACCTTATGCTTGCATGAGTGCATCATTCATTTGTCTTGCATGTACCGGGCTCGGTGCATCATTAAAACCGCAGTGTATTTCAATACCTACTTGAATACGTGTTTCAAAGCATGTTATCAAGTGTTAGATTCATATGCCATCTTAGCAAGCCGAGCCTGTTTTAGTTACATTTTTGCATGCGTTGCATTCGGCGTCTTGTATAATTAGGATCATGCATGATTTCTAACTAGCTTTTTTTTTTGCTCAGAGTACACCTGTAAGTGTTTACGCTTTAGCATACTTGCATGAATGGGAGTGTTGCCAAGATAGCATGCTTGCCATGAGGCTATTTGCTTAAGTGATTAACTGCACGAATGTCTGTAGGTGAAGGCTTGATTGCCTGAATTGGGACAATTCATCAAATGTATGTTTTAAGCCCACTTTGCGAAGTGGCAAAACCATCATGTTTTAAGCCCACTTAAGGGTGGCAAATCTGCGCTTAAGCCTACTTGCGAGTAGCACTTTCAAACCATTTTCGAAAATAAACATGAATTGTTTTGTTTCAATTCTCGTGATTGAGTCTATACTTGTATGTTGTGCGCATCACGTAGTAATGTTAGCTAATAATCGAGTAAGAACACATGAGGTTTTTTAAAAACAACATATCATGCTTAGTAGAGGTTGATCCTTTGATCATGTGAGCGGGGGTGCTCATTTCAGGACCTTCCCCTCTCGTACCCAAGTTCCCGAGCCGAGGCAACTTTGGTGATGACGGACACGTGGCCTTTGGCAGGAGTCAGGATTTTCTAAATTTTCCAAAAATAAAATATATAGGTGGCGACTCTTTAATTTGGCAAAGCAGTCCATGTTTGGCACTTTTTGATTCAAAATTGATTTTTCAAAACCAATTGCCAGATTTGGACTCTTTGGTGATTTATCAGTCTCGCATTGCACTTCGTAAGATTAGATTCAGAACCGTGACGGGAGTTCGAACTGTAGTAGCACAGACCCAATTCATGCTCTCTCCGAAAGGGGGGCACGCAGAGAGAGTTCGGGCAGTTTACAAATGCTAAAGCATAAAAACTTACATGTTTGATGTCTTGCGAACAAGTTACAAAACAAAGTTAGTAAAACATGTATGATCTTATATACAAAATCCTATTGCAATTCACTCATGAAATGTAACTAAAGATTCAGCTTCTAAGGTATGACATGTGAATCATCTCAAGAACATGAGGTGGTGCACATAATCACATAAGAATTGATTAAACCCACAAATACAAAATTAGCCGAATCAAGATGCATGAAACATGGATGCAAAGCATGGATATAATAAAAGACAAAATATGTTGCACATTCACAGATAAAGAAAACAAGTAAAAGAACGGGATAAAAAGTAGCGAGGCAGAGAATTATTACAACACTTGAAAAAAATAATTACAAACCAAATTAGAGAAGGATGAGGAGAATATTACATCAAAATAAAAACCTTACAAAACACTCAAAATAAAAATAAATAAAATAAAAGTTTCATGTTCCTTGGAAACGTCGGCGAAAATTGGTCAACATTGGGAGATTACGCCATCCTGTCCGAAAGAAGCTAACCGACCGGCCAAATAGGCCGGCCGACCAACTAGGCTGAGTAAAACTTGCTTTGTTGCGGAACCAAGAAAATAAACACACAAGAAATATGTAGGTGGCTCAACTAACCACTACCAGTTAGCTTACAACACAACTAATTATCACGACCCAAACTCGCCCGTAGAGGTTTAGCATCGTAACCGGCCAGTAATCCTAGATTACCAAAGGCCTGCTTAGCAGTAATACAATAATACAGAGTACAGGGGCTTGGCGGAAGCCAATATAGTAAATAAACAATGTCCAATGAGCTGTGACAGTCTATATGCCAAAAAGATTTTTCATACATTTGTATAGAACAGTATACAAAACATTTATAAACATTCAGGACAGAGATCAAGTCCCTATCAACCAGTACAGTGCAGTCTATACAGTCTATATAGTAAACAAAACAGTACAGGAGGGGGAACACTAAACACCCCTAAGCCTTAGCTTGGCAGGCTCGGAACCTCGCAGTGAGGCACATTGGTTGGCTTGACAAAACTGGAGTTTACCCCGACGCCACTAGCTTTGATCCGGTGCCTATACACCCACATATATATATGAGCAATGAGCTAAAGCCCAGTGAATAACATAATGCGTAAAGAGGTTTAGAATGAATGTCCTTACAGTAGTGAAAATAGTTCATTTCAATCAGTAATTCAGTTGTTTAGTACAGTAAACAGTCATATGTGGTACATCCATTAGCGTAATAGTAAACAGTAGGTCTAAAAGACCGAGCAGTAAATGATGGCCATCAATCAGTAAACAGTAGTGGTTCCAACGAGGGAACCGACAGTGATCTCTGTAATGAATAAGAAATGCATGAGGTGCTAAGGATGCCACAGTACAGTTCAGAATATAGGACATACATTCATTCAATCAACAATATCAATTCAGTAAACAGTTCAGTTCAGTATTCAGAAGATGATCATTTTTAACATATCTTTACACAATTGTTACTCATAGAGTTCTGGGCTACAGAAGGCTAGAGCGTCTCCTCGAAATGCCAACCCTAAATAGTACAGAACGAACACACACTAAGCTACACAGTTGGGAAGGATAATGATAATTTAATCCCTAAATGCCTCGGTGTGTTCTATATCTATATCCTCATTAAGATGTCTTAAACTAGGCCTAAGAATGCCTAGGATGGGATGAGGACGCAAAGATGCACTTAGAAAACATTTTTCAGGATTTTCAGAGAAACAGTCCCTCTCGAGCGCAGGTTTCCCTGCTCGAGCGGACATGCAGACAACAGTTCCCGCTCGAGCGTCAACTTACCCGCTCGAGCGGACCAAAAAGTATTGGATAGGTGAAATTCACGCTCGATCGAGCGCTCGATAGCCGCTCGAGCGTAAGACACAAGGTCCCGCTCGAGCGCCAAATACCTCGCTCGAGCGGACTATAAGGCGATAAATCTTTGAGCTCGATTTTCCGCCGGCGGCACTTCCTCCGCTCGAGCGGACGACCAAAATCTGGAAATCCCAGATTTGAGTCCCAAACTCAAAATCAAGTTTAGATGCATAAAATTCGATCATCTTGGGCCAATTTTTTGGAAAACATAAGTAAACTCATAGAACAACATGTTACAAAGGTCAATTTGATAAATCAAAGCCCAATGGTGTTTCAATTAAATCCATTTTCAAACCCAATTTCATGAATATGATCCAAACATGACATGCATGAGTTTAAATTATTTCAAAGCTTTAAATACAAGTTCAATGAGCTCATTCTTTTCAAAATAAGATGAAATTATGGTCCTAAACATTAACATGAACATGCATGCAACATTTGCCATGAAATCAACCCAAAACTCTTCAATGCACACATGCATGCAACAATTAGGCTTCAATTCAACAATTTGAGCCATAAGTTGGCTCTTAGCTCTAAACCATGCAAGAATAATCTTAATTACATCAATAGGAGGTTGAACCCCTTACCTAAGTCTTGAATTAAAGGTGTGAAGGCTCAATTTGCAATTTTCTTCCAAAACTCTTAAGCTTCCAAGCAAATTACCCAAGAACAAATCAAATCTCTCCCTCTCTCTTCCTTGGTCGGCTAGAGCTCTCAAAATGAGCTGATGAAGTGTTGTATAATGCCAGACCAAGTCTTGGACAAGGTATGGTGTAGTGGTCCACTAGATGGCATGATTGTAATTAAAGCCAACCCATGCAATTCATCATTATTAAACTAATTTAAGCATACCAAATCACATTTCAGATAATTACACCATAAAATCACATAAATTCTCATGATCATAAATTATCAATCAATTTCCGGTTCGGCCGCCGATAACGCCTTCAATTAGCAATTTAAACACAAAGGCATGAACAGATAATTTGGCAAGCAAACAGATAGAATGCAATTTAACTCACACATACTCAATCAGTCAGTTTCAGATTTCAGTCAGTCAGTTCAGTATTTCAATCAGTTCAATTATCAGTCATAATCAGCTCCAATTTAACGGTAATCAGTAATTAACCGGTAAACAGTGACGAGGGTTGTTACACTAATATGAAACAAGAGCAAGCAAATAAGCAAAAAAATAATAATAATTATGAGCTAAACAAACCACTTGGATTACAACAACACACTATGAAATATAAAATATGAAAATAAATACGAGATAAACAAACCACTTGGATTATAACAAAACATTATGAAATAAGAAGTAAGAAAATAAATATGAGATAAACAAACCATTTGGATTATAACAAAACACTATGAAATATAAAGTAAGAAAATAAATATGAGATAAACAAACCACTTGAATTATAACAAAACATTATGAAATAAGAAGTAAGAAAATAAATATGAGATAAACAAACCACTTGGATTATAACAAAACACTATGAAATAAGAAGCAAGAAAATAAATATGAGATAGAAAATATAAGAAAATGAAAGACTAGAAATTCACCTTCCAAAAAAAGATTGAACATCTTGATTTCCAAACTTCCTTTTGCTCACCCTCAAGTTTAGGAAGTGTGTTCTCAATCCTGAATTCGAAACTAGAATGGAACTTTGGGTATGTGTGGTGGAAAAGTGGCTAACTCTCTCTCTCTCTTTTTTTTTTAAACTTTCAACAGCACTCACTCTTTCCTTTGATCAATCACTATTGAAATTTATCTATTTCTGAATTTTTTGAGGAGTTTTAGGTGTAGGAAAGATGGAATTTCAGTTTGTATGGAAGGTATAAGATGCATATGGAAGATAATAGTGTTTTTTGCTCAAAAACTCAATTTTTTACTCTTTTTTCACCATTTTGTCACTCTTTTCTCTTCAATTTCATGGTTCTCCCTCTCTCTTACAATCTGATCATTATATATAGGCAATAAGGGAGAGTCAAGGTCAAAAAGAAGGTGGGAGACAAGAATGTGATATGAAGGCAAAATTTCAAGGTGATTGTATGGGATACTCCTTTATGGATGCAAACAAAGCATTTTTTTTGGCAATGGGGGATGATTAGGTATGTATTTGGTGATATATGGGTTGACCAATGGGGTAAGGAAGTGTCCTACATATAAGGAAAAAAAATGCAAAAAATACATCTTTTTTGCTTGCTGGTTTGAAATGGTCAAATATTATTTAAAGGGAAATATAACACAAAGCAAAGCTTTGGCAGAGTGGTTAAGGTGTTGGCTGTGAAGTCTTAGGTTGGAGGTTCAAACCCCTTCACCAGCATTCCCTAAATTCATTTTTTTAGGTAAAGACAAGTCAATGCCATTTCATCAGCAAGGACCAATCCAGTTATGCCACGTCAGCGTTACAGTCAGCATTGATTGAATATTTTGCATATGAACAGAATATTCCTTGACTTAACGAAATATTCCCCTACATAACAGAATATTCCCTAAGTTTTGAAAATTATAATTTGGCCCAGAAGTTTCAAATAATTGTGCTGTAACCCAGATTTCGGGAGAATTTTTCAGTGAGGCCCTCAGAAGTGCAACGAAAGTTGATCCTAGCTAAACAAACCATTCTGGATGCAACCGTGAGGTCAGAATATTCCCTTTGAAAGGTAATTTATGGCTGTTTAGGGTTGGAAACAGGGCTCAAATTCTAAGTTTTCTTATTGAGAATTCTGTGAGATACACCTTCTTATTTTTATCATCGGGTGATAAAAAAGAAGTACCCAGGTCTTAGGGCCGGTCAAAATGGGGTGTTTACACCAGTTTGTCTTTTATTTGTCTTTTAGCAACAATGAAATATAATATGTAAAATATTTTATGTTTATAGTAGGACTGTATAGATAACCGATTCATCTAAAAACTCGACTCACACTGACAAAACCGAGCTTCCTATGAACAATTTTGAAATTTCAACGGTTGGAAGCGAACCTTATTATGCAAATCTGTCAATTTTTTGGTCAAGTGATGGGTGTGCCAAAGGAAATTCATCGAAACCGATAGAGTAAGTATCTAATGCTAAGTATGTTACGTCACAGTTTCACCGATTATATTAATCTTTTCCAAGACAGCCTTATCACCTCACCTCTTTCTACTCAAACTTTGAATTTCACGCTCGTCTCTCTCACTTTTAGTCTCTTTCATCTCTCTCATGGTCTCACCTTTCACCTTCTCATCTATTTTACATAGTTCTCTTTCATGCTCCCACTCCTTAGTCTCTCTTCCCATAAACCCTTTTGCCCTTTTAATCTCCCACTTTTAGTGGCGATTGTGTGAAATTTGTAGTCGATGATGACAATGGTGCTATTCAACATTGACGATGATAATGATGATAATGCTTAGATCAGCTCAAATGTATGATGAACGTGACAATAATACTCAGATCTATGTTTAGATATATATATATTTTTAATCTCAACTGTTCTCTCAAATCTATGTGAAGATTTATAGGAATATGTGTGGATTTATCTGTGTTTTTTCTATTTCAAATCTGAACATCTTTATAGTTTTCTTTGTTTTATTTTTCTTTTTCTCAAACTCTTCTCCCAGATCTATCCAATTTTGGGTTTGATTTCAAATTGTATGGTTTTGATTACTAGTATAGTCAAAATTGGTTGATGAAATTTTCTACCCGATAAAATTGGTTCGAGTGACCGGCCATATAGTGATCCAGGTTTAGACCCGACCCAATTATTGCTTTTGAATCTGGGAAACCATAACCGTAGCGGTCCTCCTTCCCTCTTTTCTTGTTGGGTTTTCGCTTTGAGGGTCGACACTGTTCTTGGTGGTGTCAACACTGCCTTCTTTTCTTTGTTTTGTTCTGTTCTTAGGGTCGACACCAGTCTTCGTGGTGTTAACATCGCCTTGTTGTTGTGCTCTTGGTGTGGCTGTTGAAATTTGGGATCAACACCAGTCTTGGTGGTGTTGACACTTGTCCCGTTGTTGGCCTCTGGGGTCGATACCAGTTTGGGTGGTATCGACACTATCTTGCTGTTCAATCTTGGAAATTGATACTGAAAAATAGGGTCGACACTATGGATGTCACGACCCATTCCGGTGGCCAAGAATGGGATCACAAGTAGCTAATTCTAAAATTTCTCAAATTAATTCCAAGTAAATTAAATTGAATAATGTAGCAGAATAAAATAAAAGATGTAGATAAATATTCGAAGTGTATATGGAAATTATTATTTATGTAACAATTGAACATCGGTTAGATAATGATTATAAGAAGAAAGAAAAAATGACATTCATGTCACATTTGGATTTTGATTCATGGGGTAAAACCATCATTCTTTAAATTTCTTTACCTGAAAGGGTTTTAATAGCTATAAGCACATGGCAGAGTGAGAAATATTATACTGAAAGCATGAGGGTATAAAATTACCATGGATAATTATTTAGGCTAAACGATGAATAGTTTGATTCGAATAAATTATTTTTAATAATAGACATATAACAAAAAATCATATAAACAAAATAATTGTAACCATGGTACAGAATAGAACAGAAGGTCAACGGATCCATGACAAACAGAGGGTCACGAAGTAACTAATCAGAGGGCCAAACGTTATTTAAGTCCCCCAAGGCATAGGACTATCAGAGGGTCACTAAAGTGACAATTTAGGGGGCCAATGATTATTTAAGTCCTCAAGGCATGGGACCTCCGTGGTGGTATTTATTCAAAACGATTGTTTATCAAATCATTGTCAAATATTTTCTAAAATTAAAACAAACATATCTACGGGTTTCAATTTAAGCAAATAGAGTTCATAAATTAAAAATGCTAACATAATTTATAAAACACAATTTACATAAAATAAACTATGATAACTCAAAACATACGTAAAACATATAATGGTAACTCAAGATATAATATTACTCACTTAAATAGCGATTCCTAATTGTGCTCTTGCTTACCGCGAGCCGACTCCCACTATGGTTATGTTTGTACATGGTTGTTGTTGTTGTTGTTGTTTATTTTTTTGTTTTGTTTTTTGTGTGTGTGTGTGTGTGTATTTTCCTTGTTCTCCTATTCACAGCACCTCTCCCCCTTTTATACTAAGCTATCATACTTGCTCAGCACGTTCTAGGGTGACACGTAGCCAACACGTCACCTCTCTATGCTACATCCATTATGATACTCTAGAAATGAAACTTATCCCTCAGAAATGAAACTTATCCTTCAAATGGATAAGTTTTAATAGTTGTTTAATTATCCTTGAGCCCAAATTCTAACATAATTAAACCAATGTAATTAGATTTCATTTTAGCACACACCATTTAAATATTTTCCTAGTATTTTGTTTTACTTATTTATTTTATTTATTTTTTAAAATTAATTAAACAATTAAGGTGTTGCAATGGGTTCCTAGGGTTGACCTTTCCCCTTTTGTTTTTTCCTGGGTTGTCTATTGAAAAATAGGGTCGACACCACGGTTTTCTAGGATCGACCCTTGTCTGCAGTTAACTTTTGTGTCTCGGCATTTTCTTCTTGAGGGCCGACACCACTGTCTCTAGGGTCGATCCCTGTGAGTCTTTTTCATATTTTTGTTCAGCTTGGGCCCTACATTTTGGAGATTTTTGACTTTTTCCTTTCATTTGAATTTGGAACTATTATTCTATTAACACCTAGCCAATATAAATAGGTTCCAAAACACTTTCCTCTTATGATTTTTCTTCTTATTTTCCTCTCAAACCGTGATTCCTCTCTTCTCTCTCTAAACTCAACTTTTTCCCACTTAAATCCTTAGATCTACTCTCTTGGAGGTATCTTTTCATCTTGATCCTTAGAAATAGGTTGTAGATCGTGTCAAGGACTTCCTTTTGATCCAAGTGGTTCCTAATTTCGTTGACGTTGATTTTTTTCTAAGTTTTTCTCTTCCACCTTCTAAGTTTGAGGTAGGGATTCGCCGCACTTCCTTATAAGTCTTAACTTAGTTATTTGTTTTTACAAAACAACATTGTGGAAAAGTAGATTTTTGAACAACCTTGGGTTTTGGTTCGAAATAAAAAAGAGGGGTTTTCAAATGGTTTATTGGGAATGATTATGGATAGATACTTCTTAATGAGATATGATGAAATGATTGATTTTTACCTTGGGAAACAATTTATAAAGGAAGAGGGTTTTTACCTTAAAAATCTCAAATGTTGATTTTGTATTGACAATAGAATTGATATTGAAATGGTGAAATTGAGTTGTTATGGATGAGGATGGTGGAGTTGGATATGTATTATCACTCACACCTTGGAATTTAAAAAGTTTATCTTTATTGAAATTATCTATTTGTTTAGAAATATCTGTTTTGGGTTATCATGAAGGATAGCTACGATTGTTGTATAAATTGCAAGAAGATTAGGTAAATTGAAACTACTTTCACATTCATTTGCATTGGTATTGTTACACCTTTAATACATGGGAAAATGTATATTGTCTTGAGAAAAATAGGTGAATTTGGGAGAAAGTTGTTGTTACATCAAATAAGTTGGCCTGTGTGTCTATGGTGAAAGTCCTAAAAATCGCGTGTATACATGGGTGTTGATCCTGTGGATGGAATTTCTGTAAAATGACAATAGTAGTGCTTGTATAGCCTACGTTTACATGGGTCCTAGTTTACGGTTTCCTGCGGATGAAATTTCTATGAAATATGATGCTTGTCTAGAGATTCCCAGAGTTGTGATTCACTACCTTATTTTATAATGTAAAGGAAATGATTCTTGAATTGTGACATGAACCTAACATTGCATGGTTTCAGAAAAAGGGATATAAAATATTTTGTCACGAGCATTGCATATGCATTGCACCCTTATATCTTTGTTAAGATTTATATGCTGTGTTAGATTATTTCTACTGGGTTTTGGCTTACCCTTTGTAGGAAAATCATTTTCAGGTGCTGATGATATGCCTCCGCCAAGGCAGTAGTTTGGGAGGACTTGGAAGTAAGGGCCTCATTTTATTTATTTTGTTGCATTTATTTGTATAAGCCTAGGGCTTTAATTGTATTGGATTTAAATCCATTTTGTTGTAACCAAGCACTGTCTTGAAAAGTTGTAAGCCCTCAGGGCATTTCTTATTTGCTTTATATTAATTATGTTATGTAACATATGCTATAGATTCAGGGATAGGCTTGTGAATGTATACTTGTATATGTTACTCTTTTGTAAACTTAAGTGGAACCTAATGGAGATAATTACTTTATTATTGTTATTATTTATTAATGTCGTGGATGTGTTATTGTATTTATTTCGGGGCATTACAGGCTAGTACCAAACTCAGTCCAACTCGACTCGTGTACAACCCTAGTTTTTAAATTAGGTTGAAGTCGAGACTTGAACTCCACAAGGTGCCGATATAAAGGCCTTGATGGAAAGCAAGAGGGAACACAGATTACTTAGAGTATACTTGAAACTAAGAAAGAAGTTTGGTTCTCAGGCCTTCTTAGAGTAAATAATACTCTAACAATTTAACAGTCTACAAACACCATTTTTTTTGTAAATTTTTGTTCAATAAATAAAATTAAATAAAATAAAAAAATCCATTTCAAGAAAAGAGTGTGTTACTACTACATGTCAAGTTATTGACTTTAGGTCTCCTACATAATAAAAGAAATAGCTTCTAAAGTTAAGGTCTGACGTAGGAAATGAAACAGATCGTGTTGAGCCTGATCTAATGAAGCAAAAGTTAAGGTTAGGTACCTTTGTAAATTGGAAGCTTGCCAACGCCAGAGTTTGTAACAACCCCGACTTATGATTAGTCTATAATCCTTGATTAAGAATGTTTAACAAGTAATTAAGGAGAAATCCTAAGTTAATTGCATGTGCTATGTGTTATTTGTATTTATATCTGTCTGCTGTAGGAATATCTATAGACCATTCTGTTTGAATCTGTGAACTGAAGGCCTTATCAACCACCGAACATGAAATTGGTTGGGCCAACGTATAGTTTATAATTTTTTTGAAATTTATGGTAAGTTTAATTAGATTGGAATTAAAAAGACCATTTCAGATTTTTTTCAAAGCCCGGCCTTCCTATGGTTCGTACAGAATTTAATCTAGTTTTCAGAACATATTTCAAAAATGTGTCAACTTTTCTAGATTTTTAGTTATTTAAGAAATACTCCAGCGCTATCCAGATTCGTCAACCGTTACGAAAATCGGATTTTCTCTCAAACCGCTCGCTCTTTTTTGATGAAACCGATTTTACTTGGAAGATAAATCTTTAATTAAGATTTTGATATAAAATCGAAGTCCACGAGATTTTTCTACATTTTTCTATAATTCTCGAAAGTTTTCTGTAAAATATATTTTTCATGCACGATATTCAAAATAAGAAGATTTGTGAGAAAAGAGGCCAACTAAAGGAAGTTTTGCACTTATTTTGTGATGAAAACATACTAGATAATGTATCAATAACTCATATTTTTGGAGTGATGGTATGCCTTTAAAAAAAAATGTGAGATATGGGAAGAAAAATGTAGTTTTGCATCTACTAAGGGGAAATATGAATAAAAGAAGGATTAAAGCCCAATTCATCAACTTTGGTCACATGAACACCATTACAACACATATGAAAATATTATGTTAAATCTCTAATAACATGTATTTGAAAAAGAAAAATAAAAAAGGGAGTTGTGTTGTGGCTTACTCAATTACTGGCTTTGCTAAAATGGACAAGTTTTGCCTTTCCTTTCCTCCTCCTCCACCAAGGTTCTCTTCCTTTCCTCTCTCTCTCTCTCTCTCTCTCTCTCTCTCTAGCCGAAATATGTATGTGTGTGTGGGTGTGTTTGATGTGCAAAAATGCTTGGGGAGAGGTCCTATTTATAGAAAAAAAAAAAATTATTGTGCAAAGTCTAAAAAGCCCTTGGTTGGAATTAGACGAAATGGAATGAAATGGGGGTTGATTATGAAGATTAATTATAACTTGGAACATGATTTAGTCCTAGTTTGGTCAAGACAGAACTAGGTTGAAAATTAGTACAAACATATCTCCATGATTTAGGGGATTTAGTCAAAATTCTTCATGAAATCAACAATTCTTGTTCCAAAAAGTACACAACAAAGAGTTCCTCTAGGGTGGCCGGCCACATGATGATGATTTGAGGGAATTAATTTATTTTTTTCTTGTGTACAAATGTTGGAAATTGCAACAAATGGTGTATAAAATAAGTTTTAAGCTACAAGTGTGTATATATATAATAGTACTTGTTCGGGGTCAATTAGTGATTTAATAAAAATGTGAGGGCTTTGGGTTTAATTTATAAGTTGCAACATTCATTTTAGTATAGAATTAAACTAAATTACGGTTAGAGAATTTAATTCGGTTTGGATTTCTTGTTTCGACTACAAAGGCGATCAACCAACAAACGTGATAAAAATGAGAAAAATGTAGGGTTTTCAATTGGTAATTCCATATTTAGGAAGTCAATTAATCAGTATTAGGATATTAGAAATGATTCCTAAGTTACTGAAATCGATTAGGGTTTGGCGCATGTATTTTGATTCTAGGGTTAAAATTGCAATTAATTAAGAAACTGAGAGACTTAAGAAAGTAAAATTTTCAGGGGCCTTACACAAATAACTAATTTAATGTTTTTATATATATTAGCAACTATACTAAAAAGTGATTCAAGTTTGAAAGATCTTGAGCCGATTAAACTGCACCGAACCGAATTGCACCGAACTGAACTGTTTCAATCGGTTTAGTTTGATGTGATTTGATTGAAGAAACAGTTTGTATCGGTGTGTAAAATAATAAAACTGATATTATTGGTTCGGTAAAAAGTTTTACCTAAATATCAACCGTACTAATAATTAGAATAAATTGAATTAGATTAACCAACTTAAAGTATACTTACTTAAATCCCATCCCCCCTATATAAGCCAAGACAAGCCTAGAAACACTCATATACACACACTTTCTTCATCTTTTTGAACTCAAAAATGTAGAGTGAGAGAAATAAGGAGAGATTGAGATCAAACAAGAGGGAATTGAGGAAGACTTGGTGAGATTAGAAGGAATTTGGAAGAATTGGCTTGGAAACTTAAGGGATTTGCTATATAGAGCCCAATTGAAGACTTAAGGAAGGCAATTCAACTCTTAAATTATGAATTTGAGTCACTTAGTGCAAGAAATCAAGAGAAATAGAAGAATGAAGCTAGGATTGAAGAATTGAAGCTCAATACATGTATGCATGCCTCTCTCATTTCATTTTGAAGTTGTTTTCAAAAAATTCTCACATGCATGTTTTTATCTTGGCTATGTTTTAAGAATTCAACATGTTTTTGTGCTAAATATCTCAATTTATCATGTTTTGGAAGAAATGATAGCATGTAAATTCTTGCATGTGTTATATCTCAAGTTTTAAGTTTGGTTTTGCATAATTGACTTGCTTTGAGCTTTGATTTTGTGAAATGATCTTTAATTCATGAGGTTTTACATGTTTACACATGTTTTCTCAAGTTTTGGCTCAAAAGAATGTGTTTTCATGCATTAGAATTGTGTTTTGAAGCTTTGCGAGCAATCTGGAAATTCCAGAATTCTGCATGATCGCTTAAGCAACAATTCTTTTGCTCGAGTGTAAAATTTGAGCTCTTAGAAGTTTTGCAGAGTTTGGGGGTTGGCTCGAGCGGCAGAAGTTACTTTCGAGCAACCACCCTTTGTTTTGAACCTTGGCGCGAGTGACAAAAAGTTGGCTCGAGCGTGAAAATCGAGCATCTAGTACTTTTACAGACATTGTAGACCACTCGAGTGACAGAAAATTGTGCTCGAGCGAACTATCATATTTTTCAAAATTTGGCTTAGTGTATCAAAGTACAGTTTTGCATTTTCATTACATCTTAGGCATTCCTAAGCCATAATTAAGCTACAATAATGAGGATAAGAGTTAGAAACACACGCTAAGAAAGAAGAATGATAAGTTAAAAATATTTTAGAGGTATGTTCAATGTGCATCTGTCACGTTTTTATCAGTCTGTTTTGTCTACGTGATCTGTTCTGCTAGTGGAGCTATCTGTGAGTAATAACTCTATAAAGTTATGTTTGATTATACTTATTTTCTTATTGAAATAATATGATCTATTTTGTGAAATGCTATTTGTGAACCATGAATGAATGTCCAATTTTTTGTAACGTAACGTGGCATCCTATGTTCATGTGGCCCTTGTTTGGGGAGCCGGTTGAGCGTCGGAAATGCACTGTTTTGCACTGTTTTAAGAAATGAAGGCTCTAGACCACTCATATAACCCAAGAAAGGTGTAGGAGGCTCAAAAACCACTGTGGGAGACCACCGGCAGTCCACCGGCCATCACAATGCGTCGCCGACTGTCCATCGGCCATCAAACAGTTCCATCGGCACAATATATTGCCGACCGGCAAAGAGTGTGGCTGATTGGCAAAGAATTTCTGTTCGGGGCAGTTTTGACATTTTGCCGTGGGTCTTTTAAAATAGGGTTTCTAACCCTATTTTCTCACCTCCTCCTCGCTCGAAAATCCTTTCTCCCTCTCCCTAGGGTGTTTTCCTCCCTTGATTTCCCCATTTTCTTGCGTTCTAGCCTCGATCTCGTTGTTCGATTCGCGTTCACCGTTACGTTTCGGACGTTTTGAACCGATTGAAATTTCATTTCAGTGTTTCTTTGTTGATTTTCGCCACTCGGGGCTTATTTCCCTCGAGTTTCTCTCAATATCTGTGCCTTTTTCGCACTTCGACTTTTCCGGCCATTTCCGGCTCTCTCGGGGTTGACTTTTTTGTTGACTCTTCACATTCTCGCCCGTTTTTCCTCTTTTCGGTCGTTTTCACATTCTCTTTGAGGTGGCGGATGATCTTCCAGAGGGTGGGGCTCCTCCAGAGCTTGAGATGGGCCCCGAGGTCGAGCCTTCCTTTGAGCGTCCGCCCATTCGACTCGGCGACCTACCGGCCGGCGATTCACGTTCTGCCCCCCGACGGACTGCGCCAGTTCTGGAGTTTTGACAGGGCGCTGGATCCTGAGCTTCTACTACGTGAGCCTGCCTCTCACCTATCCTTCGGTGCTTCCGAGGTAACATTTTTTTCTGTTTTACATTCTGCAATGTAGAACTTTTAACTGTCAACCGTCATAGCTGATTACATTCTTTAATTGCTTTAGCTCAGATGCTTTGATACACTGTTCATTGTAGTTGATCGTAGACACACTTGCAACTGACATCTGTTTAAGGCCGACACATGCACACACACTGCACTAGCCTTAATCACCCAAACACACGGCACATACCATATTTCACTGCAAACTCACTGATACCCAGTATCTGTTTGAATCTAAAAAACTTGCACGCATGCTAAATTTTCACCGAACCACGCAAACATGCTGACGCATCATACGTTGTAGTTCACTATAAGCACACCGGCACCCGGTATCCGTTTGAATCTGAAAAACTTGCACGCATGCTACATTGACACTGATTTTGACTGTTTCTTCAAAACTGTACATTTTATATTACTTCGCAACTACTTGTTTGAAAACAGGGAGATTCCCATACCATACGCAGGTATGGGAACACTGTCGCTCGTGATTGGTACGCCGAGCTACCCGATGCAGTTTGCTACATCATGGACCAGGCCGACTTTGGCGCATTCTGCAGAGGACTCTCCAGACTCACTACATGCAGACCTCTCCTTGCCGCTCTGGTGGAGAGGTGGTGGGACACCACCGATTCATTCCATTTTTCTGTGACGGGGGACATGACGATGACTCCCTATGATTTCTCAATGCTCACAGGCATCGGGGTAGGGGGTGATCCGATCCCCTTTGATACTGATATGGCTGAGTGGGAGGCCGCTCAGATCTACTTGCTCGGCGAGCTGCCGCCTCTGGCGTGTCCCGGCTTCGTTCGATATTCCTGGTTTGAGGTGCAGTTCAGGGTCCAGCCCACCCTTGTTGAGGCAGCCCTGATGACTCAGGAGGCCGTGGAGAGATACGCACGCGGTTTTCTCATGTTCCTGTTTGGGACGACCATTTTCGCCGACCGGGCGAACACCGTGCCTCTCTGCCGCCTTTCGGACCGGTGGACGCCGGATATCTTACATTACGACCGGGTGGCGCCGCTCTCGCCACTTCTCACGGATATATGAGCTCGATTTCATGGCGGTAACGATGACTCTTGGCGTGCTTGGGAGGTACATCTTCTCCCCTTTTTACATTTCTGCTTTCTGCTTTACATTTTCTGTATTCTGTACACTGTACGGTCTATCTCTCACTGACCATATACTGCACACGTGGCACACACATATACTCTGCTTTACACTGACTGTACACTGCACACACACTGTACACCCTGCACAACACACGGCTCTGCCATTTCTGCTTTACTCTGTATTCTGTTTTATCTGCTAGTCATACTGATATCTGTTCTGCAGTTGTGGGTCTACGCCTACTTTCCTAGGCTCGCCCCAGTACCCGATGTGGAGATCCTGCTCGATGTCCCCTTTTCTCATTGCTTCGATGTGCGGTGTGTGCGGAGACCCCGGGAGTCTTTTATTTTCTTCCGCTGCTACTTCGATACCATCACTGCCGCGGAGGTATGTTCAACTATAGAGTTTTCTTAAGCTTCGTATAGCACTGTATTTTTGATAACAGATAGATGACAAACTGCATTTGTACCCGCAGATCACCTGGCAGCCTTGGGCCCCGTTGCCGGCGGTGGTGAGAGACTATTATGAGAGTGCAGAGGAGACTGCCCGCCTTCGGATTCTGTTGGAGGGCCCGGTCTGTCAGGCTTGGTACCTGGGGGAGCGCTTCTTGCGTCAGACCCTAGGTTTATCGAAGTAGATAGTTCCGGGTCCGCCTTCTGCACATATGAGGCACACAGAGAGGTTTTCCCTCGCGCACCTGAGAGAGTACATCGTTGGCTGGGGTGCGGAGTGTCACAGAGGCGAGGGCGACTACGCCGAGTACGTCCGTACCTACATTATGCGACCCTTGAGCAGTGGTCGACGAGCTGAGGGGGTGAGGCCAGTGGTGCCGGCTGCTGGAGCGGGAGCGTCGAGGAGAGCTCGAGTACACGGTAGAGGCGGAGTTCAGAGAGGGCAAGGGACCGGTTGGCCTGCTCTTCCCGCTTCACTGACTTTCAGAGGGCAGGGTGGAGCGACCTACCAGATCCCCTTTGCTCCTCCGCCGGCTGATCACGAGTTGGTCGGTGTCCCCGACTTGCCTCCGGTGTGTATTACTGCATTCTTGTATAGCCGTTTCCTTTCAGTTTATTTGATATTCCGCAGAATATTGATGTATCTGATATTTTTGCAGGCCTCTTCCGAGTATACCCGGCAGTCATTGGAGATGCATGCCTCCATGATAGGGATGTTACAGCGGACCTTCGACCTCCTGGCCTTTTACAGTATCCCGGTATGTTCTTTCCGACCACAGCCTCAAACCATACACAAACTGCTTCACACGATCTGATGCACGACACAACACCTGATAAACTGCTCATGGCACTCACAGATCAGACTATATATCGTGATTCAGCGATAAAGCTTTCACGGCACTCACAGATCAGACTATATCGCATTCTCAGACCGATAAACTGCTCACGGCACTCACAAACTGTACTCATATATTGTATTCTGCACTGATTCGCTGCTCACAGTATTCTAATGCATTCGCCTTTCATGCTTTTTCAGCCTCCCTTCCAGATTCCTCCTGTGGGTGGTGCTCCAGCTAGACCTCCCATTTTTACCCGGGATGGCAGAGTATATCCTCGCACCAGAGGGGAGCGCACTTATGTCGGGAGCAGCTCGCGGGCTCCAGTTCTAGATGACGAGTCTGGGGCAGAGACAGAGGCGGAGGCAGAGTCGTTGGAAGAGGAGACCGGTGATGGTTCGGACTCGGGCTCAGACGGTGATGCTCCTGGACTTCTGCCCAGGAAGAGGGCGAGGACGGATCCCCGGGTGTGAGACCATTGATGCTGCTTCAGATTTTTGCTGCTTTTTCCTTCTTTTTGTACTTTTTCTCTTTTTGGTTGGATTACCTTGTACTGCGGCAGGCAGGTTTTTGTTCCCAAAACTTTGTACTTGAAAAAGATTATATGAAATGAAACAAACTCTTTTTTTGTCTAAAAAAGTGTTATATCTGTACATTCCATACTTTGTACTGCATTACATCATATTACGCCCCAAATGCAAATGAAATCGATCTGTTATGCGTCCTAAAATTGAGCACTTGCCTTTGTGATAATCGGATAACCAACCAACTAACGACAAACAACTCATACAAACCATCGCTCAACTCGACACACACCCCATACTGTTGGGAATTAGTCTCTGATACGCCCATAACACAAGACTTTCGGTTCATTCTCGCACAAAGAAACCCTGAACAAATAGCCCAATCTGACAAGACGGACCACAAAACTGAAACGGTTGAAGTTGAAACACGCTTGGATGTCCCAAATTTCCTTTTCTTCTCTTGCTTCGCATGAATGTAGAGAATGGCACAGCATTCTGAGCACAAAAGATTAATCTTTGGAAAAGGGTTTCACAACCGGGGTATCGAGCCTACGACTAAACACAACGGGGGGACTCAAGTGGAGAAAACAAAAGGCGCACGTCCTAAACACAATGAGACGCACTCGGAAAAGACTCAAAACAAAAGTTGAGACCGACAAATCAAAAGACATGACATATGGACGTGTCTATGGAAACAAAAGACCTTGGATCTCAAGGAGCCAGTTTCTCTGGGTTTTGTTCCCACCCTTTCTAATTTGTGACTCTCACGACACTCGGCCCTCAGGCTCGTTTTTCTCTCAAAACCCTCTTGCTCACTTCTCTCTCAACTTACACCTCTATATTCTTTATTCTCTCATTTTTCATCCCTCCCCAGGGTGATTGATGAATGAATAGGGGATTGCGGGTTCATACCCAACACCGTTTACCCACGGCTATTTCTTCTGGCGGATAGAGTGCCCTTCTGGCAAGTATGTTGTCGGCGGGAAACAGACAGAAGACCTGACTCAATTGCGCCCCAAGTTCATCACTTTGACCATTTTTTGTTTTCTAAAACAGTTTTGACCAAAATGAGAGTCGGATTAACATACTTGTTCAATTTTGTTGATTTGAAAATCATCCAAGTCAGGCTGTGAGAAAATAGTCAACCTTAGTAAAAATTTTCAAAAACTATTTTTGCAAACAATCAATGCTCGACGAGCGCGGAACTTGTCATCGAGATGCGTAACCTCGGATAGGAGGCAATGGAAAATTGCCCCTTGCTTGAAGGGGGTGCATGGTAACGGAAAGTTGCCCCCTGGTTTGGATGATAACTTGCGGCAACGGAAAGTTGCCCCTTGTGCG
Organism: Camellia lanceoleosa; assembly: GCA_025200525.1. NCBI lineage: Eukaryota > Viridiplantae > Streptophyta > Magnoliopsida > Ericales > Theaceae > Camellia > Camellia lanceoleosa. The sequence continues at coordinate 46,602,040 of CM045760.1, forward strand.
ATGGTGTCTTTGCGACATCTTTATGCTTTTATCAATGACGACTGAACTCCGAGGATGATTGTCTGAACCAATATATGGACACAGTCACTGTAAGAGCAATGGTGGCTGGACTTCAGGATGAAGTTGCCTACGTATCCCAAACATAGGAATCAAGCCTACGTAGTTCACGTTTGTTACAATCGGATTGCCGGATGCAGAGGAAGCAAGGATGATCAAAACCATTTACATGGATCAAGGCGGCGTTGAAATTTGGACTTCAAGATGAAGTTGCCTACGTATCCCAAACATGGGAATCAAGCCTTACGTAGTTCCGGTTAAGGTACACTCGGGTATTTTAACATTCACTTTTTAGGCTCTAACTTTTGCCAAGGCGCCTGTTGCAGGTTTTCGACCTTGCGAGCTTCTTTTTCTTCTTTCTTTTCTTCTTTTTTTTTTTTTTTATTTCTTTTTTGCTTTTTTTTTTTGTTTCATTTGTTCTTTTCTCTCTTTTTTTTTTGTATTTTTTTTTAATAATTTTTTTTCTTTTTTTTTCTTTTTTTTTTATTTTGCCTTGCTCTAACTTTTGCCTGGGTCGCTCTTTCGAGTTTTCGGCCCAGCGAGCCTCTCAAAGGGTAAAAGTGTAGCATAGTCCATGCCAAATGGTTTTGAGATCCTGAAGTCATCTTAGTCCAGGAGAATGGCTGTTGTACCGATTTGTAGTAGGATCCATCACGGTTGCTTCATGAGCCTCTTCCGGTGAGATCTAATCTTCTTGATCTGAATTTGATACCTCTTGCTTGGGGGTTGCTTCAAATCGGGCCTCGCAGGCCTTTCATCATGATTAACCTTTGAACGTTCTGAATCCAAGTCCAAGGTTTGAAAGCAAAGGGGTTGAGTCTCGAGGCCGAGAGCGATCTTAAGCTGCACAATCTCAAGAGCAATTCCACACAAGTCTTCACAGGACCGCGCAAAACATTTTGTTTTTGAAAGTTTTTAAGAAAGCGACAAATCGCTCGCGCTGAAGATAGTGTGGAAGCAGTCTGGATCAAACCAGGATCCTTCACAGTACTCACGCTGACAGGCATGATTATAAAAAGGTTTAGCATGCCTCTCTTTCTCTAAAAAATGATCAAAGTTTTGCAAAACCCGAGGAATTGCTTCCTCTTCGTTTTTATCACCACAGTGTTCGAAAAGGGTTTTTTTGAAAAGCTTAGGCCATTACAACGATGTTCAAGGCACAAGAGAGTAGGTAGAATATACTGTCGTTCCATTCACATCCTCTGGCACAACTGGCTTAAACAGCAACAAGTATGGAAACGTGATAGCCGCAGCTGTTTCATTCAAATTCCCTGATTGTGACTGGCTCCTCAACCGAGACAGACTCGAGAGGAAAAACAAAAGGATAATTACAAAACGGTGTCCGAGGCAACAACCCCGGAATCACTTGACATTCTATACAAAGGGGATTGACTCGCTACATCAAGACAGGAAGACTTTGTGCCCTCGGGGCAGGTACTTTGAAGTCTGAGCATTTTTGCTAGACGCACTAGCGAATGGGTCGGCAGGCACTGCCTTAAATTTCTGGTCTTTCCCGGGTGCAGGGTTGGGAGCAGAAGGAACTGTTCTGGCATGACAGGGCCTATCCCGGTCCTCTGATTGGCTTGAACTACCCGCAGGTAGAGTGGGGAAAGTGTCATCCACAGCTTTTGCCATAACTGCAGATATCTGTTGCTTGTTCATCCCCCCGGCTTTCAAAGCCTCCACTGCCCACAGCAGTTGTTTGATTGGATCGGTATCTGCCTTCATTTTGCCTTTGTCTCTGGCCTCAGCCTGATCTAGGATTTGGGTTGGTATGTCGTTGCCATAGCTGGAGGCCATCTCCGGTTGGCTAAGTTCAATTACAATCCGTCCCAACAGCGGGGGCTCCTGGGGTATAAAACTCCCGGCATATAGTGCGGCTGGTGGCGAAGCTGACATCCCGTAAGCGAGATCCGCCACGGACCTTTGGAGATCACCTATCATCCCCATTAACTCGGATGTGGTGGACTCGCGAGCCTAATATAGCTGGGGGGTCCAGACTGGGTGCGCAACCGACAATTTGGGTGGATGCGGCATGTCGACATTGGTCTCACTTTGTAGAGTGATCCCCTGATCTAATGCAGCTGTCATAACCACTATCTCTTCCGAATTCTGCGTCATCATAAGCCCTGCCTCAACAAGGGGGAGTACTGACTATTCTGGGACTCTCTGAACCTTGAAAGGAAAAACAAGTAGCATTTCAGCCCAAATGGATCAAACACAGGTGCGGCCGAACAACTGTACTGTACTACTGATCACTGTTTCCTAGAAATCATTGTCCCAAAAACACTGAATCAGATACCCTCAGATATAACTGATTCTATCAAATACTGACATTGGTGCCCTCGGGCCTGATACTCAAACTTTGCAAACTGATGTGTGCGTTTCTTGCAGAGATACACTCTAAAAGCACATAACAAATAGAGAGAGCAAAAACACCCCTATGTTGGGGTAGGGTTTCCCTGTCCTATTTTGTCAGGAGCTAGGGTTTCACTATGCACACAGCAGTTTCAAACAACCTAACATCGGGTAAGCAACCTGTCCTAGTTTGGAATGGTCACTATGGATTCCGAATATGCACTAGGTCGAATGGTCAAAAAGGGTGCCCCGGTAAAACCGGGGTTTGTGTTCCCATACTAGCAGAGCCCGCAACCGGTTAGCCTTATGGCATGCTTTGACAAAGTCATGCCTCCGGCAAACCGCTCAGGAATAGCAGATGGCCAACACGGTGTCCTAGACGCACCAATGCACATGCAATGCAAAGAGACACATAAATGAAATCAAAACCAGATATCATGAGTTCGAGTCAAGCTCTCTAAACTCCCCAGCAGAGTTGCCAGAAACTGTAGACGTCCCAGAATGCCCCGGGGGGATGAACCCCCGTTCTGTTCATATTGGGCTTACTACAGTTCAGACTCGATTTGTCACGGTTCTAAATCTGAACCAAAGAGTCCAAATCCGGCAAATCGTTTTCAGAAAAATAGATTTTGAAAGAAGTGCCAAACATGGACTGCTTTGCCAGATACAGAGTCGCCACCTAAATATTTTATTTTGGGAAATTTAGGAAACCCTGACTCGGTGCCAAAGGCCACGTGTCCGTCATCACCAAAGTTGCCTCGGCTCAGGAGCTTGGGTACGATTGGGGAAGGTCAGCTATGAGCACCCCCTCTCGCCCGGTCCGAAGACCGGCCTCTACTAACCATGATATCCATTTTTGAAAACATTATGTATTCTTATTCCAGTTATTAGCCTAGAATTACTATGTTATGCGCACAGCAAACAAGTATAGACTAGATTGCCTAATTTGGAAATAAGCATTGCATATCCGTTTGTCTTAAAAAATACTTTGGAATTTGTTACTCTCAAGTAGGCTAAAACACGGATTTCAACAAGTTGTTCCAACTCAGGCAATCTAGTCTTCACCCACAGGCAATCTCACATAAGCATCTAGCCACATGGTAAGCATGCTGTCATGATAGCACTCACACGCATGCGGTATGCTAAAGCATGAAAATACTTACATCGTACTCCGTGCCAAAACAATAAACTAGTTAGCAAACATGCATGGTCCTAGTTCATGTCAATTGGCTAATGCATCACATACAGGATGCAATTAGAGTAGGCTCGGCTAACCTAAAATGGCATGTGAAATGCACTCAATTGATGCACGTATTCAATTTGGAATTGAAGTACAAATGCAATTAGCGTGATGCGCCGAGCCTGGTGCATGCAAGACAAGTGTATGGATGCACGCATGCATAGCATAAGGTATGCTAATTTAAACATGCCCTAATCTACCATCATAAGCGGGTAAATAAAAGGGAAGAAAGAAGTGGGGATTGGAAGACATGCACACGCATGCACCCACACTTATTACAGATTCGCCCTCGCTCGGAGGGACCAAATAAATAATACAGATAATTAACCTACAAAGCTAATTAAATATTACAAACCACTTAATTAATTAACAAATTAAATAAGCTAAGGAAAACAGTAAAAGGCCTCGGGAAGCGGGTCCAATGCAATGCATGCTCAGTCTTGCTCGGATGTGCACTGCCATGCATAGACTGCCTCTGTTTTCCCTGCTCTGCCCCTATGAAGACTGCCAAAGTCTCTGAATTGATTCCCTGGACACTGGGAGACACCACCGGCTGAGTAGAATTTCCACCGGTAGTGGGATGTGGTCATCGGCACAAGATGCATCCATCGGCGACCAATGGATGGTCGGTCGGCACTATATGTTGCCGGTCGGCCAAAAATGCCTGCAGAACCTGCAACTTACAGCAGCAGAGGACAGAACTTGCATGGCAATGCAATTCAAACCATGTATGCCCTAACCATACCCCTCATCATGTGTAGAACTCAAAGGGACATGGTCCTTGGTTTTCAGACCACCAATCAAGCATTTCGGTGCATGATGGCCCAAAAACCAAGTGTGCACATTTCAATTTCAAATGAATGCAATGCACATAATCACATAAAAGGGCCAACCTCTATCACACTCACTTCAAGAGGCCAAGCATGCGCATTGATGCAATGCAATCCTAGGCACATTGACTAGTATGCAACCATGGCCATGCAAATAATCATACAAGCTAACAAGCATACAAGACATGAAACATCAATGTTAAACAACAAGCATGCAAGATGTAATGTGGATGTTCAAGCATGCAAACAAGCATGTGACTTCATTCAATCATGCAAATTCCAACATGCAACAACTTACCAATATGCTACAACACACAAGGGGCATATGCAACCAATGAAGGGATGGACTTAAACATGAATTAGGCAGCTCTAAATAGGCCTAAAACAGTGGCCAAAATGCTCAAATATGAGAGCTAAACACACATACACACATGCACATGTTAAGACACCAATCTAAGCATTAAGCAAGTAATTCTCAAGCACACTTGAAAGGAGTATAACATGGACACTAGGCATGCGACATAAGCTTTGAAAATCATGCTATAAGAGGTGCCAAACCAACTCAAACAAGACAAACATTAGCATGCAAATAGTCCAAGTACTTGAAGCAAGTCAAAGAGGCTTAAACCATGGCTAAGCCAACCAAGCCCCATAAGGCCAAGAAGGCTTAAAATAGGTTCAAGGCAATCCTTGACCATGTAAAAGGGACCCTCAGATGGCATCTAAGTGGCTCAAATTCAAAAGCATGCACAATGGCCAAAACATGGAGCATTCAACACAAGCTTTCAAAGCATTAAAGAGATGTCCAAAGCAAGCATACAAGCATGTCTTAGGGACTGAAATTACATGGAAAGTGGTCCCAACCCACTGAAATGAAGCAAGGATACATGCTATACATTCACACACTTAAGGCCAACAAGCCAAAAATGCAAAGGGGCTATGCAATACATGACAAATATGACTAAAGCAACTTAAAACAGAGCTAAAGCATACAAAAAAGTGCATTGAATCTTCACAAAGTCAAGCCTAAAACATGCTAAAACAAGGACTTACAACCTAAGGCATATTAAGGCAACAACAAGGCATTACATGGCATGTATGTTAAGCTAACATGGTGTACCAAAACCAACATACAACAATGTTATATCATGACATAATAAGCATAAAAAGCATCCATGGCATGATCAACAAACACTTACACATGATGCTCCCTCAAGTGGCCAAAAAGTGCCCTTTTCAAGGACAACAAGGAGAGGGGGTGGCCCTCTCCTTCTTGGGACTTTAAGGCACCATCCTTACCACTGAAATCCCTCAAGATTTCAATGGTGAGGAGGCCCAAGCACCAAAGTCTCGGAGCTCACCAAAAATGGCAAAAAATGAGGCCTCTCAACGCTTAAGAGGGGTCAAACCCCTCCAAACCGCAAAACACTCTAAACAAACAATTTAGAGGACCCAAAAATAGAACTTTTTTATGTTATACACTAAACACAAAAACAATTACAAGATGGTCAAAAGTAGGATGCAAAAATGGGGTAAAAAAAGACTAGTTTCTTACCCTTGAAGCCTTTCTTCAACAATGGTGATCTTGTTGCTTCCTTGAGCTCAAATCCAGCCAATAACAGCAAGAACAAGCCTCAGGTCCCTCAAGAACCAAGAAAAGGTGAAAGACTAGGTGTTTATGTGCAATAGTATGGACAAAAGCACCTAGAACACAAAAGAGAGAAAAAGAGAGATAGAATAGTTACAACTTTCTAACCCTAGAACCAGAGCTCTCCTCTGTGTTTTCCTCACAAAATTCTCTAACCCTAATGCCAAGAGAAGACCCCTTCTCTTATAGGCAACCCATCTTACAAAGCTTATTCAATAAGCTAACAAGGGGGGTATCCCTCCATACACGTGTATGGAGGGGAACCAAATGCCACACAGCTGTCCTAAAATATCTGCAAAAGCAGATGAACAGTAGTCGGCTGCTCAAAATTGCCATTTTGACAAAATTGACTGCCGACCGGCAACATACATTACCGATAGAAATAAAACACCAGCCAGTGGCCTCTAGCCATGGCCGGTGATGTGTGGGGATGCCTCACAAGGCATTCCCTGCCCCTCCAAGGGAAAGCACAAGTGTTTGGTGCAAAACCAGACACTAAACAGTCGAGTTCGAAGATCCTGAGGAAAGGCGCGTGGCCGAGATCTCCGGGAACTCCAAACGAACACAAACATGGATAATCACCGGGTGTTCAAACGGTGACGTCCAAGTCTTGAGGACGGTCAAAAATGGAGTGTCTACAGTTCCTCTTCCAGGTTTGCTAAGTTATTCAAACCCTGTTGAGGCCAATCATTCTGACACTGTCCTAGCTCATTCTCTCCGATAGGATTGATGCTGAGGAAATCAGGTAGTATGATTGCTGGCTTTGGTTGATGAACGACTACGAGTATAAGCTAGGGTCATACTTCTCTGCAAGTGAAGTTGTGGACGCGCTCCCAAGAACTCTCCAACATCCGCGCTTGCGATTGGGACAGGCGAATCTCATTTTGTTCTGAGCTACCACAGTTCGGACTCAATGTCACAATTCTGAATCAAATCTCGCAAAGTGCAATGCAAGACCGATAAATCATCAAAGAGTCCAAATCCGACAAATTGTTTTGGAAAACTGATTTTAATAAAGAAGTGCCAAACATGGACTGCTTTGTCAGATACAGAGTCGCTACCTAAATATTTTATTTTGGGGGGAATTTAGGAAACCCGGACTCGTGCCTAAGGCCACGTGTCCGTCATCACCAAAGTTGCCTCGGCTCGAGAACTTGGGTACGAGAGGGAAAGGTCATGCAATGAGCACCCCCGCTCGCCCAATCAAAGATCGGTCTATACTAAGCATGATATTTTGTTTTTGAAAACACATATGCTCTTATTCTGGTTAATTAACTAATCTTACTACGTGATGCGCACAGGATACAAGTATAGACTAGGCCGCCTAATTTGGAACAAAACATTGCATGTTCGTTTGAAAATGGTTTGAAGTTTGCTACTCGCAAGTAGGCTAAATTAGGGATTTCAACGAATTGTTCCAATTCAAGCAATCCAACCTTCACCCACAGGCAATCAAGCAGTTATATTAGATAAGCAGTTAGCCTCATGGCAAGCATGCTTTCACAGCAACATTAACACACATGCAGCATGCTAAAGCGTAAACACTCACAGTGTACTCCGAGCTAAAACAAAGAAATAGTTAGAAATCATGTATGATCCTAGTTCATGTTAAGATGGCTAATGCAACACATGCAAAAATGTAACTAAGATAGGCTCGGCTACCTAGAATGTCATGTGAAATGCAACTCGATAACATGCCGTTTGAACACGTATTCAAGTAAGTGTATTGGAAATACAATGCTGGTTTGTATGATGCGCTAAGCCTGGTGCATGTAAAACAGATGAATGGATGCACGCATGCAAGCATAAGGTATGCAAAATGAAATATGCCCTAAAACTAACCATCATAAGTGGTTAAGTAAAAGGGAGAAATAAATGGGGGTTGGAAGACATGCATCACACACACGCACACTTATTACAACAATTGGCCCTCTCGACGGAGGGACCGAATAGCTAACTAGCTAATCTAAGCTAATTAAACTACTTATTACATCACAAATAAGCTAATTAACTAATCCTAGTTAAGTAACTATTACAAAACAAGCTGAATAGTTAAACGCATTAACTATCTAAGTACAAAACAATGCATAAGCTAGCTATCTAAGCATGGCAGCTAAGGAAAGCAATAAAGCAAGAGCCTCGAGGCGAAAAGAATTCATGCATACCCGATCGCTTCGTTCGGAAATCCAAAGCGATGCCCCGGCTTGCCTCTGTTTGCAACTATTCTCAGAAACTTGCACCAAGCTCCAAATAGCTTCTAACACATCTTGGGGACCTGTGGGAGGGTGGCCGACCAGTTGTTGCTCTCTCCAGCCACTGGCCGACCACTTTTTGCTACTGCAAACCAGAAAAAGTGGTCGGCCAGCTAGTTTTTCTGGCTGGCCGACCAGTTGTTGCTGCATTTGTCCACTTTGCTGCAACAGAGAGCAAGAAAGGACATGGCAATGTATTTGCAAGACGTGTGCACAACCACACTCCCTATCATTTCATAAGCTTAAGGGAGTATGGTTCTCGACCCTCGGGCCACCAATCGTGCATCTCGATGCATGATGGTCGAGAGGCGAAGTTGCACAATTCAATATGAATTGAATGCACAAGTAAACACATACGGCCTAAAACTCTATCATATACGATCAAGAGCGTCGGCGACCGAGAATTGAGGCACGTTTCATCACTTCAAGTATGAAACGTCCCTCGTTTCCCGTGTTTGGACTAACATCCATCCCAGACACAATGCAACACAACCATGGCATGCACAATGCTATGAAACATGGAATATGGGAAAATGCAATGCAACACAAGCATACAAATATGCAATATGACTTGAGTATGCAAACATGCAATGCAACATGAGTGACCTAACAAGGCTAATGGCATGCACAATGCACAATGCTAATACATGCATACTCAATGCAAGACAACATAAGTATGCAACAATATGATACAATGCAACTAGCATACACAATGCGAATGTCAACTAGCATACTCAATGCGAATGAGCTACATGGCATACACAATGCAATGATCGATATGGTATACTTGATGGAAATGGCAACTAGTATACACGATGCAATGAACATGGCATATACAATGCTCAATGTGACCTAAGCATGCAAACAACATGGCATACACAATGCAATGACTAACATGGCATACTCAATGCAATATGATTATGGCATACACAATGCGAATCAAGAACATGGCATGCGCAATGCAAACAATAACATAACATGCATGATGCGATGTAACATGGCATACACAATGCTCAATGGACTTAAACCAAAATGGATAGACCTTGGCCATGCCCAAATCAGTGGCCATAACACCAAAACTAAGGCACAAAAGACAAGGCATGCATGCACAATGCATTGGCCAACCAAGTAAGCCTAAGAGCATAACTCTCAAGAGTGCTCAAGAAGTGATAAACATGGAAGTGTGGTAACACTAAATGCACTGAAATAAGGTATGAAATGATGCCAAATCATTCAAACAAAGCAAGCATGGCATGCAAAGGTCCTTAAGCATTAAACTAGTAAAGAGGACTACAAAGGAGGCATGCAATACATGGAAAATATGCATGAACCAACCACAAATAGAGCTCAAGTAGTCAAAACATGGACCAAAGCATGCTAAGTTAGGGGCTCAAAGGCCTAGGTAAGATGGCATACATGCTAGGCTTCAAATAAGGCAACAATGTACAACACTTAAAGGCATTCAAAGCATGAAAGAAGTGGGAACATAAGCATGCTATAAGCTCTTCAATGAAGTATTAAATTATGCCAAATCATCTAAATAGCTCAAAGATAGCATGCATGAGTTACCAAAACACAAAGCTAGCAAGGCCAATTGCACTACAGCTATACAAAGCATGAAGCATGTGACCAAGGCAACCCAAAACAGTCCTAGAACATGTCAAAATGAGTCTAAAACATGCATAGAAGGAAGCCAAAACAAGCTAGCATGAGGGGCATAAGGCACGATGCACACAAAGCAAATAAGGTGGATTACACTACACCTATTAAGACCAAGCATGGGATGACTTAACCAATAAAAATTAGAGTTATATCATGGCAAGATAACCCCAAAAACACATTGAAATGATGGCTCGCAAGCTAAGGCATGAAGGCAAATGCAATGATTCATGTTTAAGGCATAAAGGGGCAAACCCTCCAACGCATTGAATGAGAAAAAAATGCAAGTGCGTGGCCATGAAACATGGACTGAAATCACATAATAAATGATTCCAAATCATTCAAATAGGCCAAACAATGCATGCTAGTGGACTTGGTGCACAAAGCTAACAAGCTAGATTGAACCATGGCTATACAAAGCAAGTCATGCATGGTCAAAAAAGCACAAATCAGAGCTAAAGCATGTTAAAACATGGACAAAAGTTTCTCAAGGTTAAGCCAAAAGCATGCTAGAATGATATGTTAAAGCATGATGCATGTTAGGCTATTTCATGGAATTGCACTACAAGTGCATGGAGCATGCAAAGGCCAACCACACCAAACCATAACAAAGGTATGACATGGCAAAACATCACCTAAAATATGGTGAAATGGACTCAACATAAGCTAGAATGACATGCTACTTCATGAAGCATACAAGACTAGTGTGTGTGATTTACACTACAAGTGTATAAACCATGCAAGGGGGGACAAAACCAAGTAAAAACAGTGGCATGCCATGCTAGAATAAGCCCAAATACAAGCTAAGAACAAGCTAACACAAACTTAACAAACATGCTCACACATGAGGCATTCAAGACAAGTATTGAAGACACAAGGAGAGGGGATAACCTTCTCCTTTTTGGGACCTTAAAACACCATCCCCACAACTGAAATCCCTCTGGATTTCAGTTGTGAGAAGGCCAAAACAAGGTGATCCCAAAGCTTAAAAAGAAGGCACAAGAACAAGGCCAAACAAGGCCTAAGAGAGGGTAAACAACCCCAAACACAAAAGTGACCTTAAACAAAGATCTTAAGCATACAAAATTAGAACTTTTTGTAGTTAAGAGTTAATCTTAAAACAATATGCAAAAGGGTCCAAAAGCTTAAGCAAGAATAGGGGTTTAAGAGGTTAAAGGCTCACCCTTGAAGACCACCTTCAAAACCAAAACTCCAGCAGCTTTTCCAAGCTCAAACCAAACCAAGAACCTCAAAACCAGCTCCTAAGCACCTCAGCAACAAAAGGATGGTGTTTGAGTGTGTGTTTGTGTGCAATAGTGAGACAAAATGACACTTTTAGGCACAAAACAAGAGCAAACAAGGAAGAATAGATACAAATGTATATCTATCTCTCAAGCCTCAATTTTTTGAACCTAGAAGAGAGAGGAGGAGCCTCCCTCTTATAGAGAACAAAAGCATAAGCTTCTTGAAGAAGCTAAGGCTCAAGGCCATCCCTCCATACACGTGTATGGAGGATGGTTCAAATGCTCTCCAGTTGTGCCAGCTGGCCAAAAATATCTCCAAAAAGGTGTCAAAAAGCAGCCGACCACTTCAAGTGGTCTCCCAGAACAAAAACTGGTCGGCCATGGTGGGAGAAAGTCTAGAGCATGAAAACAATGCAATGGTGTGGTGGCCGGCCAAAAAATGTGGCCCAAAGACCAAGCAAACCAGTTTCTCGGCCAGAAAATTGGCTAGTGGGAAGAAAAGTGGTTTACAAGGGGAAGAACTGGTCCCCCACCCTTGTACCACCTTCCAAACAAGAAAAACAGGGTTTGTAGCAAAAAAAAAACCAAAACGGATGCAAGACGAAAGTTCGGGAGGCAAAACGCGCAGCCAGGAGCCTTGAAAACTAGCTGACAAGCACCAAAAGTGGTTTACGACCACAGAAGTGGTCTCCCAAACCACAGTGGCCCTCTAGGCCAAGGAAACAATGTGTGGTTCGAAAACCACGCCAAACGGAGAATGTTAAGCGGTCCTGAGCCAAGGTGCACGGCCAGAGGCTCTGAAAACCAGAAACTAGTCTCCATATGGGAAAAGTGGCTTACGACCACAAAAAGTGGTCTACGACCACAAAAGAGTGGTCTACAAGACCTCTCCCTCCCTCAGGCAAGGAAAACAAGACTTGGTCTGCAAACCGAGCCAAAGCACAAAGAGTTCAGAGGCCCAGAGGTAAGGCTCTCAACCGAAACTTCGAAATCTCGAAACGAGCACAACATGCGCAATCACCGAGCACTTAATCGATGACGTCTGAGTCTTTAGGTCGGTCAAAATTGGGTGTCTACAGAAGCCCCCTTTTCTATGACACGGGTAACAGAAGACCCTGCCTCTAGTGAATTCTCCTCTCTTCATTTCTACTACCACAGGCTTGTCTACTGTCATAGACTTGGATTGGCTTTGTGGTGTTAAATCCATCATGCACATATTTGTGCTTTCTAGAATAACCACCTCTGGTTTTGGTAAGTGGGATGAGATAATGTATGTGCTAGGGTTGAAGGTGGGTGGTAATGTATGGATATGGTTAATATTTCTGATAGGCGGACTTGGTTATATACAGGAAGTGGGTTGGTTGTTAGGTTTGGTTTGGAAGGTGGGGCGATGATTTTGTTGTCAATGAGATCCTGGATCTCATGACACAGACGGTAGTACATATCTGTGGGATGACCATGTTGTTGGTGGAAGATACAACACTGGGTAGGGTCATGTTTGGATGACAATGGGTCTGGAAGTGGACAGGGATCGAGAGATTTAAGATGTCCCTTTTTCATTAACAGCTTGAAGGCATGGGTCGGGGTCATATGGAGGGAGGTAAACATTATTCAATTACGGGGTGGACCAGTATTTTGTTAAGGTTGTGAGGTTGTGGCAGCAGCGACAGGATCAGCCATCTTGGCCGATGTAATAACAGTACTCACATCTGCAGGCTATGGAATAGTGCTATTACTGGCATTGGTACTCCTAGTGAATGGTCTTCTTACAGGTTCACTAGTTCTGTGGATGATCCCCTTTTTTAATGCACTTTCAATTTGAACCCCCAACTCATGTAGTGAAGCAAATGTAGACAACGGTGCCAGTACCATTCTTTGCAGCAGATCAGGCTCGAGATTCAAGACTACCAATCGAAGTTGCTCTCTTTCAGAAGGCCTATTTGTCATCCGGGCTACTTTGGCTCTCCACCTGGCGACAAAATCGATGAAAGATTCTTTAGGGTTTTGGGTAGTGGCCTCAAACTCACTGATGGTTACCTCGATCTGAGTGTTATAAGATTATTGGTTTACGAACCCTTCAGATAGCTCTTTCCAATTCCGTTTAGTAGATTCTTCCAATTTAGCATACCAAATGGCTGCTATATCAGACAGAGTTCTCCCGAACAATGATAATTTCTGAACACGAGAAAGACCCATAGGCCTCAGAACATCTGAAAACAGGCGGACATGTACAATCGGATCCCCACTTCCATCAAATCTGTCGATGTGGGGCATTTTAAACTTCTCCGGTAATCTAACCGAAGCCTCAGTATACCCGTCTTCAATATCCGGAATGAAATTGAAGCCTTGGGATTTTTTCAGCGCTTTCTCTAGCCTGGCAATTTTTATCATAGCTAGATCATCGTTAATGTCAATAGGAAGAAGTTCCCCATGGGGCTGTGCCAAGGGTCTATAAGTTGCAGCCTGTGGAATTATCTCCTAGGGATTTGGGACAAGGGGATTTTCCACTGGTAGAAGAGGATCGGGTTTTGGCTGAGCAATCGGGATTGGATGCACTGTAGATGCGGATGCCCCAGATGGGCGTCGTAGATCGGCGATGATTTCATCATGTGCGACCAACCTTTAATCCATGGTTATTAAAGTTGCCATCATGGTAGCAATTTCTTCTGTGTTCTACGCCATTCTTAGTCTAGGTGGGTGAGATATCGATGAATTGTGAGTAGGAACAGGTGTTTGTGGGGTGCTTTGTACTTGTACTGATGCTTGCTTGTTCCTCCTTCGTCGAGTAACCGATGGGAGAGAGACTAACACTGGCTGACCACTAACAAGGTCTTAAACTTTGCAAAGCCTACCAGAACAAGTCCACACAACTTGGGGAATATTGGGTCTTTCTGAAGCTATGATGGTAAACTACCTAGCAAAAGAAAGAAAAGAAAAACAACAATAAAAAACTGGACAGCACTTCGGCCCCAATTCTAAACAATCATAGCTAAACTGTAATCCCCACTGAACTCTGTTTCTCAAACTCATACTGATATGAACCATTCCATCTAGTCTCACTGTAAAAGCACATATCAACTAAAAGAGCCAAAACAACCCCATGAGGGGGGTAGGGTTACCCTATCCTAGATTTTTGACATGATCTAGGCTGCACTATTTCAAACAATAAGTTTCACACAATCCTGTATTTGGGTGAGCATGCTGTCCTAGTTTGGAACAGTCACTATAGCTTTACTATATGCAACTAGGTTGAATGGTCAAAACAGGGTACCTCAGCAAGATTACCTAATATACCTCTCACACCTAACACAGAGAAGTGAAAGGAGGATCAAACGGTATAGCGGTAATCTAGATCCAAGGGTTGTGTTCCCATCGTGGCAAAGCCCGCAATTGGTTAGCCTTCTGGCAAGCCTTTTGTGCGAGCCTCCGACAAACCATTCAGGAATAGCAAATGGCAAACACAGTGACTTAGGTGCACCAATGCAAATACAATTGAAGAAAACATATAAATGTAGATAAATTTTCACATCATGAATTTCAAGTCAAGTTCTCTATATTACCTAGCAGAGTCACCGGAAATTGTAGCTCAACTTTTTCGCATTCCTTTCGGAAGGCGAATAAGCCCTACAGTGTCGGACTCTCTTGGTTCTGAATTTTATTTCACAAGTGCAATGTGAAATAATGAAAACACAAAAGAATCCAAATCCGGCATTTCTTTTGGAAAATAGATGTTTTGAATCAAATGCCAAAAATGGACTGCTTTGCCAAATTTACAGAGTCGCCACCTGAATATTTTGTTTTGGGAAATTTAGGAAACCCGAGACTCGTGCCAAAGGCCATTAGTCTATCGTTACCAAAGTGACTTGGTTCGGGAACTTAGGTACGAGAGGGAAAGGCCATGAATTAAACACCCCACTCACCTAATCAAAAATCGGCCTCTACTAATCATGATGTGATTCTTATTTACATTATATGCTCTTGTTCTGATTATTAAACTAACTTTACTATGTGATGCATACAAGTATAGACTAATTTTGCAATCATTGGAACATTCGATTCATATTTGTTTTGAAAAAGGGTTTTGAATATGTACTACTTGAAAAAGTGATTGCATATGAACATTATTCAAATTATTCCAATTGAAGCAAACAGCCTTCATCCACAGGCATTCGAGCAGTTTATCAATTAAGCATTAGCCTCATGGTAAGCATGCTAGATATAGCAATAATCACACTCATGCATCATGCTAAAGCAAATAAAAGCTTACCTCGTACTCCAAGCCAAAAGAGAAACTAGTTAGAAAAATGCATGATTCCTATGCAATATGACTAACACAACACATGTGATATGCAATTACTGGGCTAGATTACTAATATGATAACTGGATCAATTTGATAACATGTTGTTAAATATGGGTGATACCCCTGTTCCGTAATTAGCAGATTGGTCCTTAATCTGAATGTGATTATGTGTTTAGCATGATTTTGTGTGCCATTATGTGATGATATGTGATATTGAATTTCTATCTGTTCACCGTAAAAATATCTGTTCGAATAATCTGCTTTGGGAATTAAATTGAGGGCCCTATCGGCCACAGAACCCAAAATTGACTACGCCTTTGTAATCAGCGTAATTTTTAGAGCCTACGGTGAAATTTAATTAGAAATTGATTCGGGTCAGATTAAATCGATTAAATTGGTGGATTAGTACCCAATTGCCTTATTATTATTATATTGACTTAGTAGGATTTGTTGTGCTTAAGCAAGACACCTCACTTCTCTCCTTTAGATGAGTGTGGCTAATCAACTCTAAGAAAAGAAAAGAGAGGGCCGGCTATTAAGAGAGAGAGGGAGAGAATTGGGTGATTTTGGCTCAAGATTTGGGGAACTTGAAGATTAAGCCCAAGATTTTGTTATAGTTTGGGAGGTTGAACTCTTGGGTAAGTAAACTCATAGATTTTTGTTTTTAAGTTGTAAATTCAAGATTGATTAATGGCCAAGAGCATGAATTAGTTTGAATATAAGGAGATTGAGTTATATATGTTGAATTTAAAGTCTTAGAATACATGCATGTAAGAATTGGCCATAGATCTCCATGTTTGAGCACACTGTGTATGATTTATGTTGAATATTGTTTAAAAACCATGTATCTAAACCCCTCTTCACCAATTAAGTTGATATGAATGTATATTTCTCACATGCAAGAGTAGATCATGAAAGAATAAGCTTTGCATGTTAGAATTTGATGTGTTGGTGATGAATTTGGATTAATTTGAGACATGCATGTAAATGAGATAAGAAATTGAGCTTCCTAATGTTGTAATCTTGGAGTGGTATCATGTTAATATGTGTATATTTGAGATTTGAGCCATAACATGCATATTTGGTTGGTTGGAATTCGAATTGGAGCTCAAGAACCCAATCTGGAAAACCCAGATTTTTTATGTCCGCCGAAGGGAAAGGGCCACTGAAAGGAAAATCGTGCTCCCAAAGACTTTTGCAGAGTTGGAGGTGCGCTCGAGGGGGATATCTCACGATCGAGCGGGGAGCTATGTAGACAGGAAGTCCGCCGAGCGGCCGAGTTCACGCCGAGCGAATTTGAGGTGGGCTTAAGGGTCCGCTGAGCGGGAGTCCACGCCGAGCCGGACCTTTTTACGCAATCAAAATGTATTCTGTGTTCTATGTTCCGTTCTCTTTCACTTGTAAGCACTCTTAGGCATACTTTGAGCATAGTAAATGAGTTAATAAGATAAGAATAAAGCCTAAAGAGGAGTATGTGAATTAAAGAACGGATCGAACTGTTAATGACCCTTTTGTGTTCATGAATTGTGTAGGGACAAGCTCCAGGGCAAATCCACAAGCCGATCACTGTGAGTAATATCGATATTTGAATGCTTGTAAATGTCCAATTGTTTATACCCTTATAAGCTTTATGAATTGCTAATTGGGATTGTGGACGTAAGTCTGACATGGGTAAATGAATGGACCAAAGGTCATTTTGATAAACATAAATGGACCCAAGGTCGTTTTGTTAAACATGAATGGACCAAAGGTCGTTTTGATAAACGTAAATGGACCAAAGGTCGTTTTGTTAAACATGAATGGACCAAAGGTCGTTTTCATAAACGTAAATGGACCAAAGGTCGTTTTGTTAAACATGAATGGACCAAAGGTCGTTTTGATAAACACAAATGGACCCAAGGTCGTTTTGACATGAATGAGTGGGCCGAAGGCCGTTTTGACATAAATGAATGGGCCAAAGGCCGTTTTGATACGAATGTACGGGCCGAAGGCCGTCTTCACATAAATGAAGGGGCCAAAGGCCGTTTTGACATAAATGAATGGGCCAAAGGCCGTTTTGATACGAATGTACGGGCCGAAGGCTGTCTTGACATAAATGAAGGGGCCGAAGGCCGTTTTGACATAAATGAATGGGCCAAAGGCCGTTTTGATACGAATGTATGGGCCGAAGGCCGTTTTGACATAAATGAAAGGGCCGAAGGCCGTTTTGACATAAATGAATGGACCAAAGGCCGTTTTGACATAAATAAATGGGCCAAAGGACGTTTTGATACGAATGTATGGGCCGAAGGCCATTTTGACATAATCGAATGGGCCGAAGGCCGTTTTGATAAGAATGAAAATCTGAATGGGCCAAAGGCCAGAATGTTTGGAATTACAATCACTTGATTTGTATTTCGTATAGTTATATATCTGTTAAATAGAATTACGAGTTGGGCCTAAGGCCGTTCGGAATATGTTGTTCTACAATGTTATGTAAATTTTGTATTTGATATTATTCACTGGGCTATCGCTCACACTCATTCATGTGCTTGTAGGTGAGCCAAGAGAAGCACAACCCCGGCTCCAAAGTGAAGTCGCCAAGAACAACATGAGTTTTGGAGAGTCACCTTGCCTCACGACGAGACCCATCCTTGCCATTTTGTCACGTATTTACATTTTGTTTTGTTGGCAAGGACTTTGTGTATGCTGTGTATATTTTGATATGGTTGACTCATGTTAGATGATCTTGTCTCAGAAGAAATTTGTGGTCTTGTATTTTGTTGTGAGTTATTAACGTATATGCGCTTGGTTGTTTAAAAGTGCATATAAGCACGACTCTATGGACAAAGTTTTTAATTATTGCTTCCGTTTGGCCCCTTTACTCTGTTGGGTTACATCTATTTTGGTTTGAGGCCGTAGGTAATCTCAAGATTACTGACCGGTTACGTCCTTAACCCATAGGGGCGGGTTCGGGTCGTGACAGAGTGGTATCAGAGCACGAGTTAATAACTCACACACTTGTCCAAAAGAGCAATAAGCGTCTAGAAAAGATCTAGGATGCATCCATGTGATAAATATAAATCTAAAAGCATCAAGAACATGCTTAAGTGATTCGATATGAACAGTTATGTGCTATAATTTGTAAATTACTCGCATGGTGAACCTTTGGAATACGTATACTCCCTGGTATATGCATACTTGTGAATCTTTGTATAAAGCATAATGCTATGTTTGGTATAAATGAATGATTGCCAAAATTCTTCTTAAACATAATTATGGTATCCTTAGTGGAGGCCCTCGCCCAGGGGATAGAATACTGTGGCTTATGGTCATGAGGCCCTAGCCCGGGGGAAATAATACCGTGGCTTATGTATGAGATATGTTGATATGCTTGACCAACACGATATGTCACGCTAAAGGAAGTACCACACATGATTTGAATATCAGATATGAATTGTTACACTAATGTGCACAACAAGTTCATTTTGCTATAATGCACATACATGAATATATGAACCATGAAAAGTTGTTTATGTGCATTCAATTCTGCCTACGGGTGTCTATGTGAAATATGAACATGATTTGAGTATATAATTACTTAGTAAATGTTCAGCATGCGATTATCTGTTACGTATGTGATTAATTGCGTACGATATGTGAAATGAGAATATAAAGGCGTGCCTATGTACGAACGTGATTATGTGTTTATTTTTGTATTGGACACCCTCGTATTTGGCAAAGCTTAATAAGAGATTGTGTGGAGTATGGACTGAGTAAGGGCATACGAGCTGGAAGACTCTTCCACAGCCCGACTTAATAGACTGGAAAGAATGGTACAGGAAATGATAGAGATCTTAAGATAGTAACGTCGGTTGCCGCTGTGGCAAGAACTTTTGTCACCATCAGTGTAAGAAACACCAAAGAGTTTGTTATCGGGCTTCTGAGGCTCGTTATAGATATGGTAAAATGGACCATGCGGCAAGGAACTGTCCCCGAATTGAACGAAATGTGAATGAATCCTTTGCCTTGGCTAAATCCGTACCAGTGGTAGGAATTGCTACTCGGGATGGAGTAATCACACTCATCCCAGAAAGCACTCAGAATGTTGTAACCATTATCCCAGGTATCTATATTGTTTACAAATGAATGCTTACGTGTTGACTGATTCTGAATTAGTACGTTTGTACATCTTCGCTTAAGATATTATTTGATTCGGATCGGCATATATTTCATATCTGCTGCATGTGTATCTAGATTGGTTAGACCCACATGATCGAGACTGCATTCATTGGAGGTATATGCCCCGTTTGGGAAATTTGTGAAATACGTTTTGGGATATTGATTGACTCTGCACATGCACATATATATCTACACCTATGCCCAGGGTGATTTATTATGTTACCGTCTTCAATGACTAAACCACTGGAATTATGATTCTGTAATCATGTGACCAAGTTGAGCGCCCTAAATGATGAACTCTATAATTGTGAGACCATATATTTTGATTGGTAGAAAGTTGACTGGGTGATGTGATTAATTTGGAACTTTTGCGTAACAATCCCATACTATGTGTACCCGAGGAACTTTGTATAATGTATTACTGTGCACCATGTTCTTGCATATAAGGCTTATTTGGGAATTGCTATACTGATTATGATACGTACCTCCTGATATAAACACTTGCATGCTTATGTAACTATACCTGAACTAATGTGGACAATACCGTATTGTACATGATTTGAAACACTTTGATATGAACAGTTGTAATGAATGATTCTGATATGACCTTGAGAACTGATAAACTTAGGGCAGTTGTGAAACTATTAGCCATGTGCCTAAACAAACGAAGTGAGCCTTACGGAACCGAATGTACCCTATTTAAGAAAACTTCTATCTGACTTGGTCCAATAGAACCTTTGTCTGAGTTGGCCCGATAGAACCCTCATTGGATATAATCTGATGGGACC
Organism: Camellia lanceoleosa; assembly: GCA_025200525.1. Lineage (NCBI taxonomy): Eukaryota > Viridiplantae > Streptophyta > Magnoliopsida > Ericales > Theaceae > Camellia > Camellia lanceoleosa. The sequence goes on from CM045760.1 coordinate 46,622,578, forward strand.
TTTGTTTGATTTAATCTGACAAGACCTTTGCTTGGATTGATTGATAAGAACCTCTATCTGAGTTGATTTTGTAAATGGGGTTAAGAATTGTCTATAAATAAATGGCCAGATTATTATTGGCAGGAAAACTGATGGACCCAAAACTTGAATCCGTTTGGAGTACTTGACTTATTTGAAAGACCTTTTGTGGGCTATCAACAGAATGATCTAACTATGAACACCATTGAGAACCATTGAGGACATATGTGTTGTAGATGAACTGAATTGTGCAAATCCAGTGATTGGGTGTCCTAAGGAACAACGCGTGTGTGTTGTCATATCCTTGCTTGTTTGACACTACGGAAACCGATGACTACAGATTGATTTGATTGAGAACCGTACTGAATATTTATCCTCGACTCATCAGAATATGTTTCATGTGTTTGCTTCAGTGTTATCGGATTTTGGAAATCAGGTTATAGTAAGTGGTATTGTGTCTGTTTTGATGACATTCTTGAGATTTCCTTTCGTGCTAGGGGACGTTAAGCCTATGTAGCACCTTTGATTGAGATACCTTTCGCCACCGACGGTTTCGTACGGGTGGGTTTGACTAATCGATCTCGAGTTGGCCACCGACGGTCGTGAACGGGTGTGCTTGATTCCGAGACGATTATTCCTTTGTTTTGTCCAGAATGTCATCCTTTGGTGTTGTGCAGATGTTATAGACATCCTAGAAGCTGTGAGAAATCCTGATTGTCCGTAAGTGTACGAATTCAGTACGCTTTGTGAATAACTGCTTAGTGTCGTTATATTCTGTAATTGGGGCCTTGAGGATGTGTAAATTGTGCTTAACGTGTGATTGACTCCTTTGATACTGCCTTTGCCATTATAGAGGTTTATATACGAATTGCCTTATGCTTTTGATGACTATCAGATAATGTGAAAAGACTCGATAGAGCAGGGAATTGAATATTGAACTGAATTGTGAATTGTAAACTGTTGAATGAATTGAGAACACGTGCATTATGTCAGAAATTGCCTGCTTAGGTGTTATTATACTTTACAATCAGTATTATGGGAATATTGGCCTACGTGCATTGTACGGGTAATTGCTTCGATACTATCTTTGTTGACTCGAGGACCACTGTCTGGATCCACTTTAAATTCCTGTGGACTTTTGGTTGACCTTGAATAGCTGTGACAAGTCACTGAACTAAATATCAAATCGGATTGTGTATTGTGGAATTATTGAAGAATGAATTGAACTTTTGTGACAAGGGAATGGACCAAACTTCTATGATAAAGTTAACCGACATTGAAATAAACATGTTGGTGACCTACCTTGAAGAGGGCAATTGGTGAATGTGTCTAAATATTTTTCGGTGCCAACAGGTCGAAGTTGAATTTCAGATAGTGGCGGGGCTACTTCAACCCCTCTCTATTTTGGAATGGAAATAGAGATATGTGGCTACGAATTTCGTTGTGGGGCTACCTTGAGCACCCAAGGTATAAGTCCTATTTAGACTATTGTAGGTAGATCTCCCTATAAAATTTTGTATGATGCTTGTAGACTAGCCACTGTTTACATCGTTAAGATTGCTCGTTTGCATGGGGTCCCAGTATCTATTGTTTAGACAGAAATTCTAAAATGTGTTTGAATTCTAAAAAGCCTTCAAGAGGTAATGGGGACTCAGTTTCTGTTCTGTTATGTTACCCGAATTTGGAGGTTCCTTTATGGAACTGGTTATCCGTAACCTCATGTGTATATGTTCTCTTCTGTTCCGTTAATGCTAATGGATGTATCACGTAAATTTAATCGTGACTCATGATTTCTGTATATGACCTGGATGAATTATGAATTTGATGTGAAACTGAATTATGATTCGGCGTTATTTTCCATTTGCAAATTGATGTATGATCAGAAAGAATTTTTTTTGATTTTAGGGAGGAATGCTCCAAAGGTATGCATTAGATTTTTCAGGGAAGTTGGAAAGATCGATCCATCGTTGGCAAACTTTGTTTGCAACAACATCTCACACTCCAGTTTTGGCATGGCACCATACAAGCCTTGTATGGCGGAAAAAGGGTAAGTCTCTGACTGATTGAGAATAGAGCGTTGCTTGATTTTGAGACTATGTGAATGACTATCAGAAGGGATTGGAACCGTTAAATGAAAAGTGTTCCGAATTGTTTTCGACTGAAGGTAACCTAAGTTTGGAGGACCGAACTTCCTAAAGAGGGGAAGACTGTGATACCCCTGTTCCGTAATTAGCAGATTGGTCCTTAATCTGAATGTGATTATGTGTTTAGCATGATTTTGTGTGCCATTATGTGATGATATGTGATATTGAATTTCTATCTGTTCACCGTAAAAATATCTGTTCGAATAATCTGCTTTGGGAATTAAATTGAGGGCCCTATCGGCCACAGAACCCAAAATTGACTACGCCTTTGTAATCAGCGTAATTTTTAGAGCCTACGGTGAAATTTAATTAGAAATTGATTCGGGTCAGATTAAATCGATTAAATTGGTGGATTAGTACCCAATTGCCTTATTATTATTATATTGACTTAGTGGGATTTGTTGTGCTTAAGCAAGACACCTCACTTCTCTCCTTTAGATGAGTGTGGCTAATCAACTCTAAGAAAAGAAAAGAGAGGGCCGGCTATTAAGAGAGAGAGGGAGAGAATTGGGTGATTTTGGCTCAAGATTTGGGGAACTTGAAGATTAAGCCCAAGATTTTGTTATAGTTTGGGAGGTTGAACTCTTGGGTAAGTAAACACATAGATTTTTGTTTTTAAGTTGTAAATTCAAGATTGATTAATGGCCAAGAGCATGAATTAGTTTGAATGTAAGGAGATTGAGTTACATATGTTGAATTTAAAGTCTTAGAATACATGCATGTAAGAATTGGCCATGGATCTCCATGTTTGAGCACAATGTGTATGATTTATGTTGAATATTGTTTAAAAACCATGTATCTAAACCCCTCTTCACCAATTAAGTTGATATGAATGTATATTTCTCACATGCAAGAGTAGATCATGAAAGAATAAGCTTTGCATGTTAGAATTTGATGTGTTGGTGATGAATTTGGATTAATTTGAGACATGCATGTAAATGAGATAAGAAATTGAGCTTCCTAATGTTGTAATCTTGGAGTGGTATCATGTTAATATGTGTATATTTGAGATTTGAGCCATAACATGCATATTTGGTTGGTTGGAATTCGAATTGGAGCTCAAGAACCCAATCTGGAAAACCCAGATTTTTTATGTCCGCTCGAGCGGGGAAAGGGCCACTCGAGCGGGAAAATCGTGCTCCCAGCACTTTTTGCAGAGTTGGAGGTGCGCTCGAGGGGGATATCTCACGATCGAGCGGGGAGCTATGTAGACAGGAAGTCCGCTCGAGCGGCCAAGTTCACGCTCGAGCGGGAATTTGAGGTAGCCAGTACTTTTGTGGGCTTAAGGGTCCGCTCGAGCGGGGGAGTCCACGCTCGAGCCGGGACCCTGTTTTCTGCAATTCTGAAAATGTATTCTGTGTTCTGTGTTCCGTTCTCTTTCACTTGTAAGCACTCTTAGGCATACTTTGAGCATAGTAAATGAGTTAATAAGATAAGAATAAAGCCTAAAGAGGAGTATGTGAATTAAAGAACGGATCGAACTGTTAATGACCCTTTTGTGTTCATGAATTGTGTAGGGACAAGCTCCAGGGCAAATCCACAAGCCGATCACTGTGAGTAATATCGATATTTGAATGCTTGTGAATGTCCAATTGTTTATTCCCTTATAAGCTTTATGAATTGCTAATTGGGATTGTGGACGTAAGTCTGACATGGGTAAATGAATGGACCAAAGGTCATTTTGATAAACAAAAATGGACCCAAGGTCGTTTTGTTAAACATGAATGGACCAAAGGTCGTTTTGATAAACGTAAATGGACCAAAGGTCGTTTTGTTAAACATGAATGGACCAAAGGTCATTTTCATAAACGTAAATGGACCACAGGTCGTTTTGTTAAACATGAATGGACCAAAGGTCGTTTTGATAAACACAAATGGACCTAAGGTCGTTTTGACATGAATGAGTGGGCCGAAGGCCGTTTTGACATAAATGAATGGGCCAAAGGCCGTTTTGATACGAATGTACGGGCCGAAGGCCGTCTTCACATAAATGAAGGGGCCAAAGGCCGTTTTGACATAAATGAATGGGCCAAAGGCCGTTTTGATACGAATGTACGAGCCGAAGGCTGTCTTGACATAAATGAAGGGGCCGAAGGCCGTTTTGACATAAATGAATGGGCCAAAGGCCGTTTTGATACGAATGTATGGGCCGAAGGCCGTTTTAACATAAATGAAAGGGCCGAAGGCCGTTTTGACATAAATGAATGGGCCAAAGGCCGTTTTGACATAAATAAATGGGCGAAAGGACGTTTTGATACGAATGTATGGGCCGAAGGCCATTTTGACATAATCGAATGGGCCGAAGGCCGTTTTGATAAGAATGAAAATCTGAATGGGCCAAAGGCCAGAATGTTTGGAATTACAATCACTTGATTTGTATTTCGTATAGTTATATATCTGTTAAATAGAATTACGAGTTGGGCCTAAGGCCGTTCGGAATATGTTGTTCTATAATGTTATGTAAATTTTGTATTTGATATTATTCACTGGGCTATCGCTCACACTCATTCATGTGCTTGTAGGTGAGCCAAGAGAAGCACAACCCCGGCCCCAGTGAAGTCTGCCAAGAACAACATGAGTTTTGGAGAGTCAGCCTTGCGTCTCACGCACGAGACCCATCCTTGCCATTTTGTCACGTATTTACATTTTGTTTTGTTGGCAAGGACTTTGTGTATGCCTGTGTATATTTTGATATGGTTGACTCATGTTAGATGATCTTGTCTGTAAAGAAATTTGTGGTACTGTATTTTGTTGTGAGTTATTAACGTATATGCGCTTGGTTGTTTAAAAGTGCATATAAGCACGACTCTATGGACAAAGTTTTTAATTATTGCTTCCGTTTGGCCCCTTTACTCTGTTGAGTTACATCTATTTTGGTTTGAGGCCGTAGGTAATCTCAAGATTACTGACCGGTTACGTCCTTAACCCATAGGGGCGAGTTCGGGTCGTGACAGAGTGGTATCAGAGCACGAGTTAATAACTCACACACTTGTCCAAAAGAGCAATAAGCGTCTAGAAAAGATCTAGGATGCATCCATGTGATAAATATAAATCTAAAAGCATCAAGAACATGCTTAAGTGATTCGATATGAACAGTTATGTGCTATAATTTGTAAATTACTCGCATGGTGAACCTTTGGAATACGTATACTCCCTGGTATATGCATACTTGTGAATCTTTGTATAAAGCATAATGCTATGTTTGGTATAAATGAATGATTGCCAAAATTCGTCTTGAACATAATTATGGTATCCTTAGTGGAGGCCCTCGCCCAGGGGATAGAATACTGTGGCTTATGGTCATGAGGCCCTAGCCCGGGGGAAATAATACCGTGGCTTATGTATGAGATATGTTGATATGCTTGACCAACACGATATGTCACGCTAAAGGAAGTACCACACATGATTTGAATATCAGATATGAATTGTTACACTAATGTGCACAACAAGTTCGTTTTGCTATAATGCACATACATGAATATATGAACCATGAAAAGTTGTTTATGTGCATTCAATTCTGCCTACGGGTGTCTATGTGAAATATGAACATGATTTGAGTATATAATTACTTAGTAAATGTTCAGCATGCGATTATCTGTTACGTATGTGATTAATTGCGTACGATATGTGAAATGAGAATATAAAGGCGTGCCTATGTACGAACGTGATTATGTGTTTATTTTTGTATTGGACACCCTCGTATTTGGCAAAGCTTAATAAGAGATTGTGTGGAGTATGGACTGAGTAAGGGCATACGAGCTGGAAGACTCTTCCACAGCCCGACTTAATAGACTGGAAAGAATGGTACAGGAAATGATAGAGATCTTAAGATAGTAACGTCGGTTGCCGCTGTGGCAAGAACTTTTGTCACCATTAGTGTAAGAAACACCAAAGAGTTTGTTATCGGGCTTCTGAGGCTCGTTATAGATATGGTAAAATGGACCATGCGGCAAGGAACTGTCCCCGAATTGAACGAAATGTGAATGAATCCTTTGCCTTGGCTAAATCCGTACCAGTGGTAGGAATTGCTACTCGGGATGGAGTAATCACACTCATCCCAGAAAGCACTCAGAATGTTGTAACCATTATCCCAGGTATCTATATTGTTTACAAATGAATGCTTATGTGTTGACTGATTCTGAATGAGTACGTTTGTACATCTTCGCTTAAGATATTATTTGATTCGGATCGGCATATATTTCATATCTGCTGCATGTGTATCTAGATTGGTTAGACCCACATGATCGAGACTGCATTCATTGGAGGTATATGCCCCGTTTGGGAAATTTGTGAAATACGTTTTGGGATATTGATTGACTCTGCACATGCACATATATATCTACACCTATGCCCAGGGTGATTTATTATGTTACCGTCTTCAATGACTAAACCACTGGAATTATGATTCTGTAATCATGTGACCAAGTTGAGCGCCCTAAATGATGAACTCTATAATTGTGAGACCATATATTTTGATTGGTAGAAAGTTGACTGGGTGATGTGATTAATTTGGAACTTTTGCGTAACAATCCCATACTATGTGTACCCGAGGAACTTTGTATAATGTATTACTGTGCACCATGTTCTTGCATATAAGGCTTATTTGGGAATTGCTATACTGATTATGATACGTACCTCCTGATATAAACACTTGCATGCTTATGTAACTATACCTGAACTAATGTGGACAATACCGTATTGTACATGATTTGAAACACTTTGATATGAACAGTTGTAATGAATGATTCTGATATGACCTTGAGAACTGATAAACTTAGGGCAGTTGTGAAACTATTAGCCATGTGCCTAAACAAACGAAGTGAGCCTTACGGAACCGAATGTACCCTATTTAAGAAAACTTCTATCTGACTTGGTCCAATAGAACCTTTGTCTGAGTTGGCCCGATAGAACCCTCATTGGATATAATCTGATGGGACCTTTGTTTGATTTAATCTGACAAGACCTTTGCTTGGATTGATTGATAAGAACCTCTATCTGAGTTGATTTTGTAAATGGGGTTAAGAATTGTCTATAAATAAATGGCCAGATTATTATTGGCAGGAAAACTGATGGACCCAAAACTTGAATCCGTTTGGAGTACTTGACTTATTTGAAAGACCTTTTGTGGGCTATCAATAGATTGATCTACCTATGAACACCATTGAGAACCATTGAGGACATATGTGTTGTAGATGAACTGAATTGTGCAAATCCAGTGATTGGGTGTCCTAAGGAACAACGCGTGTGTGTTGTCATATCCTTGCTTGTTTGACACTACGGAAACCGATGACTACAAATTGATTTGATTGAGAACCGTACTGAATATTTATCCTCGACTCATCAGAATATGTTTTATGTGTTTGCTTCAGTGTTATCGAATTTTGGAAATCAGGTTATAGTAAGTGGTATTGTGTCTGTTTTGATGACATTCTTGAGATTTCCTTTCGTGCTAGGGGACGTTAAGCCTATGTAGCACCTTTGATTGAGATACCTTTCGCCACCGACGGTTTCGTACGGGTGGGTTTGACTAATCGATCTCGAGTTGGCCACCGACGGTCGTGAACGGGTGTGCTTGATTCCGAGACGATTATTCCTTTGTTTTGTCCAGAATGTCATCCTTTGGTGTTGTGCAGATGTTATAGACATCCTAGAAGCTGTGAGAAATCCTGATTGTCCGTAAGTGTACGAATTCAGTACGCTTTGTGAATAACTGCTTAGTGTCGTTATATTCTGTAATTGGGGCCTTGAGGATGTGTAAATTGTGCTTAACGTGTGATTGACTCCTTTGATAACGCTTTGCCATTATAGAGGTTTATATACGAATTGCCTTATGCTTTTGATGACTATCGATAATGTGAAAAGACTCGATAGAGCAGGAATTGAATATTGAATAATTGTAAATTGTAAACTGTTGAATGAATTGAGAACACGTGCATTATGTCAGAAATTGCTTGCTTAGGTGTTATTATACTTTACAATCAGTATTATGGGAATATTGGCCTACGTGCATTGTACGGGTAATTGCTTCGATACTATCTTTGTTGACTCGAGGACCACTGTCTGGATCCACTTTAAATTCCTGTGGACTTTTGGTTGACCTTGAATAGCTGTGACAAGTCACTGAACTAAATATCAAATCGGATTGTGTATTGTGGAATTATTGAAGAATGAATTGAACTTTTGTGACAAGGGAATGGACCGAACTTCTATGATAAAGTTAACCGACATTGAAATAAACATGTTGGTGACCTACCTTGAAGAGGGCAATTGGTGAATGTGTCTAAATATTTTTCGGTGCCAACAGGTCGAAGTTGAATTTCAGATAGTGGCGGGGCTACTTCAACCCCTCTCTATTTTGGAATGGAAACAGGGATATGTGGCTACAAATTTCGTTGTGGGGCTACCTTGAGCACCCAAGGTATAAGTCCTATTTAGACTATTGTAGGTAGATCTCCCTATAAAATTTTGTATGATGCTTGTAGACTAGCCACTGTTTACATCGATAAGATTGCTCGTTTGCATGGGGTCCCAGTATCTATTGTTTAGACAGAAATTCTAAAATGTGTTTGAATTCTAAAAAGCCTTCAAGAGGTAAGGGGGACTCAGCTTCTGTTCTGTTATGTTACCCGAATTTGGAGGTTCCTTTATGGAACTGGTTATCCGTAACCTCATGTGTATATGTTCTCTTCTGTTCCGTTAATGCTAATGGATGTATCACGTAAATTTAATCGTGACTCATTGATTTCTGTATATGACCTGGATGAATTATGAATTTGATGTGAAACTGAATTATGATTCGGCGTTATTTTCCATTTGCAAATTGATGTATGATCAGAAAGAATTTTTTTTGATTTTAGGGAGGAATGCTCCAAAGGTATGCATTAGATTTTTCAGGGAAGTTGGAAAGATCGATCCATCGTTGGCAAACTTTGTTTGCAACAACATCTCACACTCCAGTTTTGGCATGGCACCATACAAGCCTTGTATGGCGGAAAAAGGGTAAGTCTCTGACTGATTGAGAATAGAGCGTTGCTTGATTTTGAGACTATGTGAATGACTATCAGAAGGGATTGGAACCGTTAAATGAAAAGTGTTCCGAATTGTTTTCGACTGAAGGTAACCTAAGTTTGGAGGACCGAACTTCCTAAAGAGGGGAAGACTGTGATACCCCTGTTCCGTAATTAGCAGATTGGTCCTTAATCAGAATGTGATTATGTGTTTAGCATGATTTTGTGTGCCATTATGTGATGATATGTGATATTGAATTTCTATCTGTTCACCGTAAAAATATCTGTTCGAATAATCTGCTTTGGGAATTAAATTGAGGGCCCTATCGGCCACAGAACCCAAAATTGACTACGCCTTTGTAATCAGCGTAATTTTTAGAGCCTACGGTGAAATTTAATTAGAAATTGATTCGGGTCAGATTAAATCGATTAAATTGGTGGATTAGTACCCAATTGCCTTATTATTATTATATTGACTTAGTGGGATTTGTTGTGCTTACAAGACACCTCACTTCTCTCCTTTAGATGAGTGTGGCTAATCAACTCTAAGAAAAGAAAAGAGAGGGCCGGCTATTAAGAGAGAGAGGGAGAGAATTGGGTGATTTTGGCTCAAGATTTGGGGAACTTGAAGATTAAGCCCAAGATTTTGTTGTAGTTTGGGAGGTTGAACTCTTGGGTAAGTAAACACATAGATTTTTGTTTTTAAGTTGTAAATTCAAGATTGATTAATGGCCAAGAGCATGAATTAGTTTGAATGTAAGGAGATTGAGTTACATATGTTGAATTTAAAGTCTTAGAATACATGCATGTAAGAATTGGCCATGGATCTCCATGTTTGAGCACAATGTGTATGATTTATGTTGAATATTGTTTAAAAACCATGTATCTAAACCCCTCTTCACCAATTAAGTTGATATGAATGTATATTTCTCACATGCAAGAGTAGATCATGAAAGAATAAGCTTTGCATGTTAGAATTTGATGTGTTGGTGATGAATTTGGATTAATTTGAGACATGCATGTAAATGAGATAAGAAATTGAGCTTCCTAATGTTGTAATCTTGGAGTGGTATCATGTTAATATGTGTATATTTGAGATTTGAGCCATAACATGCATATTTGGTTGGTTGGAATTCGAATTGGAGCTCAAGAACCCAATCTGGAAAACCCAGATTTTTGATGTCCGCTCGAGCGGGGAAAGGGCCGCTCGAGCGGGAAAATCGTGCTCCCCGCACTTTTTGTAGAGTTGGAGGTGCGCTCGAGTGGGATATCTCATGATCGAGCGGGGAGCTACATAGACAGGAAGTCCGCTCGAGCGGCCGAGTTCACGCTCGAGCGGGACTTTGAGGTAGCCAATACTTTTATGGGCTTAAGGGTCCGCTCGAGCGGGGACCCTATTTTCTGCAATTCTGAAAATGTATTATGTGTTCTGTGTTCCGTTCTCTTTCACTTGTAAGCACTCTTAGGCATACTTTGAGCATAGTAAATGAGTTAATAAGATAAGAATAAAGCCTAAAGAGGAGTATGTGAATTAAAGAACGGATCGAACTATTAGTGACCCTTTTGTGTTCATGAACTGTGTAGGGACAAGCTCCAAGGCAAATCCACAAGCCGATCACTGTGAGTAATATCGATATTTGAATGCTTGTGAATGTCCAATTGTTTATTCCCTTATAAGCTTTATGAATTGCTAATTGGGATTGTGGACGTAAGTCTGACATGGGTAAATGAATGGACCAAAGGTCATTTTGATAAACATAAATGGACCCAAGGTCGTTTTGTTAAACATGAATGGACCAAAGGTCGTTTTGATAAACGTAAATGGACCGAAGGTCGTTTTGTTAAACATGAATGGACCAAAGGTCGTTTTCATAAACGTAAATGGACCAAAGGTCGTTTTGTTAAACATGAATGGACCAAAGGTCGTTTTGATAAACGCAAATGGACCCAAGGTCGTTTTGACATGAATGAGTGGGCCGAAGGCCATTTTGACATAAATGAATGGGCCAAAGGCCGTTTTGATACGAATGTACGGGCCGAAGGCCGTCTTCACATAAATGAAGGGGCCGAAGGCCGTTTTGACATAAATGAATGGGCCAAAGGCCGTTTTGATACGAATGTACAGGCCGAAGGCCGTCTTGACATAGATGAAGGGGCCGAAGGCTGTTTTGACATAAATGAATGGGCCAAAGGCCGTTTTGATACGAATGTATGGGCCGAAGGCCGTTTTGACATAAATGAAAGAGCCGAAGGCCGTTTTGACATAAATGAATGGGCCAAAGGCCGTTTTGACATAAATAAATGAGCCAAAGGCCGTTTTGATACGAATGTATGGGCCGAAGGCCGTTTTGACATAATCGAATGGGCCGAAGGCCGTTTTGACAAGAATCGAAATCTGAATGGGCCAAAGGCAAGAATGTTTGGAATTACAATCACTTGATTTGTATTTCGTATAGTTATATATCTGTTAAATAGAATTACGAGTTGGGCCCAAGGCCGTTCAGAATATGTTGTTCTACAATGTTATGTAAATTTTGTATTTGATATTATTCACTGGGCTATCACTCACTGGGCTATCGCTCACACTCATTCATGTGCTTGTAGGTGAGCCAAGAGAAGCACAACCTCGGCCCCAGTGAAGTCTGCCAAGAACAACATGAGTTTTGGAGAGTCAGCCTTGCGTCTCACGCACGAGACCCATCCTTGCCATTTTGTCACGTATTTACATTTTGTTTTGTTGGCAAGGACTTTGTGTTTGCCTGTGTATATTTTGATATGGTTGACTCATGTTAGATGATCTTGTCTGTAAAGAAATTTGTGGTACTGTATTTTGTTGTGAGTTATTAACGTATATGCGCTTGGTTGTTTAAAAGTGCATATAAGCACGACTCTATGGACAAAGTTTTTAATTATTGCTTCCGTTTGGCCCCTTTACTCTGTTGAGTTACATCTATTTTGGTTTGAGGCCGTAGGTAATCTCAAGATTACTGACCGGTTACGTCCTTAACCCATAGGGGCGGGTTCGGGTCGTGACAATATGTATTCAAAGAAGTATTGAAATAACGATGCGATTAGAACGATGAACCGAGCCTCAATGTACGTAATATAAGTGGACACAAACATGAAGTATGCTAAACGAAACATGGTGCCCTAAACTAACCATTATAAGCTGGGAAATAAAAGGAAGAAATACATGGGGTTGGAAGACATACACATTATTACATATTTATCCTCACGCAAGAGGGTCTGAATCAATGTCCGATAGTCCAAATTAAACTAATTATTACAAAACCAAATGAATTAATAACTAACTAAATAATGAGTTACAAATCCGAAAATGCACAATGCTCGCATGCGAAGCGTCCAGAAGCTGCCTTGTCTGCCCATATTGTTCTGTTTCACTTTCAGCCATTGCCCTATATTTCTGCACAACACACTGCCTTACCTCTCACTGATGCCCGACCGGCCCTCACTGACACTCGGCCAGGCCTACAGAAGGCCGGTCGTCGCTCTATTCCATGTAAGTCCATTTGGTGCTCCAAAGTAAAAATAGTGCAGACAGAGTATTCTGGACTCTGTTTGTCCCTCTCACACTTCTCTATCATGGGAAAGCCTTGAGAGAATGTCAAAATTGATTCCAAAACTATCATGAGTTGAGTTGAGTTGAGTTGAGTTGAGTTGAGTTGAGAACAAACATGAGTTGAGTTGTTCCAAATTGAGCAAACTAGTCTATGCTTGCTTGTGCGCATTACAGAGTAATGCTAGCTAATAACCAGAACAAGAGCGCATAATATTTATAAAAATAATATCATGATTAGTAGAGGCCGATCTTTGATCGAGCGAGCGAGGGTACTTAATTCATGACCTTCCCCTCTCGTACCCAAGTTCTTGAGCCAAGGCAACTTTGGTGATGACGGACACGTGGCCTTCGGCATGAGTCAGGGTTTCCTAAATTTTTCAAAAATAAAATATTTAGGTGGCAACTCTGTATCTGGCAAAGCAGTCCAATTTTGATATTATTTGATTTAAAATCGATTTTCCAAAAGGGCTTGCCAGATTTGGACTCTTCGGTGTTTATTAGCTTCATATTGCACTTTTGAGACTAGATTCAAAACTACAGGAGTCCAAACTGTGAGGCCTTCCTTTCAAACCTGCCGAAATGCGGGGCACGAAAAAAGGCGAGTCCACAGTTTCTGGCGACTCTGTTGGGAAATTAGAGAATTTGACTCGAACTCATGATATGTTATTGTATCTACACTTATGTGTTTCTTTGCATTTGCATTTTCATTTGCATTGGTGCGCCCAAGTCACAATGTTTGCCATATGCTATTCCTGAGTGGTTTGCCGGTGGCTTGCTTCGAAAAGCTTGCCAAAAGGCTGACCGGTTATGGGCTCTGCCACGATGGGAACACAACCCTTGGATCTGGACTACCGCTGTACTGTTTGATCCTCCTTTCATTTCTTGGTGTTAGGTGTAAGAGTTATATTAGGTAGTCTTGCTGAGGTACCCTTTTTGACCAATTGGCCTAGTTGCATATCGAAAGCCATAGTGACTGTTTCAAACTAGGACATGTTGCTTAGCCGAATGCAGGAATTGTATGAAACCGCTTGTTTGCATAGTGAACCCTTAGCTCCTAATGAAATTAGGACAGGTAACCTTACTCCATCATAGGGGTGCTTTGGCTCTCACTTGTTTGATACGGCTTTTAGAGTGAAACTCTACAGGAATGTTTGTATCAGTTGCAAGTCAGGGTATCAGTTTTTTGGGAGGCAGAAATTTAGTGTTGAGTACAGTTCTCCAGCTTATGATTGCAACTGCGTGTTGTTTCTATCTGAGTTGAGGTGTTGTGCAGTTTCTGATTTTTGTTTCTTTTTGCTTTATTTTCTTTTTGCGAGGTAGTTTACACCATTGCTTCAGACGAGTCTGTTACCCCTCAAGCACTCTGGACCTAAGTAAGATGACTTTACCGATCTGGGGATCTTGTGAGAGGATAACCAGTGTTTGCTTTACTACCGCCAATTATAAGACGAAGGAGAGTCAGGCATAATTCACCAGTTCGACAGCTACCTTCATTCAGTGAAGTTCAATCATATACTTCTACTCCATATAGAGAGTATTCGCCGGTTCCGGCAGTTCAAAGTCCTCCAGCCAACATGGAAGATATGTTTCACCAACTCCAGCAGACTATTGAAAACATGCTGCTAGATGTTGCCTGACAAGCTGAAACCACAGCCTGCCAAGCCGAGCTTGTAGCCTGCTAAGCAGAGGTAATAGACAGGCTTTAATAACAGCAACCGCAACTTGTAATAGCCTCAATATCCCATTCACCCCTAGCAGGAATTCCAGCACCCGGGGTCACAATTAATGTCCAGGAAAATACGGGCATTCAGGCAGATCCCATCCCACCTTAGACCTTCAAGGCACCAGTTTACCCGATAGAGGCGCCGTTTGAATTCGAGGTTGACCCTGCTACACTAAAAGTGAGGAAGCTAGAAAAGCTCTTCAAACGGGCACAAGGCGTGAATTCGATCCCTGATATTGAGGATGGCTATATTGATTCGGCAGTGACGTTGCCCAATAGATTCAAGATGCCGCATATAGACTAGTTTGACGGTTCTGGCGATCCTATGGTCCATCTACGGCTATTCTCTGACATCCTACGACCCATAGGTCTCACCAGACTACAGAAGTTGTCGCTCTTTGGGCGGACCCTGTTGAGTATAGTAGCCATCTGGTATGCCAAGCTTGAAGACTCTATGAAGAGAAATTAAGAGGAAATGGCCGAGGCCTTCATAGCACAGTACTCCTACAATACTCAAATCGAGGTCACAACTTGTGATCTCAAAGCAACTTGCCAAGAGCTGAAGGAGGGCTTCTCAGATTTTGTGACCCGGTGGAGGGCCAAGGCCTCTATGATGACTGTCCGGCCATCTGAAAAGGACCAAATCAGGATGGTGGTCGATAATCTGCAAGGAAGATTATTACAGAAAATGATAGTCTTGCCTTTGTCTACTTTTGCTGACCTCCACGAAATAGGGGTACAAATTGAGGATGTAATGAAGCAAGGTCTAATAGACCATGAGAAAGTGCAGCCCAAGAGGGCTTTCAGACGCAGTTCCAATGTGACTACTAGCAGTAGCGCAGCTGCAAGGCCTTCAGACGTGAATACTATCGCTACCACACCCAAGACCGCCAACCCCTTTGCCGGCACATCCAATACAACTCCCCAAACCTCTAGCCATTAGGCTCGAGGCTAGAGGGTCTTCACCCCACTCTATATGTCCTTATCCGCAACCCTGAGGATCTTGATCGAAAAAGGGCATTTGAACCCGTTAGAACAATGCCCATTGCCTGATCCTTTTCCTCCTAAACACAACCCGGCCAAATACTGCACCTTTCACCAACAGCATGGTCATGATACTGACCAATGCTTTAGACTTCGTCATGAGATTCAGGATCTCATTGACAACAAAGTGATAGCACCTCCTGAAAAACCCAATGTCACTACAAATCCTCTCCCACCACATAACAAAGCCCCTCCACCCCAGCAAATAAACCATATCCATACACTAGCCATCCCTTATGACCCCAGTATATACATCACCCCCTCTCACCTACCTAAGTTGGAGCTGTTCATCTCGGAAAGCATAGATTTGTGCATGATGAACGCGTCCACATCCCAACCCAAACCTTTGGTGGTGACTGTGATAGATAAAGACAAGGTAGCCTTGGTGGAGAATGAGAATGTCAGTACAGTGCCTGAGGACTCCATGGATTTATTTGAGAAGGGATACAACCCATGCCGTTATATTATGCCAACCAATCAGGCCAAATCAGAGGTTGAGTTGCCAACTGGAATGGAGGTCAATGTAGTCTGGGAGGATGGCCCGAGTCAGGGATTAGATGACCTAGCCGAACTGGAGGAAGACATCAACAATCTACAGTTCTTCGATGAGCAAGATTCGGGAGATATGCACATTAACTAGTTCGATTTGAACGGGTTGACAGACAACTCTGGGTGGCTTAGTGATTAACCTGATGTGGATGAGGGACTTCAACCAAAGTTGGAACAGCCAGGAGCAGGAACTGTTACAAGCGTCAGAATGGTTGAAGACGAGGGGAAGTTGCCGAAGAGCATCGATATTAAGAATTTCGCTTGGGAATTGGGAATTGTTAGTACTGTTAATATGGAACAAAAAGTCACGCTGAAGCGATTTGAACAAGAAAGGGATGAGAATAGTCAGAAAGATGGAAAAGCCGAACACCCTGCGGGGGATGACTGCTATATAAGAGTAAATTCAATGGAACCAGACAATTGTCTGTCGGTTGCCGAATGAGTATGATGGGAAGATGATGATCTGCATCTTGCCTACACCGATGAGGATTGGGGCCAAGACCTACCAGACGACACTTGGTACTCTGATGAGGTGGATCATATGACTAGAAATGGGCGGTACTTCAAGCCCCCACACTTAGACCAACCGGAAGCATCCAGAAATGACAAGGAAACTGAAAAATAGAAGAAAAAACTATTGGAGGAAGAGGCTGTGTTGAAACAGTTAAAGAAGATCCAAGCAGACATATCTATCTGGAGGTTGCTTCTGGCTTCGCGCGTGCACCGGCAAGCTATATTGTCGGCAATGGATAAGGCCAAACTGCCTATCAACACAACTCCAGAGCAACTAGTGGGACTTGTCTTCCCAGGAGGTGCTGCGCCAGCTTTGACCTTCTCAGATAAGGAACTACTGCCCGAAGGCTCTGCACATAACAAACCGCTATACATCTCAGTTGAGTATAGAGAGAAGTGGGTGCTAGTTGTATTGGTTGACATTAGGTCTACAATCAATGTTTGTCTGTCTCACACAGCCTATCTTATTGGTTTGAAGCCAGCAGATTTTGTACCAACGGTGATTCGGGCTTACGACAACACAAGCAGAGAGGTGATGGGAACAGTTCAGATCAGAACACAGGTCGGGCCGGCCCAATAGGATATTGAGTTTCACATCCTGGATGTTCTGGATACTTTCAACTTGTTGCTTGGGCAACCCTAGCTGCACCAAGTGAAAGCTATTTCTTCCACATTGCATCAAATGCTGAAGTACCCTCTTGGAAAGGGGGTAGCCATTGTGTTTAGGAATTCATCTATACATCTTCCGCTAGAGGTTACTACACCCGTACTGGAGATAGTACATGGCGACGAAGATGTTTTCTTGTCTGGTTTTACCTTGGCTGAGGCTCAGGTAGTGTAAAATATCTTAGCTATTGATAAGGGCTTATATGTCAATGCTCAATCAGTGTATCTCATAAACAAGCTACAACATGTACCCAGGAAGGGATTAGGAAAGAGTGGCCAGAAGGGCGTTACGGCACTGGCCAAAGTGCCACATAACCCTCATTGTAGACACACCATTTTTGACCGACCTTCAGACTTGGGCATTACTGATGGTTTACTTGGTGGTGAAAGATGTGCAGAGCAAAAGTTCGATTTGTTCGGCAAGAGGAGAGTCAAATCCCAACCTCACACCCCATTTTGGACCAAAGCTATTTTGAATGGTTTTTAGACCTCAAAACCCTCTCTTTCAAAATATTTTTGAAAAAAGAATTCCTGCGATGTTCCGGCGCTCACATTTTGTCCAATGTTGCGTTTTTCGGTAAACCGAGCAAGAACAAAGTGGAAATGAATGAAAGAGAGATGAAATCTTTGAAAAATATTTCAAAACACCTTGTTCGGGGGTTTGGAGTTGAAGAAAAGAGGAGAAGAGGGAAGAAACCAAGTTGGAGAAGAAGATGGGCATGAATCGCTAAGAGAAAGTCGAGCAATCCTCACTAAATTAGGTCTATCCTTTTGTATACTTGGATTTAATCTATGAGGCCACCACCGTTGGAAAAAAGACTTCCAGGGCTTCATTTTACACTCAAGAATCTCCTAAAGCCGATCCGAATGGGGGAGATATGATTGGCTGAAGTTGGGCATCATTTCGGTTGGACCGAAACTGAGTAGCCTTCACTAAAAGAGGAATATCTCTTATCACACATGGAATTTTGAGGTGACGCTTCCA
This sequence comes from Camellia lanceoleosa, assembly GCA_025200525.1. Taxonomy (NCBI): domain Eukaryota; kingdom Viridiplantae; phylum Streptophyta; class Magnoliopsida; order Ericales; family Theaceae; genus Camellia; species Camellia lanceoleosa. The sequence goes on from CM045760.1 coordinate 46,640,807, forward strand.
AATTTGGAAAGAAGACTTCCGGGGCTACAATTTAGGCTCAAGAATGACCTGAAAAGGAGTCCAGATGAAGGAATTAGGCTTGCTTCAAGTCAGGGACCAGGGCTGATTTTTTCCATCGGCCTCTATGGGAGTCCATCAGCCACAATTGGAGCTCAGCAGCTATAAGTCGGCCAAAAGTGAACCTTATCGGCCACAAATGTTGGCCGATCGGCCAAAAATGTCCAGAAAGCCCAGAATTGGCAGATATTTCTCCTCCAGCTGTTTCCAGCTTGTGCCACCTGTCCTAGCTCAGATATTTTCGACCAAACTTGATATTTTGCTATATAATGAAGCCATATATCTCATATTCAAGGGTTATAACATTTAGAGAAGATTTTTGGCAAAAGGTTTGGGAGCTTCTCACACTAGAACCTCTCTCTCTCTACAATTCTCTCTTGAGCATTTGTGCTAGAAGGCTTGCATACAACCATCTTCAACCTATCAACCCTTAAGAAGACTTGATCACCATTGGGTTGAGGTCCCTTGGAACTTGGTTTGAGCTCCAAAAGGCTGATTTTGGCTGGTTTTGCTACTGTACTCCAAGGTGCTTCAAGGGTAAGCACTTGTCCCTTTAAACCTTTGCTTTGCATGCTTGTTTTACCACCTTTGTAAACTATTTTTGGGTTGGTGTTGAACTAAAAAAACCTCTTTTTTTCCTCTATTTTTGAGGCTCTAAAATGGTGGTTTGTGCCTTGTTTGGCTAGGGGGTTTTCCTCCTTTTTGCTCATTTGCTTGTAAAGCCTCTTGAGCCATCTTTCACCACCTTTCAAACCAAATTTTCATGCCCTTTTAACCACTGAAATCCAGAGGAATTTCAATGGTAAAAACCCTATTTTGAAGGCCCAAATAGGAGAGGTTGGTCCCCTCTTCTCTTGTCTTGCTTGCTAGTGTTGATGGCCAACCAAATGAGCATGTGTTTTTATTTCTTTATGGCTTTGTTTAGGCTCATTTTTGTGACTTATCAGACCTTCCATAACTCTATTTTTGGCTTTCTTGGTCACCTCTTGCATGCTTATTGCACTTGTAGTGTAAATCCTCTTTGCTGGCCTTGTTAGCCTTACAAAGTAACATGCTTTTGTGGTTTGAATTAGCTTAGTTCAAGCATGTTTTTGGTGTTATTTTGACATGTTATAACTCTGATTCTGATTGGTGGACTCACTCCTTGCATGGTTTATACACTTGTAGTGTATTTCTCACAAACTAGTCTTGTATGCTTCATGAAGTAGCATGCCTCTCTAGCATGATTTGATTCTATTTCAGCATGTTTTTGGTGATGTTTTTCCATTTCATACCTCTATTAAGGTTTGGTTTGGTTGGCCCTTGCATGCTCCATGCACTTGGAGTGCAATTCCATGAATTAGCCTAATGTGTATCATGCTTTGACATGTCATTCTAGCATGATTTTGACTTAACTCTAAGAAGCTTTTGGTCATTTTTTAGCATGCTTAAGCTCTGATTTTTGTTGTTTTGGCCATGCATGCCATGATTTGTATAACTATGGTTCATCCTAGCTTGTTAGCTTTGTGCATCAAGTCCACTAGCATGCATTGCTTGACCTATTTGAATGATTTGGCATCATTTTTTATGTGATTTCAGAGCATGTTTCATTGCCATGCACTCACATCTTTCACTCTTTCAATGCGTTGAAGGGTTGGTCCTTTATGCTTTGAACATGAGCCTTTGCGTATGCCTTCATGCCTAAGCTTGCGAGCTATCATTTCAATATGTATTTAGGGTTATTTTGCCATGATATAACTCTTATTTTTATTGGCGAAGCCATCTCATGCTTGGTCTTGATAGGTATAGTGTAATCCACCTTATTTGCCTTGCATCCATCATGCCTTATGCCCTTCCTGCTAGCATATTTTGGCTTCCTTTCATACATGTTTTAGACTCATTTTAACATGTTCTAGGACTGTTTTGCGTTGCCCTTTCCATATGCTTCATGTTTTGCATAGTTGTAGTGCAAGTGCCTTGCTAGCCTTAAGCTTTGGGCACCATAGCATGCTTCATTTGTATCATGTACATGATTTGGCATCATTCCACATGACATTTCAGAGCATGTAGCATTTCCATGTTCCCACTTCATTCACCCTTTGAGTGCCTCTAAAGGTTGTGCATTTGTTACCTTGTTTGTGGCTTAGTGTGTATGCATGCATGCCTAGGCATTTGTGCCTCAATCTTAGCATATTTTGGTCTTTGTTTAGACCTATTTCAACTCTTTCCATGATTGGTTCATGCCTTTGTACCATGTACTGCATGCCTCCTTTGTAGTCCTCTTTGGTAGCTTTATGCTTTAAGGACCCTAGCATGCCATGCTTGTATTGATTGAATGATTTGGCATCATTTCATACCTTATTACAGTGCTTATAGTGTTGCTACACTCTTACATTTGTCACTCCTTGAGCACTTTTGAGAGTTATGCTTTTATGCTTAGTTGGTGGGCTAGAGCATGTGCATGCATTGTCTTGCATGTCATGCCATCATTTCAACATTTTGGCCACTGTTTTTGGCATGGCTAAGGTCTATCCATTTTCAGTTTAAGTCCATTGAGTATGTGGTTTGCATGTTGTTGCATGCTTATTGCATTGTATGTTGTTGCATGCTTGTTACATTGTCTCATATTTGCATGCTTGTGTTGCTTTGTCAAGTTGACCATGCATGCATTACATTATGTTTAATATGCTTGCTTTGCATTGTTGTTTGGTTTGGGGTGTCAAGCCAGACACGAGGAACGAGGGACGTTTCATACTTGAAGTGATGAAATGTGCTTCAATTCTCGGTCGCCGACACTCTTGATCCAAGATGATAGAGGTTAAGGTATTTATGTGTTTTTGTGCATTTCATCCATATTGATTTGTGCAACTCGGCTCCTTTAGCCATCATGCATCGAAATGCGTGATTGATGGCTCGAGAGCCATGCACTACACTCCTTTGAGCTTCAAACATGATAAGGGGTGTAGTTGCACAACATTTTCTTGCAAATACATTGCTACGCCTCCGTTTGTGCTCTGTTGCAGCAAAAAGGAGTAGCTTGCAGGAAGAGATGGCCGATCAGCTATCTGGTGTGCCGATCTACTAACAATATTTGGCCGATGCACTCAAAAGTGGTCGATGACCCTCATCTCTTGGCCGATGGCCTTACCTCTTGGCCGATGACCTCTTAGCATGTCCATGAGGTGGATCTGAATTGTTTTGGAGATTTGTACAGTTTTCATAAGTCAAAAACAGTGCAAACAGAGGCAACATAAGGCATGGCAACGGATTTTCAAGCAAGGCGATCGAGCATGCATCATTCATCATTCCAAGGCAGAGCTGTGGCAGCTCAATTCAGCTTCTTTCCTTTCTTACTTAGTTGGTTTTGTAACTTAATTAATTGGCTTAATTAGTTAAACGTGTTGTAATAATTAGCTTAGTGTTAGCTAGTTATTCAATTTGATTATGTAATAATTAGTCTAATTAGATTATTAGATTAGTTAGAATAGCTTAGCGTAGCTAGCTTGTATTATTCATTCGGACCCTCCGTCGAGAGGGCGAATTTTGTAATAAGTGTGTGTGAGTGTGTGAATGTCTTCCAACCCCACATCTTTCTCCCTTTTACTTAACCACTTACGATGGTTAGTTCTAGGTCATGTTTTGATTAGCATCCTTATGCTTGCATGTTTGCATTCATTCATCTGTCTTGCATGCACCAGGCTCGGCGCATTATACAAACTGCATTGTATTTCAATACATTTACTTGAATACGTGTTCAAACAGCATATTATCAAGTTGCATTTCATATGCCATCTTAAAATAGCCGAGCCTATTTTAGTTGCATTTTTGCATGTAGTGCATTAGGCATTTTAACATAGCTAGGATAATACATTGATTATTAACTAGTTATTGTTTTGGCTCGGAGTACACTGTAAGTGTTTATGCCTTAGCATCCCTGCATGTGTGTTATTGATTGCCATGACAGCATGCTTGTCATGAGGCTATTTGCTTATGTGTTCAACTGCATGAATGCCTGTGGGTGAAGGTTGGATTGCTTGAATTGAAACAATTCATTGAAATGCGAGTTTTAAACCCACTTGAGAGTGGCAAAATCATGTTTTCCTAAGCCCACTTGAGGGTGGCAAAATCCATGACTTAGCCTACTTGCGAGAAGCACTTTCAAACCATTTTCAAACAAACATGAAATGTTTTGTTCCAACTTAGGCGATCTAGTCTATACTTGTATGCTGTGCATATCACATAGTAATTCTAGCTAATAAACCAGAATAAGAACACATGTGTTTTCAAAAAATAAGATATCATGCTTAGTAAAGGCCGATCCTTTGATCGGGCAAGTGGGGTGCTTATTGCATGACCTTCCCCTCTCGTACCCAAGTTCCCAAGCCGAGGCAACTTTGGTGATGACGGACACATGGCCTTAGGCACGAGTCAGGGTTTCCTAAATTTCCCAAAACAAAACATTTAGGTGGTGACTCTGTATCTGGCAAAGCAGTCCATGTTTGTCACTTCTTTATTAAAATCAGTTTTCCAAAACGATTTTCCGGATTTGGACTCTTTGGTGATTTATCGGTCTTGCATTGCACTTTGCGAGATTAGATTCAGAACTGTGACATTGAGTTCGAACTGTAGTAAGCTAAAGAACAAAACGGATTTTGCGCCTTCACGCACGGAGCTCGGGACATTCGGGCACGTCTACACTCATGCCTTTCGCCTAGGCTATATGCCCACCAAAGAGAACTGGGTGAGGAAAGGAAAGGAAATGGCTGGAAGAGCTAAAGCAAAGCACAGTGAGAACCACTATGAGCTTGTACATAGGCCAATTCAGGGAACTTTGAAAAGCCGCTTTGTTCGGGAGGGGGAAGACTTCCCATTTTATGGCTTTCCTGAGCCATGGTTGAACTCCGAGAAGTGGCGTCTACCCGACTTTGAGAGTTTCTTCGATTTACAGCTGCAAGAGGATGAAGCCACAGAGGAATAGACTGAATTAACTACTGAGGCTGAACAGAGCGCAGAAAGTGAGTCCAACGGCAGTGAACTTGAGATAGGAGTAGCACTGGCATGTCTCCTTTTGGATCCTCAGATCAACTCAGAGAGCTTGGGAGATAACCTAACCGTTTCCATGATCGGAGACCAATTTGGTGTGGACCCTTCCGGTGGTATTCTGGATGTATCTAATGCATCGTCCCTTATCTGGCAGTTCGAGGAGGGCTTTCTGTCCAGTAGCTCTCAGTCAGGTAGTGAACCAGAATCTAATTCCACAGAGTCTGTGGAGTCAGAATTAGATTCCGGTTCACCTGTGTCTGAGTCCGGTATTCCTGGGGTTGATAACCCGGATGCCAAAATTTCGTCTAGGCCATCTTTTTCCTTTTCTTTTGAGTTGGTTATAACCGAGGAATTGGATGAGTTGGATCTTTTGAATGAGAATGTTGCGGTAGAGTTTGAGTACTTTTCGGTGCCTCTTGTATATTTCATTGATCATGATTTTCAAAATTTTGATCAAAACGACGAGGAAGGAATTCCTCTGGTTTTGAAACATTTGATTGATCGAAAGGAGAAGAGGTTTATAAAACCCCTTGTTGATGAAATCATTCCAATTAATGTGGGTACTGAGAAGGATCTGCATCTAGTCCAAATCGGGTTCACGTTGTCTTCGGAGGAGCGCGAGCACTTAGTCGCTTTATTAAAAGATTTCAAAGATGTTTTCGCGTGGTCCTATGAAGACATGCCTGGAATCGATCCTGAGATTGTACAGCATCGGATCCCTCTTGATCCCGAGGCCCGACCCATCAAGTGGAAGTTATAGCGAAAACATCTGGATTGGGCTTTGAAGATTAAGAAGGAGGTCACCAAGCAGATAAACGCAAGGTTTTTGCTAGTATCAGAGTATCCGATTTGGTTGGCTAACATTGTTCTAGTGCTGAAGAAAGATGGCAGAATTTGGGTGTGTGTGGATTTCAGAGATCTGAACAAGGCCAGTCCGAATGACGACTTTTCTCTACCACACATCGATGAATTGGTGAATTTCACCGTAGGCCATGCACTACTCTCCTTCATCGATGGATTTTTCGAGTATAACCAGATCTTGATGACACCCAAGGATAGAGAGAAGACTACCTTCACCACATCATGGAAAACCTACTGCTACAAGGTGATGTTGCTTGGGTTGAAGAATGCTGGGGCCATCTATCAACATGCTGCAACCACAATTCTGCATGACATGATCCACAAAGAGGTTAAGGTGCACGTGGATGACCTGATTGCGAAGTCCAAGGAAAGAGAGGGTCACTACACCACCTTAAAGAAATTCTTTCAACAGATCAGAGAGTATAGATTGAGGTTGAATCCACAGAAGTGTACATTTGGCATAACAGCAGGAAAAATGCTTGGATTCTTGATCACACAAAGGGGCATCGAGGTCGATCCTTCCAAAATCAAGGCCATCTTAGAAATGCCACCACCAAGGACTGAAAAGGAGGTGCAAGGCTTTCTGGGTAAAGTGCAATTCATAAGACGGTTTATTGAAAAATTAACCTTGACTTGTGAACCACTATTTGGTCTCCTGAAAAAAGGAAAGAAATTCTAATTGAATGACTGATGCTAGTTTGCATTTGAGCAGATCAAGCAGTACCTTCAGAACCTGTCCATGTTATCACTACTAGAGTTGGGGAAGCCGTTGATTCTATATCTGTTAGTAACAAACACAACGATGGGATGCATGCTTGCTCAGGAATCTGAGGATAGCGTGGAGAAGGCCATCTATTACCTGAGTAAGAAGATGTTGGACTATGAGACCCGTTACACCCCGTTAGAGAAGGCTTGCTTAGCCTTGGAATGGGTTACCAGAAAGTTGAGGCACTACCTATTAGCTCACTCTGTAATTCTAGTTTCGAGGTTAGATCCCATCAAATATCTTTTCGAGAAACCAGCACTTACGGGTAGGCTAGCCCTTTGGTTGCTTCTCCTCTCCGAATTTGATTTGAAGTATGTGATTCGCAAGTCTGTCAAGGGGAGAGCAGTAGCCAAGTTTTTAGCAGATCACCCAGTGAAAGGGGACGAAGTAGTAGAATACCTATTCTCAAATAAGGCTATTCTGCAGGTCAAAGAAGAAACTTGGACAATGTACTTTGACGGAGCATCTAACCAGTACGGTTATGGGATAGGGGTGTTGTTGATAGCACCCGACAATTTCCATATACCTTTAGCCTTCAAACTCCGATTTAAAGTATCTAACAACGAAGCAGAATACGAGGTGTGTATCACTAGATTAGAAGCCGCCCTGGAACTAGGGGCAAAAAGGTTGGATGTCATTGGGGACTCGAACCTGGTCGTGTCTCAAGCAAAAAGAGACTGGAAGGTTAAGAAAGAAAGGATGAAAATCTATCACCAAACCCTGGCTCTTCTAATTCCTAGGTTTGAGAAGCTAGCCTTCACGCATCTATTAAGAGAAAACAACAGGTTCGCTGATGCCTTATCAACTCCTTCTTCTATGATGGACATCCTGTTTGGAGTTTGGATGCGTCCGATCATTATTGAACAGAGGTATGCTCTGGCCTACGAGTTTATCGCCGCAATAGATGAAGTACAAGATCAAAACCCCTGGTTTTATGATGTCTGGAACTTCTTGAAAAAGGAGGTTTATCCACTAAGGGCAAATCCCAAAGATAAAAGGGCAATACAGCGAATGGCTGCTTAGTTTATCATCTGAGAGGGTAAGTTGTATAAGAGGGGTCATCTGGGAATGCACAAGCTGTGTGTTGACGCAGAGAAGTCGAATTGCCTAATGGAGGCTATCCATGGGAGAGAATGTAGAGCGCATATAAGCGGAGTAATGCTAGCCCAGAAGATTCTCAAGCAGGGTTACTACTGGTCTACCATAGAGGAGGATTGTATTGGTTTTGTTCAGTGATGCCATAAATGCCAAATCCATGCAAATCGCATGAATATCCCGCCGTCAAAGCTATACAATATGACTTCACCATGGCCTTTCTCAGTCTGGGGAATTGACGTCATTGGGGTAATTACACTGAAAGGCTCGAATGGGCATGAGTCTATTCTGGTGGCAATTGATTATTTCACAAAGTGGATGGAAGCTTAGTCTTATGCAGTGTTGAAAGCAGCGCATGTAGCTAAGTTCATCTGCAACAACATCATTTGCCATTATGGAGTCCTGAATGAGATCACTTCAGACAATGGCTCCCATTTTAGGAAAGAAGTGATCGACTTGTTGGAGAAATACAACGTGGCTTTTCATAAGTCATCCACATATCGGCCGCAAACCAACGGAGCTATTGAGGCCGCCAACAAGAACATCAAACACATTTTGCAGAAAATGGCTGAAACTTACGAGGACTAGCCAGACAAATTGCCATTTGCTCTCTAGGGCTATAGGACTTCAATTTAGACATCTACTGGGGCAACTCCGTATTCTCTGGTTTATGGGATGAAAGTTGTTCTGCCAATTGAAATAGAGGTTCCGTCACTGCAGATTATGGCTGAGTGCCAGATAGCAGAAGCGGATTGGCAGCAGAGCAGGTTCGAAGAACTAATACTATTCGATGAGAGAAGTCTGAAAGCACTGTACCATGTTCAAGGGTATCAACGTAGGATTGCCAGGGCTTTTAACAAGAAAGTTAAGTCCAAGAATCTTAAAGAAGGGAATTTAGTGCTCAAAAACAACCGAGCTCCCATCTATGACCCTAGGGGCAAGTTTAGACCCAACTGGACAGGACCTTACATTATCAAATCAATCTGGTCGGGTGGAGCTGTCATTCTTATGGACCTAGATGGCCTAGAATTCTCTTAACCAATCAACATGGACAAGTTGAAGAAATATTATCCTTGAGTGGCTCGTTAGGCCGAAGACCTAGAAGGGCGACCTAGGCAAAAATTAGAGCATGAAAAATTAGAAAATAAGAAAAACTGAGCCCGCAAGGTTAACAACCCAGAAAGGGTGGCCTTGGCAAAAGTTAGAGCCTAAAAGGAGAGTGTTAATACCCGAGTGAACCCGAACCAAACTACGTAAGGCCTGATTCCCGTCTTTGGGATACGTAGGCAACTTCATCCTGAAGTCCGGTCGTAAACACCTCCAAACCAATAGTGTCCATGTCTTTTATCAAGGCATCTTTGTCCACTCATTATCTAAAAGATCAGTTGTAATCCTTACCTTGAGAGAAGAGCTGATTACAATTCTGAGCAGTGCTATTCAGTTTAGGGGCAATTTTTCATTTCTAGATTCAGGGTTATACATCTTGAGGATAGATTCCAAGTGTGTCAAGTTGTGATCCTTATCGAAAATGGTTTTGAAAAGTTTTAATAAAAAGTTGATTTTGTTCAAATTAATTTTTTTACAATTTAGACCATTTTTGGACCAAAAGAAAATTTTTCAGTGCCTACAACTCCAATTTCATTGATTTCAATACAAAGTTCTCCAACTCTCGATGTAAATCAAAGTTGTTTTTATTACATTCAAAAATAAAACTAGAAAAGTTAGATCAAAGCAATAAACTTAGGGCATAGATAAGTCAGGTGTTCCTGCGTCCCCTCCATGTGCTTATAGAAGCTGCAGATGCTAAAGTAGGCCCAACTTGCGTCTCATCTTCAAGCCAAGTCAAGCATTCGCCAGAAAGGCCGCAACTGAAAATGGAAGCGGGAGCCAGAAGTTCTCTTATGCACCAAGCATTGGGGTATCGAGCCAACTGTGAACCTCGGATTGGGAATAAAGCCGAGTAATCTACCCCCTCTTCTGGGCAAGTCTGGTCGTGTCCGAACTGACGCCTAAACCAGAACAGAAAGTAGAATACATAGTGTGTCAAGCCAATTAGTTGAATGCCGAGTTACCAAGCCATGCTGTAGCTCATCTCGAGTAGATCAAACCAGGGGCAACGCCAAGCAATGTCAACAGCAGACCTGTTGCACCACCATCCCTTATTCGAGAAATCAATTAGCCGTTGACAAAAGAAATAGCCTTATGCTAACTATGTAGGGCAAGAATCCACTACCTTCAACCTGTCCATGAGCCATATCTGGTGAGGGATGAAAAAAAGAGAGATTAAAGAATAGAGAGATGTATGTTGAGAGAAAAAGTGAAAAAAGTTTTGAGAGAAAAACAGAGCCTAAGTGTCGAGAGATGTGAGAACCACATATGAGAAGGGTGGGAAACATTACCTGCAGAAGTAGTGGACTTCCTGCAAATCTGTTTGTCTCTTGCTGATGGAAGGCGTCTAGGGCCCTCAAAGTCTCGGCTAATGTCAAGACGATACAGCTCTTGCCCTCTTTCAAACCTTGGGCCATTTCAACTAGCCGAATGCTAGACCCACCGAAACTAGGGGCAAGGAGAAAATGAGCTAACATGCACAAACAAAGGGCGTGTTGTTGAAAACTTTGCCAAAGATGGTCGTCGCGGTCACCGGCGTCAGAAAATCGATGAATGAGGCTGGGAATATCCAGCTCTCCGTTGTGGGCCAGGGATCGAGCCTCGTGTATAGTGAGTCCACACATCCTTCCCAAAGCTTGGGAGTGACCAAAACGGGGCTAAGGCAAGATTTCCTCATCGCAGCGGGACTCCATTAGTGCTTGAAATTCTTTGATTGTGAGGCATAGCTCTTGTCCCCCGAAGCTAAAGACGTGCGTAATCAGGTTCCAACATCTAGCCACGTCATAGAGGAACGGAAAGCAAAAAGAAGTTCGGCTCAAAGGGAAAAGGGCATTGAGGCCGAAACCATGGAAATTCATTTTTTTCGAGCCATCTAAAGAAGCTATCCATTGTCGAAGTCTATTGACGAATAATACCTCCATTTTGAATGCAAACTATCAAGAACTTATGTGTTTGCCAGAAAAGCAGCATGGGAGTCATATTTATAGAGTTTGGGAAGTAGCTGAGCATGACACCTGAACAGCACTGACCGACATCACACCAATGGCCAACCGTGCATCAGTGGTGGCCGGCCGTGCATCAGTGAGGCCCGGCCGAGTCTTAGTGCTAGCCCAGTGCAAGTCTGTTGCAGTGAAGCCTAGCCTTTGTATGGATGAATTGCAATTGTGCTTCTGAATCGTGTTTTGGTTATATTAAGTATTTGTCAACTTTTTTGAGTTGTTTTCATTTTATTTTCTGGTATTGAGTTGTATTTTATGTTTGGATCGATTATAAGTTATTATCCGGTTCATGAATCAATTCGAAAGCAAGGCATTTACTATTCTGAAGATTGCAAAAGCAAAGGTAATGCAAAGGTCATGATGTACAAATAAGCCATTCAACAAAACTTGTTTTTCATAACTGTTGGACCTAACTCCGATCATTTATTTTATACAACCCAAAATAAAGGAGAGCTTTTGAAAAATAAAAGGACAATCTGAAGCTAGTTTTATAACTGCCTAACAAAATGAAAACAAAAGCAAGTAAAACAAAATCAGCATCGCCGTCAATAGCCCATCCTCGCTCTCTTCCTCATCAGCTGCGGAGGAGGCGCATCGCTGTCATCACTGAGGCTACTCGACTGCAGGTCCATCTCCTCTCCCTCGTCCTCTAGGGTCGTAGACCCATCAAAAGACTCCTCGGAAGGCGAGCGCTACCGCACTCGGCCTCTCCTCTTATCAGCGCCTCCTCGACCTCTCACTGGGCCCCGTCTCCGCCTACTGGCTGCAGAAGGTTCTGCAGGCACTACTGGCGCTGGCTCAAGCTGAAAAGGATATCAGATATCAAATAAAGTGACCTGGAATGTACAGTATGGTAATGACAGTAAGCTACACACAAAATGTACCTCAATCCCATGGGTGACTAAGGCAATATGCCTCCTTCGTACCATGATAAGTAGTTAGTCAATTGTTCGAAGGAGCTCATTACCATATGCTCAAAGAATCTGCAAAACAAAGGAAATTGAGAAAGGAAGATAGAAGTAATTGAACAGTAAATAGTAATGGCTGAGAATAAGCCAAAGTGCAACATAGACTAGCAGAAAAAGAAAGTGTACCTACTCAATGCCAGAGGCAAATATAAGTCCATGGTCCGTTTCCTCGATGGGTTCAAGCGGGATCTGCTCAATCACTCTATCTGGGCGTATGTACATGATCTCGGTAGGGAGCACAGGCAATCCAAGAATGGGGGCACCGGCAAGTGCACCTCTAATGGGCGCACCACTAGCTCCAGCAGCAGGAGTAGGAGCAACCTTTGGTATAACTCGAACCACGCCTGGGGTAAAGGGGGCCATCACCCGAGTGCACAAAAAAGTCATGAAGTCGCCAGGCTCATGATGACGATCGCCGTCCTTACCTATCATCAAAAGGTCCAGGTCAGGACCGTCCTGTAAATCATCTACGATCCTCATGCCGGCAGGAGGAAGATGTGGAACATCAAGGTCAGCCACGCCCCGAGTCTGGCGGATGAATCTCTCCCCTAAGTAGTATGCTCAGCCAAAAGGGCCCTCAAATAGGATCCTCAACGTGGAAGCATGCCAGGCAGCAGCATCGGTCACCCTCGACTCGTGGGGAATGCCTGCCCAAGGGTGCCAGTCGACCTGAGGAAATCAGTGCAATGTTAGAATTAGCGTAGTGTCAGAATGGCAGTACAGTGTCAGAATCAGTGTAGTGTCAAAATGGCAGCATAATGTCACAATTAGTGAAGTGTCAGAATGGCAGTATAGTGTCAGAATCAGTGTAGTGTCAAAATGGCAGCACAGTGTCAGAACTAGTGTAGTATCAGAATGGCAGTGTGGTGAGGAAATCAGTGCAGTGTCAGAAGTCAGTGCAATATGAGAATGGCAATGTGGTACAGTGCAATAGTACAACAGTATAAAAATGATCATATAACGTGGGAAATAGTGCAATACTTGATCCGTTGTGATAGTGTTGAAGAAATAGGAAAAATATGGAAAGTTGCAATCCACAAGGCAATGCCGCTCGAATCGTCAGCTGTAGTACTGAGCGTGGTACGGATAACTCGATCGGCCTCACTGGAACTAGGGCCAACGAAGTAAAGTAAGTGTAGACCCAAAGCTGCAAATCAGAGACAGATAGATGGCATGAGAAAATAGATCAAATGAACGAGAAATGCAACAGTGAACAGGATATAAAGTGCATCAGGAAGGTGAGTGCAGGATGCACCTCCCAAACCCTCAAGTAGTTGCCAAGTGAATCCACCTTGCGGCGGGAAACAGAGCTCATATAGCAGTATAGGGTGGCTAAGCCTGCGCCACCCCATTCGTAATTCGTTACCTGAGGAAGATGTACCAGCGCCCCGAGATGTATAATCCTACGGTATTCTCTGTGTTTGCAAACAGAGTAGTACCGAGGAGATATGTCAAGAAGCCGCGAGTGTACTGAGCAACCTTATCTGAAGTAATCAGCTGTGTACCAGAGAAATCATCATAAAACCAGCTGTAACGCAACATCCCATGGCTGGTAGTGTCCGAAATCGCCCTGAGAAATTGGAGCTGTGCATATCTCCACTGAGTCATATATAGATCGAAAGGGACTGGGCCGCCGACCCCAACCCATGAATCGATCAGCATCGAGAAATCATACGGGGTCAGTGTCATCTCCCCGGTAGAAGAGAAGTGAAAAGAGCTGGTGGTGTCTCACTATCTCTCTACCAGGGCCCCATAAAGCAAAGACTCAGCGCTTATCTCTATGAGTCTGGAACAAAAGGGGCCGAAGCCGGTAGCATCCACCAAAGTGTGAACCTCCGTGGGAAGTTGTTCCTACCAACACCGGGGGCCAGAGATAGAGCTGTAGTTGCCTACCCTCCTGGCGATCACCTATCAATTGAGAGTTTTATCAGTGTATATGCAGCATGGGTAAGTGATTTGTTCATCAACTTCAACATTTCAACATGTATGTAAAGTAAAATGCAAAGCAAAATAAAAGAGGAAAAATAGAAGAGAAAGAAAAAAAAGTGGAATAGCAAAAAGAAAATAAGGAAATTTAGAGTGTGTTTCAAACTTCAACAAATGCCAAGTCTGCATTCCAGGTGTACCTTCCCGAGCCCCACCATTTCTCTGAAGTGTGAGTGCATCTCAACCCCAAGATCATCAGAATGGCATTTAAAATAGCATGCAGGTTTTCCCTTTTGCCAGTATGAACAAGATGTGTCCTTTTGAGTTGAGCATGTTGCAAAGTATTCTGAGAGGTAAGTCGGAAACATCAAAGTATATATTCGATTCTCTTTCATTGCATAGAAAATGCTCTTATTCATAGGATATGCTTTCAATCTTGCATACAATATGCATGTAGTATTTAGCATAGAACATGCATTTTGTCTTGTCATAGAATATGTACATCTCTATTATAGCACGGAATGTGCGCTTCTCCTTTGTTGCATAGAATATGCTGCTACATTCAATTTTGCATAGAAGATGCTCATGTCTCACGCATAGAACACGCTTCTCATTTTGCATAGAATATGCCATTGCCATTGTATCTCGGTTGTTTATCCTGCATAGAACATGCGTTCTTATCGTATCACACTTGTTAAGTTTCTTTCTTTACAGGCACGATATTGTATATATTGTTCATTCAAAGGAATTTAGGATGAACTCACCATTCCCTTCTCCTCTCGCATGTGACGCGTTAGGGCACTTCAGTTATAGACATTTGTGTGCATCCTGGTTTTCTCATTACCTTTTCTCCGCTCGTGTGCAACGCGTTAAGACGTTTCGGTTAGAGACATTTGGGTGCGTTCCGGTGTTCTCATTTTCCCTTCCCCTCTCGCGTGTGACGCGTTAGGACGCTTCGGTTAGAGACATTTGGGTGCGTCCCGGTGTTCTCATTACCTCTTCTTCTCTCGCGTGTGATGCATTAGGACATTTCAGTTAGAGACATTTGGGTGCGTCCCAGTGTTCTCATTATCTCTTCCCTTCTCGTGTGTGACGCGTTAGGACATTTTGGTTAAAGGCATTTGGGTGCGTCCCGGTGTTCTCACTACCTCTTCTCCTCACATGTGTTTTCAAAAACAACAGATCATGATTAGTAAAGGCCAATCTTTGATCGGGCGAGTGGGGGTGCTCATTGCGTGACCTTTCCCTCTCGTACCCAAGTTCCCGAGCCGAGGCAACTTTGGTGATGACGGACACGTGGCCTTAGGCACGAGTCAGGGTTTCCTAAATTTCCCAAAATAAAACATTTAGGTGACGACTCTGCATCTGGCAAAGCAGTCCATGTTTGGCACTTCTTTATAAAAATCAGTTTTCCAAAACGATTTGCCGGATTTGGACTCTTTGGTGATTTATCGGTCTTGTATTGCACTTTGCGATATTAGATTCAGAACTGTGACATTGAGTTCGAACTGTAGTAGCTAATGAGCAAAACGGATTTCGTGCCACTTCGCGTGCAGAGCCGGAGAGTTCTCGGCCACGTCTACACCTTGTATGGCCGACCTTGTAGATCATCGGTTTGTTGGGCTGAGGTGGGTGATGCACCATTGTTGGGTCCAGAAATTGTTAAAGAGACAATCGAGAAAGTTGCTCTCATTTGAAAGAGGTTACCTACGGCCCAAAGCTGACAAAAGAATTATGCTGATAAGAGGAGACGACTTTTACCTTTTAAAGTTGGTGACCACGTGTTCCTTAAAATCTCACCAAGGCGGGGTTTGATGAGATTTGGTAAGAGTGGTAAATTGTCTCTGAGGTTCATTGGGCCCTTCGTGATACTGGAGAGAATTGGGGAAGTGGCATACCGGTTAGCTTTACCGCCACAACTTTCGGGGGTTCGCAACGTGTTTCATGTATCTATACGTAGGAAGTATGAACCCGACCCTTCTCATTTGCTTGATTGGGTTGACTTGGAAGTAGATAAAGATGTCTCTTATGAAGAGCGACCGGTTCAAATATTAGATACCCGGGAGCAAGTGCTATGGGACAAAACTATACCGTTGGCAAAGGTGTTGTAGAGACACCATGGGATTGAGGAAGCAACGTGAGAACCGGAGGCGGAAGTCCACTCCAAGTATCCAGATTTGCTTGAAAATGCTTAAGTTGTTTTTCCTTTGCACTATTCCTTAGTGTTTGAGGGAAATGTATTAAAATTGTTAATCACGTGTTGTTATGTATATTGTTGTTTTAAGGATGAAGTTGTTGTGGGTTGTTATTACTTTTATCGGAAAGCTTCATGCGTATGCTTATCTTGTACGGTTGTTGTTAATGAGGTAACCATGATGATAATGGTGAATTTTGGTTCAGAATAAATGTTGTGATTTGAAAATGTAATAGCATGGTTTTAATCACTTGAAACCCCTTTGTTTGGGTAGTGTGATTTAATTCGGGAACAAAATTTTCTATGGTGGGGAGGTTGTGATGGCCAGATATGTTATTCCTTTCGTGCCTCTTTGTTTAACCTTGGAATTGCCTTTGTTAGAGTGTCGGGTTTAGTCGGGAGTGATGTTAACGGTTTGGATTTGTTGTATTTGAAAGCTTATTTCAGAGTCCTTGCTTTTATTTATTTCTGTGTCAAATTTCTCATGTTTCAGAAGGTGCGAGGTTGGGTCTGGATTGTCTTTCATTGAGCTAGAAAATTTCCTGGTTGGAGGACAGAGCTGCACGTGCGGGGCCTTAGGCCACACATGCGGGAAGGGACGCCGCACGTGCGGGAAACAGGGGAAGTTCTGGGTTGGCCACTGCTTTATATGCAAGTGCGGGTGGAGGTGTGGAATGGGAGCACCGCACGTGCAGAAGGTACGCTCCGTACGTGCGGGAATAGGTGCTGCACGTGCAGGACGGTCTGTGTCCGAAAATGAGCTTTTTCCCTTCTTCTTGGGCTGTGTGTACATCACTTTTGTATATCTCTCTCACTCTAAAATCATCTTTTGCTCCCCCTTCTCTCTAAAAACCTCCACCAAACATCTTAAATCCTTAGTTTCTCCCAATCTATTAGGGTTTTGATCCATCATCTTTCACAAATTTTGGAGAGCTAACCGAGAGCTTCATCTTGTGCGATAGAGATTAGATTTCAACACCGTCAAATTTTGGGTTTTTACCTCTTTTCCTTCGAGAAACTTGAGGTAGGGATTTTCTTGGAGTTATATATATGTTTTTGCAAGATTTAATTGATTTTCAAAATTTCTTTTGGTTCCTTTGAAACTTGATTTTTGACATAAGAATGTGAGTGATTGTGAAAGTGAGTTTACCTCTTGTTCCTTTGAGATAACCTCCTAAGAGTTTTGAACTTTATTGATTGGGAAAAGATACTTTTGAAGAGTTTCTTTCAAATGATTTGGGTGTGTGTGTTGTGGTGAGGAAAACCTAGAATTTGGGGGTTTTTGAAAGGTGTTGGGAATACTTGGTTGATATTGTTAATATATTATTTTGTGTGCCAAAATAAGTAAATGATGGGAAAATTTCTTATTTATATATATGAATGATAAGTTTCATGAAATATGAGAATTGTTGATATTGGAAGTTGTTGTTTAAATGTTGCTATACTCTTGAAATGATTAAATTGTTGGGATTGCATGAAATATGGAAATGTGGTTATTAATTGATAGGTTTAAATGAAAATGTGGTTATCTTGTGAGATGGTATTGGAAGGAGAATTGAAAATTTGATTATTATGGAAATTATAGTTTAAGATAATCGAAAGTGGATAAACGTTATGTGGCGTTGATAATTGTTGCATTGCATATCCATTCAATTGGTTATTACACATTTTGAATTAAGTTTGGAAGCTTTTACATTGAGTAAAGAAAGTTTGTAAATAAATTTTCATGGAATCGCTTTGGGGTAAATACTTTGGTAAGTCCGGATAGGAGATGTAGATAATATTGATTAAGTTGGCATAAGTGTCCAGGATGAAAGACCGAAAACACGGGCAAAGGAGGTACCACTTTCCATCCGGTTAGCAACCGGTAAAGTGGGATTTTGGTAGTACTAGTTATGCCTACTTGCAAATACCAATCTAGGGATTACCTAAGTCGTATTTACAGCCCTTTAAACTAAACTGAAGATTATTGAAATGTTGAGATTTCAAGATATCATTAAGCACAATGGTTTTCAAAAGCTGAGGAATGTGATTTTTTTTTTTTTCAAAAAGGCATAACGTGGCATGTGCATTCCATTATTTGAGACTTGTATAAAATGTATATACTTTGTTAAGAATTTTCTACTGGGTTTTATGCTTACCCTATGGGGTTTTGATGCAGGAAGAGATGTGGTGATTCCGCCGAATTACGGCGTAGATGTATATGTTGACGGCACAAGGCTCTTGTTTTGTTGTGGTATATTTTTTTAGCCAATGGCTATAATTGTATGGGTTCAGGAAACCATTTTTGTGTAACCGGGCTTAAGCCTTGGAATTTGTAAGCCCTTGAGGGTATTTATTTATTTTTGAATTTGATGTTCCATATGCTATAGATTTATGTACTAGAGATGATTGAATGTATACTCGTATGTGGAACTATTTTGTACAAATCTCATGATCATGTACTGTAAGCGTTGGGAAATTATTCTGGTTTACCATAAGAAACCGTGGTTGTTGTACTATCTTTATGCTTAAATTTTTAGGGCTTTACAGATAAGATGTAAGGAAGACCCGTAACCTCATGTAGTGAAACCCGCACAAGAATTTGATACTGATCCATTATTATTATTTTTTTTTTTTCTTCTTTCTTTTCTTCCCTTTGTTTTTTTCCCTAATGGCCGATCACTGAGTAATAAAATAATAAAAGCCTTATAGATGTATTCTCTCTTATTAAAATAGTAGAATGAAGTAAATTTTCTGTTTAATTATTTTATTTGCCTCTGTCTGCACTATTTACTTTGCTACGATTAGAATAAATTAGTAAGTTGCGATTCTAAATCTAAGTCCATGAGGTTGGGTCATGACAATTAAAAACTTGCCCCTAAGATTTTTTTAAAATATAGATTGTCCCCATATAATTTTAGAAATTATAAATACTCTTGTAACAAAAATTTTCATTTAAAGAGTTGATAGAAAAATAAAATTATTAACTATCCTGTTACAACAATGAATTATTAGAATTGTTAATTGAAATATCTTGCTAACATCATTAAATTTTGTTAATTAACTTAACAATTAATTAATGAAAGAGGTTATTTATTATGTGATTAGAAATTTTAAAGAACATAATGTAATTTACCTTATAGTTGGGTCTCTACACCATTTATCACTTGACGCTTGTGAAGTTGTTTCCCAAAAATCTAATAAAAAGTACTAAATCAAACTATTTTAACCAATGAATATTAGTTGCGGTAGCGTATGGATTTGTTCCGGGAGCAAAAAATAAGTTATCCTACAATTTAAAAGTTAGATTATTTACACGGAGATCCTATAAACTAATGAAAAATATCATTTTGATCCCTTAAACTATAAAAACATACAAATTGATCCCCTGAACTATTGAGAAATATCACTTTGGCAGTCTAAATCATAAAAGTGTACAAATGAACACCCAAAACTATTTCACTTTGACTACTTTCGTTACTGCATCTTCTAAATTATTGAGAAATATTATTTTGACCATCTAAATTATAAAAATAAACAAATGGGCCCCCTAAAGTTTAGCGCGTTTCATTTTGACCCCTTTCGTTACTACACTATAAGTTAAACCAAACTTTTAAACTTTTTTGTAAAAAAATATCTTTCAGCACTCTATATTTACAATTTCCTTATTATTGTTTCTTAATTTTTTTTCAAATATAAGCATTCATCCATTATTATTGTTTTATTATTGTAGTTTTAAATAGTCTTTGTAAATATATTTTTACAGAAAGAATATTTAAAAATAATATAATAATAATAAAAGAATGAGAAAAGTTGAGGCAAAAAAAAAAGAGTGCTATTGGGTGAATATAGAGTGTTGAGGGATATTTTTATCTAAAACATGTTAAAATTTTGGTTTAACTCACGATATTATAATAGAAGAAATTACAGTGAAATATATTAATAATTTAAAATTTTTATTTATATATTTTTATAATTTAAAAATCAAAATAATATTTCTTAGTAATTTAAGAGGTTGTGTAAATAAAAGCCTCAGAAGTTTACTGAGATCAAGGTAAAATCTGAGACGTCAATTGTGAAAGATCAGATGGCATTAATGTTTTGACAAAACACGGGCAGCTTCTGCGTAAGAAAAGGCGATGGTCACGTGGATGTTGAAACACGCCTCCAGCGTGGTCGCCTTAGAGGCTCGACGACACAACGTTGCTTTTGGCACGACAAGTCTTGGTATATACAAGTTTAATTTCCATTAATTTCGTGTAAAATATCGCCAAATTTAATAAAATCATATTATTTTGTATCATTTTATTCGTTAATTATACATAAAATTTTAAATTTTATAATTTATCTTTAAAATCGTTCAATTCCGTTATAATTGATATATCTATTAACTTCTAATGAAACATCAAAATAAAATTGAGATATGAAATTGATTACAAATTAATAGTTATATTTATGAAAAATATATATAAAATTACTTTGTATTATATATATGGAAAATTTTATACAAATTAGTATTATATATTATAAAAAAAAAACTTGAAAATTGATTAAGAATATTCTTTAATCAACCAATTTGTCCCAAACCTTGATTTGGTTATTAGTAAATCCTCCAATCCTCTATTAATTTATAATTTTCCTTTTAAACCTTCTAAACTGCATCATGCAAACACATTCCTAAGTTTCATTAACTTCTGATAGACGAAAGTATAACATTGGGGCGCACAAGTCTTTGGACAATGCGCTCTACTCCTGTGGCAAAATTCTATGACTCTTGTTGTAGATTGGATGTGGAGCCCACTGTTTACCTTGGTGAGGGTTCATTTTTTTGAGTTAGATTAAATCTAATTGTCAACTGGTTATTCTAGGGTTATGATATATGGAAGCTATGATGGTCCTATAGAGCTTTCTTTTCTTCTTTTTTTGTTCAAAAGAAATTTTACACTTAACACTCATATATATATTTATATAATAAAGTAGGATGATTTTTGAATTTATCTTAAAATCTGACTCGTAATTCTGAGATCATAAATTTTTCCATAGAATATGAATAAAAATAAGCGAACAAAAAGAAAAAAATAAAAAAAATAAATGTACATGTAGGATATTTTTTAGAAAATACATCTCAGCCGTTGTTTTATAATTTGAATAGATCTAAGCCATCCAAATGTCCTAGTAAGACAAATGTGTGTAAGACTAATTCAAAAACCATTATGCTTTATTATATAGATGTTGAAGATTCATAAGGTCTAAATTTATTAAATCTATCCGGCATTCAATATATTTAAAAATAATAATTAATTGTTCAAATTCATTTAATTTGTGGACTATAAAATTTATTAATTTAATCTCCACTACACACAGTAAAATTTAATTCATAATTCTGGGATCATACACTTTTCTATAGAATATGAATAAAAATAAGTGAACAAAAAGGAGAAAATAAACAAATAAACAAACAGAGAAAAAATAAAAATGTGAGAAAATAAAAAAAATAAAAAGAAAAGAAAGAGAAAGGTGGGATTATAGGATCATGGAAAAATGGGTAAGAAAATGATAAAGTAAGTGAGAGAAGCAGGAAAACAAAAAATGTACATATAAGATATTTTTTAAAAATATATATCTCAGCCGTTGTTTTATAATTTGAATAGATCTAAGCCGTCCAAATATCCTAGTAGGATAAATGTGTGTAAGACAAATTAAAAAACTATCCTACTTTATTATATAGATGTTGAAAATTCATATAATGTCTAAATTTATAAAATCTATCAGGTATTCAATATATTTAAAAATAATAATTAATTATTCAAATTTATTTAATTTGTGGACTATAAAATTCATTAATTTAATCTCCACTACACATTAAAATATGACTCCTAATTCTGGAATCATAAATTTTTTCATATAATATGAATAAAAATAAGTAAACAAAAAGGAGAAAATTAAAAAAAATAAAGAGAAAAATAAAAAAGAATAAAAAGAAAAGAGAGAGGAAGGTGAGATCATAGGATCATAGAAAGATAGGTGAGAAAAGAAAAAAAGTAAAAGAGAGAAGCGGAAAAATAGAAAATGTATATGTAGGAAATTTTTTGAAAAATATATCTCAACTGTTATTTTATAATTTGAATAGATCTAAGCCGTCCAAATGTCCTAGTAAAACAAATGCGTGTAGGAAAAACTATCCTGCTTTATATAGATATTGAAAATTCATATAATGTCTAAATTTATAAAATCTATCAGGTATTCAATATATTTAAAAATAATAATTAATTGTTCAAATTCATTTAATTTGTGGACTATAAAATTTATTAATTTAATCTCCACTACACACAGTAAACTGTGGCTCCTAATTCTAGAATCATAGACTTTTTTCATATAATATGAATACAAATAAGTGAACAAAAAAGAGAAAATAAACAGATAAACAAATAGAGAGAAAAATAAAATGGAAGAAAATAAAGAAAATAAAAAGAAAAGAGAGATGAATGTGGGATCATAGGATCATGGAAGGATGAGTGAGAAAATGAAAAAGTAAGAGAGAGAAGTGGGACAAATTCAAGCCATTCACATGTACATGTAAAATATTTTATATAAAATATACTTCGGCCGTTGTTTTATAATTTGAATAGATCCAAGCCATTCAAATATCCTAGTAGAACAAATGTGTGTAGGACAAATTCAAAAACCATCCTGTTTTATCATATAGATTTTATATTTTTAAAATAAAATTTTAAATTTAGATTCTTCCTTAAATTATGTTACCAGAATAAGATCAATATTCACTTCTTTATTTATGCAACTTTTGTTAAATTATAAAATAAAATTTTAAATTTAAATTCCTTTTTTAATTATATTGTTACAATTAGAATGAGATCAATATTTACATGTATCATAATATTATTGGTCTAAACATAATATGTTATTAAATACAAATAATCAAATTATTAATCACTATTAAAAGTTTATATTTTTATTTTTTGTCATTTTTAGTTTTAAATTTTATATATAAAAAAATTTATGCCATTCTAAACTATAAGGACTTAGACAATAAATTTTTTTAATATAAATTTTTCTTAAAAAAAACACAAAAAATTAAGAAAATATTTTTTTAACAATTGCCAAACATAATGGATTCTATTAGTGTGTTTGTTTCAATTTTCTAAATTTAGTTTTTTTGAAAATTGAGTTTTTTGTTTTTCATATTTTTTGTTTTTAGTGAATATTTTTAAAATTTTAAATTTTTTATTTTATTTTTTAGATGTACCTTATTTAGATATATCTCAATAGTAGAATATTTTGTGAAAAAATATTTTTAAAAATTAATAAATACACAAAAATACGAAAAATATATTGAATTTTTATTTTTATTTTTTTGTAGATTTTTGGTATTTAGTGAATTTTTTACAAATTTTTTTTTCACATATATTATACTTTTTAAGTGTATTTATGTTAGATATGTTTAAAAATTAAAACAAAAAAATTGCTTAAAATATTAAAAAAATTCAATGAAAACAAAAAAATATGGAAGATGAAAAAGGAAAATTTTTCTAAAAAGTGAATTCTGAAAATTGAAACCAAATAAAATAATTAATTTTTTTATTTTAATTGTCAATTAAACAAATTAAAATAAAAAATAAATTTTTTTGGCTTAAATAGTTAAGAAGTGACTCTTGCTAAAATTAAATAGAAATATATATATATAATTAAAAGTGATAGTTGGTGAAAATTAATTTTTTTATATAATAAAAAAAATAGGAGTTACATGTGATAATTTATTATTCCAGTAATGTTACATACACATATTTTCGCCCACAAAGATGTGACAAGGGAATTCGTCCCTATGTCGTTGAATGTATAAAAATCAAGAGTTGACACATATGAGACCACATTATTGTGAATATAATTGTGGGTGTTTTTTTTGTGGGTCTCAAACATTTTTTTTATCGTTTATTTAGACTTTTTTAGCACTTGTGAAACATGGTGGATCCAGAAATTTTTTTTTTTTTTAATCTCAGTTGTCAAATAAACAAACTAGAATAAAAAATGAAAAAAGTTTGGCTCAAATTGATAAAAAGTGAGTTTTGCTAAAACAAGTAAATATAAATATTATTTTTTTTTAATAAAAGTGATGGTTTGTGAAATATCTTTTTTTTTTTTTATGTAAAAAAAATTAGGGTTATAGGTGATCATTTATTAGTCATCTATAATTATTTTCAGATCAAATGATAATATACTATTCTAAATTTTCTTCTTATCCTTTTTTTTTTACACAGATACTTTTATTTTGTAGAAATTTAATTTTATTATATTTAAATACTTTATTGTGATTTTTAAATTTAACATAATTTTTGAAAAATCATATTTAAATTATTTTATAATATTATAAAATATAATTTTTTTTTTTAATATCAACTTATTCGATGACCAATTTCTAAAAGGTGTATTTGCTTTTGTTCATTAGTATTAGAATTTTAATTAATCTTATTTATTATTAAAAAAATAAATTAGCAAATAATTTTATATATTTATATATATAATTTTATTTCGATTGCTCAGGTTATTTGGTATCTCTGTCCAAGTCCATTTAAATTTATTTGAATTTATATAGGTTCTCACCAAATTAAAAATTTACATACAAAAATCTAACTTGTACGGGAAAGAAATAAACATTCTCGTATAATCCTGTTGATCAAGATTGCGTTCCTCCGTACGACGTCGCTTTACTCCCTAAAAGCACAAACGTGAGCTAGCCGGCGGGTGTGTGCCGGATACTTCTCCGATGCCTAAGTCAGTAAAATAGACAAATAGACAAAAAGCTCTGTATATTCGGGAATCAAAGTTGTGTTACCTTTCCATAGGTGATGTTTGTGAGTTTTTGTAGGTTCCGTGTGGCACAATCCTAGTAGGACTTTTACTCCTCTATGTAGAGTCCTCCTAGGATTTATACTCTTGAAAGATAATGCTTATCCTTTAACACCCCCCTCACTGCATAAACCAAGTGAGATGGTTTTACTATGGTCAGACTTCAATATGACCGAGGTAAGTATGGCTATGCTAAGCCGCAGACTAGACCGAGATAAATTTAGCTCGGCTCTTTTATTCACTGCTCTTACCTTGGCTCTCTCAATGCTAACCATGGTATGTCCAGACCGGGATAACCAATACTCCGGTCCCGACCGGGATAACTTTGTGTGTGACGACCGAACTTACCGTAAGCTCTTTGGGACCGGAGTAACCTCAAGCCTCTCGCGGACCGGAGTAACTTTACGCCTCTTGCGGACCGGAGTAACTTCAAGCCTCTCTTGGACCGGAGTAACTTCATGGCCTTTTTACTCAGCCCTTCGTACTGTGGCCCATAACGGCCCATTACCCAGCACGGCCCAATTTTCATATAAGTTACCTTCTCAATTGCCCCTTAATTCCATCTGCGTAGCATGATAGGGATTACCTGTTTATCAGCCGAGCTAACAATTTTAGCCTGACAACCGAGCTAAATTCTTAAGCCTTTCCAATCGAGCTAAAACTCTTCAGCTTTTCCAGCTAAGCTAAATTCACACCGGGCTATACTTGTCCGGTCAAAACGTCTCTTCAATCATAGCAACTGAATCGCTTCTCATTCCAATGGACACGTGGTAGACTCTTATTAGCCCAGCATAGCTGTTACGCCATTCTTCGTACTTCACAATTTTTGAACAGTCCCGTCAAAAAGCCTTACACAAAGTAAAAAACCCTTTTTTTCGAATCATTTCCTACACTATTCACCTTCTCTTCCTCTTGCTTTCTCTCTTGCTTGAGTCTCCATTGTTTTGCAACTGTGAAGCTTGCGTCTGTGGCTGTTTTCTACTTCCCTTTCCTTCCTCTCACCTTGGTGAGTAACACAAATCTGTTCTATTTTTCTTGTTTTCGCACTTTGTTAATCCATAGCACTTGTTTTATGTGTTTTTGCAAAACATTTTTTACTTTCATTTTCTGCCTTGCCTTGCGTTTTCTGCAAAAACTTAGTAATAGAACCACTTTGATTCAAGAAATAATATGAGAAACACTAGTTTTGATCCAAAATCATAATATAACCGAACTAGGAAGTTGTTTGTAGTTGATGTCAATCTAGGTAGACTATTCAACCGAACTAACACTTTATGCTACATCAGTAGTTTTAACATGTCAAACCATCTTTTGATTTACCTTAGCCGAGCTAACAAATCGTACTAAGGCTGCGTAATAGTGTGCTTGATAGTTTTAATCACAGCCGAGCTATAACTTGGGGCTAAACCAGCCTTCGTAGTTCAAACCAAACTAAGAGTGTTGCCCCTAGAGGCTCAACCGGGCTGACAAAACCCTTGCACTAACCGAGATAACAAAACCCCCTTGCACGAACCGAGCTAACAGTCCCTTGTGAAAATCGGGATAACAAAACCCTTTGCACAAACCGAGCTATCGAACCCTTTGCTCAAACCGAGCTAGGACTATATTTATCTTGCCTTTATTTCTTTTAGCACGGTCCCACGATCTGTGCTTAACACTTTTGTTTTTTATTTTACAAACTTTAGGTTGCCCAGGCACTCCTTTGAACGCTCAACCGAGCTACTCAGCACCTTTCTTGGACCGAGCCAAGACAAGTTTAATTTATTCATAACTTATAAATGGAAAAGTATAGGTTTTTAGTAAACACACCTGGTGGAATGGCTGAATTTCGGAAGGATTATAACATCCCTGACGATGTTCACCTTACTCTAGCCGATCTAGATACCACACCATGGGGAAACCCCAGTTTTGTTCCTTTTACCCTTTTATCCATTATAGAAACCGGACTAAGATTCCCTGTACAGCCTTTACTTTGTGAATTCCTTAGGCAAACTAGGATATGTCCCACCCAACTTTCCACAAATTCATACCGTATAATAAATGGTATTGCTGAGCTAAACCGCCGAGCTGGCATTAACGTCAGCTTAGCCGAACTCTTCCACCAATACTCCATAGGCTCAAAAGAGGACGGCTGAGTTTATTATTTAAGAATACGACGCCGGCGTGAGAAAATAATAAAGGACACACCGGACAAAGATTTAAACGATGATGATTTTTTCTAGGTATCTGGGAATTTTGAAGACCACCAAGCCTAGATCCCAAGCCACAGTATAAACTGGAAGAAAGGAACTCCCGATATAATTACCTCGGCTAGTTTGCATGCTCCTCTTTATTTCGGTTTTCTATTCCTGAACCGAACTGACAGTTGTCTTCTTTATGCAGATTCGGCCAACCTTAAGTCACTATACAGTTACCCCAATCTAGACACACTTCGTGCCACACTACGATATCCTGAAAGAAGTTGGGCCAAGTTAACCGATGTATAGATACAACAGTCGTTGAAAAGCCAGAGTAACAGACTTCTTGCTAGAAGACGCTCCTGAACCAGATCCATCCTTGCCTCAAATCAACCTGGTCTGAACTACTGCCGAAGAAGAGATGGCAAAGAGGAACAGAGTAAGGGCCCTTCTAACTGAAACAAACCAAGCCGAGGTACCACCACCGAACCAGACTCAGGAAACCGTGGTGGCCTTTCCATCTCAACAACCCTCCTCATCTCGCCCAAGCAAGCGTGCCCGGACTACCTCAACCGAGCAACGCCTTGTAGATGAAGACGAAACCATTCTTCCACCAAGCCCTCCACTGAGCCCATAGCCGGGCGCTCGAGGCCAAAACCAGCTCCTCCAAGTGGGCACCAAAAATTACTTTTCAAAACCGAGAAATTCAGGACACTGACTCAGTTGTCGCTGAAAAAGATCACTTAATGGCATTTAACCTTGCCAAGAGTGTCTGCTTTCTAGCAGACATGGAGCACCACAAACATCTGACCGAACAAAGGCCATTCGTTCGGCCACGAAATCCATGGTTCTTGTAAGTAGCTTCTTCTGTTAACCTTTCTAATTTGCACAACTTTGATCTCGGTTTGATTACAAGTCTTCCCCTCCTTTTGCAGGCCATGCATAAAAGCTACATCGCTCATAAGCGTGTGCTTGAACTTCACAAGACTACAAGGCAAGCGTTGGCCGAAGTGACTAAAAAAACTACCGAGCTAGAACAAGGCAGGCAGCAAATAGCCGAGCTAAAATCCGAGAACGGTCGTCTGACTAGACTTGTTAGCTCGGCTGAAGCAGAAAAACAAAAAGCTGCAGTCGTTATAAAAGAAAAATATCTGCGCGAACTAGCTAAACTTGAGGGAAAGAAAAACGCCAAGATAGAGCAGCTGAAGAAGAGTGCTGATGACGCCGAGCTCCGGGGTTATAAGGAAGGGGAGGCGACTTACATTAAACAATGTGAAGTTGCCAATGATCTCTTCTTCAAATGCGGTTGGAGGGCGGCTGTAGAGCAGCTCGGTCACGGTCCAGAGACCGAGGTTTTCAACGCTCATGCATACTTCATTCTGAGCTCTATAACGGAATATGCTACTGCCCTTCATCAAAAATTTCTTGAGGACTCAAATGATGATGATGATGATGAAGAAATCGCGCCAAAAGATATCCCGGTTGTCAATGACCCGGTTGATCAGTCAGTTCGGTCGGAGCCAATGGTGGAAGACTTGACCAACAAGCTGCCTACTGAGACCGAGCTCCCAATCGAGACCGTGCTCCTGTCTGAAACCGAGCTCCGGGTTGATATTGATGCTGACCTTGATGATTTGTTTAACTGACTTTGTATCTTCGTCTTCTTTTTGCTTTTTTCTTTTCTTTGTTTTTTGGACACAACTTGTAACCGGGCTGAGGCCCCAACCTTTGTACTCTCTTTTAATTTTCAATGAAGTCTGCTTTTTTGTTCCAACTCTTATTTCAGTAGTCTGCTTTCTTGTTCCAACTCTTATTTCGATAGTCTGCTTTTTTGTTCCAACTCTTATTTCGGTTGATCTGCTTTTTTGTTCCAACTCTTATTTCGGTAGTCTTGGATGAGGTACATCATTCACTTGCTGAGATACTTTATATTGGTCTTAACATTGCAACTATAAGTATACCTGCCAACCACTCTTTTAGCCGAGATCGCTACCTCGGCTGAAGAGTACTAAGAGTTGGTTTAGTTCCAGCCAACCACTCTTTAGCCGATATCCTTACTTCGACTAAAGCATACCAAGTGTTGGTTTAACCCAGCCAACCACTCTTTAGCCGATATTCTTACTTCGGCTGAAGAGTAGTAAGAGTTGGTTTAATCCAGCCAACCTCTAAATTGGTTATTCCTGCCAACTTAGAAAAATGTTTGGTTATTCCGACCAAATGCCATGTAGCCTAGATCCTTATGCTAGGCTTAGGAGGGGTGTTGGTTTAATCCAACCAACCTCTAAGTTGGTTTTTTTTCAGCCAACCTAGAGTAAAGTGTTTGGTTATTCCGACCAAACGTCCTGCAGCCTAGATCCTTATCCTGGGCTTAGGAGAGGTGTTGGTTTAATCCAGCCAACCTCTAAGTTGGTTTTTTCCAGCCAACCTAGAGTAAAGTGTTTGGTTATTCCGACCAAACGTCCTGCAGCCTGGATCCTTATCTTGGGCTTAGGAGGGGTGTTGGTTTAATCCAGCCAACCTGTAAGTTGGTTTTTTCCAGCCAACCTAGAGTAAAGTGTTTGGTTATTCCGACCAAACGTCCTACATCCTGGATCCTTATCCTGGGCTTAGGAAGGGTGTTGGTTTAATCCAGCCAACCATGTTTACAATGCTCCTAACTCACTAGAGCTATCTTTTACAGAAAATAACTTATACGGAAAAGAATCTACTTGTTTTATTGAGAAAGGAAAAGGAAAATTACTAATGCTTAAAAAAAGTTAAAAATAGAATAATTTGAGATTGGCAGTGTTCCATGGCCTGGGAATGGCTTTGTCGTCCTCATCTTCCAAGTGGTATGCCCATTTTCCTACTAATCCAACCACTTTGTAAGGTCCTTCCCAATTGGGCCCTAACTTGCCATCTCCTGGTACTATGGTGTTTCCCATTACTTTGCATAGTACCCAATCGTCGATCTTGAATTGCCTTGGATGCACTGTTTTGTTGTATTTCCTGGATAACTCTTGTTAGTATGAGGCAATGTGAACTAGTGTTCTTTCTCTTCTTTCTTCTGCAACGTCGAGCTCCAATGCTATGGCTTCGCCATTTAAGTCTGGATCAAAATTTTCGCTTCGAATTGTGGGGAGGCCAACTTCTAGTGGGATTACTGCTTCCATATCATAGGCTGAGGAGAATGGAGTTTCTCCTATTGACCGTCGAGGTGTGGTACGGTAGGCCCATAAAACATGAGGGAGTTCTTCCGCCCATTTGCCTTTTGTTTGCTCTAACCTCTTCTTCAATCCATCAAAAATGACCTTGTTTGATGCTTCTGCCTGACCATTTGCTTGGGGATATGTCGGTGTAGAATTGTAGAACTCTATCTTATATTCTTCACAAAAGCCTCTAAAGATTCTGCCGTCGAACTGATTGCTGTTGTCTGATATTAGGGCTTTTGGTATGCCAAACTGAGTGATGATATTCTGTCAGACGAACTTCTTTACGTCTTTTTCTTTGATTGATGCCAAGGCTTCTGCTTCCACCCACTTTGTGAAGTAGTCGGTTGCTGCGAGAAAGAACTTCCTGTTGCCTGGTGCTGTTGGAAGTGGTCCTACTATGTCCAGGCCCCACATTGCGAAGGGCCATGGGCTGGTTAAGGGTAGAAGCTCTTTGGCAAGTTGATGTATTTGGTGTGCGAACTTCTGACATTTCTCGTACTTCTTTACGTACTTCTCTGAGTCTGCTTGCATGTAAGGCCACCAATATCCTTGCGAGATTACTCTGTATGCTAGTGACCTTCTCCCTTGATGGCTTCCGCACATGCCTTCGTGTATGTCGAACAAAAATGCTTAAACTTTGCTGGGGTGAACACACTTTAGATATGGTCCTGAGAATAACTTTTTGTACAATGCCATAGAAGGGGAAAGCCAAAATCGCTGCGACTTTGCTCTTATTCTGTTGGCCGTTTTCTTTTCTTCTGGTAGGGTGCCATCTTTTAAGAACAGTATGATGGGGTCTATCCAAGAAGGGCCTAACTCGACGCAACATACCTCTTCTGCTTCGAGGTCTTCAATGCTTGGTCTAGGTAGGTAGTCGATCAGCAACGGATGAGGGATAGAAGTATCTGCCATTGAAGCAAAGCCTGCTAATTCATCTGCTCTACTGTTTTCCTCCCTGCCGATTTGTTCTATCTTGACTACTTCAAATTTCTTGATTTCTGTTCTAACCAACTCTTGGTACTTAGCCATCCTGTCGTCCTTTGCTTCGTAGTCGCCTGAAATTTGGTTTACCACTAGCTGCGAGTCGCTATAAACCATTAGTTTGGTGGCCTTCATGTAGAACGCTGATTTGAGGCCTGCAAGAAACGCTTCATACTCCGCTTCGTTGTTTGATGCTGGAAAGCCCAGGTTGACTGCTTGCTCCACTACTAGGCCGTCTGGAGAGATAAGGACTATGCCGAGTCCTGCTCCATGCCGGTTGGATGCTCCATCCACGAAGAGCTTCCACATCTCTCCAACGAATAACTTCCAGCAAATAGAGGGATCAGATGATGCCTTGGGGTCCAAAATGTTGCTGGTTTTTCTTCAAGATCCATGCTTGTTGTTTGCCTCTCGCTTTTTGTTTGTACCAAGTCTTTATTTGTTGGTGAGTCTTGGCTTGGTGTAGCATAGTTTGCTTCTTCCTTGCTTTCTTTATTCTGGTCTGCCTGGATGACGTCTGGTGTGTGCGCAAGGGCCGATAGATGCTTCCCTCAGCATACGACCTCTCAATCTTCATTCTCTCAAACCTAGAGCAACGAGTCCTGGAGGTTTTGGATTGGGTATCGCCCGTCCTGAGGCTTCTACTCTCTGTTTGTGATGGCGTAGTATGCCTACTGCGATCTTCTAAGTGGCGAAGGGGCGTGTTGCCTTTACGTCCCTCTCCTATCGCCACCTCTTTTCCCTTGATTTGGCGTTTCATGGCCTCCATATCCGCCGCCATCTTCCTTATTAATTCATCATGTTCTTTCACGCGATCTTCCAGAGTTTGGGGGTTGATCCTCCGTCTTTGTCTGTCAGGACTTTGTGAACGAGAGTGACGGGGGCTGTTATTCCGCCTCCCCCTAGCATTCCTTCTGGGGTTATGTCGTTGGGGCTCCAAGTCCACCATGGGAGGGACATGAGGCAACCCTTCACGCCTTCCACCTCCTTCTGGGGTTTGTCCATCAATGGCGGACTGTGGCAAATCTTCGTTGTGCGCTATTACTTTTTATTAGTAAGGAAAACTTAATCAAGAGGTTTTGTTCTAGTTTGATATTCCCACAGATGGCGCCAATTGTACGGGAAAGAAATAAACCTTCTCGTATAATCCTGTTGATCAAGATTGCGTTCCTCCATACGACGTCGCTTTACTCCCTGAAAGCACAAATGTGAGCTAGCCGGCGGGTGTGTGCCGGATACCTCTCTGATGCCTAAGTCAGTAAAATAGACAAATAGACAAAAAGCTCTATATATTCGGGAATCAAAGTTGTGTTACCTTTCCAAGGTGATGTTTGTGAGCTTTTGTAGGTTCCGTGTGGCACAATCCTAGTAGGACTTTTACTCCTCCATGTAGAGTCCTCCTAGGATTCATACTCCTGAAAGATAATGCTTATCCTTCAACACCCCCCTCACTGCATAAACCAAGTGAGATGGTTTTACCATGGTCAGACTTCAATATGACCGAGGTAAGTATGGCTATGCTAAGCCGCAGACTAGACCGAGATAAATTTAGCTCGGATCTTCCACTCACTGCTCTTACCTTGGCTCTCTCAATGCTAACCATGGTATGTCTAGACCGGGATAACTAATACTCCAGTCCCGACCGGGATAACTTTGTGTGTGACGACCGAACTTACCGTAAGCTCTTTGGGACCGGAATAACCTCAAGCCTCTCGCGGACCGGAGTAACTTTACGCCTCTTGCGGACCGGAGTAACTTTACGCCTCTTGCGGACCGGAGTAACTTCAAGCCTCTCTTGGGCCAGAGTAACTTCATAGTTTTTTTACTCAGCCCTTCGTATTGTGGCCCATAACGGCCCATTACCCAGCTCGGCCCAATTTTCATATAAATTACCCTCTCATAACTATTTATGTTATTTTATATTAATATATTTTATTAATTTTTTCACATATCGTGCAAAGCACGAATTTTCACTAATATAAGACACAACAATTATAAAATAATAAAAATATAAATAATTTATGTATTAGCATCACCATATTCAAACCCAACCCCCCCCCCCCCCCCCCAATAAGTAATAATGGCAAAATATAGTATCGGAACAAATCAATTATAAAATAATAAAAATATAAATAATTTATGTATTTAATTCTGTAAGTAGATAAGAATATATTAATTTTGAAAATTGTCTTCTATTCTTGAATATAAAATATATATATATATATATGAAAACAATGTTTAAAATGTATTTATGAACTTAATTTTTTTTATGTTTAAAATGTATTTATGAACTTAATTATTTTAATATATATATATACATATAACTCCTTTCATTGGCATACTTTAAAATTGTATCATGTGACATCCTTGAAAAAAAAAATTTTATTTGTCATTGTTGTTATTTTGTATTCTTTTACCTTTATTTAATAATAAGTTTCCTCCAAATGTTGTCTTCTCTCTTTTTGTATTTACTCTCTTTCGATGAAGTAGTAAATATATGATTCTTCCTTATGTTATCTACTTTTCTACACATTTTTTTATATAAAAAATTAAAAAATACACTTATTTAAAATATACCAAACTATCCCTTATTCTCTTTTGATGAAGTCGTAAACAGGGGAGATGAAAAGAATAGAAGACAACATTTTGGGGCAGCTTGCCTTCAGTCTTTAATTGGATTGGATGGTGTTGTTCAATCCATAAGGGCCCACAACGGGTCCTGTTTTGATAATTTGAATCGTTTAATGTGTAGAACTCGTCGAGTACAATATAGTTGTAAAAAATCACTTTGATCGGATATCGATAACTATAATATCTTATCAGTTTTTTTGTCAATCGTTAATTTGTTCACCGTCTATTTTTTATTTATGCAAAACTGATTTGATCACATAGTTATCGATATCTGATCAACATGATTTTCTACAGGCATATAGTACTTACCGAGTTCTACATATTGAACGGTTCAGATTATCAAAACAAGACCCATGGTGAATCCTCACGGGCTGAACAATACCGTCCAGTCTAATTAAGGATCGGAGGCAAGTTGCGCTAATTTTTATATTTTTGAAATTTTAGAGTGTACATTTTGATTGGACAATTATTTTTTAATTGAATATCATTTCTAAAATTGTCTTCTTTATTCTTGGAAAAAAAGAGAGTAAATCAACGCCTAACATGCATTTGTGGAGCTATTAGCAAATTGTTTTTCTAATTTTTTTAAATAAACTATTTTTAGAAAATAATTTTAAACTATATTCAAAGT
Organism: Camellia lanceoleosa; assembly: GCA_025200525.1. Taxonomy (NCBI): domain Eukaryota; kingdom Viridiplantae; phylum Streptophyta; class Magnoliopsida; order Ericales; family Theaceae; genus Camellia; species Camellia lanceoleosa. The sequence goes on from CM045760.1 coordinate 46,675,258, forward strand.
TCTACAAAATAATTAAATAAATAAGAGAGAGAGAGAGAGAGAGAGAGAGAGAGAGAGAGAGGGGAAGAAGTAGAAGAAGTAGAAGAAGAAGAAGAAGTTGAAGAAGATCAAATTAAAATAAAATTGTTAAAAAATTGAAATTGAAGGCATATATATATATATATATAATACTTATATACATTTCAATTACAGGAATTCATAATAATTTGTGCTCATATAGTTGCAGTTTTCCTAAATATTTGTGTACACTAATAAGTTAATTTATTGTCATTTTGATTTTCTACTTGAATTCATTTATCCGAATTGTAATAACAAATTAATTTACTATTTGCATGTATTATGAAAATTAATTCACTATTAAATTTGTTAAAACATCACTTTTGAATTTATGTTGCTTCCAATCTTTAAATATATGGCATCAAAAGAGAGTTTTTGCACTATCATTGAAAATTCATATGTACATAAAATTAAATTTTAAACACAATCCGTGTATAGTACAAGTATAAAACTAGTTCTACACAATAGTTTCGTTGATTATGTAGTGATCACATGAGAATTATTTGTTGAGTAAAAATCAACCATCTCACATTTGTTCACGTACATTATTTGTTTTTGCAAGCAACTTCCTTTATTGATTATCCATCATTGGGACATAGTATAGGTGCGACTTATAACTTCTCTTTTTTCTTCTTTTATTTATTTATTTCTATTTAAAAAAAAAAAAAAAGAATGTTACTATCAGAATATTTGATATAACCTTTTCTTGTAGCATATAAAACAAAAACGTAAATGAACTAAAAACACTAAATGCAGAAAAGTTGGGAAGAATACTCTTTTTAACTTTTATTCGTCTACTTTCAATTTGTTTTATCAGAAATTTCTTATAGCTCGAGTTTTCCTTACGTGAATTGACTCAAAACCTAGGTGGACATACATCTCATCAAGAGCCTAATCATCAGAAGTTTTGAAATTATAAATTGACCCCAAAAACTTGAAAAACCTACACGAAAAAAAAAAACATAAATAATTATTAAAAATTTTACATTTTCGTATAAAATTAGAATTAATACTTATATGCGTTTAATTACAGCACTAAGAGCTGAAATAAAAGATAGTTTAGATTATATTTCTAAATTATAAAATGAGTTAAATAGATTAAATTTTCTTTTGACTACTGCATCGGGACAATCTATAATAAATTATACCAAACAATTGTTAGTATTAAAAATAAAATATCATTAGAAAAGACAAGTGTAGTGTCACGTTCCAAGAAAATACACAATTAAAGTACATCAACCACCGCTCTTTATAATAACATAAGTAATTCTCCAACATCTGAATGCATGATCATATAGTGTTTACAAAATAGTTCCACATGCGGATATACATTCAATGACTTTGATACATGAATCTATAGTATGTAAAACACCTAGTGAAAATAAATAAATGGCCTCAAGGGGTATAAAGTCCAAGGCTTAAGTCCGGTTACATAAAATGGTTGCTTGAACCCATACAAGTATAGCCCTTGGCTTGCAAAAAAAAAAAAAAACCCGATCATAACAAAACAAGAGCCTTGTGCTCTCAACATATATATCACTACAAGAAAAGTGGGTATATGAGACGGGACTATTTGCGACGGCACACTTGCCGTCTCAAAAAGTCACTTTTTGCGACGGCACCATTTACCGTCTCAAAAAAGCAGAGCATTTTCGACGGCACCATTTGTCGTCTCAAAAAAGCATAGCATTTGCGACGGCACAATTTGCCGTCTCAAAAAATGAGAGCATTTGCGACGGTATTTTCTGCCGTCGCAAATACTCTGTTTTTTTGAGACGGCAAATTGTGCCGTCACAAATACTCTGCTTTTTTTAGACGATAAATGGTGCCGTCGCAAATACTTTGCTTTTTTGAGACGGCATTTCCTGCCGTCGCAAAAAGTGACTTTCGTGTTTCTTTTTAATTTTTAGTGAATATTTTTTAAATTTTAAATATTTTTTTTAGATGCACCTTACTTAGATGTATCTAAAAAAAATATATGAATTTTTTTTAAAAAAATTAATAAATACATAAAAATACAAAAAAAAATGTATTTAATTATTGTATTTTTGGTATTTAGTGAATTTTTAAAAGATTTTTTTTACAATTTTTTTAATTTTTAGGTGTATTTATGTTAGGTGTGTCTAAAAATTTAAAAAAAATACTTAAAATATTAAAAAAATTCAGTAAAAACAATATAACACGGAAAACAATAAAGTATAATTTTCTCAAAAAGTTTTTGGAAAACTCTAACCTAGCATAGTGATTGTGGTTTTGAGACAGTTTCATATATATAAAGTCACAAAATGGTTTGAATAAATTCTAGTACTTTTTTCTGTCGCAAAAAAAATTTAAAAAAACAATGTCTTCTTACTCTTTTGATGTAATATTTCTCTTTTCATTCATTTTTTTCATCTTCATGTCTCTTTGTCTCTATCTCTCTCTCTTCTCTTTATCTCTTTCACTCATCACTCTTCTTTCTCTGTCTGTCTGTTTCTCTCTCTCATTTTCTTTCTGTGTCTCTCGCCTATCTCTCTTCTCTCTATCTTTCTCATTTGTTTTCTCTCTCTGTCTCTCTCGCTCATCTCTCTTCTCTCTATCTTTCTCATTCTTTTTTTTTCTCTCTCTCTTATCTTTCTATCTCTCTCGCCCATTTCTCTTCTCTTTCTCTTTTTATGTCTCTCTCGCTCATCTCTTTTTGCTATATTTCTCTCTCTTTTGTTTATCTCTCGCTCATCTCTTTCTCTTTCTATCTCTTTTTCTATCTATCTCTCTCTCCCTGTTTCTGTCTCACTCATCACTTTTCTCTCTTTCTCTCTCTACTTGTCTATTTGTTTATTTCTCCCTCATTATGTTCGCCTTGCTCACTCTCTTACTCACATCTTCTCTATTTATCAAGTTCCTTCTCGATTTATCGATCCACTATAAACGACGTCGTCTTACTCTTTTGAACATTTCTCTTTTCACTTATTTTTTCATCTTCCTATCTCTCTGTCTCTGTCTCTCTTCTCTTTCCCTCTCTTACTCATCACTCTTCTCTGTCTGTCTGTCTCTCCCTTTCTCTATGTGTCTCTGTCTCTCTTCTCTGTTTCTCTCACACTCATCACTCTTCTCTGTCTGTCCGTCTCTCTCTTTCTCTTTGTGTCTCTGTCTCTCTTCTCTTTCTCTCTCTCACTCATCACTATTTTCTGTCTGTCTGTCTCTTTTTTTCTCTGTGTCTCTCGTCCATCTCTCTTCTCTCTATCTCTTTCATCTATCTTCTCTCTCTGTCTCTCTTCTCTCTCTCTCTCTCTCTCTTTTTCTCTCTCGCTTTCTCGCTCATCTCTTTCTGTCTCTCTCTCGTTTATCTCTTTTTGCTCTTTTTTTTTCTCTCTCTCTGTTTCTCTCTTTGTCTATATATTTTCACCCATTTTTTCATCTTTTTCTCTCTATTTTCTTTCTCTCTCTCATTCATCACTATTCTCTCTCTCTCTCTGTCTATTTGTCTCTCTCTCTCTGTCTATTTGTCTCTCTCTCTCTCTCTCTCTCTCTCTCTCTCTCTCTCTTTCTGTGCCTCTCACTTGTTTCTCTCTTTCACCACTCATCTCCTCTACCACCTTTACTATTACTGCAAACGCTATTTCACTACCACCACTACTACCACAGTCGACATTTTACCTCTATGACTACCATTACTACTACTATCACCACCACTCCACTACCACCACTACCACTATTGCCACTACTACTACTACTATTACCTCTCTTTCACCCACACTACTCCATCTACTCTACTACTACCATAACTTCACCACTAATCTCCTTCGTCATCACCACCACCACCACCACCACTATTATCTCTTATCCACCACCTTTACCACTACTGTCGGTTCCTCTTTTCTACCACAAAATATTACCTCTCTTCTCTCTCTCACTCATCACTCTTCTCTCTCTCTCTCTCTCTGTTTGTCGGTTTCTCGCTCTTCTCTCTCTCTCTCTTTTTCTCTCTTTCTCTTTCTCTCTATGTGTCTGTCTGTCTGCTTGTCTCTTTCCCTTATTGTGTTTACCTTGCTCACTCTCTCCTTCATCTCTTCTCTATTTATCGAGCTTTCCACTACAAGAAAATGCACTTTTAGCGACCACTTTGTCTCTCTCTCGCTCATCACTTTGTCTCTGTCTGTCTATCTCTCTCTCTCTTTCTCTCTTTCTTTCTTTCTATCTCTCTTCTCTATATGTCTCTCACTCATCTCTCTCTCACCACCCATCTTCTCTACCACATTCACCACTACTGCAAATGCCATTCCATTATTACCACTACTACCACTACAAATGCCACATTGACCACAAAAAATTAACTTTATTGTAATGGAAAATATTATCCCTACTTCTACCAAATAAAAAAATAATAATAATTTTTTATTCATTAAAATAAATATGAAACAAATAAATTTTCAACCTTACTAAATGAAAAAATAAAAATAAAAATTCATTAACTATAAAAAAAATTTATTTTAATAAAAAATATTTTTTTTTAGCAATGACATCCTCTATTGCAAAAAAAAAAAAAAAAAAAAGTCATTTTATTATTTAAATATTTATTTGTAATGAAAATAAAAAAAAAATCCAAAAAAATTTCCATCCCCCCCTCCCTCTCTTCTTTCCATTTCCGCCCGGTTCCCCTCTTCCTCTTTCCATTCCCGCTCCCCCCCAAAAACCCAAAATCCCTAATCTGTTTAGTCTTTGATGGGGCAACCAGGCAAAGAAAAGAGAGAGAGAGAGAGAGAGAGAGAGAGAAAGAAGATCATCGATCTCGTGGATCATCGATCTCGTCTCCTCCCCGCCCTCTCTCTCTCTCTCTCTCTCTCTCTCATCTTCACCCTCTTCAAACCCTAATTTCTGCCTCCGATCCACCTCTCGTCGCTCAATCTTCCAACCTTCTCTTCTATACAGAAACGGCCGATTCTTCTAGGGCTTCAATCATCACCCGAATCCGTTGAATTTCTTAGGTAACTTGACTATTTTGTTGAATTGTTGTTTCGTTTTTGTTTTTCGATTACCTTTCTGTTTCGTTTTGATTCGTCCTTTTTTTTTTTTTGTCTTTGGATTTGAATTTTTGTATCTTCACAATGTCGAAAATGAATCGATTTCCAAGGTTTACATCGATCTTATACCCTTTAAATTAAAGGGGAAATTTCAATTCAGTTGAAGTTTATAAATGTTAATGGTTAAAGTCTTGAACTTTTTCATGAATATGTACTTATTTTGTAATTATTAGGGTGTGGTTGTGTACTAGTATTTTGTGTACTCAAGTGTTAGTTATCAATAAAAGTTGTATTTTTAGGTCCACTAGTGTGTCAAACTCAACAACTTATTGTTCTTTTTGAAATGTCCTCGTTTCATTATATTTTTTATCTGCCAATTTGAAAAAAAATTGTAGTTTAAATCAGTTCACAATTCTGTTGTTTTAGTGTTCTGATTTGTGTATGATTCATGACTTGGACATATGGCAGTTGTACTTTTTTATGAACATAGAATTCTACTTATTTATTCATAGAGGAATATATCAAGATATTGTTTTTGAAAACTGCTTTGCATCACTTCAATTAAAAATTTGATTGATGAATATGTATATTTAGGTTCATATAATTTTTGGTCTTTTCCTCTGCATTCTGCAATCCTGAAATTTTTGTTATTAAGCTTTTGGGGTTTGTGTGATCTTTTGTATTTTTTGTCTCACCATTTAGAAGCTTCAGAAATACTGGAAATGGTTCACAAAATGAAATATGGAAAATAAGTTAGTTCGAATCACAATCACATAGAAAATTATGTGAAACCACCACAACACACTAAATGGTAAAAAAAAAAAAAAAATCCCTAACTCATAAATCTTAAAAAAAAAAAAACAAAAACAAAAACAAAAACAAAACATCCTAGATACCCTCGAGGCTCATGCTATAAAAATCATAGAATTTAGGTTCAGATTAACTTTAAAAATAATCATGTGTGTTTCATGTGAAAATCCAAATCTGCCCTCATAATCATGGTGTGTTCTTCCCATGCTTTGCAGAAATCTATTGTTGTGAGAAAATATTAAGAATGTTATCACTGAGAAAGAAGAGCAGATAGTGACAGTTAAAATAGAAATTTCATTTTAAATCTGTTTGGCCATTTTTCCTTGTTTAAGTAAATATTTACAATGTTTATGTAACAGTTGCCTTTACTCTTATGCTAGTAGTAACATATTTTATTTTATGTTATTTTTTGTGCATTAATGACTGCTTGAAGTAGTGCAGTGTCACAAAATAATCGCATTCACATTACATTTGAAGACCTACCAGCTTCTTTGGAGTTCAGAGAACTTAAGTTTTCACTTATTTGAATTTGAGACCTTTTTCATTTTATTGTTTAAATTTGAAAAGAAAAATTTTCAGTTTTGGAAAGTATCTTTTCATCTTGTAGTATTTAATTTTCCTTTACTTTTTACTATGAATTTCAAGGTGGAAGTTCCTTTAAGAATTTCTGCTTAGGTGCATGATGATTTCCATTTTAAGAATATCAGCACTTATAAGTGAGTGTAATTGCTGACATTTTACTTTATTAATTGTGTAGCAATGGCTGAAAAGCTACTCTCAAAGACGTTATGGTAAAACATGATGAAAAACAGAATCAGAAGAGATCAATTTTCATTATACAAACTGTACATAGCTACTGATATATATATCAGTTGTAGTTTACAAAGCTAACTATCTAACTACTCACTAACTATCTAACCATATCTCTAACTAACTAATGGAGCCTTGTTACAAGAGAAATATTACAGTACATTGCAAGAACATGATACTTATGGTACACTTAGTCTCTGTTTAGCAGCTTGTAGCATCACTTCCTTATCATCCCCTCTCAAGCGAAGGGGCGGAGAACAGACCATGAGCTTGGAAGCAAGAAAAGAAAATCTGGCAGTGGACAGAGGCTTAGTGAATATATCAGCCAATTGATCGAGAGTGGGAATATATTTGAGTTGTAAGTGATTGGCAGCAACCTTCTCCCGAACAAAATGGCAATCCAGCTCAATATGCTTGGAGCGACTGTGGAACACTGGGTTAGCAGCCAAAGAGAGGGCAGACTGATTATCACACCAAATAATGGGAGGTGAAAGCTGAGGCAACATCTGTAACCAAGTAACTTCAGCAGCGGTGTGAGCTAGAGAACGATATTCAGCTTCGGTGGAGGAGCGGCTAACAGTGGACTGTTTCTTGGAGGACCAAGAGATGAGATTAGAACCCAAGTAAATACAATAACCAGAGGTAGAACGGCGATCAGTAGGATCACTAGCCCAGTTAGAATCGGTATAGGCACGAAGAGCAAAAGAACTTGGGGTGAATATAAGACCATTAGTGAATGTGCCTTTAACATAGCACAAAATGCGTTTGATAACAGCGAAATGACCCATGGTGGGAGAATGCATGTATTGGCAAGCTTGGTTGACAGCAAAGGAAAGTTCAGGTCTGGTAATGGTAAGGTATTGAAGGGCACCAACAATACTTCGATAGAGAAAGGGATTGGAACATGGAAGAGATGCAGCAGGGGAGGAGGAAGGTTTAAGGGAAACAGGAGTAGCACAAGGTTTGCAATCAAGCATCCCCGATTTGGTAAGCAAATCAGCAGCATACTTGTGTTGAGAAAGAAAGAAACCAGTCGGAGTAGGTTGGACGGAGATACCAAGAAAATAGGAAATGGAACCAAGTTCTTTCATAGAGAAGGTAAGGTGCATATGAGAGAGAAGGTGTTGAATATAAGTAGAATCAGAACCAGTGATAAGAATATCATCAACGTAAATGAGAAGATAAGTAGTGGAAGAGGAGGTTTTATGAAGAAAAAGAAAAGAATCACAAAGACTTTGAGTGAAGCCTTGAGAGAAGAGAAAAGCACTAAAAGTAGAAAACCAAGCCCGGGGAGCTTGCTTGAGACCATAAAGAGCTTTATGTAATTTGCAAACTAGGGAAGGTTGGGAAGGATCAACAAAGCCAGGGGGTTGGACCATATAAACCTCTTCGGACAACTAGCCATGAAGAAAGGCATTAGAAATGTCGAGTTGTTTAATGGGCCAATGGTGATGTAAGGCAATACACAAGAAAAAACGAATAGTGGGCTACTTGGCAACCGGACTAAACGTTTCATGGAAATCAATGCTAGGCTGTTGGAGAAAACCTTGTGCAACCAAACGAGCCTTATGACGAGCAATAGTGCCATCAGAAGCTCTTTTAAGCTTAAAACCCCATTTACAACCAATTGCCTGTTTGGATGGAGGGAGAGAAACCAAGGACCAAGTCCCTTGCTGCTGAAGTGCAGTGTATTCATCAAGCATAGCTTGAAACCAAACTGGAGAAGTCAAAGCACTCTTATAGGAAAGAGGCTCAGAGTTATCATCATAAGCAAGGGTGGTAAGCAAAGCAGCAGACCTGGTTTTAGACCTTGTTTGCATGAGATGAACATTAGTGCTGGCAGGGGGCAAAGGCAAAACAACAGAAAGAGAATCAATAGGGATTGGCCTAGACACAAGAGGATTGGTGAGAGAAATAGAGGGATCTGGTTGGGACAGTAAGGGAGAGAGGAGTGCTGTGGTCAGGGTCAGGGAGAGAGGTGGCTCAAAGTGAAGTCGTGATAATGAAGCAGGCGGTTGTGGTGGCCCAGAAGTATGTGGGGACATTGATGTAGAGAGAAGTGATGGAGGAGACCTGGAGGAAGAACTAGACTGTGGCCCAGATTGTGGAGAGGGAGACCAAAAGAAGGACTGAATCTGTGGAAGAGAAGCAGCCTGGGGTTGTAAAGAAAAAGAAGAAAAAGGAAAGACAGTTTCATGGAACTTAACATGTCTGGAGAGGAAAATTTTGCCAGTAAGAAGATTCAAACACCGGTAACCTTTGACGGATGGGTGATACCCAAGAAAAACACAAGAAGTAGATTTAGAAGCTAACTTATGAGGAGCATGAGGTTGAAGCCAGGGAAAACAAAGGCAACCAAAAACTTTAAAATGACTATAAGGAGGGGGATGATGACAAAGCACCTCATAAGGAGAAGAATTGGACAAAGAGGCACTAGGCATACGATTGATAAGATAAGTAGCTGTAGCAATGGCATCAAACCAATAATCCAAAGGAAGAGAAGAATGATGCAAAAGAGAAATAGCAATCTCAACAATATGCAAGTGTTTTATCTCAGCAACTCCATTTTGGGAAGAAGTATAGGGACATGAGAATTGATGAAGAATACCAGTAGTTTGCATAAAAGACTGCATAGAATTATTAATAAACTCACCACCACCATCAGACCGTAAAATTTTTAAAGGGAAACCAAATTGCCTTTCAGTAAACAGTTTGAATTCTTGAAACTTAGAACAAACTTCACTCTTATAAGCCAGAGGATAAAGCCATGTAAAACGACTAAAATCATCCACAAACAACACATAAAACCTGTAAGCAGAACTAGAATGAGAAAAGGGACCCCAAACATCAGCGTGGATTAAAGCTAAAGGAGCATTTACAGTAGAATTAGAAAGATGAAATGGTAAGCTATGACATTTGGCAACAGAACAATCATTACAAGAATTGAAATCTTTATTTATAGACACAGGCAAATGCTTGCTGAGAATATGAAATTTATAGGATGAGGGATGGCCAAGTCTCTTGTGCCACAGAGAAGCAGAGTCAGGAGTAGTAGTAGTAGTAGAGTGATGACAGGCATGAGAAGGAGAGGATGAAGGATGCAAAAAATGATAAAGACCATGAGCATGAACACCTCTATGTAGAATAGCCTTGGTGTGATTGTCCTGAATAGAAAAGGAAGTACCATCAAAAGTTACAGAACAATTATTATCTTGAGCCAATTTTTGAGCGAAAAGAAGATTAGAAGAAATAGATGGGACATGTAAGACCTTATTTATGGCAAAAGAATGATTAGGAGTGGGTAAGATACCTTTACCAGTATGCTGGATAGGAAGTGAAGAACCATTACCAATGGTTACCTGATTAGTACCAGTATAAGGCTGATATGAGTTTAATTGATGAAGATCATGTGTAATGTGATCAGTTGATGCAGAATCCAAGAACCATGGAACGGAAATCTGAGAGGAATTGTCATCTGAAACTGAAGCAACATAGGCCTTAGACTGATAAGGCATTGAAGAAGAAGATGGACTTGAAATGGATTGAGGAGGAGAATGAAAAGTTGTATCAAGCCTATGCCAACAGTCAGATGCAGAGTGATTAGGCTTGCCACATATTTGACAAATAATGCCAAAATTAGATCTGTGAGAGTAAGATCTGCCATGAAAATTAGAAGATCTGCCACGAGAGTATCTATTTCCTTGATAAGATCCTTTAGAATCATATCTGGAGGTACCTCTACCAGTTTGATATGTTGTAAATCCTTTAGAATCCTTCATAGCAGCATATGCAACTGTTAAATCGGTAGATTGTTGAAGCTTGCTTTCAACATGAATGGCTTCTGAGCACAATAAAGAAGAAAGAGACTCCATAGAAATAGGCTCAGGTCTAGCCCTAATAGCTGTCTTGAGAGGATTATACTCATCAGGAAGTCCATTTAGAGTAATGAGCACAACATCTTCATCATCAATTGTGGATGATGCTATACGCAATTGATCAACCACATCTTTGATTCGACTGAGATATATTTCCATGGATTCAGATTTCTTGGAAATTGAATTCAGCTTAATCTTCAATTGATGAATGTGAGACCTAGATAGAGTTGTAAATCTCTTATTCAAAGAATTCCATACCTCTGAACTAGTTTTGAGATGAAGAACTGAGGTGAAAAGTGCAGGAGATAGCGTAGCTGTAAGACAACTCAACAGATGAGCATAAATCGTTTTCCAAAGAATCGATTCTGGATTCGGAACTTGAATATTTGATGAACTTTGTATCATAGGGCTAGGACACACATACGATCCATCAAGAAATTTCAATAGATTAGTAGCATGAAGAATGTTCTGGAATTGATTTTTCCAGATTATGAAGTTTGTACAATCAAGTTTGACCGTAACAAACGAGTTAAGATTTGAGATCAACATGCTCAAGTTTGCAGGAATGGAGGTTGATGAAGAAGACGAAGCCTCCATTGTTGTAGACACCATATCAGATCGCTCGTTGGAGCTTAATCGTGCTCTGATACCATGATGAAAAACAGAATCAGAAGAGATCAATTTTCATTATACAAACTGTACATAGCTACTGATATATATATATATATATATATCAGTTGTAGTTTACAAAGCTAACTATCTAACTACTCACTAACTATCTAACCATATCTCTAACTAACTAATGGAGCCTTGTTACAAGAGAAATATTACAGTACATTGCAAGAACATGATACTTATGGTACACTTAGTCTCTGTTTAGCAGCCTGTAGCATCACTTCCTTATCAAAACAGTTCATGAAGTTGATGCAGCTTGGGAGATTCTTCATGGCACCATTTACAATTGTACTTTTAGATCCTTCAACATAATATATATTACTTCCAATTCAGCGCAACAAGATGGTAATTTTTGTCTTAATTCTCAACCCTTCTACATAATATATATTACCTTTTACTCTTAAGGGTCTTGTATTTGTAGCTTTTCATCGAATAAAAGATAATATTGTCGTTGTCTAAAGGCAGGATTGCATTTTTTTTTTTTTTGTATATGAGCGAGCAGAAACGAGCTGCTCTTGTGAAAGAAAAAAGGGCCTCTAGTGGATTGACAAGCCCTCCCCGTGTCATTGTGAGTATCCTGTATATGATATTTTTTAAAATGTTTGTATTGTTTGGACTCAGATGAAATATTCAATTAATTTTGGTCAATAGTGTGACAGTTTTTCAACACCACGTCAACTAAACTATCGATTAATTAAATAAATAGGCTTGAATCTCATCTTATTGGACTAAGAATGCATACCATGAGCCCGTCTAGGCTAGCCCCTTTGGGTAGGGTTTGAGCCAAAGGTCTTAGCGCACAATCCCGCCCTGCCCATAAGAAAACTGCTCATTGGGCTTAGCTTGCGGGCGGGTTTGAACACACCATTTTTGCTACCTAACTTGATGCTGACCTTTACTCCCAACTAGCTCACAAAGATGGGTTAACATTGTCTATCTACTTGTAAAATTTTAATTATATTAGTTGAAAATATCGCATGGACAATATCATATGTTATTCCGAGACTACTAAATAATTAATGGCAAAAGATGAATCCTAAGAAACACAACATGGCTTTCAGTCTGCTTAACTAACACTGTTTAATAGTTGGATGATGAAATAATAATTCAAACACTTTTCTTTAGTTATGTAGCCTTTATAAATTCTATTTTGCTTTCTAGGCCATCATAGTTGAAGCTATATTCATCAAATATGAATGACTTTTTAAATTTCTATTCAAACTCATGATTTAAATACATATGTATATGTAAAGTGGAAAGTATTAAGTAAAACATCTCAATTAAACAAGGGCCTTAATTAGGTGGTCGTGTTGCCACATTAGATCATTAGTTTCTCTTTCCTTTCCAACTTAATGGGATATCATTGTCCAGAGACAATTAGAATTGTTAATTAAAGTTCCTCTTTTTAGCTTCTTTTTTTTTTAATTTTTTTATAATAATAATAATAATAATAATAATAATAATAACAACAACAACACTTCACTTGATAGTTATACGACGCATGACATAAAAATACAATGAAATACAAATTGTGCTGTGTCAACATGGGCTCTACTAATACTGCAACTTTAGTATGAAAAAGGCAGATTTCAGTATACTACAATTTCAGTTATAGCTGGAAAGCAACAATGACCTTGAATATACCCAACACAACACCACTCTAATTAACACCACCACCATGTTCTAATTTAGTTGGTGTATGATGCATATAACTCCTCATTAATAAAAGCAAGTTTTTACAAGTTTTATTGTTTATTTGTTGTATAGCCTAGTTTAATTTTTGCTTTATGGAAACAACTTTGATTTCTACTCACAAATTCAGTTTTTATGTAGTTTCATCATCTATTGGTAACATGATTGTGAGCGATCCTCTGTTACAGTTCTACATTGATTAATAATGAAGTTAATTATGTGAATATAAACTTCTTAAGCAACTTCCACTTGCAAGTTCATTTTTAAGTATGAGTATTACCTAAGGAGTTCATATCATTTGACAGACATAATTTTAGATTAAAATTTAAGTACTCACTAAAATGTAGAATATTAATACTTGAGCAAAGGATGCTAACAATCCAAAGTCATCTTATGAACTTGTATGATAATTATTAATACCACTATCGCTAATACAATTACAATTATAGTTGCAACTGGTGGGGCTAAAGAGGCAAGTGAGGACCAAGGACTTAGCAACTAATCACTACTGACCTAAATAGGAAGTTAATCCCAAATCTCACTTCAAATTTAGAGAAAATAATTAAGTTTTAAAAATCTGGCATAATTATGTTAGGTTCTTTTAAAAATTTTATAATTACACAACACTTAGCTCAATTTTCATTAATAATTAATTTGTCATATGAATGAAAAAGTGATATTGTTATCTTTTTATGCAGAGATGAATATTTTAGTAATGATGAGATTCTATGTAATTCTTGCTATCCAAACATAACTTTAATTTGCATACTTACTGATGAGAGGCTAATCACCCTATTCCATGAACATGTGTGATCTCCCTATTGATGGACCCTCTACATGTGAGTTCCTACAAAATAAATTTGTATATTCTACAATCCAAGACAGGTAGGAACCCTTTAAGTCCAACCCTTCCCACTCCCATCAGACATGAAAAAATTCCCCAGGTATATTACAGTAAGAGTTTATTACACTATTTTGGACTACATTGAATTCCATTATTATTATTATTATTATTATTATTATTATTATTATTATTATTTGTGAGCAGGGAAAGCTTTGGTTTCTCCAATTGAGAGATATGTAGTTGTTCCTGATGACAACGTAAGTGTTCTTTCCACAGTCTTCATTGTCTTCATTACTGGTGTTTAAGTAGTTGGAATGTGTGGAACACCTGCTAATAGATGATGGAAGCTAATAGATGATGGAAGCGGCACTCATTAAAAGAAAAAAAAAAAGGGGAGGTGGAAGAGGCAAGATTAAGTGTTCTCACGAGTAAATCAAATTCTAGGGCTTGAAGCTACAAATTAGTTATTCATATTTAAGTTTCAACAAGCATTGCATAGTGCAATACAAATGATATTTAAGCATACACCGATTTGAATATGATTGGAGGACATTTGAAATTTGTCAAATACTACAAAGTCTGTCACTAACACAGTTCTTTTCTGGCATATGAACTTTGTACGTTATGAATCCTAGTTCTTATCTTTGCTCTGTCACTATCATAGGGATTTATGTATTAGCTTTTATCTCTTCATGATTTTGATGGTATTTATTGCTTTATTCTAGATTATCTTCAAAAAGATTATAATTTGCAATTGTTATCTATTTATTTGTAGGTCAAAAGAATATATTTTGCCGAGGGGAAGATCTGATTCTAGAAGTAAGGAATTTGCAGCTTGATTTTTGAAATAGGCCCAAAATTGAAATCTTGTTGGAAATTTTTTATTTTTTTTATTTTTTGTAAGAGCATTTAAATAGCTAAGTGTGCTGATTGGTGAATTTCAGATTTTATTTTATTTTTTTATTTTCTTTTAGGATTGGGGTGAATTTTATAATTTAAATATGCTTTTATGAACATGTACAATTTAATTGTTCTTTGTAAAATATTGAATTTGATGGTTTTATCAATTTTTATTTTTATTTTCTGTTATGATGTTTTTGTGAATGGAATGTAAATAATCAGCTTAGAGCATATTTTAGAGAGTGAGAGACGGCACTACCGTTGCAAAAAATAAAAAATTTTAATATTTTTATTAATTTTGTGGCAGGTTTTACTTTTTGCGACGGCGTTATACTGTCGCAAAAAATAGAAATTTTATTATTTAAAATAGAAATTTTATTATTTTTTAATATTTTTTGTGACGGCATTACACTGTCGCAAAAAATAGAAATTTTAATATTTTTAATACTTTTTGCGACGGCACCATACCGTCGCAAAAAATAGTTTTTTGCCGTTGCAAAAAAGACTATTAGCGACGGTATTTTTTGCCGTCTCAAATAACATTTTTAGCGACGGTAAATCAGGGCCGTCGCAAAAAAGTCAAGAAATTTTAAACGTTATTAGCGACTGCACAGTGCCGTCGCAAAAAGGTAAAAATGCAGTCGCAAAATATTAGCGACGGCATTGTGCCGTCGCAAAAACTCTTTTGCAACCCCTGCATTTGCGACCCCCTCTTGCCGTCGCAAAAAGTCATTTTGCCGTCGTAAAAAGTATTAGCGACGACATTAGGAGTATTAGCGACGGTATTTTACTGTCGCAAAAAGTCAATTTTTTTGTAGTGTATTCACGCACTTAGTTTGGTGGAATCACCACATCTTTTCCTGTACCAAAATCCCATTGGGTGAATATAATGTTCAGTAGGAAATTCTTAACCACGTATATACATTTTATACAAGTCTCATGAAATAAAATGCACATGACATGCTATGCCTTTAAAAGAAAATCACATCTTTGTCTTTTGAAAACTTCATACACAATGAGATATTGAAATTTCAACAATTCAATAATTTTACATCAAGTTTTACGGGGCGGTAAATACGACTCAGGTAATCCCTATGTTAGTATCTGTACGTAGGTATAACTAACACTATCAAATCACCACTTTACCGGTAGCTAATCGGAAGGCATGTGGTACCTACTCCGCTTGTGTTTTCGGTCTCTCACCCTAGACACTTAGGCTAACTTAATCAATTTCATTTACACCCCTTATACAGACTTACCAACGTATTTACCCAAAAACATTTCAATGATACCTTATTTCATAACATTCCTTTCTCAATGCAAATGTTTTTAAATCTCAATTCAAAATTTGTAGCAACCAAATAAATTGAAATACTAATGCAATATATATATACACACATCAAGGCATTATAATAGTCTTCCATTTGTAATATTTTCCACACAATAACCCCATTTCGATCACAATTTCAATTTCCATTTCCAATGCAATTTCACAACATAAACATACTTTAATTTATATTTAACCAAGAGTAACAACACTCCCACATTTCCATGCATTCTCAACAATTTAGTGATTTCATGACTCTATTCCCATTTTGAACAACAATTTCAAAACCAACATTTCCTCATATTCCATGAAATTATTTTCATTCAACATTGTCCTAATATTTGTAAAAAGGCAATTTCATAACCTTATCATATTTTCTTAAAAACATTTCCAAATTTCTAGGGCTTTTACCAAAAATAGGCATCCCCTCATCTTTTGAAAGAATCTAACCCAAAACATCTTGCCTAATACAATGTAGTTCAAAACTCTTAAGAAATTGTTTAGAAAGAGACAAGGATTAAACCCACTTTTAATACCACTATCATTCTTGAGCCAAAAACCAAATTTTCAATATCATCAAGGAAATTCCAAAATCAACACAATCTTGCAAAAATATATATACGACTCTAAGAAAATCCCTACCTTAAAGTCTTAGAGGAAAAAGAGATGAAAGCTCCAAATCCAATGGTATCGAAACCCGATCTCCACCTCACACAACGAAGCCCTCGCTTAGCTCTCCAAAATTTGTGAAGGATTTAGGGTCAAAACTCTAATGGATTGGAAGTGATCAAGAGTTTATGATGTTTGGGGGAGGTTTTTAGAGAGAAGGGAGAGGAAATGATGTTTTTAGAGAGAGAGAGAGATGTATAAAAAGTGAGATACACTCAGCCCAAGAAGAGAGAAAAGATAGATTTTTTGGACTCAGCGGACTCCTGCACGTGCGGTACCTATTCTCGCATATGCAGCACCTATTCCCACATGTGCGGCAATGCCTTCCGCACATGCGACTCTCACCTCCGCACGTGCAGCACTTCCTCTCTACACCTCTCTCTGCACTTGTATATAAAGCAGAATGCACCGAGGCAACCTCTTTCTTCACCGCACGTGCAGCCTCACCTCCCACACATGCGACCCTTGCTCCACACATGTGACACATTTGTAAAAAGATATAGCATAAAGAATGAAAAAAATAAAATATCATTATCATATACTAATGTTAACAGTATATATATACTCAAAAAAATCGCATAGAAGAATTTAATACTTACAAACTATGTGCTTACTCAGATAGTGGATACTCGGTGTGTTTTGGAACTAGTAAACTCTTTCCTGAGTATATGTGGAAAAAGCAAAATCCACCATTAATAGTTCGAATAGCTAATAATAGTATAATGAGACATAATAACGCCATAAAAAACGTAGTTATAGAAATTAATTCCATCATCTTTATTGTTCCTAAACTTTGGACAGCTGATCAACCATCACATAATGTAATCATAAGAAATAACTTTCAAAGATTATATAATCCTTGTAGTCAAACGTTACACTCTGTTATATTTACAAATAATAATAATCCAGTTGAAGTCTTAAGGCTAAAAATAACCGTTACAAATCACAACATTGACTTTGTCTGTAGCAGGTGTGGTGAGAAGGTAATCTCTCCAACAGGGCATGAAACTGCACTAAGTATTAAAGAAATTAGTATTCGTGAAGAAATTAAAAAATAATAACACGAAAGATGTAAGAATCTATATTGCGACAATCTCTTACAAAGATCAAAGTATATTTAAATTAGACTTAATTGACCCTAATAAAATAATTAGAATAAAACAAATGGTATATACTTATAATGATATATAAGAATTTAGAAAAGAGATAAAAGATCTCAAATGAAAAGGTCTCATCAGAGATGGTAATAGTTCACATAATAGTCCAACCTTTATGGTTAAAAACCATGCTGACATTAAAAGAAGAAAAGTTAGAATGGTAATAAATTAAAAAAAATTAAATGACAATACCAAAAGATATGATTATTTTATTCCAAATAAGCAAGTCATTTTTAACATAATACAGGGTGTGTAACACCCACCTTTTTTCTTAGCTGTTGTTTTATGATTACTTTTATGCTTAATCTGGATCATGCATTTATTTGAGCCTTATATGTATATTTATAAGTGTTGTGTGTGTTAACAGATATGTTCCCATCTGATAAGACCTGTCTGATTCGCTAAATTGTAGAGTTATAAAATTAGTTAATGGATTAAGTTAGTAGGGTTAATTGACCTTAAATTAAGAGAGTGGTAATGTAATTAATTAAATAACTTCAGTAAAGAGACTCACACTTAACTAACCTAAGTTACATAAGTTACATATAGAGAAGCACATATTTATGAGCTCAATATAAGGGAGAGAGAGATAGAAACTTGGGTGAGTCCAGAGTGTTCTAGGGTTGACTGAAGAGAGCAAGAAGAGAAAGAGGGAAATGTGAAGGAGAAAGGGAAAATTTGGAGCAACTTTATCAAATTTACTTATAAAGGTAAGAGTTTTTCTTTAATTCTTGCATGAAGATAATTGGTACCTTGAACTTTAAAGTTAAGAGAGAGAGAGGTTGAGTAGTAGGGGTTAAGTTATAACCCTAATAGAATAAACTCTTCCTTACCCTTATATATGCGGTATACTCAAGCTTATTTACCTAATCTTGCATCATTTTAACCTAGAGTTCCATGGTTTGAAGAAGTCTAGAATTAACATAAGCATAAATCCTTGTTTCTTTTACTTGTGAAGGTGTTAATGAAATTATGGAAATCAAAGCTAAACTCAAGTCTTAATCTACATTTGAAACTTGTTTATACACTATGTTTGTCCATTTCTGGTCTTTAATTTGAGTGATTTTGGGTTTGGGTTTGAGTTTGAGGAAGTCGAAACCCCAAAAGCAAGGCAAGAATTCGGTTTTGGAACACCCAGAACCACACGTGCGGTTGGGGAGCCCGCACGTGCGGGAGTGCACTGGTGCACGTGCGGCAGGTAGGCCCGCACATGCGGAAAATAGGGGAAGGTTGGGAAGCTTTCTACTTAAAAAGCACTTGTTGGTGCACGTGCGAAGAGGGTCCCGCACGTGTGGCTAGTTGATGGCCTTTGTTTCATTTTTCTGTGTTATTTACCTCACTCTCGGGCCTCCGTTAGAGTGTTTTACACTCATAAATGATGCCTAAATGCATTGCGTGAATGTTTAAGGAGAGTGAGCTACAATTTAACCCTTGAATCCCTAAGTTGTGAAACTAACTAGTCGGGTGTTCGGTTCATTTAATGGTCAATGCTTATATCTGTTTGTGTAGGTCAAACGCCTCATTCTAGCCGTCTGTAACACGAAACGGACTGTGAGTAACACTGCTATATATATATGATTTGCATTATGGGTTATTCCAATATATTTCTTCTGTGGATGAATGATATTAGTTCCCATTGTGTACTATGACAACTCTGGCACCTCTTCTTATAAGTATAGTTCTGTCAGTTCCTTTTCGTGGGACTCCTGTTTAATATGGCAAAAGCTATCATATCTGATTTTCGGTCTTAATGACCGCCTGTTTGGTCTTCCTGACCGCCTGTTCGGTCTTTATGATCGTCTGTTCGGCCTTCTGGGCCGCCTGTATTTACTGCTTTTGAATATATTGCAGGAAATGTTATGATTCTTAAATGTCATATGAACCTGCTTAATTTGTACCTGCTTAATTTGTGTTTTATTTAATGATATATTTATCACTCAAAACCTCTTAATTCAGTTGTTATTCACTTGGTCCTAGCTCACATTTTGGCATACCATGTAGGTGATCCAACCCAGGAAAGGAGGTAACGGCGTCGGTCTTGCTTTGGTTTTGTCAAGCTAACCACTATGCCTCACTGCAAGGTTCCCATTTATCTAAGTTTTTATGTGGCCAGTGTTCACTCTTTTGTAACTCACTCGTGTGTTTTTCGCCAATTGTCCCTGGCATTATGATTGTTGACAATGGGAGTAACTTTTCCCTTTTGTTGGTCTTTTTTAGGCAAACTTGTAACAGCATATTGTACTTCTGCGTGTATATATATGTACATATATAGCAATGTCTTTTGTCTCATGTAAATTCATAGTTCATTGGGTGTTTTGTTTTTCTTGCGTATTAGCTTCCACTAGCCCCGGTTGTTTGCTTAGCTCAGTCAGGCCTTCGGTAATCGCAGATTACTGGCCGGTTACGACAATAAACCTATAGGGGCGGGTTTGGGTCGTGACAGAGTAGTATCAGAGCACGAGTTATACCACACACACGCGTCTAAATAAGCTATAAGGTGTCCTATGAAAGAAATTAGAACACATTAGTTGCATGTGTGAGTGTATGTGGTTTCTGTAATGTGCCTATGTGGTTAAAATGCACTTGTAAACTTTATATGTCCTATGTTTATTATCACTTTGTTTATTTATAGCCAATGAACGGAACAAGACCTGTAGAGACATCTGAAACTTTTGATGCAAGACTTGATCGGTTAGAGCGAATGGTGGAGTTATTGACGGAAGCATTAAGATAACAACCGAGATAACCCTTTCCACTACCTCCTCCGCTACCAATTTTAGTGGAGCCACTCAATAACGGAGACATTATTACCGTGACATAGAAGTTTAATAAGCTAAAACCGCCTACCTTTCCGGGAGGCCTCGAACCATTGAAAGCTGAAGCTTGGATTTTAGAGCTTGAAAAGTTATTTGAAGTATTCCCATGTACTGAAGAACATAAAGTTTTGTTAGCAACTTTCACCTTGCAAGAAGAAGTGAGAAGATGGTGGATGCTTGTCCGAAATCAACAAAATGCTATGACTTGGACATAGTTCAAGGGGGCTTTTTATGAAAAATACTTTCCCCAGTGTGTAAGAGACCGTAAGGTGATGGAATTTGAGTAGCTCAAGTAGGGTACCATGACAGTAACAGAGTATGAGGCCAAATTTATAGAGCTTGTACGCTATGCGCAGCATATGGTAGACACCGATTACAAGAAAGCTAGAAAATTTGAAGGTGGTTTAGCTGTTGAGGTTCTTGATCGAGTTAATGTACTAAAATTGGAAAAATACATTGATGTTTTGGAACGATCCATCATAGCTGAAGCAAACGTTACTGCTCTAACACAAGCGAAGGCACCGGTGAATGAGTGGAAGGGAAAAAGGTCGGGATCCAATTTTAAGAAGGGTCGAAGCAACTTCAATACTCCACCAACTAAGAGACAGAATACATGATCATTCACTAACTCAAGTCAGGGGAATGACACGCCCATCTGCTCGGAGTGTGGGAAAAGACATAAGGGAGTTTGTCGTAGGATTTCTGGTGCATGCTTCCGGTGTGGAAAAACAGGCCATATGATTAAAGATTGTCCTTTAGTGTCTCAAGGCACAAGCCAGTCGAGGACTAATTCAACTATATCAGTGTCAGCACCAAAGGGAAATTCGAAAGCAGCTACAGGGAAAGAAACTCTAAAGCAAGGACGAGTTTTTGCATTGGTACCAGGTGATGTGCAGCCAGCAAAGATGGTTGTGTCAGGTATTCTCTCTATATGTTCTCAGCATGCACATGTATTAATCGATTCGGGGTCCATACATTCTTTCGTATCCTATGCTTTTGCTTCAAAACTACGTAGACCCTTGGAACTGATGGATTATGTGTTAGTTGTAACTTCTCCGGCAAGAGGAACTACGCTTTGTACATCTGTGTATCCGGCATGTGAGATCCTTATTGAAGATATGTCTCTGTATGTGGACTTACTACCCTTAGATATTACATATTTTGATGTCATCTTGGGGATGGAGTGGTTAACGAAATATTGTGCTACAATTGATTGTTCAGCCAAACGAGTTGTGTTTCGTCTACCTGAAAGGCCTAAGTTCACGTTTAGCAGGAACAGTGTCATACCTCCTCCATACTTGATCTCCACTACGAAAGCGAATAAATTGATCAGTAAGGGTTGTAGGGGATTCCTATGTTTAGTACTAACCATGCCAGCAACTACTAAACTAGATGTAAGTGGTATTCCTGTAGTGAAAGAATTCCCAGATGTATTCCCAGACGACTTACCCGGGGATTTGATCGATAGAGAAATCGAGTTCACCATTGAGATAATACCAGGTATCCAACCGATTTCCAAGACCCCATACTAGATGTCAACTACTGAGTTAAAAGAGTTGAAAACTCAATTGCAGGAGTTGCTGAATAAGAAATTTATCAGGCCTAGTACTTCTCTATTGAGTGTTCCAGTGCTATTCGTCAAGAAAAAGGATGGAACTTTAAGACTCTGTATTGACTACCGGGAATTGAACAAGGTGACAATCAAAAACAAATACTCGTTGCCACGTATTGATGATTTGTTTGACCGGCTGCAAGGGGCACAAGTATTTTCTAAAATTGACCTACAGTCTGGATATCACCAACTAAAAGTTAAAGCTAAGGATGTGGAGAAGACTGCTTTTCGAACCAGATATGGTCACTATAAGTTCCTCGTTATGCCTTTCAGAGTTACTAATGCACCAGCGGCTTTTATAGATTTGATTAATAGAGTCTTTAAGCCATTCCTTGATGAATTTATTATGGTCTTTATCGATGACATTTTAATTTATTCTAAAAGTAAGGAAGAACACGAAAGTCACTTGAGACTTACTCTTCAAATGTTAAGGGAGAAGAAATTGTATGCTAAGTTGTCGAAATGTGAATTTTGGCTGGATAGTGTGACATTTTTAGGACATGTGATAACGAAAGAAGGTATCTCTGTTGATCCACAAAAGGTAGAAGCCGTTGTAAATTGGCCGAGACCAACGAATGTGACGGAAGTTCACAGTTTCTCAGGCCTAGTTGGATACTATCGCAAATTTGTGAAGGACTTTTCCAAGATTGCCATGCCACTCACTCAATTAACACAAAAAGGGGTACCATTTAAGTGGACTGACCAAAGAGAAGTAGCTTTTCAAGAGTTAAAGACAAGGCTCGTGACAGCACCGGTCCTCACCTTACCCTCTAGCACCGATAGCTTCACTGTTTACAGTGATGCTTCCTATAAAGGTTTGGGGTGTGTGTTAATGCAAAATGGAAAAGTGATCGCCTATGCGTCCCGTCAGTTGAGATCACATGCGAAGAGTTACCTAACCCATGATCTAGAGTTGGCTGCAGTGATTTTTGCATTAAAGATTTGGCGCCACTATTTGTATGGAGCTACATGCGAGGTGTTTACGGATCACAAGAGTTTAAAATATTTCTTTACTCAGAAAGAGCTAAATATGAGGCAGCGAAAGTGGCTTGAGTTAATCAAAGATTACGACTTACAAATCATGTATCATCCTAGGAAAGCCAATACAGTAGCTGATGCCCTTAGTCAGAAGGCTATGAGAAATTTAACTTGTTTACTCGCCAGTCAGGGAACAGTAGTACTTGAGTCAGTGCTAGTTGAAGAGATCAAATAGAAATAGATGCTAGATGGTTTCCTCAAGAAAATAGTGGATAAGTGGGATTCTAAACCCAGGTTGGGATTCAATTTTGGGGATGGCATTCTCAAATTTTATGAGTGATTATGTGTACCAAATGACAGTGAGTTGAAGAGACGAATTCTCCAAGAGGCCCACAGTTCCAAATTTTTTATTTATCCAGGAAACACGAAAATGTATCAAGATTTAAAGAAGAATTTTTGGTGGCCAAGAATGAAAAGGGAAACTGCAGAATTTGTATCCAAGTGTTTGTAATGCCAGCAAGTTAAAGTGGAACATCAACAACCCACAGGGTTGCTTCAGCCATTACCAATACCAGAGTGGAAATGGGAACACATCACAATGGATTTCGTGAGTGGCCTACCTCGCTTTAGTAAGGGTATGGATTCTATTTGGGTAATTGTTGATCGATTGACAAAATTCACTCATTTCCTACTGGTAAAAACGACATATAATGTGGATAAACTGGCTACTCTGTATATGAATGAGATTGTAAGGCTGCATGGAGTACCTGTATCGATTGTGGCGGACAGAGGTCTGAAGTTTACCTCGCGATTCTGGCAAAGTTTACAAAAAGCGATGGGAACGAAACTGAGGTTGAGCAGTGCGTATCATCCACAAACCGATGGCTAGACAAAAAGAACAATCCAAACGTTAGAGGATATGCTACGTATGTGTGTACTGGACTTTCAGGGAAATTGGGAAATGCACTTACCATTAGTGGAATTTGCATACAACAACAACTATCACTCTAGTCTTGGCATTGCACCATATGAGGCCCTTTATGACAGGAAGTGTAGATCACCGATTTGTTAGGCAGAAGTTGGGGATAGACCGTTACTGGGACCTGAACTTGTGCAAGAGACTACAAAGAAAGTGAAGTTGATTCAACAATGATTGAAAACCGCCCAAAGCTGGCAGAAAAGTTATGCTGACATTCGTAGACAGGAAAGAGAATATGAAGTAGGAAACCATGTTTTTATTAAAGTTACGCCAATGAAAGGGCATACTCATTTTGGAGTTAGGGGTAATTGGGGCCTCATTACATCGAACCATACGAAATCATCGAGAAACTGAGTCCAGTGGCGTACCGAATAGCTCTACCTTCGGATATGGGACACATGCACAACGTCTTCCATATCTCCATGCTAAGAGAATCTCTCCTGGATCCTCAACAAGTTGTTGAACCCACTCAGATACCAATCAGAGATGATTATACGTATATAGAACGACCCATCCGGATTGTTAGTCGTCGAATTAAAAAGTTGAGGAATAAGGAAATTCTGTTGGTAAAAGTGGACTGGCAGAACCACAGTGGTTCGTACGCAACTTGGGAAAGAGAATGAGATATGCAAGCGAGGTACCCTGAAATGTTTCCACTAGACCCTGCACTCTTCGCTGAGGAAGGTACCTAAGTTTGAAGGACCAAACACCCTAAGGAGGAGAGACTATAACACCCACCTTTCTTCTTAGCTGTTGTTTTATGATTACTTTTATGCTTAATCTAGATCATGCATTTATTTGAGCCTTATATGTATATTTATAAGTGTTGTGTGTGTTAATAGATATGTTCCCATATGATAAGACCTGTCTGATTCACTAAATTGTAGAGTTATAAACTTAGTTAATGGATTAAGTGAGTAAGGTTAATTGACCTTAAACTAAGAGAGTGGTAATGTAATTAATTAAATAATTTCAGTAAAGAGACTTACACTTAACTAACCCAAGTTACATAAGCTATATAAAAAGAAGTACTAATTTATGAGCTCAAGAGAAGGGAGAGAGAGAGAGAGAGAGAGAGAGAGAGAGAGAGAGAGAGAGAGAGATACAGGCTTGGGTGAGTCAAGAGTGTTCTAGGGTTGATTGAAGAGAGCAAGAAGAGAAAGTGGGAAAGGTGAAAGAGAAAGGGAAAATTTGAGGCAACTTCATCAAATTTACTTATAAAGGTAAGAGTTTTTCTTTAATTCTTGCATGAAGATAATTGGTACCTTGAACTTTGGAGTTAAGAGAGAGAGAGAGGTTGAGTAGTAGGGGTTGAGTTATAACTCTAATAGAATAAATTCTTCTCTACCCTTATATATGCGGTACACTCAAGCTTATTTACCTAATCTTGCATGATTTTAACCTAGAGTTCCATGGTTTGAAGAAGCCTAGAATTAATATAAGCATAAATCCTTGTTTCTTTTACTTATGAAAGTGTTAATGAAATTATGGAAATCAAAGCTAAACTCAAGTCTTAATGTACATTCAAAACTTGTTTATACACTATGTTTGTCCATTTTTGGTCTTTAATTTGAGTGATTTTGGGTTTGAGTTTGAGGAAGTTGAAACCCCAAAAATAGGGTAGGAATTCGGTTCTAGAACACCCAAAACTACACATGCGGCTAGGGAGGCCGCACGTACAGGAGTGCACTGGCACACGTACGACGGGTAGGCCCGCACGTGTGGAAAATAGGGGAAAGTTGGGAAGCTTTCTGCTTAAAAAGCACTTGTTGTTGCGTCTGCACGGCGTACACGTTGAGAAGGACCACCCCACGTGCTGCTAGTTGATGGCCTCCGTTTCATTTTTTTTTTTGTTATTTACCTCACTCTCTAGCCTCTGTTAGAGTGTTTTACACTCATAAATGATGCCCAAATGCATTGCATGAATGTTTAATGAGAGTAAGCTACAATTTAACCCTTGAACCCCTAAGTTGTGAAACTAACTAGTCGGGTGTTCGGTTCATTTAATGGTCAATGCTTATATCTGTTTGTGTAGGTCAAACACCTTATTCCAGTCGTCTGCAACACGAAACGGATTGTGAGTAACACGGCTATATATATATGATTTGCATTATGGTTTATTCCGATATATTTCTTATGTGGATGAATGATATTTCTATTCCAGTTCCCATTGTTTACTATGACAACTCTAGCACCTCTGCTTATAAGTATAGTGTAGACCCGACTTTCTTTGCGCACCTCCCTTTCGGAGACGATGCGAATTGCTCTACTACAGTTCGGACTCCTGTCACAGTTCTGAATATAATCTCACAAAGTGCAATGTGAGACTAATAAACACCAAAGAGTCCAATCCATCATATCATTTGGAAAATCAGATTTTAGATCGAATAATGCCAAAACTGGACTGCTTTGCCAGATTACAGAGTCGCCACCTAAATATTTTGTTTTTGGAAAATTTAGGAAACCTTGACTCGTGCCAAAGGCCACGTGTCCGTCATCACCAAAGTTGCCACGGCTCGGGAACTTGGGTACGAGAGAGGAAGGTCCTGAAATGAGCCCCGCGCTCGCCTAATCAAAAATCAGCCTCTACTAAGCATGATATGTTGTTTGATAAACACATGTGTTCTTATTATGATTATTAGCTAATATTACAATGTGATGCGCACAGCATACAAGTATAGACTCAATCACAAGAATTGGAACAAAACAACTCATGTTTGTTTTTTGAAAATGGTTTGAAAGTGCTACTCGCAAGTAGGCTAAAGTGGGCTTAAAACATAATGATTTGCCACTTCGCAAAGTGGGCTTAAAACTCACAATCATCAAGTTTTTCGAATTCAGGCAATCAAGCCTTCATCCACAGGCATTCATGCAGTTAATCACTTAAGCAAATAGCCTCATGGCAATCATGCTATCATGGCAACACTCACACTCATGCAAGTATGCTAAAAAGTAAAACTTACAGTGTACTCCAAGCCAAAACATAAAACTAGTTAGAAATCAATGCATGATCCTAACTATACAAGATGCCTAATGCAACACATGCAAAATGCAATTAATAGGCTCAGCTCTCTAAGATGGCATATGAATGCAACAATTTGATACATATATTCAAAAAGGTATAGACATACAATGTAGTTTGAATGATGCGCCGAGCCCGGTACATGCAAGACAAATGAATGATGCAAACATGCAAGCATAAGGTATGCTAATCAAAACATGCCCTAATCTAACCATCGAAAGCGGTTAAATAAAAGGGAGAAAGACGTGGGGTTGGAAGACATGCACACACGCACGCACACTTATTACAACATTGTGCCCTCTCGATGGAGGGTTTGAATAAATAAGCTAAGCTAATCTAAGCTAAGCTACTTATTACAAATCAATTAATTAACTATGCTAGCTAATTAATTATTACAAACCAAATGGAATAACTAATTTACACAAACTGGCTAAAATGTTACAACACTCGAATAATTAGCTATGCTAACTAATTAAAGCAATAAAGTGGCCTCGCGGTCTCCCTCATGCTCGGTTGGCGTCCGCTCGAAAATCCACTGTTTTGCCATCAATTGCCTCTATTTTCACGTGCCTTGGTTTCTGAACATTGAACCGACCTCCACACCGTTTCTGCTCTAAAACAGGATGATTTCTGCATAAAATTAGACTAGTGGCCGGTCGGCCACAAAAAGTGGCTACCGGCCACCTCAACTGGCCGGCCGGCTAGTGAAAGTGGTCAGTCGCCTACCTCAAGTGGCCAGTCGGCCACCTTCTTTTCCACGCTTCTGGTTTTGCTGCGATAGAGAACAATAGAGGCACAACAATGTATTTGCAAGGAAATGTGTGTACTGCCACACTCCTCATCATTTCTCAAGCTCAAAGGAGTGTGGTGCTTGGTTTTCAAGCCACCAACCAAACATCTCAATGCATGATGGCCCGAAAGCCAAGTTTGCACAAGCTTAGTGAATGCACAAGCAACATACAAAGTGCCTTCACCCTATCATGCATGATCAAGGGTGTCAGCGACCAAGAAACGAGACACGTTTCATCACTATGAGTATGAAACGTCCTACATTTCTTATGTTTGGATTAATGTCCGATCCAAACATATGCAATGCAAACAACATGCTTATCTTTCACAAGTTTTACTTGGTCGATTTCTTATTTACACATTTTATATTACTGAGCCATTCATTAACCAGTTAAGTCCAATGTGAAAAGTCCACTAATGGGAAAGATAGTCTAAGCCACAAGCACCTTAAGCATGAAAGAAGCCTCATGCTTTTGGTTAGGAGAAACCCTCAAGAGAAGGCTAAAACCATTAGGCATCAGAGTCTCGATTCCATGCTTAAGCCAACAAGGGGTTTAAGACCACTTGCAAAATCAAATTCAAAAGTGAAGCATGGGGGAAGATTGTAGAAATTCAGTACTGATATGGCATGCTAAAGACACTAAATCATGCAATCAACATATGCACAACATGTTCGAAGCCAAAAACAACAAAGCTAATGAAGTGCATTACACTAGAAGCAAGCAATACCATGCTCAAATAACCAAACCAGCCATGGACAGACCTAAAACATGCCAAAACCGTGGCCTAAACATGTTGGAATAGAAGCTCAAAAGACTAGGAGAACATGCACACATGTTAGCTCATAAGCAAGGCACAATACACAACCCCCAAGGGCAATGAAGAAGTGAAGTGTGTGAGGGTGTGACAAGGTTACATGCACTGAAATCATGTGTGAAATGATGGTATGGCATGCAAATAACTCATGCAAAGCATGTTAAAGACCCTTAAGCTCAAAACTAGTCAAGGCTATTTACATTATAGCTATACAAAGCAAGGCTCAAGGGACCAAGACCACTCAAAACAGAGTTTAAACATGGCAAAACATGAGCAAAAATGTGCTGGAGTGGAGCCAACGCATGCTAAAATAAAAGGCTACAACATCAAGTATGCTGGGTTAGCAAGCATGATTACACTACAAGTGTAAGAAACAAGCAAGAGGTGCTCCAACTAGCCCAAAACAGAGTTATAACGTGTTAAAATAAGACCAAAAACATGTGGACCACCCTAACTCCAAAAAGGCCTCAAACAATCATTTTTAACACTTAAAAAAAGAGGTTTTTGTAGTTGACAACTATGCCAAAACAGCATGCAAAGGTAGCCCAAACTAGTGTACAAAAACAAGCTTAAAAGGGGTAAATGCTTACCCTTGAAGCATAACAGCTAAACAACTACAACTCTGAGCTAAAACCAGTTTTTTGAGCCCAAACAAAACCTTCAAGAACCTCAGCTCCAAGATAGTGGTGTTTGGCTAAGGGGGTTATGTACAAAAATGCAAAGAAAACTCACTTTCAAGCAATATATATAGAGAGAGTTCTAGAGTGAGAGTGAAATTTTTGCTTCTAAAATTTCAGAACCCTCAAATAGGGAGAGGGACCTCCCCTTATATAGAACAAGCAAGCAAAAAGCTTGCTTCATCCCTCCATACATGTGTATGGAGGATGAGCTTCAGTGTTCAATAGTTGGCTCAAAAGATCTGAAAATATCTAAAAAGGGAGAAAATTGGCCATCGGCCACTTCAGGTGGCCGACTGGCCACCTCCCCTAGCTGACCGACCACTTCAAGTGGCTGGAAAGAAGGAAAAGTGGTCGGCAATAACCAAAAGTGGCCGGCAAGGCCCTTTTTCCCTCGAAGCAAGAGGCACCAAATTTCGCCCAAAAACAAGGCCAGAACACAGAGAGTTTAGAGACCCAAAGACAAGGCGATTGGCCGAGACCTTTGGGCACTCAAAACGAGCACAAACATGCACAATCATCGCGTGCACAAACGATGACGTCTGAGTCTTAAGGTCGGTCAAAAATGGGGTGTCTACATATAGTTCTGTCAGTTCCTTTTTGTGGGATTCCTATTTAATATGGCAAAAGCTATCATATCTGATCTTCGGTCTTAATGACCGCCTGTTCGGTCTTCCTGACCGCCTGTCCAGTCTCTATGACCGTCTGTTTGGCTTTCTAGGTCGCCTGTATTTACTGCTTTTGAATATACTGTAAGAAATGTTATGCTTCTTAAATGTCGTATGAACCTGCTTAATTTGTGTTTTATTTAATGATATATTTATCATTAAAAACCTCTTAATTCAGTTGTTATTCACTAGGTCCTAGCTCACATTTTGGCATACCATATAGGTGATCCAGCCTAGGAAAGGATGTAACGGCGTCGGTCTTGCTTTGGTTTTGTCAAGCTAACCACCATGCCTCACCGCGAGGTTCCCATTTATCTAAGTTTTTATGTGGCTAGTGTTCACCCTTTTGTAACTCACTCGTGTGTTTTTGGTCAGTTGTCTCTGGCATTATGATTGTTGACAATGGGAGTAACTTTTCCCTTTTGTTGGTCTTTTTTAGGCAAACTTATAACAGCATGTTGTACTTTTGCGTGTATATATATGCATGTATATAGCAATGTCTTTTGTCTCATGTAAATTCATAGCTCATTGGGCGTTTTGGTTTTTTTGCGTATTAGCTTCCGCTAGCCCCGATTGTTTGCTTAGCTCAGTCTGGCCTTCGGTAATCACAGATTACTGGCCGGTTACGACACTAAACCTATAGGGGCGGGTTTGGGTTGTGACAGGATGCCTCTTAGTTCTCCAAAATATAATGTAAAAGTGGATACTGACAAATTAAAATGGACGAGGAAAGTATACCACTAATAGTTTTTAATCTACCACAAGGACATTATGAATGGCTGATAATACCATTTGGGTTAAAAAAATGCACCTCAAATATTTCAAAGAAGAACGGATAATATCTTTAAGGAATTAAATAATATTTGTCTTGTATATATAGATGATATTTTAATTTTCTCTAAATCCATAGAATAGCATAGAATATATACCAAAATAATGACAGAAAAATGTGAAGAACATGGAATAGTGTTAGGTGAAAAGAAATGTAGGTATGCACAAAGGAAATAGAATTTTTAGGACTTAAAATCAAGGCATGGACAATAAAAATGTAAAGCCATGTTCTCGAAAAAATTAATAAATTTCCTAATAAAATCATGGATAGAAAACAATTAGAAAGATTTTTAATATGTTTAACTTATGCCTTAGATTTTATAAAAAAACTCAACCAAAATAAGAAAACCTTTACAAAAGAAACTAAAGAAGGATGAGGGTTGGACTTGGAACTCAGCCAAATCTGCTTTAGTAAAATTCTTAAAAGAAAAATGTAAAGATTTCCTTACCCTGACTCTTTCTAATGAAAATGATGAGTTAGTATTAGAAACGGATGCAAGTAACATTCAATGGAGCGTGATATTAAAAATAAAGGAAAACAATAAGCTATGCAGGTATTGTAATGGAAGTTTTAATCAAACTGAATGTAATTATCCCACAATGAAAAGAGAATTATTAGTCATAATAAAAGGAATAGAAATGTTTTTAATATTTTAGCTCCAAAACTGTGTTTAATAAGAACTGATTGTAAAGTCTTACTAGGCTTTGTAAATAAGAATTCATCTAACATGCAGGCATAAGAGAGGTTTTTACAATGGCAACTCTGTGTAAACACCTCATTTTTGACCGCTCATAAGACTTGGGCACCTCAGGTTTATCACTCGATAAAGAAAGATATGATGTACAAACGTTTGATTTCTTCAGCAAAAAGAACTTCTAAATCCCGAACTTACACCCCATTTTGACCCAAACTATTTTAGACCTTAAAACCCTCTTTTTCAAAATATTTTTTCAAAAATTTTTACAATGTTCTGAGGCTCGCATTTCATTTAAAATATTACACTTTTCGGTAAACCGAGTAAGGACAAAGTGGAAATAAATGAAAATGAGGTGAACACTTTGAAAAATCTTTAAAACCTCTTATTCATAGGTTTGGAGTTGAAGAAAATATGAGGGGAGGGAAGAAAACTAGTTGGGGAAGAAGTTGGGCATTAATCTGTTAAGATAGAAATGAGCAGCCTTCACTAAAATAGACATATCTCTTTTCACACTTAAAATTTAGATATGAGGTCATCACCATTGGAAAGTAGACTTCCGAGGCTTCAATTTATACTCAAGAATGACCCAAAACCGAGTCCAGATAAGGGCGATATGCCCATTTGAAGTCGGATCTGAAAATAGATTTTTGTCTGGCCGGCCACTAATAGTGGGCGGCCGTCCAGTTGTGAAAAATTAGGACATTTTGAGTCAATTGGCCACCCAGGGACCTACAAACCCACTAGTGGCATGCCGGCCACTATTAGTGGACGGCACCTCCTTTTAGTGGCCTGTTGGCCACTTGTGTCAAAAACCAGATATCTTTGCCAACTGTCTCCACAGATGCATGCACCACTCCAACTGTCTTTATATGGATATCTTCGAGATATCAACCTATGTTTCTATATATACTTGACCTTTCCTCATGTTTTTAAGGTTAGAAAAAATTCCTTAAGGACTAAAACTTGCATAGCACTCTCTCTTTCTATCTTGCAACCTATACACACACACTCTCTCTCTCTCTACACTTCCTAAATAAAAAATTTAACTCCTCTTGCTGAGGTTATTGAGCTCAAATCTCAGCCCTTGAGAGTGAGAACTTGTGGGTTTGTTAGAAAAAGAGTCACCTTGCTTCAAGAGGTATAATTTTGGACATTTCTACACTACTTCTTTCCTATCTTTTCTTACTATTTTTTTGAACTATTTTTACACTGTTTTTATGAGCTAAAGCTTGTGGTTTAAGGCTATTAAAGGTAGAGAGGTTAATCACCCTTCTTTAAACCTTGTCTTCTAAGCCTTTACACTTGTGTTTCCCATCTCTTCCTCAACTTTTTTTGAGCTATTTACCACTGATTTTTAGAGGCTTTTAGAGGCTAAAAAAGTGGTTCTAAAGTCCCAAAAATGATGGGGTTAGCCACCCCTCCTTTGGCTTGTTTACTAGCTTAAATTTTCCATTATTTTAGCTTACTCTTTTAGCTTCTTTTACCTCAATTCCAGCACTGTTTTAGCTTTATTTAGGACTTTTTTTATATGTTAGTTTTATTTGTGCTTTGTATAGTATGCTTGTAGTGTAATGGTCCTTATAGGTTTGGTGTTTTAGGCATTAAACACCAACCTATTTGAGTTGATAGTATTTATTTTAAGCTTTCCGTACTTGTGTTCATCTCTAATCATCTCTGTACTTCTCTCATTTCTTGATTTCTTCCTTTCTTTGAGAGTCATTTCAAACCGATTGGTTGTTTAAGGTTGAGATAGAGATCGTTGTGCTTAATGGTTTAATCTCTTCAGAAGTTCATTACCAATGGCATGACATCTCACTCATGCCTAAAACTACCCTTTGTCTAACACTTCCCTCCTTTAGTGGACCTAATGTTCATTTTGGACTAAAATGACTAAGGAATGGAAAGGTAATTAAAAGAGGTATTAAAAATTGGAATAAAATGGAGCAAGATAATGAAATAGTTTGGGGTTCAATCGGACTTTAATTGAACCCATTGAGCCTTGAAGCATTTCATACTAACTAGTGATGAAAATGGTTCAAGTTTCAATGTTAACCGTTTCCCTTGATCAATATCATGATAGGGAGGAAGTTCATGAGTCTTTCATTGTGCATTTATTGAAATTGTATCCCTTGGTTCATAAGTCATCACTCAATGAATTTGCGCCGATTGATGGCTTGCAAATCGAGTCTACCCTTCCTTTGAACTGTTTGATGATAAGGAGAGGCGGGGTGGACAGACATCCCCTGAGAATGCTCTGTTTGTGCTCTGTTTGTTTTCTGTTGCACCAGGAGAAACCCAACATTAGTGGGTGGCAGGCCACCATTTTTGGCCTATCGGCCACTTTTCTCAGCTAGGCAGTACCACTTTCTTCACAGAGCAGAATAGAGGCTGAGGTGTAAAACTAGTGCAAAGGCATTCTTGGGAGAGAAATTCATGTGCATGCATAAGCCATTTCCTTGCTCCTCGGGACCCGTTACATTTGTTAATGTTGTACAACTTGTAATTAATTACTAAGTTAATTAATTCCATAATGTAACTAGTTAGTTAGTTTAATTAGTTAAGTTGTATTAATTAGTTAGACTAGCTAACTGATTTAATTTTGTGTTGTAATTATCTAATTAGCTAGAATAGTTAATTAAAATGTGGCATTGTAATAATTAGTTAAAGTAACTTAGCTAGTTCATTCATTCGAACCCTCCTGCGCGAGGGCAAACTTGAAATAATGTATATGTCTTCCAACCCCACGTCTTTCTCCATTTTATTTACCTGCTTACGATGAGATAGTTTAGAGCATCATATTTGGTTTAGCATTTCTCATGACTCGTATCCATTGTCTTGCTTGCATTAGGCTCGATGCATTATTCTAACTCGCATTGTTAGTTATTACTTCTTTGAAAACGTGCTTAAAATTGTATGCTATTGTAGACGTCCCCGAACGCCCCAGGAGGGATGAGTCCCCCGTTCCGTTCATTTTGGGCTCACTACAGTTCAGGACTCAAATTGTCACGGTTCTTAATCGTTTTAAGAAAACAAATTTTTGAAAGAAGTGCCAAACATGGACTGCTTTGCCAGATACAGAGTCGCCACCTAAATATTTTATTTTTGGGAAATTTAGGAAACCCTGACTCATTGCCTAAGGCCACGTGTCCGTCATCACCAAAGTTGCCTCGGCTCGGGAACTTGGGTATGATTGGGGAAGGTCACTTCGTGAGCACCCTCGCTCGCCCGATCAAAGATCGGCCTTTACTAACCATGATATCTAGTTTCGAAAACATTATGCGTTCTTATTCCAGTTATTAGCCTAGGATTACTACGTGATGCGCATAGCATACAAGTATAGACCGAGTCGCCTGAATTGGAACAAAACATTTCATGTTTGTTTTTGAAAATGGTTTGCTACTCGCAAGTAGGCTTAAAATGCAGATTTTGCCACCCTCGGGTGGGCTTAGAAAACATGACTTTGTCACTATCTAGTGGGCTTAAAACTCACAGTCAATGCATTGTTCCAATCCAAATAACCCAACCTTCACCCACAGGCATTCAGGCAGTTATATCACATAAGCACATAGCCTCATGGTAAGCATGCTATCATGGCAGTCACTCACACGCATGCAAGGATGCTAAAGCATAAAACTTACCGAGTACTCCAAGCTAAAACAGAAGCTATGTTAGAAATCCATGCATAATCCTAACTATACAGAAATGCCTAATGCAACACATGCAAAATGCAACTAAGATTGGCTCGGCTATTCTAAACATGGCATATGAAATGCTACAGCTAACATGTATTCAACTCGGAATTGAAATACAATACAGTGAGTATGATGCGCCGAGCCCGGTGCATGCAAAACAGATGAATGAATGCAAACATGCTATCATACTGTATGCTAATTGAAACATGCCTTAATCTAACCATCATAAGCTGGTAAATAAAATGGAGAAAGACGTGGGGTTGGAAGACATACATCACACGCACGCACGAACACTTATTACAACATTGCCCTCGCTCGGAGGGTCCGAATAAATAATACAGTCCCAAATAAATAGTACAGTCCGAATAAGTACAAAATCCTAATTAATTAACAAATTAATCTAAGAAAGCAATAAATGGCACGCAAATCCATGGACCGCCTCGGCTCTTTTCCGTAATGATGAATGATGCATGCTTGAGTTACTTGCGCGGAAATCCATTGCGACGCCCCAATTTGCCTCTGTTTACAATTAAGCCCAGAATATTGTGCGAAGCCCCAAAAGATTGCCGGTTTCTGATTTGCTGCAACAGAGAGCAGAAAAGGGGCATGGCAATGTATTTTCACATATGTATGCTTGACTACTTTTCAGGGAGTGTAGTCCTCGATTCTCGTGCCACCAATCACGCATCTCGATGCATGATGGTCGAGGAGTCGAATTGCACGACTTAATATGAAATGAATGCACATATAAACATAACAAGACTGAGACTCCATCATGGATGATCCGGAGTGTCGGTGACCGGGAATTGAGACACGTTCCGTCACTCAGAGTACGAAACATCCCTCGTTTCCCGTGCTTGGACTAACTCCTATCCCAAGCACAATGCAATATGCATGACATGCATGAATGCTACTAGCATACACTCTAGCATACTCAATGCTATGAAATGGCATACACAATGCATGAAGTAACATGGCATGCACAATGCTCTAACATACAACCTAGCATACGCAATGCAAAGGACTAAGATGGCATACACAATGCAATATGGGCTTACACCAACATGAGTGGACCTCAGCCACACTCACATCAGAGGCCATAAGATGAAAATGAGACAACCGAGATGCGTGTACACATGCACGCAAACCGAGGACCGAACCTAAGGTATAGAATGCCACTCTACCGAAGCATGGCAAGACATGAAATATGGTGCAAAATGATCCCGAAACATGGAACCATGGCACCCGATGCATGGAATGGTCCCGAAACATAAAACTAGGCACATGCATTGACCTATAGCTATACAAAGCATGCATTATTTGATCATGAAGCATGAAGACAGGACCAAGGCAGTCCCAAAAAATGAACATTTCTAGTTCAAAGCATGGCCAAAAGACGCTAGCAAGATGGACTAAAATGGCATGCAATTTTGACTAGTAAACATGGATTACATGGCATGTATATGAAGAAAGTGAGAACTCATCAAACCAAAAAAAATCAGTGAATAAAACATGTCAAAACATGCCCAAATAACCTCTGAAATGCAGCCAACACGTACACAAATAAGGGGCTCCTTTGGAAGGGCATACGAGGGGTTATTAAGCACATACATCAAGGACACTTAGCATGGCACAAACAGCTCTAAAAATCAAATATGATAGTCCTAAAACTCATTAAATTGACCCTGGAAAGTGACTTCAAAGCATGCAAGATAGGGCCTCTTTGGAAGGCCAAAATGACCGCCAAAGAAGTCAAGGTGAGAGGGGGTCACCCCCCTCTGATTTGGAGGCTCAAAATAGTATTCTAGCCACTAAAAATCCACTGGATTTCAATGTCTAGAAGGCCAAACAAAGCATGCAGCAAGAGCTTAGGTGTAAGGCTCAAAACAAGGGACAATCAAGCATACAAAGAAGCATGTGACCTCAAATAAGAAAATGCCCTTAATAAAACATGAAGATGATATCAAAACAAGCCTCTTTCCAGTTTATAACAAGTCTAAAAAATGAACACAAATAGGGATAATCTATCACGCAAAAATGGCCCTAAAAGAGATATTAGAGATAAGGGACAGCAGCTGGCCCCAAATGACAAAGAGCCCTTCAATAAAGTTTAAGAGGGGCTCAAGAAAAGTCACTTTACAGTTTATAGAAAAGTCCAAAACAGCTCACAAGTAAGACTAAAATGTCATGCAAAAATAGGCCTAAAAGAGAGATAAAGAGGCAAGTGGCAGTAGGAGACCTCAAACAGCAAGAGGTCCTTGATCAAACATGAAAAGGAACTCAAAATATGACTATTTACAGTTCAGGTCAGAGCCCAAAAATGTAAGTAACAAAGGCTAAGATTACATGCAAAATAGAGCAAAAAGAGAGAGAAATGAGGCTCACCCTTGTAGTCCAAACTTCCAGCAGCTTTTGGTCCAAGAAATGGTGCTCCTAAGCTCTGAAAAATAGCCTCAAGTTGCTGGAATGGAGTATGGAGGTTGTAGGCTTGGAGGTGGTGTAGAAATGGTGTAGGAGCAATGTGGTTTTGAGGCTTGGAGTAGAGAGAGAGAGAGAGAGATTTAATGCAAGACTCTCAAATGAATTTTTCTAACCCCCCTAAATGCAGCTGAGGGTGCTGGTTTTATAGAGGAGGAGTGAAGAAAAAGGGGGGGAAAATCAAATTCAAATTTCCCCCCCAAAAGGGGCCCCTCGGATACAAAATCTGGGCGAAAACAAATTGCACAGCTAGAACACACTCAGGAGGGCAAGAATGGCCGGCCAGCTCAAAAGGGCCAAAGTGGTCAGCCGACCAGCTTGGTGGCCGGCCTGCCACATTTTCTGGTCGGCCTGTTACTTTTCAAGATAAAAAATAGGTCTATCGGAAAGAAAGGTGGCTGGCCAGTGATTAGGAAGTCCAATGGTGTCCGGCCAGGTGTCCAAATTGAAGCCCCGGAAGTTATATTTCCAATGGCACAAACCTTACATTAAAATTCCTCCTGTGCAAAAAGTTATGCCATTTTTGGTGAAGCCGCACAAATTCGGTCCAACCGAAGTGATGCCCTACTTCAATCAACCATATCTCCCCCATCCGGAATTGGCTTTAGGAGATTCTTGAGTGAAAAATGAAGCCCCGGAAGTCTTATTTCCAATGGTGGTGGCCTCATATCTTGATTCTAAGTACGCAAATGAATACGCCCGATTCGGCCAGGGCTGCTCGACTCCCTCTTAACGGTTCATGCCCATTTTCTCCCCCAACTGGATTTCTTCCCTCTTCTCCTCTTTTTTTCAAATTCAAACCCCTAAGCAAGGTGTTTTGAAAGATTTTTCAAAGATTTCATCTCTCTTTCATTCATTTCCACTTTGTCCTTGCTCGGTTTACCGAAAAGCGCAACATTTAACGAAATGCGAGCATTGGAACATCGTAGAAACTTTATTTCAAAAACGTTTTGAAAGAGAGGGTTTTAAGGTCAAAAATCTTTTGATCAAGATTGTTTTGGTCCAAAAAGGGGTATGAAGTTGAGCTTTGACTCTCTCCTTACCGAAGAAACTAAACTTTTTCCCTACACACCTTTCTCCACCATGTAAACCATCAGTCGCGTCCAAGTCTTAAGGACGGTCAAAAATGGGGTGTCTACAGCTATCAAATTGATTCATATGTTATGCTAGTAGCTGGACCACTAATTTCATATTGCATGTGTTGTATTAGACATATTGCATTAGTTAGGATCGTGCATTTTTCTAACTATTTTCTCGCTTTTGGCTCGCTTTGGGAATTGGGGTAAGCTTTATTGCTTTAGCATATTGCATTAGTGTGATTGCTGCCATGTCAAGCATGATTTATCATGAGGCTAAGTGCTTAAGTGTTATACTTGCTTGAATGCCTGTGGATGAAGGCTAGCTGCTCAAATTGGGATAATTTGATGAATGAACACATGAGTTCACTTTTTTCAAGTGGCACATATTCAAACACTTTTTTAAACCAAACATGAAATCAAAATATTCAAACTTTGCCAAATTAGTCTATACTTGTGTGCAACACATAGTAAGTTAGCCTAATAATCGGAATAAGAGCATATAATGTAAATAAGAATCAGATCATGATTAGTAGAGGCCAATCTTTGATCGGGTGAGTGAAGTGTTCAATTCATGACATTCTCTTCTCATGCCTGAGTTCCTGAGCTGAGACACTTTGGTGATGATAGATAAGTGGCATTTGGCATGAGTCTCAGGTTTCCTAAATTTCCTAAAAATATTTAGGTGGCGACTCTGTAATTTGGCAAAGCAGTCCATTTTTGGCATTTTGATTCAAAATTGATTTTCGAAAAGATTTGCCGGATTTGGATTCTTTTGTGTTTATCTATTTCACATTGCACTTGTAAGATCAGATTCAGAACCATGGGAGACTGAACTGTAGGGCTATTGTATTCGAAAGGAGCACGAAAAGCAAGCTACACTCTGGTTAAAATAATTTACCTTTGATATAGAACATATTAATGGTAATAAAAATAGTTTAGCAGATATTATAATTCGAGAACTTACAGATGGAATCTACAACCACAAGACTTACATCGCCAAAGAAAGAAATACTCCTAGAAGAGATTAAGAAATACTAGACTTGGTGACACAAGACAGTGCTAAAATCATCAGAAAAATGTAGGGTGTATGGAAGAGCTATTCCATGAACAAGCTCATTAGGACAACCCATTTAGTTGCCAAAACTTTTTTAAGATTAGAAGTATTGTATTTGTTTCTTCAACTCTCCTATGACATCCAAGATAAAATAAGATGTACTTTCTTTAAGTAATTTCTGAAATGGTATAGAGAAAGTGTCACCTATCTAGGAACTTAGTGTTGCTATTTCAATAGACGGACATCCTTGTACGTCTTTGGTTCAAATGTGAAAATTGGGAATAGTCAATACATATGACGTTCCACCTCAGCCATAGAGTACCATGTCCTGTCAGCTCACTAAATTCTAACAATTCATGATCAAGAGAATTTATGAAATCTATAAAGAATATCCAAGCAAGGCACCCATCGCATTTACAATTGCCTAAACAAAGGTAAATGATGAACATCTAAATACAGCTCATTATCTGATAAAAGTCAAAGACAAAAATGATGTGATCCCCTACAAATGTGATTGGTTCAAAGATTGGGAAGCACCTTTCATAATAGATCCAACAGAAGCCAAACCAAGAGGGTTTTTCATAATATCTCACGAAACTACAGAATTAGCAAGGGTTAGGTTTAACTTAGTTTTATATGGAAGGACTACCTTTGCAATAACACCATCCTTGGCAAAAATAAAAATAAAAATAAATAAATACTTATTCTAGGATTGCCTTATGGATCAATATACGATTACTTGGAACAAGTAGATTCTAGAACCTATTTATCAGAAAGATGATGTAAATTTTTGAAAAAATATCTGATGGAACAAGATCTAGAAGGATGTGATGAAATGTTTGAAGAATATGATGAAAACTATAATCTTAGTAATGTCATGGGTGATGAGAGAATATAGAATCTAGAGAATGCAATATATTAACAAAACCATGGCCAGTTCAGCAAAACAATGAGCTGAAGGTTACATATCCATGTGACTACACCACCAGGTGTCTCTTATTCATGAATAATATGTGATCACCAAGTGATTACACTACCTACCTGCTTGTCTTTTGTTTGGCTTTTAGCAACAATGAAATATAATATGTAAAATATTTTATGTTTATAGTAGGGCTATATAGATAACCAATTCATCTGAAAAACCTGACTCACACTGACCGAACTAAGCTTCCTATGAACAATTTTGAAATTTCAATGGTCGAAAGCGGGCCTTATTCTGCAAATCCATTCACTTTTTGGTCAAGTGATGGGTGTGCCAAAGGAAATTTATCAAAACCGACCAAACCGATGTATATATTTGATGCTAAGCATGCCAAGTCACAGTTCCACCGATTATATTCATCTTTTCCAAGACAGCCTTATCACCCCCACCTCTTTCTACTCAAACTTTGAATCTCACGCTCCTCTCTCTCAACTCTCTCATGGTCTCACATTTCACCTTCTCATCTATTTCTCACAATTCTCTCTCATGCTCTCACTCTCTAGTCTTTCTTTCCATAAACCCTTTTGCTCTTTTAATCTCCCACTCATGGTGGCGATTATGTGAAATTTGTAGTCGATGATGACAATGGTGCTATTCAACATTGACGGCAATGATGATGATAATGCTTAGATCTACTCAAATGCATGATGAAGGTGACAATAATGCTTAGATCTATGTTTGGATATATTTTTTTTAAATCTCAACTCTTCTCTCAAATCTATGTGAAGATTTATAGGAATATGTATGGATCTATCTGTGTTTTTTTCTATTTCAAATGTAAACATCTTTATAGTTTTCTTTGTTTTATTTTTATTTTTCTCAAACTCTTCTTCCAGATCTATCCAACTTTGGGTTTAAAGAGAGAGAGAGAGAGAGAGAGAGAGCAAAGTTCATCATTTTTGGCCTAACAGTTCTGAGCGAAATTCAACCGGCCATGTCGATTTCAAATTATACGTTTCGACTACTAGCATAGTCAAAATTGGTTGATGAAATTTTTTACCCAACAAAATCGGTTCGAGTGACCGGCCATATAGCGATCCGGGCTTAGACCCGACCCAATTATTGCTTTTAAATCCGAGAAACCATAACCGTAGCGGTCATCCTTCCCTCTCTTTTTGTTGGGTTTTG
This sequence comes from Camellia lanceoleosa, assembly GCA_025200525.1. Classification (NCBI taxonomy): domain Eukaryota; kingdom Viridiplantae; phylum Streptophyta; class Magnoliopsida; order Ericales; family Theaceae; genus Camellia; species Camellia lanceoleosa. The sequence goes on from CM045760.1 coordinate 46,717,373, forward strand.
GCTTCGAGGGTCAACACTATTCTTGGTGGTGTCGACACTGCCTTTTTTTCTTTGTTTTGTTCTACTCCTGGGGTCGACACCAGTCTTGGTGGTGTCAACACCACCTTGTTGTTGTGCTCTTGGTGTGGCTATTGAAATTTGGGATCGACACCAGTCTTAATGGTGTCGACACTTGTCTTATTGTTGGTCTCTGGGGTCGACACTAGTCTGGGTGGTATTTACACTATCTTTCTTCTCAATCCTGGAAATTGTTACTGAAAATAGGGTCGACACCATGGGTTCCTAGGGTCGACCTTTCCTTTTTATTTTGTTTTGGGTTGTCTACTGAAAAATAGGGTCGACACTATGGTTTCCTAGAGTCGACCCTTGTCTGCAGTCAACTTTTGTGTCTCAACATTTTCTTTTTGAGGGTCGACATCACTGTCTCGAGGGTTAACCCCTATGAGTCTTTTTTAGATTTTTGTTTAGCTTAGGCCCTACTTTTTGGGGATTTTTGACTTGTTCTTTTCGTTTGACTTTGGAACTATTATTCTATTAATACCTAGCCAATATAAATAGGTTCCAAAACACTTTCTTCTTATGATTTTCCTTCTCCTTTTCCTCTCAAACCGTGATTCCTCTTTTCTCTCTCTAAACTTAACTTTTTCCTACTTAAATCCTTAGATTTACTCACCTGGAAGTATCTTTTCACCTTGATCCTTTGAGATAGGTTGTAGATCATGTCAATGGCTTCCTTTTGATCCGAGTGGTTCGTGATTTCGTTGACGTTGAGTTTTTCTGACTTTTTCTCTTCCACCTTCTAAGCTTGAGGTAGGGATTCTTTGCACTTCCTTATAAGTCTTAACTTAGTTATTTTTTTTTTACAAAACAACATTGTGGAAAAGTGGATTTTTGAACAACCTTGGGTTTTGGTTTGAAATCAAAAAGAGGGGTTTTCAAATGGTTTATTGGGAATGGTTATGGATAGATACTTCCTAATGAGATATAATGAAATGATGGATTTTTACCTTGGGAAACGATTTATAAAGAAAAGAGGGTTTTTGCCTTAGAAATCTCAAATGTTGATTTTGTATTGATAATGGAATTGATATTGAAATGGTGAAATTGAGTTGTTATGAATGAGGATGGTGGAGTTAGATATGTATTATCACTCACATCTTGAAATTTGGAAAGTTTATCTTTATTGAAATTATTTATTTGTTTAGAGATATCTGTTTTAGGCTATCGGTGGAGGATAGCTATGATTGTTGTAGAAATTTCATGAAGATTAGGTAAATTGAAACTACTTTCACATCCATTTGCATTGGCATTGTTACATCTTTAATACATGGGAAAATGTATATTATCTGGGAGAAAGTTGTTGTTACGTCAAAATAAGTTGGCCAGTATGTCCATGGTGAAAGTCCTAAAAATTATACATGGGTGCTAATTCCGCGGATATTCGTAAAATGGCAATAATAGTGCTTATATAGCCTATGTTTACATGTGTGCCGGTTTGCGGTTTCCTGTGGATGAAATTTTCGTAAAATGTGATGCTTGTCTAGAGATTCCCATAGTTGTGATTCACTACCCTATTTTATAATGTAAAGGAAATGATTCTTGAATTGTGACATGAACCTAGCGTTGCATGGTTTCAGAAAAAGGGATATAAAATGTTGTCATGAGCATTGAATATGCATTGCACCCTTATATCTTTGTTAAGATTCATATACCGTCTTGGATTATTTCTACTGGGCTTTGGCTCACCCTTTGTGGGAAAATCATTTTCAGGTGCTGATGATATGCATTCGCCAAGGTAATAGTTTGGGAGGACTTGGAAGCAAGGGCTTCATTTTATTTTTTTTTTTGTATTTATTTGTACAAGCCTACGGCCTTAATCGTATTGGATTTAAATCCATTTTGTTGTAACCAAACACTGTCTTGGAAAACTGTAAGCCCTTAGGGCATTTCTTATTTGCTTTATATTCATTCTGTTATGTAACATATGCTATAGATTCAGGAATAGACTTGTGAATATATACCTGCATATGTTACTCTTGTATTTATTTCAGGGCATTTCAGGCCAATACCAAACTCAGTCCGACTTGACTAGTGTACAACCCTAGTTTATAGATTAGGTTGAAGTTGAGACTTGAACTCCACAAGGTGCCTATATAAAGGCCTTGATGGAAAGCACGAGGAAAGACAAATTACTTAGAGTATACTTGAAACTAAGAAAGAAGTCTGGTTCTCAGACCTTTTTAGAGTAAATAATACTCTAACAATCTAACAGTCTACAGACACCCTTTTCTTTGTAATTTTTTGTTCAATAAATAATAATAAAAAAAACATCTATTTCAAGAAAAAAGTGTGTTACTACTGCATGTCAAGTTATTGACTACAAGTCTCTTATATGATCAAAGAAATAGCTTCTAAAGTTACAGTCTAAGGTAGAAAACGAAACAGATCTATGTTGAGCTTGATCTAATGAAGGAAAAGTTAAGGTTAGCTACCTTTGTAAATTGAAAGCTTGCCAACACCAGAGTCTGTAACAACCCTGACTTGTGATTAGCCTTCGGCCACCGAACATGAAATTGGTACGACCAATGTGTAATTTAGAATTTTTAGAAATTTATGGTAAGTTTAATTAGAATTCAAATCGAAACCAAATAATTAGAATAAATTGAATTAGATTAACCAACTTAAAGTATACTTAATTAAATCTCATTGCACCTATATAAGCCAAGACAAGCCTAGAAACACTCATATACACACACTTTATTCATCTCTTTGAACTAAAAAACGTGGAGAGAGAGAAAGAGGGAGAGATTGAGATCAAACAAGAGGGAATTGAGGAAGACTTGGTGAGATTAGAACGAATTTGGAAGAATTGGCTGGGAAACTGAAGGGATTTGCTATATAGAGCCCAATTGAAGACTTAAGGTCAGTAATTCAACTCTTAAATTATGAATTTGAGTCACTTAGTGCAAGAAATCAAGAGAATTAGAAGAATGAAGCTGGGATTGAATAATTTAAGCTCAATACATGCATGCCTACCTATCTCATTTCATTTTGAAGTTGTTTTCAAAAAATTCTCACATGCGTGTTCTTATCTTGGCTATATTTTAAGAATTCAACATGTTTTTGTGCTAAATATCTCAATTGATCATGTTTTGGAAGGAATGATAGCATGTAAATTCTTGCATGTGTTATATCTCAAGTTTCAAGTTTGATTTTGCATAATTGACTTACTTTTGAGCTTTGATTTTGTGAAATGATCTTTTATTTATGAGGTTTTACAAGTTTACACATGTTTTCTCAAGTTTTATGCCAGAAGAATGTGTTTTCATGCATTAGAATTGTGTTTTGAAGCTTGGAGAGCAATATAGAAATTCCAGAATTCTGTATGATCGCTCGAGGGACGGTTCCTTCGCTCGAGCATAAAATTCAAGCGCTTAGAAGTTTTGCAGAGTCTGGAGGTTGGCTCGAGCAACCACCATTTGTTTTAAACCTTGGCTCGAGCAACCAAAAAGTTAGCTCGATCGTGAAAATCGAGTATCCAGTACTTTTATAGACTTTGCAGACCGCTAAAGCGACAGAAGTTGCGCTCGAGCAAACTGACCTGTTTTTCAAAATTTAGCTAAGCGTATCAAAGTACAGCTTTGCATTCTCATTCCATCCTAGGCATTCCTAGCCACAATTCTGCTATAATAATGATGATAAGAGTTAGAAACACACACTAAGAAAGAAAAATGATAAGTTAAACATCTTTGAGACATGTGTTCAATGTGCATCTGTCACGTGTTTATGTAGGTCACGTGTTATCGCCCGCCTAATCAGTCTGTTTTATCCAGGTGATCTGTTTTGCTACTGGAGCTATCTGTGAGTAACAACTCTATAAAGTTATGTTTGATTATACATATTTTCTAACTGAAATAATATAATCTGTTTTCTAAAATGCTATTTGTGAACCATGAATGAATGTCTAATTTTTTGTAACGTAATGTGGCATCCTATGTAGTACTTATGTCCTTTAAACTATTGGAGAGTGTATTAAATTCCATTATTTTCATTTTGAGAGTCTTTGGAGTTGTTGTATTTTGGTTTTGGAGAAGTACGATTCGATTGAAACTTACTGGGATTATTTGTTCGTACTTGTTTACATTGAAAAGTTCTTTGAAAACTTAAAAAATCTATTTTGATGTTGACACTAGCCTTCTTGAGGATCGACACCACCATGTTGCCCTGTCCTTAGTGTCTTTGCTAGTTTTTAGGGTTGACACCAGGGGCTGTAAGGGTCGATCCTTCACTTGATGTTTTGTTCTGGGTGTATTCTGAAATAAAGGGTCGACACCACTAGTTCCAAGGGTCGACCTTTGTCCTCTGCACACATTAGTGTCTCAACTTTTCTTTTAGAAGGGTTGACACCACTGTCTGAAGGGTCGACCCTTGTGAGTAAATTTTTAGATTTTTGGCTCGGTTTTGAGCTCTACTTTTTAAGGGTTTGACTTATTCTTTCCTTTGACTTTAGGGATATTATTCTACCACTATAAATAGACCCCAAACACACTTTTCTCATTCACTTTTTTTTTCTCTCTCTCTTTCCCCTTTAACTCATGAATCCCCCTATCTCTCTCTCTCTCTCTCTCTCTCTCTCTCTCTTAGACACTCAACTTTCTTACATAGATCGCTAGATCTACTTGGTTAGATGGCATCTTTCCACCTTAGTGTAACGCCCCGAAATAAATGCCAGAAATCCATTCAAGACCATATGTAAATGACAATATGGTTCAGAGTATAATGTTTTTTCTTTTCATGACAGTTAATAATACAAAAGAGTTTAACTAAATAAGTGCCCTATAAGCTTACATCTTTCCAAGACCATGCTTGGTTACAACAAAAGCGGATATAAATCCAATACATGCAAAGCCCTCGGCTTGAATCAAAATAATAACATAATACAAAAAGAGGAGCCTTTGCTCCAAATTCCTCCAAGCTATTGTCTTGGCAGAGGCATATCACCAACACCTGAAAATGGTTTTTCCTAAATAGGGTGAGCTAAAGCCCAATAGAAACAATCTAACATAATATATGAGTCTCAACAAAGATATGAGTATGAGATGCATATCTAATGGCAATGATAAAGCTATTTACAACTCTTTTACAAAACCATACCATGCCAAGCTTTATATCACAATTCATGTTATCTCAATTCATCTTATCTCAATTCATTTTATCTCATTTCACAAGTCATTCACCATTTTATTCAGACAACCGAACTGAGGGTACAACTCAGTGGGTCTCCAACCAACACAACCATTACACAAACACTTTCATTTGCCATTTTACGAATATTTTGTCTGCGGGAATCGACACCCATGTACACGCGCAGTTTTCGGGACTTTCACACTAGACACATAAGCTAACTTAATTCAATGGAGTCCATCTCCTTTTTTCTCCTAAACATGGAGTACATCCCATTTCTTCTCCCAAACATCATACATTTACAATGTATTAAAGACATAGCCATATTCAATGACAACGAATAAGAGATTAGTTTCAATTCACCTAATCCTTATCTAATTTCTATAACAATCATAACTATCCTCCAACGATAGCCCAAAACATAAATTTCTAAATAGATATATAATCTCCAAGACAGATAAATCATCTAAATTTTCATAGGTGAGAGGTAATACATATCCAACGCCACCATTTATGTAAATATCCATCCAATTTCATATTTCCCCATATCAATTTCATTTATTTATTCAAAATAACAATTTGAGATGTTTTAGGGCAAAACTCCTTGTTCTTCCAAAATCTATCTCGGGCATCAAAATCAACAAATTTATCACAACACAGCCTCACATCTACTTCCATAACCATTTTTTTTATACATGCATTCGAAAGCCCCTCTTTTGAATTTAGACCGAAACCCTAGGTTTGTTCAAATCACTACAAGTTCCAATATTTTATACACATCAACAAATGACTAAGTTAAAACTTATAGAAAAGTGTAGAAAGTCCCTACCTTGAAGCTAGAGATCAAGGAGAGAGCGGAGAAACCTCAAATGAAGTGAAACCCACTTTTCCTCGGATAAGAAGAGAGCCCACGGTGTGCTTTACCTTTTTAATAAAGGCACACGGTTGGAAAAACCACTAGATTTAGATGAAAATGTAGAGAGAATTTGGGTTTTAGAGAGAGAGGGTCTCAATTTTAGGGTTTCGGGAGAAAAGATATGAAAAAGTCATGTAAAAAGTGACTTTCACGAACTGATATACGCACAGTGACGCTCGAGCGTTAGATACAATAAGTTGTTCCGCTTGAGTGCAAAAAGTGCCGCTCGAGCACAGAATGCACACTCCTAGTAGTTTTGCAGACAATAGACCAACGCTTGAGTGTAAGAAAGGCCACTCAAGCACAAAAAGAACCGCTTGAGCGTAGAATACACTCTCCTAGTAGTTTTGCAAACTTGCAAAAGTACTGAGAGTTCACAAAGCCCGCTCGAGCACAAGATGTGGCGCTTGAGTGGAGGAGTAAAATTTTGAGCAACAAAAGTTTAAAAACCAAGTAACCAACCTATTTCAAACACAACCACTATAATCCAATAACCAATTTTAAGGATGTACAAGGGAAGCAAGATATGAACAACAATACGAAACTATGAAACCCAAGTTCGGAATACAAAATGGGTTGAGCCTAAACCAGAATCACTATACTTGGTCCTTTGAAAAAGGTTGTAGATCTCATCAAGGGCTTTCTTTTGATCCAAGAGTTTCGTAGTTTCATCGACTTTGGTTTTTCTTCGAGTTCTCCTGTTCTCTTCAAGAGGTAAGGTTTATTTCCTAAACTCAATATGAGTTCGGCAACATATTTGTGCCATATTTTGTTATGTATATTTGGTGGTCATGTGGTATAATTTTTACCCTTGTTATTTGTTATTTCAAAAGATCTATGGATTTGGGTGTTTTGGGTTAAACTTAGGATGTGGATCTTGAAATGTGAAAGAGAGATTTTTCAAATGAGTTTTTAAACAAGGTTATGATTTTGTAAAGTTAGTTGAGATATGTTGACATGGTGGCTTTCCTTTACTCAAAACTGATTTTGAAAGAAAATGAGGTTTTGTGACATTGGGGGATTGTTGGGTTATGATTTTGCTACTACAGTTATTTTTGGTGATCAAAATTGCATATGGATCTCTAAAAGTGGAAAAGCCCAATTTGTAGACAATCCCTACATGATATTGTTTTGGGAGTTGGATTGATTTGTGATAAATGGTTTGGTTAAGGAAATGGTTGTGGGATTTTGGAAATGGGTGTTATTACTCTCTTGAAAAATATATCTATATGTTTACCTTTTGATCATTACATTAGAGATAACTATTTTGGCTATCGGTGGAGGATAATATTGTCGTGTGTTAGAAATTACATTTGGATTAGGCAATTTGAAATCATTCATGTCATGGAGCATGTAATGGATTTTGAAAATTGAAACTATATGTTTTGAAAAGAGGTTTTGGAAATTCTTATATTATATTTTGGAACATTTGCATTATTTTAGAAAAATAATATTTTGAGTTACATGTATTGTACTATTGAAAAGGGTAAATGAAATTGTGAATTTGGGAGAAAGTTGTTGTTACATCAAATAAGTTGGTCTATGTGTCCAGAGTGAAAGTTTCGAAAACTGCGTACATACATGGGTGCCGATCCAGCGGACGAAATTTCTACAAAATAGGAATAGCAGTGCTTATATAGCCTACGTTTACAGGGGTCCCAGCTTACGGTTTCCTTTGGACGAAATTTCCAGGAAGATTGTATTTGTTTTGGAGATTTATCCATTTATTTACTATTATGTTGGTTCCGGCACAGGATGTTTGGAATGTGATTTTAATAAGATATATGTTGTTGTTTAGCGATGTATTCGCATTTGATTTAACAATGTATTTGCTAGTTGGTATTGAGATACCGGGATTGGTTTTTGGAAAAGAATCTTAAATCAAATAGATGATTTGAACTCAGAAAATGTTTTGATTAAACGTAAGGTTTTGGTAATTAGAAATATAGGATTTTGTTGAGTAATCAAATGGATTTTGGAAATGCATTCGGGCATATTGTATATATGTATTGCATCATAATTATTTATGCTGGTGGAGCATGTTTAGTTTTTGAAATACTCTCTACTGGGTTTTATGCTCACCCTATGTGGCTGAAATGTTTTTCAGGTGTACATATGTGGATGCGGATTGTGATGTGAAGTTATGTCCGAACCATATAGGGTGGTTCAGTTATTTGTAGGCCAATGGCCATTTATGTTATTTATTGGCCGTGTGCCATTCTTGTAAGGGTTACACCCTTGTATATGATGTAAGCCTCAAGGCGTTTAATTTGATTTTATAATATCTGTACATGTTTTAGTCACAAAACATCTATTCGACTTCGATCTTGTATCTAAGAATGAATAATATTGGATAAACACATATATTTTGTGGCTATATAATATTCATTTGCATAAGAGTTGTTATCTATTGTTCATCGTCGAGTGGTTTATTCACGTGAGTCGGACCTTGTTAATTCGGGGTGTGACATCCTATTTTCATGTAGCCCTTGCCTGGGGGTAACAATACCGTGGTCTATGTTCATGTGACCCTTGCTCAGGGGTAACAATATCGCAGTCTATGTTTATATAGCCCTTGCCTAGAGGTAACAATATTGCGGTCTATGTTCATGTGGCCTTCGCCTAGGGCATATGGCCCTTGCTCGGGGGTAACAATACCGCAGTCTATGTTTATGTGGCTCTTGCCCAGGGGTAACAATATTGCGGTCTATGTTCATGTGGCCCTCGTTTAGGGGTAACAATACCATGGCTATATATGCACAGAGATCTCTGTTAGTTCTAATTCTTGAAACTATTATTTACTGTATTGATGGCTATCAAATGACTGTTCAATCTTTAAGACATATTGTACTATTAGCTACTGGATATACCACGTATGACTGTTTATGAAATCTACATATGAATCTAAATCTGTCTTTGATTTGGAGTTTGATTTTTGAATCTAATGGGACATCGTTCATAAATCCTTTACATTGTTGTTATTCACTGGGTCTAACTTACTATATTATTTATGTATGTAGGTGATCAGGTGCGGAACCAGGCTTAAGCTGTTGCTTGGAGTTCTGTCTTATCAATCCAACCAATGTGCCTCCGAGAAGGTTCCCAAGTGGCTCAAGTGATTAACTTTTGTGTACGTGACATTTGTTTTTATCTTTCATTTTCTTCTGCTTGGACAAGACTTTTGGGTATCTATATGCAAGGGTGACGTAAGACAATGATATGTATATATGATGTCACTATTTATATGTGAATATAAGTTTTAAATTTTTTGTCCTATATATATTTACACAGCTCTATAGACATTATATTTTATATATTTGCCTCAGCTAGCCCCTTATTTTGTTAATCCATTTCAGAGGTCTTCGGTAATCTTAGGATTACTGGCCAATTACGATGTTGAACCTATAGGAGCAGATTTGGGTCGTGACAGAGTCTTACACCGACTACGTTTAGGTAATGGTCAAAGTCTTTAGATATTGTTCTTATTTTGAAAGCATAGTGAGCCTAAAATCAAAACATCTTAAAATTATAAGAAGTAATAAAATTTTCCTTTTTATTAGTTTTTATCACCATTTCTATATCCAAGATCTGTTACTATATCAAAATCAAGTGCTATTACTAATCGTAAACTATCAACAACATCATATTTTTTTACAAAATCTATTAAATACTAGTGTTGTTAAAGATATAGAATTTACTAGAAAAAAAGTTAATAAAATATCTCAAAAAATCGTATATTATAAACAACAACTAGATTTAGTATCTTAAAATAATAAAAAAAAATAACTTAAAATGCTAAAACCCACAACATGGTATTTATTAAATTATTTATAATAATACTATAAAATCGTAAAAATCACTCAAAAAATAATGAAAATTTGATTGAAAAGTCTTATTAGGAATTGACTTTTTGGTGCATCAAAAAGTCCTATTTATTTTTAATTGTTACCACAAAATTTTTTTTAAAATTTTTTTAGTGGTGTTTTCATAAAAAGTGTCACAAATTGTTAGTTTTTAATGACAGTTGAAAAATTCATTATAAAAAACATCATTAATTGCCATTTTTAACAATAGATGAAAAATATCACTAACACTTGTAGGACTTTTTGACCTATACAAATATTTGTGAGACATGACGGTGCACAAATTCTCATAATAGTACCTGTGAATATTTATCCCAAAAAATATTTAGAAAACCACTGTAACGCCCTCAAAATTAAACCCATTAAACATAAAACAAGGCATGCATTACCCAAAGAAAAACATTATATTATTTAAATCATCAGAGTATTACGAAATAAAACATCAAAATAAATGCCCTACGGGCTTACATCTTGCCAAGCCAACACTTGGACACAATTTCATGAGTTCTAACTCAAAACAAATAAAGCCCTAGGCTTGAAGGTTTACATAATTCAAATAAAACAACTAAAACAAATAAAACAAGTCTTCAAGTCCAAATCCTCACAAGCTAAGTCTTTGGAGGTAATGAACCACCTGAACCTGAAAATGAAGTTCCCATATACGGTGAGCCACAGCCTAGTAGAAAAATACTAAACCAAGCATAAGAATTAACTAAAGCATTAGCATTCGATATATGGTTAACTCAAGATAATAAATTTCCAATTTCATGACACGAATATCTACATTGTCTATGACATAATGTCTATGACACCTTTCACTTTCCAATATTTATTTAACTTTCCAATGATATCATTTTGGCTCAGAACCTGGCCAACTATAATAGTGATCCAGATGTCACAAAAATAAATGAGACTAAAGCCCAAACCACAACACTTCCATACTTCCAACTGATACACATTATAATGATGTATCATATCAACAACAAATAGCAATATTGCTATTATCAATAAGCACACATATGAGTGATGCTACTGGATTCCATCCCCTATCTCCTCCCAACAAATCCAGTTTAGAGGTACATCCCCTATCTTCCCCTAAACCGTGGAGTTCATCCCCTATCTCCTCCAAACAACATGCATATGCAATGAAACACACAATTGCCATATACAACACATAATCAATACAAGTAATGTTCTGTATTAATTCAACAGTCAACATAAGTGACTTAATTCCAGTTATACCTAAGCCACATGCAAGGTCTACAACAATCACGACTATCCTCCACCGATAGCCCAAAACAGTTATTTCTAAACAAGAAATAAATACAACAATGAATGTGAAATCAACATTTTCATAGATAAGTATTTAAACTACCCAACTATATCATTAATCTCATAATTTCCCCAACTTCATGAATTAAACCCAATTTCACATTTTTCCCTTACATTAATTATACAAATTAATCTAAGCCAAACCCTAAGGTTTCTCCCAAAATTAACAAACTACCCCCACATACCAAAATACCAACACTTAGGATTAAAGCGTATAAATGGAGTAGGAAATCCCTACCTCGAAGCAAAGAACTCGAATGGAGAAGATAGAGATGATGATCCAAAATCCAAAGTGCTTCAAACCAAGAATTGTTCAGATTAAAACGAAGCCCTCGACTCACTATATCTTTTTAATAAAGGATCTAGGTTAGAAACTCACTCTAAGTAGATCAAATTTAAGAGAGAAGGTATGTAGGGAGAGAGAGAGAAAACGGTTTAGGGTTTTAGAATCAAGAGGGAGATGAAAAATGGTCCAAAAAGTCGGATCTCGCCATTTTATAACAGTCGCCCCGCTCGAGCGGCGGATGCACACTCTCAAGACTTTCGATACAGTGCCTCCGCCGAAGCCCACCCGCCGAGCGGCACACACAGACTCCCGCTTGAGCGGCCAATCCCCCGCTCGAGCGTCCAACACAACACAGGAAATACTGGAAGGTCAGATTCCCGCCGAAGCCAAACCCCGCTCGAGCGGACAAGCAAAATTTTGGGCAACTGGGCTTGGTTCCAAAGCTCAACCAACCTGCTCCAAACACGCTCAACACATCCTAAAACTCAATCAAATATACCTAAAGGATGACAACAACAAGGGAATCTACGGAACTTAAGTCCGAATACAATAATCAATTTGGGAAAAGACCGGGGTCGCTATAACCACAGTCATGGATCACATTCATTCTTCATATAGCTTATATTCAATAAATTTTAAATTTACATTATACAATTTCATCATTAATTTCAAATTAAAAATTCATAATAAATATTAACATTTTTTAAAATTATTTTATCTCAAGCTTGAAGAATTCCCCATAGATCTGACGTTGGAACGGACGCTATAAGTATTTGACAATGTCATTTTTTTTCCCATCCTCCGCACTTCATCGATTCTTCTCTTTATTAATGTTTTAAATAAAGGTATCAAAAGGTGAATTGATATTTCCTAATATTATGATACTATGATAAGTAGAGAATATGATAATGTGATTTAGGGTTGAAATGCGAATTGATATTTGATAATATTTTATACCTAGTATTTCTCATTTCTCATTTTTTATTTTTATTTTTTAGGTCCGTAAAGATCTAAAAGGTTAAAAAATTTGGTAAAAATTTAGAAAAAGTTTACAAAAGGCAAAAAATGTGTGTGTGTTTTTATTTCTTTCTTGTTTAATCAGGTAGAACCTAAAAATGTAAATTTTAAAATTTTTTTTTTATGAAATATTTACTAAGAATGAAATTGTGAGTAAAAAACGTTATTCCCTAACCACATCATAGTCAACATTGAATATCTTGTAATGCTGAATGATTAGTCCATTTGTAAATCAAATTTGTAGTGAACCGAATATCAAAATGTTTATTTTGATAGAATGATTATTCTATTTTGTTTTTTATTTTAATGAATTAAACACTAAAAGATTATTCTTTCAAAAAAAATAAAAACAAAATATTCACACATACACGCACACATATGTATATATTTAAAATGGGCGCAGACTCACCTAGTACGTACAATATATGAAGTTATTTAGTGATTTTAAAATAATATTTTCTATCATTTATTATTAACAATTGCCATGTTATTTTCTAAAAATTTGATAAAAAATATTAAATCCCATTATTATAACAAATAAATATAAATTGGCTGTGATTTGAATTAGAGTTTGTTATTGAGCCTCTACAAATCCATCATAAAATAATATCAATTATTTAGGAGTATTTTGAAAAGATGATTAAAAGTTAATTTTTTAATTTTTTTATAAAAGAAAGAAATAAGTTAAAAATTGAGAAATAACTTTTAATTTACTTTTCAAAATAGGCCTTAAACCGATTAATCCAGACCTATATAAATTTTCAATAGAATAATCCCAATAATTTTTCTAGCGTATTAGGTCAAGTTTGGGAAGACTAAATAAGTGCACTCACTACTACAAAAACAGATAAAGATTACACTTTTTTTGTGTGATGTATGTTATTTAATCACACCTTTTAAGTTTTATTAAAGTGTGATCTTTGAGAGTGATTAAAAGGGGTCATTTTTAATCACACATTTAATAACATTTTAAAGTGTGATCTTTGGGAGTGTGATTAAAAATCATTTTTAAGTGTGATTAATAACATTCAGATCACACTTTTTAAGTGTAATTAAAAATATTTAGATCACACTTTTTAAGTGTGATTAATAATATTTAGATGTGAAAAAAAAATATTACACTCATTACCTTCTCATTTGCTCTTGTGAAGATTCGAACCATCAACTCTCTCACACCATCAACCTTATATAACACACTTTTTCCACTACACCTCTATAACACCATATGACAATATATGCAACATATATTATTTATGTAGTACATAGACCTGTATTAATATAAAAGTATATATATAAAGATAATTATTTTTTATTGAATATAATTTATTTACTAGAAAAAAAAAAAGAGACCACTTTTGACGACTAAACATAATTTCAGTAGCCAATTCTATACTTTTGGCTACTAATTATTTTTTAGTCGTTAAAAAATTTAATTCCCAGGCTAAAATTACTACTTTTGGCGACTAAACTTCTTTTTAGTCGCCAAAAAGACTCACTTATGGCTACTAAACATCTTTTTAGTCTCTCAATGCCTCAGTTTTGGCTACTAAATTTTTTTTAGTCGCCAAAAAATCTCACTTTTGACTACTAAAATTTTTTTAGTCGGTAAAAGCCTCACTTTTGGCGACCAAACATATTTTTGGTCACCCAATACCTCACTTTTGGTTACTAATTTTTTTTTAGTCGCCAAAAAGTCTTACTTTTGGCTACTAAAATTTTTTTAGTTGGTAAAAGCCATATATGGGCAACCAAATAGATTTTTAGTCGCAAAAACTTATACTTTTAGCTACTAAATTTTTTTAGTCGCCAAAAATCTTTGCTTTTGGCTACTAATGTTTTTTTAGTCATCAAAACCTATACTTTCAGCGATCAAATGTGCTTTTTTAGTCGTCAAATATGCTTTTTCTTGTAATGAAGTGGGATTAAATATATATATATATATATAATTACACTTATTTAAAAAGTATGATTAAAAAATAGTAATGTATATATAATCACACTTTAATTAAAAGGTGTGATTAAAAAATATATATATAATCACACTTATTTAAAAAGTGTGATTAAAAAGTAGTAGTGTATATATAATCACATTTTAATTAGAAGGTATGATTAAAAAATTTATAGATAATCACACTTTAATTAGAATGTGTAATTAAAAAATATATATCTAATCACACTTATTTAAAAAATGTGATTAAAAAGTAGTAGTGTATATATAATCGCACTTTAATTAGAATGTGTGATTAAAAATATATATATATAATCACACTTAATTGAAAAGTGACATAAAAAATGAATATTATCACACTCAATCAAATTAATTGTGATTAAAATATCAATCTAATTTTTTTTATCACACTTCCAATAAAAATGAGATATTATTTTTCGTCAAAGTGTGATCTTTAACTATTTTTGTAGTAGTGACTTTTTGACTTTTTATGAAATATAATTGGATTTAGGTTGGATTTGAAGTGATATATTAGAGAAGTGATGTGACTTAAATAAGATGATATGAATTAAATAAAATATTGACTTCTTAATTTTTTAAATTTTTTGGAGGATGCCAAAAACCTGACCTTAGTCATCAGTCAAGTATTAGAGTGCTCATCCATGGAAGCTTACGTTTGACCATGCATCACATTCCTGGCTCTATTTGAATTTCAAGAGAAGTTATTGGTGGATTTAGTAACAGTATTTGACCTTAGTCATCAGTCAAGTATTAGAGTGCTCATCCATGGAAGCTTACGTTTCACCATGCATCACCTTCCTGGCTCTATTTGAATTTCAAGAGAAGTTATTGGTGGATTTAGGGTTAGTTTGGCATGTATTAAATAAGTTAAAAAGTTAAAAAGTCACTATCTTATTTAAGTCATATCATCTTATTTAAGTCATATCATCTTATTTAAATCACATTACTTCTCTAACACATCACATCAAACCCAACTCAAACCCAACCCAAACACACGAATAAGTCAAAAAAAAGTACACTTTTTTAGGACATCCCAAACCAACCCTTAACAGTATTTTGTAGTGCTTCATCTGTATTATGATTAGTAAAAAAAATAAAATTTATAATTTTATATTGAATGATTAAAAAATATAATAATTTGAGATTGGTGATATCTCTAATTACCTTGTTTAGTTTCACTTTTTAAAATTAATTTTCAAAATTTTATTTTGAAAAGTATTTTTAAAAAATGAATCATTATTTGGTTGTTTTAGTTTTTTAAATTTTAAAACAACAATTCAAAATTCTTTTCAAGGTGCAATCACTCAGTCGCATGCTAAAATTCCCTCCAAAACACCGGGCTTGTTTGATTTGTTTTTCAAAAAAAAAATTTGAAAAAAGTTCTCTAAAAATAAATTTTTAAGAGTAATCAAATCAAATAATTTTTTTTAAAAAAAATTTTAAAATTTTATTTGGTTATTTACTTTTTAAAATCACACACACTTTTTCTCATATACATCAAATTAATTATTTTTTTTTAAACTTTCTTCTAAAATAATTTTTCAAAATCATTTCTAAAAAAAGATAAATTAAACAAATTTTTATATTCTTTATCTTAAAAATTATTCTATAAATACAAATCAAACAAGTCCACAATGCTTTAGTAGGATGCTAGGATTTTGTATCCACCGTACAACAACCAACCATTAAAAAAATAAAAAACAAGTCACATAAAAAAATAAACAAATACATAAATAAAGAAGACAGGCAGGACTCAAATTGATTTCTTGGGAATCCCGCTCTTAAATGCCGTATAACAGCCAACCTTTGAAAAAAAAAAAAAAAAAGTCACATCAAAAATAAACAAATAAATAAATAAAGAAGAGAGGTAGGACTCAAATTGAATTTTTGTGAGTCCCACTCTTAAATGACTTAGGCGAGTAAAAATAGCCAATTGCTCGGGCAATTCGAAGTTCGTCCATAATGATCATGCTTGGTAGAGTTGTGAGAAAGTATTTATAAATTATACCTAAAATAGCTTATAACTTATAACTATGATCATAAGCTGATTTCTAGCTTATTCTTAAAACATATCCTGCCCCACTCAAAAAATAAGCTGATTTCTGACTTCCAAAAAGCTATAAACTATAAGTTATAAACTAAACCAAACACATCAAAATAGCTTAAATTAAACTGAAAGCTGAAATAAGCTGTAATTAAGCTCTGCCAAACAGGCACAATATGAGATGGACCTGGTCTGTTTGGGTTTGTTTGGATTCGGTCTGAGTTCGGTTGGAATCTCTAGGCTTGGGCCATCATTTAAAACTTGTTCGCTTGAGCGTCAGTATCTTTTTTAGTGAAAAATTATAAAATTTTGATAGAAAAAATTTAAAAAAAAAAAAATGGTCAGGCTCGCTCAACCCCGACCCAAGCCTAAAGCCAAGCCTAGGCCCATCGGGCCAGCTCGAGGCCCGGCCCACTAGCTTATCCAAGGCCTAAATACCACTGAGTCTGGGCCTAATTTTTTGACCTATGGATCGGCTCGACCAGCCCCGAATTTTGGCAGAAGCTCATGAGGCTCGAAATTGGCCAAACCTGGCCAGATTTACACCTCTATAAATGACCAGACGGACAGAGGTTTTGTTTGGTTTGTATCTCAAGATATAGTTTTAAAAAAAAAAATTAAAAATTTTTTTGGTTCAATTTTTTTGAAGTTTTTTTAAAATCATTTTATCTATCCTACACATCAATCAATCACTTTTTTTCTATCCTTTCTCATTTTCAATTACTTTTTTTTTTCATACACATTTATTCAATTACAATAAAGGCCTATTTTGGGAAGTTGGTAATAATCAACTTTTTGGTAAAAAGCTGCTTATAAGCAGCTTTTTTGTGAGAGAGGAGGTTGGTTATAATCTAAAAAGCAGATTATAACCAAGTTACCAAAATAGGCCAAAATATCAAACTATTCTAAACTCCCAATCTCCAAAACTATTTTCAAAATATACAATCAAACAAATTAAAAAAATTTCTCAACTCTCTCCCAAAAATCTTTTTTTGAAATTTTATCCCAAAATACAAACCAAACACATCATGAGATTTTGAAAACTTTTTTTCATTGTTGGACTTAACTAAACAAAAAGTCTAAGGGTCCGTTTGGTTTAACTTTAGAATTATGATTTAAGTGTGGAGTTTTTTACTTATGATTTTTTGAATCATAATTTGAAAAAAAAAAAATTAATTGGTTATGCCTTTTGAAAATAATTTTAAGATGGTTTGTTATTTTTTTTGATTGATTGAGGTATAAAATGTGAGAGGAGAGATGAGAGATGAAAGAAAAAAAGTAATTGATTAATAATAATAATAATAATAAAAGAAGATAGGAGTTTTAAAAATAATTTTAAATTATATTTTAAAAATATATATAATTAATATATTATATTCAAATTATAATTTAAAAATTAAATTAAGTTTTAAAAAGTAAATCAAAGAGGGGTTGTTTGGGGTGTCCTAAATAAGTGCACTTTTTGATTTTTTAGACTAAAAAGTTGAGGAAAAAAATATGCTTGTTTGGGTTAACTTTTTGACTTTTTATGAAAAAATGTGTATTAAAAAATTGTATAAATTAGTATGTAGGAGAAGATTAAGAGTGTGAAGTATATGGCTGTCCTATCTGTACAGGTTGAATAGATGCTAAGAAGTAATTGTCTACTTTTTGGGCATTACACTGGACAATGCTATTCGGTTCGTGGGGGCCATCATGGGTCTTGTTTTGATAATCTGAACTGTTCAATATGTAGAATTCGTCGAGTACTATATGCTTGTAAAAAAATTACGTTGATCGGATATCGATAGCTATTTGATCAAATTTTTTTTCCAGCCGTTAATTATAACACCATTTAATTTTTTATACAAAACTGATTTGGTCATATAGTTATCGATATCCGATCAATGTGATTTTTTACAGACATATAGTACTCGACGAGTTTTACACATTAACGGTTTAAATTATCAAAACGAAACCCGTGATGGGTCTGCACGAGCCGAACAGCAGTGTGTTAAAATTGTATCCCAACTGTGCAATTTTTCTTAAAAAATGTAGCAGAGATCTGAACGGTCAGATTGATGAGTTGTAATTTTGTATGTAAAAGTAATTTTTGAATATTTTTTTTGATGAATAGTGATAATTTTTTAACCTTTTGAATAAATTGTTAACTTTTTATCTTTCTTTAGACATGCCAACCCAAGCCATATCTAAAATTTTTTAAAACTTTGAATTAAAAAAAATAAAAAAACCAAACACGTTGAATAATATTTCAAGTTTGACGAGGACAAATTACATTCCCTCCGTCTCAAGGAACTTACGTTTGTCCTTACATCACTAGTCCCATAATCATCTCTCCTATACATCTTCAAATTAGGAGGGGAAATATATATATATATATATTTTTAAATTATTAATAACATTATTTATTTTTTATTTTTAAAACTTTAAAATATCAATTTTAAATTGAAAAAACTTATAAAAAAAAAATTTGAATTATTTTTTGTGTAAAACTGAAAATTTTATATCTATAAAAAAACATAATAATGAAACATTGATATGCAAAACTTTAAAAAAAATAAAAAAATAAAAAAATTGATAATATTCTCAGTTTCAAAATTGAAAAAAATTTGATGATATTCTCAATTTTATTAAATAGTTGAATCAAACTAATAAGTAGAAGGACAAAAATATTTAATCTCATACTCAATTTTTTTTCTTCAATTAGTAAAACAATTATTTGAAACATTATTATATAAAATTGATAATATTCTTAGTTTTAAAAATTAAAAAAAAATTGATAATATTTTTAATTTTATTAAATAAGATTTATTAATTTAAATTTTTTTAAATAAAAACTAAGTTAATATAATATTTATAAATTAAACTTTTAAGTAATTAAGGCATGGTTTGGCATGTCTTGAAAAAGATAAAAATTCAAAAAGTTACTTAAAAAACTAAAAAGTTATCACTATTTACCAAAAAAAAAAAAAAGACAAAAAAAAAAAATTACACATAAAAAAATACAACTCAACTTTTTGTTGAAGTGATGGGCTGTCCGCGTGATTGGTCTGCTGTAAAGATCTAGAAATGATTGTCTCTTTCGCGGGCAACCATTTAGACTGTGTTGTTCGGCCCGTGGGGGCCTCCGCGGATTACATTTTGATAATCTGAACCGTCAATATGTAGAATTCGTTGTGTACTATATACTTGTAAAAAATCACGTTGATCGGATATCGCTAACTATATGATCAAATCAGTTTTGTAGAAAAAAAAAACGGATGGTGTTATAATTAACTAGTGAACAAAAATTAATCCGATCAATGTGATTTCGATATCCGATCAATGCAATTTTTTATAAACATATAGTATTCGACGAGTTCTACATATTGACGGTTCAAATTATCAAAATGAGACTCGTGGTGGGCCCCACGGGTTGAACAACACAGTTTAAATGATTGTCCGCGAATGAGGCAATCATATCCTTATCTCCTACACTTTGTCCAGAAAAAGGTGCCGTACAACCTATTAGACTTACTTTTCCTATACACTTATTTATACAATTTTTTATTACATTTACAAAAAATTAACTCAAATATTCATAATTTTTTCCTCAACCTTTTAATATAAAAAGATAAAAAAATATATATATTTAGAACACCTCAAGCAACCTCTAACTCAAAAACAAACTACACTCCCTCCCTCACATGGAACTTATGTTTGTCCTTACGTCACTAGTTCCCACAATTCTCTCTCCTATATATTTTCAAATTAGGGAAAAAATTATATATGTATATATATTTTTAAATTGTTAATAACATTATGTATATAATAAATTAAGAGATATGTTACATCTCTTAATTGAGATCCTTCAATTCTATTAAGATTCATGTGAAGTGATCTCTCACATTATTCTTTCTTTTATCTTTAGAGATTTTAAAAGATTTACAAAAAATTATATTAAGGCTTTATTTGGGAACATGTTAATTTAGTAATTTTTTTGACTATTTGGCTAAAATATGAACTAAAAAAAATATTATGTATGGGATGACTTTTTGATTTTTTATGAAAAAATGTGCAAAAAGTAGAGAGAAAAGAAAATCTTTAATTTGTTTTTATGAGTTGTTGACTTTTTAACTTTTTTAGTAACTTTTTGACTTTTTAACTAAACCAGCGTGTTACCAAACAAAACCTAAATGTAAATATGAGATTCATATGAAACGCACACGATATAAGTGTCACAACCATATAAAATATTTGATAAAATTTTTAAAATCTCAAGTATTCCTCCATAAGTAAGGGGTTGTTTGGGATATTCTAAATAAGTGTACTTTTTGACTTTTATTAAATATGAGTTGTGTGTGAAATGATGTGATAGAAAAATGATGTGACTTAAATAAGATAGTGACTTTTTGACTTTTTTTTGAAAATGCTAAAATTAGCCTAATATCCTTTAGAACACCATTTCACGCTTGAACTTAAAAGTGCAATCCTTAGAACACATATGTGTTCACATAATAAAATATAGGTATAAGATAAATAATAAGGCTAAGTTTGGCATCTTTCTAAAAATTCAAAAAGTCAAAAAGTCACTATCTTATTTAAGTCACATCATCTTATTTAAGTCACATCACTTTTCTAACACATCACTTCAAACCCAACTCATATTTCATAAAAAGTCAAAAAATAGACTTATTTAATCTTCCCAAACTTGACAGAAGTCTTACATAAGAACCCTACATGTCAGATTCACCATTTTGTGATCTATTCGGTGAATCATTTTATGTTCTCAAAATTATTTTTATAACGAGAACAAGAGACAAAAGTCACACGGAGCAATCCATTTTCCTATAAATACTTTTACTACCAGCCATTCCTCGTCTCATCGCCAACAAAACTATCAAACTTGTTTATTCATATCACAGCCATATTTCACCAAAATTTCATAGTTCTCTGTATCTCAGCAGCCATGGACCAAACACCCCATGTAGCTTTTTTACCAAGTCCAGGTATGGGCCATCTCATCCCTTTCATTGAATTCGCCAAGCAACTCGTCCATCGCCACCACCTCTCCGCCACCATCATCATCCCCTCCGCCGCACCACCCACCAAAGCCCAGAAAACAGTCCTCCAAACCCTCCCCAAAACCATCCACCACATCTTCCTACCACCTGTTCAATTACCCAATGACATCAACAACGCAGAATCCCAAATCTTCCTCACCATGACTCTCTCTCTTCCCTCTCTTAAATCCACTCTATCCTCCTTAACTGCCACCACCCACCTGGCGGTGCTTGTCGTCGATCTATTCGGGCTTGATGCCTTCGACGTAGCGAAAGAATTCAGCCTTTCACCGTACTTGTTCTTCCCTTCGACAGCCATGGTACTGCTGTTTTGCTTAAATTTGCCCAAGCTCGATGAGACGGTTACGGGTGAGTATAGGGATCTACCTGAACCGATACAACTCCCTGGTTGTGTACCGGTTCACGGTAAAGATTTCTTGGATCCGGTTCAGGACCGGTCGCACGACTCGTACAAGGGGCTCCTCCGGAATATAAAGCTGTTCGGTTCGGCCGAGGGGATAATTCTGAATAGCTTTGTGGACTTGGAAGAGGGAGCTTTAAAAGCTTTACAGGACGAAGAGTTGGGCCAGCCGCCGGTTTACCCGGTCGGACCTCTCATCCAAGCTGGTTCGAGTGAGGGGTTAGAACGGTCCGAGTGTTTGCAATGGTTGGATGGTCAGCCAAGTGAGTCAGTAGTGTTTGTCTCATTTGGAAGTGGTGGCACTCTCTCTCAAGACCAACTCAATGAGCTAGCATTGGGTTTAGAACGGAGTGGCCAAAGATTTTTGTGGGTAGCGAGAAGTCCTAATGACAAGTCTGCCAATGCTGCATTTTTCAACGCACAAAGCCAAAACGACCCTTTAAGCTTTTTGCCAAAAGGTTTTTTGGAGAGGACACAAGGACGAGGGCTGGTGGTGCCGTCATGGGCACCGCAAATTGAGGTGCTAAGCCACCGTGCTACCGGAGGTTTTTTGACTCACTGTGGATGGAATTCGACTCTGGAGAGTATTGTCCATGGTGTACCTCTCATCGCTTGGCCACTCTATGCAGAGCAGAAAATGAATGCAGTGATGTTAACTGAGGGTTTGAAAGTGTCATTGAGACCGAAAAGTGATGAATCGGGGCTAGTGGGACAAGAAGAGATTGCAGAAGTTGTGAAAAGTCTTATGGAAGGAGAAAATGGGAAGAAAATTCGCCGGAGAATGGAGGGACTCAAGGATGCGGCCGCGAAAGTCCTGAGTGAAGATGGATCTTCTGCAAAATCACTATCTCAATTGGCATTCAAGTGGAAAAATCATAAGAACATTTGAAGCCAAATTATTATTATTATTATTATTTCCAGTTGAACTCATTTCATTTTGTCTTGTTTTTCTTAATTTTTAGTTTTCATTGTGTTGACTACATTGTGTATTATGTGTAATTTGTTGGATTTGTATCTTATTATTGTTAAAATATAATTTATAATCTAGAAAAATTTAGATTAATTAATGAATAATTTATGAAGATATCTAAATAAATATCTAGTAGATTGAAATAATCTATCTAGATTTTTAATAACGATAGAAATATCTGGAGATATATAATAATTCGGTTGGAAAATTTCAAACATTTATAGAAGAGGTTAAGATGGCGATGTTTTTTATATAGAGCCATGAACTAATTGTAAATTGATGGATGCAAGAATCTTGATTTGTAATTAACATAATAAGAAGAAGTTTTCTTTTATTTACATTTCTACCTTATCTTCTTCCATAATTCCCTCTCTAACTTGCCCAAGTTCTTATCAAATATACCTTATCATCTCAACAATTTTGGTATCAGATGTAGGTTCTCCTCACTTATTCTAAAGCCTCCAAACCTCGTTCTTCAAATACTATTTTAGCATGGAAGCAAACACTTCCACTTTCAACTATGCACAAACTCTCATCCCTATATTTGAGGAAGAGAACTATGAATATTGGAGCATCCAAATGAAAACTTTATTTATCTTACAAGACTTGTGGGAACTAGTTGAAGATGGTTTTGAGGCACCAGCAGATGATGAAGAATATGCAACTTGGACAGAAACATGTCGGAAGCAATACAAGACGAACAAGAAAAATGATGCAAGTGCTCTTCTCAACATACAACGAGGGGTAGGCAAATTCATCTTTTCTAGAATCATGCACTACAAGAAAAAACACTTTTTGTGACCAACATTTTGGTCGCGAAAAGTATCATATTTGGTCGCTAAAACCTTTTCGCGACCAAAATATGTTGGTCGCGAGTTGGTCGCTAAAGCCTCGTCACAGATAGTTTCACACCAAAAAGCCTTTGGTCGCTAAAAGTGACCATTCGCGCCCAACTTTTTTGGTCGCGGAAAGTCCAATTCATATTCCCAAAAAGTAAACTTTTAGCGACCAAAGGTAAGTTGGTCGCCAAAAGTCAGCGCCTTTTACCAAAAAAATGTAATTCTTTTGTGCCGCCTGGGACTCGAACTCTTGACCAAAGAGTCACCATGCACCCAATCCACTCTGCCAATTACATGCTTCTTGTTCATATTTGGAAATAAAAATATATAACCCATAAAAATTGGGTTATTTATTATTTTATAAAACTTTTAATGCCTAAACAAAAAAAATAGTATGTAATTATAGTAGTATCCTTTTTTAAAAAATTTATCCCGCCATAACTTTTCGCGACCAATTTTTCTTTTTGGTCGCCAAAGGGTAATCTTCCGCGACCAAAAAAGCCTTTTGGTCGCCAATAGTATACTTTCCGCGACCAACTTTTCTTTTTGGTCGCCAAAAGGTGATCTTCCGTGACCAAAAAAGCTTTTGGTCGCCAATAGTATACTTTCCGCGACCAACTTTTCTTTTTGGTCGCCAAAGGATAATCTTCCGCGACCAAAAAAGCCTTTTGGTCGCTAATAGTATACTTTCCGCGACCAACTTTTTTTTTGGTCGCCAACGGGTATACTTTCCGTGACCAACTTTTCTTTTTGGTCGCCAAAAGGTGCTCTTCCGCGACCAAAAAAGCCTTTGGTCGCCAATAGTATACTTTCCGTGACCAACTTTTTCTTTTGGTCGCCAAAGGGTGATTTTTCGCGACTAAAAAATTGTGGTCGCCAAAAGTTAAATTTTGGTCGCAGAAAGTGGACTATTTGCGACCAAAAAAAATAGGTGGTCGCCAAAAGTGTTTTTTCTTGTAGTGATGGATGCAAAAACATCTAAAGAAGCCTGGGATATATTAAAGTGTGAATATCAAGGTTTTGATAAGGTTATCTCCATTAAACTACAAACATTATGGAGAGATTTTGACAATCTAGCAATGAAGGATACTGAATCTATTAATGAGTTTTTTTCCCGAGTTGCTAGAATTGTCAACAAAATTAGAAGTTATGGAGACAACTTTGATAACAAGAGAATTGTTGAAAAAGTTTTAAGAAGTTTAACACAAAATTCGAGCATATTGTTGCTGCCATCGAGGAATCCAAAGATTTATCTAAACTTACTAGACATGAGCTAATGAGTTCTCTCAAGGCACATGAACAAAGAATGAGTAGATTTACAAATCAGCCAATGGAGCAAGCATTTCAGTCCAAAGTTAATATTGGAGACAAGAAACAAGAAAATCAAGGAAGGGATTCATTTTAAAGAAGAAGAATGCCCGAAAAAGGACGAGGAGGCCAAAGTTCATTTTAAACCTGGAATAAAGGAAGAGACTATAACAATTAAAGAAATTCCAGCGGTAACTCTAACTCTTAATGCACTATTTGCAAGAAATTTAATCATGCATCTAAAGATTGCAGATTTAGGTACAAAAGATGCAAAAATTCAAATCATTCACAACGTGATTACTCGTTCAACAATGATAAAGTCAAAGCTATTTTTTTGAACAAAATGAAGCAGAACAATTATTTTTTTGTATGAATGCCCAACAAGAGTCAGAAAATATTTGATATTTGGATAGTGGATGCAATAATCATATGACAAGCAAAGTCTCTTCTCAAGTAAAGCTTGGTGATGGAAAACTACAAAATATTGAAGGAAAGAGAGTCATCTCTGTCTATACAAAGGAAGGTAACAAAAAATTAATTTATGATGTTCTTTATGTTCCGGGGCTAACCCAAAATCTATTAAGTGTGGGGCAATTAGTACAAAAAGGTTATGCAGTAAATTTTAATTATGATGAATGCATAATCTTTGATAAAAAGAAAAATCATACAGTGGCAAAAGTCAAAATGACCCCAAACAAAGTTTTTTCTTTCGTAATGCCACTGAACGATAATTTTGCCCTTAAAAGTGAAAACACCAACGATCCATATCTATGGCATCTTAGATACGTACATCTAAATTACAAGGGCATGAAATTATTAAAAGAAAAAGATATGGTTACAGGATTGCCTCGCATTGGCAAAATCAATAAAATTTATGAAGGATGTATTTATGGAAAAATGCATAGATTGCCATTTCCAAAGAGTTCTTGGAGAGCCAAAGCACCTTTGGAGTTAGTGCATGCAGATATTTGTGGGCCTTGTTGAACATCATCTCTTAGTAACAAGAGATATTTTCTACTGTTTGTTGATGATCATGCTCAAATGATGTGGATTTATTTTCTTAATAGAAATTCAAAAGCCTTCTCAGTATTTCAACAGTTTAAAGCTTTGGTAGAAAAGCAAAGTGACAAAGAAATCAAAATATTGGGGATAGATCGTTGCAGAGAATTCATTTATACTCCATTCATGAATTACTATAAAGAAAATGGGATTAAAAGATAGCTCACAGTTCGACACCCTCCTCAACAAAATGGAGTTGCAGGACGAAAGAACAGGACAATTGTGGAGATGGGACGAAGCATGCTAAAAGGCAAAGGTCTTCCTAACAAATTCTGGGCTAAAACTGTCAATACTGATATTTATATTCTAAACCAATCTCCCAAGAAGGCTGTCCAAAACAAAACACCATATGAGGCATGGCACAAACAGAAGCCCTAGGTAAATTTTTTCAAAGTATTCAGTTGTCTTGCTTATGCCTTAATTCCTTCCCAAAAAAGGAAAAAATTTGATGAGAAATGAGAGAAATATATATTCATTGGATATAGTGACGAATCAAAAAGATATTGTCTGTTCAATCCAATGAAAAATGAATTGGTAATCTCTAGAGATGTCATATTTGATGAAATGACAACATGGAAGTGGGATGATAACTCCATTCTAGAGCAGAAGGGATTTGAATTTAATGAAGCAATAGAAGGAGAAGGATCTTCAACTCTCGAAGAAAGCCCAAACCAAAGTCCACATAACACTCTAAGCCTAAGGTCAATAAATGACTCTCCAAGAAACTCTTCATCTGAAGAATCTGAAACAATACCAAGAAAGGTACGTTCCTTAAGAGAAATATATGAAACTTGTGATGTAACATATTTTGCTTGTGAGTCACAGTTTTTTGAAGAAGCTATGAAAGAAGAAATTTAGAGAAAGGCAATGGATGAAGAAATTGAAACTATTGAAAAGAATTACACTTGTGATCTTGTTGACCTACCTAAAGACAAAGATGTAATCGGACTTAAATGGATCTACAAGACCAAATATAAAGAAAATAGCTCCATCCAGAAGCATAAGGCTCGTTTAGTTGCAAAAGGATACTCACAACAACTTGGAGTGGACTTTAATGAGACATTTACTCCAGTTGCCCGCATGGAGATAGTAAGAACCGCTCTTGCCTTGGCTGTACAAAATGAGCTACCAGTATATTAGCTAAATGTCAAATCAGCTTTTCTCAATGGAGAGCTTGAAGAAGAAGTTTATGTTGAACAACCGCAAGGGTACATAATCAAAGGAAAATAAGAGAAGGTTTACTGACTTTGGAAGGCACTGTATGGTTTAAAGTAAGCATCCCGAGCCTGGAACAACAACATTGACAAGTATTTTTGTCAAAATGGTTTTCAAAGAAGCCAAAGTGAGCCATTACTACACATCAAGAAATGAGGTACACAAGAATTTCTTATAATTTGCCTATATGTTGATGATTTAATCTATACAGGAATTAAACCATCAATGGTAGAAGAATTTAAAAGAGCCATGATGAAGAAGTACGAGATGACTGATTTGGGACTTATGAGATATTTTCCTGGTATTCAAGTAAAGCAGTCAAAGGGAGAAATATTTATCTCTTAAGGAAAATATCTTGAAGATTTATTGAAGAAATTTCATATGTCTAACTGCAAGTCAGTTTCTCTTCCAATCTCTTTAAATGAGAAGTTGCAAGTAAATGATGAAGCAAAGAAAGTTGATGCTACCGCCCATCGAAAATTGGTTGGTTCACTAAATTATCTCACTAATAGAAGGCCAAACATTGTTTACTCTATAAATCTTATTTCCAGATTTATGCATGAGCTGAGCAAGCTACACTATATAGTAGCAAAGCGAATTCTTCGGTATCTTCAAGGGACCAAGAATCTCAACATCAGGTATGTGAAAGAAAATGACGGTAAACTCATTGGCTACACTAATAGTGATTGGGCAGGATCATTGGATGATCGAAAGAGTACATCATGTTATGTATTTTGTATTGGCTCAAAAATTGTCTCTTGGAGTTCCAAGAAGCAGAAGACTGTAGCTCTATCATCAGTAGAAGCAGATTATATTGCAACTACAGATGCAACTTGTGAAGCAGTTTAGCTTAAAAGAATTCTCTCAGATATGGAGCACAAAGAGGAAGGTTCCACTACAATTTTTTGTGATAGCATGTCAGCCATTACAATGAGCAAAAATCTAGTATTCTATGGTAGGACAAAACATATTGAACTATGACATCATTTTATTCGAGACAATGTACAGAAAGGTGAAATCCACTTGGAATTTGTCAACACAAAGGAACAATTAGTAGGTATCATGACAAAAGCAGTGCCAACAGAAAAAATTCTTATAGTTTCAGGAATGCATGAAGATTACAAATTAAGTGGGAGTGTTAAAATATAATTTGTAATCTAGATAAATCTAGAATAATTAATGAATAATTTATGAAGATATTTATCTAGAAAAATGTAGAGTAATTAATGAATAATTTATGAAAATATTTATCTAGAAATATCTAGTAGATTGAAATAATCTATCTAGATTTTTACTAATGATGGAAATATCTAGAGATATATAATAATGATATTGAAAAATATCAAACCTTTCTAGAACCTTTCTAGAAGAGGTTAAAATGGTGATGTTCTCTATATAAAGCCATGAGCTAATTGTAAATTGATCTATGCAAGAATCTTGACTTGTAATCAACATAATAAGAAGAAGTTTTTTAATATTTGCATTTCTACCTTATCTTCTCCCATAATTCCCTTCCTAGCTTGCCCAAGTTCTTATCAAATATACCTTGTCACCCCAACAATTACTTATACTTGTTTGCAGTAGGAATGTGCTATATTGATTTGATCCCATACATAATCAATCGAAATTAATCTTCATATCAAATGAATTATTTGATAGACTAATGTATTCAAATAGAAAACTTTTACAGGTAAAAACCAAATTTATTATTTGTAGGTGGATTTCTCTCAAGTTGAGATGACAACTTGAGAGAAACCAAACATATATAGAGAATATGTTATACCTTTTGTTGGAACAACAATGTTAGGAATATGCAGAGTAAGCACAGAATGAGACATATCTCACTAGAATTTATGTTTTACACGGCTGAGTCGTTAAACTTGAAAGTTAGACTTTATATACAACCAATGCCTTTGTGCACGGCACCAAAACTTATAAATATTGGGGCTCATTACGAGTCTCGTTTCGATGATCTAAACCATTTAATTTGTTGAACACTTCGTATATTTCATCCACAAAAAAATTAGGCCAATTTGATAATTATTACTTGTTCAATTTTTTAGTAAAAAAATATATAACAATTGTGTTTTTAAAAATAAATTATACATTTTTTTAATGAAAAAAGCAATAAATTGAACAAGTTACAGTAATCGCATTGATCTCTCTTTTTTTTCTTTTTTTCTTTTTTTCTTTTTTTTTTGTTGATGAAATACACGAAATACTTGACAAAATGAATAGTTTAGATCATTGAAACGAGACTTGTGATGGGCTATACAAGCCTAAACAATACCCTCCAATCCAAAATCTAGACATGAGAGGATCCTCATCCTTAAAAAAAAAAAAAAAACTTAGATATTAATGAAAGAGTTTATATAATTAATAATATTTATAAAATTTATCATTAATTTTATAATTATTTTTATAAAATACACTGTTTTGATATTTCCCAACAATATTCCAGGAGGCCACTTAACTTAACCATAGTTGAAATCTTGGAAATATTTGAGGATACAACTTAACTTAACCATAGTTGAAATCTTTCAAATCCAATTTTACTTCTCTGTGGTATAAATTTATCTTCTCACTACAAACCCCAAACAGTTCTTTATTGCCAATCTTTCATTCTTTCTAGCCCAACTTTTCGCTCTCACTCTCCCCGCTTTTACTCTATAAATCAAAATACAGCAGACCCAACTTCTTTCTTTCCAGTTTCAAATTGTTCCATTCTCCATGAATCAAACTTTTTATAAACCCAATTTCTTTCTCTCCTGCACTCTGCTCTACTCTTTATAATCCAAACTAATCCATGACTGAGGATGACAATGCATAGGGTAGGGTATGGGTTAGGCCCCTACCCTACCCTATCCTCATTTCCCCTGCTTGCCCTCACTCTTGACCTACTCCTATGAGACTCTCCCTCACCCCTTAAACCCACAAATGTAAGAGAATCCACAATGAACACGCTAAGGATGTTGTTAGTGTCAGATGCTAGGTTTTGGCTAACCAATTGTGTTGTTTGGTTGCTGTAATGGAGCTGCTAAGGGCAACGTTAGTGCTCAATGTTAGTATCAGATGCTAAAATGTGTGTTAACTACAGCCAGCGTTCTAGCTAGTGAGGGAGAGAGAGGGAAGTGTCGTGGGTCATCCGGTCAGATGTTCGAACATACAGACCCTTCAAGTAAAAAAATAAAAATAAAAAATGGGTCTGATCGGTTGACTGGCTGAATGTCCGGTTGTCTCCACACTAGCTGCTGCAAACTACAAACTATATATATATATATATTGTTTAACACACCCCTTAACACACACTTTAACATATCCATTGTTTCATCATTCGCTTACTATTCACTCACTAAATTAATAAACTCTTAACATACATATTAGGGTCTCACTTTTATTACTTTTTGTCATATAACACACTTTAACACACATTTTTAACACATCCACTATGGATGCTCTAACCTCCACCTATACATAAAAGAAACTCAATAATACATTATATAAATATATTATAAAAATTTAACAATATATTATACACATAATATATATGTAATATTATTATTTATTTATTACTATGTTTGTGGGTTGGGTAGGTTTGAGTAAAAAAAACTTTCCCCACCTTCATCTCAAACCCATTCAGTGTGTTTGGTTTCAATTTTCTGAATTCAGTTTTTCATATTATATAAAAACCTATGTTTTTCGTTTTTTTTTTTTTTTTTTTTTAGTGAATATCTTTAAAATTTTAAGATTTTTATTTTTTAGTTTTTTAGATGCACCTTACTTAGATGTATCTAAAAAGTAAAATATTTGTGAAAAAATATTTTAAAAAATTAATAAATACACAAAAATACGAAAAATATATTGAATTTTTTTTTTTGGTATTTAGTGAATTTTTTAAAGATTTTTGTGGGTTACGAAAATTATAATTTTTAAGTATATTTATGTTAGGTGTGTCTAAAAATTAAAAAAGCTGCTTAAAATATTTAAAAAAATTTAGTAAAAAAAATAAAAATAATAAAATTTTTAAAAAACTAGAAATAAACATGATGAATAAGATTTTTAAAAAAAAAAATTCAAATTTGAACTTATTTGACGGATCAGCCTATTTTGCTATTACTACCATCCCTACTAATGGAGTTCGGATCCCCTCCTTAACTCTCCTCCTTCATTTCCTCCGTACAACGGCTGAGATCAGCCGTTGCAAATCCAACGGCTATTAAAAAAACAAAAAAATCAATTTTTTTACTGAAATTTTCTCGTCCACTACTATACATACACATGTTATACATTTGAGTCACTCTCATTCTCCCTCAGCCTCACACTCACCCTTTCTCCTCCATAGAAGCCAGCCTCACCAGCGACCACTCCTGACGGCGACCTACTCTCGACAGCGACCCACTCTGGACGACGGCGACCCCTAGACCCAACCCACTGCTCCAACCCTAATTTTATTTGCTTCGCGAACTATAGCTCCACCGCAACCATCGTATGCATTAGCGAAGAAATTTGTTGAGGAGAACGTGGGTTCTCCGGCCATAGATAAACCAGGTTCGTCCTCGAAATGCTGAAATTAAAAAGTTAGGGTTGTGATGGACAAAATAGATTTGAAATTTCAAAATTAGGGCATTGATTTGGGTGTTATTGACTTTATATTTGTAGTGTTATGACCATCTAGATTTTGATTATGATGTCTGCATGGATTGAAAAACGTAAATAAAGAAAGAAAGTTCCCATCTCAGATTAGTTTGTTGTGTTTTATTTTCTGATTTTACTTTCTATCTCTCTCTCTCTATATCTCTCTCCTCTGGAAATATGATATTCAAATACTATGTTCACATATTTGTTTGCTTGTGAAAATAAAATAATTGACAAAATTGTATTGTTATAAAAATTTTATAATTTAGTACCATCCACATAGATAGATGAAGAAGCAACTTCTCTTATGGGCATAACTCTATATTATTCGCTAGAGAGACCTCCCTCTGTTAATGTCACACACAAGTACCACACATAGAGTATTTTATTTATTTATTTATTTTTAAAATTTCAATGTAAAGAATTAGAGCCTTATGTTTTATTTAGCTTCTAAGCTTCTAAAAGAAGATGAAACAAAAGAGATAAATATTTGACATGTGGGCAACATGGACATTGACATGATTCTTCCCTAGAAGTGTCTTTACTACTTGGATGTTGATCTTGCTTGAAACACAAGCATAGAACTGCCATATGTATCTAATTACAAATCATTTAATTTAGACCTTGTCTCTGCACTAGCACAGCACTACAAATTTCTTGTTTATGAGACTTTGTGGCTTCCACTAGCATGATCTTGCCATGATTGTATCATGCTTTAAGTGTTACACTTGATTATGAGATTGTTACAAGGAATATTGTCAGTCCATATGACTTTTGTGTATTATTTGTAAATTGTAATCATTTAGAAGAAGTGTGTAGCATTTGTAAATTGCAATGGCCAAGTTTGGGAAGACTAAATAAGTGCACTTTTTGTCTGTTTTGACTAAAAAATTGAGGTTGAAAATATGGATGTTTGGGTTAATTTTTTGACTTTTTATGGAAAAATGTGTAATAAAAAATTGTGAAAATTGGTTTTTAGAGGAAAATTTGAATTGGGAGTTGTGCAGCCGTAATTGTTGACTTTTGGTGAATAGTGTTAACTTTTTAACTTTTTGAGTAACTTTTTGGCTTTTTGGATTATTTGGAAGTACCCAAACAAAAAATCCTTTCATTTCTTATGTTCTTCAGGTGGTTCATACTCAAGCAAAGGGTATGGCTAAACATGATGTGATGTATAAATATGTATCGAAAAACCTTATTTTTGTGGCTACTGTTGCACCCAAAGCCTTGAATGATAGAATGACATATAGTATGAGACATCTTTTTGGGATGCATTGGACACTTCCATAGAGTGAAAAACACATCAATCAACTACATGACAATCTTTCGAAAGAAACTAAATAGTAAATAGTAAAACAACAAAGCTTACAGCACCTACAGTTGGGAGATTGTTTGCATTGTGTATGCAGATTTAAAAAATGGTTTCTTCTTCTACTAACAATAGCAACATAAGATTTCAACTGAGATTGTGCAATTGTGGAAGAACAACTGCCATAGCTATTGTAAAAACCAATGAGAATGGAAATCAACGGTGTTTGTTTTTCGTTTGCCCATCAAAATATGTAAGTATGTATTGAAAAAATTAATCCTTTTAGTAGTGACAAATTAATTTGTCTTATTCAACTAACTGATTGTCATGCATTGTAGAGTAACACTGCCCATTGCAATTACTTCAAGTTCGTGGATAAAGATGATGAAGACGTTATGTCCACAACCCATTCCAACACTAGAGCTTGTGATGCTATAACAGTAAAAGACTTTAACGATCTAAGAACGAGGCTTGATGACATGGAAAATGACTATGGTCGAAGGCTTGAAAGGACGGAAAATAATTTGAAAGTGATGGTGTATTTCATTATATATTCTATCATTTTGTACTTTGTGATGTTGCTTTTGTACTTTATTGTATTTTGGTAAACCGAACGGATGATTGTTGACGTTTGTAGCATTTTCCTTTATGTTTATGGAATGAATTTTAAACTTTCTATCATTTTGGGTTTGATTGAATGGATGGAATGAGTTTATTTGATTTTAGATGGTTTTCATGAATGTAGTGATGGAATGCTTCTACGAGTTTACCTGATTTTAGATGGTATAGGATGGTTTTGAATTGTATGATATGTATGGTTAAGTGTATATTATGCTTCTATGAGTTTACCTTAAGGATGTGCAGCAGCATTTTCAGCACATGGGCAGCAGCATATACACTGAATAGCAATTTATTAAAATTGAAATTACTAAGCTAGCATAAGAAACCGCTACTGGCTGCCCAACTGTTACTTATAGTTATATTAAAATTCAAATTACTTATAGTTATATTAGAAGACATGAAGAACAACTAATGTCAAGTTTTATTAGTTCAAATAGCAGATCACATACAATTGTTCTGAACATAGGTTCAAAATCTGTAGATAACAGACTGAAATAGACTGAAAAGTAAGAGAGCATCTAGCCTCAAATTTGTCTTGGACAGACAAAAACAAGAACATATAAAAACCATTCTTAACTAAACTTGTTTACTGCCTTTGCTGTGTTCATGGAGGATTTTAGAAAAAAAGTATAAAAAGAAGCATCTAAACAAAATTTCAATGGCTAAGATTATGAAGTAAGGGAAAAGAAACGAAAATAGCTGTAAGAGCCTTAAAGATTATTAAAAAAATAAATAAATAAATAAATAATTTAAAATTTTTAAAAAAGGAAAAGAAATCATCAACTGAAATTATTTATTAATTTTTGACATGGATTCAAGGAAAATTCAATAATTGAACAGCATCACAATCAGCTCATTTGTAATGAGAAAGAAAGGCACACATGCACAAAGATACCATGAACCAAGGGAAGTTGAAAGATTAAAGAACTTAGAAATTGTGATAGCCATCACTTGCAAACTAGAGGCATATGTTCTTCTGCATTGTGACAACATTGTAAAATGTCTCAGAGAACCACCACTATCATGACTCCAATTAAGGGATACAAACAGCAGAATCAATAGTAAAGCACGATTTGAACAGTATCCTAATGTACTTTACAATAAAAATCACTCCTATATATAACAATAATTTCAAGCCAATTTCAACAACTTTTGCACAGATTTAAGTACATTCCATACCAAACTAAATTAACAAATATTCTCCAACTTTAAATCAGCAACATTTTGGTTTCACACCAAAGAACCTCATACATGTTCACACAAAAAATAACTTAAGCAGCATAAAAATGTACAGTAGCAAAATATGGCCAAAGCCAACAATAGTTGCAGCAACACACGGACAGCAGCACTTAAGCACAATATGGACAACAGCAGTTTGAGCAACAGGGGGACAACAGTTTCATAAGCAACAGACGGCTATGGCAGTTTCATAAATAATGAAATTTATAAGTTGCTATGACCGAAATTTATAGTGCGTTCCACCTGTTTGTACATGTCGATAGCCTAAGACAACAAAAACAAACAAACAAAAAAAAACATTAACAACACACAACAGCAAAGGGCCAAACAATGTACAAAAAATGCCATATTCATTGCCAAAGTCAATGAAATAACCTGACTACTTATTGGACTATTTGATTTTTCAAAATAACGAACCCTAATGTCATATCCACATGAACCTTCACCTACTGACTGGAATGTTGGTTGAGCATAATATCGTTGAGGCATTGAATTTGGCACACAATATGGCACAACGTACATCTTACGCAAATTGTTTGACTACAACAAGGACAACATTAAATTAGGCTTCACAATTAGTCATAGAGTGTCCTATTATACCCACAACAAAATAATAAAATCTGAAACTAACACTCACATGATATGTGGGATACATCAATGAAGGAGGCACGGAATTACCACCAATGGCAACAAATGGATTAAGAGGATAAAGAAGAGGAACATGTTGATGAATATAGACATCTTCTCTAATAGATAATGGAGACGGTCTCACTGTTGGACCTCCGATAGATTGTGAAGAAGCCAAGCTGTTAGCATGGTTTTTTTTTATAAAGTTCGCTACCAACCACATTTCACTCTCATTTTTCCCTTACTAGTTGCCACCTTTTTCTTTAAGCCTTTCGGTTGCACAATATGATTGTCATCTTCGCAATCCACTTCAAAGCTTTGGGTTTCATCGTCAGTATGTACTTCATTTTCAATACAAAAATGAGAACTTAACTTGCATTCAACATTTGCACCTAATGTAGCGACTTGTGTAATTGCAAAATCATAGGTTCCTCAATTTCAGCAGCTTTACATGCTATTGCTCTAAAAGCGGTCATTAATGTCTTATACCGCGAGGCTTGTTGGAATTTTACATAAACTTGAATGTCATTTCCCTTAATGTCCTTCACAGTTTCTCCTCTTGCTTGCTTGATCCATCTCTTTACAATGTATTCTGAAGGAACCTTCATCTTCAATGTCTCTAAAAACCTTCAAAGAGTGAGAACACAAAACTCCTTCATTTTCAAACTTTGTACAATTACAACCCAAAGAGCCATCCCTCTCCATCTTCACTTTCCTTGCATGTTTGCTACCAACAATAACAACTGTGAAAATAGTACAAGCCTCAACATATTCAATTACTTCTATGTTCGATTCAATGGATCGAAAATACTCATTTTGGAATTCCTCAAAAATCTTTTTTGAGTACACATTACCCATTTGAATTAACATTCTTATAGTCGCTTTTACCTTTGGCAACCTTTGGCACAAAGCATATCCTGCTTCTAACTCCATGTATCGCTTCTCATAAAGTACTCTTTCAAAATGCATGAAGAATTCATTTAAATTAAAATCAGAATGAATGTAATCCTTCAAAAAAGTATTAAAAAATTTACTAAGTTGTGTAGTACTTATTTCTGCAGCCCATGTTGATCTAACATATGGCCAACCCCATTTTTCTTTCACTGTTAAAGTCAATTTCAACCAATGGTTATCATGCGCATCATATTTATTAAGCATTTCAGCCCACTCTAACTTCCATTGATTTTCATCTTCAATGTCAAACAGGAATTTATTTAGTACACCCTTTACTCCCTTATCTTAGAGCAGACAATTAACATGTTTTAATACATTTGCATCAAATGCCAAGTACATATGGTGACTCGTGTTAGGAATAACAATGGGTATGGCTTTAGCCATTGCAACGTCTTGATCGGCGAACAAAGTTTTTGGTGCTTTTCCTGACATAGCCTCTAGAAAAGTTTGAAATAACCATACAAACGATTCGGCAGTCTCATTATACAACAAGGCTATAACTGTTTCCCTATGATAGTTAAATCCCACAAAAGATGCAGAGGGTCTATGTTCTTTGTTTAACTTGTAAGTCGTATCAAATGTAACAACATCACCAAAGTGGGTATAATCCATGATCATTTGTGTATTAGCCTAAAACATATTTGTAATTTGCTCCTCATTATCTAAATAGAAAGCACCAAAAAAAAAAAAAAAAAAAAAGATTCTGCAAAAATTTTTCTTTAAAGTATTGTAACACATTGCCTACTTCCCCATATGCTAAACTTTGTTGTCATTTGGTTCTCAAATAATTTTTTTGATCTAATTTTGTAAACCTAAGACATTGCCTCCCACCAGCTTCCCTACCCATGAGTTCAAAGGATTGGCCTAAATGAAGACCAGATTGTGCTGCCAAATCTAACTCAATTTCTTAGGTAGCCGATATCTTTCTTTGTGACGGCAACATGTGGGCACACTCGGGTGATACAAGATCATGGTTGTGTTTTTATTTGAAATCAATCACAACAAATTTCTCAGTACACTCATCTAATTTAACATAAAGTCAAGCCTCACAACCAGTCCTAGTTTTAGCTCTAGGGTTTTTTGCCAATGGGTCTCACTTGTCAACCTTTCGAAATCCCTCCTTGTTGCAAACCAAAAGTCTATAAATAAGTTGGTTAGTGAACTTGTTCTTCCTAGAATAATCACTTCTTATGCTAAACCCCATTCTTCCTCCATATGCATTATAAAAATCATACGCATATTGTTCTGAATCATATGGCATTCCCTGTTTTGGCTTCCAAGCACAATCATTCTCAACTTTCATATCCATATCAAAATGAAACTAAAAAGCGATATAAATTTTTATCTTAGCTACAGATAAGTCATATAGGTTATATGGTTATTTGAAAATAAAATCAAATTTCAAAAGAAAAGCAAAATCAATCCACCTATAATCCAGGAATGATTACTGATAATGTTACAAGCTGAAAACTCCAAACAGGAAAAACAAATAGGAAAAATAAATGTTTATGAATCAATTTCATTATTTTGGCACCAAGAACAAAGACACTATTAATGTTACAACCTGAAAACTCCATGAACAGTTTCCACATTGTTAGCTCTAAACGTCATTATCAAGTCATTAAATCATATTATCTATATTATTTTGATACCTCCAAATCCCAAAGAATTTACTACAGACTGG
The DNA here is from genome assembly GCA_025200525.1 of Camellia lanceoleosa. Taxonomy (NCBI): domain Eukaryota; kingdom Viridiplantae; phylum Streptophyta; class Magnoliopsida; order Ericales; family Theaceae; genus Camellia; species Camellia lanceoleosa. Next base: position 46,755,907 of record CM045760.1, read on the forward strand.
GAACTTCAAAGATAATGGGGAAAAACCCACACTATTGACTTGGATTAATATTATTCAATCAAACACTTGATTTAGATCATAGACAATCATATTCAATTGAACCAACCAAGCTTTCGTAATGATAATTTCATTTCATAAGCTAGACATGGGCAAAATCCCCTGTTTCAACTATCAATCATTGAAATTCCAAACAAGAAAAAAGTGTAGAGAAAATAAAAACAACAGAGAAAAGAATAATATTTATTGGAAACTAATTCATAGCTTCACTTAACAATTCTATATTTATGAAAAAGCCCTAATTTTTGAAATCAAATACAAAATCAAAAACAGGTTGAACCAGGTTCAGGTCATGAAGCATTGCATAATCAAAAACTCATTCCTGAAACAGAGAGAGAGAAAGAGAGACAGGGACAGAGACAGAGATAGAGATAGAGAGCGAGAGAGAGAAAGAGCTTTGCCTGTGTAAGGAGAACCAAGGAAAGGCGTCAGCCGGTTGGGTTTGAAGAGCTTCTCGCCATCGTCAGGGGTGGGTCACCGGTGAGGGTGGGTCCGGTGGAGGAGAAAGGGGTTTAGCTCGAAGGAGACTGGGTGAGAATGATACACAAAAGTTGTATAACTTGTATTTTTGTTTGGGCGGGAAACTGAAATTTCAATTTCAAATTTTTTTTTTATTTTTATTTTTATAGCCATTGGATCTGCAATGGTTGATCTCAGCCGTTACACGGAAGAAATGAAGGAGAAGAGTCAAAGAGGGGATCCGAACTCCTACTAATGATCCTCTTCTCTTTAAAATTATATGTATCTTTCTTTACCTTCGAGATAGAAAATTAAATGTGAAAAGGTGATGATGATTGTGTGTTGGATTGGCTGGATTGACCTCTCTGTTTTGGAAGACATTAAATTGATTTTGTTTATTGTTTTTGGAATTTTTCATTCTATGAATGAAAAGAAATATTTTAGAGAGAAAAATTTAATAGCTGCAGAAACTTTGGGTGACAGTGTTGGTGTACTTATGGGCAGCGAAAATGATGTTATTAGTCCAATTGATTTTAATTGTTGGTATTTTTCAAATGTGTACAAGAGTAGAATGTGTGATGTTTAAAATTATAAATTTAATCAATTTAGTAACTTCATACCAATTAATTTAGTGAAAATTTTCTGTCAAAAACTTTAGCGTTGTTATCAATTTGACCAAATTGATGCTAAAACTAAAATTAAGAGTTAAAATTGACTTAATTAAAACTATAAGGACTAAAATGACACAAACGGCAAAATGTAGGGGCTGTCAATACAATTTTTCTTTTTTCTTTTTCTTTTTTTTTTTTTATAGAAAAACCTAATAAAATAAATATGTTAGAATTTTTAGATTGACCTAATTTTTTTTTCTTTTTTTTATAGATGATACATAATATTTAATTTTTTTGAAAAACAAATGATTAAAATTATTGAAACAAAATTCGTAATGTGCCTTATGAACCCGAACAACGCCTCTAGACTTGAAAGAATCTCCTCGTATTCATTAATTAAAGCCGCCATAACTTCAAGAGTAATACTATTCTAACCAAAAAATAAAATTCACTTTTCAAACCCAATAATCAATCAACTAATCACTCATATATTATTTTTCTATCTTATATATTTTTTAATTATCAATCAATTATCTCACTTACACATTATTGAATCTAAAAAATAGGCTTCTAAACTACTAATAGATTATAATAATTGGACTTAATTCCAGTCGAGTCCTACTGAAAACAAGTCATAGTAAAATTGTTGCTAAAAATAATTTTTTATGACGTTTTTTGCATATGTCGCTAAAAATTGATAATTAATGACTTTTTTGTCAAAATTTTCAAACTATCGTTGAAAATTGAAAATTAGCGACTTTTTTTTGACAATTTTTTTAAACTATCGCTAAAAGTTATAATTAGTGATACTTTTGTAAAATTTTCAAGCTATTGCTAAAAATTAACAATTAATTACATTTTTTAATAGTATTTGATGAAACACCATTAATTCTCACAGGACCTATTGGATAATAATTCTATCTATTAGGACCTACACGTAACTCTTTATATGTAAACTACCAAAAAATACTAATAGTTTAAATTTCTATCAAATCCTATTGAAAATAAATCCAAATAAAATTGTTGCTAAAAATAAATTTTCGTGACAATTTTTTACATGTGTCGCTAAAAATTGACAATTAGTGACTTTTTGTTATCATGGTTTTTATAAATTGTCACTAAAACTTAGAATTAGTGACTTTTTTTGTGACGCATTTTTCAAACCGTCGTTGAAAGTTAAAATTAGTGACTTTTTTTGTGACAATTTTTTTAAACCGTCGCTAAAACTTATAATTAGTGACATATTTTGTGACACAATTTCCAAACTGTCACTGAAAATTAACAATTAGTGACATTTTTTTAATAATGTTTGATAAAAAATGTCATTAATTATCATAAAACGTATTGGACAATAAGTCTATCTATTAGGACCTACACGTAAGTCTCCCATCATTTTTTCTAACTTAAGTCAACGTGCACTACAACGTATAAGAGTTTTAGAAACCTTTTTTTTTTTTTTTTTTTGGACACTAAATGTATAAATTTTGTTACCAAAAATATTTGAGGACTATTTTTAGTTGTCGCAAGGATAGTCATTAAAAGGTAGTTTCGAAAAGTTAAAAAATGAGTTTTAGGAAATTTTTTTTGAATATGCTACTAATAAATGCACTTTTACAGACAAAATAAGCTTGTTCCAAAAGTATTTACTTGTAGGACAAACTTCTAGTCTCAAAAGGTTATTAATTTATTACTAAATATTCAATTTTATCACTAAAAATTAAATAATAACACTTATAGTGATAAAAATATTTAATACTTAAAAAAATAAATTTATTCTTAAATTTTTGTTTTTAAAATCTTGAATTCTTGTAAATTGTAATGGTGGGTGACAAAAGTCAGCACTGCTAATTTCCTATTACAATTCGTTGTTGATCGGACAACACTACCTGCAGGACCATTGAAGAGGACAATATAAACCAAAGGAAATTTTTAATTGGTCCCATACAAAAGAGGCTCTCATATTGTAATAACCTAATGGTAAATTCTTTCACACTATAAGAAATTTTACCCACTTTATTTATTTTTTAATTGGTCCCAATATAAACCAAAGGAAATTTTTAATTGGTCCTATCTCCATGATTAGATTGGTACTAAGAAGACTTTCATATCTAAACTGAATTATAGGTGAATCAGTTGTTTTGCAAAAAATGCCAATATAATAAAATTGATATCTAAATAATGAAACTTGTTCGAAATCCATTATAAGCCATGGCAAAACAATGAGTATTGATTTCCACACCTTTTTCATATCTTGACCAAATTTTATGCCATTTCAAGAACTGCCATTTTGCATTTACCGATCCGTTGTACCTTTACCATGAGTTCTAGAAACCCTATTACCAAACAATTTGTATCATATTGAGATAGGAAAAGGGAAAGAGATATAATAATAATAATAATAATATACAAAAATAAAATGTAAATGTGTGATGTGTTTTGAAAAGAGAGTAAAAGTGAGAATGAAAGGCCGCTCTCTTCCAAACCCCCCCCCCCCCCCCCCCAAATAAAAATAAAAATAAATGAATAAATAAATGAGAATGAAAGGAAGCGGGGGGAAAGTGTAAGAGAAAGAAGAGATGTTGCTATTTAATAATTTAAGAGAACGGAAATGGGGCATGAGGGAAAAATTAATAATTTAGGTATTATTTGGTATAAATTAAATAAGTTTATTTATTTAAATCATATCACATTTTAATTTTTTTGTATATTTTTTCATTAAAAGTAAAAAAATATATTTATTTGGATCATCTCAAATAACTCCTTAATGAGAACGTTGCTATTTAAGTATAAAAACTAGATATATTTTTTAAAAGGTTTGACATCTCTTAAGTTATCATCTCAATCTGAGAGAGTATTTAGCTTTAGTCACTACAAGAAAATCGAGTTTTAGCGGCGTTTTAAAAGTTTGAAAAACACCGCAAAATATTACAGTGACGTTTAAATTTTTCGTCATTGATATGGCCGCCGCAATAGCTTTACAGCGTTTGAAAACCATTGCTAAAACTATTAAGCAACATTTTCAAAATCTTTGACGTCCATCTCCCAAACTAACGTATGACATCACAATGACGTCATTTAGTGGCCTTTTTTGAAAAAACTAGCCTCTTTTTTTTTTTTTTTTCTTTTTTTTTTTTTTTTTTTGGCTACTGCTGGAAGAATATGAAATAAAATATCTTTTTTTTTTGTTTGTGTTGCTGCTGCTACTGTTACAAGAATATGAAATAAAATATCATTTTTTTTCCTCTATGCTGTTGCAGGAGTATGAAATAAAATACCGAAGTTGGCATTCTCTGTGACTATATATAGTTGCTATAAAATAAATGTTAGTGTGCACTACAAAGTTTATACTACAACTTTGGAAACAAAGTATAAACCAAAGAATTGAACTAATTGCACATTTCATGAGATATTATCTAAACAAAACCAAAGGCTGAAAAACAAAAACCAAGTAGATAAGATAGTATCTAAGATTGAATAAATACTCATTGGAGCCAATGTTGGGTGATCTATGATTGAATTTTCAATGTTTGGTCCAAATTATAAGAACAATAATCCACACCAGAATCTGGAAATCATTGGAATGCACCCGGTTACAATAATGCCAATTATTTCTGTAAATATGATGATCAAAGCATGTTGATGTATCAAAATATTTCAAACTTCAAAAGGTACAGCAGGGTCGAGCTTCACACAATTCAGTCGAACAGTTCCAAGAATGTACTCAGGGAGCTCCGCCTTTTCTTTGGCCTAAAAATATAGCTATTGTCAATACAAATCTATGTATAGCACACATGCTTTCATGGCTAAGAATTGGAAAGCAATTGAAATCAAATACATCAATCAAAAATGGAAAAAAAATAAAATAAAAACATTTCTACAAAAAAAAAAAAAAGAAAGAAAGAAAAAGAACTAAACTATTCTTGATCAATTTTGCAAGTAAACTATTTTAAAAATGAATCATATTGTTCCAAATTAAAGAATGATAAAATCTATTCTTAACTAGTATGGAACTTTAAACTTCCTTGTTTTACCATTTTGAGACTAATATTGAACTTTTTCCATTAAAGCATTTACTAAGCATGATTTTCAAATTCACCACAAAAAAAAAAAATTTTGGATATGAACACAAAGAAGAAGAAGAAGAAGAAGAAGAAGCATGATTTTCAATTACAAAATTTGCAGTAAGATTCCTTGATCACAATGCATTAGCAACTTGGATATGGTCAAATGAATAAGCATTCATAACATCATATTTAAGCATCACAATTAGCACATGGTTAAATATGTTAGCTTCAATATCCACTTGAGATGACTGTAACCAAAAAAAATAATCAAAACTGTTAGTTATCAATAGAGTCAGAACATAAACTCAAACTCAAACTGTGATTATCATTTATCAGGAAAGATAAATAAATAACTAGTAAGTATGAAAAGGAATTGCATGTTAATACAAAGTGTGTGTGTGCGCGCGCGCGCGCGCGCGCGCGAGAGAGAGAGAGAGAGAGAGAGAGAGAGAGAGAGGGGAGAGAGAGAAGCAACCAAGCTACATACCATGACCTCAACAACTTTATCAGTACTTGGTTTGTTATCATTTGAGTACCTAGCCATCCACACCTCTAAGCGAGTTACAGGAACTCTATTCTTCTTATTTGTTTCCTATAATTACAATTAAAATTAAATAACCAAATCAAAATATACAATTTCAATTTGAAATATAAAGAAACTATATACCTCTGCTCGAATAGCTAAGAATGGTTTTCCGCCGATTATGTGATTTAATATCTTCTTCTTCCGAATTTCTTTGTTTTTCATACTTTTTTTTCTATTATATATGAACACAAACACAAGATAATTTATTAATTAACAAACTCAGCTTATGAGATTACAATAGAGTTCAATAAACACATGCAAAAATATCTCTAACAGCAGCAGCCACCAATTAAACTAGCAACATTAAATGATACCTATGCCTTCCGAGTGCCCCAATAATATACTAAGCTCCACCATTGATGCTCATGTACTCTTTCGAGTCGATGAGTTAACCTATCAGCATCATATAATAGCCACCCAGTAGATACATAATGAAAGCCTCTTATGCGGTTTTGAGAAAACAAAATTAATCACCTTTGAAAAAAATTGAAAACAATAAGGTGCAACATATATATATTTTTCAAACCAAATAACTTCATATACTGGATAGCTACAAACAAACTAGAATTCTTTCCCATAATATTGTAAAGGAACTGGTTTATAATGCTAGAAGGCTAACCATTACAAGTGTAAATGAATAATTACACGGCAACCAACCAAACTTGGGCCTGACCTGAGCCTAAACTTTATCCTAAATTGGCATGCCTAAGACATACCCGAGCTTAAACCAATGAACTCGGATTAGGCATTTTTTGCACGAATAAACCCAAAATAATAATAATAATAATAATAATAATAATAATAATAATATTATTATTATTATTATTATTATTATTATTATTATGAAATGAGACAAATTCATTCAAGCAGAGGCTTTCATGGACATGGTAAAGGGGTTATGTCAATGAACAACCCTACAATTTAGCTAGATCATTAAACTTCTTCCTTATCTAGCCGTTGATGACTATTTATTCTTTGTGTTCATCATACACATTACAACAATGATCTTGGAAATATTAAAATCCAAAAACAGACAACAAATTGCCAACAATTTAACCACACCATAGTTTACTAGTGTATCTCCAGGCTAACAAAATAGCATAGTTTGTCAAACAAGTGATATACAAAAGCCAATTAGAGACCATAAAATTTGTGTACCTTCCAAAACATCGAACAACATGACCCAAAAAATAATAAATGAATAAAAAAAACAATGAAAAAGTTTAGTACTAGCCTGGTTAGAAGAACGAAATTGTATACAACATTATATCCATGGTGGATTCCTTGGAGAATCATCTTGGCAAAATATTCAAAAGAGAAGTCATCGAGTAAACAATGAAACACAAACAGATTGCAATGCTAAAATTGTAAATAATCTAAAGAACTAGAACAGCAAGATCATCACACAAATTATATAAACTCCTTTTTTTTTTTTTTAATTTAATTTAATTTTTTTAAACTAAAGAATGAAAAAATTGCAGAGTTAATTAGCAGATTTGACAATGAGAAAGTAGAGAACGAAAAATGTACCTGATATAAGAGCAAGAGAGATCAACTAGAACAGATCAATTTTGGATTTTGGATCTACGATTTGATGAAGAACATATCGATTTTGATGAAGAGCAGATTGATTTGATGAAGAGCAGCTAGAGCAAAGCCCTCGAGTGACAGAGATCGATGAAGAACAGCTAGAGAGTTCGATTGCGAGCTATAGAGATCGATGAAACGCAAACCATCGAGGGTTTTGGAATCTGTAATTAAGCAAATCGAGGGTTGAGAATGAGAGTGCTTGTGTTTGAAATTAAGCGAAAGAGAGTGAGAGCTTCAAGTCGAGGGTTGAGAATGAGAGCTTCAAATTAAGGGTTTTGGAAGAGAAGGCGACTGAGTTGTAGTAGAGACTGAGAAAAAGAGAGACTGGGTTGAAAGGGACGGAGGTTTGGATGGTCAATACATTGACCCAATACGGCACCGTTTCACTAAGATCAGAGACAACATTTTTCAGAACGTTATGTTTCATTAATTTATAGTGGTGTTTTCATAAACGCCATAAAACAACCGTTGCAATATCTCACTTTTCCTGTAGTGGGTAGGCCCATTTTGAAATTAATTCCGATAATTCAAACCGTTCACTTTTTAAAACTCGTTGAGTAGAATATTTATGTAAAAAATAAGATTATTGTATATTGGTAATTATATATTTGAATCATATTTGTTTTAAAAAAATAGATGACAAATATAATTTCAAGAATAACCATTCATTTTTTGTAATATAAATTTGATTCAAACATATAGCTACTAATGTCCTGATCATCTTAATTTTTTATATGAATATTCTACTCAACGACTCCTGAAAAGTGAACAATTCGAATTATTGAAATTAGACCTATGGTGGGCTCTACGGATCACTCAAATTCTCTCATATTGAGACCCAACATGAGAGAAGCTCAACGTTTTTTAAACTCAATAATTTAGCAATCAATTAGGATATTTAAGATAACACACTCTCTCTCATATTTTTCTTAATTATCAATCAATTATATTTGTAATGCCCCAAAAACTTATAACATCATATAAATACATCAACCAACCTTCATTACAAGAAAAGATGTAATTCTTCAACATTTACATCATTGATCATTAAGGCTTGTACAAAATAATTCCACATGCGAATTATACATTCAATGATATCAAATACACGAATCTATAGCATGTAGAATATCAAATCCAAAAATAAATAAATGCCTTCAAAGGCTTACAAATTCTAAGACTTAAGCCCGGTTACACAAAAATGATTTCTCGGACCCATACATTTATAGCCCTTGGCTAGCAAAAATACATCACAACAAAAGAAGGAACCATATGCTCTTAACAATTATGTCCACGCCCTAATTCGGCGAAATTACCACATCCCTTCCTGCACCAAAATCCCATAGAGGTGAGCATAAAGCCTAGTAGGAAATTCTTAACAAAGTATATACATTTTATACAAGTTTCTCAAATGAAATGCACATGCTATGCTATGCCCTTTGAAAGAAAAACACATTTTTCTTCTTTTATCCTTTGAAAACCATCATGCTTAATGATAACTTAACAATCTAGAAATTTTCAATTTAGTTCAAGGGTAGTAAATACGACTCAGGTAATCCCTAGGATAGTGTCTGTAAGTAGGCATAACTAGTACTATCAAAACCCCACTTTCCCGGTAGCGAACCGAAAGGCATGTAGTACCTCCTCCATGCGTCTTTTTGGTCTTTTACTCCATACACTCAGGCCAACTTAATAAATTTCATTTACACCTCTTATCTGGACTTACCAACGTATTTACCCCAAAACATTTCAATAAATCTCATTTCACAATGTTTCTTTTTCAATGCAAAGTTTCAAATTCCCATTTCAAAATTTAATAACAAGCAAAGTATTGAAATGCCAATGCAACAATTATCCATGCAATACAATAGTTATACATGCGATGCAACATCTTTCCATTTAACTTCCACACAAATGTTCCATTTGTGATCATAATTTCTGTTTCCCTTTCCAATGCATTTCACAAGATTACCATATATCTATAAAGATTCACCATTAGTAATAACATTACCACACTTCATGTGCTCTCAACAAAATTAGTCATCTCATGACTATATCTACAGCTTCAACAATAAATCCCAAAATTTATCATTTCTCATATTCAACAAAATTTACCATTTTACATAAAATCAAATAAGAAATTTCCCAATCATTCATTCCTCATGGCATACTAATAAGTAAATAAATAAAAAAAATTCTTAGATTCTTAACCCTTTTCAAAATCTCAAATTTCTAGGTTTTTGACAAAAATAGGCATCTCTTTATCTTTTTTGGAAAGCAACTCACCCAAAGCACCTTTTCTCACACAATGTAGTTGAAACCCTAAAGAAATAGTTTGGAAAGGGTCAAAAGTTAAACCCACTATTAAAACTTCTATCATTCTTGAGCCAAAAACTAAAATTTTCTTAATATCATCAAAGAAGCTCCAAAAACAACACAAATCTTGCAAAAATATATATATATAACTCTAAGAAAATCCCTACCTCAAGTTTGGAGAAGAAATGAGATGAAACCCCCAAATTTCTCGGTGTTGAAACCTAATCTCCACCGCACAAGATGAAGCCCTCGGTTAGCTCTCCAAATTTTGTGAAGGATGATGGGTCAAAATGCTAATGGATTTGGAGAGATCAAAGATCTCGTGATGTTTTTGGTGAGAAATGTAAAGAGAAGGGAGAGTAATGTGATTTTAGAGAGGGAGAGATATAGGAAAAGTGATATACACTCAGCCCCAAAAGAGAGAAAAGACAAAATTTTTGGACTTAGTGGAGTCCCGCACATGCGGCACCTATACCTGCACATGTGGAGTGTCCTCCCGCACGTGCAGCACCCACCCCCGCATGTGCGGCGCTCTTACTCCGCACCTCCAGCCACCCCTGCATTTTATGTAGTAGACAACCCAAAATTTCCCATATTCCCCGCACGTGTGGCCTTACCCCCCGCACGTGCGACCCCCATCCCGCACGTGCGGCTCTGCCCTTCCAGCCAGGAAACTCTTCAGTTCAACTCAAGCCACTCCGAACCAAACCTTGCACATTTCGAAACATGAAAAACTCGACCCAGAAATAAATGAAAGCAAGGCTTTGAAACAAGTTTCCAAATACAACAAAACGAATTGTTAACAAGACTCCCGGTCATCACAATATTACTTCTACGTCATTAAATCTAAAAATAAGTTTAAAAAGTGAGATTATATATCATTCTCCATTTAATGATATAAATTTTAGGTAAGTTGCTATTACTTTGGATACTTCATGGGTGTTTAGAAAGTTACTATTTTAGTAGGCTATTTTAGTTTGTGATTATTTTAGTAGGCTAAAATTTTTATATTTAGAAAGATAGTTGGATTGTTTTGTGGTTAGATGTGATGTTTGTGAGAAAAAAAGTGAAATGATTATAGGTTTGATATGACATTTTGTCTTATTGACTATTTTAGCCTATTCTTTTATTATTATTATTATTATTATTATTATTATTATTATTATTATTATTATTTATTTATTTATTTATTTGTGAATTTTCGTCAAAAAAAACCAAAAATAGCCTTTGCCAAACACCTTCATTTAATTCTAGTTTGTCTAGGTCTTATTACTGATTTCCAAACTTCTTCATTCGTATCACCAAAACCATAGTTCTCTTCTCAACTGCCATGGACCAACCACCTCATGTAGCTCTTTTATCAAGTCTAGGTATGGGTCATCTCATCTCATCACTTTCATTGAATTCGCCAAGCAACTCATCTAAAACTACCACTTCTCCGTCACCATCCTTATCTCCTCCGCCGAACCACCCACCACAGCCCAAAAAATAGTCCTCAAAACCCTCCCCAAAACCATTCACCACATCTTCTTCCCACCTGTTAAATTACCCAATGACCCCCTCAGTGCTGCTTCCCAAAGCTTTCTCACAGTCACTCTCTTTCTCCCCTCTCTCTCAAACACACTATAGCTTCCTTGTTCTTCTCTTCATCAACCATCTCATTGTTGGTTTGCCTTCATTTCTTGAAGATCAATGAGACGGTTACGGGCAAGTACAAAGACTTACCTAAACCGATATAATTCCCTGGTTATTTACCGGTTCACAGTAGAGATCTCCTGTAACGCCCTGAATAAATACAATAAATCCCAACTCATAAGTAGATGCATAATAGAAGCAATATACTTTCATTCATCAGAATTTAATATACATGAGGGACAGATACAAGAAGGAATGAAAGTTACACAGATACTCATTTGCCCTAATGGCATGCATCTTTCCAAGTCACTGCTTGGTTACAACAAAAATGAGTGTAGCTCAATCACAATTTAAAGCCCCTGGCTATACAAAATAGAAGCTCTGCCTCCAAATCCCTCCAAGCTACTGTAGACGTCCCCGAACGCATCCCGGTGAGAGGAATGCGAGTCCCCCCCGTTCTGGTTCGATATTGGGTCACTACAGTTCGAAGGACTCAAATCTCACGGTTCTCAATCTTGAACCGAAGAGTCCAAATCTGGCAAATCGTTTTGAAAACAGATTTTTTGAAAGAAGTGCCAAACATGGACTACTTCGCCAGATACAGAGTCGCCACCTAAATGTTTTAAAATGGGAAATTTAAGAAACCCTGACTCGGTGCCAAAGGCCACGTGTCCGTCATCACCAAAGTTGCCTCGGCTCGGGAACTTGGGTACGATTGGGGAAGGTCACTTCGTGAGCACCCCCGCTCGCCCGGTCAAAGACCGGTCTCTACTAACCATGATATCTGTTTTTGAAAACATTGTGAGTTCTTATTCCGATTATTAGCCTAGGTTACTATGTGATGCGTACAGCATACAAGTATAGACTGAATCGCCTGAATTGGAACAAAACATTTCATGTTCGTTTGTTTGGAAATGGTTTGATGGTGCTACCCGTAGGTAGGCTAAGACGTGGATTTGCCACCCTCGAGTGGGCTTAGAAAAACGTGATTTTGCCACTATCTAGTGGGCTTAAAACAAGCATTTGATGAATTGTCCCAATTTAAGTAACTCGACCTCCACCCACAGGCATTCAAGGCAGTTATATCACATAAGCAGTTAGCCTCATGGTAAGCATGCTATCATGGCAGTCACTCACACGCATGCAAGGATGCTAAAGCATAACAACTCACCGAGTACTCCAAGCCAAAATAGAAACTACATTAGAAATCATGGATGATCCTAAGTATACAGAAATGCCTAATGCAACACATGGAAAAATGCAACTATAGCAGGCTCGGCTATTCTAAACATGGCATATGGAATGCAACAGCTATCACGTATTCAATTTGGAATTGAAATACAAATGCAGTTAGTATGATGCGCCGAGCCCGGTGCGTGCAAAACAGATGAATGATGCAAACATGTCATTACATCAGATGCTAATTGAAACATGCCCTATATCTAACCATCGTAAGCGGGTAAATAAAAGGGAAGAAAGACGTGGGGTTGGAAGACATACATCACACTCACGCACACTTATTACAATTATGCCCTCGCGCAGAGGGTCCGAATAAAATATACAGTCCCGAATGAAAGAATAATACAGATTCCTAATTAATACAAATTCCTAATTAATTATCGAATTAACTAATAAAGCTGTAAACTGGCATGCAAGCCAGGGACTGCCTTGACTCCGTTCTGGATAGTGAAATGATGCATGTTGGGCTGCCTTGCGCGGAAATCCACTGGGATGCCCCAATTAGCCTCTGTTTGCGATATTTTTCGAAATGCGTGCCCGACTCCAAAAAGTTACTGATTCTTCATTTTGCTACGACAGAGAGCAGAAGAGGGGCATAGCAATGTATTTCACAAATATATGCATGCCTCGATCCTCGTGCCACCAATCACGCATATCGATGCATGATGGCCGAGGAGTCGGATTGCACAACTCAATATAGGGTGAATGCAGATGAATGCTACAACAAAACCTAGCTCCATCATGGATAATCCAGAGTGTCGGTGACTGGGGAATTGAGACCCGTTCCGTCACTCGGAGTACGAAACATGCCTCGTTTCCCGTGCCCGGGCTAACTCCTATCCCGAACACAATGCAATATGCATGATATGCATGAATGCAATCTAAGATACAACCTAGTATGCACTATGCTGATGAAAACGAGATACCTCAAAATGCGTGCACACGGGCACGCAAATCGAGGAAATGACACACGCGATGTAATGAGGCTAAAATGGCATGACAATGCAATATAGGCTTACACCAACATGAGAGAGTCTCAGCCACTCTCACATAGGAGGCCAATGGATGAAAGTAAAGTGCCTCGAAATGCGTGCCCACAGGCACGCAAACCGAGGCGACGATCCTAAAGCATAAAACAGCATACGCAATGCGAATTGGGCTTACACTAACATGAGAGAGCCTCAGCCACACTCACATAAGATGCCGAGAGATGAAAATGAAGTGCCTCGAAATGCGTACACACAGGCACGCAAACCGAGGCGATGATCCTAAAGCATGAAACAACATACGCAATGCGAATTGGGCTTACACTAACATGAGAGAGCCTCAGCCACACTCACATAAGATGCCGAGAGATGAAAATGAAGTGCTTCGAAATGCGTGCACACAGGCACGCAAACCGAGGCAATGGCCCTAAGGCATGAAATGGCATGCAGATGCAATGATGGGCTTATACCAACATGAGAGGGCCTCAGACACACTCACATAGGACGCCGGGAGATGAAAATGAAGTGCCTCGAAATGCGTGCACGCGGGAAATGCTATGCTAAGTGCCCGAAATGACTTGCAGCTATGCCAAACATGCACAATATGGACATGAAGTGTAAAGACAGATGTTAGGAAGTCCCTAAACTAGCATTTTTTCAGTACAAAGTATGGCCAAACAACAATAACAAGTATGGCAAAAATAGCATGCAAAAATGGGGGAAAAGAGGGGAACAATGAAGCAAGTGATATATACAATGCTCAAACTGAAAAATACAGTTCTACAACATTGAAGAGGGTCCAAAAATATGAACATTTACAGCTTATAACAACCCCCAAAACAGTATGTAGATATGCTAAAAATGTCATGCAAGAATGAAGCCAACAAAGGCTAGAACATGAGGTATGCCAAGAATTCTCCAAACAGCCTAAGACCCTTAACAAAACATGAAGAGTGGGTCATTTTAAGACTATTTCCAGTTCTGATCATGGCCAAAAATAGAAGCAAGATAGGCCTAAAAAATCATGCAAAATATGGACCAAATAGGGGCTATAAAGAGAGGTCATGCATGGAAGCACCAAACAAGGTTGAGCCCTTAAATAAGCTCAATCACAGTTTATGACATGCCCCAAAAACAAATTTTCATAAGCTAAAAATAGCATGCAAGTTTACGGTAAATATGATGGATATTGAAGCAAGTGGTATGTAGAAGTTCCGAACAAGGTTGAGCCCTTCTAAAATGTTGTAGAGGGGCTCAAAATAAGCCTAAAATCAGTTAGGGTCGGAGCCCAAAACCTCAAGAAAATAGGGTAGAAAAATGAAGCAAAAATAAGCTCAAAAAGGAGAAATAGTGACTTACCCTTGAAGACTACACTTTTGTTGCTTCTTGGCTTGAATTTGTTGCTTCTTAGCCTCTGAAAAACCTTCCCTTTCTGCTGGAATGGAAGTGGTGATGGTAGTGCTTGGTGTTGATGAACAAATGAGGCCAAAACTTGAAGTTTTTGGAGGTTTTTAGATAGGTAGATGTATGCTATTGCTTAGGAGCTCTTAAGGAAAGTTTTTCTAACCCTAATGAAGAACATGGCCAGCCAACTATAAAGGCCAAGAAGGGGGTGTAAAAGAGGAGGGAAATGCACCTAAGCTTTCCCTCCCAAAATATCCCCCAGATTCAAAGAGATATTTGAAGAAACAGGTATATAGCTGCCATGCACACATCCCAAGGAGCATGGCCGGCACCCCACTTTTGGTGGAGGTGGCCGGCCGGCCACCCCCCATGGCCGGCCGGCTAGGGGTAAAAATGGGAAGTGAAAATTGCTGGCCGAGCACCAAAGGGTAGTATCCTCCCATGTGTGTACAACAAAGCCCTGTGGTTGGAATTTGACAACTCTGAAGCAAGAGAGACAACAATCCACTTCTAGGAGAGGCTCAAAAATGAAAGAAACAATTACTGGCCGAGCACCATTTTTTAGGGTCCTCCCATGTGTGTACAACACAAATATGTGGTTTTGGCTCGAAGAAAATGGCCCTAGGGTGTTCAACATTAGCCCGGAAGTGAGAAAAACGGGCGCCGGGAGGCGCCGGAGGAGCATAACTGGTTGCTGAGACAATTACTGTCCTCCCACCCTCCAGTGACCTTCCTTATGATAAAACAGAGGTACCTGCCAAAAATGAACAAAAATCGATGCAAAACGAATGCTCAGGGACCAGAACACGCAGTTCGAGGTCCCGAAAATAGGCGGTTAAGCACCAAAAGTGGTGTTTGGCCACGAAGTGGGTATCTAAGACCCCAGTGTCCCTCATTATGATAAAACAGAGGTACCTGCCAAGAATGAAGAAAAACCGATGCAAAACGAATGCTCGGGGGCCAGAACACGCAGTTCGGGGTCCCGAAAACCGGCCGTTAAGCACTGAAAGTGGTGTTTGGCCACGAAGTGGGTATCTAAGACCCCAGTGTCCCTCGAAAGGGAGTAAATGAGATGCATGCCATAAACCGGAGAAATCGGAGATGGTTAGATGGTCCCGAACCGAGGCACACGGCCTGACGGCTCCGAAAACCGGGAACCGGGCTCCGAAATGGGCAAAATGGCCTACGGCCACGAAATGTAGCCCACGACCACTGAGAGATGGTCTACGGAACCTCTCCCTCCCCTCAGGAACAAAAACAGAGAAAACCGAGCCTGGTTCGCAAACCGATGCAAGGCACAGAAGAGAGTTCGGAGGTCCGGAGGCAGGGCGCACGCATCACACTCGAGACTTCGAACGAGCAATATGCAACATCACCGAAGCTCAATCGGTGACGCCTGAGTCTTAAGGTCGGTCAAAAATGGGGTGTCTACAGTTGCCCCTCTTTGACAGAACTCGGAAGTCAAGAAGTGACGGGAGTGAATGTCAAAGCCTAGAGACGACCCATTTTTGACAAGGCCGAAGACTTAGACAATCATACAAGGTGAACAGAGATATGTGTGCCCGCAGGCACGCCCGCAGGCAGGGGCAAAATGCAAAATGATATATACAGAGCCAAATGATCATGCAAGTGCAGCAAGCTGTAATGAGGCAAGTATTCGCAAATAGATGCAACAGTTTTAAGCAAGGATGCAAAGCAACAACTACATTTCATGTAGTTAGGAATGCGGAGAATGATTCAATTCTCGTCGCGTCTCACACGGAGAAGATACGATACATGCGATTAACGATTCGCCCGTCGCATCAAATTTCAAATGAACCGTACATACAATATCGTGCCTGCAAAAGAGAGAAATCCAACAAGAACGATATGCTAACAACATATATTCAATGCGATTCCTGTGGTTCTGAAAGTTTGACACACGCAGTGTCAGCAAGTGAATGCATCGCAATGCGAGATAGGACTGTGCGTGACAACGCACGCTCAAGCATAAAAGTATGGTACACCAAGAAATTATGCATGACAATGCAAAATGCTCATAAGAATGCCAGTTATATGCAAAACAATGTGAAACGAGCAATCAGTATACCTGCTTGTTGTGAAACAACGAATCGAAACGCGATTTCGAAGGCAACTTGATCGCGGCCTCTGATTCACCTCCCGGAGAGGTTACAACATGTTTGAAAAGGATACACCTTGATTTTGATGAGTGATGATGAGACACATGTCAGAAATTGCAGCTGAAGTTCCGGCGGAGCGATTTCGCGCTAGAAAGTGCACTTTTCTTGAACTTTTTCAGGTCCCGGGAACTCCGATCTTCCTCAAAATTTGCAGAGAGCTAGAGGGGGGTGTGGGGACCACCACCGGCTAGGTGGTTGCCCTTGGGGAGGCCACCGGCTAGGGAAGGAAAAGTGAATGGCCGGCCAGCCAGAAAAGGTGGCCGGCCGGCCACCTGCCCAAAAGCAGGGGCATTTTGGTCATTTTTCCCATTTCTATATATTCCCTTGCCCATTCAATCCGAAATCACTCCCAAAGTTGTGAAAACTCCTTCCCTTGCTCCCTAGACCATTTTTCTCTTCAGATCTGCATTTTATACGCGCTTTTCGGCCTTCCACGCAAGTTGTTTCCGCGAAATCTTTTAGTTTTAAGCACTTTAAGCCGACTAAATTTTGATTTCGGGACTTCTTTTCTCATTTTCACCACTTGAGGTAAGTTTCTCTCAATATTTGGAAGATTTTCTCGGGAGTTGACTTTTCTTGACTTTTTCATTTCCCGGGAGTTGACTTTTGTTGACTTTTTCCAATTTTGGCTCATTTTGCTCATTTTTGCTCCTTTTTGCAGATTTCTCGAAATGGCGGGTGATTACCCTCACGGTGGAGGTCCTCCAGGCGCCGGGGATGATTTTGATTTCATGACATTGCCCCCGAGAGTCCGTCCTTTCATTCCCGGGAGATACGCCCCATCGGCACATACGCTTCCGCGGGCCGTTTTTCGTCGTTTCACTGGGTTCAACGACCGGGCACCTGGGGATTTGCTTTTGCGAGAGCCGGAGCAGCACCTCTCTCATGATGCACGAGAGGTATTTTACTTTATTTTCTGCATTTTCGTGCATTCTGTAGCTTTGCCATGCTTGAACACGCAGTTTTAGCTCATGACACAGTACTTTACTTGCATTCTGAACATGTTAGTCAAACACTTGAATTGCTGAACACACGGCTCCCTAACTGATTGATTGTGAACGCATGGTACACATTAGTTAAGAACTGAACACGCGGCTCAAACACTGATTCGTCGAACACACAGCCCGACTTTTGAAAGTGATCACATAGCACACACTGACTAAGAGTAGAACACGCAGCCCAAACTCTGATTTTCTGAACACATAGTTCAAGTTGATGGCGAACACACAGCCCACGCTGATTGAGAGTAGAGAGTAGAACGCATAGTCCCAAACTCTGATATTCTGAACACGCAGCCCAGATTTGAAGTGAACACACAGCCCACTGATTGAGAGTAGAACACACAGTCCCAAACTCTGATTTTCTGAACACACAGTTCAAGTTGATGGTGAACACGCAGCCCACACTGATTGAGAGTAGAGAGTAGAACGCACAGTCCCAAACTCTGATATTCTGAACACGCAGCCCAGATTTGAAGTGAACACACAGCCCACTGATTGAGAGTAGAACACACAGTCCCAAACTCTGATTTTCTGAACACACAGTTCAAGTTGATGGTGAACACGCAACCCACACTGATTGAGAGTAGAGAGTAGAACGCACAGTCCCAAACTCTGATATTCTGAACACGCAGCCCAGATTTGAAGTGAACACACTTAATCGATTGAGAGTAGAACACAGTCCCAAACTCGATTTTACAACACACAGTTCAAGTTGATGGTGAACACGCAGCCCACACTGATTGAGAGTAGAGAGTAGAATGCACAGCCCCAAACTCTGTTATTCTGAACACGCAGCCCAGATTTGAAGTGAACACGCAATTTCATCGATTGAGAGTAGAATACACACCCCAAACTCGATATTACGAACACAGTTCAAGTTGATGGTGAACACGCACATTAATCGATTGAGAGTAGAGAGTAGAACGCATACCCCAAACTCGATATTCAACACGCAGCCAGATTTGAAGTGAACACACAGCCCACTGATTGAGAGTAGAACACACAGTCCCAAACTCTGATTTTCTGAACACACAGTTCAAGTTGATGGTGAACACGCAGCCCACACTGATTGAGAGTAGAGAGTAGAACGCACAGTCCCAAACTCTGATATTCTGAACACGCAGCCCAGATTTGAAGTGAACACACAGCCCACTGATTGAGAGTAGAACACACAGTCCCAAACTCTGATTTTCTGAACACACAGTTCAAGTTGATGGTGAACACGCAGCCCACACTGATTGAGAGTAGAGAGTAGAACGCACAGTCCCAAACTCTGATATTCTGAACACGCAGCCCAGATTTGAAATGAACACACAGCCCACTGATTGAGAGTAGAACACACAGTCCCAAACTCTGATTTTCTGAACACACAGTTCAAGTTGATGGTGAACACGCAGCCCACACTGATTGAGAGTAGAGAGTAGAACGCACAGTCCCAAACTCTGATATTCTGAACACGCAGCCCAGATTTGAAGTGAACACACGTTTAATCGATTGAGAGTAGAACACATATCCCAAACTCGATTTTACAACACACACAGTTCAAGTTGATGGTGAACACGCAGCCCACACTGATTGAGAGTAGAGAGTAGAATGCACAGCCCCAAACTCTGATATTCTGAACACGCAGCCCAGATTTGAAGTGAACATGCAGCCCATTGATTGAGAGTAGAATACACAGTCCCAAACTCTGATATTCTGAACACACAGTTCAAGTTGATGGTGAACACGCAGCCCACACTGATTGAGAGTAGAGAGTAGAATGCACAGTCCCAAACTCTGATATTCTGAACACGTAGCCCAGATTTGAAGTGAACACGCAGTCCACTGATTGAGAGTAGAACACACAGTCCCAAACTCTGATATTCTGAACACGCAGCCCAGATTTGAAGTGAACACACAGCCCACTGATTGAGAGTAGAACACACAGTCCCAAACTTTGATTTTCTGAACACACAGTTCAAGTTAATGGTGAACACGCAGCCTACACTGATTGAGAGTAGAACACACAGCCCCAAACTCTGATTTTCTGAACACGCAGCCCAGATTTGAAGTGAACATGCAGCCCACTGATTAGGATTTGAACATGCAGCCCAAAACACAGATTTACTGAACACGCAGCCTAGATTTGATGTGAACACGCAGCCCATTGATTTTTTGAAATTTGAACACGCAGCCCAAATACCAAGTTTGCTGAACACGCAGCCCAGATTTGATGTGAACACGCAGCCCACTGATTAGGATTTGAACACGCAGCCCAAAACACAGATTTACTGAACACGCAGCCCAGATTTGATGTGAACACGCAGCCCACTGATTTTCTGAAATTTGAACACGCAGCCCAAATACCAAGTTTACTGAACACGCAGCCCAGATTTGATGTGAACACGCAGCCCACTGATTAGGATTTGAACACGCAGCGCAAAACACAGATTTACTGAACACGCAGACCAGATTTGATATGAACACGCAGCCTACTGATTAATTTCATTTTCACACAGCTACTTCACTTCATTTGCACACAGCTTGTTCATTTCATTTGCACACAGCTTGTTCATTTCATTTGCACACAGCTACTTCACTTCATTTGCACACAGCTTGCGTTTTATTGTGTACTGAACACATGTATTCCTTCTGAATGCAGGGTGGCTCTCGCACCGTACGAGGATATGGCTCTACCGCCGCGAGAGACTGGTACGCCGAGCTTCCAGAGGCTGTCCGGGATCTGGTCGATCGAGCAGGGTTTGGAGCATTCTGCGTGGGATTATCTCGTTGTCCTGCCAGCAGGACTTTGTTAGCTGCTTTGGTAGAGAGATGGTGGGACACCACAAATTCCTTCCATTTTTCTGCCACCGGGGACATGACCATGACTCCGCTGGACTTCGCCATACTCACTGGCCTAGACATAGGCGGTTGGCCCATACCTTATGACGAGGATATAGGAGAGTGGGAGGCTGCTTGGACACATCTATTGGGGGCTCGCCCACCTGTAGACAGAGCTTCCGGGAGAGTCCGGTACACCTGGTTCTCTTCCCATTTTAGGAGGCCGACGATGGAGCCTGAGTCTCCCGAGGAGGTTGAGCAGTACGCCCGTAGCTTCCTCATGTTCCTTTTTGGCACCACTCTGTTCACCGATAGGGGGAACACTGTTGGGTTGTATCTTCTGAGCGCTTTGGTGGACCTATCACAGGTGAGTCGATATGACTGGGGTGGCGCTGGCCTGGCTACCCTCTATTGCTACATGGGTGCAGCCTCTCGCGGGCGGGGAGACTTACTTGGCGGCTATTGGAGAGCACAGGAGGTATGCTCATCCTCTTGATTTACATTTCTGCTCCTTATTACTTGTTCATTGCACACACGGCGCACTTTGCACTCTGTATTCTGCCTTTAGCACTTTGTATTCATATTCTGCACTGTTTTTCTCAGTTATGGGTGTACGTATACTTTCCCACATTAGCCCCGGAGATGGAGGTGGCAGGACTCCTTACGACTCCGTTTTCGCTGGTATTTGAGGGCGAGCACCGACCAAGAGCTCGAGAGACTCTCTTCTACTTGCGACAGTATTTTGATACTGTGCGGGCGACAGAGGTATTTCAGAACTCTCAGCTCCTTTCATTTTCATTTTTGATTTGCCCTGTATATTCCTGATTTCTGATCGATTTATGCACTGGTTATCCGCAGATCACTTGGCAGCCCTGGGCGGTTTTTGGTGACGGCCTTTGACATTCGTATCCCGGAGGATCGAGTAATTCCCAGTATAGGTTCCTGCTCGAAGGACCGGTTGGTAGGGCATGGTTCCTGGGGGAACGCTTCCTGCGTCAGGTGTGGGGGTACGATTCTCAGGACCCTCCTACTGTACCTCCAGCCACTATGCGGACTGCCGATAGACTCTCTGCTCAGGAGGTCATTAGTGCTATGCAGGGCACTGATGCTTTGTTATATCTCATGGAGGGGGACTACGCCACCTATCGTCGCATATATTTGATGCCCCCCTTGACGGGAGTGCGTGCTCCGCCACGGAGGCCTACTGATGCACCATCTTCGAGTCGTGCTGGTGCCACGGATATCCCTTCCTCTAGCAGGGCTGGTGCATCTAGGGGTAGAGGTAGTTCGATTCCTCCGATCCCTCCGTCTCTTTATCAGCATCCTGGGTGGCCAGACATGCCGACCGAGTTGACGAGTTGGCGGTTCGGGACTCCTTACCAGGTCCCACTAGAACCTCCTCTTCCTGACCACAGATATGTCCGGGATCCTGATTCACCCCCGGTATGTTTTACAGCTTTGATTTATCAATCAGATTACTTGGACATTCATTCGCTCACTGATAGTTTTGCATTTGCACTTGCAGCCCCCAGTTGAGTACAGACGTAAGAGCCGCCGATGTCGCCACATTCGAGGGCATGATCCTACGGAGGGAGGCACAGATGGCCATCATGGGTGTGCAGGTATTATCCATCTTCCTTGTATTTAGCATATTTCTGATGACAGGCTAGTTTTGAACATCTTGCTATATTGATAGGCTGTGTAGAGCACATCTGGCACACACCCCACTCACATATTGTACTTACATCTGCTTTTCACATTTGAACTGATGTATTGAACTTTTCATTTTCAGATGCCTCCTGTATATGCTCAGCCGCAGGCTGGGTCACCCGGGCCTTCTCAGAGAGATCGAGGTACTGGACCTGTTCGAGGTGTTGGGCCATCTGGGCCTTTTCGAGGAGCCGGGCCATCCAGGCCTTCTCAGGGAGCTGGGCCATCTAGGCCTTTTCGAGGAGCTCGAGGAGCAGGGTCGTCTCGCAGATGCAGGGCACCCATTATTGAGGAGGAGAAGGTCGCAGACCGTAAGTCAGAGACATTTGCTGGGGAGGGAGGCTCCGGTCTTGGTTCCGGGAGTGGAGACGAAGCTGAAGGGGATCCGGGGGATGATAGCTCTGACTCGGATGGTGATGATGGTGCAGAGGTTATCCCGCAGAAGAGGATGAGAGGGCCTCCTCATTCCCGTTCCCGAGGATATTGATGCTATTTCCTGCTTTATTTTACTTTTTGCTAGTAGTTTGTAGCACTTTGCATTTTGTCAGGCAGTTTTATTTTCTGTAAAACTTGTACCTTTATTCTGTTGTAAAACACGATGGAATGAAACAGCTTTTGAAAAGGATGTTTGTATTTGAAATTCTTAGCATCGCATCGCATCATTTTGCACAAAATGGAATTGAATGAAAACGTGCCTTGTGTATTCACCAGGTCAGGTAATGAACCGACGCAACAAATCAAAACTCGACTCACTAAGAAATGACAGAATCTTAGCAAGTTTACAACTCGATAAGCAAAGTACAGCAATGTTACTGACTCGATGAACAAGACTTAACAAAATCATGTAAACAAAAGGTAATAACTCAAAACGCAAAATGCGACAGCTCGACAAAACTTACAACTCGATAAACAAAACAACAACTCGATAAGCAAAAATACAACAAAGCGTACTTCGGACGGACGATCTGGATGATGGAACGTATCCGAAACTGAGAGAAATGGAGGCCTTCGACATCCCCGGTGCATGAAAGTGCCTCAAACTTCCTTCCGGAGGGCAAAACAGGACTACTGAGCATGGTGGGCCACATTTGCTTTTGGGGATCGGAGGGTGGCCGGCCTGCTAGGTTTTTGAATCAAGGGTGGCCGGCCTGCTAGAATAGGTGGCCGGCCAGCCACCTCTCCCTACAGCTTCCAGAATTGTGACACGTGTCCTTTGAATAGTGTTTTACCCCCTTATAAAGCTCCAACTTTGGAACTCATTCATTTCATCACTACTTTGCACAAAATAGAGGCATTTCTCGCAGAAAATCTCACATCTTGGATCTCTTCTCTGGACGGCTCGGAAAAGTTGAACTTCCGGGGTTTTGGCTTGAATGCACTATTCACGCTGGGCCGGACTCCACTGCATCTCCCTTTCCTCTATGCCGCGGCAAGGTTTTGGACCCGGTGACGCATGTCTTTAGCTTCGGCGAACAAGAGGTATGCCCTACCCTTGAAGATTTTAAAGTTTTGATAGAATCCGAGCGAGGTGAGGAGATCCTGCCCCAACTCAATTTTGGCTATGCCCAAACTTTAAGGCGGATGTGCGGACTCAACACGAATGATGCTCGATCCCTGATCTGTGACGGAATATTGGATATCCCGAGCCTGGTTTACCGATTCTCCGATGCTGGTGACCGCGGCGACCATCATTGGCAAGGCTTCCGACGACATGCTCTCTGTTTGTGCCTGTTATCTTATTTTCTGTTTGCCTCAAGCTTCAGAGGGTCTGGCGCCCGTCTAATCGAAGTTGCTCAAGGCTTGAAAGAGGGAAAGACTTGCATTGCCATGACTCTGGCCGAGACACTGATGGGCTTGGACGCTCTCTATTGCCGGGAGACAACCAGGTTCGCAGGGAGTCCACTACTGCTGCAGGTAATATTTCCCACCCAAGCTCACATATGTATTTGCTCACATCACTTGGCCCTCGAGCTCGGTTTTTCTCACAAAACCCTCATCTTACTTTTCTTTCATCGCACATCTCTCTATTCTTTATTCTCTCATTTTTCATCCCTCCCCAGATATGGTTGATGGATAAACTGCAAGTTGTGGACTCTTGCCCTGCCTACTCAGCCCGCGGTTACTTCTTTCGACAACGCCTAGTCGATGCCCTTGATGAGGGATGGTGGTTTGAATGGATGTGCAATTTGTCGGCAGATCGCATTGCATGGCGTTGTCCTTGGCTCAATCTCCCGGCATGAGCTACAGCATGTCCCGACAGGTCGGGATTCGACTGATCGGCTTGACTCACTGTGTATTCTATTTTCCATTCCGTATTCTGTGCCAGTTTGGCCATGATCAGACTTGCCCACCAGAGGATAGCGTGCGACTCGTTTCGATTCGGCGCATAAAGCTCGGCGATGCAAAGATGGAGAGTTAGAGAGCTTTTGGCCCCTACCCCTACCTTTTGTTGCACTTTGTCTGATGAGTGCTGGGATTGGCTGAATGAGGAGGCACAAGTTGGGCCTAGAGTGGCGTCAGAGGCTTCAACCAGCTCTGGAAGGGGGCGCAGGGACATCTGACTCGACTATGCCCCAGATTTATTGTTTTATTAGTACTTTCAAGTTTTCGTTATGAGTGTAATAAAAAGCAACTTCAATTGTATATAAGAGCGAGAGAACTCTGTTTTGAAATCAATGAAATTGAAGGTTGTAGTACTAAAAATTCCTCGCTTTGGTCCAAAAATGGTCTTAGTTGTGAAAAGATTAATTTGAACAAAGTCAACTTTTATTAAAACTTTTCAAAACTATTTTCGATATGGATCAGAACTGGACACGCCTGAGATCTGTCACTGAGATCCACAACCCCAGATCCTAGCAACTGGAAAGTTGCCCCTAGTTTGAGAAGTGCCTCGGCGATTCATAGCAATGGAAAGTTGCCCCTAGTCTGGATGGTGCCGCAACATTTCATTGCAACGGAAAGTTGCCCCTAGTCTGAATAACACTGCACCGGAGATCACGATAAATGCTGATGAATAGAGATGACTGAGATGATCAAATGGACAAAGTTGATCGGGGAAAAGATTAGGGCTGAACTCCAGGATGAAGCTGCCTACGTATCCCATAGATGGGAATCAAGCCTTACGTAGTTCAGGCTTGGGTTTGCTCGGGTATTTTTACTCTCCTTTTGCGCTCTAAATTTTGCCAAGGCCGTCCTTTGCGGGTTTTCAACCTTACGAGCTCAGTTTTTATAATTTCAAATTTTCTATGCTCTGAATTTTGCCTAGGTCGCCCTTTCGGGTTTTCGGCCTAGCGAGCCTCTCAGGGGTAATATTGCTTCAACTTGTCCATGTTGATCGGTTGAGAAAATTCTAAGCCATCTAAATCCATCAGAACCACAGCTCCACCGGACCAGATTGACTTAATAATGTAGGGACCAGTCCAATTGGGTCTGAACTTGCCCCTTCAGTCGTGGATGGGAGCTCGGTTTTCTTTGAGTACCAAATCTCCTTCTTTCAAATTCCTGGACTTAACCTTCTTGTTAAAAGCCCGGGCGATTCTACGTTGATAACCTTGGATGTGGTACAGTGCTTTCAGTCTTCTTTCATCGAAAAGCATGAGTTCCTCAAATCTGTTTTGCTGCCAATCTGCTTCGGCTATCTGGCACTCAGCCAATACTCGTAATGACGGGACCTCAATCTTAATAGGCAGAACGGCTTCCATCCCATAAACCAATGAGTACGGAGTCGCCCCGGTAGAAGTTCTGATCGAAGTCCTGTAGCCCCACAGAGCGAGCAGCGGCTTATCGCCGATCCCGATAGGTTTCCACTATCTTCGTAGTATGCGCTTGATGTTCTTGTTGGTGGCTTCAATTGCTCCGTTGGTTTGTGGCTGGTAAGTAGATGACTTATGAAAAGCCACATTGTATTTCTCCAACAAATCAATCACTTCCTTTTTGAAGTGGGAACCATTGTCTGAAACGATTTCATTTGGGACCCCATAGCGACAAATAATGTTGTTTCTGATGAATTTTGCTACGTGCGAAGCCTTCAACACTGCGTAAGATTGGGCCTCAACCCACTTTGTAAAATAATCTATCGCTACTAAGATGAACTCATGCCCATTCGACCCCTTTGGCGTAACAGCTCCGATTACATCAATTCTCCAGACAGAAAATGGCCATGGCGAAGTCATGTTGTACAGCTTTGACGGCGGGATGTTCATGCGATTTGCATGAATTTGACACTTGTGACATCACCGGACGAAGCCAATACAATCCTCTTCCATGGTGGACCAGTAATAACCTTGTCTAAGGATCTTCCATGCCAATATTACCCCATTCATGTGTGCACCACATTCACCCCCGTGGATGGCTTCCATCAGACGTCTTGACTCTTCCGCATCAACGCACAGTTTATGCATTCCCAGATGACCCCGTTTATACAGTTTACCCCCGCAGATGATGAACTGGACTGCCATTCTTCTGATTGCCCTCTTGTCTTTGGCATTTACCCCTGGCGGGTATGTTCTGTCTCCAAGAAGTTCCAGATGTCATAATACCAGGGGTGTTCGTCCTGAACTTCATCTATGGCTGCAATCGACTCATAGGCAGGTGCAAATTTACGTCGATGATGATTTGGGCGATTCGGACTCCACATGGGATGTCTATCATAGATGATAGAGTTGCTAGCGAATTTGCGAACTTGTTGTTCTCTCTTAGTAGATGAGTAAAACTTAGCTTTTCGAACCGAGGAATCAGCAAATCCAAGGTTTGGTGGTACATCATCATCTTTTCCTCTTTTACTTTCCAGTCTCCTTTAGCTTGAGACACAACAAGGTTCGAATCCCCAATGACGTCCAGTCGTTTTGCCCCTAGTTCCAAGGCTGCTTCTAGACCAGTGATACACGCCTCATATTCTGCTTCATTGTTCGAGACTTTGAACTGGAGCTTGAAGGCTAGAGGGATACGGGAATCATCGGGTGCTATCAGTAACACTCCTATCCCATACCCATGTTGATTTGACGCTCCGTCAAAGTACATCGTCCAAGTTTCATCGTCGATATGCAAGATTGATTCATCCGGGAACAAATATTCAACTGCTTCATCCCCCTCAACCGGGTGGTCGGCAAGGAACTCTGCCACTGCTCTTCCTTTTACTGACTTGCGTGTCACGTACGTGAGGTCAAATTCGGATAGCAAAAGCAACCAACGAGCTAGCCTACCCGTAAGCACTGGTTTCTCGAAGAGATATTTGATGGGATCAAGTCGTGAAACCAAGATTACAGAGTGAGCTAACAGGTAGTGCCGCAGCTTCCTGGTAGCCCATACCAGAGCCAAGCAAGCCTTTTCCAGCGGTGTATACCGGGTCTCATACTCCAGCATCTTCTTGCTGAGATAGTAGATGGCTCTTTCTACCTTGTCTTCTGATTCTTGTGCTAGCATGCAGCCCATTGTAGTTTCGGTTACTGACAGATACAAAATCAACGGTTTCCCCGGTTCTGGTGGCGATAAAACGGGTGGGTTCTGTAGATATTCTTTAATCTGTTCAAATGCAGCTTGGCATCGGCCATCCCATTGGAACTTCTTTCCTTTCTTGAGGAGGCCAAAAAGTAGTTCACAAGTCAAAGTTAGTTTTGAAATAAACCGTCTTATGAATTGCACTTTACCTAGAAAGCCTCGCACCTCCTTTTCAGTCCTTGGTGGTGGCATTTCTAGGATGGCCTTGATCTTGGAAGGGTCGACCTCGATGCCTCTTTGTGTAATCAGAAACCCCAACATTTTCCCCGCTGTAACACCAAACGTACATTTCTGAGGGTTTAACCGCAACCGGAATTCCCTGATCCTTTGGAAAAACTTGTGCAAGGCGGTGTAGTGGCCCTCTCTTTCCTTGGACTTGACAATCATGTCGTCCACATGCACCTCAACCTCTTTGTGGATCATATCATGTAGTATTGTGGTCGCGGCCCGTTGATAAGTAGCCCCAGCGTTCTTCAACCCAAACGGCATTACCTGGTAGCAGTATGTTCCCCACGGGGTGGTGAATGCGGTCTTTTCTCTGTCTTCTGGCACCATCACTATCTGGTTGTATCCTGAGAAGCCATCCATGAATGAGAGCAATGCATGCCCTGCTGTAAAGTCTACCAACTCATCGATGTACGGTAAGGGAAAGTCGTCCTTCGGACTGGCTCTGTTCAAATCCCTGAAGTCTACACACACCCGGATCCTGCCATCTTTCTTTAGCACCGGAACAATGTTGGCCAACCAAGTCGGATATTCAGATACCAGCAGGAAGCCTGCGTCGATTTGCTTAGTGACCTCTTCCTTAATTTTAAGAGCCCAATTCGGGCGGATCCTTCTGAGTTTCTGCTTAACAGGTCGGGCCTCGGCGTCAAGGGGGATCCGATGCTGTACAATCTCAGGATCGATTCCAGGCATGTCTTCGTAGGACCACGCGAAAACATCTTTGAAATCTTTTAATAAAGCGACTAAGCGCTCGCGTTCCTCTGAAGACAACGTAGACCCGTCTGGACGGACCAGCGGGTCCTCCTCGACTAATGTTCACGCGGTAATGATTTCATCCATTAATGGTTTAACAAATCTCTCTTGCTCTTGCTCAATTAAACGTTGTAAAACCGGAGGAACTTCGTCCTCGTCGTTTTGATCAAAATTTTGAAAATCTGAATTAATGCAATAAATTAGGGGCACAGAAAAGTACTCGGAAACCACAAATAGTTCATTCTCATTAGGTACATCCAAATCGTCCAATTCATCGGTTACAACAGACTCAAATGAAAAGGAAAAAACTGACACAGACAGACGTGGCATCCGGGTTAACATCCCAGAGTACCAGACTCGAGACTTCGGTCAGTGGAACACGATTCCGACTCACAGGACTCGGTGGAATCAGATTCGCTCACTACTGACCCGATCTTCTTTGGACAAAAATCCTCCTCGTCTTGCCACGGTGAGAGGTGCGATTGATGCATCCAAGATAGGCTGCTGGTCGGCTCATGACGCTTTCATCCCCAATCATGGAAACCACGGCTATCCCCAAGCACTCTTGGTCGATCGGAGGATCGAGAGGAGACATGCCGATCTACCCCCATTTCCAATTCAGATTCTCGGGATCCCGCCTTATTCTGCTCAACTTCAGTTGTTGGGTCTGTCTGCTCTGTGGCAACATCATCCCCGGATAGTTGCAGGTCGAAGAAGATTTCGAAACCTGGTACGCGCTTCTTCTCCGCGTTTAACCATGGCTCTGGGAAGCCGCAAAATGGAAAGTCCTCCCCCTCCCGGACGAAGCGTCCGTTCAGGGTACCCTAGATGGGCCTGTGCATTAAATCAAAAGGCTTCCCAGCCTGCTTCGCCCTGGCTCTACCGGCCATTTCCTTTCCTTTCCTCACCCAGTCTTCTTTGGTGGGTAGATAACCCAGCCCAAAGGTATGCGGGTTGTGTGGCACTTCGGCCAACGCAGCGACTCCTTTCCTGCCGCTCCTTCCTAATCCCATCCCCGGAATATGTTGTAGCTTGTTCATGAGGTAGACGGATTGAGCACTGACGTACACACCTTCATTCACAGCCATAATATTCTGCACTACCCGGGCCCCCGCCAAAGTGAACCCCGATAAGAACACATCCTCCGTGCCGTGCTCGATCTCCAAAACTGGCGTAGACACTTCTGGCGGCAGATGGATGGATGAGTTTCCAAAAACAATTGCAACCCCCTTCCCGTGAGGGTATTTCAACATCTGGTGCAGAGTGGAAGAGACTGCTTTCACTTGGTGCAACCACGGCCGCCCCAAGAGCAAGTTGAAGGTTGCGGGAATGTCCAAGACATGAAATTCAATGTTGTGTTGTCCTGGACCAACCTGAGTCTGAACCTTGACAGTCCCCATCACTTCCCTACTGGTATTATCATAAGCTCTGATCACCTGAGTGGTTGGTATGAAGTCTGCGGGTTTTAACCCAATTGCATATGCCGTTCTGACTGGGCAGACATTGATAGCAGACCCGGTATCAACAAGTACCACTGGTATCCACTTATCCCTACATTCCACGGAGATGTAGAGAGGTTTGTTGTGATTCACGCCCTCAGGTGGCAATTCCTTGTCTGAAAAGGTTAATGCCGGGGAACCTTTTCCCGGAAAAACCAGCCCAACCAGCTGCTCTGGCGTAGTTTCGATGGAGAGTTTGGCCTTGTCCATAGCAGATAGGACAACCTGTCTGTGCACCCTTGAAGCCATAAGCAGTCCCCAGATGGAGATGTCTGCCTGTATTTTCTTTAACTGCTTGAGCACAACTTCTTCTTCAATATGTTTCTCCTTCTGTTTCTCAGCTTCTTTATCTTTCCCAGATGCTTCAGGTTGGTCAAGGTGTGGGGGCTTGAAATACCGCCCACTCCTGGTCATGTGGTCCACCTCATCGAGGTACCAAGTATCATCTGGTTGAGTACCTGCCCAATCTTCGTCTGTGTGGGCAAGACATAAGTCTTCGTCTTCCCACCACATCCCGCTAGCATTCAACAGACACCTATCCGGTTCTGGCAAGTTTGTACTCTCGGTACTTTCATCCCACATGCTCACAGCATGTCCTACTCTTAATGCTTTCATGACACTTTCAACCTCCTCATGGTTCTTGGCTTTCCGGATCCTCTCAGAATCCCACCTCTTCTCTTGCTCCTCCTTTGTCAGTAGGGTTTGTTGTTTGGTTTTCACAATATCTTGATCCTGAGCGAAATTCTTTGCACCGGCGCTCTCCGGCGATTCATTCTGACTTTCGGCCCTTCCGGCCATCATTAATACCCCTGCTCCTGCCGGGCCTTGCTCTGGTTGAATTTCCACAACATCTGGCTGGTCATCTAACCATCCGGCGATCTCTGCCGACTCCCCATATTCAAACCAATTGATTGTCGCATCCCCTGCTTCTTGATCGTTGAAGAACTGGAGGTTAGAAAAATCTTCTTCCACCGTTGTCAGACCATCTGCCCCTTGCTTTAGTCCGTCCCCCTGAATCATGCACAATTCAACTTTTTTTGGCAGCCCCACACTCGGCTCGGACCGGCCCACTGATAGGATGTATCCGCTCGGATCATAGGCTCTCCCAGCTAAATTCCCGGACTGTCCCATCCCAGACTCACCAATTCTGCTCTCTTCTGAAACCTGCCCCATTCCATCTTCGGAGGTCACCACCTCTGACTCAGATTGGGTTGTGAAGGTGTCCAACATGCACAAGTCAGTGCAATCAGGAAGGATCATCTCCGGCTTGGGTAGGTGAGAAGGGCTAATATAGATACTAGGATCGTAGGAAACGACCCCAGTTTGGATGAAGTTGACTCTTTTGGGTGGTGGATCTTGGTTATGTACGGGGAGTGGGTTAGTTGTGACGTTGGGTCTTTCGGGAGGCACAATAATATTCTTGTCGACGAGGTCTTGAATCTCGTGACGCAGCCGGAAACATTGATCTGTGTCATGGCCATGCTGCTAGTGGTACGCACAGTACTTGGCTGGGTTGTGGGAAGGGGGGAGTGGATTTGGTAGTGGCCTCGGTTCTAGAGGCGTCAGATGCTTCTTTTTGATTAATATCCCTAGAGCCTTGGATAGGGGCATGTATAGTGGGGTAAAGGTTCTCTGGCCTCTGGATTGGTATCTCGGGCCTTGGTTACTGCTCCTGGAGGTACTAGAAAAAGGTGTGGCCGCTGCGGGCCTTGGTTGGGAAGGGGGAGTGGTAGTGACCATGCCGACCTCCGAAGTGCTCGTGTTGGCAGCGCCGCTCGGGCCTGCAGTGTTATTACGATTGAATGTCCTTCGGGGCTGCTCTCGGTCCTGATCGATCAGACCTTGCTTCATTGCATCCTCGATTTGCACCCCCATATCGTGTAGATCTGCAAAGGTGGGGAAAGGAACTACAATCATTTTCTGCATAAGTCTTGGTTGGAGATTGCGCAGAATCATCCGAATTTGATCTTTATCTATTGGCCTCAAGGTCATCATCGATGCCTTTGCTCTCCACCGAGTTACAAAATCAGAGAAAGACTCCTTGGGCTCCTGCCTCGTGGTTTCGAGATCACGTGTTGTAATCTCGATCTGTGTATTATATGAGTACTGCGCAACGAAGGCCTCAGCCAGCTCATCCCAGTTCCTCTTGACATCATTATCCAACTTTGCATACCAGTTGGCGGCCACTCCTGACAGGGTTCGGCCAAACAGCGAGAGTTTCTGTAGTTTGGTTAGGCCCATTGGCCTCAAGATATCTGAAAATAGCCGGAGATGGACCATGGGGTCCCCAGACCCATCAAAACGGTCGATCTGGGGCATCTTAAATCTGTCCGGCAATGTCACGGCCACATCAGTATAGCCATCTTCGATGTCTGGGATGGCCTTCACCCCCTGCGATTTCTTAAAAAGCTTTTCCAGCTTACTCAGCTTCAGAGCTGTATGATCTACCTCGAACTCAAAAGGAGAGTCCGGGTGGTTGGGTGTAAGATTCTTGGACAGTTGCGGTAGAAGTGGGGGCAGAGCCAGCCCCGTTGGAAAACTTGTGTCCTCTTGAGTGTTCCGGACATCGGGTAAGGTATTCTGGGTGTTTGGGAGGACATTCTGAGGATTCGGCAGAGTATTCTGACCAGTAGATGCCTGCTCAGGTAGTGGAGCCGCTAGTGGAAGAGGAATCTGATGTGAAGCGATATCTTTGCATTCTCATTGCGATCTAATGTCGGCTTCGGCCATTTGAGCCATATTTGTCTTGGAGAATTCGCTTGGCGGATGGCATCATCTTGCATCTTTCATCTTTGTCATGCATCTGGCGCATCATCGCCTCCATCTCTGATGTATTCTGATGTTCCATCTGAACGACCGGTAAATGTACCTCTACAAATGCAACGAAATTTCAACTCGATTGTTCACTATCAGCGATCCTTTGTCCGGTGATCCTGTTACGACACCGCCTCCTCGGCCTTCTTCGATAATCGGGGTAGAGAGTGGAACACTGGATGTCCGTCAACGAGATCCTCGGATCGGTTGAGTCGGCGACCTCGTGTCCAAAGTGCTTGGGGGGTATCTAGTGGTTCGGAAGCAATCGTGCTAAAAACTGTCCTAGCAAAAAGATAATAAAGCGAAAAGGAAATAAATAACCAGAAAAACAGGCAGCATAACAGCTTAAATTAAATACACACAACATACAGTCGGGCATACAACACACAGTTGATAAGTTGAAAATACACTGTCCTCAATAACTAATCACTGTTCCTGTATCACTGTTCCCCAAAACTGAATCGGATATCCATGAGACAAGCGATTCTCGAGATAATCGATCGATGCCAGCGTGATGCCCTATCTCAAAAACTGATGCCCACAGGCCTGATACCTGAACTCATAAACTGATACATGCATTTCCTGTAGAGACGCACTCTAACAAGCACATAACAGATAAGTGAGATCTGAAAACACCCCTATGTTGGGGTAGGGTTTCCCTGTCTTATTTTGTCAGGAGCTAGGGTTTCACTACGTACGCAACGGCTTCAAACAACCTATAAACGGGTAAGCAACCTGTCCTAGTTTGGAATGGTCACTATGGATCCGAATATGCACTAGGTTGAATGGTCAAAAGGGTGCCCCGGTAAACCGAGGTTTGTGTTCCCATCTTTGTCGAGGCCGAGAGCCGATCGGCCTTACGGACATGACTTGACAAGACAAGCCTCCAAATCGTCGTTCGGGAATGGCATATGGCAAACACGGTGTCCTAGGCGCACCAATGCAAATGCAATGCAAAGAAACACACAAGTGTAGTCAAAACCAGATATCATGAGTTCGAGTCAAGTTCTCTAAATCCCCAGCAGAGTCGCCAGAAACTATAGACGTCCCCGAACGCATCCCGGGGAGAGGAGTGCGAGTCCCCCCTGTTCTGGTTCGATATTGGGTCACTACAGTTCGAAGGACTCAAATCTCACGGTTCTCAATCTTGAACCGAAGAGTCCAAATCTGGCAAATCGTTTTGAAAACAGATTTTTTGAAAGAAGTGCCAAACATGGACTACTTCGCCAGATATAGAGTCGCCACCTAAATGTTTTAAAATGGGAAATTTAGGAAACCCTGACTCGGTGCCAAAAGGCCGTGTAAAGTCATCACCAAAGTTGCCTCGGCTCGGGAACTTGGGTACGATTAGAAGGTCGCCGTGAGCACCCCTTCGCCCGGTCAAAGACCGGCCTCTACTAACCATGATATCTGTTTTTGAAAACATTGTGAGTTCTTATTCCGATTATTAGCCTAGGTTACTATGTGATGCGCACAGCATACAAGTATAGACTGAATCGCCTGAATTGGAACAAAACATTTCATGTTCGTTTGTTTGGAAATGGTTTGATGGTGCTACCCGTAGGTAGGCTAAGACGTGGATTTGCCACCCTCGAGTGGGCTTAGAAAAACGTGATTTTGCCACTATCTAGTGGGCTTAAAACAAGCATTTGATGAATTGTCCCAATTCAAGTAACTCGACCTCCACCCACAGGCATTCAAGGCAGTTATATCACATAAGCAGTTAGCTTCATGGTAAGCATGCTATCATGGCAGTCACTCACACGCATGCAAGGATGCTAAAGCATAACAACTCACCGAGTACTCCAAGCCAAAACAGAAACTACATTAGAAATCATGGATGATCCTAAGTATACAGAAATGCCTAATGCAACACATGGAAAAATGCAACTATAGCAGGCTCGGCTATTCTAAACATGGCATATGGAATGCAACAGCTATCACGTATTCAATTTGGAATTGAAATACAAATGCAGTTAGTATGATGCACCGAGCCCGGTGCGTGCAAAACAGATGAATGATGCAAACATGCTGTCATACTGTATGCTAATTGAAACATGCCCTATATCTAACCATCGTAAGCGGGTAAATAGAAGGGAAGAAAGACGTGGGGTTGGAAGACATACATCACACTCACGCACAGTTATTACAATTATGCCCTCGCGTAGAGGGTCCGAATAAAATATACAGTCCCGAATGAAAGAATAATACAGATTCATAATTAATACAAATTCCTAATTAATTATCGAATTAACTAATAAAGCTGTAAACTGGCATGCAAGCCAGGGACTGCCTTGACTCCGTTCTGGATAGTGAAATGATGCATGTTGGGCTGCCTTGCGCGAAAATCCACTGGGATGCCCCAATTAGCCTCTGTTTGCGATATTTCTCGAAATGCGTGCCCGACTTCGAAAAGTTACTGATTCTTCATTTTGCTGCGACAGAGAGCAGAAGAGGGGCATAGCAATGTATTTCACAAATATATGCATGCCTCGATCCTCGTGCCACTAATCACGCATATCGATGCATGATGGCCGAGGAGTCGGATTGCACAACTCAATATAGGGTGAATGCAGATGAATGCTACAACAAAACCTAACTCCATCATGGATAATCCGGAGTGTCGGTAACTGGGGAATTGAGACCCGTTCACTTGACGGTTAAACATGCCTCGTTCGTGCGGACTAACTCCTATCCCGAACACAATGCAATATGCATAATATGCATGAATGCAATCTAAGATACAACCTAGTATGCACTATGCTGATGAAAACGAGATACCTCGAAATGCGTGCACACGGGCACGCAAATCGAGAAAATGACACACACGATGTAATGAGGCTAAAATGGCATGACAATGCAATATAGGCTTACACCAACATGAGAGAGTCTCAGCCACTCTCACATAGGAGGCCAATGGATGAAAATGAAGTGCCTCGAAATGCGTGCCCACGGGCACGCAAACCGAGGCGACGATCCTAAAGCATAAAATAGCATACGCAATGCGAATTGGGCTTACACTAACATGAGAGAGCCTCAGCCACACTCACATAAGATGCCGAGAGATGAAAATGAAGTGCCTCAAAATGCGTACACACAGGCACGCAAACCGAGGCGATGATCCTAAAGCATGAAACAGCATACGCAATGCGAATTGGGCTTACACTAACATGAGAGAGCCTCAGCCACACTCACATAAGATGCCGAGAGATGAAAATGAAGTGCCTCGAAATGCGTGCACACAAGCACGCAAACCGAGGCAATGGCCCTAAGGCATGAAATGGCATGCAGATGCAATGATGGGCTTATACCAACATGAGAGGGCCTCAGACACACTCACATAGGATGCCGGGAGATGAAAATGAAGTGCCTCGAAATGCGTGCACGCGGGCACGCAAACCGAGGCAATGGCATTAGGGCATGAAATGGGATGCAAATGAGACGTGGTATATGGCATATGGAAAATGTAAATTTCAGCAGCCAAAATGATGCAAAAATAGCCCCCAAATTGTAGCAAAATTACACCCGATGCCCGAAATGCTATGCTAAGTGCCCGAAATGACTTGCAGCTATGCCAAACATGCACAATATGGACATGAAGTGTAAAGACAGATGTTAGGAAGTCCCTAAACTAGCATTTTTTCAGTACAAAGTATGGCCAAACAACAATAACAAGTATGGCAAAAATAGCATGCAAAAATGGGGAAAAAGAGGGGAACAATGAAGAAAGTGATATATACAATGCTCAAACTGAAAAATACAGTTCTACAACATTGAAGAGGGTCCAAAAATATGAACATTTACAGCTTATGACAACCCCCAAAACAGTATGTAGATATGCTAAAAATGTCATGCAAGAATGAAGCCAACAAAGGCTAGAACATGAGGTATGCCAAGAATTCTCCAAACAGCCTAAGACCCTTAACAAAAGATGAAGAGTGGGTCATTTTAAGACTATTTCCAGTTCTGATCATGGCCAAAAACAGAAGCAAGATAGGCCTAAAAAATCATGCAAAATATGGACCAAATAGGGGCTATAAAGAGAGGTCATGCATGGAAGCACCAAACAAGGTTGAGCCCTTCTACAATGTTGTAGAGGGGCTCAAAATAAGCTCAATCACAGTTTATGACATGCTCCAAAAACAAATTTTCCTAAGCTAAAAATAGCATGCAAGTTTACGGTAAATATGATTGATATTGAAGCAAGTGGTATGTAGAAGTTCCGAACAAGGTTGAGCCCTTCTAAAATGTTGTAGAGGGGCTCAAAATAAGCCTAAAATAAGTTAGGGTCGGAGCCCAAAACCTCAAGAAAATAGGGTAGAAAAATGAAGCAAAAATAAGCTCAAAAAGGAGAAATAGTGACTTACCCTTGAAGACTACACTTTTGTTGCTTCTTGGCTTGAATTTGTTGCTTGTTAGCCTCTGAAAAACCTTCTCTTGCTGCTGGAATGGAAGTGGTGATGGTAGTGCTTGGTGTTGATGAACAAATGAGGCCAAAACTTGAAGTTTTTGGAGGTTTTTGGATTTGTAGATGTATGCTATTGCTTAGGAGCTCTTAAGGAAAGTTTTTCTAACCCTAATGAAGAACATGGCCAGCCAACTATAAAGGCCAAGAAGGGGGTGTAAAAGAGGAGGGAAATGCACCTAAGCTTTCCTTCCCAAAATATCCCCCGGATTCAAAGAGATATTTGAAGAAACAGGTATACAGCTGCCATGCACACATCCCAAGGAGCATGGCCAGCACCCCACTTTTGGTGGAGGTGGCCGGCCGGCCACCCCCCATGGCCGGCCGGCTAGGGGTAAAAATGGGAAGTGAAAATTGCTGGCCGAGCACCAAAGGGTAGTGTCCTCCCATGTGTGTACAACAAAGCCATGTGGTTGGAATTTGACAACTCTGAAGCAAGAGAGACAACAATCCACTTCTAGGAGAGGCTCAAAAATGAAAGAAACAATTACTGGCCGAGCACCATTTTTTAGGGTCCTCCCATTTGTGTACAACACAAATATGAGGTTTTGGCTCGAAGAAAATGGCCCTAAGGTGTTCAACATTAGCTCGGAAGTGAGAAAAACAGCGGAGGCGCCGAGGAGCATAACTTGGTTCTTTGAGACAATTCTTGTCCTCCACCCTCCAAAGGACCTTCCTTATGATAAAACAGATGTACCTGCCAAAAATGAACAAAAATCGATGCAAAACGAATGCTCGGGGACCAGAACACGCAGTTCGAGGTCCCGAAAATAGGTGGTTAAGCACCGAAAGTGGTGTTTGGCCACGAAGTGGGTATCTAAGACCCCAGTGTCCCTCATTATGATAAAACAGAGGTACCTGCCAAGAATGAAGAAAAACTGATGCAAAACGAATGCTCGAGAACACGCAGCCGGGTCCCAAACCGTTAAGCACTGAAAGTGGTGTTTGGCCACGAAGTGAGTATCTAAGACCCCAGTGTCCCTCGAAAGGGAGTAAATGAGATGCATGCCAGAAACTGGAGAAATCGGAGATGGTTAGACGGTCCCGAACCGAGGCACACGGCCTGACGGCTCCGAAAACCGGGAACCGGGCTCCGAAATGGGCAAAATGGCCTACGGCCACGAAATGTAGCCCACGGCCACTGAGAGATGGTCTACGGAACCTCTCCCTCCCATCAGGAACAAAAACAGAGAAAACTGAGTCTGGTTCGTAAACCGAGGCAAGGCACAGAAGAGAGTTCGGAGGTCCGGAGGCAAGGCGCACGGTCGCGACTCTGAGACTTCTGAACGAGCACAATATGCA
Source organism: Camellia lanceoleosa (assembly GCA_025200525.1). Taxonomy (NCBI): domain Eukaryota; kingdom Viridiplantae; phylum Streptophyta; class Magnoliopsida; order Ericales; family Theaceae; genus Camellia; species Camellia lanceoleosa. The sequence continues at coordinate 46,795,119 of CM045760.1, forward strand.
ACATCACCGAGCGCTCAATCGGTGACGTCTGAGTCTTAAGGTCGGTCAAAAATGGGGTGTCTACAGCTACTATCTTGGTGGAGGCATATCACCAACACCTAAAAATTATTTTTCCCAAATAGGATTAGCCAAAGCCTAGTAGAAACAATCTAATACAGTACATGAGTCTTAACAAACATATAAGTAAAGTGTGCATATATGATGTCCGTAGTAAAATCATTCATGTTTTACAAAATCATAATATACTAAGCTTTATATCGCAATCCTTGTTATCTCAATTTCATGCACATCAGTCCATTTTATCTCAACTCAGGAGCTAATTTTCACTATTTTCCAAACAACCTAACTGAGACTACAACTCAGTGATTCTCAAATCTACACAACAATCACATAGCCACTTCAATTTTCCATTTTACAGAAATTTTGTCCGTGGGAATCAGCACCCATGTATATGCGCGGTTTCGGGACTTTCATCCTGGACATACATGCCAACTTAATTATATGAAATCCATCATCTTTTTCCTACCAAACATGGAGTACATCCCTTTTCTCCTCCCAATATCATACATATACAATGTATTTAAAACACAATCATATTTAATGACAACCAACAAGAGATTAGTTTCAATTTACCTAATCCTCATGCAAATTTACAACAATCATAGTTATCCTCCATCGATAGCCCAATACAGATGATAATTTATTCAAAATTTCATAGGCGAGTGGTAATGCATATCTAACCCTACCATTCACAAAAAAATTCATATAATTTCACATTTTCAATACCAATTCCCTTTATTTATACAAAACAAATATTTGAAACATTTTAAGGCAAACTCCCCTCTTTCCCAAATATCAACCCAATTGCCAAAATCAACTACTTTGCCACAATATAACCTCATATTCAACCCCACAACAATCTATAACTCATTTACTTATAAACCCCTCTTTTGATTCTAAACCCAAACCGTAGGTTTGCTCAAAATACTCCCAAGTCCCACCATTGTTACACAACGACCAATAACTAAGTTAAAAACCATATGACAGCGTAGAAAATCCTTACCTCAAAGAGAGAAGATGAGCAAAGCAAAGATGAAACTCCAATGACTCTGAAACCAAAGTCTATTCGGATCAAAACGATGCCCTTGAGGTGCCCTACCTTTTTATCAAAGGGAGTAAGGTGGAGTAACCACTAGATTTAGATAGAAATGTAGAGAGAAGGTAAGTTTAGAGAGAGAGGGTCTCAACTTTAGGGTTGGAAGGAAATATATCTGAAAAAGTGATGTAAAAGTCACTTTCGTGATTTGATATACGTATAGTCCGCTCGAGTGCAAGAAGTGACGCATGAGTGTCAGACATAATAAGTTGTTCCGTTTGAGCACAAGAAGTGATGCTCGAGTTCCAAGACAGAATAAAGAAGACCATCACCGCTAAAGCGCAAGAAGCACCGCCCAAGTGTAGAATACACACATCCAGTAGTTTTGTAAACAATAGACCAATGCTCGAGCGCAAGAAAAGGTTGCTCAAGCGCATAAAGAACCGTTTGAGTGTAGAATACACTCACCCAGTAGTTTTGCAAACCTACAAAAGTATTAAGAGTTTGCAAATCCCGCTCGAGCACAAGAAGCGTCAATCGAGCAGAGGAACAAAATCCTGGGCAAAAAAAGTTTTGAAACTACCAACTTGTCCCAAATAAAACCACAACAACCTAAAAGACAAACCCAAGGAAAAACAAGGAGAATAAGAGATCGACAACAACATTAAACCATGAAACCCGAGTCCGGAATACAACAAAAGTCGGGTCAAAATAGGAATCTCTCTAATCTTCCCCCTTTAAAGAATTTCATCCCCGAAATTACAAATCAAGTTCAAAATCGTTATTAAACCATTTACAACAAGGATAATCTAACAAGTTCAACACCACGACCCATTCTTCGATCATCTATTCTCATTCACTCGATACACAAGTTCCTAAAATTAAAAGTGCAGTTTATAATTTCCCAAGACATTTACAATGTTCATAATTAACTCGTGTTCTTCACAACATACACAATATTTCTATATTCTCAAAACATATACAATGTTTGTACTGAGTCCATGCTCTCAAAACATAAATGATATGTACAATATTCTCATATTTCATTAACATAACAAAGTTCAATACATATTCAAACATAAACAAACAAGTCCGGATACTTTTCACGGACTTCCAACTCACGCTCCCAAGTTACTTCGTCAACCCCATGATGTTTCCATAATACCTTAGCCAAAGGAATCATCCTGCCTCACAAAACTTGGTTCTGGCTATCCAAGACTCTCACCGGTCTCTCCTCATACGAGGCATCCTCATCTACCTCTAAGTCGGTCCAATCCAGCACATGCGATGGATCCAGCTCATACTTCCGAAGCATGCTAATATGGAACACATCATGAACCCCGAAAAGTTGTGGTGGCAAGGCCAAACGATAAGCTACCTCTCCAACCTGCTCAAAGATCTCAAAAGGCCCAATAAATCGAGGAGATAACTTCCCACTCTTTCCAAACCTCATCAAACTCCTCATAGGTGATATCTTTAAAAAGACATGATCTCCCACCTCAAAAGACAAGGCTCTCCTCCTACAGTCGGCATAACTCTTCTGGCAACTCTGGGCTGTAGCCAACCTCTTACGAATAAGTGCTACCTTCTCCGTCGTTTCTCAGACTAACTCCAGGCCCAATATTGGTGTATCACCCACCTTGGCCCAATACACAGGAGATCTATATGGTCGACCATACAAGGCCTCAAATGGTGCGATGCCAATACTTGATTAGAAGCTATTGTTATAGGCAAACTCCACTAAGGGCAAGCGCCTCTCCCATGTCCCCTTAAAGTCAAGGACACAACCTCGAAGCATATTCTCAAGGATCTAGACAGTACGTTTGGACTGTCCATCAATTTGAGGGTGATATGTAGTGCTAAAAGTCAACCTAGTGCCCAAGGCACTCTATAAGCTTTGTCATAACCGAGCCGTGAAACGTGGGTCTCTATCCGAAACAATTATCACTGGGACCCCGTGCAACCTCACTATGTCCCAAATGTACTGGTCGGCAAGATAATCTACTAAGTCACTCATACGCATAGCAATAAAATGTGCTAACTTGGTCAACCGATCAACTACCACCCAAATGGCATCACTACCTGGTTGAGTCCTCGAAAGGCCCACAACAAAATCCATCGTGACATGCTCTCATTTCCATTTGGCGATAGGCAAGGGTTGCAACAAACCCACTGAGCTCTGATGCTCGACCTTCACTTCCTGACAAGTAAGGCACTTAGACAAAAACATAGCCACATCCTTCTTCATACCTCTCCACCAAAACTGGTTACTAAGATCATGATACATCTTTGTGCCTCCTGGATGCACTACAAGGCATTAATGGTGAAACTATCAGAGTACTTCCTCTCAGCAAGACTCCGGCACGAACAAATGGTCACGGTACCGAACACTCAGATCGGGATACACATTCAAGCCTCTTCCTACCTTTCCACTGGAAATCTTGTCCCAAAGGGATTCTACCTTAAGGTCAGCCCTCTATGCTTCTAACACTCGATTCACAAGTGTAGGTTGTGCAACTATCGAAAACAAGGTTGCAGACTCAACGGACTCGCCAAGATGTAAGTCAAACTCCACAATAGCACCCAACATCTCCCATTCCCGGATGGTAACACTAGCCACATTACCGTTGGATTTCCTACTCAACGCATCGGCCACAACGTTGGCCTCCCTCAGATGATAATGTAACTTAAAATCATAATCTTCTATAAACTCTTTCCACCTCATCTGTCTCAGATTCAAGTCTTTCTATGTAAACATATATTTCAGACTCTTGTGATCTGAAAACACCTCGAACTTCTCTCCATACAGATAATAACTCTAAATCTTCAAGGCAAAGATCACCGTCGCTAACTTTAGGTCATGAGTAGGGTAGTTCTTCTTGTGTGTTTTCAACTGCTGTGAGTCATAGGCTACTACCTTTCTCTTTTGTATCAAAACACAACCCAAGCCTTTTTGTGAGGCATCATAATACACCAAGTAACCCAAACCCCTTTCTGGAAAAATCAATACTGGAGCAGTAGTAAGTCTAACCTTAAATTCTTGAAAAGACTTCTCATAAGTCTCATCCCATACAAACTTAACTCCCTTCTTCGTTGGTCTAGCCAACGGTGAGGCTAGCCTAGAGAAATCCTTCACGAACCGACAGTAATACCCGGTCAACCCCAAGAAACTACAGATCTCAAAAGCATTCTTAAATTGTTCCCAATGTTGCACTGTTTCTATCTTGGATGAATCTATAGTCACCCCTTTCCCGGATACTACATGGCCTAAGAACTTAACTTTCTTTAACTAGAATTCGCATTTTCCAAACTTGGCATACAACTTGTGGGCTCTAAACAACTTAAGCACCACTCGCAAGTGTTCATCGTGCTCCTTCTCAGAGAGTGAGTAAATCAAGATGTCATCCACAAAGACGACCGCAAAACGGTCTAAGAACTCACGAAATGGCCGAAACACTTCATGTCCACGTCCACGTCCACGTCCTGACATCCTAATAAAAGTGACAACATAGATTAGCACATCTACAAATGTGCTGAAGCTAACTCATTCACGTCCTAAAGCGGTGGACAACAAAAATTCACTCCATGTAAGCACGTAATCACATAAACACGAATTTCATTCCTAGATGATGACCGTCTCGTGGCGTTGCCAGAGTTCGAATTAGAAACAGAAGTGATCAAGTGCTCCTCTAATAGGACTTCCAAAAACCCGTAAACTCAAACAATGTCCTAGAAATTCAAATCCCATACTCACATAATCACATAAGCATGTTATCACATAGCATTACAATCATATAAATATCTCTATCGAGCGAGATAAACCCATTGTGGTACTAACCACTTTCCACGTATCCAAAATATTCAAACCCGTTACACTCTGATACCAATATGTAACGCCCCAAACAAGTACAATAAATCCCAACTCATAAGCAGAAGCATAATAAAAGCAATATACTTTCATTCATCAGAATTTAATATACATGAGAGACAAATACAAGAAGGAATAAAAGTTACATAGATATTCATTTGCCCTAATGGCATACATCTTTCCAAGTCGCTGCTTGGTTACAACAAAAATGAGTGTAGCTCAATCACAATTGAAAGCCCTTGGCTATACAAAATAAATACAACAAAATAGAAGCTCTTACTTCAAATCCCTCCAAGCTATTGTCTTGGTGGAGGCATATCACCAACACCTGAAAATGGTTTTTCCCAAATAGGGTGAGTCAAAACCCAGTGGAAACAATCTAACACAGTATATGAGTCTTAACAAAGATATAAGCAAAGTGTGTATATACGATATCCGTAGTAAAATCATTCATGTTTTACAAAATCATAATATACCAAGCGTTATATCCCAATCCTTGTTATCTCAATTTCATTCACATCAGTCCATTTTATCTCAACTCAGGAGCCAATTTTCACTATTTTCCAGACAACCCAACTGAGACTACAACTCAATGGTTCTCAAATCTACACAACAATCACACAAACACTTCAATTTTCCATTTTACGGAAATTTCGTCTGCAGGAATCAACACCCATGTATATGCGCGGTTTTGGGACTTTCACCCTGGACACACAGGCTAACTTAATTCTATGGAGTCCATCTCATTTCTCCTCCCAACATCATACATATAGATTGTATTTAAAACACAGTCATATTTAATGATAACCAACAAGAGATTAGTTTCAATTTACCTAATCCTCATTCAATTTCTACAACAATCATAGTTATCCTCCATCGATAGCCCAATACAAATAATTCTAAACAGATATTAAATCTCAAGATAGATAATTTATTCAAAATTTCATAGGTGAGTGGTAATGCATATCCAACTCCACCATTTACATATATATTAATCTAATTTTATATTTTCAATACTAATTCCATTTATTTATACAAAACAAATATTTGAAACATTTTAGGGCTGTAACAACCCCAACCCATGATTAACGTTAATCCATGTTTAGTTATGCCTAATAAATAATTAAAGTGAAATTTTACATTATATGTTGCCTTATGTGTGTTTATATCTGTTTAACGTAGAAAGATCTGTTCATGTTTCTATTTCGGTTTGCGAATTGAAGGCCTTATCGGCACCTAATTCAAAAATTGACTTGATTTATGTGTTATTTAGGATTTTTAGAATTTTATGGTAGGTTTAATTGAAATTTGATTCGGAAGGATTAAATTAGAATAATTAATGTTCAATTAAGATTAATTAATGAATTACTTAATCCAAGCCTATATAAGGCACCTTTTACACCACTCATCCTTCTCTTCATTTCAACACATTCTTGAGACCATACACACACAAAACGTGAGAGAAGAAGAGTGAGGAGAAGATTGGGCTCAACCAAGGGATTTGTTAGGAATATAAAGAGGAAGAATTGAACTTAGAGATTCAAGAATTAAGCCTCTAGCTCTCATCCTTGGAAATTTAGGTAAGGATTCAACCTTTAGATTGTTTACAAATGATGTGTAGGACATGAACCTTAAAGAATTGAGTAGGTTGATACAAGAATTGAGTTAGAATTAAAGCAAAATGAACCATACCATGCATGCATACTCATCTCATAATAATTTGAAGTTGTTTTCAAAGAATTCCCTCTTACATGTCTTCATTTTGACCTTGGTTTGAGAATTCAACATACTTTTAAGTTAGACACCTCATTTGATCATGTTTTGAAAGCTTTGAACTCAAATGAATACATGGATGTTATGTACATATCATGTTCTTACATTTCAAGTTGATTTTTTGCATAATGGACATACTTTTGGGCCTTGATTTTGTGAAATGATCCCTAATTCATGATGTTTTCCAAGTTTACACAAGTTTCCTTTAGATTTTGGCCTAATAAAACATGATTTATAGCTTTGGGGTCGAGTTTGAAGCTTGGAAGCAATTTTGAAAATTCAAGAATTTTGCTTCCACGCTCGAGCAAAAAATTTTATGCTCAAGTGACCACCTTTATTTTTGCACTTCCGCTCGAGCGACCAGAAGTCCGCTCGAGCGTGAAATGCATGCTCCTAGAAGTTCTTATGTTTTGCAGTCCGGTCGAGCAACAAAAGTTGTGCTCAAGCGAAGGCATGTCTCTTACGCTCGAACGAGCGTCGAGTGAGCATCGAGCGAAAAGATCAAACACCAACACTTTTGCAAAAGTTTACAGACCGCTCGAGTTACAAATCTTGCGCTAAAGCGAGAACCCTGTTTTTAGCAAGTTTTGTTAAGTGTTTTTAAGTACATTTTTGCATCCTCATTCCATCCTAGGCATTCTTAGGCCATGATTAAGGCACAATAATGAGGATAAAAGTAGAGACACACCAAGATAAGAAAGAACGAGGTAAATGTTTCCGGGTGTGTAATTCAATATATATTCGATTTGTATCTGTGTAGGTCACGAGCCGCAAGATATCTGAATTGCTTACTCTATTCGTCTATTTGGAGCCATTTGTTATTTGTGATTAATAACTTTGTAAACTTATGTTAGATTTTGATTATTTTCTGATGATACGACATGATTAGTTTTCTGAAATACCATATTTTGTGTGAATGAATGATCGTCCAAGTTTCTGAAATGTATTCGTGGCATCCATAACATCATGTGATATTTTGCATCCCTTTATATGTCATCGGAATGCCTTTATGGTCATTCCTTTATGGGTCATCGGAAACGTCTCTGTGTACATGAGTTATCGGAATACCTTATGGTTGTCCCTTTATGGGTCATCAGAATGCCTTAATGGTCGTCCTTTTTATGGATCATCGGATTTGTTAATGCTAATGGATGTGCCACGTACTATGATGTGAAATGTATGAATTTTGAGAATGGAAATGATCAAGTATATAAATTTGTTTCTGATTTGAAATCTGAATATACATAAGAATCTTATTTTTAACTTCATGGCAGACATCATTCATTAAAACCCTTTACCTTATTATTATTTACTGGGCTCCCGCTCACTATTTATATTTTATATGTAGGTGACCAAGCGCGCGACCAGGCTTAAGATGATGCATGAAAAGTTTTGTGTTCATCAGCCACCCTTTGTGCCTCCCGAGGAGGTTCCAGATCATGTCAATTCCGTGGCTATGTTTTTGTATTTAAGACTTTGGTTCTTTTGTTTTAATTTTGGACAAATTTCTACTTATATGTACAAGTACTTGGAGAGACGTGTATCAACTGTATCTTTTGACGTCACACGTATCTTTATTAAAATTTAAGAATATCTGTCTCATGTATGTCTTCACAGCTCAATAGACTACGTATATTTCTGTTTATTGCTTCTGCAACCCCTAATTATATGTTATTCTGTTAAGAGGCTTTCGGTAATCCAAGGGTTACTGACTGGTTACGACGTTAAACCTATAAGGGCGGGTTTGAGTCGTGATAGACTGGTATCAAAGCACGTGTACTACTACACACACGAGTCCGTATGAGCTTAGGATGTCCTAGTAAGAAGTATGGGCATTCCATCTGCATGTATAAGTGTGTGTTTATTGAAAATGAAAGCTAAATCTGATTATAACCACAAGATATGGAAACAAATGATCTGAATGTTGTAAAAGGACTATTTGCCTATGTTCATAATGTTCCGTTTACTTATAGCAAATGGAAAATACAAGAAGTGTTGGAACAGTTGAATCATCCGAAGCCCGAATAAATAGAATGGAATAGATGCTTGCAGCTTTGACCAAGGTAATAATACAACAACAGAGGCAAGAACCTTTACCTCATCTGCCTCCACCGGTACAAGTTGAACTGGACAATAATGACATTATCAACTTGACTCAAAATTTCATGAAAATGAAGCCACCCACTTTCCTTGGTGGCGTTGAACCATTGAAGGAAAAAACATAGCTACTTGAGATGGAAAAATTATTCGAGGTCTTTCCTTGCTCTGAGACTCAAAAGGTTCTTTTGGCCACCTATACCTTAAAGGATGAAGCCTGTAGATGGTGGTTGCTAGTCCGAAATAGTAATGAGAACATGACATGGGCTCAATTTAATACAATTTTCTATGACAAGTACTTTCCACAGTGTTTTCTGGACCGAAAGGTTTTTGAATTTCAGGAACTCAAGCAAGACAGAATGTCCGTAGCTAAGTACGAGGCTAAGTTTACTGAGTTAGCCAGATTTGCATCTCACATGGTGGACACAGATTATAACAAACCCTGCAAATTTGAGGGTGGATTGGATTTAGATATACTAGATTGAGTAGGAGTCTTCAACCTATCTATGTATGTGAATGTATTGGATAGAGCATTGATGGAAGAAGCCATTTTGGCAGCTAAGAAACAAACTCTTGTTCGAACAAGTGAATGGAGGGGCAAAAGATTAGGGTCTAATTTCAAAAGAAGTTGGTCATTCTCAAAGAAGCAAAATATGGGATCTTACAGTAGCTCAAGCCAAAGTAATGGATCTGTACCAACTTGCTCAGAATGTGGTAGGAAACACAAGGGGGTTTGTTATCGAGCATCAGGTGCCTATTTCAGGTGTGGTAAAACCGGCCATATGATGAGAGATTGTCCTCTCAGACTCAAAAATACCAATCACCCCGTAACAAGTTCACCCAGATCCGGCTCGGCATCAAGAATGAACACAAAAGCTAACACCGGGAAGAAAACCTTAAAACATGGTCGAGTATTTGCTCTTGTGCCTGGTGATGTACAGAACATCGAATCTGTGGTGTCAGGTATAATTTCTATCTGTGCTCAGAATGCTTATGTGCTGATTGATTCTAGTTCCACACATTCATTTATATCACATGCTTTTTCTCGAAAATTAACTAGACCGTTAAAACCTATGAACTGTTTAGTATATGTGTCTACACTGACTGGGGGTTCCATGATATGTGCTTATGTTTATCCAGCATGTGATATTGTAATTGGTGAAATGACATTGTTTATTGATTTGCTGCCCCTGAGCATTGATCATTTTGATTATATTCTGGGTATGGATTGGTTGACTAAATATTGTGCCACCATTGACTGTGCAAGTAAATTAGTTATGTTTAGACCACGTAGTATGTCTGAATTTGTTTTTACTAGAAATGGGGTAGTTCCTCCACCATACTTAATTTCATTTATGAAAGCCAGAAAATTGTTGAGAAAAGGTTGTCGGGGTTAATTGTGCAGTGTAATGACTGTATCTTCAGATAGTACCAGCGTGGAAACTACTCCTGTGGTTTATGAATTTCCTGATGTGTTTCCTAGTGACCTACTTGGAAACCTAATTGATGGAGAAATTGAGTTTACCATTGATGTAGCACCTGGAACACCACCTATCTCTAAAACTCCGTATAGAATGTCGACTTCTAAACTGAAAGAATTAAAAGTTCAACTCCAGGAACTCTTACACAAGAAATTCATCCATCCAAGTATCTCACTTTGGGGAGCCCTAGTGTTGTTTGTTAAAAAGAAAGATAGATCTTTGAGACTATGTATTGACTATGGTGAGTTGAATAAAGTAATCGTAAAGAACAAATATTCATTACCCCGAATAGATGACTTGTTTGACCAACTTCAGGGAGCCCAAGTGTTTTCTAAAATTGACCTTAGATCCAGGTATCACCAGCTAAAGGTCAAGACAGAAGACATAGAGAAAACTGCATTCAAAACTAGATGTGGAGACTATGAATTTTTGGTAATGCCATTTAGGGTAACTAATGCACCTACAGCGTTCATGGATTTAATGAATAGAGTGTTCAAATAATTTCTGGATGAATTTATTCTTGTCTATATTGATGATATCTTGATTTACTCCAAAAGCATGGAAGAACATAAGAATCATTTGAGATCTGCCTTACAGATTTTGAGGGACAATAAATTATATGAAAAATTCTCTAAATGTGAATTTTGGCTTGACAATGTGGCGTTCTTGGGACATGTAATCAACAGGGATGGTATCTCCGTTGACCCACAGAAATTGAAGCTATTGTGGACTGGCCCAGACCGACAAATGGAACAAAAGTTCGAAGTTTTCTAGGACTTATAGGCTATTATCACAGATTTGTAAAAGATTTTTCCAAACTTGCTCTACCGCTCACTCAATTAACACATAAAGCTACATCATTTGATTGGACTGATCAAAGAGAGACTGTTTTCCAAGAGCTAAAGACCAGGTCAGTAACTGCACCAGTTTTGGCTTCGCCTAATGGTACTGATGGGTTTCAAATTTACAATAATGCTTCCTACAAAGGTTTGGGATATGTTAATGCAAAATGGAAAGGTAATTGCCTATACTTTTCGGCAACTCTAACCATATGAAAAGAATTACCCGACTCATGATCTTGAATTAGCTACTATAATTTTTGCTTTAAAAATTTGGCGCCATTATCTGTATGGAGTGACTTGTGAAGTATACACATATCATAAAAGCTTAAAAACTTTCTTCACCCAAAAAGAGCTGAACATGAGATAGATGAGATGGTTAGAGTTGATCAAGGACTATGATTTACAAATTTTGTACCATCCAAGGAAAACAAATACTATTGCGGATGCATTGAACCAGAAGTCTATTAGGAATTTGTTATGCTTGCTCACCAGTCAGAAAGAGTTATTATGTGACTTGGAGAGGAATGAAATTGAAGTGAGTTTGTGTGGACAAGGTGGAATTTTTGCTACTATCTCTGCCCAACCCACAATTATTGAAGAGATAAGATACAGACAATTGCAAGATGCATTTCTGAAAAAGATTGTAGATAAAATTGACTCAAAATCGAGGCCGGGATTTGTACTTGACAATAATGTGTTGAAATTTCAGAATCTCCTTTGTGTACTAGATTGTTGTGATTTGAGAAAACGTGTTATGACTAAAGCTCACAATTCTAAGTTTGCTATGCATCCGGGAAACACAAAGATGTATCACGACTTGAAACATAACTTCTAGTGACTGAATGAAAAAGTGCATTGTAGATTTTATGGCTAGATGTTTACATTACCAACAAGTTAAAGCCAAACATCAACGACCTGCTGGTTTGCTATAGCCGCTTCCAATACCAGAATGGAAATGAGAACATATCACGATGGACTTCAATGTGGGATTACCTTATTCTTCTCGAGGTATGGATTCTATCTGGGTTATAGTTGATCGTTTGACTAAATCTGCCTATTTTCTGCTTGTTAAAACTATTTATAATGCGGACAAGTTAGCTAACATGTATATGAATGAAATTGTGAGATTACATGGTATACTAGTATCTATTGTATCTGACAGAGATCTGAAGTTTACATCAAGATTCTGGTAGAGTTTGCAATAGGCTTTAGGAACTGAATTACGATTGAGTAGTGCCTATCATCCACAAATAGACGGTCAATTCGAAAGAACCAATCAAACTTTGGAAGATATGCTACGAAAGTGTGTGTTGTACTTCCAAGGGAATTGGGAGACTTACCTTCCTTTAGCCGAGTTTGTATATAATAACAGCTATCATTCAAGTATTAGAATGCCTCCTTATGAAGCTCTGTATGGAAGGAAATGTTGTTCTCCTATCTGTTGGGCTGAACTAGGCGACAAACCATTGTTGGGCCCAGAACTTGTGTAAGAAAACACTGAAAATGTGAAATTGATTTGACATAGATTGAAAACCGCACAAAGCCGCCAAAAGAGTTATGTAGATGTCCATAGGAGAGACAGAAAAATATGAAGTCGGGGATCACGTGTTCATAAAAGTAACTCCTATGAAAGGGCAAACGCAGTTTGGGGTAAAAGGTAAGTTAGCACCAAGATACATTGGGCCATATGAAATTCTTGAGAAGATTAATTCGGTAACATATCAAGTAGCTTTACCACCAGTCATGGAATATATGCATAATGTTTTTCATGTCTCTATACTTCGGGATTATTTAATAGATACACCACATCTGATTGAACCGACTCATGTGCTTCTGAAAGATGATTACACGTACGAGGAAAGGCCAATGCAAATTGTTAATCACCGAATCAAAAGATTGAGAAACAAGGAAATCCCGTTAGTGAAGGTTGATTGGAAAAATCACAGGGGAACATATACAACTTGGGAGACAGAAGAAGACATGATGAGAAGATACCCTGAGTTATTTCCTTTAAATCCGGTATTCTTCTAGAAAGAAGGTAATTCGAGTTTATAGGACCAAACTTTTTAAGAGGGGAAGACTGAAATAACCTCGACCCATGATTGACGTTAATCCTTGTTTAGTTATGCCTAATAAATAATTAAAGTGAAATTTTACATCATATGTTGCCTTATGTGTGTTTATATCTATTTAACGTAGAAAGATCTGTTCGTGTTTCCATTTCGGTTTGCGAATTGAAGGTCTTATCGGCACCCGATTCAAAATGTGACTTGATTTATGTGTTATTTGGGATTTTTAGAATTTTATAATAAGTTTAATTGAAATTCAATTCGGAAGGATTAAATTAGAATAATTGATGTTCAATTAAGACTAATTAATGAATTACTTAATCCAAGCCTATATAAGGCACCTTTTATACCACTCATCATTTTCTTTATTTCAACACATTCTTGAGACCATACACACACAAAACATCAAAAAATGAGAGTGAGGAGAAGATTGGGCTCAACCAAGGGATTTGTTAGGAAGAGGAAGAATTGAACTTAGAGATTCAAGAATTAAGCCTTTAGCTCTCATTCTTGGAAATTTAGGTAAGGATTCAACCTTTAGATTGTTTACAAATGATGTGTAGGACATGAACCATAAAGAATTTAGTAGGTTGATACAAGAATTGAGTTAGAATTAAAGCAAAATGAACCATACCATGCATGCATGCTCATCTCATCATAATTTGAAGTTGTTTTCAAAGAATTCCCTCTTGCATGTCTTCATTTTGACCTTGGTTTGAGAATTTAACATACTTTTAAGTTAGACACCTCATTTGATCATGTTTTGAAAGCTTTGAACTCAAATGAATACATGGATGTTATGCTCATATGATGTTCTTACATTTCAAGTTGAATTTTTGCATAATTGACATACTTTTGGGCCTTGATTTTGTGCAATGATCCCTAATTCATGATGTTTTCCAAGTTTACACAAGTTTCCTTTAGATTTTGGCCCAATAAAACATGATTTACAACTTTAGGGTCGAGTTTGTAGCTTGGAAGCAATTCTGGAAATTCCAGAATACTGCTTCCACGCTCGAGCAAAAAATCTTACGCTCGAGCGACCACCTTTATTTTTCCAGTTCTGCTCAAGTGACTAGAAGTCCGCTCGAGTGTGAAATGCATGCTCCCAGAAGTTCTTATGTTTTGCAGTCCGCTCGAGAGACAAAAGTTACGCTCGAGCAAAGGCATGTCTCTCACGCTTGAGTGAGCGTCGAGCGAGCATCGAGTGAAAAAATCAAGCAACCAACACTTTTGCAAAAGGTTATAGACCGCTCGAGCGACAGATCTTGCGCTAGAATGACCACTCACATTTTGCATGTGTGCTTGAGCGTAGGAAGTTGCGCTCGAGCGAGGACCCTATTTTCAGTAAGTTTTGTTAAGTGTTTTTAAATATATTTTTGCATCCTCATTCTATTTTATGCATTCTTAGGCCATGATTAAGGCACAATAATGAGGATAAAAGTAGAGACATACCAAGATAAGAAAGAACAAGGTAAATGTTTCGTTTTGTACCAGTGTAAGTCACGCGCTGCAAGATATCTGAATAACTTACTTTATTTGTTTGTTTGGAGCCATTTATTATTTGTGAGTAATAAATCTGTAAAATTATGTTAGATTTTGATTATTTTCTAATGATACGACATGATTAGTTTTTTGAAATACCATGTTTTGTGTGAATGAATGATCGTCCAAGTTTTTGAAGTGTATTCGTGGCATCCATAGTATCATGTGATATTTTTCATCCCTTTATAGGTCATCAGGTCCCTTTATGGGTCATCGAAATGTCTTTATGGCCGTCCCTTTATGGGTCATCAGAAACGTCTTTGTGCACACGAGTCATTGGAATGCCTTATGCCTATCTCTTTATGGGTCATTAGAATGCTCTCAAGGCCATCCCTTTTATGGGTCATCGGATTCGTTAACACTAATGGATGTGCCATGTACTATGATGTGAAATGTATGAATTTTGAGAATGGAAATGATTAAATATATGAATCTATTTCTGATTTGAAATCTGAATATACATAAGACTCTGATTTTTAACTTTATGATGGACACCATTCATTAAAACCCTTTACCTTGTTATTATTCACTAGGTCTCACTATTTATATTTTATATGTAGATGACCAGGCGCGTAACCAAGCTTAAGATGATGCCTGAAAAGTTTTGTGTTCGTCAGCCACCCTTTGTGCCTCCCGAGGAAGTTCCAGATCATGTCAATCCCGTGGCTATGTTTTTGTATTTAAGACTTTGGTTCCTTTGTTTTAATTTTGGACAAATTTCTGCTTACATGTATAAGTACTTGGAGTGACGTGTATCAATTGTATCTTTTGACATCACACGTATCTTTATTAAAATTTAAAAATATCTGTCTCATGTATGTCTTCACAGCTCAATGGACTATGTATATTTCTGTTTATTGCTTCTGCAACCCCTAATTATACGCTATTCTGTTAAGAGGCCTTCGGTAATCCAAGGGTTACTGGTCGGTTATGATGGTAAACCTATAGGGGCGGGTTTGGGTCGTGACAAGGGCAAACTCCCATCTTTCCCAAATATCAACCCAATTGTCAAAATCAACTATTTTTCCACAATATAACCTCATATTCAACCCTATAACCATCTATAACTCATTTACTTAGAAACCCTTCTTTTGATTTTACACCCAAACCCTAGGTTTGCTCAAAACACTACCAAGTCCCACCATTGTTACACGATGACCAATAACTAAGTTAAAAACTATATGAAAGTGTAGAAAATCCCTACCTTAAAGACAAAAGACAAGCAAACCAAAGCAAAGATAAAACTCCAATGACACCAAAACCAAAGTCTATTCGAATCAAAACGATGCCCTTGAGGTGCCCTATCTTTTTATCAAAGGGAGTAGGGTGGAGAAATCACTAGATCTAGATGGAAATGTAGAGAGAATGTAAGTTTAGAGAGAGGGGGTCTCAACATTAGGGTTTGGAAGGAAATAGATCTAAAAAAGTGATATAAAAAGTCATTTTCGTGATCTGAAATACGCATAGTTCGCTCGAGCGCAAGAAGGAGCGTTAGACACAACAAGTTGTTCCACTTGAATGCAAGAAGTGACGCTCAAGTTCCAAGACAGAATGAAGAAGACTATCACTGCTCGAGCGCAAGAAGCGCCGCTTAAGCGTAGAATACACACATTCAATAGTTTTACAGACAATAGACCAATGTTCGAGTGCAAGAAAAGGCCGCTCAAGCGCATAAAGAACTGCTCGAGCATAGAATACACTTGCCCAATAGTTTTGCAGACCTGCAAAAGTACTAAGAGTTTGCAGATCCCGCTCGAGCGCAAGAAGCGCCACTCGAGTGGAGAAACAAAATCCTAGGCAAGAAAAGTTTGGAAACTAATCAACCAACCTGTCTGAAATACAACCACAACAACCCAAAAGACAAACTCAAGGGAAAACAAGGAGAATAAGAGATGGACACAGCATTAAACCATGAAACTCGAGTCCGGAATACAACAAAAGTCGAGTCTAAACCGGAATCGCTAAATCTCCCAGACCTGGTTGAAGACCTGTCAAACAAAGCATACAAGGGACTTATTAAGAATTATAAGCGGTATGGTTTAGCTAATGGCATAATTGTGAATACCTTCGTGGACATAGAAGAGGGAGCTATAAAAGCTTTGTTAGTGGACGAGCTGAGCAAGCCGCCAATTTATCTAGTCGGACCACTTATCTGAACCGGTTTGAGTGATGGTTAGAACGATCTGAGTGTTTGCAATAGTTGGATTATCAGTCAAGTGGGTCAGTAGTGTTTATGTCATTCAGAAGTGGTGGGACTCTCTCTCATGACCAGCTCATTGAGTTAGCATTGGGTTTGGCACAGAGTGGCCAAAGATTTTTATGCGTTGTGAGAAGCCCTAGTGACAATGCTAGTGTTGCATTTTTCAATGCACATAACCAAAATGAGTCTTTTTCACTTCTTGCCAAAAGGGTTCTTGGAGAGTACACAAGGCTGAGCCCTAGTGGTGCCATCATGGGCACCGCAAATTGACGTTCAAAGCCACTGTGCTATGGGTGAATTTTTGACACTGTGGATGGAACTCGATTCTAGAGAGCACTGTCCACGGTGTCCCTTTAAATGCTTGGCCACTCTTTGCAGAGTAAAAGATGAATGCAGCGATGCTGACAGAGGGTCTGAACGTCACGTTGAGATCGAAAAGTGATGAATCTGGGCTGGTGGGACGAGAAGAGATTGCAGAAGTTGTGAAAAGTCTTATGAAAGGAGAAGATAGGAAGAAAATTTGCCGGAGAATGGAGGGACTCAAGGATGCTGCTGCGAAGATCTTAAGTGGTGAAGGGTCTTATGGAAAATCACTATCTAAATTAGCATTCAGGTGGAAAAATCAAAAGAACATTTGAGACCAAATCAGTTATTATTTTGTTCCAGTTCAGTTCACTGCATTTAGTTTTCTTTGTATTGGCTAAATTGTACTGTTGGATTTTTACGTATTTAAATTAAAAAAATTTTACATAGAAGATGAAATGGATCTTAAATAAATTGCACCACGTTTTTTTATGATTGAGTGTTCGGTCAGTTTACGCACACGTCGATTAATTTCAGAATTTACTTAAAGCTCTCCTTCATGTGAATTGAGCAAATCTCGGGTAGAGTGCTGGACGTGGTCCCAATGAGTTAATGGCCCTGTTTGGTAGAGCTGTGGGAAACTGCTTATAGCTTATGCCCAAACAAATTTTATAACTTTCAAATTTTTGATTTTTCCTTATTCTTAAAGCATCTCCTGTCCCACTCAAAGAATAAGCTGATTTTTGACTTCCAAAAAGCTATAAGCTATAAGCTATAAGCTAAACCAAACACATCAAAATAGCTTAAATTAAGCTGAAAGCTGGAATAAGCTGATTATAAGCTGTGCCAAACAGGCCCAATATCATCCAGCGAGAGTTAAACCTGAAATCTAAGAAGAACACCCCTATAGACCCCAAACAGCACCTACTAAGATAACATGCTATATTGATCTGTTGTAAATCTAATAGCTAATTGATTGACTTGAAGGTGTAATTACAGATGATTCGTGGGTTCATAATCATTTGAAAAGGCTTGTTAATCTAAAATAATTGTTCGAAGTTGTGGGAGATCTGCTATTTCGTATACCCATCTTTGTTTACTTTATTCTGCACCGGAATTATTACAGCGTATGAAGAAAACACTTTTAGATCAGTTTTTAAAAGTTATTTTTCATAATTTTTTATTTTTAGTAAATTTTCGTTATTTTAAATTTTGGTCAATTTTTTTAGATACATATGATTCAATAAAAATAATTATAAAAAAGTAAAAAATATATCAGTTTTTGTTTTTTATTTTAAATGTACCTAATTTATATGTACTTAAAAAGTAAAATATTTATAAAATAAAAAAAGTTTAATAAAAACAAAAAGTATGGAAAACAAAAAAAATTCTAACTATATAGGGAAATTTTATTATAACACCCTTTAAGAGAGGTGTATTATATGCATTTCTAATTATGAATTTTTTTTTTCTCTTTAGTTATGACTAATTTTCTTTATTAGTTATAACTCATGAGATCTTTGATTATATCTCATATGGTGAATGGTTATGAATTTTATTTTATTTTATTTTATTTTATTTTAATTATGACTCAAAAAGTATAGTGTTATACCATAATTTTTTTTTTTTTATAATACTTATAAGGTGTATATGGTACACACAATTTCCCAACTATATATTATCTTAACACGCTTTTAGATGTAAGTAGGGTTGAAAATGATATGAGTCAAACTAAATAGTAGGTTGTTCAAATTTGGTTTGATAATAATGTGCTTAAAATTAAAGTTGTGTTTAAACCTGACTTGTCTATATAACAAGCTGATGTTGAACGAGTTTTTAACTAAACAAACATGAGTCGAGCTCGAGCAATTTAATTTTTTATAATACATAAAAATTTATCGAATCGAGTAATAATTTATTTAAATTTAATTTTAAAATTTAATGAGTTTAAAATTATACTCAAACTAAACTTATATAAATAAGGGCAAATTATCTGCACCTCTCTTGAGATTTAACGAAATTACATATTCCCCCTTGAGGTTTCAAAAATTATATCCCGTCCCATCGCAGTTAACGCCGTTAACGGATATCATAAATAGACTAAAATGCCCTTTTGAAAAATAAGGGAAAATTATCCACATCCCCTTAAGGTTTAGCTAAATTATAGATTCCCTCTTGAGGTTTAGCTAAATTATAGATTTTCCTTGAGGTTTAACTAACTTATCATTTTTAAATAACTTATGAAATGCAAAATTAAAATAGAAAAACACTTATCACACTACAAAAAATTAAGGTTTTAAAGACCAAAATTTAGGGACAGTTATTTTTAGGGAATCAAGTATTTTTGTTGCAAAAAGTGTCGCCGTTATATTTTTAGCAACAAAAATTGAACAGTAGTGATTAATTATTATCTTTTTGGTATCAATTTTTTTGTCTAAAAAAATAAACCATTTTGAAATCAAATTATTTTGTCCCTAAAAGTTTATTTATTATTGATATTTTTGAAATTTTATCACTAAAAGCCTTATTTTTGACTTTTCATGGCGATCTTTTAGCGACTATTTTTACGACGATAGAAATTAGTTCGTAAATATATTTTGCAACAAAATTTTCACTTTTAGAAATAAAAAAATTAGTCTCTAAAACTCTTATATATTACAGTGTTAGATGGTGAAAATATCATAAAATTAACAAATAATTAAATAAGTTAAAACACAAGAAATGACTTGCTAAAAAAAATTTAGAATATGTTTGATTTGATTTTTAGAAATTTATTTTTTAAAAAATAAAAAATTAATTTGGTCAAGAAATAAAAAATAAAAAATAAAAAATAATTGTTATTTTTATATAATTTTATCTTTTGAGTGGTTGGGAATAATTTTTATAAATTAAATATATTTTTTCATATTTATTTTTATTAAATTAGTTTTTATTTTATTTTTTAAATTTTGAAATTTTTTTTCCATCTAACATAATTCTTTTTGTAAATTTTATTGATTTATTAAAGGAATTTCAGCAGGGGAAAAATCGTCCATCAATTTGTGTTTTGGTAATATCAGCTAACCATTCTTAATATTTAATTAACGGTAATAATTAAATTATTATACGAATATAAATTTTAAATGACATGATGTAATTTTTAAAAACTCCAAAAAAATCTGTAATTAAATGTCAAGAAATGTGTTTTTAATTTGTCCTATAATTAGCGAATGGATGTGAAAAGATTTTTTAACCACAGAGAATTCATTTAAAGCCAACCTAATACTTTAATTGATTAAAAATGTGGAGGACAAAGCCAGGCCCAGCAAATTTGTTTTGGATGGCCTATTGATTGGACACCACTGCCATGTGGAGGACAAAGCCAGGCCCAGTAAATTCGTTTTGGAGACCTATTGATTGGACACCACTGCTGGACCAAGGAACAGGGCAATATTGGAGACCAAAGGTACACCTTTTTTTTAATTGGTCCGCATAAGAAAAATAATAAAATGATTTCACCAATAATTCAATCTAAATCCATTCATTTAGGGTTGGTTTGGGGTGTCTTAAAAAAGTGTACTTTTTATCTTTTTACGAAAAGATGTGCAGAAAAATAAAGAGATGATGTGATGAAAAAAAGATAAAAAAAAATGAATTATATATGTTATGCCAAACCAACCCTTAATAAATGAGTTTGAATATGAGTTAAATTGGATATGTTTTTAACAAATGAACCTGATCCATTCGTTGAGGGTGTATTTGTTTAGATGGATTAGATAAGGGAGAATTATAATCTATCAGATTATCAATCTTAAGATACATTGTTCCTAAACTATTTGGTTAGACTGGATTTGTGTTCTATGTTTGTTTACTCATAGGATTAGATGTCTGGATTGAACTATTTTTAGTGAATCTAATGTTTGGTTGGACGGACTAGATAAGCATAATTGTTCAACAGACTATTTTACCCTTGTAATTTATAATTTTTATTTAATATATAATTTTAAATTTGTAATCTATAATTTATAATTTATAATTTAACAACACTAAAAAATTTAATTTATTATTTTCAATTAAATTAAATTTACAATTTATATTTTTTATTTAATACATAATTTTAAATTAACAACACTAAAAAAATAATTTTATTTAATATGTAAATTTAATTTTTTTAATTTATAATTTAAATTTTATATTTTTTTATTTAATATATAATTTTAAATTAACAACACTAAAAATATAATTTTATTTAATATATAAATTTAATTTTTTAACAACACTAAAAAAATTATAAGGCCATAATTTTTAATTTATTATTTTGAATTAAATTAAATTTATAATTTATATTTTTTTATTTAATATATAATTTTAAATTAACAACACTAAAAATATAATTTTATTTAATATATAAATTTAATTTTTTAACAACACTAAAAAAATTATAAGGCCATAATTTTTAATTTATTAATTTGAATTAAATTAAATTTATAATTTATATTTTTTATTTAATATATAATTTTAAATTAGCAATACTAAAAAATAATTTATAAATGTTCAAAAGACTATTTACCATTTTCCAATTGTTTATTAAGTAATAGTATGATGGCAAAATAGACATTTCACACATTAGTCCTATGAGATACCAATCACATGCTGTAGATACCCCATTTTTGAAAGTCCTCAAGACTTGGACGTCACCGCTTGAACACTTGGTGATCATCCTTGTTTGTGTTCGTCCTGAGTTCCCGGAGGTCTTGACTATGTGCCTTGCCTCAGGATCTCTCGACTTGCTTGTTATGTGCTTGGTTTTGCACCAGGGACTTGTTTGTTTTTGTACTTGAGGGTAGAGAGTAGCTGGCTAGCTACCCCGGATACCTACCGGCCATGGCTTGAGGCCACCGGCCGTGTTTTGAGGCTACTGGCCATTGGTGAAATAGTTCATTGGCCGGTCGGCATTTGGTGTGGTCGGCTGACCATCTTTTTGGCCGATGGCCTTCTTTTCTGGCCGATACCACCTTTTTGCCTTTTTTTAGGCATGGTGCATGCCAGCTGTGCCAGCTAGAATGCACAAACCTTGCCCCCGTACACATCTGTGGCTGTTTTGCCCCTTTTGCACCATTTTGGTCTAGCTTCTTGAGGAAGCTTGGACCTTTGTCTTAGCTTCCTCAAGAAGCTTGAACCCTGCCTCAGCTTCCTCAGGAAGCCTTGGCCCCTTTGCCTTGGCTTCTTGAAGAAGCCTTGATCCTTTTAATTAGCTTCTCTTGGAAGCTTAGCACCTTTGAGGGTCTATATAAGGAGACAAACACTCTCCTTTGTTTTGGTTCAGCAAAATCAGACCTAGAACATATATATTCTAATACATACATCTTCTCTCTCTATATCTCCCCCTCTCTCTTCATTTGTGTGTGTTTGAGGGCCTAAAAGGGTGATTTGTTCTTACTTTTGCACTAAGACACACACCATTACACCATACTTCGACTTTGGGAGGTGTTGAGGGTTTATTCTTAAGGTTTTGAGCTGGTTTTGATTAGAAGAAGGTGGTTGAGCTTACTGTTCTTGAAGTGTTCTTCAAGGGTAACACTTTTACTTTAAATTCCCTAATATTGCACTAGCTTTTGACTTGCTTTGCATATTGATTTGAGCTTCATGTATAACTGAAAAAAGTCTTGTATTTGCATGCTTAAGATACTTCATTAAGGTCATTTTATTGTTTGGGGTCGGTCTCCCCCTCTTAGGCCTTGTTTGGCCTTTTTTTGTACTCTCTTTGTTAAGCTTTGGAACCTCTCGTGTATTGGCCTTCTCACCATTGAAATCCAGTGAATTTTCAGTGGTGAAGAAGGGGTTTTGAAGTCTTGCATAGGGGAGGGACACCCCTCTCCCTTGGTCTCTCTTTTGTTTGTACTTTTTGCTCATAAGGATAGCATGTATGATTAGTTGTTTTTAACTCAATTTCAGAGATTTTTGGGTGTTATTTGGGCATATCTTACCTCTGTTTTTGGTCGAATTAAAGGTCGCTTGCATGCATAATATACTTGCTTTATATTCCCCCATTTTGTCTAGAAGTGCATCATGCATTTAGCCTACCATGCTCTTATGTTTTGGCCTAACTTTGTGAAGTTCTTAGCCATGTCTTGCCATGCTTAAAGTCTGTCGGGTGCTGATTTGGCCATATTTTCCATGTTTGGTATAGCCTCCTTTGTATTTTGGCTTGTGAGCCTTGAGTGTTTGACTCATTAGCATGCTTTAGTTGGGTTGTTTCAATGATTTGGAGTCATTTCACATGCCATTTCAGTCCCTAATTCATGCTTGTATGCTTACATTCATCATCACTTTCTTGCCTTGAAAGGTTGTTCTTTTGTGCCTTGGAAAGGGTCATAATGCATGCCTTATGTTTAAGTCATTAAGGCTACCATATCAGTGGGTTTTGGAGCATATTTTGATGCATGGAAACTCTGTTTTTAGTTGTGTAGCCCATGCCATGAATGGTTGAGGTGGTTGTGGTACAATACCCTCTTGTTGGTCTTAAATCCACTTTTGTTTTGCATCCATTCCTTAGTATGATTTGGCCATGATCTATGCATACTTTAGTCTTGTTTTGGAATGCTAAGGGACTATTTTAATCCATTTTGGTCCTTTGGGGTTTGATTGACATAGCCATGGTTTGGACCTTTTTGTTTGACTTCAAGTTTTAGTCATCATGGCATGCCTTGCTTGCATAACATAGTGGATTTTGGCATTACCTTTTACATATTTTCAGAGCTTGTTATGCTTGTGAGTTGTCCATGCTTGTCTCTCCTTAATGCGCTTGAGAGTTGACTTCTTGCATGCTTGAGTGTTGGACTTCCATATGTGTACATTCAAAGATATTTAGTCCACCATTTCCTTGCACTTTGGCCACTGTTTTAGGGTGTGGCTGAGGCCTCCTATTTCAGTCTAAGTCCATTCTTGTACATAGTTGTACGTTTGACTTGTTGTCTCTCGTTGCATGCCTGCATTGTACCATGTTTGCATCACATGTTAAATTGCATTGTATTGCCTCTTGCATGATTAGCACATTGTATGCTTGCATAATAGATTGCATTGCATTTGGCATGTTTTGCATCTTAGCCTCATATTGCATTATTGAGCCATGTTTGTATACATGCATTACATTGCTTGGTTTGGGGTGTCAAACCAAGCATGATGATTGAGGGTGTTCGTACCCCAAGTGACGTAACACGTCTCAATCCTCGGTCGTCGATGCCCTTGATCTCAAAATGATAGGGTGTTGGCATTCATTTCTTTTGTTGCATGCATTTTACATTGAATGGAAAACTTGGCCTCTTAGGCCATCACGCATCAAAATGCATAATTAATGGCTCGAGGGCCGAGGGTCATGCTCCCTTGAGTCCATTACATGATAGGGAATGTGGCCATGCTCACATTTGTTTGAAAATTCCATACCATACACTGCTTGCCCTCTGTTGCTATCAACTGTAGGTTTCTGCATGAAGGAATGGCTGGCCGGCCAAATATAGTGCCGACCGACCAGATACAATTAGCCGGTGGATCAAAAAATGGCCGATGACCATTTTATTCGGCCGGTGGTGTTCCAACTTGGTCGGTGATGCTTCCCAATGTTCAGAAAAGCATCCTTGGGACTTGTGCAAATTTTCAGAGGAGCAAGGCAGTGTAAACAGAGGCAACAGTGGCATGGCACGGGTTTTCAAGCGGGACGAGTCGAGTATGCATCATCCTAGCATTCCGAGACGGGGTTGCGGCCATCCTCTTTCTGCATTTAATTTATTAATTAAATATAAGATATGTAATATTTAATTAGTTAGAAGAGTTAATTATTTATTTGTTTTGTAATATTTACTCGTACCCTCCGAGCGAGGGCAATTGTGTAATAAGTGTGCGTGAGTATGTGTATGTCTTCCAACCCCACGTCTTTCTTCCTTTTTATTTACTAGCTTTCGATGGTTAGTTTAGGGGATATTTCAATTAGCATACTTATGATAGCATGTTTGCATACATTCATTCATTTTGCATGCACCGGGCTCGGCGCATCATACTAACTGCATTTGTATTTCAATCCCAAATTGAATACGTGATAGTTGTAGCATCATCATATGCCATATTAGAATAGCCGAGCCTAT
The DNA here is from genome assembly GCA_025200525.1 of Camellia lanceoleosa. Taxonomy (NCBI): domain Eukaryota; kingdom Viridiplantae; phylum Streptophyta; class Magnoliopsida; order Ericales; family Theaceae; genus Camellia; species Camellia lanceoleosa. The sequence goes on from CM045760.1 coordinate 46,820,510, forward strand.
TGTAGTTGTATCTCGCATGCGTTGCATTAGCCATCTTAACATGAACTTGGATCATGCATATGATTACTAACTAGTTTCTGTTTTGGCTTGGAGTACTCGGTAAGCATTTATGTTTTAGCATCCTTGCACGTGTGTGAGTGTTACCATATCAGCATGCTTTACCATGAGGCTATGTGCTTAAATGATATAACTGCCTGAATGCCTGTGGGTGAAGGTTGGATTGTTTGAGTTGGAACAACTCGTTGAAATCCGTGTTTTAGCCTACTTGCGAGTAGCAAATCTCAAATCATTTTCCAAATGAGCGGATATGCAATGCTTTGTTCCAAATTAGGCGATTTAGTCTATACTTTTGTGTTGTGTGCATCACATAGTAATTCTAGCTAATTAATCGGAAAAAGAACGCATGTGTTTTCAAAAATGAGATATCACGGTTAATAGAGGCCGATCTTTGGATCGGGCGAGAGGGGGTGCTCATAGCTGACTTTCCCCAATCATACCCAAGTTCCCGAACCGAGGCAACTTTGGTGATGACGGACACGTGGCCTTAGGCAAACGAGCCAGGGTTTCCTAAATTCCCCCATTTAAAAAATATTTAGGTGGCGACTTTATATTTGGCAAAGCAGTCCATGTTTGGCACTCCTTTTCAAAAAATCTGTTTTCTCAAAACGATTTGCCGGATTTGGACTCTTTGGTTCAGATTAAGAACCGTGACAATTTGAGTCCGAATTGTAGGGTGAGGCCCTCACGCGGGGCGCGTCTACAGTTTCTGGCGACTTTGCTAGGGACATTAGAGAACTTGACTCGAACTCGTGATATCTTGTTTTGACTACACTTATGTGTTTCTTTGCATTGCATGTGCATTGGTGCGCCTAGGACACCGTATTGGCCATCTGCTATTCCTAAGCGGTTTGTCGGAGGCTTGATGTTGTCAAAGCATGCCACAAGGCTAACCGGTTGCAGACTCTGCCAGTATGGGAACACAAACCCCGGTTTTTCCGGGGCACCCTTTTCGACCATTCGACCTAGTGCATATTCGGAATCCATAGTGACCATTCCAAACTAGGACAGGTTGCTTACCCGATATAGGTTGTTTGAAACCACTGCGTGCGTAGTGAAACCCTAGCTCCTGACAAAATAGGACAGGGAAACCCTACCCTAACATAGGGGTGTTTTGGCTCTCACTTATCTGCTATGTGCTTTAGAGTGCGTCTCTACAGGAAGGCATGTATCAGTTTGCAAGTTTGGGCATCAGGCCTGCAGGCATCAATGTTTTTCGGGAATCAGTTATCTGTGGGTATCAGATTCAGACTTGGGAGCAATGATTTGGAAACAGTGATCAGTGATTGAGGAATAGTGTATTCAGCTTATCGACAGTGTGTTGTGATACCCAACTGTGTGTTGTGTGTTTATTTTACGCTGTTATGCTGTCCGTTTATCTGGTTGTTTTATTTCCTTATTATTGCTTTATTTATCTTTTTGCTAGGTAGTTTAGCGCGATTGCTTCTAACCCAGTAGATATTCCCCAAGCACTCTAGACTAGAGGTCGTCGACTCCATCGATCTGAAGATCTGATAGACGGACAACCAGTGTACTACTCACTACCCCCGGTTACTAGAGGAAGGGTAATTAGGCAGAAGATATCAGTCCAGTGATCAGTACAGAGGGCTTTGTCTACCCCACCTGAGTATAGTAGGGATCAGGGTTTTGTTTCTCCCGCAAAGAGGGAGTATATACCGGAAATTCAATCAGATCAGAACAGTATGGCAAGCTTAGAGGAGATGGTGCGCCAGCTCCAAAAAAGCATGAAAACAATGCAGCAAGACGCTGTTCGACAGGCGGAGTTCGCCAAACAACAAGCCACGGTTATGACTGAACAAGCAGAGTTAATCGTAAGGCTACAACAGCAAGCCGGAGCATCTGCTTCGCATCAAGCTCCTCCCCCGCCAGGAGTTCCAACACTCGGGGAGATAGCTAATGTTCAGAATGATACAGACGTTCCCACAGGGCCACCTCCGCCCCCGATCCCACCCCAGATCCTACCCCAGTTATCCAAAACGCCCACTAACCTACCGGACTCCCCCTTTGAATTCGAGACAGATCCCACAGCATTGAAGTTGAGCAAGCTTGAAAAGCTATTCAAGAGATCCCAATGAGTCAAGACCATCCCTGACATTGAAGATGGATATACCGACGCAGCTGTGACGATGTCGGACAGATTCAAGATGCCGCATATCGACTGATTTGATGGATCCAGGGATCCCATGGTGCACCTGAGATTGTTTTCAAGTATCTTAAGGCCAATGGGCCTCACCAGACTGCAGAAGCTCTCTCTATTCGGCCGGACCCTATCTGGCGTGGCAGCCATCTGGTACGCCAAATTAGAAGACGATGTCAAGAGAAACTGGGACGAGATAGCTGAGGCCTTCATTGCACAATACTCATATAATACGCAAATCGAGATTACGACCCGTGATCTTGAGACAACAAGGCAGGAGCCTAAAGAGAGCTTTTCAGAGTTCGTAACCAGATGGAGGGCCAAGGCCTCGATGATGACCCTAAGGCCCACAGATAAAGATTAGATTAGGATGATTGTGCACAATCTCCAACCTAAGTTGATGCAGAAAATGATCGTGCTCCCCTTCCCTACCTTTTCAGATTTGCATGAGATGGGAGTACAGATTGAGGATGCCTTGAAGTAGGGCTTGATTGATAATGACAGAGAGCAACCCCGAAGAACTTTCAACCGCAACACTAATGCGGGCCCGAGCGGCGCTACAACTACAACCACCAACCCCTCTCCAAGAACCATGGCAGCTACGCCATTCTCCGGTGCGTCCGGAAGCCATACACAAGCAGCCAAATACTCACCCAAAAACCAAAGAACCTTCGCTCCACTGTATATGGCCCTGTCCAAAGCTCTGGGGATTTTAATTAGAAAAGGGCACTTGAAGCCCCTAGAGCCGCGGCCATTGCAGGAGAAACTTCCTCCTACCCACAACCCAGCCAAATATTGCGCATTCCACCAACAGCACGGTCATGACACCGACCAATGCTACCGATTACGTCATGAGATTCAAGATCTCATTGATAACGGGGTGATTGTGCCTTCCGAAAAACCCAATGTCACAACAAACCCTCTCCTACCGCACAACCAAGCTCCACCTCCCAAAAGAATCAACTTCATCCAGACTGGGGTCGTGGCTTACGATCCTAGCATATATATCACCCTTTCCCACCTACCTAAGCCGGAGGTGCTCCTTCTTGACTGCACCAACTTGTGCATGTTGGACATCTCCAGAACCCAACCTGAGCCAACGGTGGTGACTGTCGAAGACAGAAGAGGGGAGATTTCAAAGGAGAATGGGATTGTTGAGCCAGAGTTCGAGGAATCTAGGAGTCTTATTGAGAAGGTATACAGTTCGAGTGACTACATTTCGTCAGTAGGCCAAGACGGGCCAAATGTGGAATTGCCGACAGGGGCAGAGCTGTGTGTGATCCAAGGGGATGGATTTGGACAGAGGGCAAACGATTTGACGGCTGTGGAAGAGGACCTTGCCAACCTCCAGTTTTTTAGGGACCAAGATCCAGGGGACGCAGCAGTCAACTGGTTTGATTATGAGGAATCAGCGGAGGCTACCGGGTGGTTGGATGATCAACCGGATGTTGCGGAAGAGTTCCAACCAGAACAAGGTCCGGCAGGGGCAAGAATGTCGGTGACGATTGGGCAGAGTACATCGTCGGAGAGCGCCGATGTCAAGAATTTCGCTCAGGATTAGAGTATTTTGAATACAGGAATTATTGAACGGTCAGTTGTACTGACACAGTTGGAACAAGAAAGGTTTGGGAATTCTGAGAGAATCAGGAAAGCTAAAGCCCACGTGGGGATTGAAACTGCTGTGTGCGCAGGAACAGAGAATGCTGCAAGCATACGAATGGAGGGTACTGCGAGTACGAGAACGGTCATGCCGGAGCCGGACAGGTGTCTGTCGGCTGCCGATGGAATGTGGTGGGAGGATGGTGACATATGTCTTGCCCACACGGATGAGGATTGGGGGAGCAACCAACCAGACGATACCTGGTACATTGGCGAGGTCGACCATATGACTAGGAGTGGACAGTATTTCAAGCCTCCACATCTAGATCAGCCAGAGGCGTTTGGGAAAGATAAGGAGGTGAAGAAGCAAAAAGAGAAACAACTCGAAAAATAAGTTGTACTGAAGCAGCTAAAAAAGATACAAGCAGACATCTCCATCTGGGGACTGCTTATGGCATCGCGGGTGCATCGACAAGCTGTCTTATCGGCCATGGACAAGGCCAAGCTCTCAATAGAAACCACGCCAGAGCAGCTGGTGGGATTAGTTTTTCCGGGAGGAGCTACCTCGATGTTGACTTTTTCTGACAAGGAATTGCCACCTGAGGGTGCGAATCATAATAAGCCGCTCTATATCTTTGTGGAATGTAGAAACAAATGGATACCTGTGGTACTTGTCGACACAGGGTCCACCATCAATGTGTGCTCGGCAAGGATAGTGTACGTAATCGGTTTAAAAACCGCAGACTTTGTGCCAACAGCCCAGGTGATTCGGGCATATGACAACACAAGCAGAGAAGTGATGGAAAAAGTGAAAGTTCAAACCAAGGTTGGGCCGGGATAGCATGAGATAGATTTCCATGTCTTAGAGGTTCCTGCAACTTTCAACCTGCTTTTGGGATGGCCGTGGCTGCATCAGGTGAAGGCAATGTCATCCATTTTGCATCAGATGGTGAAATACCCCCATGAGAAGGGAGTAGCCGTTGTTTTTGGGAACTTGTTGATCCATCCACCACCAGAAGTATCTACGCCAGTTTTGGAAATTGAGCACGGTATGGAGGATGTGTTCATGTCAGGTTTTACCTTGGCTGAGGCTCGGGTAGTTCGGAACATCATGGCTGTTAATGAGGGGTTGTATGTCAGTGCTCAATCAGTATACCTCATGAATAAGATCCAACACATCCCCGGGATGGGATTGGGAAAGAGCGGCCAGAAGGGCGTTGCAACGTTGGTCGAAGTGCCATACAACCCACACACCTTTGGCTTGGGTTATCTGCCCACCAAAGAGGATTGGGTAAGGAAAGGTAAGCAGATGGCTGGGAGAGCCAGAGCGAAATAGATGGGGAAGCCTTTTGAGTTGATGCACTGGCCCATCCAGGGTACCCTAAACGGACGCTTCGTCCGGGAGGAGAAAGACTTTCCATTTTGTGGCTTTCCAGAGCCGTGGCTGAATGCCAAGAAAAGGCGCTTGCCGGGGTTTGAGATCTTCTTTGACCTACAATTATCCGGGGATGACGATGCCGAAGAGCAAACAGACCCAACAGTTGAGGTTAAGCAGAGCAAGAAGGTAGAGTCTAAGGATGCCGAAAGTGAAATGGGGGTAGCACTAGCATGTCTACTTTCAGATCCTCCGATCAAACAAAAGTGCTTGGGGGATAACTTCTCGGTGTCCATGATCGGGAATGAAACAACTGAGGGCCTACCATCGACTATTTTGGATGCATCTATCGCATCCTCTCTCATTTGGCAGTACGAGGAGGGATTTTTGTCAAGCAGCACTGGGTCAGGTAGTGAGCCGGAATCTGATTCCACCGAGTCTTGTGAGTCGGAATCAGGTTCAAGCTCAACTGAGTCTGAGTCCCAGATTCTGGTGATAACCCGGATGCCACGATTCTGTCATTTCGTCTTTTTTCTCTTTTAGTCTCTGTTATGTAAGAATCGAACGGTTTGGATGTGCTTAATGAGAATGATGTGGATGTGGTTTCTGAGTACTTTTCTGTGCCTTTGATTTATTGCTTGAATCAGGACTTTCAAAATTTTGACAAAAACGACGAGGAAGAAATTCCTCCGATTTTGTAACAATTAATTGATCAAGAGCAAGAAAGATTTGTTAAACCTTTAGTTGATGAAATCACTACTGTGAATATTGGTACTGAGAAGGACCCGCGGCTTGTCCAGATCGGGTCCACGTTGTCTTCGGAGGAACGCGAGCACTTAGTCACTTTATTAAAAGATTTCAAAGATGTTTTCGCGTGGTCCTACGAAGACATGCCTGGGATCGATCCTGAGATTGTACAGCACCGGATCCCTCTTGACCCCGAGGCTCGACCCATCAAACTGAAACTTAGAAGGATTCATCCTGACTGGGCCATCAAGATTAAGGAAGAGGTCACCAAGCAAATCGATGCAGGCTTCCTGTTGGTATTCGAATACCCGACTTGGTTGGCCAACATTGTTCCGGTGCCAAAGAAAGATGGCAGGATCCGGGTGTGTGTGGATTTCAGGGATTTGAACAGAGCTAGTCCAAAAGACAACTTTCCCTTGCTGCATATTGATGAGTTAGTGGACTTCACAGCGGGGCATGCTTTGCTTTCGTTCATGGATGGCTTTTCAGGCTACAATCAGATAGTGATGGCACCTGAAGATAGGGAAAAGACTGCCTTTACCACCCTGTGGGGGACCTACTGCTACAGAGTGATGCCATTTGGGCTGAAGAACGCTGGAGCTACATATCAACGGGCTGCGACCACGATATTGCATGACATGATCCACAAAGAGGTTAAGGTGTACGTGGGCGACATGATTGTCAAGTCCAAAGAAAGAGAGGGCCACTACACCGCCTTGCAAAAGTTCTTCCAAAGGATCAGAGAATTTCGGTTGCGGCTGAATCCTCAGAAGTGTACGTTTGGTGTCACAGCGGGAAAAATGCTGGGGTTTCTGATTACAAAGAGAGGTATCAAAGTTGACCCTTCCAAAATCAAGGCCATCTTAGAAATTCCACCACCAAGGACTGAAAAGGAGGTGCGAGGATTTTTGGGTAAAGTGCAATTCATAAGAAGGTTTATCTCAAAATTAACCTTGACTTGTGAACCACTTTTTGGTCTCCTGAAGAAAGGAAAGAAATTCCAATGGGACGGCCGATGCTAAGCTGCTTTTGAATAGATCAAGGAATATTTACAGAACCCACCCGTGTTGTCACCACTAGAGCCAGGAAAACCGCTGATATTGTACCTTTCAGTAATTGAGACTACAATGGGCTGTATGCTCGCGCAAGAATCAAAGGACAAGGTGGAGAGGGCCATCTACTATCTGAGCAAGAAGATGTTGGAGTATGAGACTCGCTACACACCGTTGGAGAAGGCTTGCTTAGCCTTGGTATGGGCTACCAGGAAGCTGCGGCATTACCTGTTAGCTCACTCCGTAATGTTGGTTTCACGACTGGATCCCATATCTTTTCGAGAAACCGGCACATACGGGTAGGCTAGCTCGTTGGTTGCTGTTGCTTTCCGAATTCGATCTGAAATATGTGACACACAAGTCAGTCAAGGGAAGAGTAACAGCAGAATTCTTAGCCGATCATCCAGTGGAAGGGGGTGAAGCAGTTGAGTACTTATTCCCAGACGAGGCCATTTTGCACATCGAAAATGAAACTTGGACGATGTACTTTGACAGAGCATCAAACTAGTACGGATATGGGATAGGAGTGTTGTTGATAGCACCCGACAATTCCCGTATCCCTCTAGCATTCAAACTCTGGTTCAAAGTCTCGAACAATGAAGCAGAATATGAGGCATGCATTGCCGGTCTAGAAGCAGCCCTGGAACTAGGGGCAAAACGGTTGGACGTCATCGGGGACTCGAACCTTGTTGTGTCTCAAACAAAAGGAGACTGGAAAGTCAAAGCAGAAAAGATGATAATGTATCACCAAACCCTGGACTTGTTAATTGCACGGTTTGAGAAGCTAAACTTTGCTCATCTACTAACAGGTTCGCAGATTCACTAGCAACTCTATCTTCCATGATAGACATCCCGTTTGGAGTCCGGATGTGTCCAGTCATCATTGACCAAAAGTTTGTGCCCAACATATGAATCAATTGCTGCTATAGATGAGGTTCAAGATGAGAACCCCTGGTATTACGACATTTGGAACTTCTTGGAGAAAGAGGCGTATCCACTAGGGGCAAATGCCAAGGATAAAAGGGCGATAAGAAGAATGGCCGTTCAGTTCATCATTTACGGAGGTAAACTGTATAAGAGAGGTCATCTGGGAATGCATAAGCTGTGTGTAGAGGCTGAAGAATCGAAGCGCCTAATGGAGGCCATCCATAGAGGAGAATGTGGTGCACATATGAACGGGGTAATGTTGGCTCAGAAGATCCTCAGGCAGGGTTACTATTAGTCCACCATGGAGGAGGATTGTATCATCTTTGTTCGGTGATGCCACAAATGTCAGATCCATGCAAACCGCATGAACATCCCGCCGTCAAAACTATACAACATGACTTCGCCATGGCCATTTTCAGTTTGGGGAATCAATGTGATCGGGGCTGTCACTCTGAAGGGGTCGAATGGGCATGAGTTCATCCTGGTCGCGATAGATTATTTTACGAAGTGGGTCGAGGCCCAATCTTATGCGGTGTTGAAGGCTTCACATGTCGCAAAGTTCATTAGAAACAACATCATCTGTCGTTATGGAGTCCCAAATGAGATCATCTCAGATAACGGTTCCCACTTCAAGAAGGAAGTGATTGACTTGTTGGAGAAATAAAATGTGGTTTTTCATAAGTCATCCACATATCGGCCGCAAACCAATGGAGCGGTTGAGGCCGCCAACAAGAACATCAAACACATACTGCGGAAGATGGTGGAAACCTACCGAGACTGGCCAGATAAGTTGCCGTTTGCTCTGTGGGGCTACCGAACTTCAATCAGAACTTCTACTGGGGCGACTCCGTATTCATTGGTTTATGGGACGGATGCCGTTCTACCTATTGAAATTGAGGTTCCATCTTTGCGAGTATTGGCCGAGTGTCAGATAGCCGAAGCAGATTGGCAGTAGAGTAGATTTGAAGAACTCATTCTCTTCGATGAAAGAAGACTGAAAGCACTGTACCACGTTCAAGGTTATCAGCGCAGGATTGCCCGGGCTTTCAACAAGAGAGTTAAGTCCAGGAATCTAAAAGAAGGAGATTTGGTACTCAAGGACAACCGAGCTCCCATCCATGGCCCAAGGGGCAAGTTCAGACCCAATTGGACTGGTCTCTACATTATCAAGTCTATTTGGTGAGGTAGAGCTGTCGTTTTGATGGACCTAGATGGCCTGGAGTTCTCACAACCGATCAACATGGACAAGTTGAAGAAATATTATCCCTGAGAGGCTCGCTAGGCCGAAAACCCGAAAGGGTGACCTAGGCAAAAGTTAGAGCACGAAAAATTCGAATTTATAAAAACTGAACTCACTAGGCCGAAAACCCGCAAAAAGCGACCTTGGCAAAAGTTAGAGCGCAAAAGGAGAGTGAAAATACTCGAGTGAACCCAAGATTGAACTACGTAAGGCTTGATTCCCATCTTTGGGATACGTAGGCAACTTCATCCTGAAGTCTAGCCATAAGCTTTTTCCCCGATCAACTTTGTCCGTTTGATCAGCTCAGTCATCTTTGTCTATTCAGCATTCAAGAGCTTCGATTGTAATCTCCGGTACAACGCTACTTAAACTAGGGGCAACTTTCCAGTTGCAGAAATCCGATATTGTGCATCTCAGTGACAGGTCTCAGGCGTGTCCAGTTCTGATCCATATCGAAAATAGTTTTGAAAAGTTTTGATAAAAGTTGACTTTGTTCAAATTAATCTTTTTACAACTAAGACCATTTTTGGACCAAAGCGAAAAACTTTCAGTACCCACAACCTTCAATTTCATTGATTTCAATACAGAGTTCTCTTGCTCTTGCATACAAATTGAAGTTGCTTTTTATTACATTCATAAAGAAAAATTGAAAGTACTAATAAAGCAATAAATCCGGGGCATAGTTAAGTTAGGTGTTCCTGCACCCCCTCCCAGAGATGGTCAAAGCCTCTGATGCCAAGCTAGGCCCAATCTGTGCCTCCTCATTAAGCTAATCTATGCACTCATCAGACAAAGTGCAACTGAAAGTGGGAGCGGGGGCTAGGAGCTCTCTAGTCTTCCATGCTGTCGTATACCGGGCAAGCTGTGCGCCTCGGATCGGGAATGTAGCCGGGTACTCTATCCCCTCTGGTGGACAAGTCTGATCATGACCAAACTGGCGCTGGAACTAGAATGGGAAGTAAAACACAGTGAGCCAAGCCAATCAGCTGAATCCCAGGTTGGCGGGTCATGCTATAGCCCATTGCCGGTAGATTGAGCCAAGGGCACCGCCAAGCAATGCGGTCTGCGGACAAGCTGCACATCCAGTCAAACCACCAACCCTCATCGAGGGCATCGACTAGGCGTTGCTTGAAGAAGTAACCGCCAGCTGAGTAAGCTGGGCAAGAGTCCACAACCTGCAACTTGTCCATCAACAACACCTGGGAAGGGATGAAAAATGAGAGAATAAAGAATAGAGAGATGTACGATCAGAGAAAAAGTAAGAAGAGGGTTTTGTGAGAAAAACTGAGCCTGAGGGCCGAGTAATGTGAGCAATACATATGTGAGATTGGGTGGGAAACATTACCTGCAGCAGTAGTGGACTTCCCGCAAATTTGGTCGTTTCGCGGTGATAGAAAGCGTCCAAGCCCATCAACGTCTCAGCCAGAGTCATGGCGATGCAACTCTTACTCTCCTTCAAACCTTGGGCAACCTCAATCAACTAGACATTAGATCCTCCGGAGCCTGAGGCAAGTAAGAAATGAGATAGCATGCACAAACAAAGTGCGTGTTGCCGAAAACCTTACCAATGATGGTAACCGCGGTCACCGGCACCAGAAAAACGGCAAATCAAACTCGGAATATCCAGCATTCCGTCATAAATCAAAGATCGAGCGTCGGGTATTGAGAGCCCACACATTTTGTCCTAAGGCTTGGGCATAGCCAAAACGAAGTTGTGGCAAGATCTCTTCGTTGCGCTCGGACCCCATTAAAACTTGGAAATCTTCGAAGGTACGACATACCTCTTGCCCGCCAAAGCTAAAAACATGTGTCACCGGATTCCAAAACCTTGCCATGGCATGGAGAAACGGAAGGTGTAGCGGAGTACGACCCAGAGTGAATAGTGCGTTTATGCCGAAGCCCCGAAAACTCAGCTTTTCCGAGCCATCCAAGTTGGCAATCCAAGCTGAGAGATTCTAGACAAGAAACTCTTCCATTTGGAGCAAATCAGTGTTAAATTGAGAAAAACCACGAAGCTGAGACCTTTTGTAGAAGATAAGGTTGAGTGGAGGACAGATGTCAGCATTCTGCTGGTTCTTGTAATTTATGGCCGGCCGGCCAAATATAGTGCCGACCGACCACAACTTTTGGCCGATGGACATTTCTCATGGCCAATGGCCTTTCATTATGGCCGATGGCCTTCCCCCCCTGTTCCATAAGCTATTTATGAGTTGAACATGCTGAGGGATTGTGGTTAGAACCTCTACCGATGCCCTCCGGTGATCGATTCTTGCGGGGTCACACCCCTTTGCTTATCGAGTTGTATTTCACTCTCTTTAAGTCTTTGATTTACTTATTGAGTTGTACTCGCACTTGGTTGACTTATCGATTTTCTTTGTTTTGCTTATCGAGTTGTAAGTCGATTCACTACCTGATTATTACGATACGAGTGCTCAATTTTCAAACAAAGTTTAATTTCATTCACATTGTTATGTGATACCATGCGATGCGATGCATAGAAAGTACAAATGTAACACCTTTTGAACAAAATAGCTGTTTCATTTCCATCATGTGTTTTGCAAAAATACGCAGTTTTAAAAAATAATAACTTGCCTGAGGCAGTGCGATGTGCTTAAACTACCAGTAAAAAGGAAAGTAAAGCAAAAGGAGAGTAGGGCAGCAGAATATCGGGGTTGATACCAGTAGCCCCCCCCCCCTTTTTTGCGGTCGATGCACCTTTTGCGCCCTTGTTTGGGTCAACTACATGGTTTGGCACCTTCATTACTCAAGACAGTGCAAGGAAGTGCACTTTTGGAACGTTAGTAGACCTTCGAGTTGACCTCAGGCCATGACTTCTATGAGCGATGCCCGGTGCGTGCGAAGAGCACTCCTCCCCGTATCCTTTTTGTCTCTTGCAAATTTCGCAAATCGCTTCAATTATACTGTGTTGCAGTGCTTTGCATTTCAACATCATGAATGACTCGTCTTTACCATGCTTCAAGTTCCTATACACATTGCATGCGTTGTCGCGTTATGCTTTACTTATATGTGTTCAAGTTCCTATACACATTGCATACGTTGTCGCGTTATGCTTTACTTATATGTGTTCAAGTTCTTATACACATTGCATGCGTTGTCGCGCTATACTTTACTTATATGTGTTCAAGTTCCTATACACATTGCATGCGTTGTCGCGTTATGCTTTATGTGTTCAAATTCCTATACACATTGCATGCATTGTCGCGTTATGCTTTACTTACATGTGTTTAAATTCATTTTATACACATTGTATACGTTGTCGCGTATACTTTACTTACATGTGTCTACATCTTCACACATTGCGCATGTTGTCCCGTGTTCTTTACTTACATGTGTTTGCGCCTTCATAGCATTGTTATGTTTGTTTCAAATCGCATTGTTATGCGCTCTAATCGGTTTGCGTCATCACGCACTTTCAATTGCATTGATATGCATGTTGCTAACAATACTGTACTTATTAAGTTTTCTTTCTTTTTCAGGCACGATATTGTGGCCTAGTTTGGGAAGACTAAATAAGTGCACTTTTTGACTTTTTATGACATATGAGTTGGGTTTGGGTTGGGTTTGAAGTGATGTGTTAGAGAGGTGATGTGACTTAAATAAAATGATATGACTTAAATAGGATAGTGACTTTTTGACTTTTTGTCTTTTTTCAATCTTCCTAAACTAGGCCTGTATGTATGGTTCATTTCGAAGCTGGCACGACCAGACGAACCGCACAGGTATTGAATTCTCCGCGTGAAACATAGCGAGAATTACATCATTCTCTTACACTCTCTCTGCATTTTAGTGTAGTTTGGTGTGTGCTAGCTTAAAACTGTTACATTGTTATGCTCCGTTACAGCTCTCTTTGCATGATCATAAGTTATGCTCGGTTTCTTGCATTGTCAGTTGCATTTTGCCCCTGCCTTCGGGCGCATATCTTTATCTGCAGCTTGTATGTTTTGTCTAAGTCTTCGGTTGTGTCAAAAATGGGTCATCTCTGGGCTTTGACAATCACTCCCGTTATTGTTAAGACTTTCGAGTTCTGTCAAAGAGGGGCAACTGTAGACACCCCATTTTTGACCGTCCTTAAGACTTGGACTTCACCGCTTGAACACTCGGTGATCATCCTTTGTTTGTGTTCGTCCTGAGTTACCAGAGGTCTCGGTTACGCGCCTTGCCTCAGGATCTCTCGACTTGCTTGTTCTGTGCTTGGTTTTACACCAAGGACTTGTTTGTTTTTGTACCTGAGGGTAGAGAGTAGCTGGCTAGCTACCCCTGATACCCACCGGCCACGGCTTGAGGCCACCGGCCGTGTTTTGAGGCTACTGGCCATTGGTGAAATAGTCCATTGGTTGGTCGGCATTTGGTGTGGTAGGCCGACCATCTTTTTGGCCGATGGCCTCCTTTTCTGGCCGATACCACCTTTTTGCCTTTTTTTAGGCATGCTAGCTGTGCCAGCTGGAATGCACAAACCGTGCCCCCGTGCACATCTGTGGCTGTTTTGCCCCTTTTGCACCCTTTTGGTCTAGCTTCTTGAGGAAGCTTGGACCTTTGTCTTAGCTTCCTCAAGAAGCTTGAACCCTGCCTCAGCTTCCTCAGGAAGCCTTGGCCCCTTTGCCTTGGCTTCTTGAAGAAGCCTTGATCCTTTTAATTAGCTTCTCTTGGAAGCTTAGCACCTTTGAGGGTCTATATAAGGAGACAAACACTCTCCTTTGTTTTGGTGTAGCAAAATCAGACCTAGAACATATATATTCTGATACACACATCTTCTCTCTCTATATCTCCCTCTCTCTTTTCATTTGTGTGTGTTTGAGGGCCTAAAAGGGTGATTTGTTCTTACTTTTGTACTAAGACACACACCATTACACCATACTTCGACTTTGGGAGGTGTTGAGGGTTTATTCTTAAGGTTTTGAGCTGGTTTTGATCAGAAGAAGGTGGCTGAGCTTGCTGTTCTTGAAGTATTCTTCAAGGGTAACACTTTTACTTTAAATTCCCTAATCTTGCACTAGCTTTTGACCTGCTTTGCATACTGATTTGAGCTTCGTGTATAACTGAAAAAAGTCTTGTATTTGCATGCTTAAGATACTTCATTAAGGTCATTTTGTTGTTTGGGGTCGGTCTCTCCCTCTTAGGCCTTGTTTGGCCTTTTTTTGTACTCTCTTTGTTAAGCTTTGGAACCTCTCGTGTATTGGCCTTCTCACCACTGAAATCCAGCGGATTTTCAGTGGTGAAGAAGGGGGTTTAAGGTCTTGCATAGGGGAGGGACACCCCTCTCCCTTGGTCTCTCTTTTGTTTGCATTTTTGGCTCATAAGGATAGCATGTATGATTAGTTGTTCTTAACTCCATTTCAGAGGTTTTTGGGTGTTATTTGGGCATATCTTACCTCTGTTTTTGGTCGGATTAAAGGTCCCTTGCATGCATAATATACTTGCTTTGTATTCCCCCATTTTGTCTAGAAGTGCATCATGCATTTAGCCTACCATGCTCTTATGTTTTGGCCTAACTTTGTGAAGTTCTTAGCCATGTCTTTCCATGCTTAAAGTCTGTTGGGTGCTGATTTGGCCATATTTTCCATGTTTGGTATAGCCCCCTTTGTATTTTGGCTTGTGAGCCTTGAGTGTGTGAGTCATTAGCATGCTTTAATTGGGTTGTTTCATTGATTTGGAGTCATTTCACATGCCATTTCAGTCCCTAATTCATGCTTGTATGCTTACATTCATCATCACTTTCTTGCCTTGAAAGGTTGTTCTTTTGTGCCTTGGAAAGGGTCATAATGCATGCCTTATGTTTAAGTCATTTAGGCTGTCATATCAGTGGGTTTTGAGGCATATTTTGATGCATGGAAACTCTGTTTTTAGTAGTGTAGCCCATGCCATGAATGGTTGAGGTGGTTGTGGTACAATACCCTCTTGTTGGTCTTGAATCCACCTTTGTTTTGCATCCATTCCTTAGTATGATTTGGCCATGATCTATGCATACTTTAGTCTTGTTTTGGAATGCTAAGGGACTGTTTTAAGCCATTTTGGTCCTTTGGGGTTTGATTGACATAGCCATGGTTTGGACCTTTTTGTGTGACTTCAAGTTTTAGTCATCATGGCATGCCTTGCTTGCATAACATAGTGGATTTTGGCATTACCTTTTACATATTTTCAGAGCTTGTTATGCTTGTGAGTTGTCCATGCTTGTCTCTCCTTAATGCGCTTGAGAGTTGACTTCTTGCATGCTTGAGTGTTGGACTTCCATATGTGTACATTCGAAGATATTTAGTCCACCATTTCCTTGCACTTTGGCCACTGTTTTAGGGTGTGGCTGAGGCCTCCTATTTCAGTCTAAGTCCATTCTTATACATAGTTGTACGTTTGACTTGTTGTCTCTCGTTGCATGCCTGCATTGTACCATGTTTGCATCACATGTTAAATTGCATTGTATTGCCTCTTGCATGATTAGCACATTGCATGCTTGCATAATAGATTGCATTGCATTTGGCATGTTTTGCATCTTAGCCTCATATTGCATTCTTGAGCCATGCTTGTATACATGCATTGTATTGCTTGGTTTGGGGTGTCAAACCAAGCATGAGGATTGAGGGTGTTCGTACCCCAAGTGACGTAACACGTCTCAATCCTCGGTCGTCGACGCCCTTGATCTCAAAATGATAGGGTGTTGGTATTCATTTCTTTTGTTGCATGCATTTTACATTGAATGGCAAACTTGGCCTCTTAGGCCGTCACGCATCAAAATGCATAATTAATGGCTCCAGGGTCGAGGGTCATGCTCCCTTGAGTCCATTACATGATAGGGAATGTGGCCATGCTCACATTTGTTTGAAAATTCCATGCCATACACTGCTTGCTCTCTGTTACTGTCAACTGTAGGATTCTGCATGAAGGAATGGCCGGCCGGCCAAATATAGTGCCGACCAACCAGATACAATTAGCCGGTGGATCAAAAAATGGCCAATGACCATTCTATTCGGCCGGTGGTGTTCCCACTTGGTCGGTGATGCTTCCCAGTGTTCAGAAAAGCATCCTTGGGACTTGTGCAAATTTTCAGAGGAGCATGGCAGTGTAAACAGAGGCAACAGTGGCATGGCACGGGTTTCCAAGCGAGGCGAGTCAAGCATGCATCATCCTAGCATTCCGAGGCGGGGTTGCGGCCATCATCTTTCTGCATTTAATTTATTAATTAAATAGAAGATATGTAATATTTAATTAGTTAGAAGAGTTAATTATTTAGGCCTTGTTTGGGAAGACTAAATAAGTGTACTTTTTGTCTTTTTTGACAAAAAAAGTGAGAGAAAAAAGATAGTTGTTTGGAATAATTTTTTGACTTTTTATGAAAATGTGTGTAATATAATATTATTAGACATACTAAAATGACTGTTTTGCCCTTCTCAACTGACACAACAGGAAGGCGTACGTGTCAGCGTCGGTGTAAAACTGTGCAACGTAAACACAATTCAAATTGTTTTCCCCATTTCCGTACCTTTTGCAACGGTCGAACATGAAGATCATAATTTTTTTTTATTCATTATTTTTAAAGTTTCATTCCTTTTTCCTTTTATCATTATTTTTTTTTTCCTTGCACTTGTTTTTTGTTTTCCTACTAACATTTTTGTTTTTATTATTTTTCATTTTTAAAGAATTTATTTTTTTAATTCCGTTCCTTTTATCATCATTATTTGTTTTATTCCTTTCCTTTTTTTTTTTTTGGTTTGCATTATTTTCTTTTTAACATAATGTTTTTTTTCTTTCTGTAGTCAGTACTTGTCCTTTTAACATTATTTTTTTTTCTTTTCGCTTGTTTATTCAATTTTTTTTCCCCATTCTTTTCGTTGTAATTCTTGTTTTCTTTCTGTTCCTTTGGTAGTCAATATTTGTTTTCTATTCTTTTCCTTTTTATTTCTTTTCCTACTAACATTTTTTAATTATTTTTTATTGTTGTCCTTTTAACATTATTAATTTGGGTTTTTTTTTTCCCTTTTTTTATCATTTTTAATTTGGATACAACACTTTATCAACTTCCTGCTGAGAAGTATTACGAATTCAGAAAAGCAAAACAAATTAACAATAAGTGATAATATACATTTGAATATGAGGTACACACATTATAAATTTAACCAACATTAATGTCGGTTTAATTATTCGTGTTCAGTTGCTGGGCTAGTTGGTACGTAATGTTCGTTCGCACAACTGTCATTGCGGGGTCGGAGTCCCCTTCCTCAATCACATCGGCAACCCGTGTGTATTCATCGTGGTCGGGCATTTCGGGGGCCACGTATTCGGTGCTATTTGCGATAGGAACTGTGACCTCATCAATTTCACTGTTTCGGCGTATGAAGTTATGTAATGCCATCGACGCACATACGAAGGTCACTTGATTAGAGAAACTGAACTTCTGAATATTCCGCAATGCCCCCCACCTCGACTTCCATGCACCGATTGTCCGCTCGATACAACTACGCAATGACGAATGTGCCTTATTGAATAGTTCGAACTCATTTTGTATGGGCATTTTGGTGATACCTATACCCCTTGTATGGGGCTAGGTACCCTGTCTTGTTGCTGTAGCCGCTATCCACCAAATAGTATTTTCCTACAATGAACATTTTTAACAAAAAATGTTATTTGAGAAAAAAAAAATGTCGGCAATTTTTTAAAAAACAGAGCTGTGTTTAGGTTGTGAAGAACCTAAATAAAAAAAAAAAAAAAAAAAAACAGATAGTAGTTTGATTAAGCTGCCAAAATATTTTGAAGAACCTAAATTTTACACTATACATCTAATATTCACTAAAGTTTTAGAAATATTATTCATATAATCAATACCATTAATGCAAAATTGTAAAGAGATACATATCAGTCACAAGAATAATTTAGGTATTTTTACTAGGTGCATAGATAATTAAAGAATAGGTGCATTGATAGCAGCAAATTCATATAGGTCTTTTTTTTCATTAATATATATAATCTTCTTGTCCCTGGTAAATTACATGGCAATTCAGACAGAGATTACACCTGAAATGCGAGGCATAGTGAACAACTGGCTAATTACGATAGCAAGTACGAAAGTGTAATCTGTCTTATATTATTTTAAAATGATACTACTTTGTTAAATAAAATATAATTTTACCAGGTGCGGGGTGCGGGAAGCGATGTTTAGGTTCAGTTGTCACGTAGTGCAACACCCTACTATCGTGCATGCTCCCGTCCCAACCGGCTAACACAAACGTGAAGCATAAATCGAAGTCACATACGGTCAGTATCTTCTATGTTGGGACGCCTTTCCGGCCATAATACGAAGTGGCGTACTCTTCCGAGACACGAGCCATCACATGTGTGCCGTCTAGTGCACCGATGCAGTCCTATACAACGCACAATAATGCCGAAAGTATATATAAAAATTCATGGAATATGTCGCCACTGTGATATTTAAAATTTTGTGAAACAGTGTCACCTTGAACGGCAAGTATCGCCGTTGCGATTGTAAATGTGGGTGGGCCACCTGTTGCACTTGGTCAGGCGTAAGACTCCTACTATGAATCGCTGTGAACGGTATCATAACTTTCAAAACCTCATGGAAATGCCGTGACAATGTCTCATTCGAGTGTTGGAACCGTTCTTGCAGATCTTTCAACTTCATTCCCTGCAATGCACAAATGAAAATGGCTACCTTCTCTTCTAGCGGAACGCCATGCTCCCGCTGTGGCAGTGTCAATCCAAAACTATGAAGAGCCTCGCATAACATCAAGAACACTGGTTTTGACATACTGACAGCATCTTCAAACCGGCCTTGGTGGCCGTTAAACAACTCATACATCCATAAACGTCCCGAAAGTATTGATGTATTTCGAGGCACTCTGTATAATGGTTGTAGTAATATGTAGCTGCACTGTTATATGCCTCTAGCAAGTTGTGATCAGTTTCGACCATCATTTCCCGTGCAATTTCATCGACAGCTTCCCGTGATGCATTTCTGGGCACAATGTAACTAGGACCTGCGTCGTCTGCCATTTTGGAAACCTCTGTGATGATTTGTGGTGTTATATAAAGAAATTAACGATGAGATGAGAGAAAACTGTGCTCGGACCTTTGAAGCCAAAGTTTCAAGTAATTTGTGGTCTTATATACAGATTTGGTGAAAGCTAAGCATGCGCAAAGATTGTGGGATTACCTTTCAAACCAAAATCTGAAATTTCACGGAAAAGAGATTCTCTTCTTTGAATCTCAACATTTGGAGCCTGCGTCAGAAGGGATTCTCTTCTGTGGAACTGATTGTGGTGGGACCTTTCATTGCAAAAATTTCAACAAAGCAATAAAAAGGGATCCTCTTCTTTGAAATCAAAAGGAAGGGGCCTGCGTCAGAAGAGATTATCTTATGTGCCACCAAGCTTGTGGTGGGACCTTGATCACCAAATTACTGGTCTCAAAACAGGTACATCAATGCACGAAGGTAATGCCAAATTATTGGTCTTACCTTATGTTCACAGTTTAGTGGGTCATAGTATAAACGGGGGCAAACCGCTGGGAACAATAATGCCAAATAATGCCACTTGTTGTTCACAACAACTTCGAAAAATGCCAAATATTCCTGTATGGCCAAATGCTAATTTTTTGTTAGTCATTCCTTCCGTTTTGTATATCAGATACATATTAGATTCTCTTCAAGTTAATCCTGTGTATGCATCTATATACAATAAACACAAGAATGCAACAATACATTCATATCAGATACATGTAAAAACCAAAGTTTGACATTTATCCATAGTTTAAAATCTCTATAATTAACACACAAATTTTTGACCTGTGCAGAGACAACAAAAGTTTGAGAACCATCTTCTACATCTATAAACCAAAGTTTGAGAACCATCTTACAATATCTACAGATACAAAAACAGTGGCACATTCTTGAAAACCCAAAATCTTAACAACCATCAACAAAATGGCCTGAATGATCCGCATTTCACAAAGCATAAACTACAACATCAAGAACATCACACAAATATTATATCAACTTATATCAACTGATAATGTCCTAAAAAAGTCCACGAACATTCAAATAGTTTTTGGGAAGGCAGGATAATTGGCCAACAGTTTGTTCGAAGGGGGAGAAACAACAAAAGGCAACAGACAAACATTGATATTCAACATTACAAGCCACCACCCAAACAATGGAAAAGAAGCAACACAGAAACATTAATAAAGAGAGCCAAATTATTTGTTGGACTGTCTCAGAACCAGCCACCACCCATTCCGGAGTTTCTTTGGCGATGGGCCACCGTGGCGAGGACTTCTTCGTTCAAGAACCAAGCAATGACAAATCTGTCGGCATCTCCATCATTAAGACTTGATTTGCCGGGTTGTCAAGTAAGGCTTGAGCAAAAGGAACTAGCGGGTCTTGCGGATCTAGCCCTTCCAGCGAATACAACCTTCTCATACACTTCTGAATGAGTTGCTGCGCCGAATCTGCGTACTCATGTGAGACGCGGATTTGTCGCTGTTGTAATTTCACGGAGGATGCAAGGTTTTCCATACTACTCGCCAACAGAGAAGCTCCCTGACTCTGCCCTTTTTTCCGCTGTGCGTGTGTTGGGCCTGGCGATTTGCGTTTGCTCCTGCCACTTGTTGGTGTGTCGTCATCGTTAATTGCCGATGACGCAGCGTGCACGGTTGCCGGCGTGCCATCCTCTTGCGCAACAGTGTGGTCCACAGTGTGTTCATGCTGCGCGGCAAGCTGGAAAGGGGGTAACCCGCTGCTGTCCTCGAACCCGAAATCTTCAGGGGCCAGTGAAGTACCGACATCGGTTCCCACAGGTTCGAACGCTGCACCTGGTGTCCATGCATACTTTCCGGTTGCCGTAGCGCCTTCGTACACCCTTCGCATGAGGTCCATGTGCTCCAACGGTTTTGTTTTGAACTTGATCGCATTCTTGTCAACTTGGGCAAAACAAAAAACAACTCAACTTCTTTGAATGGAGAATTACAAAGTTCCTCAACATACAAATTTCATACATGAGATGTTTTAAATTCTGTTCTTCTTATTCTCCTTCTTTTTTATTTTATTTATTTTTATAGAGATCCCAACATAAAGCCACAAATTTGGGGGCATAATGAGAGTTTTAAACAAAACATAATTTTGAATTATAATCAAATTGTTTTGGGTCAATTATACTTGATTTATCATTTCAGAATTATGCACAGTACAGGGGCTGGCCCAAAAGGAAAAGGATTATGTTGGTAGATAACCAATTTAATACTTTCCTTTATGCCTTATGGATGAATTTTTTTTTATTAGCACATCACTAATAGCAACTCACTGTACCAATGTAGTGATAAAATAAAGTAAAAGTAAACTAGGGTGTGCCCTATATAATAAGTGGCCATAACAGAGTTCGTAAAGAAGAATGAAATTCATTTACCAATTTGGAGCACAGGAATTCACCAACGAACGTAAAAAAATCTGACGAGCCATACTAGCAGGGTTAAAAAATGTCAATATTATGGCATAAGCATAAAGCAATATGGTGCTTATAGATAAAATTTGTACTACCAAAGACTTGAGGGAATACAACAACAGGTCAAATAATTAAATTAAGGGGAAAACCATGTCAGCATGTTTTTCTAAGAAATACGCAGTATTGGTTTTGGGAATGCATGGGTATGGGAAGGGCTTCAAAATTGGTGGGAAGGGCTGGTTTTCCTCAATCCTGGTGGCCAATGCTAGACAGGCAATTCCAACAATTTGAAGGCTCCTCTTGTTTTTGAAAAATCCTTTACTCAAGAATCGGTCCAGAAGGCTAATGCCTAGGAACATTGTCTCCTTCTGAAGCTCTTTTGTGGTAGATTGCTGCTTATACAAAGTACCATGGACAAGTCAATTAGTAATCAATGTGAAGCAAGGAGCAGTTCGATGACGTAACTTTCTAAATGTCGCAATTATGTCAAAAATTGCCTCCTAGAAAAGAAAGAGAAGAAAGAAATCATTCACATATCTGAAACAAAATAATAGAAAACAAGTATGAAAGTCCAAAATATCAATCAGCAATTCGCTAGTGACTTACAGTATTAGCGTATCCCTTACCCATTCAGAAGTGAAAGAAAAGTATTAGCGTATGCAAAAGCTAAAATATCAATCAGCATAACATAAAACAAGCATGAAAATCTAAAATATCAATCAACATTTTCAGAGTTACGGTTAACCACATAGGCTGGATTATAGTTCAATTGAGCTGCCCCCCTTCGACAAGAGGACTACCCGCAATTCGCTAGTGACTTACAAGATAGCGTATCGCTTGTCCAATCGTGTAAGCGAAAAGAAGAAAGCATGCTTTACATATGTCCACCACCAGTGAGTTTTACTAAAATTAAAACAGGGTGGAACCCCATCTACTTTGAGTGATTTTCTGAGTTGTCAGCCTTTGAATTGTTGTCTGTAAACCATAGGGTTTTCACTAAATTCAATCTCATTGTGCAAAAAATGTGTGAGACCGGTCTTATTTTTCACTTAGCGCCAATGAAGATAAATCAAATTGTCTTTACCTGATATGTGACTAATGTTTTTATCAATCCAAATTTGGTGTTATCATGCGAGAGACAATCCAAAATTGGTCTTCGCCAGTATATGAACATTACAATTTCGATGGTTTGATTATATGTGTGTGTGTGTGTGTGAGAGACAGACAGAGTGTGTGTGTGGCAGAATGTTTGATCCTGGTATTTTTCTTTATTTTTCAATTGGGTTTCGTAATATTTTTCTTAATTTTTGAGCTTAGCTCATGATTTTCATATGTATCTATATTGGCCAGTTAACAACATTATGAAATTGGAGTAACAATATCAACATATCCGGATAACTGATTATCCAATTATGCAGTTCTGACTTTTAACAAAAAATTCAAATTGACAATGAGCAAACATTTGTTTTACAATAACCTAATGTATGCAAAGACAATGATCTAATTCCAAGAGACAACCCAAACAAGCAAATACCAAAGCAAATAAATCATGAAAACCATTAACGCCACCAAGAAGTCGGAATGCATTAGCAATCCCATTTCGTCCCCCCTACTTCCTTTAAATTAATAATTACATTTGTGGTCTCTATAAGTAGCAGTAATATACATAATTCGAAGAAGATCATAATATTCCCCCTTCCATTCATTATTCACCCACAGGAAGAACTTTATCTGAGATAACTTTGATCGTTGAAGTTGTAATAATAACAATTTAAGTATCTATGTAAATGACGTAAGTAAAACTCAATGGAAATGTTACCTTTTCGTAATGCGCCCACCAGTCGTCAGATGCTTGTATCAAACCCATGGCTTCATTGTAACTGATGCCAGTTGGCCCATGCCTGCTGTCCATCAGTTTTGACCACGACTGCCAATCCTTTTTCAGCAACGCGTACTTGTTCTGCAGTTGCTTGACGTCATGCAGCTTATTTGTACGGTCCAGGAAGCCCTTGCTTATAGCTCTATATCCATGCATTGTCATTGTATGGAAGCTCCCCTTGAAACCAACGTCCAACTCTTTTATAACAAGTTCCAAAAAATCCGCCGTGCCGAGTCCCAAGATGCTTTATGCACGCTTATGATCGCCGCTCTGTTTACTACAAGGCTATGCGCAAAGATTTGGAAGGCGTCATTGCGTTTGGGGATCGCTCCATTTATGCATTACAATGCAACAACAATTATGGTATACGTGAAAAATTGAAAAGATTGAATCGCATACTGGAAATAAAAGTAAAAACATATGAACAATTGTGAAACAGAGCTAAATTAGCCAAACAGGCAAAAGATTATAGGGTAATAGGTTAAACTACTATTAATTTGAGTTGTGTACTTCAAACATCAATTTTTTTGTTAATCATTTGTTAATGAAAATGAACAAATAGTTTGAATTAAAAACAAAAATTGACAGATTGAAAATTGTTTAAATTAAAAACAAAGGCCTTCAACGAAGATGAAAATGAAGCCATTGTCGTAAGTGTATTACAACTAACAACTTCTCAGTGTGTGATGAAACTGTGTTGTGAATAAGAATGGTGTAGACACTGCTGGTTTATATAGCGAGCTTCTACACAGTTATATCTCAAGGTGTTGGCCTAGTCAGGTTACCTAACTCGAAGACTCAGCATTTCATTGTGTCATATACTAGATTTTTTAACTAAGGAGCACAATTTTTTACATGATACATTAACTTGACAGAATAATATAAAGTAATAAACATATGAAAACAATCAGTCCCAAACGCAGACACACAACAATCAGAACAACTAATAGTTTAAATTTTTGTTTTTAATTGAAACTATTAATTTAAACATTTATTTTGGTTTTTAATTTAAACTATAAAATAATATACAATCAGTCCCAAATGAACTAAAATGAAAATGAACTAATAATCTTTTGTTAAACATAATTTTTTCATAACAAAAATAAAAAATGACGACACCAATCCGTAGACACACAACAATCACAACAACAACGACAATTAACAATTTTATGCAACTTCAGATAAATTTCAAGTAATTTCTCAAGAAATGCACACATATAATTGCAGCAGAAGATGTACATGGAAAGGTTTTAAAGGTCCGTTGTCCTTCTTCCCTGAAGTTCGACTTGTTCATCTTCAGAGAGAGATGGATCGATTGTGAACTTCGAACCGAAATCGTGAGAGATGCTTACATCGTGAAACAGATCGGCGAACCCAAATGAACATCTTACAACCAGATCTATAGATCTGGTTTGGGTTTCGGATTCATTGAGGGTTTCGGTGTTAGAGATAAGAGAAGAGAGGTAGAAAGGAGGAAAAGTTTTGGAACAGAATCAGAGAAATGAGAGCGAGAGTGAGCGTAATACTTTGCATGGAAGAGATGTTACCTTCTAGTTAGGGAGAAACGGGCCGGCGTAGTGTAGATCTGGTCGGAAGTGGTGCAGATCTGGGCGACGGATTGTGTTAATTTCTGATCGTGTCGAGGTCGGACTTCCCCACCAGAATCCGGTGCTGCACGGTGAAGGCTGCGACGGAACTCCGGCAGTCGCTGGTGTGGATATCTCCGCAGACGGATTGTCCCCTTTTGTGGCTATCTCTGCAGAACTCCACTGATAGAGAGAGAGAGAGAGAGAGAGAGAGAGAGAGCGCGAGAGAGAGGGGGAAGGGGATCTTCGGGGTGAGAGAGAGGATAAAATTGTATTGAGGAAAAAATAAAAAAATAGGGGTAAAATTGTATTTTTACCCTCCCTAGGTTAGACACAAATTTGGCCGCCCAAAACATGAACTTTTTGGCTTTTTTGGTAACTTTTTGGCTTTTTGACTTTTTCTTAGAATCCCAAACAAGGCCTTATTTGTTTTGTAATATTTATTTGTACCCTCCGAGCGAGGGCAATTGTGTAATAAGTGTGTGTGAGTGTGTGTATGTCTTCCAACCCCACGTCTTTCTTCCCTTTTATTTACTAGCTTTCGATGGTTAGTTTAGGGCATGTTTCAATTAGTATACTTATGATAGCATGTTTGCATACATTCATTCGTTTTGCATGCACCGGGCTCGACGCATCATACTAACTGCATTTGTATTTCAATCCCAAATTGAATACGTGATAGCTGTAGCATCATCATATGCCATATTAGGATAGCCGAGCCTATTGTAGTTGTATCTCGCATGCGTTTCATTAGCCATCTTAACATGAACTAGGATCATGCATATGATTACTAACTAGTTTCTGTTTTGGCTTGGAGTACTCGGTAAGTATTTATGTTTTAGCATCCTTGCACATGTGTGAGTGTTACCATATCAGCATACTTTACCATGAGGCTATGTGCTTAAATGATATAACTGCCTGAATGCCTGTGGGTGAAGGTTGGATTGTTTGAGTTGGAACAACTCGTTGAAATCCGTGTTTTAGCCTACTTGCGAGTAGCAAATCTCAAATCATTTTCCAAATGAATGGATATGCAATACTTTGTTCCAAATTAGGCGATCTAGTCTATACTTTTGTGTTGTGCGCATCACATAGTAATTCTAGCTAATTAATCGGAAAAAGAACCGATGTGTTTTCAAAAATGAGATATCACGGTTAATAGAGGCCGATCTTTGGATCGGGCGAGAGGGGGTGCTCATAGCTGACCTTCCCCAATCGTATCCAAGTTCCCGAGCCGAGGCAACTTTGGTGATGACGGACACGTGGCCTTAGGCAAATGAGTCAGGGTTTCCTAAATTCCCCCATTTAAAAAATATTTAAGTGGCGACTCTGTATCTGGCAAAGCAGTCCATGTTTGGCACTCCTTTTTCAAAAAATCTGTTTTCTCAAAACGATTTGCCGGATTTGGACTCTTTGGTTCAGATCAAGAACCATGACAATTTGAGTCCGAACTGTAGGATGACGCCCTCACGCGGGACGCGTCTACACATGCAAATAATCCCACCCGTCCCCCTGTGTTACAATAATCCCTCATATGAGGGACTAAAAGTCTGGAGGGAATATTAATCCGGAGCAAAAAAAATAAACCAAACAATAGACTATTAGTCCGGATAGACTAATAGTCCAATCTCACGGAATAATCCCTCAAAACAAACACACTCTTACTTTATTAATTTTTTTTCCATATATTTTCATGGTGGAGTAGCAGTCAGGGGAAAGTTGGCAACACCGATAGTACTAAGGAGTGGTGACAATAGCGACGATGGCAATTGTGGAGTAGTAGTAGCATTGTTGTTATTGTGGTTGTGGTGGTGGTGGTCGTGGTCGTGGGTGGAACTAGTGGTAGGGTAGTGAAGAAAGAAGTTGTACCCATTTAAACGAATTTAAACATATACTAATGTCCAATCCATTTAAATTTAATTTTAATTAAGCCTATTTTGTATATCTCATATACATGTAAATTCTTGGGTGTAACACCTATGTTTATAACTCTTTTGTAACATATGGAATTAAATCTCAATTAATAATAATAAATTATAAAGCAAAACAATATTAAATTGTTCAACATAAATTTTGTAACCAATGTAACTCACAATTAATTTTAATTAATAATAATAAAAATTTCTAACAATTTTTACAAGTCCAATATGAGTAACTTAATTTATTTTACGTTCTTATGGGACACCATTGCATTAATAACATATATGACTAATGGGACTCATTTATTTGTGAGTAATGTTATTATTACCTTATGACAAATGTAAATATTTGTGACAACACTTATTTTTGAAAAAAGTTAAATTCATACCAAAAAAAAAAAAAAAAACAAAAACAAAAACAAAAAAAAACACCGCAAACCTGAGGTGATAGTGATAGTCTTGTAAATAAAAACTAGGGAAAATTATAGAAGGAAAAAAAAAATCCTAAAATTTGAACCTTGTAATAAAATAAATAAATTTTTAATTTTTAATTTTGACAATTTGAACTCTAATTTTTTAATTTTTAATTTAAATTATTCACCTATTTTTGTTAACTAAAACTATCAAAAAAGTGTATTTTAATTATTAAACTCAATAAAAATAGGTATTTTAAACAATTTTCATACTTTTTCACTGAATTTAATAACTAAAATAGTATTTTTTTGGGTCAATTTTACTTAGTGAACAAATAAAAAAGCTTAGAGTTTAAATTACGTACATTATTCTAATTTTTCAATTCATATATCATTATTTTCTACTTTATTCTTTTAGAAAGTTTAATTTCGTAGTTTTTTTTCTTAATATTTATTTTAGTAGGGTAAATTTTTGGGGAAATTATCAGAAAGTCCTATGTACCAAACTGTTACTCTTTATGGTCCTAAATTGAATCTTTTGGATTGGAAAGTCCTATTTTACACGTTTAGTAGACAACAAAGTCCCATTTCAAAATTTGTGAGATGTGGGGAGACTGATTTGCCCTTTTTTGTTATGGCATGTGCTTGTATTATGGGATTCATTCAATATTTTGTGGGATATGTTTCTCTCCAGGTTGGCAAGTTAGATCCTATGTTCTAGGGTGTCTCTCTCTTCCTCTCTGTCTCTCTCTCTCATGTTTTTGTTTTGTTTTTGTTGACCCACGTTTCTCTCATGTTTTTGTTATACGTTTCTCTCACGTTTCGACCAACGCTTGATGCCCTACGCTTGTCGATCAACGCTTTTGCCTCTCTTTGATATACACACGCATTCGCTATGTCGCCAGTTGTCGACGTCGTGGAGGTTGGTAGTGCACCGTGGTGATTCACGTTTGCTGACCCACATCTGCTGACCCACGCTTCGCTTTCGATCCACGCTTCGCTTTTGCCGATCCACGCTTCGCTTTCTAACCCACGCTTCGCTTTTGACCCACGCTTCGCTTTCGATCCACGCTTCGCTTTCGACCCACGTTTACATTAGGCGATCCACGCTTCGCTTTTTGCCGATCCACGTTTCGTTTCGACCCACGCTTCGCTTGTCGACCCACGCTTACGGAGGTTGGTGATCCACGTTTCTGTTTTCTGACCCACGTTTCTGTTTGCTGATCCACGTTTCTGTTTTCTGACCCACGTTTCTGGAGGTTGGTGGTGCACCATGGTCATCCACATTTGTGATGATCCAAGCTTCATTTGTTGGTAAGGTTCACGTCGAGTATTCACCCAAAAATGTTCACGTTGGTGCGCTGTGGGTTTCGAACCCACACTGCAAAGTCTAACAACGTAACACCCAATCAGATCCATCCATCACATTACTCAAACCCTCACACAGTTTACACTCAATGGCATTATTGTCATTCAATGTACATGAGGACTTAGTGGTGCATAAGAAAACATTTGGGACTATTCAGATCATAAGTTTAAAAAAGGGGATTTACCAGTTAATTTCCCTTAATTTTTTGTGTTTGGAAAGATAATTAAATTTTTTTATAATTAAATGTGATATTTATAAGAGAAAAAGTAAAATAATTATGAATTTAATGTGACATTTTATCTTATTAATTATTTTAATCTATTTTATCTTTTAATATTATTTTAACCAAAAAAAAAAAAGAAGCTAAAAAGCCTTCTTTCCAAACACTTCCAAAAGTGGGCGGTTGATCATTTAAGTACAAAGTTTTTTGTCCGTACTTTTAAAAAAAAAAAAAATAATTTTTATTATTTTTTCATGCATCAGAAAACATTAAAAAATAAAAAACACTTTTAACAATGGAACTCCACCTGTTTTTCTCCTTCTAGCATACGTCTGTCTTTGCATCACTTCCTCCCCCATGAAAAAAGGTGATTACTCTTTTTTAAAGAAATTTGATTACGTCTAGTTTGATTTTTCTAATTTATTTTTTGAAAAAATAAAAGCCCTACACAACTTATAGAAAGCTGTTAAAAAAAATAAACAGCCAGAATTTTGAAAAATCACCAGTCTTTAAGAAGATATAGTTTGAAGAAACAAAATTAGCATCAAGCTCAAAACCATACCCACTACAATATATAAGAGTTTTAGAAATTAATATTTTGGTTTCTAAAAATAAAAATTTTATTACAAAAGATATTTAGGGATCAATTTCTATCATTGTGAGGATAGTCACTAAAATGTCCTGTCGAAAAGTAAAAAACAAGGCTTTTAGCAACAAAATTTTAAAAATGGCACTAATAAGTAGACTTTTAGAAACAAAATAATTTGATCTTAAAATGGCTTATTTTTTGAGACAAAAAATTTGGTCTCAAAAGAAAAATAATTCATCGCTAATGTCCAATTTTCGTTACTAAAAATAAAATGACGTATGGTCTCTAAAAAATAATTTTGTCCTTAAATTTTAGTCTCTGAAAACTTAATTTTTTATAGTGACCCATCATTGCTATTGCTGCTCAAATTCCATCATGCCATCATGATCATCGGTAACAACCAGTAGCTAGTAGCCGAATTAAAGATATCATTGTAGGAATTAGAAGAAAATCTCAAACCTCTTTTCTTATGCATAAAAATATCAAATTTACATAATTAAAACGTTTTTAGAGTTCGCCATAGGGGTGTCGGGAATTCATAGAGAGACAATCCCACATTTCTCTTTGTGAGTCCTTATATAATTATTAATCTCAATATTAAACAATACGTCCAAAAGTAAGATTATTCTAGAAGAATTGAAAGGAGAAAGACTAATAAAAACTTCTTTAATACCAATGGGTACGACAAGGAACACCACAAGAAAAAATTATTGACATCCCATTACCTAGTAGTGGTGGGAGGACTGTCGAGACTCGTGCTAATATTGAACCAGCATAAGGATCATAATTTGCACAATGTGTCACCACTAAACAACAATAGGTCGTGCCTTGTCGTAGTGGGAGGGTTGTTCATAAACCTGATCGGTATATGTTCTTGGGAGAATCTTATAATAGGATCCCTAATGAACTAGATATGCAAAGCACTCTAAGATAAAGATGCAGAACTTTGACAAAAGGCTATGAAGTCTAAGATGAAGTCTGGGATCACGTAGAACCACCAGAAGGGATAAAACCCATCGGATGTAAATGGATCTATAAGAAGAAGAAAGGAGTAGATGGAAAGGTACAAACCTATAAGGCTAGGCTTGTTGCGAAAGGGTTTGCTTAGAAAAAAGAGATCATAAGGTGCAACCGAGTTTGGAATTCATCAACTATAATCTTATATTTGTGATTTAAACGAGATCGAACCAGATAGATCTCGAAGGTATGAATGATAATTCCGCCTTCTAGGATTTTATAGATCACTGTAATTTTTTTTTTGAGGGGAGGGGGGGTCTAATCTATACGCGATATCATTAGGTTCTGGGAATTCGGTCCCAACAATTGGTATTAGAGCAACTCTGACAACGTAGATGGATTAAACCAATCATGTTGTATGATTAAAATCGATTACCGTTTGTTGTATGGGTAGATTATAGAACTGTGCTAACCGTTGTTTCGAAGTGTTCTTATCCCTCTATTATGGTCACATGTGTGTGGATTTAATGTTGTGTGATTAGATTCCACAATGTTTGTTTGTGGTTAATATTGTTGCAAAAAAAAATTGATTTGTAATAATTATATAGCATGTGAACTCCGACATGGAGGCAAGGAATGATGTATGTATTTTATGATATGTTCAAATGTAATCAAAGAAGATTGATCGAAGTAAATATAGATGTTGCGAAACTCAACCAAAACGATAGAAACGGACTTTTTTGAGGCAGGATTTGTTTTCGCAATAAAGAAATGATGCTTAATCAGCAAAGTGACAATTAAGAATTGTTCAACTCAAGATGTGGAATGATTCCTTATTGTAGTTTTGATCATAATAGTTGGGATTCTTAATTTATCTTGTGTACGTTTATTTATTTGTTTAATATTTTATTGTAAGATGCCTGCCTATTATTATTGTTGTTAATTATTATGCGTTCATAATTTTTGGGACAACGTGGATATTTATCAAAAAAATATACATTATGTACACATTAACAATAATATATTATTTGTCTAAAAAAAAATGTTTATTTGTTTATTTATTTATTTTTGTTTAAAATTGATCAACTATCATTAATCAATCAGAGAAAGCCTATGCTTTAATGAAGGTGAGTGCTGATAAAGTAAAAATTCAGATCCAGTAGCACTAGTCAACCAAATAAATAAAAATAAGATTCGCAATCTCACATGCTCATTTTAAAAAAAAGATGATTTCTAGTAAAGCTGTTTATCTTTTTCTAGTAGGGCAGTCCTCTAATAAAATGAGATCACCAAACTTGGTCGTAGATGATCCATCACAATAATATTAGGATATTTATTAATAAATTTTTATTCTATCATATTCTATTTAATTTAAATTATTTTTTTATATTTTAATATGTTCCATAGATAACATAATTATCAAAATATTTTTAATAAAGGCGCATTAATATTCACATTGACATTGTGAATGGTCCATGATGTAAACAATCACACTGTCAGTATAAACATTCACATTGTTAAATTTATTTAATATGAATGTACACATTATAAAAATTCAAAATAGTCCAAAATAGTGCATATCGAATTATTAAGGATTCAAAAAATATTTGTAAGGTTAAAATTGTCCATAAAATACAGAATTAAGATTTAATGGATAAAATGTCCAAAATAATAGTATCTAATGGACTAATTAGGATATAAGTATTTGAAAGAAAATTTTCTAATAAATTTTCCATAATGTGGGTTGTATCATATGTAATTTTTATTATTTTATTTGTCAACAAAACATTTACGTCTATCTTTAACATAATATTGACATCATATGATAAAATGAAAAAATTAAAACAGATGACCATTATAATATTACTTAAAATAACCAATATTCCTACCATCAAAAACAAAATTCAAGAGTAAATATAATGCTGGTTTAATTCGTTAAACTAGACCACAGGATTGAGATTACAAATCCTTAACATACTCTAACGTTTATTAGCAATTTTTTTTGGTCCAAATATGCCCATGAACAACTAATCTCATAAAAATATAAGAAATTCAATTACACAACAATCAATTATCTTACTATTAATTTATTTATAAAATCAAAGATACAACGGTGTCACTGACTAATTAAAATTTTGAACAATTTAAAGACTACACGTTGTTTGGTTTGGGAGAAATAAGAAATGGCAATCTAATTAATATTGTAGTTATTTTGTCGGTAACAACTACCACATTTCACACATGCCCTCAATATATATTCCCACCGCATGTCCTAGTAGACTTTTCATTTCTCCTTACGTCACTGGTCCCAAACTTCTCTATCTAAAACTCACTCTCTCCATTTCAATTTAATACTAATGTACTAGGTATAAAAACAGTGTCTCCATTTAAATTTAGAGTACAACTTGAACAAAAACGGACAAAACAATTCAATGTTCTATAAATTCAGCAACAAAACTAGAATACTGGTCAATTTTAATTTCTGAGGCTGTCTAAATATTTCTCATCATCCTCAGAAATTAAAATTGACCAGCCTAATAGGTTAATTAGAATATTTAAAATTTTATAGTAACTTTAATTAAGAATTTATTTGGATCAAAATAATTAGAATAAACTGATTGAATTAATTAGGATAACCTAGTTGATTAACCTTAATCCTATGTGATTAGGCTAACTTAATCACACCATATAAATAGCTTTAAATAGCTTATGAGCTCATTTTATACACACACTTAGCTGAGAATTGAGAGAGAGGAGAGGAGAGTTCAACATTTAGAGAGAGAAAGAGGAGATTTGTAGAGAATTGGTGGAAGATTCAAAGATTGGAGTCATAATACACTTGAATTCACACATTAGGTATGTAATTCATTCTAAATTCTTGGAATCAAGTCATGTAAAAGTTGTATTCACCAATGTTTTGAGTTCATTTGCATGGAATTGTTAAATAAAAGCTTCAATCACCTTGAATTTGGAAGTTGAGAGTTAAACATGTAAATGCATGCATAAATTGAGTTAAACTTCATGAAATTCATACATGTATGGCACAATTATACCTCAATTTGGAGAATCCTTCATGTTTTCATGCTCCTCATGTCACTTGATTATGTTTTGAATATGCTTTGAAGAAATATATGCTCAAATTGAATTAAACTTATTTTATATCTTGAAATTGAAGTTTTTGGTTAAGAATTTGTCATGGTTTCGAATAAATGGTTTCAAATTGGAAGTATTTTTATGTTATACAATGATTCTCCATGTTTTTGTACAAAAAAACACAAGATTTGAAGCTTTGAATACCATGTTTGAACTTCAAACACAGTTCTGGAAATTCTAGAATTCGTGTTGTCCGCTCGAGCAAGGGAAGCCCTGCTCGAGCGTGAAAATCAAGCTCGCAGAAGTTTTTTGAAATTTTACAAGTCGCTTGAGCAACCAAAGTGGCGCCCGAGCGAGAACCCTTTTTTTAGTTTTTCGCTCGAGCGACCATTGAGCTGGAATTTCATGTAATTAGTACTTTTGCAGACCACTCGAGCAACAGAAGTTATGCTCGAACGACGACTTTTGTTTTTGAACTCCCGCTCAAGCGTAGGAAGTTACACTCGAGTGGAGACCCTGTTTTCAGCAAAATTTTACCAACTCTCTTAAGTGCATATGTCACTCCGAGCATTCTTAGGCACCATTTGGACTCCTATAATCATACAATAAGTTAGAAACACATAAAGAGAATTGAATTAAAAATGAAATGGAGTTTCATTTGTACTTTGTTATGTGTTTCGTTTAGGTGGACATCCGAGGCTTAGTGTCACCACAAACCACTGTGAGAAATAATCTTATAAAGATATGTTTAAATTATCTTTACTTTCAAAAGTGTTATTACTATCAAAATGGATATGTGATTGTTTGTATGAATTCTTAAATGATTTGATAATTGATAGCATGGCTTATTGAAATGTTATGTCTTTTAATGAATGAAGTTCTGTTTTGAAATGGTATTTTGTCATCCATTGAATGTAGGCCCTTGCCTAGGGGTAACAATACCATGACTTTTGGATTGATTGACTTATGGTCCGTTAGTACTGGAATGTCATCACTTCATGGATGTACCACATAAAATGATATTGAAGGAAGTTAATGAATTAATGAAAATTTGGTCTGACAATGTTATTGAGCATCATTCATTTAATCTCTTTATTCTGTTATTACTCATTGGGCTCTAGCTCACTATTTATTTATTTATATATGTAAATGTAGGTGGGAAAGCTAAACATCAGAGTTAGATAGCCTCGAGTCTACCCGGGTCAGCCTTTTGTTGAGCTTCCAAGTGAAGTGATCAGGCTCAGGAGGAGCCATGCTTGTTGAACCCCTTCGTGTATTTCCATGCTCTTTTTGTATATGTGTACAATTGGGGCTTGTATACTTATAAGAAATGAATTTGCACTTATTTTGGATGTATCGTTGAAACAAAACCTTACTTAACATATTTGTTCTCCTCATACATGCACAGTTCAATGGATAAATTCTATGGCATTTTAGACTTCCACTAAGCCCCGTACTTTATAATTAAAGGTTGTTTTGTATGGAGGCCGTAGGTAATCTATGATTATTGGCCGGTCATGATACTAAACCTATAGGGGCGGGTTTCGGGTCTTGACAATCCTCATCACCGCTGCTGGACCGCCTACAAAAGCCCAAAAAACAGTCCTCAAAACGCTTCTTGAAACCATCAAACACATCTTCCTTCCAAGGCCCCTAAACGGGCCAACTGTCTGTGCCAACTTTTGGCCGTTTCAGTGGTCATTTCACAATTTCAGCCCCCGAACGAGCTTTTTAAGTCTTGTGTTTTATATTTTTCCTTCTAATTTTCTAACTGGAAATCCAAT